>JAGSMS010000022.1:4072500-6810000 GCA_029286595.1 Bhutanitis thaidina
CTAACCCAACTCCAACCTAACCTAACCCAACCTAACCTAACCTAACCTAACCTAACCTAACCTAACCCAACCCAACCTAACCCAACCCAACCCAACCTAACCCAACCTAACCTAACCTGGCCTGGCCTGGCCTGGCCTGGCTGGCCTGGCCTGGCCTGGCCTGGCCTGGCTGGCCTGGCCTGGCTGGCCTGGCCTGGCTGGCCTGGCCTGGCCTGGCTGGCCTGGCCTGGCCTGGCCTGGCACACCCCCTTTTTCAAAAACCTATCTCAAACTCATCCCCACGAAACACCCCAAACCCTCGAGGCTACCTCACCCCGCGAGCTGTATCTCGGGGAGCACTTAAGCTAGACCCCCCGTGTGTGGCTCATTAGAACCGGGAAGACGAGATCTATCTTTTGGCTCCAACAAAACCTGGAGTTAATCGTTTTCGACATCCACACCTGACCAGAAAGTGGTGCACTACACAAACAACTCGCAGCACAACATCACGGAGAATCCAGCACATCGGACTCTCTCTTCGCGTCAACGTACTCCACACAACGTGCAACAGCAACAAACGTTATTAAATTAAAGACATTAATTCATAGCAGTGAGTTCATCTAGTCAGAAATTAAATATAAGTATATATATAACCCATTGACATAACTTTTAAGTAAATTGTAAAAAAAAAATAAAAATATAAACATGTCACAAAAGATCAGTGCCAATCTGTCGGAGGTGGAGACCACTTTGCCCACAGGGCCACAAAGCCCTCCAGCGCTCCCAGCCAGACCTCCACGATCGCTGAGAGAGAAGGTCCTTACCAAAAGCAGCAAGCCCAGGTCAATACCAAACGACAAACTGCTGCAGCCTGCCTCTCAAACGGCCATCACCAAAAGCGGTATGGACACCGCTCCGACAGAAACACTCACAAAAGTAAAAAAGGCCTCCTCCCACAACGCCGCATCGAAGGCAAAGACATCGCACACCTCCAACAGAAGCGAAAAGTCATCCATCCCGGATCCAGTGGACGACTGCATAGAAGGTCGTCAACTGGAGGCGGATGAAATCCTCCGCACTCCATATTGTCGGATGAGGAACTGTCGGTGGCTTCAGCTCCGGAATCGCCGACATCAGAGATTCCGGCGAGAGGAAGACCCAGCCTGCTAGTGAACTACAGCAGGCGTCTGGGTGTGGAGATGGACATGGCCACCAAGGAAGCAAACGAGATGCTCCTTAGAGGGAAGGAGGCCTTAGAGTCGGCGGGCAACATGAAGAGGGAGTGCAAGCAAACAGCACTCAGTGTCTACAGTCCCTCTACGAGATTGTCCTTTCTTTATCAGACTCAAGATCCCGTCACAAACTTAATCTAGAGAAGGAGCGCTCGCGAGGTGCACAAGAGCTAGTACAGTGGAGCGCGCCCACAACAAAGTAGTGACGGAGCTGATTAAGGAGCTGGCCAACGAACTAGGCCACACCAGAGCCGACGTCAAGAACACCCTGAAAGAGTCAAAAGCAATCCGTGGCTGGCTGGATTTTGAGACCCAAGAACCACACCGAAAAATCAACGAGGTTCAAACATCGTTGCACGAACTAGGAAAACGCATAGGGGCAATTCAGGACACATTATCCAAACCAGGGCAGGGAGGAAGGACTGGCTCTAAAGAGGAAACAAACAAGGACCTCATGTCTGTTAAAGCCAGCGTGGACACTATTAAGACCCAGCTGGACGAACTGCGCAGAGGTCTAGAAAAAACCTCGAGCACAAGCCAAAAAACCCTGCTCTGCCTGGAGAAACAACCAACCTGCCCCTCCGAAAACAAAAACACCGCCGCGATTGAAAACAAATTATCAAAGTTGGAGGAATCACTGAGGGAAATGGACACAAGCTTAAAAACCAGACTCTCAGAACCTCCTCCAACAAGCCAAGACCACTCCCAACTGACAGAAAAACTACAACCACTGACCGAACACCTACAAGCCATGTCCTCGGAGCTGAAAACCATTAGGGAGCAGAGGCAACGGACGCCACCACCAGCCGCTGTTAGTCTGGCAACGGAACTGGCGCAGGCTGGGGAGACGAAACCGAAGCCAAAGCCGACCTACGCTAAAGTGGCCGCAAACCCCTCCACCGAGGCAATCACACTCTCATCATCTCTTCAACTGACCCCAAAAACACAGGGGACAAAGTCATTGAGAGGATAAGAGAGGCCCTTGACACCAAGAAGACCGGAGCCAAAGTGGATCGGGTAAGGAAGGCCAGAAACCAAAAGGTGGTTCTCAGCTGCAGCACTAAAGAGGACCTAAAGCTGATCCAAAATAGGGTTAAATTAGACAAACAGCTAAAAGTGGAGGTAGCTAAGACAAGCAACCCCTTAGCAATAATCAGGGACGTGCTATCCTACCATACGGACACCGAAATGGTAGAAAACATACTTGCGCAGAATAAACACCTTCTGCAGGGCGTAGAACTCACAAACTGTGCAATAAGAGTGAAATACAGGAAGAGAGCAAGAAACCCTCTTGAATGCCATCCTGTTCTGGAACTCTCCCCCCAAATTCACAGGCGCTTAATCGAGGCAGAGAAAGTCTACATCGGTCTCCAGAGGAGACCCATAATGGATCACTCACCCTAGTGCAATGCACTAAATGCTTGGGCTTTGGCCACACCAAGGCCATCTGCCAGGAAAGGAAGACCTCTGCAGTCACTGCGGAGAGACTCACACCTGGGAGAAATGCCCAAGCAGACTGAAGGAGGCCACCGATCTGCAAAAACTGCTCAACAGCGCACAGGGTAGGCACAGACCTTGCACACAATGCTTTTAGCAGCATGTGCAGGGAAAAACAAAGTGGGACGCCATAGCACGATCGCGTATATCCTATTGCTAAGGGCAGCGATGACAGCGACAGCTCAAAGGGTCGAACAACTCCATAAACTTCATACAAGCCAACTTGCAACGCTCCAAAGTGGCAACAGCCGAACTTCTTCAAGTAGCAAAGGACAAAAAGTGTCAGTCGCCATTGTTCAAGAGCCCTACGTAGGAAGAAATGGCTACCTAAAACAATATCCTGGCACTCGAGTAATCCAATGCACCTCAACCGGCAAAAGCCCGTGAAAGCTGCCATCATCATTTTGGAAACAGGCTGGAGGTCGTACATGACCCACAGCTCGTGACTGAAACTGAGGCAGCGGTTCTTCTGGTTGCGGGAAACTTGAAGCTAGGCGTGGTATCGGTCTACTTTGAAGGGAGCAAGACATAGAACCCTACCTAAGACGCACCCAAGCAGCCTGCGAAAAACTAAATACGAAAAATATCATTGTAGCAGGTGATATCAACGCTTGGAGTCAATGGTGGGGCAGCAGCACAGAAGACGAGAGGGCGCAGCATACAGCACCTTCTAAATGACATGGAGCTGCAGATCCTAAACACCGGGGACACACCAACTTTTGAGGCCTACAGAAGGGAAAACTTTGCACAAGCATAGTAGACGTAACAGCTTGTAGTCTGCCTCTGCTCGGCAAAGTTGAAGACTGGGCAGTGAACAGAAGCCTTGTCACATCGGACCACAACGCTATCACATTTATTTTGCGAGCTGGCACAACCTTAACGGAAGTACTACCGTGCACAACTCGCAAATACAACACCAAAAAGGCGAATTGGACAGACTTCAAAACACACCTCAGCTCCCTACTGAAACAAAAAAACTTAACCTCAGCCTCAATTGAAGAGGTGAAGACCCCGGAGGATCTGGAATCCATAACAACAGCCTACACAAACGCCATCCAGGAATCCTGCGAAAAAACGATTCCGAAAGTGGGAAATAGGAGTGCAAACGCAGTGCCCCATGGTGGTCACAGTCTCTCAACCAGGAAAAAAAGGAAGTTCTCCGGAAAAAAAGGAGAATAAAAAACGCAGCGCCAACTCGAAGGCATTTTGTAATTGACGAGTACTTAACAGCAAAAAAATTATATACATCAAGAGTTGACGAGGAACAAACACGGAGCTGGAAAGAGTTCTGCACGACACAGGAAAGGGAGAGCATGTGGGACAAGATCTACAGAGTCTTACGTAACACCTCAAGAAGACAAGAAGACATGCTCCTAAGAAACACCGAGGGTGTCACCCTAACTCCAAAAGAATCGGCGGAACTCCTGGCCGAAACCTTCTTTCCAGACGATAATGAGGCAACAGATCAGCCTCTTCACACCAAAATAAGAGAACTGACTGGAGGCAAACCAACAACACAACAAGGTCTATCTGACGATGATCCACTGTTTGCAGAACCGGAACTGGCCTTAGTGCTTAGCGCACTGAACCCAAAAAAAGCCCCTGGACCTGACGGGCTTACAGCCGATATATGTTCCGCAGCTATCCACAGCGAAACGGAGGTGTTCCTAGCTATTGCCAACAAGTGCTTAACGTTGGCGCACTTCCCCAAACAGTGGAAAACAGCTCATGTGGTCATCATCAGAAAACCGGGCAAGGACGACTACACGCATCCCAAGTCCTACAGACCAATTGGCCTCCTGTCGGTGTTCGGAAAGATCGTCGAAAAGTTAATGGTGGGCCGACTCCAGTGGCATATTCTCCCAACTCTAAATAACAAACAATATGGTTTCATGCCCCAGCGCAGCACCGAGGACGCCCTCTATGATCTGGTAGAACACGTTAGAGAGGGTATAAGCAACAAAAAAATTGCCCTCATAATTTCACTAGACATAGAGGGGGCCTTCGACAACGCATGGTGGCCAGCGCTGAAACTACAACTCGTCAAGAAAAAGTGCCCAAAAAACCTCTACGAAATGGTGTGCTCATACCTCACAGACCGGAAGGTCGGAGTCAATTACGCTAGAGCGTGTGGCGAGGCAAACCACCAAGGGTTGCGTCCAAGGCTCCATCGGAGGACCGACTTTTTGGAACGTCATTCTTGACTCGCTACTGAACCGACTTTCGGTCGAAGGGCTACACTGCCAAGCCTTTGCGGATGACGTTGTCCTGGTGCTCACTGATCACTCAACAGGTGCTCTGGAGCGGCGGGCCAACGACACTCTCAAGAGCGTGGTGGAATGGGGGCTCAGAATAAGCTAAACTTTGCCGCACACAAGACCAATGCGATGCTATTAACAAAAAGCTTAAATTTGACCTCCAAACCTATACATGGCTGGCAAAAGAGTACAGATAGTAGAGGAAATGAAAATACTAGGTCTCGTTATTGACAGCAGACTAACCTTCAGGGCACATGTAGCAGCTGCGTGCAAAAGCAGCAGACATACACAAACAGCTGTCGCGCGCAGCTAAGGTGACCTGGGGCCTCAATAGCGAGATCATAAGAACCATATATGTCGCAGTAGTGGAGCCCATAGTGATGTACGCCTCGAGTGCATGGTCCTCAGCAACAGAGATGAAAATGATCCAAGATCAGCTGAACTCGTTGCAGAGGGATTTGCACAGAAGATCTGCAGAGCATACCGCACGGTGTCACTCACCTCCTCACTCACTATCTCTGGCTTGCTTCCGCTAGACCTGAGAATACAGGAAGCGGCTAGCCTATATAAAGTCAAAAAGAAATCTCTTGACTATTTACCACCCGATAGAGAGCTGGAGCAAGTAGTGGATCACATGGGTCAGCCACACCCTCTAAACTTATCACAACAACGTATGAGTTACTGGAAAACTGCCATTCCGAAACCTAAACTCCCACCAAGTAACCGGTCCTCAAATATATACGGACGGAAGCAAGATTGAGGAGGTCGGAGCCGCTGACCTGCTGGGAGGCGGCAGTGAGTCCAACTATGCCACCTTCAAATTGGACCCAGTTTGCACGGTTTTCCAATCAGAACTCTACGCGCTTCATAGGGCCATCCAGCTCGTCCAAACGAGGACTGACTCAGTCGTAAACATTTTTAGTGACTCAAGATCTTCACTAGACCTGCTGGCGAACCCAAAAGCGAACCACCCCCTAACACAAGCCATCAAACAAAGTTTAGGGGAGATCCGACGGAGTGGAAGAGAGGTGCGACTGTTCTGGTTGAGAGCACACATCGGAACGACCGGAAACGAGAGGGCTGACGAGCTCGCGAAGTCGGCGGCGCTCGGGGAGGATGCTGCCTCGGACTACGACCAAGTTCCCCTGTCCTATGTCAAGAAAAAGATCAGAGAGGAATCTGTCCGCAAATGGCAGGACAGATACGAAACCTCCATCACGGGGTCAGTCACAAAGAAATTCCTCCCGGATGTTGAAAAAGCATACCGAGTGGTGAGGAAAACAAAGTTGACGCCCACGCAAGTACAAGTACTGACAGGACACGGTGGAATCGCGGAATACCTACACAAGTTCAAGCTGAAAGACAGCCCTGAGTGTGAGTGTGACGCGGAGGTGAATGAGTCTGTATGGCACGTCATCCTGGAGTGCCCTCGCTTTCAAGCGGCCCGTCTGGACCTCGAATTCAAAATAGGGACCTCAATCTCAAAATCCGACCTACCAACGATCCTACAAGACGATGATAAGAGGAAACCATTTTGGCTTTTGCGGAACACGCTTTTCAAATTGCCGCCAAACGAAACAGCACAAACACTAAAACAACACATACACCGACAAACACACACATACAAATTTCCGCCCTTCAAGGCACTGCCGCGGACCCCATGTCGGCACATGCAAGAGATGGACGTCCACGTACCGGACAGCCGAACACCAGCTGCTGGAACATGCAGAACGAGGCAAACCGGGAGTAAGGACAAGAGGAGTAGCTTTCTTTATGGACAACAACTCGGAGACACTGGGAATAGGTTTCTGTGCAGCAATAAACCAAAACTTTGTGAAGATCTCGCCGGGCCTAGCCTATTTGTTGAATGGCAGCACGTTCAGAACGAGCATGAAGCGCAAAAAATACGACGCGCTGGCGGAGGTAGTATTTGCAAACCAGCGATGTCGTATAGTAAGATTAAGAAACAAAATAATCTTACTATTAGCATGGAGCGAAGACAACACCCCATTCGCAAAGGCGTGCTCGATTCTGAATGAGCTTGGAAAGCAGGAGGCGGACACTGCAGTCACATCACGCATTATCAGTGTGGATGCTATGGCGGTTCTGCACGACAAAGGTGAAGTCGCAGATCGCATTGGGTGCATTAAAGCCTCCAGAAACCACAAGATAGTCGTATACGAGAACAGAGGAGAAAACCTAAGCTACCTCATAAGTTACGACTCATCTACAGCGAGCACCCCCATTGACAGCTGGGGACACCCCATAGCAAAACCTGAGACATGCAGCGGATCAGACCGACTGCAGCTCCAAACGGCCAGAGAGAAGGCAAAAATCCAACAAGAAAACATCAAAACCTCTAAAACAAAGAGCACGATTGATGCCTTCCTTCACACCATAAGTGCAGCAGCACGGAGCCTTCCCGCAGTGTCAAGGAGGAAATTACTGAACCTCAAACAACACCACATAAGAGAGCTACCCAACATATCACCATCCCAAAAGCATGACCAAGCTAAAGCCGCCACGAGAAAATCCGGCCAGCCAAGTCTTCGTCCGATAGCGGAGCCTAAAGACCACATGATAAACGCGTTCCTTGAGTTTAAAGCTTTAACAAAAGCCACCATAGAAGCGAACCTCACCACATGTAGAAACATTCTACAAACTTACCATCTCGGTAGTGAGGATCTGCTAAAGGTGCTACTCGAGGAGGCGGAAGCAGCCATATATGACAACAGAACGTCCACAGTCTTGAGAGGCAGTTTTAAACACCATATGGCAGCTTACAGGAACGGCAGGCTTCGTGATGCTGGATGAAAACGAAACGGAAAAGAGCGGAAAACTCAAGTTCAAAACGCCTCCGGAGGACCATATTGTTGTAACCGCACGGTGCACCAGGGTGATGCTAAACGACAAGATCCTCAAGATGGCTGAAGCCATCACAGAGGATGGAGTCGGGGCGCCCTGGGACACCTGGAAGAAACCAAAATAACGTGGATCAACGGAGTCCCCGGATGCGGAAAGACGACGTGGGTGGTAAGCCAGTTCGAGGGGAAAGGGACTTGATAATAACAACGACGCTGGAAGCAGCAAAGATCTCAAAGAAAACTAGCAAACCGCATAGGCGCAGACGCCAAAACGAAAATACGCACTATGGCCTCGGTGCTTGTAAATGGAGTAAGAGAGCCTGACGGGGTCGATGCTCTCGACTCATCGTCGACGAGGCTCTCATGAACCATTTCGGAGCCATAGTGATGGCAACAAAGCTATGCGGAGCGCAAGAAATGCTGCTCATCGGCGATATCAATCAACTTCCCTTCATCGATAGAGAGAACCTCTTTACGATGCAGTACACTCGCCCAAACCTGGTAACCACGATCAGCCAGGAGCTCCTGTGTACGCACCGGAACCCAATGGATGTGCCGTATGCCCTCAACGAGATCTACAGCGGCATATACTCATCAAGTCTCTGGTGCACTCACTGAAAAGGGAAAGGTACACGGGAGCAAATATACCAAGCACTCTCTGACACACTGTACCTGGTGTTCACCCAAACCGAAAAGGAATCCCTGACGAACTTAGGGTACGGGTCGGGCGCCGGGTCACGCCTCTTAACAGTCCATGAGGCCCAAGGACTTACATGCGAAACTGTCATAATTATAAGAACTGCTGCAGAGAAGCTAAAACTGCACGACAGCGTTCAGCATGCGGTGGTGGCGGTGTCCAGACACACAGTTAACTGCATCTATTACGCGGATGACTGTGACGACGCAACAGGGAGGCTGATTCACAGTGCCATGGCTGCATCAACTACCAAAATAAAAGAGTACAATTTAAAAATGGCAATGAAATAGGGACTCAGCGGTCATGGAAAACCTGACAACGCAAACGGCCCCAATACATAGTTAACCCAATAAACATAGTTAAAGATTGTTAAAAAAAAAAAAAAAAATTATATTAATGAGCATGTTCATACTAATAAAATAAGACTAATAACTAGAAAAGAAAAAAAAAAAAAAAAATTAATAATAATGAAAAAAAAAAAAAAAATATTATATATATAAATATATATACATAAGGAAGTAAGTGAACTCACTGCAATAACAAATTCTGTATTTATTTTATTTCATTTTAGTTGCACAATGTGATAGGAGTTATGTTAAAATAATAAAAATAATAACGACAAATCTAAAAAGGCACGGACAAAAGTCTGTGGAGACTTAGTTTTATTTAAAAAAAAAAAAAAAAAAATCTAACCTAACCTAATCCCAACCTAACCCAACCCAACCTAACCCAACCCAACCCAACCCAACCTAACCCAACCCAACCCAACCCAACCTAACCCAACCCAACCTAACCCAACCCAACCTAACTCCAACCTAACCCAATCCCAACCTAACCTAACCCAACCTAACCCAACCCAATCCCAACCCAACCCAACCCAACCTAACTCAACCTAACCTAACCCAACCCAACCTAACCCAATCCTAACCTAACCCAACTCCAACCTAACCCAACTCCAACCTAACCTAACTCTAACCTAACCCAATCCCAACCCAACCCAACCTAACCTAACCTAACCTAACTTAACCTAACCTAACCTAACCCAACCCAATCCCAACCCAACCTAACCTAACCTAACCTAACCTAACCTAACCTAACCTAACCTAACCTAACCTAACCTAACCTAACCTAACCTAACCTAACCTAACCTAACCTAACCTAACCTAACCTAACCTAACCTGACCTGACCTGACCTGACCTGACCTGACCTGACCTGACCTGACCTGACCTGACCTGACCTGACCTGACCTGACCTGACCTGACCTGACCTGACCTGACCTGACCTGACCTGACCTGACCTGACCTGACCTGACCTGACCTGACCTGACCTGACCTGACCTGACCTGACCTGACCTGACCTGACCTGACCTGACCTGACCTGACCTGACCTGACCTGACCTGACCTGACCTGACCTGACCTGACCTGACCTGACCTGACCTGACCTGACCTGACCTGACCTGGCCTGGCCTGGCCTGGCCTGACCTGGCCTGGCCTGGCTGGCTGGCCTGGCCTGGCCTGGCCTGGCCTGGCCTGAGCCTGGCCTGGCCTGGCCTGGCTGGCCTGGCTGGCTGGCCTGGCCTGACCTGGCCTGGCCTAGCCTGGCCTGGCCTGGCACAACCTGGCCTGGCCTGGCCTGGCCTGACCTGGCCTGGCCTAGCCTGGCCTGGCTGGCTGGCCTGGCCTGGCCTGGCCTGGCTGGCCTGGCCTGGCCTGGCCTGACCTGGCCTGGCCTGGCCTGGCCTGGCCTAGCCTGGCCTGGCCTGGCCTGGCCTGGCCTGGCCTGGCCTGACCTGGCCTGGCCTGACCTGGCCTGGCCTGGCCTGGCCTGGCCTGGCCTGGCCTGGCCTAACCTAACCCAACCCAATCCCAACCCAACCTAACCTAACCTAACCTA
Source organism: Bhutanitis thaidina (assembly GCA_029286595.1). NCBI lineage: Eukaryota > Metazoa > Arthropoda > Insecta > Lepidoptera > Papilionidae > Bhutanitis > Bhutanitis thaidina. The sequence goes on from JAGSMS010000022.1 coordinate 4,082,923, forward strand.
ACCTAACCCAACCTAACTCTAACCTAACCTAATCCCAACCTAACCTAACCTACCTAACCTAACTCAACCCAACCCAATCCCAACCCAACCCAACCTTAACCCAACCTAACCCAACCTAACCCAACTCCAACCTAACCTAACTTCCAACCTAACCTAACATAACCTAACCTAACTCCAACCTAACCCAACTCAACCCAACCTAACCCAACCTAACCCAACCTAACCTAACCTAACCCAACCTAACCCAACCTAACCTAACCAACCTAACCTAACCTAACCTTACCTAACCCAACCCAATCCCAACCTAACCCAACCTAACCCAATCCCAACTCCAACCCAACCTAACCTTAACCTAACCTAACCTAACCTAACCTACCTAACCTAACCTTACCCAACCTAACCTGACCTGACCTGACCTAACCTAACCTAACCTAACCCAACCTAACCCAACCTAACCTAACCTAACCCAACCTAACCTTACCTAACCTAACCTAACCCAATCCCAACCTAACCTGACCTGACCTGACCTAACCTAACCCAACCTAACCTAACCTAACTTAACCTAACCTAACCTAACCCAACCTAACCTAACCTAACTCAACCCAACCTAACCCAACCTCACCTAACCTAACTCTAACCCAACCTAACTCTAACCTAACCTAACCTAACCTACCTAACCTAACTCCAACCTAACCTAACTCAACCCAACCCAACCTAACCTAACCTAACCTAACCTAACCTGACCTGACCTGACCTGACCTAACCTAACCTAACCTAACCTAACCTAACCTTACCTAACCTAACCTAACCCAATCCTAACCTAACCTAATCCCAACCTAACCCAATCCTAACCTAACCCAACTCTAACCTAACCTAACCTAACCTAACCTAACCCAATCCCAACCTAACCTAACCCAACCTAACCCAACCTAACTCCAACCTAACCCAACCCAACCTAACCCAACCTAACTCCAACCTAACCTAACCTAACCTAACCCAACCTAACCTAACCTAACCCAACCTAACCCAACCCAACCCAACCTAACCTAACCTAACCTAACCTAACTCAACCTAACCCAACCCAACCTAACCTAACCTAACCTAACCTAACCTTACCCAACCTAACCTTACCTAACCCAACCTAACCTAACCCAACCCAACCTAACCTAACCAACCTAACCTAATCCCAACCTAACCCAACCCAACCTAACCCAACCCAACCTAACCTAACCTAACCTAACCTAACCCAACCTAACTCTAACCTAACCCAACCCAACCTAACCCAACCCAACCCAACCCAACCCAACCCAACCTAACCCAACCCAACCTAACCTAACCTAATCCCAACCTAACCTAACCTAACCTAACCTAACCTAACTCAACCTAACCTAACCTAACCTAACCTAACTCTAACCTAACCTAATCTAACCTAACCTAACCTTAACCTAACCTAACTCTAACCTAACCCAACCTAACCTAACCTAACCTAACCTAACCTAACCTAATCTAACCTAACCTAACCTAACCTAACCTAACCTAACCTAACCTAACCTAACCGGGTGATCGGAAGGACAACAAATAGGGAGGAGGATCAGCCGCTGGAGAAGAAAGGGGAGGCTCTGGATGGCAAATTCGGATGGATATTTCGCCATTCAATCAGCACAGTTCTTGTTTGCTCGCAGAGTCCACTACTTGCCATTTGGCATTTGTGTTAATAACATGATTTTTTGAACGACAAGGTTAACATTAAAAGACAATGCAATATTACATTGAGAAACCATAAAACTGGACACTAAACAACAAACAAGACGACATCCAAGAATTCCGTCATAAGGTACGCGAATCATTTTAACACATCTTAAAATCATCACCGCCCCTCGAAATGAGAATGAGAAACAAGGCAGAGCAAAATACGTAAGTCAGTCACGCGTTGCAGTAATGTAAGAGTTAATGCAACGGATTTTCGAAAATTAAAAAGGTAATGTAAATAAAAAGTTGAGTAACAGCCTATTAACGTATCGATGCTGAGCACAAATCTATATTTTAGTGGGTTTTAGTGTTAAGCAGAGTTCGTCATTTTGCTGCACATGCTAAAATGGCAATAAATAAAAAAAAACAGTTCTATCGACACCTGGCATCGAACCGAGAATAGTCTATTCGTATGCTACTCCGGCTCATTCCTAGTCGTATAAAAATTGTACATACATCTTTAATTCGGTATTATTGACGCAGTTTTTTTTTAAATAAGACGGGGGAACCGTTACAGCTTACCTGATGGTAAGTGATTGTATTGTTCCTGTTTAGGGATCAGGGAATTTGATAAACGAATATGCTCTTTTCTTGAAGGTTCCTAAGTCGCTTTTGAGTTAATTAATTCAATTTAAAGAATTCCATTCGTATTAACGTTTTAGTGTAAGTAAGTAACGTAGTCTTCAATACGCTATGAAACAGATTAAAAATATTTAGCCGGTACCTAAGAATCCTTTTTTTCCCAACCTAACCCAATCCCAACCTAACCTAACCTAACCTAACCTAACCTAACCTAACCCAACCTAACCTAACTCTAACCTAACCTAACCTAACTCTAACCTAACCCAATCCCAACCTAACCCAACTCTAACCTAACCCAACCTAACCTAACCCAATCCCAACCTAACCCAACTCTAACCTAACCTAACTCTAACCTAACCCAATCCCAACCTAACCCAACTCTAACCTAACCTAACCCAACCTAACCTAACTCCAACCTAACCTAACCTAACCTAACCTAACTCTAACCTAACCTAACCTAACTCTAACCTAACCTAACCCAACTCTAACCTAACCTAACCTAACCCAATCCCAACCTAACCTAACTCTAACCTAACCCAACCTAACCTAACCTAACTCTAACCTAACCCAACCCAACCTAACCCAACCTAACCCAATCCCAACCTAACCTAACCTAACCCAATCCCAACCTAACCCAACTCTAACCTAACCCAATCCCAACCTAACCTAACTCTAACCTAACCTAACCCAACCCAACCCAACCTAACCTAACCCAATCCCAACCTAACCCAATCCCAACCTAACCTAACCCAACCTAACCTAACCTAACTCCAACCTAACCTAACTCTAACCTAACCCAATCCCAACCTAACCTAACCTAACTCTAACCTAACCCAACTCTAACCTAACCTAACCTAACCTAACCTAACTCCAACCTAACCTAACCCAACTCTAACCTAACCTAACCTAACCTAACCTAACTCTAACCTAACCTAACTCTAACCTAACCTAACTCCAACCTAACCTAACCCAATCCCAACCTAACCTAACCTAACCTAACCTAACTCTAACCTAACCCAACCTAACCTAACTCTAACCTAACCCAACCTAACCTAACTCTAACCTAACCTAACCTAACCCAACTCCAACCTAACCTAACCTAACCTAACCTAACTCTAACCTAACCCAACTCTAACCTAACCTAACTCTAACCTAACCCAACTCTAACCTAACCCAACCTAACCCAACCTAACCCAACCTAACCTAACCTAACCTAACTCTAACCTAACCTAACTCTAACCTAACCTAACTCTAACCTAACCCAACTCTAACCTAACCCAACCTAACCTAACCTAACTCCAACCTAACCTAACTCTAACCTAACCTAACTCTAACCTAACCTAACTCAACCTAACCTAACTCCAACCTAACCTAACTCTAACCTAACCTAACTCTAACCTAACCTAACCTAACCTAACTCAACCTAACCTAACCTAACCTAACCCAACTCTAACCTAACCTAACTCTAACCTAACCTAACCTAACCTAACCTAACCTAACTCTAACCTAACCTAACCTAACCCAACCTAACCCAATCCCAACCTAACCCAATCCCAACCTAACCTAACTCTAACCTAACCCAACCTAACCCAATCCCAACCTAACCCAACCTAACTCAACCTAACCTAACCTAACCTAACCTAACTCTAACCTAACCTAACCTAACTCTAACCTAACCCAACCTAACTCAACCTAACCTAACCCAACTCCAACCTAACCTAACTCCAACCTAACCTAACCCAACCTAACCCAATCCCAACCTAACCTAACCTAACCTAACCCAACTCTAACCTAACCTAACTCCAACCTAACCTAACTCTAACCTAACCTAACTCTAACCTAACCTAACTCTAACCTAACCTAACTCTAACCTAACCTAACCTAACCTAACCCAATCCCAACCTAACCTAACCTAACTCTAACCTAACCTAACCTAACCTAACCTAACCCAATCCCAACCTAACCCAATCCCAACCTAACCCAACCTAACCTAACTCTAACCTAACCTAACCTAACCTAACTCTAACCTAACCTAACTCTAACCTAACCTAACCTAACTCTAACCTAACCTAACTCTAACCTAACCCAACTCTAACCTAACCTAACCTAACCTAACTCTAACCTAACCTAACTCTAACCTAACCTAACCTAACCTAACCTAACTCTAACCTAACCTAACTCTAACCTAACCTAACTCTAACCTAACCCAACCTAACCTAACCTAACCTAACTCTAACCTAACCCAACCTAACCTAACTCTAACCTAACCTAACTCTAACCTAACCTAACTCTAACCTAACCCAACCCAACCTAACCTAACCCAACCTAACTCAACCTAACCTAACTCTAACCTAACCCAACCTAACCCAACCTAACCCAACTCTAACCTAACCTAACTCTAACCTAACCTAACCTAACTCTAACCTAACCCAACTCTAACCTAACCTAACTCTAACCTAACCCAACCTAACCTAACTCTAACCTAACCTAACTCTAACCTAACCCAACTCTAACCTAACCTAACTCCAACCTAACCTAACTCCAACCTAACCTAACCCAACCCAACCCAACCTAACCTAACCCAACTCCAACCTAACCTAACCCAACCTAACCCAACTCTAACCTAACCTAACTCTAACCTAACCTAACCTAACCTAACTCTAACCTAACCTAACCCAACTCTAACCTAACCTAACCTAACCTAACTCCAACCTAACCTAACCTAACCTAACTCCAACCTAACCTAACCTAACCTAACCTAACTCTAACCTAACCCAATCCCAACCTAACCTAACTCTAACCTAACCTAACCTAACCTAACCTAACTCCAACCTAACCTAACTCTAACGTGCAATCGGTTCACCAGATGGTAAGTGATTATCGTCGCCCACATACATTTGCAATACCAGAGTAGCTGAAGGTGCGTTGCCTTCCTTTAAGGGTATTTGGGTGATGGGTGGGAGGATGCGGAGGGTATGTGGAGGTGGAGTGAGCCTCCGGTTACCTCACTCACAGAACGAAACGCAGAAGCGCAAGATGCCTGTACTTCACCCCGGTATTCTGCGAGGTAACCTTAGAGTATTAACCTAAGAGTAATAACCTAAGAGTACTTCTTTAAATATAAGTAATACCATCGCGGCAAAAGCTATTAGTGACGTGACGTAAACTTACAAACAAATTAAACATTCCACGTTAGACAATTTAACTTAATTCTAGCTGTGCTTTATTACTTTTCTGCTTTATTAATTTTAACTGTTACATTTCTTATGTACATATTCGATTTTATTACAAAAATATTTGTTGTAGTTACTTTCGTAATCCTCCTTGGGTCTTGTTAGGGAATTTGCCTCTGATTCAAGAGACCCGAGTTCGGTTTCCTATATGGATTCGTACCCATAAGTTTTTGAATTTTATTTACTGTCTGTATCGTAGGCCGGAATACTAAGACGGGCAGTGAAAAATGGGTTGAAAGAACTAAAATAAAAGTCTAGAAACTTGGTTCTAGACTGATGTGAGAGTGTTATGGCAACTGTATTACAAATTAGCTAACAGTCCTAAGTATAGTAAGTATCTACTACAGCTCATAGATACCTGCAAACAGCTGCAATCGAAGAAGATTGCAGCCCAACCGACAAAGAAGTCCATTAAGAAAACCATTCATCACTAAATAGTTGTAGTAAAGAGGACATGGCTTCTTACATTAAACTATGAGCAAACAGAGGACTTAATCCAGTGAGCAGATTTATCCTGTTCAATAAATAATACAAATAACTCTGCAATCATTAAATTAAATTTCATAAATAAAAACTTGTGAGTCACAAAGTAGTTGTTCGTTCATTACACACACATACACACACTCACACACATACACAGACGATCTCAGTATATATATTTATATATATACATAAATATGTTCAAAGCATTCGTTAAGTTACCTTTTAATTACTTTTTTTTTATAATTTTTCTTGTAATTTTGTACTAATATCTCGACTATGTTAGCTGTTGTTTCAAGAAATTATTATTGTTAATCAACTTGGGAGAAGACACTGACCTCTGTAAAACTAGTGTGTAGTGTGTTCTAAACCTAGCACGGATATCAGGGAATTCATACTTTGTGGTCCAATTTCTTATGATAATAAAGATTATTATTATTATTAAAGCATTTTTAAAGTATCCCTTGCGACCGTGTGGTCTATAATAGCGGCCTATGAAGTATATCAGCTGTACAATACAGCTCTTTAGCTACAATAATAAATGCTATAAACGTTGATACAAATAACATATACTCGCCTTCGACGCAGTATACGGTACTAATCACCAACCCGCTTGCTCTGCGTGGTGAGTACAGGTAAAGCTTCGCCGGATTTTGTTGGCGATGTTTTTCCGTAAACTAGAATAGGCTAATGTAATGCTTTGGAGGAGTTCTCGACAATAAATTTGACCCTTAAAATAGCAATTTCAGTAGTGCCCGCACCGTCAATAGTTAATAGGGTTCTAGAACTCACTTTGGCCGATCATAGAATAGACCACATCATGAAATGGTCTATATAGCGTCTGCTTCATTATGTAATTTGGCTCAATCAATAAATGGAAATCGTTAGGGGATATGAGAAACTAAGCGTACGACTATTTCATGATATGGTCAAGCATATAGTGAAAAGGGCATTAGCCAATCGAATCGTATAATTATTATAGCTCCCATTCAGTTTCCATATTGCATTAACTTTTTAATGACTGCATCGTTGGCTGGGATAACTATTTAATAAAGTACTTTCAGCTCCAGACGCCTGTGCCTCAGTTTCTGAAATATTAACAGCAGTCGCAGATGTTGCCCAAAGTAATTTATTAATAATGCTTATTGCTTAGATTTAGCTTTCTGTTTGAATGACATTTGTGTTATTTCGATATATATAGTAACTTTGTATTGTGGGTGTATAAGAACCTACCCATTCCATCTATGAGAAAGGCTATAAATTACTATCACAGATGCAACAGATCAAAATTATGCATACCGATAACGGGAAGTTGAGTCTGCGTTTGGTACTGAGATCATGTTAACAGCTTCACGTAGAGATTACGAATGAACCTCTTATTGGGGAATCTTATCCAGCAGTGGGCATTAGAAGTGGCTAAAGGAAAACATGATATTTTTATTATGTTTTCTACTACTACTATATCAGTCTATTTTTGTCCACAGCTGAACATAGGCCTCTCCATGAAAGAGCTAGCAAAAGCCGGCATATATTTCTTGGAAGGCTGACTTATAATCACCACGTTGGACAAGTGAGTGGATATCACCACGTTAGACAAGGAAGTGGATGAGCGCAGGGTCGGTCACTTCGCACTGGTGATGCTGCTCCTGTTCCTGGATTTGGGTTCGGCAAATTCGGATGGATCGCTGTCATTCGGTCGCCAGAGCCTCGTTTGTTGAGTCCAGCACGTTGCACCAAGTGCAGGTGAGGTTGACATTTGGAGAAAGAGATGGTATATTCCTCCATACAACCGTTTTTTCTATTGTATGTAAAATAAAGAGAAAAGAAAGTTTAGTCTAAAACTTTCGAAGAACGAAATTTTTCACTTTGACATTTCCGACAAATTTCCACCAAAAATAAACAATGTGTTTTGTTTTTATAACATTGTGGTCGCGGCAACGTCTTTTAAATGGAAGCCGAACAATTTTTCCTATTGGAACTGAAATTTTATATCGATTTAGTTTTTTGTTCGCAAAGACTATGAATCCCGGAAACAGATCATCTTTCCCTCATTTTATATAACTCTCCTGACGGAGTTCAAATACTTTTATGTACTCGGGATTATGTAATTATCTATCCTTACACTATTTATTAGCAAAAAGTAAAACTCTGGGAAAACATTTCGAATGTGCTGCTAGTTTTACATATCATCATTTCAGTCTATCACATGTCCACTACTGAACATAGAAGTTTTATGTATAGTAGTTCCTTAAGTTGTAAGCGTGGTCTGTATTCTTGTAAAAATCTATATTAACGGTTATCAGTTTCATAACCAACATCATTAATTTAAAGCACTTTTTAGGCAGTTAGTTTCAGAATCTGCCTACCCCTTCCTTCCTGCTCATCACCAGGCACGTATTATATGTCATATTATACGACAAAAGAATGTCTGTAATCTCTGCTTACCCCGCGTAAAGTGTATCAGGCGTGAGAGCAAAATTTGTTTATCATGTGGGGGAAAGGTGTACGTCACTTTCCAGTCTCTGAAGAAAGTGATAGGTCGTGTCGTGATAAGCGATAAGTGGCCCGATTGAAACCCTCATGGAATTAGACATGTTGTAGGTCCAGTGGTCTTGGCAGCTTCGGCGGAAGTGAGAACCAAAAGGATATATAGTTGAAGTGGAGTTGCACAAATCACAATTTTCGTTAGCATAATGAATCAAATGAACGGTTGCATTTGATATTAATATCTTATTCTCAAAAGTTTTTATGGTTTTTTTTTAACGTTTGCTTTTGGCAACACCTTAATCAAAATGTTCAGTTCCGTGTAAATTTCATCTTGTTTCGTTTTATCGTCAAAGCAAATCATTTCTGTTATTATAGGCGGTTTTGAAAGCAGCGATTACTTTGATGCCTCCCACGATAAAGAGAAAACACCGTCTATTATATCCTTAGATCTCTAATTTCCTCTGGTTGTTTATATTATTGTCATGTTTTATTCTGCCCTTATTACTGTTATTCCTAATGTGGGTTTACGTTGAAATTTTATCAGTAGAAGGCGGGTTGTTATTAAATTTAAAAAAAACGAGGAAGATAATCTTAACCTTTACAGGGTACCGTGCAGGCTGGGAATTTGGGTAAAACCCCGTACTGTCTGACTGGGGATAGACATATTGATTTCTATCAAAATATATTCATATTTTAACAGCCTGTAAATAGAGCACTGCAGGACATAGGCCTCTTCCATAAGGAGGATTTGCCATAACCGCCACGCTCAGCAAACGGTGTACCAGAGACCTCGCATCTCTGACGCTGTTGTCCGTCATTGGTTCGCTTAATTTTGGTCTGGTATTTTTCGAGAAGATTATTCCGCCATCGGTCGGTAGCCATTGCGATTTTCAAGGCTTTTACCTTAATCGACTCTTAAGACACCCACGGGTAGAAAGGTGGTGGTAGATTTTTAGGTCGATACCACACATACAATGAAAGTGGCATAACAAAATATGCCAATCCCAAATGCCACAAACTGCTTAAATGATACTGTTTTTATACCACTAGTGCCATGATTGCGCTCAACAACCTGCCTATCTAAATTGGTGTGAACAGAACATACAACTGCATGCGGCTGGCGCTATCTTAGAAAATCTTTTGTCCTATAGATAAAGTTAAAAAAGAAAGAGTGCACTTTACAAATAACTTTAATATTATATATTAGATGTCAAAAGAACATATAAAGTAAAAAAGCTGTGTCTGTCCTGTACAAACTTTTGGGTACTGAAACTAAAACTTATTTTGATGCGGTTTTCGCTTTTAAAGGTTTATGACTCAATTATAAACTGCGTTACTTTTTATTTCGGGAATATTCCGAGATTGATCAGAATGGGATTTTTGCGCAAAAAATACTGGACCAATTGGAAGAAGGTTTACAATGGTGGAAATAAAAACTTAAAATACCTTAAATAAAAATTCCGATACTTTTACTACCGGAAAATATCGGGGTTCGACAAGAACGGGATTAGTACCATTAATACCATAGAAAAACGCAGAAAGACTTATGTGGTACAGTCACTGTTCGGAGGCCTATATTTTATTAATCAACATGGCAATTTATTAAGAAACAATTTTGTAAATGTAACTATTTCGTACACATAGATTATAAGCGGATATGATCGTGGGCAAAACCTTGTTGAATATATTTTTTAATTGCTCAACATAGAAATTGACAACTTTTTTTTCCGCGAGTGTCGTAAGAAGCGACGGCCGATGATTTTTTTTATTAAATCGGGGTGACTAACGAGCTAATGGAGCCCAAGGGCACTTGCAAGCAACTTCAATACGGAGACGGAGGTTACAGATGCTTTGTCACCTTAAGGAGTTAGATGAAAAGCCTCACATTCTGAAATTAATCTGTCTCAGTATACCTTTCAAATTGAAACACAACAGTTCAACCAACTGCTGCTTAGGGGCTCTCCTTTATTGTGCTACTTGATAAAGAAAAGAATGAGTTTACAATTAGAAAAGTGTCGTGACGTGAGGAAGAGCGTTGAAAATCTTGTTGCATTTCACGAAAGCTAACTCGACGACAAGGCTCGCAACTCATCAGAAGACATTCCTTTCTGTGGTCCTTGTTCTGAGTGTGCTTGTATTATTAATGAACTACTTGATTTAATTTTCTGATTAAAATACTCAAATTTTAAATGGAAAATTATTTTCGACTCGCCGAATATTTAACGCCCAAGAGCCGTCGCTGAAGTATCCGTGAACAGACTTCGCAAGTGCCACTCGAATTAATTTGATTATTAACTGATAGATTATTATTGGTCATATTAGTGTTCATGTAAAAATTAGCTGTGTTGAAATTAGGGAGAGAAGGCATTCCCAGAATGATGAAAATGGTTTATTTGATTGTCATAGACTGAGCAGTATTTTTCTTTCTTCTTATTCAACATCCTTTAAAAACCCTGGAGAGGATCGAAGGTGTGAATCTTCACACTCTATCCTAGTACAAGGATTTGCCAGGATCTTCATTCTTTGCTGAAGGCATAGGCGATCGCAGTGCCAGACTCCTCGCACCTTAGACTGGTGACAGTCATTAACGCCTCGAAAATAAAAACTCTCCGGCATGCAATACGACGGCTATACTCTTTAGTCGTAACTTTTACGAGAGATACTGAATAAAATACGTTGACAGATACTATAGAATTGCTACAACAACAACAAAAATACAAATAGCTATTACGTAATATTGAAATAAAGTAGTATAGCAGAAGTCTTTTTTCAAATATTTAAGAGTTTCACTTCCAGGTTCCGCTCCGTGGGTCCAGTGCTAGTTGGCGGATTTTTATTAATTTCTTTTCTATTATTGCTCAGACCTTCAATCCTCGCGAAATTTTCATCACCGTAATGATAAATCGTAATTTTTATTCAATTATTATTTCTTCATAACCCTATTTAAGTCCATTGCTTAACATAAGCTGCTCCAAAAAAGAGCCAGCTATAGTTGATAAACATTTCTTAAAAGGTTTGCCTATAGCATCACAACGCTGAGCAAACGGAGCTCACTCACCGAACTCCGTTTGCTCAGCTAAATAAATCTATTTGATTTATATTATCGCTTTTAACATAAATAATACGCTATTTATCATAAATAAAACGCTAATCCTGAGTGCCTTGTTTGTTGTCGTGTAATGCAAAGAAGGAAACCCTCCCGCATCGAGGATAACTGTAAGAAAATCTACCATTAAAAGAGGGGCAGCTTTATACTTTACAATAACCCAAGTGCCTCTATTAACAAGGTGTTAGACCTAGTCTTGGGTTACCGTCGATAAGCATGAAAATGGGCTGAATTTTAAAAACGACTGTGCAAAAAGAAACATATTTTCAAAATTTCTTTAAAACTGGCCACTAGAGAAGGCAAATTTAAATCGAGGTGTAAGGCTAAATTCCTTTGGTCCCAGCCGATATTTCGTTAAGGTGCTCAAGTACGTACTTTGAGAATCGGTGCATTTGCTGAAAACACGAGTGTTTAGCTGGAAAGCCAAACTGATCCTTTGGAAGGAAGCTTAGGGACTGAACACTTTAAGTGAAATGACAATTCTCACCTATTATTCGTACGTAAATTTTCGCCAAAGAGCTGAGGAGACTGACAGTTTAGTAGCTGCCGGTGCGATTTTTCGGGTTTTCCTAATTTGGTAATGACTGTGAAGAGTCCTTCCAGGCGTCTGGGAAAGGACAGCTAGTGAAAAGGACACTAAAAATGGCTTCAATTAAAAATAGTAGTGGGTCAGAGAGAGATTTTCTTAATTTATTTGAAATTCCGTCGGCTGCTGGAGCCTTCTGGGTTTTGAGATCACGGATTATTTCTTTGGGCTCTTTCACTGTAGTTTTTTTTTGTGGGAAAGAGGCAAACAAGCTAGCGGCTCACGTGATAATAAGTGGGGAGAGGGTAACAGCACATACATGATAATTTTTTTTATGGGTTTGGGAGTAAACGAGCATCCGGCTAACTTAATGGTAAGTGATCTACGTACATCTGCAATACCAGAGGAGGTGCAGGTGAGTTGCCTGCCTTGGATATGGAGAGGGCCTCCGGTTACCTCACACGCCGAACGAAACGCAGAAGTACAAGACGCCTCGACTTCAAGTTTGTTCCTAGTTGGCGAGAGTAGGTCAACCCGGCAACGCGATTTTTCACACTTACTTCAACATCCACCTTCTGAGAGAAGACGGGATCAGTTTGCTGGAAGCTGGTAGAGCATTGAATACATAAGCTGTCGGCTAAGCATTTGGTTTTTTCCCTATTCTCGAAGGTATTTTGACCGTTGGAGCTTTACAGAGGAAACAATGATGTGACGGTTTCTGATTTCAGAGATCTGACCACCTGATTAGATAGTATGCGTGTGCGTGATGTATTCCATCAGCCTGATCCATCATTGACGTCTCAGCTAATCCATGTGCTCCTTAAGCTACCTTTGAAGGTGGCGCGTCCTAACTCGGTTAGCGTCAGTCCTGTTTCGTCGTAGCTCAATTAGCTATAATTGTTGAGTATTTAATGGCCGGCTTTGTTTTGAAAAAAAATCTTGTGCCTCACAATATCTATGTAACAGTAGGTATTCCTTTACAGAATTTACAATGAGCTTAGGATATAATCGTAAGTTTTTTGATGTCGCTCTGTACTGAAGAAGTTAAACATTTTTAGGTATGTGTATGTCTCAGCAACTCTTAGGGGAAATCATGGGATTCTTCGTAATATAAATACAATTTAAACATGTAGACGTAAAGGAATAAGAATTTAGAAAAAATATTATTATTGACATATTTTCTAATAATTAAATCGCATAACAGAAATTCTTTGAATTTTCAATTTTAGCGGCACCTGTATAAACTTAATGGGAGGTTCTTGCCCGGAAACAACCTAACAAATCTCGGGATAATACGCCTACGGTACCTGTTTGCTTTTCTCAGTGCGTTTTCTTGACTTCCTACAAGTTCTTTAATGCTAAAAGTAAAGTAACAGCCTGTAAGTGCCCACTGCTGGGCAAAGGCCTCCTTCTCAAATACTAGTATCAGAGAGGGTTTAGGAGCCGGGAAGGACCCGCCACGCCGCTCCAGCATTAATGCTAGCCTTATCCTTTATTTGGCAATCTCCCCATTTTAGGGCATAACAGCACAAATTATTACTTTCCCCGGAGACGCTGCAGCTTTAGTAACCTCTATGGTGCCCAGTTGTTTCTTTTTCTGCGCCTTTCGTTCGCAAACTGTCTCAGTTTATGAAAGTTTTCGTTTGAAGAGACAAGTTTGTAGTATACTAATGCCGGTCCCACTACCCAACAAGAAACCAGTTCGCACTAGTATAGGAGTCCCGCTACCCAACACGAAATCCCATTTAGCATTATGTCTCTCATATCATTATACATCGAAAAGTCCTCGTCGTCCAGTCCCCTATCGCACGTATAGCTGTCTATCAATTTTATGTCATACAATCTCTCATTGGAGCCCTCATGTCCAGCTAAAAGCTGCGATGTTTCGTAATCTGTCACGACCCGAGTAATTTTTTTTAATATTAAATAGGCTTACGTTTTTACGAGCCGTGGTAGCCCAGTGTTCAGGACGCTCACTTTAGTTTCACAGAGCGTGAGTGACCTGGGTTCGATCCCCGGTGCCGGCACCACTAAAATTGTTAATAGCAATTTTAAGTGCTGTATTTACCACGTGCTCAGCGGTGAAGGAAAACATCGTGAGGAAACCTGCATGTCTGAGAAATAATAAAAATATTATTTCGAGGATATGTGAAGTCCGCCAACCTGCACTGGAGCAGCGTGGCGGGCTCTTCCCGGCTCCTAAACCCTCTCTGAAACTGGTATTTGAGAAGGAGGCCTTTGCTCAGCAGTGGGCACTTATAGGCTGCTACTGTACTTTACTAGGCTTACGTTTGACCTCAATCTCGCTTGATTGAAAGGGAAGATGACGCCTAGGATGCATGTTTTTTTTATTGGATTTGGGTCATCGGGGACAAACGAACTAACGGGCCACCTGAACAAATCAGATAATTTATTCATCAACAAAAGAAACATAAGTTACAGTTGTCTATGGTCATTTATTTAATTCGTAATGAGTTTTCTCTGACGGCGAAGACACAGGAAAAAGAAACTCTATAGGTATTTTTAGCATTGACATTTTTTTAAATTGTGTAATTCTTACCATATTACAATAAAATTTTTAGACCTCAGCTTGTAAGCGATCAACTCATGCCCAGGGGTTATTATCATCCATTATTACATATTCCTTTATATCATAATACTGCAGCATATAGAAACCTACATACAACTTCAATCGAAGAAGGTTAAAAATGCATTGTTGCCGCTAAGGAATAAGATGGAATGCCTCACAGCGCGTAATTGTACTGGCTTTCAAACCGGAACACAGCTGTTGCACCACTGATTGGCGACAGCAATGGGTGGCAGCAAGAGGGTGGTATCTTGGGTAGCCAAAGTCTACCAGCTATTTCGACGTGCGCGACGGGTACGACGTGCCTGGTAATGGGATCGCCATCCGACCGGCTAAGCGGGACGATTATGATAAATTTCCAGTAGTGGACTACTTAAATACTGTTTATATTATAAAATCGTCAAAAAGGAAAAGTCATAACCCTCCTATTTGCATGAGCGCGGTCGGTTGAAAGTGACCTATCTGGTATAACAGTTTTTACTAATAATTACAGAAACCTATTCTGTTGGTTATGAAATCATAGTATTGAATATTTAAACAGTATTTTGTATTTAAATAATTCTGAAAATGTTCTACTGTTTTCGTTTAAAAAATAAAAAGTCGCTGTAAGAATTAATGCAACGATACAACATCAATATTATTTATTTAAACATGTTCATGATACTTTCCTAGACATAGGTTATTGGTCCCTAAATTGATTTTGCTAACTTGTTGAGCTTACATTATCGGCTATACTGGCGGAAAGCCAATTGATATTGACCTTTGTATGGCTTGTATATTTTTATTCCTTGAATGGTGCAATACTCGTAAAATATTATAAATAGAATGTCTATTTAATATTCATGGGAATATTTAATCTGATACTAATTAAAAAATATAATATATCTCGATAGAAGAATATCTAATTTATAAATTCATTATCGCATCATTTGGAGTCTAATTTCAACACTCAATTTAAAATAATATATCGCTTATAGTTTTAAACAATGTATTATTAATCTTCAACAATGTAGAATACCTACTTTCATTTTCCGCTCCGTTTCCCGCCTTCAATAACACAAAGGACCATCACAAGGCGTGTATTTATCTGCCTAAAAATATAATAATATGTCTCTTACAAAAGAAAACCTTTGAAGTTTACGCGGAAGGGGAAACAAAAGGTTATTTTTGTCATGAAACATGTTGGGATTCCGTGTGTATGTCGGACTTAAGGAATTAGGAGATATTTTATTAATAAATTGTAAATATGACTAGCGTATAAATAAAAACAACTAAAATGCTCAATAAAAATTATCTTTTTAGCCTATGTGTAACAATTATAATAATATATATTTAACAGTTACACATGACGTCCTGTTCCCAACTAGGATGCTTTGTGTATTGGTATCTGTGTAGTGATAAGACAGATACATAAATATATACATATACAAATATCTGTATCTTAACAAAAATATTTTTTTTACACATTTCTATCAGCATATTTAATAACTTAGGCACAAAACTTTTCAGCCGCCCCTCGTACGTTTGAACTTTCGCCTGTGGAAAATGTGCACGTCACCAATTTTTATGTAACTAGCGAAGCGGGCCTGCTTCACACAGAATGGTTTGTACGATATAAACTAAATGTGAATGTGTTATACATACAAACATTCATCACAAAATATACTAAATGATGGAAAAAATTGCATTAAAACCATCAGCCAGATGTATAAGCGAATACACAGACTAACGCGGATTGCAACTATACTATTTAAAGATAATTAAAATCAGTTAACGATGGAAAACTTCCGACAAAAAAAAAAACTCCCCCACGTAGCGACACACAGCGGCAGGCAGCAGCGTCGTGATGCGAGCGTGTCACTAGCGTCAGCAACATCGTCGTTCTTTATTTAAATTACTTGCCGAAGCTGTCAAGGCTGCCGGGTCATCAGCGTCCCAGCGATCCCAGCATAAACTGTCATTGTCTTCAGTCACAGGTAGGTGTTTAAACCTTACATAACCGTCCGTCCGTGGCATAGCCCGTCCTCGCCTGCCATTTGAAGTCGCAAAAAAAACGGTGTTTAAACCTTTGCCCCACGAGACAAAGAAAACAATTTCAAATAGCCGAATTGTGTAATGTAATATTTTGAGTATCTTAAAGTAGCAATCAACAAATATCCCACAGCTGGGTAAAGCAGCGTATATCACGGCGTCCCTTTTCAAGGTTTGCAGCAAAAAAGCGTGTACCACGCCGCTGCAACGCGGATTCCACATGCAGGTTTCCTATGTTCCTACTATGTTTTCTTTCAAAGCCAAACACGATGTAAATTCAGCACAAAATACACTTAAAATTGCAATTAACTGATGTAGGAATATTTTACTAGTTACTAGAATAGTTAGTATAGTATACTATATTATACTAGTTTGTAATATACTAATATTGTTGTTACTAGAATATTTTTAGTCGTTTAGACCCACTTTTTATCAGATGTTATTTGAAACAACGTGACAGGTGATGGGCCTGTCGCCGTCTTAGTCAAAAATATCATTAGAGAAACGTTAAATTTTACCTATAAGGAAAGTATTTGCTCACTAATTACCTGCCAAACGCAAATACTTTGATCTTAGCTAATATTAATTGATTCAGAAATTGCTTTTTAATAATCCTTCTTCAAATTATACTATGTGCACAAATTCATTCAAACTAAGTTTCTAAATAAGTTTCATAGAACTTCTTGAACTCCTAATAAATATTTTAAAAAGTAATTAGGATATCATTTTTTTTTTCATTCTGTGAATATTGTAAGAACAGACTAAGTAAATATACTCGAATACCAAGAAGACACATATGTATCTAACCTATGTATCAGTATCTTTTTCTATATATAGGCTTATTCCCTACAGAGAGATACGGAGGAGATGTTACTTTCTACAGAAAAACGTGTAATACAGACAAATGTTATGATGATAAATAACACAACGTTTGACATACCTTTGGGAACACAAAGTATTGTATTGACTCAACAGCATACTTCTCGCCTTGCAGGAAAAAAAACGTGGCGGGTGGTGAGAAATAATAAAAACAAAACTAGGAAAATAAAAAGGCGTCAACATTTTTTCAGTTGATTATAGTCGTAGTATTATACAGAATATCTATATAGATATAGTAAAAAAAAATCATCATGGAAAGAGTAATAAAAAAGACATAAGTATGTTTGTTACTTTTTTATGTGTTTTCAAAGTGAGTAATTTGTCTGTAGTCAGTTTCCGTGTTGCAAAACCAAATAGATTGACCCATTCAACGGAAATATTGTATTTTGGCGTACAATATATTTGTTCAACATATGTACTATACGCTAGCAGATCCGAAAAACAGTATATATATTTCAGTACGATTGGCAACTAAACGTATAAGACAAAAAAAAAATATGTGGAAAAGCCAAGCGATGGCTTTTGCTACTGCTCGAAAGGGCCGGCTCGACCGGATTGGTACCACGGGCTCGCAGATTACCGGCGTGAAGTAGAGGCATCTTGTTCTTCTGAGTTTCGTTCGATGAGTGAGGTAACCGTAGGTTCACTCCCCGAACTCACCAGCAGCTCCTCTGGTGGTGCAGATGTATGTGGGCGACGGTAATCACTTACCATCAGGTGAACCGCTTGCTCGTTTGCCGCCTTACCCATTAAAAAAAATACCTTAGGTGAGCCTCGTCGCCGGTTATGCTCCCGGCAAGTTATCCATGAGATTTTCAAGGATTTTTTTTTAGTTTTACGAGGGGTAAAGGTGCGAACACCTAACACACAACGGAAGCGTTAAATGGTTATGTCGGGATCAACATTTAAGATGTTGGACCGACTATAACGCCCCCGCGGGAGATACACTGTTGGCCCGATGGCTTTGACAGCTTCGGCGGAAGAAACTCGCGTGCTGAAAGGCTCGTAAGCTAGGTGATTTTCAAGGTTTAAGGTCTCAGCCACATTTTACGACCCGTACGGGAAGGGAGAGGGCAGGTTCTTACACTGCTGCCATAAGCAATGCAACCAAAGCAATGGCTTATCGGGGTCAAGTAGTTCAAGAATGTTCTCATCTAATTCATCTATTTCTTTATCAGCTTGTACTTCAAGATTCCACTCCAAGACATATAAATAAACTAGACTATGGCTACTAAAACGACTTGGCGAGCGGAGTGCCACGCACTTAATAATTTTTTGTCAATGGTGTACGTAGAAATATGTTCGTACCAACTTTTTATCGGAATGTCAACATCACGCGCACTCCTGCTGACTAACCAACGAGGCTTTGTTGACCTACCTACGTAGGCAAATCCCTTCGGTTTTGCTGTTCCCCTCAACCAACAGAAAAGTGATCTCCGGTGCGATGACTATGTCAGCGTGGTGGCGAGTGAAGCCACGATATTATCCTATAGAAGCTTGTTTACTAAAATATACTTCATGGAGAATCATAATGACATATTAATGCATTATACAAAAAATGCAATCCTAGTTAATTATACACATTTTTGTTACATAAATAAAAATAGTAAACTTGTTATATATATATGGTAATGTGTGCCCGTATAGAATATCAGTATCAAAACCAGAAGCACATTTGATCGAGTGACACAAACATAAATTGAATTGAATATGATTACAAGCCAGATGAAAACGATATTGAATCAAATTCGTCAGAACTGTTATAAGTTACGATAAAAATAGTGACAGATATTTCAGCTACTGAATAAAGTACGCCGAGTAACAAGAAAAAAATTACGACAATATTCATTTCGTTATTTATTAGAATGAAGTTACAGATCGATTGGCGCAGTGAATGAGCGATTCGCGATCGGTAAGAATTCTGCAGGTAATGAACATTTTTATTCAACATTATTATTATAATATTACAGCCTATCCTATATGTATGGAAGATATTCGTATGATTGAAAAAAGCCTAAATGGCCACCTGCATCCAACGACTTTGACTGCAGAGAGTTATCACTCCATGATGTGACGTCCTGGACAGCAGTTGTTTGTACTTGGTTGCCTCATACTTGTAATGTGTGAGCTTCTTGTGGCAACTGGCCAGCTTGTGATGCAAGGGTGACTACAAGCTGGCCAGTTGCCACAAGAAGCTCAAGAATTTTTTTTTCTGTTTTGTGTCTGTCGTCAAATAAATATTGTCCGACAATTATCAGTTGTACGGGCTAAGCGACTGGCCCATTGCCGTTTTCACTCACTCGTATGATCCTATCGTTACCCTACTTCTCCTATAGACATGTTGTTGGAGATTTTGTTTAGAAAAATGCTCTGAGAAAAGGTTATCCTTACTACTTTGAGCTACGCCATACAATTTGTAGTTAAAGAATACGTCTCTCGGTGTCATAACTTTAAAATAATTTTAATATAGTAATAATCATATCAGATACACACGTATGTCGCCCAGTCCCAAACTAGGATTCTATGTTTGGCAACTGGATGGTGATAAGATAGTTACTTAGTAATATTAAATTAACTTTCATGACTGGGGTAGAAATACTTGCCCCAAGCAGGATTTGAAGTCGCAACATTTAACTGCGAAGAAAGGAAAACTATAAACTATCATATCGGGCCGTCAATCAAAACAAATCAAAACTCGTCTGAAGATGACGTTTATACTCGACGAAAAGGAGTAATACCGTTATATGGAAGTCACCCGGACTTCTGTTCAGCCGAGCTGGATTCGAAGATTGATCTCTTGATCGAGATTAAAGAAGATTTTTATATATACCTATACATAACTGATAAAGTAAATGTAGTTTGTTGTGCATGTTCTATATATAAGAGTAGTCTCCCGACCGATATCAACAACGGTTACAACTTCCGAACATAATTAAAAAAATTACTCTATGTTTATCCTCTGCTGTTATTTATTTCCATGAAAGTGCCAATGAAAGATCTGCTCATACCACGCTGGGCAAGTGGATTAGTGAGCGCAATGCATCTCTCACTACAGAAGCTGACAGGAAATCTTTAATCTGGAGATAGGACATTTTATACCTTTACATGATTATAAGGTATTTATAAATGTCTGATATAATATTTTATTATTGATTCTACATAGAATTTTTTTCTTACTCTAGCGTCACAGCCTGCCTGTTAAAGGTCGATTTCTGCTAAAGAAAACCTCACTGTCGTTTTTTCATTATTTTTGTTATTAGGACAAAAATTAAACCACAAAATTCTTATTACGATTTATTTTATCATTTATAATCTTCTACATGACATAATTCTTTTAAAATGGCCAGGAAGTTAACGAAATAAGTCAACAATCGCTTTAATAGAAAATTATAACAAATTCAGTTAATTTAAAAAAAAACCTATAACGCGTCTACAACAATCTTTTATTTTAAGTAAGCTATTGATAAGTATGATCGAAAGAATGCCATTTCGAAACTTCAATTTGTTCGTTTTTTAATTCTGTTTTTTTTTTTAGAATATGTGATTAGAATAGGCAATTGTTGACAATAGGAATTTGTATATTTACGGTTTACTTTGCAGAACTATTCACTATGACACAGTTTTGTAACATGTATCATACGTATATTATACATAATCATTCTATTTTTAAAATATATCTTTCATATACATCTCTTTGACTTATCACATGCTTTAGCCTAACAAATATTTCTCTACAATAGTCAGTGTAAAGAGCTGCAGGAAGACTTTTAACACCAATAAAGGCATTGAAGTTTTAACGCAACATTAAAAGTCCAACGCTTCATTGATAAACACTATTAACATTACAACTATCCGATTCCACAGCGTCACTAATTACATCGAAAATATCTGCTAAAACGTACAGACAATATTATGATTCACAAAATATTCTCTCACTATCGAATGTTTAATAATAGTCTATGCGCTTAAAAAAAGTTAAAAGTTTAAACATTCAGTAGTAGCTTTGTTGATTAACATCACAAAATATGCTTAGTTAAATAAAATTAATGTTTTAAATATGAATTAAAAATATAAAATTGAAAAGGTTTTAATATATCTATCATTTTATATTCAACAATAAATCCGTGCCTGGCGCAAATGTGATAGATGTTTAGTATGTTCATTAGTTGAAAATATTTTATTTTCCCTGACGCCATTTTAATTCCGATAATGTCATGTACTGTAAAATACGTCATATTGTGTTTTTCACTTGTACAAATTAATAATTATTTAGTTGTTTGTACACAATTGTCTAAAATAGTTATCTAGTTTATCCACCTGTTAACATGATATAGCTTTAGTAACTTGGATGATGACGTATTAAATGTTTATATTCATTGTGATAGCATAAGGTTGAAATTTTAGGACTAACGTATCTAATTAAGTAGGGATAGCAGTCACTATAAAACAAAAATGATTTTGTTCGACAGCAAATACCCATTAAGGTTGTTGAAAACATATATATATATATATATATATATATATATATATATATGTTTATACAAAATTTCACGATCTATTCAGACACAATCATTATTATAGTAACTTTTTTTTCACTAAACCATAGTGATATATCGACATATAAAATTTCCATAGCAAAGTAAGGCAACATGGATATCGGATACTATTTTTACATTGACATATGAATAAATTCACACCAGGCACGCACATTCCTTATAAATTAAATTATTATATATTTCGCATTATTGAATGTTTAATAATAGTCTATGCGCTTAAAAAGTTAAAAGTTTAAACATTCAGTAGTAGCTTTGTTGATTAACATCACAAAATATGCTTAGTTAAATAAAATTAATGTTTTAAATATGAATTAAAAATATAAAATTGAAAAGGTTTTAATATATCTATCATTTTATATTCAACAATAAATCCGTGCCTGGCGTAAATGTGATAGATGTTTAGTATGTTCATTAGTTGAAAATATTTTATTTTCCCTGACGCCATTTTAATTCCGATAATGTCATGTACTGTAAAATACGTCATATTGTGTTTTTCACTTGTACAAATTAATAATTATTTAGTTGTTTGTACACAATTGTCTAAAATAGTTATCTAGTTTATCCACCTGTTAACATGATATAGCTTTAGTAACTTGGATGATGACGTATTAAATGTTTATATTCATTGTGATAGCATAAGGTTGAAATTTTAGGACTAACGTATCTAATTAAGTAGGGATAGCAGTCACTATAAAACAAAAATGATTTTGTTCGACAGCAAATACCCATTAAGGTTGTTGAAAACATATATATATATATATGTTTATACAAAATTTCACGATCTATTCAGACACAATCATTATTATAGTAACTTTTTTTTCACTAAACCATAGTGATATATCGACATATAAAATTTCCATAGCAAAGTAAGGCAACATGGATATCGGATACTATTTTTACATTGACATATGAATAAATTCACACCAGGCACGCACATTCCTTATAAATTAAATTATTATATATTTCGCATTATTGACATTATACAAATATTATTTGGCTTTAACAAATATATAACTATGTTATGAGAACATACCGGCACCTTAATGACTCATAATAATATATTTTAATTAGGTATATAAAAGGAAAAAGCATAAAGCCTGTACTACGTAGCTGCTTTTACAAGATGTTAGGCACGGAGCGCGAAGAGTAATAAAAATGTAGAGCCCTTACAATTTCCTATAAAGTTGAATATTCAGAAGAATAACAACCCTAGAAAAAAGTAGTTGTTATTTTTTATTATATTAATTCAAAAACTAAAGTTTGCCGGTACGGGTATCTATAGCTCGGTATAGTATGGTATTCTTCTCACAATGAACGAATAAAATTTACAACACAACCATTAATCCACGATTTAAGGATTTCTTATTTAAACTTACACAACATTTTTTTTTTAATTTCCTGTTCCGATATTTTGTAAACTGATAAAGAAATCTTAAGCTTAGCATACCATACCGTTGCCTTAACGTAACCGTATTTCAGCCGAAAGTAGGATGTTAATCCATTTTTAAACTTCGTACATAAATTAAAAAAAAAGTATTTCTTGCAGCAAATATACAAATCTATGTTTATTTTAAGTAAAATGTCGTGGCGTCTATTTACATAGAGAATGAACAAAAGTCTGACACTACATAAATGTTTTATTTTGTAAAATATAAAAAATATCAATGTTCCAACTGTTATAAAAAAGGACCAAAAACATGATCAATTCTATGTGTAATAAATAAGTTCTATTTGTTTTAATGTATTTTTGACACCATTTTATATTCTTGTCACGTAAATATTACGACAACATTAAAAGCTGTGAAGTGATATTAGAAGACATTTTGTCGACACAAAGATAGATATGCGATAAAGTTATTTAGATTATAATTAAAAATACAATATCGTGATATATCATCTAATACCATGTAAAGGGAAAGTGAACTAATCTGTAGTATACACTAATAATTTTTCGTTTTAATTAGCACAATCGAATAATCTGCATGGCAAAAGGTGTAAAATATACAGCCTTACTGGTACCAAAATCTATGAAAGTGGTTTTATTAAAATTTACAAGAATAAAGAAAAAATTCAAAAAATTTGCGCATATAAATAATTAGCTTTCCTTTATCACAATAAAACATTTCAATAAGATTTATTTATTTTTAACAGCTTATTTTATTTCAAAATTGTAAGCCGAGTAGTAACTTGTAACTTGTTCAGAATATTATTTGAAATATATATATAAAATAAATTTCGGACTTCAGATCCAATAGGATTTAAACTGAGTTTTATTTATGCATGCCTTAGTTGAAATAATTACTGCAACAGTATAAAACCAGTGAACACCCTGTCTACGAAAGATATAGTCGCATAATTGACTTACAGAAGCTCAGGAGAAGTTTTGGAAATTAATTACGTATTTCTCTTTTTGAAGTGAAACTTCTATGATCACGCTAGGATGGGCATGGTTACGGGTAAGCATTACGTTTTCTATGCACCAATGAATAGGTGTGAACATAAGTTTTATGAGTGTACTAAACTAGTAAATATATAGTTTAGTACTTTTCGGATCGGTATACGAACATATTATGCTTAATAGTATGTGTACAAAGGTATATGGACATCAATACACATGCAAGTATTCATGTAGTACACACGATTGAGAACAAACAAGTGAGAACGCCTCGTAAACATCAAATAAAATGCACAGAAAAGTGTGTATAACCCATAGAAGTTTCACTTTTTGCGCGTGTACACACTGATCACGCGCACGCCACATTTTTATTTATTACTTCAACGTTTTTACTGCCCAAGATAAATATATCAAATAATAAATAATACTACTTTTAGTTTTTAAATTAATCACCTAGTGAAAATAATTAAGGAATTTATTTTCACATGGCAAGTTCATATAAAATTTACATAAATAAAAGCATGCAGTGGTGTTTATTACACACGAGGCGGTAAATACAGAGACGTAAATTTTTATATTAAATAATGCAGTAGCTGCACATTCTACAAAGTTTAAGAGCTTCTGTACAGGTTTAAGTATTTTAATAGTTAATATAACTGTAAGTGAAGCTCGTGTAAGAGTATTCCACAGCCGAAGAGCCAAAGTGGGTGAGTTGCACACGGATATGAAGTTGTTGAGTTGACCTGGCTGGTTTCAGTATGAGGTCGTTTTATGCTCAGTTCATTCATTTCGACTGTAGACAAAATGATAATTGATCAGTAATCCCAATATCACAAATGGAGTGACACTTTGTTGCTTTGAAACTTTATAACTGTCACTCATAGACAAAAACAAGAGATAACAAAAATAAATTGGAAGTGCTTGGAATTGTTATCTCTTGATGAAACTGCAGTTTATTTAAGGCCTTAAAATTTCAATATAGCTTATAAACATTTGTAATTTTTTATCACGACTGACGACTTGAATGCAGTGGAATTTAAAAGCCAATTTTAGTATTCGCGTTTTTCCTTTACGCCATTATTCATTTTTGTGTTTTACTGTCAATTACGAGTGTATTTTAAAACACAGGTTACTGGATTTTTTTTTGTTTAAGATTAAGTTAATGGAATAAAAGAGTAAATATTTCTACAAATGGGATCAATGTCTTTTCCCGAATTTACCTGAGACAGTTTGTTTCTTCACATCCGCGTATCGTTCACCGGGACCGACTTCGTCAGGGATAGTAGCCGTGCAGGTAAGTTGGAGTCTCCCATGAGCTGGAGTCCGCAACTCTGCTATAGACACCCAAAGAGATATTGGAACAACTTGTTGCTCCCGTGGTTTCTCGCGAATCTGTATCGAAAATTAAATAGCTAAACTTTCATAAGTTTAATTAAAAAATAAAATAAATATATATAATAAACTCTCACGACTGTTTACATAATACTGAGGTCGTCAGAGGTCTAGATAACTACGATAGAATGATCCTTCAAATTTAAATAATAAAATTTTCAAAATATTTAATTTCCTGTTTCTATTTCTGATTCTGGTTGGATTTGTACCTCTATCTATATGGGTTCTATTTTTATTTTTAATATAATACACCGCAGAATATCTCAAGTTAGTATGGTTTTCGAGTGGCAACCTTGTTGACAAGCAAACACAGAGTATAATGATACTCCACAAGGTCCCCCAGGTGCTTTGTGACTTTGGGGACAGCCTATGTTCAGCAGTGGACTCGTGACGTCTGTAACGACGATGATGAGTAAAATTGAAAAGAAAACTCACCTTTTTCATTTCTTCGCTTTGTCCCTCTTTCAAAGTGCATTTATTATGTTTTGTTGTATTTGGTGCTGCGGTGGTAGTTTCACTTACGAGAGCCCAATATTTAGCTGTGTAGTTAAATTCGGGGGCAATGTAACGATGATGATACTTCCTGTTTTTGTAACCACCTCCTCCTTTGGTCCTTGTTGAACTTGATACACGGTATGAAAAATATTTTATGGACTCTTCTGGCACCTGAAAGAACACACACCTGCTATACGAAATTTGAATTCGTTTTAACGCGCTACTGTTGTTGCCAACCAACGTTACCAGCCTATAAATAGTCAACTGCAAGACGTCTTCTCCCATAAGGGGGATTTGCCATCATCACCACGCTCGTCATGCGGATTGGCGAGCACAGTGCCAGAGACCTCGAACCTTTAACGCTGCCGCCCGACATCGGTATGCTTAATGTCGGTATGGTATATTTTCGAGGTGGTTATCCCGCCACCTGTCAGTGACGATTACAATTTTCAAGACTTTTCCCTTAGTCTCAGTCTTACGACAGCCACTGGAAGAAAGGTGTGGCAGATACTTACACCGATACCACACGGCAATGCTAATAACATTTCTAATATTCCTGTTAACCGCTCCAAATAAGCGTACGAGCTAGTGTTTGAAGATCATGATATTCCCTAAACCATTAAAATATTCAATTTATTTGTTTATATTTATTAGCTTACAATAATTACATAAATGGATTGAAAGAAAGAAACTAAAATTTGTGAATTTTATCCAGCTATTCGTTCTTTATTCTCGACTTTTCTGGTGTTTTACAGCAACGGCGGTCTTGACTTGCCTCGGTGTTTGACGCGTAGAGGTCATACTTAAATTGACTACTTTTTGGTCAGTCGTTTTCTATTTCGTAAATCTATCAAATGTTTTCGCGTAAATACAAGATATAATTAAGGATTTGAAAGCTTATGAGTGGTAAGTTCGATAAAACGTCGTCATGTTACTTCGATCGTTCCGCTTAATATTAATGTCGATACTGCAGAAGCAATTTTCATTAGTCCTTGATCGTTCGACTTCGTACTAATGTCGATAAGAAGCATATAGAACCATTTCATAGGTCCTTGAAAACACACAATTAACGCTATTATATCACTGGCTTTAATGCAATTACATCGATCCAGTAATAACGATATGCATAGCTAAGCAATCATCATTTGCTCTATGCTATTTTTACCGTATACTATTATATCAGCCTACTTACTACTGCTGGTAACATAGGTTTCTCCAACAAAGCACCAGCAAAGGCGGAATATATTTATTGGATGGTTTGTCTGTGCTCACCCCGTTGGGCAAACGAATTGGTGACCGCTATGCCGGTACACTCGAACTACCACTACTCCTTATCACGGGTCCGTGGGATTTGGGTTTGGTAAATCTGATAGGACATTTCGTCATCGTTCGATCACCACAGCTAGCAGGATGCGCCAAGTGCAGATGTGGTGGACATTTGGAGGTAAAAATATGTTATATTCCTCCTAACACCTTCGTACTATACCACCATTCTATTTTTTGTTTCACTAAAATTATGTTAATTAATAACAAAGCATACTAATAAAGCAGCTGTGATGGGTCAACAGAGGCCTTGCCTTAAATTATTAGTTACGCCGATAATGTGTATCGGCTTGGTGGCTAAGTATTTGGCTTCAGCGCTGCCGACCATGAACTGTTTTATAATTCCGAATTAAAAAATAAATCGTTTTCGTATTAACACCGATGCTGAGTTGAATATCATATATTTTTTTTATCGACGGCACACGGTTACACCTATAGCTATATTTAGAGCTAATAAGCCAATTTAATTAGAAGAAATAATTACTAATAACACTATGACGAGTCAATCAGACAGGTCAATAGGTCTTTAATTTTTGATTATATATTCTCCATACTAGATCGCTCAATTTACACAGCAAAGTGAACGCGTATCTCTTGAAAGCACAGCCATTAATACATGTCTTTTATGTATGTAGTGCTCGAGCCACTAAATTATTGATACCGAAATCCCAAAGTTGCTCGAGCTTAACGGGAAAGGAGGATGTAGGGAGTTTTCGTTCTCAATGTGATGTAGATATCGATCTTTTTTCAGTTTAGAAGAACTACTGTGCCAAATTGGATTAAAGCTTGGTTTACAACACTAGGTTTGTATAAAAAAACCTACTCAGACACTTGAAAGTATAATATAGATTGCTGAATAATACGTCAGTCTTGTGGTGTCGGCGTAAGAATGTGCCATCCCCTTTCTTGCTGTGTATGGCGGGAAAAACCTTGAAAACCTACCGACAGATGGCGGAATAACTATCACGTAAATTACAAACCAAAATTAAGCAGACCGATGACGGGAAGCAGCCTCGAATGTGTCTGGTACTGCAATCACCGAGCGTGCCGATTATATGGATATATGGAAAAGGCCTTTGTCTTGTGAATGCCAGTGATTATTAGCTTCTTATAGGCTCAATTAAGATAAGATTAATAAAAACATTTAAAAAACAAAACCTTTTCATTGTCGATGTACCACGTCAAGCGTGGTGCTGGCGCCGCAGGGGCACTAGTGCAATTAGCTCGGAGCAAACCTTCCACCACTACATCTGGTTTACCGAATGTTATAATTGGTGGGTGCTTTTGAGCATCTGTTAAAAATATTATGAATTAATACTATTAATTGAACGGTTAGAATTAAAAGAAGTACATGGTATGCATTACTATTTTAAGTACTTTTTCTTTTTTCAAATCAATTGCAATATGTAAGAAAAAAACAAAACACAAGTTAAAACTTAATTCAACTAAAATAAAGAAAAATATGTAACAAAAAAAAAGGAGGGTAATTAAGTCAAGGAACAACGAGTAACGAGTAAGATGATATACAATGAATACAATAAATAATAAAATCATTATAATAACATGGGTTATCATTCGTATATAGGAAGATAAAATATAAAATAAAAACAAAACAATAAGTGAATTAATAATAATCAACTAATTATTAAATGAAGTCAATAACATTATCCTAAACAAAATTGAATTCAGTAAAATTATAATAAGCTATGTATTAGGATTATGTGAAGAGGCCTCTAAATATTCTTCCATTGTATAGAAAGATTTTTGGAGAATGTTTTCAGTAACTAAACGACAGAATCTTATGATTCTTTTACTGAGGTAATTTAAATACTCATGAAAAGATTCAAGCATGTTTTTCTTTTTGTAAAATATACTAATTTATATATTGTGCTTTGGAGAAGAAAGTTGTTATTGTAATTAAATAATTTTAATCTTAATTATATCTATCAAATAGTTCAAGACGACAACATAAGTGAGAAAAAATAAAAATATCACAATGCTTGATAAATGCTATTACACTTACAAACTACAGTCAACTGATGAGGAGGAGAAGCAGCTGTGAAAATTGGCGTCTCTAGAGAGACCTCGCACCAATAAAGGCCTGAGGCAGATGGGTCTAGATTCTCGATCGTAATAGAATTTTCTGTCGCAAGAGACATCTGTAACAAAGTCGACCTTCGCTGTAATTCTCTAGATCTTTCGATTCAATTACTTAATTTTAAAACATATACAATGTTTATTTTTTATAAATGAAATAAAAATAGTATTGTTTTTGCTACTCACATTGAGCTTTCCACCGGCAAATGTATAATTCGTATATGGGGGTACTCGCTCACGTACATACTGCAGTAACTTCGCTCCAGACCTTAGAAATTCCACTTTATATAGGAGCTGCGGCGGCACCTGACACAAAAATAACAATTATTTATTAAAGACACATGTTATGTATAACAAAAAAGTTTTCCTAAATGTTGAGCAATGAATAAATATAAAAATATAAAATTCAAATTTATTTTTATTTTAATCATAAAATTCGAACCTATAACCTACCAACTTCGAGGGCAGTATTTAGTTATTTAACAAACGTATGATAACCAAACTAAACCAGCTGTCACAATGAATCTAAATGCAAAAATGAGGTAAATTTTCTAAAAGATTTCTTATAGCAAAAAACCGCAGAATGCCAACTTTCTCGTAATAATGCACAAACAAACGCAATACTGCAATTTACCTTGCAAGATGAAATCTTTAATAACAGTAAAAAGCGGAGGCGGCGCTGGAAACGGTTTACTTTGCTATTAATATCTCGCACAAAGTTGGAAACACTTCAGCACTCCGCTAATTCGAGCACTATTTACACGTTGATGGCAATTTAAAGATTATATTTTATTTAAAATCTGGTCTTTTTCTTTTTTTATCTTCACCACCCTTTATCGAAATCTGTCTCAACTGGAGTGTATTATTATCGCCACGTTTATCAAGCGAGTTGTCGATCGCAGTACCAGAGCATTACCAAGACCCCACAGCCCGTCATTTATCTATCTGACGTTTTGTAAGATGGTTAACACGCCGTTTGTCTGATGTTATATTTCCAAAGCTTTTCTCTTAATCGACTCTTACGCCACACCCGAGAAGAACAGGTGGTGATAGATTTGACGCCGCCGCCACATGGCAATTAACTCATAATCTCATATGATAATATTTCATTAGGTAAGTAAAACTCACTTTAAGTTACAACCATTTAATGTCGTACCGTTCCAAAATTAACATAATATCGTAATCAATATTTGTCATCAAGTGCAAGATATAAACCTCCCCCAACTTCCGAGATATATTTTGGGCACTCTTGAGATAAATAAATTGCAGAATTAAATAACGTCTACGTCCGTGTGAAAAATATCTCCACGGCTTTTTTTATATGTGAAAGGGGGCAAACGACCGAGCGGCTCACCTGATGGTAAATGATTACCGTCGCCCACGTACGAGTATATCTGCAACAGGAGGGCCTTTAAGGATATTTGGGACTTG
Source organism: Bhutanitis thaidina (assembly GCA_029286595.1). Lineage (NCBI taxonomy): Eukaryota > Metazoa > Arthropoda > Insecta > Lepidoptera > Papilionidae > Bhutanitis > Bhutanitis thaidina. The sequence continues at coordinate 4,114,272 of JAGSMS010000022.1, forward strand.
GGAGGGTAAATGAGGCTTTAATAATATAAAATTTAGTTGTAGGCTAAAAATTTGGCGATCCTCTTCCCTAACATTCACAGCATATACATATCAATTTTCATCAGAATCGGTTCAGCTGTTTAGGCCGCGAAAACGCGACAGAGAGACAAAGCAACTTTCGTATTTATAATTTATATTGTGATAAACGGCACCTGATGAAGGCAGCGCAGTGTCGCGGATCCTCCGCGCGCCACCCAACTGGGCGCTGTCAGACGAATATCTACATCTGTTGCTTGCCCGTTACCTGTAACATATACTTCGCTGATAGATCGTTGGTATCCCTGAATCTTCAAATACAATATATTTAATAATATGTCATAGTTACCTTGTTCCAAGAAATATTACTACTTAAATTTTGAATAACATTTTTGTATTGTACTTTTTATATTTCAGACCATTTTGTACACGACACGCAATATTTGACTATCAAATACGCTCACGTTTATTAATAACAACTGAGTGTAAAGAAAATTAATAGAAATGTTATCAAAGGTCCAGAGGGACAGGCGGATATGTTTGTTATACAAGGGATGACGTCATCCGGGAGTGCGCGTCCGGGACGTGTCAGCGACTCGGAACAATGACATAAGCTAAGGTAAAAAGCTGACATGTCTGACGGCAAACAATGCTCCATAAGCCTTCACTTTAGGTGTAGAAGTTTCAACGCTTTATATGAAAGTTAAACGAAAATGCCGAAATATTAATTCCGAAAACTTTCATCGTAAAAAGCAATAAATTTTTAGTAACATTCTTGGGTAAGTTCACATCATTTGACGAAAATTTTCCATTTTGTTACTTTGATCGTAATCTGCTGATATTTTCAGGCGCCATAACGTGACATACGACGCTCTTCCTTTTTATTAATTACTTTTTTGTTTAACTATTTATAACATGTACTTGAGGAAAAGCTATTTTAATAATAACAGAATAGTTACCTCATGGAAAGTATAATTTAAATATTTAATTAATTATCTGTATGTTTTAGGAACATCGTGTCATATCTGTAATTAGTAATACATTTTAAGTAGGTATTAATTATTTAAAAAAAAAGTTGGTGGAACAGTAAAGTGCACCACGCGCAGATGAACCTGCCTTTTAAAGAAAAAAACCTAATTTTAAATTATAAATTTTAATTATGTTTGTGCTCCATTATCTGACAAACCAATTCTATCTTCTTTCTTTTTCTCTTTCCTTATTATTGCTCAAGTAATTGTTATTTATGTAACAAGTTGTATTATAGTCATTGACCATAGACTAGTTAATATTGGATCAATTTCAATAATTCCATTGTCATTAATATTGGTCATGCTAACTTACCTTGTTTTACAAAATGTGTAAGACACAAAACGATCATGCAATATGACCATTGTGTCCAGAACGGCACCATCGCCCACCGCTTTATTTACTTAGACCATCACTGGTGAATTTCTCTTAAAATCAGTGATTCAGTAAAAACTCTATTCTGCATATCATGTACCGGTAAAGCATTGTGTCTATTATTAAATAATTTCTTTGGTCTTTTTTCGGCGATGACTGAAACAAAAATTGTTTTTGATTATCTCTTACTTACTTCTTGATATCTGTTCAAAGTCCATTACAGGATGTATACCTGCCCCAATAGTATAATTTGCCATAAATACGTCGCTTTTGCCGGTCACGTTTACTAGATGGCAGGCTCCCTAAGTCTTAACTTTTTCTGCCACCAATGTCGAGTTCCGGACAGAAATGTATACTTTACCCGTATAATTACAGGCTGTAAGCCATTCCCTTAGTTCTCGGAGGTGACCACTTGTCTGTAACTACCTTCAATCGAAAATTTTGTAGTCAATTAACATCAGATGGTCTGTTAGTTCGTTTGTCAATGCATCGAATCGTTAATGCAAAGAAAACCGGTCAAGTGCGAGTAGGGCCTCGCTCTATTCGGGTTCCGTACATATAACCAATTAACTATTTGTTTAAACTAGATATTTAATTAGGTAAAGATTTTGTGCTATCTTGGTTCTTAGTTAGCACTAAATTGAAACCATATAGGGTGATGATAGCTAAAGAATGAAATAGTTCGTTTCCGAGCAAGACATTGTAGCAACCCGTAAAAGAAAAAAAAAACCTTAAACAATGGTCGTTTGTTTTGGTAACAGCTAACAAGCTATATGAATCGGTGTTTTCAGTATCTGTTGTTTAAGTATAATAAGTATATGGTGCATAATAAACAGAAACTAACGTAAATTGGTATAGTATCTTTCGAGATGGATATCCCGCCATCTGAGGGTTCCCTTAGTCGCCTCTTACAATACCTACGGGAAGAGAGGAGGTGCCCTTTCCTTAAGACAATACCACAAGGCCATAATTTTTATATAAAGTAGCAGCCAGCAAACGCCCACAGGTATGCAAAGGCCTCCTTCTCAAATATTTGCTAGGGTTTTGGAGCTGGGATGGGTCCGCCATGTTGTTTTCCGCTGTGTGTCCTCGAAATATAATAATAAAAAATATTTATTATTTTTTGACATGCCAGGTTTACAGGCCTGGTGATGGTGATTGGTATGACGTTGGTGCTTGTCGTAGTATTACAAGTAACTGTGCTCGTACTTATGGAAGGGAGAGTGGTGTGAGTGTCGTCTCACTAGAACTCAATAGAATGGATTTTTGCAAAGTAAAACTAAGGTAAATCTTTGCAACTTTGTTTTAAAGAGTGACGAACGCACAGACTGTCTTAATGAGAAGTGGTCAATAGCCAAAAGAATCCAACATCCATTTTGATGGGGAATCAAGATTTACGAGAAACTGGGTCTCCGGTACTCGGTCGTTAACCAAACAAAACGTAATTAAAACGTAAGTAAAACGAATTCTTTGTGATCATGGTACTTCTCCAGCCGAGCCGAACCATTTATGCATAAAACTTGGCTCTGTCACAAAGAAGCTTTCTAAAGATAGACTGAGATAAAAGATAAAAGTTAATTAATCATAATATGAAAGATAATACGATTAAAAGTGCTATTTTATTATCTGTAAAATTTGTAGTATTGGTGTTAAACATTTGTAATTCAAATATGTATATATGTTTGAATTTGTTGTTTTAAAACATAGACAGTTGGAAAACTCAATTTATTCGACGAAACAGATTGTTAAATTGTGATATAAATATTTATTGTTCTGTTAGAATTTATTCTGATAAAATGTTCAATAGATGTCACTATAGTTGATTGTCCTATTGATAACCAATGAAGTACGTTTATTTTACACTGCACAGAATTGCTAATGTGAAAGAGAAATATAAATATTTTTTTAATAATATGTTTTAACTATAAAAAAAATTAAAATGAATAATACATAAAATGTACATGGCGACAGGCATAATTGTTCCAAAAAAAATAGACTAATTATTATGTAGCCATTTAGAAAAACGAGATTTATTATGTTTTGATAATTTTGGCTTAACGCTGGCCATTACTCAAGAAATTCCAAGGTTTAAAAGAAATTGAAATTGATGCGCGTTAAATTTTAATTTAATTCTTTCGATATTACCCCCGCTTTCAGACCGTTCGAATATAAATAAAGCTTCTGACCTTATCAAATGGCAGTAAATGTCAGGGTCTTTCAAAGTCCAGAAGCTATTCTCATCTAAAAGCCTGCTTATTTTTTTTTATTGTAATTAAGTTATTTAACAGTCATGGTAGCGCAGAGACACAGCGCTCGTTTTAATTTACATTATTACTAGACCTGGCTTTGAATCCCGATGCCAGCGTACATTTCAACAATTCAGTTTCATGTGGCGAATTTACCACGTACTAAACGACGATGGAAAATATCGCAAATAAATCTGAGTGTCTTAGAAATAATTTAATAAATATATTTCCGCCAACTCGCACTGGAGCAGCTTTGCGAACCTTCACGACTCCAAAACCCTCTCAAATATTTTCCAGCCGTGAAACATTTACAGTCTGCGACTCTACTTTTCCCTTTTAAATGTATAATACATAAATATACTACACTAATACAAAAAATTCTTTATTTGTGTGTTTTTATGTTTGAATGGATTAACCCTATAGGCTTTTTTTTCGGATTTTGAACATTTTTTTTAAATATTCCTTTTGATTCCAGAAGAGCCGTAGGCTATTTTTTGTCGTTCAATTACGCTTTAACGACTGCAGGAATAGTTATGAACGTAATTTGGCATAGATGCAGATTAGGCCATGAAATTGAGACTGGGATTTTTTTTTTATGGGAAAGGCGGCAAACGAGCAAGCGGTTCACCTGATGGTAAGTGATTACCGTCGCCCACGTACATCCGTAACACCAGAGGTGCTGCAGGTGCGTTGCCGACCTTTAAGGGTATTAGGGAGATGGGAGGGAGGAAGAGGAGGGGGATGGGAAGGGGATCTGGGCCTCCGGTTACCTCACCCACCGAACGAAACGCAGAAGCACAAGATGCCTCTACTTCACGCTTGTATTCTGCGAGGCCGTGGTACCAATCCGGTCGAGCCAGCCCATTCGAGCAGCAGCAAAAGAAACCGCTGGGCTCTACCACGTTAAAAATACTTTCATTAAGATTTCTATTGGACCATAATTTGATACTGTGCGGGCGAAGCCGCCGGTAACTGCTAGTTCAACACACGGGTATGGAGTCTTTTATCTATCGGTGTGATTTAAATCACAAATCATCTGGTTTAATAAGTAATGATACTTACAAAATGAATCTATAGCCTTGACTTGTATCTACCTAAATACGATCTACTGTAACGATTTTACAAATAACAGATTTACAAAGTAGTAGCGTAACGAAACTTTGTTCAGTCTGAAACGGCTTAAAATTTTAAATTTCATTAAAGTCTAATGTTACCAAACGCGAACTTGACTACAACCGGTCGGTTGTACTAATTATAGCTTGATAAAAGGGCACAAATATTTGTTTAAAATTACAAGAATAGATATAGCACCGAAACGTACCTTTTACAATTTGTACAATGTACAACTACATCTACCTTAAGTAATTTAAAAAAAAAGTGAAAACATGTACTATAACTGTTTGTAATATTAATTTGGTAAATGACATTAAGAATTAAAGCGACAAATTTTGGCAAGCGAAGCATTTGAGTAAAGAAAATCGATGTCTATAACGATTATTAACTTCTTATACAAGTCCCCTGCTAGAAGAAGCTTTTTCCATGAAAGCATCAATAACGTACAACACTGGTCTGTAGGATCTGGGTTAAGCCGTATTCGGATGGATTTCAGTTTAGTTTCCGATTGGACAATCAGTGCATGGTTTTTTTCTGAATTTCGATTTTTTGAAATCGACATTTGACAAACGAAACTATCTTCGTCGAACATTATAGAATCTTCGTTCGTTTTCGTTAATTCATTCATTCATTCAGTCATAGCTGCGATTGCCGTGAGGACATTTGGAAAGAAAGAAAGCAAGGTCTTTACTCCATTAATTAACTTAAACGAGCAAAAACATTAAAGATATTCTATTAAATTAGCATCGTACAAGCGTTGTGAATAAACGACAAATTGCAGACAACAAGTTACCTGCTTCACATTGATAGCTAAACTTCAACTCAAGTACTTTTAAACAAATAGCTTGTTCCATTCGCTTTGTTATGTGTAACAATTGGATGCTTTGCATTCAACTGCATTGCGAGTAGTTCATAAATATTTTACGTATTAGAGTATTACTAATATAACCACCGTGTGGTAAGAATCCGCCCCCCCGTACCCCCTTCTTCTCGGCAACTAAGGGTATTAAAACCTTGAAAATCGCGATGGCTAACGAAAGATGGCGGGATCCATCTCGAAAATACCGAACCAAAAATTAGCAGATCGATGACGAGCAGCAGTGTCTAGGGTGCCAGGTGTCTGCATCTGCGTACACCATGGCTAATCCTATAAAACTTTGTATATTTGTGTAGATAAAACTACATCGTGGACTGGATCTACGATCTGCAGCATAGACAATTACCATCAAGCTATCTGATAGCCCGTTTGTCACTCCATTTGATTAAAAAATAATATATAGCCGTGGTATCTTGGTGGTCTTCATCGAGCGCGAATGACCTGGGCCCGATCCCCGGTGCCGGCAACACTAATATTGTTAATAGCAACTTTAAGTGCTGTATGGTGCTCGGCGGTGAAGGCCAACATCGTAAGGAAACCTGCATGTTTGAGAAACAATAAAATAATCTTATTTCGAGGATATGTGAAGCCCGCCAAACGGCACTGTAGCAGGGTGGCGGGCCCTTTACGACTTCGAAACTTTCAAATATTTGAGAAGGATGCCTCTCTCCTTCAGTGGGCACATACAGGCTGTTACTTTATTTTTTTTTTAAATATGTATTTACAGACAGATATAGATAAATTTTCTTTTGTGTCATTTAATGTAGACTAACAAATTAATTTTGAATTAAAGGAAATTGACTGAAAATTGTGTTATTAAAAACTACGATATCGTTCTAACATATAGATGTATTCTGTCGATACATCGTACAGCGTTGAGAAAGTAAAAAATAAAAATAAGACAAATATACCACAAATAATGTACAGAGAAATCTACAGCGCACAAGGAACTGTTACAAGTGGTGAGAACCTAAATAAGAGAAAAGTATTTGTTCTATGCCTACCCCGTAGACTGTCCCAAAACTCGCCATAGGCATCCATCGATATTGTGTAATACTACGACAATTTACTATTCGAGCCTCTTCTCATAATATGACACTAATTGGTTAGCGCACCTGACTGTTGAATCATGGGTCCTGGGTTCGGAGTAAATGTTTGTGCAACACACAAGTTATTTTTTTTCGGTTATGGTAGTCACATCAGCAGTTACCGCGGTTAGAAACCCATAGGATTTCATCATCATCATTATTATATAAATAGAAGCGCCAATAGCTTAATAGGCTAGCGTGCGGACTGCGAAACATGACGTCGCTGGTTTAAATTATCCATTCGACTATTGCCGTGAACCACATAGATTCCAAGCTGTAATTGCTTAGTTAAAGTGTTTATCAGGAATATTAGTAAAGTAGCCGAGCTTGGATTTCTTTTTAAAAAAAACATAGTAACAGAAATTATAAAAGTTAAACATACTTGACGCGTAATTCACTCTCTAAGTACTAAACGCAAGACCACAACTACACTCAAGTCGATAACGACAGATGGGAACGAGTAAGCAGTTCCAAGTGACTGAGAAATGCACTGAAGTTGCAGTTGAAAGTTGTCCGAAATATTTGCAATAAATCAATAATATTACGTAAAGCCTCCGCCTGAAAGTAGTTCATGTATGCGCAAGGTTTTCAATTTACTGACGTCACTTTAAATCTGATCTCTACTTCTTAAAATTTTAAATCATTTCTAATCTCACTAAAATAAATAACTATTGTACTGTTGGTACTCGATAATTGTTGCTAATTGTAACTCAAATTTGATTGATCAAAATTGACTCTGATGACGGATTTTAATGCTTTTATTTATATTTTTTTATATCCCGACGTTTCGGGTGCTTTACCGATAGATAAATCAAATAAATATATGAATTGAATGAATATTGATAAAATATACGTAATTTTAATAGAAAATATGCAATATTTTAAATGATTTATGTATAAATATTTATTTGTGCAAATTACTATACGCTTATTGTCCGTTCAAACACAATTCCTAAACCATTCAATGTAATGACGAATCAATACAATTCGTGGAATATTCTAATGGTGTATGAGAGCCCCAGGCAATGGCATTAAACATCTAATCGATTTACTAAATCGATTAATGGATGAGTCGAGAATACTAATTCCGGACTAAGAGCCTTCCAAAATAAACGACAGGAAAAAAATACGCGTTCATTTTTTTTTTTAATTATCCCGGCTCATTCCTAATAACACGAATTGAATTTCTTAATAACAAGAGTAATAAATTTAAAGCATAAACAATTTTTACTTATAATGGAGTTCTATTTTTAATACAATAGCTACCAAGCTGGACGCAGTAAATTTAACCAGGGCACTTAAGTAACCTTGACAGCCAAAGCGAGGAAAACCCCTTTAATCACCATGACTGAATCCTCGTTTTACACAAAGACAGCATAAATTATAAAATAGAAATATATTTTACTCAAATTTGAGGAGCATATAAAAATAATCACTATTTGAATCATTTGGTCTATGGACTCTAATTTTGTAATTTTAAAATTAGAATTTATTTCTCACACAGCAATTATTGTATTCTTATAAATATTTTTATTGAACTTATCTAGAAACAAAATTCGACTACTTTTTGTAATAATTGTGTTGTGTGTAATAATTTGTTAATGTAATGATCGTGTAATTAAATCTAAAAGTATCATAAATACAACAAAATCTTCTGAGGTCCTATATTATTTTTGGTCATGTGTGATATTATCTTAATCCCGGGTTAGTCTAGCAAATGATTACCTATCTGATCAACAGTCTGATCCTCGCGAACGATGTACGCCTTAAAACTCACCGTATCTCTGACGAGCGACTCGCCTGCGAAGGGGTTTTGCTCCGAAAGCGTAATCTAGGTCACAGGAAATTTTGCTCCTAGTTACCAATACCCTATTTGCTCATCGTATGTATATTTATATACGTGTTTTGATATATGAATATCTTCAGGTTCAAAACAATTTTCTTCCGATAGTAAATCTAGGGCACAGGAAATTTCAGTTTTATCTTATTACATTCTATTTGCGAAGCGAAAACGTTATGTATGTTGTATATAAGCTCGTATGTTGTAAAGTTATTAAGATGTGTGACAGTAAGAGGCTGTAAGTAATCTTACATACATGGAGTATACATGGGCCTTTCCTTTAAACGCCCCGCTTGGCAGACGGGTTGGCGATTATGAAATCACACTAAGTGGGTACCTATAATAGATGCTCTGCTTTGGAGTCATCTGAAAAAGTACCACCCTCTTCAATCAGTCGCCATACAGCTGTACAATCACCGTAGAGTTCCGGTTTGAAGAGTAAACTAAGACTGGATCAGTCAAACACGCTGTGTGACATATCATCTTAGTGACAGACACCCCATCTATAACCTCCTTATTTTGCTTGCACTTACCATCAGATGGAATTATTAATTGCCACCCCACACCAATAAAAAAAATGTGGGTTTTTTAGCAGCCTCTGTTGCTCTTCGTCGGTCTGTACAATTCAGTTCCGGTATTTATTAACTATCAACTCTCTGTCTAATATATAAATATATCTCTCTATCTCTATCTATATAATAAATATTTTACATTAATAAATATTTACCTGTTAATAAGTTAACAGGTAAATACTTTGGGTACTGATTGTATAAATAAGATTTAGAGCCATCAAGTTAAATTTAAGTTTCTCTTGCGCAGATCATGCGCATAATATCGGTGTCAGGCGATTTTATTTTATAATAGCAATTCATTATATAAATACTCTCTACAATAAAGCACGATAGCAGAGTGGTTATGGAATCGTCTTCCGAATAAGGAAATCCGAGTTCGATCCACTATGAGGAGGGCTCGGACCAATTAGTGTTTCGAAACTTATGTGACAGGTTCACTACCTGTAACTTTGCTTCAAAAAAGTTCAAGTGAAAAATGGGTTAAAATGCTCAAATAAATGTTTAGAATTTTGACTACCCCTTTAATGTCTAAACCAAATTTAAACATTTTCTTATTTACTTAATATAATTTCTTCTATATTAATATATTGTAATGTATATTAGATAAAACGAAAACATTTTTACAAATTTCTTTCTCGGTGCGTATAATTAAAAAGTTAATATTAAATGAATATTTTTAACTTACGTAACAAAATCCTCGTGTTCATTTATTTGTTATATCATGATATGCCAGTGAACGAAATGTTAATTACTACTCTTATTAAATTGACGACGCAAACTGCTATCACCTGTAGAGTCGGAGTTTTTCCAACGTTCCGCGCGTTTTACGAAATTGAGGCGAACGGGCGCCGCTGATACAGCCAACGGTACACTGAGGCCCGCCCCGCCCGGCAGCCGCATCGACCGTCATCGACGGCCGTTTCTAAGTGCGACTTCCCAAAACGCCTTATTACTTCGTCCAGTTAAATGGGATCTTTTTCCTTTGTTAATCACTTTTGAACGGATTTATAACTTAACGTCTCTTTCAGTTATCTCTTTTATAAGTAAGGATGTTCTATATCTAATTGCCGAACGCTAAATTTTTCCTAAAAAGTAAAACTTACGCACTACATTTTTTATTTTCAAGTTTTTTTACTATGTTTTTATGGAAATTTGCTAGTTAAAAGTTGTAAAATCGATCTGCAAAAAGGGTTTTAGATTACGGCAGATGGAAGAATAACTAAATTTCCAGATAAAGTACTATAATCCCCAACACGTCTGCCAAGCGTGACGGAAACTGCAAATTTCTACTAATAGATTCTGGATCTATTTTCAGGCTGAATTCATGATTAAAAAAAAGTAGTCTTCTTTCGTGATTGAAATGCTAGACAGCGTTAAATTAGATTATAAATTAATTTGAATCTTTGTCGATGTGTGCAACGTAGTAAGGGACGATCCTCTTTCAGCCCACTGATGGTTAAAAATACCATCCGATTATGTCGAACCCTAATTCTATAGACTAGTGATCAGTAGAATATCTAGTGCGAGGAGGCGCTCGAGAACCCATTGTGAGTTTGGGCACTTCTTCAATATTTGTGAAATGTTCATGTCAGTTTTTGCTTACGCAATTTCTTCGCTACAATTGGTTACAGAACCTTTTCAGATATAGAAAACAAATTAATTGCGATTTGTTATTATTTCAATACTTTAAGCGAGCAATTCTTGTGGATATGAATATAAACATATATGTGATTGCTTTCTCGGAAATGACTTTAACAATTTCGATGAAATTTTGTACTTAGATAATGTTTTCCTTTCATCATTTTATGTGTCATCCCTGAGAAATCGCGTTTTCACACAAAAGCTCATTAATTAAAAACGCTTACGCATAGAATATAATGCACCAGTATGTTCAGTGTGGCGTTTCGTTAGCCATTGCAAAATGCGGATTGTACTAAGCCTAAGTAACTCTTCATCTGGTATTTCATAATTGTCAAACTCGAAATACGCCAAAATAAGCTCGGTCGGCCCTGGTACTAGACAATTATGCGTTGTAAAAGCAGAGGACCAAAGTGAAATAAGTGTTGCCTATGTAGCGAAGGACGAAAAATATAAACATTTAAGTTATTACTCTGACCTTATATTCTATGAGAGTATATATTATATCCGGTCGAGCGAAACGGTGGCTCTATAACTTACGAGAAAGCGCCGCGACTCCTTATAGACAGGTGAAAAGGTACCATAGAGGGTTATTTAGTATACATATACGTAATACGTGAATCGGCGTAGAATACCGGTGGGAAGTAGAAGCATCTTGTGCTTCTGTGTTTCTGTGAACGAGGTAACCGAAGGACCGCCGTTTGCCGCCATTCCAAAGAAAAAAAATCCTAGAGGGGAAATCTTCTGTTATGAATGTCTTATTATTGATGCAGGTCAAATGTGCATACACCTCGAGGTGGCCGCGGGCCAGATACAAACACTGAAGAGACTGGCCTTATACGGCGTAGGAGAAGGAAGGAAGTGGTTCCCTCCTTCCCCTCCCTTCTCCCACTCCCCAAATATTCTTAGAGGCCGCCAACACACCAGCAGCTCCTCTGGTGTTGCATATGTACGATTCTCATAAAAAAGTTTATACCTTCTATTCCATACTTTTTTATTGAGGAAAAATTTATTAACATATTTTTTTATTTACATTAGTACGAAAAGAGTTACAGAAGATTAGTCGTTTTAGGTTTGGGTCAAATGGATAAACTAATAATTTCTTTTTTTTAAATTATTGTCAAAAATATCAGAAATATTCTCTCAATCATACGCTTATCACTAATACCGGTACTAAAGACAGGTCCCCGAATCCGATTGTAGAACAGCTACTATAAGAACAATTGTCGCAAAGTACGTTATCAATTATCGATTTCCCGCCAAATTAGAAAGGTCGGGTCGTTTTGGATTCTATTACGCTAAACTATATCTTTTTTTTTATTACTATAAATAAGGGTAAAATTATGGTGGAATAAGAGAAGACGGAGAATCATAAAACATACAAATGTATGTCTAAAAGCCGTTTAGTCTGTCTAGTTATCTTATGCCGAAAACCTTCGTGTCTCTCAGAGGTATTCTAGAAATCCATTGCATGTATTTCCGTGTATTTATGTATATATATATATATATATATATATATATATATATATATATCTATATAGATGTTCTTTTTGTGTTATTTTCTGCCTTATTCAACAAAACTAATAAGGCGGAAAAAAGACATAATAAATTTAATTAGAGCGTTATAAAGACGGAATTTATACAAATCTATAATATCGTATAATTATTACAATATTATTCCTAAATTACATTTCTTTAACAGGAACACATTGTGTGCACGCTCCCATGGACAATATTCCATACTAATTAAAAGCCTTTGTTGGAGGACTATATTTTCAATTTATCGCCACTGTATAAGCCCGTTTTTTGTTTTCACAATGCTTACAAGAGACATTTATTTCTTTGCTATGAATGGCAATGAATGGAAATTCATTGAATGTCTGATTTATTAGTATCTTTAGTTTTCTTTGCGTGTTGTTCTTTCGGTTACTCTCTCCGACTCCGTCTAATTGTCTTGTCCGTGACGCCAATGTGGATGTATATTATGTTGGATTAGCGACAAACTTCCACCGCGAAGGGTAGACGACTTAGACCCCATCAATACCACATCAGAGTTGTGGCCCCGCTGAAATTGTGGAGGATAGCAAGAGCGACCACTCTTTGCCCCACGACTTCATCTCACCTAGGGCAAGAAGAGCACCAACTCGTATTCGAAGAGCTCTAAAATTATTTTATTTTTTATTTTATGGGAAAGGCGGCAAACGAGCAAGCGGTTCACCTAATGGTTAGTGATTACCGTCGCCCACGTACATCGGCACCGGCAATGTACCTGCAACACCAGAGGCGCTGCAGGTACGTTGCCGGCCTTTAAGGGTATTTGGGAGATGGAAGGGAGGATGACGAGGGGGATGGGGAGGAGGAGTGGGCCTTCGGATACCTCATTCACCGAACGAAATATAGAAGCCTAAAGATGCACAGTATTCAATTTTAATCGTACGCATATATTTGTTAAGCTCCTTTCTTATTAAGCTTGTTCAGCTTTAAAATTCTATACAATCGTACACATTTTTAGATAAAGAACCACACCACAACCATAGTTCAGAGACGACACCTCGACCATGATTGAAGACACAACGAGCACCGTGTATCAAAAAGGCTCTCGCGTATTACAAATTTGAAATATTTGGTATGTTCTAAGTAAAATGCCTCCGCAAACCATACTACTAGACTCAAACTAGTACAGAAACTGTCACAAAGTAAAAAAATGTTTATGCGTTAATACTGTATCAAGTACAAGATGTTTAATTTAGTAAATACTGGATTTATTTGCCTAAGCACATGTATACGTAGAATTGGTCATGTTAAATTATAATCAAACCCTTAAATGTTCCTATAGAAGAATATCCTAAAGTTGCAATTTTACCGCAGAAACCTATCCACTTGCCAAACATGGCGATTCCAGCAGTTACTAACATTAAACTTAAGTACCTTAAGATTAAAAAGCTAACATTCGTAATTTGACCTTATATTACCCATCAAAATTCAATATACTTTGGTAAATACGCGGTTTTGCAGAAATAAACTCAACGAAGTTAATTACGATTAACCTGAATGTAACCTAAAGCTCACGTTCAGGCGTTTAGCTAAATTGTATTCATTTTACTTCTCTTGCTTATTGATAATTTTACGCTTCTGTCACACCTTTGTATTATCAAAAATATTTCAAATAAAACAGTTTACTTTTCATCATGTTATTTTACTAGTGGAGTAGATTTTTAAGTAAGATTGCATTTTATGTGAGTAAAGTAAAGTAGAAGGTGTAAGTTCCCACTGCAGGGAAAACGCCTCTTTCTCAAATATCCGAAAGGATTTTATGTACCTGAACTGAACAGGGAAATGAACTTCCCGTTACTATAATACGCGTGATGAACGACAAGGATTACAGAAATTATTTAGTATTTCTAGAAGATTTATGCAGTAAAATTGGCATATTCGTATCAGGATCCGGATCAAGATGGTTCAAGATCATGGGGTTTCGCTCAAGGTTGAGTGACGAAGTGATATTTTATGAGTTTCCAGTCTTTCACATAAACCACAAACATATATTTAAATAAATAATAAATACGTAAGTTTTAAACATATAGGTACTCTTTCCGTGTCTTTTTTTTGTTTTTTTTTATCAAAACGTTAGTAGGAGTTTCTCTCATTTTACACACATTGCACATATAAAAAACCAAACTCGAAACAATTATTTATAGACCATGTGCAGCGTCGCAGTCAAACGCTTAGCCACTTCGCCACCGAACAATCCTGCAAAATGAGAGAGCAGGAAAGAAATAACCTTAATTATGTGAAGAATTAAATCTTCTTTCTCCTTCTTAAGAGCCTGTACACTGCCACTGTAAGACATAGGCCTCTCCCGTAGGTAGGATTTAGGTGCTTGGCATGCGGGTTGACTGTTACAACTTAGACACTGTTGTCCAAAAAGACCAACGGGCTGTGTGTTTCTGATCTGGCACTTGAGAGGTCAATCCGCCATTTTTTCCGAGGCTATGAAACTTCTCCTAAATCTACTCCTACGTCACTAATGGGAAGGCAGGCCAGCACGATACACCTTCCAGTGTAATTCATGTCATTATTTTTGCAAGTAAAATCGAGTAACTTTTTTCGAACATGGTTAAAATAATGGATTCCCGCAAAGTAACGCCTGATTATATAAACTATCAACAGCAAATTATGCAATATTTAAATAACATACTATATGTATTAAGCTTTTTTTTATAATTCAACGTCTTTTTAACACACACTGTTAGATTTGGCTTATTTTACACCGAACTAGCTAGAGACGTAATCTAAATTTCAATCTTACAGTTGCATATATAAAATACTTATGTGTGTGCTCCACAATACACATACATACTGTATCCTTGAGTCTAATGCTTGGCGATTACCGATTAGATTTCCCAAGACACACAAGTATGCCATTTCCTAAGCCGATTGCAATTTGCTTTCACTAAAGCTGGTATTGTTAACATATAAAACAACATTTAGAGCTTATGCCTATCCGAAAATAATTTGTTTCGAAAATGGCTTCAAAAACAATATTTTAGTCTTAAAAAAGTGTAGTATTATATATAAAATATGTTTTACCGCCTTCCAAAAAGACGAAGAGGTTATTAATTCTACTTAATTTTTTCCATGTATGTTCACTGATAGCTGGTTCTGAACTAATTTTGATGACTCTTTTATTATCCAAAAGGATATAACGGTAAATATTCATGTATCGAAATATTGTAAAGATCTTATAATGCAATTTGAGATACCGCGTGGAAGTCGAATTTATATGATTAGACAATTTATACTAATACTGGTTTGTCAAATGGAAAGACATAAAGATACATTTATTTGATACCTGCGTTACAAAACTGTAAGAGTAAACATATAACCAGATTAAATAAAGATTTTAACATGGCAGAACCAAGCGCCGGCATTTACCGCTGGTTAAAAGGCCGGCTCCTTCGGGATAGTACCGTAGTATGCTTCTTCGCTTCGTTCGGTGTGTGAGGTAACCGAAAGCCCACTCCACCCCTTACCCTCCCCTTTCCATCTCCCTAAATCTCCTCTTGTGTTGCCGATGTACGTGAGCGTCGGCAATCACTAACCATTCGTTGAGCCGCTTGCCGTTCGTCTCCTTTCCCAGAAGTAAAAAAAAAAATTAAAAAGCCTCTTTGCTCTTTTTTTTCTCTTTTAAAATGCTTAACAATTTCAAACCCAATCAAAGCTAAAAGCTTATGCTAGGAAGTGGTCCACAACAGCAGTCGCATGGCGGGCTCGTATTTGCGACGTAACGTTACAGTTTTTTTTTAATATGTGTATTTTTACTTGTATGCTTAAATTATTTGTTTTTTTTTCTTCTTCTTTGTATTCACAACTTTTTTGTTATAATGTATATATTTGCGTTGAATGCGTATTTGCGCAATCTTAAACAAAACAAAAAGCTGTCTGTATTTCCATCCGTGCAATATTATAACATTAGAAAACACCTGGTTTTAATATTTCTAACTACAGCCTTTTCAATGAAAATTTTAACCATCTTGAAAATAAATACCAAATTCACTGCTCAATAATCTCCGACCCATAAATTAAAAATATCTTTTTTTTCGATTGTTGCAAAGCAAGGCTGATGAATTAGATTTTCTCATAGATTGTCAGGAGACTTTAAAGACTCTGGATGTGTGTCCCAACCGGAGCCAATATTTGTGCAAAAACACAAAATATTGGTTTCGGGTCTGGTGGTGTTGTGTCCTCCGATCTTATACGATATGCGTTATTTACGGGAAGTTAAGTGAGTGAGTGCCTCTGTGTTTGTGGCACTATAATATCTCCTGTGCAGTTATCTGCCGATAGTAATAGGAAGTTGTTACCGTGGGCGAAACCGGCCAGGAGCACATCATCACACAGAAATTATTGAGTAATACTGCTTAACGTTATCTATCTAACGTTATATATCTTAATACCTAAATAGCTGTTACTGGGGAAGTACCTACTAAGACAGCCTCTGCATCGAAGACCTCTGCCTTCCGTCACTGAGAGCCTATTTCCTATCGCGGACTATTGCTATGTTTAATAGTGATAAACCACCAGGCCTATCCCAGTGAAAGGATTCGCCTCATTAGCTACGCTCGGTAGGGTGGATGACGATCTATCTGACATCTACTGTACGCTACTATATTTTCTCGGCGTTTTCCTTTGTTGTCTCTTAGGACACCCACGGCAAGAAAAGTCAACAGAATTAGTATTAGTTGTTTCAGTAGTTCAGCGCTATTATGTGATGTGTGAGGTTATTCAGGAGTTACGATTTAACTTAAGAATATAGAAATGTTTTAGGAATTAAATAAAGAGCATTGATTAATCAATAGGTCACTATATTGCTACTCGATGTCATGACAAACATAATTTCACTAATAGCTCAATATTTGTGCCACCTCAACATCGATATAATCATAGCAACTGATAGGACATTAATAAATTTCTGTCTGTATGAAATTTAGGCTTGCGGGCAACTAAATGTAAATCCATATTAAATAGGTAACATTTTAATCTGGTTTAGCAAATATACCAAAGAGTATACTAGTGCTGATTTGTCTCTCATGGTTGACTGATAGTTTCTCTGAAGATTTCTCTCTAATAGACGTGGTGGACATGAAGACCGCCAATCGTAACCCTTAGTGTAAGGTACTTCCGATTATGAACAATTAAATAAATAACTAAACTTTCAAATAGTCATAATGACTACATTATTTGTATAAAATAAACAAAATTCTAATACTCTATTTACTTATACTTATCACAGGTCTCGTCTTTCTTTTAGCTAGGTGTAGATATATCCCAGATTTGTTTTTATTTCCGAAACATGCAGAATATCGTCGTGTTAACTAGTGATTGATTACTATTTATATTATTGAGAGATCATACTTTTGTAAGCAAGGCGCTGATTTGTTATTTAATATTTTATGCATTCATCATTAATTAGAGCTATTCACATGTACACTGCTGAATGAAAAGCTGCACCTTCCAATGATTGTCACAAACCAGAGGTGCTGAGCCACCTGCATCCATCAAAGTCCCGCAACACTGTGTAAGTCGCCTCTTTATCTCGTGTGGAATCGTCCTATACTATGTTAACTTGTACGAGGTTGCTCGACTTGTCCCTCCTCCTCCCCCCAAAAGATCTGCGACCGATCAGGCGGGCCCAATGCCACTTCATGATGAGCATCATTGGTCACAAGTAATACTGTGGACGGGTGTTGTCGGACTTGCGCCGAAACTCGTGGGCAGCTAAGTACTTTCAACTTCAATTTAAATTGTATCAATTACATTTTTTCTTTCTTCTGTCAATCTTTGGTAACAAATGTGACAAAAACTGTTGTATTACACCACATACATTTTATGCTGTATATTTCAAAGAGGCCTTTTGGAAAGGCCTATCTTCGAAGACAGGCCGTTGAAAAAAAATTACTCATAGTAGATATTGTTTGCACAATTGGTTTGAAAAATTGCTTCTCGTATATAAAATAATATTTTACGGTGAATTGTTGAGCTTCTCGATCCGCGTAGTAATGAAAATTCAATTAAAATGCTGTCAACTGCACTTACCTTTGCTCATTTTGGTAATTGTTTCATAATTGGCTAAATGCAAATACTGAAGCTGCTACAAAATATCCAAAATGCGAAAGGGAAGAATTATGGAATTAAGGAATTGGGTGGTTAGAGGTCTAGACAGTTTTAAGTCCTTTCAACCCACTTTTCACCAGAGTTTATTTGGGACAACATGTCTACCTCTTCTATCACGAGTTGTTATTTTATGCTATTATGACACAAATAGAACATATGCCCATACTCATTTCTCGAGCCTTACTGTGTCATTAAGTCGTCAGAACCTCGGGCGCTGCTCAGCTGATTGAACCAAAAAGAATGAAGGAATTAGTAATGAAGTGGAGACCTTGTTATTCAAAGTCTCGGATTGGGGTCGACGTAATTTGTTTCTATTCAACCCCAAAAAGACACCCATCCATCGATACCACCTAGATAGTTGGCATTCCACCACAGTACGTTTTAATCGAAGCTCCCACGCACTTCGACTTTGTGGAATCAGCTGTCGCCAGCGGTATTTCCGAACAGTTACGACTTAGGGACCTTCAAGAAAAGAGCCTATTCCTTCCTTAAAGGCCGGCAGCGCATCTGTAGCTCCTCTGGTGTTATGGATGTTCGTGGGCGTCGGTGATCACTTACCATCAGGTAAACCGCACGTTCGTTTGACCGTTCTTCTAAAAAAAAATATATATCTCTTCCTAATCATTATCATAGGCTATTTGACATCCTTACCTTACCTTAACAGACTGTAAAAAGTAATAAAGGGAGAGGGTTATGTCCTACAGTGTGTTAAGGTAACACAAACCTCCCCCATAATAAGGATTTGCCATAATTGACTTACTCAGCAAACGGTTTGGCGATCCTTATATACACCTCGCACCTTAAACGGTACTACCCGTCATTTGTCTGATTAGTTATGGTCTGCCATTTCTCGAGATCTCATCATCTGTCGCCAGCCATTGCGACTTTCTAGACTTTTTCTGTAATCGCTTCATACGACGCCCACGGGCTCAAGAAAGGTGGTGGCACATTCTTAAGCCATTATCATAGCCTAGCCTCATAGCCTAAGCCTAAATACCACACGGCATTATTTGACAACATTCACACCTTATATCGTTTAATTAATATTGAATGACAATCTATCAACTATAAGTATGAAATATTGGGAACAAAGACGATAATAATTCAAGTTAATACCAGACCGCTGACAGGCAACAAACTCTGTGTCTGGTTTTGCGATTGCTTTAGCGTGGCGGTATGAAATATTCGCCAACAGGGTACACCTATTTTACATAATGAATTGTGAATATAAGGCTGTAAAACTTTTCTTTAATATATTTTCTATTTTATCATAAAATTACCAAGATGTCAATATCAGAAATTATTTTTCAAACCTAATTGCCTGACAAAAACATCTAAGTTATTTGCTTGTACTTGTTTTATGTCAATGAAGTAATATTGAATTCAGCCCCTAGGAACACAGGAAGTACACGAAGAATTTTTTTTTAATGATATATTGACAATCGAGCTAACAGACAACCCGATGGTTAGTGGTTACTACAGTTTAGAAGACACCTACCTGCAAACAACCACAATCGAAGATTGCGTTTCGTCAAGACAAATGTGTTTGACACTTTCGACAACCACAACCCGGACAAATATTGAATACCGCACAGCCTGTAAGTTTTTTTTTTTTATATAAAAGAAGGGGCAAACGAGCGTGCGGCTCACCTGATGGTAAGTGATCACCGACGCCCACGAACATCCACAACACCAGAGGTGCTACAGATGCGCTGCCGGCCTTTAAGGAAGGAATAAGCTCTTTTCTTGAAGGTCCCTAATTCGTAACTGTTCGGAAATACTGCAGGCAACAGCTGATTCCACAAAGTCGAAGTGCGTGACAGAAAACTTATGTATATAAAAAATATATATAAAAAGTATGATGTTGATATTACCATCCAGGCCCATTTCGACCACTGCGACAACTTCCGAATACTATCGATAGTTGTCGACTGCGCAAAAGGTTGTGCGGCTTTAAGTGTATGATCCATGGCAGCCTAGTGGTTACGGCGCTCGCTGTAGTTTCATAGGGCGGGAGTGACTCGGGCACTATCCCCGGTGCCGGCACCACTAAAATTGTTAAAAGCAATTTTGTAGTATTTGCAAAGTGCTCGGCGGTGAAGGAAAATAACGTAAGGAAACTGCATGTATCAGAAATGATACAAAATATTATTTCGAGCATATGTGTAGAACGCCAACCCCCGCTGGAGCGCAGCGTGACGGGCTCCCGAAACCCTTTCAAATATATGAGAAGGAGGCTTTTCCCCAGCTATGGGCACTTACAGGCTACTTTACTTTTTTAAACGTACGCGCGACCAAAACGGAGCACTCGCTCGTCTTTACCTTCCCATATCCGAAGTAATACTTACGCTATAAGATTAAAGGAAGGGTCAGATGCAGTATCAGACCCGAAAACCAGTAATTTGTGTTTCTGAACAAATATTGATTTCGGCTGGGATTCGAACCCAGGACGCCTTATGGCTGAGCAGTCAGGGACGCTAATCTCAAAGGCTCTCTATACACTGCTACACTGCTGACTACCGGCAGAAATAAGTAAGAGGGTGATGTCCATTTCTAACCCAGACGGCTCCTTGGCAGAACTGTCTTGCCACCTAGTAGGCGTATACAAACACCAGATTTCTAATTCCGCTACTAAAACGCGAACATAATACGGGAAATACGAAAACTT
Source organism: Bhutanitis thaidina (assembly GCA_029286595.1). Taxonomy (NCBI): domain Eukaryota; kingdom Metazoa; phylum Arthropoda; class Insecta; order Lepidoptera; family Papilionidae; genus Bhutanitis; species Bhutanitis thaidina. The sequence goes on from JAGSMS010000022.1 coordinate 4,135,404, forward strand.
TTCTTATGTTGATTTAATATTAAAATTTAAAGGTCCATCTCTAGACCAACCATTAAAGTGAAACTCAGTCTGTACTATTTTCTGTTTTCCAACGAGTACTTACCCCCAAGAGAGCGCTAATGTTTACGGTGCACATGTCTGAGCCAATGTAAACGTTCTTGCTTTAGAAAAATAATGACGCTAGGAAACTGAACAGAGGTACGTATTACGCCTTCCTTTCCTATCAGATATAAAAGACAAGAACGACGAAGTGTAAGTCAGTCTTGTGCTCTCGCACATATTTTAAAAAAGCAATATGATAATGGCTCAAACTATGCAGTTATATTATAAATTATGACACAACAAACGAATAGCAAAATGTTCCATGGCCGCTTCACTGCGTTGAGTCATTTAACTCTGTCAAATACATAAATAGTTAAAAAGGGGAATGTGGCGGTGACGTAAAGATATCAGCGAGCCACATGCTTCCGGTAGGTGTCGTAAGAGACGACCGTGGGAAAAATAAAGCGTTCGATAGATAGAGAATTAACCATCTACGCACCACCCAAATGAACCAAATCTCGGGAAAACGCGCCTTGCTCTTCACTGCTTCGATATTGTTTAATTTTGTTCTTGTCTCTCATTATAATGTTTTAATTCCATTATAATTGACTTGCGCAGAGACGTCACAGATAACTTTGTATTAACTTTCACCTCTATGGCGCCTCTTCATTCATTAATTTATCATTAAACATACAAGCAAAGAGCAGCAGCGTCCAAAGTGCGAGGTAACAAGTACAACGATTTTTATTATGGGAAAGCGGCTCACCCGATGGTAGCTGATTACCGTCACCCACGTCCATGCAACACCTGAAGATCTAGGAGGGTTGCCGGCCTTGAAGGATATTTGGGGGATAGGAGGAAGAATGCGGCGGGGTATAGGTGAGGAGGAGCCTCCACTTACCTCAGTCACTGAACAAAACGCAGAAGCACAAGATGCCTCTACTTCACGCCGATATTCTGCGAGGTCGTTTTTGTACCCCGGTCGAGCGGGCCCTTTTGAGCAGCAGCGAAAAACGCCACTTGGGTCTACCAACTCGCATGCTAAGCGTGGTGATTATGGCAAATCCTCCTACTGGGCGTAGAAGTCTATGTCATGAGTATTGGATTATCAATAGACTGAAGAAGAAAAAAGACCTAAAATAGGACATGTAAAACTGAATACATAAATTTTAAAGTTTCAAGATAAAACAAGGCATATGATAAAGAAATTGTTGTAAACTAGGTCAGACGCGTTGCGTTTTAATATATTCGCTTCGAGGAAACCCTTTACTTGCGGGTAAGGCCATGAAAATATTGAAATTTTCTTGTTTATATTATTTCATATTTTGTTAAAGTATTTATCAAACTTATAAGAAATATAACGACTAAACAAAAATACAATCGGTAAAACAATTATTAATTTAATAGCCTTTACAAAAAATCTATCGCAGAGCCACTTCCTTATTTTATCCGGACAATCACTTCTCAATGTGATGCTATGACAAGTATTCTATAAGATTGTTATATTAATCAGACTCATATGAGTTTTGATTTTAAACGCCAATTAAGCCGCCAAATGCAGATGGGTTAGTGGTCGCATTACTAGACGCATTGCAGCTTAGACGTTGCTATCCGTCATCAGTTTGGTTATTTCAGACAAAGCATGATGATGATGTCGATGGCCTCGTACACCTGCAACATCAGAGGAGCTACAGGGACATTGCCGGTCTTTAAGGATATTTGGGGATGGGAGGGAGGGAGGAGACCGGTTACCTCACTCATTGAACGATTCGCAAAAGCCGTGGAAATTCGAGCAGCAGCGAAAGCCGCCGATTGGCTCTCCCAAGTACATTTGATAAAGATTGACCTTTGATTTAACCCACCATTACGGTACGCAGGAAATATTTGTTATTATAATCAAAAAACATCCTTATTTCAATAGAGAAGATAGCTGGGTTTCATCGGATTGGGATCCAGTAACAAATAAAAGTAAACCTAAAACCAATCTCTGCACAATTTCAAGATACTGTAAGCACTTTCTGCGTAGATGGGACCAAAAATTAATAATTAAAGCTGAATGTATGACATCGGGACGTCTAACACCTCAGTCCATGGATGCTGTAAAGCACTCAAACGTCGGATACATAAAAAAATCAAATACGATGTAATCCGTAAATAATAGTTTCGATTCAATTCTGATTATATTATTAAATCCATTGGACAGAACAGAACAGAAGTTGCAAAATATATACCCCGATGTGGCCTCTTTGAACTGGCTCAGCTTTTTTGATATATATTCAAACTTATTTTTAGTAATTTTGGTAGCTAAGAATGGTACGATTTATATAACCGGTTGATCAAGACTGATAGTAATAATATATTTTCAACGGCAACACTAAACGTAACAAATGACTCGCTATTTCTGATATTGAATGGCGCGTAAATTCACAAAAGACGTTTAGAACGTTTTGATTTTTGTTTAACTTTTATTTTTGTTTTATCCATAGTTGTCTACTAAGTTCCAGGTATGAATTGCTGATAATATTTATGCAGTATTGCATTCGAGTCGGGAGTATTCTCCCTGAATTAATATCACGACCGCTTACGGATTGTATTGAACTGTATAAGACATTTTATTGGATAGCGGGAAATAGGAGCAATATACTTTTACATTCAGTCCATAAATTCGAGTTGTTTATATCGATGTCCAAAAATTATAAAATGATAAGTAAAATAGCAGGGTCCGAAGGTGAGTTCCCACAGTGCGTGATCTTACGCACTATCACGCACGACGCACCATGGGAGATGTGGTCCGCGGCAGCGCAGAAGCGTGCGTGTCAGTGCGTGGGATCCGCCGACAAACGATACAGGACATGCCCCTCCCACGGTTGGGCCGGTGCCACGACGAACGAGTCGTACGTTATAGTCCGTAAAATCACGCACCGTGAGAATTCGCCTAGATACCAGGTGTCTGGTTCTGTGATCGCCAACCCATTGCCAAGCGATTATGGGAAAATCTATAATAGAGAGAGGCCCATGTCTAGTTATGGACTATCGGCTGACTAATACGGTTGATTGAAGAAAAATAATTAAAATTGAGCATCGATCGACTTTAACAAGATTAACTCAGTTTTAAAAAGATCCGATTTTTTTGAAGGCATTTTGACTGGTTATGACGGAATTAGCATTATGTACCGGACTGACTGAAACCCATAAATAATTTTAGGAGCAATGACGCTGCAGGCGCTGACATGACGTTGCGTGCCTACTGGCAGGCAATGTCGTGTCAGCTTGTTATTTTCGTCGAGCAGTATGTTGCGCTTCGACCCCTGTTGACGTACATGACTTTCGGAAAAGTGAGGAGGGAAGGGAGGACGCTGCACCCCTGGGCCTCTCTTTAAGAGGAGAGTTTACCGTAGGTAAGTATAAGGGTAACATCGTCCTACGAGTATAACCCAGGGTTTAAGACTCTTTTTTTCTTTCTGAATTTCATAATAAAAAGAAAATTTGACTAACGATTTGAATTTCAATACGTATTTTTAATGTTCTTCTTGCAACATCTTGTAGTAGGCAGAGATCTAAAAAGTGGCTGAGATCAATAACTAGATGCATGCGCATTGACCTAGATTCCATTATCAGATACGGCTATAGTGATTTATTTCAAATTGAGATGCATTTAAAATTTTGTGCAGTAGCCAGTATTTCACAGTGTTTAATAAAACTTAACATGAACTATAGCAAAAATCGTTTCGAAGTGTACTCGAATTGTTATATAAAAAACTAAAATAATCACATATAAATGTCCGACCCTGAATATAAGCCTCCTCACATTTTTGAGCCAGACGTTGCCACCCTGCTTCAATGCGAGTTGTCCAACTTCACTTGCCTTCAAAATATATATTTTTTTATTTCTCTTTTATGAAAATAGCCTTACGTTATCCTGAAGGATAACACAAACACGGGTTGATTCTCCATGAGTATGGAAGTTCCAAAGTGTTGAAAACAAAATTTTTCTTCTTTACACTGGTACCGTATTCATCTTCCATTTGTATATGTATAAAATCGATCCTGAACTTCAACATGCATAATCGAGCTAACCGTATTCGCGTGTAGCTACAGTTACGAATATCTAGATTATTGCTAAGCGATTTCCGAGATAAATATTGCTGCTCATTTCTTTTTTTTATATAACATATCTAACAAAAGTTATTGCAAATTATCAATATTCCACTATAGCGCATGGGCTTCTGTCTCTTTTGTAAATGTTACGTGTCGTGTCTGCATCTTCGTCATTCTTTGTTTATTTAAGTTTATTTAAGTTCACTGCTGAAGATAGGTAAGAAAGGTAGGTCTCTCTAAGAAAGCTCCATTAAAACCAAGCATTTCTTGATAGGTTTGTCTAGGTTCGTGGTAGAGCCTACGGTAATACCATCAGGTGAATCGCTTGCTCGTTTGTCGCCTTTTCCTAAAAAAAAAAAAATGTATAAAAATGTATACGAATTTACATTCGACTAACCAAACCAAAGTGCCAAATTGAAACATTAGCATCTATTGCGTTCGACTATTTTTCACGATTGATAACTTTTTCAGATTTAATTACAACTATCTAAATATTCGTGTAATCTATTGAAAAAAAGAAAACAAATGGATGTACAGTTATCAACTTCTCTTAACTTAATTTCCTTTAAAAAATATTTCCATTAGGCTAAGAGGTTGGCAGCATGAAAGGGATTTTCCTTTATTGCGTCCCGGCGCGAGATAAGATAAAAAGTAAATTGCCGGATGGGCTCAATCCTTTTGTCCAATTACACTGCTGTTGCAAAACTCGCATTGCAAGTATGGCAGCCTTCCATAATCTGTGGGCCCGTACTAATATATAGCATCGAACCGTTACAATTATATTTTTTGTATGAAATTAATAATACAAGCGAACACGAGTGGACGTCATATAGCCGTTTCCGGTTATTAATCAAAATGCAGATGCGTCCTAACTCCTGAAGACTAAAATGAACTATTTTGTATTACTGAAGTTGTAGTTATCGAAGGCTTTGAAAACCTATTTGGCAGTGAGTCAAAAGCAGGTGGCTCGGGTTAACGGATTAGAGTGTTTTATTAATTCTCACGAAATAACTAAAAATTACTCTCTACTCAAAAAGGAAACCTGCGGAGTCCGTTTCGCCTGTTTTTCTCCGTTAGAGGTCACAACGGTAGCAGGTTGTAAAAAATTGACAAGTGAAATTTTTATTTCCGATTTGATTTGAATGAATGATAAATGGGTAACTCTGGTACTCTGTGAGAGTCCTTCCCTAAACAAGCCGATATACTCGAACAGCAGCGTGGCTTTTCCGCTTATTTATGTCAAATTTTTATTTCTAAAAATCGTTTGCGATCCTCCTGCTCGCGAATCTCTTCCGCCGAAGCTGGAAACGCCACGGGGACAACAGCTTACAGTGGTGGGTTTAGACGGTCCGGCATCTTCTGTTCTGATCCCGACATAACCAGACGTCGCCTTCGGTGACTGGTTGGTGACGATCACCTTTCCCCCACGTAAAACTAAAAACAAAAAAAAACAGCGTATTCCCCGCTAAATTGTTGCAATGGTTACTTGAAATGAACTGTTTTAATTAAAGGGCATTACTTTTTATTATGTTCTTCCTTCTGTTTTATGTATCCCGTCGACGAAACGTTCTTTACAGAAGATATATTCAATATCGTTAAAAGTCGGTAGTAAAATAATAACTAAGCTACCAATTGCACTTTCAAGTTGCGTATAATGGAATTACATACTACCTACTTTATACTGAAAACAGAAGCTTTCAAAATCATTCAGCCAAGCAGCTGAACGAATAGGCCGTCTCAACCGAGTTAGTTCCACGTATGTATCTATATATTCACGCCTTGTTCCCAACGGGGTAGGCAGAGACAATCTTCTTCCACTTGCTACGGTCCTGACCGTCCGATACGTCTTTCGCTTCTTCCACTTTCATCAATCTTCATTCTTCATTCGCGTACCCATAAATGTATATATATACATATATATTAGTAGAGACTTATTCCTTAACGATTCCTTAATTCTAATAATTGTCGAAAATCTTTTAATTCTTTGTTGAAACCAAAGGTTGGAGCTCTATTAAATGGTTGGTTACGAGACTAAAGTGCAAAGAAAGCCAGTTAAAGCCGCCTAAAGTAAGTACCCATTTACCACGAGCTCTGCGATGAAGGAGAACATCGTGTGCAAATCTGTTAGCCGAAACTAATATCGATCAAAGCCTTGTGAAGCCGGTAAGCTGCAGTAGTGCAGTTTAAAATTACGTAGTCAAACTAAACAATTTTTTTTTATTTGATTTAAGAGACAGCCCAGAATTCTGGGCTTTTTCTTTCTTCTTTCTCCACATGCCAACCTCCTCTACACGTGTTAGTAAACAAAGGAGGTTCTGGTGACCGAATGATGGCGCAATATCCATCTACATTATCTATGTAGATTTGTGTTATTATGAATAAATATATTTGTTTGTGTGTAAATAAATATATTTGGGAAGTTTCAAATCCATCTTAGTTACGTAGGTGCCGGTGATGCTAATATATACATTTACATATGTATTAGTGTAAAAAAACCTTTTTCATTTATAATTGTAACGTTACCTTTAAATACATAACTACAAGCAAAAAAAATGCTGGAAAATAAGCGAGCATATCTCGATTAGAAAGTCACTCACTTTTAATATATTAAGCCAATTTTTGTATATTCATCTACGACACTTCATTGACATTCAAATATGCGATTCCAAACGAAGCCAAAACATACTGGTTGTTTAACTAACTGTATACTAGATAGGGAATCTTGACTTGTCGCCAATTTCAATCGTACCGATAAAAGTCAATCCACACGCCTGTGGAAAGTGAGAGAAATTAATTAAAGCTTCTGCGACAGTACCAACACTTCCACTGTAATATATCTTCGGCAGAAAATTAGTTCTGATACTAACTAGAAAATGTTTTAGTGGTAACATTTAAGCTATAAATTTAATTTTAGCAGTTATTCGATTCCATTTTCTTTAGAATGAGGATCAAACTACACTACTAACCACTAACGCTCTTGTACATCTGCAACACCAGAGGAGCTACTGGTCGGCCGGCCTTTCATGGTATTTGGGGAGAGAAAAAGACGAGGGAAGGGGGAGAAGGTGGGGGGCAGGGGAGAGGAGGAGCGCAGCAGCGGAGCGGGAGTGGGAGCGAGCCTCACCGAACGAAACGCAGAAGCACAAGATGGCTCTACTTTATGCCGATATTCTGCTAGGCCGTGGACTCCGGTCGAGTGGGCTCATTCGAGCAGCAGCAAGTGAGGTAGCACTTGCTGCTGCTCTACCATATAACGAACATACTTATACGAACAGTGCAATTACATTTAGAACCCATCGATTCCGAATAATCCCTAACGTAATATAAACCATACATTTACGCTAAGTGTATTGAATAAACAAGCTCTAAAAAAAATAGGGGTCAATGACCTTATTTTATTTATTTGAGTGCTTGTTTATTGTATTGAATTACTGTATTCCAAACAGAAGTACTTCGTACAGAATTTCTAATTAATTCGAACAATTTTGGCGAAACTTCACACACGCGCGTAACAAGATGTTTCATTAGCATCGTTGTTATTGTTATTGTACTATGTTGATAAGTGAACAGATAACAAGCCAACGTTTTCATTCAAAATTTATCGCTTGTGGTTTCACCTAAAGAACAGTTGTACAAATGAAATATTTCTAATTATATTAATACGTGAACATCGAAAATTTTAAGACCATTTTTAGTATTTATTATAAAAGAGAGGAATGAAACTTACATCATTCCAATGGTACAGTGCCATAGAAGTACACAAAAAAAATCTTGTTTGTATGTTGTTGTTACGGGAGGTAAAATGAAAGCACAAACATTTTTTGATAGCTTTTTCCATACAAAACGCTTTAACCAATTAAATAAAAGCTTCCGATTATCTGATATGCAAGAGACACAATCGGGCGATTTTTGACCTCTAGGCGTATTGGTTTTAATGAATGAACAAAATCACTGCGATATTAAAATTATTTATTACGTCCAAATAAAACTCCCTTTCTTCTTCTTTATCAGTATGTGCAAAGTCCACTCTACGCCTTTCCACGAAAGTGCTAACCAAAGCTAGAATTATACGCATGGAAGGTTTGTCCATACCTTCCACTCTTTTTTTTTGTTTGGGATTTGCAGACCCAAGCTGACCATCCCCCACAAACAGCGCCTGTTGACCATGACTTATATGGCAGCCATAGCCCGGACTCGTCCGTTAGTTAGTAAGGTGCACCGCGTACAGGTAAGGTTAATACTTAGAGAAGTGGAAAAGAGATGATCATAAAGAGGCCACGATAGTCAGGTAAGGATCTGACTCCGAATCTGCTTATGCTCATACTAAGACCGTAAAAGGCTAACCAACTAGACCGCCTCATTGTTATGAATACGGTTGTGAGAGCTTCTTTAACCTTACCAGCCCGTAAATTGTCCGTCGCAGGACATACATAAAGAGCATGAAAGACAACCCCATAAAGACGATTTGCCATAAACGCCACGCTTCTCACTCAAGACACTGCTTCCTGTCATCGGTCTGCTTAATTTTGATTTGATTTTTTTAAGATGGTTATCTGTTCATAGCCATCACCATTTTCAAGACTTCTGAGAGCTTAAAATGAGCATTAAAAATTATGATTTATCTGTATCCATTACATATCTGTAACCAGTAGCTTCATGGAAACTCAAGATATGTTAGAAGACATAACACTTTTTTTAATATTATTTTTCTAATCATACATATCTACCAGTAAAGGTTAGTGATACCTTTAAGTGGTCTAGTGATGAGAGTGACGATGAAAAAACAGCTGAAGACGAATAAACGTATATTTAAAAACAAAATTCAAAACGCTTGCACAATTTATATTCCGCGTGGAGATACTTATTTTAGATAGTCCATGTAACAGTTCATATTTTGTCACTGTCACGTACAGGAAAGCTCAGTGCTATCAGTTTCAACGCTTCAACGTGAGAAAATTTGCAGCGTTTGTCATGTCAATCTCGAATGCAGTAGACCCGCTTTGGAGGTTAAAGTGAATCATAAGCATGATAAATAGTATTTGTATTCAAACCCATATTTAATTCTGCTTAGCTATCTAACCATGTAGGTTAGTATCGATATCTTAACTCAGTACTCAGTAATCAGTAGAAGTAACTAGTGTTAACAATGCGTTCGAGGCCTCGCTCATCGTAAACATTCACTCAAAACACATATAGCTTTCGCCGGCGAACGCATGGACCCAGATCTACCGCCTACACATTTAAACCCGTACAAGGTCGTTTCATAAATTCAACCCGTTCCACCCTTATCGATGGTAACCCAAACCAAGGTCTCGTATCTCTTTAAGAGCAGACCTCGGGTTATCACGAACCTCTCTCTATGTGACGGAAGTCTTTTTCGAACCGGAGTTAGAGCAGAGCACAGCAGCAGCCATCGTCGCGAAGCCAGTGACAATTGGGTGACGAGTAACTTTCCTCTACGCGAAACAAAAAATCATTTCATACGGCTTACAACTCAAATTGCTGAGTGAGCTGTTGGTTTGAAATTCAGTGTTTGTGTGGTTTCTCATTTCTTCTTTGACTTCTTCTTCGCCAGTCTGTCTGAGTTTACTGCTGGACATTCCGCATAAGTCGTTGGGCATATTTTGGCCTTCTTTGATGCGATCTGCTTCCTAGCGTATTGCATAGGCTTTTAGGAATGTGGGCCTCAAAGTTCTAGTGGATACTATCAGCACAGTATCCTACACAGTTGACAAGTCCTGTTAAAAATCATGAATCATAAAAAAACCGGCCGTGCGCGAGTCCGGCCCCGCTCTGTTAGAGTTTCGTACATGTGACCAATTCACTTGTCTATTTTAGTCACAGATTACAAACTAATTATGAGTCGGTGTTTTAAGTATTTGTTGTTCAAATACAATAACTGGTACATAACTTTTTTCGAGATATACCTTGTAACAAAAAAGGTCTAAAACTGGCAACCTTGACGTAGTACTTTAGAAGATAAAATGTATAAAAAACAATTTTGTACTCTAATCAATGAGCTTTAGCCAATGACCCCACACAAACTTTTTTAGGCATTTTTTACAAAACTCTCCTCTGAACTTATATTATCGAATTTCCAATTTCGGTTTTGATTCAACATTCTACACCAAATATTCAAATTTCGAACGTCCTACCTACAAAACGTTTGCCACTCGAGAATAAAGGTACTTCAAAGGCTTCCGTCAACGGTTGATATTGTTGTTGTTGTTGTAGTACGGCCTCCAGCGACATACTTAAGAAATATTGCAAACACAGCATGAAAACATAATACACCAATTTGTATGACTTAATTCGAAGAGCCACCTTAATGGAGTAGTGTTAAACGAAATATATACCATTTGCTCATATTCATTTGGTAAAGGAATATCGAAATAGTCAGGTCTTATCATATAACTAAATAAAACGTATTACGTATGGGATAAGCTTAAGTCAGTCTTAATTAATTCAGTGAGTTTATTAAGCTAGCCTGGAGGAATGTTCCATTAGCAGATATCGCATGCGGAACACGGTGTACTTGCGACGAGCGTCTTGATTATCTAAAGAATAATTAATCCCGAGGCAGTTTTAAGTAGAGATAATATAGCAGCCTGAGCTGCCTTAAATTTTAAACGTGAGTGATCTGGATTCTAATCCCGGTGCATGCTCCACTTTAATTATTGGTAAAAAAGAAGGATACTTAAGTAATAAATAAAGTCAGGTTAAAGTCAGGTTAAAGTAACTTAAAAGTAGCAGCCTGTAAGTGCCCACAGCTGGGAAAAGGCCTCAATCTCAAAAATATTCAAAGGATTTTGGAGTCCGGAAGGGCCACGCTTCACCAGTGCGGGTTTGCGTGCTTCACATATTCTCGAAATAATATTTCTCAAACATGCAGGTTTCCTTCACGCGGTAAATACAGCACTTAAAATTGCTATTGGTAGAGGTGCCGGCACCAGGTATCGGACCCTGATTACTCGCGCTCTATAAAACTTAAGCGAAAACCCTGAACCCTAGATAAGTGATAGGCTAGCTAGACTAACTTACAAATTAAAAATAACTTTCACAAGGTATTTATTACTGGGCGCTTGTTTGTGAGAGTACTCCTTTTCGAAGTACTGTACTGTAGCCCATGGATACGTTTTGTTTGTTTGTACGTATCCATGGGCTACAGTAGCCACTTACCATCAGACGGGATGTCTGTTCGTTTGTCATTCTAGCGTTACGAGTACATAAAAGAAACGTTGCGTCTGTGTACGAGTCGTATGTTGTCCCTGCGACGGTTTTAAATTCATTGTTTTGTTTATATTTTATATGATGGAACAAATTAGACGAACGCAACTTACAAATGCAAACGCTGGCAGAATAGTTTGGCATCAATCGTATTTGAAAGAGGTGATTAAAAGGTTTAGCGTTGCGTGTAATGATGCCCTGATTAGATTTTCGCTTTGAGTTAAACCTAGTCGGGCGCTCAATTACACGTTTGTTTATGAGAATGAAGGAAAGTAATAATCCCACTGATATATATATATATATGTAGTGAGATATATTCCTTATTTAACATTGTATCGTGTATCGAAGACATGGTTACCTAAAAACATGCCTTGGATTTAAAAAATTACATGAAAGGATTGTATCGAGGAATGACTTCACGGGAAATCTTTGTGAAATATTTTTGTGTATATTTTGTTTTTACTCGATTTTATTTTGAAGGTGTCGTGAATTACCTACCTGACTATGTGTCGGCTTTTCTGCAAACTTCAAAGATAAGCAGATCACTGTAGGGATTTGTATCTGACGCTACTATTTACCAACAGGAAACCAAACCGTCGCAGCAATGACATTGATTTGTGTATTTTTTTTAAAAAACAATCGATTAGAAACGATCGTTAGATATATTTACCTACGTAGATTGATAGTCATTAAAATAAGCAAAGCATATATAAGCCTCCATGATTCGGTTACAAACATTCATATTATCTTACAGGATTCGACCACGTGATCCTCAATATAGTAATCTATGCTACCTACTAGGCTATCGGGCCGAATTATTTTATCTACTCGTATCTATATAGATAATTTATTATATAATCGTATATAATCACTCTACTGTGAACTTTGATATTTATTGTTCATTATTTCATTACATTAAAATTTCAATGCAATCTCTGTCCAACATGAACAAATGAGAAACTGAATATGTGTTATCGCGCGAATATCCTAATATATAAAAATGTAAAATTAAGGGGTGTCCCTACAAGGAATTTGTTTTCTTCACGATAAATTTTTTTTCGTTTTTACTTAATCGGTAACACATACTAACGTCAAACTTTGTGTGGTTATAGTATAGTAGATCATGCTAACTTTAAAAAAAAACAATAAATCCGGCCCAAATCCCCAACTAGATGAAAGCATTTTTTTTTTTTTTAGTAAATACATAACACAAATACATTGTGTGGCTGTTGTGAACCCACGGTGTGCGAGTCCGACTTGCACTTGACGGGTTGCATTGCCGTAGACGAGAGGGTTCAGTCGGTGCACCCAACCGAATTCGTGGGTCCTTAAATCACTAAGCTTAAATCATAGCCGAAGATGGAGTTATTCGGGTCTCAACGTTTTATGACAGTTCCGTTCCGTGTAAAAGATATCTGAACCCTTTTTTGCGAAAGGTCAGATATTTTTTCATCCATTATTATCCATTGAACAAACACCTTTCGACACATTTCAATGTCTAACATTGCAAAAGTAAATATCGATTAATCGCAGATATGTTTTAAATTGGCTTAAAATTGGAGCACCGCGTTACCAAACACATACTATTGGATATGATGAAATTGCAGCGTGCACTAATAACTGTGGTTTTAGTTAAGTTTTAATGAATTCACTGGCTAGTGAATGAAGCAATTATAACTTTTGAGCGCATACCACCTGTATACAATCTGAGGAAAAAAGAAAAAGTTTTTTAGCACTTCATTGGAAATAAACCTAACAGTGTACGTGTTTTTAACTCCTTTATAGAACGCATTAGTTAAGAACCTGGGGATTTAACCGATTCGATTAGAACTGATGAAAAAATAAAGGTGTGGATAATCGTAAGAAATATTTATGGTACGGTAATAAGTTATGTACGTGGTAGAGCCGAGCCAAGCGGCTGTATTTGCTGCTGCTCGAACGGACCGGCTCGATCGGAGTAGTACCGCGACCTCGCAGAATACCGGCGAGAAGTAGATGCATCTTGTGCTTCAGCGTTTCGTTCGGTGAGTGAGGTAACCGGAGGCCCTCTCCCCTTCCCCATCCCCCTCCTCATCCTCTCTCCCATCTCCTAAATACTCTTAAAGGCCGGCAACGTACCAGCAGATCTGTTGGTGTTGCAGATCTACGTGGGTGACGTTAAGACTTACCAACAGGTGAATCGCTTGCTCGTTTTCCATAAAAAATAGTATAAAATTTCTATACTAGTAGAAAACTACTAAAGATATTTTTTTTTGTTGGAGAGAAAAACGACCTGACAGTCCACCTTATGTCACGTGGCAACTGCAGCCCATAGGCGCCTGTAAACGACTTCAATAGAAGAAGGTTACAGATGCATGGTCGACCCTGAGGACTGAGATGCAATGCCTCACAGCCTGTAATTATGCTGGCTCTGTTTATCTTTCAAACCGGAACACAACAGTAGTTTCAGTGCTGTTTGGCGACCAATCCGGTCGAGCAGGCCCATTCGCGCGGCAGCTAAGCCGCCGCTTGGCTCTACCACGTTTAAGGTTCTGTTATTCTTGTAATTATCCGGCTTATATTCAGAAAATAATGATTTTATATTACTTGCGGGACTTCTGATCGCGAGTTTTTTTGCGCAAGTGCTGGTAAGTTCGCCGGAAGTATCTCCAATCCGAGGGGTTTTAGTTTGTCCGGCATTAAATGCTCATCCCATTTATTTATTATATTATATTTTCACTTCTTAGTAACTTGCGTATACCCTTAACCCTTGCTCACTGGTCATTATTTCCTCTGCAAAATGGTTGGCTGGTAGAGATCGTTTCTAAGCGATAAGGCCGCCAATTGTACCTTTGTGTGTTTTATGTTTCTTTTTATTTTATTTTTTTCTATTTTTGGTAATTGGTGTACAATAAAGTGTATTTCATTAATTCATTCATTCATCCCAACATAACCTATTATTGCCTTCAGTGCCACGCTAAAGGCCTAAAAAAGGACTAGTCCTTTCAACCCCTTTTTTTACCTCTAACCACCCTACCAATGAGTATACTGTCGTAAGAGCTTATTTTTATTTGATATTGAATATTTTTTTTAAGGATGGAAAAAGTGCGTATGCAAAAAACACAAAAAAATTACCTAAAAACATAAAGTAAAATAAACGAATGACGCAATCAAGCGTAATCTCTATTGTTCCAATGTGTACCTCTTGTGAATTTTTTACCGTTGCTGCCAATAAAAAGGAATTTATTACCTGTATTTGGTGGAGAATTTATTGTCTTTATAAATATCGTGCTCCAGGTTTTTAAGTAGGGTGGTAGCCTTTGATTATTTTATTTGTTGATTATGTATTTTCTATTTTACACGAACACTAAACCCGCCAAAAAATTGTTCATCACTAAGGAATAAACGGCATAAATTTCGATTACATCTGATGTTCATCAGCCCTAGCCCACCTAGATAATGAATTCTCTTTTTTCTCTTTCTTCTTTTTCGTGTTGAAAGTTCTTCATACAGTTTCATCGACGTGACGTCTAGTGAGCTTTTCGTCACTTATGTACGATTTGTATCGTTGGCCTGAACACTCGGTGACTGGCTGACCGCCTGACACGTTGTTCACAATAAGCTCTGATGAAATGTGGATTAAAACGACTTAAATAAATATTTAGACCTCTGAGCATACCCCAGATGCCTTACGATCGAGAGCATTTACATTATTTTGTTATATTTCCACAAAGCACGGTTGTAAGCTACTTTCATCCATCAACTTCCTGTAACACGTTCATATGCTGATGATAAGGAAATGAACGAATCTTTATTGTGTACTTAAGTTGATATAACATTTGTATTCGATTTTAATAAAATACTGAATTGAATTGGTTTTCCCGATTTTCAATAAATAAACATGAGAATTATAGAGAAGCCCGATTTTCATACATTTAGCCCTGAGGGAACTTGTACGTATTTAAGTAAATTGATTCCAATTTGCCTTACGAAATGTGATGAACGCTTCACGCTTCCGTTACTACATTTTATTGAGAAAGAAATATTAGGTTTCCCAACAAAACAAAGACTAGTAATATCGAAAAGAAATATAATTTTCGAATACACGTGACATTTGCATCTACGAAGCTATGAATATACGTACCCGTACGCATATAAAGTATATATACATAATATTAAGATATAGCTCTGCAGTTCAGAAAAGTTCTTCAATAATTTTTTTAACAGCGCCGATAAAAAATCACGATTTCTTTGGTTGTTTGCCTCCAAATCGTGTGATCTCTCCCGGGTGCAATCCCCCACGTGAAGGACCCGTACCAATGAGATTTCGAAAATTTACATCGTTGGACTGAACACTGCCGCGACAGGCTCCCCACCAGTGGGAGGGTGGGAAAAGGTACCCTGTATAAAATACAGTCGTACGAGCTTGAATATGACACCCAACTGAATAATGAATAAAAAATTCGTAACTTAATACCTTAAGTTACATTTCACGATCTTTAACAACATTTTCATAATTTAAAATCTAATTTTAAACTCATCAGAGTTTTACGTAGCTAAAGTTAGCACTCAAGTCAAAATATTTAATGAAACTGATTTGATAGATGATAATTATTTGACGACTTGATAACCTAGTCGGTAGTAGTTGTAACCTACCCGAGTGTGCCTTCACAGCTTTGGGTTTCGGATTTGATTCCGATGATATATTTGTATACACTACAAATTTTTGTTCCGTGTCTGAGTTTTTTTTCATTACACCTACCCGTCACTGAAAGCAGTGACCGGTTATGTCGGGATCAGCATTAAGTGTCAGACCGACTAAAAACCCCACGGTTTAGAGATACACCGTTGGCCCAGTCTTTGGGCGCCTCTCATCATCGTCAATAATGACATTCTTTGGGCGCATTTTAACAGGTCGAGATCTTTCGCTGGTGTGTAATTACCCAGCGCTGGGGGCGGGTTATCCGGCTCTGGGTGTTTGTTCATGTGCAATTGCATTGTTAACTGCCTCCGCGACGCAGGATAGTTTTCTATTGTATCCCTACTATGTGTGAAAATGTGAAGAAGAGTATTTCTAGTAGTAGTAGAGTACGGTATTATAAAATAAATTGCGTAGTTGATAATTGACGTATTCAGTTGTCGCCATGTTTGAAGTTCGCCAAAACTTCATCATCATTATTACACCGACAGAAATTTCAGACAGAGTTTGTGTGCGTTTGTGTGTATAAGTCTATGAAAGTAATTTACATGTGTTCGTAATTAAATATGTTTCGGTGATTAATTAAAAAGTCACAGTGGAAGTTGTGAACTAAGTAGGGTATCGATTCAACAACCGGAGTTCAACAATTACAGATGTGAAATATAGTTAATTTGTTAAGATCTTAACGTCGGAGTGAGGTTTTGCTCAGTACCGCCGAATTCCATTTTTTACTTAGTTGTTTGTTTTTCGAAGTGCTGCCAGGAAAACTACAATGTCGCCGGTGCTTTATTGAAAGCCACACGTTATTTATAATTTATGCTTATTACTATGACAGAAGTGACAATATTTACGAAACACTTACAAGGTGGTAGGCTCCTTCTCACATTTAGGAGTCATCTGGGTAGATATCCATCTCTACCATCTCTTACTCATATCAGCCGTCGATCAGCGGTGTAAGAACTGTCGTGTTCCGCTTTGAAAGGTATTTGAGAGTCAGTATGAGTACAGGGTATAATTGTAGTATTATGGAATCTATAAGTTAGAGTATAACCCATGCAGACTAACCTTTATTAACTTCTTTAAATCGTATATGAGGACTGAGATGGACTGACTCAAACCCAGCAGCCTTTAAGTGACTACTGGTAAGCAAAAGCCTACTTCTCAAATATTCGAGTTGGTTTTGGAGCCCGCCACGCTGCTCCAGTGGGGGCTTAAAAAATCCTGGAAATAATATTTTTTATTATTTCTCAGACATGCAGGTTTTCTCACGATGTTTTCCTGCACCGCCGAGCACGTGGTAAATATAGCACTTAAAATTGCTATTAACAATTTTAGTGGTACCAGAGAACGAACTCGGGTCATTTTCTCTCTATGAAACTAAAGCGCGAGCTTTGACTACTAGGTTACCAAAGGGTTTTTAAAGGAGCGATAAAGGAGATGCCACGCATCTCGATTTTGTGGAATCATCTTTCGCCAGCGGTATTTCCGAACAGTTACGAGTTAGGGACCTTCAAGAAAAGAGCCTATTCATTGCTTAAACGCCGGCAGCGCTTCTGTAGCTCCTCTGGTATTGTGGATGTTCGTGGGCGTCGGTGATCACTTACCATCAGGTGAGCCGCATGCTCGTTTGCTTCCTTCTTCTATAAAAAAATAAGATTATACTAGTACTAATACAAACATTATTTTCAACGATAATAAAACACTGCTGCGAAATAACACCTTATTCTATTAACTATCTCAAATGAAGCCCATCATTAAAACTTAATTATAGCCGGTTATCAATACTTCGCCGATAAATCCGTTCAAACCGCAACTGCGAAAGTTTTAATGCTTGTTGAAAGAAGTTTTCTTGATGAAATTATGCTTTGAAGAAACTGTTTCATTAAAGAAACTAGCCGTTCTCGGTTTATCGCTGCGAGCTATGAGGTCTTTGTTTCGGAAATCTGATGGAGTTTGTGTTAAACAAGTTTTTTTTTATATTTGTTCGGTACGCTAACTTCCGAATTCTAACGATAGTTGTCAAGAACGCAGGAGATGATATTTACTAGATGTAACGAGTGTACGTGCAAACACCGTACCGGCTATGGAATAAAATAGAGAGAGGAGAGAAAAGGGAAAGATGCAGTATCAGAGACAGGCATCCCGACAGACAGTTAAAACAATCCCGCGACATAAATTATAAACAGCATAGATGAATTTTGGTTGTCAGCCCATCGCAGGGTCTTCATATATCAAATCAAAACAAATAATTTTTTCATCAACATAGGAAACATAAATTTGACGTGATATATTTTTTAAAATCTACCATCGTTTCGTAATGAGGTTCATCTTACGGAGTAGGAACAGTCTCGTCGGGGGTGCTACCAGGGCCTCGCGGAACACCGGCGTGAAGTAGAGGCGTCATGTACATTTTTTTTCATCTTGTGATTTAATCATAATTACAATCCTCTGATGAGATCCACGGCTGAGCGTAGGTCTCCAGGTAAGTACCAGCAAGCCTCTGTTTCGGGGGCAAGAGTTCTGGTTTGTTCAGAGTGCAGTTGAGGTTGACCTTTGCAGAACAGATGGTGTACCTCTACCTTATTCCCCAGCTGACGACAATACCTTCTGAATATATCGAAGATACAGGTTGCCTTTTATATAACCTACCTACGGTGCTAGATAAACGAGGCTGATACTGTTGCCCATCACTAGTCTGTGGGGTTGGGGTTTAACAAATTCTAATGGATTTTCTGCCGTAATTCCGTCGCCAAAACCTCGCTTGCACGGTGCAACACGTGAACAAGACATTGGCATTTGGAGCAAAAGATGAATTATATTCCCACTTTACATAGCATGAAGTTGATATTGGATGAAATTAGAAAGAATATTAAATTTTATATTTTATAACCTTTTTAGATTAGCATTTTCTAACCCCTTAGATATTTTAAATCGTTATCTTTAATACAATAATTACACTGCACTTATAAGACTATTTATTTGCTATTCAAATTGAATTGCATTTCTGTTATAAAACCTTTGCAAAGTAAAAAAGATGTAAACACAGTCTGTTCCGGCTCATTTATTTTGTTAATGTCTCGTTGATATTTCGAAGGTGTAACAGAAGTGTAAAACGATCATTAAACACGCGGAGGAAATTGAAAACAATTTAGCTAAACGCATAAACGCTCTCTTGAGGGTAAATACGCGGTAGGTTCTAGGTAGTCGTAATTAGCTTTGTTTTTCGTTAAGTAAATAAAACATTTACCTACTCAACACGGAATAAGTATATTGAATATAGATGGCGACTCGCCTGATGGTAAGTGATTACCGGTAACCGCGTACATCTGCAACACCAGACAAGATGCAGGTGCCTTGCGAGCTTTAGAGATACTTAGGAGATGACAGATAGGAGATGGGTAGGGCGAGTGGGCCTTCGGGTACCTCAGACACCAAACTAAACGCAGAAAGTTTAAAAATCATAGTAGAGCCAAGCGGCGGCTTTTGCTGCTGCTCGAACGGGTCGGTTCGACCGAGTTGGCACCACGGCCATACAGAATACTGGCGTGAAATAGAAGCATCTTGTGCTTCTGCGTTACTTTCAGTGAGTGAGGTAAGCGGTGGCCCACTTCCCCTCCCCATCTCCCTCCCCGTCACCCTCCTCGTCCTCCCTCCCATCTCCCAAATACACTTAAAGGCCGGCAACGCACCTGCAGCTCCACTGGTGTTACAGATGTACGTGGGCGGTAATCACTTACCATAAGATGAGCCGCTTGCTCGTTTGCCGACTTTCCTATAAAAAAGGACCGTGTTGAACTATCCGCCATTGTTCTCAGACGTGCTAACGCATCTTCAACGTGTTTCTTTATCGAGGATGGTTGAAGTGTGATGTGGTCATTGAGATCACTTACCGTCAGGTTAAGCCTACCTGTATAACCCATATGTCAAGTTTACCAAAATAAAAGAATCGAAATATGCGTTATGATCTCTACCACTAGCCTTTAATCTTCTGAGCATAGCTCACTCCGAGTTTGAAGTATTGTGACAATTGTCAGGAGCACAAAAGTTTTGAATGAGTTTCCTTTGTTTTAACACCCTCAAAACGCGATGTGTACCCAGAAAGAAATTTAAAAAAAACCATGACAAAATGTACTTCAATATTTCCCTTGTCTAAATGTAACCGATTATGATGTTCTTCTGGCCTATTTTGACTATTGGAGATATTATATTAACGTACATGTACGCGTGAATATTGAGTCACACACACGTCTTTACCTTCTAATATTTATGCGATTAGAACTGAGGATGGGTCAGATGCAGTGTCAAACCCCGAAGACCAATCATTTGTGTTTTTGGACTCATGGTTTAGCAGTCAGATACGCTAACCACTAGCTACGTGGTTATTAATACTTACAGTGGTAAAAGCACAGTAAATTTCAGGTTGTGAAATGTTTAACGTTTATGCGAACATGTTGAAATATTCACAACGTTAGTTCAATTTATGTTCTATGGTAAGACGGCTACTCCAGGCAGTCTCTGTAGCCTCAGTCTAATATTTTGTCACTGTCAAGCACAGATGAGTTCACTACCTTCACTTTAAACGCTTTAACGTGAGAAAGTGCACGGTGTTTGTCATGTCAATATAAATTGCACGGGTCCAGGTTTCGGAGTTGAAGTGAATCTTCAACAAGACAAATAACAAGATATTTATAACAAATGTTTTATATAGAATGGATGCGACCTTATAAAGGTTTTGGGAAAACAATATTAGTACCTACTGGTGGACATAATTATTTAGAAATTGAGGAAATTTTTATAATGAGATTCTTTAATAAAATGTTTGATTGAACATTTATCAAGTATTCAAATTATTATTAAATCCAATATACACAAATGGGGAGCACATGAATTCATATCCGAAAAGGATTGATGAATTCAAAACCTCCATAAATTGTGTTCAGTTATGTTTTAGTACGCATTTGGGTACTTTAATTTGTCCTGTGAACGAGACGATGCCTAACAAACGAATAAGTGTACAATATTGTCATTAAATATAATTTCCATATTTGTTGACATGTTCTTTTATTATTGAAAACACTTTGAAGTTGGGATAATTGTAAATAAATTAATAATAAATATAAGCAATAATCACGCACATCTGTCATCCAGTCCCGAACTGGGATTCACTGTTTCGGTAACTATATTCATATATACATAAATAAAGATCCATTACTCGGATACAAAAAAAATATATTCCTCATACAAATGATTGTTCCTATAGGTATTCGAATCTGCAAACCTCGTCTTCGCAGGCAGGGTCATTACCAACTAGGCTATCCGACCGTCGAATATATAAGGATGAATATGTATTCTATTATTCTCTTATTTTGCCTCTTATCTTCTTCTCAGAAATAGTCCTATCATAGTAAGTAGTCCACTGCTGTACATAGATAGGCCACTCCCTGTAATAAATACTACCTTATACAAATACCAATATAAATGTGTAATAATATAAGCCGTAAAAAGAAAGTGAGGTCATACAAAGCAGTGTATCCAAAAAGGATTTCACCAAAATACTTCAAAGCGTAAACCAAAAGATCCCGGTTAGATCAATATCAGTAGTTTGATCCTTTTGTTTTGATCTATTCATCATGAAAATATTTCACTTGAAAATGAAACGGAAGCGCAATACGATCATCAAACCCCGTAAGGAAAATTGAAATCAATTTGCTTAAATGCATAAAAGTTCCCTCGAGACTAAATTTATGAAAATTGTGCCTCCCTTCATCTCTCATGTTTATTTATTGAGATTTGAAAAACCAATTTTACACCACAGAATAAGAAATAAAAATTGATAAAAATCAACATAATATCCGGCCAAATATGGCAAATAGCCATACTAAGCCGCTGTAACCTGGACCAGACCAAGTTAGATTTATGCCAAATCGGATTTACCATGTTGAATTTAACGATAAATAAGGATATAAGGGTGTAAAAAGTTAAACGCGATAAAATATGTAAATTATAGTTTTATTTCGAAAGATATAAGATCAATATTCGATTTCTTTGATGCGATTTTTTTATAAAAATTGCAACATGGAGCCAAAACAAAGCATTAAAATATATACTTTCCAGCGTATATAGGACTCGTCGCTTCGTATTTCGAATTTGTCTTATAGCTCGGCGTTTTTTTATCTATCCATCATTTTTTATTCTATGTGCAATCCAGCAATGCAATTTTAGTTGAGAGCCCGAGCCTAATTAATACTAATAAACTTCTAGTACAGACGTAAACTGAACCAGAGTATAAAGTGGAATATGCGAACTTTTTCTGTAAACGTCAGCCTGACAGCCTAGGCAGTTCGGGAGAGGCTGACTGATAACGGAAAATCCAACCTAATACTCCGATCGTCCAGCATGGTCTGTATGGATAAATCTTCCAGGTATATCGGATATTAATTATGCTTTCATTCCAGAAGTGGACTTTTAAAGAAATAAAGAAAGAGTCATTAACAATCCAACTACTTCCCATTACAATGCAAAGGTCGTCATTGAATCTTGTAGAGGGCCGTTCTACGTTTGCCTGCAAAAGGATGCCATTCGTGAACATTAATTTTTCAACGGTTGTCAGTTCTATGAGTTATGTCGCCGGTTACCCTAGTTCTTCTGCTGCACAATGAGCATAGCCCTTTACGCTGAGCATATCTGAGCTTTCTCATACGGCCTGCAGAGAAAGATCACGTCTAGTTACCTCAAGTTATCACTGGCAAAACGCACTTGATGTATAATTTCGTCTTATCTAAGTATCTTATATCACGCGTCAACAACTTCGAGCGAAGTGTTCTCAACGACAACCGGTATCGGTATGACGTACGTCCTACGTAAGACATGTTTTTCGTCTGGTTCGTTAACACCGTATTCCAGTTCAGCAGATTGGAAACATCGGTGCACACAGCTAAGTTCTAATTTTATTGCAATATTTAATTACTTAACAGTAAGTGTAGTTGTCATAGTTTGAAGTAAAAATTTGTATAGAAAAAATATAAAAAATCTCACTTGATCGCTATATACATTTACAACGTTTTCTCTCTTAAAAGCTTTTTAACGATCCTAGTTCTTCAATTTTACGCTGAAAACTTTTCCGAGAAGAGCAGTTAAAGTTTTTAATATCATTAATCGGCTATTTTCTCGATGTGATTATTATTCAATTAAGGATTTTATGAACTGACAAGTATCCGATTGTTACATAAAGCGTAGATGTGGGAATGTACTAGCTTTTTCTCTACCTATATCCTAAAAACCATGAAATTCTGTCACCTGTTCTGTTCTCGCAGACTGGAGCATGAAGATAATCGTGATGGTGTCTATCCTTAAGCTTTTTGCAGAATTGTCTGCCACTCTATCCCACTTTGCGGAATCAGCTGT
Organism: Bhutanitis thaidina; assembly: GCA_029286595.1. Lineage (NCBI taxonomy): Eukaryota > Metazoa > Arthropoda > Insecta > Lepidoptera > Papilionidae > Bhutanitis > Bhutanitis thaidina. The sequence continues at coordinate 4,158,853 of JAGSMS010000022.1, forward strand.
TGTCAGCGATATTTCTAATCTATTCTGAATAAGACATGGACCTTCAAGTAAACCGCCTACTCCTTTTTTAAAGGGGGCATGTGGTAACTCCACTAATGTTGTGGATGTTCGTAAGAGTCGATAATATCTTACAGCCAGGTAACACTGACCCTTTTTATTAAAAAAATCTACTTTAATTGCAGTCAAACACCAGGAGAAAATCTCTGTCAGTTACTGACAGAGAGCTATTTTCTTATCTTATTACGGCTTAACTTAAATAAATGCACCGCATTAGCCTAATTTAACTAAATTACAGATTCGTCCGTCTTAATGCCGTACTCAGTGTGTAGTGAAAAGATAACATTTTACCAACGAAAAAATCGTTACTAACTTTTGGAATGAAAACAAGAAAAAAGGTAAAGCTTGTGTAAATAAAAGAAAAGTGTGAGCAAACCTTTGAAGTGACCGCGCCTGTCCTTTAACAGGCGGTAGATTTCTTCTCTGCCCAGAAGTCTTCTGGGTTTGTACCATCCCATTTCTGCCGTTCAATAGCAGCGTAATTACAGTTGTGTTCCGGTATAGGAGGAGCCAGTGCATTACGGGCTTTGATGCATTCCAACTTCGTCCTCAGGGATGACAATGCATCTGGCCTTCGTGAGCCATAAGTGGCAAACTTACTCAGGTGGATTGCTTGCTCATTTTTCACACCGATTCAATAAAAAAAAATGTTACTTGGAGTACACAGAGGAGGCAAAGGCCAAACAATATAGGCCCACGTATACCCACGTATTTACAGGCTGCTACTTTACTTACTTTTATGAAATATGAATAAAGTTTTTTAAATACATTTTTTTTTAAATTAAATATGAAAATACATATTACTAGTAGATATGCATACTTCTGATTCAATAACGGATAATCCTAATTAAAATGAAAACAAAGATGAAAATTGAGTTAAATTTTTTTTTGAGTCACCCCCTCGTTCCATGTTCTATTTTAAGATGCCGGTACTGTTTTCATACATTTTTTATCAGCCTTATCGTTAGAGGTATATTTAGCTGTGCGTTATACGAGAGACGAGTTATCGTACCTATGTAATTTGTGGAGTTTAACATAAATATATAGTTATATATTTATTTATATAGGATACCACCAGCACATACGTTATTATAATTTCATATAAATAAATGCGTAAAGTAAGGGTTGTGATGTATGCGCCATTTATTGGTGACACATCATTACATAATAATACAGCGAAAGTAAATTAATTAGAAAAAAATTCCGTAAAACCGTAAAATAAATGAATAAAAAGCCAAAACTAACTTAGAATATTACAATTACAACACGGGAGGACAATTATTACTGGTTACATTTATTATAATGAGCCAGCACTTATATAATTGTATAGTTAACCATTGTAGAAAACGAATTAAAGGTATGTTTTTGTATTTGTTCTGGAGCCAGGGCACTAGCTACGAAAACGAGAAAATATCGTACGGAATCCAGAATATCTGAGAAATAAATAGAAATTTACCAACCCACTTTGGAGCTGCGTGGCAGATGATTTTTTGCTCCAAATTAAGTTTTGCCCAGCTGTGGGACAGTTATGGATTGTGATTTTGACCTTACTGCTGTGAAATCAAGACTCATTTCAGCCTATTACAAGTACACTGATGAACATAGGCCTAACCCAAAGATTGCCACAAAGCTCGGTACTGAATTCCATCGACTTCCCGCACTGTGCAGATCGTGCGAAGTCTTCCCACACTGCATTTCCCTGTACGTGGTTGCGACTCGAGCACATTTCTTTCCCAGCTGCCCCACATTTCATTCGGGCATGGCTTGTGCTTCGTCGTTTCATTCGGCAAGCATGATAACCGGAGGCCCACTCCTCCCCATACCCCATCTTCATCCTCCTACTCAACTCCCAAATATCCTCAAAGGCCGAAAACGCATCTGCAGCACCTCTGGAGTTGCAGATGTACTTGGTTGACGGTAATCACTTACCATCATGTGAGCCGCTTGCTTGTTTGCCCTCATAACAAAAAAAAGTATCTGGCAACATATAAAAGCCATTCTAGAATCAACAAGGTTATTTATGATAACGTCCACTCAAATACTTTCACTTTTCAAATAACTTAAAACACTTCCTAAATTTTACGGGGCTCCCATTTTTATAAATTTTCAGAAATTTCCCGCCTAAATATAAATAAGTTGCTTACCTTAGTCAATAAAGACGGACCCACCGACATCGTTAGAATTCAAGATGCGAACCATTCCAACAAAAATATCTTAACGGCGGCGTCTAATACATGGAAATGTGCTTATTGCGAAACCTACGATAATAGTTAAGAATATTTGTTTGGACCTAAATGTGTCTGATAAACAAAGTTACATATTATTGTATATTATAACATTTCATTTCATTCATCAGCCTATTTAAGTGCACTAATGGACAAAGGCGAATATTTTACGATAAAATCGGAGACGATCTGGAAAAAGGCCAGGTCAAGAGTACTCTAAACCAACGAGTATGCATGCGAAGACTGATGAAAGTGGAATAAGCGAAAGACGTATGTCAGGACCGTAGCAAGTGGAAGAAGATTGTCTCTGCCTACCCTGTTCGGAACAAGGCGTGAATATATACATACATACATACATCCATAGATACATACAATGGACAAAGGCCTCTCCAAGAGAGCACCAAATAAAGCCGGCATGCATTTCTTGAAATGTTTACCGTACTCACCTCCTGATCAAGTGATACTGCACCCAATCCATAGTTAACCATAGTAGTAATTTGAGTTTATCAAATTTTTTGTTGTTTGTTTTTTGTTTGTTTGTTGCCAGAGCCTCGTTTGTTACTGAGCACGGTGCACCACGTGCAGGTGAGGTTGGCAAATGAAATTATTATAACGAAATGTTTTGCACATTACAACAATATCTCCATTACATTAATTATTTATTTAGTACAGTGCTGATAAGTTAATTACTAGTTTTTAATGTAGATGGTCTATAAATAGAGATTCGATAAACACAGATATGTACCCGAACCTATATTTTATCATACTTAAATTTCATTTAGAAATTGCAAATGTGTTGTTAGTATAGTAGGCTAATTTTATAAGAAAATTCATTTTCAACTAATTCATTTCATGGTTAGCTTAGTTGAAATTGTGAAAAAAATCTAAGAATCCATTGCTCATTCTTCACTCTCTTCACAGGGCTTGTATCCATTTGAAACTTGTCAAGATGGCCCAAGATGATAGTCACGTTAGCCTAATACAGACCTATCAATTCTTACTTAAGATTTGATAGGTAGAAGAGGTAGTAGAGAGCTGGTATTGCGAGGGTCGTTTTCCTTACCCTCGACTGCCATGGTGTGGTCGGTGAAGGAATCGTGGACCATAATTGTTAGTTTAGCTGGACACATGTCTTATCTCATTTTGGAGTCGAAGAGTCGGAAATGCTACACTTACAGTATTTCACGTCTTTGAAATTTTTTTATTTTTAAGACATCGGCTTATCACAAGTTTACCGCTATTACTATACTATACTATACTATTTACCGCTTAGCACGTACTAAGTAAGCCGACACTTGCTATTAAAAATTATAGAACGTGTCGCCGAAAACAAGTGTTTCCTCGCGCACTATGATTGATATATTTAACTTGTAGTAGTATTGGTACTTTACTTTCTCTTTTTTTTACTTTCTGGTCCCTGAATTACCATTGTTATTACTCGGGTAAATTTCTAGTTTTTATACATAATATATAACCCATTATACATTACCTGGTAATTTCGACTAAATTGTGATATACTTAATACGATACACATTACCAAATTATGACACACATTAAAAAATTTGAGATAGCTTCCTGATTATACTTCTTATTCACTTACCGAGCTCCACGTAAATTTAAAGATTAAATCATATGTCGTCAACAATAGTTAAGACAGAAATACTATTCACATTACTTTTGTATTTTCGAAATCGATCCGTGATATTGAAAAGAATCTAATTTTACGCAATTTATCGCGTTGAATTTTAACTTTTTAATTCTCGAACTATACATTGATTATACATTTTTTCTAAACTGTACAGCCATTACCAAGGAACATCGTTCTAACGTCACTATATTAAAATAAGTAAAATAAATTACTTTACTTATGCTATTGGGACTAATTAATATCCCCTAAAATGATATCGAAGGAACACAATACCCTCCTGACAGATTTCGACCACGGTGAAGGGAGTTTCAAATACTGCCAGTAGTTGGCAACTGCGCAGGAGTTGTTATAGTGCAGAAAGTACTCACACGAAGCACTCACTCCTCTTTAACTTTTCATATATGATATAACGCAACAACGCAGTAAGATCGGCGAAAGTGTCAGCGAAGCATAAATTATGTTTTGCACGTGGATTGGCTCTGGTAAGAATTCGAATTCTGGATCATTGGCTCAACGGTCAGGTACGCTAACCGCTAAGCCAAGCGGTCGGTGAGCGTAGGAATATTAAAATTTATGACAGGGTATGAAAACAGATTTTGTGAGTTCGTGTTGCAACTTTTAATAAAAACGTTGAAACTACATTAAAAGTTAAAAGCAACTCGTGCATCGCTTGTAGGAACGACGAAGTAAATTCAATTGAGAAAGCTATTCGAAACTGAAATTGAGTGTAAATAAAAGTATATGTAAGTTGATACTATACATCGTGTCGCGCTTGTTCTTGAATGTTTTTAGTTTTTTTTATTTATTTGTAACAACTAATTACATTTTACATGTTTTTGAATAAATAACCTGTGTATTTGAAATAGATCAATAATAGCTTTATTATATACAAACCGACTGGCTAGTCGGACTCGCACACCGTGGGTTTCGTACAACCACACCATAAAATATCTGTTATGAGTATTATTCAAAAAATGTGATTGCTTTCATTCAGCTCTGTATCCTTAGCGCGAGCCTGACTCTCACTTGGCCGATTTTTATTATTTGCTGTTCTGTTTGTCCAATAATCACGCTAAGTTTTACGCTCGTATCTACTTCCCTCTTTTTTGATACAACAAAAACAAAATGAAACGTTGAAAACCCTCTTAATTTTTCTTTAATTCGGCATAATGCCACATATTCCTTGAAAAGGCTCGGTAAGGAATGGCCACGCACCTTTAGATAAGAATCATTCACACCTGTCGTGCAAGCGTAGGCAGAGATTACGAATTTCCATTTGACACGGCATCGTAGCTAAACTGAATTTTGTAGTCTCACCCTGAGATTGAACCTGACGGGTGACGGGCTTTATAATTACTCAAACTCATCACAAACATATTTTTCTTCCTTTGTTTTTCAAAATAAATATTGGTTATGAACTAATATTCTTGTTAATTACTCCAACTAAGCCAAAGTGGTTTACGAAAATAGTCGAATGGCGGGCTCGAACCTGCGACGTCATGTTTCGCAGTCCGTACCCTTACCCGTTAGGCTAGTGGCGCTATAAAGCATATTTGAGATGAGATAAAGTGATTAATTAGCTAAGATCCACAAGAGAAAACATAATGGCATTAATCTTACTGAGTAGATATTTGAATGAATGAATGTTTTTTTTATTCGACGAAATTCAAATTTCGTTAGTCAATTGTCATTTATTTTTACAATCTACCTCCGTTTCGTAATAAGGTTCATTTGTCGGAGAAGAAACAGGCAAAGAAACTCCGGAGGAATCCACTTTTTGTTATTTTTTAACAGATTTTATACATACTTAATTACAGAAAAAAAGCAAAGAATAGTCTCATAGTATCACATCAATCCCCAGTCACTTTCAAATTAGTGGTTTACTGGAACAAGTGAATTGAAATAAAGTTTTGGAGAAACCACCGACTAATATCAATTTATATACCTAGTCATATTCTATCCAATATGAAACTTCCAATAGGAGATTTTCCCTCCCTCAGGGGTGGAATATTTTAAAACATAAATGGGATCACTGTGGTAATTATTCAATAAAAAAAAGAATCATTAAAATCGGCAAGGATATCGCGTAACATACATAAAAAAAAAACCTTCTTTTTTTGAAATCGGTTGAAAAAACATTTCTCACACGGCCACGACTCGCGGCCAGTCGACCGATTGCTAACTGAAGCAAAAGAATATCAACTTTGTTATTTCTCCTACTTTTGTACAAACAGTATTGTGTCCCAAACTTATAATTATTTCAACACCGTCCGAGTGGCGGTTTCGCATTGTAACATTATGATCGCATGTGATTCTGTCCTCACCATAAACAATTAGGCTGCGCTTCGTTGTTATAATTATGCAGTTTTTAAACGAAGATAGAAGATTGCTAAAGGCGGTAATTCATTATGCTAACGAGACAGACTGCCTGCGACGGTGATGGATTATCTTTCTCCTTCGCTTAAACATGTGCCACAAAATTGTACATAAAAATATGTGGATTAGACTAGTGATTTTGTTTACATCGCTAGTAACCTTTATGGACTAACGGAGCCGTCACAGCGAATCGTATTTGTATAAAGCGACATATAGTGGTAGCCAGAGATAACAAATCTCTTCAGGAGATAGAACGTGACGGGTGACGAGCCTCGTCGTTGGGTCTGCTCCGGAATAATGTATAAAAAGCGAAATACTATCACTAAAAAACGTTGCTACCCGTATGTAAACATGTGTATAATAGTAATTACGCGTGGTGGAGCCACGGAATCGCCCCTCTGGTGTTGCAGATGTACATGGGCGACGGCAATCACTCATCATCAGGTGAACCGCTTGCTCGTTTGCCGCCTTTCCCATAAAAAAAAGCTATAGCTGTCAATTAGCTAGGGTTGTCACTGCCTTATTGCCTATATGGAATGCACGTCATTGATCATTAGATAATTTAATTAAATACTATAAAATAATAACATTTACCTGCTCAAAACATTACCACTTTACACCGATTAGTCAGACATCTTGGAGGATCACTGACCTCACTACCATGACCCCCCCCCAACCCTCCTCCTCGCCATCCCTCCCCAGTGCGGGTTGGCGAGCTTCACATATCCTCGAAATAATATTTTTATTATTTCTCAGACATGCAGGTTTCTTCACGATGTTTTATTTCACCGTTGAGCACGTTTACACATTTTAGTGGTGCCGGCGCCGGGGATCGAACCCAGGTCACTCGCGCTCTATGACACTAAAGTGACCGCCCTGACCACTAGGCTACCACGGCTCTTTTATGTATTGTAAAAGACATTAAATTAACAAGACCACCTCCTGAACAATCGCGGTAGTCCACTGCTGGGCATAGGTCTCGTCTTTGAAATATTATAGTGTAAACACCACAACTAGTCGTCAGATCGGCGATTGAAGTACCACATAACAATCTAGACTTCAGCGAATGGACGGGCGGACATTCTGGGTACTATCGTTCTGGTAAATTCAAAACGGTTATTTTGCTACCCATTGAAAGCAACAAAACAAAACGGATTCAGGATGAGACAAAAATGGGGCGAATGACTCTTTTCTCCTGTCACCATTCGCAACAATAAAAAATCAAATCAAATCATCAAAGGAAAGTCAATGTAAATTCATAAATATTTATTTAAATTATATCACAAATAACATTGCGCATATACAATGTTGTATGTCGTTACAAAATATACGTAGTTGTACCGTGCCGTGCAGGTAGTAAAGTTACTAAAGGCATTAACTGTTTTGTTTTTCTAATAGAGCAGTTGACAGATTATGAGAAAACAGTTAATACTCAAAGATATCAAATTAATATATACTAACTGAGGACATCAAAACGATTTTCCATACAAACGTCTCAAAGTCGAATAACTAAATTGTTTGAAAGATGGTACCTACCTAAGTCAACAAACGATAAGGTCTGTCACACATTGAGTGCGTTTAGATATTGATAAAAACTGGTAATCATAACATTGAGTTGACGGCCTGACGACAAGCAATTGATACTGCCTCGAAATTTTGAACAATTATGGGTTCGAATCCCATTTTAAACATTGCGCTTTACATTTTTCTAGAAGTATCTTTCGAGTTAATTTTATAACATTACACACAAAGGAAAATAAAATTGTATGAGTTAATAAACTTTACTTTTACTTAACTTTAAGTTACAAAGGCCGTTCTCTTTTGATTTGTAAGAACATAATATACAACTTCGAAGAACATAGGTCGGCATAATTAAAAAAAAATAAGAAACGGACTATTAAAAAGAAAAAAAGAACCTAGTCTATTTAGACAAGGCGACACACGGAGACTAGAAGAAAATTTGGCAAAGTTAACTAGGTTTCACGCAACTAAGAAATGTCACGAATGCCCTGTCTATTACTGTTATATACTTTAATGCCCTTGTTAAATACCTTAGCTTAAAATACAAAAACCAAAGGTCATCGCGTCCAAAGACTATGTAATCTACAGGCGGTTATTGTGATATGATATCGTAGTACCTAACTATTAAATATATCTAGCAATCATATCGGCAATGGTAACGTGTTATTTTTAAAAATTTACTTTTTATATTAATATAATAAATGAAGTTAATTCACGAGATCCTTAAAAATTGACCTACTATTTGAAACCGACGTCTTTATGATTATTTCAACCACCCCATTACAGACCTATTTCACAGACTTTTATTAGTAAGTAGTTTTTTTTTTTTTTTAATAACACAGTTACGTTCTCCACATTGGTCACAGTGCTAATACAAAGATTGGTATACAATACTGAGGTAACCCTGTACCCTAATCTAGCTAGTACAATATTTTCCTTTGATCATTATGAACCGACTTCCAACTTTAAATTCTCATTTTTGTGTTTCGAAGCGCAATGCATATGCAACAACTTCTTGTAGTAGAACGATCGGGTGCATATCGTGCATTTGTACGGTCGGTGGCCAGTATGCACACAACTGTGGCGCTTAAGTTGCATCGTTGTGGGGAAAGATTTATCGCACTGGTCGCAGGGATAAGGCCGCTGTCCGGTGTGCTTCCTCATATGAATCTTAAGTTGCGACTTCGCTTTGTATCTCGCGCCGCATTCTTTGCAGCTGTGGGGCCTTTCGCCCGAATGCCAGAACATATGGTTCTTCACCAAAGTTGGCGACGCGAAATGTTTCGAGCACACTTCGCATTGAAAGTTCTTCGCTTTATTTATGTGTTTCAAATGCTCTTTCAAGTTTGCGGGGCACTTGAATATTTTATCGCAGTGGGTACACTTTACCGGCTGTTTGGTGTGTACAGTATTCAAGTGTTCCTTTAATAAATATTTGTTTATTAGTTTAACTTTTAACTTAGACTATGTAAATAAACTCGGACGGAAATTTGGGTTACTCGCTTTGGCGATCGTTGCCTGTTAATGAGAAACTTTGTTTCTCGTTTAAATTTACAATGATTTTAATAGAATTCACAAAATTAGAAAAGTATGACATAGTTTTAATAATTTGTCGATTAGAAACATATTAAGAGACACGTAGTATTATGTGTAGATAGATTACTGTGAAACTATAGAGAATCAGTATAAACATTTCAAGTTTTTGAACTCTAAACGTGCAATGAGCGTCTTTAACAACGTACCTTCAAATAGGTTGCTCGCTTAAATGCTTTCCCACATATATCGCAAATACAGCCTTTTACATCGGAATGATCAGCCAGATGTGTCTTTATTTGATTCCTAAACAAGAACCTAAAATTAAGTAATACCTATAAATAAACACTATATGATAAAAAAATAACCAATTCGTAACAAACGTCACCTACTTTTTGCCACAGAGATCACAGATATATCTGCTTCCTTTATGCAGCCTTTCATGATTCCTCCAGGCGGTATAGCAGCGGAATGTTTTGCTGCAAACCGAACAAAGTCCGCCAGTTTTGTTCAAATGAACCGACCTATAATGAAACTGCAGCATCATGATCGTAACGCTTCTTTTGTCGCATATATGGCATACTCTGTTGGCCAGTTTCGAGAAAAACTCGTAAGGTTGATGTGCTGACCTGAAAGTAAACATTAATATATATATTCCTACACGTAATGGGGTGTAAGAGGAAATATAACAGATTTTTTTCAACAGTTGGTGGACTCCTCTGTTACCCATTTCAACCGCCAAAAGGAATGGTACAGAGCGCCAGGACTATTATGGGCTGAGAGGCATTCCATCTCAGTCCTCAAAGGTAACAACGCATCTGTAATTTTCTTCGATTGAAGTAGCCTGCAGATGCTCAAGGGCTGCAATAACCAATTGCCATCAGGTGGACTGTTAGCTAGATTTTCAACCCAATCGAATAAAAAAAATCTCCTAATGTCAACCACCCCCTGCACCGCGCTGGCTAACAGGTTAGGCTCTGGCGACGGACTGATGGTGAATAATCCATCCGCTTGAGCCAAAGCCAAACCCCGGAGACTGGTGACGAGGTGTGACGCAGCTAGTGCAGTGCGGGTTGGCGGACTTCACACGTCTCTCTCAAACTATTTCTCAGGCGTACCAATTTCCTCTTCAAATTCAACAGAAGCTTTTAACAATTTTAGTGGTGTCGGCACCAGGATTTGAAACCATGTTAACCGCGTAGTATGAAATAAAAACCAGCACCCTGTCCTATCATGGCCTAATTAAATATACAATATAAACTCAATTGAAGTGTCTATCTGTGATTTTTAACTGCCTTTGTTTAAGCTGCACGACATAAAAAGTGTCTATCTATCTATTTCAATTCATTTTGACAGATTTTTTACGAGAAGGTAGAACTCATTGTGAGTGATTTCAGCTACTTTTTACCCTGGAAATATTGAGGGTGCGAAATTTATAAATGAGCGCGAACGAAGTCATGATTATAAGCTTAAATAAACTTTGCACATTCCAACAATAGAAAGTCAACGCTTCAAGATCTTGAACCCTAACCTAATCCACTTATTATGAACATGTTATCAATTCCTTTGCTCGTTTTTTTTTAGAATATAATAGAGCTTGTAATGTACGCACTTCATGGTATTATATAATCTTTTCCTGCCCACGCAATTTAACCCCGCCAAGGCTCCTCTAAGCCCTTTTTATTCTGAACTCTTTCGTACTAGCGGCGATTTATTCCACGTAATATTTTTCTATTATTATTCAAAAATATGGATTATCCTTAAAAGGACATAAGCCTCTCCCTCACCAATATAGATAAGATTGCCATAATCACCTTGCTTGGCAAGTGGATTGGCAATCGCAGTATGAGACACCTAAGGTGCGTCAGACGCTTCTGCCCGTCATCGGTCTGTTAATTTTTGATGTGTTATTTTTTTCAGATGGTAAACCCGCCATCAGTCATTTCTTATCTTTAGACAGTTTTTTAACAGTTCTTTTAAAAAAATGATACATTGGTGTATTCATTGCATGTTCAATTTTATCTACACTCAGACCCTTGGTATTTTGCTACCCGGGGTTCGTTCGGAGAAATTCGAGATTACGATGTTGAAGTTTTTAACTGGCTATCTATCGATTTACGTTGGAAACTTTTACAAATTATAAAAGACTAGCAATTACCAGCGACATCGTCTACATTGTCTTTGGGATTCGTTAAAATGTCTTAATTAGTAAAATATTTAAAAACAAATTAGAGTGTAAATAATGTCACGTGTTACGCTAGATTCCTTAAATGTCTAGGAGTCGTCTGGCCTGGTAGCACTTTACTCACTTCTACCGTCAAACATCAGTCCAATTACTGTTGCGTTCCGGTTTGAAAGGTACAGAGAGCCAGTAGAATTACGAACTGCGAGGCATTCCGTTATTCAAGCGTGGTAGAGCCAAGCGGCGGCTTTAGCTGCTGCTCGAATGGGCCGGCTCGACCGGATTGGTACCACAGCCTCGCAGAATACCGGCCTGAAGTAGAGACATCTTGTGCTTCTGCGTTTCGTTCGGTGAGCGAGGTAACCGGATGCCCCCCCCCCCCAACCCCCTATACCCCTCCGCTTCCCTCCCATCTTTTCTTCCCTCTTAAATATCCTTAACGACCAGCAACGCACCTGCAGCATCTTTGGTGTTGCAGATGTATGTGGGCGATGGTAATCACTTACCATCAGGTGAACTGCTTGCTCGTATGCCGTCTTTTCCATAAAAAAGAAAAAATCCATCTTATTCCACAGGAGTGACAAAATATTTGTAACCTTCTTCAATTGGTGTTGTTCGCAGGCGTCCAGGGGCTACAGTGGCCACTTACCATCGGGTGGCCTGTTAATAATTTTCTGTTCACACATCGCTGCAATTTAAAGCAATAGGCAAATGAAATATTTTAGTAATCCAAGGAAATCCTACCTGTGTCCCACCATTTCAGCGAGATCTTTGCCATTGTAACTGCATAACTTGCACTGCAAATCGTTGTTGTCCCAGTGTTCGCTTATATGTTGCTTCAAGTCACTGCGACTATGGGATGAGAAATTACATAAACCTAAAAATAACGCATTGAAAGTAAAGTTGCAGCTTATGAATGTCCCATTGCTGGGAGGCCTTTTCCTCTTTATGAGAGAGTTTTGGAGTCGAGAAGGTTCCGACGCACTGCTCCAGAGCTTAACAGACACGTAAGTTTCCTCGCCATGTTATACGTCACCGTCAAGCAAGGAGAAAGGAGAAAGGAGTAAATTCAGCAGTTAATATCGAAATTCACGATTTAATAGTGAATGCAACGGGAATTTAACCACGGCTCATTTAACTTAGTTCATGGGTAGAGTGACAATAGGTAAATTTCTTTGTACGTGAGCAGACGTAAGGTCGATCCACGGTGTCGACATGGACATAATGTATATCCTAGAGTTAATTTTTTAACACAAACTATTAGTCTTCATGTCGGCGAAAGACTCCCCTCCCCCCTCCCCTTCTACCCGTAGAAGTCGTAAACGGCGACTAAGAGAAGTCTTGAAAATCGACAAGACTCGTCACCCGCCGTTGCCCTGAGAAGCGAATAGTGAGTTGTAGGAGACCGTAAAGTTTCGCTGTCGTGAAAAATGAAACTCCGTAATCTCTGTCTACCCCTATGAGCGACATTCGTGAATGTTTATAAAAAAAACTAATTGATTTGAGTCTGGGTGTGGGTGAGCCTTCCCTTTCCCGGGTCATTAATCTTATTTTGGGTAAGGGAAGGCGAGTATGTATTTCTTTATAATTCACTTTCATAACTGTACTTACGAGTACATAACTTATGCGAAGAATTATGTAACATTTTCAAAATTAACCAGAAAATGTCGCTGTGCTCAATCGGCTAAAAGAACATCACCCACCACATCAATATGATCACCAAGCCATGAAGCCGCAGTTGGTTTCGACTAACACTACATAAACATAGCTTGGAATTAAACCACACACTCACCACAAAACAATTCACTAGATATTTTCTGGACCTTCGGAATCACTGGTCGATACTTTTTCACTACAACTAGCTTATTTACATGTTTGTAGCATGTTTGCGTCATATGTTTAATAAGACATTTGGTTTTTTCTGAAATAAGCATGTTTTAATAAAATAAAATCTTAAAAGCTAAGACAGTCCAAAACATAGCTTGAAATAAAGTCAGTAATGTCACTTGCTCGTACGAAAACGAAAATCAAATTGGACACTTTCGAAAGTTTGTACATAAAACAAACTTCGAGCAGGGGACTAATGAAAACATACTAGCCCATCATCCCATCTTTACACGGGCAGATTTTAAGGAAAGCATAAGGGACGATACAGACTTGTGGAGGCGCGTGGTCGTGTGTGGAACGGCAACAGTGAACTACATTCGGCGCAACTCGCGGACGGGTGCAAGGATTTCTAGATATATTTGTTCAATAATTGAATAGACAACTAAATTTTCTGATCTGATCTGAATCGTCCCAAACTCATAGGCATTGTGGTTTCCATAATTGTCACGCTTGACAGATTTGGCAATAGCAGAATAATAGCCAAATCTAAAATCCGGTTGAAATTTAGATATTTTCTCTTTAGTCATTTTATTTCACTATTATGATACGATCAACCTTAGCCCTTAGATCAACGTTATTACTTTATAAATAACGCCAGATGACTTTTTATTTATTACCTGATGTTGATGTATACCATTTCATTCTGCTAATGCTAACTTCACCTTCACCCGGCTAACAACGAACGAGGCTCAGACGACCGAATGATGGCGGTATATCTGATTACCGTCGGTTACCACAGCGAACGAAACGCAAAAGCACAAGATACCTCTAGTTTACCGGTATTCGTCGCCGTGGTACTAACCCGGTCGAGTTGGTCCATTCGAGCAAAGCCGCCGCTTGGCTTTACCACGTCTTAGCTCCTTTGTTATTGTTAGGTTTAAAAACTGTCTAAAATATACTCACGGTATTGTTTCTTACATTTGCTACATTCTAGAACTTTTACAAAACCTTCTTTATCACAATTTTGAATAACAGCATCATCCGTTTCTTGCTCAAAACTTATATTTAAATCGATGTTTTCTGGGTTGGACGAATGATCCTGATTGGAATGTGTACCTTTCTTTTTTGTACTGTTACCGTCTTCTAATTTGCACTCAACGAGTTCATTGACACAAGAGTCACGAGAGTCATCTTGTGGTATGTCACATGAGAATTCGTCTTGAGAAAAAGGCGGAGCATCCATAGTATACCCATCATTGTTCTCTATTTTTATTTCTATGTTCACCATACAATTTTCAGCATGGTCTTTCTAAAATTATGGTATTAAAAATCTAAACAATTAGATTAAAAAAAGTCATAAACTAGTGACAGAACGAATACAACTCTTTAACTAACCACTATCAATACTGCCTGCCTAGCTTATGACTTTGGATGAGATTTTACTGCATTATCTATGACAAATTCGGACATGCTACCAATATATATTAACAACACATAACTAATAAATATTCCCTAATACAGGGGTAGTTGAAAGTCACTTTTCGCCAGTGCTTATTAGGGATATTGAGAGAGGTGGTGAGCCTGTCGCTGTCTTAGTGTTCAAGCTAACAATTTAAACCATACAAAGTATTAAACTCATTGGTACAAGCCCTCCACAGGGGGTCGAACTCAAGTCTCTTGATTCAGTGACAAGAAACCATTTGGTTATTGTGATCTTATATAAGACAAATATATAAGAAATAAAAGAACATAAATCCAGTACTCACTAGTCATAGTCAGGTATTTTAACCATGTAATTGTCAATGTCAAATGAAACTGACTATTATTACATAAACTACATACTACATAAACAAAATATATTTTATATTCATATTAGAAACTAAAAATATCAGTATAAACTAAAAATTAGTAACCAATGCACTTACATCTTGATGTATCAGAGACTTCCAAAGTTTATTTGAAGCATGACACTGTTTTTTGAAATTTGCAAATTCATTTATAACATTGACGCATTTGTTACACAAAACTTGTGGCACATCCTGAGGTTCCACCTAAGAAAATTAGATGTGAATAAAGGATTGGAAATTTGTTTTAATAATATGTATTTTTGAAGCAATCATTGTTTACATATTATTGCTAAAACTGAAATTGTTTACTAACAACGTTCCAAGTCAAAGTAAATTTAGGCTTGCTTTAAAGCTCTTTTGGGGGAAGCCGCTGGCTCCTGAAACACAGTTTTTACTAGTTCGGGGGCCCATGGATTCATTGAACATAATTTGTAACTTGTTTATGTCCAATAAATTTATTATTATCAATGTTAAATAATTATTAATATTATAAATAATACTTAATCTAATCAACTAATCAACTTTTAAACATCAGAATCTAAGCTGTCACATGTCATTGCCCTCAATATCTATTTTATAGAAGCCCTTTATTAACAGTTTCATTAAAAAGTTTGTTGAAAATTCTATGTCAGATTTTTGCACAATTAGTTTTTATAGTATTTATTGCAAAGTTTTTCAAGTCTTTTCTTAGAGAGGAATTTTGAGTTTTAGCCAATCTTTATTTAGGAACCTGTAGTGTGCAGAATTTATTTAAATTTAGCATATTAATATTAGTAGCATATAATTATAATTACAGTACACTTTTCATTCATTACTGTCCTTCATTTTGCATTTTTCACCCAAAGTGAAACATCTGTACACAAAATTATGAAAAATATCTTATTGCATTCATTAGTGAACCAATCGAATGATTAGATGAACCTGGAATTCGGCTTCATTCACTCACGCACTGAATAAACGAAAAATTAAACATCTCAGGTTTCGTCTAGGTATGTAGAAGACAGATGGTTGTGTACAGTTATGTAGTACAGATGACACCATAAGGTCAATGGTAACTTCAAGGGCTTGAGTATCCTTGAGAATTCCCTAGTAAAACATTTGATATCACTTGTAGATTTAAATGGCCAATCGGTTTTTTAGTATTTAGAACATTTCATGAGGACGTATTTTATTTTTTAGGTATCATTACTGATACATTTTTTATTCAATCCTACTAATCCCAATATCTTATAACATAAAAACATTTATGTAAATTATTACTCAAACATTTATGTTATCAGTGCTTAAACTTCTTAATGATAGACAGTGAAATAATTTTTTTTAAATAATATTGAGTCCAGGATGAGTGCAACACAGCTTCAGTGCAGAAAGTTTGTTTTGTTTCTCATACATGCTGGTAATCTCTCCATGCTTAACTTCATTTTGATAATAAAAAGCCAATTAACAACGTTAGTAGTCCAAGCATTCAAGAAATCTAACCCTGAGTTAATACGGCATAACATAAAAGGTTTCAGTGGTCTTTGAAATTAATCTTCAAAGTTCGTTAACAATTGATCTTATGTTTTTGGGTAAAGCTCCTAATAACGCTGTAACTTTAACTTAGACTATGCAGTCCAAGGAGTGAGGTAAAAGTGCTCGTAAGTACTAATAAAAACTTACAGATATTCCAACACAAAACTCGTAAAGTTGCAATATATCACCATTATGTTTCAATGGAACACAATCATCGTACTTCGTTTCAAGGCATGCGCGGCATGTATGTATATTAATCGGTCTATTTATACTACAATATTCAAACATTTCTTTTTTTTCAAACAATAAAATAATGAATATAATTTACTGTTGTTTATCCATAACAAATAAATACAATTAGATTCTGAAAGATCTGACAGTGACAGCAATAATGTTAAATCAATTATGTCAGTGTCAATGTCAATTTAAAAAATGACTACTAAACTGTTCAACGTTCAAAACCATACAAAACCAATAACTATAGAGAGGATTGAAATTTTGACAAGGATGGTAATACTAGTTTCACAGACAAACAAATTGGTAAGAAAGTTCAATCGATATCATCCACGACGGGTGAAATATGCAAAGTCAATAAAATGCAGGCAAAAAATAAGCTGTAATTATATAAATGTAATTATATAGCTGTAATTATATATCTTTGGGGGAGGCCTATGTTCAGCAGTGGACTTCTGATAGGCTGAAATGATGATGATGATGATAATATAAATGTTATACTGGTATAAAACGCTGAATTTTGGACATCCTTTCCACAACAAAATTTTGCAAGCGGTGCGATGAACTTATCCAAGTACTATGGTCCAATCAGAAAATGAATTAGTATTTTTAATATTACAGCAGGCTGAGTATTTATCTGGGATTACACGTACCACACGAATAACTTCGCGAGTAGCAGTGCGGCCTTCAATTCGATCCGCGGCATTGTGGTGAATCGGTTGCAAGGCCTAAGACACGCTAACGTTGTCGCTCGCTTTTCGTGTTTGTTTGCGGGTAGATATACAGCAGCTCCATATGCTCGTTCACTAGCATCACATACCCATGTGTCTGCTATCTGTCACTATCACATATAATTTGCTTCCCGCGAGTTGCGCTTTGAGAGGGCACTTTGCCTCTTCGCGTTGATGATTCTTGGTTAGTTTGTACAGCTAGAAAGGTTCTAGACCCTAAGCCGAAACACACTATTGAAAAATTATTGATTTTCCTAGCCAGTCACGACCTGTTGATATATCTGACGGACATCAGCAAACACTACAATTTTAAAATGGCGGTAATTGAGTAAATAATTAAATAAATCACATTTTACATGGTAGCGGTCCGGTGTGCAAAATATCGTCCAAAGAAACACTAGAATCAGAAGTCGCGCATGCAGATATGCATGTGTAATTTGGGGTGATCAAGTCGTTACAGACCACTCCATGATTTGGTATGATAAAGCTTTCGTTACGATATTTCAATTACGGAATTTTGACAAAAAAATCTTTTGCTGTATATATTGCGGATGACGTCACTATATTGTGATGCGGGATGTTTATTACATTTGCGTTCTGTATTAAAAAAAACGTTTGCGACCGGTTTGTAATGAAAAGGTGTTTCCAAAAAGACTAGTGTCGTCTTTATACATCGCGTTTAGTACTTGTGACGTAAAACTTTTTGCAACAGCTGTCTTACTCGGAGATAATCGGGACATCATTAAGTTCTATAATCTCAAAAAACTTCCCTAACTCTGTGAATAGACTACGGGGAGAGAGAGAGAGGTAAACAAATAAGAGTGAGATACGTCAGAGTTAACGTCGAGTCCACTTGAGCGTCTTCCATGACGACGTATCGCAACGAAACGAAACGTCTACATTGATTTTAAGTTTTATTTTATTTTAATGTTGCAGATTAATCAACGAATGATGTCGTGAACCGGATATGCCACTGACATTAATGATTTTCATTGACAAATTTGTGCCCATTTACAAAAAAATAGAAAATCGCAGTAATTATAAATATGTGCATGCAATTAAATACACAGCATGCATTAGATATAAATTAGTTGTTAGATACGATTGTAAAAGATTTGTAACGAGAGACATTTTTGGTTTGTCAATTTGGTTGTGGGTGCGGAAGTTTCGCGTTGAATTATTTTTAATTTACATAACACCAAGGTAAGCCTTCAACAATAAATTAATAGAAATATCATGAAATAATGCAATATTAACAAAGCACAAATATCAAAATAACAATTAGAATCACACCGGGACTGACAATAGCGGCGAGAGATTAACCGACGCTAAATTAACAAAAAACAAGGTTTCGAATGAAGTTCTCCCACTAGACACCAGAAAAATAGTTAAGCCGGCCTAATCACCTCGGGGCTGTTTGTACTTAACTGTGTGCTATTATTTTAATAAATAAACCCGAAATAATTCGCTTCAAAATTGTCGTCAAAGTTCACTTTGTCCAAGCGGACTCTGATCGTGTCAACGCGGCTTAACTGAGCTATGATACTGGTAATCGCCATTTTGCCAGTAGATATATTCTAGCGTTTTGAGGCATGTAATCTCAGCGTTGTATTGTGTATTCGTGATAGTGTAAACGTGAACTAGCATTAGAATGCATTGTATGCCAGAAGGCTCTACGATACGTCGCCCTCAAAGTTTCAGTGACTCGTGAAATGGAAATGGTCTAACCATTTAACATAAGCCGTAACTGTACAATTGTAAAGGAAGTTGGCTTTGTTTTATGCCAAATGCCGTCTCGTAGGCAATACAGAATGTATACGGCAATAATTAATTAGACTTTTAAAGAAATTCTATTTTATTTATTTCCTTATTTATTCTTTACTGTTGACTTTAAGCTAAAGGTTACAATAAACGGACTTAATGCCATGTGTCATTCTCTACCACTCTACCCATGTCATGGTAAAAAATTGTTGGCAGGTGTAAAACAAAGAATAAAAATATAATAATAGATAGACACCAAACAATATATTCATAAATATAGATATAAAAAGTATATAATTAAATAACATATAAATATTTATATTATAAAATATAAAAATAAGTATGCCTATACATAAAAAGATACATAGATAAATATATAGATAAGAATATTGTCAATGATCCATTAGGTATTCATGAACTTGTCTCTTAAATGAATTCCTATTAGGGGCTTATCGGGCAGGGCGTTCCAGAGGAGTGTAGCTTGAATCGTAAAAGAAGAGTTATAGTAACAGCGCTCTTAAAAACGAGTACAACTTTGCCTCCAGGTCCTTCAAAAGAGTTATCGCCGTGACAAAGTCAAACCACATTGGCAGAATTGGCGAGAGACTAGTTCGCCTCCCATCGGGAACCCGCGCGTTCTGGTCTCTCGCCAAGGCTGTCCAGGGAAATTTCTGTCAGCCATCTCTCCCAACTCTGTACAAAGAGGTGGTCTTGGACTCTCTTTTTGATTCCAACTCGACTCTTGATGACCGGGGAAACTCTCCACCTACCATCCCGTGGTGTAAGTGCTCCATGCTGGACTTTCAGTTTCTGCAGAGCTCAGTGCGAAAGGCACTCCGCTCCCTGGACATCCATAAGTCGAGTGAACCGGACGGAATCCCTCCAATTGTGCTGAGGATGTGTGCCCCTGAGTTGGCACCGGTTCTCACGCGTCTTTTCCGGCTCTCCTACTCTTCAGGCGTCGTCCCGGAATCTTGGAAGACAGCGTTTGTGCATCCGAAACCCAAAAAAGGCGACCGCTCTGATCCGTCCAACTACAGGCCTATAGCCATCACCCCCTTGTTATCTAAAATAATGGAGTCAGTTATTAACACCCAGCTCCGTCAGCACGGTTTCCGTCGCGGACGATCAGCTGGTGATCTTCTAGTTTACCTGACTCACCAATAGGCAGAAGAAGTTAAATCGAAGGGGGAGGCTTTGGCGGTTAGTCTGGACGTAGCGAAAGCATTTGATAACGTTTAGCATAAAGCGCTTCTTTCAAAGCTTTCATCTTACGGGGTTCAAGAGATATTGTGCAACTGGGTCACCAGCTTCCTCGCGGATCGGAGCATCAAGGTTGTTGTCGACGGTGCATGCTGGTGTTCCACAAGGCTGTGTGCTATCTCCCACTCTGTTCATTCTGCATATCAACGACATGCTACAAATCAGTGGCAGCATGGGTTAACACCCTATATACAGGCCGTGCGAATATTTCTCGAGAACACGTCGTAGAGTGACGGAACAAACTTGTGTCGGAAGTCGAGACCTTGTTAATCAAAGTCTCGGACTGGGGTCGACGTAATTTGGTTCTCTTTTTGAGAGCATTCCCCTTATTGCCTCAGCCAGTATCAAAATCCTTGGCGTTGACATATCGAGCGACGTTCAGTTCCGTGGTCACTTGGAGGGAAAGGCCAAATTGGCCTCCCAAAAGCTTGGTGTGCTCTGCAGAGCGGGACAGTATTTCATGCCTTTATAAGGCGCAAGTTCGGCCCCACATGGAACACTGTTCTCATCTTTGCCCCTCAGTACCAACTACTTCCATTTGAGAGAAGCGTCACTTCTGAGTTTGTATAATTCCATTTTTGAAAATAAATTCAAAATAGTTGGAACAGATTTGGGAGGGATGACTTTATAGGAAAAATAAATCAAATCATGATGGGAAAAGCTGGGAACCAAAGTCAGGGGAAGCCATAATAATGAGGTCAATCCATGAATCATTAGTGTCAACATTGTGTTGACTAGCCGCTAACGGGAGAATGTGGAGATCGACTGACTCAGTAATTGACCAAAGTTTTTGAGAACGAGATGTATTTCTTAATAGATCAGTGTTAAAATCACCCAATATCATGCAATGTGTTATCCGATCCAACAGAATAAAGAGCGTTGAAGTAATCCACCGAAGAAGGACAGAACACTTCTCGCCCTCGAATCGCCCTTATACCCATAATATTAACTTTTATAAGTAGAAATTCTGCAGACGCTGAATACGCAGAGGGTGATATTAAAAGGACCTTATAAGGTATATTAGCCAGCAGATAAATTGCAACCCTGCCGCCGCGTTTTTCTCTTCGGTCGTTGCGTATAAGCACAAAGTCTCTGAGTGGATATAGGCTGGGCGATAAAGATGGTTTTAACCAAGTCTCGGATACTAGTATAGAATGGATATAATCTTTAGATTTTCTTTAGAAAATGCATCTTCAAAGTTCGAAAAACGACTTTAAAATATTTGTCACCAGGCGAAAATATACGCGTCAGCCAAAGCAAAAAAAGCCACGTAGCAAAGGTATACTATCAAGATCGATTCGAAATTCTATTTTGTGCCATAAACATAATTATTTAAGAATAAAAATAAATATTTGCAAACAAATAAAAGAAATTTTTTAATGCTACTCAAATTGATTCATACATCAAAGTCTGATAAACAGTAGTATTGCAGATCTATAAGGGCCTATTTGGATATTCGGAGAGTCATAAATACAAAATGAACTGCTTAATGCCAGCTGATGAGATACATTTATGAAGTTACGGCGATACTGAAACGGAAATGAATCGATAACAAGACATATCATTCACGGAAATGTATTATTAAAGTTTATATGGAACCGCGGTACCTACCGGTAAGTTATTTAAATTTTACAACACTGTTTAAACACAACCAACAATTTTCAGTGGAGACAGCATCGGGATCGAACCCAGGTTACTAGCTCAGCGTTATAACTTACTATTCATTATGCTGTGACGTCGAACAACTGTCCCATACTTAAGAAAGACTAATTATATTCTATTTGAAATTATAATAATTGTACGGAAACGGATTTGTGAGCATGTTTCGGTTCCGTTCTTAAAAATTCAAGGAACATTAAAGCAGTGACTTTGGTGTTTATCTGAAAGCCATGACCGTAATGAAGCAATTTTAAAAAAGGAAAATTTCAGCGATAGTTTCTTCCGTTTTGTGCTAATGCTGAGACTACATACATTTTGGAACGAGATTACGAGTACGTATATGATTATTTCTTGTATTTACGCGAACACTTTAAATTTGAAATGTAATTTCTGCGTAGATCGCTGCGTTTTCATAACGCGCCAAAATAAGTATCTGAGTAGTTGTCGATCTTCTGCAGATTTAGCGAGCAACTTCATCGTGTAGATTTTGACGTCAGACGCGTGCATCATACGAATTTATTTTTATTATTATTCAAACCGCGCCAAAAGAACTATAATTTCAGAAATTTTACCTTGAAACCCATTTGACTACCATTCCGTTTTTCAAAACAAACAATGACGAAAAGAACAACTTCATACATAATTCATTCCTACTCCTACTTTTCTTCTTACTTGAGTTGATAACAACGTTGCCAGAAACATATTAGGTACGTTTCTTGTAATGTTGTTATCTAAGAAAAACGAATATAGATTCCCTACCATTATCACGATCTCGAGGGTGCTATTAGGCAGTATTAGGATGTTACAAAAGATAATGAAAGGCCATTAGGCTTTGAGATAACATTATCCATGACTTGCTTTTTTGGAAATAATATACCTACTTAATTGTATGTCTGCGCAACAGATGAAGAATGAAAAGATGAAGAGATTCATTGCTAATAACATAATATGTAAAATTAATATGACAATTGAATTGAATTGAACCAAAGCATGCAGTATGGGAGTTTTGAAACGTGATTTAAAAATTACCCTACGCATTCTTTGCACATGTTTTAATTTGACTCCTTCTACCATTCAAATTTAATTAAATTGATCTGAGAAATGTAGCTTGAGTTTTGTTTACAAAACTGTCTTACAGTCGCGAGCGAAAGGAGAGACCGCTAACAGACGTCGGCGCAGAGCTAGTAGCTAGATCGGGTCAGTGGATAACGCATTTCTATATTTCGATGGATAACTTTCAGACAGAGGTAGATAATTTGAGTCTGCCTTTTACATACCAAATACCAACTCTTTTTCCTAATCCCAACCTCACCAGCACTTGGTGCAAGCTAGCCAACAAACAGGGACCGAATTAAGGCGGAATATCCATCCGAATTTGCCAAACCCAAACCCCACTGACTAGTAATATAGAGAAGACCACTAAGTTTGGTAATTTCTATTTCAAGTGCTGAACTTACTACGTGCTCGGTAGTGAAGAAATTCACCACGAGACATTTATTTTAAATATAGATTTGTTTCAAAAAACATTGATTGTTATAAAAAGAAAAATTCCCATACACCGTTGTGAATTTGCAAGATATTTATATAATTTTATTAAGAACGTTTAGTTCAAATATCACACGTAGCACCCCTTCAGACTAGAGAGCGCAAACTGACAGGTATTGCGTTCGCTGACCATGTCGCTCGCTGTATCGCAAATTGCCCATAGTTACACTGAGAAAGTAGTGAGTAGGATAAAAAAGTAAAAGTAAAGTAACAGCCTGTAAGTGCCCACTGCTGGGCAAAGGCCTCCTTCTCAAATACTAGTAACCAGAGAGGGTTTACGTGCCGGGAAGGACCAGCCACGCTGCTCCAGTGCGGGTTGGCGGGCTTCACATATCCTCGAAATAATTATTATAATTTCTCAGACATGAGGGTTTCCTCACGATGTTTTCCTTCACCGTTGAGCACGTGGTAAATACAGCACTTAAAATTGTTATTAACAATTTTAGTGGTGTGGGCACCGGTGATCGAACCCAGGTCACTCACGCTGTATGACACTAAAGTGAGCGCCCTGTCCACTAGGCTTCCACGGCTCGAATGATTGTTAGTAATAGTAAGACTGTGGTAAAAGATTGTTTGATGTATTTACGTAAAACAATACGTGCATGGCCACTATTAGTGCTGTTTGGAAAATTGGATCATAACTGTCCCGACGCAAAGGACTTAGGCCATTATATCAGAACTTATGATCGGAATGATGACTGGCGGCTTGTCACTGAGCGTGACCTCATTAACATAAATAGTTTTAGTAACTTTCGAATGCGTGATGGCTCGGTTATGTTGTGAATTATTAGGGAAATTTCGTACCATCCTTTGTTCTGGCTTATAGTCGTACACTAGTTGCACTTATTTATACTTTCTATCCTGACGCATTGATGGAGAGCTTTAAAAACTTTCGTTAAGACATGAAATGACGCTGTAACAGATAAAAATACAACTTCTCTCGTATTGTGGCTCATAGTGCGAAAAGACTGTCCATTGAATTGACTGACGAAATCAGTGTCTCATCCCAAGGGTTATTGTAAAGGTTCCATATCTCATTAATTTATTTAAATCATAATATAATACAACCGGCAGAGCGCTCGCCTTAAGTTTCATAGAACGCGCGTGATCAGGTTTCATTCCCGATATCAGCACGAATTAAATGGTTAATTGTAATTATAAGAGTTGGACTTCACTGCCTAGTAGGTAAGGCAGTGAAGGAAAATAAATATTTCAATAACGTGTAATATTCGCCAACCTGCACCAGAGCAGCATGGCGGACCCTTCGCGACTCCAAAATGCCATTGCGATATTCAATACTTTTCCCTTAGTCGTCTCTTACGACACCCACGGGAAGAAAGGCGTGGCAGATTCTAAAGACTCAATCACACGGCTTTACGGTATTCTGTAGCTTTGTATTTTTTTTTGTTTAAAATTCTAGTTAGCTTACAAGTGCTTTAAACTAGTCGGTTTAAAGTTATTATTTAGCTAATAATTTATAGTTTTATCCAGTTTTTGTTTTATACTAACGACCACCAGAGGCTTTCTATGTGTGGTCACAAATCATATTAACTATTGAGAATCATTTTTAAATGATTATTATGACAAAAATGTAAAGTTACCAATATAACATCGATTATAATTATAAATATTACTAAGGGAAAAGCCTTGAAAATCACAATGACTACCGATAGATGGGGGCATAACCATTTCGAAACATATCATACGAAAAACAAGCAGACAGATGACGGAAAACAGCGATTAAGATCCGTGTTGCCGGGAACAGTTATCGTCAATCCGTCTAGCGCGGCGTTTATGGTAAATCCTCGTTAAGAGAGAGGCCTATGTCCTGCAAAGGACTATTCACAGGCTGTTAAGGTGAGATAAACGTAAGTAAGACTTTCACGTTATTATCTACGATTTTTTTTATAATTATACGCAAAGACATTTTTGATACTTTTAATAATAGTCCGTTCTCGTTTAGTCTTAGAATGAATATGGATAAGACGAAGATGAATTAATTTCGATGTCACACCTATGCTGTTGGTGACACTATACTCGAAATGTTTAGTGAGCCGACTATGATATCTAAAGACGTATCTATCTCGGCTGAAGCAGGATTGATAAAGTACGTGATAAATCCTAGTCCTACTTTACAATCCGAAGACTAAGTCTTTAATCAGCGTGCCATTGATGACTTACGAAACCAAGATCTGACCTTTTATTGCATTGTAAGCCGACTAAGGAAGATCATAATCAATAAGCAGCAGGATTTTTAAAACTGTAAATTGGCACAAGGTTATACAATTTTCGCTTTAACTTTAGTCGTTATTAAACCTCAGAGGTCGTATTAAATTCAAAAAAGTTTAATCAATTTTTTTCACGCGATGTCTTAATTTCATAGACTCTTTCAAGGTCGCGCCTTTTGTATGTGACCGTGGGTCAAGCCTTAACATGTAATGTAATTAATCATAACAATATGAGAAATAAAACGATGAGATATTTATGTTCTCTTTACAATGACAATAGCAACTAGAGGCAGTGTTACTAGCTATAGATATAAGTTCTTATTCTACGACCCATCTGTTCCGTCAGCTGTTTCTAACCCCCCTTTTGATCTCACCGTATAAGTACTTCTGAAACGGGAAGTTGAAGACTTAAGTACCTGTAAACAAACATTAAGCCATTGAATTTTATAATTACAATACACTCCGTATTTTGGTAACAATTACTATGGAGTATATTTTGATATAATATAATATTAACACGTAGTTTAGTATCATCTATCCCACTTTAACTTCGACTGGTCAAAAATCGCTGTTTCGTACGCTGCGCTCCATCGGAACTCTAAAAAAAATCGAATACATTCTGTTTTATCCTTGAATATAGAAACAAAAATAAATTACACGGAGCGAATATATGGCTATTAGGTACATGAGACATTCCAATACTTGATTTTCGAATGAACTTCTAAATTTTTGGGAATATCACGGATACGCGTTATCGTGGTGTAGCAAGATTTCCCTTTGTGTTGTCTTATCTTAAATTTTCTAATCTCTGTTTTTTGTCTGCTAAACTGCTACTGGCTCGTAGAATAAGAGACCTGCATGTGTTCATTGGATTTCCATCATCAATCGGTCATCAGAGACTTACCTGCTAGTCAGTAAAGTGCGCAAACAGTTGAAGTTGTTATTTTTACCCTCACACCTTTGATCCCTTTTACCTTTACATCTCTTTGAATGTTAAAAAAATCAGTTCCCATTTTTTCTTTGTGACTGATTAGTGTTTATTTTTTTTATTGGAAAGTGACCAAGCAGCTCACCTGATCGTAAGTGATTACCGTCGGACATGTACATCTGTATCATCAGAGGAACTGCAGGTGTGTGGCCGTGGCGTTGGGGGACTGGGAAGGAAGACTGGGGTTTGGGAAAGGGGGAAAGAGAGAGAGGTTACCTCACTCATCGAACGAGACGCAGAAAAGAAAAGAAGCACAAGGGGTATTCTGCGAGGCCGTGGTACCAATCTGGTCGAGCCGGCCCATTCGTGCAGCAGCAGAAGCCGCTGTTTGGCTCTACCACATAAAAACATATATACATACTTTTCCCGCTTGGACTCGATCGCAAATTATTAAACAATACTTGAAGCTAAGTGCTTACCGTCGATACACACGACATGCCCTCAATAGAAAAGTAGATCGAACAAAACGAATCCCGATACGCTATGATAAAAGTATATCGATCGAAGTTTCTTACATAATAATAAATTTGAACACAGAACAAAAAAAATATAATAAAACGTTTTAAACCACTGACAGCCTGGGTTTGACTTATCATCTTTAAGCTTTAGCTTATTCAATTATGATAGGATTTTGATCTGCACCCGAAATAAGAGTCTGGTACTTATTTCGTGGCATTTTTCTAAGATTCTACTAAATAGATAATAGATTCAACTCCAGTAGCTCAAGGGAAGTAAGTATCTATGTAATGTAAGTTGTAAAAATAAAGTGTGAAAGTCCTGTTCGTAGATAAATTATTGCACACACGAGAACATAAAAAGCTACTTAATAACTTAAAACCTATTAGTATTATTATAGTAAATAAGAAAGACGAACATTTATAATTATAAATGAATGTCCTTGTGTCGGAGGTTACTATGTATAGGGGTGACAAACAAATGAAACTTTAAATGTTTAAGTTCAGTAATATATACATCATGCAAATCATGCAATCAGACAATTAAACTACAACGTAGACTACAATAATTCATAATACAGAAGTTCACGCAGGCAAAGTTCTTACTCATCGCACTCTGATACCAGGCAACATGTGCATGTGCATACATGTAATATTATACAATTATAAAAATATAAAAGGTATCAACAATTATAAAAAGAAATGAGTTTAAACGAGACAAGTTAGCCAGAGAACTGAGGAGAGGATTTTTCCGCGTACATCGCTGTTCGAAATCATATATAGCGAATCTAATCCATCTTGGGGTAGACAGAGGTGACATTACGTCTATCCGTAACAAAGTATTTGATGTGTGATATCGTGCTAAGGATCTACCACCCTTTTTCTTCTCGTGTGTGTCGTAAGAGGCGACTACCTCGAAAAGTAACAGATCAAAATAAGCAGACCAAAGACTGAGGTACTCGTACCACGTCGTACCGCTTGCCAAACATGGCGCTGATGTCAAATAATGGGTGATGATGAGTTTCCTAGCTGTTAAGGTAAGGTTAAGTTAAGGTGCAGTGCTATTATTAGTCACTAGACGATTGGAGCCCCAACGCTTGGCCAAAAGTAATGTACAGAAAATACAAAGAGTACGACTAACGCACCTCAATAAACAAATGTTTGGTTCTCGGATCTGATTGTTTTATGTTACGATCCGTGTCTGACACCGCATCTGACCTATCCTCCGATCTCGTCGGATAACTATTACATCGGATAGGTAATGGTTGCGTTCAGTAGTAGGTATATACGCAAGTATATGTGGCTCTGTGTTCGCGCGTCATTCCTTGCATATACTGCGTAGTCGATAACTGGCGAACTGTACTGTAACGAAGTTCATACCATACGAAGTTCATGATCATCTCTTAATCAAAATCTTTATATCTAGTGGCCATACGGAAAGGTTTAATGGTACGAATACATTACATTACGAGTCTACTTAAAAATCAACGTACATTAAAAAAAAGAAAATCGACATGTTAATTCACTTAGTCATTATTATGTTTAATTATCTTTGACACCATTTAAGTAGTCCACTACTGGACATTTATCGTAATCGTCAAGTTTGACAGGCGTATTGGCGAACGCATTACCAGTTACTTCGTATCTAAAACGCTGCTACCTGTCACCGGCCTAGAAAATTAATTTTCGATATTATATACTGTTATTCCGAAGACCATGCGACGACATTTCGTTGTGCAATCTAGCAGATTGTTCTATGCCGCGACACAGCGAGACTTTTTTTAGATTCTTAAGTGCTATTTATTTATGCTACAGAAAGACATCTAATTTTCTTCTTGCACTGCTGCACAGTGTGCACACAGCTTATCACATCCAGAGCGCCATATAATAGCAGTTGACCTAATATAATACAAATTCCTTTATGACAAGAAAAAAATGAAGGAAATCCCCCTCCAGTGTGCTAATAAATATGGTTCTTTTCTTTCTAACTTTCTAGCTAAAGCTAAAGGTCCTTCAGAGGCGTGCGAGGTTTTGGCCCAGGGTAGGAAATATGTATAAAATCAAAGAACGAATATCAAAGAAAACTTCTTTTTACCCGTCTGCCCGGGGGTGTTTTTCGAGTGTATCAATGTTAGTCTATATTTCTGGTCACTCTATAGCCTAAACGGCTTTATATATTTCAACATATGAGATGTCGTTAGATTAGTCGTCGTTATGGGCGTGACATACGCTGACGGGTTTATTGTTTTTTTTAATACTTGGATTGCCACTTGTTGCTTCTTTCGTACTCACGCCAATCAGGACCATGCCTCTCTCGGGAGCAATTGTCGCAATTTTCACGCTTGTTGAGCGGGTTATCGATCGCTGAACCAGATACTTTAGACTTTAGACGCCTCTGGCCGGAACCCGTCTGAGTATTTTTAGGAATTTGGAATGGTTGTTTTGCCACTTGATTGGAGGGGGAGAGATGAGACTCTGATATTATTTTCTCTGTCGGATTTTAGGTGAACTAACAAATGCTACAACAATATACTGCATTCAACGACAGACGGGAAGCGAGACTGGCGAAGGTCTGATGGCGCGGAAAGTTCATCCGAATTTGCCGAACCCAAACCGTAGCAGAACTAAGGTAACCGACATAGCCGTAAAGATCAGCAAGCTGAAGTGGCAATGGACCGGCCACATAGCTCGCAGAACTGACAACCGCTGGGGAAAAAAGGTTCTCGAGTGGCAACCACGTACAGGCAAACGCAGTGTAGGACGACCCCCCACAAGATGGAGTGACGACCTGCGCAGAGTTGTGGGAAGTCGATGGATGCAGGTGGCTCAGGACCGAGCTTTCGTGGCAATCTTTGGGGGAGGCCTATGTTCAGCAGTGGATTTCTGATAGGCTGAAATGATGATGATGATGGATACGCGGGGAGAGAGAAGAGAGATCAGAGAAAGGGAAGGGAAGGAGGGCGTGAGAAGGGGTAGTTGGCCTCTGGTTCCCTGACTAACCAAAGGAAACGCAGAAACACTAGAAACGTCTACTTCACACCGGTATACTGAATTTCGAAACGGAACAAGTTTAAAAAAAGTATGACTATGACTAGTGGAATTTGTGTTGTCATATCGAATATGAAAATATTGATAATATATAATTCAAAAATTGATTTGATTTGAGTGCGGGGAACCGATCACTAATCTAACAGTGGACCTAACAGATCAAGAAGGAAGAATAAAACGATAAAAGTTAAAACAAATAATATATTTGTTTTCGTTTTCAATCAGTGAAAGACATTTTTCAGAAATTATTGCCGTAAAAACTGACATAATTGTGCGCCGGGGTCGTCTGAAACTGTTCAGTGTTATTTTAATTTAATTTGCAAGTCTTCTCGTCTGTTACGAATTGCGTGTTATCAGCCCATTGTTTCAGTAACCTAATCTAAAAGTCAATTATAAATCGCATCGCGTGTTCTTAAAACGAAAGCAAGACAGGCCGTTGGGGAATGTCGCTGTTCTTAGTTTTTAAGTTATAACTTAATTTAAAACGAAATCCATCAAGGCGATGATTTTTGACACATGGATATTCCGGTAGAAAATATTGTCAAAAGAAGAAAAGGTGGAATAAAAGGAGATGGGGTTGAAGCGGGGTGTAATAAAGACTATACCAACATTTTCTCCAAATGCCAAGCTTACCCGCGAGCACAGCACTGACTAACAGCCGGACCTCTGTCGATCGACTGATGTCAGAAAATCCCTAATGGGTTAGGGTGCGAAATCCGACATCGCGGGTTCGAGATTCCATTTGACTATTGTTATGAACCACTTGAGATACAAGCTCTAATTCTTACTTGGAGTGGTTAACTGGAATATTATTAATGTTATAACTACTAATATACCTGTCTAAAAAATGCCTGCCTAGAGATAGTAGGCAGCATCTCTAGTGCATACCGGCACTGCGGCCACCAACCCGTCTATCCCTACGAAGTGAGTTTGAGCAAATTTTCCATACAGAGCATGCCAGCTGGTGTTGGCGCTTTTATGGAAAGGACAATGTTAAAATGTTTAATAAAAAAGAGAGGAATAAACGAGTTGAATTAAGGATGAACGTGCATTTTTTTAAATGGGCGATATCATTTTCAAAAGCGTGCCAGCTGCAAAAGCGGAACTCGCGTTTGGTATCTCGTTGCATCCAAGGTTTTTTTTTTTCACAACTGTTACTTAAGTGCACTGATTATAATTAACACTGCTATTTTAATGCTGCAAAGTATAAGGTAGTTTTGTTGATAGTGGAAACTTTAAGTTTGCTATTCAATTACTCGTAATTTTACATAGAATCCACTTAACAATTATTTAACATCAAATCCGTGCAATGAGATCGACATTTCATCAATAAATTCTCAAAAATTTTTCTTTGTCCCCTACGCACACAGCGTAAATAATAAGTTAATAACGAATATAAGCGTTCAGTAAATACAATTCATACATTGTATGTACAGTGTAATATTATTTAGATCTGTAGGAAGATGCATAAGTTTATTATACTCATAATATTCGAAGGCAACATATTACGAGTATGTTCTTTTCTGTGCAATATTAAGGCAAATACATTCAGACTTCTATATTTTCTTGATGAGAAATATGATACAAATAGTGCTAGGATGTCGATGTTTTAAGTATTTGTACAAATATGTATTATTTTAAAATCTAACAGCATTACTTATCGTTAGCCGACATTAATATTGCTAGCAGATAGAAGTGTAACTTTAGTCGAGTAATTGGAGCTAATCGATAAATTTTTCTTTTTTTCTAAATCTAATCTTTAAATTAATATTAAAATAAAATTAAGAAACAAAGAGGCATAATGAATAAAGAACTTTACAAACCTTAATGTGCGACAAAAGTTCAAGTAAATATGATGTATATTAAATACAAAACTATTTTACTGTATAAAACAGAGATGTATAAATAATAAAAAAAAATATTATTAATTGAGAGCTTATTGAGTATTTTTATTTTATAATTAGCCTAACTATTACTAAATAAGTCTATATATAATCTCATTTTTATGCTATGTGTCAACGCTACGTCTGACGAAGTTATTACTTGAGTAAACAATTTGATATAGGGGAACGAGGAGCAATTTTAGTGAGCGTGAGCCCGCTCTGAGTCTGGCTCTAAGGCGACTTTCTCTTAAATGTGAGCTCTCCTCACATTAAAACCACATTAATGTGGTTATTTAAAACTTTCAAGAGAAGTACTTGGTCAAACATTGTTCGCCGCTTGACAAGAGTAGTTAAGGAATAACGGGTTATTCAATCTTCATTAGCTGTTCATGATTTCCATGGAAGTCTTAAGAATTGATATATTTTTAGATCCTTTAAATACGGACAATATTGCAAGCACACAAGCGACTCCAAATAATACAAAGTAAATCTAAAAGTGATCCTACAACGCTGAAATATAGTAGTTTTAAAGTATGTAAATGTTAAAGAGATTTATGGTTTATTTTATAATCAAAGGTTATGTTTACGGAGATAAGATGTAACAAAACATTTGACTAGGTTAAAGTAGCTATTGGCTTAGGTATAGTTGGTTTGATGAGCTAATCTGAAATCTAGCACAGTTAATCATGCTAGGTAATTTTTTTGCCACTGCAAACAATCGTCAATTCTTGTAAGCTATTGATCAAATTTACATCATCAGTATACAGTAGAAAATTTAAATTTTGTCTGATTTTGCTAATATAATTAGTATATAAAATAAAAAATAATGGTCCTATACGTGATCCTTGTGGAATTCCGGAAGGAATATTCAGGAGTCTTGAGACGTAACCCATAATAGAAACTGCTTGAGTTTCGTTCTGGACATGATTTATCCAACAAAGTAGATCGCCACGTATTCCTATTTTTTATAGGTATTCTACATATATATATTATAAACAATAGTATCTAAATAGATTTTAATTTCCCGATAGAAAAGTCAAAACCTGTCAGTTTAATCAGGTAAACCTCAGAGGCAATATCGAGATAATTCGGTATTGGCGGTATCCGTAACAGGTTATATGAAACGCCGCAACACATTCGAATCTTATAGCTTTAGCCGAAGGTTGCTGCAGATACTCCGATTCTATCGATATTGGCACCAGTAATGAAATACCAGATATACCATAAATCTTCGTAGAATATATGATACAATATTAAATATCTGTGCCTTCACTATAATTTTAGAACATTTCACGAGGAAGGTTTGTATGTATAACAGATTCACATTAAGTTTATATATTACAGATATGACCGTGCGAAGCGGGCGCGGTTCGCTAGTTAAATATATGTTACTACAAAAATATTTAAATGTGCGTAACCTTAATAAATGTCATAACATATTATAGTAAAACAATCCGTAAGAGAAAAACAGAATAATCTAATTTGAAAAATGGTTTTCGTAGATAATGACGTTGTTATACGTATTAGAAGTGACTCGTATCTTCAAGACTCGTAGTTCTAATTATGTCTATTATGTTATTTTCATTACAATAGGCTATCATGTTGGGCAATCAAAATACTTTTATATTTTCCTTGTTCAAGAATTTGAGGTCAAGACCTGGGCATAAGTACTTCATATAGCCTTATTGTTTGTAAGGGTGCTAAGGGTACTTGAGTCCCAAAACTGCGTTAATAACTTGTAAATAAATCTTAAATTTATTTTTTGTTCATACAAGAATATTCTGGAAGAGTCAAGTGCACATTTAGTATTAATCATACCTTAAAACAAATACAAATAATATTTAATCAAGTCGAAATCAATACTAATTGCATACACATTTAATTACAACGGTAATTGTACTGCAGCAGAAATGGCTAAGAGTGTGTTACCGACCCAGACGAGACTCTTAGACCGAGATAGATTCTACCACCTGTTATAAGTATACACATGAATAATAATTATAACAACATTGACACATTCTTAAAAAGCAAAACCTTATTCGAAAATATAAGTGACAACAAACGAACGACTACGAAGTGAGGCTATTCCCAGATCGAATGAAAACACTGCGGCTGGGGCAGTGGCCCCACAGGCTGCATACAAATACGATGATGGAATGTTCTCCCTGGAGCAGATAAGAAGACATTTTCCAGCGTGGAGAAAAAGGGCTGAAGACCGCAACGCAAAGGCAATGCGACAAACCCCTTTCCGTGGACAAAACATACCGATACCTGGGTATAACAATCAGTTCGAGATAAATTTTGCTCGATCAAATAAAAGGCTGCTGTGGGACCTGAACAAAGGACGCGCATTTAACGATCATTTGAATTTTTACAAAATATCTACGTCAATTTACGTGTTACTTGCATTCAACTATATACACTTCCGTAACTTAACTATATAACTACTTATAGGTAATCATAAAGGAGATCTTTTGACTACAAACGTTTTTTAATTTTTTTTTATTTGTTTATTCGCTTATAAGTTCACAAGAGCATAGACATCTCCAAGAAAGACGGTATATTCTTCTTCACACCGTACAACATATATTTCATAAAAACCAAAAAAAAAAAAGGGTTGAAGACCGCAACGCAAAGGCAATGCGACAAACCCCTTTCCGTGGACAAAACATACCGATACCTGGGTATAACAATCAGTTCGAGATAAATTTTGCTCGATCAAATAAAAGGCTGCTGTGGGACCTGAACAAAGGACGCGCATTTAACGATCATTTGAATTTTTACAAAATATCTACGTCAATTTACGTGTTACTTGCATTCAACTATATACACTTCCGTAACTTAACTATATAACTACTTATAGGTAATCATAAAGGAGATCTTTTGACTACAAACGTTTTTAATTTTTTTTGCCACTGCAAACAATCGTCAATTCTTGTAAGCTATTGATCAAATTTACATCATCAGTATACAGTAGAAAATTTAAATTTTGTCTGATTTTGCTAATATAATTAGTATATAAAATAAAAAATAATGGTCCTATACGTGATCCTTGTGGAATTCCGGAAGGAATATTCAGGAGTCTTGAGACGTAACCCATAATAGAAACTGCTTGAGTTTCGTTCTGGACATGATTTATCCAACAAAGTAGATCGCCACGTATTCCTATTTTTTATAGGTATTCTACATATATATATTATAAACAATAGTATCTAAATAGATTTTAATTTCCCGATAGAAAAGTCAAAACCTGTCAGTTTAATCAGGTAAACCTCAGAGGCAATATCGAGATAATTCGGTATTGGCGGTATCCGTAACAGGTTATATGAAACGCCGCAACACATTCGAATCTTATAGCTTTAGCCGAAGGTTGCTGCAGATACTCCGATTCTATCGATATTGGCACCAGTAATAAGTATACACATGAATAATAATTATAACAACATTGACACATTCTTAAAAGCAAAACCTTATTCGAAAATATAAGTGACAACAAACGAACGACTACGAAGTGAGGCTATTCCCAGATCGAATGAAAACACTGCGGCTGGGGCAGTGGCCCCACAGGCTGCATACAAATACGATGATGGAATGTTCTCCTGGAGCAGATAAGAAGACATTTTCCAGCGTGGAGAAAAAGGGCTGAAGACCGCAACGCAAAGGCAATGCGACAAACCCCTTTCCGTGGACAAAACATACCGATACCTGGGTATAACAATCAGTTCGAGATAAATTTTGCTCGATCAAATAAAAGGCTGCTGTGGGACCTGAACAAAGGACGCGCATTTAACGATCATTTGAATTTTTACAAAATATCTACGTCAATTTACGTGTTACTTGCATTCAACTATATACACTTCCGTAACTTAACTATATAACTACTTATAGGTAATCATAAAGGAGATCTTTTGACTACAAACGTTTTTTAATTTTTTTTTATTTGTTTATTCGCTTATAAGTTCACAAGAGCATAGACATCTCCAAGAAAGACGGTATATTCTTCTTCACACCGTACAACATATATTTCATAAAAAAACCAAAAAAAAAAGTACGAGACGAGAAACAGTGCAACAGTTATAAAAACAGCCACGCGTCGTAAAAAAGGGCAATTTGAAGGGATGACGAAGCAATACACGAGGAAAGAAATACAAATATTTTGGTTACGAAATAGGTTACAGCTTGTGTAGCGAAATGCCGCCTGTGACGCGGGCGGATTGGGGTGCGAATGTAGTCGGCAAGCAATCACTACACAATGTGTATTCAAGGTAACGCTGTTTCACGCCAGGTAAAATATACGATGGGCGAATAGACCGTGACACAAGAAAATATTAGGGTCGTCGATGTAAATTAGATTTGCGCATCAATAATAAACCTTTTCATGGAACTACAATTCTAAAGGGCGTCACTGTGGATGGATGTAAACTAATGTCTGTGAAGCGCAGAATACGTCACTTTCAGATTTATTTGTTTTGAAAAAGGGCCCACGTCACACCAGTCTGGGACGTTGACCGTAAAGCCACGCGGTTGTCAAAAAACAAAACGGGCATTACCAAATCGTTAAATGCTGCTTATTCACGCCCCACGACAGCCATTTATTGTGCGTGCGAAATTATATCTCGAACTGATTTGTTATACCCAGGTGTCGGTATGTTTCTGCCTTTGCGAAGCGATCCTCAATGCTTTTTCTCCACGCCGGGATAGCTCGGGTATACGAGCAAGCGGTTCACCTGATGATGAGTGATTACCGTCGCCCACGTACATCTGCAAGCATCGAGTTGCAGGCGCGTTGCCGACCTTTAAGGATATTCAGGAGATGGAAGGGAGGATGAGGAGGGGGATGGGGAGAATGAGTGGGCCTCTGATTAGCTCACTCACCGAACTAACTAACTAACTTCACGCCGGTATTCTCCGATGTCGTGGGGTGCCGTTTGCTGGGGCCGAGAGGACCCTGCTGGCACTAAGCTAGCTGATGGTGTTGCTAGGTGCATGTGCACCTCGCGCTTGGCCCCCATTCGGCCGTGCCCAGCCCCAGCACCAGAGCCACCTTGGTAGCCCTCAACACTTCGGGTGTCAAGTGACGATATGTATATATGTTTTTGACCATCACACACGATATCCAGTTTCAAACTTGAATTTCCTATGTCTAATAGATGATGCTAAGATAGATAAAACTGTATCTACATACTATTATTCAATAATTCCGGTACTTTATATTTATCATTCAAATGTTAGACTCTAGCGGAATTCGAACCCGCGACCCACAGCTTCGAAGATAAGGTGACTGCCAACTAGGATATCGGGCTGGCAAGATGGGTAAAAATTCAATTCTCTATTCATCGTCTAAAAAAATAAAATTTTGAAATTAAAATTTCGTGAATCTCGCTTTTTTTTTTTAATGAAGCGACTTTGAATTAAAACAAACAGGCATAAATAAACTCTGAAGTTCGCCAATCACTGGATTCGAAAATCAAAATATTTATCGTTTGACAAATTTCTCAGACAGCGATTTGAACCATGAACCTACCAACAGACTGGCGTGTGTGTACACTAGCTGTCTATCAACGTGTTTGTCAACAATATTAGGTTTCGATTTAACAAGTATAACTATGTATTGTTATGTTTACGCCTGAGAATTCTAAAAGGACACCGCTACTTAAATATAAATGACTTTTCTTACGATAACAAGGCTTACTCAAGAATCGTAACAGAACCTTCCTGTCATAATCATAAACGTTAATATTTGAAAGTATTTCACGTCTCTCTGGTTTTGGAATCTTTCTGGTTAATTCTTTGCGATGTGCTTTAAAAATTTCTTGTACTTCCTAAACGACAGTTAAACAGCATGAAGTCTTGTAATAAACGGAATGATGCTGCACTTTAGAGGAGTTTTAAAATTTTAATTTAAAAAATAAAGATTGATGTGCGCGTCGTAGCAGGTGACCGCTGTTATTTACCGTCCTACTTATTCAGGACCCGTACGCTGCGGGCGGGCGAAGAGCCACGCTTATAGATCGGAGGGCGCGCGACCAGTGAGTAGCGAAGTGCCGGCCCGCGCGGACGCCTCGCACCTTACCCTGTTGCCAACAGAACGAGACGTGTATACGATATCCAAGGGATCAGAGCGGGACGCAACATATCGACGCTCGATTTCAACAGGTCGTTATTGAAACTTAAACTAAATGGTGGTTCTGTGCAATAATTTCAACTATACTTTTGTTTTTATTAAGTCGTAAAGTTAAACTTTTATCGCTCCACACTAATTTCATGAGTTTGTTGCAGGTGATTTTTATCTGTATTATTGTTAAATAACCGTTAATATTACAGTGATTTAGTGCTGTATACTTACGTCTATAGCCCTTATTTGTTTTAAAAAAAGTTTTACTACTATATACTCGACTATATTCACTTTCTCTACTATTATGTCTTTATTCACTTTGGTCTTTTCATGAAAAAAGCCAATGAAAACTGGCACACGTTACTGGGAAAATTAGTCCATACTCACCACTAGACTGGTGGGTCGGTGAGCGCAGTGTCGCTAACCTAGCTCTCGTGATACTCCTCCACTTCACTATCACACAGATTTGAATCCGATGTATTCGGATAGATTTTCCGCAATCCAATGATCGCATGTGTGTCGTCTGTCAGATAATAGGATTAACACCGCTTGCACCATGGATATTTGGAGGAAAGGTTGGTAGGTAGTTAGTTATATTCTAAAAAACTTAAGCTTGGACCCGTAAATACATTGGAAACTAAACCTCTTTAAAACAGTCACAAATCCTCTTATTAACACAATAATTATAATTTCGTTTCATGATGATGAAATTTAAACAGTTCGTACAGTGACATTTGAAAGTTATGAATTCCACAAACTAACCTCACATTTTCATGTGCGTGTCAAGAGAGTAATTAAAATAAGGCAGAACGCGAGATGACAGATGGGGTTTTCTTACTCCTGAATTACGTAACATAAATATACGTACTGTAACTTATAGCTAGTTTCATTACTTAGGAAATTGTTGCGTTTGAAATGTTCCTACATTTTAAAGCGTCTAATTGATTGTGGTAGTGAATATTTAACAAAGCAATAAGTGACTTTTATTGTGGAGTGAACTAATTTCCTTTTCCACGAAAACACTCATACTTGTCACTCATTGGGGTAGACAGAATTAATGGATTTCCCTTTGGCACAATGCTAATCAGTGTAGCCAACTGAACATTCGCAACTCACTATACGCCTCGCTGGGATATTTGCTGCCAGACCCAATTTGGGAAAAAGAAAGCTGAAAGAAAATGTAGCGATATAAAAGTGAGTTGTTTTTATTTAAATCGGTGTAGTAGTTTCGAACTTACTTCATACAAATAAACTCACAAGGATTAAGTCCTTGCGGTGTCTATTTTTTTTTGGTATAGGTAAGGAGATTACTAAATTATACGCGGAGTCTCTATAAACGATCTTTGAAAACATGGTTTATTTTGAACATTCGTAAAGACTTTAACAGATCAATACATGCCATTATCTGTATCTTCGAAATCATTCTAAATGCACCGTGATACACGCACGTACTCGTAAGTGGTTTGTACATAAGCCGGGTTCGGCGGTGTGTTTAAAAATGTATCGTGAGCTTCGTGATTGCGTCGTAGAAAGAGCATTATTTAGCGATTCGCTCTTTCACACAAACATTGACAGTGCATTCCGACCATACATTTAAGTAACAAAACTGATGCCGGCGGGTTCAGGTCTCCTCTCCTTACTATTTCAGAGGGTTTTGGAGCCGGGAAGAATCCCCCACGTTGCCCCACGGGGGATTGGCAGACGAAATGTCGTAATATTTTTTTTATTATTTCTCAGACATACCTATATGCCTGAGAACTAATTAAACCGAACTCGGACGGAGACATGTATTTCTTCGTGGAAGTGGTGTATTAAGCACTAAAATTGGCAATTAAACATTTTACGATACCGAAATAAAATATCGAACCCGGATCACGGCGTACTATGAAATTGAAACGAACGCTGCGATAAGTTATAAAACAGTCGACTGTCTTAAGTACGTATGTCCTTTGTTTTTTTTAAAAACGGATGAATTTGAAAAAAGAAAGACTGCTCCGACTTAGATTTTTCCGTTTGAATATAAAGCGAAGCAACAAGTAAAGTGGCTAACGACCTACATTTGGCCCACGCCCCTGATATGTAATAACGCCTGTTACTACTAGACTCTAAGTGGATAGAGATAGAATTCAATTTTTATAAAACTATTTTTTTCTAAATTATTTACGTTGGATGGATTCAAAGCACTATTTTATATTTCCTTACAAACAAGAGCGAAAACTATTTCTGTTTTGTTTTTACTCGTATTTTATGGACGCAGATTTGTTTCTTTATAATATGTAATCCTCACGGCTGTCACCCTTCAGTGTAGGCAGGGACCGGTATGGATTTCCATTTGGCACAATCCTATTTTTCTTTCAGCCTTTCGGGAAGATGAAATGTGACCCGTGGTTAGTCACGTCACCAGTATTACTACCTTAGATTTTTGGCAACCCCCACTGCTGTGAAATCCAGATATTTTTGTAACCGGTTGTTACTCGGTCCGTTTACCTCTTACTGGATACTCTCTGATTTTACTTATTCGTGGGCGGTGGGGTTGCCAAATCATTTCGACCTGTTTGTTTAATTTTTCCATGACTTTGTAAATTAGATTGCTATATGTTTACTCACAAAATCAAATAATTCTTAGTAATCATTATTAAATATTTTTTATTATAAAAAATTCAATTAATCTTTTTTTTGTATTCTTTAAATACACGGTTACCGAATATCGTTTTTATTAAACCACTGACACTTGTGAGGAGTGAGAATAGTGATATAAATCTAGTCGTCGAAATTTACTAAAGGGTTAAATTATTGTATCATAACTTTGTTTTATATATATTTAGACTGTATATAACTTGTTGTAACTGATTATTTTTAAATGATACACCTATAAGACCAACGCAACTCGTCCATGCCCCCGCGAGGGCGGGCGGCGTTAGGCATTACCCCACAAAGTTATTTATAAACAACCCTGAATATTTTTAATGTTTTATTATCTGTCGCCAATGTCTAATTATTGAAATGGTTACTCCTGGCTGACAAAAAAAGCTCTGGCAATCCGTGTGGTTGTAGGTATCATGGCTCTTACCTGACTATGGGTGATGTAAAGGGCGAGCGAAAATGGTGTGAATGCTTAATATCTTTACATATTGTGAGGTTCTCGAGTGGCAGCCACGTACAGGCTAAAGCAGTGTAGGACGACCCCCCACAAGATGGAGTGACGACCTGCGCAGTGTTGCGGGAAGTCGATGGATGCAGGTGGCTTAGGACCGAGCTTCGTGGCAATCTTTTGGGGAGGCCTATGTTCAGCAGTGGACTTCTGATAGGCTGAAATGATGATGATGATTGTAAGGAGTATCATAAGAATGGAGATGTGCTTTCTTCAAGAGCGGAAACTTCAATTGACCGCTGCAAGTTGTTGACCGCTGCCTAACCGTCGGGGATTACAGGCGTGAGTTAATGTTGACGATCTAATGTATATATATGGTCCACGGAATTAATTATGTGTTTCCACACCCAGAGTTACACAACAAAGTACAATAATCAATAATTTGTAACTTTGACCAACATCAACTAAAACGAATAAAAACTACTCTATGTAAATTAGGCTCAACAAGCTGCCTCTACAATTGCTAACAGGCCGCGTCGTTTATATTCGATTAGAATGGAAGTACTTATATTGAAAAAACTAGAAGTGATAAGCGATCCCTTAACAACATTATAGTTAATTTTAGCAATTGTTTCTTGTAACGTTTTCTTGTATTTACGCGAACACTACACATTTCATATGAAACTATTATTTACTGATTTTATAGCGTTTTATTTTATTTTTCTATTTCCGATGTTACGATTGCTTTACAGCACCCGTGGTCACGGGGGGATTGAAGTGTTAAACGTAAAGCACTCGTAACGTTTGGAATATATGAACAAAATTAAACGAGATAAAATCCGAAAATAATAGTTTCATGTGACATGTTTCCTCTTTAAAACGTCCATCGTTACGATGTCGCAATTCAATACAACGAAAATATTTCAAGCGCTTTTACAAGTTCTATAGTTTTTTTATAAAATCAATGTCAATGACAGATAATAATAATATGCTTTATTGTCATAAGAATATGAAACACAA
This sequence comes from Bhutanitis thaidina, assembly GCA_029286595.1. Lineage (NCBI taxonomy): Eukaryota > Metazoa > Arthropoda > Insecta > Lepidoptera > Papilionidae > Bhutanitis > Bhutanitis thaidina. The sequence continues at coordinate 4,201,602 of JAGSMS010000022.1, forward strand.
AGTTTGTATGAAGACCTCTTCTCCCAAGTAAATTAACAATAATCATTCCTTATAATAACAACTAGAGTATAGATATTACTTCTATAGATAATTACAAGAAGAAATTTAAAATTTGATGTATATATACTGAAATGGTCTATATATTTGTGGAGGATGTGTGTGTAATGGACGATTATGCTTATATAACTCATTTACAGATAAAGTGCTTATACTTTACGCGCTTACTTTACCAGCCTGTAAAAAATTAAATGCGAATGACCTTAGTTCGAAAGGCGGTGAAGTAAAATATCGCGAGGAAACCTGCATGTCTTAGAAATAATAATAAAAAATATTAATTCGTGGACAATTCCGTCAACACGCCTTGGAGGAGCTTGGAGGACTTTTCTTACTCAAAGACTCTATCAAATATCTGAAAAGAGGCCTTTACCCAGGCAAATTTATTAGGCTTTTACTTTTCAAGTCATAATGATATTACCAATTAGTACTAAAAAACTATGTATTATAATAAGTCTATTAAAATAATTTTCAACTAACACTTGACACTTTTTATTGTAAAAAAAATGGTCAAATCAAAAACAATGTTATAAGATGTAGTTAAATGTAATATTAATTAATTCTGAATACTATATAAATACTAATGTACAATGTAAGCCCTACTAATATTGCTGTACCGAACAAGGTCCATAATGACCACCACCACCTGAACTACATTATGGAAAAGCAAATAAAGTATTGAGTATTAAACGTGATAGGTTGTCAGTTCATCACCATTTTTCTGACAATGTGACGATGATGATGAAGTCCCGCTGGCCAAATTCGACCATGGCCTCAATTTCCGAATACTATCGATAGAATACTGCGCTGGAGATAAGTGCGCTAAATTTAAGCGCTAACACAGAGGCACTCACTCGGCTTTACCTTCCCATATCCTATGTAACGTTTATGCGATTAGATCGGAGGAAGGGACTGAGACAAACACAGCACAACCAGTCCTGAAAAGTAAGTAGTTGTGCGTTTGCACAGATATTGGTTTCATCTGGGATTATTATACTATAATTCTAAGTGTAATGTTCGTATGGTGAATTACTGACGGTAACGATGCATTATCTCTTGGTTACACAGAGGTGCTAATGCATCTGTATTTTGATTATTAATCTAAAAAAAACTAAGCTTTCACAAGGGTATTACTCAATACTGGTGTTGCTGATGTCGAAACATTTTAGTGTCCAGTTTAGTGTCCAGACAAACGTCACCAATCGCATGTAAGTTTCGTAAAAGTTATTGGTACGAGACCTCCATAGGGGACCGATCTCGAGTATCCGAGATTCGGAGGTCTCTTGATAACTCGGCAATTGTTGCTAAATATTCCTAATCGCGTACGTGGTTTTACCATTTACCATATGATTGACTGTGCTCGATTTTTACCCTGTATAGTACCTACATAAAAAGATGAGAATGCTGCAACTCAAAAATTCCCTAAAACGTTGTCACCCCTTGATAATCGTGAAAGCCTGGTGGTCAGGGCGCTCGCTTAAATTTCACGGTACACGCGTAATCTGGGCACGAATCCCGGTTGCGCACGGTGGTGAAGTATGGCAACCCGTACTGGAACTGCGCTGTAGACGCTTCCCGACAGCAAAACCCTTTCAAATATTGCGAGGAGGTCTTTGCTCATTTAGTGGGACAGGTTTGGGACACAATCTAAAGTATACAAAAACCCAAAAATAAAACACGGCATGTAGAAACCCTAAAAGTCCCTTTGTTGGCACAAACAATGTATTCTGCTTACAAAGGATGCTTTCTATATTGTATCGTTTGAACCATAGATCTTTCATTTATGTGTGATGGATAAAATATTTAAGGTAATTTATACATAATCTTATATTTTAACAATCTTGAAAACATCTACTTAGTCTTAATAATTTACTATCAACTCGTAATGTCTGCTTGCTTGCTTACTTGGTCTAGTGAATATAACCATCATAATACGCGTGGCTCGAAATATTTGCTAACTGTTCCAGGACACGTCATTGCCGCTTTTCGAGGTAGTTTTCGTTACTTAGCCTCCAAGTGTTGGATCAACCTACCACCACCTCCTCGTGGGTACCAATCTAAGGCTAGTCTTAAAATTAGGTATAGGTCACTTCTTTTACATGGCAATTAGGTTAATAGTGGTTAAAATTGTTAGTCCTCGTTGTAAGATACAAAGGAAACTTAGACAATTTAAAGAAATTAAGGTACAGTTTACAGTTATCCATTGGAGGTTAGATGTGTATTACTCTATGCTGATGCGGAATTATATTATTATTATTATGTTTTTTGTTGTTATTTATATTTTGATTCCTCATGTAGTACAAAAAGCCTAACGACTGCTCGCGAAAAAAAAAACAGGGTTCCGACAGAATACCAGCGCTGTAGTTGTGGTTTAGCATTACTACAGCATTATGCTGAGTCGGACACCGTTTTGTTGCTGCAACTCAATAAAATATTATTATTATTATTTTTTTTTTGTTATGTTAATTAAGTTTCCCTTATGAGTTGTGGCAATGAATAAATTACTTTCTTTCTTTCTTTCCAATGTAAATGTTGGAACATGTTTAGCGTGGGATACCGTCATACAAATATAATGGCTTTCGTTGGGAGGGACATAATCTGATGGCAATCTGAGAAATCTGACAGCCGAGAGCAAACCCGGCGATTGGACTCACCATCCGCCGCGTTTTATCTTCCGAAGAGGTGAAAGGAGGTTGGCACAGCCCGATGCAGCCTTTAGTTGCCATGGTAGCGAACAGGAAGCTCGCTTCTGTCACATAGAGCCGTGAATGAACACCGAATCGCCGGTGCCGGTACCACTAAAATTATTAATAGCAATTTTAGCTGATATATATACCACGCGGTAAAGGAAAACCTGCATGTTTGAGAATAATTAAAAAAAAAAATATATTATTTCGAAGACATGTGAGAGAAGACGTGTGTGAATTCTACGAACTCGAACATGCACAATAGGAAAAAATATATATTAGAGAAAGAAATTATGTTTAAGAAACCTGAATTGGAAATCTAATTAAGATTTAGATTTCAATTAATCAAATTTGTTTAAAATTTCAATAACGAAATTATAGAATAAATTTAATAAAGGAAGGGTTTCAGTTTATGAAAGAAAAGCCTTTTCGTATTTTAGGTTTTTAATTTGTATCTATACGTTTAAAAATCAATGTTTCTTTGTTTGTTTGTCCCTTAGTGACTCGAAATCATCTCGCCCGATTTACCTTAAATTAGTAGATTATATTCGAATCATCGCGCGGAAGGTTTAGATGAGGAGAATAATTAAATTTTGAACGTGAGCCATGTTGGCATAAGCGGTGCTACTTCTGGTTTCTTTCCATGGGTGTCGTAAGAGGCGCTAGCCGGAAAAGAATTGAAAATTCATTCAAATGTCATGGGAATCTTCAGAAACAAAGTCTGCGATAAGTCTCACCACCCGTCACCCGTCACCATCTATCTCCCGAAAACGGTTGCGCAAGCCTGTTTGGCTATACTGAGTCATGTCTAATGGTAACCTCTGTCTACTCCCACCGGTGACAAGCGTTAGGGGTCAGTGAAAAATAAACGCGAAATAAAAAGTGGTAAACACTTGTATGAAAGCGTTTAACCATTTGATATTCGAACTGCAACAAAAACCAGAAGTGGGGAACCATAAACAGGCAATAAAGAGTAATGGCTCGGAATAATCTTGCGTGAGAATTGCTACCTTCACCGTCGAAGAAACTAATTACGGAGTTCTATTTGAATTGCTTTTTAAAACGAGGTTATAATAAATACTTTTTTTATTCCTTTTTTGATATGTATCATTTGGTTTTACGATGTTACAGGGAGGGTTAGTTTAATTCACGCAACTATAATAACAATTTTACACACAATTTTTGACACAATAGTAAAATGAAACTTTTTATTAATTATCTTCGTGCTTTAACTACATGTTTTCACAGCGTACTGTACATTTTAAGTGATTTGTTTTTTTATTTTTAAATTCGTCTATGCAGAGCCTCGAACGGTGGACGTCGCACCCTTCCAATGATTGATGGCTTATATGTGTATGGTTATTATATACGAGTATTTTTCACTTGTTTGGTATACGTATATATAACTTTAGGGGACGGAGGTTTGATTCTCGCAAGGGATGACTATTTTATATGTCAGGACGAAGAAAATCTAAGAGTGATCAACGTTTTCTTTGAATATCTAATAATAATAATAAAGTTTCATTTTAATCTGGTTGGGTTTTAATTATCTATTTAATATTATTATGTATATAATTTATTAAATATTATTTATTTTTTGGTATTATTTGTATCTACACGTATTTATGAGATGAGATGAGAATATTTAGAAATACCCCAAAAAAAAGGGTTTTCATTATTTTATGTAGTATTTTATACGTTAATTAACTTGTATATACACCAACCCAGACGAGAATTCTTTATAAATAACTTATTCATGATAATAATTGTTAGGATGTGACGTTATGTATCATTTTTGCTCACTAATCCGTCGGAATAGTCTCTTCAAGAGATGTATTCTAAGAGAGGTTTTTAGCAGTAGACTTCAAAACGCTAATGATGAAAATTAAAAAGAAATTCTAAAATAATTATTCCTAGTCTGTGTGATATTTTTAGTCTTTTTGCTACTTCAATAACACCTTTATCAGCACTTACGTGCTAGAGCCGAGCGGCGGCTTTTGCTGCTGCTCGAATTGGCCGGCTCGACCGGGGTAATACCGCGAACTCGCACAATACCGGCGTGAAGTAGAGGCATCTTGGGACGTGTAAAGCATGTGTATTCGATGATGTTATTGCTGTTAGCCGTTTTGGCTTTTACAGCTTCATAGATTAGCACCTGCGTCCTTGAGGCCGCAGGCGTTATGCTTTAAGTAGATGTACAAGTGTACATCTACTGCTTACCTCTTTACAGTAAGCTATCTATGGACCGTCCAAGGGACGTTCGGACCTCGTCTCGGACGGTCGAGGTGTTTCGATAGATTTGGGCCGTAAGAACCGCCCTGAAACTCGGGTGTACGGTCTGTACGCGGCTGTTCTGTTGGCTCGATACGCCCTTATGCGTCGGTGGGGTATTGTGAAATTGTTACTACTCCTGACTGTATGTACAGTCTTGAGTAGGGTATAAAGCATCCGACGTTTCGGGTGCTTTATACGTCTTGGTGTCATATTTAGTTAGTTTTTTTAATAGTTTTTAGTCATTATAAATAAATATACAACGTTGCGTTGTAATTTGCAACCATTTAAGCTATAATATAATTATACAATCTCACAATTTTATATATTTTGTTCTGTGTACTTTTAAATTATCCGTACGGAAACTGAATAATTAAAGGGTTTAAACAGTTAAAAATTAAAAAAGAACAAGGCCCAGCCACAGGAGTAGCCTGGAAGCGTCCATTATGGTACCTTTTAACAGAAGGGAACTTGCAATTTTAGCACAGATTGTGTTATACGTGGTAGGAGAGGAATATTATAATTATAATTTATAGTCATATAAAGACTAATCTCACTTAACGTGAAAAAATTATTTAAAACTATAAACATTTAATAAAAATGTCGGTGTTGTTATTGGTGAATTTATTTTCAGTTATTTAATATCTTGATCGTAAAAATCGAAAAGCATAGCTTATGCTAATGTTCTGCTTGAAAAAGTAGATTCTCGAACGAAGATCATTCGCGGCTACATCTACAGTTTAGTTAAATTATTAATTTGATTAATAAGTTATCACAGATAATCCAGCAGGCAAAAAAGAGACAAAAACAGATTACACATGCTATTTATTGGTCATCCAACTTTTGATGATATTAAAACGCTTCATGCATTCTTAAAATGGCTGAAATGAATATAATTGTCGCCTATTGCAAATTTTTTTTGTTTATTTAATTAATCTTTGTTTGTTAAGTGCAATGGTGTACTATAGTACACTTTATAAAGTATATTTTATAGTATACTTTATAAAGTATATTTCATTCATTCATGTTTCATTCCATTATATACGAGTATATCCTGCTGATTTAACAATTGCCGTTCGAAGTAGTCGGAGTCGGTCGGAATATCTTCATATTTGATTGTATTACAATGTGACCCGAAATAAGTTCTGTAGTATTGCTATTTGTAGAAGTTAATGTGAGGTATTTTTGAATTTAATAACATGATTTAGAACCCCATGTAATTGCCTCGTGGTAGCAGTGTAAGAAATTCTGTCACAATTTTTATTCCCTTGGGTGTCGTGAGAGTCAACGAAGAGAAAAACCTATAAAATATCGATATTAATGTGATGGTGAATTAACCATCTCAAAACATACCCGAACCACTCGTCTGCCAAGGGTGATGATAGCAAATTGTTCAATTAGAAGGCCTTTGTCAAGTACTGCGCTGTTAAAGAAGAGGATTTAGTAAATATTTTTATGCCCAGGAGTAGAGTAGTAATAAACGGATGAAAAATATAACAATTAAAAAAAATTGTTACTAAAAAGTACTGAGCAAAAATAACTCTCTTCCAATGTGTAACAACTTAATTATTCTCAGTAGCTTAGAGTTTGTTAAATTATTATAATAATTTAAGTTAATATATATACGTAATAAGGTTATTAATAATTGTTCCCTATTGTCTAATTTTCTTCAAGTTCAATTACCCTACAACGTTTCTCCTCAACCTTTAAGATATTCATCTTCATAAATGTCGTGAATGTCAGAATTCTATATTAGAACCGTGCTTGTAAGGATAGTAACACATGGACTGCTAAATATCATGATGGATGCTTCATTTCTGAACCAGATGATGCAGCCACCATCGCAAATTTTAACTCCTTGTAAATGCATGATTTATGTGCCGCAAGCGAAGCTTAGTAGGATTTATAACCCGGAGCGTTAGGAAACGCGGATCCAGGAAATAAGGTTAGGTTGATGGGATTCCTGGCCGAGAAGGGATCTAGATTCTCGATGTATTGCCCCATAGCCTATTCAATATCTGTCTGAAGAGAGATCGGTTTCTTTGTAAAAGACCGGCGGTTCGTGGAATATTTCCTCATTAGTTCCCTAATAGTTCACCCATTAGGTAGACAATTTTCAGGGTGAGTCGTTCGCTTTATGCTCGCATCTTGGGTTCTTCGACATTTGACGTGATTAAGCTCGCTTGATATGGAGTGGGGCGCTTTTGATAGTGTTCATATATTTGTACGTGGTAGAGCCAAGCACTGGCTTTGGCTGGTGCTCGAATGGGCCGGTTCAATCGGAGTAGCACTGCGAAATACCGTCAAGAAGTAGAGTAGGCATTTTGTACTTCTGCGTTACGTTCGGTGAGTTAGGTAACTGGAGGCCCACTCACTCCCCATCCTACCTCCTAGTAATATTTTAATGGCAGTTTGTAATCATGTTTAACACAATAGATTTATATGATATAGTTTCTTACATAATCCCATTTAAAAGTTACAGAACATTTACTTTTTCTTCAAGTCTAAGATGTTGATTTATGACAATAATTCTATAAGTATATTAAATTCTGTAATATAGATATTCTCATTTTTTATGTATTAAAACCATCCAACGCTTGTACTTTCATTATTGTAAATAAACTTTGCTTATACAAATGATTGTTTCGCATAAAAGTAATTTTGTTTTAATGTTTTATTATACAACAAACATTGAAGTTTTTTAAGCCTTAAGAGTTTGTCTCAATTATTTAAATTAATAGTTTTTTTAGGGAAATGTAATTGTAAATAATAATCGGGAAACTTATTTTAAACGCTTTAATGCAAGAGTTGAAGAAGATGCGATAGATCAAGACGGTTGAAGCTCTCTTCGCATCAGGTAGGGATTCAATAACTTTAGCTTTCCTCTGAATTCTAGACTGACTTTTATGTGAACGTTTCTTTTTATCTAAAGGACGAGTCCATCGACTGTTAGCGTTTCTACTTTTAACTTGTTTACTTTTATGCTCCAAATGTATATGTACTGTACTTGTAAGCATTACATTTAAAATTTTAATTTCTCTAGAACAAAGCACATATTTAGAGTTCTCTTGTAACTTTGTTACCTTTTTTAGTTACTTGTGTGTAGATGAGTTATTATATAAAATAAATTAATGGCGGTGGTAGTTTCCTTCTCTGCTTAGGAGTTGTCTAGGTAACCACCACCCTCTTAGCTATTTCTGCCACCACTCAGCAGTGGTCACCGCTGTTGTTTTCCGGTAAGAAAGTTATACCGAGCTAGTATAATTGCAAGCAGTATGCACCACGTGCAAGTGAGGTTGGCTTTTGAAGAAAGAGATTGTATATTTCCACTTATACCTACACCCCTTTTACTCATCGTCATCATAATCAATTCAGCCTGTCATAAATTGACTGGTGTCCATAAGCCTCTCTCCAAGATCCCTACTACTACAGGTATCTACCTGTATCCATCGACTTTCCGCAACACTGTTCAGGTCATCACTCCATCTTGGAGGCGGTTGTCCCACACTAAGTTTGCCTGTACGTGATTGCCACTCTATAATCTCTCTTCCCCAACCGTTCCTGTATCAAGCCTATTCTTATTTCTGTATCAAGCAGAGTTTTAAATAGATAGAATAATATCCGAAACTATCATCTGTCGACTAGACGATTATTTCTTCCATGCATGATTCGAACTAGCAACTTAGCGCCAACCGAGACCATCAAACTAAGTGCTTATTGTCAAGGTGATGAAATAGAAGTGTAAGCGTAAATGTTTTTAATTGTAGGTTAAGAGCTTTAATAATGACGGGTCTCTAACGCGTATGAATAATTATCTTGGTCATATAAATTATACTCACAATGTTTTTATTTGAGCGTATTGGATCATAAATCTGTTACCAGAATTTTCATCATTTCATCATTGGTATGTGTGGGTTTTTAACCCGATCATTTAATAAAAAGCACTCGTAAATTAATCTTCAGCAACAGTAATAAATAAAAAGGTATGATTTTGACTTAACTTTTTTTGTTCCAGACTGAACGAGAATCCAGAAAAATGTGTTATTTCAGCATAATAGTGATAATTTTCGATATAAGGGAGTGGTTGTGAAAGGTTATTGCAAAGATGGAGCCGCGTTTAGTGAAGTTATCAATACTGCTTTTATTTTGTTTCTCTGGAATAGCAACGGGTAAGTTTTCAGTCTTAACTAGCATTAATTATATCATTCAATATAAAGCACACGTAAAAAATCATCTCACATCTCTTCGGGCTTATTTAGTTATTTGAAAAATAAATAACCCCTTGTCGGCTCGTATTTAATACTGCTGAACGTAGGCCTGTCAATGAAAGTACCAATAAAAGGTTGAATGCCATTCATGGAAGTCTTGCCCATTATTACCAAGGGAAGGTGGACTAGTGAATTAGCAAGCAGGGTAAATCACGTGCATGTGAGAAAGGCTTTTGGTGTATACCCAATGACAGATGGTATATTCCTGTCTATAGAACCATACATAGATTATTTTGTTTCTTTGTGCTTAGTACTTTGTTGCGCCTATCATAAAATTTATTCACACTATAGGTTAACTGATAGAGAATTCCTAAAGATTAAACCCTCCTTTTCTATCCTATCTATATTTGTATAAAGGTATGACAATATAGATAAAATAAATATTGAAAAAAGAGAATACCTACAGAAATTTCTTTAGCCTGTTTCTTCTCCGTAAGATGAACCTCATTGCGAAACGGCGGTGGATTTAAAAAAATAAGGTAAGATTTGTCATTTGACAAACGAAATTATCTTTCTTACGAAGAATAAAGAATATTCATTCATTTATATATTCGGCAATGGTATTGCTTTTGGTATTTGTGAATGAAAATTAAAAAAAAACATACGAAAATAAACTATATTTATGTTTAATAAGCTATAATACACATTCATAATTAACTACTTGTGTATGCTCTGAGCGGTGAGAACCGTCCTGGGAGATAATGTTATTAGAACTGAAATTATTTACCCGCCCGGGCCACGTAGGCCGTGGATCCACACAATAATAATTAACCTGTTAAACGTTTAATTTCGTAGTTAGGTAAAATAAAGGTTTAAAACACTTATTTGCACGTAAGTGTGGTTTTAATATCTCAATATTGAATTTGATATAAGTCGGTTTTAATCATTTGGTTCACATTCTGTTACCATGTTTTTTTTGGATTTTGTTTGAAAAACTTGCCGTATTGCGACGGTATAATAGGATCATCTTTTTTTTCTATCTTTATAAACCTTTATAAATCCAGTGCTGAATTTAAGCCTTTCCTAGAAGACACCAAGAGTAGCAAGTATATCATACATGGATGAATTTACCCGCTCACTACGGTAGGCAGGTGGTTTGGTGAGCGCATTACCAGAACCCTCGCACTAGAGATGCTGCTTACTATCACTAGTCTGTGAGAGATTAGGATTCTGATCAGTGTTAGGTTTTACAACTGTATTTTTCCTGACGACATCTATGAGAAATGTTATATTAAAAAACTCGTCCAAAAAGGAAATCCGATGGTGTCGAGTTGATAGATGTGTCACTATCGGGTCGAGATATGGCAATAGATTCTATAATGTCTCTACGAACACAGATTAATATTATAAAAAAGTAAAATATAACATAACAAGCCACCAAAATTAAAGCAGCCACTATTATGAGTAATACTTTAAGATCAAAAATAATGAACTTTTGATTTTAACGTATTATACAAATTGTGGAGTTCATAAGACTACCATATTCTTAAGCTGTAATTGAAATATAATAATAATTATAAAAATGATTATACTAAGAGATCGGGTTGATTACACTGACCTATTGAAGAGAGTTGGGTTCCATTTAGAAACCCTACGGCATCGGCTACAAAACTGTTCAATATACTCTTGTGTCATATACAGAGTGTACAGCGACAGGGAGCTCAATATGTTACACTTATCCAAATTCAAATTTATTTTACCAAGTACCTCGCATCTAAGACACCAGAAAGGGGCGATCACTTCTCATATTGGGTGAGGCCTATGTTGATTGTTTATAGGCTTCTAAAGTAGAAGAGAAGAGGAACTCTTGGACTATTGAAACCTAAAATTACATGTATTATGGTATATCCCCGTCACGGCGTAGTCAAATTCTAAAAGATCACAAAGGTCACTAAATCTACCCTAAAAAAAACAGTGGTAATTTATAGTTTTTTTTTTTGTATAAATGTGGAGCAAAAATAGGTTACAAAATCGCTAAATAATAAGGCCGCAGGCTTTAAATAGTATCTGCCTCGTTAAAAATAATGACAACACTTCAGAATCGGATCTAAATAGATTGAAAGCGGATTGCGTAGTAAAAATAAAGGTATCCGGAATCGAATTGTCCATTCGAGCAATTTCCTCTACCGTAACCAGAGACGGAATCTCTATCTACCAACTAAAGGAAGCATTGCGGAACTAAATTTGCATTTTATCGGTTTACGGTGCTGGCTCTCCGTCCGCTTTCAAAGTTTTAACGACAGTGGCCACCTTTGAAGATAAATGAAGTGTTATCTGTTGTTCGTTAAAAATAAGGAATGTCTTCTTATTGTTGTTAATTTTTTTTATCTACTGGTTTATCTATTTATATCACCATGTCATCGTCATTACGAAACCCACCATGTATGACTTCCGCCCCATTTATGCTATTTTCTCAGTATTCATTAAAAACCTCAAAAGTTTAAAGAGTCTGCCGCCGATCAGTGATTTTTCGATGCGGTTGTGTGACCGTATTTAGCCAGTTCGATAGTTCTTATAAAGATTGCTTAAAGATTAGCGGGATCTTTTATTTAGAACGCAGAATGTTCAAATGAAAAAATTTAACCTTTATTATGTACTGTCTCGAACGTTCAGAATTAAAACAGTATGAGTTCGGCCCCACATGGAATACTGCTCTGGGCAGGGGCACCCCAGTACCAATTCCTTCCATTTGACCGCATCCAACGTCGAGCGGCTCGAATTGTCGGCGACCAAGCTCTCTCTGATCGGCTTGATCCTTTGGCCTTGCGAAGAGAAGTTGCTTCTCTTTGCATTTTTTACAAAATTTTCCACGGGGAATGTACTGAGGAACTGTTCGGATTGATCCCAGCTGCTCAGTTTCACCATCGTACATCGCGACAGAATTCGATGTTCCATCGATACCACCTAGATGGTTGGCATTCCACCACAGTGCGTTTTAATCGAAGTTTTCTCCCACGCACTTCGACTTTGTGGAATCAGCTGTCGCCAGCGGTATTTCCGAACAGTTACGACTTAGGGACCTTCAAGAAAAGAGCTTAGTCCTTCCTTAAAGGCCGGCAGCGCATCTGTAGCTCCTCTGGTGTTGTGGATGTTCGTGGGCGTCGGTGATCACTTACCATCAGGTGAGCCGCACGTTCGTTTGCCCCATTCTTCTATAAAAAAAAATGAATCGTCTTCATAAATATTTCCCAACTTGATTCACTTAATGCATGCCTGACGTTTCTAATTATTTGCACTACTAAACATACAATCCTAAACATACAATCCTACAGTGGCTGGCATGTCTGACGTCTGGGTGGAGCTGCGAGCCCCGCGGTTCGTTGTACATCGCCACAGTGCCGTTCTGCGTTGCGATCACAATGTTGATGAAGAATCCCTGTACAAGGTAAGTAAACAATCTAAATAACGTAAATGTTTATGTTAACAACCACTCGGTTAGTGAAACATTTTCTGTAAATATACACGTTCATAACATTTTCACTCAACAAATACGAAGTCGTTTAATGTTTGTGGATGTTTTATACAACATGGTAGAAAATAGTAAATGAAAGCATCTGATAAAGGTAAATGCCGAGGTGGATATACGTATATGAAGTTTTAGTTAGAATATTCAGAAATACAGAGGCTGCGCAAATGTCGTTAAAATAAAGACTCTTCTTTAGCAGCCTGTAAATATACCATTGCTGGGCAAAATATTTTTGGAGAGGAGTTTTCAAATTTATCTTAAAATCCTGTCTTAAAAATTTATCATTAACTAAGTTAAATTTACTTACATTAAATGTCTATTTTGTGATAGTTTCTGTTTGTATATTTTTATATTAATTACAATGTAATGATATAGTAATGTATTAAAATCCTATATATGTATAGTATGTATGTTTGAACAGATTTAACTAAAAAGCTATTGCTCGGACTTTGATGAAACTTTTTAAAATGTTCCTTGTGGTTCCAAACGTGCTCTGAGCTGTATATTATGCCAACTTAATATTACAATGTGAAAGTTTGTATGTTTGTTGTTCAATTCATTCAAAGCGTGTACTCGTCAACAAACTGATTTCACTTTTGTGAGGTTATTACTAACAGTATATTATCAGTACTTATGTATCTCGTTTTGTTCGAATAAATTAATAAATATAAAATTAAATTTTTATTTACAAATTTTATCGCGTTTAATTATTTTTTTTAATAGATCGTAAATAATAGTTTCATTTCAAATGTGTAATATTCGCGTAAATACAAGAAATCATTATATTACAATCATTTTTATTTTATATAAAAACAAAATTAAACGCGGTAAAATTCGTAAATAATAGTTTTATTTCATATTTTTATGCATTAAATTTTATAAGATGTATTTATTGCTCGGACTTTGATGAAACTTTTTAAAATGTTCCTTGTGGTTCCAAACGTGCTCTGAGCTGTATATTATGCCAACTTAATATTACAATGTGAAAGTTTGTATGTTTGTTGTTCAATTCATTCAAAGCGTGTACTCGTCAACAAACTGATTTCACTTTTGTGAGGTTATTACTAACAGTATATTATCAGTACTTATGTATCTCGTTTTGTTCGAATAAATTAATAAATATAAAATTAAATTTTTATTTACAAATTTTATCGCGTTTAATTATTTTTTTTAATAGATCGTAAATAATAGTTTCATTTCAAATGTGTAATATTCGCGTAAATACAAGAAATCATTATATTACAATCATTTTTATTTTATATAAAAACAAAATTAAACGCTGTAAAATTCGTAAATAATAGTTTTATTTCATATTTTTATACATTAAATTTTATAAGATGTATTTATTGCTCGGACTTTGATGAAACTTTTTAAAATGTTCCCTGTGGTTCCAAACGTGCTCTGAGCTGTATATTATGCCAACTTAATATTACAATGTGAAAGTTTGTATGTTTGTTGTTCAATTCATTCAAAGCGTGTACTCGTCAACAAACTGATTTCACTTTTGTGAGGTTATTACTAACAGTATATTATCAGTACTTATGTATCTCGTTTTGTTCGAATAAATTAATAAATATAAAATTAAATTTTTATTTACAAATTTTATCGCGTTTAATTATTTTTTTTAATAGATCGTAAATAATAGTTTCATTTCAAATGTGTAATATTCGCGTAAATACAAGAAATCATTATATTACAATCATTTTTATTTTATATAAAAACAAAATTAAACGCTGTAAAATTCGTAAATAATAGTTTTATTTCATATTTTTATACATTAAATTTTATAAGATGTATTTATTTATAGTTCGACTAGTGATTTATTTCAGGTCAATAAAAATGAATTTAATTTCATCAATTTCGAATTTTCATTTCGAATAATTATCGTTCATGTACACCCAATGGGTATAGCCTTTGTCCTTAGACTGTTAAAGTACTTTTAAGAGATACATTATCTTCTTATGTATTAATAATAATGTTCATAACCATCACTTTAATTCTGCTAACAGGTAGTTTTCTATAAGCATGGTCAAAGGATAATGAAGTATGTGCGCGGACGGGACCCTCCTTTTGAACTTTACAATTTCACCGGCGCCGATATTAATGTAAGTCCGAGTTTAATAACTTTATATATGAGAACAATATAAGATAAATAATATATCAGTTTAAATCGTATAAGAATAACATTCTTGTTGAAACATTTGTTTTAGGTTTTTGAGTTATTACGAGAATAAAATTAGTAGTTACAGAAAGAAAGATAAATATTTTATTTGTTACCATGATACATACATCATTATAATATGGTAACCCAATGTTTTATGTCTATAATTAGGTTATATTCTTGTTTTAGTTAGTACAATTAACACCGACGTCCATAACATTAGAGAAAATGGATTTCTCAGCATCTGGTTCATATGCTTGCGAAATTGCACTTGAGACACCTTTGTATTCAAAAGTGTCCAAACTACATGAACTCAATGTTATAGGTGAGTAAAAGTGAAAAGTGCTTTTAGATAGATGTTAACTATGTTTATATTTCTTCAGCAATCTTTAGTCTGGTTTTATATAATAGCATGACTGTCATTCTAATCGCAATATATCAGGGTTTGAATACCAAACCTGGGTTAAATGCCAGATGGCGGCACCACTAAAATAGTGAGTTGCTGTTTTAATTTATCACGATTTAAAAGTAAAACATAGCTCAAAGTACCACAGGATGCTCCTGATAAAATAATAAAATAATCCTGTGTGTTTAAATTTTAAGGATTATGTTTGTTAATATAAATATGGGATTTATTTTTTAGTCCGCCAGAAATACCGTCCAAAAATTAAAATAAAACACAAGAAGCTCTCGTCCAACGAGAATCTAGAAGCAACATGCCAGAGTGCACCCGCCCACCCGGCTCCGCATCTTACTTGGTTCATAAACCATATGAAGGTATCTACAAACTTTTATATTGTTTATTGTTATAAGCAAATCTTTAACAGGTAACGGTAGGTGGAGATTATGAATTTCCATTTGGCACGAAGTACAGCCCTAATATTATAAAGCCTTTTCCACTTAGTTACATCTTACGACAACCGCAGAAAGAAAGGGTAGCTGAATGTCACGCTGCTACCACTCGGTAATTTTTAGGGTTCCGGACGGAGCCCAATAGAGCTTTTAATTTCTAATAAGAAAGCCTACACAGTCTGTCCTACCTTCAAAAGGCTGTATCTTTTGAATGGATATAGCCTTTTCTTTTCACGTGCGGGAAAGATGCTCATCACCATATTACATTAATTTTAGTTTGTTATATGCATCTCTTCTTCTATAGCATCTCATTAATACTCTTTTATTACACATAGGCTCTTCCCAAAAAGAAGATTTGCTGTAATCGTCCCACTTGCAAAGTGGCGGTTGGCGATCAGTGATCAGACGCCTCTCACTTTGCACGTCATTGATCTGTGTATTTTCGATTGTATTTTTTTTCTAAGGTTAAGATTTTAAGGACTAAGTGGACTCTATTGACGCACATGGAAAGAGAAAGGGTTCTCAGATTCTCTTATACTCGTACCTTAATTTCAATTTCATTAAGTAATTATCACAATTTGATATTTCATCATCATCAATATTTTAGCCCAAGTCCGCTGCTGAACATAGGCCTCCCCCAGTGATCGCTATAAAACTCGGTCCTGAGCCACCTGCATCCATCGATTTCCCGTAACACTGCGCAGGTTGTCACTCCAGCTTGTTTCCTACACTGCGTTTCCTGTACGTGGCTGCCACTCGAGAACCTTTTTTCCCCAATGGTTGTCGGTTCTGCGAGCTATGTGTCCGGCCCATTGCCACTTCAGCTGGCTGATCCTTGCGATTATGTCGGTTACCCTAGTTCTGCTGCGGATATCGTCATTGCTGACTCTATCGCGCAGAGAAAGTCCGATCATATATATCCCTTTTTATTATATTAATTAATATAATATTATGAATATTTTAAATATCACACATTGTGTTTGCGTATAAATGTATTTTTCTTACTTATGAATTAAAAAAAATACAGTCTATTTTTCTTATTTTAGCATTACGTAAAATACGCTTTCAACACTATCTAATGTATAAAATGCATTTCACAGCAATAAGCTCTATTTTACAGATTTATTTTTTGTAACTCGAAGAAATCGCATTATTTTTATTTTATTTTATTTTATTCGGAAAACATACATTGATACATAGCTTGATAAATTGAAAAGTATTATAAATTAATTATTAATTATTTTCTTTATGTTAAATAGGATCGTGAGCATACACAGAAGAATACATATTTTAATTTATATCTGCATCAAATATATTTTATATTCAGTTACAATTACATGACATTTATACATGTGTAAATAATGTAGCAATATCAAATGAAATACTAATTTATTGCAAAACTTTCTAGGTGGCCTACGTAAGTCATCATTTGAGTTAGCAAATGTTTAAAAACAATTGATATACAACGAGATAAAATTAATTATATATCTTTCAAAATTATTTTATCGTTTAGTAGTGTTTTAAAATTGAGGTTAACGTAAAATCGCTATCAAGATATTTTAACCTTTATATGAATTTTAAAACCAGTTACTTTAAAATTGTAACTTCTGTGAGTTGTGATTATTATTCTGTATATAGGTAGATGAAAGGCTGATAGAACCCCACGGAACCTGGAATGTTCACCGTCACCATCATGGTATGCCGCTGTCCCTGACCAACTCTTCACTCCACTTCCCGCTGTCGAGTCTGCAATTGTTTCCCAATCAGACCGTCGAAATCACTTGCCTCAGTACAATACCAAGTTACGCCAATGTTGGTGAAGGTTTCGCAGATCTTCAAAACCATACGGTTACTGGTAAGTATTTTTTTTTTGTATAACTAAAGAGGTAGGCAGTCCATTTGACTCGATCGTTTGGCTTAGTTAAACGGGCGTGCAACATTTTTTCACCTCTTTGGGAGATAGAAAATTCTACCTGAGACTGCTATGATATTTTGAAGGCTTTTCTCTTAGTTGCCTCTGACGACACCCAAAAAGAAGGAACTCCTTTTGATTTTTTTTGTGCAATCAATAAAACAGAAACTTTTGGATGTGTTGAAACGCATAGAACCTAACATTTGTCAGTGTTTGTATATTGTACAGCACAGCCGGTCGAAAACAATTTGGTCAACTCTTTCAATGTTTTTTCAGAACTTGTTCATTCAAATAAAACAGTGTTCCATTTTACGTTATACAAAAATGTTTGTAAATCTTCAAATACTTTTTTTTTGATTAATGGCCCCTTTCATAAAAAAATATAAAGCCTTTACAAACCCTTTGTAGTGTACTGTTATTACATCTGCATTTACCGAACTGATGAACGACCTTTAGTATAAGTAACTTCAATAAGACTAATAAAAATCACTATAAACGATGTGCAAGAGCTCACTTATTAAACGGTTTCCTAAGGTAACACGTGTTGCAAGTAATGGGTTATTAAAAAACATTCTGTTTATCCTTTAATTGAATAACAATATTTAAATAATAGTAGAATGATTATGAGAATGTCTTTTTCTTCGATTCTGAAACACGTAGTGTGTGCGTAGTATTTAAATATTATAGTGTCGCGAGTGTACGGGGAAATGCACAGGTATTAACTTTAATTTCCCGTGTTCGGTGTGACGCATATGCGATAAGATCAGAGTAAGTTTTAAAGGTCGGAGACATGGGACGCAACCAGACCTGGGATGGGAACCAGAGATGGGATTCGAATATTGTAGGCAAAGCTGACGAGTACGCGTACCACTAAGGCATGCGATAGTTCATGATTAAATATTGGCCGTCGAGAACTTGTATTTTTTTTCCGGTAAGCATGTTGTTATTTTTCAGTGAATGTGATTCGAATGGAAGCACCGCCCACTCAACTTCCCGTCAAGATCATTAGCCCCGAGCAGAACTCAACAAATCGCTGTGAAATTCAACGGTCGTTGATTATTCTACTATGTTTAATGTGCTATTTTATTAATCTGTATTGAATAACTTGCGATAAGCGGATAAGAAAAAATCTACGGATTTGATCTAAAAACATGTCTATGACACTAAAATTTTACTCTATTATTTTTTCTTCTAGCAAAATGACAGTTTTTTTTTATTTTGTGACACTTTTTAGTTTTTTTGAAAAATCCCTTTTTTTGTCCACTTTATTGTTTTAAACGCTAACGCAAATATGTGAAAGCGAGACGGAATACACGATAATAACCCCTTTAAAAAGATTTAGTGTAATTAATTCACACATAGACATCTCATACTTCTTCTCCTTAATAAAAATAATGTATAATCCTGTAACGATAACAGCTGCTTGTCCATTTTTGTTTTTTTTTTTAATTATTCATAAATCAATCGTATTCATGATTATGACTTAGGTTGTGAGATAAACAAATGGAGTTAAAAATAAGATCTTACAATTATTCAAACGAACGATATAACACTATTCTTTATTATAAAAATGTCATAATATATTTGGTAAATTTATTTAACTGGCATTATTAAAACAAATCTGTAAATTCTGTTAATGTAATATGGTAGTATTAGAATATTTTTAAAATTGACGAAAAGTTTATAACTTCACTTAATTCTTTTCCGCTGCTTATCTTAAATCTCTTTTGCTACATGCTGTCATTAACGGACGTGTTCAATGTTTGTAAGTCTTTAACACTTTTAATTCAAGCGCTTGACATTTTATTTAAATCAAAAATGAGGACGTTTTATAGCGTAGCGTTTTATAATTTAAATATAAAAGAGATGTTAATGCCTCGTACAAAATGTTAGGAAGGCAAACGTAGTCGTCGCACATGTATGTAAAGAAATTTTATCCCATTTTAATTATTAATTACATTATAATTTATTTACACACATCTCAAAAAGACATGAAAAGTACACACAAGTACGTACAGTATTTCAAAATACTACTGTAATATATTTTTTTTAAAAAATAAAAATAAAACGCGAACTCCCACGACAACATTGTTAGTGTAGATTAGACACCGCGCTTATGAATTCCACTTTAGTTTATGATTTTAGAAAAATTTACACTTTTTTTTGCATTTCAAATTTATAAACTTTTGTGTACACGCAAATATGAGACTGATCTAGAAATATAGGTACGACCTTATTAACGATTGCTTGGATTACCCCAATGTACTCCCCGTGCCCAACGTACACGTAGTCTGCAATATGGTCAAACCATAATGGCTGCAGCAACTGCTAAAGTTTCCTTTCCAATTCTAAAAAAAAATTAAGTATTATTCCCTACAAGCTTATCAATAAAATTAAGAACATTTTCGAGTCTTCTCTGTCCGTCCGTCCAAGCGGATCTAACTTAAAAGCAAGCCCCTGCTTTCGTCTGACGATCAACACTAGATAAGAATGTTCAAGTTCACAGATTGTTTTGAAATTAAATCATTGTTAAATCATAATATTCAATGCAGTATATCGTTCATCGTTCAAAGACGGGGTTCGTAGAACGAAGAAGGAAAAAATATATTAATGTCATACGGACGTTTAAATAATTAGATAGGCCCTATGGTACGCAAATACGAAATTTTCCTAACTTTGTTAGTGTTATTTATTCTGCATTTATTAAGAATATTTACTAGTGCTGAAGCAATTATGTGGTATTTGTGAGCAAAACAAAAAATATCTTTATTGATTTCCGTCGCACGCTGTTTCATATGTGACGGCTCGGTGGGGTAGTGGCTAAGCATTTAGCTGCGGCGCTGCGGGTCGCGGGTTCGAGTCCCGCACGGGACTGGTATTTGTATCGATTAAAAATAATTGTTTCGGGTCTGGGTATTTGTCCATGTGTAATGCATGTATGTAAACTGCCTCCGCGACACGAGTAATTCCTACAGTGGAAGGTTAATGATTTTTTTAGGGAAAAAAAAAAGTGTAATTACACGGAACAGTGAGTTTCACTTATCACAGACGACTTAAAAAACTAAACAGTAGGTTTTAATGTATATTTTCACCAATTACTAGGGAATTTCGGAGATATTTTAATCATCAATTTTTCATCCGAAATAATATACTCAGTGAGAACGATTCCGCGTAATATGATAGATACTCGAATAGTAAGATTGTTAAATAAATTAAAAAAATATGAAAGGGCACATCTAATTCTTTAAATTTCTAAATTGGTTGGTACACGCTATAAGTCTTATTTGTCAGTGCCATTTTTAGTTTAGATTGTTATTAATGCGTAAGACGTGTTTTCTAATGATACGATGTTACGAAACCATTAATACTCAAAAGAGAAAAAAAAATACAATCTAAAGTAATTGTAAAGTGCTTGAATATGTTGTTTAAAATGCATTTACAACTTAATTTATTTTTGTTCTCATTTTAATTAAAGTGATAGGTTGGTTGATGATAACGAAATAAAATAATGTTTCTGGAGATGCGAAAGTAACAACATTTTTCGTTGTTCTAATAAAAAAAAAATCGTAAATCTTAATAAATTTGTCAAATTACATAAAGTTAGCTAATTTTAAATTATGATTTAGTAATGTTATTTTATTAAATAAAATTTCTTTCAGTTTATTATTATATTAAAACGTAACAATTGACTCAAATCGCTATCATAATATATTACCTTTTTTTTTTGATTTGTTTTTTATTCTCTTTATTTTAAATGTAGCTTTGATTCTATTAAGGAAAGCGTTAAAATGATGCAAGTTTACATCAAATTATTTTCTAAATTTAGGAGCAATTATGTAACTAAACATATCATTAGGAGGAGTGAGTATAAAATAGAGAATTATACATGTAAATGTTGTGTGGATTTTGGAAATTATAAGTGAAAGTTTCCTCGTGTATATTTTTGGTCTGTTACCAACGTGTCTATATAAATTTATGTGATACTTATTTACAAAGCTTTCATATGCAATGTGTGCAAACGAGTTTTTGAAATGCAAGCTTGAGCTATTCTAAATTCTAACATTTTTTCTTTACAAGGTACTTAAATTTGAGAGTATATGAATATTTTAGACAATGTTCAAATTAAGCAACTGCGTTTATAGTATGTCGTAAGATAACGAAGTGGTTAAAATTTAATTTTAAATATTTTTTTTTTGGTATTTAATAAAAAAATAAAGATTTTGCAACAAATAGTCACTGAAAGTTGATCAAATCTTAGTGTAAAAATATTAACTTATATTTTATTTATGTTAAAAGAAACTTTTTATTTTCAATGGTTATATATCGTAATAACATTATTTAAAATACATTTATTAGATTATAGATTAAGTATAATAAATTATGTTTCGATTATTTTCATTTCTTAACAAAACTCACCCAGTTTTGTTAAGAAATGAAGCTATTATAAAATTATACAAGTTGTTAGTTATTAACAATTTCTTTTCAAATTTATATTCTTCATTTTCAAAGTACGCTCAAAGAACTCTTTTTTACGACAGCTTTGTAGAAAATACCCATCATAGCATATTCTGCATATTTAACTGCGGTTTATTAATTCTGTATGTTTATTTATAAAAGCATAGATATTGGTGAGAATATTATAGTTCCTTGGAGTTGTTTCACTAGGAAATGTTAATAAATTCTTAATAAATAATTTTGATATAATTTTCATTAATGAAAAGGTAACACGATTTATTTTGAAAATGTCTATTTTAAAAAATAAATATTGTGTGCTTTACTCGCGCTTGTTATGTACAAGTTACTGTATTTAACACGCAATTTCTAACAAAACCAATCTTTTTTTTTCAAATTTCATTAATATTATCAATATTTTAAATATAGGTAATAATAGAAATATTATTAACACAGTTAGTATTGATTTGACATGCTAATGAATCCCTGACTTACACCTAGGCACCTAGGCGGTTCATTCCAATTTCAGCCATAATAAAAATATAAAAAAATAACAAAAATTTTATGAACAATTCCGCATAGTTGTTGCTTTACTGGGTATTTTCCAACTTCGTGAAGGTGCATTTTATTTGAAGGTTAAACTAAAACTATATATTTTCTATATCGATGAAGAAATTTATGCAGGCTATTGATGTCTTCCTAATTGCTATACACTCTTTATAAACTTTAAGTGTACTGTATTTTAGATTAAAATTATAGTTATAGAGATGATTATGATATGACATTAATTATAACACAGAATAGTTTTAATTGGTGTAAGTATGTATGTACATGTCGAATTGCTTCTTTACTACGACTGTTGCTTTAATGAGACTATTGCTGTCAATTATGCATATTTATTATGTAATGAGACAACTCGCTTTTCAGTGTTGTAATACTCAGTACGCCAGTACGGTCCATAGCTCACATAAACGTTAACGAAAACTTAAGACGCTATTTCTGATAACAGTTTAATATTGTTTGTTAATTGACAAAAAATCAACTAAATTATTCATTATTTAATTTGAATATGTCCCAACGATGGTAACGCAATTTTTTTATTTAAATAAAAAATAAATATTCCTCTTGCTATATATGCGCTGATAATGGCACAATGTTATAGAGCACTCTCTATACATATAAAGTCCTGTTTCTGATTCTTATTGCGTTGCTGCCCTTGTTAAAAGTATCTATAAGCGTTGATTCTTTAGTTTTATAATTTAATTATATTTAAAAAAAAGTTCTTAAGTTACATCTGTTTTGTTGAACAAGAAATGTAAAAAAGTATTTTACTAATGAAATTATGCTAATAGAAAATTATTTGTATGTGAGAAAAAACTAATGTAAATTTATTAAAATTAGCTGAGCTAAATGTAGCTATGTGAGTTAATGTTTATAATTGCGTGTTTATCGTGTACGCAGCTATTGTGCTGAATTTGTATGAAAATGTCTAATATTTACAAAATGTGAAATTTTATCTCTTTATAAAATAAATGTATTACACGTTCGATTTACACATGAAAATTTTGTATTTTATTTATATTTAAACTTCATTTGCAGAGTGTTTGCGATGTTATTAACATTTATTGAAAACTTTGTTAGTACTTGTAACGTAATAATTTCGAAAAAACAAAAAAAAAATTATTCAATTCACAATTCGTCAATAATCGCTTCGCTGACCTCATCGGATGACATCGCAGGACTTCTTCCTCGGCGCATTGGCGACTTTAAACGCGAGCAGCAGATGCTGACCCCGACGGTCGACAGGGTATTTTACCTTGGGTCTCGTTGACCTAGTTAAATGAGCGCAAATACTTGCGATATACATCATGAGTCAAAATATCAAAAATTAAAACTAATCCTGTTACGAAACTACTGTAATTATATAATTGGTATATTTTTTGAACTTGTTGTGACTTGAGGAAACTTCATCATATTTACAATTATTATTACATCTTGTACTAATTTCACAACACATTTTATTTATGTAACCGACTGATTTCGCCTTTCGGCATCTTCAGGGTCAGCCTGAAGATAAAATGTGTTGTGAAACAAGTACAAGAGATAATAATAATTGTCTATATAATTGATATTTTATGAAATTTGAGGTTACATTACGTACGTCGCAGTCAACCTGTATGTTAACAGATGATGATAACGTCGATGTCTTTGCGGCTGTTGTCTACTACGCACGAGATATAATTGTGCCGCAACTCGTCTTTACATTCCCGTATGCAATGAAATGGGATAAGATTGGAGGGAGCGTCAGATGCAGCGTCAGTAACACGGGAAGCAACACAATACGACCAGACACGAAAAGCAATAATTTGTATGTTCGCGCTAATATCAGCTTCGGCTGATATTCAAACCCTGGAGCAGCTTTTTAGCAATTAGAAACGACACGGTCGTCAATCAGTCGCAATGGTTTTAACTTAAGCAATGAAAATAAATATTTTAAACCGATAAAATTCGCGGCGCAACCCGTAAAAATATCTAACAGCCATTTCCTTACAGTCGATATTTAGATTAGTTAGAATGGACTAACGAAAAAATCTTACATCTCACGGCGTCAGACAGATGACAGATACTTTCAAAACAATGCTGTACCAAAAATACACTGACAGATAGTAGGCTGCAGGGTCTGAAGTGCGAAGTGTCTGATACTGTGACAGCGCATTCGTCTGCCAAGCGGAAAATCCTGCTTATGGGAGGATCGTAGGTTCAGCAGTGGACTTTTCACAGACTGATGAAAATGATATCCTCATTAGAGCATACGTAAGAAATATTTAAAAATATTATTAATTAATATTTTTTTGACTTCGTCATCTTTTAAATGAAAACTAACCTAATATCGAACTAATTATTACAAAGGACGTAGCTGTAACTTGTTTTCTTTTTTATACATCCATGTGCCATAACTGTCTATTTTTATCTCTGTCTATTTCTCGGAGCCTCAGAATAAAAGAAACAGCTAATGTAAGTATGGCCACTTAGCACTGTGTGTATAATCCGGGACATTGTGTGACCGTGTAGTCGGTCAATTCATTGATTGGTCTGGCTATAAATTTAATATAATGCTACTGTGTTTTGTTTCTCCAGAATAACAACAAGAAAAGAGGCGTAAAATATCCAGAATTATCATTTCACACGTCACGTCACAGCAAAAGCCAGTGCAACCACTGAAGCACATAGAGTCAAGCAGTAGCTTTTGCTCAGCCGGCGTGAAGTAGAGGTAGCTTATGCTTCTGCGTTTCGTTTGGTAAGTGGAGTTACCGGAGGCCCCCTCACCCTCCCTACCTCCCATCCTCATCCTCCCTTCCAACTCCCAAATATCCTTAAAGATTGGAACCTGCAGCCCCTCTGGTGCAGCTGACGTACTTGGGCGACTGTAATCACATATCATCAGGTGAGCCGTATGCTAGTTTACCTCCCTTCGCATAAAAAAAAAGTCTTTAACAACTATTTCATCTGCGATTTTTATACCGAAACTCAATAAACATTAAAGCTTTACACATGTTATCTGTATGAGTGTCTTTTGACATATTTATAAAAAATACAAAAATAATGTTGCAAACAAAATAATTGAGGGATTAAGAGAACGTTTTGATTTTTAATATGCCTGCCTTATTGTATATAGCGTGACTCATTATTTGTGTTGTTTCCATCGGTCTTCTAGCAATGGTTAGATTCTGAAGACGTTCGCTAGGGTTGTCCATTTCCAACTTTTATGCGGTCGAGGGGTCTTTGTATCTTAAATCGACTCTAGGTGAAAAATTACTGCTTCCTTATTGGGTTAGAAGTTTTATGTATAGTAGTGTGTTGTGCCAACCCATGGGTTGACTGGCAGAGAATCCCAATAGGCATTAAGTCAGCCCTTTGTCACCTCATATAATAAGGTGTGTAAGCAATAAAGTTATTTAATTATAAAAATAAATAAATTGTGTTCGTTTTTAGGATTTAATTTTTATATATTATTCTCAATGATTAAAGAAGATAAATCCTCTCAGATCTCATGGATTACAAGCAATTTTATCAAATACCTTCGGGCATACTACGGGCCCAAGCTCCCGGAAATGAAAATGTTGAATTTAGAGATTATTCTGTCGAGCTTAGTGTTGTACTTTTTTAAAAGAATATTTTTCGAAGACATGTTCAATACAGTTTTATTCATTTTCTTTATATTTCCATTTTAGATGCCAGAAAGCTTTTTAAGAAAAGAAACAATATTCGATGATAAGTGGTTATGAATGAATATTTAATGTGTATTTATTAATATATTATAATTGTTTAAAATATAAGTAATCATTACATGTGTTTAAGTCACATTTCTTAACACACCACCTTGATATTTTAAAGAAATCTGAGTAAAAAATAAAGATTCGGTTTAATTCGGTTGCCTAACGCATTCCACTTCTGTTATTGCAATAACGGATTGCAGAATCTATTATTAGTAATTTCACCCATCTGCTACTATTGTTTTCATTGACCGAGTAGATCGGAGTCCTGCAGTGGAAAGGCTATTGATAGTAAAATAGTTACACAAACCGTTTCAACATATTTCCGGTTAACTAATAGTACTAAAATAGCAAAATACCCTTTCATTCTCAAAATCTCTCCCTTGTTATAGTTTTGAAACACATTTTAATTGTTATATAAGTAACCGACCGGTTTCGGCATCATGAGGGTATTCAAATATATTATATAATGGTATTATATGCGATAATGGTAATTGTCAATATGGTGAAGTTTGACCAAAAAGTGACTACAATCGCAAATATAAAATATGTGAAAGTTCGTTTGTTTTCATGTTTGTATTTCAACTATGCGCAAACGGCTGAACCGATTTTGATGAAATTTGGTATAGAGATACCTAGAAGCAGCAATTTCATTTACTTGATTCATAGGCTATTAGCAGTAAGTAGGAAACATGAAAACTTGTAACGAAATAGCTAACGCGTCGACAACTTTTTTTTTAACCGGTTTGCGGTATGAGGTTGAGTATGATTTTTTTGTAAAGTTTGCTCAATGCAAGTGATAATAAATGCATTTTACGCTTCCTATATTTTCAACAAGTTCACGACGTCATAATAAAAAAAAAATTATATGTCACGAGATAGTAGAAATTGTAGAAAGTACAGTTTTTCACAGAATTAGTCACTTAATTTTAAAAGCTCATATAAATTTATTACAAAAAGTTTCAGTGTTCTATAAGTAATTGAAAAATCGTCAAATATCAAAAATATAAGTGATTCATAGTTACCGTACCTTTACGGCCTGTAAATAGTCCACCGCTGAACGTAGGCTTCTCGCATAAGGAGGATTTCCCATAATCGCCACTCTCGGAGAGCAGAATGGCGATCACAATACCAGACACATCGCTTATCCGCTGCTGACGGTCATCGGTAGCTTGATTATGGTCCAGTGGTTTTCCAGATGCTAATCCCGCCATCTGTTGGTAGCTATTATGACATTCAATGATTTTCTCTTAGTCGACTCTTACTACATCCATAAGGGCGAGGAACTTTCTTAGAGCGATACCACACAGTTACTAATAACGGAATACATACAGGAAACACTTCTTAAGGCGTTCTTTTGTAATACATCTAGATATAAATAAATATATACATATGTACATACATTTTAAAAATTTTGCAAATATTTTTCCAACTAGAATACTACTGAAATCTTTTTAAATATATTTTAATTTTCTAATTAGTTACTCTTCTTTCAAAATTTTGTAGCACACACTTAAGGGAAGGAATTTTCTTATTATTAATATTCCTTCTCTTAAACATTTATACTAAAGTTTTGAAGAATAGCTCCGGTAATAAAGTTAAACTAATTTTTTCCTCTGGCGGCAATTTACAACACCAGCGCTGGAGAACTTTTATTTTAAGGTAATTTATATGGCATTATACTTTATTATGGACACAATAATTTAAAACTTATACGTATTTGCTTTTTGGACCTCCTTTCAAGGAGTATAGTAAGTAAGTATTTCAATACGTTTTTGGTTTGATTTATAATTATATTTTTTTTTACCTTATCATAGAATGATTGTGTGATACTCGTATGTTTACATTTTATAATGATTACTTCTCTACTAAGATTTTGACCTCTCTTAATCGCGTATCACGACACCCGGAGAAAGTAAAGGGGGTGGCAGATTTTTCATCCACAACCAGACTACATTTTAACCGTTGTATAACAAAAAAAAATATTTTTTAATCTACTACGCGAAGTGCATTTATAGTAAATATACGTGCGTAGGTCATGGTTGAGCCTAGTGGCGACTATGCGCTCTAGTGCGTTAGGTGTTCGAGTATATTTTCTCTTAAAGACACACTAAGGGATATAATTCATAGCGATTGTTACTGCGAACAAATCCCGTAGTCTCGGTGAGACGCAAACTTATTTACTGCCTCAAACTTTAACAAGGTAGTATGTCTGTGCAAGATATGAGAAATTTAGAAATCTACTACGTATTCGTTCAATAGGCGGTTGAGACATCTGGCAGTTATAAATTAATAGTATTGGCTAATTTGTTCATAGTAAAATAAAACAACTTTTCAATAATATTACAGGAAAATATAGCCAAAACAACCTTCATAATTATTTTTAGTTCGGGTCTCAGTACTTATCGAGATAAATCCAATGAGTCTAAACATAATGGGACTATCTGTAATTCAGTTGAAGCGTTGCTAGGGCCTGCATCCGAATCCATGGTCATATCAGCTCGATGGTGCAATATTATTGCATTGTCGCCGAATTTACGTAATTGTGCCCAATTTCAGCTCAATCGGATCAGTCATCAAGTGTCGGAAAGACACACGAAGAAAGCAAGTCAAATAAAAGTTTCTAATAAGAACACGCAACATGTATATTTTATTTAAAACTTTAACATGTTATTAACGTAATTTACAGAAATCGATTCCGGAAAGTTTCAACCGAATTCAATACTAATATCATGGTAATTATTCCAACGTAATTGCTTTTCACCGTCGTGACGTTCCTTTTATCGGTTGCAGTAACGTCGCTAAATTTTTAGTTGATGAGCGTTCTTAAATAGTTATATATTCATTATCTCTATATTCTCAAATGCAGCGATGCTGATGGTATCGCTTGTAATCGTTCGTCCACGGATAATGCCCGTTTTCACCAACTATGCCTAAATCGTCTCTTTACTAAGAGCCACTTAGATTAAGGAGACTCCTAAAGCAGTCCTGTACTTAATTAACTCTTTTTTACCTTTTTTTTCTAGAAGATTGCCCGCTGCAAACGAGCATGCGGCTCATCTGATGGTAAGTGATCACCGACGCCCACGAACAGCCGCAACAACAGAGGAGCTACAGTTGCGCTGCTTTAAGGAAGGAATAGGCTCTTTTCTTGAAGGTCCCTAAGTCGTAACTGTTCGGAAATACTCCTGGCGACAGCTGAATCCACAAAGTCGAAGTGCGTGGCAAAAACCGTAGAAACACGCATTTAACTAGGAGTCTCTTAGGTGACAGAAAGGAAGGAGATAGCTAGTTTTATTGCAAATTTTCGACAAATTATGAGTTATATATCCCGTCAAATAAAATTATGTCCGTATATTGTTTATTACAATTGCCTTTTAAAACATAGTCACAGCTCACAGACAAGATGACAGTTGAACTTTTGGCGCGAACTCGTAGAGTTATAGTTGTGTCTTATATTAAATTTAGCTATATTTGTATATTTAGATTATAATATGTATAGTATTGATACTGTGTTGCAAGTGCTTGTGAATATGTACAGTAATTGGAAAATTCAATTGAAGCCAGGAAAAATCGACGATTTTCGTTATGGTGCAATCAGCCTTCCTATTTACTTGAACAAGCTTGTCAAGCTCGATTGGATTAATATCTAAAAATTGTTATAAAATCACTTTGATACTGGCAGATATGTAACACTGTTGACATAAAGGACTCCACGCTATAGGAAAGAAAAAGAAAAAAAAGATGACAGTTGACATTCATTGCCAGTTGCTTGTAACTTGTAATGTGGCGAATTTTTTTTAAACCGATTAATGTAACCAATTCGTGGTATTAAAAAGAACACTTGGTTCACCTATATAATTAAAAAAGCCTCTCGAATTTTTTAGCAAAATGGTCTTGCCTTTTTCGTCAAATACGTGGTCGGTTAAATAATCTAGGTTGTCACCAACTGAACTGTCTCTATAGTTCCAACACAATTTAATAAAATATTTACGGAATATAAGCAAGCCAGTACTTAGAGATAAGTGTTTGTTAAGTGGTCACTATTCGGGGCCCCTAAATATAGGGGGTCTCTTTAGGCCTTAAGTGTCTCCTAAATGTTGGTGAAAACGAAATTGACGCTAAGGGGAACTTAAATTGTCTTAAGAGGACTCTTTAAGTTTTTTCATCATTATCTTCCCCTAAAGCGATACTTCCGTAAAGTGCCAGAAACAAGGGACATAACATACAACCAGACCCGTAAACCAATTCACACAAATTGTGTATTGCACAAATATTGGCTGTGATTCGAACCCAGGACCTATGGCTCAACATTTGGGTAGTAGTAGGGTAATAAAATAATCATTGTATCCCGAAGTACATCGATGTTCTTCGGGATACAATGATTCAATATTCCATTTATACGTGATATATTAGTGATACACGCGAGGTAGTAACGGTGTTCCGTATTTAAAATAGAAAGAACAAGTGACTACAAATATCACTGCAGCAATCATGATGATGTATGCAGAATAATTGAGAGATCGGGCATTATTTGATTGCGATAATCGTGTTAAATATACACATTGAATAACGCGGCAAAATTGTCATCAGGTTTCAAGCTACATTTCGTAGAAGGTGAACTATTTTATGTTGTGATAATACAGGCAAGTTAGGTAAGAGAAGACCAAATAATTAATACTTATGAAAATTCGGATTAAATAAACCCAATTTTTAAATAAATTCAATGTCAAATTCATCTCAGCTCTTAAAACTACGAAAAATCTCGTCCTCTAAAATATACTTTTGAATAATTGCAATTATATTATTAAGAATCATATCAGAACTTATGACACTAGAAGGCTAAGCGAATATCAGTAAGGATATGAGGTTTGTTTTACTGCCAATAAGAAAGTTTAAAGTCTCTCATTGAATGATTGAGAGGATTATCCTTGTAGTGTTTCTGAGTAATATACACTTCGTATGAAACAATTCGAAACCCTACCGAATATAAATTTCTGGCATAAACTAACTCCTAATGAAATACGTAATTTAATAGCTGGCATTTCGGTCATTACAATGGTGTACGAAACTCCCCAATACTCGGAAGTTAAGTAAGAGACGCATCAGACCACGATGAAATATAGATGAACGAAAAATAACACGGTATGATTTTGTCGAGGAATGAGTTCACATGAAACGTTTGTGAAATATTTTTGTAGATAACGGCTAAGGCAGAATAGTGATACTACTTCAGACTTCTTTATCAACCTATTTAAGTGCGCTGTTGAACTTAAGCCTCTCCAAGAAAGCGTCAGTAAAAGCCAAGATGTAATGAATGAAATGAAAAATGAAAGGATTACCAGTCCTCACCACGCTGATTAAATGTATAATGGATGATGTATGCAGAAGTTAGCTATTATTAAAGTAAATTATCACCCAGGGAGTACCATCTTCAAAGTTCTCAATAAGTCATATCTTACATAAATCGATTTTATTGACTGAATGTTTATTCAAATAATTTATTCGCTAAAAGTACATTGTCAATACAAATAGACAGTAAATTTAGGTATTGTAATCACACAGGGTAGTAGGTTAGGTATTGTAGCCGTGGTAGCCTAGTGTTCAGGGCGCTCACTTTAGGTTCACAGAGCGAAAGTCTCCTGGGTTCGGTCCCGGTGCCGCCACCTACAAAATTGTTAATAGCAATTTTAAGTGCTGTATTTACCACGTGAACAGAACTACACCGATTCCTGCCAAGGATGATTAGCGTGACTATTGAAATCTAAAAACATCCTAATTTCAATAGAGAACATCATTCTCTGGGCGCTACCACCGTCCAGTAATAAATAACATTAAATCTAAAACTAACTGCGACTGCACGACCTCAAGATAATGTGAGCACATTTTGCGTAGATCCGACCAATATTAATAATTAAAAGCTGAAGGCAGCCCGAGTTGACCATGAAATCTGGACGTCTAACACCTTAGTCCACTCGTCACCACGCCCGCTTTAAAGCACTCAAAACGAAAATATAAAAACAAAATTAAACGCGATAAAATCCGTAAATAATTAAAAATAAATCATTAAAATTATTGTTAATATTAATTTGAATTTTGTTACGTGGTAGACTCCAGCGGCGACTTTGGCTGCTGCTCGAATGGGCTGGCTCCGTGAAGTAGAGGCATCTTGTGCTTCTGTATTTCATTCGGTGAGTGAGGTAACCGAAGGTTCGCTCCCCGCTTTTCCCAACTCCCGTCCCCATCATCCCCCCGATCTCCCCAAATATCCTTAAGGGTGGGCAACGTCCCGGCAGTTTGGTGTTGCAGATGTAAGTGGGTGACGGTAATCACTTACCATCAGTTGAGCCGCTTGTACGGTGCCACCTTACCTATAAAAAATAAATCAAAAAAACCTTGCTCTAGTTGTTTCTGCCGGTCTCTAGCTATCTGACTTACTAAATGATAGTAAAGTTATGAGATAATGTCTTTCATCTTTTAAAGTATTTAGTACTAAAATAAGACGGCATTCTGTTCTTCAGTAATAGAACATTTGATGGAAACACTTCCAAGTCTTTGTGCACAGGTGTGGTGAATGGCTGGGCGAAGAACAAATTGCTTGTAATTTTGTCACTGAATCCCGCCATTGCGAAATCTGAAAAAAATTATATGATTAGTAATTCGTTTCTTTAAATGCTTTAAAAACAAACTTTCGTATATATATTTGTGTCGACTAAATATGTGTCCATAATTAATAAATAACTGAAATGTCTTAATGTAATAAAATTTAGACTTATTGTAAGAATTTTTTTCATTTATTTATTTCCACCATAATCTGAAATCTGATTCAATTACTTATATAATATAAAATTATATTTTTCATTAATCATACACATAACAACATATGGATATAGATACATTATACGTATTATAATTCTTTTTGTTTACGTTTAAAAAGATAAATTAACAAATATTTAAAGCTGCTAATAAAGTAAACATACTAAATAGAAATAAGCATAATTTTTCGGAAATCGATAATTTTAAAGATTTTGGCATAATTGCATTGCACAAAAAAAACAATAAATGCATATATTACCAAGTCCGAATAGAATCAGAGCACCACCTTCTTCACCACAACTATCACCTACACGAGTTCTACATTCGACACTCGGTAATGTACACCACCAACATTTAGTACGCGACACGTGCTTGGGGTAGCAATAAGGCGTTGTCCAGCGATTAGACTCTGCAACGTACAACCGTGACACTCGTTTCGATATCTTTACAAAAATTTTGCTAATTATATATGTGTTTATAAAATTATTTCTACGTCCATCATCAACCTAATTCCACAGTTTCCATAGATATACACTTGAGTAGACTTTTCCCTGGATAAAATTTTTCGCTGTAGCCCACTGGCCTATTTGTGTTGCGGTCGGTCACCAATATGGGTAGTTTATCCTTTTACACATTACTAATATTCCTGTTAACCGCTCCAACTCAGCCTAAGAGCCTACATCAAGAGTGGTTCACGATATATTGAATGGCGGGCTCGAACCTGCGACCTCATGCTTTATAATTCGTATATCTAGTCTAAGCTAATTATTTAGCCAAGTAGTATTTTTCTTCAAGAATAGACGGGGTGGCAGATTCTCCTACTTATCCTATACATGGCAACATCTTTACATACAAAAAAATGTAAAAAGACGTATGCATGGATTTAAAGCACATAGCTTAGCCGAAAGTACGCTAGTAAAAAAACACCCACAAATAAGTAAAGACCTTGTGTTAGAAAATTTAGATCACGTAAGTTACACAATAGACGTAAAGGTAGAATTTTCCGCTGATGTTATTCATTCCTCCATAAACAGAGGCGGAATGCTTATCTACTAACTAAGGTAAGCATTGCGGAAGTGAATTTACATTTTATCGCGCTGAAGCACCCGTTCTTAACTCACTAGCTGTTTGAAGAAATGCCGCATAGAAGTGATATTGACATTTGCGAAAAAGGTTCGGTCGAATAATGGTGCGATGCAAGGAGATTAAATGATTTTGTTATGTTCTTTAATGTTTTGGTGCGATGTAACAGACTTTTTTTATTCAGTTATTTTTATATACCTAATTAAATAAAGTATATAATTGGAATCGACGAGTAATAAAAAAATCGTTTTGTAAACTTTTTGCAAAATATTAAATCTCTCGATGTACTATATCATTCATGTATTGCTCAATATCATAGTGATTTTCAAACAATCTTTGGTTAATAAACTTTTTACAACTGTATAGTATATATTTGAAACCTATCTCCCTTTTGCATTAAAAGGTAATTGTAACGTTTCGACAACGAGTTTGTTTCCACGCACATTTGTACGAAAGTTTTGTAAAGAGGGTCCTGCGATAAAATTACACGCAATTTGTCCTCCGGTATGGCAATTTAAAACACGAACAGTTTTCTTTTGTAATTTTTACTGTAATATTTTCCTCTTCCTTTGTTTAATAATTTTTATTTAATATTCATCTGAAATCTGACTAATGTCAAAATAACATCACATAATACATTTATTTTGAAAATGCGATGTCAATATTGTGTTCAATAAATACGTAAAAACGGCGTATGATAACGTTGTACAAAAATCAGTACTGTTCTGCGTCTTTTTAAATGTATAAAATTTTAATTTTAAAAAGTCTCAGAACGAAGACGTTTTTAAAACAAAAACTATTATTTTTTAAAAAAAAAATTCCGTAGTCCAACAAAATACGGGCTAGTTTATGATAAGCAGACGTGAGGAATATATTAGTGAAAAACAGAGATAATTTTACGCCCATACATTTTTTTACGCCCATACATTCACGCATGCATGCTCTGCGATTATGGGTAATCTTAACTTAACCCTGCTTTAGTGTATGTATATCAATTTGGTTGATATTCGTTCGTCTAGTCCTTCCCTTGGCGTCAGATGGCGAAATAATCAACTCGAAAAATACCAGACCAAAATTAAGCAGACAGCAGCGTCTAAAGTGCAAGGTGTCGCCTTCCGAGTGTGGCGATAATGAGAAATCATCCTAATGGGAGAAGCCTATGTCACACAGTGGAGTGGAGACTATTTACAGGCTGTTTAGGATAAAGATAATAAGTGGTTTCCTTGCGTTAACAGTAAGAGCATAATTTCTTCACAAAAACACTACCTTTATACTTTTCTATAAATCATATCTATTAAAATACATAGGTATAAATAAGCAAGCACTTTTCGCAATCTCCGTGTAGAAGCGGTGTAAGAAAATGTCACAGTCTTTCTTACCAATAGGAAGTCAGTAATCTGTTGCTACTCTCTATGGGTGATAGGCGTGATTGTGTTGTATGTGTTTATATATTTCTTGACGTGTTGATGCAAAAAAAAATATTGTCACTTGGAGGGTTATAAAGGACTGATTTATAATATTTATAATTAAATACTTGTTACAAAACAAATAATGCAACAATGTACTCGAACAATGTTAAAAGTTAACATTAGTGCTTAAATTAATTAGTAGATAAAATGCAAACTATATTTCAAACTATGTTTTGCAAATTTATTTTTAGCGTTTTAGTTGGTACAATAAAATGTTATGGTTTGTTTTTATGATCAAACGAGCTTTGGACAAATTATAATAATATGTATATAATGATTAATCCTGTGTGTTACACTTAAACACATTAGAAATTTGGACAAAATAAATTGGAGAACTATTGCATATGCAGAAATTTTACTCTAATCACTCATAACATTCTCATTAATTGATATCCAAAATATAACAATATAAATAAAATAATTTCTTAATGAATGCCTATTCTTAAGTATAAAGTAATACAAGATCTTGAAATAATAATAAGAAATAATCTCATTCACTCAATTTGTGTTTCTGGAGGTTCCGCTGGCGATCTTATTTTGGCTATGGAACCGATCATTGAAAACTAAAAACGACTGAACCTACCACTGGCACCACTAAACACACAAATATCGAGAACAGATTATGGATGAGAAGATCCTGGAGCAGAAAGAAGCGTTGCAGCATTTCCAGCACCATATATCTACCCGGACCCTAATGAAAAGAGAAAAAAAATGATAGTGTAAAAATAATTAGATACTCATCATTGATTCAATTCAAAATTTTATTTTGTATTCGCTGAATTATATTGTGTATTTTATTAACAAATACCCAATTGATAAATTAGTGAAATACAAAGTTGTTAGTTCAAGCTCGATCCCAAATCTAAATTATGTTTGCGGTCTTCTAGTTTTCCCTAGTTAGGTTACGCGATGAATGTATTCTGGGTTAATATTTATCTGGTTCTTCAATTATTTGGATTCTGTTACGAGTAAATTACAACAGATTTATTGTGTAGTTTAGAGAGACAATTAAGTTTCATTGTTAATTTAATCTTATTTTTTGGATTGAAACGAGCTAACAGCCTATGGACACGTGAAAACAAATTCAATCGAAGGAGGTTACAGATGCGTTGTTGCATAGCCCAAATATACTAGCTATGTAAGAGTTTACTTTTTAAACCGAAGGCAAGAGTGATTGCGCTGCTGTCAGAAATGGGTAGGAGAGTGGTACCTACCCGGACGACTTTTTTTTTTATTGGAAAGGCGGCAAACGATCAAGCGGTTCACCTGACGGTAAGTGATTTTCCCTCTGTCGGATTAGCGTCACCCACATACATATGCAACACCATAGATGCTGCAGGTGCGTTGCCGGCCTATAAGGATATTTGGAAGGTGGGAGGAAGAGGGGGGGGGGGAGGGGTGACGGCTACCACACGCACCAAATGAAACGCAGAACCACAATATACCTCTACTTCACGCCGGTATTCTGCGAACGTTATGTACGATTTTATCATGGGGCTGGACACAGAGACGACGATAGGCTCTTCGCCTATAATGTTGTTTCAAATTTGCACTGCTGAAAAGTGGATTCTTGTTCTCTGTTGACCCCAGTATTGTGTATAAGGTCGAGATCTCATTTAAGTTATTAAATGAAATTATGTTATATTTTTAAAGAGTAATTATCAATTTGAATATGTTTCATGTTTCGGCTAATTATCTTTTTTTTTTCAAGCATAGTTTAAATTCGGTCGCCCGTCTGCAATTTTCTCTGACAGCAACATACCGAATGGCGTAAACACTTGGGATTCATTTCGGGCGGCTCTGGGATAACCAGTGGATCAAGTAAACACACTAAGGAGAATAAATGACGCCCTTCGCTTTATCCCTCGCCGCACTCCATCGGTAATCCGATTATTTTCAGAACACAAACTTCACTATTTACTGCGATTGCGTTCTTGTGACTTATTTAGTGAAGGACGCAATTTTTACTTTAGAAATGAATGGAAAAAAAATAAGATTGCTTTTAAACATCGTTATAAAGTTAACAACAACTGACACAGACTTATTTCTCACAGAGTCATTATCTTTGGAAAGTTTGCTAATTGCCAATGATGATTATTTCCAGTACGAGTCTGTCAGATTTAGAATATTATTGATAGACGGTTTGGCTAATCCAGATGGATTTTCTGCAATCAGATAGATCGTGGTCATAATATTTTTACAAAGAATTCTGTACACAACCGAAGTATATTATTATAATTTCGAAGCACTGAGTTGTAATTAAAAAACAGTCAAGTACGAGTGGGACTCGCGCACACAAAAAAATGTGTTTTCAATTGTTCATTCAGTTCGGGATCCTTAGCATGTATCCGACTCACACTTGGCTGGTTTTTATTACAGGTGTTTCATATTAGAGTTTGTACTATAACCAAACCCAAGTTAGATAGAGTAAAAACAAGCAAAGGTAATTTTATTGTATAGGGACGCTTTTTTGTTACTTATCCGGCATAATAGCAGATATTCTGTAAAAATTTAAACCAGCTACCAATTATAATGAGAAGATACATTTAAAATTAGGACAGATGGACGGACGGACAAGCGTAGACTTAGATTATTGAACGTAAACACTATTCAAATATACACCATAAAATAATCTAACAATTAGAAACAATAGAACATAAATAGTTAACATTTGCTGCAATTAATACCGGTTGAAAAGAAAGAAATTTATTTTCTCAAATTTTTAACAACCCTTTTAACCTCGTGCTAAATTACTTCAATTAGAGGACCCAATTCTTCTCCGGCCTTTTAATTGAGCTATTCTGACGAGTAATCATTATAATTACATCTATTATCATTCAGTATTCATTCATATTTTGTTTAAATTACAGTTTACAAAATTACTTACACTTTTAAAATCTATAGAAGTTTTCTGAGATCTAGAATTATTGTCCTTAACATTCATTGTTCAGAAATGTAAAAATGTTATTTCAACTAACAAAAAATATCATAATGAATGGTTTTCTTTTTAGAGAAATATTAATTAGACGAGGCGGAAGTGGACCACTATCAGATATTATAAAACATAACAATATTCGTTACATAAAATTAATTTAGATTGGATACTTTCGGACCAATATTTGATGCATAGTAAATTGGCAGAGCGTGATAATGTAATTACAGCGTGATCTCTCGAAAAAAAAATTGGCTGTTGGCTGATTGACAGGCTGTTGATAACCTATTCAGATTGTTTTGCACTTTTGATAATACACCATAAATACGAATAAGGAACTTACATGAACAAAAGATGAAAACAATAAAAGAAAAATAAAACTATTCTTAAATAGAATTCGATATACCCTGAAGTTTGTATTCTGAAAGTAATAAGATTGGCGTAGTGCGAGGGATGGAACGTAGGGCATCATTTGTTTTCCTTAATGTATTTGCTAAAGCCACCCCCGAATGTATAGCTTTTTAAACTATCGTAAGAAGAAAACGACAACTACAAATAATATTATAAGGGCTTTAAAATAATTTCGTCTTCTTTTCATCCAATTAAATTTATGACCAAGTTGGACAGAAAAGTCTCGTATTTTAAAGCATAAGATTCAAATAATTTTTCGTCTTTCAGCCAGAGACTAGAAACCTGTTAGAGCTTCTCTTCTGCTACACTTTTCTGGAGCAATGGTTAAAGGTAAGCATATTCAGTCATCTGTCGGTCGCCAGAGCCTCATACCTTAGTCAGCAGAGCGTGGGTTGCGTGCGGGTGAAGTTGACATTTAGAAAATAGGTTTCATATTCCTCCTTTTATGTCTGATGTTGTAAGAAATCAAGTCACGTCGTGAAGGCTTTGAATTTCAGGAACGGTGTCACTACCTCTCTAGATATACACAACTTCTTATGTAAATAAAGGAAACAAAATAGCATTCAGTACGTTTCCCTAAGCAAGTTTGTTAACGATCGTAAACGATGATTGTCCTGTAGGTTGTCACTCCTGTAGGCTAACACGGTATGCGTCTTGGCCAATAAGGTATCACGAAACAGTGCAGCGCTACGATGCTACTAACGTTGTACAATCATGAGTTCCAGTTTGCTACAACTAATATTTAGCTTCATCTCCTTGAATTTAAAAACATTCGAAGAAGATAAGACGTGTCATCTCAAGTCGTTTACTTTTTTTTGCCAAGAGAGCTTCTAGCAACTTCTTGCTGGTGAACCCTGTTTCTCCAATGGACCTTCAAAATATTGCGAAAACAGATAATATGGAAAGCGTTTTTAGTTTGGTTTCTGTCGAAGCCTCATACAAGACTTCAGTTATAACGCATATCTGTTACTTCATCATTATAGTTTCATTTAATCATACTCTAACATGCGTACGGAATAACGTGGCTCTTTTTGCCGACAACAACAGACCACTGATGATTATTATCTGTCACTTGTCGCAGAACATAGCTTGTAGCGGACACCGCAAGTAGGCGTTCCGAGGCGCGCCGTTCATCAATGTTGTAAATATATGGTTGCACTCATGAGGCAAAATCGTGGTCTTCATTAGAGGTAGGAATACTCGTATATCAAAGTTTAATTTACCACTGTTCCATATTGGGAATGGTCATAATTGTCCATAAAGAAAAAAAAAATTTTTTTTTTATGGATTTTACGTTTTAAAATTACTTGCCATATAATCAAGTAGGTACATAGAAAGTTACACCTTATGTTACACCTTACACGTAAAGGATTCCTAATTCACGGACGGGAAGGGACAAAGGGTTGAGGTCCTTATACGCGCGACTGAGTAACAGGATTATAGAAAAGTCAATGTAAATACAAAAATATACAATTTATTTATTTGACCAAAACATAACATTGTGGTCTTGCATATCGAAGCCTCGGAGTCAGCAGGGTGTACCGTGTGTGGGTGAGTTTGACTATTGGGGAAAGATAGGTCCTTTATAATTACGTCTTAGAAACAAAACTAAGGAACAAAGTAAAAGAGATAGACGAAGTGATCCTTCGTATATAGTATGTCATAATCACCTTTACGGATAAAAAGTCTACTGATGAGCACAGATCTCCTCCAAAGATTGCCATAAAACTCGATTTTGAGAAATTTGTATCCATCAACATACCGGAACAACGTGCAGGTCGTCACATCGTCTGTCGGGAGGTCATTTTACACTACGTTTACCTGTACGAAGTTGCCTTTCGGGTAGCTATATTATATATATATAAACATTTTATTTTATTTATTTAAATTAAATTAAATTTGCATTACAACATTTTTAGATTTTTTTTTATATATATTAATTGTAACTAACAATAGTATTCATTTTAGTTTATCCATTTTGATATTTGTCACAACTTTTTAGATTATATCATTATATTTAATTTTTAAATCCTTAAAATCACATTGCATGATTTAATAAATTCATTATTAACAAATACAAACAAAATGGGTAACACAAATAGATTTTAATTTATTCTAAAAAAAATTAGCGATACATAATATATATTTTAATCATTTAGAAGATCCACTTCTACACACAGCTTTCTACAATAGTTTACAATACTTTAGCCATTTTGTACGTAACTTACAGTCAAAAAGGGATTTATATTTTACTTATTTACATATTTGACTGACTCGAGGTCTATCGAACTACACTAGTTACAATTATTGTGAGTTTGTGTCTGTAACTTTATATATATAATATATAAAACTTTTGTGTGAGTGCATGTGTATTTATGTATGAGTGTGTATATAGTAAATTACCTAATATATACTTATATAGGTCCCGATAAAAACGTATTCTCCAAGAGACGTAACCTACTTTGTTCATAAATTCTGTAAAAATGTTTATGTGGACGAATCTAAAGGGGTTTGTTAATAATAATAGTTAAATTTCGACATCTTTTCCAGTTTACTAACATTATAAAGTATTACAATTTTTCCTGATTTTCAATTAATGTACCACCGTCCAGGATGTTTGCTGCTCTCTCAACGATTCACTTCCGTAACATAAGAAGCATGTAAAATCTAAAGGGGTTTGTCGACTGCATAATATTTTTTATTATTT
The DNA here is from genome assembly GCA_029286595.1 of Bhutanitis thaidina. NCBI lineage: Eukaryota > Metazoa > Arthropoda > Insecta > Lepidoptera > Papilionidae > Bhutanitis > Bhutanitis thaidina. The sequence continues at coordinate 4,243,417 of JAGSMS010000022.1, forward strand.
CTCATACGATGTTTTTCTTCACTGCCGAGCACGTGATAAATTCAGCACTTAAAATTGCTATGTACAATTTAAGAGGTGTCGGCACCGGAGAATTCCTTTGAAACTAAATCGGGAGTTCTGACCCCTAAGCTGTTCCGTTGCATAAATTTTCTATTTAATCCTTCCATATACTTTCTTCGCACATGTATAGATCAGAGAAGTATTCACTTCTTAACTCCAATCGCAATATCGTCTTTTAAATGACACTTTTCTATTCTCACGTAATTTCTTTCAGCGAAATAATAATATTTTACAATTATAGTATATATATAGATTGTATTTAAGAGCCAAATCGCAAAATAACTAATTATAACTTTATACGCTGTTATTCATAAAGAAAGAAAATAAGTAGTATCTAACAAAAAAGAGTTAACATTGTTTATATTAAAAAATAACAACCTAAAACAACAGTGTGAACACCGGACTGGTATGGAGATTACCATTGTGCCCAAAATAGACAACGTAAATTGTAGGTAAAAGTTTGGACGAGCTGTCCAATTCAGATCTAGTTTAGTCACTTAAAGGCAAATTTTATAGAGCAGTAATTTCGAGCGCCGCGTGTTATGTGTGTCACTTATTCTCTTTGGACGCCCAACTTATTCAATAGTTTGGTAAATCCAAGTACGATGGGCAAAACGTTAAGTAAAGTAATAAGTTTACCCTGACCGTAAGGATGTCTGCCGTGTTGTGGAGTGAATTCCATACTGATAACAATAATTTATTTGTATGTCAAACTTACCAATAAAAAGGATAAGCTAAGAATTAGGCTGTCATAAATGTTAAAGTACCTTAATGTTAGTGGAAGATGAGTCTAAAAATTATTATTTAAATATTATGCCTGCCTTGAATTATCATGAATCGTTACGGCCAGCGACGTCTAAAGTAATAGTCGTTCGAAAAGTCCCCGACAACGGTTAAGCTAAATCCTGCCGTTGCAAGAAAATCGTTCAACAACACTTTAAAAACTGCTATGAAGGAAGTACGACTATTTCTTTCAATAAATTTACTTAAATACTCTGCTGAATAAAAGAGCCGAGGTAGCCTAGAGACCTGGGTTCGATCCCCAGGTGCCGGCACCAATGAATTTTTTAATAGCAATTTTAAGTGGTGTATTTACCACGTGCTCAGCGGTGAATGAAAACACCGTGAGGAAACCTAGGAGGTTATTTGAAGCCCGCCAACCCGCACTGGAGCAACGTGGCGGGCACTTACCTGCTCCTTAACCCTCTCTGATACTCGTACTTGAGAAGGAGGTCTTTGCCCAGCAATAGGCACTTACAGGCTGCTACTTTTACTCTGCTGAATGAATGATCTCAACTCTGACATGGACTCGTTTAGTTACCAACATGAAATGAAGGTTAATTTCCCTTGCATCCTAAAACGAATTTTTGTGCACTATTTTCTCACTCACTTTACTAGGCTAATGGAATATTATCTGCTAGATTGAGTATTTTAAAGCATGGTATACCTTGCTTCCTCTGTAGTAGGCGGAAATATAGTAATTTCCGGTTTGAAGTATCGTCGTCATGCTCGACGTACGCTCGACACATCGGTGGTTTAATTTCCTTAGTCGTGCGTATGTGCCTAGTACGTAAGGTGATTCTTAAGTACAATATTGAAAAAATACATATCATTCGATTTTCACCTTTAAGCTAAATTTCATTTAAGACGAAAATCATCTGAACATCCTCATAACTCTTACACATAATATAGCCCTCTCAAAAAAAAAGGTCTCTGCTAAATACCGGTAGAACTTATGGTTCTGCGTTTCGTGCGGTGAGTAAGGTAAGGCCCACTCTCCCTTTCCCCGTCCTTCCCCTTTCTTCTCCCCAAATATCTTAAAGGCCGGCAACGCACCTGCGGCTCCGCAGGTATTACAGATGTAGACATCTGTAATCACTTACCGCCAGGTGAACCGTATGCTCGTAAAAATGCCCGTAAAAATTATTAAGTAGAACCTCGATGGTTAGTTAGGTTAGTAAAACAAAATTAAATGAACCAAGTAACAGCGTAAATAATTTCGTTATTCCTTTACTCCAACTAAGTTGTGAAACTTTGAAACAATAGAAATTATTTTTTACGAGTTATATCGGGACTAGTGACGTTAGAATGATTAAGTGACTTCAAAAGTTGTAAAAGTCAGGCCGCATGTTTTAGCGACTTCAAAAAACTATGATCTTATCAATTACGTTGTAACTGATTTGACATTGGCAGAAATATACAAAGGGAAGCCATAAATTAAGAAAGAACTTCTTGTTCTGTTTACTGACTTCTCAGACATTTCCAAACCGATTTAAAATATTCCTTTTCTTCCGATTCCTATGAATATTTTGTGAAGATCTGATAAAGCACTTTAAAAATACTGCATAGAAGTCAGTTTTTGATTAAATAATTATTATAAATACGAACTTTAACATTCTTAGATAATTGTTTAAATGTCTACAGCAAATACTTGTTGAAATATTTAAATTAAAAAAAAAAGCAAGTCGAATTGCATTCACCGAAAATCGTGTAATACAATGCAAATAAAAAGTACTTTACAAATACGTGGCATGATTGAATTCATTCAGAATTCAATTCAGAATTCAACCTACGTATGATTACTTTTCCGTATTGAAAATGGCACATCTGTAGTAGTAGTTGAAAGTAAATTTATACACAGAGGCAAATCATAACAAATACAAATTTCGAAATGAATATAAAATAAACCCCAAAAAAAAAAATCATTTAATAGTCATTGTTATTTCAAAGGTTTCTCTTTTCTCCAAATGTTATTCTCACCTGCATATGATATGATTACTAATTGACTAACGAAACCCTAGGAAGCGAACAATGGAGGAGATTCATAAATTCTTAGTATGCTCATACATCTGTACATGTAAATGAAATTAAAGTTTCTGTGATTTTTATATAACTACTTTATCCTAAGCTCATGCGATTATTTGGACGGTACTAAAACAAAAAAAAAACCCTTTTTTTGCATCGGCACGTGTTTCCCCGGGATTATCTGGGAAACGACTGAATCGATTTTGTGACGTGACGTAGCTAGCAAGAGAAGGTATTGTAAGCTACTTTTGATCTGGAAAACTCTGATTCCTGCGCGAAAAAAAACAATAAAACGATTTCCTGATTTTAAAATTCCATACTAAGTCGTGGTAAATAGCTATTTTAACATAATACTCAACAATTAATACTTTGAGTTAAAAGTATGCCTTTAAAAGTTAATTTAATGCAGTATTATTAGTATTTATGCAGTTATAATTTATGCATTAAAGTACATTTTGTATCAATACAAAAAAACCTTACCAGAGTTCATCACGATGATTTATTAAAAATACATTTTTAATTCAATTGTATACCCCAAAGATAACTTTCGAGAAAGCTTTTTGAGCAGACAAACCGTATTAAAATAAAATACTAAGCTCTCACGTGAAGTATTGGGTTAACCGGTGGTCAGAGGTCTAGAGATTTTAGTCTTTTCAACCCGCTTTTCACTGGTGAAAACCTCTGGAGGTTGTTTGGAACTACGTGTCAGATGGAGCCCTCCCACATAGGAGATCGAACTCGAGTCTCCTGATTTTGAGGCAGATAGATCCCTAGCCACAGAATTAGCACCAAGCTATTAAAAATAACGCTGTTGTGGTACGAAAGGAGGTCACTAATGACATAGGTTTGTAGCTACATTACACTTGTAATGAGCAAATTCAATGCTTTTTAAAAAAGGTAATAAAAATATGCTATTTAATAAAATGTGGATCGGTGAAGTTGGGCGGACCTTCATGCTTATAAAAATAAATAAAGCAAAACAAAGTTTTATAGTACCGACTTCAACTATTGTTTTTCTCTTAGGAGTGGAATATTTTCTTCAAATTTAAATGTCCCTCCCGAAAAATCAGATAAATAATAATTTTGTTCAAAAACATTAAAAAAAATACAGCCAAATTGCATACCTTCCTCCTATTTCGAAGTTCATTGAAAATATAATGTGTGTATTAAATATTAATTACAACAATCCACTTTTTACTCCGTCTTATACTTAGAATAGTTTCTGTTTGTTCCCTATAGTTGTAGGGCTTAATAATGGACTGTATTTGAAGCATAATTCGTATTGACAATAATTATAAAAACCTGTACAGATCAATGTAGGTATTAACTAAGCGCGGGAATCGTAACCTTGTGCCGGCGGTTTATTGTTACACACTAAAATCAAAGCTGGTCGAGCAGTCAGCGATCAGATGACCGGTGCGTCCTGCTCCCCGAGCCCCGCGGGTCGTTTATCCATTGGAACAGTATCTTAAAATAAAATTAAAATACAAATATAATGAAACTTTTTGGTTTGGATAAAGCTCATTGTAAATTCACTAAGGGTAAGTAAACATTCCGGAACAAACATTTTGATTTTGTGTAGGCGGTGGAGTTTGTTTGTGTTGGAGAAGCCCGTGGGGTTAATCCTTTACGTCGATTAGGTCGGATAGCGGGAAGTGATCCGTAATGAGAGCTATAGATTCAAATAATGATTAGTTCTACTGTTTCATCTTTAATTTAATTATGTTGGTTCCAGAGATAACAAGTCATTCAAACACATTATAGCTTGTTATACATTAATATTATACATTTATGTTTCTGAAAAGTAAAAAATGTATCATTGTTTATTTTTATTGTTCTTTTATATTTATGTCTGTTATATTCCTTGTAGTATTAACAACTACAATTAGTAACATAAAATGTTTCAAATACGGCACAGCCGAATAAAAGATGGCGGAATATCCATCCGATCCGAATATGCCAAACCCTAATTGCATTGATTAAATGCCACTAGTTCGAAGGTCCCATGCGCAGACTTACTAACCTGCCCAGCGTAATACTTATGGGCAAACCTTCCATTGCCAGTTTTATCTGGCCTTTTCCAAGAAATATCTGTGTCCAGCGATGGACAAGATTTATAAGTCTGTGCTTAGCCAGGATTTGTCATAATCACTCCACGCTTTTTTTATGGGAATGGGGCAAACGAGCAAGCGCCTCAATTAATGGTAAGTGATTACCGTCGCCCATGTACATCTGTAATACCAGAGGAGCTGCAGGTGCGTTGTCGGCCTTTAAAGATATTTGGAAGTTTGGGGGATGGGCATCCGGTTACCTCACTCACCGAACTAAACACAGAAGCACAAGATGCCTCTACTTCAAATCGATATTCTGCAAGGGGTCATGGTACTCCCCAGTCGTGCTGGGCGATTCGAGCAGCAGCAAAAGCCACTGTTTAGCTCAACCATGTACAAAATTAATAGGTTATTGGGCTAAAAGTATACTAATCCTATATAGAATAGTCCATAGAGATAGGCCTCTCCAAGAAAGGACCAGGACTGTTCTCTAGGAAGCGCAGCACCCTCGCACCAGTAATGCTTTATGTGATGGATTTAGGTTCGACACATTCAGATGGACACCTCGTCGTCATTCGTAGAGCGACGTTTGGTTGTTTGCAGGGCGCACCACGTTCGGGTGAGGTTAGCATGAGATGAGATGAGTGTAGAAAGAGACGTTATTACCTACATTTAATTTCACATATCAACGTAGTAGATCTTATGTGACTTATAAATACACGGTTAAATCAGAGTATGGAGTAGGAAAATATTTCAGACAAAACAACGTAACAAGAAGTAGAATGTCAATGTATCAACATATGATTGTAAGACCAAACAATAGCCTGTCTATTGTATTCAGAGACAGTCCAACTTTCTATTTAAACGGGACAGTATCTACGCCTTAATTATCTTGCACAAACGTAACAACGATGATTTGAATGAGTTTAAAATATTGCTAAAATTCTCGTTATATTATTTTTATGTTGTTTAAAACAAACTTTTTATTAAATTTAAAGTGGCTACAGGAAGATAAGAATTTCTAGTCTTTCTTCCACCGTGGCTAATGTATCGCTACATAAACTAGTTTACATATAACTTAGTTTAAACGCTACATAGTTCGCTAAGAATAATAGCACCATTTGTCTCTTTCAGTGCTCAAGTTGCAGCGTTTTCAGTGTTCCTACCGGAAACCTAAAGAAAACATTTTTTAAACCTTACACTTTAAAAGTTTTGCGCAATTACATCCAATCGTAACATTCACGTGTCAATTTATTGCAAAATATATATTAAATTTCACCACAAATATAATTAATACATCGAACATCACCATAAAATTAATATTAATTTTATGGTGGTGACGTTTGATATATTTTTACCATAGTAAATTATCTTGGCTAACAGCCAGGAGTTATTTTCATTGCAAAATCAATGTAAATGTGCGCAAACAGAAAAACGTCCCTAAAAACCATCTGAAATATTAATGTGAAAGTAATGTACTTCAGAGACAATCTTTTTAGATTTATATATAAATATACTATATATATACATTGAAATGTATATATTTAATATTCAGCAAATAGTACATATGTAGTAATTTCTACATAATCGCTTCACTCCTGTAGTGGTAGAGTACCTGACAAACTGTACACACAACTTTAGAACAATACCCCAAGAACTAGGCAGACGATCAAATGCCCGCCCTGCAGGAAAGAGCGTGCGGTTATTTCAGAATCCGAAGAGGAAAACCGCTTCCTGCTAAGTTATCTGTCGAAGCTTGAAGCGGAAGAAAGAATCGAATGATTCACGTACTCCCTGCAGAACACAGCGTAAAGGTACCAAACAACTAGCGGAGGAGTTCCAGCAGAAAGACTTCAAACCGGAATACATAAGAAGCATTGACAAGCTCAAAGGACCACCGAGCGACATACACTTTGTGCAGTTCACAAGGACACCTGACAACACACAACATCTGTACCAAATTTGTTTATGAATTGGAATTGTAATAATTTAATAATTATTTTATTTTATGTTGTAACATGACAATGAAAAAAGATCCCAATTTCTTGCCAGTTCTGCATAGAGAAGGTCTTCTTTTCGGTGAATATTTTTACAATATTAAGAGTTTAAAAAGCCTCAATTGAATTAAAAAAAGTATTGACTTTAATGTTTAACGTCCTTGTACATGTGTCTGACATCTGAAGAGCGGTGTTTGTCTGACAGCTAGCACGTTTTGATGTCATCTGTGATTAATAACAATTTTATGCGTTGGCAGTTGGAGGCATGCCGGCCTTTCCGGTGAGGACCAGTTTTAATACCAAAGTTTGTTTCGCTGAAAGTTGCAAAAGTTGCACTTTCAACATCGTGATGGACTTTATATTTTACTGCACCGAAATTTTTAATTAGCGAATTCATTTATAATTATGAAAATTGAAAACATATATAACATTACAAAAACATTCACGATTCGCATGGTACTTCCAAACTGTGAACTCTGGTTCTACTCAGCCTATTAAGATGATATGACGTTTGGATAATAGTTTTAACAATATTACATTTTATTGTATGGTATATTACAACAATGAAAATCCTATCTAAGTCAGCTGTTATGTACGTGGTGTACGAACAAACAGACAAGGAATGAGAAAAAAACATGTTTCGAGCTTAATGGTTGAAGTAAAGTTAAGCAATGATTCAGAAAAAATATTCACTTCTTTCGTCTGAGGAATCTACAGATTGATCGTCTCTACAGTGAAGGGCAAAAATACACCCTTTCAGGAATAATGCTTTCGAGTCTTTTGTAAAGGTTTCTCAGAATTCCAAAAGGATCTGAGATCGAGGCGAATACGTCCTTTCCGGATCATTGAAAGACCAGCCGGATTGTACTTTTTGGTAAGATTTCCGTGGCGGCCAAACTTCGACGAAGCTGCACATTATTAAACGACACTCAAAAATGTAAAAATTTCTGGGCAGATACTAAGTTGCTTTTATTTTTTATACTTTAAATTGAAGATTAAATTCAGTTCAAAATCGTTTCATTGTCATATGAATTTATGTGACATGTTTATAGTTATAAGATTTAATGGAAAAATTCTGTTCATAAGATCTCCTTCGTTATATACTTACATGAAAACTCGAGATTTATGAAGGTTGTGTTACTATTATATTTGATTTATTGGCATTAATATAGAGTTTAGTTATTGGCATAAAGGTAAACAGAATACTTGCGTAAGGTATTCCATAAACCATGTTTCTGTCAACCCTTTCTCCTCATGGGAGTTAAGTCTTGAAAATCACGTGGCATCTGACTCATGGTGTATTAAGACCCATTAAATATGACGGCGCAGCGCGGAAGCTGCGAGACGTCCGGTATACTGTGACTACTGGCTGAGGGTGGGGATTGAGACCAAAATTGTGTTTTGACAACTTCTCATATATATATTGCAATTTCTTAAAGATATATATTATTTTTGGCAAGTAAACCTAGTTTTAGCTATCTGAAGCTAACAATGATTTAAAATTTTTTATTAGTTTATTATCTTTGTCAACTTATTTAAAAAGTAGCGAAGTATCTAATTATGTGATGCAACTCCAACAATTTTTTTTTACTTATAAAACTTTATTGCTTACACCCCTTATAATTTGAGGTGACAAAGGGCGGACTTAATGCCTATTCGTATTCTCTGCCAGTCAACCCATGGTTAGTGAGATAGCCGTAGCAGGTGTATTTATTTAGTAAATTAACTAACAAAATTATTTTAAAATAACTGTAAACGAATATAAATAAATATAATAAAATAAATGAATAAAAATGTGAAATAATATACATAATAATATACAATTATATATGTAGATAGATAAGTAAATATAGATAATAAACACAGTAAAAACTAAATAAGTCCATTTAAATTTAAACATTGTTCTCTAACTAATTTTTTAAAAGAGTTCCTGCTTTCCAATTTCTTAACTTCGTCGGGCAGCGCGTTCCAGAACAGTATAGACTGAACCCTAAAAGAGTTGCCGACAAAACCGAAGAAGTGTTGTGGAATACAAATCTTAAGATTAGATGAAGATCTAAGCTTTCTGTCGAGCGTCAAGAAAAGGTAACAAAATTTTTCTTGAAGATACGCCGGGGAATTTACTTTATTAAGGATAGAATAAGTAATATATATAGATAGTAAGTCATTTAAGGCGAATACGGAATCCAGAGATGTGGTCATACTTACGAACACCAAAGATAAAGCTAAAACAACATTACAAATATAACCTTTTCTATAGAATCCCACTTTATTGTTTTTTGTTTCCAAATCGATCCAATAGTTTCGGCAATTACTCCCGAAATGTACAAGCTCACACTTTGTAATGTTGGTAAAGATAAACGACATTTAATAACAACTATATCATTCAATAGCGCTGTGGTAGGTAGTCAAGGGCGCTTACTTTGGTGTCAAATAACGCGAGTGACCTGGGTACGGTCCCCGGTGCCGGCATCACTAAAATTGTTAATAGAAATTATAACGGCGGTGAAAGAAAACATCGTCCTACCACAAACCTACATGTCTGAGAAAAAATATTATTTCAAGGATATGTGAAGGCCGCCAACCCGTACAGCTGGCCCTTCTTGGCTCAAAAATCCTCACAGATACTTGTATTTGAGAAGGAGGCCTTTGCCCAGCTGTGGGCACTTACAGGCTGCTACTTTACTACTTTTAAATCGATTAAGTGGATTGAATAAATAATATGATTAAATTCGACAAATCATTTTGTTTGACAGAAGAAAGGCAGTTTTAAGGATATTTGTAAAAATAGAATTCTCAAATAGGCAGTACTAAAGATAAGACTTACGGACTAAATTTAACCCAAGCAATCTCTCTGGTTTGATTATACAGCGAGTGTGATTATTCTAAAGTGAGGTTCTCGTTGAAGTTTAATTAAACAAGGCACACCATTCAGAGTCCGTTGAAAACAGTGCGCTGCGGAGTGAATGGACTTGTTCAAATTTTAATTAATTATTAAGAAGCATTGCATTTCACCTTTATGCCATTTTAAAGATATTTTCAAGTACTGGAAAGTATTAAAGTAGAAGCCAATTCTACATGTTCTATAAGATAGAAAACCTTATAATTTTCTTCATCAGTTAAAAGTTTCTAGCAATGCTTATACTGAATAGACCCATATTTTAAGGTTTTGTTTAGGACACAGTACAGAAAACAGATAGTTAAAGAATTGAAAGTGCCATAAAAGTTTAAATTAAAACGAAGGTCACAGATGCAATATCACTGAGTACTAAGATGCCATACTTTTCAAACTCGGAAACACAACATTAGTTGGATCGCAGTTTGGCGGCACACGGTTGACTGAGAGTATGGTATCAGTAATTAGGTCTTATTAGCTGTACGCTGCTATATTCCGCCGATCTTCTATTCCGAGAGTATGGCCTCTCCACGGTCGAGGTGACTCCTTATATCTCCAGCCAGTTCAGTTATAAATATTCACTTCTCTAGATGGTATACTAAATCTGTGATTAGGGGTCATCTGGGTATTCACTACCCTCTTACATGTTTCTGACAGCGCATTCACTGTTGTGTTCCAGTTTGAAAAGTATAGAGAGCCAGTATAATTAAAAGTTGTACCATCTTAGTCCTTATGAAAAGAAAGAAAGAAAGAAACATTTATTGCACAAATACGCCACTCGATAACAAACAAACATTGCATCACATTTAAACAAACAGTTATTTACACAAACAATGTTTAACGTTGCCTCCTGTAGACGCGTTGCGTGGCGCATGGGGCGAACAGACCACACTCAGCTTAATGATGCAGTTGAGACTACAGCGCTGGTTTTCAGTGGGCCTGTGTGTCGAGTGATGTACGGACGTTGGTATAAATACGGGGAAAGTTATTTTCAACTATATTGTACATAGCTTAAGAAATATCAGTAACAATAATAAAATGAAAACTAACTTAACTATAATCAAGGATAAATAGATTTAATAAATACATACAGCTTTACAAAATTGTGTCCATGAGTTATGCGAGCTGTACTCTGTTCTGGAACTATACCGCACTACACATCCACTTATGAGAGACAACGCATCTTTAACCTTCTTCGATTGTAGTTCTTTGCAGATGCCAATGGGCTTTAGTAGCCATTTACCATCTGGTTAGACTGTTAGTTCGTTTATCTCCCTTATTCAATACAAAAGATGCTAGTGTCTGAGAATCGTGTTTTCCTGCAATCTATGAACGGACCTGTCCGTCCGTTCATTTTAAATTTTGTTTGAGATCGTAATACTATATATACCTTCTGTACATCGGTCGGCGATTCCCTTAGTCGAATGAAAAACAATGTAATATAAAGTTATAAGTAAAGAAGGACATCGTATAGTAGTTGAGTGACCTCTATAGATTTACGAGTTTAAGCAAGTTATATTTTACGTCCCCGTTGTACTGTCCCAGTACAACATCTTATCGATCCATTTGGGATACAGTATAAAGTTTTACGGCTTTACTTCGTACCTTGAGGATAACATGAAATCTCATGTGCCCACATCGGACAAGACTGCAGCGTGTGTTATCTCTCATTTGTATTTATCTATACATAAACTATACCATAACAAAATATATTTCCGATGAGCAAACACTCAGGGGTATGCAGAAGGATTAAAATTGGGCTCGACCCGGAATAGCAACTTTTTAGTAGATACGAGTAAAAAGTGGCAGCTAGTTTCGTCACCTGGTTACCGCTCAGAAGATTGCCATAAGAGTTTGCGGGGCTTTTTCCTTGGTGTTACGTACCTACCGGAGTGAAGGGTGTGGTACGTTTTACTATCACGCGGGAACGAGTAAAATATTCACCGTGAATTATTTAAGTTTCGAAATGATAGCTTCATTCCTATTTGAGGTCTATCTAAAAAAAAATTAAAACGTGGTAGAGCCAAACGGTGGCTTCTGCTGCTGCTCGAATGGGCCGGCTCGACCGGGTCGGTACCACGGCCTCGCAGAATAACGGCGTGAAGTAGAGGCATCTTGTCCTTCTGCGATTCGTTCGGTGAGTGTGGTATCCGGACGCCCCCTCCCTCTTTCCCTCCTCATCCTCCCTTCATCTCCCAAACATCCTTAACGGCTGGCAACGCACCCGCAGCACGTCTGGTGTTGCAGATGTACGTGGGCGACAGTAATCACTTACCATCAGGTGAACCGCTTGCTCGTTTGCCACCGTTCCCATAAAAAAAAAACTTTTCTTGTACTACTATTTCGGATAACATTGACCATTATAGTCACTTTCGTGCCGCGGTTCCATTAAGGTAAATTTACATGTTAACGTTACAATTTGCATGAAAAGCTTGTTGTACCATATGATTAAAATATAACATCGAACAGGTTATTTTGGTAACATCTGGTCATTAATTACTCATTTAACATTTATGGATATAACATTAAAGAAAACAAATTGTTTTCTTTGCGATAGGGGCAAAGGAGCAAGCGGCTCACCTGATCGTAAGTGATTCCCGTCACCCACATACATCTCCAACACCAGAGGTGATGCAATGCTTTGCCGGCCTTAAGGCCGAATATCCCTAAGGATATTTGGGAGAACGAAGGGAGGATGGGGAGAGGGAGTGCGCCTCCTGTTATTTCACTCATCGAACGATACGCAGAAGCACAAGATGCCTCTACATTACGTCGGTATTCTGCAAGGTCGCGGTACTACCTCCGGTGAGCAGGGCCTTTCGAGCAGCAGCCAAAGGCACCGCTAGGCACTTGGCACGCCAAAATACTCTACGGAGACTAACTTATAAATGCATAATACAAACAGTATTGTTGTCATACGACTGTAGTCTTTTTTATATCCATCATGAACAAAAGCATGAAAAGCAACGTGCAATTTTTATACTTTTTTCCTTATTTTTTGGTTTTTTTATGGTATTCTTTTTATTTAGTATCTTTTTCAGTTAATTCCTTTTGTGTGCGTCCATTTATTAGCAAATAAATGTATTTCTTTCTTTCTTCCTTAAAAAAATTATATTTTGAACATCAGTATATTATTACAAGAAATACCTAAATGAAGAAGCCATAACGTGTACGCCTTCATGCTTATTACATTTAACATGAGTGACAGTCTCCAAGTACGATGCGTAAATTAATTAATTAATTAATTAATCATTACAAAGGTTTGGTTATTGAGTTACTTATCTCGGAAGACTTTTCCGTTTTATTAGTGACATAAAGTAGATTGTATAATATTATAACAGAGATGTACATAAATAAATTCTCATCAGCATACCTGAATACGAAAACAATATACATAGCCACGATAACAGAGTGGTTAGGTGACCTGAATCCAACCGGTAGACCCGAGTTCAATCCCCTATGTGGAGGACTCGTTCTAATGAGTCTCATGCGTCTAATGCACGATTGTTATCGTTGTCCTGAACATTTCACTTTTCTGGGTGGGTACACTCCTTCTGTGACAAGGAGTCACCTGGGTAGGTACTGCCCTCTTCCACATGCCTGTAGCCACCCTCTTCACAATCAGTAACGCAATCAAAAATTACTAGACTAGAATTAGGCAGACCGATGACTGGCACCAGTGTCTAAAGTGCCAGGTGCCGGTACAGCAATTGTCAATCCGCTTGCCGAGCGTTGCGATAATAAGAAATCCAATCCTCCTTAGGGGAGAGGTGTATATACAAGACAATAGCCACTTATCATCTGGTCTGGACCGGATCATCACCAGTTACGTTGCTCGAAATAAGCTCATCACTGACCGATATTGATCAAAGGTTGCCACTCTAAGAAAACTCTTTAAGACTTGTTTCGGGTTACCCTGTAGGCACTACCAAAATGAAATAAAAAAAATTTTTGTAAATCTGTCCATAACTTACCATTGATATTAAAAAAGAATAAGAACATTCACATCGGCAACGGTAGTCATATCTCTTATCAAATGTAAAATTTTAAGTCTTATCTCTTATCAAGTGTTCAACTTAAATTTAAAAACTTTTTTTTAAAACGCAACTCTTCGTCGGAGGCTAAGCGTATAGTTGCCTCGGTGCTACGAGGCACGGGTTCGATTACCGGTTTGGGTGTTGTGGATCTGCAATTTATGTACGAGTGAGTTAACCGTTCCTACGACATCGGAGAAATTTCCCAGAGAAGGGTTAACTTTTTGAAACATGATTTCATAAGATTAGTTTAAAAAAAAAGATCTTTTCAGATTTACTCACTTGTCTGCCTGTGTATTTCTCTCCATGTTAAAATAAAAAAGTTTGCAAAGTAAGTAATCTATTTTCCAAGTCTCATTTTACATTCGCATCTAATCATTTCGCTTGCTGTTTGCTGTTTAAATTGAATTTACTTAAAGCAAAGCGAGGCGCTGAACTAAACGTCTTAGCCAGTCTATTAGAAATATTAAGCGAAAAGAGCTTACTCTTCTGTACGTGTCTGTGCTAACCTGCATGTTTAAGAATTTATTCAAAGCTGGTGAATTTCGCCAATCTACAGTAATGACTAAGCACTGAACCTGAATTACTATTCCACTTGAATTAGGTATCAGGAGTGGGTTGCTTGATTGATTCTGTCAATTATATCTTTATTCATAGTATTTATTTTTATTGGATAGAGGTTTGAAACGAGCTAACAGTCGATCTGGTGGTAACTGCTGCACTGCAGCCCATGGACACCTGCAAACGACTTCAATCGAAAACGGTTGCAGATATGCTGTAATTTTTGTGTAACTAAGATGGATCGCCTCACAGCTAGAACCTCGTTTGTTTGCAGGGCGCACCACGTGCAGGTTAGGTTGGCGTTAGGACAAAAAAACGGTATTGTTAGTCTTATACCCTATAAAATATCTTTATAGAAATAGAAATAAACATGACATGTTCATAACAGAGAAGTTGTACGACATAGAAGTGTCTATCTTTGAGATCATTAAGAAGCCGAAAGAAAATATGTTGTTACCGCATACTAATATTATATTTTATTCAGCTATTTTGTTAAAACAGCGCCAAGTAGTCGTAAAAAATTATACTCAAGTTGCACTCAAGTGATACAAGCACTCATATTCTTTCAGGAAGTTTCGTCGGTAAGCACTCTCGGAAAATCTTAAAATATTTCCCAGTCTTTTACATTTTTCGAAAAAATTGCGGTCTTTTTTTTTCAATTTGCTTGAGTAAATAGTAAAGTAGTTGTCTGTTAACGTCCCACTGATGGACAATGAGCTTTATGGCCACACGGCTTTAGCGCGGGTTGGTGCAGATCTCACAAATGTTTTTATTCCATTTTAATCATGCAGCTTTGCTCACGATGTTGTTCTTTACTGCTGAATACGTGGTGAAATCAGCTCTTACAAATAACATTTTTATTGATGACAGCACTGGGGACAGAACCCAGGACACAGAATATCACTTGCGTGCTAAGAAAGTTAAATAGAGTGCTGGCCCTTGTACTATCGCGGCTATTTAGTTTTAATAAGAACGTTTTAATTCTACGTTTATTGTGAGCAGTAAAAGATGCAATTTTGGATTCCATCCCCAATATATTGCTATTTACGTAGGTACCAATTATTCGTGGAAACTGAAATAGTAAATACTACGTTACTACTACGTATTATTTGAAATTTTTACAATTTACGAGATAAGTAAATTGCATTTATCCCTTTAAAATAAAAATCTAAAATGCTCCCGTGTGCTGCACGGACTTCGAGTGGCGCATTTGGGTGCATCCGTTGCCGACGGATGGACGTCCACACGTGGATGTAGGCATTCCCCTTGTCTCTAGCAATATGGGGCGAAGATGGAACAACGTGTGGTTTTAGTCGGTATCACGAAGTAATCCGTCCTTGGTCTCACATGGGGAGTTGTGCGTTAGGCACCCCACGAATAAAAATAACGCTAGTCCTTGATTGAAGATCGCGAATTATATTAGCGACTATGAAAGCATAACGGACAGACACAATTATCTATTTTAGATTGTTTTCATATTAAGGATATTATGGATATATATAAGTCATGAACTTAGGAAGGAAATAAATTTATATGTAGATAGACCAAGAATATGGATAGGATTATTTTAACGATTTTAGCAATTTTTGTAAAGGATTGCGTAATTTTTTCTATACACAAATGTTTTTTTTTTAAATTCGCACATAAAACTCTGTATCGTAACAAACAATGTTAAAAATATATAAACTTGAATAAAATGTAATGTAGCTTTATCATGCAAATTACGCTTAAGACATGTTAATTATCTGCAATAAAAATTCAACAACAAAGTGTCCTTTTTGTTATTGATCCTTGTCAGAGACCGCGTCATAGACAAACCTCGTAGTGACGTACGCCCGTACCTACCTTTGAACTTATGTAGGTACTTTTCGTGACGTATAGTGGGAGTAACTTACACATCGTCAAATAATACAACTCTACATAATAAATACGCTCTGACACTCGTGTATCCAATACTGGGGTGGTCGGACGTTCAGACATTTATTGTCAGTCGGTTTCTCATACGAACAGCGAGGCCTATGATAGGAAATAGTAGTAATTGTAGGAGCTTGTGGCGCTCCGGCAACCTTCTTTAATCTCGTTGGCAATCCTATTTAGTATTGTCTTCTGCCAATGCTTCCTTCCACCAACACAACCCCGTGTTGTCTCACTGATCTTAAATTTGTTCATCAAGATAATACTATTTTGAATTTAATTCAAACAAAATATTTATTACAGACTTCCTGTCTAATATGAATGTATATAGAAAGAATGAATATTAAGTACGTAACACTGGACAGACGATAATGAATATTTAAAAGCATAACAAACAGATTGTCATACCAGTAGTCATAGAAATATGTAATCAAAGATTATTATTGAAACGTAAAATAAATACAAAACAGAACTATTTAACAAACTTCGATAATACTACGTACGAAAAAAATAATAAGAATACCAAGAGATAGTAAGCAAGGAAGTAAAAGGTAAAAAGTAAAAGATAAATAACGTTACATGCTACCTGGCATGCTATACATGCATAACCTGCGCATTCCGCTTGCAGGTACCAGGCAAACTGTTTGGTAAGAGCACTACCTAGAGATACTTACTGCTCTCCCTATCTCTAGTTTGTGACATTTGGGTTTGGATATTTTGGTTGGATATCGCCAAAGCCTTGTCTGTTTGTCAACAGGGTGCCCCGGAAGCAGATAAGGTTGGCGACTGGAGGAAAAGTTTGCATACTCTCACACATTGATAATCACCACGATTTCTGTACCAAACACTACCGAAAGTCAAATAACATTTAAGCATTTTATGAGAATAAGTACTACAAGAAGTTATTTTTCTATAAAAAGTTTTTATATGTGCAATTGTATGATGATTGACCAAACTTAGATCTTAATTTAAAATAAATTATCTCTCCGCTTTAATTTAACCTGTAAGTGTTATTATTCTATGATGAGGCTCTCGTTAAAGTTTAATTAAACTAGGCTTAACATTTAGTTCGGTGAAAGCAATGTATTGCCGATGCCGAGTGAATGAAATGGGTTGAATATTAATAAGTCTTAAATAGACATTTAAATTTTACTCTCCTATATCAAGTGTTAATAGTTTCAAGATACTCTCTTCTTATTAAAAAACTAAACACAAACTTACGCCTATTTTCTTTTTATGGCAAAGGCGGCAAACAAGCAAGCGGTACACCTGATGGTAAGTGATTACCGTCGCCCATGTACAACTGTACATCCAGGTACGTTGCTGGCCTTTAAGGGTATTAGGAGGGGTGGGGAGTGGGCCTCGGGTTACCTCACTCACCGAACGAAACGTAGGAGCACAAGACGCCTCTACTTCACGCCGGTATTCTGCGAGGCCGTGGTACCAACCCGGTCAAGCTGGCCAATTCAAGTAGCAGCAAAGGCCGCCGCTTGGCTCTATCACGTTTAAAACCCATTGCCATACTACAAATTTCCATTTGCCACGATTCAGCGAAACCAAACGGACATCCGAAACCCATTTTGTACATTCTTGGGAGATAGCCTGGTCGCTAGGTTGAGAGATTGCAATGCAATTTTCAAGGCCTTTTTCTTAGTCACCTCTTACGACTCCCGAAGGTTGCGTTTAAGTTGTTGCGTTCATCATTCATTGTGTTATAAATAATGGCCTCTGCACTTCTGCCACTCGCTTCATCCCTGTGCCAAGTTATGCCTGTTATTGTAGAATCCAACTATCGCCTTTCCGCGGTTTTTCGGTTTCGTAGGACTCCCTAGGTGATTGCATTATTAACTTGAAACTTAAAAAAAGTTTACAAATTTTATTACTTTTTTTCGAACTTAATAAAACATGATAATATGCAAATTACTTTACAAAGTCAAGAGTAACACTTAGTAAACAGTCAAAATAGCAAATGATTAGAAAAAAAATACAAACGTATAAAATACAGTGTATTTTTAACCCACGAAAATGCTAAAAATAACTCTTAACGTAACACAAATTTACTTACAAATTGGAGCTAGAATTCTGATTATTAAGTAGAAATACGTTATTATTAAAACCCACGCAATGTCTGGAAAAACCAACTATGTACCTTATTTCGTCAAATAATCAGAATTTGTTTTAGTATTGCGAGTGGCAATAATAAGGTGTAACAAGCAAAAATATGTCTGTAAGATCTATGCTTAAAACTGGTATATAGAAAGAAAGAAACATTTATTGCATAAATACGCCACTCAAAAACAAAAAAACATTGCAACACATTTAATATAACAATTATTTAAACAAGCAATTTTTAACGTTGTCTCCTCTAGACGCGTTGCGAGGCGCATGGGGCAAACAGACCAACCTCAGCTTAACGCTGCAGTTACGAAGACTAGCGCTAGTTCAGAGGGCCTGAAAACCAGCGCTGAAAACTATATCGTGTTTAAATACAATGAATAAGAATTCAAATTGCTAATCATGTGCTGATTACTGGCAAGCCTATTACAAAATACTTTTTAGGTATTCTGACAGTAAAGATAAAGAATAAAATATGTTTTTTGTACCATACAACATAATATTTTTGCAATAGCATCTTAAAAATGGCACCTCAAATCTGCAATAAACTACCAGCTTCATTGACGGACGGAACTCTAAACGTTACATAATTTAAACAAAAGATTTAAAAAAAATTTACTTGAAAAACGTTATTACTTAATTAAGAATTAATTAACACATAATTTTCGGCACTGACATTATCTAATATTATCTAACATTGTCAGTGTCTAATATTATATTATAATAATTTAAATATGTGTGGATTTGTATTAATATAGAATAATTAATAATTGTTGGAAAATTGTATCTATTTAATGTCTGTATATTAATGATTAATCAATCTTTAAATTATATACAATCTGCGCAAATGAATGAATAAATTAAAATTCTTGGATAATTTTTTATAACATGTTTTATGTTAAATAAATTTATTTATATTTCTTTTTTCATATACTATTTGAATAACAAAACTATTTTACGTTCATATCTTATTCGTTAATAAGTCGGAAAGAAATAGGGCAAAATAAAGTGTCACGTTTCTTAAAATATGAAGAAGACATGAGAATATAATGTCGTCTTAGATTAGATGGAGTGTAGGTTTTCTTGAACCTAGATTTTCGTTACAGAAATTATATATTGTGAAAAATATCTTCACAATGGACGTATAATATTCCCCAGAATAGCAATAAAAGAAACAATAGCTCATGACAAAGATACAATTACTCATTAGAAAGGTGCGAACTTTATGAAATCTTTCTGCAAACTTTTAGCCAATCCACTCCATTGAAGAATTTCTACGTAATACTTCAAAAATCAAGCCATCTCTGTATTAGCAGAATATTGTATAGAACTATTCTTATTATATATTATCTGTAGCCAGCTTAGCTTGTCAGTTAAATACGCAACGTATAGTGATAAGCTAGCTCCAAAATCAAAGTGGCGCTAAGGTCGCCGCGGCCGTCACGAGTCCACTTCGGAGGAAATCGCGGAGAAAAAGGGTTTTGGTGTAGCGATGCACTATTCTGTCTATCCTACGTGGCTCTGGCGGGGACGCATCGCCGATGCGACCGTTGTTAATCCGACGGTATAACGATGCGCCGCTCTTTCTACCCCAGTGACTAGTACTTGCGTTGTTAGCACCAGATATATTTCAGTTATTTTCTGAAAACAAAGCCCTGATAAGAAGTTGGCCCATTTTTCGGATGCTTCGACGGTATTGAATATGAATTACATTACATAGTTTAAATTGTTCACAAGAACAGCGATACTCACTCTTCATCACCTTCCTGCATTCAACGTTACCAAAGCGAAAACGTTACAAAATCAATTAAATCTCAGAAGATGTTGTATTCGGAGACACAGAGAGGGTCGTTATAATATAAGATCGTCGGTCGTATAGTACAATATTCGCGACTAGATGTTACAGAACAAACACGTACAGTCAATCCTTATGGATGTAAATTCTATACGACTAATAATTATTAACTACGACAGAGATTTCAACTCAGAACCCGCAAATAATAAGCATGAACATTGAACATGTACCATACCTACATAAGCCAGCACGTATACTAATGACGCGTAGTACTTTTTAATGAAGCATGCATTGTTTCAGATAAACAAAACATGTTCGTATTTGTAAACTGTCTAGACGTGCTGCATTTGAAAAGGTGTTTTTCATTTTTGAAGAAAGCTATGTAACATTACCAACTGCAGAGATGCGAAGACTTTAGCTGCATACGGATCCTGTTTCTGTGACTCGACTCGAATATCGAAAATGGAAAATGTTTTATAAATGTACCTACAATGTGTGATCATTTTTTTCATTTGCTTGTAAGATTAGTGTCGCTTCGATTTTGTGACTTAATTTATTCTATTACTTCATCCTATATTTTTTGGTTACTTTACTGTCTGTTTGAGGCCACGATAATTATCTAACGTAACGTTCCTTGCGTACCTAATTATTTTCGCTCCCTTATTTCATTATTTATTTGTTCATTTTAGAATAGAGATTATATGGAAAAACATTTATAATATAAATTTGGTCTAACTTTGGATCCAATTCAACTCTAGTATACTAAGTGTCTAGTTATTGGCTATGTGGCATGACAATCTGCTATCCCCTTTCTTTCCGTGGAGTGGGAATGGCTACCGATAGATGGCGGGAGAACCATTTAGAAATACATCGGTCCGTAATTCAGCAGACCGATGACGGGAAGCAGCGTCTAAGGTGCGAGGTGCCTGGTACTGCGATCCCCAATCCGCTTAACGAGCGTGGTGATTATGCCAATACGATATTTTTTTTATTAGAATGTTTTGTCAAACGGCAAACTACTGCGGCCTATGTACACCTGCAAACAACTTTCATCTAGGGATAACCTCTTTCGATTAGAGTTGTTTGCAGTACTTCAGATACAGATAAAGGGAGGTACAGATTAAAAATGTGTTTTATTTACGTAACTGAAAGGGGAATTACGAAATTGAAGTAAAATGCCGGTATCTTAAACTTCTATTTATTTGACCACTTACAAGGGATGCAGTTACTGTTGTATAAGTTAGCACTCGCAGGTGATCTTCCACCGGTCTTCCAATGCTCCGTCTTTTCCTGCACTGTTCACCTTACCTTCACTTCTTGTCTTTTTCCTTCTTTTCTTATATTTTCTTTCCCTTTTCTTTTCCTTTTCTTTTTGATCGTGGCCTTTCACATAAAGTTAATAGTAGTAGTAAAACTATCGCGCTACAGTTCAGAAGCTCCTTATACAGTGGAGAATAAGTAATGAATACAGAATTTCGATACGTCTTTTTATTTCCGTCATGAATTTTCCGATATCGTATTTTATTTTAATTTAAAAATAGGCTTATAATACAATCAGTGTACAACCACCCTTTTTACTTACCAAAGAGTTCCGTTAACATCCACTGACTATTTATAAAACACGATTACTCATGTCTTGTCATTCCAAGACGTAACAGTTGACAAGACGCTATGGAGCATTCGTCTAAATTTATAAGGAAAGACATAAAACGGGCGTCAACAATTTTTCTTTTATGGTAAAGGGGGCAAACGTGGAATCGGCTCACGTGATGGTAAGTGATTACCGTCGCCCACGTACATCTGCAACACCAGGTGGTGTAGGTGTAGGTAGGTGCTGCAGGTGCGTTCCCGGCCTTTTAGAAAATTTGGGTGATGGGACGGATGATAGGTAAGGGAGTTGGGGAGGAGGGGGCAGTGGGCCTCCGCTTACCTCACTCGGCGAACGAAATGCAGAAGCACAAGATGCCTCTATATAACGTCGGTATTCTGCGAGGTCGTGATAATACCCCGGTCAAGTGGGCCCATTCAAGCAGCAAAAGCCGCATACCTAGACTTATTATGAATGCAATACGCATATAGTGTCGAAAAGAGATGACTATACAGTTGTTTTTGCACGTTTGTACAATATAGATATATAAATTATTATTTTCCTTTTTTATTTATGTATTTGAAATACATACTTCTTTTCTACATTAACTTCCTCGTACTTCACACAATCTCGATGTGTAATATCTGTCTAGCTCTCCGGCTAGAATAAAGTTGTCTAAGGTTGTAAATTGCAAATTTGAGCATCTACTCCATTGTACCAATTCAAATACTTTACAAGTTAGATGAGTTATATGGAACTATGATGACAAAGTCACAAACACAAAACAGGTGCGATTTTATCGATAAGAATCCTTCAAACGATTTAATGCTCGATTTTGTATCAGAGCAAAATGGACATAACATAATGTATTCAAATGTACGTTTATGAAAGTTTCACAATCAGTTGTGAAAAAGAACCTACCTTTTACGTAGCTGTGTTTTTTAGATTTATGTATACATCAGGGTGCACTTTGTGTAACGACCAAATGATTTTGAATGGTACCTGTCACGGTGGCGAGCCTCCCTGCGATTGATTTATATCCCCATGCCCGAACCGATAATGCTATTCAATAAATATTCTTCGTATTTGATTCATGGATAGGTCCAAGTTACTTTATGAATGTGTACAAACTTTTCGAAAACTCGAATATGGTTGTATACGTGCACGATATACGATCTCGTCTCACCTGATGGTAAGTGATTACCGTCACTCACGTATATCTGATTCACCACAAAAGCTGCAGGTACGTTGCCGGCCATTAAAGCTACTTGGAGGTTGGGATGGAGAATCGGGAGGCGGAAATGGGGAGGGGAAAGGGGGCCTCCGGTTACCTCACTGAGCGAACGAAACGCAAGAGCACAAGATCCTCTACTTCACGCCGGTATTCTGCGAGGTCGTGGTATCCCGGTCGACCCAGCCCATTCGAGCGGCAGCAAAAGCGCTATGCTCTATGACGTACAAAAATATATATACTACATATATTTCGTAAAATATATATAATTGTACATTGTATACTTATAGGAAAGCTGTCTTTGTCTTTTACTGTACGTACGCATATTATTCATGACAGTTTATTGACTTGATCGTAACAACTTTCAAATATTTCGTAAGATATAAAATTATTTTCCAATTCTACCCTTTTCATATAAACTTTGTCAGGAAAACCGCCGCTCCGTCGAAAAGTTACCCTTAACTTGTGAGATAAAACTTTTCAGTACACAAACGCATAGGGTCTTAACTTACTTGTTTATCATAATTATAAATTACAACAATGTTCGAAAACAATACATAATTATAAGGTTAATCATTTGGTGGTGCTGAAGTTGAAACAATCTATGTTAAAGTAGAATAGAATAATTTTAATAATATCACAAATTTTTTGCTTTCTCTAAATAATATTTCACTTTTACTATAAATATGTATTGGTATCTTAGCTGATAGAATAAAATCAGTTATATAAAAATACAATCAAAAGGAGGCAAACGAGCAAGCGGTTAAACTGATGGTACTCGTAAATGATTACCGGCGCCCAAGTACAACTGCAAGACCAAAGTGGCTGCAGGTGCGTTGTCAGCCTTTAAAATATTTGGGAGTTGGGAGGGAGGATGAGGATGGAGGATAGGGAGGAGTAGTGAGCTTCCGGCTATCTCACTCCCCGAACGAAACGCAGAAGAACAAGATGCCTCTACATCATGCCGAATTTCAGCGCGGTCGTGACGGCCTGTACTAGCAGCAGCAAAAGGCACTACTTGGCTCTACCGCTTTATAAAGATTGTTCGTTGTTTGTCGATACGACAAAATATTCATTTCCAAATTTCACCATATTTAAATGTGGTTATAATTGATGAAATTACACCCTTGAACGGTAGATATTTAAATTAATTGATAAAAAGGGTATCTTTAAATCTATTTTCTTTTCAATTCGCTTCGATGTCATTTTGTGTGCGATGAGGTAAACACCCTTCAAGAAAATACAATATAATTTAGAAGCAAATTGAGACGAAACTCGAGATTAACGAATTTACAAAACGTATTTCATTATTAAATAAGTTACGGCCATTTTAACTTCAAGTCTCTCAAACGACAAAATTGTTCATTTAAATCATTTACTTTGTTAATCGGAGGGAAGATTACCTCCAGTATTTATAAAAATAAACATGTTACCAACTCTGTTTATTCACACACATTGTTTTTATTAAGACTTGAAGAATAGTTTAGTTTCTAGTCTCTCTATCTTATTTTTTTTCATTTCTTGTATGACACGTACTCTCTTCTCTAACTTGTAAAAGATATTATATCATGGTTTGGTATACTAAAGTTATAGTTGTCTGTATATAGTATATAATATATGCTTAGGGGATCACATCGATGAACAGCAAATTTGTAACAACTTGAATTGCATCATTAGCTTAATAAAAATAATATAAGAAGAGCGAACTATTTAACCTCTTTTGATGTTTTCAACCGACTTCAAAAAAAGGAAGAGGTTATCAATTTGCTAGTATTTTTTTGTATGTATGTTTCGCGATATCTTCGCCGACTGTGAACCGATAATGATAATTCTTTGAGAAGAGTGGTCTCATACAAATTTGATGAAAATGTTCCTCCCCACTGAAGGTGGCAAAATAGGGTTTGAGGTTATAATTTTTCTTATACACTTTACTGTAAAGTATTTTACTTTAATTTTACAGTTTTGTACTGAAGCATGTACATAAATAAAATAAATACGATGAAAACCAATGAGAAGTTATAAATAATGGATTTTTCGAACCAATAAATATAATATAAAAATTTCGTTTATAAAATTACAGGACAATTTAAATGTTTTGTGATCAATGACACTTTCGTAGATATTCAGTTCGCGAACTCGATTAGTGACACGATAAATAACTCCGCTTCAACAGTTCTACTAGCAGCGAAGTTTTATTCGAATAGCAGTAAATTACGACATATATTTATGATATACTGCTGTAGAATTCGGCTCCAATGTCCAGTCGGTGGCGCAGTGGCTAAATGCTTTTTCAGGTCTGAGTATTTGTTCACGTCAAATTCATCCATATAAACTACCTCCGTGGTGCACGAGAAATTCCTACAAATGGGGTAAAAAGAATTACGTTGAGTTTACACAATACGTAACGAAGAAGTAGATGGATTTAACACATAACCATCGTGTTCACTAAACGGATTGGCGATCTCAGTCCCGTGCCAATTTGTACCTTAGATACAGCTACGTATCACAGTTTTTGCATTTTTTTAAAGCGCTTTTAGATATTATAAGGCTATGTAAATTGTGCTAACTCACATAGACTAGATAAACTAATTCTTACCGGCTCCAATGTCCTATCGAAATGTGAGCAGGTCTTTAGTTAGCAGTAGAATATTAGAAAACTGTTATTTTTAACAAAAAACAACATATCTTCAAACAGGTTTCTAAAACAATATAAAGATTAATACATAAACTTTGTCCCTACAAACTTACGTTATCTTTTCAGGCATAGAAAATGTTTGTTATAAGAGAACAATGATATAAAATAATGGAGATATTAAGCACAGCCATAACTATCGCTAAAGAAAATTCGTTTCAGAAAAATACGAGATTTACTCCAATATTTTAAGCTTACGTTATGAATACTTGAGGTGTCAAACCTTTACGGATTTACCTTATTTTTTGTATAGCATAAAGTAAATAATGAAAATAATCACAGAATTATGTCAAAGTAGAACTCGATCATGGTGCCATCTACCAGTTGACAACCAGAAACTGACGCCTACTACACCTCCGTGTGTGTATAAGTACAAGACAAATCCACTCACTTACAGCCGCTTCGTTGTATTATATAACCACAAGCTATGTGTTTATAAAATCGCTCGTGTATCAAAAATAGTATAAATTTAAAGTCGGTATTGACCTACAGATCGGTATGGAAAAGTGACGAAATAGTAGATAGTAGAGATAGTAGTAGATACGTATCCGAAAACCCATCGTCCATTAATACGATTGGCAAATTATGGACGCTCATGAATCATATTTTGGTTTATGTATATGTAAATAGACTCCTAAACATTGTCTTTGTGATAATATAAAATAATTACAGTGGTGTAGCGATAAATATCTGCTACTCTTCCTTCTCTCCTTGGATGTCCTAAAAGGTGACAAGGAAAAAGTCTCCCAAAATCTCATTTTCATGGGTCCAAAACCCGAGGATGATCCTCGCTAACAAAGAAACGAAAAGTATTGATTAGGAAATCCACTGTATCTGCCTACCCCTATTAGCCATAGCGTTATCGCTTATATATTTTAGACAACAGGAGCAATAGGTATCGAAACCTTTTTGATTATGCTGTGATAACATTATGCATGTCATGATCCTACACTAGTTTGAGAGGGAAATATTCTAATTAAACTAAAAACATTTACTTTGACTTATAACCATTTATAGTAAATAGCAATCTGTTAATGTCCCACTGCTGGGCCTCTCAACATTGGAGAGACTTTCAGAGCCATAACTCCAGTGCGGATTGACGGATTACACACGTCCTCGAAATAATTTATTTTGATTATTTCTCAGACATGCAGTCTTTATCTCAGACCGCTGGTCACATGGTAAATTCGGCACTTAAATTGGTATCGTGTATAATTTTAAGTAAAAACAAGCGCCTGATCACAAAACTGTTACGGCTTCTAGCTTACTGCTATTTGTTTCAATTAAATTTTGTTATTTAAAATCAGTTTATTTCAACAACATTTATAAGTTTCAATTATGAATATAATTGCTTTCTATTAATATTTTTACTTTTTCTTGATGTGTTAGCAATTCGAAATCCTAACAGGACCTATGTTACACTGTGTATAGGAAAGAGACTCATACAAACAAATATTTAAACAGATTTGATAGGCCACAAATCCTCACAAAAGAACACCGATTCCTGCCTAGTTTTATTTTTGTTTTATTTTTATTTATTTATTTAGTGACCAATGTATATTCACAAATGTTAACAAAAAGTAAGAGGAAACCTTCATAGGTTTGTGTCCATACTATATTCACTGATATACGTTCAATCGAATATTTGCATATTGCCGTGCCATTGCGTTATTCAATTCAACGAATATTGTAACATAAGTTATGCTGCAAAAAGAAATCAAACAAACAGAGGTACAGTGCCACAGTGTTCTACAGATCTACAGATTAGAATATTTATTGTTTAGTAAATTATTGCGTTGCATAGATCTAGAGGCTTATTGGAGAATATTAATTTGTATAATGATAATAGGTTTATTACAGTAATATTAAATATATGCCTATATTTTCTTATGAATACATATTAATTTTAATTATTAATATGGTTTAAGTAGTGATTTTTTAGTTTATATTTGATATTATATGAGGTTCAATCATTTTTTTTTCGGGAAGATTGATCTATATGTTTGCTAGTACGTTATTTGTTTGTCTGTCACCATAAAAATTGTTTGTTTTTGTTATGTTTATATCTAGTTACAAAGGCTATTCGCAAGGCTATTAAAATCAAAAAACATTCTTATTTCAATAGAGAAGATAGCTGGGTACTACCACCGATTTAGGATCCAGTAATAAACAAAATATAATCTAAAACCAAGCATACCACTGCACGACCTAAAGATACTGTGAGCACATTCCGCGTAGATCGGACCAAAATTATTAAATAAAAGCTGAAGGCAGCCCGAGTTAACTATAACACCTAGACGTCTAACACCTCAGTCCCCCCGTGACCACGGCTGCTGAAAAGCACACGAAACGTCGGGAATATTAAAACAACATAAAAGCGCGATAAAATCCGTAAATAATACGTTCAGTTAAAGTATTATTTATTTTAGACACTATAAATAACTGCTTTATTTCTTAGGAAACTAAAGATTGCAGGTAATTTTCTTTATTCTTGGATGCTTTCGTGAAGTCTGGGATAAAATTAAAAAAAACGTAACAGTTTCCAATTAGCTAACCCTTATCTTATTTTAAGCTCTGTAATTAATGACCTGTCTTAGACATAACATTGTCGCTGCTCATCCCAGTAATAACTTTGATCCCACCATCGCATGACATAACAAACAAACAAAACAGCAATTTATCATATGTTTTGTGATACAGACACTAAAATTTTGTACACAACTTAAATGGCTTAGTAAAATGATTAATGTCATGAAAGTTTTTACTTAATTGTTCTTATATAATATACATGTCACTTTGAGCCGTCACTTGCTTTATTTTCATTACCCGACTGCCCTAGAAGGAGGGTTCAGATTATGTATTGTAGCAAGTTATTTTAAATGTGAAGTAGCATATAAATGTCCCACAGCTGGGTATTTTGTTACTTTGAGACTTTGGTATTTTGTGAAGGTTTTGAAATCGTTTAACAGGCGGCTCCCGTGCGTTAGCGTACCAAAAAAGTCCTCGATTTTTTTTATTCTTACTCACATACCTTTTCTCACCGAAAACTTTACCGGCTAATAACCATTTTTTTTGGTAACGGGAACCCTAACCCAATTACTAACTTACTAAGCATTCTAACTATGCCGTGTCTGCTATGGATAGCAGACACGGGAGTTGCACATGCCGAAGGTACAACAAGAATCGGAGGCCCTATTATAGGCATACTTGGCATTTCGAAAGTGCCTAGCGTGTGGTGATGTCATTAGAATTTCTGTGACCCGTATTTTGGTACCAGACAGATGGCGAATGAATAAAATACACTTCAAGCCGACGACAGCCAGTAGCATCTAATAGGCGTCTGGCACATCGATAGCCAACTCGTCTGCCAAACAAAACGATTATGGTAAATCCTCGCATTGGATCATCTCTAATGTCTGTTTGACTATTTACAGGCAATTGACGTACTACGTAGACTAAAGTTAGGTACTAACATCTCAACTACGTGCAAATAAAAAACAAAAAGTTGAATTTCAACGTCATCTCATAAGCAGTTTACTTAAATAAGTTATTAATGTATTCAGCTTCGGCTTCTAACTTAATAATAAAAGTATGAAATTAAATCATAGTCCATAAAAGAGGTTACTTGTAAGAGCTTCGACATTTAAGTAATCGAAAGCTCTTAAGCATTTTAAATTGTTCGAATGAGCCCTAAAAGCATTTCTAAGGCTTTAACATCTTTCAGAGCCGCCTAAGTTATTATAAAAGATTCAATAGAAAATTCTTCACATTTTTTTTTGCGATCTCTTTTATTAACCAATAATAATAATGGTTAATAGAATCAGACGGTACTATATAGAAATCCATTTCATTAATGGAGTCGAGACGGTAAGCGGTGCGTCGACTGCACTGCTTGTCAATCAAAAGATAATACACACCTTTTTAATTTTGCATACTGCTCTGGGGGTGTTTTGTACGTTGTGGAGTCAAGGGGCGACATTAGCTGCTACACGAATGGGACAGCTTCACCGCGGTAGTACCACGGCCACGCAGAATGCCCGCGTAAAGTAGAGGCATATTGTTATTCTGTGTGTCCTTCGGTGAATAAGGTAACCGGAAGCCCACTGTCTTGCTTTTGCTGGCGCTTTCTTGGAGCGCATTTTTAGGCATTAGTTGTGTAGTATATATATAAGTATATAATGAAGAAGAAGAAGATGAAGTTACAGGTCTTTACAAATCATCTTTGTTATTATTATAAATAAGTGAAGAGAACAACGTGACATAAGTACCAAAGTAATAGAAATCAGGCATAATACTTCCATTCCGGTACATACCGGAATGTCTTTCTTTAAAGTTACTCTATAGTAACAGAGTTAAATTATTATTAAGATCCGAAACTATTATCTGTAAGCCTAACCAATACAAGCTGCGTACCTGCACGAATCAAATCCACTAATACACACAGGAACTAATTCTCCTAGATACAGCAGGAATATTTGCTCGGCACGGTCCGACCGAAGCCGGGATTTTCTCTCTGTCGCCGAAAGCCCGAATCAGAATACCAACGTGAAGTAGAGGCTTTTGTGCTTCTGCGTTTCATTCGCACACTCCCCCTCCCTATCCCCCTCCTCATGCTCCGTCCCATCTCCCAAACACATTTAAAGGCCGGCAACGCACATGCAACACCTCTGGTGTATTGTATTTATTGTACGTAATGATGCATTGTGGAAGAAAACAAGTACGGAAAAAAAAACTACTAGTCTCTAAACACTAAGGGTCAAGTCTACTAAAGTAATATTCCGCCCGTAACACTGACGCCTTCACCTGGTTCATTCATTGTAAATGAATTTATATTGGCGTACTAAATCATTAACAGCTCCCCATTGCGGTGTTCATAGCTTCAGTCGTAATGAGACAAACAGCCGGTCTCCGAAATGTTCAGCTTATCTGTAACAATTTTTTAGACGACTTAACTGCAGCACACCATAGTGACATATACTATAGTCGGGAACACTATAATCTGGACATCTTTAAGGCCAAAGTGAACAGACACCTTCTAGGCAAACGTGTACCATCCTAGGCCTCATCTTCGCCTTCCATCAAGCAAGATTGAGGTCAAACGTAAGCCTATTTGTTCATAAAAAAAAGTCTTGTAAAATAATTAATCTGTATTGTAGGCTATAGCTATAGGTCAGAAGTCGAACCCTCGGCTAAAATTAAGGAATCCACCACCACGACCGCATCAGCGGTGCGGCCCCCGCCAGAGACGCGGACGATAGGGAGAACGGCCACATGCAATACTTCATTCCACCTCGGCTGTGGAAGGTCAGCAGAGCGGTACTAAGCTGAGATTTCCCCATGCACCAATACGCATCCGAAGTGGGCTCGCCTATCCCACTTGGACCGGCCACTTCGGGCCAGCCATCCACACCAAGACAGACCGGCCAGGTTCTTCTTGGTTCATAGTCGGAGACCAGATTTGGCGATCCATGTACGAGGTTCCACAAACCTCAACCGCTACTAAAAGCAGCCTTTGGTGTCGTAAAAGTCATAAATGGTTACTTAAAACAATATTAAAAATTTTGGCCGTTTTTTCTTAAAAAACATTAACCTTCCACTGTAGGAACTTCTCCTGTGTCGCGGAGGCAGTTTACATACATAAATTGCACAATAAATGGGGACAAATACCCAGAATTATTTGTAGTCCATACAAATACTAGTCCCGTGCGTGAATCGAACCCGCGACCCACAACGCTGCAGCTAAACGTTTAGCCACTACCCCACCGAGCTGTCACTGGGCCATCTTATTCATTTCTGCCGCTTATCAGTAATGCAATCACTTTTGTGTTCTTAGCATTCCATCTTAGTCCCCAGGGGTGGCAATAGATATAACCTTCTTCGTTTGAAGTTGATTGTATGTGCCTATGGTTTGCAGTAGCCACTTACCATGAGGTGGACTGTAAGCTCGCTTAACACTAAGACTAGCTTATTGCTAAGATAATGTGGCCATAGACAACTTGCCCGTGTGGTAGCGGCGTAAGAATCGGCCACCCTCTTTCTTCCGTAGGTGTCGTTTGAGGCTTCTAAAGGGAAAAGCCTTAAAGCTACCGACTAATGGCTGTAAACCCATTACTAAAAAAATACCAATAAAAAAAATTAAACTTATCACGCATTTTTGTCATTAACTACATAGGTCCGAATATTTATCCATCAGACATTCCAGTCTATCTCATTTGATTGTGGAGATTATAATGGGTAGAGAAAGTTTATATAACGTTATTATAAATTGTTACAGATTGATGATACAAAAATTGAAAGTAACCTTAGTGTCTTTAGTTATATCTTCCTTACAATATTTTGGAAAATAATTGAACAATTGAAGAAAACTTTTTTGCATTTTTGCAATCAACCGCGTAAGTTCAAAGGTACTCATATTAAACTTCAATTCTCTATATTATTTCGTTGTCGAGATAAAGGTAGTGATAGACATATAAATAGATGATTTCAGAATGAGGCAAGCACTGGCAGCAATTAATTTGAAAACATTTATATGATACCACTGGCATCAGAGCAGTTTTAGCGCAAACGACGCGCATGTACAGATAAAACAAACTACATGCATTTTATGAAAAATGCCGGAAAAAAAGAGTTTATTTTGTACAATAAACTGTAAAAGCCTCCTATACATAATGTTACGAATGCCCAATAATATCTCGTCAACTCCTAAGTCTTCGAATGACAAATCAAAAGAAATAATGTTTTATAAATTATCAGTCGATGATAACAAAACTATTTGATAGGTAAATAAGGGTAGCTATATACTGGTTGAAATATAAGTATATTGTCTTCAAAAAAATTAAATATCATGTCGGGAATATTCTGGAATAATCTAAAATAAAAAGACGACCGAAATTCGGGACTATATGAGGAGCACTAGAGCGCGCCGAGGTCAGTGAATTCTGAACTAAGTGGAATACGAAGATCTCGAAGAAAAGGAAAAAACTACAAAGGTTAGTTACCATCAGGAAGACCCGTGAGAGGTACAGTGCATCATGAAGTAACCAAGTTTTAGAAAATAAATAAATTAAAATTTAAGAAACCGGCTGTTTTACTCCAATTTCGTAACCCATAGCCCGTAATAATAATATAGGTATGTTATATTAAACGTTGTAAACAAAGTAATCTAAGGTGGAGGAACGAAAAAGTAATTACGAGTATCTCATTTTTGCTGTGATCTGCTTTAAGGTCTGCCAAATTCTCCACGTCAGAAATTACTAAATTTCTCCTCCTACATTTTAGAGTTCATTTTACGTTGAAATATTCAAAAATAATATTTATTGGGCCTGATAATATAAAAATATGATGAAATAAATTTCGCTATATTTAAGATTTCATTAATCAAACTTTAAGAGTCCTTGACATAGTTGACAGTGAAGTTTTATGAAAATAAATTTTCTCCAATAGGTTAAAACTGTTATATGAAAAAGTAGAAGATTAAATAAATAACCTTAGCTATATTATCATTATCTAGCTACGGTTAATATACAGCTAAGGTTTCATTCCATTTTTCATAATTTTTTTTTTTCACATTTATTAGACATCAAAATTTTGAAATCAGTCGGTAAGTGCTATTTGATTTTAATGTGCTTATAACGATTTATGTTCATTTAACTAATTGTAGATACAATACGATATAACATACAGTTATATATAGACTTTTCAAATGAACAGAAAATAATGCCATTGTCGTTAACTTAATTTATGGACGTGAAGTAATATGTAATTGCACTGTGCTCGATACTTAGTAAGTTATATAATAGTACGAATAAATGCATATCACTTCCACATATTTATTTAAGAAAGCAAAGACTCAATCCACGTTAGTCTTATGTTTTCCTTGATAACTTCTAAACTAGTTAGTGGATTCCTATGCGGTTTCCACCGTCGTTTAGAACATTCATGAGGAAGGTTTATATAGTATAATACATTCACATTTAGGTAATCATTTGTAGTTTCAAGTCCGTCCGTGCGTAGCTCATAAGCTTTTCCATAATTTTTCATAATTTATAAAAAAGCAAATGGCATTGTTATATTGCATAATATTAAAATTAAACAGTAATACAAAGTATCTTATTAAAAAAAAAGGTTAAAAACTTTATTAAATGTTGAAAAGAGATATAAATATAGAAAATAAGTTAACACAGAGCAACACCTGGCCAGCTCATTAGAATTTAACTTTAGCAAAAACTTTATTTCGGATGTCAGGTAAATAAACTATGAAAAAGTTGCTTAATGGGTTGTCTCTTGTGACCAAACAAGTCGCGATTCTCGTGATTTCATTTTTCACAATCGAATTCTTGCTTAGCCTAATTTTGCATATTCATTATCGAACCCGATTTTTTTTTAATTTCCGTATCGCTTTTTCGTAAATTTGAAGCTTCTATAAGCTCAACACTAAGTATCAGGTAATCTGCTTCATTGCTATTAGTATCGTGTATTAGCAAAGCTACTTCCTCAACAGTCTATCTAAGTCCTCTACCGGATATAGGTTTTTCTATAGAGAGGTTATCAATAGATGGTATGCCACTCATGAATTAACCAAATTCACTACGTTTGGTGGTCAGTTTGGCAGTACTGGTAGATATGCTTGTTATATCACTATTCTATATGTATTTGGGTTCAGCATAGTTCTAAGGATTTCCCGCAAGCAGTCGGCCGCCAGAACTTCGATCTATAGTCAGCAGGGTGTAAGTATACATTGAGAATGACTTTTAGAAAGTTAATTAGTATATTTCCCTTTACACTTACAAAGATAAGAGAATCGAGTGACCGTGATTTTCCAAAAAACTAACTGAATTTCGGTGCAATTTTTAAAGTGGGTAATTTTAGCAATATTGCTGAAAGTGATTATTTCAGACTTCAAGATATCCATAGTTTGTTTACTATGAAACCGCGTGTCTCATCGACTAATAAATTTTCATGCACTTTTCATTTATCTCGATCATCAGCATCGATTACACGATGAAACGAACACGGCGTAGTTCGGATTAGCGTATTTTTAAGTTTTCAAAGTTATATAATTAATTAATTAAATAGACTTATTTAGTGAGAGAGGCATACCATTCACGTCTCGGGATATTACATTCTTTTCGTGCTGATCTGTGGCGCTGGCTTTTGATTGATTATCTTGGTTATCTAATTAAGTTAATCAACGTCAGAATAAACGTTGGGGCGAAGGTGGGAATTAAAGAAATAAACAATATACTGGAGGGAGAAGGAGTACGGGTATGTAAATAAGTCACTAGTGTAAGGACATTAAAATTAAGGGACCGTTTGAATACAAAGGTATATATTATAGCGAATACTACATACTACTTGAGCGATTGTCAAGAAGTTACTGCTACTATCTCCTGATTTATTTAGTTCTGTAACCGCTAAAGCTCGCAAGGCTGAGAGGGTTCCTGGTACGAGATCCCGCTGGCAATAGTTTATGCAAGGAATATGATGGTTTGTACCTGAGTAAAAAATATTTATTTATTGATGTACCTACATAATTGTGCATATTTATGATCCATCCAGTACTCTCAACACAAAGGCTATTAGTTTCGGACTGACGGACTGGATAACGAGTTTGTGCGTCGTCCAATGCTTGACCATAAATATACCATTATCTGGAAATTACGACATTATTTTTTTATTATTGCATAATGAACACTACACATTTGAAATTAAACCATTAATTACGGGGCTTAATCGCCTCCTTTTTAAGTTGGATCAGACGGATTATTACTATCATACATTATTCTCATAACAGTACAGTGCACTCTACTTATGTACATTTAAATAATAACAAATAAATAATTCATACGATAGCATTGTTGTACTCATGCAGAATATTTTTATGATAAGATCTGCGAGCGAAGGGAAATAAATTCATGAATAATTTGTGTATATCTCCGGAAATTTATTCTCATTATTGGCTTAAAGTAAAACTTGTTCAACAGAACAGAACAGATAAGCCTTAAAGTATTTGTTGATTTTATGTATATTTTTTATTTAGAATATATGTGTTAGCAGCGAAAGAGAATCTAACATCACATAACATCCGGTGGGTGGTATAAAAAATCCAGAAAAGGGGAGTATACCATATTATTCTTCAAATGCAAAATCCATTTACGCGTGGTGCACTTTTGTAGGCTATACTTGGGGAGGTCTATGTTCAGCCTTGGACTTAATAGACTGATGAAGAAAAAGAAGAGTTCCAGAAAAATCATATTACACTAACAACTAACAGATACGTTACTGCGATCGATAAACCACCTGCCAAACATGCGAATACGACAAGACCTGCCAATTAGACCTGCTGGAACCAGCAGAAGATTATTCAGAGGCTGCTTATAACGAATATGAAGGAAAGGGTTATTTAGGAGTTTTAAAATATCTCATTTGGCATTTATAGACTTCTAGAACTTCTACGATTAGTAGCAACTAACGGGTGGTTATTAGATATATTTTCCAGGTTCTGTATATGACGTTTGAAATCGTAACTGTACTGTATGTATGTGGGAATGTATTATTTAACTAATAAGCATTACATTAGAAACTATGTTTTAAATATTCTCCTTATCGGCCACTCTTTAGGTCCACTGAACCAAGAGCCAGCAAAAGTCGGCATGCATTTTTATTCTCACCAAACCCGGCAAGCGGGTGGGTGGGTGCAGTGCCGGTACCCACACATAGCACACCATACAAAAAAGAAGATACATATACAGAAATTAATACACACGTCTGTCACTCCTAGAGGAAGGCACAGATTACGGAATTACGTTTGGTACGACTCTGCTTAAATTCTGCAACTCACTTTTTACCTTTGTGAAGGGGAGATACAAAGTAACGGGCGTTATGCCCAGTCGCAGGGATATTTTTGAAGATTTCCATGAAATTTAAAAAAATCGATAGGTGGCGCTTAGGCCGAATGATTAATAGACTGATCGCGCCACCTTCCGATAAGGGCAGAACAACGTCTGCCCGCGTCAGTATAGTCAGAAGCTCTGCAAATATAAGCTCAAGAAACTTGTAATTTGGCCGGTAGGTTCTTTATTGGGTGGAGACATCTGCTAAGATTTAAAGAATTTCCGAAAGTTCATCTCTAAAGGGGTTGAATAGAGGACGGAACACATTGTTTTTGAAATTAGTAATAGGCAACGAGAAGAAAGAAAGAGGTAGCCTTACATCGCTACCACAAAAGAAGTTCAATAACTTCTACCCTTCTAGTGTCACCCGTACTGATATAACTCATAACAATAGAATTTCAATTGTTTCAAAGTTATGACACGGGTAGGATTAAAATAGCACAGTCATGCTAGAAAGATGCATACTTACTTACATGCATACTTATTTCATGGTGTAATATTTTGCTAACCATTCGTACTTTTAGAAGAAAATGGGTGCCTACCGCAACACGATAAAATGTAAATTCACTTCCGCAGTGTTTGCTTTATGTTGTTGCTAGAAAAGCATTAAACGTTGGTTGATGAACGATGAGCGTTAAATTCTATTTTTATTTAATCTCTTTTAATAACTTCCTTAATTATAACTTCTTCCTTTCTTCTTTATCAGGCTGTAAAAGCCGCTTCTTTATCAGGCTGCCAGCTTTAAACTGCTGGACACAGACCTCGCCATGAAAGCCTCAATGGAAGCAGACATGCTATCTATAGAAGTTTTGTCCATGCTAACTGCGCCGGTACCTCCGCAACAGTGATGCTGCAGCCCATCACTGGTCTGTGGTATTTGGGTTCGGTGGTTTGGCATGCATTATCCGTCATCAATTTGTCGCCAGAGACCCTTTCATTAAGCAGCGTGCACCGCGTGTAGGAGAGAAACAATTCACTTTATGTAATTTCCATTTTTGGAAATGGAGCAACGCTGCAGCTTTATTATCACGCACATGGAAGGATTACACTCATAGAATATCAGCGTGAAATGGAAGCATATTGCTTTTGTATTTCTTACGGTGAATTATCGAACCGATATTCCATTTACTGTTAACGAGACGTTTCATCTTAAACGTCAGCGTTGACGCCGAGTTTGCATATAGATGCAGGTGTCTGTAGAACACAGCGTTTACTGAACATCGGGTGGAATGTACGCTTGTTTGTTATGTGTAGTTGTATAAAAGTATTATTAGTATTGACTAGCATAATAATTTTATTATCGTTATAACCATTCCTGCCAATCAAAAGTCCGCTGCTGAACACAGGCCTCCTTTAAAGTTTGCCTCAAAGGATAGTCCAGAACTCCCTGCAACACTGTACTGGTCTCGCCAATTTGTGGCGGGTCTACCTATACAGCATTTAGCTGTTGCTTCGACGTTATAATCCAGTTCGGATTGTCTTTACACAGTGTACTAGCGAGATTTCGTTAACGAATTATAAAAAGTCATCTCGTAGCTGTTGGTTGCTTGTAAGGTTCCCGGCTTACTTCGTCTTAGTTCGCTCACACTTAAAGTGACCCTAGTTCCCTATGATATTATCGTTCCATATTCTATCACGCAATAAATACTGAACATAGTCCTTTCAATAGCCCGCTGAGCAACTATGAGCTTCCACATATAGCCTAGAGAGAAGGATCAGGTTTCGTTTGAAGGAAGATATTGTCAAGCTGCTGATCAGGAAATCAATGGCTAATACATCGCACACCTTCGATTTGCCGTCATAGCCCTTATAGCAGTATTGCTGGACGACCTTAGCACTATGCTTAAAGACCTCAATAGTAGCTTCCAACAGGTTGGTCTTAAGATGTATATATATTCACGCCTTGTTTCCAACGGGGTAGGAAGAGACAATCTAGTTCCACTTGCTACGGTCCTGACACACGTCTTTTGCTTCTTCCACTTTCATCAATCTTCGCATGCATGCTCGTTGGTTTAGGGTACTCTTGACCTGGACTTTTTTCAGAACGTCTCCGATTTGATGGTGAAATGTTCGCCTAAGTCTTCCTCTCCCGCGGATACCATTTACAATCGCCTCATATATTTGTTTCGTCAACCTACTTTCATTCATTCTGATGTCATTCATTTCACATGTCCAAACCAGCTCAGCATCGCTCTCTGATCACATTATTTCGAATTCTGTCAGTTATCTTCGCATCAATCATACTTCTCAACGCTCTCATTTCTATTGCATTCATCCTGCTTTCATGTCTCTTCTGCCATAACCAGCTTTCGCTTCCAAATGTTAGTGTTGGTACCAATACCTCTCTAAGCACAGCCAAACGAGCTTTGTCTTAAGATGAGCATGTCTAAAGTCAATGTTACACCAATACCGGTTGTTTTACGGGTACTAAGTTGTCGACGAGTACGTATACCTAGTCTCTATGGTGACAACACACGAATCTCCTCGTTTGCCAGCGTACCATTTGGATGACGGAATTAAGAAATAGTTCGTAATAATTCCACTAGAGAGCCGTGGTAGCCTTTTGGTCAGGGCGCTCACTTTAATTTCATAGCACGAAAGTGACCTGGGATCGATCCCCGGTGCCGGCACCACTAAAATTGTGAATAGCAATTTTAAGTACAGCATTTACCACGTGCACAGCGGTGAAGGAAAACATCGTGAGGAAACCTGCATGTCCGAGAAATAATAAAAATATTATTTCCAGGATATGTGAAGCCCGCCAATCCAAACTGGAGCAGCGAGGCGGGTGCTTCCCGGCTCTTGAACCCTCTCTGATACTCGTATTTGAGAGTGCCCAGCATTGGGCACTTACAGGCTGCCACTTTATTTTACTGCTTTACATATAGGTGTTCATGGTTGCATGGACGTCACGAGGGCGACAAATGAACGACTATTGTAAACCTCAATAGGGTTCCTATATCGAAGATTTGGTTAATAAACCCAGTTCATCTGTTAATGCTGTTAAAAAAATATGTCAATAACTGATGAAGCTGCTACTCGAAAAATTTATTTTAGTTACTTTACAACATAATGCATTATTTTGTTTTATTATACCGCTGATGCAAAAACTTATTTTTAATAAATATTCAAAAAATTTGTTTTTTTAATAATATTTTTCTTCTCAATACATTTACGAAAATAGAGTATGAATGTTATATCCAAAGAATGCTTGCGTCGGCGTTATGCGAGGCGTGTCGTCCACTTCCCTTTAATATATCAAAGTCAGTTTGAGAGGCGATAGCTATATGTGTGATGCTTGCGAACAGGCGCTGCTTGCGTGGGCGGGTCAAGTTGGATCCTAAATTTCCGGATGGGTTTTTTATTATTTTTTTATTTAAATATAAAATAGGCTGATCCAAAATTATTGTGAGTTGTTTTGGAGACTTTGGAGCTTTGAGACATTTTTAGGCTGATACTTTACTTAATGTTCCATAGATTTAATTTCATTATTTAGAATTTAATATAATATGTCAAAAGCATGAAGCCGTAAAATTTAAAAAAAAAACACGAAATTGAAAAAGCATGAAAAATTGGTATGAGAGATCTTGACAAGCTTTTAAGCTCAATGAGTATTTCCACTAGCCCAACAAAAATCAAAAGCACTAATTACATTTACGTCAACGCTGTCGGAACTATAAAGTGCTAAAAGAGATCTCTTTGTAGAACATAATCCTTTGATCATTTTTGCAACTACCGTAGAGAATTTAAAAATGTTCATAACTTAACGATGGAATTACTCTTCAGCACTGTTATACTTAATATAAAAAAGGTACTTATTTCTGGGTTGGCATAATTAGATATGTTTTCTGCCTTTTTAGTAAAGGATTGTTTTAACTATGCTTTAGTTTTACTTGCTTATTATTATATCTTTGACGGCTATGCGATGATACAAGACTTGCCAAATATTGTAAAGTTGCAGGTCCACGAAACAAATTTTTCTTATATGTTTTCTTCTCAGACTTGTAGGTTTCCTGACGTTGTTTGGAATAAACAATTTTTGTGGTTTTGATGTACAAAAATATTCATTGCTTTCATACCACCTGTTTTCATATCAAATAGTATAAGATGATTTTATTACTAAAACATTATTCATAATAAATGATAATTTTTGTTTCTTCAACAAGAATATTTTATGGAGCCATGAAACACTTTTGTACTTTCAATATTACGTAAATGATATAAAATGTAACGCCATCGTAAGAAAATCGCATTATGCTTTGAGGATTTTGTGTAGGTAAGAGATAAACCCGTATTTTTATGCGAGTTCTTGAAAGATTCATGAGAATCAATTTGATAAAATTTGCTGAATGAAAACTGAATTGTGATGTGAATTAAAAAGAATTTAAGTCTGTATTGCTTAATCGAGTTTTTGTTCATTTTGCAAATTTATAAATTTAGATTGAAGATTATTATTCTGGATGATTTTTCTTTCTTTCTTTCTTCAAATTGTAATAATGCAACATCTAATTAATAAATAAATCCTATACAGTGATATTGGTGTCCTGTGGAATGCACATCGATGATTTTAATCAACGGACTAACTTTCTTTATCTTTGTCGGTCAAAATATTTTCACGAAAGCGCTAACAAAAGTCATCATTTTAAACGTTGGCGCGCTAACGGCAGGGCATTGGTGAAAGCAGCACCTTGCGAATGTTGCCACTCCTTGTCACTAGTTTGTGTATTTTAGTTATGTTTATCTAATAAATAACAGAATTATAATAAAAAAAAAGAATGGCCTTAACGTTCGTTTTTAGAGCAAACCAAGTTTTTTTTTACGGAAGTAACGGCAAACAAGCAAGCGGTTCATCTGATGGTAAGTGATTACCGTCGTCCACATACATCTGCAACACCATAGATGCTGCAGGTGCGTTGCCGATCTTTAAGGATATTTGGGAGATGGGAGGGAAGAGGAGGGGAATAGGGAGGGGGTGTGGGCCTCCGGTTACCTCACTCACCGAACGAAGCGCAGAAGCACAAAATGCCTCTACTTTACGCCGGTATTCTGCGAGGCCGTGGTACCAATCCGGTCGAGCCGGGCCATTCGAGCAGCAGCTAACGCCGCCGCGTGGCTCCACCACGCTTAAAATATTAATATATGTCATGTATATAAGTAATAGTAAATATTCTGTCAAATCCAATTATGATGACGTTAGTTTTAATTTACGAATTTCACAAAAACAATACGCGTGTATCTGGAATAAGTGTATTCATGACTTAAATCTTTCTTGGGAGTAGTGTAATAGTTGCCTATGGAAATATCCAGAGAAATAAAGTGGCTTCTGACAAAACGATGGTCACCATCTTAAATATATTAGACAAACGGAATAGCGGTAAAGTGGCAAAATGGCTGAGGTTACAGGGCATGGGTCCCAATTGTATACTGCTTAGAATTTAGAGGATGGTTGTTTCCTTCTCTGTGACTATGAACTTTAACTTCATTTGACCGTTTTACTCTATCTCTATACACTTTCTTACACAGAAAGGTTAAGAACAATGAATCCAGCTCTGGGTTCGCACAATCCCATAAGGTATTTTAGTACCTCCTGCACATTTCATGCAGTTTGATATTTACCGAAGAATATACCGATTATCACTATAAATTCATTAGAAAATAATGACGTGAATATTATAGAATATTAAAATATGGCCAAACGGTAAACGTCTGAAAAATAATTGAAAATAATGATCTATGTAATCAAACATTATTTTATATAACAAGAATATTCGTTTCAACGAGGTACTATCAATTATACGATATCTAGAAGTAAATAATAACTTTTTTTTTGTTATTTATTTATTTTATGTAACACTACCACAAGTAAGTAAAGTTTCGAGTAAACATAGTACAAAATATTTGCATGTGTAAAGTCTGCATCGTATGTAGGTTCATAAAAAGCTCACCACATTATTATACAAAACTGTGACAAATGAATTATTTATGAGTCACGTCCTTCTTTTGCTTTTAGCATGATTTTTCTACAGTTAGGTAACTGTCATATTTTTATCCCAACATGAAACGTAAAGATTTAAAAGTCATATTGAGTTAATCTTTCGCTTTAAAAGATAATCCTTGGGGGCTTATAATAAAACGTGAACTTTATTCAGGACATAATATATCACGTACATTATATTTCCACTGACGTGGAATTTCTTCTGAACATTTGTAATATTTCGTACTGTTTGTTTTTGGTGCAGACGCAGTGCAAAATTGACAGCGCTAGCACCGGTTATACGAGATATCATAAAAAATAATCCTTATTTGGATTAAGTTAACAATCCACCTAATGGTTAGTGGCTCTTGCACCACATGGACATCTGCAAACAGTTTCAATCGAAGAAGGTTATACATGCGTTGTCTCCGCTGAGGACTAAGATGGAATGCCTCACAGCCTGTAATCATACTTGCACTTAATACCTTTTAAACCGGAACAGCAGTTGTTACACTGCGGTTCGGCGGCAGAAATGGTCGAGAGGGTGGTACCTAGCCAGATAACTCCGAGTCAGATAACTCCGAGCCAAATAACTCCGAGTCAGAGAAGGACACTACCACCAAGTAAAATATCTTTAAATACTATAAAACAAAGTCGCAATCCGTATTTCTCTGTGTATTTCACTTATAACTTCCATACTTCTAAGTTGACTTCACCATAGTGTAAAACTTTTCACGAGGATGGTGTATAACACATTCACATTTCGTTTATTTGTTACAGATCTGAACGAGGGAAGCTGGCGCAGTTCGCAGGTGTAAAATAATTAATAATTTTATAATACAGACTCAAAATGGAGAAATAAAGTGAAACATTTAAACTTTATTAACTTTAAGCCAGTACTTTAACTAAGCTTCGCCGTGAGTAAACATTTTGAACCAGAGCTATTCCGATCGTGTCTGAACTGAGTAGTTTCAAAACAGTTTCAGCATGTGAATGCAATCCTACAATATAAATGAATAATATAGTATGTTGATCGCTCAAGTACCTAAATAGCGGAACATATTTAAATAAAGTTAGGCAAGGGTTTATTATATCATGGTATATATACGAGATATCTTTAATCTCGATCACGCGTTGGACATAAAATAAGATAGAGAGCAGCATTCGTTGATGTAATATCAATACATTTTTAAAAAAAATTCAAAAATTTTAATTTGATAATTATAACATTTTTATTTAGTTAGAAAACAATAATTCACAAATACAAGAAACCAAAACAACGTAAAACAAATTCGGAATTAAATGACGTCTACTCGGTGCATAAGTTATAGGAACCGCAAAGCGTAAACTATAAAGTCACGCCAAAGACAAGAATAATTACACAAATCTAGGGATCCAAGGTAAAAGACCCAACACACATTTAATGTAGACAAAACGGACTCAAACAAATAAATTACAAAAAAACAAGCAGCTGCAAAACTAAATAAGTCAATAATAAGTTAATTTAAAAAAAAAATTCAAAAATTGCGCCATAGCGTCACAGATTTAATTCTATTCTCCAAATGGAGAAGATGCTCTTTTAATTTAATTTAACAGAGTTTTAATTCCAGCGCGTCCTTGCAGCGCACCTAAGGCTATCGAGTTTTCTTCTTAATATGTATATGTGGATAAAGTTTACTTTTACGTTTTTTTTACTGAGTGACAAACTTACACACGGTTTATTTATTTTATTTTATTATTTATTTATTCTTTATTGAGTCCCTAAAAAAATAATAATACAATAGGCGGACTTAA
This sequence comes from Bhutanitis thaidina, assembly GCA_029286595.1. Taxonomy (NCBI): domain Eukaryota; kingdom Metazoa; phylum Arthropoda; class Insecta; order Lepidoptera; family Papilionidae; genus Bhutanitis; species Bhutanitis thaidina. Next base: position 4,287,816 of record JAGSMS010000022.1, read on the forward strand.
TGCCTTTTGGCATTCTCTACCAGTCAACCCTGGGTGAGAAAGAAAACATGTTGGCAGGTTCAAAATAAGTAATAAATATAAATTAAATATTAATATTTAAAACATAACCCTTTGTATGTATGCTTATTACTTACATACTTATAACATTCATAGTATATTATACTTAAACATATAATACATAGATAAACAAATTAAATATGGAAAGAAAAATCTCAGACGGCATTTGCCTTCAGATAGTGACGACGGAGCAGTGTTTTGAAACAGTTTTTATTCGGAGCTTTCTTGATATCATCGGGGAGAGCGTTCCAAAGAAGAGTGGCTTGTACGGTGAAATAAGAAGAAAAGAAACCAGTACTATGTTGTGGAACACTGACCTTCAGGCTGTTTGAAGTTCGAGATTTACCATTGTAAAGTACCTTTTCTCGATAAAAAGTTAAGATTTTTATGCGTAGTCACCCCCGAGGAGTAAGATTTTGCTTTATTGTCTGTAATGAAGTGTTGAAGCTGACTTCTAAGCCGTTCGATGTCACTGTAAAAAAAATTACCATCCTATCCCGTTCAGTGAGTGTCGTAAAAAAACTCGTGGCTGTCGACAGATGGTGCGACAACCATTTTAAATTATTCAAATCTGCTCCCATCGGGAGATGCTTATGTTTGTATGTATGCTTATTGTTTATGATCGTGGTTCCTCTTACTTCACGTACAATATGTACTTAATTGAAAGCCTGTTTAGGACAGTTTTTATATTTGATCACTATTGCCAACCGCGCTTTTCGCCAGATATATGTATGTCAATAAAACTGTTTTGTTTTACTAATAGCACAGTAGTACAGTACAGTATTTAAATTATCATACACGAGCTAAGGAAATAAACTGGAAAGGAGAATTGGGTTGCAAAATAACATGTAGCCAATGATCTTGTTTTGGTGATAAATTGTGCAAAATTATATCAAACTCGGAACAAAGAAATAGATTGTATGTCATTCATGTTAGAGTAAGTTGTTTTTATGACTGTGATGAATGATTATGATAGATGTTTACTTTTTTATCGGTATAAATCTAAATCAACAATAGATATTGTAGGGATCAAACAATCATAAAATACAATATTAGTTTCAAGTTCAAGATTAATTTGATATGAATGCTAATTATATAAAACAAAATTTGAATTCGTAAGCCCTGTCTTTATAATAGTAATAAAGACACAGGCAAACGCTTCAATTTGCTCGCACGTAAGTGAAAATTCGAAACATTAGCGTACTCATAAACACAGCTATGAGTAAATTCCTCCGTCGAATGCTGGATTATATGTGACGTGTGCGATGATAATAAGGCTAATGTAAGCTATTAAAATTTGCTTAAACCATTATTAATAATATTTTATGTACATTACATACCAGTATAGTTAAGTAAAATGTATAAGAGGGAATATAGCATTTTTCTCACCGGTACACGATGCATTTATGCACACCTGCTGATTAACTAACGAGGCTCTTGTCACCACCAGATAGCTAAAAGTCACCACGGGGTAGTGATGGGGTAAACTTTATTGCGAGAGCATCGGTATAACGTGAACCAACCCACCTATGCGGCGTGGTGTGTGTACACAAGTTTAGCATTTTCATGGCTAAAGGTCTATGTCCAACAGTGGACTTAGAGGACAGAGAAAGAAGAATATATCAATGGACTTTCTTAAAGACTTTTAAGGACATAGATGGGCTCCGTACTGTGTATATTAATAATTAATGATACAGTGATTTTGATTCATTGACTTAACATTTCATCTTTAAAAATCTAATGGTAATCTCCGGGAGCAAACCTATCAACAACTCGTTCATCATCAACGTCACAGATACTGGAGGGCGAAAATTGGATTACGAAAATCCATTTAGCAACATTGATTCGTGGCAAAAGCAAATCCGTAATATCTACTTACCCCTTAAGAGGGGCAGGCGTGAGTTTAAATTATACTAAATAGCATAGATGCTTACAAAGTATTAACTTCCCATGCAATACCGACAAAATTGGTCTTAAAAAATTCAACCGGAAAGACAAAGAGATAGTCTTAGTTCACAAAAAAATCACTGTGTATCATGTTTTGAATTTCTGAGTTTCAAATCTCAAAATATGCTTATTTTCACGCAGAAAGCAGTTTTAAAGACATATCTTGAAATCATAACTAAGATTATATTTCTGATTTAGCAATAAAGATATTTTTCACGGTTGTTTTGGTTAAGCAGAACCCAAAACTGTTGAAGATATGAACAAGCGTACCGCGCAAACATGTATGATGTAGAAGTACTGTTCATTATGCGGGCCGACGACCTCACAAAGTTTACAGGAATCCGATCGATACAGGAAAACGTGGGTAATTTAAATAGAAACGGACTAACCTTAAAATTACATTGGTAAATTTAAATGAACTGATGACGTGTTGTAACAAAATAACTTATATTGTAACACGTAAACGTGAAGTGTTGTTACACGCATTGTTGCAAGTGACAGTATTAACGACAAAACACCACAGTATGAAATATTGGATAATTTTGTTATGGTTTTATGCCTTTTTTTCTTACAAATACAATATCCCTTTACGTGGCATAACATTATATCTATTGTTTCAAAGCGTTAAAAATCTTTAATATCTTAGTCAGACTGCTGTGTGTCGTATGGTTATTAAATTAAACAAAAGAAACTACTCCTAAAAAATCGCCTATTTTATGAGACAGACAAATGATATATTGTAATAGTTTGTAACTATGAATATAAAAATAATGAAGTAATAAACAGTCTGAAATCTGATCAATGTAGTCAAATTGCATATATTTATAAAATTAAATATGTTATAAAAATGGTTAAAGTATTGTAAACTGCTGTAGAAAGCTATATTATATAAATAAATAAATAAAAAAAATTATAAAATAATATTTAAAAAAATGCATTACACAGATTAGAATTTACTGATAAAACAGTAATATTGGGAATCACAATCGATTACAAGCTTCTATGAAACCCCTCGTAGAAACTTTTACCAATCATCTTAGCACAGCTGCTTATGCTGGAAGAAAACTTCGTCAACTCAGTGATATCTTTTTTGTTGGAACATGCAGCTGATGTCAATACTATTTTTATAAATTGCAGTCTCGTTATTGTCTTAGTGAACTATTTAAAGAAATCAATATAAGTCATACATTTGTATAAGTCAGTACATTTACGTTAATGGTATAAAAGTTACAGTTTGTAAATGCCCACAGGTGGGCAAAGGCCTCCTTCTCAAATATCTGAGAGGGTTTTGGAGACGAGAAAGGTTCGCCACGCTGCTCCAGTGCGGACTTTACATGTCCTCGAAATAATATTTTTCAGTAATTTTTTTTTCAATCTTCACGATGTTTTCCTTTACCGCCGAGCAGATGGGAAATTCAGCACTTAAAATTGCTATAAACAATTTTAGTGGTGCCGGCACCGACGTCCGAACTCAGGTCACTTCCGCTCTATGAAACTAAAGCGTGCAGTCTGCCTCGATTATGTTATTTATGTACGTAAACGTGAATCAATATTCCTGAGAAATAGTTATCGAGATAATTTTGTATTGAGAAATAATAACAAACGAGACAATCAAAAATGTAGACTAAAAAAAGTAAATAATTATTGTAGGGATCGATGTACACGCATATATAATAAAATCTCTGTATGTATATTGAATCTTTCAGATACAAAATTAAAAAAATTGTATTAAAAAGAGTTTGTCTCTCAAAATATTATAATTACTTTAATGATTATTTTAATAATAGGGCTGCATGGAATAGTGACCATACAGTTTAATATGAACTATCTTGTAACATGATGCCGTATAATGTTTGTAATAAATAATTTTTATATTGTATATTCATGTTGTTGTAAATGATTTCGTAGAAAATTGCACGTGTGCTCTCTCTTTGGGAATGCGATAGTGTTTACTGTGACTGTCATATCTATGTGTGATGTAGATTTGGGTATGTCATACTCGCTTACAGGCATCTGCTTGTGGCGGTGTAGTGTGGCGGGTGGTCCACTTCCCATTAATTAATATGATTGAGGAAGGCATCGGTGCTCAGGTGCTCCTTGTGAAGGCTGGTGTGCACGAGTGTGCAGTGCACTTGTGCTTTAATTTTGTGGATCACTATACTCTTGTAGCATGTTTTCGATAGCCTTTTATTTTATGATATGCTTTATGATTATTAAAAAAAAAAATTAAAATAAGCATACCAACGCAATTTCTTTGGCCTGTTTCACTCAGTCCTCTGACAAAAAAGAAAACTGTTTACAAATTTTACCATTATTTTATGAAGAAAATTACTACTTCTTGTATCAGGAGAAACCAACTGGAATAATGAAGTTATTGCAGGTGGGCAGGGTCTTCGCCTTTGAAACAGTAAAATCATTTTTAAAATCGGAATAGTAATTCCGGGGATCACATCACACATAAAAACGAACTCACACTGTTCGAACTAATCAACAATTTATATTAAATCAATAAATTTATATTATTTTGTTACACCGTTTCATTCTTAAAAGTCTTACAAAATTTAAAGTTTTTAGTGTGATTGATGTTGCTGGCGTTCTTCCAGGTGTTACGGTATAAGACTTAATGTTCAATTTGAGTATCTCGTCGCATCATCATCATCATCATTTCAGCCTATCAGAAGTCCACTGCTGAACATAGGCCTCCCCCAAAGATTGCATGCTTTACTGTATAACAAGAGACTCAAATTTGCCGCTTGTGTAAATTTCTTAAAGATTTTCGGTCAATTTCGTTTGATCATTTTTTGGTTTGTTTGCCTAATCGATAGTAAAAAAATAAAAGATTCCTGAAGTTGTGTATATGTTCATACTCACTATGCTGAATAGCAATAGAGGTGTCCATCACTGATCTGTGGGATTATCTTATAAGATGGTCAAATTTGGATGGGTATACCCGCTATCTCACACAAGATGGTTTGTCGATCTGCACAGTGTTGCGGGAGGTCGATGCATGCGGGTGGCTCAGGACCGTGCTTTGTGGAAATCTTTGGGGGATGCCTATGTTCTGTAGTGGGATTATGATGACACCGCTATCTGTCGATTGTCACGTAGTTTCGATTATCAGATGACAGAGGGCACCTCTTTCAGGTCTGTCGAGATTTTTAAAGAAGTAGACGTTTACCAATCGTTAATAATGCTTAAACAGGGATATGAGAGTGCGTATACACGATGCCTTGTACAAGTAAGTAAAAAATATTGATTACGGTTTTCCCCGCTGTATAAAAATCTTGTCACAAACTCGTAGAGAAATAGAACAAAGTTCTTTTAAGTAAGCGCGAAAAGCAACATAATATAAATAATTCATATGATGGCAGTCTTGTACGCGTGTTGAATATTATATTAGATATGTATGAACGTTAAAAAAATTATAGTATTTCTATTTTTTCTTATTTCAAGAATACCTACCAATCATTTCTACTACTTCTACCGGACGAATTGTATTTTATACGTACTTAAATTGTACTGAGTTCAATGCCCGGTGCCGGCACCATAAAATTTGTTAATAGCAATTTTAAATGCAAAATTTACCACTTTCTCTACAATAAAACAAAACATCATGATGGAAACCTGCATGTCTGAGAAATATTATTTCGAGGACATGTGAAGTCCGCCAACCCGCACAGGAACAGCGTGGCGGACCCTTCTCGTCTCCAAAACCCTCTGAGATATTTGAGAGTCTTTAACTTTTAATTTTGAATCTTTTTAGTTTGGATTGTAAATATATATAAAATAAAATTATATCATTTAATAATTAGAATTATTTTAGACATTCATCTTTGCGAATATAAATATCTATTAAGACAACAACCTACCCCGGGTTGTAGAGGGGAAAAGTTGTTTGCGGAGGCCAGTTGGCTATGTTAAGTTTTGTCGAATTGAAATCCAAAATCTCGGCCTGTCCCTGTGGGATGATATGATCTATTAACCTAACATCTACAACAGATTGTAATTATTTTGATTTAGATTTAAATAAACAAAGAAAATTGGTACAACTTAGTAATGTTGAGTAGAGACGATTTATATAAAATTATTTATTTATTTAATCTACATCATTATAATCATATGTCTGAATAATTAAGTCTGTGTTCTTATGACAATAATTTCAAATCCTTTCGGAAACTAAGAGAACTAATTTAGGATTATGTCAGTTGAGGATAATCTTAAACAACTTTTCACAACACAACACTGGTCGATATCGAGTGATCCGTTTTCTTGCTACACCACGAATTCAATATTGATTGTAATTGTAAAAGGCTGCTGAAAGCAAAGTTAAAACTTTTTTATTCAATTTAGGCTAATTTAAAGCTCTTATGAAAGTCAAAATCTAAACCGGTACGCTAAACAAGACCGTCTTAGTGGAGAACTGGCAAGAATATTTTTGTCAAACGGCTTATTACAATGTCATTTATAAAAATAACAATTTATATTAAAAACAATACAATAAATCAATAGTAGTTCTCGAGTGGCAGCCACGTACAGGCAAACGCAATGTAGGACGACCCCCCACAAGATGGAGTGACGACTTGCGCAGTGTTGCGGGAAGTCGATGGATGCAGGTGGCTCAGGGCCGAGCTTTGTGGTAATCTTTGGGGAGGCCTATGTTCAGCAGTGGACTTCTGATGATGATGATGATGGCAAATATTTTTTTAAATGTCAATTCATGTCAATGATATATCAGTAGCCAGGTGACTTGCAAGGGTAGATTAAGAGCTATTTCCACACATCTTTGTCCTATATTTTTAGAGATTTCACTGTAAAATTGTATGCGTTACACAAAAAGGACTTTCTAGTTTTGACCAATATAAAATTAGGAGTCTCTAACGTATCGCCCAGATTCGCATTTTTTATATAACATATTTCCGTACTTACATATTTTACAAAACAAACAACGACGAAAGTGTCAAGATTTTACTTTCTTCGAGACGGTAGCGTAGCGTTGTGAAGGTAACAAAGACTACTTAATGTCTTTTAGCATTATCAAATTACAATGATGTAAAGATTCCGGCGGTACTAATAATGGCAATCTATCTAACATTACCGCAGTGAGAGAATACCTTTCATCTTAATAAGCATCTGCCTTACCTGAACCGTATAACGTTAATTCAAAACTCACTACTTCTAATTAATATCGAACACGTTTGTATTTGTGATCTCTGTATTGCAAAAGAGAAATGCATTATCTCTATCTCCAAATTCAAACCGCATCTGCAAGTTGTGCACCCGACTGACTAAGTAACGATACGCTGGCGATCTACTAATAACGGAAAAGTAGTCCCAGTGCTAGAGAGCTATTGTGATGCTCTGTACTGTACTAACCAACCCGCCTGCTAAATATGGTGAGTATAGGTTCAGAACCTTTGTGCGATTTTTGCAGGTGCTTTTAAGTAAAGACATTCATGTAAGAATCGTATGTCTATTTTGTGTACTGAATGATCTCTATTAGACTAGTGTAAATATTACAGTAAGCTTACATTTTGTTATGAATTAGTTCAAGACTTCAACGACGATGCTGTTTGCTTTGAATAAGTTAATTAATTTTCGTTGATAGTTTGGTAGTTTATTGAGTAAATGCAAATTTTCGGTAGAATAGTATTCATACGAATACGAACCTAGAAATTAGTCATGAATATTTCATCGTGGTTTTGTATATTGGTCGTGAAAAAATAGGGTCTAAGATTATAATTTAATAATCTACCATTTTAAATTCAAGTGATGAAAAGATTCGGTAACCTACTTTAAATAATGCTCAACTAATGTAAATCCCCCTTATGGGTGAGGCCATATCCTGCAGTAGAGTATTTACAGGCTGGTAAGGTAATTTTTACTACAGACTACTGGGATTTATTCCTTGTTTTATGACGCGGTGATGGAACCGAAGGCAGTCCGCTGATTGTTGTGCAAATAAGCGATTATTTTGATGGGGGAATATGCGATCTTTTTCTCCAACTACCAACCTCACCTGCACCCTGCTAGCTAAAAACGAAGTTCAGCCAACCGAATACTGACGGAAAATCTTTTCAAATTTGCCGCAAACATATTCCCACAGACTAAGTGATGGAAGCTACACCACTAGTGCGATGCTACTGGCACTTAACTCACCAATCTGTTTGCCCACGGTGATAGATATGGCCAAATCCAAGAAATACATAGCTTTAAGAAGGTTTCTAAGAAAGTTCTATGTTCAGCAGTGGACATTGTGATAGGATGAAATGATGATGATGATGAATTAAACTCTGATTCTATTGACTTTGAACATCTATCAAAATATTCCTTCTATAGTCGGGGAGAGACAACAAAGGTATGATTGAACAATCAAACGAGCTTTACTGTAACCACTGTTCAATTGAGGTTATACCTTGTTGTCTCTCCGATGACGATGAATTCCACCCATCCCTATGAGACACGACTCGATCTCTAGATAGCACCACAATGTATGCTGAATTAAAACTGAAATAACTTGACTTTAAATTGTAATGAGGCGTAAGAAAGCCGAAGCCGCTACTTAACCATCATAGTGTCAACCAAGAGTGGTTGTTGTAAATCGTCGCATTTGAGAGAGGCGCATATCTCTCGCCTGATACTGGTTACTGTACATGACTGCTAAGACATGACTCTTAGGTTTGAATTCCAGTTGAAGTCAATATTTGAAACACAAAATATTAGGTTTCGGTATCCGCTTATGTTGTGTTCGTCCCGTGTCTAGGTCACTGCGTAAGATGCCTTTCTCCGATCTTATCGCATAAGTGTTACATCGGATATGGAAAGGTAAAGTCCAGTGCATGTCACTATGTTTTCGAGTACATTTACGACACCATAATATCTCCTGCGCAGTTGCAGCCGACAGTATTCCGAAGCTGTCGCCGTGGTCAAAATTAGCCAGGAAGACATCATCAGAGAACTATTATCGGTTAATGATAAATAATTTTATGATTAAATTTGTCACGCCTCATGAATACATAAACCTAACATACATTTAAACAACATTTTGGCGAACATTTTGCTTGTAATGTACAAAGTGAGCATGCCAAAGTTATGGTCTTCAAAGTTGGTTTTCACATCTCATAACTTTTAATTAGTTTTCTAATAATTTGATGTAGTATATTTGTAACGTATTACAAACTTGGAACTCAATGCGGAGGAAAAACTAGTACTATTAGTTTCTGTTGTTATATTTAATATCAGCAATAGCTTTCTGCTCCGCCCGCGTGACATTGTTCCTGAGGGAGTACATATGGGATAAAAAGTACAGTCTTCCTAGCAAGTACCAACACCCAATCAACTTAAAAGACTTATACATTCATATTATTAAGTCTCGATGGGTGTCCTCGATATGTTTAGGTAAGTATGTACGTACGTGTATATATAAATATATATTTGTATATGTTTATATGGATATGTATACCTATACATTTAAATGTGTTTAATTATAGTTCCACTATTAGACTTTTTGCCTATTTATATGATTGTAAATTTGATGCACCTATCACAATATTTCTCCACGCCCTGGGTTGACTGGCAGAGAAACCCAAAAGCCATTAAGTCCTCCTTTTGTAATCCTGTGGTTATACACAATAAAGTATAAATAAATATCTAAATAAATAAAATTGTCTCGAACGAAGTTACAGGCACAGACAGCTATAGTGACATCGTGGTAAAAATAAAGTAATTATCTATCTACCAAATCCGAAAACAAATTCTGTCAACTACTCGTAAGTCAAAGGAATCGACAATACTTAGAAATCAAATCCTAATCCGTTAATATTGCCTGGGCGTTAGAAAAAAATTAAGGTAGGGAAGAAAATAGTATATCCATTCTATAGAGTATTGCACTTTACTCCTTAACCTTAACATGTCTGTATTTAGTCCACTGCTCTCCCATAAGGAGGTGCTTTGCCAAAATCAGCATGCTAAACACCAAGCGGTCCCAATCGCAGTAACAGACACCTCGCACCTTAGACGCTGCAGCCCGTCATCGATCTGCTTAATTTATCTATATTCTTTTATTCATCAGATATTTTTCCAAATGGTTATACCGTCGTCTGTCGGTAGACAATGGGAATTTCAAAGCTTTTCCCTTTAGTCTCCTCTTACGACACCCACGGGAGGAAAGTGGGTGGCATATTCTTACGCCTTATTTCTGAATCTATGCCCTTGCATAAATATTTTTGCCCCCTTCTTCAAAAAAAAAAAAAATATTTTTTGGTGATTGACTAGTATACTACTACATAGCCTCATAGATATTTGACCTCGCATATCTGTGAGGCCTCCTCGCCTTTGTCGAGCCATGGGCATTTATAGGCTGCTACTATACTTTACTTTTACTTCGACCGTTCTTCAAATAACACTGTGTTAAAAGCTTCATCTAATATAGATCTGTTTTTTTTTTTTTATAGAAGAAGTAAGTGTAAGTAAGTGATCACCGACGCCCACGAACCAGAGGAGCTACAGATGCGCTGCCGGCCTTTAAGGAAGGAATAAGCTCTTTTCTTGAAGGTCCCTAAGTCGTAACTGTTCGGAAATACTGCTGGCGACAGCTGATTCCACAAAATCGAAGTGCGTGGCAGAAAACTTCGATTAAAACGCACTGTGGTGGAATGCCAACCATCTAGGTGGTATCGATGGAACATCGAATTCTGTCGCGATGTACGATGGTGAAACTCAGCAGCTGGGATCAATCCGAAAAGTTCCTCAGAACATTCCCCGTGGAAAATTTTGTAAAAAATGCAAAGAGAAGCAACATCTCTTCGCAAGGCCAAAGGATCAAGCCGATCAGAGAGAGCTTGGTCGCCGACAACTCGAGCCGCTCGACGTTGGATGCGGTCAAATGGAAGGAGTTGGTACTGGGGTGCCCCTGCCCAGAGATGAGAACAGTATTCCATGTGGGGCCGAACTTGCGCCTTATAAAGTTGCAAACGGTGGACCGGCATGAAATACTGTCCCGCTCTACAGAGCACACCAAGCTTTTTGGAGGCCAATTTGTGGCCGAGTGACCACGAAACTGAACGTCGCTTGATATGTCAACGCCAAGGATTCCGATACTGGCTGAGCCAATAAGGGGAATGTTCTCAAAAAGAGGAGAAACTACAAAGGGATTCTTTTTAGCGGTGAACGCGCAAACCTGTGTCTTTTTGGGGTTGAATAGGACCAAATTACGTCGACCCCAATCCGAGACTTTGAATAACAAGGTCTCGACTTCAGACACAAGTTTGTTCCGGCACTCGTCGACGTGTTCCCGAGAAATATTCGCACGGCCTGTATATAGGGCATCACCCGTGCTATCGTCTGCATAGCAATGAATGCTACTGATTTGTAGCATGTCGTTGATAAGCAGAAGGAACAGAGTGGGAGATAGCACACAGCCTTGTGGAACACCAGCATTCACGGGTTTGGGGTCCGAGCATCCACCGTCGACAACAACCTTGATGCTCCGATCCGTGAGGAAGCTGGTGACCCAGTTGCACAATCTCTCAGGAACCCCGTAAGATGAAAGCTTTGAAAGAAGCGCTTTATGCCAAACCCTATCAAATGCTTTCGCTACGTCCAGACTAACCGCCAAAGCCTCCCCCTTAGACTCAACTGCTTCTGCCCATCGGTGAGTCAGGTAAACTAGAAGATCACCAGCTGATCGTCCGCGACGGAAACCGTACTGTCGGTCACTGATCAGCTGGTGTTCCTCCAGGTACCTCAGGCGCTGGGTGTTGATGAGTGACTCCATTATTTTAGATAACAAGGGGGTGATGGCAATAGGCCTGTAGTTGGACGGATCAGAGCGGTCGCCTTTTTTCGGTATTGGATGCACAAATGCTGTCTTCCAAGATTCCGGGACGACGCCTGAAGAGTAGGAGTGCCGGAAAAGACGCGTGAGAACCGGTGCCAACTCAAGGGCACACATCCTCAGCACAATTGGAGGGATTCCGTCCGGCCCACTCGACTTATGAATGTCCAGGGAGCGGAGTGCCTTTCGCACTCCGCTCCCTGGACATGAAGCTCTGCAGAAACTGAATTTCCGGCATGGAGCACTTACACCACGGGATGGTAGGTGGAGAGTTTCCCCGGTCATCAAGAGTCGAGTTGGATGCAAAAAGAGAGCCCAAGAGATCGGCTTTCTCTTTTGCAGTATGGGCCAGCGAATCATCCTCCTTGTGTAGAGATGGGAGAGATGGCTGACAGAAATTCCCCTGGACAGCCTTGGCGAGAGACCAGAATGCGCGGGATCCCGATGGGAGGCGAACTAGTCTCTCGCCAATTCTGCCAATGTGCTTTAACTTTGCCGCAGCGATAACTCTTTTGAAGGACCTGGAAGCAGAGTTGTACTCGTTTTAAGAGCACTGGTTTTGCATCCCGAGACGCCGATGCATCGGCCCAGGCCTGGTAGCACTTCCGCTTTCGGCGTGACGCTATTTTGCAGGTGCGACCAAACCAAGGCTGGGATTTACCTCCGATAGGCACTGCAGAGAACGGAATAAAAGTTCCATTCCTGAAGTACCACATCGGTGACAGAATCTGCAACGACGTTGGGATCATCCAGCGAGAAGCAAACCTGCCCCCATGGGTAGGAACCAAAGAAAGACCGCATTCCATCCCAATCTGCCGACCTATAGTGCCACACACGGCGGAACCCCGCAGATCGCGTTCGGGATCGGCGCGCGATAAACACTACACTCCGGATCAGACAGTGGTCCGACGAGCCAAGAGGGCATCGACTGAGACCAAATATCCGTCCGGGTGTGAGGTCAGCAAAAGGTCCAACAGGGAAGGTGTATGACCTTCCACGTCTGGGATCCGCGTCGGCGAGGTTACCAGTTGTGTCAGGCCATATGCTAATGCAAAGTCGTGAACAGATCTCCCGCATGATCGGTTATGCGAGAACCGAGCCAATCGGTGTGGTGGGCATTAAAATCGCCGAGAATCACGATCTCTGCGGATGGGATCTGTTGTAGCACGGAATCTGTAGCCATTTGGATGTGGTCGATGAGTCGGTCAGTTACGGTATTACCGCTATGGGACCTGTAAAGGCACGCATAGACGCGCGGATGGTCGTCGCTGTCGATGCGCAGCCAAAGGGTAGATAGGTCCAAACCTTCAAGACTACCGAGGCGTCGAGAACAGATATCATCTCTGACGTATACGCAAACTCCGGCACGGGGCATAAAGGAGTGTTCCAGTTTGTACCCCGGGTAATGGAGATAAGAGGTATCAGCCGGAGACGATATCTGAGTCTCTGTAAGAAAAAGCAAGGCTAGCTTCGCCGTTTCAAGATGGTAATGAACGGCGCTAAGGTTCGAGTGGAGTGCCCTGATATTGCAGAAATCCACGGCGAGCGCGGTAGGGGATACCATAGTTTCCTTGCTGCGTTTGCCTCGAGTAGGAAAGAAAGAGAGCGGAATATTGCACCCCCCAGAATACGCGGGGCAGACTGAGCATCCACGATTAGGTAGCGTAGGAAAGCCTGAACGTGGATGCTCAGTGAGGGATTCTCCAGAACCGTAGGTACTGGTACCCTCCTGGGGTAGCTCAAAATTATATACCGCTACCATATTTGGGGAGGGGGGAGGGGGGAGCGGGCCTCCGGTTACCTCACTCACCGCACGAAACGCAGAAGCACAAGATGCCTCTACTTCACGCCGGTATTCTGCGAGGCCGTGCTACTTATCCGGACGAGCCGGCCCATTCCTGCGGCAGCTAAAGCCGCCGCTTGGCTCTACCACGTTAAATACTGTTATACTTCAAACGTCATAGTCAAAGTAGAAATTAAAGTTAGGCTTCTTTGAAGCTCTTATAAACGTCAAAATCCATCTACATATATCAAAACAATCTACGCCTACTGCCCCGCAACTACTGAGAAAGATATAAAAGATATAGAAAGATAAAGTTCTATCCCTAAATAATTCTGTATAGATGATAGATTAAGATTGTCTAATAGAATCCATCCTGAGGTTTTTGTTCATTGCGCGATCTGCCAGACAAACAGAAAGGCTTGTCCAGAAAAACTTGTCCAAAAATCGTTTTTTGGTATCTGTGTCGACAGTATTGCATACCCCAAACTAACTAAAAAAATAAATTTAATGTACAGAAATAGTACTCTAAGATTTGATAAATGCCCATGAATACTGCCCAGCTCCTTTTATACATAGCAAGAAGATAAAATACATATTTTTCTTTAACTGTACGACGCCTACAAACACTAATGCTAGTTGTATTACTATCAATTAATGTCTATTAGTTTCTAAATTATGATTATTTATCGCTACTGTCCAACTGTCTCAATATCTAATATTGGGGTGGCCAGAGGTCCACATATTTCTGTTCTAATCAACCTACTTTTCACTAGTACCTATTTGCGCCAACGTGACAGGTGGTAAGCCTGTAGCCGTCTTAGTGTCCAGGTCGACGTTGGAAAACCAGACCTTTCTTTAGTATATGTCGTAATTTGGATGATAGCCAATCCGACTACTCATAAATTTTCACGTCACTAACTAGGGCTCCACGATAGCCGAGCGGTTAAGGGCTGGTGCCAATGAGATCTTCAAAACTTACTTACGGTACTATCGTTGGCCAAAATTCTAAGACAGCGGCCGGCTCACCACCTGTTACGTTCTTCCAAAATAGAATGTCAGAGGTCTAGCTCTGACCACCCTAATATTGAGTCACGAACGTCGTGACAACTTATTTATTTATTAAATTAAATATGGCTTAAACCAGCATGAGTTAACGACTACAATTATCTACAAAATAATAACCTAAACCTTACTTAACAAGCTGTTAGTAATATCAATCGAGAATAGAGAGATATATAAAATCAGTCGAGAATAAATTCTACGAATGCAGCCATACAACCAATATTGACGTCGAGGAACGTTACCTTACCTCGATTTCCGTTTATTTAAATTACGTATTTCCGTTATTACCTTTTTTCTTTTCAATCTTGATATTGTTAAGAGTTCTTTACCTAAATTCTCTTTTTACAGAATTCCAAAAAAATTTAGTAGGTGAAATACCTATTTTGATGAAATCTAAAAATGGAACACATTGTTTGAATTAGACGTTGTAAATATTTTATTTTAACTTTGGAATGGCTTATATCCAGCGAAGACTCAGACAGACTGAAAAAGTACTTAATTACCTTAAAATTCCAGGCTATCAAAGTTATATTACGTTTCCTAGATTTGCGATTAGCGTTTTAGATTTTAATATGTGCGGTGATTTTTTCTTTCGGAAGATTTACTAATACTATTTGCATTTTTATCAAACCTGGAGATATCAAATTTAACGTGTCCCAGACTTCAAAATTTTGGTTTCTTTATAATAAGTCGTTCAAATTTGACGTAGACGAATGGGAACGGATCGTATCACATTGAAAATTTGAGTTTCACACACGTGAATTATATCACATTGAAAATTTGAGTTACTAAATTAAATTAACAAATATTGCCCTTTCCATTATTTTTATCCGATTTCTGAAAAGGGTGACTTCATATGAAAGGTATAAGATGGTCTCATTTACATGTATATTATATTTTATAAAGGTCTGATCTTAGTGGTTACGAAAAGGTTTACGATCCACGTTTGATTAAATAATTAGATCTAAATTTGGCTAAAAGATGTTATAAAACGGATAAAGGTACGTGAAGTTAAATAACGCCCTTATAATTAAAAGAGATTAAAAGAAAACTTCCTAGCGTGGTGAGTATTGGCAAACCTTGTATGGCATTCCACCATTTTCATACTTCCATAAAAAGGATGTCTGTGTCCAGCAGTGAACTTATACAAGGTGATATAGAAAATATATTTGACGGCTCCGGATATTTAGATAATGACTAACTGAAACTGAACTGAAGTAGTAAAAAGTAAAGTAGCGTGGGATTTGTAATAGGGAACCCTACGCCACGCTGCACCTGTGACCCACACCGGAGAGGCGGACTTCACATACTCAAGAAATAAAATTATGTATTATTTCTCACACACGCGAACATGCGTCACAATTCCTTCAGCACCGAGCACGTAGTAAATCAATGAACATTTATTTTCATGATCTTAGTAGCATCGGCACCGGAATACGAATACCTGGATTTTAAACGTGGTAAAGCCATGCAACGGCCTTCGCTGCTGCTCGAATGGGCCGGCTCGACCGGGTTAATACCACGGCTTTGCAGAATACCGGCGTGCGGTATCCGGAGTCCCATTCCCCTCCCAATCCCCCTCCTCATCCTCCCTAACATCTCCCAAATATCCTTCAAAGCCGACAACGCACCTACAGCACCTCTAGTGTTGCAGATGTACGTGGACGAAGATAATCACTTACCACCAGGTGAACCGCTTGCTCGTTTGCCGCCTTTCTCATAAAAAAAGATCACTGATGTACTACAAAATTAACCATTACGAAGAGCCCTGACCACACGGCCACCACAACCCTATAGTATAGTGATTTTATGATTATCTTATGTCACGCGTTAAAATTACAATGTCAAACATCGAGACTGATTATTTTTAATTTGATTTTTTCCTATGGTACCTTCCCTAAAACTTATTTCATTTAAGATATGTTTTGACTAAACACTATCGTAATACTCGTCGACGAAAATGGTTAGCTTTAGTCTTCATTTCACTATTCTCACATTTTGTACAAAACGATGTATATGTGGAAAGTAAAAAATGAACATATCTATTCCAAGCCTTGAATGGAAATGATCTTGTAGTTTATAGAACGAAATCCCGCATGGCAGCATCCGATTTTCCTACCAACCGACCTGTATGCGAGCATTATCGCTTACTTACAATATTGTATGTAGATAAGATTTTCACGTAGACGATCTAATATATTTTTGTATATAAACATATAGTAAAGCTTAAGAAAATAAGGTTCAAACTTTTTTTTTTTCTTTATAGATGAAGGGAGCAAACGAGCATGTGGCTCACCTGATGTTAAGTGATCATCGACGCCCACGAACATCCGCAACAACAGAGGAGCTACAGATGCGCTGCCGGCCTTTAAGGAAGAAATAAGCTCTTTTCTTGAAGGTCCCTAAGTCGTAACTGTTCGGAAATACCGCTGTCGACAGCTGATTCCACATGGCAGCATACGATTTTCATTCTTCTTTTTCGTCCTTAAGTCGAAGTGCGTGGCAGAAAACTTCGAGTAAAACGCACTGTGATGGAATACCAAACATCTAGGTGATATTGATGGAACTAAAAATTAAACATCTTAAAATTAAACTGAAATTCTTAGATTGGTGATGAAATTTTCTCTGTAGTCCGTGTTAAAGTTTCTTTCTAGGTTTATAAACAATCATTTTATGTGGAAAGAACCATGTAGCTTAGTGGTCTGTCAGCCTACCGGACTGTAGAGCCATGGATTCTGGAATGGGTTCTCTTTGGGTGAGGTCTATGTCCTGCAGTGGATTATATATAGGCTGTAAATGTAAAGGTATGTCTAGAAAATTAACACTGAGGCGGGTACACATGCTTTATGACACTATCTCGAGAGCTTGCACACTTTATTGCTTGCATCCTGCTGTGCCTTTCGGACGTGGCTTTGGTGACCTTCCGGTAGTAGATAATATAATCAACTGTGCTCAACTCAAATCCTTCGGACTAATAATAGTACCATTTCTAGTGCAAGGACACTCCGGTACAGCGCTTAACCATCCAATCCGCCTGCCCATATTGGTGAATATGGGCAAATCTGTCTAGGATGGCAGACCAGATTTTATTTGACCCACACAGGGCGCGCTTTGAATTCACAGTACGCGTGTTGGGCTTCTAATCCCGGTGCCGGTACAACTAAATGTTATATTAAGTTCCGAATTCACCAAGTGTGGTGGAGAAAAACGATGTGGTGGAGAAACTTGTATATCTGAGAAATAATAAATAAATATTGTTCTGCCAACCTTTCTTGCTAACATTGCAACAACGTGGCGAACTAAAACCTTCCCGGCTTCAAAATCCTCTCAAATAATGAGTTGAGTCTTCCGCAGTGAGATAAATACAGGCATCTCATTTTTAGTATTTCTTTATTGTATTACTAAAAAAAATCTCCGGTAGTTTATTACGCGTGTGAGATTACGTATTCTCCCAACAAACAGGAACCTCATTAACTTTATATTACTTCTTACGTTTCTTCAAAGATGTGTAATTATGTTTACAAACTTGAAACTAAGCTTGCGATCCTAACAGGGATAAACTTCTTTTGGCCTTTTAAATTACGCTTTCTCGAACAGAGAGGAAACTGGAATGCTTTTTATTATGTGAATTATAAGCACATCTGTGCATAAATTGTCACCCATGGGGGTAAGCAGACACGGATTTTTAACCATTTCCCCAGGAAACAAAACGTTACAGGTTTCGATCCACGTCACCAGGTTTGTTTCCGGGGGTGGTATAATATTCGGGGCAGTGCATTACGCAAAAATAAAATATAAATAACTTTCTTGTCTATAGACTATATAACTAAAAGCTACTATAGCTAAAAGTAATTTTTTTTGCGACTTCAACTATTGATATGAATTATTACAGATTATAAATTGTAGCCCTGTATTAACGTAGTTATTCTCTGACGGCCCTCTGACGGTTCTCTGTTGGACATAAAAGTAAAGTAGTAGCATGTAAGTGCCCTCTGCTGGACAAAGCCCTCACTCTCGAATATCTAATAGGGTTTTGGAGCCGGGGAAGGCCTGCCACACTGCTCATGTGGTGTTTGGCCGACTTTACATATCCTCGAAATAATATTTTTTTAAGATATTTTTCTTCACCGCCGAACACGTGGTAAATACAGCACTTAAAATTACAATTAACAACTTTAGTGACCCCGGTACCGGGGATCATACCCAGGACACGAGCGCTCTATGAAACTAAAGTAAGCGTCCTGACCACTAGGCTACCACGGTGCCGGCACTGTTGGACACGGGCTTCTCCCAATTGGATGATTTGCCATAACCGCCAGGCTCAGAGGGCGGTCTGAGGATTGCAGTTCCAGCCATCGCACATATTAGACGCTGCTGCCCTTACTTCCTTGAATAAAGTCACGCCGTGTTATTTTATTACATGAAATCTTTTATCCACTTGGTTACCTACAAATAAAACCATCCCATCGATGTGAAAAATATCACAATATTATTTTATCGTGGTTATAGTTAGTATTACAGTTATTGTGAAATATTTTTGAGGTATAGCGGATAAGTTTGGTGTTTTTAAGACAGTTTATTCGACATTTGTCGGACTTTATTGAACTTTCTACTTCATTCCCTTAGCCTCTTCTTACGACAGAGGAGCTTTTTCATAAAGAGGGTGGCAAATTTTCTTATGTAATAATATATTTACTAAAAACACGTAGTCGTTATTTTATCGTAATATAAGTAAAGATTCGTTATATACATGAAAATAAAATGTTAAAGAAATTAACTTTCCAACTTCAGTTATTCAATGAGGGTAACTTCACATAAAAGAAGAAACAACAATTTGGTAAAATCGAAAGGGTACAGGGTAAGGGAACAGAAATGATCATTAAAGTACGGTGGCTTTTTAGGATTCGTTCAGAAGCAGGAACCACATGCTGCTATAATCATGATGGCCTCTACTTTCTTCGAAAATGAAAAACGCCTATTGTAATGCCGCGTGTCTAGACTGTTCGCAAACACGAAGCATGCTCTTTGTTTATCTGAAACAATGCGTTCTCCATTATTAAGTACTATGGATTTTCAACATGTACAATCAACTACAGAACGTATTTAACGTTTTGCCGTTCCCGCCACACTTGATACGTAGATTGGAGGTAGCTGAACCAAGGGCCAAGCACCATAAATTATGATCTGTGTCTCCACGTTGAAATGGTCATTCGATTAATTGCGGGAATCTGCAATCATATTCAAGTGTATTGGTTACGGTAAATCCTCTCTTTAGGTGAGGTCTCATTCAAATACGTACCTTTAATATTTAATTATTTGACAAAGTATAAATTACTTTGATACGATACCAGAAGGTAGTAACTTCTTATCCTTCTTCATCGGCCTATTTAATTTAATTAAGCTCACCGCTGCCGCTCCTAATAAGCACCAGAAAGCTAATATACATTTCTTGAAAGGTTAGTCAATACTCACCAGCCACTACGCTGGTGCGAACGGGTTGGTGAGATGATAAACTGGCATCAGTAAGGTGAAGTAGCAACAGGCCAGTCGTTAAGCTTTAAATAGAATTCATATTTGTTTGCAAAGAAATATTCTTGTCTGCCTGACGCTGTTCTGTCCAACTACCAAGATGGAGCGACAACATATCCTGCATAATATATGGGGGATAATGCATTACAGTGGGATGTGTATTTCCCTGTAATGCATTATTTGTGCAACCCTCGGAAAAGCTTCTGCTGCTGCAGTGAAGTTGCGATAAAATATTATCTTGATGAAAGTAAATTCTAAAGCTGGGCTAAATCTTCCTATCTATATTTGGGTTTTAGAGCCGGAAAGGTTCCGCCACGATATTCCAGCGCGGATAGTTTCTTATGAGCAATACTCAGCTTTATCGTGGTAGAGCCAAGCAGCGGCTTTTGCTGCTGCTCGAATGGGTCGGCTCGACCGGATTGGTGCCACGGCCTCACAGAATACAGGCGTGAAGTAGAGGCACCTTGTGCTTCTGCGTTTCGTTCGGTGAGTGAGGTAACCGGAGGCCCTCTCCTCCTCCCCATCCCCTTCCTGATCCTCACTCCCATCTCCCAAATACCCTTAAAGGCCGGCAACGCACCTACAGCACCTCTGGTGTTGCAGATGTACGTGGGCGACGGTAATAACTTACCATCAAGTGAACCGCTTGATCGTTTGCCGCCTTTCCTATAAAAAAAAAATCAGGCATTCAAGTTTTTTCAAGGTATTTTCTTTCACCGTAGTACAGAAAGTTTTAGGGATAAAGTTAAAGGTGCGCTGATCACTATGTGACGATTAAGGATTACGAGATTAAAAACCCAAGACGCGTACTGTGAATTCAAAGTGCGCCCAGTGTGGGTTGAATAAAATCTCGTCTGACATCCATGAAAGACTATGGGCAGGCGGATTAGAAGGGTAAGGGCAGTACCGCAGTATGCTCTAACTAGAAATGGTGCTCTTTTTAGTCTGAAGGATTTGAGTCGAGCATAGTTGAAATGATTACTAACGGATTTTATCGCGTTTAATTTTGTTTTTATATTCCCTACGTTTCGATTGCTTTACAGGAGACATACTGTGAGCACATTCTGCGTAGATCGGACGGACGACGGACGGAAGAATTTATGAATAAAAGCTGAAGGTGACCCGAGTTAACATCTCAAAATACATCTAGACGTCTAACACCTCAGTCCCGCCGTGACCGCGGCTGCTGTAAAGCAATCGAAACGTCGGGAATATAAAAACAAAATTAAACGCGATAAAATCCGAAAATAATAGTTTCATTTAAAATGTGTAGTGTTCCCGTAAATACAAGAAATCATTATGAGCATAGTACATTATATTATCTACTACCGGATGGTCACCAGAGCCACGTCCGTAAGGCACAGCAGGATGCAAGCAATAAAGTGTGCAAGCTCTTAAGCCAGTTCCACAAAGCATGTGCACTCGCCTCAGTGTTAAAATACTAGGCATACCTTTACAGCCTATATATAATCCCCTGCAGGACATAGGTATATAAAGTATAACGTTATAAACGTTACAGCGGCTCATATTGATGGTAATGAATAAAAAACTGATCTTGTCACTTCAACAAAAACAAAATGAACAACAAACTAAACTTATAATACTTACAACGGAACTTTAGTCACAAAGTTAGTTCAATTAAACTTTACTGTCCGTGGACATTTCGTGACAAAGTTAGTGATCGTGTCGACTAATGGCGTAGAACTTAACCCCTACAGCTGCGAAACTGTTGGAGAACCAGTAAACCAAGTCATTGTTCAAAGAGATTTTATTGAATTGCAAAATGTTACAAATGTTTGTACAATTTTTTCGCTCTCACCCTATCTGAATCAACTTTAGGTAACCTGCCTATCATGAAATATTTGCTACCGCGTGAGCAAGCAGGGTTGGTGAGTACAAAACCGATGCCTTCGTGCTAGTGATATATTCGAATGGATTTTCTCCCATTATTCGGTCGCCAGATTCTCGTCTGTTAGTCAGCAGGTTGCACCGCCTGTAGGAAAGGTTCACAGATATTTGTTAACAACATTAAAAGTTATTCCGGCGATCACTAGGGTCCGCAATCTGCCTTTATCGACTTCACTTTACCCCGGTTTTTGGCAACCTTTATGGAACCTGAACATAGCATTTTGATTTTTAATTTTTTTGTTAAAGCTACATATATATTTAATAAGTAAAGAAAAACTTAAATAAATTTCAAATTAAACAACAGTTTCCTTATCTTTCCATATTTAATTCGAAAGGGTTGGCCCTGGAAGTTATTTATCTTGTTATCCCTTTTTCCATCCTAACTTTTATAAGGGGACTTTCAGACCCATTTCAAGTAAATTAAACTAGATAAAACTATCTACTTCATAAAATAAGTACAGTTATAAAATCACCGAAGTTTAGTTAAAAGCTAAGGGCATCTAAATTCGATTAATATTTTTGAATACTCTTTGAACATGGCAGTACAGTTTCGTCACTCGGCGTCAAAAATAATTATTTTATCAATCAATATAAGATGTCATATCAGTATTCAGTGTTCTTTAAAACCGGAACATAAGGTCTTCAATATTTTGCTTGGATGAATATTAGTTTTGTTCGTGGCAAAATGCCTAATGCACTTACGTACCGAAAAAATTCAAAATGTCAAAATCGGTGGGAGAGGTTATATCATCCCTCTATTTGAATACTAATGTAAAAACGTTTTGAGAGCCTCTATTACAGACTCCCACTACGCTGACTATTAAGAATATTGCAGAAAGCCATAAAAAAAAGGCAGCCTGCGAGCAATAGTTCTGTTTCACAAGAAGAATGCATCGCGCCACACAAAGCTTAACTTGCTTTGGCTCCCATCTGAGAACCAGATTTGCAAATGTTCTGAGCCTACCCAGAGAATTTTACTTCTCTCCCCAGTTCAAAGACAATTCTTTGCAGATGACAGAGAGGTAAAGGCCGTTGTGGAAGTATTTTGAGTGGGTAATGACAAAGTGTCTGAGTGTTCAAAATTTAACAAATAGACTTAATTTATCGACTGTGGGAAATAAATATATTTTTAAACCGTAACTGTTTGTTTATTAACGTAACATGCTCGTAACTCGTAATTATTACTTCTGAATCACGCTTCGCAGTAAGGTAAGTAATGTGACAAGAACGCGTGATGTAAAGATTTAATAGACTGTAAACCCGAGGAAGTTCATTTATTTACTACAGCTACGTAATTGGAACGTCGGACGTACGGAGCACCATGCGTTGTTAATAAGTTCTAGAGATAAATCAGGTTCGTCTGTTATTATACTCCTGCTTCACTTGTATTGTAGTTAGATTCATTAGAGTTAAGTTTTTTGTTCTTGAACAAAAGTTCTTGTTTTAATTAAATTATTATATATATACTAGCTTGTATGTACGAGTATTAGGTGATTGAACTTTTTTTTTCTTGTTTAGGTATATTTTGGGTAGGTACCACCTTCTTGCCCATTTTTGCTGCCAGTCAGAGACGTTTAGAGTTCCAGTTTGAAGAGTATAAACTGATGCATTCCAATTTCGTCCTCAGAAGTGACAACACATCTATAACCTTTTTTGTTTAATGTTGGTTACAGATGTCCTGTGTGGAGGAACATAGCTAATAATCTAGTTCACAAGTTCAACAACGTGTCAATTATTGCTAAAGTGAATTAAAATACGTGCAATGGCTTATTGGATTTTTAAATACATCAAGAAAAATTCGCAAGAGTTTCAAACTCGCACATAAACAATTTCAATAATTATAAATAATTAAAGATTTTAAAAAAGGGGTAAAGTTTGTTTTTAAAATAATTAAAAAAAAAAGAGGAGGAAACTTCCAAAAAAATATAAATCTCTATTATTAATACTTTTCATTAAATGCTGAATGCAAAATAGACCTATGCCCGGTCAGCGCTCTAACGTTACGCTGTCAGGAAACCGGCCGCTGAAAATAATTTTATAAGACTATTTGTTACCTGAATTCTGAATATAAAAAATTGCGCTATTGCTTTTTTTTATAACTATATCTTTTTTAATAACTTTGTATTGCTAACTATAATTTTTCTTTTTTAGTTTTCATTATCGTTCTAGCTGGTAGTAATAGTTAAAATTATTTTCGCTTCAGGGAAACTTTTTCACAACTATGCTTTATGAGATTAT
The DNA here is from genome assembly GCA_029286595.1 of Bhutanitis thaidina. Classification (NCBI taxonomy): domain Eukaryota; kingdom Metazoa; phylum Arthropoda; class Insecta; order Lepidoptera; family Papilionidae; genus Bhutanitis; species Bhutanitis thaidina. The sequence goes on from JAGSMS010000022.1 coordinate 4,312,172, forward strand.
CGACTTTGTTTATAATTATTATAATATATAATTTATTAATAATTTGAACAACAAAAAAATTAAACAAATAATAAAATAGGTCTTTCCAAAAAAGCCCAGCAAATTCACAACGCGGGGCAAGCGTCAAACTTCTTTGAAATGTATAACCTCCTCCATTTTTGGAATCAGTTAATATGCCTTCGAGACGGATCTTATTGACAGGACAGCCCAGGCAGGTTGATGATTGTAGCACCATCACTGGCGTTCTGCTTATTTGACTTCACACATCAGTCGAAGACTTAACGATTGGCATCATTGAATACAAACAGTTGGTAACCTCCTTTGTTAATCAACTGTTTGTATAATTTTTGGTTTGGTTGGCAATTGTAAAAAGTTGGTGTATTGGCTGTCTCACATCTCAAAATATACATAATACCGATGAAGATTTTTTTCATTTATTACAGTAATTTCCAATGTAAATGAAACGTGTTTTCACAGTGTTCCTAACAGTCTGGATAAGATATTTAATTCTCAGCGCCTTGTTATACTTAAAGCGAGATCAATTTAAATAATAACAAAGCTTTTCCCGAGAGAAACAGCAACCAAAAAAAGTAGTTGGAAGAATAAAACAATACAGAATCACAAGTACTCAAACAAATATGATTTTGAAATTAACATTAAAAAAAATTTACCTAATATTTAAGATCGAAACTGTGAATAATTGAGTACGAAAAGTTGGTGCTTATTTAGCAACAACTTTACGTACCATTAAAATTGTGATATTTTTTTTATTTTACGTCGATAAATAATAAATCGAACATTGCATATTTTCAAATTCATGGTCATAATTTCTTCTCCTACTTTCAAATAAGCGACTTTCCAAAGAAAGCGACAGCTATTCTCGGTCCAGTTGTTGTTTAAACATCAGTGACAAACTACTTACGAATCAAAATATGTACGTGTTGAATTTAATAAAGCTTCAAATCGGATGTAAACTTCTAAACATCTAAAACCTGCGTTACATAAATAAAAATCCGAAGAATTTTAATTTGTTAACTTTAAAGCAAAATGACATTTTAACTCTTGAACTTGGAATCCGCGCCGAAATAACAAGTGTAAGAGCTATATGCGAGTTGTAATTGAGTTCTGATTTAAATCAAATAAGGAAGTTAATACAAGAAGTATCGAAAATTAGGTTTAAAGTACATTAGACTACTAATCAAGTTCTAATTCTAATCTAGTGGATATTTTTGGACAATAATATACTTTTCAGAAAGTAATAACTAGACTTGGAAGTACGAAAATGCAATGGCCTAATTCATAATTTAAAAATCGACTTTTTAAACTTTCCATTATCAAATGTTCCAGTCAATACTACTACTCCTAAACAGACAGCTTTGAGTGAAAAATTTCTGTATTGATGTTTGTTTCCTACTGCCATTGTTTCGAGGAGCTAACAGGTTTCAACGATGCCAAATTCAATAAGGAATACGTACACATAATATGAGATGAGATGCGTGGGTGCCTAGTGGTCAGGGCGCTCACTTTAGTGTCATAGAGCGCGAGTGCCCTGGGTTCGATCCCCGGTGCCGTGTTCGACACCACTAAAATTGTTAATAACAATTTTAAGTGCTATATTTACCACGTGCTCGACGGTGAAGGAAAACATCGTGAGAAAACCTGCATGTCTGAGAAATAATATAATTATTATTTCGAGGATATGTGAAGCTCGCCAACCCGCACTGGAGCAGCGTGGCGGACCCTTCCCGGCTCCTAGCCGAGCCTAAACCCACTCTGATACTAGTATTTGAGAAGGAGGCCTTTGCCCAGCAGTGGGCACTTACAGGCTGTTACTTTTACACACAATATAACACTTAAAAATAATCATAACTATGGCAAATCTTTTAATTTCGCCATTTAAACAGAAAGAAAAAGACCATTTATTAACAGCCAGTTTGTGCCGGCGAGCAGCTCGCAGCGATCTCCTAGAAAACGGTCGCGAATAAAACAAAAAATGTCATCGTAACGCCTCGATGGCCTGTTACCACGTTATATTTTAATGTAAACAAGATTGCAGTAATGCAAGAAAATCCCTATTCAATCCTGTCAGGACCTCTCACTGTTCAAGCCAACGATACAAATCGTAAACTCGTATAAGTTTCGAAAATCTCTTTCATGCGAGCTCTACTCCACATATGGGATTATACGCGAGGTTCCAGATTCTGAGGGAAATCCCCTAACGGTATACGTGATATAAATATATATTTCGCTCAGTTAAGAATCTTAAGAAAATTACAAATAGGCTAATTCAAATATGATTGAAATCCATTAGAAAGTTATAACCAGGATTGAATTCACGAACGGTTTCAACGCATTAGTGTAAATTAAATATAATGTATATATATTTATTTAAGTAGTAAAAGTTAGACGAACAAATGGCACTTATCATTAACGTGGTCGAACGGTTTTAATGCATTTGTGTAAATTAAATATATTATATATTTAATTTACACAAAGTGCCATTTGTTCGTCTAACGTTTGATGCTGGAATGGATGGAAAAATAAGGAATATTTTTTTATGGGATGGGGGCTAACGAGCCTGCGTTTCACCTGATGGTAAGTGATTTAGGGATGTTTGTGGTTTGAGGATTGGGAAGGGGGGAGGTAATAGGAGGCCTACTGCCTCTGATTACCTCGCTCACGAAACGAAACGCAGAAGTAACAGATGAATATACTGCACGCCGGTATTCTTTGACGCCGTGGTATTACCTCGGTAGAGCCGGCGTAATCGAATAGCAGCAAAAGGCGCCGTTTGGTTCTACCACGTACAAAATGTACACTATTTAATATTGTACGTTTTAACTTATCACTAATCACGCGTGGAACATTTTCCTCATAAAACGAAATCATATTCTGACCGATTTTTTTTCTGGGTCATAATCGCAAGTGAGCAGGGTAGGCGGAGTTAATTAAACAAACTTTCATAACGAGCAAGATTTAAACTTTTTTAAGATACAATGAAAATATAGCTTTTCACGTAAGGATTAAAGGACATCTCTGTTATAAAAGTGCTATAAAAGCGGCCACTTTTGACTCTACTACACACAGCTTTCAACAAATTCTAAACGGTTCGACTTGATTAAACAAACTTTAATGAAAATTATTAAACCTTACTTAAGAATTATCACACTCGCTGTATAATCAAACCGGAGAGATTGTTTACGTTAAATTTAGTCAGTAAGTCTTATCGTTAGTGGCGGCTGTTTCAAGCTTCGTTTAAAGCAGAAGTTTGAAAAACCAAGCGACTATTCAAATCTATTCCGTTTTCTGAGAATACATTTAATTTTTCAGTGATAATTTTCTCTAAAAGTCTCCTTATTTATTCTTCAACAGCCTCTATATTTATATCCACTACGGCATATAGTCCTGTAGCATAGGAATAAGAATTTGCGGATTGGAGATTGTAGTAAAGCAATACAGTTACCTGGTAGAGAATGCCACGGGGAATTAAGTCCGCCCATTATAACCCTTTAGTTTAAGGTGTGTCGAAGTGTAATGCTACCCTGTAATCGGTGCGCATTGTATCGATCGGTTATTTCTCGAGAAGTTCATCGGACTGTCTATTGGTGTAGTCATTAGTTTTTGCAGGAATTTCCATTTCGTCTATATTGAGATTTAACATACTTTATTTTTCCATCGATACCACCCTAGATGGTTGGCATTCCACTACAGTGCGTTTCAATCGAAGTTTTCTGCCACGCTCTTCGACTTTGTGGAATCAGCTGTCGCCAGCAGTATTTCCGAACAGTTACGACTTAGGGACCTTCAAGAAAAGAGTTTATTCCTTCCTTAAAGGCAGGCAGTGCATCTGTAGCTCCTCTGGTATTGTGGATGTTCGTGGGCGTCGGTGATCACTTGCCATCAGGTGAGCCGCACGCTCGTTTGCCCCCTTCTTCTATAAAAAAAAATTGAAGCCGCGAAAAATCAAAAAGAAATAATCATTACGAGAAAACGATAATATTAGTAATCGTTAGCATCAAAATATTCGTGTCTTGTTACGACGTCATATTTCATATGCGTAAGTCGCACGTATGATATAAGTACGAGTGTGTCTCTTACGTGGGGAATACAATAAAATTTTAATCTAAGAATAAATATCTACGCTACGTTGCTACCAACGTTTGAATTTGTTCCGCGACACTGTAATGTCACGAACGCTCGCTAACGTCTTGTCAGCTATCACATTATCAAAAGATATTTCGAAAAAATAATAATATACAGTATGATAAATTCGCCATAGTAGTTAATAAAACTTTTTGAAATAAAAATAAAATCAATCAATAATTTGGCTGATAGATATGCATAGTGGAATATAATATGAATGTTTTCAATTTATTTCAAAAATTTTCTGTTATTTTTGCGGGCTCTATGTTTAGCACAAATACAGAATTTAAAAACAAATAAAAGTCAAACAAGAGGATATCCTAAATGTTTTTAATTTAGTAATATTAGACCATGCAGGTTTAATTTTAATTCAAAACGGGCGATCCATTAAAACGGCAACTTTATACTCTAACCCCTATTATTTAAATATATTTTTAGTTTACTATATTTGCCCTGTAACAGGGAATTGTTAGTAGTGTCGATTTATTTGTGACTCAGGAATATAGAACTACTATTAATTAAAACTTTTGAAAACAAACGCCTGTAAAAGTTGAACTGAACCTGTATCCAAACGGTGACTGCGGAAATAAGTTTATATCGATTTTCAGTATACGAGAGTACGATAAACATTTTCCGAAAGCGTCAGGCAGAATTGTGAAATGAAATCCAGTTAGTGAACTCCACACCGCTATATGCCGCTGTCCAGTTGGCGAAATATGTTTGACCCTTTTTTCTTTTTCTTCTATTATCACCTTCATCAGATTGTTAATATTTAGCTGATCCGGCAATTTTGAAACGGTTGATCCGCCATTTATCTAACGTCGTAAAATTTTCATGTGTATATTTAATTACAGAAATTTTCATTGACCCGTGATCTTGCATAATTTAACATTAACTCGTTACGAATTGCAACTATGGAGATACTTAATTGTTGCTACTCTTTATGGATTAAGACAGCAATATCAATTAATACGATATACTATATCAATAACCAGTATGTGGGCGACCGAGCTTCGCTTGACGTATTTCGAATTTGCTGAGGGAATGTGATTCCCACGTGGAAAGTTGCTAATATTAATTTCCTATAATAGTTCTATCATTTCTTTAGCAGCTGACCACTAACATAATATTCTAATATCTAATTTCTGTATGTACAAATTTAATAAAACAAAAACTTTTGTCGGAATGAAAGTACATACTATATATAAAAAGGCAAGCGGTTGGGTCTACCGCTAAAACTCGTAAGACAACCAACGATCTTATATAGAAGTACTTCAGTTACTAATTCAGTTTTCATGTCCACTCACTCTTCACAGTAGAAGACTGCATCTCAATTGTAACTAAAAATCTATCAGAGAACAACATGCATCTAGAATGTGCAGTATTTCTTCTGGCTATCTGTTCTATTCGGGCAAGTGGATGGTGTGGCGCCATCCCCACATATACATCCCATCGTCACCGACATATTCATGAAATACTTCGAGGTAAGATCTCGTAGAACACGTCATGTGGTCGGCACACATATCAGTATCACTTCCATATAGAAATAAAGTAGTTAAAAACTTTTACGTCAAAAGTGACGAAGGCAAATTTCTTGCTTATGAAATTATTTTTGTAATTAACTTTGCCTGCGCGCCGTGGCACGATCTTATTAACGTATTAATTATGAGCCGGTATATTTAATGCAAATTCATTATCAAGAATTTGTCGTCGTGAACATTTCAGCTGTAACTAATGTCAGTAATTAAATTTCATGTCACCAATTAAGCATGTGTATGCAAATAAAAATTAAATTTGAATTTTAAGTTGTACTTTAGATAAAGGTCGTGAAGAACATGGTGTGTGAACTTGGATTTTTTTTCAATCAATTGGTTTAACTTCATTTTCACTTACTGCTGTGTGGCAGCGGCGTTAGAATCTGACCCCTAACGTATATACTAGGTACATAAACTTAAATATAATAGACGATAATGTAATGTACATTACATATTATGTGAAATAGAATAGTACCGAGTACTTTAACTGAATACATATGGAACTATTGTGGCATGTTATGTAATAGAAGGTTTATGTATAGACTTATAACCTGTTAAACGGCAGCTTTATAAAGAATTTATTTAAACTTTACGTTATGTTGAATGTATGAGATGGATTGTGTGATTGAAATGTTAAATAAAAGATACGTAAAATGATTTATATTTATAGTAAGCAAAGTAAAATATGGTAAAATTATAGTATTACGAATAATGGTTATGGATAAAAGCCCTTGTACAAGTATAAGCTTGATAATAATATATAGTAAAAGTTATTTTATATAGATTGTATAAAGACAACTATTTATATATAATAATTATTACATATGTTTATTAAGACAAACAAATAAAAGAGTTTCAAAAAATTCGTCTAAAGTAATAATACACGGAAAATAGGGCAAAAAAAAAGCGCACGACGCGCGGCTCTCAGTAAGAAAATATCGACCGGGTCGTTCAGTGTAAAAAGAAAGCCAAAATATTGGGCCCGTTACACCCAGCTAAAGGCGCCCTTAGAATGTCATAGTGACATAATTACTGGTGTTAACAATGCGTTCGACACCTCGCCCACCGTAGACATTCACTCCTCAACACACACATACAAATTGTGTATCGCGCACAGCCGTCCCTCACCGCTTCTACCGGCGAACACGCGCTGCTAGGTTCACGGCCTACACGAGATTTAGTCGTCTACAAGGTCGTCTCTAAAATTCGACCCATTCCACCCTTATCAATGGTAACCCAAGCCGAGATCTCATACCTCCTTAAGACCGAAGTCCTTTTCGTCAATAGAGGTCAGAGTACAGCACAGGGGCAACCAGAATCGCGACTCAGAGCGTAATATCGGCACTACAGCTTCATTCTCTTTATAACATTTTACTCGGGAATCTCCTACTTTCGAGTCTCTTCCGCCGCTCTGGCTGTCAAGGCCGCCGGGCGTATTTCTTGACCGTTAGTACTTCAAGCAGTCCGGCACTTATTGCTGAGGCCGAAATAACCTGTGGCTTCAGTGACAGGTAGTTGACGAGCACCTTTTCTACACGGAAAATTGAACTGACTTGACATTATTGACACGCTTGGAAGGCGTTTTGGCGATCGCAGTATTGGACGGCTGAACGTGACGCGCGTGGAAGTGAGGCATGAGACGTTTGAAATTGACAATCCCCCGTCGAATGCGATAAGGATTGACAAGATTGTTCTCTTAGTCGACTCTTGTGAAACCCACGATAAGAGAGAAGGTGACAGTTGTCCACCGAACGGAACACCATCATAAAAGTGGAATAAACGAAATGAACAATATTTTTCCGAAATTCTATTGCACGAAAAGCAAAATTGAAAAGCGCACAGAGTATCTAAATTTTATTATTCTTATATTTTATTGTAGTTCGTGTCGTTTCATCGGTGACAAAAGGATAAAGCAAGCATTTTAAGACCGAAACATTTTTTCGTGTTCAATACGTATACGGATTTTGAATATTTTTTTCAGACTTAATTTTCCTGCACTAAGGTTTTATTTATATACTAGCTGGTCCAGACAAACGTTGTTCCGAGTAGGTGGCGCGATGAGAATGAAATTTATTAATAACTCTACTGAAGCGCCCCGTTCGTTTCAGGATTTTGTAATTTTCTTTTTTGGTCCCAAACCAATTTAATTTTTAATATGAGACATTTTGGTTCATAAATCTAAAATTTGTTAACAACTCGATCACAGCGCCACCTATCGGGTGGTATCCCACCGTATATTGCCTCAATCTGTCCAACCGTTCTCAAGCGCGCTTATCAAGAGACAACATATATTTTTTATTTACATAGATATGTATTTAATTCACTCTATATACCCTATACTTTAACCAAAACACAACAGCATCCTATTTGTGTATCCACTCCAGTCCAAAACTGCCAATCATCTGTCGTCAACACTTAGGAGTTGGATGACTAATTACTTTCGACGACGTCGAGCACCGTCGCACGCACGTCTCTGCTATATTTATTGTTATACATTATCATTAGGTTTCCGATTACAAAAACAAAGATGTGTAATTAGATTAGAATTAAATATATATACTAACTATAACTTCGAGCGCCTGTACTTTATAATTTGCATGTAAATTTTTAATTATGTTCAAAAATTAACGCTTCGTTGTTGATGTATTGTGAAAAGTATTTTTATAAAGTTTCATGTCAATGATAACCTAAAATTTTCCCGTACAATCATTCATGCCCCATTCTACACCCGAAGATATATACGTGGTACATACGGGACAGAGCTAAGTGGCGGCTTTGGTGCTATTCGAATAGACGGACTCGACCGAAGTAGTACAGTCATGTATAATACCGGCTTGAAGTAGAGGCATCTTGTGCTTCTGCCTTTCGTGCGGTGAATATTGTAACCGGAGAACACTCTGCCCAAAATATCCTTAAAGGGCGGCAATGCACCGGCGGCTCCTCAGGTGTTTCAGATGTACGTGGACGTCGGTAATCATTTACCGACAAGCCGTAAGGGTTGTACAGGCCTACAGCCTATCAGAAGTTTACTTGCCAACTTTCAAGCTTGCACAGTTTTTACTTTTTGAGATTTCGTGTTTATTTAGAGTTAAGTCGCTTTCTATATAAAAAAAAATCTCGCAAGACTCAGCGTTGGCTCCGCAACAACTTTTGTCTCTCCGGGAGATTGAATGTGTCGGATGAAGGGGTGGCGAGCCTGACTACAGAGCCTGACCGCAAAGCCTGACTGCAAGCGTGACTGTAGAGGCTGACTGCAGAGCTTTACTAACGAGCCTGGCTACTGAATTGCTACCGATTTTCCCTTGATGACTAAGACTATATCTCTTACGTACCCTTCTTTGTCTAGAAGTCGTCTGGGTAGAAGGTAATAGAAATAGGTAAGAGTATCTTAACTCTTACCTATTTCTGCCGCCAAACAGCAGTTCAATCATTCCAGCCTAGACTCAGGCATTCCATCTTAGCCCTTAGTAATGACAATGAATGAATTATTCGATTGAGTGTTTGCGCGAACATTGATTTTATATTAATATATTCTGCGCAGTTGACATCTGTCGACATCATTAGCCACCTTTGAAATCAACAAGGACGTTCATCATAAATCAATATTTAAATTTGATTGTCCGTTATTATATCAATTCACTTAATTACACGTTTACTCCATTTGCTTTCACAGAAATATGAATTTTAATCTTTGCTAATAATAGCAGAGAGCGTTATTGTCAATCGGATACACCTTGATTACTCTGCCTTCAACTAGTTTGAATGTCAAAGGATCATTAGTGCGAATGGTGATTAACAATGAAGCTTGTGTGCGTTAATTATATTGGTAGGGGAACGATAAATTAAAGATAATACTCTTTTTACTTATTAGAAACCAAGAAAGGTTTGTTATTGTTATTCCTATGCCTTCGCCTGCGTCGTTATATATTTTCTCCGAAAAGAACTCAACGTGATATAAGTATATGCCACTCCTATTTACAGGTAGATTCCTTCCCTGTCTGCTGCTGCATTCCATCCCAGTCCTAAGGGGAGACAACGCCTTTGCGACCTTCTTCTATTAAGGATGTTTGCAGTTGTCCATGGCATGCAGTAGCCACTTGCCACCAGGTGAACCGTTAGCTCGTTTTCCACCCCATTACAATAAAAATAAATGTTCCTTAGCATCATCGACATCTCTGCCAAGCTTTATTCATATTCTTTCAGATAAAATTTTAGCGTGATTGAACGACAAACATACAATCTTTCACTTAGGGATTAAAAGTTATAAAAGCGAACAAACAGACAATCGCCCATTGCGATTTTGTTTTATATTCATGTGTAATTAGTGTCAAACCTCGTGAAATTTGACAGGTAACAGGTTTAACATCTCAAAAGCGGCCGCTGTGTTAGAGCGACACGTGTGTTATGGCATATCCTCCTATTTGGAGAGTTCAAATGTACCGCAATGGAGACAACAGAGTGTTGAATAGACTACTTAGATAATTAATTCATCCTAATATTATATATCCGAAAATAACTCGGTCTTTGATGAATACATGCTATGAACCCTGGTGAAAGACATTGACTACTTTAATATCCTTGCAATTTCTAAGTGGACTTGCTCGTGAGCGGAAGCTAGTCATTTTATAGTTGGAAATGGAATACTTAATCGTAAGAAATCTTTGGTTGTATTCCCTCTTCGCTTTCTACCTTCTTTCTCCTGTTCTCTCGTAATTGTAGTTGTATACTAATTACATCAGCCTTAGATGAGCGAGTTATATATATATAACCCGTTAATACATATAACTCTCTCTGTTATATATATATATATATTGGATGTAATTGGTATTGGACATATGGCCCTGTTATAATCATTAAGTTTCTGATATTTGACGGAAAGCATGTAAAAATATATACATCTGAATAACTTACTTACTTTTTTTTTGTAGTCGGTTAAAAACCACTGAAAAGCTTGTTCTACTATATAAAACAACTTTCAACAGAAGCTTTGCAAAGTTAAATGAGAAAGGAAAATGTTTTGCTTCAGAACATGTTAGTATAATTTCTCCTTCGCATTAGAAGTGGAAGTACTAATTAGAAATGTTATGGTGTGTAAAGTAAACTTTGCATATCACGTGCCATCACGTAGCAAAAGTGAAACAAAATTCACATATTCCTTTTAGGATTATTTCGGCATCGTAATAAACAAAAGTAAGAATCGGCCTCCCCCTTTCTTTCCGTGTGTACAAAGAGAGTCAACCAAAGGTACTTACAGCTTTGAACCTTGTCTCAAGGCGTTTAATCTTATCTCATTTTAAATTTATTTGAAAAATATTACATTTGTAGGATCATCCATTGAAAAGTAATTGCAATTGTCACTTTATAGTGTAATTCACTATAGCTGTTTGAGATCACGGTGTATTAATAACGACAGATGTCTCTTGTGAATAACTTCGAGCAATGATGGCGAAGCTCTCGACGCAACGCCGACTCGTCAATTGATCTTCGCCATTATTGCTCCATGATAACGCAAGACCTCACACAGCTCGACAAACCGTTTTAGCATTAGAAAACCAGCAGTAAGAAACCACACGTTATTCTCCGTACTCGCCAGAACTGACCCCAAACTGATTACCATTTTTTCCGTGATTTGGACAATTTCCTTTATGTAGAAGTATTATGTTCTCAGGAAGGGGTCAAAATGTTTTAATAGACTTTGTAGATTTCCAATCGCCAGAGTTCTATCGCAAAGGCATCAATGGTCTTCTCTCGAAATTTCAAATATGAACAATAAATACGCACTATCAATGCGTGTTGCCAGTGATGACATACGGAACTGAGACTTGGTCCTTCTATGCAGGCCGTATGAGGAAGCTCAAAGTGTTTCTCTGCCTGATAAGTCTGCAACTATTATATCCGCAGCAGAACAAAGGTAACCGACATAGCCGTAACGATCAGCAAGCTAAAGTGGCAATGGACCGGCCACATAGCCCGCAGAACTGACAATCGTTGGGGAAAAAAGGTTCTCCAGTGGCAGCCACGTACAGACAAACGCAGTGTAGGACGACCCCCCACAAGATGGAGTGACGACCTGCGCAGTGTTGCGGGAATTCGATGGATGCAGGTGGCTCAGGACCGAGCTTCGTGGCAATCTTTGGGGGAGGCCTATGTTCAGCAGTGGACTTGTAATAGGCTGAAATGATGATGATGATGATGATAATAAATATTTCGATTAAATAAATATACCAATGAGCATGCATGCGAAGATTGATGAAAGTGGAAGAAGCATGTCACGAAAGCATGAAGCGAAAGACGTATGTCTGGACCATAGCAAGTGGAAGGAGATTGTCTCCGCCTACCCCGTTGGGAACAAGGCGTGAACATACGTATGTATGTATGTAAATAAATATAAATTTTTCTTGGAAAAAAGGTGTTTGAATATTTCAGTACAAAACGGAAAATTCGTTTTATATGATAAATGCTGTGTTGTTGAGGGTTGAAGGATCGATTCCCGAACGGCTAACACATTCGTACGACCTACAAATAACAGCACCAGGTGCAATTTTTATATGTGAAATGCCTCCACGACTACAACAAAAAATCCAACAATGTGGGTAAAATATTGACGATTGATGAATTACAAAATAGATGTTGTTGTGTTCGTTTCTATTACTATTGTTACACTTTTCATTCACCTGATACAGACAAATAGGAATATATAATTCTTATATTTAAAAAAATTGTCTCTTTAGACCGTATACCCGATATTCGGCTGGTCATACATACTTACATACATACATACGTACCTTTTGGTCAGCCTGGCGCCGTCTTAGTGTTCAAGCTAACTAAAAAACAGTCACAAATTATCCGATACATTTATTGCTTTTTTGACTATACTTTTCTAAGTTTAATATGTAAGACGTAGAACATATGCTTCAAAAATCTAATCACATGTTTCTATTGATAAACTACAGACAAGCTAACGTTGGCACGGACACCGACTCTTAAATAATTCATGAGTTTCCAAGTCTGTACACATACTGAGTTTTTATGAAAGAAAAGCTAAAGTAAAATATGCTCCATCCCCGAATTTGTTCTCCGAGAACTTTTAACTTAATTTTTTTTATAATAATCTCTATTATCGTAAGTATATTATAAACAGATAGTTAAATACAATAGTCACCGAGTTTTCTCCAAAAGATAACCATGAGATTTTCTAAGCAACTTTAATTTTCCCTTAATTTTTCAAGGGAAAAGGCGCTAGATCGCTATGGTGGCTAAGGGAGTCAGCGCTCACGAGCTACGGGCAGATTTTTACACTGGTTGTCCCAGTCCATGACATTTCCTGGCATATCCATACGCACTACGCAAGGCCTGCACCAACCACCAATTACAAGTAAAATATGATTTTAATGATAAGAAAGAAGAAGAAAGAAAGAAAGAAACATTTATTGCACAAATACGCCACTTGATAACAAAAAAAACATTGCAACACATTTAATCAAACAGTTATTTACACAAACAATGTTTAACGTTGCCTCCTCTAGACGCATTGCGTGGCGCATGGGGCAAACAGACCACACTCAGCTTAATGCTGCAGTTGAGACTACAGCGCTGGTTTTCAGTGGGCCTGTGTGTCGAGTGATGTACGGACATTCGTATACATACGGGGAAAGTTATTTTCAACTATATTGTAAATAGCTTAAGAAGTATCAGTAACAATAATAAAATGAAAACTAACTTAACTAACTAATCAAGGATAAATAGATTTAATAAATACAGCTTTACAAAATTGTGTCTATGAGCTATGGGAGCTGTACTCTGTTCTGGAACTATACCACACTACACAATTATGGCATAATCGCAGTATGTAATAATTAAAATACAATTATCATATCAGTTACCATCCACCAGATATTTATTTTAGTACCTTCCTGCAATAGCCTCCCTGCCTGCACTCCCAGTCGCTGAGACTCTGTTCGTCAGTGTCGTATGTCTATAACCATTGAGGTACGTATCTTATACCATATTTTTTTGAGAAATAATAAGATGATTTTTATACTTTGTTTTGAATGATTTTAATGTTTTCAGACACCGAAGCGGTGGCGGCAGGTCATTCCAGCACTTGGAGGCAGCATACTTAAAACTACCACGGAAGGCGATGGTACGATGGTAGGGCACGGCGAGAGAATAGCTTGATGCACGAGTAATTTTTGATTGTACGTCGCGCGACCACACCAATTTTTGGAAAAGATACGGCGGCACATTGTATTTAATTAAGCCAAAGAGTAATGTTGCTAGGTGATGTTCTCGACGGTACTTCATTTTTAAAATGTTGCCCTCGTTCATGTACGGTGTGACATGAGCGCGTGGCGGCATCTTAAAATAAAATCTCGCACAGGCGTTCTGCACCCGCTGAACTAGTTTTTGACTGCGTACAAGTAAACGAGGGCCGTACACGGTATCCGTATAATTAAATTTAGAAAGAATCAGCGAGTCGCAAAGTTTGATACGAGTATCCGTATTTAGGTAATTTCTGATTTTATATAATACTTTGAGTCTATAAAAGCATTTCCTAGCAGTGTCTAATATGTGACTTTCGAATCGTAAACAATCATCCATTATCAAACCCAAATTTCGGGCCTCAGTCACGCGTTCAACTTGCTCGCCTCTTATGGTTACCCTAACTCCGAGTTTCGCTATCTTTTGGATTTGTTTAAATGTCCCTAAAATCATATATTTAGACTTGCTCCCATTTAGAACTAATGCACTCGATTCTGACCAAGCGGCAATACTTTCTAAGTCTTTATTTAATTTTTCCACAGCTGATTTTGTTTCCTCCGGCTTACAAGGTATATAAATCTGTGTATCGTCGGCGTAAATATGGTATCTGCAATATTTAATGTTATTTGCTAACCTTTTTAATGGTTCGGGTTGAGCTAACAGTCCAACAGGGGCAAGTGGCTACTGCAGTCCATGAACACCTGCAAACAACTTCAAAAGGAGAAGATTACAGATGCGTTGACAACCCTGAGGAATAAGATGGAATGCTTCACAGCCCGTTATTACACCAGCTCTCTATACCTTTCAAGCCGGGACTCAACTGTAGTTGCACTGCTGATTGGAAATTTGTAAGAGGGCGGTATTGTCCAGCCGATTTCAAGAGAGATAAGGAGTTACAGCACTCTCGCTTGTCACCCACAGGGGTAGACATTACATAGTAGATAATGAATTTGTATTTGACAAGACTTAGATCAGCAACCGTGGTAGAGCCAAGCGGCGGCTTTAGCTGCTGCTCGAATGAGCCGGCTCGACCGGGTTGGTACCACGACCTCGCAGAATACCGGCGTGAAGTAGAGGGACCTTATGCTTTTGCGTTTTGTTCGGTGATTGAGGTAATGGGAGGCCCACACCTCCTCCCCCTTTTTCTCCTCATTCTCCCACCCATCTCCCTAACTTAAAGGCGGGCAACGCACCTGCAGCACCTCCGGTGTCGCAGTCGCAGCAAAATATACACCTACAACCCAATTTTCACCTCTTCGGGACAAAGAAGGCCCTACACCCCTCGTCGTCGAATGTGAAAATAATAAAATAATGCCTACGAGATTTACGTAATTTTTTAGTCTTTGTTATTTCCTTTAGAAAGAAAATCGTTTATCCCTTAAAGTAATTGTACAGTTACAAAATGATTTTAAATTATAAACACTATGATGAGAACCTTTAAATTAAGAATTTCTACTGAATAGCATAATATCTCCTCCTTTCTGGCTAACAGCCAGTTACACGCCTAATTATTTCGTATTCCTTTTGGCAATTTGGTAAGAACAGTAAATGTTATTAATAATTCAATACGAAGTAAATCTTTTTTTCTCAATTTAAGGCGAAGGTAACGGTATAGGGTCAAGGCGCTCAAGGGACCTGAGTTCGAATCCTGAAAGCCGGGCATTTTAAATGACAATTTCAAGTGCTAAAATTACGAACATAAATTTCACTTGTGAAATGCCAAATATTTTAAATCTTCCAAACTTATGAAACTGACGGAGAAGAAACAAACGAAAGAATCTTGGTAGATACTCTCTTTTTTGTACTTGGGAATATACAACTTAATAATAAAGCAACGGGGGTATCAATCAATTAACCAGGTGGTTTACCTTACCGGCCAGCAAATAGCCCACAGCAGGATATGGTAGATATGCCATAATCGCCTCGCTCGGCAAGCAGATTGGCTGTCGCAGTACCAGACACCTCGCACCTTCGACGCAGCTTCCCGCCATCAGGCTGCTTAATTTTAGTCTGATAATTATCGAGAGCCGTGGAAGCCTAGTGGTCAGGCGGCTCACTTTAGTTTCATAGACCGCGAGTGACCTGGGTTCGACCCCCCGTGCCGGTACCACTAAAATTGTTAATAGCAATTTTAAGTGCTGTATTTACCACGAACTCAGCGGTGAAGGAAAACATAGTGAGGAAACCTGCATGTCTGAGAAATAATAAAAATATTATTTCGAGGATATGTGAAGCCCGAAAACCCACACGGGCCCTTTCCGTCTCCTAAACCCTCTCTGATACTAGTGTTTGAGGAGGAGACCTTTGCCCAGCTGTGGGCACTTACATGCTGCTACTTTTTATTATTGAGATGGTTATTCCGCCATCTGTCAGTAGACTTTGCTATTTTCAATGTTCTATATTGCCTTAGTCATCTCTTGCGACACCTAGGGGAAGATGGGGAGTTTTTTTATGTAAAAGGGGGGCAAACGAGCAAGCGGCTCTCCTAATGGTAAGTGATTACCGTCGCCCACGTACACCTGCAACACCATAGGAGCTGCAGGTGCGTTGTCGGCCTTTAAGCATATTTGGGGGATGGACAGGATGATGGGGGATGGGATTGGGGGAGGGGGGAGTGGGTCTCCTGTTACCTTAGTCATCGAACAAAATGCAGAAGCACAAGATGCCTCTACTTCACGCCGGTATTCTCCGAGGTTGTGGTATTAATCCGGTCGCGCTCTACTGGTATTGCAGATGTATGTGGGCGACGGTAATCACCTGCCATCAGGTGAACGTATTGATCGTTTGCCACCTATCCGATAAAAAAAAATAATATTAACTGGAATAATTTACATCAAATGTTCAGGCTAAAAGCCAAAAGTAAAACTATTGTTAATTCGAATCGACACCTCTCTCGACTTCTCACATCACGCTACCTAACCTTGTCGACGTAAAATATTATGAAAGCCCGCCGGGCATCTCCAACTCAAGTAAACTAACTCCCCAACCAAGGCAAAAACAAAATTTTTGCTTTGAACATTTTCTCTTGGCAAATTTATAACAAGGCATGCCGCTCAAACTCAGGATGTTTTATTTTATATCTCCAACTGAACTGGAAAGCGTATTAAAAAATTAGGAGATGTAATTGATTTTAATAATAATTAATGGAGGTAAATGCAAAAAATATTAAATATATTTATAAATATATTTTCAAAGTTCACAAGATGTGTGACATCACAGGTTATTCACAGTATTCGAAACGGTAAAGTTCTTTATGCATGAAGGTTATTGTTTGATTTTTTGCACACGCGTTTTCGCACTACTTGTTGATTCAATTCTAGGCCCGGTAATACTTTAATATGACGAGCCACATTCCGTTCGATAACTTTTCAAACAAGCCACATTTAATATTAATTCTGGAAAACTGGGACAAAGTTCCCAGTTTTCACCGGACCGACATTCCCCGTTATTGCTAAAGCCTGGCGGGCGATTAGCAACCGCAGTCACAGACTCCTCGCACCTGATGCAGATGCAGCTACCACCGGGTAATATTATGACCGCTGGTTTGATGATAAGAGTAACTGACACCTGAACCATCGTACCTGGGTTTCAATACCAGCCAAAGTAAATTTTTATGCAACATGCAAATTATTGCTTTTCGGGTTTTTTTGTGTTGTATTGCGCCCAGTGTCTATAACACTGCCTGTCCCTTTGATCGATTTTATCGCATAACCCTTATATCAGATATGACGTTCCAACGTAAAAGTCCAAGCATTATAGTATACCCTGCGCAGTTAACTACAGATAGCATTCAGAAGTTGTTACCGTGGTTGAAATTGGCATCAGGACTATATCATCGTCATTGTATATCTGCCATCATTCAAATCTTCAAGATTTTTTCCTCTAGTCAACACTTAAACAAAATACAGTACTTATTGTATTTTATACAGTATATATTTAATTTATTACTTGTACTAGATAATAATTTGTACTAGGAGGTACAAATTATTGTATCTCATATTAATGAGGTCGTCAAATCTTCACGTGCTGAAACGTCCGCAATAAAAGAAAATAGCCCAATGCTAACCAAACTGACATAAACAATCATTTGGGCCGAAAGATAAAATGAACAAAGACATTTGTTCTCTGGATATACGAGTAATTGAGCTTATATAAATCCACGAAGAAATTCGCTGCTAATGGCAAATTATATTGTCACGGGTTATTGTTTCCGTCTATCAGCGTCAGAAACAATGGTGCAAGTATTTGTCTCGAATGTCTCATTTACACGCTCCTGCGCAGTTAAAACTGCCAGATTATACAGAACAAAAGACGAAAACCGAAACTACGTCCACACGGGGCAAGGAAGTTAGCTTTTGTGCTACGCTTACGTTTTTTTAACACGCTTTTATTAGTTTCACTTGTATGTTTGCTTGTTTGTTTGTAACCAACCTCCTCCTAACTCAATATTGACCTATTTTAAAAGGTCAGACTTCATTTAAAAGTTGTAGTTTTGTTAAGGACCGATGGCAAAATAATAATTCGTTAATAATCTTATCTCATTATCCAGAATAGGATCGCTAGGTTTACTCATTTTTTCACAGATCTTGTATGATCTTAGTGAGAGAGATAAAGCATGCTCGTGGTCTGCGCATGCGTTATGTTTCGGACCTACTCTCCGATTCGAGCACTGTTAAATTTAACTAAAAAAGGAAAGTAAATATAGTTTAAAGAAACTAAAAACCACGCTTTAATAATAAATCGAACTAAAAAGTGAAAAATATTTCTTTATATAAGAATAAAAAAATCAAAGAAAAATATTAATATTATTGTGGAAAAAGCGTTTGGCCCTTTGTGCCATATCATTCGTACCATTTTTGGACTAATCGTACCAATCGTATATTTTCGAGAACTCAAGTAAAATCAACTCGCAAAATCAAGCTTCTATAAGCAAAAATCAGTCTGAGCATACAAGCAAGCGGCTCACTCGATTTTGATTTTTGATGTTTGCCGGACTTCTAGCATATTTCGGAAGGATTAGGGGAGATCGGATTGGGCCTCCGGTTACCTCACTTACCGAACGAAACGCAGAAGCATAAGATACCTCTACT
Source organism: Bhutanitis thaidina (assembly GCA_029286595.1). Taxonomy (NCBI): domain Eukaryota; kingdom Metazoa; phylum Arthropoda; class Insecta; order Lepidoptera; family Papilionidae; genus Bhutanitis; species Bhutanitis thaidina. Next base: position 4,331,202 of record JAGSMS010000022.1, read on the forward strand.
TCACGCCGGTATTATGTCCTGCCGAGCTGGCCCATTCGAGCAGCAGCTAAAGCCGCCGAACATTAAATTCTTAGCTTAGTAATTATCTTAGTACTACTGTGTATACCATTACTGCGAATTCAATCTCGCAAGCCACAACATAGCCCGAGTTACAGCTCTCTCAGTGGCTTGTGGATGTACAGACTGTCTGCATATTTTTATATATACACATGTCAATGATTATTATAAGAAATATGACGTCACATGGAAATTTTGTTGGCAATATTTATCCAATATTCCACAAAGCGTTAGCTTTGTAGCGTAATCTCATTAGATATACAAATTCGTTAATGTTACATTATTATTCAAAGTAAAATAAATTCTTTAGACGAAGGTAAGAAACGGCTGGCAACACTAAATTTACTTTCACTTTTTCACATGCTTTTATTTTACGATAAACTATTATTAACGGAATATTTCATAGATGCTATACATTAATATTTGGGATTATTAACATACATTCTCAATTGGTTGGGTTGCATATACAGAGGCAAATAATACACTAAAATCAGTATAATAAAAAATGAAAACTATGTCAATAAAATACATAAAACTATGTAAATTTAATAATTAAAACCCAACCAAATGTGCTTGGCGGGGGGACCTGAGCGGTATCGACGATCATCGCCTTCAGCATTTGAACTGGGAGCGGTCCAACATGGAGTCCCAGCCGCATCAGAGTCCCAGTGAATCCCAGTCCCGTGAGACTGACTGGGATTAACCTAGTCGCAGAGACGACAATCGGAATAATTTCGGTGTGATGTTTCCTGTCTTTGATTATGGGCCGGTACCAATAGAGCCTGGTACGGTCATATTCGAGTTCTATTTAATTGGTTTATGGTGGAAAACGAGTTATCAGTCAGCCTGATGGTAAGTGGCTACCGAAGCCCATGACAACAATCCTGCCTGCGAAGTAGGTTACAGGTGAATTTGTCATCCCTGTGAACTCGAGAATATGGAATACCTCGAAGCCCGTAGTTATCCTGGCTATAACTTTCTAACCGGATATTTCAAGAAATATATGCCGGTTTTTGCTGGCGCTTTCTTGGAAAGGCCTATGTTGAGCAGTGGATTAAAATAGTCTAATCTGGGTAAGTGTTTAAAAACTTACGTCATATTTTTTGATCATTAACAATAATTGCGATTTAACAAGGTAGAAAACAAACAATTGTGTAGCTAATATTTTTATTCTCATTAATTGTCAAATTTCGATTGTTTAGAACACAAAGTTTCATCATATAACACATAAAATTATGAACCCCAAATACATAAATAATTTCTAGATTTAATCACTTTTTGATTTTGTTTCTATTAATGTTATTCATTATGAGCTCTACAATTAGACATGTTGTTGCAAGACTATAACCTATGGCCAAAATATACCAAGGAATAATAATAAAAGCTTCATCTTCTGTTTCCTTTATAAAGTTCTTTTTTGATTCTTCGTGAAATAAATCTCTCAAATGCTTTTGCATCAAACCACTCTCACGTATACGTAGTGAATGCAGATGGAACTTCTGCACCATAGGGAATCCTTTGTAAAAGAACACCGCATTAATTATTTTACTCACTGGTTTCTTAAACGAATAGAGGCGAGATTTACCAAATTCGTCGTTATATTTTAACTGATTATAATAAAAAATCGAATGTAACACTATGGTGTATTTTGTATCACATTTGCTGACGGTTTCTATGCTTTCCAATAGAGTTTCACAATCTTTATTGTTATCCTGCTTAACATCATGTCCTTCTATAGCTTTGATAAGATTTTTTATTACGGGACTTAGACATGGTTGCATATTAAAGTCAGATAAATCTTTTTTATTAGAAATTTGATAATTTTGACTGGGTTGAGTTGTGAGGACCATTAGATTTGACTGATAGTATACGTTAATCAAAAAAGCGAAAATAGCCCAATGGAGCATGAAGTGCTTAAATTTGAACTTGTGGTAGTTACATTTGAACTTACAGCTGTGTTGAAAAATGAGATTCAACATATACATAAGTATGACACATTTGTCGTTCACACGAAATAAAACAACAAAAAGCGTAAAAAATGTTATGAAAGTCATGGCCAAAAGAATCCAAACGATGGTATCAAATTCTAAACATAAATTTTTCCAAGCTGGTACACGATTTGCTTTTTTTACTAAGGTTGTTAATTCATCAGTTAATGCAAGATGCCCAAAGAAATAACTAAAAGCATCTGCTCGCTTACATAACAGCAACATTCCTCCAAATACTAAATCAACTTCTCCAGTCTGAATTAAATTTAAAGAACCAGTAGCCGTTATGTTGCTATCTATAAATGGAAATTCTTCTCCATTATCAGTGGACGTATAATTGAGTTTAAATTGTTCTAATTCACTCAATATTTCCAAAAGATATTGTTCTGTTCCCATCATGTTTACCTTGCCATGGTTATAATTAGGATCTATTGTGTAGGGAGGCCAATGAGATATAGCTGCTCTAAAAGTACATTCTTTAAGTCCTGTTCGGAGTTTGTAAAAATAAAAATCTGTTACATTTGCTTCTAGGCATTGGCCGTACGATATTATTTTATCATAAAACTTTCCACAACCGAAGTTTTCAAAGGGATTGTATGTGTAAACATTAGCGTTATCGGATCCATTTATCACCAATACTTCAAAGATATGGTGATGCAGTAGAATATTAAAGACGTCAGATAATAAATTCGCATCAATATATTTAAAAATAATCATGAAATAAACATTTGGTTTCCAACCTTCCTCTTTTTTAAGATACATAAATTGTGTTTTGAAACTTTCAAAATTTTCAGCCACAACCAAATATGCTTTGTTTTGCCACACTACTTGTTCTTCGATATTTCTTGATATTACGGATACAAAATTCATTTCGTGGATAGATTTAATTATTTCATAGTCATGAGAATTTATATCAACATACGTAACATCTAATCCTATTTGAAACCAGTGAGACATTACGTTTTGGACGCATGATACTAAGACCTTACTGTTCTCTTGAACAAAAAATTCCTGAGCATGGCTGCAACGTAATGTTAACATTAATAAACAGGCGACCAACATTGCTTACCGTCGTAATCAAACTGAAACAGTAAATTTTGGGCAATTATAGACGTTTACTTAATGTAGTAGCTCATTAATCATAGTTCGTTAGCATGTCACAAACTTAAGACTTTATCAGAAAATCCCTTTTTACGATTTCTGTTATTGTAGAATAATTGTGATATTTAGGAACCTAAATGTAAAAGTCAAATAGCTTTCACTTAAATGTAGACTGTTACGCATAATAGAAATACATTGATCTTATTACTACCTACAATTTATAAATACCAGATAAAGATTAAGGAATTTTACATCGTTCATTACCACAATATTAATATACAGCTTCTAAATTTGCATTGTGAACCAACTTGGACGCTGCATCAAAAAAAAAATATTTTTATTTAAAAAAAACTTATTGATGGTCCATTCTTTACAATGTTTGTAGTTGAACATTGTAAATATTACAGCTAGGTCAAAAGTATCTATTTATTTTGTACAGATATTAAATCTTTATCCTATACATCAGAAAATGTTTATACATGTTTTTACGACACATTCTATTTCTTTAAAGAATTCGACTTTAAAGAAGCAAGAAGTTACTAAATTCGCCTGTTTCTTTGTGTTTTTGTTTAATGTTAACATATTTTCAAACAGTTTTGGATGATTTTTTTCACCCTCAATGATATACTTTCTACTCTTCTTTCGACTTTGGATTTTGAAATTTTAACTCTTTCTTTTCAATCTAATCAATCACACAAGTATCTTTGATACTCATCTCTTTCAAACCACTAAATTGTTCTTTTAATGTTAATTTTAACTAAATCGTTCATTGGTACCTTTCTTTCACACATTCCTCTTGTAGCTTTTATATTCCGCTGCAACTAAGTATAGTGAAGTGGATATAGGTGACCGATGTCAGCAGACCATATATCCGTCTTAACGCCAAGCTTTCTACATTGGGATCATGTGAATTTTCTTGTGACAAAAAAGTATTCGTCATTAGGTTTTTTGAAGATAAATTGTAAGTAGGCTAATTACGTTCTCTTTGATCAATTCATCAACAAACGTTCTCATTAAAATAAAACTAAAGCGGATTCCTCTAGTGGTTTGAATTATATATCAGTTTCTAACAATAAATTCAAAGCACATGGAATATAATTAACAATGATTTAATTTAAATAAAAATAATGAAAACTATGTCATTCAAGGCCCATTCGAGCAACGGCAGAAGCCGTCGCTTCGCGCTACCACTGAAAAAGATATTTGATACATATATTACTATTTTACAGTATTAAATAGTCGAATACTAAATGGCGTTTTTTTTGATAGATTATAATAAGGATATTATATAATCCAAAAACAATACTCAATTTCTCAATTACTTTACCTTTTTTTAACTTTTAATATGAATTCACCATTCACCAACATTTTGAAAATAGCTCATGACGTTTTCCGCCAAGTAAGGATATTAAAAAGAAATAGAAGGTAATAAGGGCTATTCATATTTTGAACATTGTTTGAATAAGTAATAAGCAATGCCAGACTATCTAAAACTTTTATTGGTTTATTTACTCCTTCTTTTGAAGAACTCTTTAAAGCTTGACCTTTTTGTCGTAAATTATTACAAAAGGTTTGGCGTTTAACTTCTTTTTCATGTTTTAAAGTAACAGTAATAATTTTTCTTCTTCTCTAATTCTCCTGTTTCCAGTAGAGGCGAACAATGATTTTCGGAAGACCGTTTGGCTTCGTTCAACAGGATCGTGGATTAAATAGAAAGGCGTAATCTCTGCTTACCCTTTTAGATAAGAATGACAGGCGTGTGTGTTTATATTCATTAAGTGCGATATACTTTCCAAGTACGTCTACTAAGTGCATCGATTTATTATATACCAACGTATGCCACGGGAAGTTTAGCAGTAACAACAAGTTCAACCTTAACGTAAGTTCAATAACATTTTGTGACAAATGTTTTATAAATTTTACAACTTTTATATTAAATAGCTGTTGCTACTTAGAGCTAGTCTAATAAAGTCACGTTTACCTTTCATTTTTATTTGTAAATAAGATGTCTAGACGTTTCAATTTTAGACAATAACCGACTCGAAACGTCTGTTATCTCCGTTCAAAGTTGATTTCGTAATTACTTTAATAAAGTAAACTACATTGCTAAAACTTAAAGTTAAAGTTTTATAAATAAATGTGCGCTTATTCGTTACATTTATAAAAACATTACATTGATATCATTTATATAATTTTATCACTCGAAATAAAATGTCTTGGGTTTTATTTCCAAAGATGTAACTAACATGGAAAATTAATTTAGATTGTTGTGTAATACTGACGAATAGATACATTTCGTCCAAAATCCTGACCCATTTAGCCGAATTTGTTCCGAGTGTCACATATTCGTTGCAATTGTACATGAGCTTACAAAGAATATGTACTTATCAAACTGACTATATTAGTAAGTACCCATTTGACTTTGAAATGAAACGTAAAAAGTTTATGCACCTTGTATGAAAAATATGAATTATAGTTGAAGCCATAATTATTTTTTTGGTACGATCCTGACTCCTATACATCAACACATATACGCTTCTCAGTTATGAGTACCCTTAATGTTGTCCTTATTCAGTATATCGCCTATTTGGTCGATACACGTTGGTGTACGGCGTCCCTTGTCGGCTCTGCCGTGAGTGGCAAAGTCTGCACTCCGTGTCGACGGTCGCTTGGCCTAGCGTATCTGACTGCTGAACCATGGGGCCCGAAAACCAATAATTTGTGAAAAAATATATATAATTGGTTTTCCGGGTCTGGTTGTGTTGTGTTCATCCCTTGTCTATGACACAGTATCCGTTCCTTCCTCCGATCTTTTCGAATAAGCGTTACATCGGATATGGAGTTGTATAAATAAAATCTTTGTGTTTATTTCTTTTTTTTTTATTTAAACATTACATAGGATTTGATAAAAAACATTTTTAAATAACTTTACGGTTTTATTTGAAATTACTTAATTTGGAAAGCTATTAAAAAGGTAAACCTTTTTAAAAAAATGTGCAACGCTTTGAACACTTCATAATTGACGACCAATATTATTTTAATGCTCCTAAAGGGTTCACTTACTCGAGGAATGGATTTCAATCTGTACTAAATAAACAAAATTCAAAGGCATAACTGCCGTAGGTATATTTCGTGGTAAAATCTATATATTAGTAATTATTCTTTCTTTCTTAAAATACTTCCCTCTTCTGATGGATGTCGTAAGAGATGACTAAAGGAAACGCTTTGACAGAAGCCCCAAAATAGGTTGCGCACGTTTGCCCTGCCTATTGGTACTAGGCACAACAGTTATCGATATTGATACATCACTTAAAGTTATCGATGTAGAATCATGACCGTATTCATCCACAGCGACAAGAATTAGATTTTTGTTGGCAAGCATATAATACTGTTATTTTTTCTGGTTGGTTGGTAGTACATGTCTCGTTCTCGCGGTCTCGAACTCTTCTTTGAAGTTCCGCCTCTTCCAACATAGTGTTTGTATATTTCTCTTTGCATGAAACTATTGGTAACTCAATAAAATGTTTTTAAATCATACAGATAAAATAATACATGAAAAGTTTTTTTTTTTAATTTCGAAACGGAGTCCAACACACGTGGTATAGTATCGTATCTTTTTACATTTTTCTATCTCATATTTAAATCTGCATTTTAAGATTAAATAAATATTCTTGTATAAGGTAATTGAGAAAAATAACAAAAAAACGTGTTTTTGTTAGCCGCCAAACTGTCACATAACGTAGGCTACGAAAATAACTTATAATAAAGGTCTTCTTAGTCACTAAACACAGTAGGTTCACTGTCATTATCTATGTTATATATTCGTTGGCCTAGGCAAGGGGTACTAAAAAAGCCAGTAGCAGACAGAAAGGTAGAGCCAGTCGGTTTCTCGTCGGAAGAGAAAGTCCAATAGAATAGAATATAGATTTCGTAAAAAGTATAATTTCGTTTGTCAAATGTCAAATCCTATTATATTTTTTTACAATGTACCACTGTTTCGTAAATGGGTTTCTATGACGGAGAAGAAACAGGCAAAAGAAACTGATTTTGTTTCCCTTTTTATATACATTTCATATTTTTGAAAAAAGGTTATTTTAAACAAAAGCTGATTTTAAATAAAATAAACCTTGCAACTCATATGGTGGTTAGCTAATGGTGAATTGACCATCTCTGAAAACCAGACCAGAATTAATATCTGGTGTGGTTTAAAGTTTAAAGCTTTTGCTCAAACTCAAGACGCTGTTGTTTCGATTTGACAAATTTATTAGGTCGCAAAAGTTCATCTCACAAATCCTTAGCAGTTATAATCCTTAGCCTGGCAGAATAAATCTTTAAATTTGCTTGTGAATCAACAAAAATGTGGAAATATTTTTTGAATTCGACTTAAATCGCAGCGGTTTTACCCATCGGGGGTAATTCTACGTTTTCATCAACAATGGCTTTTTAATCTAACTTTTAGGAAATTCTGAGAATATAATTATCTCTTTTTACTTTCGCACGAATTCGTGTTGGTTTTGGTTAAATGATTTCCTTTTCTTTTTGCGACTGTCGATTCAAAGGATACTCCTTTTTTATTCTTTGCATTGTGTGCTGTAATGTAATGCACACAATTACTGACTAAGCGCTGGTACTTTGTGTGTATTTCCATACAAAAGTCATTATAATATGGATAAAGCATATAATCATCTTTCTCTTGCTGTTATATTCGATTGTAGTATTGGTGGGAGGGTTCAGAAGTAGGCATCTTTGGTTGCCCGATCGATGACGGAATATCCATCCGAATCTACCGAAGCCAAATCTCACAGACCAGTGACCAGAAGGCAGCATCACTAGTGCCCGGTAGCGGTTAGTCGTGTGATTAGATTGGTGATTGAATATGGTGGAGCCAAGCGGCGGCTCTTGCTACTGCTCGTAAGAGCCGGCTCGACCGGGTTGGTACCACGGCCTCGGTCAGAATACCGGCGTGAAGTAGCATATTGCGCTTCTGCGTTTTGTTCGATGAGTGAGGTAACCTCCTCATCCTCCGTCCCATCTCCCAAATGTACCTACCTACCACGGCCCATATGATTTCTTTATTCATTAACTATTATTAGTAACCGAGTTAACCGTGCTACCTTATTCAAATGGTTAATTAATGCTTTTGTTTTTTGTGCCCTTGCCATGAAAACGAATTTAAGTGTAATTAAGTAAAAGAGCCTCGACTTTCTGCGGAATTACACCGTAGTGTTTAATTCCGTCTTGCTATTGTAATTGACATAGTAAAACTATTCTGAACAACTGTAAAGCCACAGTTTTATACAAACAGAAACTTCAGAATTTTTTGTCACGTCATCATGTTGCCAAGGGATGTTGGAGATATAGTGCGGAGTACTGATGGCTCATTTACCAAAATACGACTTGTAAGTATACAAAAAGTTATGTGGATTACGTATACGAAATGTTTCTCCAAATGTCAACCATGGAGCACCACGTGCAGGTGTGGTTGCCATTTGGCGATCTATGTACGTACCTACGTACCACGTTACCTTTTTTATCTAGCTTATACAGGCTGTTTTATATAAGCTAAAACTATTTCGTGAGATACATTACATAATTTTGTTGTACGACATTCAAGTCATAATATATTTATAGCATATATTATGATATTGAATAAATTAACTACAATCTGTTAATTAAAATTATCATACAGTAGTGCCAATCCACGTTACATATTGCTAATAACTCTGGCTGTATTTTCACACAGAATGATGATATATAAGCCGTGTAACTGCGCTCCTAGTGAAATAAGTTATCATATTATCTCCCCGAACGGAATCTCGCCTTGTCGTGGGTTAGTAGCTATTGCTTGGTCACCTATAGCGAACCAAGAGGAACCTCCATTTTCTACCCGTTTAGGTACTAACAGTCCAACTTCCAATATAAACAATCGAAGAAGGTCACAGAGGCTATGCATCCCCGAGGACTAAGATGGAACTCCTCACAGCCCGTAATTATACTGACACTCTATACCTTTGAAACCGGAACACGATCGTTGTTACACTGTTGTTTGGCGGGAGAAATAGGTAAGACTGTAGTGTAGTGCCCACCGCGAAAACTCCCAGGCGGGGGAGTCTATCACCTGTTGAACCTTCTCAAAGTCTTCTCCACGTACTTGTTTGAAATACGCTGGTGCTTTTTAAACAATACGCACTTTAATTCAAAAAAAACTTTAATTTTTTTTTAACCATACCATAGTACAGTTTTATCCACAAAGAAGCTTGAAACTCAATTTGCATTTTAAATACGAAGAATACTTTCGATACGGCCGTGAACATACATACGGATGTGCAAACTCATTCGTTTATATATAAAAGTGATAAATTAAAATTCTCCTGTTATTCTATTCAAATGATTGTACCCTTAAGCTCAGGGTCCCGGGCGCCCGCTTTAGTTTCAAAGAGCGCGAGTGATATGGGTTCGACCCCCGGTGCCGGCGCCTCTAAAATTGTTAATAGCTATTTACCTTAATTTTAAGTGCTGTATTTACCATGTACTCCGCGGTGAAGGAAAACATCTTGAGGAAACCCGCATGTGCGGGTAGGAAGCCATGGCCCCGCAATGGCCACTTACAGGCTGCTAGTTTACTTCTTTTACCGGGGATCGAATCCCGGTACATCACTGAAATCGGCTGAATTGACAATGTCCTTGGCAATGAAGATAAACACCGTGAGTCCGGTTACCTCAAAAGCCAAACGAAACGCAGAAGCGCAAGTCGGCTCAAGTCAGATTCCTCTACTTCACGAGCCGGCCCTTTCGAGCAGCAGCAAGAAACCGCCGCTTGTCTCTGCCACGTACAGTAATTCAAAATTTTTGTAGTAATGCAAAATTTTTAATAACATTTGCACTATCAGCATAGCCTGCCTATTTCATATATATAGCAACGAAAGGGTTTGCGCACAGTAAAAGCTAGGCGGTACCCACAACACTCATTTTCAGCGCAGCTTGATTTTCGGTTTAAGGTTGTTAGTGCCTCGACGTACACTGCATATTTATAAAAAGATATAGTGCTAACACATCATTAAAATAAATCGATGACAATGATATCCTAGGATTTTCTGCGGATATCAGCATCGGATATCAGTAACAGGCATAGGTCTATGCCTATTGCATAGGTTGCCCTGGCTACAAGTTAAGGAAGCTCAAGTGGCTTTGTAGAATCTTGAGGGAGGGGGGTACGTCCATGTATATGTCATGACTTGTGCTGTAATAATGATAGACCTAGGCGAACATTTTACGATCAAATCGGAGACGTTCTGAAAAAAGGCCAGGTCAAGAGTACTCTTAACCAACGAGTATGCATGCGAAGATTGATGAAAGTGGGAGAAGCGAAAGACGTATGTCAGGACTGTAGCAAGTAGAAGAAGATTGTCTCTGCCTACCCCGTTGGGAACAAGGCGTGAATATATAAATACATACATACATGATGATGTCTTATAATGTACTTACCGAACATTTAAATGCTCCTGGGTATGGACATGATTTCTGACTTCATCGCATACACGGTGTAATCGGATACGGTTAGGTAAAGACGAACGAACGCGCAGTTGATAACATATTAATCTGATTTAATAATTAATAATTTAGAACAATAGAAATTCTTTTGTAATGACACGTTAAGGAATATTAACACGATTATCATGCAATCCACATACATCGCTGGGTAAAAAATTTCCAAGTCGTCTTTGTTTTTAAATATTAGCTAATATTTAAAATAAAAGAAAGAGGTTTTAATTTATATATCTTAATATTATTATAACTTAATATTTCATTATACTTAATATTGTCATTCTTAAGTACTATACCTCTTCGCCAAGCGATGTGATTATGGCAAATCTTCCCTTAGAGGCCCAGCAGGCTGACAAAATGCTGTAAAAAAAATTATGATGATAACGATGAAATAGATTGAACAAAGGGCGGATTCTATTAATTTACTAAACTACAACAAAAATATTTAATTTAGTACAAATACGTCATCTATTGTCTCAAAAAATACTTACTGACTTAATATACTGGTGTAAGTGACATCTCTTGGCAAACGTAGGTACTTTAGATGGAGCAAAAATAAAGCTTTGTCGTCTATTGTTGTCGTTCTATTTATTCTGTCTAGATGACTCTTTTTAGTAATTATCAAGTTTCATACCATACCGCGCAGAGCGTACAATTGAATATGGATTAAAAGAAAGGGTTATTCTATTTATTTGTGTATTCTTTATTGTACGTAACTATTAAAAAAAAAATACATTAAAAACCAATAGCTGCAGTATTCGGAGTTATCGCAAGTTTTCGAAATTCAAGTAACAGTCGCCAGGCTTCTTAAAATATTATCTGCCTACATTGATAGGTGAAGTCGAGCCAACATTTTAGTTATTCACTATCGAAAGCAAATAATTTTTCGTGGACCCCCGCTTACGAATTCTGAACCCCCAGTTTTTGTCACGCCAACGACAGACCCCCGTCGACAGAAGAGGAAGGTTTTAAATGATTGCGAAAACCGTATTGAAATCCACTTAAAAAATGAATAATCTTCATAAAGTTGAAGAAAATGATAAAGATTCTAATTATTTTAAAACTTTTTTGTGTGTTTACAAAGTGAAGGATTTTATGTTACGTATTAGTTTAGGTGTTAAAAAAAAATATTGATCCCTGAAAAATATTTCAGTAAGAATTGAATTATAGTAGTTTTGAGTACTCCCACGACTATACCACACGGAGGGAAAGTAATTTAAGAAGGTAATGCTGAATTCAAATATATTTTAAAAATTTGCTTGCTCTGGCAATCGAACTGACCAAATGTGAACATCGTGTATTTTTATGATTCCGGTTCAAAAGGTCAATTATGAAGATTAATTCCTTCACACATATCTTAAATATAAAGAACACTGAAATATTATATTTAAGTTTTGGAAAATTAATTATAATGCCTTTGTTTGTGTAACTACTTCTCCAATAACTAAAGTGCGTTGTGATATTAGTACAAGAGATAATAATAATTGTCTATACTTTAGCTCTTAGTCTTACAGTAAATAATTCTACAATTACAATTGAAACTTTGATAGGTACTTTTACAATTAATCGCATATAAAAATGAAGCGTGTAAATAGTGTACTTATTGTGCTTATTCAGAAAAACAATATAGTCAAGTTACAAAAGGCGAAGTGTAAAATGTGTAATATAACTTAATTTAGAAATGTGTGGATATGAGAATATATAGGTAGTTGTTAAAATCGTAAACATCAATGACTCAGAAATAAACAACGGTTATTGTAAGATAGATCGTTGATAAATGTCATTTTAACGCTACCAACTTTGTCTTATCAATACGTCGTATAACTAACGTAAAATATTTACCTCTTTGTTAACTAACATTAAGTAAATACGCCATAGCAGTGAATAGCTGCGTTGCGCTTCAAAAAGTGTTTAAATACGTTACATCGGATATTGGGAAGGTGAGGATGGATTATTGAAACAAGGAAATACTTATCAATTTTAAAATTGTCACTTAACACCGCGAATTATTTTTGTACAGTGACATCTTGTGACAACAATTAGAAACTAAGTATTTTTAAATATCTTACTTAACCATTACATTCCACTAGATGGCGGTTTACGGTACCGAACAAAATGACACTGTCAATTGTTTCTTCAAATGGAGAGTTTTTGACATAAAGTAGTATTTTAACATAATTTTCGCATAGGAGCTTCGTCGTTTCCATATTATATTTTTTGGTTTTCATGTGCCTCTGAGGTATATCTACTGAAAGAAAAAAAAAGTTAAATACTTGCGGGGTTGGCTGGCAAAGAATACCAAAAGGCATTAAGTCCGCCCTTTGTAATATTTTTGAAGGAGCAATAAAGTTTCAATAAATAAATAAATCATTTGACATGAAACTAGTACTTATGTAAGCACGGAATTTATCGACTTTCGATATTTTTTTTTGTTCGTAACGTGACGACATATGTAGACATGTGTTTGGTTTGAGGTGGAATCGTGTAGGAGTGACCAGTGTAACAAGTAACAAGACAGAGGATACCTTCGGTGATTTATTCACTTGCTTCTTCTCCAGCAGAGGAACCTCATTATCAGACAGTGTTAGATAATTAATATATATTTGACATTTGACATATATTTTTACACGAAATTTGAATTACGTACGTGCATAGTCCTATGACACTTGATATACATAGGTAGATGACCATGTTCATATTTTATATGGCCGTCAGTATTAGAAAAATTAAATCATTTTGACAAACTAGACATAATGATAAAGGATTTTTAAAATAGTTAGGTCCGAACTATACATTTTCTTTTGTCTATGCTTTTGTATAAAATACTGGCATACCACCCCGGCTTTGCGCGGATACATCTATAATATATAAACTGAATGTGATTAAGTTATATATATATATAAACGTTCCTTATGAAATGTTCTAAACGTGGTGAAAATCTAATTGAAGTCGACTTAGAAGTCCAGAAGTTATAAACGAATACATAGTCAAATGCGTATTGCGACTTTATTTTATGTATTCAGGGACGTGTCGAGTAAATTCTGCGCCAATTTGAAAATTATTTCATTTGAAATTTTCAGACCCGTTAAGTACCGTACGCCACCCGCGCGGGAATGCGGCCATGTTTTAATCAGGCGCTAGCGGTATCGTGTGTCTGACGAAATAAATGCATTCTCGTTTTAGATAGGGTTTTGTGTATATATATTAGTGATATGGATGGGCGGCAAACGTGCAAGCGGTTCACCTGATGGTAAGTGATTACAAGATGCCTCTACTTCGCTGGTATTCTGCAAGGCCGTGGTACCAACCCGGTCGATCCGGTCCATTCGAGCAGCAGCAAAAGATTAAGAAAAACAAATGTCAGATATTTAATCAGAGGTTTAATACTGATATTTCCCAGGAGTGCACGTGGTATACATATTCGCATAGTTAAGTTTTATCATCCAGCTCGTTCTTTATGCATCTAATAAAAGTAGTTTAATTTTTAATGATTGTTGTAATTTTTTCTCTACTTAAAATAAAATTAATTAACGATTTTAATGGTGGAGCCACCGGTTCTCGGGTCCCAACATGGGTCAGGAGGATATCATAATCACCATACCATTAACTGGATATGAGAAAACGTTACCATATTTAAATTAAAACCTTCTAAAGATATTATAAAGCGACGACACGAAATCTGCGATGTGTTGCTACCTCAAATTTCGTGATTAAGAGCGACGCATAGTCTAGACCTTGTAATTATTGTATCACCAGGCTGTCAATCTATCGCATAGCGCTCGAGACGCGTCCGTTCGAAGCATTCAATTACTCCACTACATTACTCGTGTGTCATGTTGTAATATAACAACACATACACTTTAATTTGTCTGAGTATCAACGTCAATGGTTATATTAATTTATAGCATATGAGGAAGGTATTTATCATTTTCTTCAAATATCAACCTTGCGTATTGCACCCTGTTAACTTACAAATGAGATCCTGGCGACCGAGTGATGGCAGAAAATTTGCCAAACTCAAATCTCTCAGATATATGCCCAGCCTGGTGAGTATGAACAAACGCTCAACGAAATTTTGAGACGCTTGCTTGAGCTTTGAGATGCCTATGTCATATAGAATAGTGGTGTTCAGTAGTGAACTTGAATTAACGTAAACTTTTTTAAACAAAAATTAACATTTCAAAAAATATTGTATAAAAATATTATACTTTGAAAATGTTTTGTTTTGAAAAAAAATCTAAAAAACAGGATATCTATGAAGTTTCTTTCGTGTATTTCTTCTCCGTCAGATGAACCACATTACAAAACGGTGGTAAACTTAAAAACAAACACCTTGTGTTGATGAAAAAATAAAAAAATATATATTTTTTTAAATTTATTTGCTGAATTCAAAACGTTTGACAGCTAATTGTTTTTATATTCAGTATTTGAGTAAAACATAAAGTCCACGAAAATTAAAGATTATTTTTAAATACGAGTTCCGACGTTGTTCTTACGCTTTTCTGACAGCTCTCAATATCAATGAAGCGTTTGGAGAGGGCGCTAACGAACGCACAGTGCGTTTTGGGTTTAATAGCTTCCGTAGTGGAAACTTCGACTTGAAGAATGAACCACGAGGATGGCCAGACTCTATGGAAAAGTAATGGTTGGCGCCGATCCTGATCAAAAAAAACAAGGAATTAGCGTCATTGTTGGCGATACCCATAAAATCAACGCATCTGCACCTAAATTATAAAATAAAAATCTCGAGAGAGGGGTATCATGAATTAACTAATGTGCATAAAGGTTGCAAGCTTAAAGGCGTGCTGAGCATGCCTTGCTTTGACGAGTTGATACAGAAATGATGGGATTTTGGACTGAATTAATTAGATTTGACGTGTGATAAAAATATTTTCTACGATAATCGCATGCGACAAACGTAATATCTGAACCCAGGTCAACTACTGGAACAATAACCTAAAGCGAAGCTGACCAATAGAAAAGTAAATGCTGACCAATAAAATAACAATAAAAAAGGATAAAAACACAATAAGACGAAGAAAGTACAAAAGAAGTAAGTACTACTTATTTGTAGTTTTAATGTGAATTATATGCTTCTCCACGTATAGACGGTTGTATAGACTGTACGAATTTAGCTATAGCAAATCATGAACGTTTATTTTATAACAGAAAACCTATTTTTTGGACCTGGTAGAGCCAAGCGGCGGCTTATGCTGTTGCGCGAATGGGCCAGCTCGACCGGAGTAGTACCACGACCTCGCAGAATACCGGTGTGAAGTAGAGACATCTAGCGCTTCTGCGTTTCGTTCGGTGAGTTCGGTAACCGGAGGCCCACTCTGTCTCCCCTAAACTCCTTCCCCATCGTCCTTCCCATTTCCCAAATATTCTTATAGGATGGCAACGCACTTGTATTCCACTATCATAAGTATCATATCAAGTACTTAACACTTACTAATAAGTCAAGATTGAATTAGAAATAAAAGAAAATATACGCACGGGGCGTGCTCTTCCCTCTAAAACTAAGATTTCATCTAAAATTAAATAAAGACACAAATTCTTCATAGACACTATTATATAACGAACTATTTAAGTTTAACTACTATCAAATTAATTTCATCGTTGTTACATTAATCACACTACCAGATATTTTTGTGTAAATATTCTAGTTACCACGAATTATTTAATTATGTACATGTATTTACATGAAAACTTAAAAAATCTAACTAGGTTTAAAGGTTTAAAACAATTTACACTGACAGTCAACTTTAACGCTATTGTGGCAGGAGTTCATGGCACGTCTATGCAATGCTTCCTCTTTATGAGCGCACAAAACGTGTATTTTTTCATACCAAAAATAGTGAAATACACCACAAACAACAATGTCAATACCCAAGCGTCTGAATTACGAATCCGCTTTATTTAAAAGTAAGCGTATCGTGGAAACGATAAAATGGCATTTCTACCTGTACAAAGGGCATTTGTCTAGCGGATGAATAATCCCGCTTAGACGCCACGCTAAGTTTATATTCCTCTCCGCACAAGGAATTCATGACTTTCTCTACTACGTTTGGCAGCAGTCACGTAACATCTCTCAAGTCAATGTCATTTCCATAAAACTTGACCTTTCCGCCAGCTTTTATGCTTTTGGAAAAGTTTTATGGGTAGAATATACACGTATTCTGAGATGAAAGATTAAAATGAAATGAGATGATAAATTCATGAACAAGGAAACTTTTATTCGTTTAGTAAGTTACATTATAGGATCTGGTCGTCATTTGAAATGCATGTGCAGTCAACATTAAAAAAAAAGTCCTATAAATTTCACACAGCTGGGCAAAAACCACCCGCTCCACGATTTTGACGTGAAGCTTGAGAAATAAAAAAAATATTTCAAAGATATTTGAAGACTTCCAACTCGCACTGGAGCATATTCTTATGTAATATTCAAAGGTAACCTTAGGAACTTAAATTATTTTGTTCCATTAATAGAACATTGAAATAAAAAAACAAACCTTAAGTCAAACGTGCTACGTAGAAAGCTTCAGGGAGGGAGGTGTTGAAATATTTAGGCAGAGGATTCACGATATGAAAACATGTACGCTTCTGTGAAATAATTTTATATTAATTACCATGGATATTTTGACCACATTCTTGTCGAGTATGATCACATATACCTTAAACCAAAACAATATTAATGACTAGGTACTATACATATAATAATATCTCAAATTTGCCCGATCTAAATTATTCATACCAGTGACGGGCACAGGGTCTAAGGTGCAAACTGATTGGTAAGCTGGTTATACTAAGCGCTGTTCATATCGACAGCTCAGAGGATAATTGGGCTATGCCCAGTGCGCGTTGAGTAGCAAAGGATGAATCCCATGAAACCCCCAGCATTAACGAATACCCTTTGTATAGCACACTCTTTGGAACTCTTAAAAGGTAGTCGAAAGAAAATATAAACATAAAAATTATAATAAACTGACTGACTGACTGACGCCAATCGAAATCCGAAGAATTAAGAAATATATAATTAATGGAAACTAAGCATAACATTTAGGGGTCTAATGAAGGTCTTTCATGTATAAAGACGTCACGCTTTCTTCCCCGGGCACAAATTTAGAATAATTCCTCGAATCAGCTACAATAATCAATATTATTTCTTGCTAAAATCACTAACATAAACATGGGAAATATAAGCTTACTGCTGAAGGCTTAAGTACGTGATTTGAATATAAAAATCGAATCAAATAGGTAAAATTCACCTGCGTAATTCCAGCAGAGCGCATGCGTTAGAACATCGATCCTCGGCACCGATAGCCAGCCTGAGCTCATTTACGCGGCGGTAACGAGTCGGTGAGTACTGACGGCCCTACAACTTTTTCTTGTCTTTAAAATTATTTTAATAGTCTCTTAAAAACAAGTGCATGTACCTTGCCGTGGCCCTGATTATCATAATAGCAAGCTTGGTACGATTGCAGGTAAGTCGTCTTTTATTATTTACTCTTTGTCATCGTCATTGTAATACATACCATATGGTTGTATTAATATTGTATGATGTATATTATTCTATATTTATTGTATTGATTTGGTACTGCCTTTAGTTTTATTTTTTTAATCGTTATTTTTTTATTTTCGGAGGAATTTTCTACAATTTATTTTCCGCCAGCTGTTGATTCTTCACTTCAAGTTGCTTCAATTTTTAATAAGGTATTTCTTTTGTTATGTTTTTTTGTTAATAATAATTTATTAATATTTATTTTATTGTTTCTATTATTCTTGACTATTTATATGATTAGTTATATATATGTATTTATAAACTACAATACAATACTGTTTGAATCTGGGCAGTAAAAATAAAGCACGCACCAGTCAGAAGGCATCGAAGCATCATTTTACAATAAAGGTCTTTAATAAGCTTTTGAAATTTAATAAATAATTTTAAACATTGTGCTATAATTATTTTGATTTATAATTAAGTTAAAAAGTAAACAGAAGATAAGAAAAAACTTCTGATGGTACATTAGATCGAAAAGATTCTTTCATTGTTGTCATGTCTATATTAGCAAAATAATTTTTATAATACTCGTATCATTTTAAAGATTCTTTGTGTTCAAAAAAAATATTTATATTGAAAACTAAATATTTATACAAATTTAGAGAAAAATAAACAAGTCCCCGCCAAATATACATCGATTGATGCACGCAGCATCCTGACCTGCGCCGTTGCACTTTCCCCGGGAATAAAATATTGAGCTGTCTATTTTTATCCTGAGGCGGTATGGAGCTATTGTTGTGTCGCCTTAATTCATAACGAATGATAGTTAGGTGTTTTTAATAAAAAAAAACTATACCAAGCACAGATTAAAAATTTTAAGTTCTTAAATATTATATACATTGAATTATTAATATTTGTTGGCTGACAAACCAGATATGGGTAAATATTTCGATGATAATAAGGTTTTGGTAACCGACACTAAAGCTACATGATGAATTATTTTGGGCTCAATCTCTCAAAAATTAAAGAACGCCTATGCTATAGATAGCTGAAACGTTCATATAATAATAAACGTTGAATTAAAAAAAAAAGTCCTACAACTACAGTAGGACGTTAGTTTTAACGATATCATATTTAGCTTAAAAGGGTGCAGATATTTTTTCAATTATATTATATAATTATATATAGGATATACTAGATATATCAAGTTATACCATACGTGTTACCAAAAAAAAAAAAAAAATTAATAACTAAACTACTAATGTATGGAATAAAATGTAAATATGTTATATTCCAAACATTAGTATGTCTTTATTAACGACATCGAGTCTCAAACTAGGACTTTACTGTATATTGGTAATGTTGGATGGTGATAAATATATAATACATTTTGTGCCATCTGACCGACCTAGTTGCCAACGCTACTGGTTTTTAACAGAACTATTCTTTATTCCTCTTCAATTTCATTTTTATTCTTGAACTAAAATAAAATATACTGTTGTTTAAAAAATACTGTTGTTTTTATCCATAGTACGATAAAAGATCCCTACCAATTCAATAACTCTTTCTTTACCCTTTAAACAATCTTAAACTGGACATGGGGTTCACTCAAAGGTAGAATTTGTCATAATCACAATGGTTGGCAAGCGGGATGACGATCGTCGAACCAGACATTTTGTACCAAGCCACGACATTGTGTACGCCAAGCGCAATACCTATAACCTCTTCCCCCGCGGCCCAGGCAAAGAGAGCGGCACCCCGTAACACAGTCAACCCTCCCCTCCCTCCACAGACTAACCACATACTCGTGGCGACATCCACGCGTGGCACTATTTTAGTCGATGATGTAGCCTCTTAGAGCTCTTTCTTGGTTCAGCGAGGGAGACAAAATTTAGAAATGTTCGTCTGTCATTTAATTTCATCTACGTTTACGGCACCTACGGTAACTAATGGGGTAGCAGATTCTCTCGGTGGTGGATTCTCCTCAGCGTCGCAGCCATTCACTCAATTTGAAGAAAACTCAATACTCTGACGATAAAATTACTTATAAATTAAATCTGCAGGTTGTTAAATGTTAGTAAAAAGGCAATATATCATAAATACTAGAAAATTAAATATTTCTTCAGAAAATATTTAACCGTTGCCCTTTATATATTATATTTGCACTAAAATGTAGGAAAGCCTAAGACGGTCACGTTTTTGAAATTTATTCCACCCTCTAAGCTTTCATTGAGAATTTTCCTTTTCTGCAACGTGACGTGACTTCGCGTCTGACGTCTGACGACGTATTTATGAACTTTTCTGTACGTATTTCATAAAGTTAGCGTTTTATATAAAAGGTTTTATTTCATTACTTCTTTTAATGAAAAATTCTATCAATATGTACAAATATACTTAATGTTTTTAAAAAAAGTTTTAATTGAAAAATGTAATGTTAAAAACTAATGATGATTATCTAAGCAATTAAAATTAAACTTCCTACAATTAAAACTATAAAATCACGAGGAATTTTATCAATTTATAAAGTGATAGACTTAATACGAAAAAGGACGAGATAGCCTTAAAATTAAATGGAATAATTGTAAATGATAAATATTAAGTGGCAAATGAATTCCTTGAAGTATTTTCAAGCAAGCTGAAATAACTTAATATATAGAGTCAAGATGGAGTGACGACCTGCGCAGTGTTGCGGAAAGTCGATGGATGCAGGTGGCACAGGACCGAGCTTCGTGGCAATCTTTGGGGGAGGCCTATGTTCAGCAGTGGACTTCTGATAGGCTGAAATGATGATGATGATGATAGAGTCATCATATCAGAGTCAATTCTCAAAGAGCAAAATGTAGAAACTCCTGACTTTCATATATATTAGATGGATATTACCAAGGACCAAATGGATATTATTTTTACAACAGGAAGATGAACGACTAATGTAGATAAGAAACTAGTATCGTATGTTCTACAGGCTTGGGAAGGGTTTCGTAACACTCACTCAAGTCACTCACTGTCAGTGTCTTTTATGATCTTACAAATGCCTTTGATTGTGAAGAACATAAAATTTTAACGACGCTGAACTTGATCTCATATCTATATATCTCTCAAGCGGATAGCAAAAAGTACCAATCTTTGAAACGTTTTGTTTGCCGATGATACCTAATTGTTATTTAAAGTTCAAAGAAACAACTGTACATCGGAACGGCCCACTCTAATACTGGATATTCTTTCCAAATGTTATGCAGCAAATTATTTATTTTTAAACGCAATTATTTACTTTTAAAAATAGAAAATTATTCACTATCAAATCCGTCACAACATTCCGAAATTAACTCTCTAATTACCTCAGAACACAAATCTAGATTTTGAACGTGATTCGGAATGTATTGATTCCAAGCCTAACAGAGTAACGCATATTAGTAAAATAGCTTCGAAATTAAGTTCTGCAATCTTCGCTATTATAGGATCAGACATTTGTGCTGATGTAGCAACAGCCAAATTAGTTTACCTCACATACTACCACGGTATCATGTCCTATGATGTGTTACTGTGAGGATCTGCAGCTGGATTGGGAACAGTATTGATTCAAAATCGTGTGATACGGGTCATTTGTAACTTGGGGTCTATTCAAGGAGACTTCTGTATTTATTATTTATTCTTGACACTTCGTCATTGTTTATTTTTGAGAAGATATTGGAGATACTTTTTCGATCTTAGGCCGCATTACTGTTCCTGTTTCTTTAACCGCCAAACACTTTTGACTACTCTTACTAACTGAAATTTTAGGTGCTGAATTTACCACCTGTGCCACTCACTGTGAAAAAAAACAACATTAGTGCCTCATTAAATTTATCTTTCCACCCCATTACCATACAAATTGTTATTGATTTTAGATAAGGGCACGATGTGGGCATGCGCATTGGTGATCTTAGTTGTCAGACAAATATGAGTAGGTACCTATTTATAAGTCAATAGGAGCGACTCCGGTCGGTGTTCGTCGCCCAGGAATAATTCTTTATTACTTTTTTACAATAATTCAAATCTACAAAAAATAATTTTATCATAAAATTATCGCGGTTCGGTGGTTTATATATCGATTTTACAATTCAAATGTAATCGATTATTTGTTAGTTGTTTTAACTTCGTTCGTGTTTGAAATTATAAGACATCGTAAGTATACTTGAACTTGTAAAATGTTGTTTGAGCAATAAATGCTTTTTATTTTTTGGATGAATGAATTGGAAATTAAGTTGAGGATCCTGTGTTGGTATTCCAACTGTAGACAATATTGGTGTAATACACAAATTGTTACTAAATTGTAGTCTTTCTTTGATTTTTTTTTACTTATGACTTGTTTAGTTAAATTAGTGTTTTTTCACAATTTTATATCACAAATTGATAATTCAATAATTGGCTTACAAATAAGTGTATTTTGATAATTAAATTAATATATTATTGCATTATTAACTTTATATTATAACTGACTGAATTAATTATTAGTAATATATGTTTAGTAAAAGTAATCTACGTTAATTGTTAGTTTTCTTAATAAAACTTGATGTTCAAATAATTTTGTGGAAAGATATTATTTTATCGCGTGAATTTAAATATTAATTGAGTGGAAACTCGTTTAAATTCGCAGATTTTAAACAAACAGACGAGTTAGTCTGTACGTCCAGAACCATCCAAAACGTTTATTGATTTATAACAGCGCCGGCCATTTTCTGACCTGCGCCATTGCCTTTACCGGGGACCGGACCTGTTGATCCGTTTATTTTTATCTCCTCAAGTATATACAACAACGAAAATAGTTTCAATGATTTCAAAATATCATATTTACTATTATAATTATTTTTTTGTTAATGATAATTGAGTTGTGTTACGTTAAGTGCCTAAAGCAACACAGTCGTACATTTTATATCGGTAATTTTATTAAAATAATATTTACACCTATTTCAATGTTCAGAAATTAGTAACAGCTGCAATAAAGACAGACATCCTTATTTTTACGAAATATTATTAGATTAGATTAAAAGAGATTAAAAGGCCTATTACATTACAATGTTAATTTGTACAAATTTTACTTATCGAAGTCTAAGTCACTATAGTGTCGGGGAAGCCGCAACATCGACAACAAGCTGTATGTATATAACGACTGACAAAACGCTTTAAAAATAACTACTTTAACAGCCAATGTACACCGTGCGAACCTACGTGCCAACACATTACATTAAACTGCATGCTCTCCTTTCCCTCTCCATATCAAGATCGTCCATCGAATCCTCGTTTACAACATGGCCAACATATTTAAATCCCGACATTCTACGTAGATCGACTCCTAGTGTTACTGGCGAAACATGCGTTGGTTTCTACGACCCCTCCCGAAATACCAGAAGTTCGTCTTTTTCACATTGTAGTGAAGGGCGAGCTTCTGCACAATACTCTCACAAATTGCCTGTAGCTTTCGAAGCGCACTAAATGATGAACTTATAAGTACTACGTCTTCTGCGTACTATTCGTACAGTGGTCGTGGTCGTGGTCTAAGCTCAACAATGAGCTGGTTTGTGTAGAGATTGAGTAGATGCCTAACTTTTGAAGCGTCTTAAAAATGGACGGACGTCTCCATACCCCTCTTTGTGCAGAGTAATCACTGCGTTTTCTTTGACGCGCCATTCCATAATGTAATCTTGCAATCACAATGAAAAATATTATGTGAAATGGCGGAAAATCCATCAGTTTATTATAGAATAAACCCATTCCAAATTGGAATACAGAAAAAAAGATTTTTTTTTCGAAATTATAACATTTTTATAGCTAGGCTAGCTATATTCGGTGTTATACTTTATATTAATTTTAACAGAATTCAAATAAATGATTGATCTGACTGAAAGTAAAGTTTGTTTAAGCTTCATACAAATGTCAGAACAAAGACATGATGACTAAATCGTGGTCCTCTTGGTTCACGTGCTTCCTAGCTCTTCCTCATTTGTTTAATGAAGCATTTATGAAAGAGCTATTATATTTTATCTGTTTAATACTTAATAAGTGCTTAAGTACTAATCTTTTACGTCGTACTACAACATTCTAGATCTTTCCGCCATTTCCTCTCCACAAAACAGGGCTATTTACGTCGTTGGTAACTCCTTGCGAACTGCGCAACTCACCCCTCCCCTTCCTCCCTTACCTGTTGAATGTTTATTGATTTATATTCGTGCTTCAAGACCTGCGCCGTTGTATATCCTAGGGGTATGGAGGTTGGGCCATTTTATCGGTCGCGACATTAAAGGTTGGAACCTGGCACGATAATTGCGCGTTATTTTTAATATCTTAAGAATTCAAATATTTACTGCTAGTAATGGTCTCTTAATTCTATACCAATTAAAAATGTTCGTGTATTTGTGATATTGCTTTGTGCAAGACTTCTTAACGAAACACATACAATAGATGTAAGTACTATATTAAATCACTTTTTTCTTTTTTCGGAATAGACTCTTGAAAATTTCATTGATGCATTACCTCTCTAGAAGATTAACATATCTTTGTCTAGTTTCCATTTTTAGAAATTAACCTTACGATCGAAATTTTTGTTTTTACAGTTTAGTTGCCATTATCTATGATTTGAGATTAGAATTTATTTTATTTTATGACTCCAGTTCTTGATTGGCGCGACATATGTTTGAAAATAAATCATTGCTTGTGCTCGAAAATATGCACAAATCCATGGAATTAGGATTTTACATGGTCTCAGAATTAGACGTATTTATGTGAATGTTGAAAATGTCCTCCTGCATGAAGAGACCTCTTACAATTGAATAAATATTGTAAGTAAAGTGTAATAATTACGGTCACTAGACAAGGAAATGTTTAGCTGGTTGTCTTTGTAATAATGGAAATTATTGCAAACAGCGCAATTTGTATCTTCAACCCTTTGTCACTTCTACACGCGGACCTGTTGAATCGTTATCGATTAATCGAAGACCGAGTTCGGACCTGCGCGTTTGGATTGTCTAAGGTCAGTAAAAGAGACATGCGCAGTAAAAAGCAAAATGGCGACACGTGATTAACGCACATCTTCTTTGTTAACGGGCTTATAAGTACACTGTATATAGGCCTCGACTTACAAGACGCTACTGCCCATCACCAGGTTGAATAATTTAGATGATTATGTTGCAATATGTCGGAAGCCATCTGGTTGAGACGGGGTTGCAGAATTCTTTTAAGATGGCAAAAATTTATGTAAAAATTACTAGTCCTAATTTTCTGATACGCGCGTACAAAACGATTTGCGTGGATTTTTAAGATGTTGGCGGAACAAAAGTTAACAGTTTCTATGAGAGTTATAGAAACCACGATAGTCAAGTGGTTAGCTGCCAGACACGAGTTCGATTACCTATGTGGTAGGTTCACCTCATAATCACCTCGAACCAATAAGATTTGAAAGTCATGTACGATTTGTGTAGTTGGCCTGAGCTCTAAGGTTGGCGATCAACCCGGTTCTCCATCTATCACATTGTTCCAATTAAAGTTTGGTGAAATCCGGGTGGAAGTTACTAAATACCTAAAACCTCTGATTGACCTCTTCAGAATTGTGTACACGGTCATGAGAACTTATATTTCCTTTAATAACATAAATTCAAATCTTAGAGAGTAGCAGTAGTTTTAATTATTTTTTATGTATTACGATAGAAATACATGTAGAGTCGATTTTGTTGTACTCATGTAGAAAAATATATATATATAAATAGGTTTCAACTCTATTATCCTCTCTGCGTTCTATTTCACCTGTAGAATATTTATTGATTTATTAGGGAGGCTGCGTCCAGACCTGCGCTGTTGCACATTCTCGAAAGACGTGGAAACTAATTTGCGTTGCAGCATTTACGCTTTGAAGGGACACTAAAAGGTCACGGAATTCCCAATGAGGAAATATTAACAACATAATAGAAATATGAAATATTTGAATGAGAAATACAATTTTTTTATTCTTTACTTACGTTAGGCATGCGATAGTTTTTTGTTGATTAAAAGTAAGTTAATGTTTAAATTTTATACCTGTTTTACCTATTCTTCTGAATCTGAGATTTTTCAGGATGGTTTAAGATGATGGATAATGGATGATATTACCCACGTATGATTTACCCTAGTGTATATTTACGAGTAGAAATTCTTCTTCTTCTTCTTTTTCATCAACCTGAAAATAGTCTACTCCAAAAATTTTTCACTAGTTTTTTTTTTCCAAAATTTGTTTTGAAATCTCAAAAACATATTGCAGATATTTTTCTGTAAAAATCATCTTCGATGACAATACGTAATAGTATTGTGTATTAGTACGCGCCAAGTTTTGTGAAATTGAGTAATGTACATTATTCAAATTTTGAATTTACAAAAGGGCAAGGTTTCAATTGTTTTGGAGGCCAGCATGAAAATTTGTAATTCTAACCGATTCAATATTTGACCTAATAGGAGCTTAGTCAAAATAATTAGACAACAAAGGTAGCTCAAGTGTTTTCCACTTTCCATTTTTAGGTTGAACTTATAAAGCTAGTTACTTTGACCTTATAAACGTGTATAATAAATTACGGTTATATTATTTTACTTCAGAGTAAACTCAGAGTAAAAATAACTTTCAATTTTGTTTTTCCGTATGTTTTCATCATTACCTGAAGAGAGAGAAAACAAGACAAAAGTGGCATCGTTCTGAACCATTGAACACACATCAGAGAAACGACGTTTCTCTTATGTTTAACACATCGTTTAGAGCTCATAAATGTTTTGAATCTGCGCAAAATATCCAACCCTCGACTGAATACTGCGTACGTGCTTCCTCGGGGCCTCCTCCCCCTACATCCGCACCTGTTGAATGCTTATCGATCTGTTTCGTAGCCAGCGTCCAGGCTTGCGCTGTTGCTTTTCCTCAAGGTCAGGGTAAATGTGCGCTGCATCAGTACCGAGATTGAGCGATTGTAGTTACGCGCCAATTAAGTTTAACGTTTATTTTATGATAAAGTTGTTATATTAGGTTTGAAATCGGTATACTTTCAAATTAACGTAATGAAATATTATTTATTTTTCGTTAAGAAGTTTAAAGAAAATTTGCCTTTGGAATTATTAATTTGTTTAATAATTCATTTCGTTTTGGAAGGAATCGAAGTTGAATATTAAGTAAGTATATATACTTGACTTTTTTTCCTTTGTGAGATTGCGTTTTTATAAAATTATTAATGCGTTATACTTAACTTCTGTCATGTGGTCCCAGCGAAAGAGAACCTGGCAAACCATTTTATCCTGTGTGTGTCATAAAAGTCGAATATGAGAAATAACTGAGAAATGTGATGGTCTTAAAAAGATAATAAAAACAGATCCTTATTTCGCAACTATCTCAAAAATACTGGACCTAAATTAACCTTATCGGTGATGGGCAGCAGCATCTTAGATGCGAAATGTCGGTTTTTAGTTCGGCAAGACTAAAATTGCTTAAAAGCCGTATCGTGTATTATTAATATAAAATAATATAGTAAAGCGAAAATGAAATCTAAAAAGGTTTATTTTCGTCTGTTTTTTTAAAATCATTTAATGTTTCCTAAAAAATCTTTGTTCTGGTTAAAATGTTACATTATGATTGTATAATATTTAACTTTAATTTTACTATATGTCTCCTAAGGTTATACAATTGTTAGATGCATTACTCCAAATACACAACAGACACATTGGGAAATACCAAAATCATCAAACACTTAAATTTTGAGTAGGCATTTTATCCTACGTGAAGGCTAAACAAGTAAATATGTAAAGTTCTAAACAGTATTTATGTATTTAACTTCTTAGTAATTTTTAAGTATTTAAATCATGGCGTCATATGTCTTAATTATAATGATGTTCATCTCCTTTTTTTTTCAAATTCATATTTGCCGTATCTTCTTCGAAAAAGCACGAGATGCCTCTACTTCACGCCGGTATTCTGCTAGGTCGTGGTAGAACCCGTTCGAATCGGCTCATTCGAGTTGGCAGTTTTGTTGCTTGGTTTTACCTAACAACAGTAACATTCCTACTAACCTACAATAGTACAATAATATAGATCAGATCTTAACTTTTTTGTAACCTCGATGGGAAATTCATGAAAATTTCGCATTAAAATAGGTCTTCGCATCTCCATCTTATTATATCTCTCATATCCCCATGCCTTTTCTTAATTAGTGATTTACAACTGGACCTTTGCGTTGCACTTCCGGGGATCAAGGTAATTGTCTACATTTTAAGTTGCGTAATCAAAGCCTTTGTGTCCTCCATCTTTAACCCCATACCAGTTAGTTGATTATTGATCTATATAGGATGCTGCATCTGGACCTGCGCGTTGCACAGCCCCGGGCTCAGGGTAATTGTCGTTTGACGCACCAGTAGCAATATTTAAACTTCGACGTGACACGCGAATCTGGTGTAACTTTCTCCGTTATTGTGTTTTTATTTATAAGAGATCTACGCTTTAGTAAAATCAAAATATATTATAACGAAATACTTACATTATTCAAATTAATAACATAAGACAATTGCAATGTGCAAATAGTGCAGTTCTCGGCCGATATAGTTTTGATCAATAAAAGCTACGGTAAATAATTATTCCATTCTGGCTTTTAAAACTGGTTCTTAAAACCCTTTAAATATGGCTTGTCCTGTCGTAGTGTTGAATATTTTATCACATCGCGTAGCAACATATTCATATCTATTGCATTGATCAATACATGCAACTTTATCTGCCGTTTAACATCTTTGCGAATTATTACTGCGAAAGCAGTAACTCTTTTGCAATTTAGTGATAAGGCATATATGTAAGAAATATCAGTGTGGATAAAACTTTAGGTCGCTGCGAATATATGCGTTAACGTTATTGAGCTTCACTTATACAAATTATAACGATGTCATAAAATATTTATGGCATTATGCCTAAATAATGCGGTAACATTTTTGTAATTATTCAAAACATTTCATATGATTTGAGTAACAGATCACCGTAGATCTTTTTGACCATAAATTTAGTGTTTTAAAACTATGTTGAAAGCGGTGACGTTTCTGTTTGCACTAAAATAACGTGACTTTTTGATATACGTATAATGTGGTATCCAAAGAAAATTCATGAAAACTGGAATAATCATCCCTCTTCAACCCGCGTGACCCTGTTGCATTGCTATCGATTTACATCGGAGGCTGCACCCAGACATGCGCACTGCATTTCCCGGGGCTCAGGGAAATTTTCCTTATGCATCAGTGCCAATATTTAACCGTTGGTATCACATGCGAATTTCGTTACTGTAGTTATTGTTATGACGTTGGAAGAGTAAAATGCAATATTTTATTTCTTAATGCTATGACCTTACTTAACTGTGTTTTCATTTTGGATTGGCCAACTTCTGAATTACAAACAAAGAGTAAGTGTGTATAATGTATAAAAGTGTTCCTTGTGAAAAAAATTATCATAAAAAAAATAAGCGTACAGAAGTCACGGCCTTATTCAAATATCATTGTGTAACATTTTCTTTGTGCATATATTCGTTTACCTATGGCATTGCTCAATACATCATAACTTGCGCCATTTAACCACCCCACGAAATCAGCACACCTTTTTTTAACGTTTATTTATTAAAACAAAGCACATTATATTACATTTATTTTAACAAGCAGTATCTCTTTTATTTAAACAAATGTCGCAAAATGTAAACAGAGAGAGAGAGAGAGAGAGAGGCGTTATATTTCCGAAGTTTAAATAATGTTGGAAACAATGTTAAACCCTTCGTAGTATTGAAGGGCAGAGTCAAACTAATGCATCTAGATTGCAATGATATTTTTCTTGCTTTTTTTATTATTACGTTTTATTCTTTATTTATTGTATATTGTGCGCGAATAGCAAAATGGGTTAGGGTGCGGAATACGAAACATGACGTAGTAAGTTCGAGCACGCCATTCGGCTATTGTCATGAACCACTCCAGATACTAGCTGTTAGCTTAGTTGGAGGGTTAACAGGAATATTAGTAATGTTACTTAATAAACAGAATTGCTAGTATTCATTAAAAAAAAAAGTATTTGCCTATGAATGGTATAAATTTAAAATGGCGTAATATCTCTTCTCCTCCTCAAATAAGCTGAGTAACATGACCTTCATATTTTTCGTATACTGAATTTGCGCATGATGAAAACTTATCGATTTATTTAATTCTGTATCCAGACCTGCGCCTTTGTTTCCCAAGGTCAAAACAGATGAATTTGCGTTGCATCCGTACCGTTTTTGAACTATTTGAATTTTTTATTTGTTGTTTATTGTTAATAGAAGTTATGTTTTTAACCAAAACAGTCCAGAGAGTGCATAACACATATAACAGTGTTTAAGTTTATCAAATATGCTGTAACGCCGTGGAAAAATGTTTACGAACTACGTAACATCTGCATCCTCCCTTAAGGCTAGTGCTTGGAAGACGTATGGCATGACTTTCATCTCTTGCTCCTTTTGCACTAATCCCTGTTTAGTGCTATTGATACGTTTTGGAGCATCCAGTCCTGCGCGGTTGGTTAGTTGCTCCTTAAGGTTAGAATGAAAACTTATCGTAGAATATTAACTCGTAGTTACGAACAGAAACTCCGTATTAATATACTTTGCTAATGCAAGATTAATGTGAGTTTATTTAATAGAAAGAAAACGATGTTCTTTGTTATGACGTCCTTGGAAAATTCGAGAATATTGCGCAATGAGTGCCCCCTTCCTCAACCCCCTAGCCTGTTGCAGGCTTATTGATTTATACGAGAGCGTGCATCCAGGCCTGCGCTTTGCATTTCCCTGGACTCGGGAAAATTGTTGTTCCTTGCATTAGTGCTACAGTCACCGTCGTCACCAGACGTGAATTTCGTTTGTTTGTTACGTTTTCGTATTTTTCAGTTTTTTATAGTAATTATTCAAGTGCATATATTTAAAAAAAATATATGTATTTAAATCCATTTAACCAGCCTTCAAGTAAATTATGTGTAAGTATACCCTCTATATAAATATATTTTGAGCACCATTATTCGGAAATGCAAAGGAAATGATTTAATGATTAAAATGAACTAAAAAACTCAATGATGTTTGAGAATAAAATAATAGTCGCTCAATTTGTTAATACTAAAGTGTACTTATTTGAGAACGACAAACCATTATTGGAAAACTGTCTTAATTTTGTAAAAAAAATAAGTATATTTTCTTTGTTACCAAATTATCACCACTTTTTACTTTACGCAGATTGTTTCACATATGTTCTCTTTTTGTAATTGATACATATAGTTCAAGTGCATCCATCTGTCCAACATACGAATGGAGATTTTGAGCATTCTAAATTTTACTCTCCAATCGTGATGAGTCTCGATTTTGACACGGTATAGCATGAAGTATGAGAAGTTATTCGCATGTTTGTGTTTACAATGAGCTTTTATATGAGCTTTTTTCCTATTCTTCATCCTTCTCTCACTGTCTGAAAGTCACACACACACAGCCTATCCTATAATAGTTGGCAGTGATCGTGTGACTTTTGAACGACTTCACCGATTGATTCGCGACAATATTTTTGTTTTGTCGAGACTATGGTTCATAGCTATAGTCGAATTCTGTATACATAGATAAAAATGACGCATATTCACAATACATTTTGGTTCAATGTCCAAAAAGAAAATTACAAAAACTGGACCCGTCAGGTAGCGCTGTGTTCGATTAGTACAACAGGCCAATGGCAATAAATCCATCCATGCCGAATCCAAACCTAGAATGCGAGAATATCAGAACTGCGCTCACCAAACCACCGCCTGCCCAGCGTGTAGTATAGCCAAATCTTGCATGATTATATTTAAGATTGTGATACGATTTATTAAGATTACGAGGATCTATAAGTCGTGCAATCAAAGCCCATTTAAAGATGGAGGACTTCGTGTCCTGTCCATGGTTAAAACCTGTTACTTAATTATTGATACATGTCGGATGCTGCGCGTTCCACTTCCCCGGGCTCATGGTAATTTCCATTGGACGCAACAGTTGTAATATTGAACTTTCGATGTGACACGCGAATCTGATGTTACTTTCCGTTCTTGTTCTTCTGTTCATTAGGAGACGAATCTTTTGTTAAATCAAAATCTATAATAATCAAAGAATTCTGTTATTTAGGAACATTATATTTTAGAAAGATTGAGTTGAAATTTTTGGATATTCAAGTTATTAACATAGGGCAATGTTTTACAATTGTTGGCCGACTTAGTTCACAACAATTAATCCATTCTGGCTTCTGAAACTAATTTTTATAACTATCTAAATTGTGGCTTTTCCTATTACTAGTGTTGAATATTTTATAACATCGCGTAGCAAAATATTCCTTTCTATTGCATTGATCAATACATGCAACTTTATCTGCGTTTTAACAACTCCGAGAATAATAACTGCGAAAGCAGAAACTCTTTTATAATTTAATGATAAGGCATATTTGTAAAAAATCTCGGTTAGAATAAAACTTTGAGATATAATTTTGACGTTGTTCTAAACGGTACTTCACTTACTACGTACGTACTTTAATATTTATGGTACCTACGATCCTAAATCATGTGTTACCATTTTCATGAACAATCTTACCAAAATATGTTGGTCGAAATATTTCATATGATTTGACGTGGATGGACATCCCATGAAAAATCATTAAAAAAATCGTGTGATCATTAATTTAGTGTTTTAAAACAATGTCCACATGCAGTTGAAAGTCACTATTATCAGTAGTCGCCTGAAAATAGTGACGCCTCTGTTTGATAACAAACGTGTGTTTTTAATGCTAATTATAAATATAGTAAGGCGGCCTTGGAAAATTCATGATAACTATGCAATAAAAGCCTTAATTTTCCCCCTCTTCGACCCCCACGCCTGTTGCATTGTTATCGATTTATATCGGAGGCTGCATCCAGACATGCGCACTGCATTTCCCGGGGCTCAGGGAAATTGTCCTTTGATGCATCAGTGTGAACATTTTTCTGATGTGAATTTCATTACTGTACTTATTTTTTATGTTCTCATCTACGCGTACGTCTAGTTATCGGTTGATGACGTTATAAGGGTGAAACGCAATATTTTTTTAATACTTTGATTTACCTTTATTTTGTTTTGGATTGGCTAACTTTTGAATTACAAGCAAATAGTAAGTATGTATAATGTGTAAAACTGTTCCTTGTTAACAACATTTGGTTTGTGCATTTATCAGTGTATCTATGGTATTTCTTAATACATCATAACTTGCTCCATTTTGCATCCCGTCGTAAAACTCACAATTGTTCGGCGTTTATTTTAACAAACCTCATTAAATTATGTTCATTGTAACAAGCAGAGTTTACTATTACTTAAACAAAAGTCTCAAAATATGAGATATATAATATTTTAGAAGTTCAAATAATGTTGAAAACAGTATTTTTACCCTCATAGTATTGAAGGAGAGTCAAACTAATGCATCAAAACTCTAATGATATTTTAATAAATTTTTATATTTATTTTATTTTTTTCATAACATTATTACCAAATATTACGTTTTGTCTAAGAACGGTATAGAATCAAATGAAAATATTAAATAGCGAAATATATATTATCTTTCTCAAGACTGAGTAATATGACCACGTACGTATAACAATATTATTATTAAGATTATTACTAAAATATTATATTTTTCATCAGAATTAAGAATAAAAAGTTTTCAGTCATCATTATAGTTACGAACTTAAATCGCGTGTATTAGCAAGATTAATGTGATTTTATTGATTATAAAGATATCGATAAGCATTGTTATGTAGTTGTACCTGGAAACTTCGAGAATATTGCGCAATGAGAGCCTTCCCTCCCCTTCAACCCCCCAAGCCTGTTGCAAGTTTATTGATTTATATCGGAGCGTGCATCCAGGCCTGCGCGTTGCATTTCCCGGGGCTCGGGAAAATTGTTGTTCCATGCATTAGTGCTACAGTCACCGTCGGCACCAGACGTAAATTTCGTTTGTTTCTTACTTTTGGGTTGTTTTCAGTTTATCATTAAAGTGCATATTTGAACATTTTGTGATTTTAAATCCATCTAACCTGCCTACAAATAAATGATATGTGAGTATGCTTTCTATATTATTATTTTTTGAGCGTCATTGTTCGGAATGAAATGTTATGAAAGGTTTTAATAATTAAAATTAAGCTTTATTAATATAATTAATTAATATCTCGAACTCATTACCTTTGAAAGTTAATGTTTGATTTTTGTTTAATTTTTTACAGTGAATCAATTTATCAAAATTAAAGTATACTTTGTAGTGAACCATAAACAATTATTGAAAAATTTTTACTTAAATATATGTATTATCATTGTTACTAAATGATCGCCACTGCTTTTTTTTTGTCTCGAAGATAGCTTCCCAAACGAGTTTGTTTTCTATATAGCATCCATCCACCCTTTGTATTTACCTACGAATGAAAGATATTGAGGTTTCTACATTATATTCTCCAAACGTGATGCGACATCACAATCTAATTATTCATAATCACACGCAAATAAATTGTTATAAATAAACCGATATGAAGACCGCTTAGCCTAGTTGTCAGCAGCTTTTGACTGAGCCATGGGTCAATTACGAAATGCTTAAGTATGCAAGTTTTTAACCCAAGCGGCGGCTTTTGCTGCTGCTCGAATGGGATAGTAGCACGACCTCGCAGAATACCAACGTGAAGTCATCTTGTGCTTCTTCGTCTCGTTCGGTAATCGCCCCCCCCCTCGCTCCCCAACTCCCCGCCCTCACTCACTTGCCATCAGGTGAGCCGTTTGCTCGTTTACCCCTTTACCATAAAAAAAAATTAAAAACATTACGAATGTGTAACCTTATATCCTAAAATATGATAAAAAAATACTTTAACGCTATTAATATCAATGACAGAGTCATGATGTTGCTGAATATTATATATTCTGTACGATTGATTAACTTACACTATAACCTACTAATGTAATTAAGTAAGCCATTTTTAATGTCTTATACAACTCATACAAAATTCGGTTCCTTATTGACTTATTGCAGTTTTACTTTTAAAAACAATTCCAACAGCCGAATGAATAACAATTATAGTGCGCATTTATGCATTTACGTTCAACAATTCTGGTTCATCTAAAGTTCATTTATCAGTATAATTTGAATCTTAACGGAATCAATACAAAGTCACAATACCTAATTGTTTGACTTTTTTTTCAACTCTGTTGTTGTTAATAAGATGCGCGTAAAATATCTATTTAAGAATCTGAGTTTTCATAATGCATTATGCGTAGGTAACAAGTGCTTTGCTCACCAACAAAGCGACCGACAATTTACAATTCTGAAGATTTATGAGGAAAGAGACAGCTAAATTATATTAGAGCAAGGGAAGGCCCATACGGCGAGGTCTGCTTGATTAATGAGATGATGTACAGATGTCCTTGTTAATTAAAATTTTCCTTAACAGTTACTTGCGGATCCTTTGATGAGTATGAACGAGCATCCATATTTAAAATTGCTCTGAAGAGGTGTTCTATTTTGTTACAGTCGCCTGTAGCAAACGTAAGGGAAGTTGTGGATACAGGGTTCGAAGCCCTAATTCTGTCAAATAGCACCCGATACTTCCAGATATGGAAAAGTTGAATTTCTGATCCAATATTTCGATTCGGGAACCCTATGTAACAGTGGAGGGGACTCTATGTTGCAGAGTATTTACGATAACATTATCTCCGTTATTATGCCGTATTAACGTTTATGCGATAAGTTAGAAAGAAGTGTCAGAAATGCAGTGTTTTAGAAACAGTATGCATAACAACACAACTGGATCCGTAAAACTAGGAATTTGTGTGTTATATATGAGGGCGTTCGCTTTAATTTCGTAGTACGCGAGTGACCTAGTTTCGATCCCCGGTGCCGGCACCACTAAAATTGTTAATAGCCATTTTACGTTGCTGAATTTACCTCGTGCTCGACGGTAAATGAAAACAGCGCAAGGAATCCTGCCTGTCTGAGAAATGATAACGAATATTATTTCGATGACATTTGAACCCGCACTGTAGCCGGACCGTTCCCGACTCCAAAACCCTCTCAAATATTACGGTGGAGGTTTTGGCCCAACATTGGGGATTTACAGGCCTTTAATTTACTTTAATACTAATATTGTCTCCGGCTGGTACAAAAACTCATTGGATGGTCCATGTTTAATTCCTAGTGACGGAAGAATAACTATGCGACCTAAAAATCCTTATCCTTACTTAACAGATAATATTATAAATGCGAAAGTTTATTTATTTGTAGTGTTACCACAATTACAGCTCTGCTATTCTGTTGGTACCATTGACAATAATATTCGCGAGCAGTCATCGTACTTATTTACATTATGTTTTACATTTACTGTTATTTTGTGTGGTATCTAAATATAAATAACAAAAATATAAAAAATTACAAATAACATTATTAACCAAACTTAATATACCAATTAGAAGTCAGATTTCGGTAAAATTAAGTTCCCACGAAAAATTTGCGAACTATTTCAGAAATACGTAGATGGCGCCACTGAGTATTGTAAATATGTAAAATCAAAGTCTAATTGCCAAACGCAGAAATTTTATGGGCTAACTCTTTCTTAATTTAATACCAGAGTTATGTAACCGATGACATGACTAGACATTAAAAAAATGGTTTAATTTAGAAACCAAGAAGGGATTTTTTTACACGTTATAGAGCAACATTAGCTACAACCAGTTTTTATTATTGCACTTTGTTTTATCATTATCTCAAAAGCTTCTATAGTAGCATTCTCAAATCAACGCGAACAACATCGCCTGCCTGTCTGAAGTTAAATAAATTTTGATGTAATGTAACATCTTCGGTGGCATATCGTGTAATCTCTGTCAGTTTGTAAATTTCCGTCGATTTAAAATTAGAATTACGTTATATTATAGTGGCGCCCCCGCTCAAGTGAACTGGTTTTATGATACTCATGAAAGTGATGTGCGATACGAACAGCCTACAATATTTTATCGATAAGTTTCACATTTCAGAATAGAATATTTTTTTTCATATTTTAGATAAATTTAAATTACACTTATTTGAAAATTTATACATATTAGTTTTAATCTGTTCGTTTGTCATTTTGAGTGTTCATATATTAAGTAAACACGTAACATGATCTTGCTGAAAAATTCGATTCGTTATAAAAAACCGTTTGCTTTAGAATTTTTTAACGTTCGAAAATTCAAACCGTTACGTATTTGAAATAGTATTGCTTTATTTGACTAGTTTTATAATAATATCGATATAAGGTATAGGCTGCGTCAAAGGAGGGAGCGGGAGCGGGTGCGGGAGGACGCGCCGACAGATCGTCCGCCCACGTATGGCGCCCGCGCAGGTGCCGCCCGCTCCTCGCGCTTACCCCGACGGTTACATAGACTATATATCCGCCAGAACGTTTTTAGTAGAGTGCAGTAAAGCATTGCAATAACTTATTCAAGAGGCGAAGCGCTTCTTAACGGCGATCAAAGAAAAATTCGCAGGGAAACTTGGCAGTGACTGCCGCAGATATTCTGCAACTTATGGCCCTGATAAATAATGAACTCTTACGATTTGTTGTTACATTGTTGGTGTGGATATACGAATATATATGTATACATGCATTTAAACATACTTTAAATTTCAACTTATGATATTAAATCAACAATTGAAAAATTACTAAAGATCAGAGATACTAGTAAGTTGCAATAATATAAAATAATACAAATCGATCTATCTAATAATACTACACTCGTATATGGGTAATATTACCCATATATTGTATAGTCTGTGGTGATAGAAAGCCTCAATGAACACTAGTGAATGGACTGTGAATCTATGAGATGATGCGAACCTACGCCATGTAGCGAGCCACGGCCCGAACGTCACCGCAACCGGGACCTTATCTCATCATAGCGATGTCCTACGCATCCAACAGTGTTCGCTGACTTTTCTATACTTCTGCGTCCTACGATGCCTCGGAACACACTCATCTACATATTTTGTAATAATCTTTCTAAATAAATGTTAATTATTTAACTCACCTAAATGATCTATGTTTATCTTAATAACAATCTAGAAAGAGAAAGAAAGAATGTTTATTCGATGTTAAAACACAACAAAGAAATAACAGATAATACAATATGTTGGATTATAGCACCGAAAGGGGATTCGAATCAGCATTACGCTGCAGCAGTGCAGCTACAGCGTTGATATTCTGCCGCTGCCCTTGTTGAATATTAAATATCGGGAACAGTTAAACAGACCCCGTTAAAACAAAAAGAAAGAAAATAACAAACATAACTAAATAAATAAAACAAATACTGGTTTTAAGAGAATACAATTTAAAATTAACGAGATCTATGTATTTTATAAAAACTTAAACCAAAAATACTAAGTAAATAGTTTTTCCATAAATAAATTTAAAGTACCAAAATAATAATAATAAATATTACCTCTCACGAATGTATATACAATGCTATGATGATCAGAAGTTTTTAGTTCTTTTAACCTTATTTTCATCAGACCTTATTTGGGCAACTTGACTAGTGGTGGAATCTATCGCCATCTTAATGTCTAAGCCAACGACACATCTTCCGTCGTACACAAATTTCGAAAAACTTATAGGTACGAACGCTCCCCCACGTGGGGGATCGGACTTGAGTCTCCTGATTCGGAGGCTGATCCCTTTAATACTCTGCTATCGTGGCAATATAGCAGCATTTTGCCGTTTCACATAGGCTATAGTAACGTTATTGAGACTTTGCTAAATAATTAGGAGTTGGATTTTCACTGCAATGAGAAAAAAAGAAATAAAAAGTGCAAATCTGCTTTTGCTGTTGGTCGACTGAGCCGGGTCGCCCGGGGTAGTACCACGTCCTCGGTGAGTGAGGTTACCGGAGGCCGACTTCTCCTCCTCCTAACCCCCTCAACGTCGTTCTTTCCATCTCTCTAATATCCTTATAGACCGGCAACGCACCTGCAGCTTCTCTGGGGTTCCAGATGTACTTGGGCAATGGTAATATCTTACCATCAGACGAAACGTTTGGCGTTTGATTCCTTTACCATTAAAAAAAATATGTCCAATGGAATTTCCGTGATTTTTTTGTGGTACAGCGTTTAAAGCCCCTTGCTCTAAAACGACATAATAACTTCATAGCATAGCTTATTCATAAATTTTCCAAGTCGTTAATGTCAGTTTTTGTGCCAATAAAGATGTAATGACGTGCTGTAAATGTTTCTTTTTTTTATTGTAATTAATAGAATTCATAAAAGGATGACTTATTGGTAGACGAAGATTCAAAGGAAGCCGATATCGAAACATTTGATAGTATCTCACACCCACGTGGACCAATTCAATGGATCCGAACTTATTTTTTTATGAACAGTAACAATGATATTATGTCATGTAATTTAATTCGTCGAATTGAATTATTCACGCTTCGCTAATAATGTGTTACTATGGAATACATACTTTTCGTCCGTCGAGAAATGATTGACATTTAGTTTTAATTTGATTATTGTTTTTTTGTAACCATTGTGTTGTTGTTTATATAGTGTTTGCTATTTCTCTTGCGTCATTCACAATATCGATTTAAGAAATTGCGTTAATGGTCATCAGCGATTTTTTTTACGATGCGATAATCAGCAAAAAAATACAAAATTTAAATTTCTCCGTAACTTATCAGAAAGTATCTAAGTGTTTTAAGAGGAGTGGTTAAAAAGATCTTTAAGAAAAATCAAAGTCAAGTCTCAGCTTCATTTGGTTATTAGAACCGGGCCACATGGTTTACTATTTAATTACCATGGGTGTCGTAGGAGGCGACTAATAATCAAATAGTCTAACATCTGCATTTGCTTCCGTGTGGTGGTAAAAGAGAATCTGTCATTCTGTCGAAAAGGTCTTCCTCGATGTACCATAAAAAAAAACTACGGTTGCCAACCCGCACGCCAAGCGTGACAACTATGGCAACCCCTCTACCTCCTATTATGAGAGGTAGAAAGCAATGGCCCCCAATCCCCGGCGGCCTCGCCTGTACTGGCTAGAAGGGTGACAGAAGCAAAGAGGACAACAGCTGTTCGATTTCGTTTATGGCAAAGGCTCATCTAGGTCTACTTCACGTGGAGCCGCTTCTGATAAAAGGAGTTCATCATGTAGTCTATCTCTATCGTATTGTATAGTCACTCTGATGTAGTAATCTTTAGGAGAGGCTTACGTTCGGAAGTGGAATTATCACAGCCTGAAATGCTCATGATGATGAATGATGATGAATATTTTACTATTCCTCGTTATCTCTTGTTCTAGATCCGCAATGGGCCGCCGAGAAGTTTTGGTTTTGGCGATAAGCATCGTCGGAACCATGGGCTTTATCCCCCATGGTTCTATTGGGGAAAAGGTAAGAACATTTGCATGAGGGGTAAATCGAAAAAAAATTAACTTATTCTCAAATAACTTTTAACGCTCCAAAAAGTTATGGACTCATTTCATGTTCATTTAATTATTTTCTCGAATTCTAATAAAGGAATTCAAACATTTTCACCGTGTTTCTTCTAAGCTAAAACTCATGTCCCGCTTATGCTATATAATTTTTGTTAACAGGACCCTATACTAACCGAAGCTTTGCTTCGTGAGGTAGTAGAGCGTATGGGCAAGGATTTCAACGAAGCCGCGTCAACTTACCTCGAGTTTCCAGCCAGCGATCGGCACCTGGCCATGATGGCGCGTGCCAACAAGGAGCTGGAGCACGAGCAGTTGGACTACGACTCGTTGATCGACGGCAACCCCAGCCCCAGCCTGCGCGACCAAGAGTATTTGCAGCACAGGTACGATCAGATCTGTATATAGACTCACTTTTAACCAATTACTGTTTCACTACAAGAAACTTTTACCTTATTTCTATGCTTCACCGCCTGTAAAAGCTGCTCCACTGCTGGACATAGACTTAGCATATTCTCCCTTAAACCTCAATGCTTTAACCTGTTTAGGATATTCTATAACGTGTTCAGAGGTAAAAAATTTGTGATAAAAAAATATGTTAATAAGACATTTCGTTATAATTCTTTGACGTATGCATGTTTCTAAAAAGCTTTTTTTCTAGCTCGTTGTGGGGCCATCAGTACGTCACCGGCGGAGCAGGAGAGGGTGAACAGCGCCTTCGAC
This sequence comes from Bhutanitis thaidina, assembly GCA_029286595.1. NCBI lineage: Eukaryota > Metazoa > Arthropoda > Insecta > Lepidoptera > Papilionidae > Bhutanitis > Bhutanitis thaidina. Next base: position 4,372,606 of record JAGSMS010000022.1, read on the forward strand.
CCTCCGGCATGGTCCCTAATCGACAGATGATCAAGACCGACGCTGTGTTGCCGGCGTATTGTAATCCCCCGAACCCTTGTCCGGTTGGCTATACTGGTTAGTTGTCCACCATTTTTTTTTTGGATAAGTGGGCGTTCATTAAGTAAGATAATGTGTAACTGGCCTATTGTACTCCTCCGAATTCTTATGCAGTTGACAATATTGGTTAGTCATAATAGTTTTTTTTTATTTTTAATAGTCAACCGTCAATGTATGAAATGTTTCGTTCCGTAAGGAAGTACATAAGTTACAACAATAAAGACTACATTAATGTTATAGTTGCATGTTCAATTCCTGGCGGCATATAATATAACATGAATTCAAAATTATAACAATTATTTATAAAACACATTCTATGAATGAACATCAATGTAAATACCATGGTTATTAAAAATAAATAAAGCTGTAAATATAAATAACGATTTTTCTCACCTTCCTCATCATGTAAAACTGTCTGAGTAGGTATTGCATATCATCTATCGTAGTATCTAGTGTTTTGTGTGTTAGTAGTTTTTAGTGTTTCAAATTATTATTCCTCCGTATAAGTCACAACGGCTTTTGTCTACTCCAGAAGAGCAAGGCTGTATCAGCGAGTTCGAGAACACAGCCGCATTCAGCCGAGAGTACCAGCTTGCTCAGCGATGCATGTGCGACGGTGAGCACATGTTCAGCTGTCCACCAGACAGCCCTTCCGACCTGGACCTACGTTTCCCCGATCACCACAAAAACTTAGTCGCGAAGAAGTACAAGCCTGATGTAAGTATTAGACTATTCCATACGGCTATAGATTTAGTGTGCTTTAATAGAAAAGCTACGTACTACGAGACTTAAAGTTTAAAAAGTTGCTAAAAGGTTTTTTTTGTATAAGCTCCTATTGTCTTTCTCTAGATTTGAGTTCTGTGTAGTAAGTTAGGTTATTAAAATTTCAGATAGAGAACCCTTACCTGATGGGAGAACGCCTGCCCATCGCGGCCAAGAAAGGCTTTGATGTCCACATATATTAGATATAGAACATATACTTCGATTAAATGTCTAATAAAGATCACTTTGGATAAATATGAGTCGGAGGCATATTCTTCGTGGTTTTGACTGTTTTGATCTTTTATCTATACATAAGTAGAAACCATTGCAACCTCATTCTGGTGTACGCGTTCGTGTAGGTAGTTTGTACGATTGAAAGAGCACAAAATAAGCAACAACCCAGTGAATGGATCACTTTTTCTTTTACTTTTCTCTTATTGTTAAGTTTCTCTTATCTTTTCTAATCTTTAAGGTATTAAGGAAGGTGACGCAAATTAATCGTGTAATGGAATTCCGCATACTACAGGACACACTATCCGGTCTCAACTGTAGTTTATTCCTATATTGTATATTCCTGCATTGTATATATCAAATCAACAAGCTAATGCCAGGTTTAACAACCATAGTAGTATAAGTAAGCGATAAGTGATACTAATGTGAAAAATTGGATTTGATCATTTCTAGTCATAAAAACTCTTAATAGTAACTTAGCTGTAATACCAATTTTTTTTTTGACGAATACCTTTTTTAAATACACTTTCCATTGCTTGAGATAACTCGTGACATGTCGATACAATAGAAATTCTATTGTTAGTCATAGTAAATGTAACATGCAATATATATACATCTATAAACATACTTCATGATCTCATAAGATCAAAGAACTGCGTAGCAATCTTGTGTGACACAAATAGAAATGTGCATTAAATGTACGAGCAGACGACAAATACAGGATTAAAAAAAGACCGGAAAAGGTACTAATAATTTGATATGTCTATATAAAACTATTTGATAAATTTAAATCAAGATGCCCTCATTAATAGACCCTCACTAACTAACAAACAAGATTTCGCAAGATTTGGTCCCATTATGATAAATCTTTTCATATGTATAATCAATAAGCTCTAAAAATTTTTTAGGCAGCCTTTAGACTGTCTAAAAAATATTAGAACATTAAAGCTGTGAATTTTGATAGATGTAAATAGTATATTTAATCGATATCATAATTATTTACTTCTCTAGTGATGTCATAACCTATTATGTTGTATTATAATAAATGTTCCTAGGAATGTAAGTGAATATATTACATATTTTTGTATTTGTAAATTTAAAAATACATGGACGTGTAAAGATTGCTTATTGTAATTCGATTTAAAAAAAAATCTTATAAAAGATTTTTTTCCCAAATTGTAAAAAATACTTCTGTACAGTAGCGTCTTAAACTTTGTCTACAAACACGGGATATATAGTGCAAAAATATGAAAAAGTTAATTAAAACATTTAAAAGGTTAAGGCTATGCCTCCGTTAAGACAAAATCTTGCAAAACACTATTCATAGACACTCCAAAAAAGCTCTGACAAAAACGTTAGATAACGATTTGACAGTATAAACTCCGATTGCTATACCGGAACTATTATTAATCAAATAAATAAACTTTGTTGTTTGTCATTGAATATTCAGCAAAAGATTGTTTAAAAGATGGCAATTTTTTCATTTCATTAACAAATAAATAATGATCCACAATCATAACCGTTAACTTAAAGACTATCTCGACATCTTTTGATTATAATTTAAATCCGAATTTATTTTAAAAAAGTTCACTAACTCAACTTTTTCGTCATAAGATTAAAAAATCCATAGTTCCCCGTCAACCTCGAGTATTTTTTAAACATTATGATACTAAAATACTAGTTCAAAAAGGCAACTTTGTATTGACATAGTCTCGGTAATCCTACTTTAGTGTACCATCAAGCTCGACTTTTTCATTACTACAGAAACAATAGTGCTTACTGTCATAGAACAGTCTACTTTGTAAGGTTACCTCTAACGGTTGACATAGTCTCGTAATCCAACTTTAGTGTACTATCAAGCTCGACTTTGGAATCACTTATCTACTAGTCATAACGGTCAGCTTTGCAACGAGGATTCATATGTTTAGCATAAAACTACCATAGTTAACCATCAAACTTAGCCCCTTTTATCATTATGGAAGCACGAATACTTACAGCTATAGAACGGTCAACTTTACAATGTTTGCACCAAATGTTTGTCAATCTATTTCATCGTCACCTTCGAATTTTTATTATCATGGAAACACAAATGCTTTCTTCTTTAAATTCTTCTTTAAAATAAAACGTTACCTTCCGCTGTAGGAATTTCTCCTGTGTCGCGGAGGCAGTTTACATACATGAATTGCACATGGACAAACACCCAGACCGGGAACTATTATTTTTAGTCCATACAAATACTAGTTCCGTGCGGGAATCGAACCCGCGACCCACAGCGCCGCAGCTAAACGCTTTGCCACTACGCCACCGAGCCGTCATGCTTACTACCTTGAAACGATAATAACCCTGTTAAAAGTATATACATGTATGCTTATTGCCATAGAACGGTAAATAATGTATTAATAAAGCGTTTTAGAACACGAACTTTACCACCATTAAATCTCTTGAATACTTACTGCCATAGAACGGTCATCTTTGTAGCATTACATTAAACTTTGAAAATTCTTCATGAAGTTCTTATAGAATCACCTTCAGACTCGTCCCTTTTTTTATTCACATTATTCTAAATATGTATCAAGTATAGCATCAGATTTATAGAATGCTTATGAATAATTTAAAATTCATTTATTTATTATGTAAGGATTTTTTTAAGTTTCTATGAATAAGGCTATGTAATCGCAAATATTAAAGTATAATCTCTTAAACGGTACGAGTACCTAGTCAGTTTTAAAAGTGCGTTATTAATAATTGAGAAATGAAAATTATTTTTGTTCTCGTTAACTGTTCTTTTATTTAATTTTAAATTAATGTTTGTTTCATTCACTTAAATTAGCAGACAAAATAACACAGACATCTAAAATTCTCTTGAAATAATTTAAGGTTAGCACATAGCTCTACGACAAAGAACTTGAATCTAGTTTACAATATATTTTTTTCATGCCAAGTTGAGTTTCGTTTTAGTCATTGGCAATATATAACACTGAGCTATGGCCTTTTTGTTTCTGCAGAACACACATATTTATTTTATCTATGCTGCTTTTTTATGTTTACCTATAATGTGTATTTCGGATGTAATTTGTAAGCGTACCGTAGTGACGGTCTACCTATCTTTATGCGCCTTAAATCGCAAAGCTACGGAAATCAGTAGTTGTAAATATTACGTCGTGTGAGCGTTTTAAACATAAATTACTTAGTGTCATAGAAACGAGTGATGTTCTTAATTCAAAAGTTTCAAGGGTACTTAAAAATTTAAGTGGTAATGTACGTGTATAATACAAAATCTAATAAAATAGCTTTTAATTTCATTATCCTGTATTGTTCTTACAAATACAATCGGAGATCTCAATAATTGATGAAAGTGCCAAAAAGAAGTACATTCAACTATAAGATAATCATTAGTTATATAAAACCTTAGTGTGGTTATTACTATCTAGTTTTGTAAGATGTAAAGTATGTATGAATGTGACACATTAAAAGCTTCAGTACATTATATAAAGAGTAGATTGTATCATATATTAATTACATAATTAAGAAAAAAGTAAGTGCTCTTTTAAAAAAATAAGTGTAAGTTTTACTATCGTTTTTCTCTTGAATAGTGCCAGTTAATGTTTTGCCTAAAAGTCAGTCACAATTACGTTTTGAAAAACATTTTTTATATTTTTTTACTGCTCCATAGTTATGAAATATGTTCAAAACAGATATACTATGTTAACTTAACTATATGTATTATATTATATAAAATGAATTATATTATACAGTATATACATATTTACACAGTTTGGTAAATAACAATCCAACATAACCTTGTAGTCCCAATAGCCTAGTTCCTAGTGACCCTGCCTACGTAGCTTTGGGTTGTGGGTTCGAATCCCGCTATGGGCAATCATTTATATGGTGAATACGAATATTTTTACCCGAGTCTTAAATGTTTATATGTATCTGTATGATTATTTATCTATATAGATTTATGTATATATATATATATATATATATATATATATATTTAGACATATATCGCATGACCACTTGTCCTAATTAGGAACTGGGCGACGTGTATGATTGTATAATATATTTGTATATATGATATGATATATATATGTGTAATATATATTATGAATTTATATATTATTTTCACAACTCCGAAGAGCGAATTCTCTAGGAACAAAGAAGAATAACTGACTTAGGCCGTGTAAACTTACATTTAATATAAAATATGTGTTAATCTCAAAAAAATAGTATAGAAACACAATTTGAATATTAAAATAATTATCCATAGTGTTAATAGTTTTAAGATTACTAATTTTGAAAAGATTCTAAAATCATATTTACTGTCAGAGTATGAGGTGTTTATTACACTTTCGGTGTGTAATTTACGTTTAAATTAAATCAATCACAAAATATTATCATCCATTTGCAATCAGCCTAGCATTTCTGCAAAATTCTATTTTCTTTAGCCCTTTAACAATATGTATCACATGACATAATATATATATATATATTAAATCAATATAAAGCCCGATCGATAGCTTAGTTGGTAGTTATACTGCTTTCGTAGCTGAGGGTGACGGGTTCGAATCCCGCTAAGGGTATACACGTGTATGATGTCTGTACCCGAGCCATGGACGTTTATTGTTATGTTCCTGAATATATATTTATATAGGTATTATTAATTTGTCTTATCACAATCCAGTTACCAGGACACAAGGAATCCTAATTAGAAACTGGATGACGTGTGTGTATGTGTGTGTGTGCGCATGTGATCAGTATGTTATAATTATTATGTCAGTGTAGTAAAGACCTCATATGAATTTGGCTAATGTCTTCCGTAGTAAGCGTATGCACGTTACCAAAATACTTATTTTAAGTCCAATTGCGATGGATACATCAACGGCGATAAAGTATTTCATTAAGCACTGTCACGCCTGATACAGAAAAGATTAAAATTATTGTAGTGGTCGGCCTAAATCCTGGTGTTAACAGAAAGAAACAGTACATCAGTATCACAAGACAGAAGTGTCTTTATATATAGTCATGACAAATTCACTTTATAACTATAAAACAATTTTCGACCAAGAAATTAAATGGCTCATCCAGATATCTTGTGAAAATATTTTACCGATCAAGTTCATACTGACTGCATTGGACGAAACCGACTAAACATCTTTGTCAGACTTTTTTCAAAAAAAACTAATGAAAGATCGAGACTAGACTATTTGTTATAATTATTTTCATAATTTGTGAGCTACTTTGAAGACGTCCAATTTCGTAAACACAAAAATCACATTTGAAAGAGAAGATTTGATGAAAATCTATAAAAAAACTATCACAAAACATCAAACATATAACTAGATAGCAAATCGTGATTTTCATTCAAACATTGAACAGAAGCTTGGGACAAAATGTTAATGCATAATCTTATATTAGTAAAACTGCTTAAAAATCACGATAGAAAGTGAAAACGTTAATTAGTATAGATATATACTGGGATAGATATTGTGGCCACAGATAATATCCAAAGAGAATGTTGGTTATAAAAATCCTTAATCAGACGAGTAGCTTGTTTTTAACAGCTTCACCTGTTCGCCAGAACTCGGCAAATATTCTTAACACTGAATAAAAGTTGTGATCCTCAAAAGAATTGACTACGATGTAACACCAACGAAATGCATCACCAGGTTCAGAAATGCTGGAGATAAATATATGAAAAAAAAATCCACACCTTTTTTGATTTTGATTAAAAATATCCGGTTCTGCTGACGGTATCTTCTCACTGACATCTACGTACATCAGTTTAGAAATGAGATACATGTGGTAAAAGTCGAAACACGATGTTCAAAAAGAATCAAGTCTCAGTTCAAGATAACATTACCGCGTGTCCAGTACACGTCAGCAGCGGCCGTGTAGTGCCGGCATTAGAATACAAGATGGCACTACTCCTTCTCTTCCCGTGGAGATCGTAAGAGGCGATCGAGGGACCCGCAGCACGAAAATCCAGTGACTTCATACTGTACCGCTAAACTGGTTGAAAACCCTAAATAAAGACTTTTGAGCAATACGTATCGCGGGATGTATTGCACTTACCCCAAGTAAAAGGGAAGGGAGAAAAAGCGGTGCATTTTATGATCACTCTTCAAAACTATCTTCAAAAAGTTATATTGCTTTTTTTTAAAAAAAAACGTACTGTTACTGTGTTACTGAAGACCTTTTTAAAGCAGTCTGCGTTATACAACCAAACCAATTCAACGCTTCAATTAGTTTTATTCTAGCTGTTCATTGTGTGACTTATAAATAAATGTTTTTCGCCGTTGGTGTAAAAAGAATTGAACTTATTTGGGTGGTTCGATTAAGAATGTACATTAATATTCGTCGAAAAACCTAAGCAGAGGTGTTTAGATTTATAATATAATTTATGGATAATCGTTATCCGTAAATGATATTACGCATCGCAACACCGACCAACAGTGACAATGACTTAAGTCAGGCTAGCGCGAACATTTTTGAACATTTTTAAAATGAACATTGATTGCTAATACAGTACAATTACGATCAAATTATTATTAAATGTATGTGTATATATCGTTGTCGTCGTTAATTTATTGTAACCTTAAGGGCAAATACAGTCAAAAAATGAATTTAAATAGAAAGTAGCAAGCATTGATAATGTTGTAAATACCAAAAGCATTGCGAAAATTATTAACGTAAGTCATATGAATTATGCGGAGGTTTAAATATGTATCTTAAATATATTTAAATATAATGGTGTTGTAACTTGAAGGATACTAACTATAATTACTTTTAATTAGTCTAGTAACTATATTTAATTAATAATAAGATAAGTGTAAAATATAGGCGTATGCGAGGTAAAACAAATCTAGTCACATCAGTAGCATGTAAATATTTAGTCATGATATAAAAGAAAAATGATATATTTATTTTCGTAAAAAAAATTTGAAAATCATAAAAAAATTAGATATAAGACAGATCAAACCGACGAAACCAACCATTAACTTTTGCTTTTAACGGTTTAAGATTAAGATTATGTTAAAGGTTTAAGATTATGATTGTGTATACAAGCGCATTGCATCAGAGTACATAATAGTAAATTATTGATAAAGGTCCATGACAGCGTAAAATCTATCTGAATATACACTGAGAAGAGTGACGGGAGAGTAAGTAACGAGGGCGTACTCGTAAATCTGTTGGCAAAGGGCCGTTCATCGTAAGCCTCCAGGATGAATGACTGTTTACCTAATATTTACTTGTAATCGAAAGTGTTTGAATGGGTTCGCCGCAGTAACTCAAACCGGAAATTGGGCTAGTTCCGGTTTGAGTTTATTAAACATTTTGTGTATTTATATTTACATTTGCATTAGTATTTAAATTAATTCGCTCATTTCGGCACCATGGACAAAAAGTGGGTGGCTGATTCTTACTCCACTAATACTGGGCTAGTTTATATATTATTATTTTTTTCATTTTCAGTTTTTTGTATTACAATAGTATTTACTTTGTTGTACCATCGTAACTTATGGCTTTACATGGTACCAAGGATTCTAGCTGCATTTCCACGGTAAATGATAAAACTTAGCCTTAACCGGCTGCTAAAACAAGCCGCTAGTATAATTCCTTTAGGAATTGCACCGCGCGATAAATCCCGTAGTCCAAACAGCTCTACGGCAAATGGCACAAATACATAGTCTTCCCTTATAGACTCACATTGAAGCCACTTAACTTCTGCCTCTTATGCCGCACCAGCCCTGGGAAATGTATACATGATCGCAAGGCTCTAAAATCGTGGCAATTGGTAGGTAAATATTGCTATTTATATATCTATTTATATATATTTAATTTTTATATTGATATTTATATTTTTACTTATATTTATATTTATAATTATATTTATATTTATATTTATATTTATATTTATATTTATATTTAAATTTATATTTATATTTATATTTATATTTATATTTATATTTATATTTATATTAATATTTATATTTATATTATATTTATATTTATATTTATATTTATATTTATATTTATATTTATATTTATATTAATATTTATATTTATATTTATATTTATGTTATATTTATATTTATTTATATTTATATTTATATTTATATTTATATTTATATTTATAATTATATCTATATCTACGTCGATATCTGTATATTTATTTTTATTTTAGTAGATGGGGGATATATTAATGGAAATGGTTCATTCGCGATCAATCCTACCCTATGACCTATACCCTATAAGTCAATACAAGCCTATTTTATTTACATCTTTTTCGTTTCTGTTACATCTGATGTTTGGATACTATTAAGACGCACAATGCTTTCCGATTGAAAACGTGTAACTCCTTCAGGGTGATGTTAGGGCTCCCCCGACACTGTAGTGCATCTGCTATGATTATGTACGCGCACATGGACGACTTTTACACAGTCATGCGCAAACGAGACGCGCCGCTGATGCCCAGGATCACGGGGGAGCACCAACTGCATGCTGAGCGTACCAAGCGAGTAGCCAGACTGCCCTACACTAAAGCTCTGGCAACACACATATTTATATACCTAGTGTCACACTGTGCATAGGCAAGTACTTAAATTAATTATAATAACTTATTTCGTATATTACATAACCTAATATATCGGCTAGATAAAATGTCCTGTGTAATACTGGAGAAAAACTTCCTTTATTTTATCTGGAAGTAAAGAGTAATACTGATTTTAATAATTATGTATATTATATTATATTTAAACTTAAATTTATATTTATATTTATATTATATTTATATTTATATTTATATTTATATTAATATTTATATTTATATTTATATTTATATTTATATTTATATTTATATTTATATTTATATTTATATTTATATTAATATTTATATTTATATTTATATTTATATTTATATTTATATTTATATTTATATTTATATTTATATTTATATTTATATTTATATTTATATTTATATTTATAATTATATCTATATCTACGTCGATATCTGTATATTTATTTTTATTTTAGTAGATGGGGGATATATTAATGGAAATGGTTCATTCGCGATCAATCCTACCCTATGACCTATACCCTATAAGTCAATACAAGCCTATTTTATTTACATCTTTTTCGTTTCTGTTACATCTGATGTTTGGATACTATTAAGACGCACAATGCTTTCCGATTGAAAACGTGTAACTCCTTCAGGGTGATGTTAGGGCTCCCCCGACACTGTAGTGCATCTGCTATGATTATGTACGCGCACATGGACGACTTTTACACAGTCATGCGCAAACGAGACGCGCCGCTGATGCCCAGGATCACGGGGGAGCACCAACTGCATGCTGAGCGTACCAAGCGAGTAGCCAGACTGCCCTACACTAAAGCTCTGGCAACACACATATTTATATACCTAGTGTCACACTGTGCATAGGCAAGTACTTAAATTAATTATAATAACTTATTTCGTATATTACATAACCTAATATATCGGCTAGATAAAATGTCCTGTGTAATACTGGAGAAAAACTTCCTTTATTTTATCTGGAAGTAAAGAGTAATACTGATTTTAATAATTATGTATATTATATTATATTTAAACTTATTAATATTTATTATATATTACTATTTCATATCTATTACAATTTGAAACGCACATAAAATATATAATATGTATATACTAATTTTTAATTCAAATAAACAAAGTCATCAATAATTTAATTATTATCATGTGCTTCTGATGCATTGCGTTTTTCTAAACCGTACAAAGCGAATAATTCTATCTGGACCACATTAAAGATTATCTGTTTCCGGTGTGACTTGTGCAACATGTAAAGAAATCTGTTATTTTATCCAACCTTAATAATACGCAGACGCTGACGGGAATCCTTCAAAGCCTATTACGTTGTCGTTTCTAATGGGCCATAAAAGGAATTTAACAAAATCCTTTTAGGTATCATTTTATAAGGATAATGTAACGGTAGGCTTTAAGACGTGAATAATATCATGACCCGTTTCTAGATCCACGGAAGTTTGTCTGCGATAACTATCATTCAGGCGCTGAACATTTCGGTAATGTGATACGTTGTTGAAATTCGTTTTTACATCGACGGTACAGGACACAGCAATGCGAGGGTGTCATTTCAAATAACTTTATTGAACTGAGACACATAATATTTAATTTGACTAATATATTTAAAGATTTTTTTTAAATATTTTCTATTTTCGGACAATTCTCACAATAAAAGAGTTTTTTTTCAGGTCCGTTTAATTTTGACTTTACCAACTACCTTACCACACATCACCGACATGTAAAAGATGTGCCATAGTAACTTAAGTATTTTATTGTTTCATTTACTATGTTCCGCAACTTTTGACAGCCGCATGGTTTCATATCTCCTGGGTTCAAATCCTTTACCAGGTTAATAATTTCATAACTTTTCGGATCTTGATTTCTGTTATGCCGGGCTGTTTTCTTTTTAACCGAAACGTGTTGCCATGCCCAAGTACTGTTGAAGACGACTGTTACGAGCAATAATAACGATGCCAAGTTGAACACTTAAATCTGGCGTATCAGAATATATTCCTTATATATATGCCCTTCACGTGGCGTAACAATAGAATTTGTATGGTTTCAACACATCAAGAATTATACTGTACATACTGGTAATGTATCCTGAACCTTTGATCTTACCCGCACTCCTGCCTCGTCTGTACTGTTCGCATGTTAAATTAGCGACACGATCGATCGCTTAATATACGGTTACATTAAGCTGAAATGGGGACCGATTCTCTTTTCAGCCCTCACCGTCCCGCAATTTATTGTTTGCTTATACTTTAGGTTATTTTTATTACTTTATAGCCCCTTATAAGAGGCCGTAATGGATTATATATATAATTATAAATATATAAAATGGATTATATATATATAATTATAAATGGTCGTGATAAGTTATAAAAAAATATTTTGTTTTTTTACATCTCCTCCTTTCGTCGCTTCAATGCAAAGTCATTTATAAAGCCTTTAAATTAAATATTTTTCAGTTGTTACCTAACCCTCAAATAGAGATTTTGCCCTCAAGTTGGTTTAAGTAATATTAACGCTTTGCGTTACCTCACTTAACCAACTTGACATCTTAACCAAATAAACATGTTGTACAGGTCTCTACAGACTCACAAATTGTATAAATAATGTAATAAATTATGTCACTTGATATATTCTAAGCATTAGTACTATTATTGATTACAATAAAATATTTTTAAACGTACAAAATATATTTTATTATAATCAATAAGTATAATTTAAGTATTTTATTATTAGGTTAAGTATATTATTAAACGTAATTTTTTTTTTATTATAATCAATAGTTGTAATTTATAATATATAATGTGTAAATATATTTTCCTGTTTGGAAACTTTATGTAATGCATATCAATTTATTTGGTTGAATGATGTTCGTTTTCACGTCAAGTCGGAAAATTAAAAAGTAAGACTTCAGAGTCACCTAGTTCCTATCGGTATCAAAAGTCACGCGATACTACTACAGTGAAATCAGAAAGATAACGTAATTAAAAAAAAATATATTTAATCCATAATTAGAAATTACTTAATTGTTTAACATAAATTACTTATTTTAGTACATGAAAATTAAGCGAACTTGTTCCTATTATATTTATTTTACATTTATCGCGTTAATATTCTTACGTTACCTTTGGAAAACCCTCTTATCAAAAATTTTATATACTTTTAAATAATGAATTTGTATAAATTACTCCCTTAGAGGTGACTCATTAAAATGGCGTAACATTAGCTAACTAGACTATTAAGTCATATAAGAATTGTGGTGAAGGTAATGGTGGACGGAGGTCCAGGCATTAAAAAAAATCTATGTGTTAAAGCAAAACTGCCAGGTGAAAATCTTGATTCTTTATCGAAGAAGGATTATCTTGTACCCACGGAGGCCACGGATAATGATGTCGAAACACAGAGGGCAGAAGGATACGGGTCGGTGAACGGTTGAGGCCCCGGCCGACATGGTTGTGTACCATCATCGGCTATTAATACAATGCACTGCCTTAACACGCTGATGCCCCAGAATACCTTGCCGGGGCTTCTCGTAGCCGTCCACTTCCCGCTGCCTGTGTATCGGCAACTTAACCATCGGATTCGACGTGTGCTTCGTTGTAGTATTTAATTACATAAAAGTTTCATCAGCATAGAAACAATAACGATTTTTTTTTAAGAATCAGTGTATTGGAGTATTTCAAGTAAAATTGTAATGACGAATGACACACTCTTCACATTTTTAGCAGTACTTATTTTTAGTCTTTCGTGTGCATTGGTGAAGTGATGTATAGTAGTAACATAACATAACAATGATAATTTTGCTCTAATTTAACTAGACTAACCTGAGACCTCCTTCATAAGCTAGTTAACTAGAAATAAGTATGTAAGATAATTTTTAAGATAACCAAAAAGGTATATAACGTACATGTGTATATTTATATTGGCAGTGGATTTTCAAATCCTGCTAAAACGTTCGAACACGAATTTTCGTTCTAAATGTAAATAATCTTTGTTTTTCTTAAGAATCGTAATTATTGTGCATGGTTGATAATAAATGGCTGTTAAGTGATGTAGTTAACTAAACCTAACCATAATACCTCTTACATATAACAACCGTTCACTGTACTATTTTTCTATCTAAAGAAGCAATTAATACTTTTTGCAGCTAAGTTATTGCAGATGGCCATTTTAAATTCATTCCATTTAATAAAAACGATTAACCTTTATTTATTTCCACCAGGTTTACTAAATTAATTAATAAGTAGGTAAGTTAATATTTGATTGTAGAACTAAGTTTAACAATTTTCTTTATAAAATAAAAAAAAATTGTATTTTTAAAATAAATATTTTTTGATATTATTTATCTGTAATTTACGATTTGCCATTTATTACGTTTATTTATCCATAGAGGTATTATTCAATTGTCTTATTATTCAAAAATCTTAAGTTGATAAATTATTATTATTATATGTGTGAATTATTAAATTAGTACAAAGAGTTACAAATAGGCAATATCCCACTACAGGATATCCATCAATCCAGGTCGATGGCAAAATCAGTCACAAAAAAGACGTATTTGTAATTACTAGAGCAGTACTTATATGTAATATAGAAATAATCACATTGACGCAAGAATTACTTAAAAATCCTTAGTGTGTATATAAGTATTAGGGAGTAGCCAATTAATTATTTGCTGGATTAAGATCTTAAGTGTGCTGATTAGATTAAGTGTAATATTCTACATAAAGAAGAGTTAACGATAATAATTATTGTAGTTCCTGTACATTTGAACGATACGAAAACGGCGACATGCATATATATCAGTAGTATTTCGAGGGTAAACCAGGAACTGTTTCGCAGCTATATACCAAAGACGTTACCCTTATGTGTGTACAAATCTTTTCTCTAAATCTTCTCGTGTAAGTGTTTAAGGCGTAGTTCTAAGCAGATTCACTCAATCATAAGGGCCGAACGAATGAGGTAGGGATTCAAACATTGATTTGTGTTGCGAGGGTTGAACGAGCAAAAGTATATCTCTTATACGTATGTTCAAAAATGTTTTGGCGCCGGCTCCATTACGGCGGTTATTTGTTGAAATGTATTGAAGGAAAAATCTTAAAAAGATCATAGGATTTTATTTACTTTAAGTTGTTACTTATTTGAATTTAAATAGTCACCAGACCGATTTCTACTCTTTTTTTTATGTTTAAATTAACATAGAATTAAAAAATTTATATGTAATTGACCGGAAACATACTGAAAAGGATGAAGAGAGACAATAGTTGAGAACATTATGTACCAACTGAATTATTAACAATTTTGTTAATTATATATTATTAGTTTAGCTTCTACCACAACAACTTGGTATCGCTGTTATAACGTGCAACATTATCTATTCTCATTAAATGATCTTTCTCAATTGACAACATCGACAAACATAAAAAAACGTTGATTTTTTTATATATTTCAAGCTATGGTACATACCTAATGATAATGAAAAATAGGATTGAAAGTTATCGGTTCATTCGAATAGTAAAGAATATACAAACAGCTGTATAATAGTATAATGTTTTATATAATTAAATTTCAGCACGAATATCATCATCCACCTACCTACCTAATTTGTTAAGTCCAATATTAATCCCTAATATTCGTTTCGTTAAGGTTTCGCATGAAAACGAAAGGATGTGTCGGGCGAGCTTGAGGTATAGGAAGTGTTCTGGTTTTCATTAGATTTACGTGTCACTTATCGTATGCTTTTGTATTTAATATCTTTAATAAGGGCTGTATTTTTGTAAGAAATATCTTTCATCCCTCGTTGTTCGTAGCTTAGATTATTGTATCGATATTTTCAAAGTTAAGCTTAAAATGTGATCAATGTACGTATAGATTATACTTATATTATATAATAAAGTACATTTAATTTATTCCATTTAGACAAACACTAGTCAATATTGTCTATTATTTGATTTTTATGATATTAATATTTATTAACCACAGATACTAAAATTTTAGGGTATTTATAAATTTCAGGGTTAGTTTAAAAAAGGTTTATTCGAATTAACCATTTTAATGTTTTAGTATAAATTTATTTATCGATCTTTTATGAACTTTAATTCTCACAAACACTTTATTTCAAACATTTAATTTCACCATACTTGATAATCTGACAGTTTAATCTTTGTCATAATACATTAATGCCACATACTCTAATATCTCTATCACTTTATATTCTGACGTACTTTATAAGTTGATAACAGTACAGATTACAAAGTTTTACCCGAACTGCGAAGGCATTCATACAATATTGACCTGTATTTATACTGTAATAATACTGCATGGATTTCTCTAAACATAATATAAATAATAATGCTATCTCTTAGAATATGGTAATATCATACCAGGAATTATACTAACAAAGCTACTTGTGGTCCTAGAATATGATCAAAAACCAAGAACTTCTTAAAAAAGGGCCTTATATGAGATTGAAAAGAACTAAAAGGAGAACTAAATTCAGCGATATACTATTTAAGATAAAGTAAATATGTTGAAAACTAACATGACTCGCGTATAGACGCACAACTACGTCGTTCTAGGTATATATGTGTCGGTCTCAGCCAGCGGCTAATCAAAACGCACAACAGTAATTACAGAATCTATTCTGGTTCAATTTTAACTCAAGAATATATTCATAGACATGTATGCATGAATACGTTTTTAATATCAGATTCAGATTCAAAAGAGAAAAACTATCAGATTACATCATAAATAATGTCACAAACATTATCATTCTTAAAACAGATTAGACCTTACCTTATTTAATAAAATCAGCAGATACTTAACAGAAGGTTGAATTTATTTGTAGTCACTGAAGACGGACCGAGACCATAACGGTAAATATGCAATTTTGAAACTGCTTAAAATAAGAAGAAAAAACCAGTCAAGACCTTTAAGGTAACGATAACAAGTAATTTTTTTCTAAAATTTACTTACTTTATCAACCTATGACTGACAATCGCGAACTCTAATCCTTAAAGTAAAAAGTTATTACAAACAATGCATGGGAACGATAATGGAATTAAAATTAGGGAAATTTAAAACTGTGGAAAAGCCAACATTCAACATCATAAAAACAGTTCAAGGTTACAGATTTCTAAAAACTATCTAATTTAGTTAAAACGACTAGTATTGGAACTTAATATCATTTAACAATGATAACGGGTCATTGTAGAATTAGCTGAAAAATAATGCGAAAAATACAGTATAGTCCCTGAACTAATCTATCTAAAATACATAACCAACTTCTGATTGAAAAACGCGAATTCCAATTCCCAGATTAATATGAACAAGTAATAAATGATTTTATAATAAAAATACGTCACATGCTCCGAAAATAATGTTCAAAACGCAGCTCCAGCACAAATAGATTTTTTAGTTTACTTAAATTACATATTATTATCGGATTTGCCCTTAACACATGAAGGCATTTGTTGCTAAAAAAAACGAAATCTGAACACGACTGAGTCCAGAGACAACAAGTCTTTTGTGGGCTTCATTTTCGGTGCGTTGTTAATGTTGGCGATGATGATGCCACTGTAGAAGAACTTGAGATATTCCTCTTTTACCTTAGACAGTTATCGCAAGAGTCGACACTCTTGCGATAACTGCGGGACGAGATTGTGGATTCTGTTTCTACAGAGCGACTCCAAAAAAAGACAAGGAAATTGAAATATTCAACAAATGATAATTAAAAGAAAAAGACATTGTGACCAAGCCACGACGATAAGTGAATGAATTAATATTTCCCACGTAATTAAAAGTTGTTAAATGAACACTGAATAAAGTTTGAAATTACCAAAAGACATGCTCAATAATTTGAAATTCGGTTCATATTAATACCATAAAAACATTTTGGAAGCAAACAATTAATAAACTAGATCAAAAGACAGTCTTGCAGGAAGCAAGAAATCCAGAACTTTTACATAATAACCACTCGTGAATAAACGAAAAATTAAATTAACTATTGATCTATCGAGTAAATGAAAAGAAGAAGAAAAAGATAATGAAGACAGCGACAGCTTAATCAAAACCTATTCACCAAAGTTCTAGAAGCCGTTAAGAACGATGTTCATTAGAAACCGTATTTTAATTAAAAATTCATAACAGCTTATATTTTTATCCGGGATATAATTATGTTTATATAAATTAAAGTTATGAAGGAAAGAAGAACATGCGTTAATGTAAAATTTTCAACATGAAATGTAATACCAATCCTTCGGGTGGAAATTTTAAATTTAAACTAAGACAAACATCTAAATATATATATATTTTTTGGAGTCACTTTCAAGTGCCCATGGACTAATCATAGGTACACTTAACTTTACTTTACGTCATCTGACATTTAAATGTTTTAAACAGTTTTAAGTGTAATCACACACGTTGTGTGCTTTGTTAAGCCATTGGCATAATAATTATAATCGTAATTTTAAGAAAATTTGTACAAGTCACGATATAGACCGTGCTTTCAAAGTATGACATAGTATTCGTAGCAATCTTTAGCAGCTAGTATAACGTCACGATTTTTAATACAGGTGAAGATTTTATTGCAAATTGTTTCAAGTATCAAGTATTAAATATATAATACAGGTAACTTAACAAAACTTAGATACAATCATAAGATCTTAGTAACACTGAGAGATACTACTGGCTACAATAGTAACTGTAGTAAAATAGCACTTGTTTAATTGTTGAATTATGCAGTTAAAACTTTACCCGTCTTATTCAAGTCGTTAGGTTAAGATGTAAATTTCTGAGGAATCAATCCATGTACTACAGTTTATTGTAATCGATACCTACCTAATTTATCTACTACGTATGACGTAAGTGGACGTACTATTATATAAGCATATTTTCGTAAATTAAATTTACCTCTATCTATATTAAAAAAAAATGTTTTCAATATATTTTGAATCATGAAGAATATTTCACTTTTAGTTATTTTCGTAGACATCTTCTTTAATTTGTTACAAGTGATAACTCTGACGAGTGTAAAATGTAGGTAAATGATAGGGTACGTAAGTTTTGGAAGAAAGGCGGATATTAGTTTGAGGTTGCAATGGAATATATACACTAATCTTCTGCTTGAGGTTTAATAAATACATAAATATCAATGTAACTGTTGTTTCACTTCATTACTAACCCATAATAAAATACTTACATATTTTGGGAGAGCTAGGAGCCAAGAAATGTCCGCCCGCTGCTGCAGTGCTGATTGGCAGACTTCAGATTGCCTTGGAAAATATTTTTTGTTATTATGTCTCCAACCGCCAGGTCTTCTCTTTACGTTTTCCTTCACTGCTGAACACTTAGCACTGAGAACTTAAAGTGACTCTTCAACTGTCAGGCGTAACTTCTAAATTTAAACCAATTGCTATTAGGATTTCCATTAGAGTTATTGCATAACTCTAATCGAAACCCTAAAACCTAAATCCCTATTGCTGATCTTTCACCATACAAAATTAGGCAGCTTTACAAAGTATTCAAAGTCTATTCGGACATCAAAACATCGGCCCACTGCCGCCGCTGATTCTGCGCATATACAAAGACTAAAACAAGCTAGTTCAAGAAGCTAATTTCACAATTTCTCATGCGAGAAACAAAATGGTCTTATAAATGCAAGCACTACTTCTACAATTTATTTTACCTCCACCTTACCAATCACCAATATTAGAACAACCAGCGATCTACCACGCGCCAGGAGGACATTGTACCACTGGCACACTGGCAGATTTTAACCACGGCGACAACTTCCGACTACTATCGGCAATTGTCAACTACGCAGGAGATATTATAGTGCCGAAAGAGTGTTTGGAAATAAGGAGGCACATACTAGTCATACCCACCTGTATTCTATGTAACGCCTATGAGATACGAACAGAGGAGGGGTCAGAAAAACAGGAAGAACACAACTCAACCAGACCCGAAAACCGATAATTTGTGCGCTTGTCACACGCACAGACCCAGGACCCATGTCTCAGGAGTCAGATACGCTAACCACTAAGCCACTCGGGCGTCAGACGATGTGATGATGATGATAGTGATGATAAATAAAATAATCATGCTTGCATGCTTTTATTCTAAACAAAACACTAAAGATAATTTAAAATATGCAAGACGGAGCCTTGACTTCATTCTGACAAACACCGCAGATCTTAGTCCGGTCTGCGACAAACAATCTCTTTATTGATAATACTTCCGTTTACTCAATCGGCAGTTACCCTGTCTTACAATACGAGGATTTCAGGTTCGGGTCCCGCGTCAAAGTAATGACCGCATTGTTGTATTGTTGTGTGTCCTGAACAATATTCATGCTTAGACGTTGAGCAGACAATTAATGATTATGTACGTATTTTGCATTGTCGGTTGGCTCGGTTAGGTCGGTGGCTAACTGAGTGTTTGCGATGTGAGTGCTGCTGATTAGAGTCCCGCACGAAACAGGAATTTAATACTTAACAATGTTTGTTTCTGGTGTTTGTCTATGTACAACTTATGGCAGTAAAACGCCTCGAGTCGTTGGTATACTTAAATATCTTTTCCGGAAGAATTTAGATATACTGCTTAACATTTAAAAGGCCAGCGGCGCATCTCTAGTTGCAATGGCGTTACGTATGTTCGTGAGCGTCGGTGACCACTAACCAGGTGAGCCGCAAGCTCGTTTTCCCCCTTTTTCTATAAAAAAAAAAACATCGACATCTCATAACCAGTTAGCCGGGATACGTTTCTTGGTGAGTTCACCTGTTACTACTCTGGGCAGATGGGTTGGTGAGCTCAGTACCCAGTGCTGTTTCACTGCAGTCTTGCACGTCTTGGCACGGGTAGATATTCCACCATCATTCGGTCTTCAGAAACTAGATTGTTAGTTAACATCATCTAACAAGTGCAGTCGAGGTTGATATTTAGAGAAAAATATGGTACATTCCCCTTTACACCCCAATACTGCACGAACGGATGAAGGTAATTTGAGGGGTGTACAGGTAATATCTAGAAAATATTATGGGTGTGATAAACAAAATACAGTATTGAATTCGGAAAATTTGGTAACCGTGATACATGACCGACATTTTTTTATTGGAATAAGGTGAAAAACCTGATGGTAAGTGGCTTCTGCAGTCCACGGACACATGCAAACAACTTCAATCGAAGAAGGTCATAGATGTGTCTTCCCTAAGGACCAAGATGGAATGCATACCTTTCAAAAGTAGTTGCACTACTGAGAAATGAGTACGAGAGTGGTGCCCACTCAGACAACTCCTAGGCAGAGAAGGAGTCTACCACCAGTTAGGCAAATTGACAATTGCAGTATCAGACGATTCGCAACTTGGCCTAATGGAATATTTTCGGTGACGCATATTTATTAAACCACGTAATCACCATGTTTGCAATATTTGTATGATATTAATATAAGAGGGTTAAAAGAACACGATTTCAACGATATGAATGAATTTGCACCTTTGATGTGATAAAAAAGTTTTCTATCCAGTGTGGGTCAGCAGCTTCTATCTGGTGCTGCAAACTCCAATTCGCTAACCGAAAGGTGACGATTACGAAAAATCATATTTCATAAAGGCACTTGTAATTTTTATAACTCCTATAATTTTTGATAGGGTGGCCAGATACTCCATTACGCCGTCATGATAATATAAAATATGTATATAAGCACTTCCGACCGTATACACGTTACAAGGGTTCGCGGATATGAGCTAATATAGGTTGCTCTCTCTTGCGCAATTATATAGAAATGAAAAGGAAGCACTATCCGTGATTGGTCTCTGAAAATGTAAGGGTATGTTTATATTGCTTACTACAAAATACCCTGTGATATCAAGATATTATTTAAAATTCGTTATCAGCCTTTTGTGTAATTATTTTAAGTAGGATACAATAAATAAAAAATCAGAAGTTTTAATTATAATATTTTTCAATTTCTGATTCACTTGAGTGTCACTCTGAATCATCCTCTAAGTTGATTATAAATCGTTCAGCTATATTTTCCACTTATCAGTCCATGGTATCCATAGCGGGCTCTACCACATCAGCCACATGTTAAATACAGTTTTTCCGTGTATATCGCTATTTATTTTTAATGCAGGTCAACATAAAATCAAGAACTGAGAACACAAGTATGGAGTACTACACGACACGACTTCCGCACCGCACGAGAGATAGATTGTTTTTTACTTTTTTTTTAGATCACCGAAGGCTATGTTGGGATCAACATTGAAGACATTAGACCCACTAAAAACCCCACGGTAGATACGCTGTTGGCCCGGTGGTCTTTACAGCTTCGACGGTAGAGACTCACGAGCAGACGTTAAGAAAAAAGAGAGATAAATGAGACCATAGAATAACTTAGATAGACTGAGACAGAGTCATCACTTAAATATATACAGAGTAACGCCATCTGACGTAGAATGATTGATAAAGGACTGGTCATGCGGGAGGTCTTTAATATTACTACAATATTAAATACTTGACGTTTTTACACTTTCAGATGGTGTTAATAATACTTATTAGAATAAATTCTATTATTGTATTAAAACTGTCTGTTTTATTAACATAAGCTGAAAATGCTCGTTCTTAGGACAAAGAATTAAAACAAGTTAAACTTTTAGTAAAATCCTTTAATTTTTCCTTTTAAACGGAATGATAAACAAAGGTTTATTGTCAATGTCAGTTGAAAAGAAATTAATCGGACACTCCTGTCATCTACATTGTGAATAACGCCATCTATCGCAATGTAACTAGTTAAAATCGTATCCAAAATTCGAAATGTAAATGAAGTGATAATTTGATCACAACGCAGCGTGGACGTGCCCTATGTCCGTTATCTGCGGTCAATCACGTCATTGGTTCCTTATTTCTCTACGAGCTCGTCTCCGCGAACGTGAGATAGTTGGTGAGCCATCATCTTAGTGTCCAGTTCAATGATCCACTACAGGACTATCGATATACCAGATCATTGTTCCTCAGTTTCAATACTCTAGTTCGGGTCCCTGTCCTTGCCCTGTCCTCAAGCTCGGACATAGAGACTTCAACTGGAGGCAGATATAAATAAACAGATCCCCTTACCGTTTAATTACAGGCGTTTAATTTGTTGCCTACCGTACTTGTACTGTACTTTGGGACAGCGTTCTATATACGGTTGAAGAATATTTCTTTATATTATATATATATACACATATATACATTTTATAGGGGAATAAAGTATGAAATTACAGTTTTATATTGAAAAATTCACCTTTTTACTTATAGAATATATTTTTATACGAGATATTTAGTACATTATATGCCATTGCGATAGAACCCTAGGGATCTGGACTCTACCAAGGCTATGAAGGCATTTTGTACCGCTGCTATTGTAAATGTTTGAAAATGGTAAATGGATGGGGCCGAGACTCCTGGCGGGTACGGAGTATTTCGTATGGTTGGCAACTGCAGGTCTAGTAATGTTAAAAAGGTTTGTCGGGGTGTACGAGTCGATGTTGTTTCTTACCGATTGACGAGTCGATGTTGTTTCTTTGTACGTTTCGCCATCATTGTTCGAAATCTTTCTGTTCTGATATCTGCTGTTATTAATACACCGGATCTCAAAAAGTTATTGTTAATTACACCATTAAGTGATGAGCAAACAGTTATCATACCATAGCGGAACAACGGTATTTGACATGGGTTCAGCCATTGCGCTTGAGATTATAGTAGTTTTTAACGTGGTAGAGCCAAGCGGCGGCTTAAGCTGCTGTTCGAATGGGCCGGCTCGACCGTATTAATACCACGATCTCGCAGAATACCGGCGTGAAGTAGAAGCATCTTGTGCTTCTGCGTTTCGTTCGGTGAGTGAGGAAAACGGAGGCCCACTCCCATCTCCCAAATACCCTTAAAGGCCGGCAACGTTTCGTTCGTCGTCGAGGTAACCGGAGGCCCACTGCTCCCTCCTGCCCAACTCCCCTACCTACCTATCTGTCCCATCACCCAAATATTCTAAAAGGTCGGCAACGCAGCTATAGCTCCTCTGGGGTTGCAGACGTATGTGGTCGACGGTAATCACTTACCATCAGGTGAACCTATTGCTCGTTTGCTGCCTTTCCCATAAAAAAGTAGAGAATCCACTATTCATCCCACGTCACAATTCACTCCAAAATTCCTTAGTTTCTGTACCTACTCATCAAAACAAACAAACTTCAGCGCGTGCTCCTCTATGAGGCACCCATTTTTTAATTACACCACGTACCAAAACATGACGCTAATTCCTTTGTTGATTGATAAGGATCGGCTTCCATAATTTTTTTTTAATTCATCGTCGAACTGCGGGCGAACCAGATACTAAATTACTACTACGAACTTAGTAGTAATTTAGTATCTGGTTCGCCCGCGGTTGTTCGCCCCCCAAAAATGCAGAGTGCGTTCATCAGTCGGTCGTATCCATTCCAAACGGAGCATTAATATTGCGAGCTGTCTTTGCTGCGTTAGAACCACATCGAAGAGCTCGTATTCGATCTTAGGAGTCTCCATGTTTAACTCAAATAATGAATGTAAAAACAATTGAAAGTCTCACGTTAGTTTTAGTGTAAAAGAAAATTATTTACGAATCTTGGACCGTTCAGGTTTAATTGCAATTCAAAGCAACCACTCTGTTAAAACGGAACTTAATGGTTTACGCAAAACACTATATTTCTGTTGATTTTTTTTGATATAACATCAGTAAAATAACTAACAATTACATACTTTCGCCTTTTTCTTTTTTTTCAATAAATTAATTTTTTTATAGCTAATTCTGAAAAATTCTCCCCTCAAACACACCTCGGTGGGCAAGCCCGTTGGTGAGCGCAATGCCATTACCCTCGCGCTAGTGGGCTCCCTCCTCTCCCCTTCTAGTCTGTGGGATTTGGGTTCGGAGAATACGAATGGATATTGCGCAAGCAATCGCTCGCCACAGAGCAAAGTTGGTGAGGTCTGCTTTTGGAGATAGAGATGGCATATTATCATATAAGCACTCGCACCTGTCATCCTTAGGGATAGGCAGACAATACAAACATGTTTTTGGCAAGAGGTAACGTAGCCAAAGAAGATCCCACTGTGCGCCTTTCCTCTGCCTAGATAGATTGTAAGTGGTTGTGAGGCTCGTCGCAGGGTTTGCTTCCGGAGATCACCTGAGACATGCAAACTTCTTCCTTTAGTCGTGTCTCACCACATACTTGTAAAGAAATGGGCTTATCTTTTTTTTTTTTTTTATAGAAGAAGGGGGCAAACGAGCGTGCGGCTCACCTGATGGTAAGTGATCACCGACGCCCACGAACATCCACAACACCAGAGGAGCTACTGATGCGCTGCCGGCCTTTAAGGAAGGAATAAGCTCTTTTCTTGAAGGTCCCTAAGTCGTAACTGTTCGGAAATACTGCTGGCGACAGCTGATTCCACAAAATCGAAGTGCGTGGCAGAAAACTTCACGCTACCACTGCGATCGCTAATCCAGAGCTGATGATGAGATTTAATAAGTGGTTTGCTAAGCTGAAGGATCGCACCATAACCCTTGTGGGTTACATTTGTGATTAGTTACCATATGTTTAAACAAATATACTGCGGTACAAGCAAATCGTAAGTAAAATTTCATTATCATGAATGATGCGCCTTCTGGTGAGGTCATGTCACGGTCAAGTGTCGTACGCAGAGACCTTATAAAGGCCAAGGTTAAATGCGCCGGATTTGAATATGAATCGTTACAATAACATGTTTTGATACGCGCCTCGCGTCTCGCGTGCCATGTCCTGAATTCAGTCGTAGGTCCTGAGTTCGAATCTAAGCTGAAGTTTAAATCCGGCAGAACTAAAACAGAGAACGGTGTTTTTTGTAACTACTTTGGAACACAACACAGTAGTGAAACGGTCTTCTAACATCTATAAGAGTGACGAAAATTGCCCACCGCACTGATAAAAATGTGTATATATATATATTTACAGATCTTCCTGACTAGTACTTACAAATTAAAAAAAAAAAGGAAGTGATTGGACTGTCCGTAAGGATATGTATTGTGCATTGTGATACGTTTAAAATAATAATTTGAATTTTTGATGAAGTTTTCTTAATTGGTACAGTTATCTACCTTACCATAAATATAAAACAAAACAGTTTAAAGCGGTTTTATACCATTTATTATATGTAGGATACACTAAAATTTATTATATATGTTTAACTATATAATTATTTTAATAATCTAATTAAATATCTCATACAAATGAAGGTAAAACAGTATATAATGCCATACTTTATTGATAAACTTATTTTTGGTTCAATGCGTAGTAATTTGAGTTAAGGCTTTGCGCCATCGTTAAATATAAAACATATTGACGAAGAAATCTACATTAAAATGGATTTTTTACAATGTTATATTGTATGGTCTAATAACGGTCTAATATGTTTATATTAAGTACTGAGATGTAGTTTCTATTCTTTAAAATAGAAAATAACAACGACATAATAGACACGTATTTTTTATTAATGTCATTTGTTAATCATATGTTTATAAATTATAATAAATCAATTAAACCCTTGATTTAATCCACTGGTTTGTAAAGAAATAGCAAAAGGTAACTTCTATGAATGTGAATTTGAATCAATTTATAAAATAAAAGTTACATTTATAACAAATAACTAAAACTTTTAGCAGTTTCTAATTATATAGTTTTTAAATGGGACATATTTTTACATTTATAGATTACATGTTTTACAATCAAATAATTAAAACCGGTTTATTATTAATAAAACCAGCCTACACATTACGACATGTTATAAGTATAAAATTGATTAAGTCAGAGAGCTAACAGAGATCACAAAACTTTAGCCTTAATTTTTACAATATGTAATGCCACTGATTACAATGAATATTTTATTATACATTTATATTATATACATTATACGTACTTAACAGTATTACGTTTTCCTATAAGCGTATTCATTTATATTTTACTATTGTCTCGCCTTAAATATAATTAATTTAATAATTTCAACAACAAAATGTACACCGTGTTGCTCTCAGGCATCTCAATGTTTTAAGTATACACATACAGACTATACCTAATATCACACATATACTGTAGCGGCGTGAATTGTTTTCTCATAATTGCTGAATAAACAAACACAAGATTTTCCACATACATAATTACACTACTGCAGCAAATATTTTTCCACTATTACGTTTGCACCAAATAATTGGAATCGTTAATTGAATACAAGGTCACATCCCCACTTTTCTAACACAAATACACGGCATCGATATCACTAAAGACAATTAAAGCTCTTGCTAAGCGGCTTCCAGTCGAAGTCGCTCTATAACATTATTTTATTACAATTCACGCATCACATGACGTCATGTCGATTGACGTATGCGAGCGCGATCTGAATCTCTTTACTGTCCACTTGGTACTTGATACGCAGCCACTTAGCATAGTAGGTATCAACTTTATACGCATATGCAAACGGATCTTCGTATTATTCGTTAACGCTCAAGGGCCTCCCGTCTATGGGTGTGTGCGTGCTTTCTAACAGCACCTCGTTCGCGGGCTACATCGCTCGCACTGGACGGTCAAGCCGCCTCCGTTATTGAGGGTCTGTCACCTAACTGATATCAATTCACTCCCACCGGCAAACACTTGCACTGTTTAATCTTCTGTAGGCGTTTGCGTTTGAAAGGCGGATTTTGCCCTGGACAACGTAGAGTGACTGTTATCCAGGAGAACTTTTTCGGTTTGCAGAACGAGCAGGATTTGAAAGCGGGAGGTGGTCGTTCGTCATTATTGTCCCTTCGTCGCGGACCTTTCGGTATGTAAAAGGAGTTGCACTGTCCGTAACAGAACTTGTTAATTACAGTCGCTGGTAAACATCCCGGTTCGCGGATCTTCTGTACTAATGGTTCCGTCTTACACCAGTCTTCTTTAAGATATTCCTTTTTGGTCACCAACAGAGCGTTCTTCGAGGTCTTAAGAATTTTTCGAAAATCAATACCCGGTGGTATCTCTGTACTGTCGTCCTGTTCGGGAACTGAGACAATCATCGTTTCGGAGCTTCCTTCTCCGAGCTCGTTGCGTTGCACATAAGCCGATGATGCTGTGGCTTCTTCTGTTCGTCGTCGTACAGCTAACATCCTCTCAACCTTTTCGGTATCGATAATGTCAAGTATCGAGTCGGTCGGTGTGAACGGTCTCTTGCTACCCACGCCGGCACTGACGCCGCAGGCTGCTAAGATCGCAGCCAAAAGCCAAATGTAAGACTTCTTGAAGCTCTCCATCTAAAATAAAAAGACTTAATTAAAAACTATCATCTACATTAAATAGCAGTACATTGAAATTACTAGTTGACTGAGCGTACTTTGAATCTATAGGGAACCGAGGTATCGTAGATGGCGCGTCGGTGTCGCAGGTCCGCGGGCAACGCTCTGTGTGCGTGTGCACAGGGCCGGCCGGCGGAGCGGTAATGAACGCTCGCTCTCAATGGGCCGCCGCTCAA
The DNA here is from genome assembly GCA_029286595.1 of Bhutanitis thaidina. Taxonomy (NCBI): domain Eukaryota; kingdom Metazoa; phylum Arthropoda; class Insecta; order Lepidoptera; family Papilionidae; genus Bhutanitis; species Bhutanitis thaidina. The sequence continues at coordinate 4,400,810 of JAGSMS010000022.1, forward strand.
TGAACGAGATGACTCACACACCGCGCCTCCGTCATAGAACCGTTACTATCAGCCGTTCTCCGCAGAACTGACAGCTTGGACACGTGTTTCGACTTACATTTACAATTCATCCTAAGCATTTATAATAAGATTATGTTTAAGGTGCGAATAGCCTATCGATGTGCAAATAGCAAAAAACGTCCCTAGTAAAGACAAATAGATTATCATAATATTTAAATAATTCAGTGACTAAATAAAAATAACTAACTGACTAACTAACTTCTATTGTATTGTATCGTTTACTTATACCTTCTTAAGCTTGAAGCTAAAAGATATTAAAATCGACACACGATTTAAAATTAAATAAAACTCCTTATTTTTTAAAAGAGGCAAGACTAGATATGAATAAAGACACGGGTCTTATTAATAAATTGAAACAAAGTGAAATAAGAATTTTTATAAGATAGTGGTCTTTATTTAACCAGAGTTTACCTACTTATATATTAAATAAAATCTCAGAGGACAATGACTCTTAGGCATAAATCGACTCATTGTTACATAACTACTCTTAGACAATTATTGACGGGAGAGATTTTCTCACCTATCGCGCCGCGGCGCCAAACCAATCCGCTGTTTCGGCGCGAGGGCACGCAGGCGCCGGCGCAGATGGTGCCTTGGACCAGATCCGAGATCAACACGTTTCCGCCCATTTGTGCTTCCCACAATACCCATAGAAACCTAAGGGGTATCCGGAGCCTTCTGCGAAACGTAGGCGCTGTGTGGGTGCGCATAGACTCTATTGCATTTTTAACAAAGAATTGTTAAGAGTACGTGATAAATCGTTTGAGGTGCCGCTACGTGATATAACATTCGTATTTTATTTTTCTTGAAGTTTTGTTTGCAAGAATGTATCTAAATATTTATAAAATTCAGCGAATAAGAGTGTTTCAATTTGTGGTATTTTTTAATATTATTTGATATTGCACAATCACTATGGGGTGAAGCAAATTAATGCTGGATGCCGGCGTGTTGTAGACATAAATGTTTTTCTCTAGGAATTTGTCATGAATTAAGCTGACTTATTCTAGTATATTTTCTGCATTCTGTGTTTATAAACTTTGCAATTCTAAGAGTTTTGCTCGAACTACTAAACAGTGCATTTGCTTATAGCTGGGTCCTTGGAAATGTATTTAGCTCCAGCGACTTTCGTGCTTAAGCTTGATTAGCGTAAATAATATTATTATGCATTGTTTTAAAATTTATAACATAGATGTGTGAATGAATATGAATTGGGAAATAACATAATCATAGGTATGTCCCCATAAATTGGGAACATACCTTACTCTTCCTCCAAACGCCAACCTCACCACATGAGGCAGTTGAAAATGAGAAAAAAGTCTCTGGTGGCCAAATGTTGGCAGAAATTCCATCACAATTTGCGGAACCCAAATTCCGCAGACTAGTGATGGGGGCATCATCTCTAGTGCGATGGTATGATTAGTGTGCCGGCTTTTGCCGGTGTTTGGAGAGGTCTATGCCCAGTAGAGGACTAGCATAGGCTGATCTACAATTATTAACGCATTATTTTAACAACTTACTGCCACCCGCGTTCAATTCAACTCTTCAATAAAATCGGTTCAACGACTCTTCGTCATTGCCTTGAGTTAATACAAAATTCCCTTAGAAAAAAAACCTTCGGTCTTTCCCGAATTTGCCAATTTTCCGAGCAACTTTTCCAATTTATTTTCACAAAATCTAATTCGGACTATTACGAATATTTAAATAGAAATAACGAAATGGGTCCGGCCGTTCTCAAGTGATGCGGTTACGAACAAACAGCATTTATTTTTATTTATATTGTTAAAAAAAACATTATGTGTTCGGTTATGAAGCTTAATTTCCTAAGTACTTCGGAATAGTTTATTCCACTTTCGATATAACTTATAATTACCAATTTGCAACAAAAATGATGCATAATACATTCATACCTACGCTTTATAATCGAAGACATTGAATTTCAATATTAATGCGATTCCGATAAAGCATTAAAGCATTATTACGTGTAGGCACGAACCCACTGTTACTACATTAATTGTGACTGTATGCTATTTATTGCTGATAAATAACAAACATGAACGAACATGGATAGAATTATTATAAATCATTAACATCATGTAATATTTACAACTATCGGCTACCCGTTCCTTCCCCGCGTGGTCACAAATATGAGACGATGCTTATACGACTTCATGCATCTATTACCCGTCTAGAGAATATTTACCTCACCTTAGCCTGTGAACAGTCCACTGGAGGATACAAACCGTAAGGAGGATGCGACATAGTCGCCAAGCGGCTTGGCGATCGTAGTATCAGACGCCGCGCATCTTACACGCTGCTGCCTATCATCGGACTGTTTATTGAAGTCTAGTATTTTTCTGGAATATTTAGGAAATGAAAAATATCTGTTGAGGATATGGTTATTCGTCGGACGCTAGGCTGATATTTTTTTAAAAAGACATTTAAGACACCGACGAGAAGAAATTAGGCGACAGGCTTTTATTAGGTGGTAGGATCCTTTACTACCTAGGAGTCGGCTATCTGGTTACAAAAGTATATTGAACCTATTAGAGGTTTTGTTTACGTGGTGGAGTCAAGCGGTGGCTTATGCTGCTGTTCGCATATGCCGGCTCGACCGGAGTAGTACCAGAATCCCTCATAGCCTTGCGGAATACCGACGTGAAGTAAAGGTGAGGCACACAAGACTTGTGCTTCTGCGTTTCGTTGGGTGGGCTAGATAAGCAAAGGCCCTCTCCCTCTCCCCCTCCTCAAACCCATCCCCATCATCTCTCCCATCCCCCAAATATACTAAAAGGCAGGCAACGCAGCTGCAGTTTCTCTGGTGTTCAGGTTAGCCACTGGCTCGTTTTCCCGTTTCCTACAAAAAAAGGTATAGATTAAGAATTACAAGCTGTGAAGCATTTCATCTTTGACCTTAGGGATGTCAACGTCATCATCTGTAACCTCCTTCGACTGAAGTTGTTTGCAGGTTTCAATAGGCTTCAGTAGCCATTTACCTTTAGGTGGACTGTTCACCCATTTTCATCTCAATCCAATATAAGATCCACAATAATAACATGTTCCAATCATAATTATTAAAGCATAACGAGATATCATTTTGCATGGTAGAGACACTCGGGCTCGCCGCGGAAAGTATCTACCATGATCGTACAAAAATTTCGCATTAAATAACCCCAACAAATAGTTACCTACTTTCCGACAAGACTGGGTTTAAAACTGTGACACAAGCCAAGATGTAGAGAATATTTCAGGTGTGGAATGGTCAGTGGAGTAGAACAATTCTAATTCTAATGCAGTACTCTGAGGAAATACAGGGCAATAAAAACATTATATATATTTATCTCACATTTTGGTCATCGTTATTCAGTCTGTAGCAAAAGGACATACATAAAGATTTCACTATATACGATCTTGTATCAGATTATATTATATATTATTATAATATAGCTCAGATAATTCTAATAGAAAATTCTTACCAATTTAGGTTTAGCAATTTCTAGATTTTGGGACTAATTTAAAAATTCTGGTTTACCTTCTTTTTGAAAATAACAATATTTCTAACAACGATTAGAAAGAAAACTTGGATAAAATCTGGTACTTATTTAATTAAAAACAAAAAAAACTAAATTGCTTAGCACTATAGTAAATAGTCACAAGTATTCATTTATTCAATTTAAACAACCATAATTTAAATTTTTTTGTCTCAGATATTTCAGTCGGTGCAAAACAACAAACAAATACTGATTAAACTTTACCGATACTTTATGTCGCAAGGAATGTGTTTAAGGTTGAATAAAGCAGAGGAAGTATTTTAAAAGCCATACTTTTTTCAATCCAGAGGCGCTTAGCATCGGAATGTTGGAATTTCATTCATCAAAATGTTCATTCAGTGACCGTTTTGTTATCGTAGACCTAGAAAAAAATGTGACCATAATAAGCGTAAAGGAGACCCTTAGCGACGTGCCGTCTGTGTCGCCCACGTATATACAGCGTGTTCTGGGAATCACTACTTGATATTATTTACATTCTACTATAATAAATTGCGACTTTATTACTACAATTGTTAAAATGCCTCTAGCCGTGTACAATTAATAAGTATCATTATATAATTTTAAGTAATAATGATTACTTTTTTTTTAATTATACGCTTCTCTCAATTCATCGTGTACCGGTACACTGGTTATTTTAAAACAAGTTACTATATGTTTAATACATTAAGGGCGGGTCTGAGATTTAAATTTTGAGGTCTAGGACCTCGGATCTCGTTTCAAGATGTTCATTATACTAACAAGCAAAAACGCGATCCTCATTATACAAACATACATATTCATTTAATTCATACATATTCATTCAACTACGAAATAATATTTCTCACACACATTTCCAATTAGCCCAAGAATAAAAATTTTATTAATCGCCTCTTTCGAATTCTATGGTGAGCAAGATAGCTCATCACACTGCCTCAAAATCCAATCCAATTTGGTTGTACGAGCTTAAATACGATGGGCTTACGTCATTGCTTTAATCTCCTAGACAAACTTACCGCCATTACTTTTGTCATACCTAGTTACGTATTGTAATGAAGCCCGCAATCTAATGAGGCTAGACGGAAGTGAACGGTTCTGAGCAGTTTTGTTTTTCGCGAGTTCTCTTCCTGGCAATTTGTATAGGCTCATTACGATCATGGTTTTGTTCGATTTCCTTTCTCCTGATGTTTGAACATTGTGTTGAAACATTAGATGTTTCTACAAATATACATGTTTTTCTATTCTTAATGTGATATAAATCAAATTTTCCATTTTTTTCCTTCTATATTGTACAGAATTCTTTAAAAAGACGAATTGTTAGGGATCAGGAGGCCTCTGAATCAGGGTGACGCAAGTTAGGTTCACTCCGTGAAAAGCATACCGATGACTTTTTCTAAATTAATGTGCGATCTCAATTATTTGGCCTGAACACTAAGTCAGCGACAGGCTCGCAACCTCTCACTTTGTCTAATCTTTTTCTCCAGAGTTTATACTACGGAGAAAAGTAACTTGATGTGACTGAAACAAATTTTTAGACCCTTAAGCACCCGAACATTGGTTATACACCCGAGTATTGGTTATACACCCGAGTATTGGCTATGCGGCCAGGAGAATTTATATTTTAAATATTAAAAATCTAATTTTACAAAAACTCTAAATTGCTGTTAAAATATAAATAAACATTATGTAGGTCAAAGTCGTTGCATATAACTGATATAGTAAGACATGACTGGATGCATTACAAAAAACGTTTTTTTGACTCTGCGACGTCATTGACATTGTTGCGTTTTTTGGTCGCACCCTGTACGAATTTCGTATCCCTGCGTTATAATATAACGAGTCATTTTGTTGCCACGTATTTATTGAAGAACTCCGCATTAAAGGCGGCCGCTTCTTAGAATCACGAGATTTCATTTTGTTAATCTATTTGTCATTTTTAACGTAAAAACGGAGAGAAGGTAGGTTTTCTAATATTAATGTTTTAAAATACAAATAAATCATTGATTAAGTATTAGAAATAAGAGAAATCAATTTAAGACTTTGACACCATCAATCCATAAATCTATTTGTTTCATAAATAAGTTATGAAAGAATCTAATTTTTTATCAACCTATTCAAATCCACTGCAGAACAAAGGCCGCTCCAAAGAAAGCACCAGTAAAAGCTGGCACGCATTTCTCTAAAGATTCACCAATACTCACCACGCAGGGCAAGCGGGTAGTTGAACGCCGTACCGGTACCCACGCCGTACCCACGCACTAGAAACAATATTTAATCAAAGAACTGATTTGAGAATTCCACCCATTATCAGATTTCCTTTAACTTCGGACCTCAGCGGATTTATACAGATATTCTGTGAATATACATTAAAAATACCGTTGAATTGTTAACCTTCTCATTTATTTAAATCGCTTAAATATAATGAATGTTCACAGAAACCGTTTTGCGCCTATCAGGTCTTATAACATCTATAACTGATTGTTTTTTTTAAGGATATGCTCGTATTATGATCAGTTTAAAGTAAATTATCGGGATTTAATTTGCTCTTAACTTAATGTAAGCTTCATCATCGTTATGTATATTTGTGCAACACTCTAATTGTACGTTTTCGGCCGACATCACGATCATCTTTGCAGCCTATTTTCAGTTCTCTTTTGAACATAGGCCTCCGGCAAATATTGTCACAAATTGTTGTACTTAAATAATTACCGTCAAAATATTTATTAAGTCCTTAGTTGTAATTTATTATGACCCAAATCAGAATATAATAACATTATAAGAAAACCATAAAGGAACTTTCCTTCTGTTTCGGTTTCTTTTTCGGTTCAAATCTTTGCCAAAATCGAATCCAAAGTTCTTGGTTGTCATTCTCCAAATCAATATTTATAGTATTAGTTTTTGTTAATAAAGTTTTCGAGTTTCTGACACTGCAACTGACCATTCCACCGATCTTCGGATCTTATCGCCCCGGCGCCGCATTGGATACTAATAGATTACCAAGACCGACAGTCTGTACTAAAAATATCTAAATGCACAATAACTCTATTGTAGGGTAATAGTGTTCTCAGGCGGCCACTTGCTCATAACTCCACGCAATTGCAATAAACAATAAATAACCAGCAAATGACTCGTTACTCAACAATAAACCTATAAATTTTAATGAAAAGAAACACTGGAAATAACTATTAATATTTAGTATAGGCTGAGTATTCTTGGTAGAGCAAAACTTACCTACATTTTTAAATAACCAAATATACAGATATAAACACATATTTTCTTCATATATACTGCTACGCATGGCAAGTGAGTTGGCGATATTAGTACCAAAAACCTCGCACCTTAGTCGTTACGTGTCTGTATGTATGTGTATATTCACGACTTATTTCCAACGGGGTAGGCAGAGAAAATCTTCTTCCACTTTCTACGGTCCTGACATACGTCTTTCGCTTCTTCCACTATCATCAATCTTCGTATGCATCCTCGTTGGTTTAGAGTACTCTTAACCTGGCCTTTTTTTTACGTGTCTGTCACCGGTCTATATGATTTAGTGTCTGTCCGGATAATATCCAACATTCTATTATTAGTTTATTCTACAAAAATTTTAATACCTAGAGATTTTTCTGTCATTTCTTTTACGAATCTTTCGACAAATTATTTTTTTATAGAAGGGGGAGTAATTGAAATTATAAGATTGGATTGCGAATTTCTCATCGATGCTTATCTTTTTTTTTTTGGGAAAGGAGGTAAACGATCGGCTCACCATATTTAAGTAAAATCTGTTGTTGCAGATGTACGTCGGGGATTACCGACGCCCGCGTACATCTGCAACACCAGAGGAGCGTTGTCGGGCTTTAAGGATAGGAGGAGAGCAACGGAGGGGGGAGAAGGAGTGAGGCAAACGACGGAAGGTATTCTGCAAGGTCGCGTTACTTCCCTGGTAGAGTCGGCCCATTCCAGCAACAGCAAAAGCCGCTGCTTGTCTCTACCGCGTAGAAAATCATCATCATCGTCTATTTTATACTAAATATATTAGGGTATTTCCAATCGAATACGATGCAAGCAACATCACAAGACTTGATAGGTATTGGCTTATCATATCTTTTCACCATCACAACATCATCTTGGATCTTATCACCAATTTACTTCAGATTGTATTGTGGAATTTAAGCTATAAAAATAGTTTGTTCCTTGGGTTGGGGTGACCACTTGACGGTACGTGGCTGCTGCAGCCCATGAATTATCCAATGTATCCATCAATTGCATTCCGTTCGGGCGGCACGTCTATTGCGTTACAACATTCGCAGGAGTAGACGCACTGCTGCACTGCGATATTCGTCCTTTGGAATACGAAACGCGACCGACGGGCGCCGCGGACGTGGACGCGTTCTGTACCTACCCACCCGTTTATATATCGACTAAGTTAATCGTCCCCAATCGCTCCGATCGGCGGTGCTTCACGCCGAGGCGCCACAGCCCGCATAATTTCACACAAAAAATCCGTAGCACAATCGGGGGGCGACGTAAAACTCCAGGTAACTAAAGTCATTTAATACGAGCAGACGTATAAATCAAACCGAAGGCTCTAACAACTTATGGAATAAAATCCTTTATTATTCACACGTATTACAATAAAAAAAAAATGTCTCGACACTTTGAATAGCGACTGCGCGGACCGCGCATCGAATAACATTATGGGATTATCTGAGCTTTAGTTCGTTCATGAAAGGAACAATTAACAACGGACGTGATAGAAATGACAAAAAATTCTTTGCCGTTTTCGTTTTGTGTAGGATTCGCGTTGCAAACGCGGACCCCGACGCCTAAAGAACGTTTCTAAGAAACAGCTTCGGTTTGATATAAAAAGTGAGACAGGGATAATGATTTATTCCGTCGATATCCTTTTAATTCATTTGAATCCAACCATAAAAATATCCAAATATTTTTAAGTTCATTAGAACATTTGTGATGGCTCAAATAGGTCATAAATTATCACTGTGGACTTTAAAAACGGAGGTTTTCGTTTAGAAGATAAATCGGCGTTAGTTAATGTGTACGTTTTTCTATTCCCATACCAATATTGTTCTTACCTTCCCAGGGTTGACTTGTAGTAATGTAAAGTAGCGGCCGGCTGTAAATGCCCAGCACAGGGGCGAAGGCTTCCTTCTCGAATATTTGAGAGGGAGCCGGGAAGGGACGCTGCTCCAATGCGGGTCGGAAGACTTCAAATGCCCTCGAAATAATATTTCACAGACATACAGGTTTGCTAGTAACAATTTTAGTGTTGCCGGCACCGGGGGTCGAACCCAGGTCGCACGCGCTCTGTGAAACTAAAGTGAGTGCTCCTGGGGGTTACCGCAGCTCATTGTACTATACTGCCTTTATTCTTTAGTTCTAGTGTGCAATGGTCTTTGGTTTTCTAACATCTCTACAAATAATATATTTCCACAAAGCAACACCTGATTCTAATTACAGATTATAATACACAAAATTTAGATTAGCAATTGTCGGGAATCTAGTGTTGAGGTACAGTTAGACAGTAAAACGAATATTTAACTTGTTTAGTTCATTCGACTACGATGACTATTTATAGGAGCGTGTGAACAAAGCGCCAATTAAAATGGCAATCAAAAGCCACGCAAATAGCGGTAGGTATTGGACAACGGCAGGAATAATTCAATTCTTCTTGAAAGGATAACGCACCTATATCGTATACCTTACCTTACCTTAACAGCCTGTATACAGTCCACTGCAGGACATAGACCTCTCCTCCTCCTCCTTATGAGGAGGAGTTGCCATAATCGCCACGCACTGTAAGCGGATTTGCGATCGCTATACCAGACACCTCGTACCTTAGACAGTGCTGCCTATCATCTTTCTGCTTAATTCTTGTCAGGTATTTTTCGAGATGGGACACGTGCAAACGGCTCCCCTGATGGTAAGTGATTACCGACACCCACGGACATCTGTAATACCAGAGAAGCTGCAGACGCGTTGCCGCCCTTTTAGAGTAGCCGATGACCGATGGAGGAGTGGGCCCCCGGTTACTTCGCTCATCAAACGAAACGCAGAAGCACAAGACGCCTCTAATGCATGCCAGGATTCATCGAGGTCCACACCGGTCGAGCCGGCCCGTTCGAGCACCAATGAAGAAGATTACCAGATGCTATCACCCCTGAGAACTATAATAAATCGTTTTCGTGGGGGATTTCAACCGCATCACACATACGAGGTTGGGAAGCCCACTAAAGAGAACATGAAGTCAAACCCACATGACGCAATGATATGACCAATATAGATGCAACACGGCAGTACTACTAAACATAGTACCGTGACGTAAGTAGTAATTGTATATTGTTATCCTTGTAGCGCTTTGTTGACGGACGAAGTTACGCTCATCGGTTGTCCGGGAACGATGTGGATTCATACTTTCATAGGTAAATTTCCATATCTACGCTCTGAATTTAACTTTATTGAACCGCAAATGTTTTATGAAAGCGTTATTTATGCGCTCTGTGCGCCATTTCCTGCTAATTAATTTCTGTTTTCTTTCCTTCTATGTACATAAAAACGTAAATATTTAGGTAAAAAATCGGAGGTCCAACGGGGGTCCGAGACACACTTTTCTCCTCTCCGAAGAATGAATGTGACTTTATGAAGAAAGGACGTGGCAGTTTGTCCATATGTAGGTAGCGAACATGTCACACAAATTTTTGACATGCACAGTAGGAATAAGTCATACAAATATATTAAAAGACACGAGCCTCGTGTCTTTTAATATATTTGTATTTAATTTTAGCAAATTAACGTACTTAATTTTAGTGCCGAAACATAAAACTGCGGCGTTTCGAGGTAGTTTTAGATTTGCAGCGTCGCAATGTTGGAATGACCTGGGGCCATTTAGAAACCTGCAAACAGTTAAAACATTTAGTAGACATATGAAGTTGTACTTGATAACATCACAAGAACACTTGATATATTTTTTTTTCTTCTTTCTAAAATATCTCATTTATCCCCAATTTAACAATTTGATATAGTATTGTAACACTCGCCGTGAAATGCCAGAAAGCTGTTGCAAATACCGACATTGTAGTCCCGTAATATGACGGCACCTATATATCTCAGTGTCATCACGTATGCTTTCCAATATTGCATTCCAATGTAATGTAAAATTCGTCCTCAATATATATATATATGAATATTATACCGGTATTAGCCACAAGATCTCAATTGAAATTAAGAAACGTAACTAGTAGTATTAGATAAATGCGCCTGTGCAGTGGAAGATAAATAAGAAGGCGGATTATATTAAACAAACATATTAATAACTTTGTATCAACTCTCGAGCAGTTCACTTACTCGTCAAGTCGTGCGTCTGTGCACGATGAATAGTTGTTTAATGCAAGTTTATTTATTAAATATTATTAATACTTATCTGATCTAATTACAAAAGTATTTAGTAATATGAAAGTGGTGTAAGTAGGAATACACATTCGAGTGTACCGAACCCAAATTCCACGGACTTGTGGAGGGGAGCTCGTCACTTGTCCTTATGGCACTGCACTCACCAAGCATCAGTTTGTACAAGTGTAGTAATAGTGGCTATATGTATGTGGATATTTGTGCTTAATGTTATTCAAAAAACTTTAATATTAATAAGTACTGCTTCGCCTATATAATCTCCAGAAACAAACCGGGCGAAGAGGCGCGCCAACCGTCATGTTTTAATTCCTAGAGGCGATACATGGCGCTGTTTGGCCAAGCTGAGTTGTGCCAAATTGTAATCCGTAATCTCTGCCTTGCCCTATGGATGACAGGCTTGAGTGTTTATTTATGTTTTTCACAGACTTGTTGAGATCCAATATGGTCTGGTGGTTTGATGATTTCCGTGGCGATGCCATTGGACTAGCGAAACGTGTTGAGAACGATTTGGATGGACTTACCAATATCTATATCTCGCTAGAGACTCATTTGCACTCAAGCTTGCGGGCGAATGAAGGTGCAATTTATCTGGTTGGCTTTGACAATGACATTGAATTGAAACCCTGAAATCAAATTTAGAAAATGTAGTTTCTAATTACATAGACATTACAAGCATGAACAATGGTCTTTTAAACGTGGTAGACCCAAACAGCGACTTTTGCTGCTGCTTGAATGGGGCGGCTCGACCGGGTTGGTACCAGTACCTCTCAGAATACCGGCGGGAAATAGAGGCATCCTATACTTCTGCGTTTCGTTCGGTGAGTGAGTTATCCGGAGGCCCACTCCCCCTCCCCATCCCCCACCTCATTCTCCCTTCCATCTACCAAATATCCTTAAGGTCGACAACGCACCCGCAGCACCTCTGGTGTTGCAGATGTACGTGGGCGACGGTAATCACTTACCATCAGGTTAACCTGGTAATTCCCATAAAAAAAAATGGTCTCGAAATTATTCTTCTTCTTCATTAGCCTGCTTAAGTCCACCTCTGGAAGTTAAACGTTTCCACTGCAACTTCAAAAAAAGCTAGCATGTCTGTATGAAAGATTTGCCTGATATCGCTGGACAGGCGTGCTGGTAAGCGCAGCACCAATAGTCAAGCTGCTCTTCATAACGATTCTGTGGAATTTAGGGTTGACGTATTCGGATAGATTGTCAGATCCTTGTCAGTCAGGTAGCACAAATGACATACGAGAATGAATACCGCATTTCAAATTTTCAATATAAATATTTCCAATACTAGTACCTTAGTTATTTGCTATATAGTTACCTACTTAGTTTAATTGATAATTCAGGTTCAATTTATTACTTAACTACAAATCGTAACTCTTTTAACAGTTTCATCATTTTTTTAATCGACTGCAAAAGTTAAAGTGACATTAAAATGACATTCGCACGACGACATATACAATACTGTGTTCCGATTATAAGACATTTGTGCTGAAAGATTTACAGCGTTTTAAATCATTATTACAAAATTTTCTGCTATAATGTAACTAGAGCTTAAGAAATATAACAGAAAAAAAATTAACTACGTTCAAAACACCAATTAGTAATTTCATTCTTAATTTTTTTTAATGAATTTACTAAACTGCAAGTTTTAAATGTCGTTATTACCAAAAGATCGTTAGAGTTCATTACGTTTAACGTATTCTTAAAACCTATGTCTAGTTGTGTCTGTCCATGTCAAACTGACGAGATACCACTGTTTGCGCCCAAGCGACGAGAAGTTATCAAGATCTACATAAACAGCGCCTGCCGCCCGTCCTCTGTATTAATTCAATACAAACAATTCTTGGCAAATTACATCTGTAATTTGTGCAGTCAGCCAAGCGTCATGTAGAAACTATCATTAAGCCGCTACTTTTAATGCTAAAGTCTTCGTTTAGCATAACAAATGATAGACATGTGACGTTCTTCTGCGATGAATGCATATTGGATGGAATGTTTCCGGCTAATTGTAAACCTATTGACGGGCATTGCGGCGTCGCCTCTGCGACTGATCCTCTTAAATGCCCTTTATCGTCTTATTAATATCAGACTTCCGTGGCTATAAATTCAGCTGCAGTTGCCATCGTAGCTCGGATCGATAATAGCTTAATGTTTCATTTTAGTATATTTGAAACAGAAGGCTATGTTGTTAGTATTACACTGGGTTGCATCAAACTACATTCCTTGTTTACGACATACACGCACATTTACATATTTTACATATATTTTGTAAATAATAATTTTCCAACGGTTTCTTCCTCTTTCTCCCTAACCCACGGCTGTTTATTCTCCCTGCCGAGGGCGTCCATCTGGTTGGGTTTTATTCATTTATTTAAATTTATGACAAATATTTTTTATTATATTTAATTTATTATATGATATTATACGTAACGTAACACATATTAATACATACAACCAAACCATTTAAGAATATATACAAATACCCCATAATAATTTGATTGTTCAAATACGTCATCCAGTCCTAAACTGGGAGTCCCTGTGCCTTGGTAACTGGATGGTGATGAGATAGATATACGTACCCTTTTTTGTTATATAATCATATATACACGTATACACATCTATGACATGATTGCAAACATTCATATTCATCATACAAATGTTTGCCCCTAGCGGGATTCAAACCCACAACGATTAGCTTCGAAGGTTTTCATCAGAGCTTATAGCTCTATGAATGCTATAGAGCTATGGAACAACGCGCCTGTTAGTGATCCTATTGCCGTCTTCGTGTCCAAGCCAACGATACAAATCATACGTAAGTTTCGAAAAGCTCATTAGTACGAGCCCTTTATATGGGGGTTCAAACTCGAGCCTTCTGATTCGAGGACAGATCCCCGTACTACTCAGCTAATATTTAATATTTTTCTCAAACGTATCTAAATTATTCAACGACTTTATGTATGTTTAAAGTCAGGCATCGTTATGCTTATTTTTAGGTTACATAACAAAAAAATAAATAAAATATTTGTTTCGACACAATACCACGTCTTTTACAAACAGATCTGATTTTTAACACCACTAGTAATTTACTTTGAACAAATTGACACTGTTAGCAGTGATTTACTTTTTAAGGTGGAATGGCATATTCTAAACTTTGGTGAATCGTTCCACAACCATTCTAATTTGTAATCATAAACCAACTACAAGCATCAAATATCACGAGGCAACTCCGCTATATACGTTCGGTTGACTGATTTCATTGTATTTTAGTCCATGAGCAGGAAGGTATTCAAATGACATTATATTATTAACAGAAGTAAATAATCATCAATTACACCGTTTATGTATCTAACATATGAACTGGTCTTTGTAGATCTCGTCTCTGATGTTGGGGATAAAAGTAAATTGTGCACACATAGTAATTGTGTATTTTCAGGTTAGTAAAATATAGAGTATTCACCATCTTTCTACGTGGTAAAGCCAATAGACGGCTTATGCTGGTGCCCGAATTGGCCGGCTCAACCGGGATAGTACCAACTACTTTCTTTACCATCCCTCCCATCATCCAAATATTCTTAAAGGCCGGCAACGCACCTATAACTCATCTGGTGTTGCAGATGGTGGTGAGCTGTTTGCTCGTCCCCTTCACCATAAAAAGAAAAGTGCGACCTTCTAGTGAAGACTTCTGGAACTGAGATATGATCTTCATCTTTCACTGTGGTCCGTATGAGGAAGCTCGGAGTTGCGCAGCGGGCTATGGATCGGGGTTACTCTGTGTGACAGAATATGTAACGATGATATTCGCACGTGACACGGCCTTAAGGATCAGTTAAGTATGTAAGTTGACACAGTACTGACAACCGTTGGGGAGGAAAGGTTCTCTAATGGCAACCTCGTGCAGGCAAACCCAGTGCCGGAAGACTCCTCATCAGAGGTCGACCTGGAGTGACGACCTGTACAGTGTTGCCGGAAGTTAATAAACAGGTGCCGTGTAGCAATCCTTGGAGAAGTTTATGTTCGGTAGTGGTAGTAGTAGTAGTAACATTGTTATCGCTTACTTCATTGTATCTTTAAAGTGGACATTAAATTTAAATTTGGAACAATAACTTCTTGTTATTATTACGGGGTAACGATATTGTAGTAGAGATTAATAAAGTGTAATACAATTTTAATCAGTGTGACACAGTTCATGACTTGGAATTCTTACGGAATAACGATTTAATTCAAAACCAATATGCAAATTCAATTATCGACTCTCGATATCATAAATTATGAGTAATTAATTTCAAACCTTGAGCTTGTGTTACTTTAATAATAGCAATGCCCTGACTCGAAGTGGTTTATTACAGATTCGCAACAGTTCCAGTAACCCGAAGGCGTTATAAATTAAAATTGTTAGTAATTAACGTACGTGTTGGGTAATCAAAACTTTGACTACTAGATAACTAATGAATGATATGGCCGAATAGAATTGTCTCTGGTCATGTACGATGTCCGACTGACTTCTACAATGCATACATACACGGTGTCATGTCTTTCAATGCGAGCGCCAACCCGCCTGTCAATCGAGGCTTTTACGACAAATCACCCCATGGGAAGAGTTCCCCCATGGGATGTTCATAACATGCATTTAATAGGTGGTGGTAAGCCACCTATTAAATTATATTATACATAATTGTCGATAAATCCTCACGACCATATACTAATGCTGGATAGGTCAGAGTTCTAAACCTGTATATTAGTCGTCTTAACCCACTTATCCAGAAGCCTTTCTATTATCTACTATGCCACCTAATCCTTCCTCCTAATTTTTTCCTTTATTAATTCATACCATATCGTCTTTTGTATCCAACACATAGTCTTGTTTATTAATTACTAAGTCGTGTCAAAAAAAAACGTGACATGCAGTGAGTCTGACGCCGTTGTAGTGTGCAGAACAACAATACAAATCATACATGAGGTTTGAAAAACTCATTGGCACGAGCCTTCCACATACGTAACCACGATAGCTGGGTAGTTAGAGGAATTACCTGCGAATGAAAAGACCCGAATGGCTAAATGAATGAAGAAAATGCCTGCGCTAATAGAAATTTTGATTTTACTACCCTAATAAATTGTTCTACGATAATATTGTTTTTGATCAATACAACATCTAAATATATATAAATGCAATAAGCACCTAATCTCTCGATAATGTTTCATAAGTTTAGTTTCATTCCAAACCATATAATGCAATATTGTCCTGGCTACCGTGGTATTGGTGTAAGAATCTGTCACTCCACTTTTTTCCGTAGGTATCTCGTAATAGGCGACTAAGGGAAAAACCTTGAAAATCGCAATAGCTACCGACAGATGGAGGGATAACCATCTCGAAACATACTAGACCAAAAATAAGATTTAATAAACGGCTTTTGTTGCTGCTCGAATGGGCCGGCACTACCCGGTTGGTGCCACGGCTACGCAGAATACCGGTGTAAAGTAGAGGCATCTTATGCTTTTGCAATTCGTTCGGTGAATGAGGTATACCAGCCCACTTATCCTCCTCATCCTCCCTTCCATCTCCCAAATACCCTTGAAGGCCAGCAACGCACTCGCAGCACCTCTGGTGTTGCAGATGTACGTGGGTGACGGTAATCACTTACCATCAGGTGAACCGCTTGCTCGTTTGCCACCTTTTCCATAAAAAAAACTGACTGTGCGAAGCGTCTGGTACAGAGATCACCAGTCCGCTCGGCGAGCGTGACGATTATGGTAAATCCTCCTTGTGGGAGAGGCCTATGGCTTACGGAGGACTATTTACAGGCCGTTAAGGATAAGGATAATTAGTGTCAGTTATGTATTGGGTTGTTTGTTTGAAAGAGAGGAGAGGATGACGGAAGTATGTATCAAGTTAAGGGAAGATAGTTTAGAACAAGTGAATGAGTTTGTTTACTTGGGAACAATATTTACGAGAAATATTAGGTACGAATATGATATTGAAAGGAGAGCGATGGCAGGTAATATGGTGAATAGGGCATTGCATACATTTATAAACAGCCAGACGATATCAAACAAAGCTCGTTTGTCTGTGCATAGAGGGGTATTGGTACCAACACTAACATATGGAAGCGAAAGCTGGGAAGGGCAGAAGAGGCATGAAAGCAGGATAAATACAGTAGAAATAAGAGCGTTAAGAAGTATGATTGATGTAAAGATAACTGACAGGGTTCGAAATAATGTGATCAGAGAGCGTTGTGGCGTAAAAGGCGATGTAGTGACACGGATTGAGATAGGGATGCTGAGCTGGTTTGGACATGTGGAAAGGATGAATGAAAGTACGTTGACGAAACAAATATATGAGGCGAGTGTAAATGTAGAGTAGAGTCGGGAGAGCAAGACCAAGACGAACATTTCACGGTCAAAACGGTGACGTTCTGAAAAAAAGGCCAGGTCAAGAGTACTCTTAACCAACGAGCATGCATGCGAAGATTGATGAAAGTGGGAGAAGAATACGAAATACGTATGTCAGGACCGAAGCAAGTGGAAGAAGATTGTCTCTGCCTACCCCGTTGGCAACAAGGCGTGAATATATACATACATACATACATATGTATTGGATAGAAGACATTCAGCAAATAGCGTACCATTAAACAGATGTCGCTAATGTATTTGTGTAGATACGAATGAACCGGTATGTCCCCAAATGTTAATTATAAAGAAGCTGTATCTGCTACTGATCTTAGTCTCGTCTCTATAGACAGAACTGGTTCTGGTTTCAGTCAAATTAAGTATAGTTTTAACACGATAAGCAGAACTTGATGTCAATATTAGTTTTTGGCTTTTAATTATTCTAAATATTTGAATAGTTTTTGTTATTAAATATTTGCTAAAATATTAAGCTCTAACCATTTGTGCAACGCAAACAAGAAGACCACCGATTAGATCATTTTAAAATAATTAACCTTTTTCAACAACTTTACATATTTGTTTAAGTTAAGTACAATATTTTGAAGTAGTAAATAAATAAAACGAGCATGTAGGCGTGCATCTTTGTATCTAAACATGCGGCATGTGACGTCATCACGATCGGATTCGCCAGTATTGGTAAGTATGTCATGCGTAGGATTCGGACAAAAACATGGAAATATTACTTATCATCTTTCATTAGTAGCTATGTGCATTCAGACAAAATAGTTTCGGCAAACATTTGTCTTGCCAAACAAATAAAACTTACTCGTACATAAACCGACAGTACAGGGTCGACCAAACTTCACATTGATTGTAAATAAAAGACGACTTTATACACAGGCATTGTACTTATATTAGCGGATATTTAGACGTGCCATTCGATTGAATTAAGTATTTATTTACACTGAAGATCATTAAAATATTTTTCCTATTTTAGATAAGATCAACCAGAAAGATTTATTGAATCGACCAATCACTAGGTATAAGCTCGAAAAATGTTCGTTATAGTTATTTAATAAAATTTATCAAAAACTTTATACAAACCGTATGTAAAGGGTAAATACTGCTTTATACATGTTGGAGCCAAGTGGCCACTTTTGCTGCTGCTCCAATAGGGCGCCTCGACCAGGGCTTGTATCTCGGCCTTGCAGAATACCGCCCGGTGTCTGTTCTCAACATATTTCACTGGCCATACACCGTGGCAATGCAGCTAGTTTAATGGGCATATTTGTGCCTGGATCGATTAAGGATGGGAGATTTTTGAAATATTTTGTTACTATTTATGTAAATATCAAAATATTGGATTAGTTATTTGAATATTTTATACTAAATATAATACTGTACGCACATTTTAATTAATTTAAATTAATTTGTTTAAAATAAGTATTTATAATTCTATATTTATCATGTCAAGAAATACATAGATGATAACAACCACCGGGAAAGAGTTGATTGCTCTCGAGCTGATAAAAAAAAAATGTTGTAACTTGCAGAAGTTTTTCGATTAATAGTGATTTTATATAATGTAATATATGATAATATATCATACATATACATAAACAATTAGTAAAAAAAATTTACCAAAAGGAGGATAACCATAGTTTTTTTCTCCTATTGCTCGTTATTAAAATATGGGACACATGTTATTTACATAGCTGGGTCTCAAGAAAATAAAAAAAATATTATATTTTACATTCATGCGTAATTAAGATATTATGTTAGTAATCATCATGAAACACTGTTATAGGGTACTGCATATTATATTGGTAATATTACATATCAAACAAAAAGATAACAATTACAAAAGTCTGAGAATTAAATCATATGTAATATGCAATGACAATTCCACGTTATTAATAGTAATTTACTTGATTTTAAATTGTCTTAATTACATACAAAAACACGTTCGTTTCTACAAAACACGTTCGTTTAGGTATCGGTAGGATCGGGTTACCTATGGGGTTAAGCAGACATTACGGCTTTTCCTTTGACTCGATGGCAAAGGGGCTTACACAACCCTGTATTTACCTCTCTCGGATATGGAACATGACGAATGGAGAGTCACGTGGTCGGTTCCGAGCTAACTCCTGAAGACCATGAGTTTTACCCTTAGTCGCCTCTAACGACACCCACAACAGGAATGGGGTGGGCAGATTCTTACGCTGCTACTACGTCAACTTAAATTTAAACCTAAAAAACTAAATTCAAGGCTTTTTTTTTATAGGAAAGGCGACAAACGAGCAATGGCTCACCTGATGGTAAGTGATGAAGTGCAAAATCGAGGCTCACCTGATGGTAAGTGATCACCGTCGCCCATGTACATCCGCAACACCAGAGGTGATGCAATGCTCAATGCCGAATATCCCTAAGGATATTTGGGAGAAGGAAGGGAGGATGGGACGAGGGAGTGCGCCTCCGGTTACCTCACTCATCGAACGAAACGCAGAAGCACAAAATGCCTTTATTTCACGCCGATATTCTGCGAGGCCGTGGTATCAACCCGGTCGAGCCAGCCCATTTGAGCAACAGCAATAGCCGCCGCTAGGCTATGCCACTTTAAAAAAAAGCTAAAAGGATGCAACTATTATTGATCAAGTTATTTCTGTATATTACTTAGCATGACTAGCAATATACTGTATCTTACTATTCTGTTACTGCTCTAAGTCTATCTAAGTAAATATTGGCACATGAAACAGCTTATGGGTCATGTATATTTTATTGTTTTACAAGCTTATTACTCATAAATGCAGGATTAATCTAAACATTGTGTAAAATTAAACTTAATGTGAATTGAAAAAAAAAGTGTATAGCAGATGTTTATGCCGCTACCACAGGTATATAGCGGTTAGGTACATGAAATAGGTTTTCACTTACAAAGTCAATATTAAAGAGCTTATTTCAAAATCGGTATATAACTGTATGTACTTGGAATCGCTATGTGTATTACTCATAACAATTAATACGTACCGTGGCCTAACTGCCTATTATATCCGACGGGACATTAATTATTTTAATTGTAACTTAACATCAGAACCGTACCATTTAATAGCAACAATGTCTATAAATCTAATATAATCTGTCGTATAGTGGCAATACACCACTGATATTTTCTTTTTAATCTGAGGGGTTTCACATGCACCAGGCCTGTCATAGAACCTCTGTTAGAGCCAGGCAGATTCAGAGGCAGCCAAATAAGGTAAATAAATTACAATATCTGGTAATGGATCCCGAAAACACCGCCATGAAGTTTCTGAATGAACTGCTGAAAACAGGGCAAATTGTTTATTGGTTATAAGATTATGTTGGATTGAGTATAACGATTTAACAAGAAAAGTCAGTGTTTGTACTACACTACCAGGAAGTGGAGTATAAAACAGTTTTTTCAACAGGATTTTAATAGTTGTCAACATTATAAAATAGTTCTTACCAACTGTTTGTTTCTTTATGCAACTCTTTTCGTATACTGTACTTGTATATTTAATGTACTTTTTTGTACGCGGTAGAGACAAGCGGCGGTTTTTACCTCTTTCGCTCGAATGGGCCGGCTCGACCGGTGTAATGGTACCGCGCCTAGCAGAATACCGGCGTCAAGTAGAGGCATCGTGTGCCTCTGGGTTTCGTTCGGTGAGTGAAGTAACCGAGGCCCACACCCCTTCCCAATGGGGTAGGACGAGGAGAGGAATGCCTCTCCTCGTCCTTCCTCCCATGTCCCAAAATACCCTAAAAGGCCTGCAACGCGCCTGCAGCCCATCTGGTGTTGCAGAAGTACATGGGCGACAGTATCTCGGTATTACGGGTCATTTACCATCAGCTAAACCGCTTACTCGTTTCGCGCCGTTCCCTTAAAAAAAAAGTCTGACATCAGTTCAGTTTATTGTTGTTCATCCTGGCGATGACGTCTTTTTTTTTTTTTATTTATTTATGTACACACAAAAAGGCATAAAAAACAATAAAACATAGTATTAGTACAAGGGTACTACTTATTCCATACATTGAAATTTCTTCCAGCAGACCCTAACAGGAAATTTTATTGAAATGGCAAACTTAGTGCGTACATTTCATAATATGTAATATATAATAAATACATAAATAATATGTATACAATTAAATAAATAAGATTACATATAATTAAATAATATACATAGATATATTTAAATGAATATATACATATATATATATATACATGCATGCATACATAGTCGTAAATATACATATATATTCCATTAACACGAAGCTTAGTAGTGGTCCTTTACACGTTTCTTAAATGAAAGTATAGTTCCGGAATCTCTTATGGTAGGTGGTAGTGAGTTCCACAACCTAACTGCATGGACTGCAAAGGAATGGGAATAAAAACTGGACTTATGGATAGGATAATTAAGGAGAGTCCAGACATGCGATCTGCATGGCACATTTGGAGGGTGAACGAAGGAAAATAGGTTCCTGAGGTATGACGGAGAGGATGGGTTATAACATTAAAGGAGATATAATAATCGAGTGTTCCTGCGAAGTCGAATTGGCAGCCACTTGAGGGTCTTGCGAAACTGAGATATTCGGTCAAATTCTTGAGTCCAAAGATGAAACGGATTGACAGATTTTGCAAGCGTTCAAGTTTATTTAGTAGCTCCTCTGTAGCATTCAAATAGCAGGCATCAGCGTAATCTAATATGGGCTGAATAAGAGTAAGTGCTAGTGTGATTTTAGTTTTAAATGGCAAGAGATTTTGAAGGCACTTCAGCGAATGCAGGGTAAAGTGAACTTTTAGACTAATCACAGCAACGTGCGCGGACTAGGATAAATGTTGATCAAAAGTCACACCTAAGTTTTTAACAGTATTGGCATAGGTTATAAGAATGCCATCCAGACACACGCAAGGTACTGTTGAAAAATCTAACTTGTTTCGTAGGTGTTTGCTGCCTATTATTAAGGCCTTTGATTTGGCAGGATTTACTAAGAGGCCAAAGGAGTTAGACCATTTACTTATGCGTGATAAATCGGAGTTCATAGCACCGATTGCCTCATTAGTATCACCCACTGCGAAATGTTGATACAACTGCAAGTCATCCGCGTAAGGATGGAAGTTGGATGTGATAACACTCGTAACGGAGTTAATGAAAATAGAAAATAAAAGAGGAGAAAGGACGCCACCCTGAGGCACGCCCGCACTGATTTCAGACCAATCAGAAAAAGTGTCATTAAGGCGAACACATTGCGAGCGGCCCCGAAGATATGAATCAAACCATGCAATGCAGGAGGGGGAAAGATTTATGGACTCAAGGATCCGAATCAGAATATCGAAACCTACTGAGGTAAAGGCACTGCTAAAGTCTAACAAGACTAGAAGTGAGAGAGACTTGTTGTCCATAGTAAGTTTTAATTTATCAAGCTATGTATCACTGTATGTTTTCCGAATAAAATAAAATAAAATAAAATAAAATAGCGTAACGAATATCATCAGTGACTTTAAGTAATGCAGTGACAGTACTATGACCAGGGCGAAAGCCCGACTGGTAAGTAGAGAGCAAAGAATTGGAAGACAGGAAAGTTGAAAGTTGTCTGTGGATAATATGTTCGAGAACTTTTGAGAGAAAGGGTAAAATGGATATGGGTCGAAAATGAGACGGAAAAGAAGGATTAAAGATCTTAGGTAAGGGAATAATTTGGGCTTGTTTCCAGGTCGAAGGAAAGGATGAGGATGATATGGAGTAGTTGAATATGTGAGTAAGGATTGGAAGAACCAAAGGTAGAACTAGAGTAATCAGTCTCGAGTATAGTCCATCATTACCTACAGCAGTCGAGGAAATGGCTAAAATAGATTTATTAGCTTCTTCCTCGGTCACAAAGGAAAGGAAAAAAGGAGTAACAAGTGGTGCCGGAAGATTAGATAATTCGAGTAAGGTGTTTGACTTAGCACAGGGATCTAACGTCACAGGAGGAGTGGAGAAATGTTTATTTAGATCGTTTACCCCGAAACTTATGCAATCCGAGACAGAAGATCTATCGACACCAACAGAACGAAGAAATTTCCACATCTCAGTAGAATTTCGATTATTAAGAGAATCATGGAAGTAGTGTCTTTTTTCATCTCGACACAGGTGACTGCAGCGGTTTCGTAAAACTTTGAAACGTGTTAGATTAGTTTCAGTTGGACAACGTTTATACCTTCGCCTGGCTTTGTCTCTTCGAAACATTAGTTCTCTAATATCATGCGTAATCCAAGGCGCAGGATTCCGCTTCATCTTAACCCGTTTCAGCGGAGCATGGTAATTGTATACCTCTAAAATTTTATTCATAAACAAATCAACCTTCTCGTCAATACCGATACTGTCAACAACAGGAGTCCAATCAATATCACCTATATCGCGTTTTAGTGCCTCAATGTCTATACTCTTATAACTACAAAGAAGCAGGGATTGGGACTTCTGCTCGGGTGGACGGAGGCGATAAGAGAGGTAGATTAAATCATGATACGAGAAAGTGGCAGTTAGCTGCCCATGCGAAATAACACTGTCAGGTGAAGAAACAATCATAAGGTCAAGAAAAGAAGGGTTGCAGTTGGGAAAATGGAGAGTTGCAGAAAGTGGAAGTAAGTGAAGGTTAAATGAAGATAGCAGGGTCAGAAGTTTATTGCATCGAATATCGTTTTTGATAAGGCAGGTGTTGCTCCCATTATAATAATATGATCATAAATCGGTGCGTAATCAGTAAGGACTTGGTCAAAAGTATCGAAATATTCTATGTTCATGTTAGGACTATAAAAAACCGCTAATAGCATTTTTACATGGTTGAAATTTATTTCTATAAAAAGGAATTCAGCAGATGCAGAATAAATGGAAGAAAATGCGCTGATAAGTTTATGAGAAATATCAGAACGAAGATATATGGCTACCCCACCGCAGCCTTTTCCTATTCTGTCATTTCGGATAAGGACAAAGCCAGGTAGAGCAAATTGCGCAGAAGGGAGAGATGGTTTGAGAAACGACTCAGAAATGAGTAAGGCATCTAGATGAGCGCTGCTAAAGGATGCCAGAAGATCGGAGTAATGACGAGGAACACTCTGAACATTGATGTGGGCAACGTTGAAATTATTTGGAGATTCAAAACGAAGAGAGGATATGTGGTCATGCAGAGTTAAAGAAGTAGATGACTCACTGTCCGCACTAACAAAACTACTTGTAGATGATGAACATGAAAAGAAACTATCTTCAAAAACGGCGAGATTTTCCATAGTGCTAATAGTAATATTGATATAATATAATAAGGTACAAAATATAGTATAATGATAAAAATATAAATAATAAAAATAATAAAATAAATATATTTCAAATAACCTACTAATTTAAATAAAGTATTAAAATTTAAAACTAAAAAAAATTAAAATTATCGCTTAAATCCCCAGACACTAAACTATACTGAAAAATATTTAAGTAAAAAAAAAAGCCAACAATGAAAATAAGGCTACTGAAATTAGACTAAGAACATCACTGATTTAAAACTAAACGTTACTACAAGAAAGTCAACAATTGAAAGTGTATTACTATAATAACTACGAAAGTAAGATTAAAATGATCTAAGTAACTACCATATTGAAAATAACTACTACATGGTAACATTTCATATTGCACACTGAGCTCATGGCAGAATAAAATTTCACATAGTGGTTACATTTTAAAATGTCAGTGAGTCAACGTCAGTGATAAGTTTGACAGATGTCAATTGTAATATTAAAAGCAAAATAATATACAAAGCAAATATTCACTACATAACACTATTATATATATATTAAGTACCATAAAGTACTCTGTGCGCAACACCAATGAAGTTATAAAGATACACTTTGTAAACAATTACCAAATAGGCTAAAAAATCATAGTTAACGAAATACTAACATAAAATATCTAAGAAGCGAAATAATTTAAAATGCAGCTTGTAACAAAAGTGATACCTGAGTTAACTGGAATTAAACAATGATACCAATACAGAGTAATTAGTTGCGTCGTCGAGTCTTCCGTGGAGCATTTGCAGCAGATTTGGAAGCAATATCCTTTGGGGAAACAGGTTCCTTGGACTGGCCAGAGTCGCCAGTAGTTCCAGAATCTACTGTATATAGACGAATAAGAGGCTTTAACTCTGCCATTGATTCAATCTTCCGACGAGTCTTATCGGGAAGAATTATAACGATTTTGCCTTCAACTGACCAGCTGTGCCACGGTGAAAACTTTGTGCCTAGTCTTTGTCAGAAACTCGGATATAGCAATACCTGAACCTTTCAAAGAAGTTTTGCAGTCCCAAACAAAGCGGCGACTCTCGAAATTTCCAAATCTGATGAGCACTGGGCGTGTTGAAGCTTGAGAAGATCCTAAACGGTGGCATACTTGTATATCGTCTATTTTTAAATCGGGCACCTTCATTCGATCCGATAATAACTTAAAGACAGACTCATGCAATTTCTCGTTCTGTCTTTCTGAAAAACCATGGATTAGCAGAACTTTTCTCCTCATCGCTGTTTCATGTTTGTCAAGGCTGAGTGCAAGTAAATCCAACTGCGTTTTGAACAATGACAGAGATTGACAAACAAAGGATTTGAAATCGAAGAATTTTTTGGATAGTGAAGCAATATCTGAATGAACTGGCGTGGATGCAGTTGTGGCCTGATGTCAGAAGCTTAAGTTCATACTCACGCATTCGTGAACCAAATAATTTTTCCAGTTCTTCGATATTATTTACAACTGGCTGGTCCATGTTAGACAGATGTGGAAAATAGTGGTTATTTAATTTAAAATAAGAGAGATGTTAAGTACAGTAAGTGCAGGTGGATTTCAGCGTACTTTTAACACATTAAATTTGTGAATAAAATACTTTATATTATTTAAAACATTAAAAAAACACTTAGCACACTAAGCTTGCGTGTTTACGATGCGCCTACCCGCAAACTCTTTATTAAAATATGTATGGCTATACCATTTTTAAAGTCGCCTTTCACCTCTGTGTCTCTAATCCCATGCGATAAAATCACGTGTTTAAGGAATTCTCTTTTCTAAAGCTAATTTAGTAGAAGGTTTTTTTGTTTATATATGTAATGTCTTCTGAGTTACTGATTGGATGGATCGTCAGTTTGATTGACCATACCTTTTGTTAATCTAGTATCAATCGATCTTCAGTATGATTGTGATGATGCCCGACTGAGTGTGTAACCTACCCTCTGTCACTACAGAACACTCAAAGGGCGAAAATATTAAAATCCTTCAGATTCAATTGCATAACCAATTACATTTAACAATGCACATTATTTAATTATTTGTTTAGACATTTAACTTTGTTATCTATGTGTATTTTGAATTTTGATGTTTAATACTACAACAGTCTACCTATGTGTCACATCCTTACTGCATATACAGTGGTTGGTAAATTCAATTCAAGACCGGAAATCGCGCTTCTCCTTCGAAAGCGCCAACGAGTCTGCAAAAAGAAAGAAGAGACCACAGCTAACCCACCGGCTACTCAGTGCGATAATACTAGTGTTTTAGTTATTATTATCATCAGATAAAGACCGTCAATCATTTGACCTACAGAGACTTGGCTAGGAATTGTGTTAGATATGAATGATATATTACACCGTGACTCATACCCCTGCACTATTACTATAACGTAGTCACTTGAACGCAAATCTTGAAGCGTTTAGAGCGCTAAAAATACAGACACTTATGAAGAGCGTCTGTTTCTTAGGACATTTGTAATCCAATATATAAAAATATATATTTTTTAATACGATACAAATTACTGTTACTCGAACTAAACATATTTTTTTTTATTTATTACATCCACAAAACTTAAAAGCGTATTACATTTTTACTATTTACTCTTTTGTCAATTTACTATTCTCTATTTCGATGATTAGCTTTAATGACGCCATTATCAAAACTTGGAGTAGTAAGCAGAAATTGTTCAATACTTGAGATAAGTAGGTAATTTGCGGTCATAATTGTTGGTTGTTTGCATATTTTTATTCACCATCATCTTTTCTCAAACAATGAATTTTGGATCGAAATTTCAAATTGTGTATCAGGTTTCTCATATTAGAAAAGCGCATTTCAGTGGGGGCCGCCTTTATTTAACTATCTCATCTCATCGACCATACAACAGCCGAAGAATTAAATTATACCCTCTCAGTTCTCCTACGCCGCCAAATGGAAATTTGAAAAATGACTCCGTAGACGTTGGGTGTGTCGTTTCACCACGATAATGTGAATCAATCAAAAATCAAGGAAACAAAATCATTAACTTGATTTTTATTTCCCCCCTCACTCCTAAATATCGCACTCGCAAAAACTTTTTTTTTTAAAGGGAATGAGAAAATTGGAGAAGCGTTACAGTGATAAGCCGTTTTATTGTAATTTCTGAGAATTTTTTTGATTAATCCTCGTATAAATAAATTGAAGTATGGCGGCGGCGCAAGAAAAGTCTGTCACTCCCTTCCTTCCCGTGGATCTTCTAATAGTCTACCAAGGATAAAGCCTCAAAAGTTTCGTACTCGACAAATGGCAAATTTACCATTTTATTTTCCGCACGGAACATAAATATTTTATTATAGTATATTATACTTAAGAGTGGAAGAGCGAAGCGGCGGCTTTTGCTGCTGCTCGAACGGGCCGGCTCGACCGGGTTGATACCACGACCTCGCAGAATACCGGCGTGAAGTCTAGGCATCTTGTGCTTCTGCGTTTCGTTAGGTGAGTGAGGTAACCGGAGGCCCACTCTCCCTCCTCATCCCTCTCCTTATCCCTCCCTCCCATCTCCCAAATACCCTTTTTTGTTGTTTGACCGCGGCGCCTGTTTTTCTATAGGTTTTATAAGGAGCGCGAATAAGGGTATTTCTTTCTCTCTTTGATTGTATGGTCTAGAAATAATTGTTCCGGGTCTGGATGTTTGTACAATTTACATAAATTTCCCCCAGGACTAGGTACAAATTCTTTTAGTAGAGGTAACGTTCTAAGAATTATAAAAAAGCCTTTATAGATAAGCTCTGGGTGTGATGTGTGATTTAGGTTTTCACACCTACGCTCTCGAAGAGGAACGCATCCTCCGAGTGGTGCTAAGAAGCATCCCGAGAGAAATCTCAACCGACAGCGTCCTGGAGGACCTTAAATCTTCAGGCCTTCCCGCCTTGAACGTCTACAGGATGTTCAACCAGCGCTCAAAGAAGAAGTATAATGTAGTCATGGTGCACCTCCAACAAAACCATGAAGGCAACAAAATTTTTCAAATTAAGTCAGTACTCGACTTAGAAGGCATAACGGTGGAGGCACCACGCAAGCGGTCCACCATCGGGCAATGCCATCGTTGCCAGCTGTACGGGCACTCGGCCCGTAACTGCTACTCTCGCCCACGATGCGTCAAATGCCCGGGGGACCATATAACCACCGATTGCCCCATACCTAAGGGGTCGGAAAATACACCCAGTTGCGTTCTATGCGCAACTGTAGGACACCCCGCCAATTACCGCGGCTGCCCCAATGCCCCAGGTAACAAACGCATAAAGGGAAGAAAGGGCACCAGGGGAGCGCCCCAGAGGGCGACCCCAAGGCCCCAGCCGAAATAACCCGAAGCTAGTCCCTGCTCCAATGCCTGCCAATGCATGGGTCAAACCCCTGCAAATGGTGGCAAGGGCCCAGAATACTCCCGCTCCATACGCAGCGGCTCCCGCTCCATCCGTAGCGGCTCCCGCTCCCTCCGTAGGGGCCCCCGCTGCTTCCGTAGCGACCCCACATTCGCCCTCAGCGGCTCAAAAAACCGCACCTAAACCAGCGGCCCCAGTCAAGTTGGTCCTCAAAGCCTCGCCGACAGTAGGTTAGTCTACAATGTCGGATATGGCTGACCTTTCACAGCTATTGCACATTTTCGGTGCAATCGATATGTCAGAGGTCAGGACTCTCGCGGAAAAAACCCGCGTAGCAACATCCCCAATGGAGCTAATGAAAGCTCTTACTGAACATCCCTCAGTATATGAGGCCTTCAGTAACCTTATCAACAAAAAGTAAATATTAACTTTACTTACCCTCTTGGAGGCCTCGCCCCCACCTCATCATTTTTTCAGTCTGTAGCCACTTCCAATGGAAGGTACAAGATGTAGAGTTAAACCCCAATCCCTAGCTGTCGGCTTCTTCAACGCAAACGGCTTAAACAAACAGATGGACGAAGTAAGAGAATTTATCTCAGTCCATCAGCTAGACATTATGTTAATACAGGAGTCCTTGCTCAAGTCTAACATACGCGACCCCAAAATTGCTAATTACCGCTTAGTTAGGAACGACCGCCCCGCTCGCGGAGGTGGCACGTTAATATATTACAAAGCGTCACTACACTGTGTGCCAATAGATTTACCTAACCTTGTAAATCTGGAAGCCTCAGGTTGTAAAATCGCAATGACAGGCCATCAGCCCATCACTGTGATATCAGCATATCTCCCGCCTAGTAAAATCATCTTAAGGGGCGACATCGAGGCACTGCTCAATTATAGCGACTCGGTGATAATCGCGGGAGACCTAAACAGCAAGCACTCTGCTTGGAACGCTGAAAAGGAAAATAAAAATGGAGTTGCCCTCCTATCTCTAAGCCTAAAGTTAAATTTTGATATAATCGGTCCTCTAGAACCAACAAGAATACCAACACAGAGGAACCACAGCCCGGACATACTAGATATCGCTCTCCTAAAGAACGTATCTCTCGCGCTAAGACATATAGAAGTTCATCTGAACTTAATTCAGACCATCGCCCGGTCATAATGATGCTAGGACAGCCCCACGCAGAGGTCACTAGGACCAAAACCGTGAGAGACTGGAGTAAGCTCGAGAAATATCTCGAGTCTACTGATTCCCCCGAGCTAGCGCTTATTCCGGACATAGTTAATAATAAGGAAACGGCACTATCCGCTGTCGATCACCTCACCTCTCACCTTAAAACAGCCGTCCGAGTATCCTCCAAGCAGGTCAAGGCAGCGAATGATCGCCGCTTTGAACTGCCCTCGGAACTCAGGCAGCTGCTGAGAGAGAAAAATGCTGCCAATAGGGCATATGACCGTTACAGGACTGACGCAAACCGCGTCAGGATGCGCCAACTCCAAAGGGAAGTTAAAGAGCGCATGGCTGAGATGAGAGAGCAAAGGTGGGACAGGCTCATGGAGGACATCACGCCCTCTTACACTGCTTACTGGCAGTTCTCGAGGGCAATGAAATCCGAGTCGGTTGCGTCGATGTCCCCTCTAATCAGCCCCGGAGGTCAGATAGCGTTTGACGATCTAGATAAAGCCGAATGCTTAGCCGACAGCTTGGAGGACCAATGTTCTCCCAGCACCCAGCCCACGGATCCCGCCCACATTCAGAATGTGGACGAAGTTGTATCGCAAAGGTCTACGCAGCCACTAACGGGAGAACCACTTCCGCCTACCTCACTAGTAGAGGTTAAAAATGTAATTAAAAATCTAAAGACCCGAAAGGCCCCGGGTGCCGATGGAATCTCTAATAAATTAATTAAAACGCTCCCTAACACGCTAATGTTAGTAGCGATCTTCAACGCCCTCCTTACAAGCTGCACCTTTCCTGATTCCTGGAAAGAGGCGCATGTAATAGGGATCCATAAACCCGGTAAACCAAAAAACCAGGCCTCAAGCTACAGACCCATTAGTCTCCTCAGTGCACTGGGGAAAATCTACGAGCGTATCATACTCATCCGTCTCAAGGATAGCGCTCAATCACTAAATATCATCCCAAATGAGCAATTTGGCTTTCGAGCTAAACACTCATGTGTCCAATATGTGCACCGCCTCACGGAGCACATACTTGAGCACCTAAGTGATAGTCCCAAAAGCAGCGTAGGAGCTCTCTTCTTCGATGTCGCGAAAGCGTTCGACAAAGTCTGGCACAACGGTTTGATCTTCAAACTGTACACCCTAGGGGTGCCTGACAGGCTTGTGCACATCATCCAAGCCTACTTGTCAAACCGCACCTTCCGATACAAAGTGGAGGGTACCCTCACCAGCATCAGAGACGTAAAAGCCGGCGTTCCGCAAGGCTCTGTCTTCTCTCCCACTCTCTATACGCTTTATACGAGCGATATACCCACAGACAATAATAAGAAAGTGGAACTGGCTCTATTCGCAGATGACACTACTCTTTACACACCCGACTTCAATGTATCTAGAAAATACATTCGACTCCAAGCCGCAGCCACCGCCCTTAGCGATTGGTTCAGGACTTGGAGAATTGACATTAACCCTGAAAAGAGCAAAGCGGTCTTGTTCAACAGGAAGCATGTGTCAAACCAACCCAATAAATATAAAAATATTACCTTAAATGACAAACCCATCCCATGGGTGTCAGAAGTTAAATACCTTGGAGTTACCCTAGACCGTAAACTCAACTTCAAGAAACACATAAAAACAGTCAGGGATAGAGCGGCCTTTGTGTCCGGCCGCCTCTACAACCTAACCAACAGCCGCAGCAAAATGGCACTTAAACACAAAATGAGTTTATATAAGACTTGCGTGCGACCAGCATTGTATTCGCGCATGTGCCCAAAACTCGGCTGAGCCCTCTTCAAGCGATTCAAAATCGCTTCATGCGCCGCGCAACCGGTGCACCCCTATATATGCGGAATGTAAACTTACACCGCGATCTCCAGATGCCTACTATGGCAGCCCTTTTTAAAAAGTTCTCTAAAAACTATTTTGAGAGAATCAAAACGCACCCCAATCCGTTAGTGGCAGCGTTAGGTAATTACACACCTGCGCGCAACACAACACTCCGCCTGAGGCGCCCCAAAGATGTCATCACGGACGATGATGATAGAATCACAACGATCAACAACGCGTACGCGGTTGCGTCGCATCACACCAGCAGCACAAGCACCCACACTAGCCAGGTCCTACGGCTAACACAGCGGGATAGACTTCGTCGCCATCACTTCATGACCCTCCAGAGATTTATTCGAGGTAGAGGTCGTTACTAAGCCATACATTAAGGCGGTCCCAGATGAGGTCACCTACCTCCCGTCGGGGCCCTCGGATCGCCTAGCCCCCTAATATTGGACGTTTTCTTTCGTTCTAGGGGATGCAGCGCTTCACACCAGCAGTCATCATCGACCTTCGTTAAACTTGCGGGCCTCTGTCCCCGCAAGTCTCTTTAGACGAAGCTGTAAAGGCCTCCGGGCCAACAGCAATGTGGATGGGTTTTTAGTCGGTATGTTTCTCCTTCCGAGATCCGAGTCCGACATAACCCGTTGGGAGGCCTCCCGGCCAACAACGGGTATGATTAAATCATTTTCCCTCCACCGGAAAAAAAAAAAATTATGTGTGATTGTGGTTGTGCTATTTAAGTCTTTACAGCGATTTATTCTATAGTATTAATCCCGGAGTAGGATAAAATTTTCCATTACAAATAGTCGCAAGCTGCTAAACATAATTGTATAGTTTATTCACATAGTTATTAACATATTCATGGGTCAACACATACGTTTGTTCCACCATATTCCAGCATGAGTGCAAAGTTTTCCTATCACTAAATTTAAAAAATGTATTAAACAAACCTTATAAAAACGGTTATTATAATATAAAGGAATATATGGATGATTGTAACACCTGGGAATGACTTAATCGCTCCCAAGCTGTTTCTAAAAGTTTCATTATAATATCAAAAATTTGAAAAAAAGAAAACCGCCGGTTGCTTCTCCGGATGAAAGAGATTATGAATAAAAAATAAGATTATGAAACGATGGATTAAAATAAAAAAAAGAATCACTTTTGACAAATTAAATTTATGTTCCTATGTCGAAGAATAAAGATTTTGTTTTGACTTGATTGGAGTTAAAACCCGAAAATCGTTTCGGACTTATCATAATAAGGACTAGCAGGCAAATTGTTTTGATACGCACGAATTGTTCAGACTATAATTGATATTGGTGCTAACTTTATGATGTCTTTATCGACCATGACAAATTATTCACAGACAGACGTCTGATATACACCACAACCGGCGTTTAGTAAATTTCTATCAAAGCGTA
This sequence comes from Bhutanitis thaidina, assembly GCA_029286595.1. NCBI lineage: Eukaryota > Metazoa > Arthropoda > Insecta > Lepidoptera > Papilionidae > Bhutanitis > Bhutanitis thaidina. The sequence goes on from JAGSMS010000022.1 coordinate 4,434,316, forward strand.
AATAAACAAGCATATACGTAGCAATATAGACGACTACGCTCGAAACGTAAACGAGAAGTGAGACTGCTGTTCGAGGTATTAATAAAACTGTATAACCATTTATTTGATCTTTATTCTATGACAGCCTGGACAAGACCACTGTACATACCATTTCCATGAAAGTGCCAACAATAGCTGACATGCCAAGCATGTATGATTTGCCAATACGTACCACGAGGAACACGAGGGTCTGTGAGGGCAATACCGGTACCCTCTCACTAGAGATGCTACTCTCTATCACTAATCTGTGGGATTTGGCTTCGGCATATTAAGATGTTTTTTCCACCATGGAGAGAGCCGCCAGAGACTGACCGTTAGGCAGCCGTGCAGGCTAAATGTCAACCGCAACATTAGAAAAAAAAGTTAATATGTTATTTAATGTAACAACTTTATTCAAGCTGAATCATATTCTAGCAGCCTGTTTTTGACCAGAAGCCAACCTGAAGTACAGCAGCGGAGAAGTGGAAAATTATAAGCACATTAGCTTTAAAGATATCGATTCAGTCTAGGTGGGTAGTATAAAGAAAGGTGGTTCATTGTTGCCAATGGCCGGACTCATTCATTTGGATTGCCAAATGAATGAGTCCGGCTGAATGAATAAGAAGTTGATTGCAACTTCTTTAAAGAACTTCGGCAGCAAAATTTAGTAGAAGCCATTTGAACGCATGACTTTTCTTACCTGTCTTGGACCTACCGTATCTTACTCTACATTAAAATGTGTAATTAATATGTTTTAGTTTACTTTGCGATAACTGCGTAAGAGAAGCCTTCATCCCATGTCGTAAAAGTGCCAAAGAGGTGAACTGTGTTCAACAGTGGACTCGTGATGAGCTGCAATTAAAGATGATGTTGAGTGTCTGAAAAAAGTAGTTAAAATAATTTATTAATATCCGAGACCACCAGCGTAGAGGCGGAACTGAATCAATAATGTGCCTAATTGCAATTGCCTATACGCGGCGCACTGCAATTATCGTTTCTCATATTCGCTCTCCGATTTTGAATTTCCAACAGACAGACGAACGAAACGGCACTAAAACGAGATAATCGAATATAAACATTATGAGTCACTGTATCGATTTACGAGTACGTATGTCTATCGATGCCGATACGCTTCAGGCGCCGATGATAGATATGTTTTCCATTATCAAATTTCGGAAGTTATAATACATAGGTAGTCTACGTCAACAACTGTAGATATAACATCACTGTAATGTCTACTGCGCAGTTACTCCAATAGAGGGGGCGATAGACAGGAATGTTCATTGAAAGAATATGGTCCAAATGTTGGCTGCTCACTAACTCTATCTAGTACCTATTTATCCCGCCATGTCATTAATCTGTGATCATGAGTTAAAAAAATTTGCTTAAACTGCAAATTTATAATTAAAAAGATATTAGATTATAATATTGTTACTGCTATTCAAAAAAAAGTATCGTTGTAAACAACTTTCATGCAAAGTTGTTTGCGAAAAACAGTAAAATAAATTGATATTGCTTCAATGAGATGGGCACGAAGTGAACTGAGTTCTGTAACCGCAACTCAAAGAGACATGCGGTTTGTAGTGAATACCTCATCTAGTCCTTAAGCACACATAGTTCGAAAGCTACATTACGAAAGGGTTCACAAAAAAGAAAGTCTGTTTACTTCCCAAAAAAAAAAAATGGGATGAAATTCGATAGTAGTTCGAATAGTTATAGCTACAACTAAATAGTTATAACTAATTCGTAGTAATAACTCACAAGTTGGCATTCTTGGATTGCCATGCAGGGGAGACGTTGTTTCCAAGCCTCAGCTTACTATCTAAACGATAGTAGTCAACAAGTTAGCTATAATAACGTACCAGTTTTTAATGCTCAAAAATTTAATTGTTTGTCCCTAAAACTTGAATAGTTAGTGGCTAAATGCGTCCTGTGTATTTTAAATTGGGTTTTCGTTGTTGGTATTTTCCAGTGATTCATTGACGTTTTTGTGTATCATTTAGCTATGTAACAAATCCACTTCTGATCTCCGGTAATGAGGTAGTGAATGTTTATTAGTAAAGTCTAATTAAGCTGTTAAAAAAGGGTACCTGCTGAGTTAGTTTCGCCTTTTCTTCTTTGTCAGATGAAGCTAATAATGTTAAGTTGGTAGATTATAAACGAAAAAACGTTTGACAAGGGAAATTTGAATTACTTAAAAGAATAAAGATTTATTCTGATCTGTGATTTTTAAATTATGTCGTTACAAATACGTTTGTTTTTGTAATACATTCGCTTATTTAACAAAATGTTATATAGAAAATTCTATCTTATCCGACTAGATTTAAAACGCCACCACTGAAGCTATTTAAATGAAACTTGCACGGATTGTGGATATAAAGTCTATGACTAATTAGCCTGTTTCTTTGGCATATTTCATTTTATCAAAATATCAGCAGCGAATTTATGGTTATGGGTTATGATTGTATACTCTTTGATGTGTTACAGATTTAGTATATTAACTTATCTATGACGTGACGTGACGTATGATATGATGTTTTGACCCGACAAGGGTTAACAAACCGTCAAGTTCATTCTTTTAGGTGTACAATAGTAAAATTTTGCTCAATTGTATTATATATGATCAATCAAATGACCGTTTTATAGTTACTAAAATAAAATCTCGTTGTCAATATTCAACAACAGTCATATCAATTAAAATAAAATAATATGTTCCATTTAATTTGTAAAAGGAATTTCCAATAACTATAAAGCATCCGAATAAAAATATGTAATAATAAACGTAAGTTTACAATTAATAATTTTTTTATAAAAATACTTAGTCAAAGAATGAAAAGGTTGAAATACTTCTGGTGGGCAACATGAAATTTGAAATTCACGCGGATTGAATGTTTAAGCTTCAGCTCGCTATTAATAATCGCATTGAAGGACACAGATCACTCATCAATAGGTATTACGCGTATTTCATCTGTCACGTTAGTTCACAGCGCAGATTTTATTTTGATTTATATTGCGATAAGATTCAGACCTCTTTTTTTACACGGTGCCTTCCATCAAAGACCAGTATCGTTCACTTGCATCACTTCTTTATGTTCCTAATTAGGAACTACATTAAGAAATGGAAAATTGGTGATAGTTAAGCTATATTGCAACAAAATTAAACTTCCCCAACAAAATTACAATTTCTTGAAACGAACATATAATAATTTTCTGATTCATTACAAGAAATTTTAATTTATTTATTAGTACATCGCTGTTACATTGCTGTACGTAAACTTCCTTCTCGAGCTTGTATTGCAGTTTCGCAAGTTACCTGGTTGTTGCTATCGGCGCATCGATCTACATCAAAGACGCCGATTTAGAATTCAATCAGTATAATGTTATTTTTACTATTTACGTATTTTTTCACATTCGATACATACATTCTATGTCCAAAATCATGTCAATAAAGATAAACGTGATGCTCCATATGGTAGCGTAATTTAGTCACAGTTTTGTAGCTTATATTTTTAAAATCTTTCTGAAGAGTCTTCCTGGCCGATTGCTTCCACGGCGACAACCTTCAAATAACTGGACGATAGACAGGAATGTTCATAGAATACTCTTCTAGTTGTCGGAAATCTCTTTGTTAATAGGAGTTAGAATACAGCACAGAAGCAACAAGCGTCCCGACGCCGAGCGTCACGTCAAAACTGCAGCGTCGTTGCTCTTTTAACTTTTTACTTGCGAGCTTCCTGCTCGCGATGCTTTTCCGCCGAAGCTGTAATTTTCCGGCCACCGGGCCAACAGCGTATATCTAATCCGTGGGGATTTTAGGCCACTGCCTTCAGTCATAGACACCTTTGCCCCACGTGAAACAAAAATAAAAATGAGTTATAATTAAAAAAAAATTCTATCAACAATAAAATAGCAAGAGCACTATCTCACGCCGCTACGTGCCATGAGACGTGCTAAAATTAAATCATCGAGAGTTCCGTACAACCACCATCGTAGGCACGATTAACTTGATCGCCATTTTGAATTTGATTTTAGTGTAAACTCTAACGTAAAACGTAAATCACACCCAGTTACACGCTTGTAAATAGAATAAATAATAATAAATGTATAAACAGAATACATATGTCTGTTTATAGGAAAATGCATAAACAAAAAACGGTAAAAAAGCCGTTTCTTGTATCCTTTATGTATATTTCTTTTACTTTAATCACCATAATGAAAATTTCTACTGGCTACCTATTACGGTTCAAAAGATACAGTCCTTTAAAGGTAAGACTGATGGACGAAGGGGCGGACTTACAGACGGCGAAAGCTTAGTTATAGCTACTGAACCCTAAAATTAACCTTAACCCAAAAAATTACATAAATGCAATTTCCTCACAGAAAGTGCAGGAAACCATGAAAGTGCGAAAGCGAAGAGAGATTCGATTCGCGTTATTATTAATTGATTACAACTAATTGTAACTTTCCCACCCCCATTCCTTTCTTCCCGTTAGTGTCTTAGAGGCGACTAAGGGAAAAGCCTTGAAAATCGCAATGGCTGCCAACTGATAGCGGGATAACCAACTAGAAAAATACTAGACCAAAGTTAAACAGACAGATGACAGCTGGTGCCCGTCTAAGGTACGAGATCTCTGGTAGTGCGATTGCCAATCCCTTTGCAGAGCGTGGCGATTATGACAAATCATACTCCTTATGGAAGAGATCTAGGTTCTGCAGTTGAACTATTTACATGCTGTTAATTTCTAATTTTAAATCTCAGCTCTCTCTGTCTGCAGCTTAGTGCAGTATAACTGCTGTGTGTCGGTATGAAGAGTATACAAAACTTCACGTGCTATAACAATAGAAACTCTTTTGTTACGACTTAACGTAGTGCTTGTATACTCTTTGGTTATGGCACGGAAGAATACAGGTATTCTATCTCAGCCTATAGACATATAAGTTCTTATTCTATGATCCTCAGAAATGACAATGCACCTATAGTATTCTTTGTTTAAGTTGTTTGCGTCCAAGAACTCGAGTAAGGATATAAATCAGGTGAACTGTTAGCTCCAAAAAATAGATAATAAAAAAAATCCTGTAACAAAATTAAAACCTCTGTTGCGTAATGACTAATGACGCATAAAAGTCGATCAGTGTACTGTAACAAGTTATACAGCGATGGCACATCGACGTTAATGATTATACAACGGAAGGCACGTCAGATATCGGCCTCTGGTGTTGCCAGTTATAATTAAGACATGAGGAATTTAATATTAAAAAAGGGCGATCATCCGTAATTTTTCTTAATTATGTTTATTTTTCAAAATAACTGTAAATATTAAATATTTTACGAAAAAAAAAGATATAATATGGGATATGAATCCACTATATAAATATATTCTATAATCAAGAATATTATATCAATCAGATATACGGAGTTTCAGTTAATCCAGCTAAAGGTGGATAACCTTGGCTTGGGAGTTACAGACTGGAGAAAACAGCCGTAAAGTCATTGCTACCTTGCATTCAATTTGTCGTCTTCAAAAGGTCCTACCTTTCTAAACCAAACTGATGCTTCACTTATTTTACCCATTAACTATTATGCAGATGTGTGATATCTAATTCCACCGCAATATCTTGTCACTAAATAGGATGTATAACTAAACTAAATAATTGTATGAGATTTATTTGCCGTTTGCATAAGTGTGCAAGATGGTCTTTGTGTCTTCGTCTTATTCGTATCGGTAACAGCAGTTCGGTACCACGTGTACGAACCGTGCCATGATATTTGTATATCGTCATGTAATGTTAATATTTACTCATATGGTTGGGTTGTATAAATAAATACATATATAAGTACATATATAAGTAATATTTTATAAATTATATATATAATAAAATTAAATAGATAATTAAAACCCAACCAGATGGAAGCCCCCGGCAGGGGAGACCAGACGGCCGAGGGTTAGGGAGAAAGGGAAAGAAACCGGCGGACAATGCGAGCGGTATCGAGTAGCACTGCCTTCTGCATTTGAGCTCGGAGCGGTCCGTCACGGAGTCCCAGCCGCCTCAGATGTTCCGAGAGGCTTAATGTTAATAAATAATGTTAATATTATTATTATTATTATTATTTTATGGAAGAGACGGCAAACGAGCAAGCGGTTCACCTGATGGTAAGTGATTACCGTCGCCCACATACATCTGAAACACCATAGATGCTGCAGGTGCGTTGCCGGTCTTTAAGGATATTTGGGAGATGGGAGGGAAGAGAAGGGGAATTGGGAGGGGGTGTGGGCCTCCGGTTACCTCACTCACCGAACGAAACGCAGAAGCACAAGATGCCTCTACTTCACGCCGGTATTCTGCGAGGCCGTGGTATCAATCCGGTCGAGCCGGCCCATTCGAGCAGCAGCTAAAGCCGCCGCTTAGCTCTACCACGCTTAAAATATAAATAATATATATAAAATATTATGTTTTGATTGCTTGATTTATGAACTATTTTATTAGGAATGTCGTGCCGATTCATTCATTTTGTAATTTATTATAATACACAACATCAGTAAATTGAACTTTTCTCCGTCTTAAGACTGACTACATTACATAGGTAATAAATAAAATCGTTTGACTATGCTATTTATGGAAAATGTAAGTGTTAATATATATAATTTATTTTGATTGTTATGTCTTAAGATCTTATTTCTTTAATCAGAAGGTTTAAATTAGTTGGTTGTTATTAGTGACACTCTACAAGTATTTCTCTCAAGTACCTATAACTTGCTCTGTTCCACGCGCACTCAATTTGGATTTCGGATATAATCGACATCAGACGGAGTACCAAAGTCTACCGCCTTGGATCTCCAACGTTACATATTGCAGTTTGTTTCGATATCCAATACATATTAAGTGTATAGTTCATGTACGTTTACGTATATCTATGTAAGTACTGTATTGCCCTTGCCTGCATCAACTAAAAGCATTCAGCGCTTGGATCTCGTGCAGTGTGGACATATGCTCAATAGCTCAGATCCGCTCACGATTATCTTCAGTAGTGGTTTAATTTTAACGATGTTTTTTTATTCTTCGACGTAAGAAAAATAATTTCGTTTTCGTCAAATCTTTTTACTTTTTTACAATTTACCACAGTTTCGTAACGAGGTTCTATTCGAATATATTCAATATCATCGAATAAAAGGTATGGTCCCCATAGGCAACTGAAAGCATATCACGAGAATATAGTGATTCATACAATTAAAGTACAAGTGCACTGAAAACTCGAGAAGACCTACCTCCACAAGCAGCACCTGTTTATGTCACTCTCCTCAAATAATAAAGGGAAGTGGACGACCCGTCACACGACTCCGTCTCAAGCAGAGGTCACTAAGCGAGCAGCATTTATTTCCATGGGCAACATGCGCCTCTCGACAGTGCGCTTCGTTTCTGTCTCCAGTTCCCTTGCCGTCTGACTCTCTTACTCGAAATGATAGAGGAACGTTCAGATATGCTTGACGCCCTCGAGAAATTGATTAAGTTCGCGTTCCTGGAAGTTAGAGACAAAATTACGGTTCAACGTTGTTTAAGTTTATAATAATTGCACATAGGTACATTATTTTCTTTCCATTGTATTATATGATTCAGTTCGCAACAAATACTCCTTAGAAAAAGTCGTTAATTTTCTTTGCATCAATATTAACTACGTATGGTCGAATTAGATCTGTGTCAAGAAGTTGTTTACTACATCTCAAAGTAAAAGGCAATTGCTTAACTATTGAAATCTACTATCTTTTAAAATTTGAATAAAGATTTCTTGTGTTTACGCGAATACTACATATTTAAAATGAAACTATTGTTTACGGATTTTATCGCATTCCATTTACTGATTTTTATCCCGACGTTTCAGATACTTTACAGCATCCGTGGTCACGGGGTAAAACTGAGATGTTTAACGTCCTAAGGTATGTTAAGGATAGTTAACCCGTCTACTGTTAGCTTTCTGTTTGCTGCAACTCACCCGACCTCATCTTCAAAGGCTATCTCTTGCGGATCTTAGTTTTAACCAACCAGGATGAATAGACTTACTGGTTGGAGTTTGAAGTGTTTACGCCCAAGAAACATACCTAGGATGGATCCTCTTAGGGACTGTACAAGAAGTTACATACGTCTAATATTCCTTGGAATAAGGAAGGAAGGTACATAGTTAAGCTACCTTTTAATATGGAGAACCCAAAGTCACCGGAAGTAAAAACTAGAAATATTGCTGTATAAATAAATACTTGAAGTAATTGTGTGTCTATAGTATTTTCCGTCGTATTAAAAGAAAATATATTTTTTTGTCTTTTAGTTTATTCAAATAACATTTTTGTCATCAACTAAATGGTTTCAGGCGTACACAAAGAAAATTCCATGGCTCTTTCTCACTTCGTTGACGGGATAAGGGTAAAATTAAAAATAAGCACACAGGGATTTAAGCGTGGTAGAGCCAAGCGGCGGCTTTAGCTGCTGCTCGAATGGGCCAGCTCGACTGGATTGGTACCACGGCCTCGCAGAAAACTGGCGTGAAGTAGAGGCATCTTGTGCTTCTACGTTTCGTTCGGTGAGTGAGGTAACCGGAGGCCCACACCCCCTCCCTATTCCCCTCCTCTTCCCTCCCATCTCCCAAATATCCTTAAAGACCGGCAACGCACCTGCAGCATCTATGGTGTTTCAGATGTATTTGGGCGACGGTAATCACTTACCAACAGGTGAACCGCTTGCTCGTTTGCCGTCTCTTGCATAAAAAAAGGGTTTTTTTTGTTTTGTTGTTGTTGTTGTCCCCTTCATTTGCATTTTTGCTACGTTTTATTTTTCATTTTAATAAATTAAATAATAGAGGTCCGAAATGTGGACCCTTAGAAATCGTGTTAACGATATCAAGATTTAAGCGGTTTTAGCAAATCTTTGTAAACTCAGATGTCAGAGCGCACGCTTTAATATTAAAGAACGCGAATGGCCTGAGGTTATAAAATGCCGGTGCCGGCACCACTGAAATTATTTAAGTACTGAATTTAATACGGTGTGGAAATGAATAGTGGTAAAGGAAAGAATCGTGAGATATAATGAGAAATATTTTTGTGCATATGATATAAAAAAAAAATCCGTGCACTGGACTGGAGCAAACAAAAACCCTCTCAATTATTATAATAATAACCGGACCGGCCCTTCATTATGATGCAAGCCTGATACCGTGCTGATAGATGATAATCTTTTTATATACCCCTCATAATAATAGTAATATTTCGTCTTACTTCGGTTCAAAACAGTGGAGTTCGTATAAAAGGTGATTTATATTAATACGTTTTTGTTAATTACTACGTTAATTACATCCTCTTGCAAAATATCGCCTAATTAGACCACAAGCGAGGACGCGTTCGCGTCTCCGAATTACTATGCGAACGATATTTCGTTCACGGCCGAATTAGGTATCCGTGAGCAATGGTGTGCAGGTTCTTTGATCGAGCTGTGTAAAATATTCTCATGTCTGTCACCTACAGAAGTAGGCAGAGATTATGAATTTCTATTCGGCACGACTTACCTAAACGCGCTCAGCGACCTACTTTTCGCCTCTCCGGGGAACGTGTCAGGTGGCCAGGCTCGTCTCCGTGTTTGCCATAAGAGTTTATCAGGCTTTTCCCTTAGTCGCCTCTTACAACATGTACGAGGAAAAGAGGCGGCAGAGTCTTACGCCCTTACCATACGGTAATAATTTTCAATTTATCAGGCATCGATATAAAATAAACAACCAAATTTAATAAATATCTACTCACGTATTGCGTATCTTAAGGAAATTGACACGTAAGTTTTCTTAGTCTAAGAAGTGGCGTTGTGGTATCGAACAAAAACTATTAAAATATGCGTGTTGCTTACAAGCCGAATTCAGAATTGTTGTTATAAATTTACATAACATTTTATAAAACTCACGGAACAGAAACAATCTGCTCACTTACCCGAATTTTGTTTAACGATAACAATGTATGTAACATAAGTATTTTTTTTGTTATAATTTTTTTTCAATCGTAATCTATAAAAAATACAGTCGTAGTTAAATCCTAATAAACATCGTTGAATTATAAGAGGTACGTTCGTCTAAAATGTTATTATTTATCATATTAGTCTAATAAATTACTTTTATTGTGTACCGTGAACCGGACGCCGAGCACAATTACCCAGTTTTCCTGGCGTCCCTTGATCGGATGGGGGTGCAAAAAATATCCGGGAACAAAGCGGTACTGGAGAGGTGGAAAGTGGTTTGCGTTGATATATCGAACAGGATCGTTCCAAATGGTGCTTATTATATCAGCTTACAGAGAACACCCGACTGGTGTGATTGAGAGATAAATCAAAACTCTCTTATGCGCAACATTTCTTGTTAAATTGTTGTAACTCTAACAATTAAACTTTTTGTTTTAACTTTTTTAAATTCTTATTATTATTTGAAATGAAAATATTTTTTAACGCGTTTAATTATGTTTTTATATTCCCGACTTTTCGATTGCTTTACAGTAACTGTGGTCACGGGGGGACTAAGGTGTTAGACGTCCAGATGTCATAGTTAACTCAGCTTTTATTATTAATTATTATTATTAATTTTTGGTCCGATCTCGTCTTGGTACTACCTGTGCCGTGCCGGCCCATTTGTTATTTGACTCTACCACATTTAGACATAGAGACATTACTTTTTATCTTATCTAAAGCCGACCGAAACGCAAATTTTATTATGTTTTTTAGAAAGACATGTATATATATTTTTCAGAAATGATGACCTATTCAGACAAGAACTATTCCGAAGAGGTTAAAAATGAAACTAAAAAGTTTATGAAACAGGATGTCTGTGAAAGTGACACCCACAAATATAAATTAGTAATAAAATACCATGTTGTAGCATTTTTTTTGTACATTCATATAGCTGCAGTATACGGTGCATACCTTGCGATAGCGTCAGCTAAATGGAAAACTTTGATACACGGTAAAATTAATTAATTAAACACTAAAACAATTAATTACCCACGTAACAAAATAAATACTAAACAAAATTAATGTTTTAGCAATTGCCGTCTATTTTATGACTTATTTCGGAATAACGGCCGGTCTACACAGGCTGTGGTCTCACAAGTGTTATGAAGCAAAACTGCCATTAGAGATTCTTCTTATGATCTTCGCTTCGATATCCTGCCAGTTCACGATCATGAACTGGGTAAGGGATCATCGTATGCACCATAAGTACTCCGACACCGACGCGGATCCCCACAATGCGAAACGAGGTGAGTAATATTTTTGTCAAGGATGCGGTAGTGCAGTGTCGTAGAGGTCTGTCTGCCTCTACCAGGAGAAACATAACGTCTGTTACTCCATATGCCAAGCTCACTTGCACGTGGTTGCACCCTGTTAGTAAAACAATAGAGACTCCAGCGTTCGAATGAAGGCGGAATGTCCATCCGACTTTACCGAACTCAAATCGTGGTAGTAATGGAGGTTAGGGTTACCAACCATACTTTAATGTATATAGTATTGTACTGTACACATAAAATTAAAGTAACAGCCTGTAAGTGCCCACTGCTGGGCAAAGGCCTCCATCTCAAATACTAGTATCAGAGAGGGTTTAGTAGTCGGGAAAGGCCCGCCACGCTGCTCCAGTGCGGGTTGGCGGGCTTCACATATCCTCGAAATAATATTTTTATTATTTCTCAGACATGCAGGTTTCCTCACGATGTTTTCCTTCACCGTTAAGCACGTGGTAAATACAGCACTTAAAATTGTTAATAACAATTTTAGTGGTGCCGGCACCGGGGATCGAACCCAGGTCACTCGCGCTCTATGACACTAAATTGAGCGCCCTGACCACTAGGCAACCACGGCTACACATACTGTTAATGAATTAAATAGTATGTAAAAATACTATATTACTACGTACCGTATTTTGTTATAATTAGGTAACATACCTTTTTTTTCTTGTCACGAAATGCTATATTTTTTATTACTTATTCTGAAAAATAAATAGTACAGTTATTTATTTTTTATAGGCAACCCTAAGAGCAGTACCACAAGTGCGTAGGTACTGGCACTGCGATCACCAACCCGCATGCCAAGCGAGGTGAGTAAAGAGAAAGAAAGAAATACTATGTTTGGCACAACCAACTGACGTAACACAACATGATCCAAACTTGTCCAAAATCAAAAAGTATTAATATTAAGTATTAAAGTAATTCCACTACATTAGAGAAATTAGTTTCATTATTTCATAAAACCTATACAGATAATTAATTTATTATCCTTTGTCTTTGTACGTCGCAGGCCGTGCCTAAAAGGCCATAATCCATGACGTTGTGATGAAACCACAACGCTGATTTTCAGTGATGTCCAAACTTTGAAGATTACAGTGCCGAGACGTTTTATATATACAGGACGTGACTTGTTAACGAAATAGTTTTTATTCGCTTATTCACTCTAACTGTCTCTAACTCTCTAACTCGGAACTGTATCAAACAAATAGGGAGGCAGGAGTGCGTGGATGTTAAACATCGTTTCCTGTACAAATATTTATAAGAAATTAAAATAAGTGAATAAAAAAGTAAATAAAAACTATGGTACATAACTATAAGCACAAACTTGATGGACACAATTAAACATATATATAGGGGTTAAAGTATGAATTAAGTGTGATTGATTTATATTATAATTCTATAAATTATTTTAATTCTATATATAATATATATAGAATTTAGAATGTAATAGTTTTTGGTAACAAATCTTTAATCATAAATCAATCATACTTTAACCCCTATTAGGATAACAAAAGCCACACTTAATCACTTTTAGAATTTTCTGCCAGTCAACACGGGCCGTGGAAAATATTGTTAGAGTATCATTACAATATGTTGATATTAATATTTATATTCAAAATAAAGTGAATAGCATAAAACTCAAATATGTTATTATTATAAATGCCTAACGGAAGTAAACTTAACAGTATAATTTTAATTATTATCTTATTTATTACAAATAAATACATATTTCAGTTTTAATTACATACACAGCGAAATTTATGTATTCGCTCCGACCTATTGTACCTTTGCGAATATCACATAAAAATGTCCACGTTTACTCTCTTTTAAGATGACTTAGTAGATACTTTTCTAATGACTCCGAGCAGGGAGCTTAATAAAATGTAGTCTGAAATGTTTCCCAGGCATTCCACTGCCGTCATCCCACTAATGGGATGAGCAGACGGAAAAGGGAATTTGAACAGTAAATCAGTAAAAAAGAAAGAACCCGTTCATGAGTTGAAGAGAGAAGAGAGAGTTGAAGATAAGGAGGAAGAGTAGAATGACTTAAGATAGAGAATTATTCTTCTTCTTCTTCGGAGTCATAATCAGCTCGTCCAGAAATCTGTTTAAAAACCCAAAAGAAGATGAAATTTGGAATAAATTAAAGTAATAAAATTTTATAGGAAGCAGAATTTATTACACAGAAGTAGATTATGTTAATTTACTCGTGTGGATAATTAGTAGCAACCTGCACTGGTAAAAAATTGTATTCGTAAGTTTTTAATCGATTCCAACGATTCCAATTAAGATCATGCGCACTAGCAAATACAAAATAAAATCGTTACTATAGTCTGTACTACTTTTATATTCTGTGACTCTAGTAACAGTCTGTAGCAAAAATAGTAACGCAGAGTAAAAAGAACAATTTATAGTTTCTCATATTAGACAATGATCATACTTATGCTAAAATGAGTCTTTACTATTTTATATTTATACAGCTTAATTCAGAAAAGCTCGTCAAGGTTGACAAATTCCATTTACTGTATCTACCGTCCATCCTGCGCATTAGATGGTATCGCATACCTAACACGGGAGCCCTTTCGGAAATGATCGGGATGGAGGCCTTTTTGATGAAAATGATGGCCAGTTATGACGGTGTGGTCTTTGCGCATGGATGTAGTAGAATGCCTTATTTCGTACTCTACTCTCTGTTTGCTCAAGGAGAAACGGAGGCGAGGCGGACAGCGTCTGCGCTACAAATACTGTTTTGAACGCCATTTAACGCTCGCCATTTAACAACAAACTCCTCCCAACATCCAGTTTGCGCAAATGCGATAGGAATGGCGGTTAAAAATTCATAAAACAGTTTGAAGCGAGTCGTTATGAAGATCGGAACGAAAAGCGCCCCGATCGGAAAAGTCGTCCAAAGCACTCCTACACATTTACATATGAAGCTGCTCGCTCTAGAAATTTGAATTAGTCTGGGTAGCTGTCAGCGAAAACGGTGAACAGGATACGTATCAAAAATGTTATGTTAATCATATTATTTATCCAACCGTTATCCACTTCCCGAATTATTGATTGATGCTTCTCGTGTATAAGTAATGTGGACAGGCTACAATGAATTCTTCTAATGCCTTATCAATATTACTGTATCCTTTACAAAAAAATCCAAACTTCGAAATAAAACTGTAGCATAAGCAGTGAATGCGGGCATTACTATTCAATCGTATATTCCCGTGTTGTAATTTAAAATTTTAGATTTCTCAACCTCCTAGTATTCAGGTTTCATTCATTTGATGGAATTCTCTTTGCTGAGTGTAATGACGATCTAGATACAAGTGCAATTTAAATTTCTCTGCCTTGCCGTCGGTTACTTCTAATAACAATAATATTCCATTCAGTCCTTCTGGCACAAATCTCGGTCTACATCTTGATAACGGTTTTCGTGAAATACACATATTCAGGAGATAAGTCCCAATACTTCTGCAATCTTGCAATCCTTCATTGCCTAAAAATTTTCCTTCCAACTAATACTAATGTTCCGTTGTTCAATCGCTTATTTTGCCTGTTATTGACTATGCTGATGACTATTCTTGATCAGACCTGTTTCAATATCATCTTAAAACATCGGATTGTCTCCTTAATAATTGCACCAGATACGTTTATGTTCTCCGTAAGTACGACCATATGTTTCGTTCGTGCTCAGCTCAATTGGCTCCAATTCGTCAGCGCAAAAGTGTTATAATATTTTGCACCCTTTTCAAAATACTAGATGAATGAATTCCTGGGTACTTAATAGCTAAGTTTCAATACCTGGATAATTCTAATCGCTGTTCTCTCCGTTCTTCGGACAAAGTTGCTTACGAGGATAAGCGACTTTATGCTGTACTAGTTACATATGTAAGTCTTAAGCCGTCATGACTGTAAGAATCTGGAACGAAATCCATCCTGAACATGTAAAAGCTCCTAACAAGTTGGTTTTAAATATAAAGTACGCAAACACAACAAAAACGTTACAAATGATTTCTTGTATTCCTCTATGTATCTTCTTGTATATATACAAGATACTCATCTTGTTTATATACATAATACAGCAGGCATTCGCTCGTCTGTAGCCGGTTTCACTCGGTCACTGCCAAAGATGATTCATGAGGCTATTGAATCAAAAACGTGCCTAATTTCAATAGGAAAGATGGCTGGGTGACCAGCTTCATTCTGCTGCACCGCCGCTATAATATGTTTAATCTCTGCTTAGCCAATGGTTGACTGGAAGAGAATGCCTTAAGGCATTAAGTTTGCCGTGTGCATGGAAAAATAAATAAACGATTAAAAAAAATTATGCTTTGTTATAATTATTATTATTTATTCGCATATGCATGCTAATATAGATAATGAAAAAAAGTTTTTAATAAATTTTATTAAATTTATATTAGGTTTTGAATAAAACCTCTCTTAATATCAATAGCTAATTACTTCGTCTTCTTTATTAACCTCTTTAAGTTCACAGCTGGACATAAGTCTCGTCTAGAAAGCGACAACTAAAGCATGCGTGCCTTAATCAGAAAATGTGTCCATACTTATCACGGTGTGCCACCTGCACACCTTCCTCGTTGGTGAGCGTAATGGAGGTAGTCTCTCGCTAGAAGTAAAAATGCTGTTCTAACAAATAATAAAAAAAGAACGAAAAGTTAAAATTCAAGGTGATCCTTCTGACGTCAAACTTGGTGTGATTATAGTCCAAACTCTAAAGTAAAACAACGGGTAATAAAAAAAACAGGTCATGTGTGAGTCGGACACTGAATGAAAGAAAACACGTTATGTTTGGTGAACACGTACATTGCATGGTACGAAACCCTCCACGATTCTCCGATCTGTAACCACCTTCGATTGAATTCGTTTGCCGTTATTAATGTGCTGCCATTGTCACTTATCATCAAGTGAATTGTTAGCTCGTTTGCCACCTCGATCCTAGTTTAACGTAGATCTCTCTTTATCATATTTTCAGGATTCTTCTTCTCCCATATAGGATGGCTCATGCTCAATAAACATCCTGAACTGAAAAGGCTGGGACACACTATCGATATGACAGACGTTATAAATAATCCAGTTTTGGCATTTCAAAAAAAGTAAGTACGTACCGGTAAAGTGTAACGTGAGTACAGAAGAGAATCTACCATTTTATCCATGACCACCCGATAGCTCAGTTGGTAGTGTCTCTACTTTCGAAGCTGAGGGTAACGGGTTCGAATGCCGCTAGGGTTAAGCATTTTTATTATGAATATTAATGTTTGTAACCGTGTCACGGATGTTTGCCTGTTATTGACTATGCTGATGACTATTCTTGATCAGACCTGTTTCAATATCATCTTAAAACATCGGATTGTCTCCTTAATAATTGCACCAGATACGTTTATGTTCTCCGTAAGTACGACCATATGTTTCGTTCGTGCTCAGCTCAATTGGCTCCAATTCGTCAGCGCAAAAGTGGTATAATATTTTGCACCCTTTTCAAAATACTAGATGAATGAATTCCTGAGTACTTAATAGCTAAGTTTCAATACCTGGATAATTCTAATCGCTGTTCTCTCCGTTCTTCGGACAAAGTTGCTTACGAGGGATAAGCGACTTTATGCTGTACTGGTTACATATGTAAGTCTTAAGCCGTCATGACTGTAAGAATCTGGAACGAAATCCATCCTGAACATGTAAAAAGCTCCTAACAAGTTGGTTTTAAATATAAAGTACGCAAACACAACAAAAACGTTACAAATGATTTCTTGTATTCCTCTATGTATCTTCTTGTATATATACAAGATACTCATCTTGTTTATATACATAATACAGCAGGCATTCGCTCGTCTGTAGCCGGTTTCACTCGGTCACTGCCAAAGATGATTCGCGAGGCTATTGAATCAAAAACGTGCCTAATTTCAATAGGAAAGATGGCTGGGTGACCAGCTTCATTCTGCTGCACCGCCGCTATAATATGTTTAATCTCTGCTTAGCCAATGGTTGACTGGAAGAGAATGCCTTAAGGCATTAAGTTTGCCGTGTGCATGGAAAAATAAATAAACGATTAAAAAAAAATTATGCTTTGTTATAATTATTATTATTTATTCGCATATGCATGCTAATATAGATAATGAAAAAAAGTTTTTAATAAATTTTATTAAATTTATATTAGGATTTGAATAAAACCTCTCTTAATATCAATAGCTAATTACTTCGTCTTCTTTATTAACCTCTTTAAGTTCACAGCTGGACATAAGTCTCGTCTAGAAAGCGACAACTAAAGCATGCGTGCCTTAATCAGAAAATGTGTCCATACTTATCACGGTGTGCCACCTGCACACCTTCCTCGTTGGTGAGCGTAATGGAGGTAGTCTCTCGCTAGAAGTAAAAATGCTGTTCTAACAAATAATAAAAAAGAACGAAAAGTTAAAATTCAAGGTGATCCTTCTGACGTCAAACTTGGTGTGATTATAGTCCAAACTCTAAAGTAAAACAACGGGTAATAAAAAAAACAGGTCATGTGTGAGTCGGACACTGAATGAAAGAAAACACGTTATGTTTGGTGAACACGTACATTGCATGGTACGAAACCCTCCACGATTCTCCGATCTGTAACCACCTTCGATTGAATTCGTTTGCCGTTATTAATGTGCTGCCATTGTCACTTATCATCAAGTGAATTGTTAGCTCGTTTGCCACCTCAATCCTAGTTTAACGTAGATCTCTCTTTATCATATTTTCAGGATTCTTCTTCTCCCATATAGGATGGCTCATGCTCAATAAACATCCTGAACTGAAAAGGCTGGGACACACTATCGATATGACAGACGTTATAAATAATCCAGTTTTGGCATTTCAAAAAAAGTAAGTACGTACCGGTAAAGTGTAACGTGAGTACAGAAGAGAATCTACCATTTTATCCATGACCACCCGATAGCTCAGTTGGTAGTGTCTCTACTTTCGAAGCTGAGGGTAACGGGTTCGAATGCCGCTAGGGTTAAGCATTTTTATTATGAATATTAATGTTTGTAACCGTGTCACGGATGTTTATGTATTTATTATGATTATTTATCTGTGTGGGCATATGTAAATATCATATCACCATCCAGTAACACAGAGAATCCTAGTTTGGGACTGGATGACATGTGTAATTGTTCGATATATTAAATTGTGTTATTATTAATTTATTATATTATTATCACATCCTGTGCGAGTTTTATAAACCGACTAAGAGCCTTAAAAAGCATGGAGTCTACCGTGAATCTTCGCATGACGCTTATGACTGACTAAATATATGACGTGATACGTATATATTTTATACCGTGGTAGAGCCTAGCGGCCGGTAATGCTGCTCCTCAAATGGGCCGGCTCGACTGAGTTGATACCACGGACTCGCAGAATACCGGCGTGAAGTAGAGGCATTTCGTGCTTCTGCGTTTCGGTCGGTGAGTGAGGTAACCGGGGGATCAATCCCTCCCTATCCCCCTCCTCTCCCATCGCCCAAATATACTTAAAGGCCGACAACGCACCTGCAACACCTCTGGTTGCAGATGTACGTGTGCGACGGAAATCACTTACCATGAGGTGAATCGCTTGCACGTTTGCCCATTTCAATTTAAAAAAAAAAATATGTTGAAGTCATCACATCATAATGGCTTTACATACATTTTAATTATCAGAGTTTATGATTATCCTATAATTCTTGCATCTCTATGCATAACAATAGGATTGTAATACATTTTTGTTACAGATATAAATGCATCATGCTTCCCTTGCTATCTTTTATAGTACCAACTCTCGTACCTATGTACCTGTGGGATGAAACTCTGAACATCGCGTGGCACGTGACAATGCTTCGGTTTGTTGTCTCCTTAAATGTAACCTTTATAGTAAACAGTTTAGCTCATTTATGGGGATATAAGCCGTACGACAAAAATATAATGGCATCTTAAAATATACCCATCCTTATTTTAACAATCGGGGAAGGATACCATAACTACCACCATACATATCCATGGGACTATCGGGCATCTGAATTCGGAAATAACTGGCTTAGTCTCCCGACAAAATTTATTGACTTTTTCGGTTGGATTGGTTGGGCGTATAATCGAAAAATAGTTTCTGAAGAAATCATCAGGGATAGAAGTAGAAGAACCGGCGACGGAACAAATATTTGGGGTTGGCAGAAGAATGAAAAAGAATTTAATCACTGTGGATCTGACTAATTGAAAAACCTTACTGTTCTTCTGGACTGTTCAACAAAACTAATTTCGTAGATTGCATTTATGGTTCAATGTATGAATGTACTAATTATTAAAGGGCTATTGATCATTTATTATATAAAAAAAAAATGAGTTATCTACAATTGGTCTGTCTATGTAATTAAGATTAACTTGGTGAAAACTTCACTTTAGCTTGAGAATAGTTATGGTAGATTGAAAACTTCTTACAATTATTTAATAGTATTGTTGTTAATTTACAAAGAATATGTATTTATTCGTTTTAGTTATGAGTTGAAATCGAACTTCAATATCTTAACATTTCGGTTCAAGTAATGTTCGGTAAGATCAAGTTCTCAACAAACACAACTTGTCGAAGAAGGGTACATCGATTGATGGAAATATAACTAACATATTTCCGAAAGGAATTGACATTTATATAACTGCCCAAATTTCTAGATCGAATTACAGAAAACTCTCTACACCACAAGCTAACAAACTAATAACGCCATCTATTTAAATTTTAAGAAACCATTTGTTATTAAAATTAAATAACAATAGAATAGACTAGTGTCTATTGTCTTGATGGCAATTGTTTCAATATAAAACGATTATGTAATAAATGTAACCAACGTTATTGTTCATGTAGGTCAAATTTAATACAACAAATTGTTAATAATAAAACAATGCAAATTGTTTTAAAGATGTTTTATAAAAATATTTTGCACAATTCTGCATGAAAACATCCGCAATAATATATTACTAACCTTGCTCTGGATTTTTTATATAAATAAAATTTAATGTATCGATGAAATTTTAAAATTTTCGAATAGCTCGTTTTTGTATAAACTGCGGAGGTGCATACCTAAAGTTTCACATAAAATATTAAAAGACCACCGGCTACGACGATACACGACTACTCAACTATTGTACTGTTATACAATATGAATGTCTCAAAGTATCGTAAGATCTATGAATTCAAAGCAATAACTAAGAATGTCTCTATGATGTTAAAAGTATCATAACGATAGAATTGGAACTTAAAAATCACAAATGTGCATTTTCGAGGTGTACGTGGACTCTGACCGATATTACTAAGGAATATAAAATAAATGACGGTGGTGAGTGAGTTTGTTGTAGTAATAGAACTCACTCGTGGACATCGCGCGCCCCTGCCGTTTGTAGTAAGGGTGTCTTGAACTATGACACTTCGATTACCTATCGGGTTAGGTAGAACACTATCGAGCACATTCGCATTTTCATCTTTGCTCAGTAAATTATTGCAGTTTAATATTAATATTAATTTTAATGTTATATGTACTTCATATGAAATGATACATTTTACCTATGCCAAAACTATTCAATAAATCGGAATGCAACGATGATCAAAAGTACTTATTGACATTTTTGATAATTAACCCAATTTATTTTAAATGAAACTATTAATTACGGATTTTATCGCGTTTAATTCAAAAAAAAACATTTGTAGTGTTCGCGTAAATAAGCAAAAACAGGTGTAACTCAACAATTTTATCAATACCATCAGCGCATACTAGATATAGACAATACTCCTTTTTAATACGTGCCGTTAATGTTCTGATTAAACGTTATAATGACGATGATTTGTTTTGCAATAGCTTCACTACCTTACGCAAATATTTTACAACTAAGATTTCAGTCACAGACAACTAATATTATATAAGTTCAAATTTTACTTTGTATTTGTACATCATACTACTATTTATGTTTTTACTCGGCGTTTGAAGTCCAATTGGATGTTATATTTTAGTGCTTCTTTAAATAATCATAGAAAGTCTTGCTGATTGTTAATGATTTCGTTACAAACATGTGGATACTGTTCATAGCTCTTGATAAAAATATTATGTATTGTACTGTGTATTTCGCTACAAATTATCCCATAAATAATAAAAAATAAGAAAATATATGTAATACAATTTATGTATGTTTTGACAACCGCCATTTATACAGAATGTAATATTGCCTTGTACATAATACGTCCATATCAAAAGGTCTCCTCGTTCTTAGGAATTTAAATAGTCTATATCGGCTACTTCGATTTTCATGAACAAAATGCCCATGGAATTCTAATGGTTTAACATATTAATTATGTAAAAACATTTAGTACAATGCTCAATGACCTCAATAACGTCTCCCAACAGGTTGGTCTTAAGATGAACATGGACAAGACGAAGTTCATGTCAAACGTCCATGTCAAACCAATACCGGTTGTTGTTGGGAACAATAGGCTCGAAGTTGTAGACGAGTACGTATACCTGGGACAAATTGTCCGATTAGGTAAGTCCAACTTCGACTCAGAGGTCTGCGTTCGGGAAACTACGTCATATCTTCTCGTCGAGTATACCGCAAAGCCTCAAGACGAAAGTATACAACCAGTGCGTGTTGCCAGTGATGACATACGGATCCGAGACTTGGTCCTTCACTGCAGCCCGTATGAGGAAGCTCAAAGTTGCTCAGCGCGCTATGGAAAGGGCTATGCTCGGTGTTTCTCTGCGTGATAGAGTCTGCAACGATGATTTCCGCAGCAGCACTAAGGTAACCGACATAGCCGTAAAGATCAGCAAGCTGAAGTGGCAATGGGCCGGCCACATAGCTCGCAGAACTGACAACCGCTGGGGAAAGTGGCAGCCACGTACGGGCAAACGCAGTGTAGGACGACCCCCCACAAGATGGAGTGACGACCTGCGCAGTGTTGCGGGAAGTCGATGGATGCAGGTGGCTCAGGACCGTGCTTCGTGGCAATCTTTGGGGGAGGCCTATGTTCAGCAGTGGACTTCTAATAGGCTGAAATGATGATGATGATGATGATGATTTAGACTTTTAAAAAAAAACTAAACTTGGGTACTACTGAGGATAAGATTTTTGTATTCTTTTTAATATTTTACCAAACTTAACTTACATGAATAAAAGATACGCTTGACTACATACTCCTCCGCTACATTTAGATTAGACAAATAGAAAAATAAACATGATCTCATTAGATAAATAACCCAACCTCCGAAGTTGTCGTCGCATGACATTTTGATTGACGTTTATTTACGAGACATCAATCCAGAGTTCGAATCCCAGCCGAAGTCAATATTTGTGCTTTTGCATACACACAAACGACGACCGACGAAACCAGACAGTAGTGTTGTGTTGGGTCCCGTGTCTCCGGGAGAGGACGTTCTCTTCCGAGAAGGAGCCGCCTACAGCGGCCGGCGCTGGTGGGGTCGCGGATGTGTGCGAAAGCGTTCCCGTGACCCTGCCGACATGCGACGAAGGTGGAACACCATGGGGTTTTAGTCGGTGCGAACCCGACATAACCCGCCCCCGAGAGGGCGGGTACGCGACAGGCATTTCCCCATGTAAATAAAAAAAAAAGGGTCCCGTGTCTCTAACGCTGCATTTAACTCTTCCTCCGTTCTTATCACCTCTGCTTTACATCGAATCACCTGCCCGCGGTGCATCCTGCTTGCTGACGGAAAAAGCTCTGGCGACAGACTGTAATATGCTGAACCCCATTCCGCAATAGTGATGAGGAGCTGCGTCTCTACAACTAGGGTCCAGACCAGACCGTCTGCCCAGTGCGGTGAGTATGGACATATACATATACTTCTATGCACAGCATATCAGTCCTTTTTTTTTTGGCGTTTATATAATATATTACACAATACATATATTGCATATTTCGTAAAAAATCTTGATCTGCAAATAGATCACATACTCAACTAGAAAGCTCAGGTAATAGAAAGCAGTGAGATAAGTCGTGATGTTCGTATCCATCAAAAGTCATCAAATACATCTATTACGGATGATCGATGCAGTAGACGTTAGTTTATTTGGTACGGCGCTACGTAACGTCTACGCTTTATTTCTTGGCACGGCTATTGTTGATTAAACGTCAGTCTAGACGTCAGAGGTCTAGTCTAATAGTCTAGTCTCTGATAGTCATTTATTTATTTAATTAGGAACAGTAACACATGAAAGATTAAAAGCATTACGTAATGAAATATAATTAAATCAATTAATTTTTACAATCTAAAATTCTGTTATAACCGTTCAAAACTTTCATGAATAATTATAATAACACAACAATAAAAACGGTTCACACAAATATTACGATATTTAGTAAACAAATTAAAAATATCTAAAAGATAATAACTCTGGTATACCCATTAATATTATTTTTACTATATTTCACTACGATTGCAGTGTACTTTTATCAAATTAATCATAACTGTCACTGAAATCATTATAAGTAGATAGACATTATTTGTAACAAATTGAATAATTGTAGAAGACGTATAGATCTATTATATAGACGTAATAGGGATGTGAAAATCTAGTTCATTCAATAAATTACTACCAAAACTTCGGTTTACATTTTTGTCTTTACAAAGTGCACAGGTCGGCAATTGTTTCTCAATCGCTTGAGGTTTTTAAATTGAAGAATCGTAACCTGTCTGTGAAATTAGGTAAATTA
The DNA here is from genome assembly GCA_029286595.1 of Bhutanitis thaidina. Taxonomy (NCBI): domain Eukaryota; kingdom Metazoa; phylum Arthropoda; class Insecta; order Lepidoptera; family Papilionidae; genus Bhutanitis; species Bhutanitis thaidina. The sequence continues at coordinate 4,458,348 of JAGSMS010000022.1, forward strand.
CATCTGATTCCTTACCTAGTACATAAAATTCGTAGAAAACGTCATTGAATTGACTTAATTTTGTCCACATGGGTAGAATAAAATGGCAACCATATGCTAGAACAATAATCTAGCAAGCTACGAAATTTAAAGTAATATCCACGACTAGTTTTGTTTTTGGTAGTTTAGCATTTCGTTGAACAAAACTAATCATTATATTTGATTTGTTCGTGATATATTTGTATCGCTGTCTAAAATACAAAAAAGAAACGAACCTCGTATATTCCGTATACGTATACTCTTTCTATAATGATTTCTTTAAGGCAGTACTCGTATACCAAGGGTTTATTGTTCTTTGTAAATGTTATACATGTGTTTTTTATAGTTAATTGTCGTTTTGCTAACGGTAAATCAATTATGATTTTATCTAAGTCTGACAATCACCTTTACTATTACTATTAAGCTTAATAGCATCTGCTAAAGCTAGGTATTGACAGCAAAATTTTAAAAATATAAAATTAATCATCCCTGTCAATGCCAAAGTGTAAAGCCAATGACAGTGCGTCTGTATACCCATCAATATTAATCGACTAAACGTCGAGGAACTCCAACGTGATTCTTCCTTGCTAGATTGAAACGTTCCAGTTAACGCAGAAAGCACCTAAATTTTAAATATATACAAGCTTTTCGATCCTTCGCTCACAGCCTGTAAGAGCTTCAAATATGTTTTTTTTTTAATTGGATTCTCGTCACCAATATACTTAAATACATCAGGTGTACTAAAATGGGCGCAGTCGCAAAATCTGGGTGTATTACATGAAGACATGTGATTTTTGGATTGTGTTGATGTTTTATTTCTCGGTCCTGTTGCGGCAGTCATTTAAAACCATGAACGTACATGATCTTTTTTTGGGATCCGTACTGAAAGGGGAAAATGGAGCACTCTTAATGTCACTCAGCCGAGAGCAGTCTATCATCGAACGAATCGGATGATATGGATGAAACGGATGAAACGGGTGAAACGGATGATATGAACGAGATGAATGTGGTTTTTTTATGGGTAAGCCGGCAAATGAGCAGTCGGTTCACCTGATGGTAAGTGATTCACTCATGCGTCGCTCAGGTACATTCGCAGCACAAGAGGAGCCGCAGCTGCGTTGCCGACTTTTTAGGATATTTGGCCGGAGGGAGGGAGGATGAGAGGGGAGGGGGAAAGAAAGAGTTGGCCTCCGGTTACCTCACTCACCGAACGAAACGCAGAAGCATAAGATGCCTCCACTTAACGCCGGTATTCTGCGAGGCCGTGGAACCACAACCCGGTCGAGCCGACCCATTACAATTCTCAATTTGTTTTCAATTCATTCATCTCATTTGAAAACAAAATGTCAAAGTTCAAATATCAAAGTCGAATGGATTATTAAAAAAAACACAAACACATAGACCGGTCTACATAATGACTGCGTTTATATGCAATGTAAGCTCAACTTACAATATAATTCGTTATTGTTACTCCAGGATTATAAATCGATAATCCTTGAAAGAGAAAACATGCCAATGTTTTTTCGACTACACCTGCCTTTGGCTTGCCTTGCCAACAAACGAGGTTCTGTCGATTATGTGTGGTTGTAGGAGTAAAAGAATTAGTAATATCAATCTATGAGCCCTATTGACCTGGAGGCTTAAAATTTCGAATGAAATTGGTTTCGTATGAGTTCTTTCCCAATCGTAAGTGTTACTGTTGCAACATAGGACATAGGAAGTATACAAAATAGACTGCTATTAATTTTATTTATTTATTGATATGAAACATCTATTGGAGTGCTTAAAAGTAAAGTATAGTAGCAACCGGAAGTGCCCGCTGCTGGGCAAAGGCCTCCTTCTCAAATATCTGAGAGGGTTTTGGAGCCGGGAAGTGCCCGCCACTAATGCGAATTGGCGGTCTTCACATATCCACGAAATAAACTTTGTAAATAATTCTCAGGCACGTTCCTCGCGATGTTTTCTGCACCGCCGAGCACGTGGTAAATACAGACCACCCAATAAATTTGAGGTGACACAGCCGAAAAACTCATGGCGACAGTTTTATAGTACTCAGAAGGAATTTTTTGATCGATTATAAGCATAAAGGTGCCTCTAAAACCGGAGAATACTACGCAACAATCCTAGAAGAGTTAAAAGAAACTATTAAAGAAAAAAGAAGAGGAAAATTAAGTAGAGGTGTCCTGCGTTTGCACGACAATGCGCCACAAGAGCCGTGTTGCGTTGGCTGTGCTGCTCAAGGTGAGCTTCGATATTTTAAATCACCCACCCTATAGTCCGTACCTGGCTCCGACTAATTATTACCTCTTTCCAAAAATTAAAAAAGAGCTTCGTGGAAAGAAATTTTCCACCGACGAAGAAGTTAAAAGCAATTTCGTCGTATTTTTTGGACAAGGAAAAAATATTTTTTTATGAGGGTATTTTGAATTTTTATTTTCCCTCCTTGTCCTGGATTCCACGAACTTAAAAACGCACCCATGTAACTAGAACGCTCTTAACTATTTTTAATTATAAAAACAAAATCGAAACATTAAATTCCATATTTCCTGCCACCTGCCAGGCATACCGTGACGACTAACCCTTTTTTATTCATTAATTATATTTTATTAACGTTTATATCAATCTTATGTAGCAAAAGCTACTTTTTTTTTCTCAAAATCTCAAAATGTTTAATTTTTCCTTGTTTAAAAAAAAGTACTACATTATATTGTAGTTTATTTACAAGATATCAGTTATGTACCGTATTCATATCGTAATACAGATTCGCAAAGTCTTGCGAATTTATATAAACGTTTTTAAAATTATAGGAAACATTTTACCAAAACTATAGATTTGCTAAGACAACTTAAATTGTATAAATACAGGTGTCAGGGTGCTCGCTTTTATATTATGGAACGCGGGGGACATGGGTTCGAATGTCGGTGTCGACGCCATTGTAATTGTTGTTTGCAATATTAAAAGGCTGAATTTACTACGTAACCGGTGGTGAAAAAACTAGACGTTTATAGTTCCATTACTGTTAGCAAACCACTAATTAAATGGCTTGATTGAGTTGAGTAGGAAGGATACTGATTTCTCTGGGGACGATTCAGCTAAACGTTCTTGGCCACCTACTTTTCGCCTTTCCGGGAGAGAGAACGTGACAGACCCTGTCTCCGTGTTTACAATATAAGACTTAAAGGCTTTTACCTCCGTCACCTCACGCAACACGCCCGAGAAAAAAGGGGCAGAATCTGTAGTCATTAATTACCACACGGTAATCATTTTGACCATAACAAGCAGCGAAATAAAATAAACAAAAAATGTATTAAGATAATGACGCTCATACCAAAATTTTTTCCCCCTTCTGTCATGCATTTTGGTTTTTGAACAAAAATTATAAAATTAGGTTTTTGTTGAAATTCCTAATTTATTTCCCTGAACAAAATTCTTTATACATTAACATAAGATTATATAAAACTCAAAGAACAAAAGCAAACTGCTCACATATCCAAACTTAGTTGAATCCTTACAATGTAAAATACGTATTGCGTTATATATTTTTAATAAAATTTGTAACAAATACAGGCGTAGTTAAATCCTAGTTAAAAACGTTGCAATATAACAGGTATGTTGTTTTAAAATGTCGTTATTTAACATTTTAGTATCATTAATTACTAATGGTAAAAAATTATATTAGGAGATGGGCAGCAGCATCTTCCTGCACTAGAACAAAAAAAAAAAAAAACTGCGGTTGCCAACCCGCTCGCCAGGCGTGGCAACTAAGGCAAACCCCCCCCCCATGATGAGAAATCTTTGGGGGAGGCCTATGTTCAGCAGTGGACTTCTAATAGGCTGAAATGAAATGATCAAAAAAAATTACTTAAATAATGTATCATGAACCGGACGCCAAGCACAATTACCATAACATCCTGGCGCTCTTTGAATGGGGTGGAGATCCGGGAACAAACCGGTCACGTTTTATCTCCTAGAGAGGCGAGAAATGGTTTGTAGCCTATTTGGCTATACCGAACACGACTGTGCCGAATAGTATCAGTACTCTACTGCTCTACTACTATCTGTACTGGTTACCAGCGCACAACCCGACAGGAGAGATTAAGAGATGTATTAAAAAATCTCTTATACGCAAAGTTACTTGTTAAATTGTTAGTTAGAATAATTATAAAATTGCATTTAGAGAGTAAAAATATCTATTATATATTTTTCAGAAATGAAGAACTGTTCAGACATGAACCATTCCGAAGAGGTCACTAGAGGAACTAAACAGTTTATAAAACAGCCTGTCTGTAAGAGTGATACCTACAAGTATAAACACGTAATAGAATATCGTGCAGCAGCTTTTTTTTTATACTTTCACATTGCTGCGGCATATGGTGCATACCTTGTGATAACGTCAGCTAAACCGTATACTTTGATACATGGTAAATTTAATTACAAAAATTTAAAAATAAAGGAACAACAATTGAAATTTCTAACAAAACCTAAAACTTTTCAGCCATCGTTGTTCATTTTATGACTTTTTTCGGAATAACGGCCGGTCTACACAGGTTATGGACTCACAAGGCTTATAAAGCAAAACTACCATTACAGATTCTTCTAATGATCTTGGCTTCAATATCGTGCCAGTACACGATCACGAACTGGGTAAGGGATCATCGTATGCATCATAAGTACTCTGATACAGATGCCGATCCACACAACGCGAAAAGAGGTGAGTTATATTTTATTAATAATATTATAAACAACTGGTTTCAGCTATTTTCTTAATGTACACCTTGTCGGCGGATCAGTTCTTTATTATTTATTTTAAGAACCAAGTCGTATCACCTAAAAGTTATTGTCAGTTCTTGATGCTCATAGGCTCAGTAGAAACATCTCTACATTTTTCGCACCTGGATAAGATTACAGTAGCTAAATGCCTGAAAATATATGATTTAGTAGTTAACGCCTCAAGAATTTTTAATTGTAAAGAGCCGTGCTTCACATTTCAAAATTCTTTGTACCTCTGCCACTGTTACGATCTGGCAGATATGAATGTGAAAAAATAGTTCTTAAGTGATAGAAGTGATACACTTTTATATTTAAAAAAAACACAGATTCAATATACAATATGTTAGTAGTTTTATAGAAATTTTATTATTTATGTCTGCTTTATGGAGTTCGCAGCCGTGGTAGCCTAGTGGTCAGGGCGCTCACTTTAGTATCATAGAGCGCGAGTGACCTGGGTTCGATCCCCGGTGCCGGCACCACTAAAATTGTTATTAACAATTTTAAGTGCTGTATTTACCACGCGCTCAACGGTGAAGGAAAACATCGTGAGGAAACCTGCATGTCTGAGAAATAATAAAAAAAAAAAAATATTTCGAGGATATGTGAAGCCCGCCAACCCGCACTGGAGCAGCGTGGCGGGCCCTTCCCGGCTCCTAAACCCTCTCTGATACTAGTATTTGAGAGGAGGCCTTTGTCCAGAAGTGGGCATTTATAGATTGCTACTTTTAACGATATATATATCAAATTAATTTAATTCAATTGTATGTGTACATTTCTAATAACTGTCCCAGATCCTGACTATATATACTATACCATACAAATACCTTATTGATCTGTGATAGATGAATAAGGTATGTGTATGTTATTTAGATAACTATTACAATCAACAAATCTTTTGTTACACCCCACCTACTTTTTGTGTTTTTTTTTAATTTGTTTTAAATTTCTGCCTTTGTTACTGTTAAGTTCACAGATTATTAATATTAATCTGAAGTTTTTATACCACAGATAGTAGACTTGCGAATGATAATGCTGTTGTTGCGTTTCGTATTCTCGCGAAGTAAAATGTTTGTCTTTGTACACATACAAAGTGGCTTTAAAAACTTAAAAAATGTCTGCTCTTATATATTTTATTATATATTAACACTCCATTGGAGGGTGGACAAGATTCTCTTTGTACAAATTCATTTAATTATTTTCAGTTAATTTTATTTACTTGTTATATTACATAATGTAACTATTTATTTATCTTCATAAATATATATTAATATCGCCTTCACGTTAATCTAGTAAAAACGAATCACTTTATCATCGGCAGCTATATAGTATGATGTCTAAGACTGGCCTTGATTACTTACCAAATTCTTTGATGTAGTTTTATCCCTATTAGACAATAACAAAAATAATATAAAAAACTATTCACATTGGTAAAATCTGTCATTGTTCACCTAACATACGGCTAATACGTCGCAAAGTTTGCGTGTAACCTCTGCAGCCACTTTGCACAAATTGCGTAACTTTCTTCCCATTGTCACCATTATTGTGCAAGCTAAATCTCTTCTTCTCCCTATTTTTGACTATGATGACGTCGGCGATCTCGATCTCTCCGAAGCCAAACTTGACCATCTTGAGCGAATTCAGAATCTTTATATAAGGTTTATGTTTCGCTAACTTAAATATGACAATTTTTCTCTAGTCTTCTCACTTAGTCATCTCATACGACATGCAAGGGAATAAAGAGGTAGAAGATTCTTAGGCACTCTATAATCACTACCACAATAATACTTATAGCATAAAATTTATCCAGCAATAACGTTAATTATGATGGTGTTTAGTGGTTTGGTTAGGGAGGAACTTACCAACTCATTCTAACCAGTACGTTGCACCTGCCCTTCTAGAAAACAAACTAGGCTCTGGCGACCGTATGATGACGGATATTGGTTTGAATTTGCGGAACCCTATTACCGCAGACTAGTCATGGGGAGCAACATTACTGGTGCGAGGGTACCGGCAGGGAAGCATTAAGCATTAATCGGCTGTACCATAAGGTGGACTATCATAGCTCATCTATCACACAAATCAAAGACAAAAAACGAAAAAACAGTTAGTAACATAGAGTGCTTCATTACACTTTCAGGATTATTCTTCTCCCACATAGGATGGCTCATAACGAAAAAACATCCGGAACTGAAAAGGCTCGGACACACTATCGATATGACAGACATTATAAATAACCCAGTTTTGGCATTTCAAAAAAAGTAAGTGTAACATAGTTTAACGTGAGTATGGAACAAAATCTACCATTCCGTCTCAGCCCGTGGGAGACATCTAGTGACATTCCTGATTGCCAAGCTTTAGAAACTTATGACCGGCTGAAGATGATTATGTTATATTGTTTCAACCATCGCATCGTAATGGCTTTATATACATTTTCATTGTAAAAGTTTATGATCATCCTCTAAGAAAATTTTATAAATTAAAAAACGTTTTATTTTCAGATATAAATACATTATACTTCCCTTGCTTTGTTTTGTTCTTCCAACCCTCGTACCTATGTACCTGTGGGGGGAAACTCTGAACATCGCGTGGCATGTTACAGTTCTTCGTTTTACGGTCACCATAAATTTAACCTCTATAGTAAACAGTGTGGCTCATGCATGGGGATATAAACGATACGATAAAAATATAATGGCTACTCAAAATATTCCCGTCGCTATTTTGACTATGGGAGAGGGGTACCATAATTACCACCACGCCTATCCGTGGGACTATCGCACATCTGAACTAGGAAACTGGTTAAATATCACAACAAAATGTATTGACTTCTTCGCTTGGATCGGTTGGGCTTATGATCTGAAAACAGTTTCTGAAGAAATCGTCCAGAATAGATGTAAAAGAACCGGGGATGGAACAACTCTTTGGGGCTGGCAGAAGAACGAAAATGTAACGTAACGTAAAATGTTCATCTAAACTGATTTCGTATTCGCATCTATCGCTATTTTTTATAGATTCATGAGTGTAATTATTAAAGAGCTTTAGTGAAAAAATTATTGTCATTATTTCACTTTTAAATAAGTCAATAGTCGTCTTCAAACATAAATACGATTTATAAGTAAGTCACATTCCATAAACGTCAGCCTTAGGGATGTAATGGGGAATTTAACGACTTTCTCTCCAAAGTCTGCTGACTAACGTACGAGGCTCTGGTAGAAAATCCTTCCTAACATGCGAAGTCCATGTGAACAGGAGAAGCGTTACGAGCCCCGCTCACCTACTGAAACTGTGTTCATGAAAAGATCTAAATCTAGCAGAGCACTTACACAGGTCGATAAATAGAGAAAAAGTTGTGCCAGTTACTAATTTTCAACTAGTAGATCTGTGTTCGTTGATCCCCCTAACTCATGACGCCACGCATCGACGTAAATTACGATTAACTTTCGTCAGTTCTCTACGCAAAACGTTGTCCAGAAGGGATCGCTTATTGGTGATAAGACCGCCAATTGCACCAACTTTTCGGTGTCCATTCCGTGGTGTACCACAAAGATTACAATAAATGAGATTAAAGAAAATTCTCTCTCTCGTTAAGAATCAATCGATAGATACAGCGTTTAGACGAACGCCTGACGGCTCAGTGAAATTTGGCAGTAGTGGTGCTGTTATCAGAGTGCTCCAGCGCGATTTATTGGCTGTAGTCCGCGCTGCCGACGGTACACCGTTAGCGAGAAACTGGGGCGTGAGAGTGCATTGCCTAACACGCGAATTAAACGACCAAAGCCGCGTAAAACTTTATCGTCTTGGTAATGATATTATGAAAGACTATACGGTCACGCGATGATGAATAAAAAAAAACCGCAAAACACTTTGCTTATATTCAAGCAAAACTCAACTACTTTTGGATAAAAAGTAAAGGAGTCTGTAAATTTATAGACAATGGCCTTCTAAAGTATTGAGTTTAATGGAATGTGAAGTCGGGAAGACTCACAAAAGCTGATTGGCGAAACCTTCTTGGTTCTCGTTAGTTATGATTTTACTTTAACTTATTTAATTTTTTTTTTTTTATAAAACGTTACCTTCCGCTGTAGGTTGTGTATGTTTCTTATTATAATATGTAAAACTTAGTATTTGTTTTGCTCACATTAATGCGTTATATTCGAAACATTAATGGAAAGCTTGAGATTTATATTAAAAAAAATGTTTTTTGGCCCCTGCAAAGCGTGGCTGGGTCAGCAGGTGTATATAAATAAAATATACGCTCGGTACCGGTTAATTTACGTTAAATTGCCAGTTATAGTTATAAGGAAACACGAGTCAACTTTCGTGTAACGATGCCGTTGATTGATCGTTATTATCAGTGCTTCAAAAGATTTAACTGCAGCTTCCTGCAAGATAACTTTAAATTACAATCTTAATTATTCGCTAATACTGTTGATGCTTGTGATATTTTCTTACGTACTGACTGAATATCGCTGCTCGATATTGGTCTTTCCATGAAAGTGCCAACAGAAGTTAGCAAGTCTAGCGTTGCCGAATTGCCCATCACCATTGACCACCATGTTGAGTTGGTGATCGCCGTGTCGATACCCTCGCGCTACGGCATTTTCTCGTTTTTTATCTCGTGCAGGTGAGGTTCCCGTTGGAAGAAAGAGATGGCATATTTCACCTTACGCGCGATGATGCTACTGGTGTGGTCTGGTGTTTATTCCTTATTGTCGTAGGACTTAATAATGGACTGTATTAGAATAGATAATTCGTATATTGGCAATAATTATCGAACTTGTACAGATCAATGTCTACTCACTAAGCGCGCCAAAGTAATATTGAATCGACGGTATGTTGCTACACGCATGAATCAAAGGTCGAACGTGGCACCCCGCGCGGGTGGTTCAGTGATCTGATCGTGTTGGTGCCACGCTTTCTGGAGCCAATCAGCAGCGCAACCACTGTTGAGTTCCGGTTCGAAAGTAATACCGAGCCAGTGTAATAGCAGGCTGTGCGATCTAAGTCTTCAGGGGTGACAACACATCTGTAACCTCCTTCGGCTGAAGTTGTTTTCAGTATTCATGGGCTTCAGTATATTTATTTATTTATTCTTTATTGTTAGCCTTAAGCTTAAGGTTACAATGGGCGGACTTAATGCTAAGTGGCATTCTCTACCAGTCAACCCTTGTTATGGTGAAAGGTAGTTGGCAGGTATAAAGCAAAGAATAAAATAAAAAAACAACTATAGGTAGACACTATGTAAATAAATAAATATTTATAACATAAAATACACAAATACGTAAACAAATATATAAAAAGATACGTAATTAAATACATAATAAAAGTCGAAAATAGATAAGCCGAATATTGTCAATGATCTATTAGGTAATCACGAACCCGACTCTTAAATGATTTCCTGTTAGGAGCTACTTTAATGTTATCGGGCAGGGCGTTCCAGAGGAGTATAGCTTGAACAGTAAAAGATGAGTTATAGTACAGGATACTATAACTCTTCTTTTACTGTTCAAGCTATACTAGTATACTACTATATGTATAGTAGCCACTTACCATCAGGGGAACTGAAAACCGGACTCCGATGAATGTATGTATTTTTTTTTATGGAAAAGGAGGCTAAAGAGCCTGCAACAACGAAAGAGCTGTAGGTGCTTTGCCGGCTTTAAGCAATATTTTGGGATGGGGAGGAGCATGAGGGAAGAGGAAGGGAGAGGAGGGGAAGTGAACCTTCGTTCTTTCCACTCCTCTCTCTTCCTCATCTCACTCACCGAACGAAACGCAGAAGCACATGATGCCTCTACTTCACGCCGGTATTCTGTGAGGCCGACCCCGGTCGAGCCTGCTCAATCGATCAGCAGCAAAAGCCGCCGTTCGGCTCTAACGCGTACAAAAATTATTTTGCCGGGGAATGACTTAACGCGGAATTATTGTGAAATAATTTTGAGGTGTAGCGGATAAGGTCCCAGGTGCGAGAGCCGATATGTTATGAAATATCGTTATTTTTATTTATATTTTCTTGCGTTATCAATTTGTTTAACTCATGTAGTCCATTATCGTAGAAAATTTGTAGCGTTCTGAATTAAATGATTACATTAAATTCAGTCTAGATTCTAGAGCACGCGATGTACCTGCATTAAACCATTTCAAGAGTTTAATCGAGTTGTACATTAATCTACAAGGTATACAAGCTTCATGATATCTTAACAAAGCAACATTTGTTCATTAATAATATTTGGGTCAGTTTAGTTAAATTCGATGTATGAAGAGAACCCTTGACGTCTTGCCCAGTAGCCCCCTTTACTATGAAGGGTGGTTTTACTACAAATACTTTTGTTGAATTTTGAGCAATTGCATATATTTTACGTTGCTCCGCTCATAATAATTATTCCACATTTGAGATGTATATTTCTGATTACATCGCAATTCAATATTGCGACTAGAAATAATAGTGGTTTTGCACAAATATGGATTTCAACCAGGATTCGAACCCGGGACGTACGTAACGCAACGGACGTAGTAATCACTAAGCCACGTGGTCGTCGTATTTAATAAATATAATATCGTCCAAGGATATATATCTTGGAACTCCACTTGTATTGCACACAGAACAAGCCTAATGGGTTACAGCGGACTGCGAAACATGACGTCGCGCAGGTTCGAGCCCGCCATTCGAATATTGGCGTGAACCACTCCAGATACAAACTCTAATGCTTAGTTGGAGGGTTAACAGGAATATTAGTAATGTTACTTAAATAGCATTGCTAGTATTCGTTAAAAAAACGGTCTTCGCCTAATATGTAGACTATTACAGTGCTTTTCTTACAGGAATTCCTAAACAGTTATGTCTTAGGGAACTTCAAGGAAAGGGCTTACACCTTTCTTAAAGGCCGGAAAGGCACCAACAGTCTTAATAAAATTATACCGTGTTATTCTTTTACATGATTTCGTTCATACAAAACATGATTACTAATAAACGAAACCATTTCTTGGATGTGAAACATAACACGGTATGATTTTTGTGTAATGGTTTCAAGCGGATTTTTCATTGCACAACGGATACAAGCAGGTGTGCCCCGCTCGCTTGTTTGTTCACTGTTCTCTAAAAAACTGTAACAAATGGAACGAGTGAATACTCGTTCAAGTGGTGATAACATAATAATAAAAGATAACAGTCAGAAAAGACTCGTACTGCTTACGTCAGTTGACCCTCTAGTACTAACTATTGCAAAAAAAAAATATAATCGTAATACTACTACATTTAACATGGATATTCCTTATTCCGTCAGAATTTTTAGATATCTTTATCGTCTTTTTCCTCGAACACGTGAGAAATCGCAGATATTTTTGACCCCGACACTTATTACAAATAATTAATTATTTAATAAACATATATCATGACACATCAATTCGCACCTTGATCAAAGGGGCGTCTTTCAACCGAGACTTTTTGCACAATGAAGTCATAGGCCATAACATCACCGTTGATAAGACGTTGACGAAACTAGAGTATGTTATTTTTTTCTCCAAGACATCGCAACTTCTTACTGCGTTTTTTTACTGTGAATTGATTTAATGGTACGTTCCAAAAAAAAAATATATCATGCTGTCAACGTGCTATGAACCTCTAATGTTTTATTACCTGCGAAGCCTTACGTAGTAGACGTAGTTTTAAACTGTATCCTAAATTTAACAGAATTCGTCAATATAACATTTGCAGGATATAATAAAATAAAACGAATTATTTTAAGACCTTTTTTAAATATCCATATTTAAATAACGAGAGAATGTGAATGGTCATAGGCTATGTTAGGTTCCGAAAATGGAACCGTGCGTAAATTCTATATTTTTTCGTGTTATTGTCAAGAATCCTTTGACGTACATACTGTGACCGTGTACTGAAAAAGTTAGCGAAAGCTAGACCAGTTTAAAATATTCTTACATCGGTAGATAGTCTCATAACTCTTAATATGTATATACGTTAATTCACTAAAAAAATGGATTGCGTAATAAATTGGCATATTGATACGAGAAGTTGTCGAAAACTGAGTTAGATAAAAGCCGACGTAATTCGTTAATATTTATTTATTTACGAATTTCATCGCATTTAATATTGTCTTTATTTTTTTTCCCGACGTTTCGATTTCTTTACAGCAGCCGTGGTCACGGGGGGGACTGAGGTGTTAGACGTCCAGTTGTCATAGTTAACCTACCTTCAGCTTTTATTTATTAATTATGGTCCGATCTACGCAGAATGTGCTCACAGTATCTTGAGGTACTGACCTTCAAATGAGTAGGGTTTGCGTAAATACAACAAAATTAATATTTATTTAGTTAGTATTCCTTTCTAGCGTTACTAGTCCTGATATGACTCATTACAACATAATTTAAGTTCTCAAAGTTATAACTTGAAGGGTTATAACCAAGTCGCAATCCAGGCAAACGCGCCTGTGTATTCGCTTATAACTTCTAAACTTCTTAGTGAATTTCTTAGTCAATACAGTTTTCATTACCATTATGTCATCGTTGGTATATTACAGACATGTCCGAGTACCGCCGGCGCAAAAAAATTTAATAAATTTGACTTGCCATCAGTACTGTCGAATGCAACTCGTCAATCAGCAATTAGAAGAAAACATTAATACATGCATTTACTAGAATTTTCATTACTCATATTTATATTGATCATCGATTTCGTTGATAAAATTAACCGTTATTTGAGTTTTTGCCCATATATTTACGTTTCTGTAGTAATCAGATGCTTTATAACGCATACTGTAAGTCTTAAGGTTATGTCAAGGTCTTTTGAACGTTATTATTTTTTCCACTCGTTTATTCTTTCGGAATAAGTACTTATCCACCCTGTCTCAGTCGTTGCAACCTGCTTTTTACCAGAGCTTATTTGGGGCAACAGTGAGCCGATTGCCATCTTTATAGAATACCATCAAACAGAAGAATACGTTTACCGAAATGTACATTAATGCTCTTTCAAAATAATTTGTACGTTATGAGTATAAAAATATTTAATACTTTACCCGATGAGCTAAAAAATTTGCCCTATATATATATATATATATATATATATAAGCTCTCAAGCCTGTCCCAATAGAGGTAGGCAGAGACTGCGAACCCATTACAGCCAGTACCTGTATTCTTTTATTATTACATTTTTAACTAAAGTTTTTATAGACATTGTGTTATACTATAAGAAATATGTATCGCAAAAGCAAACCAAAAAAACAATCGGGCGGAAGCATCGGAGAACCATTTTAGGAAATTACATCACTTAATGTTCTTATACCATAAATGACGACATATCAACACGGTGTGTCTAATTTAAAAGAGAGCAAATTTTTTACTATCGAACAAGCAGCTAATTTTCGTCTATAAAAAACCTTATGACTAATATTTAATATTGCGATCTTTTAACGGACCGTTCATTATTGACGGTCTAAAGGCGATAACAGGCAGCAGTTTTCGTAAATTTTGGACTGCGTGAAACTTTTTAATACACAATGAGACAAGAAGCTCCCACACTCAATTTCTTTCTTTTCTTGTGTGTCTTGTGGGAGAATGACTATAACGCAAACATAGCGAACTTCAGGACGAATTATGTCAGGCTTTTCCCTCACAGAAAGGTACCCGCCGGCCGACATGCAAACAAAATGAGTGAACATTCTCCCGAGTAAACCGTTTCCGATCCTTTAATATCAGAGTTAAAGTAGTAGCGTATATATTAGAGACCTTTGCCTAACTTGCTACTCACGTTCTCCTCTCTCTACTTTGTTTCTTAAATTAAATTTGGTGCCAAGTGGAGTCCACCACTTTGCTCCAGTCCTGTTTGGCCATTTTTATCATGTCATCGAAATATTCCTCAGTTCCTCAGACATGAAAATTTCCTCGCGATGTTTTCCTTCGCCACGAGAAACGTCAGATCAGCAGTTGGTAATGCATTTAAAATTACAACCATTTTATAGAATTTTGTAAAGGATAGCCTGTAACCGAGCGATTGGTACTTGCGCTATCAGGTATCTTATCTAAAATACGCCGGATCTAGCATAATTTATTCATTTATTAAAAAAAATTAGCAACTACCTAATACTAGTAGTAGTAGTTACTAAGGTACGAGATATCTGGTATACTGTGGTAACACAGCTCTAAACTAATGAGAAGCAAATGAAAAATTTAACTCTCTTTAGTGCATTTTCATAAACTTCAAAGACGGCGTGGCAATAAATACATTAACGCAGAAAAAAACGAAATAATTAAGATGTTACACTAAGCAAAAAACGAACAAGTATCTGACAAATCTATACATGATCTCATTGCAGTTTATCTGGACCGGTTATCTATTCACGACAATGACTGAGCCGCGACTAGACACCCGACGATAATCATTTAAAACCTATCGCAATCAGTCATCCTGTCCCGATCAGCCTCAATACCGTCAAACTGATCGCTTACGTCAGAGCTATGGATCGAGTTATAGATGTAGTGTTTATAGATGGTGCACGAAGAGTTCAAATATTTAATAAAAAATCTTTAAGTTACGATTCAGGAACGTTTGAAATAAACGAACAGCATTCGAAAATAGTGAATTCTTATCACGCATGTAAGATGAGTGTGCATGCGTTAGATGTGAAAGGATCACATAGTTCCATGCGAAGATGATTAAAATAAAATGCCAGATCTCCAAAAAAAGTTTCCTGTAATCTCCGGCTAAAGACAGTGACGTTCTCACCTCGCTAAAAGCCTAGCCCCAATAGTGCTCTTTCTCCAGCTTAATCTAACAAACTCTGAAAGATTGAAAGATTCGAGGCTAGCCAAAAATGCTCTGATGTAGTACATACTAATGCAACGTCTGATATTTTACAGTAAAAAATACGTTCCAGACATTTTTAGTTTCAGAATAATACAATGGCGCGAAACTATAGGCACAACTTAGACGCACTCGACTAAGAGATGTAAAACAAAACAACGTTTCGTGATTTTCACCTTGATTGCTACGCTTGGGTTCGAACCCAGGCGAAGCCAGTATTTGTGCAAAACACAGCTTTACGGGTCTGTTTGTGTTGTGTTAAGTCAAGTGGTTCCGACTCTAGATCTGAGTATCACATCACCACAGCACATGACATTACGTATCGGATATAGGAACGCAGAATAAACGTTAATCAAAGTTGTCAGCCAGGAGGACAGCGTTTTAAGCGTGGTAGGGCCAAGCGGCTGCGTTTCGTTCGGTGAAAGAGGTAACTGGAGGCCCACTCCCCCTCCCCCCCTCCCACCCCATCCTCCTCTTCCTATCTCCCATCTCCCAAATATCCTTGCATGGCAACGCACCTGCAGCACCTATGGTGTTGCAGATGTATGTGGGCGACGGTAATCACTCCATTCAAGGTGAACCGCTTGCTCGTTTGCTACCTTTCCAATATCAAAAAAAAAAAAAAGACATCATTATCAGACTCATTGGTATCTACTCTACTTTTATACGAGTTCGGGAGATTTAAAGTTGGAAACTCATTACTTATTGTTAGACTATTCTAGAATGGTTATAGGGCAATGGAAATGAGAAACAAAATTATATCACCTTGCAACAAATCGATTGCTGCCGAAGCACGCAGGCACGAGCCCATAAGCCCTATATTACAAATGCACGCAAAATGACTTCGATTTCTAGAGCGTAATATTGTATGTTTTATTGTTAGTTCCGCTAGATTTTTTTACATGGTGTCTTGAAGTTTCTAAGGAAGTTAGTTGAAAACACATGTCGGTAAAGTGTTACTTATCTATAACATAAGAATCCACACGAAGGATATCTCAAAGTCAACTAAGAGATATTGCATAGAATCTATATATCTAGATAGATAGCAGCTGTGGTCTTCTGTAGTGTATCTTCATGCTTTTTTTTCATGGGAAAAGCGGCTAACGAGCTAGCGGTTCACCTGATGGTAATTGATTACCATCGCCCACGTACATCTGCAACACCAAAGAAGCTGCAGGTGCGTTGCCGGCCTTTAAGGGAAATTGGGGTATGGTAGGGATTATGAGTATGGGGAGGGGTGTGGAGGGGATGGGGAGGGGATGGGGAGGGGATGAGGATCGAACTCACTAATCGAACGAAACGCAGAAGTACAAGATGCCTCTACTTCACCCCGGTCGAGACAGCCCATTCGAGCAGCAGCCAAAGTCGCCGCTTCACTCTACCACGTTAAAAATGCGAGCTCATGCATGCGAGAACCAAATATATTTTCCAGTTCCTCCAGATTATAAGCAAGCTGCTGGTCCATGTTAAAAAGGTGCACTAGATAGTGGTTTAACAATTTGAGAGGAGAGAGATGTTAAGAACGGTAAGGTAAAACAAGAAACTTTAAATTGTAAATAATAAACACTGAACCTGGCAGCGTTTTTTTGGTTTTATTTTTATATTTTTTTATTTATTTAGGGTCCTTTGTTCTTCATGGAGATATAAAAACCCCAGCGTTACCAAAACTTATAGTCTATTTCAAATCTATTTTTTTTTTACTTTTCAATGAGCGAAAGAATCACTCGTTTTTGTTTTTATTTTGTTGCGAGTTTGTGGCTCACCGCAAGTGTTTGACACATAATTTTGCGTTCATTTAGCAAAGTACTATTTGCGGCGACTAGTGGTCGCCGATAAATATGATTCAAGGGCAAATAGATTGCATTATACGGAGCATCGCAGATTGTGAAGATGGTCCATTACATGAAAAACGCATAAATATAATGCTCGACGTAATCACCAAGGCGAAATCGTTTAGTCGCGGGCTGTGATTTCACGGGACCCCTGATCAGTTAATTACTGCATTTATATACACTATATTAGCATAATGGACTGCAAAATAAATCTAAACAAAGCGCTGGTAAGCTTTAAGTACGTTTCGACGTAACGTTACGTACAGATTTACGCAAAACGTACATTTATTTCTGATTCGAGAATAGTTATGTAAATAATATGACTGCCTTGATTTTTTTTCACAAATTGGTCCAGTTACTAATCCCCTGTTTTTTCATAGTCTTAGTTGCTTCGTAAGGTATCTTCACGGGTCGAGATGGGACGATGTACTTAACGCAAACACCTTAATTAGTATTTAAACCAATATTTTAAAGCGGAAAGTTTCTATGCTTGAATGTTTTTATATATAGTTGGACCGGTTATTTAACTGTTTTTATGTTAAAAGTTGAAGAAAAATTTTAAGGCGAGGTTTAGGTATATTTAAAAATGAAATGAAATACACTTTATTGTACAGCAATTAACAAAAATAGAAAAAAATATATATAAAAAGTTACATAAAATACACAAAGGTACCTTATCGGTTAGAAGCGATCTCTACCAGGCAACCATTTTGCAGAGGAAATAATGACCAGTGAGCAAGGGTTAAGGGTGTACGCAAGTTACTAAGAAATTAAAATATAATATTATAAATATGCATATATACACAAACATATATATATATATATATATATATATACCCACATATATACTGATATATCTAAATAAATACATAATATATACCAAAGCATATACAAGAACATAGAGTACAGAATAAATAAAATAAGAGCCATACAACGCAAGGAAAAGTAAGTCTTGAAGGAGAGATAAACAGATAATGAGAGATGAAGGAATAACTATTTAGGGAGGAAAGATGTGCGATTTGACCAGCCTTTTAAATTGGATTGCATTGCACGCTTTATAAGAAGTAGTAGGGTGTTCCAAAGCCGAACAGCCTCAATGGAAAAGGATTTAGAATAGAAGGAAGTGTTATGGGATGGATTTTTTAGAGTATGGTTGTTATCAGAGCGAAGTGATCGACAGTGAGTATCCCCAAGAAACTCAAATCGTTCTTTAAGGTAAGGAGGGGTAGTGGGATTGAATAGAACACAGTACAGAAAAGAAAGAATGTGATTATTTCTGCGAAGTCAGATCGAAAGCCACTTGAGTTTTTCGCGAAATTCTGATACATAATCAACAAACCGTATACAAAGATTGTGAATGCGCTCAAGTTTATTAAGTAACTCTTCGTTTAGATTGAGATAACACGTATCAGTATAATCGAGAATCGGTAACAGGAGAGACTGTGCGAGCTTAATTTTAGTTGGTATGTGTAGGAAATTGCTTAATCTACGGAGAGACCCAACCGATGCAAACACTCTCCTACGCACCTCGCTTACTTGTGGGGCCCAACATAAAAAATTGTCAAATGTAACAACTCCCAGATTTTTAACGGTGTCACTGTACGGCACAGATGTCCCGTCAAATGTAATACCAGGTAAAGTAGGTGTATTTGTGAGGTACAACATTTTATTCCTTATTAAAATAAATGAATACACCGTTATTCAAATTTAAGGAAAGATAACATTTACTCTTTTGTATGTAATTTTCTCCAATAGTTCAGGAGTGAATATAAAATGAATGAAATGCGCGTCTAATATGTGTGTATGCTTAAACGGATTTATCTTAAAACAATTTTTACAGATTGTAATGGAAAGGTACTTTACTGTATATTTATTACCGTGTATCAGAGGCGTTACGGTCAATATTGGCTATATCTTGAAAAGGGCTTCTATAAAAACGTTTATCAAGCCAGCGAAAAAGATAAGTAATTTTTTACCATCTGTCGAGTGCAATATCCCTCTACAAGATGTAGGAGTGTACAAGCTTGATTGTGAATGTGGTCTCTCTTACATTGGGCAAACTAAAATATTTGTAAGGACCCGCCTAAAAGAACACATAGCTGACGTGAAACACCGACGCTCTAGGAAGTCTGCAGTCCGTGATCATATCCTTGTTCGCCTAAACCATTACATCAAATTTAATAGACCATAAATCCTCGCAAAAGCACATCGATTCCTGCCAAGGATGATTCACGAGGTTATTGAAATCAAAGAAACATCCTAATTTCAATAAAGATAATGGGAGGGTGCTACCACGGGTTTGGGATCCAGTAATAAACAAAATTAAATCTCCAAACAAGGATACCGCTACACGACCTCAAGATATTGTAAGCACATTCTGCGTAGATCGGACTAAAATTAATAAATAAAAGCTGAAGGTAGCCCGAGTTAACTATGAAAACTGGACGTCTAACACCTCAGTCCCCCCGTAACGACGGCTGCTGTAAAGCAATCGAAACGTTGGGAATATAAAAACAAAATTAAACGCGATAAAATCCGTAAATAATAGTTTAATTTCAAAGGTACTTTACTGTTACAAATGTGAAAATAAGTATGTCTGTCGTTCAATCACGCTTTAAGGAAGTACTTTAAAGACAAGCTTAATTGAACGACAACATATATGAATTAATGAAATTAGACAAAGATTATTATTATGCCATGGAATGTCATACTTTAACTTTTTATGTTAACTAAGAGTTCTCGAGGAACGAAATATACATATGAAATTTAAAACAATACAACCATTGACTTATCCAGGATTTTCTGAGGGACAGGGGGGGCAAAAGTCCTTTTGCCTCCTCTCCCTCCGGCCCCCAAAAATTACTACTTATACAACCATACAAAGAATAATATACCTAACGCACACCCGACTCAAAAGTAGTTCTTTGATCTCGGTGGTAGTGTCAAATATATATTAAGGCAAAATTAAAAACCAAAAAATATCCAGTAACTTAGTCTATGACTTCAAAATATCGTTTTGAATATAAGGTAAATGTAGTGTCATAACGTCGCATTCAATCTATATATAAGCACCAACCCATATTACCCATAGGGGTACGCAGAGATTAGGGATTTCTGTTTGGCATCTTCAGCG
Source organism: Bhutanitis thaidina (assembly GCA_029286595.1). Lineage (NCBI taxonomy): Eukaryota > Metazoa > Arthropoda > Insecta > Lepidoptera > Papilionidae > Bhutanitis > Bhutanitis thaidina. The sequence goes on from JAGSMS010000022.1 coordinate 4,478,911, forward strand.
TTGCCAAACAGGCTACCGCAGCCTACTTTTTCCCATTACTGGTTTTGATCCCGGAGAATCTATGCATCTCAAATTCAAGAGACCCCTGGAACTCTGGAGTCCAGTCCATGACGCGTTTTGCGATTTAAACACGAAATTTCACCACTTGGTGGGCGGTGGGATCGTGAAATACCCTTTGTCTGGTTATATTTAAAGACAAACCTAATTGCATATTTTTTTATTTCATAAAAATGTTACTCAACCTGTAGATTTTTTTTCTGTCATGCCTTTTGCAGAAATAAATTTCACATGAATAGCCGTTTGAGCTAAATCTTTAGCCACTACGCCAACGAGCCATTGTCCCTCTGCCTGTTAACGGTCTGGGTAAGTAGTGGGTACCACCTTCTTAAATATTTCTTCCGCTGCTCAGTAGCCACTTACCATAAGGTGGACAGCTCGTTTGGACTCTAATGTATTACAAAAAAACTTAAATACGTAATTAGCACATTAACCAATTTGTTTCACAATGTTTTGTACACAAACATTGCCTGGGTAATCTCATCTAATATGATAATTGCATATCCATACAAACCTAAAGCGCTTTGTACACTGTTAATTAGAGAACAAATGTCTATTTACCTTCGGAGTCCAGACAATGATGTAATATCCTCTTTATAATAGTGATTGTGACCAGCGAAGCGGTAAAAATACTCTATTATCTATCTTGTTAGCATAGATAACTTAATATCGTTTGGAATTAGATGCCGCTTCAGACCATACCCACTGTTTGTGTCTGATCTTTGTATTCTCGCTTATGCGTTGTCGCCATTCTTTTATTTATTTTTTTAAGTAAATATGACAAATGTATCTAATTAACGTGCAAAAATAATCGTTTATCGAGATGCCGTATTTCGTTCGGAAGCTTGAGAAACGCAGCAGAACATGCTGCTTCTTTATCGATACTGTATCGATATTCTCTGTTCGAGTCACCTAAGTTAAAAAATAAAAAGAACTCCATCCTCATAGCCGAATATGATCACGACTACAACTTCCGAAATATATAAGCAGTTTTCACCTGTGCAGGTATACTGCGCACATACATATTGAATTCATATTATCATAAATTGGTGCTATTTACTACGATTTCATCTATGGGATTTCTATTGGAAGAGAAAAAAAAACATTTACTATAATCTACGACGCATGGAAGATCAAAATTGTGTGCAAATAGGTAATTTTACTAATAATTTTATGTCTAAATTTTAAATTCTACTTAAGAATATTTTATTCAATTTCTTATCGCCTCAAACATAAATCACATGCTGGTGTAAAGTCGTGATTTAATTAAAACAAACGCCAACAAGAATTCTAACAACATTAAAATCGATAGTGACATTGATTGGCGAATTCCTTTCCGACATTTTGTCACGCCTTGTTTGAGAAATCCAATGACTGTCTATTTTAAACACCTATACGCCACAATGTTGTCTCGGGGCATTATTAAATCATGTTTATTGTTGTGATGATATCTTACCTATTAACTCGTATTCCGTATTCAGCTGTCGGGCGCCGGCCGAGTCTCCCACGTGACGCACGCTGGCGCCTCACGCGGCATTAGGCAAGTAATATTCAACTTTATCTAACAATAATTCTGCTATTTTATGTTCATGCCTACACCGTACTACCTGTGATCGCTAAACATGCGTATAAACTATGATATTTAAATGTATGAACAAACGCTTCGTTCGGATGTTGACTGAAATAATAAACACTTCGGTATACTTTTTAGAAATAAGTATAGTAGGGTAAAGCAACAATCGATTAGGTTTTAGAAGTATCTCTTTGTGATTCAGTATTTTTTTAAGTAAACTGTTTACAAAATACCTCCTTAATCAAGGATAAACCTGTTTTAAATAATGGTTACCCAATTTATTTTGTTTTCTTTCTGTTGCAGTGGTTTAACAAAACGTTAAAATCAGGCGCCTCGTCTGCTATACCATAAAAATATTTACACAACAATTCCGTGTGAAGTTATTCGTCGATAAAATCATAACGTCTTTTTTTTTCGTCCTATACATGGTTTCGTTTATTGGTAACCATGTCTTGGATAAACAAAACCATGCTAAAAAATAGCACGGCATGTTTTTGTATGGGAATGTCGACGCACGGAATTTACTCTGAAATATTTTCTGGCATAGCGTATTTATATTCCCCAACGTTGAGTTTGCGGCGTGTTATGAGTTAATGGCACCATGCACGTTTGCGTGAGAAGTCCTGGAACATCGTCTGGTGCTTCAGCAGAAAAATACGCGCCGAAAACATTTTCGTAATATAAATTGCTTCTTCCACATAATAACAATGTACTAACAATTAAATTACAAAAAATACAATTTAAATGTTTAACTAAGGATACCGTGTGGTGGCGGGAGTCGTGTCGTGGGCGTGTAAGAAAACCTACAACCCACTTCCTAACCGTGGAAGTCATCAGAGTCGATTAAGCCTTGAAAATATCATAGCTTCCGAGTCAGGGTCAGTCAGGATGGGGTATCAAATCCAGGCCGAAAATACAGAGACCGATGGCGATCAGCGTCTGCAGCTAAGTATCTGTCACGCCTGCCAAGTGTAGGCGTTATGGCAATTCCTACATTAGGTATATATACAACAGTGGCATGTTAAGGCGCTTGTAAGGAAAGATAAATATGAGTCCTAATAGAACTCTAAAGCCTCTTATCCTAATAGAAAAGTATAGTAGTTCTCCATTATCTATTTTCTTGTATTAGACATGGGAACATTCAGAAATAAATAATGTTAATCTTCCTACAGAGATCACGATAATGTTAAATAAATTGGAAAATACTATTAAAAAACGTATCTACAAAGTCACGTCTGTTGTTAAGTTATAAAGCAACATTAATTAATGTAACTAATCTTACACAAAGAGTACAATTAAAATAATTCAATATCAGATTAAATATCTTTGTCGTTAGATTATAGTTACTGCAAAATATATCAAATCGTAACGTTACGTAAAGCTTAACGTAAATAAAGGTACAGTAGTTCTACAAGACTTTATGTTGTTTTTGTCAAAGTAATCAAGTTAACAGGTGTACAAGTTTTCACAGTTGGAGGACTCCTTCTCTTCCTTCTCTGCCGCCAAATAGCTGTGTAATTACTGTTGTGTTCCGGTATGAAAGGTACAGTAACAAATATATATATAAATATGTGTGTGTGTGAAAGTATGTAATTATACGGGCTCTCTACTCCCTCCAAATCAGACTCAACAGTCGTTACACTGGTGATTAGCACCATAAATAGATGAGAGGTCTCCTAGGGAGCAAAGCAGTTTTAGTGGCTCCTACAATATAGCGGTTTCTAATTGGCTCCCAGTTTTGAAGAACTTAACTCTGAATTTTGATGTTATATTTCCAATATGTGACCACTAACTTGTAGCCGAATTGTAAAACTTATCGCATGAAATAAATATTTCTTTACATTTCCAAAACAGTGTACAAAGTGATGTGTACGCTAAAAGTTGCGTGAAGGTATAACGAAGACTTTCGAAATGCATTTAGGAACAGACGCAGATCATACTTCCTACGGCGCCGTCACTCCATATAAACCAATACACATTCACATCGACATTAAAAGCATTCATGGCATTAAATCTCAATATCGGAAAGATTTTTTAAATGATTCTGCCAACACCACCGCAGATAAAATGCAATCGGCATCGGTTCGTGAACGATTGTGTCGGTTCAGAGTGAACGTTCGCACGGTGCTTTCTCTATTTTTACCCTGACCGCAAAATATCATCTCTGCAGCAGACTAGCGTCTCGCGAGCGCAAAAAGTTTCATACAAAAGTGAACAAAGCTGTACAAACATGTATGATCTTCTCTCATTGAATATCCTGTACTTCTTACAGAAGACTCAGATACAATCATTTGACACTTCTTGCTGTGCTTGACAAGCGGAATATAATGACGTATTGAAACAATAGAGGTTCTATTTTTACGACACGTGAAGGGATACCCAGGACAATATATTACACGAACACATGCATACATAAGTACTCGAGCAAAACCAAACTCCACAAGCAATACTACGTAACGTAACGTATTAAAATAATTAAAATTCTATTGTTATGACACGAGAAGAAAGTGTACTTGGCAGAGCCAAGCGGCGGCTTTTGCTGCTGTTCGAACGGGCCGGTTCGACCGAATAATACCATGGCCTCGCAGAATACCAATGAAGTAGAAACATCTGGTGGTTCTGCGTTTCATTCGGTGAGTGAGGTAACCGGAGCCTCGATCCCGCCTACACAGCACAGAAGAAATAGAGAAGTATTGAATCTTCTTCTTCTTCCAAAAAATCTTCCAAAAAAAGTGACAAATACGTTTTAAGTAACTTTTAATGTGAACTGTTTCCTGATCTCCCATCACTGAAAAAGGCCTAAGCAATAAACTAATGGAAAAAACAATGAAAGCCGTTATAGTCGATTCAAATTAAAAGGCCTGCCGCGGTTTGGATGCGTTTATATAAGAATTTCTGTCGAGCGAACACGTACGAAAACTCACGAACTTTCCCGATCCTCCGAGTACTGACATAGCTTGCACACTGGGCCCGAGAAATTCCTGCGCACATTGCGTAAAGTTTAGGTGTCCGAAATTATACCCTGCGTGTTCGAATTATGCATAGAGAAATTTGCTAACTTAGTGTACGGATAGAATATATTCAAAGGTTTCATTATTCATGCATAGATGCGGAGAAATAGTCCGTGGTCATTATTTAATTCTGCCATAACATGATTAAATTGACCGGTTCCACCACTTTTTAAATATATTCCACGCTGGGTGCGTTCTACTACGTGTGTACTACGCCGTCGCAGTCTCCGAATCATAAAAGAATTATCCACATGTTACAGATATTCATTGAGAACGAGAAATAAATATCACGAACGGCGACATTATAAACCACTGCCATGCATGCTACTGCCTTTTTGCCGAAGAAAAATGAAGCCCGAATGCGTATTTATTCGTAAGACGAGTGAAGTTATTTACGTACCATACAAATTGGTATCCAAAGAGCGGCTAGCTTAATAAATCGATGTAATAAAATTACTATACATAAAGCCTTAGCCTTTATGCACATCAAATAACTTAAAATTGCTCTTTATTGCATAACACCTGAAGCATTCGATGCGTCCATCAGAGGGAACCGTATTAAATGGTTTGCGGTATGCACGTATGACGCACGGCCGTCAATGCTCGAACAACATGAAATTTTACATTACGAAGAGATATCCGCATTGATAGTTATTGCAAATAGACAGTACCATACATATATTTCTATTATATTCATAAACTTTAAAAAAATATATAGTTAAGTAGCAGCCTGTAAAGTCCCGTCCACGACGCTGCTTCAGTGCCTGTTAGCGGACTACACGTGTCCTTCAAATATTTATATTACTTCCCAGACACGCAGATTTCCTTCGACGCCGGGCACGTAGTAAATGCAACACTTAAAATTGCAATTAACAATTTTAGCGGTGCCGGTGCCCGGAATAGTACCCAGGCGCACTGTGAAATGAATAACGAGACAGTGCGCTCTGCAAATAAAGTTCTACGATTGACCAGGAAACTATCGGGAGAATAATTAGCTAAATCCAAAATATTAAAATTAGTACTCATCCTATAATTAACACCTACATGGAACTCCATGTGTAAGCCCACGTTCGACAATTTAAAAATTTGCAACCTCTGCGATATTGTCAATGTTTTGACAGAATTCCTGAATCCGTATGTTTAACATGTTTATGTGATTCATAAATTAAAAGTATAAATAATAAATATAAGATCGAACCAAATCGTAGCAATTAATGCTGCAAGTTTGAATGTACCTTCACTGGCGATCCTTTTTTAATTTTTTTATGTAATGGCCAACGACGGATTATGATCCCACCTGGTGTTACATGGAGGTAAGGTCCCTTATGATTATCGCGCTAGTAGTTTTTCACTTTAATCGCCGAGGAGACATTTAATCGCCAAAGCCAAAACGCGAGTGTGTCTTATTACCACCCAACGTAGTCCATGTCAACGTCTGCAATTGTTAGATTTAGAAATAACACTTTCAACTTCGTAAAATTGGTATTCACCAATATAACTGTAGCATACTATGTAAATGGGCGTGTGTGTACCATTATTATGCTTGAGCTGTTTAATATCGTGAAGCTATTTGGAATGGAAAAGCTTGCGCAGAGATTTGTGATGAATACTGCATTATTCGTGACATTACTGCAGAATTAATTTGATTTGATTTGATTAGATTACTATCTCGGACCCTGTCACCCCTTAACAGCTAGTGGGATTCTGATCAAACAAACATGCTGAAAGTTAAGTTATGCACAAAAAGTATTTAAAACTATAGCTTTTACATTATTTTTATTAAACAGCCTATAAAAAGGCCGCTGTTAGTAAAAGGTCTCTCTTACAGGAAGGATTTTCCGTAATCCCCACACTTGGTTTGCGGGTTGACTTCGCAATAACAGACATAACGTTCCGTTAGCGATATTATTCTCCATTATTGAACACATTGATGTTTAAGGCTCTTACGATATCCATGAGAAGAATGGGTAGATTATCTTATGTCGTCACCACTCGGCACTTTGTTATCATAACGTGGTAAATCACTTCGTTGTCTAGAGTGTTCATTGTAATGTAGTGTATTTTACCACAGCGTTATCTCCGTTTAATAATGGGAAATTTTCATCAAAGTTACTTAAATTTGACAAAAACTTTGCTGAATTTTGATATTGTAATTTAAAAACCGAAAAGTATTCATGTAATTTCTCTAATGGTACGGTGTCCAGAGGCTCTCAAACTTCATCATTGGCTTGCATTTCAAGTCAAAAAAAAATTTCATTGCTGGTACTGTTCTTCAAATTAACTACACTAATACTATCGAGTTTATTAAGAAAAACGTTGCAATCTCGCAGAGTCTGTCGACATTACGCACATACTGAAATTGTTTTTTTTTTACCGTAACTGCCTTATTCTTAAGCTATAGAGCATCAACAACGGAAATTCACTGCATAACCGTATGTCAACAATGAGGTAATTTTTCACAACTGTCTGCCTACAGGACAAACGACGGTTACAGAACCCACGCCAGCCTCCAAATCTGCACCAACACAATGTCCCCCTCAATCACGATGTGTTAAATTTTTAAATACAAAAAGCGTTTCGTCAGCTATAAATATTCAATTTGTCAAATTAGCATGAGTTACTTAGTGCGGATGTTTTTGATCATGACGGCATACGTCAAGAGTACACAATAAATAATTTGAATAAATCCATATTATCCATACCAATATCGTATTATTGCTATAGCCACTCTGTTGTCTTGTCTCTTTCTTTAGATACCATGAATTCTGGGTTTCCCATTTTACGTTTCATTTATTATAGATACATTTTATCCTGGGAAAGTCGGGGGAAATTTTTGTTTTTTATTGAAGCCTTGATCGCAAGTTAGTAAATATCTTTGGTGAAAAGACGTCGTAAACATAAGAATCGAATCACCTCAAGCTTTATATATTCTATTCTACTATTAACATTACAAAAAAACGGCAGTCATCCTTTAGAATTTGCGGTCTCTATTCGGTCCAATCGAAGAGATTTAAATGCACATAGTTCGCACCGATAGATACATCTTGTGAAACTTTTTAGGGTATTTATATATATTAATATGTATAAATAAAATAGCATGAAATAAATAATATTCAATAAAACATATTATCATTAATATTAAATAAATAAATGCAACTGTAATAAATGGAAAGGTGATGTTGACCAAAAATATCCTTGACTGTGACCGGTCCACCGACACGATATGAGACTTGTTCGCAAGAATCGCCCGGACCGTGATCGGTCCCAAAAGAACCTGGCGCGATCATTTTCGAGCACGGCTTCCGGCGAGTAGTTATAGTAAGGTAGTCGTCGATCCAAGAGACCGTATTTCAGATCGAGCTCCTGATGTAGAATCCTGGCTACTAGGCTGTGTCTGTGCAGATACTCAGAGTTAGGAGCACCGAACAACCGGAGATGACATGCCGAAGCGACTCCACGGGACGGCGACAAGCTCAACAGATTTATCTCTGATAGTTGTTCGTAATTCTTTAAATAAAGTTATTCCTGCAGAAAATATATTTTGAAAACTATTTAGTTTATTCATTTTAACTTAATAACAGTGATTAAAACATACGAAATTTTATCGCCTATTCTGCATCCATTATGTTATTTTTCAAAAAAAGTTTTTAACATGTATTATTTATTAGTTTTAAAATGCCTATATGCCGATTACATTGTTTTAATTATATTTGTCATTATATTATATAGTTGATATTATATCACAATATTTTATACGTAGCTAGTAGAAATTTAATGTAAATTCGTTTTGTTTAATGTAAGAATTAACGAAATGTATTATAAATTATATAAAGCTCATTTAATCAAAATCTACGCGTATATCTTAACTATAAAATAATATATACATATTGTAGCACTATGTAAAACTTGCAAAACCACCGCACGATTCACATTACAAAACTGTGTCGTACAAGCGGGGCATGAGCGCACTGTATTCATGTACTCGTAGATACTTATATATCACAAGGATATACTAAATGTGTAATCATCGTTATTTCTGTATGGAATTTTTCTGTCATATTTCCCCATTGTGTTATTCACGATACCAAGTAATATTCACGACTGATTAAAACACCGATAACGACTCGACAACCAATGGTAATTCTGCCAACCATCCAGCCTAAAAATGTCTCTAGTCACAATGAAAAAATATTCTTTAATGTAATAAATGATCTGTAATTCCAAATACTTTTATGTACGTTCTTGCCAGCTCCTAATTTAGGTGTGGTAAAATTCGAAATATTTATTACTTTTGTTTGAAACAAACTTGCTTTAATTGTATTAATTGAAATCCCGAGGACTGACGGTATTTTTTAAATAACTCAATTTATTTATTCAGAAAACCAACAGGGATACAACAGTGCAACAATAACAATTCTTTGAATTGTCCGGGTCAGGGTCGGGTGGTTGGTCTAACGGAGTGACGCGCCTTTGTCGCGTTTATTGTCATATTTTAAAATCGCTGTGTAGGTCAACGTTGCGCTGAAACCACCTGGCACCGGTGGCGCTGCGCAACAATTTATTCTGGATTGTTTGTAGTGCGGTGATGTGAGATGGTGTCGCATGAGCGAATACAACGAAAGCATATGCCACGGTAAGGTCTCATGGAAGCCTTGTATCATCATTCCATCATTACAGCCTATCACAAGTCCACAGCTGAACATAGGCCTCGCCCAAAGATTGCCTCAAATCTCGGTCCTGAGCCACTTGCGTCCATCAACTTGGAACACTGTGAAAGTCGTGGTCACACGGTGTTTGCCTATACGTAGCCTATCCAGAACTTTTTTTCCCCAACGTTTGTCAAATCTGGGAGCTATGTGGCCGAAACATTGTCACTTAAGCTTCCCGATCCTAACGGCTATGTCGGTTACCCTAGTTCTGATGAGGATATCATCGTTGCTGACTCTATCGCGCAGAGAAACACGGAGAATAGACCTTTCCATAGCGCGCTGAGCAACTTTGAGCTTCCTCATTTTGGTAGAGGAGCAGATCATTGGATGTAGGTTGCCATATTCCAAACTGCCCAAATGTGAGTAGCGAATATCATTGCTGCGTCGAGAGTTACTCTCACACGTCGTAGAGCCAAGAGTCTGCTTTTGCGGGCCGGCTCGACCGGATTGGTACCACTGCCTCGCAGAATACCGGCGTGAAATAGAGGCATCTTGTGCTTCTGCGTTTCTTTCGGTGAGTGAGGTAAACGGAGGCCCACTCCCTCTCCCCATACCCCTCCTCGTCCTCTCTCCCGTCTCCCAAATACCCTTAAAGGCCAGCAACGCACCTGCAGCACCTCTGGTATTGCAGATGTACGTGGGCAATGGTAATCACATACCATCAGGTGAACCGGTTGTTCGTTTGCCGCCTTTCCTATAAAAAAAAATCTCAAAGTATTTCGCCTCCCTTTTCCAGGGCAATCGAATAACATGATCGTAACTTAGCCGCTACCCGGAGGCTGACTTCAATTTTCCATTTCCTGAAGCATTCGCCTAAACGATTTTCTGCAGCTCGCAATCGAATCGTGTGGAATGTCTTAGTTAATTTAAAACATAACATACTTAAACATACATATATAAATGACTAAATGAAGAAACATTTTTTTGTACGCTTATGTACGAGTTGAACTTTTATTGGCTATTCTGTATGTTTTCATTTGGAGACATAATTTGCTCTATTTTTTCCAATATCATTATACCGTTTAAGTGACATGGTTCAGTATAATAATAGGCAGATTTTTTGACAAATTTAGATGGAGCTTTCATCAAAGTGTAATATTTCCGAGAATCGAGGCGATATAGTAAATTAATATCTTCTAAAATTGATAATGGGTAGTAGTCATGAATAAACATAACATAGAAACCAATTAACATAAATTTATACGACTTTCATTACAGCGTTTCTAGGTATCGAAAACCTTTAAAGAAACATATCTCTTGCTACGTATTGAAGGAGCCGGGCAGTAGGCGTAGTTATCTAAATATGCCACCACTGTTAAAGTGTTAATAGTGGTCGTGTCGTTATATGGGCAGTTAGTATCTTTTGTTTGTTAAGTTATGTCCACCTGATGGTATTTGTTACACCTGCCCCTTGACAACTGCAATTAGCTTCTAAGAAATAAAGAAAGAAAAAAAAAGTTAATGAACAATGTGGATTTATTGAGTTGCAGCATCAAAACAGCATCCGACTCAGTATAATGTTATAGTACTGTTGGGAAATTTATTTTGTGCACATTTAAAGGTATCCGAATTTCTGAAAGTACTAACTATTGACAACATTGTTATTTTCTGACATTCACACGAATAAAAGGAGTAAGCAGTCATTACGGATTTCCACTTGAACCAAGAAGATTGGATACTTCTCCAAAATGTTTTGTTTTTTAATCTATATATTTAAAGGTAGTAGTTATTTTTAATGAGGTCTAAACTGTGTAAATTTATTTGCTGTACCTAAATGTTAATGTTATTAAAATTATCTGTAACAATTGCGTTATCGTCGCAATTTCTGGAATATTCTAATGATACTGCTACGTCGTCAGCGAGCATAATACAGAGAGAATTTGTAATTGTATATTTCGGAAAGTAATATTAAAGTAAATAATATGTTCTGCTATTTAAAAACGATCTTTTTAATAAAAATTATGTCAATTTTCAGAATGAAAACAACAATTATATTTACCATACCTAGTACCTAAGCCGTACCAAGACGCTGGTTACACTTCCACGTTTGATGGTTCAACTTAGTCTGTAATCATTTCTCAGTAATATTCTTAACTATTTGAATGATACGGGAGCAGTTAATAAAACGCGCTGAAAAGTACAACCACCATTTATTGACGACCTGATAATAATCCAGGGGTACTTGTAGATAGCTTTTTTAATATCTACGTACATACTCGTACAACCGCTTGAAACAATTTTGTGCTACTCTTATTGACACTGCGTTAAGTCCATAAAGGTTATAATTTCTTTTCACGGCTTGTACCGAATTTTGCCCTTTTTTTTGTATTAAGACATCAAAATCTATTGAATTTCTTCGTCATATATTTGAAGGTATCAAAACCACCCCGATACAAACAGAACAACTAAAGGGATCTTACCGCAGCTTTTTACTAATAAAATACGAAAAAACTTTTTCTTGACCTTTTATGTCACAACCTCTTAACGAAAGGAGTAACCAGCCCTCTTGCCACCGGAGGCTACCACCAGAAGTGGTATAACTACTTTAGGAATTGTACCGCGCGAGGACCCCACGGACCAACACGTCTCTACGGCAAATGGCAGAAATATAACTATAGTATTCCCTTAAAGACTCATATTTCTAGAACTTACAGAAATCCACTGCTTACTTACTGCTACCGTCCCGGGGATAATCGGTGTAACAGGAGGACATCATATAATCACCTTGGATTACATGATGTTATTTAAAAGTAGTTTATACATTAAATTAGGCTTTATCATTTAACAACGTACCTGTTTCGTTTCCAATTAAGCATATATACATCTATCTATAATGAAATATCAATGAATGGTTTACATTAATTGCATTTTTGATTGCATCGCATTTGACGCAGTAAACGAATGAGTTGTTTAATTTACTTGATTGTTATGACCTATGCGTATAATAAAATCTGATAGAACTCTATTACGTTATTAAACTGCTAATAGATGATAATAAAATGATTGTCATTAAAAATTTAATGAGATACGATTTTATGCACGTTTTTGAATTACTTTGTATGTTTAACATCTTGATTGACATTAATTTAAAAGAAAGGAAAATCAGGCGATGACCTAGAAAGCGCTGGATGTCATGTAGTGAGTTAACCATACCATACTCATTATGCTGGTCAGCCGAGTTGATGATGAACACAGTACCAGTACCGATACTTCCGCACTCTTGATGCTGGCCACAGTCAGTCTATAGGATTTGGTTTACCAAATTCCGATGAATTTACCGCCATCATTCGGTCACAGAGCCTTTTTTTGCTGTGCAATTATAGTTGGCATTTGGATATAATTATAGCATAATTACACATGGGAATTAATATTTTCATACTAGTTTAACGGCTAGTGGTCAGGGCTTTCGCTTTTAATTTCATAGTACGCGAGGGACTTAGTTTCGTATTCGGATGCCGGCACCCCTGAAACCGTTAATTGCAATTTAAAACACTGTGAGAAAACCTGCATGTCTGATAAATAATAAAACTATTCAATAATTTCTATGTAATTTATCCAAATCTTATTCATCTGTGATTTTTCTGATTTCTGTGGTATCTTATTTACGAATTAATAAACTGCGTAGTGGAGTAGCGTAAGAATCTGCGTCTCCTTTCTTTCAGTCAAGTGTCGTAAGAAGCGACTTAAGAAAAAGCATTGAAAATCACAATGGCTTCCGACAGATAACCATCTCAAAAAGTACCCGGCCAAAAATAAGCAGACCGGTGACGAACAACAGCGTCTTAGGTGCGAGGTGCCCTGTACTGCTATCGCCAATCCGCTTGCCCAGCGTGGCGATCGTGACAATTCCGGCACTAATGGGAGAGGCCTGGCAAAAGAAAAACACGTGGTAAAAGTCCAAAGAAAAAAACTACGCTCAACCCCCCCCCCCCCTCCTCTTCCTCCCTCCCATCTCCCAAATATCCTTAAAGACCGGTAAACGCAGCACCTATAGTGTAGCAGATGTTTGTGAGCGACGGTAATCACTTACCATCAGGTGAACCGAATGCTCGTTTGCCGCCTTTCTCATAAAAAAAAAGACTCGACTCCATCTTTAACGCCGTTCACTACCACGCAGAAATGGCGACGCCGGCCTTTCTTTTTCTTATCTCTACACTAGCCGGAGTACAAATTGGAATACGCATTTGTGACACGAGCCGGAATTTGTGTATACGTCAGAGAGGATATCGGTTCTCGTCGCTTCAACAGTCGGAAAGAGTCGGACCTATCAACCTTAGGGCGCGTACAGACCATTCTCGTGTTTACGCGCGCCTTTATAGCTCTTATAGCGCCAATACCGTTACTAACCAACCCGTCGTCCAAATGCATATGGCTACAATCTGTAGTTCTACAACTTCTCACATCGGCAGAGATCGTGATTCTCGACTACTTCAAAGCAAACCACGCCGAATGACTCGCTTCGTACCTAACCGATCATGCGCAAGAAACAGCACAACTCTCTAAAGGGACCTCTGCAGCACACTGCAGAGGTCCCGTTAGTCACACGACTTTTCACTGAAAAAGGCGACCGCCTATTTGTTATCTAGTATCATAGACCCTACTATACCTCTTATAGCTCCCTCAAAAAATATTTAAAAATCAGTACATAAACATTTAAAGTGTGCGAAAGTGTGCGTGACAATAAACACAGCGCGCAACAGTGCTTGCTAAAGTATGAATGTCCCGTATGCTACGCGTTACGCTAACCATTACAAACACTACTCTACTAACAGACAAACAACCTAAGACTTCGTACGCAATCTCCACTGGTTGATATCAGTTAAGATTCGACGCCAGATCTTAATTCTGAAGATTCTCCGCTTGATCCCAAAATAAAATATGATAATTTACCTCTGGAAAATGAGGTACAGATAGAAAAAAAGACAGAAAATATAATAAATAATTTACTTAAAAACAAATTCATAACATTAAAGCTCCAAATATTGGAAACGTATCAACAGGCTTATTCAATCTATATCTAAACCTATTCAACAGTCCGCTGGCCACAACCACACTGCTTCTTCTAGAACTAACACTGAACTGAGTTCTGTCTGTCCGTGTCCTTTGTGATATTTCTTTAGATCTACAGTTTTTAATCTTGATATGTATACCGCGTCGCGATTTTTCTATTGAAAATTTCGTTGGCTCGAACACGGCGTCTCTGTGTAAGAGATTTCTCAACTTTCTAGCTGCGGGCAAATGTCTAACTTTGGCACGTTTCAGGATTGGTCTTAGAGGTGAGTACGAAAATTCTTCATCCGATGATTTCTCGTTGTTTGTGTTTTCATTAGGGACCGTTTCTGTAATTTGAATAAGATCGAATTAAAGATGATGTCTGTAATTTTCAATTATCGTAAAATTAAATAGTTTTATTAAAAGCATGAGGCCAGTGCGTTTCGTAATTGTTGTTCAGGAAAGTGTCAATAAGTGGCATTTAGTAAAATAACATCTAAAATATTAATGGTCTTTAAATACACTTGGGGCACAATTATGGGCCGAAATAGCATACATTTTCTATTAATCTCTGCACATATGCACCGTGCGGGCTGACAGACAAGGCTCTGACAAACAAGGCTCCCAAGACGCTGTCTAACAAGGCTCTTACGCTGAACTGAGCACGGCATTTTCTTCCAAATCAGCAGAACCCAGCTGATTAGAATTTAAGACGTGGTGGAGCCAAGCGGCGGCTTTTGCTGCTGCTCGAATGGGCCGGCTCGACCGTGTAACCGGAGGCCCACTCCTCCTCCCATCCCCCTCATCCTCCCTCCCATCTCGCAAATACCTTTAAAGGCTCGTTTGTCGCCTTTCGCATAAAAAAAACCCAAATTCCACAAACCGTGATAGGAAAAAGTGATAGGTAGCGGCCGGACGCCCACCAGACTGCCCAGAATTTACTTCATTATATAAGTACACAGATGAACTGTGAAAAAGCTCAGCTGTGAAGACGCCTCTCTCTCTCCTCTAAGAAAACGCCAGCAAAAACTGGCATTTGATCGCTGGTGTGGACAAAGGTTTGCCCATAGTCACCACGCTGGGCAGGCGGGTTGGTGAGCGCAGCGCCAATACCCACGCAGTAATGATACTGCTCCTCACCAATGGTTTGTGGAATTTGGGTTCCGCAAATTTGGATGGATAATCCGACATCTAGCAGGGTGCGCAACGTGCGGGTGAGAGGAAATGGTATATTATCCATTATATCCTTCGATAAAATATGTAATTTCTTTGCTTCCTTCAATGAAACACATGCAAAATCTAAAGTAATTTAAAAAAGTTGGTAATCAAGACAATAATGCATTAAAAATTTGAATATGCTCGTGTTCATAAATAATTTGAACAAAACTACAGTACAGTTTCCACCTTACGTAAGCCAAGGTGAATACTGTGCGTAATCGCCACACTCGGCAAGCGAATTGGCAATCGCACCACCAGAGACCTCGCACCTCAGTCGCTGTCGATCTGTTTAATTGCGGTCTGGTATATTTCGATATGGTTATCCCGCCATCTATCGGTAGCCATTGCGTTATTCAAGGCTTTTCCCATAGTCGCCTCTTACCACACCCACAGTAAGGCAGGGAGTGGTGGAGTCTGAGCGTGGATAGCACACGACGGCACAGTTCCCACGCTGAATTATAATTATATCGCAAACGTACGTTTGTACGGGAACAGGGTGCGGCGCGGCATCACAGAGTCGCCGAGCATTTCGTACAGCGTGTAGTCGGTCATCACGAAATCTTCCAGGTACGTGGTCGGCTCAGATCTAAGTAGACACGTGGACGCGTCCTGGAGGTGAGAAATAAACATTAATTACTTTATTTAAAGAGCCGTGGTAGCTTAGTGGTTAGGGCGCTCGCTTTACTTTCATAGTATACGTATATACGAGTTCAATCCATGGTGTAAGTATCACTAAAGGTGTTCAGTGCTAGGAAATCTACATGACCTAAGTACTAATAATAATAAATATTTTTAGAACATGTAAAGCCCCCCGACCCGTATTGGGGCAGCGTGGCGGAGCCTTGTCGACTCTAAATCCCACCCAAATATTGGGGAGCAGTTTGATCTTTACTTTTTTTGTTAACCTTAGTGTTTCAAATCTCATACAACTTTGTGTAAATCAGGAACAATATTAGTCTCCAATAGCAACTATTCTTTTTCACCTTATCGATAGGACTATGAAGCTAGAACTAGCTGCTGAATACAGAACTCTCCTTGGGAGGATTTGGCATCACCGCCACGCTCGACTGGCAGATTGGCGGTCGCAGTACCTAAGACTTTACTGCCTATTATAGACGTCGTGAGATATTTATATCCGTTCTCTTGGTCGTCTCCTACGACACCCACGGGAAGAAAGAGACGCGGTCTATTTGGAAAGGTTTTTGCTGGAGCTTCGTTGGAAGCTGTATTTCTGATTGGAGATAGCAACACCTCCTCACATGTCTGATATATTTGAGATGATTTTTGCGCCATCTATCGGTAGCTATGAGGTTTTCTCTAGCTTTTCCTTAAACGACTTTTACAACAATCACTGGCTACACACCTCTCATAATATATTGTATATATAATAATGGGTAGTCAAGAGGTCTAAACAGTTTAGTTAATTCAACCCAGTCTTCACCAGAGCCGATTTGGACCAACGTGACAGGTCCGGTTGACAATACAAGTCGTACCAAAGTTTCGAACATCTTATTGGCACAACCCCGGTAATCCGGCACGTATCTCCTGATTCAGAGGCATATCCCCTGACCGCTTGAGTACCGGGACCTTTTCACTTACCAATATAGTCTCCCTCAGGTCGGGCATCGCGTGTGAACGTCGGAGCGTATGTATAAGACTGTCGAGATGGTCGAGGTGGTCGGCGAGGCAAGTGATCAACGCCCTTCTGCCCAACGCCGACACGCAGCGGATCATTGGAGCCGTAAGACGCTCCTTTGTGCCCTGCGACAGATAGTCGAAGAGAATGCTTTTGCCTGGAACGTAATATAACCACGATTATTGTCCGTATTCTAATAACCTATTGCAACAACTATGTCACTAAATAAGAAGCTCCACCACTCCTTGGTAAGCTTCGCATATCCACGAAAATTATTTTTTTAATTCTCAGACATGCAGGTTTCCTCACGATGTTTACCTTCACCGCAAAGCACATGATAAATAGAGTACTTAAAATTGCTATTAACAACAATAGTGATGTCGGCACCGGGGATCGAACCCAGGTCACTCGCACTCTATGAAACTAAAGCGCAATGCAGACTGCGATATAACCGATCTCTGTCGTCAGTGACAGGTAGGGCCCGTTGACAACTTTATAGAGTTTTTAGACTTTATAGTTTTTCACCTGCAGTACAGTCGACTTCACAACACCCCCACAATCTCCGACTTAGCGGATAGCTACTCTTTTTCTACGCACCTTCATCAGCAACGAACCTCACAGTTGGTAAACGAGGCTAGCAGTCCACATGATGGTAAGTGACTACTGCTATCTATTTACACTTGGAAACAACTTCAAACAAAGGAGGTTAGATGGTAGCCATCCCGGAGGACTAAAGTGGAATTGCTTACAGCCTGTAACTGTACTTGTTCTCTCTCTATACCCTTGTAACCAGAACACAACTGTTTTTTTTTTTTTTATAGAAGAAGGGGGCAAACGAGCGTGCGGCTCTCCTGATGGTAAGTGATCACCGACGCCCACGAACATCCACAACACCAGAGGAGCTACAGATGCGCGGCCGGCCTTTAAGGAAGGAATAAGCTCTTTTCTTGAAGGTCCCTAAGTCGTAACTGTTCGGAAATACTTTTGGCGACAGCCGATTCCACAAAATCGAAGTGCGTGGCAGAAAACTTCGATTAAAACGCACTGTGGTGGAATGCCAACCATCTAGGTGGTATCGATGGAACTTCGAATTCTGTCGCGATGTACGATGGTGAAACTCAGCAGCTGGGATCAATCCGAACAATTCCTCAGAACATTCCCCGTGGAAAATTTTGTAAAAAATGCAAAGAGAAGCAACATCTCTTCGCAAGGCCAAAGGATCAAGCCGATCAGAGAGAGCCTGGTCGCCGACAATTCGAGCCGCTCGACGTTGGATACGGTCAAATGGAAGGAGTTGGTACTGGGGTGCCCCTGCCCAGAGATGAGAACAGTATTCCATGTGGGGCCGAACTTGCGCCTTATAAAGTTGCAAACGGTGGACCGGCATGAAATACTGTCCCGCTCTACAGAGCACACCAAGCTTTTTGGAGGCCAATTTGGCCTTTCCCTCCAAGTGACCACGGAACTGAACGTCGCTCGATATGTCAACGCCAAGGATTCTGATACTGGCTGAGGCAATAAGGGGAATGTTCTCAAAAAGAGGAGAAACGACAAAGGGATTTGCTCTGTAGCTTAGCGATAGCAATAGAAAAGTAGGTGTTGCCTGCCCTAGACTGCTTCTACATAGTTATTATTCCAGTCCAGTCCAGTTCTACCACCTAATTCTACCACCTAGTTCTACCACCTAGTTCTACTACCTACTTCTACCACCTACTTCTACCACCTACTTCTACCACCTACTTCTACCACCTACTTCTACCACCTACTTCTACCACCTACTTCTACCACCTACTTCTACCACCTACTTCTACCACCTACTTCTATGCCGCAAAAGCGACTCACACAGAATGAAGATACATAAAACACTCACCTATTGCTATGAAGGAGGGCCAGGTACGTGTGATCTTCGTCAAAATTGCAACCATTTTTTCCGCAAGGGATCCATTCCCTAGTATATTTGACACCATTACCGGAAACAACCGCTGGAACTGAAACAAATTGAAGATAGTTCAACATAATGCATTTCATTATCACAGACGAGAAGAGACGTAGTCGCCGAGACAGAGAGAGGTGGTTGAAACATAACTATGACGGAGGTGACCGAGTTGTATACGGGATTAATATTCTAAATAAGAAAATCGTCAGCGCCGGCGTCGCTTCAAGTCGCCGACTCGACGTCGAACAAATCTCGCGATGTGAGTAAAGCATTTTAGCAACCAACAGATGGCGCTTGCATTTTATTTGGGTTATCTCTTCACGTGTCATAACTTCGAAACAATTGGAATTCAATTATTATGAGTCATACAAGGACTAGTGACTTTAGTAGTACTTTTTAAATTGTTTTTGTTTACTATTTCCAAATAAATTACCATTAAATGTCAGTAGCATGACATCCGTGCCCATAGCATGCAGGAAAGACGGCAGGACTTTTCAGAGTCAAAAATTTGGTAAGTATCAAAATATATTTCTTCTAAGAACTTCTTTTATTTCATAGAATCGCTAATATGATAAATGTATAATAATATAAGGTTGCCTTGACATTTTTAATGTTTTTCCATAGACACCTTTTACCATACATACATAAGAAATGAGGTGGCAGACAGGCTACCACGTGGAAAAATGTAAATAATAAGGCATATTAAGTTTTTCTTTGGAGCTCTAGATTAGTATAATAATTCTTGTCTTTGGTGTGTACTAAAAATCAGCATTATGGTCTCCATTTTGCGGTTTTTATAACTTATGCACTGAGTAGACACCATTTTTGTTCCTTATGGTTTTATATTGTTTTTGTTTCTTGTAATAAGGTATATTTATATTTATTATGGAACTAAATCAAAATATTATTATTTAAATATATAATCTTAATTTGGTTGGGTTGTGTAAATAAATATGTATGGATCTATTAAATACTATAGCTTGAATATGATACAACATATACATATATAATATATTATTAATGATATACCTGAAGTGAAATAAAATAAACAAGAGACTATATATTTAAACGTGGTTTAAACTTCCCCTCCCCTTCCCCCTCCTCATCCTCCCTCCCTCCCATCTCCCAAATACCCTTAAAGGCCGGCAACGCACCTGAAGTCTGGTGTTGCAGATATACGTGAGCGATGGTAATCACTCACCATCAGGTGAACCGCTAGCTCATTTGCCACCTTTCCCATAAAAAAAAATATATGAATTATAAATAATAAATTGTAAATTACAATTAATAAGCCTACCTGTTGCTGTATATTCGTGTCCAGGCTGCATGGATTGGAGCAGAGTGCATCAACCATATCCAGCACGTTTGACTGCAGCGGTTTCTTTGCAGGCACGTTGAGCGCTTTGAGGTTGTCATCGTTTAACACGAGGACGGCGAGGTTGAAGAGATTCGGGAATATCGGCCCTATCCTTGTGTTCGTTGCGAGATCCTCCACTGCTATTTGTTTAGGCTTCTTTTTTAAATTGAGTATTGCTGTGTATTTGATACAAATAAAATATTTTTATATATTATTTCCGATGGTGTTTGCAAACAGGCGCGGACAATAAATCCTGAATACAAACACAGATCGGAATCGACAATTGTAATTAAGTAGATAAGCAGTTTTTTTATTTCCTAATAAGCGTAGATGCTTGATTCCTAGCATCTGAATATATGCTATTCGGTTTGGAATTTTCTAGATTGATCCATGTGCCTTAGTCGACTTCTGCGACACCCAAATACGAGATGCATTTAAATATTTCTTACATTATTAGCATTATTTAAATCTACCCATTGCGTGACGGACTCTCGCAACGTGGGTTCCGTTCAACCAACCAAAAATTGTGATAGTAGCGCTGGCACTACTCACACTTGGCCGGTTTTTATTATTTATTGTTTTTCTTTTTCACTACAATGCAAACGCTTGTATGTATAACCGTTATTCAAACAGAGAAAAACATTAAAAACGTTAAAAAAGAATGTGGACCCCATAACATATTTTTTTTTTGTGATATTTTGCCATAATAACACCTTTACCCATTATGGTTCAAAGATGCAGACTTCACAGGCTTCGTAATAGGGCTCCGTGCGGAACTTCTAAAAATGTCATAAAATATATATAGCTACTACATACCTCTTGCAACTTTTGTGTAATAGTTCTGCAAATTAAAGCTTATATTACTATTGCTACTTAGACTTCTGTCGTCTGTGATCCATTCCACCGACACGGAGGGCAGTGTTGAAAAAACATATGTCTGGGAGGTCATTGCGTATTCGGTCACATTTAAAATATTTTCCTGGAACAAATAAACATAAAGATTTTTTTACTTTTTAAGTTTTCACAAATATTACAGTCTTCGTTTAAGTAACTATTCCCTGTGGTCCTTGCATGTCCAATTCAGTTGGTAACCTATTATGGTTCAAAAAATACCCAGAACCCTTAAAAATGTCTGACACTGACAATTATTTTAATATTTTCGTAACTATTTTAGTTCCCAACGCTCCCTGAATAGGGCAGGGTTAGTTAGTTAGTTCTTGGTAACCTCGAGCCGATCGGTTATCCCTCTGGATGAAAGACAAGAGTGCATTTTTACTATTTAAATTTAATGTGTGGCAACTTAGTGGTATTTATTACTAAAGTCAACAAGTGGGTATTAGAAAAGAGATAACCGGACAGAATTAGTGCCCGGATATGTGCACTACTTCTAACTGGCTGTGCTCTACATCTCTTTAACCTAGGAAATATATACCATTTTTACTAGGTAGGCTCCTTCTCTGCCTCGAAATAGTCTGAGTAAGTACAACCCTCTTACTTATTTCTGCCGCCAATAAGCGCTGCAATCACTATTGAGTTCCAGTTTGACAGACTGTGAGGCATTCCATCTTAGTCCTCAGAGGTGAAAAATCTGACTGAAGATCAAACTCCGAAGGAGTTGTTAAAGAAGGATTGTAGTTAAAGGTACCCATGGACTTCAGTAGCCACATACCATAAGTAGACTGTAAGTTCATTTGGCAATCTAATTTAAAAAAAAAAAATCCTGCTTTAAATATAATGGATTTCTGTCATGCCCGACTCGTTATTAACTATATTTACATATAGTTAATAACGAGTCGGAATGATTGCTATTAAAAGAAATTAAAGCTCAGAAAGATCGGGAAGTTAAAATAAATTGTGTGTAACATAGTGTACATCAGAAGTGAAACTTCTTTTTCAATGAATATAACTGCTTAGTAGTTATAAATTATACATTCAAAAAGTTAAAACAAACTGCGATAAATTTCGTGAAATTAGTTGAATTTCAAGGAAGAACTATTCAATGTTGTGATTATGTATTAGAGTAATACATTATAATGACTATACTAGGCATTGATGGGTGGTGATTTTACTAATGCTTGAGTTAGCTGCAAATTTCAACAGTCAGTATTACTCATAGTTAATTAATAATTGTTTATATGCTAAGCTAAGAAGTTTAACTTCTTTCTAGGGTACAGAGCTAAGAGCGCTCTTTTTATTCTAACTTAATCTTTTTGTTTTCTTTATAAGAACATTAACCTTCCATTGTCGGAATTTCTCCTGTGTTGCGGAGGCAGTTTACATACATACATTGCACATGGACAAATACCCAGACTCAGAACAATTACTTGTAGTCCATACAAATACTAGTCCCATGCGAGAATTGAACCCGCGACCCACAACGCCGCAGCTAAACGCTTAGTCACTACGCCACCGAGCCGTTAAATCTAAAATTATTATACTTACAGTCTGATAGCACAATTTCTCTTCACCAACTGGAGCATAATGAGTATTAGTGGTGCCCACAACAGGGCTACAATCCGATAGAGCAAGAACAGTGTTAACATCCCACGTGTCAACACGACTTTTCTTTATCATCTCACTGTGCAATGCGATTGTCTGCAAAGATTACAACCTCAAATTAGTAATCTAAATTGACGATGGAATATTATTTCCACTAGAAAGCTAAAAGCGTTCACATGAATAAGACATTCAATCCATCCAATTTGGACAACAGTTTTTGTTGGCATTTTGGCAAAAGAGTCTATGTCCAGCAGTGACTTGGGCTGAAGAACCGTAACTTGCAGAAGACGATTTACACAACCCGACATAGCATATCTAAATTACAACGGATCTATTATAAACTGATAAAACAAATCTTATCAACTTGCTATAGTAACCTAACCAAAAATTAAAATAGGTATTTTTTTAAAGATTACTAACAATTCTATTAACATTACTAATATTCTTGTTAACCACGCCAACTAAGCATTACAGCTTGTATCTGGAGTGATATACGAGAATAGTCGAATGGCGGGCTCAAACCTTACAACAATATTATAGTTTCTTCAACAACATTAAAATTATATAAAAAATGTTGTACCTTTTTTAAGTATTTTTTATAAACATAAACATATACGGGAGAAAGTTATAATAACATTCGAAAGGTACTTTGCCATAGATGTGTACGAAACGAAATCATCAGTGTATGTTGCTGTGAAGGTTGGTACAAGAAAACATATATTAATGATTTTTCCATACAAAACATGATATGCGGTAACTTTCTCTCTGCCCTTTCCCAGTTTTTCCACATAGCATTGAAGTTAGAATAGTCAAATTTCGAACACAAGCTATACTAGTAATAATAAATACACATCATACTGAAATAGTTTGCCGAAGTTTATAGCTAACATCCTCAGCAAGGTTTGCAGCTGCTTCCCCAGTGAGCTCCATTGCCACCTGTTCTGCAATACATAGAATGGAGTCCGCTCCCACTCCAGCGAATTTGCCTTGAGCTGAAGATCCATCCTAAAGAAAATAAAGAACTCAAATGAATAACAAATTTTTGTACATGGTAGACCCAAGTGGCAGTTTTGGCTGCTGCACTGGTAGCCACGACCTTGGAGAATACCGGCGAGAAGTAGAGGCATCTTGTACTCTAGACTTTCGTACAGTGAGTGAGGTAAAGGCCCAGGCCCTCTCCCTCTCCTCACCTGCAGCTCCTCTGGTGTTGCAGATGTACATGGGTGATGCTAATCACTTACCATCAGGTGAGACACTTGCTCAGTTGACCCTTTAAAATAAAAAAAAAACTAACCCGATAAGCAAGCACTGTGTGTACTTTTAATGAATTTATATAAATATCATGAAAGTTCACTATAGTTTATAGGAAATGTTTTGTATATTTTAAGAAATGTAATGTTCTGATTATAACAAATTCTCATAAAGTTGACTAGTTATAAGCTGTCAAAGCTGTATTAGTGACACCAGTGTTAATTTTATATACCTATTTCAGAAACACTTAGGAGATTTATATGACTTTATAGTTCGTATTTATGATCACAAATTGTATGTATGTTTACAATAATAGTGGTGGTTTACAAGGGGTTTGGTTCTAACACTGAAACATCATTGTATTATCATCTATGCATATAATTTTAAACTGTGAAAAAAGCAAGAAAAATAATGCCTGAATATTAACAAAAAATTAATGAGGATAATTTGCATTTGATTCAGTCTGCTACTGAATGTATGGTACTTTTAGAAGAACAAAGAAAAACTTTACAAGTCGAGATGAAATTAAAGATACCTAAATTTGTAGATTTGAATCATCCAATTTTGTCATGGTAGCCAGTATCTTTACATCATGCAGGTCCATACTTATAATACCAGTTTTGTGTATGAAGTAAAAAGGGGGATTGGAGTTAGAAAGTTAGTATAGTTTAAGTGAGTTGATTAAACCATTTCACTAACTTTTACAGATAATCTACTTTTCTTATACTTTTTTATAGATCCCTTGCTTTTTATTAACTTTGGCATTGTTATGTGTCCTCTTCAAAAACCTATGTAATCTCAGCAAAAGAATCTGCCACCCTCTTTCTTCCCATGAAGTAAAAGTGGATTAAGTGAAAACAGAGAATGATGCCTTGAGAATCTCTGGAAGTAAACCAGACAATGAGGCTTGTCACCCATCACAGTCTATCTCACAGAGTGGTTTAAAGGAGCTCACAAAAGCATGTTCAACTATGTTGAGTAATGCTAAATTGATTTCTTCATTATAAACTGATGTCTAAATGAATAGCCATTTACTGAGAATTGCATCCTGTTTTTATTGGTGATCCTTTTCGACATATGCCAAACTGCATGTAGTGCACCCTTCTAGCCAACAAATGAGGCTCTGACTACCCAATTATGGTGGATCCATCCATATTAGCCAATCCCCATTCCTGCAGACTAATGGTGGAGAGCAGCATCACTAGTGTGATGGTTCTTGCACTGCAATCATCTTTCTGCTTGCTCAGACTTGAGAAAACTCCTCTTAAGGTATAAATGCCAGGTCACTGCTACTTTCTTTCAAGCCTAAGTTAAGCAGTGGACTTTAAAAGACTGATGATGACAGTTGGGTCTTATTTAAATTATAATTTAATACTCAATGACAGTGTCTACCTCTTTTTTAACCGATTTAAAAAATGAGGAGGTTATTAATTCAACAGTATTTTAATTGTTTTTTGTATTTATGTTATACGATATCTTCGCTGATTATGAACCGATTTCAATAATTATTTTTAATAAATATGCTATACTTCGAAGGATGTCCCATTTAAATTTTATGAAAATATTCCACCGCTAAGAATGGGAAAATAGAAGTCAGTGGTTTGCTTTACTTAAATTCACTTGTCTGCACATAATACCACTTTTCTATTATTTTTATTATAATATATCTATTAACCTTACCTTTTCTGTAAGTGGTGGAGTATCGCATTGACTGGAACCACCTGATTCAGAGGCAACTGACTTATTTTTATCACGCTCCCTACCACTACTCAACTTTTTGGAATGATTTTTATTAGTACTGGATATATTAGACATGATATACCAGTTTTAACAGAAACACAGTTGAGAAAGCATTTCAATTATAACTGCAAAATTAAGTATTTACATCAGAAAAAGTTATAAGTAGTAAGTGCGACAGTAAAATTACAAATAAGTATCTATGCATACAATACACAAAATAGCAAATACGATGCAAATACACAAAAATTCTAAATAAAAATAATTATAATTGTCACTTGATTGTCAGCTTGTCACACTCAAAATCTTATGAACAACCTTGTCATAGGGATGTTCTATGGTAATAGATTTTAAAAGTTAAAACATCACATATGTTGTATATTTTAGCATGGATGTCATGAACCCAAGTCGCAACTCGATCTGAATTCATGAGCAGAGCAATTAAATCCGTCATTTATGACCGAGTTCATAAGATATACTTCACTAGCAGGCTAACCTAACCAGTGGGCCTTCTGCTCGTGAGTCTCTTCCGCCGAAGCTGTCAAGGTCACCGGACCAAGAGCGAATCTACCATGGGAGTTTTAGTCGGTCCATTTATTTGTTGATCCCAACATAACGGCAAAAAAATCAAATTCAATAATTTTGCGGTATGGTGATCACATTTCGATACCGAAGCTTGACAGGAAGAAGTCTTACAAAGCAAGCCACCACTGCAATCACTGCCCTCATGGCACATATATTCCTCTTTCTTCCCATGCACTTAGATTTCAGTACAGAAATGAGAAATGGGTTATATAAAGGTGGAAACGTTTTTGTTATAGACGACGATATCGTTATAGAATACCGGTTAAATACCGGTACAATCTATACCGGAACACGTCCCTGTTGTGCATAAGCAAAATAATACATACGGTTTTTCTGTGTTGTATTTAGGTAATTCTTACAATGTGTCTAAAACATCGATGTTGGCCAAAATCGAAGTCATTATCGATAAAGATAAAGTTAATTTATTTGTTTAAAAATGGATTCACAAAACGTGCTTGTGTGATGTTGGTAGAAATAATATTATCGTTTCTACATGTGTTTACTGTTTGTGGCGTATAAATATAATTGGGCTAATAAAAAAAATATTACATTAGTTAAATTTCATCAAAGACTAAAATCGAAACGCAGAAAAAGCAGAGCCAAAGTTATTACAAACTAAATTGTCGATTCCAGTTATTACCAGTAAATTTATTGCTAATAAATAAATAAAAAAATAGTGTATCGGAATTTGATTAAAGCAATAAATTATTCAGAATTTATCAACGAGGAAGTTATTATCGTATATTCCATATTTTTTGTCTATTAATCCTGTGTGTTTTTTTTTTAATTGAATTATTTTCAATTCTTTAATTTTGTTGTAAATTATTGGAGACATACAAATATGCTTTTACAGACAAGCGCCGTCCTGGCTCTCCGAACGCAAAGTCACGTTACTTGTCTATATCCTACGAGACATTTTTCCGTGCATTTGCATATAGGTCCTAAGCTCAGCCTGCCGGAATGTTGAGGTCATTATAACACACGGTTTACATGTTATTGTGCATAAAGATAAACAAATCAATAAAAAAACTTTCCACAATTTTACCCTCAATTTTCATTCCCCAAACTTCTTCCAATACACACAACTTGTCCTTTTTCTTTCGCGGTCTCGTAGCTGTGTATAGCATTAGCGTTTAACTTTTAACCATTGTTAAAGCGATAACAAATATCAGATTTAACTAATGGGACTTGAATCCAATCATTGTCTTATGGTTTGAAAATACTGCTACTAATTAAATACAGCTAAAGAAGTTAAAAGATTTTATATGCAAATTAAAGAAAGAAACGGATATTTGAACTTTCAATCAATCAACTACTAAACATAACATCTTTGTATGATGTCCTCCATGGCCGATTTGAACCACGGCGATAATTTCCAATTCCTATAGTGCCACAAGTGAACGTGCAAATACAGGGGTACGCAATCGGATTGATATTCCTGTCTTCGATTTAACACTTATGCGATGCGTAACTTGATTGAGAAATGAGACCATAATAACACAGAGAGCTCAGAGACGAGCGTAATACCAGTGAAATCTGTCCGCGGGTGAAGACTAGATTAAATCGGCTCACAGAGGCATCAAAGTCTGGGACCGGAGCACCCACCGTCTCTCCACAAATTGAACCTTCAGATCTCCAGAACACCTCAACCCATGCGCCCACTCGTGGTAAACGTGCACAACCGCTACTACGGAGACCGGGACCGGGTAGAAATGAGGGCTCAACATCTAGAAGAGCAATTAGTTTAATTATACCCTATACTAACATCCAAACAACCGATTAAAGCCAAATATATAAAACCTACGTCCGCTTGCGAATAACATATGCAGCACCTGCGTAGTACTCACTTCTTACCATCGTAAGTGATTACAAGCCGTAACATCTCACTACGTGTCATTGAGGGAGCTGGTCGTACATAGAAATCACGATACAGTGATAAATGCACATAGACAGCAGTAAGGATTTGGGACAGCGATCGGCAATCAGAATAGTACAGCAACATTGTAAATGGTCCAAAATAAACAAACTGAAACCGCAAGGAGTACCTGCGATCTGCCTTTAAAGAAAAGCGGAACTTCACCATTCTCTTACACTGGAGTGAATTATTTCGGACCTTTGACCATAACAGCTGCAAGAACATACGAAAAACGATGGACTGTTTACTTGCCTAACCACTATAGCAGTGCACCTGGAACTCGTACCTTCTCTGTCCACGGATTCGATGATCAAAATGCTCCGAAGGCTTGCAGCAAAAAAGGGGTTTTCATGGGTTCTCTGGCCTACATGTATATTGCATAAAATTTGATCTAAATAATGAATTAATTAAAAAGTTTGTAGTTTAATTTTCATCTCCTTTAATAGTTCCCGTTTTCTTTATTTAATTTAAGATTTAAATTTTTGCTTTAAGTTTAAAATAATGCAATTTAAAGGTTTTTTCTTTTATGTTATTTGTAAGCATGTCTGTACATTGTATTCCGTTTTCGGCCACGTGTGATTTTCGACGCCTGTACTTTTTTTATAAAATAAGACTAAAACAGTGCGTAACCTCGAACATATTCTCGTATCAAATCAACGTAACGTACGATCAACGGATGATCGTCTCATCAAACAGATCTGTTGAGGGTGATATATGTACGTATATCCGGACGGCACCTGGGCAGAAAAGGAGTATGGTAGGACTCGTCTACGGTGCGCTGTAAATCCAGAGTTTGTACCAAACACAAGTAAAATGTTGTGATTCATGAAAAGTAGAATATTCTTTTTAAATGTTTTATTGGCACGCGGGCGTGACTAGTACTTCCATAGATAAAGATATTAAAAAATAATAACAAATAATAAGTATTTCTCATTGCCAGTTTCAAGATCACAACAAAGTTTCTTTAGTTGCAACACGTCGAGTTAATAGGTACAATTATCCAATAAAACTTAAGGCGTCTAACCTCGTTTTAGTCGTTAAGGAAATTGTGTTGTTATTATCTTTTTTATTTTATTTTGAAAACTGCTGTTTTATAATTGCTTTTCTATTCATTAAAGAAATTGAGCCCTTCTTTCCTCATTCCACGCTGTGTAAACTTTTGAAAATTTTATATTTGATTGGATTGGGGTGACAAACGGGCTAACACTCTAGTCATGAGAGTGCTGCAGTTGTCCATAGACACCCACAATCCTAACAACTTCAAACGAAGAAGGTTACCGATGCGCGTCGCGTAGACGCAGATGGAATGCCTCACAGCCTAATTATACCGGCTCCTTTATACTTATTATAATATTATAATTATACCTTTCAAACCGGAACATAACAATAGCAGCAGAAAAGGGAAAGAGTGTGGTATCCTCTATACCGGATTGGCGGCAAAAATGTCAGAGAAAGACCTAGTAGGTACTTCGAAACTAATATTATCTCTTCTATTAGAAGTTCACAAAAAAAATTTGCGTACGTAAAATGTGGTGCCGGCACTGGGTATCGAACCCAGGTCACTCGCGCTCTATGAAACTAAAGCGAGCGCCATCTCGATTGGGCTTATATATGATAAATATTCAATAAAGGTTCTGGAATTATCAAGGGTACATGAAACAGGACAACAATCAATATTATGGCCAGAGCGAATTCGTACATCCAATGATTTTAGTTTCAGTACAACATTTACCAAACTAAATTTAGCATTTAGCTAACATCTGGTTTTTGTCGCCTCGATGGCGTGGCGGCTAAGGGTTTGGCGCGAGCGTGCGGGTATTATTCCCGCACGGGACATGTATGGAGTACAAATAATTGTTCCGGGTCCGAGGGATAGATCATTTGCAATTTATGTCGCACATATGCACGGCCTCCACAAGTCAGGAGAAATTTCTACAGTGAGTTTTTAAATGAGTTAGTTAACATTGCTATTGATGAACATTATGATGTCATGAGATCAAACGCAATGGTAAAAAGGTCTCGCTAGCTGTAATGACAGCCAACCTTTTTACGTGCACGGAATCGATTAAAATAAAACAACAATCGAAGGCATTCGGAAACAATTAAACTTAATTTATAATGTAATTAAATAGTAAAATAAATTGAGTGTAATTAAATGTTCCGAGTTTCTTGTATTGTAGGAAGGCATTATTATAACCAAAAATATAATAAAAATCACTTTTAATTTTTATTTATGGAAAAGCGGGCAAACGAGCAAGCGGCTAACCTGATGGACAACGCAGCTGCAGATGCATGAAGATGGCCTGCGGTTATACAAACTCGGCGTCAAAAAAATCGCACCTTTTGAAATTTTGACTTCAAGCGAATAATACTCTTATCTTATTTATTGTACCCTACCAAAATTAATATACTTTAAAAACGCGTATCGTTCTTTTCTGTAAAAACAACAATCACGAAAAAAGTGCTGAAAGCTCATTAGAGGACTCACTACTTGTGCCACCTTGGACACGAATAAAGGGGGGGGGGGGTAAAAATTAACTATGCGTCATTAGCTATCCAGACATCACAGAAGGTACACCTGAACATCTCCAGAAAGAAAAAAACCCTGAAAAATGGATACCACGGCAGAAGAAGCAGCTCAAGTGGTAGCACTACTGCAATCAGGACTACGCCAAGTTGATAACTCAACATAAGCCGTTTCCGGGTGAAACGAGTATCCCAGCGGTTCCAGGAGACTGGAGGCTACATCAGGAAGCATGGATCCGGAAGACGACGTTGCACTTCCGACAGAGACGACCGCTATATTGTGTCGACGCCGAGTGTATATATCTGAAATTTCTTTTCTTCTTCTTTATCAGCGTGCGTAACCCCACAGCTGGACATAGGCCTATCCATGTAAACGCCAATAATTGAAGATTTTCCAGTTACCACACTGAGCAGATGGATTGTCGCCAGGCCTTCAGCGACAGGTAGGTGTTCACCTTTCCCCGCCGTGATACACGCAGTACTACCGGTGTTCTCTGTAAAACGAGGTCTTAGATAGTCCTTAGTTAGACACTCCCAAAATCGCCGAAATCTGTTTTAATATTTTTTTTTTATTTTATATTAATAAAGTTTTGTAATGTTATCTGTGAAAAATAAAAATATATTTTTTTTTATGAAATATTTATTGATCGCTATTATCTAAATGTTACAAAATAAAAGCACAACATGAAATTACTATAACAATTATAACATAATTTAACAAAACAAAAACCAATTGTTGGTGTTCTAATCTATTATCTAAGGTATAACAAAAATAGACTATACCTAAACTTTTTTTACAATAATAAACTGATTGCATAAATTGTAAAGTAAGCAAAACTTTTTTCAAACTTATGATTTAACCAATGTCTCAGATTGCTCGAGATTCGACAATTCTTTATTTTCTGTGAACTTATCATGCCTGAAGAACAATTCGATTTCTTGCAAAGTCCTACCCTTAGTTTCCGGTAAATAAATCCAGAGATAAGCAAGGCATGCAAACACGATAACAGAATTTAATAAAAATACTCCATGGTAACCCATCATAGCAAACATATTTGGTGCTAGCTTTACAGATAAAAATGTCGCAAAGCCAGCAAAACTTCCAAAGGCAAAGACACAGTAAGGTTTAAGTTCCAATGGATATATTTCAGATAGTAATATTTCAAGTACTGCGTAAGGGCCAGCGTAAACGACGATGAAATAAAACGATAAAATTGAAGAGCAAACCCACGCGTAGTACCAATTATTTTTTGGCATGAAATAAAGACAAATACTCAATACTATAAGAGCGATATTTGACAACAATCCAAAAGAAAATAAAAGAGTTCTCATCTTCATTGTCTGAAAAAGAAAGCAAGGCAAAATTGACCCTAAAATTATGAAAGTATCAACAAGCAAGGTGAATAGTAAAATATTTCTACTCCCTGTAATTTCTTGCAACATTGTTATCGCCAGTGTACTGTACAAAATCCTGCCACCTGCCACCCTATACACGCTTATTACTAGACATAATGCAATTATCTTCCAAAAGTACCGTTGTCTCAAAGCTACAGTTATTTTTGAAATTATTGATTGGAAATATTTTTGGTTTGGTACAAAATCTTTCTGTTTCGCCTTCTCAAAATCAACAAGTAATCTCAACTCTGCCTCGGATGCGTCATCGCTGCCATGCAATTGTCTGAATGCAGACTCACATTCTTCGAATCTGCCCTTAGACGCCAACCATGATGGGCTCTCTACGTAAAATAATGGCAATAAAGCTGATAATCCCGATGGAATGATACCTATTAATGCAACTGTTCTCCAATGCATTAAAATACATAAATTGTGTCCAATTGCCGTACCTATAGAAGGACCAATGGCCGATATCATATTGACACAAACAGCCCTTTTACTTGGAGTTGTATACTCAGCCATATTCACGTAGGTCAATAGAATTACACCTCCATAACTGACCCCGACTATAACTCTAGAGACAATCAAGGTCACCAGATCGGTGGCGTAGTAGATCATTATCCACGTTGCCAACACAGGAAGACTAAGGATGGTGAGGGCCCGTCGTCGTCCAAATTTTTCCGTGATCAGACCAGCTATGCCATAGCCACATATGCATGTTGCGTTGATTACGGACGCTGAGAACAAGATTGGACAAAATAAAAAAAAAACATTTATTTACTCTTAACAAGACTGAAAGAAAATTTTGTTAGGATGAATAGTGGCTTTTGCTATGAATGGAATACCCTTTTTATATTTGATCTCACTACCTATAGTAATAAGTATTATGAATACTTTAATAGTTGTGAGAAGTCTGAAGCCGGCGTCCACAAATGGTCATAGACCACTCCATGAAGGCACTAACAAAGCAGCTGGTCACCAGGGTACAAGGCATGCAGTTGAGATTGACATTAGGACATAACTTATATTATTTATTACTGAAAAATGCTTGAAATTAATTTAAAAACATACATTTATTCGTTAAACATTTTGGTGCGGCACTTTTTGTGCCCATATTTTCCCCGCACCGCCTGCTCTTGACTACACGTATGTGTAAACATAGAACTCTTCCGTAAATCTATATTGCTTTATGGTATCGGCGTAGGAATCTGCCACCCCTTTCTTCTCTTGGGTTGTCGTAAAAGGCGACTAAGGGAAAAGCCATGAAAATCGCAACGGCTACCGACAGATGGCGGGATAGGCGGCAGAGAAAAATTAAGCAGGCCGATGACGAGCGACAGCGTCTAAGGTGCGAGATGTCTGGTATTGCAATCGCCAATCCGCTTGCCATGCGTAGCGATTATGGCAAATCCTCCTTATGGGAGAGGCCTATGTCCTGTATTGGACTATTTACAGCACGGTAAAGTAAAGTTAATCTATATTTAACCCAAATCCAAATTTCCTCTTCTTTAAAAACTATAATCAAACGTCTGGTGGACAAAGGCATCTCCTAATGTACCACGGGTTCCAAGCGAGTTGGCGATCACAGTACCAAACACCTTTCACCTTAGACGCTACCGTCTGCTATCAATCTATGTATTTGCGTTTTACGGTTTGGCATTGGGGTGATTAGATAATCTTCAAGTCGTTTCTTCAAGGCTAGAACCCAAGAAGGCTGAATCATTTATAACGTTAGATTCTAATGTTATATTAAGAGAATAAAAATGACAGCTCAGTGTGCCTGTAGCCGTCAATTAAGGACATATATTGGATCCATTAAGCCGTTCACTGCCGAACATAGTCCTCTCCATGTTCGGAAGGAGGAATCGCTTGACATTGTAAATATTACTCGTTACTATTAGACGACAGTTTAGCCATCTGACAGAAGTCATGGGATTATTCTTGCCTTTCCCTTAGATGACTGGTACGACACCCACAAAACGAGATGTGATGGCAGCATCTTTCGCCGGCACCACATTCGCTAATAAATAAAATAACTTCCCATGCATAACTTTTTAAAGTTATTTTTTTTTTCCTTGGCTATGTCGATATTCTGAATTAATCTTATCTAATTCTCATCATTACCAATCCATGATACATCATCGTCGGTGAGAGTTATTTCACTATTTACACCGCGTAAAGCGTCCACCATTCCGGACATCTGGCCGAAAATGAATCCATCAGAAATGCTGCATAATGTTAATCCGATGATAATAATAGCCTGAAATATAAATTTATAAAATAAGATTTTTTATTTGAAATTAAACTGTTATTTACGGATTTATATCTCAGTTCCCCCGTGACCACGGCTGCTGTAAAGCTCTCGAAACGTCGGGAATATATAAACAAAATTAAACTATATAAACAAAATTAAACGCGATAGAATAATCGTTTCATTTCAAATGTGTAGTGTTCGCGTGAAATCATTAATATTTTTTAATTAAAACAAATCTTTTTTTTTTATGTTTTATTATTTGTCGTTCATTTCTGAGCAATATTTAGACTTTCAAATCTTTAGTTGATCGAGAAGATGGGTCAAAATCGATTGCGCAATTTTTAAAAAGTAAGCGAGTTAATAACGACGAGGAAAAAATTTAAATTATAATAATTAAATAAACGTCACTCAAATCATGACCGTTAATGAACGGCTATGATATAATATTATACAGATAAGAGATATCATCATCATCATCATCATCATTTCAGCCTATCAGAAGTCCACTGCTGAACATAGGCCTCCCCCAAAGATTGCCACAAAGCCTGAGTCTGGTCCTGAGCCACCTGCATCCATCGACTTCCCGCAACACTGCGCAGGTCGTCACTCCATCTTGTGGGGGGTCGTCCTACACTACGTTTGCCTGTACGTGGCTGCCACTCGAGAACCTTTTTTCCCCAAGTTTTTGTTAAGAGATATAGAAGCGATAAAATAAAAAAAAATTACAGAGTAATTAGTTCCTACACACATGGAGCTAAGGTGTAAGTAAAATTTTATTAAATGAATGAATATACTTAATTGTACCAAAAACAAAAAAAAATGCTGAATGAGAAAGGAAGTAAATAAGTAGGTACAAATTGGTAGCCTCTCTTCCAAGAAAAGACGCTATAGACACTATTTATTATACATGTTATATATCTTATAGTGAGGTAGTAAAATAATACAGCGCTTACATGTGCCTGAGTGTTTACGATCCTAAAGAAGTCATAAATATGCAGTCGTTATTCAGTCATAAAAAGATTTAGAAAAACAATATTGAAACTTTTTACCTGGCGTAATGTTTGTGCGCGTGTCATTGTGTCTGCTACTGTTTTGTTTTAAGTTTAAAACCGCTGTGCTGGAATAGGTTTCCTTGTTGATTAGGTAAGAGATAATAGTTAATGCTACTCAGTTGCCGCGTTAACATAAAACATGAATTTTTTTTAGCTGTTGTAAAATGATAATTTTTTGATATATATTTCGCGTGCATTCAGTATACTTAAAATGGTAAAAGCTTTCGAGTTTAATACGTCTTTTATGTAAATAACTATTCATGATAAACAAGTAAACTATCAACCTGGTGGTTTTAAGTGGTTTGATGAGTTGCCGACTACGAAACATGACGTCGCAGGTTCGAGCCCGTCATTCGACTATTGTCGTGAACCACTCCAAATACAAGCTCTAGTAAGATTCACACGACGTAGTACAAAAACGTAGCACGTCGGTAGTAATATGAACGAATGCTTGCGCATGCAGCGCCGGCCGACCACATCCGCCCGGCAGACACATGCATTCACCCCATGTTTTTCGAGCCGTAGCGTTCCCGCGTCGTAGTCATTATATTCCATGTACTGTCTCCTACAGTGTCTCTTCTGCATATCAATGACATGCTGCTAATTAGTAGCATACAATGCTATGCAGGCGACAGCACTGGTGATGCTCTATACACAGCCTCACCAAACCTCAAAAGCCAGAGAGCGTCATAAAGAAACCCGGTGACTTAGAGGCCCTAGTGACGATAATGTCGACATAAAAAGTAAAGTAGCAGCCTGTAAGTGCCCACTGCTGGGCAAAGGACTCCTTCTCAAATACGAGTATTAGAGAGGGTTTAGAAGCCGGGAAGGGCCCGCCACGCTGCTCCAGTGCGGGTTGGCGGGTTTCACATATCCTCGAAATAATAGTTTGATTATTTCCCAGACATGCAGGTTTCCTCACGATGTTTTCCTTCACCGCCGAGTACGTGGTAAATACACCACTTAAAATTGCTATTAACAATTTTAGCGGTGCCGGGGATCGGACCCAGGTCACTCGCGATCTATGTAACAAAAGTGAGCGCACTGACCTCTAGGTTAACACGGCTCAATGTCGACATATTTGTCAAATAATAGATGGTCAGGGATGTTGTTGCATCTTGGTAAAGTTTGACCTCCTAACATATAACTGGTGCTCCAAATCATACGTTTTCAGTGACCCGTAATTATAGAACACTTCGAAGGATTAAGATCAGAGTTTATTTATGCATATAATATATTCTTTCAGTCGACGTAAATACCTCTGAAGTTCTATCACATCATCAAATGCTGATATATAGGTCAGGGAAAAATTGTTTTCGTATTTTATATACAAATTAAAGATATTTTTTAATCATAATTTATTTACATTTAATTATAATACATATGTGCCATTTTTTTTTTGATAACTTGTTGCTATTTTATGGATATTGACATAATCCCATTCCTGTAGAAATGTTTATGAAATCCGATCAAATAAATCAAATAAAACTTCAAAATGTATCCGTTTTTACTTTTATTTAATAGTATCAAAACAAACGGTACATCAAAGAGATTTTACTGCAACTTACAAAATTGAAAAAACTTTTTCCCCGACCTAATATGTTGATAAAGATTTTCATATCATCGGCAAAACAAAATAGTTTGGATGGTTAAAGGCAAGAGGTGATGTCGTTTACATGGATTACAAAAAAAACGAGCAGTGACCCCAGCGACGAGAACGTTATCATTTGGGAGTTTTTTTGAACGCAGACAATTTAGCTGTTTTAATTTATTATTTTTAGTTACGTTCACAGGAATTGTAATACCTTTGTGCCTGTGAACTTTATCTGCAAACAGTGCGACATTGAAAAATAGGTTCATATGCATATGAACGTTTTTGTACTTGAGGAGAAACTATTCTTGCACTTGTTCGTCGTAATTATGTTAATATTGCCCTAAATACTTGACATAATATTCTTTCCGTTTATCATACATCAAGGGCCGTTGCATACATTTTATACTAAAGAGGATTATTTATTCGACCGTTTGCACCCGCCAAAAGGTACTTAGCTACAGGTAGACTGTCAGAGAATGCCAAAAGGCATTAAGTACGCCCATTGTAAGTCTTAGTTTAAAAGTAATAAATAAAGAATGTGGTTTGAAGTATATTAGTACAAAATTTGACGGCACATATTCTTATTCGTATTAGTAAAAGTCCACTTTAGCAGAGTGGTAAGGGGGAACCTCTGAATCAGGTTGCTTGAGTTCGATCCCCTATGTAGAGAGCTCGTAACAATGAGTTTTGGGAGACTTATGTACGATTTATGTTGATAGTCTAGACCAAGGATTCTCAGAGTGGTCGATATCGACCCCAAGGGGTCGACATAAACGAAAACTGATTTTGGGGGTCGACTAGGTCTATTATCATCTATTAATTCCTATTTGAAACTTTCAAGATACTGTATAAGTTGTGATACGTGTACCAACTAGATATAAAAATGACTAATATTTTTGTTGGAAATATCATTGTTGTACTTTTAAATTTTTTTTACATAATTTGTATTAATAATTATTAATTACACTTGATATTTACTGAATTTTACACCTATTTATTTTGTTAAATTTTGATGAGAAAATGATGTCAAGCGTACTCACTTAACCAACCGCAAAGTTTTTCCATTGGTAAGGATTTTGTATCAATAGGAAAAAAATTGTGATAGGATTTTTAAAATAATTCTTGCCAAAAATAGATGGGATATCCTTTGTCTAGACATTAAGACGGCGTCAGACTCACTACCTGTCATGTGGTCCCTCCCATTAAGCTCTGGCACAGATATAATAGTACTACATGCTCTGGTGAAAAGTGGGTTAATAAAACTAAAATGTATCGAATTTCTTCGTTATATTGGAAATCCGTTTTTACTTTTATTTAATAGTATCAAAACAAACGGCACATCAAAGAGATTTTACTGCAACTTACAAAATTGAAAAAACTTTTTCCCCGACCTAATATGTTGATAAAGATTTTCATATCATCGGCAAAACAAAATAGTTTGGATGGTTAAAGGCAAGAGGTGATGTCGTTTACATGGATTACAAAAAAAACGAGCAGTGAGCCCAGCGACGAGCACGTTATCATTTGGGAGTATTTTTGAACGCAGACAATTTAGCTGTTTTAATTTATTATTTTTAGTTACGTTCACAGGAATTGTAATACCTTTGTGCCTGTGAACTTTATCTGCAAACAGTGCGACATTGAAAAATAGGTTCATATGCATATGAACGTTTTTGTACTTGAGGAGAAACTATTCTTGCACTTGTTCGTCGTAATTATGTTAATATTGCCCTAAATACTTGACATAATATTCTTTCCGTTTATCATACATCAAGGGCCGTTGCATACATTTTATACTAAAGAGGATTATTTATTCGACCGTTTGCACCCGCCAAAAGGTACTTAGCTACAGGTAGACTGTCAGAGAATGCCAAAAGGCATTAAGTACGCCCATTGTAAGTCTTAGTTTAAAAGTAATAAATAAAGAATGTGGTTTGAAGTATATTAGTACAAAATTTGACGGCACATATTCTTATTCGTATTAGTAAAAGTCCACTTTAGCAGAGTGGTAAGGGGGAACCTCTGAATCAGGTTGCTCGAGTTCGATCCCCTATGTAGAGGGCTCGTAACAATGAGTTTTGGGAGACTTATGTACGATTTATGTTGATAGTCTAGACCAAGGATTCTCAGAGTGGTCGATATCGACCCCAAGGGGTCGACATAAACGAAAACTGATTTTGGGGGTCGACTAGGTCTATTATCATCTATTAATTCCTATTTGAAACTTTCAAGATACTGTATAAGTTGTGATACGTGTACCAACTAGATATAAGAATGACTAATATTTTTGTTGGAAATATCATTGTTGTACTTTTAAATTTTTTTTACATAATTTGTATTAATAATTATTATTTACACTTGATATTTACTGAATTTTACACCTATTTATTTTGTTAAATTTTGATGAGAAAATGATGTCAAGCGTACTCACTTAACCAACCGCAAAGTTTTTCCATTGGTAAGGATTTTGTATCAATAGGAAAAAAATTGTGATAGGATTTTTAAAATAATTCTTGCCAAAAATAGATGGGATATCCTTTGTCTAGACATTAAGACGGCGTCAGACTCACTACCTGTCATGTGGTCCCTCCCATTAAGCTCTGGCACAGATATAATAGTACTACATGCTCTGGTGAAAAGTGGGTTAATAAAACTAAAATGTCCAAAACCTATGACCACCCTATTTTGTACACTGCTCCACTGCCGGTTGGGGGACTCGAGGTATCCTTCACCATCGAGCACATAGAAAAATCAGCATTCAAAATTGCAATAAACAATTTGATGTTGGGTGCTGACACCGGGAATCGGTGAAATCGATTATACCGTAGTGTGAAATCGAAGCAAGTGCCCGGCGACTGTGTCTACCACGGCTCAAGGCTTTTTTTTGGAGTAGTTGAAACTGTTATTTTTATTGTCTACATTTGAAAGACATTTCAAAGAAAAAACCTAACGCCGCTCAAAGAGGTTTTTATCATGTGAGCGTTTGAAACGACTTATCTTACGGTTAACTTTGTTTCTGTCTGGATTTGCCATCATCGCCTCGCACGACAAGCCGATTGGCAATCGCAGTACCAGACACCTAATAACTCAGGCTGCTGCTGTCCGTAATAGGTCCTTAAGGCTTAATTTTGTTCTGGTATATTTCGAGATCGCGCCATCAATCGCTCTTGCGATTTTCAAGGCTTTCCCTTAGATACCTCTAAGGACACCCACGGGTATCCCCTTTAGCAACATTTCAGGAAGGAAGAACGATATTAGATGATAAAGTTTGGATTGGATTGGACGTGTTGTAAAAACATAAGCGGTATTAACTTTTTGTTACAATTTAATAAAAATATTTCACTTTTAAAACTTAATAGCTGGAAACATTTTTCAAACGAAATAAAATATAACACAGAGTATCATCAAGTTTTTATGGTAATAAACTAATGCATATGTACCTATACACAAACAAAAAGTGAGAATTGCCATAAAAGATATCATATGAGATTTCACATTGAGTAGACTACTGTCAGACTGCTCTTTGATAGTTGTCTGTTTTAGCGAAAATTAAATAAACCGTCAAATAATATAACTATAAAAACTAGCCTGAAAGAGTTGTGAGGTCTAATTAAATATATATACATTTATCTGGACATCTTAGTTACAAGTGCTACAAAATCTTTCAGATTAATGCTAAACCTTCAGATGCCATAACTTTGAAACAATCGAAACTCTATTCTATTCTTTGTTCCGAGTTATTCCAGGACTAATGGCACTAGAAGGGTTGATAAATTATATTAATCGATGGCTTATCGCTTATCCGTAAAGTTTGTATTCGATTTTTAAACTCAGAAATGTGTAATTTTATACGAAGGCATATTTATTAGACGTCATTGGCTGACATACAGTTAAAATGAAATAACAATCACCATGTATATGAAAGAATTTCTAGTAATTTTTACGTAATAGGACAACCAAAATGTAATAACTATTGGCACACATTATTTACACATATCATTCGTTAAATTCGAAGCATTTTATTTATACTAGGTACTCGAGGTAACAACCGAAACAAAATATTTTGATAATTTAAAGAAACAAATTAGAATTTTCGCACAGTCTTTTAAGAATTTATATTTTTTTCTGAATTTATACTTTTATTAGTGTTTTATGAAAAAATCATTTCAAATTGCTTATTAAAACATACGTAACTAAATTCAGAACAAGATACGAGACAAAATTTGATACTGGCAAACATTAATAACTTCTGTCATTACA
The DNA here is from genome assembly GCA_029286595.1 of Bhutanitis thaidina. Lineage (NCBI taxonomy): Eukaryota > Metazoa > Arthropoda > Insecta > Lepidoptera > Papilionidae > Bhutanitis > Bhutanitis thaidina. The sequence continues at coordinate 4,520,468 of JAGSMS010000022.1, forward strand.
TTGTTAAAAAAGAAATGCAACTGCAAAGAGTTTTCAATCTTCAGGTTCAAATTGCATCAGACTTAATTTTATAGACTGAGATTAAAATAAATAATTTGGCACATATTCAATTGAACCATGGTTTGTGTTTTTGGTAAAATTAATAAACAAAAATACAAAGCTGAGTCCAACGGAAAAGTGGAATATTTACCATATTTACCACAGATTGCAATTTGTTTGAAATTATCTATTTTACATTACCGTCAACCATGAGAGTTCTCAATACTATATTTTTATAATTTTGTATTTCCTGAGTTTATTGTTTATGAAGCTGTGATATTTATTAACATAACAATCAAATGATTTGAGCAAATTTATTTCTAATACATTACTAATATTTGATAAACGTCGTTCTAAGTTCTTTTGAATAAAAGCTAAATAGCATGAAATTAAATAAACCGTCAAATAATATAACTATAAAAACTAGCCTGAAAGAGTTGTGAGGTCTAATTAAATATATATACATTTATCTGGACATCTTAGTTACAAGTGCTACAAAATCTTTCAGATTAATTCTAAACCTTCAGATGCCATAACTTTGAAACAATCGAAACTCTATTCTATTCTTTGTTCCGAGTTATTCCAGGACTAATGGCACTAGAAGGGTTGATAAATTATATTAATCGATGGCTTATCGCTTATCCGTGACGTTTGTATTCGATTTTTAAACTCAGAAATGTGTAATGTTATACGAAGGCATATTTATTAGACGTCATTGGCTGACATACAGTTAAAATGAAATAACAATCACCATGTATATGAAATAATTTCTAGTAATTTTTACGTAATAGGACAACTAAAATGTAATAACTATTGGCACACATTATTTACACATATCATTCGTTAAATTCGAAGCATTTTATTTATACTAGGTACTCGAGGTAACAACCGAAACAAAATATTTTGATAATTTAAAGAAACAAATTTGAATTTTCGCACAGTCGCTTATTTCTGTTGGTTCTTTTAAGAATTTATATTTTTTTCTGAATTTATACTTTTATTAGTGTTTTATGAAAAAATCATTTCAAATTGCTTATTAAAACATACGTAACTAAATTCAGAACAAGATACGAGACAAAATTTGATACTGGCAAACATTAATAACTTCTGTCATTACATTGTTAAAAAAGAAATGCAACTGCAAAGAGTTTTCAATCTTCAGGTTCAAATTGCATCAGACTTAATTTTATAGACTGAGATTAAAATAAATAATTTGGCACATATTCAATTGAACCATGGTTTGCGTTTTTGGTAAAATTAATAAACAAAAATACAAAGCTGAGTCCAACGGAAAAGTGGAATATTTACCATATTTACCACAGATTGCAATTTGTTTGAAATTATCTATTTTACATTACCGTCAACCATGAGAGTTCTCAATATTATATTTTTATAATTTTGTATTTCCTGAATTTATTGTTTATGAAGCTGTGATATTTATTAACATAACAATCAAATGATTTGAGCAAATTTATTTCTAATACATTACTAATATTTGATAAACGTCGTTCTAAGTTCTTTTGAATAAAAGCTAAATAGCATGAAATTAAATAAGAAAAGATTATAATATGTACAAATAAGTTTGAAAACTGCATGATGTGGAACTAAAAGCGAATTAGCTCTGTAACCTGCATTGAGAAATTCACGGTACTCAATACAGGTCAACCAGTAAATAAGAAAGAAATTTAATAAAATAAATTCTTCATTAACAAACTTGACTCAAATGGTTTTCACAAATGTTCATGTTAATAAAAACTAAATAATTTAACTATTATATATTTATTTATATTATTTTTGTATATAATTTAGGGTAGGGCTTAAAAAACGGACAGTATTATGTTCGATATGAATTTTATATGTTCATAAATTACAATGTAAACTTGCTTATACAATTTGCTTTATATTTTAAAGGCACAAATTTCAGATCCCGCTCAACGCCGCCGTATATGTACATCGTTTATTTCTAATATTACATTCAGTAAAGAAGCATTAAATAGCCCAATCTAATATATTATACATTCCTGTAGTACATAATATTCGGCAAGTCACTGTATATTATTTGCAGTAGGTACGTAGGTACATGTGATACTCATATTTTGTAGCTGATTTAATTCACATACAATATATGTTGTTACGATAATAACTTTATCAAACAAACATTAGAACCTTATGTCTAAACGCTTTAAAAATATTGGCATAAAATAAAAAATATATCTCTATTAATTTGAGGCACGTTTCACTTCATATGACGTCACTAAGACGGTACTATAATATTACTTAAATCGATGGATATACAGTATCATCGATATCGTATGCATGATTGTGATATTTGTATCGTCACACAACTATTTCACCTTAAGACAAGGCAAAGGTCAAGTATACATGCAGCATGTGAAGTAGTTTTAGTGGGACGTGTGACGGTTGCCAAGTTTTAAGAGAACGGAGTACGAGTCAGTTTAAAATATATCCCCGAAGTCGAATAAAGGAAAGAGTTTTCGGTGCGGTCATTCGGAGTCGCTGCCCGACTCGGAGAGACAGAGATCGTCATTGAGCACGTCGCTGGGAAGCGCGGGGTTGCTGACGGCACCTGTTCATCAATAATTTCATACAGTATCATGAATAGCTGTTTTATTTTGAGGCTTTTTTCCTTCCATAGACAAACTCCACTGTTTGATTAAGGCACTTTGATAAATGCGCAGCACCGGTACCCTCAAACAAGAGGTGCAGCTCCTGTGTTGGGCACATCCGGTTGGATTATCCAGCATCGGACGATCGCCAGAGCCTCGCCCGTTAGTCAACAGTGTGCACCGCGTGTAGGTGAAGTCGAACTTTGAATAAAATGATGGTATAGATAGAATGTAGTAATGGGCCATTATTATTCTAATATGCACCACTAAAAAAATGTCCAAAGAAATTGCCTTTTGATTCCATTTAATGCTACTTTATGACCAATTACTTGAATACAATGTAGACTCTGTGTTCTAATACGATCAGTATGCCTACATTTTACCTTATGACAAATTACTTTAAAAAAAAAACTGTGGATTCAGTGTTATATTACACACCATTGATACAACTTTCCAGGGCCATGGATAAAATATTGACTTCGTCTGAAATTTTACTTACGCTATCGCTATACCTTTTGACCTATTAATTTACCAAATGTAAATTGATTGTTCTATTATAATCCATTCATAATACTGTCCAGGATGATGGACACGATATTGATAAACATTTCATTGCTATTGGCTCCAGCAACCGCTACCGCAGACTAATTGGTAATTATTTAATAATGACCAATGTAATAATGTTATCAGAGAGCGTTGTGGCGTGTAAGACGATGTAGTGACACGAACTGAGAAATTGATGCTGAGTTAGTTTGGACATGTGGAGACGATAAATGAAAGTAGGTTGACGAAACAAATATATGAGGCGAGTGTAAATGGTAGAGTCGGGAGAACCGCCGGAAGACTAAGGCGAACACTTCACGATCAAATTGGAGACGTTCTGAAAAAAGGCCAGGTCAAGAATACTCTAAACCAACGAGTATGCATGCGAAGATTGATGAAAGTGGCAGAAGCGAAAAACGTATATCAGGATCGTAGCAAGAGGAGGAAGATTGTCTCTGCCTACCCCGTTGGGAACAAGGCGTGAATATATACATACATATACATTATTTTAATAAACAGTCATAATATACCTATAACTGTAGACCGGTTAACATGAGCTTAAGCCTGGGTTATAACGATTGCTTTGCAACTTATTACAGGGAAATGTCCCTAGTATCTAGTACCAAGTATTCGTCTTTGGTAACCCCTTTGATTTTCAGATGAATATTATTGGAAACATTCTGAAATGATTACAAAGAATAATCGTAAATTTGCATGAACCGTTCGGTGGCATACCGTTGGTGAGCGAGGGCAGCGCAGCGGAGGAGTCGTTGTCGTCGCTGTCGCTCCCGCTGCCGCTGTCGCTGTCGCTGTCGCTAGACGAGCTCGACGAGCTGTCATCTTGCGACGCGGCCTGTTTAGATCAATATAAAAAAAAATCAAAAATTACGAGTACTTTTAGTTCTGAATTCATTAATGAAAAATTGTGTTTTTTTTTTCTTGTTTGATTTTATTATTAGTTGGACATAGGTCTCTATCGTAAGGCGGATTCGCCGTTGTCGCTAAGCTTGGCAGCCGAATTGACGATCGCAGTATAGAGAGTCTAGCTCTCCCACCTTAGAGGTTTTTTCTATACATATTGTTGCTTGCCATCGTCAAAAATCACAATTTGTCCTGTTATTTGGTTGTAGGTTTGGTTTGTAGGTTGTTATGTATGTGTAGGAAATATTTTTGACTGCAGTATTTAATGAATATTGATTTAGCATATGAATGTTCTTTTCTCTCGCTGGACTGGAGTCCAGTATAACAACAATGTTTAACTATTCGTCAATGTTAAAGTGATATTAAACAATTTTCGGATAAGTCAAGTAATCGTGCTTAATCGAGTAGTTGTGCTAAAACTTGTGCAAGTATATCCACGGTTAAACGATAGTCAACTATTATCAACAACCTGTAGCACCAAAACGAAATCGGCTTTTAAACGGGCTTTTAATTGAAAGGCCTTTTCCATTTTCTGTACACATTGACAAACACTTGCGGCTTAATACGTTATCAATATTATATATTAAATCTCGTAACAAACAGAAATAACAAACTTTAATATAAGACACGATCTTTTCGATTCGCGCCAAATGTCGTTTCTCACTTACCGGTGCCGGAGCGAGCGCAGGTGCAGGGGGCGGGGCGTGCATGAGCGGCATGTGCGACGGAGGCACGAGGGGGGCGTGGGCTGCATGGGGCACGTGGGGCGCGTGCGGTGCGTGGCCAGAGTGGGCCGCGAGGCTCGCTTGAGCTGCGTGTGCCACGTGAGCCGCATGCGGCGCGTGGGCTAGGTGGGCAGCGTGGGGCGCGTGGGGCGCGGGGGGCGCAGGCGGGGCGCGGGCCGCGGGCGGACCGGGGCTTCGGGCCGCCGGCGCGTCGTCCAGCCCTATCATAGGGAGAGACGCCAGCGTACTATTGCCTCCGCCCGACCATCTGATGATACATAATTATTCATTATATCGACAGCATTTCTTAGCTTGCATATAGTTCGCACTATATTTCAACGAATTCGCGCGCGTCCGTCCCGCGCAGCGACATAAGTTACAGAGGCGAGGTAGTACGAAATGCTAGGGCATGGCTATACACGTAGAGATGTATGCCCGATGTATCTAAAGACAAGTCGTAACTATTTATGACGTGACGACCAACATAAATGTAAACCAAATTCGCCAAAGCCTCGTTTTTCGGTTGGCACTGTTATATTTTTATTCACCTTGGTTTTTTTTTTCTTCAACATCATATCAGCCCCTAAACAGTTCACTGCTGGACTATATCCTCTCACAATAGGAGTCTGACAGAGAACACAAAATTTCTCTTCACACTCATTCCTTATGTGGATCAAGGATTGGCAAATATATATACAACTTACGGAGCCTGCGGTGGTGATGTTTTGACCCGCGGTGGAGACCTCAACATGTTCTGCGCGGGTTTCTGAGCTCCGGTATTATTGAACCGAGACTGGGCACTCGGCTGAACAACATTTGCTGCATCTAAAAACAGATTATAAAAATATTTTGATATTAAAAGTCTGAATATTCATTGAGTTGTTAACGTTATTATCATTTTGTTAACATATTCATGGCCATTATCGTACAAGAGGAAGTGTCTGTCTGTTATTTTAAATAAATAAAATTTTCTTAAAACATATTGGTTTTTTATCGTCAAATGAGGTCAAAAATTCCTGATTATCAATCAGACTGTTTCTCCAAACGTATGTGATTTGACTAAAAAACCAATCAATTTGTTGAAAAAATTTATCAAGAAATGTCTTGGTTGAGGGTTACACAAATCCTAGTCTACTGAAATGATTTACGAGAAGGGGGATTGTCATAATTTTAAGAAAATAGAGAATGTGATTAACAGTTTAAAAGAAGTCCAGCATCCTGTACAGGCCCACAGTGGGGAATGGCTTTCTAATATTCTGAATCAGAACGGAAAAACTTCAACAGTGTACATACAACAGCGTACTCTATCGTATCGTCTTGACCGTAGGAACAAGAAAGGAAGTAGTTAGCTTTTTCACTCACTCGTGTTATTGGTCGTGCGTCGATTGGTAGCGACCCGTGTGCGTGAAGTGGACCGTTGCGTGGTATTGGTGAAGTCTGTGGTTACCGGCGTTAGCGGTCGTGGTTTCTGAGACGTTTCTTGTCTAAAACGAAAAAAAAAAAACTATGAATCTACACATTTAAACCACAAAAGCAATGTCATGATATAAGCACCAGCACCAACATACCATTTGCAATGTGCACCACATAACATATAAACAGTAACAATCTAATTTATATTTCTGTGTAACTGATATTTTAATAAATTCAGCAACAGTTATGCTCATAACAGTTATGTTAATTGTTTGGAGAATATTTTGTCAATAATATTAAGACAAAAAAGGATGTAATAAGCGAAGATAAAAAGTAATTACCTAGTCTTCTTAACTTGTATATTACTAGAGAGCTTCTCTAACGTGATCTCTCCAGTGACCCTGTCTATAATAAGCACACATTCTTTTGTATAAGGTCTTTGACTACCTTTAAATACTGTCTGAGGGACTCCAGCACCATCTACAAAATTAAATAATTATTTATACCGTTCAATTAATACAAATATGTGGCATCTCTTTCCATCTGTCTGTCTAAATCAATACAACCTAAAACCAAGAAAATGATATATACCATACAGACCACATCATAAGTAGAATCTACACATATCACTATGACAGACTTCTTTCGTACGTAATAGTACCATTATTTTTAACAGTGAAGAATTTATTTTGGCATATTATAATGCATGACTGTGACAGTGAGGAAAGACAAGGGCAAGACAGTTTAGAGAGCACTCGAGCTATTCCTGGATAAAAGGCTTCATTAAAGGGTACAAACAATTTATAAAATTTACTAAAAATTACCTAAATGGGGCACAGTCACAGTAACTTGATTATTCGTCCCAACATCCACTGTCGCCATTTTGTTTACATCAACAGATGCCGGCTTGAAATCATCTGAAATCGTAAACGCCAATATATGTCAAATCATTGTATTAGTAGAAAATGCCAAAACCATTATAAGATATCCAAAGGAAACTATAGGCGGGTCTAACTAACTAGGCACCAAAGGCTGATTAGGTCACACTCATGCTCTAGAACAGTTTGCACTGCAATGGGTCGGGGCGCGGTAATGCGAGAGGCACTGCCGCATTCCAACGAGGTGCCAAGTTAGTTCGACAGAGTAGTATTTGTTATAAAACTATTATTTTATTAACCATCTGAGTGATAACTTCAAACCTGTGGGAAGTGGACTCGCAGGTTTGATTCTCGTATGAAATATTTTCATTACCTATAGATTTGAAATGGCATGGTATTTGCATTATCTGTAATATGTGTATAGACTAAATGTGAATGTGTGATACATATAAACCTTCCTTGTGAAATGTTCTAAATGATAGTGAAAACCACATTGAAATCCACTTGTTAGGTAAAAAGTTATTATACACAAACAACAGATTGGGACTGATTTCTACTACTGTGATTCAAGAAATATCTAATTAAAAAAAATTAAGTTTCAATTGGTAATGAAACAATGGTACCTAATTAAAATGTTATCTAATTAAAATAAATTAAGTTATAGTTAGTAATGTTACAAGGTACCTATTAAGTTTCTTTCCCTTTTTTCGTCTCATATCAGAAGAATCTCATTACAAAACAGTGGGAAATAAAAAAAAAAGAAATGTCATTTGATAAGTGAAAGTTATGTTCCTATGCCAAAGAATACAGATTTGATTTTTTTTGATAATGGTTAATAACGAAATTTGAAAGAGATGCTACACTTCTTGTCGGCTAAGAGTTCTCTTGGGACAAGGCAAAATTTAAAACATTGAATTGCAGATTGCATTGCGAAACTAACAATATACCTAATAAACTTAAAAAAAGAGTATCATTACTCTTTACATGAAATGCAATGAGAATGAGCCGTTTAAATTAATACCTGACATTTATATAAGTTATGGTCAATACCATAACTTAAACACTATCACTTAGCAGTATTAGTACTTCATGTGATTATACCATTGCCATGCATGTGAAAGGGGATAGGACAAATGGTATCACTGCCAATTATAAAAAAAATATTATTCACTATCTGAGTAACATCCATATTCAAATAACCATTAACATTATTAATGTAGACACCAAGAACCAAGATACTAATATACCCTACTATTTCAAATAAGTTTTTTGTACTTGCATTAGTTACCATCTAATACTTGTTCATCAAAATGAAATAAAATAAATATTGGGAGTATGTAGCTAGTATGTTTTTGCTATGCAATTAGTCTTCTTAACCCACATGTTGTATATTAGACTTACATTTGATTGTATGATATTGGGATGTCTTGTTGTTTGTGAAGCTTGCACCCAGCTTCAGCTCCCTCACGTCATAGTTCAAACTATGTTTATCAGCCATCTCAGCTGCTCCCACTTGCCATAAGTCAACCTTGAAATAATTCTAAGTATGTATTTTTTTGTATATCTAGCTTGGATTTCAATGAAAATTGGTTGAAGGGTTATGTCATAGAAATTTAGGGAAAGGAAAATTAAAACTCTCAAGGGGTAAGCCATGGTCAGTCACTAGTATAATAGAAACACAAAATACCACTCATTGACTGACATGATTGGGGGCCTACTGCTCACAAGTCTCTTCCACCGAAGCTGTCAAGGCCTTCAGGGTCAACCACATATGGCACTTATTGGCGATCCCAATGTCACTATCTTCAGTGACAGGTAGGTGTTAGCACCTTTCCCCCAAGATACACGAAAAAAAATACTGCTCATGAAATCTCCTGTTTCAAATACCTTAGCCAACTTTTACAATACCAGTGGAGTAAAATAGCCTGGCAGATTTCCTAATCACCCCATATCATCTTCTTTTTTATGGCCCCATTACTGAACATAGACCTTTATATGAAAATGCTGACAACACCTAGCATACCATGGATTAAATGCATTAGCGAATTTACCCATACTCATGATGCGGATCAGGTGAATTGGTGAGAGCAGTGCCAGTAGCCTCGCACTAAAACTGCTGCGGACCGACCTTTATTTAGGCAATCATGAGAGCTTCAGCCATTACTTATTAGGTTGCACCCTGAGCAGAAGAGGTTGACATTTAGAGAAAAAATCTATTTAATCCCCCTTCACCATAACACATCATGCATTAACTTAGAAGAAACAATTTTTTTTAAATGGCTTGATAAGTCTAGCACTTTGTAAGAAAAAGGGTCTTGATGATGTATTGACAAAAAGGGATCCTTTGAGGATTCAGTTTCTTTTAGTTAGAAGCCCTAAAATTAGTTATTAACAAATTCTTAGAAAAACATTTAAAAAAGTGTAGTTAAGTTTGTAAAAGCCAAGTAGTAGTAGACCATAAAGAGGAAAACGCAGACAAATTCCTGTTGGTGATATAAGATTCAATACCTATCCAACATAATTCTTGCATAATCTTGCAAAAGAAGCAAAATCTTCTATGATAAATTAAATTTGGAATACAAATACGATTGAAACATTTTAAATTAACAAAACCACCATTAATATTTTATCTCTATCTTTCAATATTTTTACGCGTCTTACTAGGAAAATGGAAATTTTTGAATATGATTTTGACATTCTAACACTTTTTTCTTGCTTTTCACTAAATAATACCGACTTCCGTAATTCAATGTACGACGTAAACAGCTGGTCTTTAAAGTTTTAATCAATCTAGTCTCAATAGAAGTGGGTAAAATAAGCAAAATATGGCAAATGGTACAATTTTAATTCAACTTACTATAGCTCCCCCTGATTTGTCCCCAAGCCTCTGCAATCTATACTTCTGTAACAATATTCATATCAGCTTGATTTTTTTGTCAAACTTTGATCGATTTTTAATTCTGTGCCTGTAAAATATGTCTCGAACAGTCTTAAAAATTAGACATTGACTATTCCTTCGACCTAGTTCTCATGACGGACACGACATTTGACGGATAATGTAATGGGATGACTATGACATTTGCGTTCAACAAAAATTTGATTAAGGATTGGTAATATTTGTTTAATTTTTTAAGAACAAATAGTTAACGACGAAAAATTAAAACAACGTATTTCAATTATTATTATATGATTTATTTATTAAGGTCCTCTACATTAACATTTTTATGTCTCACATATTTTAAGTCAAACTGCCATTTTTAACCTAGTATCACCATAAGTTATGTTACACATAAAAATGCATATATTTTTAAAGAAACTTTATAATAGTAATAACACTTATGGGTACATATTAATCGAAGTCTAAGCTATTAATTTTATTAACAGAGACTAAATTAAGCCTTGGCCATGTAAGAAAGCCTCTCTCAGCAAGCATCTCTCTGGCTACGAATCTATAGATCGACACTCCATCTGAGGGGTCGTCCCACACTGCGTCTGCCTGTACGTGGCTGCCACTCGAGAAACTTTTTGGCCGGCTCATTGCCACTTCAGCTTGCTGATCCTAACGGTTATGTCGGTGAACGCAGCCCAGTCGAGTTGGATTCCTCGATTGACCTTTGTGTCGAAGTAAATTATTGTCCATAATTTGTAATTCAACTTGTTAAGATTTGCACAAGGAGTCATTTTTGTAGAAGAAAAGAGTGAAGACTTCTGCTAGAGTTATTAATAGACTGTCTTGGATCGTGTATTGAAGCCTCTCATTGATACACTTTTAAAAAATAAATACCATACACTTTCCAGCAAGACTGGTCTTGGTCACCACTCACAAGGCACGAATAACTCAAACCCTCAGCGGTGAAGGAAAACATCGTGAGGAAACCTGCATGTCTGAGAAATAATAAAAACATTATTTCGAGGATATGTGAAGCACGCCAACCCGCACTGGATCAGCGAGGCGGGCCATCTCGGCTCCTAAACCTTCACTGATACTCGTATTTGAGAAGGAGGCCTTCGCCCAGCAGTGGGCACTTACAGGTTGCTACTTTACCAGGTTCGGTGACTTTAAATTAGGCAATTTCGTAAGAGAAAACAATTAGAAACGACACTAAACTAATAATTAAATAAAACTTTTCTGCCAAATTTTTGGGGACTTGAACTGGAAAAGACTTGACAACACTAGAAATAGATTTGTTTGAAATGTTGTGATCTCTGAATTATTTTTAATGGTTATAATTCTTAATAACAATTATAAAATAAAATTATTGCGCTTGCTTGATTGTACAATTTTTTTACCATAGCTTCGAATATGTATTACTATTATATTCTTTTTATCTTGTAATTTGCTTTACTTTTTGTTTACAGTGTTTGTACGAATGATGTGATGAAAAAGTTCTTGAAACAATTATGGATTGCTGAAAGTAATAGTTAAAATGAATAGATATTTTGAGTAAAATTAAAACAGTACTATATAAAATTGGTATCAAATTAAGATTTCATGAGCGATATAACATTTTGTAGTGTATTCACCGGAAGAAAAGTATTTTTAAGTACATTATTCGCATAAGGCCCGATAACATATCTGTTATTTTGTCCTACAATATTATACATTATGTGAGTTCTTGTAGATTCTTTAATCTTATAACTTTTATAATTTTAATCTAATTAATTGTTTTCTATTTTAGGTATAAATTATTAGTTTTGTGTGTTATCCTAATTGTTAGTGCCAATCTTATGGATGTAACATTTTACGAAATATTGGGGGTATCCAAACAAGCAACAACGCAGGAGATAAAACAAGCATATAAAAAGCTAGCAGTTAAATACCATCCCGATAAAAACTCAGTGAGTGATTATAACTTAATTTTATCTCATATATAATAAATTTATTTCCTTTTTAAACATTGGAAGGTTAACGCCTACTCTAACTTGCGACATGATGCATAATATGTGTAGGAGCTGTGTGGGTGTACAAAATTTGTAATCATAGATAAAAAGTAATGTAAATTTGTTTGAAATAATTATTTTTTCTTTTATATGCATTTCGAATTTATTATTTTATTTAATATTTAATTTAATGTGCAAATTAACTGATCTCTTATTATTCAACTTTCTTGAAATAATTAACCTATAAATTGCTGTTGATAATAAAATTAAAATGATAACCACATCAGCAGTTTAGCATACTTACTTACTTAACTTAATAGTCCACTGCAGGACATAGGCCGCTACGATATGAAGGTTTTGCCATAATATCCTCTCTCGGCAAGACAATTGGTGATTGCAGTACCTGATACCTCACACCTTAGATGCTGCTGCCAATAATCAATCTGCATAATTCAGTATGCTCTGGTATTTTCTAGATGGTTATCCTGATATCTGTTGGTAACCATTGTGATTTTCAAGGCTTTTCCCATAGTCACCTATTATGATTCCCACAAGAAGTGGGTGGCAAATTATAATACCAATTGAATATGGCATGGCATACTTACTGAGCCATAGGTTCTGAGTTCATTTCCCAGCCAGAATTAACAATTGTATAACACACAAATTATTAATCTTTGGGTCAGGTTTTTGTGTTGTGCCTCTGACATTACATCTAACCTTTCTTTCTCCAGTCATACTTATTTATTATCCGTCATTCTTTACTATTGGCTATTATGTATGTAAACTATTCTGCAGATTGTTTTGTTCCAACTTTTTTTACAAAACTAAAAAATTTATTCTCAGACAGGAAGGTTTATTCATGATGTTTTCAAGAAAGGTGGCTATCTTCAGCTAAGGTTATGCTTATAACATTATTTTACTTTCATAATTTGCAGAATGAGGAAGAGCAAGAAAAATTTTTAAAAATGACAGAGGCATATGAAACTTTGAAGGATCCAGAAAAACGACGCAAATATGACTTGTATGGGTCTCATTCATCATACACCAGAAAATATGATTACCACTCTCAATCCGAGTACAACAATCTGTTTTACAATGGATTGTATCATAATGATCCCTTTGTGATTACTCTCAGCAGTGGCAGCTTTTGTAAGTTATTGTCTAACTAAACATTTGAAATATATAAAAAACATATATGAATATGATTTATTCATTGACACAACACAAACATACATAGTTACAAGAAGAACAATGGAACAGCAAAAACAATAAAAGGTAAAAGCAAACAATAGATAATTTAAGAAAAGCCTCAGACATCTCTAATAAAACGGTACTAACTCAGCATAGTGTTAACCGAAATGCTGGTTTTTGTCAGCGACTACCCTGTTTATGAATGCTATATGAAGGCAAAAAAAAATATTCATCTCGTCCCACGGGTGCTGTAAAGCTTGATTAAGGAAAATGCTGCCTTCAACCCATTGCAAAATCTAACATATAAGCTAGATGCAGGTGGCGCAGGACCAATCTTTATGGCTTTGGGGGAGGCCTATGTTCAGCAGTGGACTTATTATGGCTTGTTAGGGCTGAAATGATGATGATGATATAAGTTGAGCTGCTGCTGATCACATTTGGTTGATTGATCATAATCAGCTAGGACTATAATCAAACCTGGATATCGAATACGACTTATCATTTTGTTTATCAAGTGACTACAAAATAAATACAAAAGCTTTATACCTTAGAATAATTAAGTGTGAAGTGCAACTTTTAAATATCATGGTTTCTTGACTACATAATTATCAAATTTTCTTTACTTATTTTCACATAGCCCTGTAAGTTTCCTTGGAAATTACAAGTTTTGAGTTAGTTTACAAACTATTCAGAATATTGACACATGAATTATATTTCTGCAGTATTTTTATCTTTAGCTTTTTAGGACAGGAAAAAAGATTCTATTATCTATACTAAGATATAGTTACCTATACTAATTTAAATAGTTATATATAGACATAGATGGAATATATTTTTTTTAAAGTTAAATTTGTTTTCATAATTGCTATAGGGCTATGTTTTATGTAATTGTATTATTATATACTTATGGTTCACTCTGAATGAATTTGTTATACTGGGAAGCAAGGTACTTTTTATCTCAATTGAGTCTCTTAGGATAATTTGACAGCACGCAGGTTTTGCCCCTGTCATCAACATATTATACCATTCTTATTTTCTATTTTCAGATGCACATTTAACAGAGGGTTATCATTTCGTAAATTTCTATTCGCCATTTTGTCCGCCATGTCAAAATTTAGCCGACCATTGGAAAAAGTTAGCCGAGGTATATAAAGGAATTGTAAGTTTAAATCTCTTTTCAAGTTTTTTCCTATTCTATAACATTTTTGAAAAGGGTTACTAATGTTGGAATCAATATTTTATTTTATTTCAGATAAAAGTTGGTGCTGTGAATTGTAAATATCACAACTCTTTTTGTTATCATAATATGAGGATAGGCAGCTACCCATCTTTGTTGTTTTATCCAAATGTGAGTATACTATCTTATAAACTATGTCTAAATATTAAAAACAGTTTTTCTTGTATTGAGCCGTGGTCTATTAGTTACAGTTCAATGCAATTATTTTGTGGAGCTGTGAGCTGTATTATTACACATTGTCTGCTTTAATTTAAGAATTGTTAATAGTAATATTAAATTAAATTGTGTAATATTAATAATATTTGCAATATTATAAATAATATCAATTATGGTGCAGAAATAAATTTATTTTATTGCAGATTTCATCATTCATACTCTTCCCATAGTTTTCATAATAAAAGAGCATGGGAAGCTTAGTCATATTTTACAGATCTCATTTATGACCTGACCTGACCTGGGCTGACCAATTCTAATTAACTAATTCAAGATTTATTGTGTTTAGAAATTACACTGTTATTATTTTATTCTACATATATAGATTACTGTAAAAAGAGATATAACTATACAGAATTACCTTTTATAAATCGAAATATATCAATAGTCAATACATATCAAAAATTTTGTAAATTTTTCTGTCACATTTAATTTAAAATCTTTGATCATTTTTCAAAGTTTCATTCTTCAAAAGAAGAAAGAATTTTCTTTTGTCTAAACAAATATGTTCTATATCAAAACTGCTTCCAGACTCATTCCAGAACATATCATCATCAACACATAGTAGTAACTTTGACCTTCAGATGCAATTTTTAATTTTAGGGTAAAAGTGGAAACTTTGTCTACTATGGGGGTGAGCATACACTAGAAGCCCTAGAAGAATTTGTTATGTCGTTCCTAAAAAACCGATTTCATGTACCAATTATAAAACAGCTCAGAAATAGTGATATACCAATTGCATATGTTCTTGGTTCCAATAATATTGAGGAATATGTATTAACAAGGATCACTTTCCTTTTGGTAAGTAAAACAATCACATTAAAAAAACTATCTAAGTTTATTTTCTTTCATTTGCCAAATAGTGTTAGCAATTTACATTAATAATGTAAAAACACACAACTCAACCTTTAACCAAAAGAGCAACAAAGCTATACAGGCGGTTTAGCTATGTCAGTTTCAAATATGCCATATGTATACAAAATCCATGAAATATGATACTAGAATGGCCTGAATGTTATATTTCCAATTGAATTTGAGAAATGAAAGCAATTTTTTTTTTTTAATTTTTCACTATTTAACAGCCTGTCCTCTGTTCAATTCCTATTGGGATGTAAAGTTTTATACTCCTGTATTGTAGGAATTTTATAATGATGTTAAAATATGCATATGTATTAGCAATAATAAAATATAAATATTTTCGAGTTTTTTTTCGGTATAATAATAAAATAGAAATTCTTCTCGATTCTGTAATCAGTATTGAAAGATAATGTTTATAACATAATGATACAATTACTAATTCCAAATTTAATTTAACAAATGACAGTTTGTTGCCAGAATAAAGTAAGAAAAGATTATTAGTTGGTACTTCATTTAATTTTGTTTATTATTTTGACAGAATGGCCTAGCTACAGTCACTATAGTCGAAGACGAAAGCCTTCGAAAAAAGTTGTCAATTGACCCGGAGACGACAGTAGTGTTTAAATATAAGGGAATTAACAAAAAAATATCAACTACAGAAGAAAAAACAATAATTAAGGAAATAATTGATGCCTTGCCGAAAGTAGAACAAATAGGACCTGAAGAACTGAAGGTATATTTGCGGCCTTAACAGACTTTCATATTTATTATATTAACATTGTGTTGGAGTGTTCATAAAATTGTATAAAAAAACAGTCTTGGAACCAATATAAAACCTTAAATATATTTTTTTTTATCTGGGTAAGTACGACCCTATTACCTGTTTAGCAGCAATGCACTGCATTGTGCCGTTCTGAAGGGTATGGGGAGCCTGTATAATTACAGGCTGTAAGGCATTCCTTCTTAGTTCACAGAGATGTCAATGCATTGGTAGGAGACATATTATTTATTTATTTATATATATTTTATGTATATATGTAAAACATTAATAATATAAAGAGCCGAACGGTGGCTTTTGCTGCTGATTGAATGGGCTGACTCGACCGAGATAGCCACGGCCTGGCAGAATACCCGTGTGAAGTAGAGGCATCTTGTGCTTTTCGCTCTCCCATCTGGATGTATAGTAATAATAGTATACCCGTAATCGGATTTTAATAAAATATTTAATCTATAGAATTAGTCCTCTTAGTTTGATTATAGCAGTAGATTGTAATATTAGTGATCAGTTACTTTATTTTAAAACTAGTCAACAGCACTCACTTTGCATCATTAGTACAGGCTTTCAATTGGCTCAGTAGCATCTGCCTTCTACAATAAAACAAATCCGGAAATTTTCGTCCTTTTAAATTTATTATCAAGTGTCAATTTTATTTATTTTTATTGGATTGGGGTGAAGTCTCTTAGGCAGAAAGGAGTTACCACCTGTTAATTGCCTTCAGAATATCTGTTATGATTATTGTAGATGAGTGTATAGTGTAGAAGTTTAGGTATCCCATACGTACAGCCACCCTTAGTGTTAGGCAGGAATCACGGATTTCCTTTCGGTTATGCCATGCTCAGTGTAGTCAAACATGCTTTTTTGCTACTTTAAGTACCTCGGAGCAATGAAATTATTAATGTGTATATTTATTTTCAGATTATAAGAAACGAACTCCGTAATGGGGACAACACCCCGTGGGTACTGTACTTCTCTAATGATGGCGACGACAAGTTGATGTTACATCAAATGAAAATAAAATTTCCTCATATGCATTTTGGTAATAATTATTTACACGAAGTACGCAAAGAACGGTGTCACAGTAGTAATTTTTAAGTCAGACGCATGCGCAGTGGCATAACCGCGGAGTGGGAACTGAGCGTAATACGATCTCCCCCACTCGCTCCGTGCAGTAGACAGTCGACGAAAAAGTATTTCACATATATCTTGGTTGTTATTTCTTTATGTTACGTTAAGTTTTAGTTTTTGCTATTGTTACTTCTTTTAACCTTACCACATTTCGATATACTATGCACCCTGACACTTCTTTTTTATGTGTACCTTTTTTTTATGGGAAAGGGGCAAACGTACAAGTGGCACATCTGACGGAAAGTGATTACCAACGCCCCCGTATATCTGCAACACCACAGGAGCTGCAGGTGCGTTGCCGGCCTGCAAGGCCCCCGCATTTGGGGAGGGAGAACGAGTAGGGGTGGGGAACGAGTAGGTGCGGGAGGAGTAGCCATCCGGACACAGAACGAAACGCAGAAGCGCAATATGCCTTGAGGTATTAGAGAACAACGTATGAACTGGACTGTACTTGCGCGATTGCTCCGAAAGTCTGGTTTCAGAGCTGAGGCTTAGTTATAATATTTTTTTGAGAATCAATTTTTATCTTTATATCTGATTTGCCATACTTTGTATCCAGGTGAAATCGACTGCAAATCGCAGCGAGAGCTGTGCGATTCGCTGCAGATTGAATCGCCGCCATCTTGGGCTCTGCTGAAACGCGGCGGTGCTTATCAAAGGGCGCCGGAAAAGATGTCCCCGGCTGCATTCATATCACGCTCGGCGGACGTGCAAAATTTGCACACGCTCTCCGCATCGGAACTGCGCAGGATATTGGATGGCGGTGAGCAACACAATGATATAATGACACACACACACACACATATGTCGTCATATGGAAATCAATTTATAAATATAAGAATAATGATATTTATTGTCATAAGATTTTGAACACTCTTTGTATGTAGAACCTGTATTACAGAGGTCAGTGTCTTCTTCCAGGTAAATTAACAGTAATCATTCCTTACTACAACAACTAGGACCACGGAATTACAAGAAAAAAAAAATAAGTTAGAAGAAAAAAAAATAAGTTACAAGAAAAAAAAAAAATAAGTTACAAGAAAAAAAAATAAGTTACAAGAAAAAAAAATAAGTTAGAAGAAAAAAATATATTTTATGAACTATTTAGCGAAATCGTCTGTGTATGTATAATATTCTATGTACATAGATCAATAACCATGCACAGATTATCTTAACACACAACGGGTTTTCGCCCAGAGTTAGGCCCGCGACCTTTTCCGCGTGATGTTTGCCAATTCCTATAACTCCAGAAGTGTTTAAGTTATTTCAATGGAACACAAAATCCTAGTTTAACACTTAACAATGTCTGCAAGCTTCATTTAAATTTCAAAAGTATTTACGTCGTTACGTTGTTAAGCAGTCGAACATACTATTATACTAATTTAGTCCCTAAACATTTGACTGACCCTTCTATTTTATTTTAGTGCATGATAAACAAAAGAAATATGTCTTAAATGACTTCTGTTTTAGAATGAACTAAATATTTACAGATGTCGGCATGTGGGTGTTGCTCGTTGTGCCGTACAAGTTATCCTGGGAACACATCGCCGACCCTTTTACGGATGCCAGCCTGCATTTTGCCGACTCGGACGATATCAGCGTGAGTGTACTTTGTGTCCTAATGTTAACATGTTGCGCTTGCAACTTTGTGCGCGTAGACCTTTATCTGCAGAAAAAAAAAAAATAAGTTACAAGAAAAAAAAATAAGTTACAAGAAAAAAAAATAAGTTACAAGAAAAAAAAATAAGTTACAAGAAAAAAAAATATTTTATGAACTATTTAGCGAAATCGTCTGTGTATGTATAATATTCTATGTACATAGATCAATAACCATGCACAGATTATCTTAACACACAACGGGTTTTCGCCCAGAGTTAGGCCCGCGACCTTTTCCGCGTGATGTTTGCCAATTCCTATAACTCCTGTTTAAGTTATTTCAATGGAACACAAAATCCTAGTTTAACACTTAACAATGTCTGCAAGCTTCATTTAAATTTCAAAAGTATTTACGTCGTTACGTTGTTAAGCAGTCGAACATACTATTATACTAATTTAGTCCCTAAACATTTGACTGACCCTTCTATTTTATTTTAGTGCATGATAAACAAAAGAAATGTTTTAGAATGAACTAAATATTTACAGATGTCGGCATGTGGGTGTTGCTCGTTGTGCCGTACAAGTTATCCTGGGAACACATCGCCGACCCTTTCACGGATGCCAGCCTGCATTTTGCCGACTCGGACGATATCAGCGTGAGTGTACTTTGTATCCTAATGTTAACATGTTGCGCTTGCAACTTTGTGCGCGTAGACCTTTATCTGCAGAAAAAAAAACTATGTTAATACAGCACAAATATTTTATATTACAAACTTTACCGCTCTGAAATCTCGCGTTTGGAGCGGTCGCTAAAGGTGCCAGGTCGACTGTGCCATAAAAAAGTGACAAGATATGCATCGAATGTTACTTAGATTTCATGTGTACAACGTATACAACCGTCCTGAGGTTCATCTGACGAAGAAGAACCCGGCGAAAAAACTCTCTAGTTAGCCTCTTTTTGTAATTTTTTTCAAAACTAAACGTTTTTAAAGTACACTATCTTTTTTTTTTGATATGACTTGGGAGCTATAAATTCCTTCCAAGTGGTTAACGTCCTTGTTTTCCTTTATATAATGATAACCCTTTTTATAGTCTTTGTTTAACAATTTTTTAAACCTATTGATAGGATGACTTTGCTCACTTACATCATACAAAGTAACACACAATAATGCTATCATAGATGCGATTTCAAACATGGTAGGGCCAAACGGTGGCTTTTGCTGCTGCTCGAATGGGCTGGCTCGACCGGGTTGGTACCACGGCCTCGCAGAATACCGACGTGAAGTGGAGGCATCTTGTGCTTCTGCGTTTCGTTCGGTGAATGAGGTATCCGACGCGCACTCCCACTTCCCCACCTCACCCTCCCTCCCATCTCCCAAATACCCTTAAAGGCCGGCAACGCACCCGCAGCACCTCTGGTGTTGCAGATGTACGTGGGCGACGGTAATCACTTACCATCAGATGAACTGCTCTCTCGTTTGGCGCCTTACTCATAAAAAAAAATGCTACAAATACAACGACCGACTGTCCACTGCACTCTGATCTCTCTCTCTCTCTCTCGTACGTATACTACAATTGTATTCTACTGAGACGCCATTTAATGCAAACTTCAAAGCGGTAAGGTCTAAATATTCTTACTATACTTTATTTATTTAAAATATAGTAATTAAAGGCTAAAATTGCAAATTATTGGTATTTGCAAATTACAATTAGAATTTTCATAAGATCTCAAAATTTCCTAATTCCTCAAAAACCTTAAAAGCCCTTCAAGTATCGCCCAGACGACTCCTAGGAATTTTCAAATATCTTTAATACAGACAGCTTTTTTGCAATTTTATAATAGTTAAGATTTTAAATTATGAACGTTTCTTTTTCAATAATTTTGTTACGATCATATTACTTTAAAATTTTGTCTTCATTTTATTGTTAAATGTTAGTTAGAACGTTACACCATACACTTTAATTTACAGAGACTATGGGTATAAATATAAAATACACAGTAAAAAAAAAACTTATAGTATCGTTCAGTCACTCTGCCTAGGAGTCGACTGGTACTCACCCAGACGACTCCTATCCAGAGAAGTAATCTCCCACCTCATCTCAAAAACTTTAACTTTGTACAATTGAAACTCGTGAAAATATTTTTTAATGTCTGTTAAATTTGTTTGCAGTTTGGTATAATGGCGTGCACGTCAACAACGGAGCAGTACTGTCGCCAGTTGGCCTACAACCAGCCGAGCGTCTTCGTGCAGGACGGCAGCAGGCGGCACGCGTACAACGGACGCCTCGAGGAGGACCAAATTGTCGAATTTATCCGGCTGCTCAGAGATAGTGGCAGTACGTAAAACATGGCAAATTTAGTTTTAATAGCCCTTATGAAAGGTTAAAATGTGTGAACAGTAAATTATGAGATATTTTTGATTCTGGAACAGAGAAAATCAAGTTTTACCTAAGCCTGTCGCCGTCTAATTGTCTAAGCCAACGATACAATAACTCAGTGGTCTGACCACCATGAGTTATCGCGGTGTTTTCTCCTAGAGAAAAGCTTTGTAATATCTTAGTAATCTCCTGGAACACGGGACGATGTTCACTACCCGTGGCGAAAACTCGGTTGGCTATGCTGAGCTAACCAATGAAAGTTCCTAATCCACAAGGGTAGGCAGTGACCCTTGTGGATGACAGGCTAGAATACTTAAGATATATTTTTAGTTTTTGTTACTTAGACTCAAGATCTTTGCGCTAGTCCTAGGAGACACGAGTTAAATAACTTACTGACCCGGATGGCCGGCATCCGTTTCCTGCGTTTGAAGTCGCCGACTAGCGCACAAAGAAATCCTTTGAGTTCGCCGCTCTTGCCGAGTTAATTATTCTCCTTGTCCATTGCCATTTGGATTATTAGACTATTTAGGTTGCTTAAAAAATTTTTTTTTTCATAAAAATAACTATCCAAGTTTTTATGCAACACCCACCAAAACAAAGTACTTGGCATGTGATAAAAATTAATATTACGTTTCCGCAGGCTTAGCGTTAACTGAACAGCAAATACTGGAAATTCTGGACGTGTCGAATCGAGAGTACAGTTGGTTGGTTGCCCACTTGCCGGCCGGCTGTGGGAAACTCTGCGACGAACTCGAACACGAATGGCGGTTAATCGCTAAGAAGGTATTGTGATTCATTTGTTTTATGCAGCAATGAATATGCGCTATGTATATATCCTCTTTGTGTGAAATCAGCGTAAAAAGTTTTAATATAATTAAAAATTAGTCTGCTGGTGTACATAGGCTACTACTCGTATTTAGTTACATGACAGAGCCAAGCAGTAGCTTTGCTGTAATAATATCATATTATTGGATGCGGTTTCATACAACGCATACAAATACCCATAACACCAATGCGCCTGCGCATTTTCAGATCTTGGGATATTTTTGAGTATAAAATTAATTGTAATTTTAATAACTATAGTAATTTTTCTAATTTATTTGACGTTTTGTATATGGCCTCTGCTCAAATAGGTATGATTTATTTAACTCTGTAATTCTTTCAGCTTCGTCCATTAGAGTTCGTGCGCGTTGGCGTTCTGCAGTGCTCGCACAGCAGCAAAGGTTTCTGCGCCAACGTACGCTCTCCTACAGCTAGACTCTACCCGCTTGCCTCTGGACAACACTTTACGTAAGAAGTTTCTGTTGTTATGAGAAGTTCATATTTATTCACTTCTCATAATTGAAAGTGTTGTCATTTTGTGGTAGTGGTAGTAATAGAGGTGAAGGAAAATATTATTTTCTATACCTTCATATTATTTAAGAAACAAAAAAACGTGGGAAAGGTTTTTTATTGGATTGCGGTGACAAGCGAGCAAAAAGTGGCTCCTGTAGCCTATGCACAACTGCTAACAACTTCAACTGAAGAACGTGTGAGAATGCATCGTCAGAACTATGATGGAATGCCTCACAGCCTGTGATAATACTGACACTCCATACCTTTCAATAACTTTGGCTCCCTATGCCTCTTTCAAACCCTAACACAACAGTGGTTGCACAGCTGATTGGCAGCAAAAATTAGTAAGAGCCGTTTTCTCTACCTACCCAGAGAACTACACATACAAGTAGTCAACCACCAAGCATAATATCTATGGGATAAAATGCTCAATACGAAGTGGACAGAAAACTTGTCATTAAATAATGTATAAAAAATAATTTCAGTCGTAGGTAATTTAATTTAAATGTTTACAGTACCCTTGACAGCTTTATGGATTTAAATTCAATGTTACATAAAAACGTATTATTCACAGCCTTAACCTGCAGCACATAACAGAAGCGCCATACATTTTGGAGTGGGCATTGGAACATATTGATGACTCAGTGAAAAAACTGAGCTGGCATATATTTTCCAAAACTGTGGTGGCTGAAGAATTAAATCCTAGCAGGTAATATAAAGGCAGATTAAAAATGAATTATTTGATGTGTATTGAAATGCACCTTTGTTAAACTTTATGTGTTTGTTTCTAGAAACAAGAAACCCTGGTTAGTGTATTTTCACTCGCCCAGGTGTTATCATTGCTATGAAAAATTTCCGGACTTTGCGATTGCAGCTATTGTAAGTAATTACTTATTCTTTTTTTACTTCATTGATATTTATTGTTTAGGAATTCCTAAACAATAAATTTCAATGAATGAAACATTTTGCGCACAAAGTTGATATGCTCAAACAGAGACAGACAATGAAGATATCATTTCTTCTTCCCACACCCATTGTAATAATTTTGTGTAAATGTAGGATTAGGGATAAGATGTGATTAGGGGGGCTGGGTGATAAGGGTGCAAGGGGCGTTGTGCCTGCATGGAGTGATGTGAGTGCAAGGGGGTGATGAAGGTGCAAGGGGTGATGAGGGTGCAAGGGGTGATGAGGGTGCAAGGGGTGATGAGGGTGCAAGGGGTGATGAGGTGC
Organism: Bhutanitis thaidina; assembly: GCA_029286595.1. Lineage (NCBI taxonomy): Eukaryota > Metazoa > Arthropoda > Insecta > Lepidoptera > Papilionidae > Bhutanitis > Bhutanitis thaidina. The sequence continues at coordinate 4,544,440 of JAGSMS010000022.1, forward strand.
AAGGGTGATGAGGGTGCAAGGGGTGATGAGGGTGCAAGGGGTGATGAGGGTGCAAGGGGTGATGAGGGTGCAAGGGTGATGAGGCAAGGGTGATGAGGGCAAGGGTGATGAGGTGCAAGGGTGATGAGTGTGCAAGGGTGATGAGGGTGCAAGGGGTGATGAAGGTGCCAGGGGTGATGAGGGTGCAAGGGGTGATGAGGGTGCAAGGGGTGATGAGGGTGAAAGGGTGATGAGGGTGCAAGGGGTGATGAGGGTGCAAGGGGTGACGAGGGTGCAAGTGGTGACGAGGGTGCAAGGGGTGATGAGGGTGCAAGTGTTGATGAGGGTGCAAGGGGTAATAAGAGTACCAGGGTGTCAAGAGTGAAATGGATATAATGAATAATAAGAGTCTAAGGGGTAATTGGGGTGTAAGGGTTCTGGTGATCAAATTATGGTGGAATTTCTATCCGAATTAACCAAACCCCAATCTCACAGACTAGTGATGGGAAGACTAGCATGGATAATATATTACATCTTTTGCTCGCGTTTTCTTGGAGAGGCCTATCTTCAGCAGTGAATATAGTAGTATAAAACAAACAACATGGGAAATTCTAGAAAATTTTCGTGGCTTCCGACAAATTATGAATAACCATTTCAAATATGGGAAGTGTCTGGTGACCGCCACCCTTTACCGACTTTGACGACTGCTAAAGAATAATGTATATTATTAACACGTAGTTTTTTTTTCAGTACCTCGGCAACGTCGTAAATTTCGGTAAAGTGAACTGCATAACCGAACGCAATCTGTGTCAACATGAGCACATCACTAGTTACCCCTCCCTTCGGTTATACTTAACAAGGAATCACTACCAAAGCTATAGCAGTGTTATTTCATTAAAAATTAAAGACTATTCTAGCATTATAAATGATATAAGACCACATTTAGCCAATTATGATGTGAACTTACTTACTGGATTTGACAAAATAAGTCTCGGTGGAATAAATTTTAAACATGACGAGTTATAATTCTTTAGGTCATCTATGGGTACTTTGTTATTCTTAGGGTTTTATGGGTAATACTTTGAACATATTGAGTCTACTTAAATAAATTCTAATAAAATACTGATTTTAAAAGTTTTGCTTATGATTGATCTACAGTTAAAGATATAAATTCACTATGTGCCAGCTAGGTTCTATGCTAATAGTTGCACAGTATTGGTGAAGATAAGATGCAATTGCTTATTCAGTATGATAACGTTTCCCTGAGGGAATGAGTGGCACTACTCTATTATTACCCACTAATTAATACTTACACAAAACTTAGAGCCCTATTCCTATCCAATTGTTTATAAGCAGCTTCTTGTCCATTCTAGTGTTATTACAATTTAAATTCTATTATCTAGACTTATAAGGTCACTTTTGTGGGCCCATCTTTTAATGATTATTGTTGAAACTATTAACTTTTGCAGACATTATGTGATTCATGGAATGTTTTTTTTAAATATAGTGATAGATCTGTTTTTGATGGCCAATTCTATAGTTGTTTGTGAAACTTCCTATTTAACTTTAAGTAAAATGCATTTTATTTAATTTGTGATATTTTAGCCGAATACAATAAACGCTTCCTCTAGTTGTAATCAAAAGAGACACTCTTTGAGGCATGAAAATCTCAATAATAAACAAGAATCTAACATCTTCAGTTGTGCACATTTTTATATATAAAAATACAGCCTATGTATATGTTTGTGCTTTCAAAACTCATAAATTAGTGAGTCGATAGAGCTCAAATTTATGAGTTATGTTCAACTCGTAATTAGAAACAAAAAAAAAACAAAAACTCTGTACTTACAAAATTGTCACTGTGAAGTATAACAGGGTTCAGCTAGTTTTAAAATAAATATTCACTAGAACTTTTATACAGTGAGTGAGAAATGGGTCCAATAAAACCTTTTAAGCCCTCATCACTAAGCATTACACCTTCTTGTGTTGAAGTGTATTTTGTAACAATTTTAATGTTTTACATATTTTCGAATCTCCTGCATAGTATAACAAATCTATATACATTTTTAATACCATTCCTAAATGATAACTTAATTTTGTACTATATTAATAAAGGTCAAACTATTTATTTATTTGTGATATATTAACTCCTAAGAATCTTATAAGAACAAATATTCTTTAAGTACTAAAATTATTATATTAATTATTATAGGATTAATACTTTTGGTGTGCTATTAGCTCATTGAAATTAAGTATGGAATTATAAACGGTGGCTCATCGAATCTGCACTGTCAGCATACTATAATGAAATGTTTTTACTGTTTTTATTTATAAGCTTATATGCGACAACGCGTTTTTTGATTATAGCTTTAAATTCGTTATAACTATAAAGTTTGAATTAAATAGTAATTAGTAAAAAATTTAATATGCATCTAAACCATTAACATTTTCTAAATCATCCACATTACTTACTATCTTCTCTCGCTTAATATTTTAAAATTTCACCCCTGTAATACTTAATTACATTTTATTCAGTATTTTTTGTATAGCACTATGTAGTACTATACAGTGTTTATCCACAAAGAGTCTGACAATGACAACAGAAAAACATGAATAATGTTAAAGATTTAACTTATTAAACAAATAACTTTAACAATGAACAAAACATGCATTTTTATAGACAGCAAGTGTGTGAGCGAGACGGCAATTAAGGCAACGCCATTTATTTACAATCTCATTGTTTATTGACATGAACAGTATGCATTATTATGAGATTAATTTAGACTAATATCTCTTATTGATCATCACTAATTTTAAATGCCATATTAAAAATAAAGCAATAAATATTAATTATTGTGCAGAAATAATAAATTGTATTGCTTTATACTGATTTATTTATTTGTTTTATTTATTAACAACTGTTATAAACTGAAAAAATTAAAAGAGATAACCCAACCTTATTAATTTTTTTTCATACTGACTTGAACTTGATATCATTTCCACTGAGTTAATAAGTAGTTTTCTTAAAAAGTATGCTTGTGTGGATTTTGTTAATGTATTGCAGGCATTTTTACTGACAGTATCTGAAAAAATACATATAGTACAGAAGAGTAAATGTTATATAAATCTAAAGATGAATTTGGTCTTCTGAACTTTTACTTACATCATTATTCCTGTTCAGTTGAGCATCTATAACATCTTGATCTACACTGCAAGGTAAAAAAAAATCTACCAATTCAAACATGCCTTTGGATTCCAATACCAGTCTGTCTTCCCCAACTTCCAGGTGCAAATTCTTTAACTCAACCTGTAAGTGCATTAGTTTACCCATTACTATGTAAGCACATATTATTTCATAGGTACCTACTTATAATGTGATGGTACTTGTGATGTGAGAATCTTCAAATATTGAGAGTAGTCCTTTACCAAGTAGTGGGAATTTTTTATAAGGTGCTATTTTACTTATGAGGTCTGAAATATAACAAATTTTAAAATCCAATAAATTTTCTTGATTATACTACAGGCCAAAATACTTACAGATGATGGAATTCTGAATTCTGCAAGTAAGTACTCAATTTCACCAGAAGGAGGCTCTCGTCTCAATCTATAAATTATTTCTTTCTTTATTTGTGTAGGTATTTCTGTCATTTTTTGTTTTGGCTTTGTGGAAATCTCTTCTATTAATGGCTTATTTTGTGGTTCACAGGATTTTATATCTCTAATTTGAATTCTATGAGACTGAAGAGTGCCAAAAGATTTCCTAATTTTAAGAACAGAGTATTTTTGAGAGTCAATTTCAAATTGATATTTGTCTTGCAATCCTTCAAAGACTACTGTTAGGAAGAATGTTTGGAACAAGTCGTCTTTTTCAATCTTATTAAAGAACAGTGGGTTGATTGCTACATCATATACTGTTGCAGGAGCTCCTGACTTGTCTAATTCTGTACGCCCTTCACCTATGCTCATTGGTACTCTATAACTGGAAGGATCTTCAGAGCTCAAGATTAGCATCAATTCTTCATTTGTAATGTCTCTTGGACACGGTATAGCTTCCGTTAAACAAATATTTACAAAAATCTTTTTATTTTCAGGCTTTGTATAAGTTTTAACACAAAAACCTAAAATGTTGATTTATTTGTTATAATTAATAATGTAAACAATATATCAATATGCAATTACTGAATTTACCTGGTCTAGGTTTGACAAGTTTATATGGGACAGTATCGACTGAAGAAAGCAGTTTATTTAATTCTTCTTCAACTGGATTTTCCTTAAAAAATATGTGTCAATATTTAATTTTCCTAATAAATACTACTGGATAGATTTACTTACTTTTATTATTCTCATATTTTTCTCTAAAATAGAAGGATCGACTTCTAAATTTATTGACTTCTTCGTCATTTTGTTTGGTATTCGGGATCCTCGCAATCGCAATTCGCAATGTTTGTATCACCAAAGAGCTTTCGTCAGAGAGTAGTTCAATAATTGCTAAAGAATATACAACATTGCACTGCACATTATTAACTATCAGTCAGTGTTGCCAACAATAATTTTGAAAATACAGTTATCTTTTAAAAAAGTAGGACTCCTGGTTTTTAGGGAGATCGACGCTTGAGTATAAATTTTGAGGAACATTTTTTATGTTTTCGAAATTTACATTCTTATTAGAAGTTACATAAGCTTTTAAATTAGAATATTAAATACTGCTTCTTATAATACATGGGTGAAACTTATGTTCCAGGTTTGATTGTCTAGAACAATCCTTTTTCCTGATAATTCAGACTTTAAATAGCTTTTCTTGAACCCTTTAGTATCGAAACTTTTGTTTGTTCAATACAACTTTCGACATTATTATCAAACAAAACAGGCTAAACACAATAAAATGTCACAAAAAGTAACTAATTAAATACGAATATGTACAGTTAAGCAATCTAATTGATTTCTATCAACCATTTTTTTATGCTTTAAAAATAATGATATTTTGAAATAATCATAAATATGCTTAAATAATGATATTTACTTTTGAAATAATTAAAATCCAATAAATAAAATTCGATTTCAAACACAATAACGTCACAAAACAAATGATAAAGAAAAACGCCTACGATCTATTTGTATAGTACAGGAGTCATCAAAATATAGAAGTCCCTTAAAGATCATGAAAATCAATACTAAAGAAGAAATGGATTATCTCGGTAACTTTCCCTAATTTAAAACGGTACAAAAAGATGTAGTATTTAAATTTATACCAATAAATATGAACATTAGGAATTATTCTAAATTAAAACTAAATAATTTTGGTGAGCCCCATTTATACCAATTTAGTACTGAAAATACCAAAAATGGTTATATTCATTACTCTCCATTCAATTCAATGAAATGACAGAAAATTACTGATGAGCATACATACAACCGAACAATAGACAAGAGTACCAACGTAAAATGTAAATGTCAAATCAGGTAAGGGTTTCAACTACTGACTTATCGATATCGATTAAATAGACAGTCTGAACTACTATTACTATATCAGCCTATTTTAGTCAACTGCTGAAAATAGGCATTTTCAAGAAAGCACCAGCAAAAGCCAACACACATTTCATTACAGGTTTGCCCATAGCTTGATTCAAACACGCTACCCTCAGCATCGAAGGTCTATCAGGCCATCAGGACGTTGAAAATTACACAATTTTTTTGTTATTTGCTGTTTCACTCCGCGGCTGATTAGAAGATACGATACAAAGAAAGCTGAAAGATATATTTTTTTATGAGGAAATATTAGTTACTTTTTCTTTGATTAGCATTATTTATTAATGTCTTCCATCAAAGATGCCTATGTTTATTAAGCTTACCCTCCATTTATTATGATATTCTCCCTAATTTGGCACAAGAAGAGACATTCATCGCTACAAAAATAAAATTAAACAATTTAATTTAAGGCGCCATTTAGCAATTTAGAGGACATTATTATAACAGAGCTAACCCGTTAAGGGAAAAACGAATTAAGAAATTGTTCCACAGCGAGAAGACGAAATCGGATAATGGTCTTAAAAATTGCGTGATGTTAAGGAAATAGTATCACAGAATTAAAACATAAAATGTGAATGAGAACAGAACCGCCAATAGCTAAATGGGCTAGGGTGCGGACTACGACACATGACGTAAATTCGAGCTCGCCATTTGACTAATGTCGTGAACCACTCCAGATACAAGCTGTAAGCTTATTTGGAGGGTTATAGGAATATTAGTAAAGTTACTTAATAAATAGCATTGCTAGTATTTTTTGTTAAAAAAAAGACCTTGAATGTATTGTGTTTAATATTAAAATGATAAATGCTGATTTTTCAAAAGTAATTTTCAATTATGGCCAGACCACTGCTAATTAGTAATATGGCTTGATTGCGACGTCTGGTTTTATTGGTAAACTATGAGCATGATTAGTGTAACCAAGTAATAATTTAGTGATTAAATTAAACTTCTTATACCTAATTTAAAATAATACGCCTACGATTTTTTACCTAATACAGCAAAATACTAATAAAATAGCAATATTAAGAAACTATAGCTATTTCATATGCGGCCACGCCTTGGCTGTGTCTAAGCTACGGAATCAATGCTATTTAAAATTAAAACATTAATTGCGGGAAGTTCATTCGAAAATATGATCTGAGATATATGAAAATCTTTAAGGAATATTGTTAAATAAAATAAAATAACTTTTGGTTTGTATTGAACATTTTATTTATCATTCTGAAATAATTAAAGAACAACAGATTTCTGACATTTTTGAAGTTATACTTCTTTTGGCGCGTTTGGGAAAAATGATTAGAGTGAATTTTTACGACATTTAAAAATAACAGGATGAAGTTGGTTTCTAATTGTCATCTTCTCAACGTTATACTCTTTTTATTTTAATTAAAATATAAACTTTTTTAACTGGGTTTATAGATTTGAGGTTTAACTTTCTTACGTAAGTACACACAGGTTTTTAAATTTAGAATAATAAGTTATTTAAAAAGTATTTTTCAAAATAAATTTATTTCCTAATTTATCAAAAGCATGTAACATCAATGTATATAACAGAAAACTAATTTCGAAGAAATTAATATAATAAATAAATATAGGACTTACGACATATCTATAAGGTTCGTGTGGTAATAAGATATGGTACATTTCACTATTTCACATGAGAAAACTCAAAATATGTTAAATATAAAAATAAGAACATGATATACTACTTGCAATATATTTAAGAGTTACATAAACAATTTTATTTGTAGTTACTAGTGTAGTAGATATAATTTTTGCTAATGATTCCCGAAATTATATTTATGACATTGATGTCCTTTTTCCTCACGATGGTTAAACATCAGGTATCGGTATCGGTGCTGCAAAGTCGGAAAGTAAAAAGTCAAAATTATACACGTTCAATTCCATATAATTCGTTTTATTTCAATTTAAATATGTTATTTCCGTTGGAAAGTTATATAATAGTTTCCATTACAATAGTAATTATAACAGAAGTAGTGCTTAAAATGTTAAATATAGCAATAACATATAAAGTTAAAATTTAATATCGTCCTCTAGTACCTAAGCAAATGCTATTACGTAATCAATCAATACTTTTTATTGAAGACCATGGATAATTTATTACTTGAGTGTAATAAAATCATAATACATCAGTGTTTTTCCTTTCGCGGATTTTTTTAATTTTACTTCATTTGACATAAGATTTACGTTTAAGTACTAATTTATTCGTTTATCTAAAAATACTCAATATTTATTGATCTGATAAGGGCCTTTTTGAAATCGTAAGCATTAGATCATTATATCAGACATAAAGAATCGATTTTGTTGAATAAAGTATATGCCTCAACAATAGCATTCCGTTACTGTCATAATATGGCACGTGACAGTTTACTTTACAACCGACAGTTAGGAAAATGAGTTTAAATAAAAAATCCCTGTTCGTAGTCGAAACATCCATCTAGGTTTATAAGGAAATTTCGCAATTATAGTAATGTTTACCATACATATGCAATTTGAAGTTCAAAATGCTAATAATACAAATTTTTAAATGCTTTATTATGCAATAAACAAACAGGCAGTACTACTCTTTTACATTATTTTCATTAGAGTATCCTTTGGCGTACGATTTTTCCTATTTTTCTATTTATTAGGTTTAAGTATCTAAAAATAAAGTACAAATATTGTTTATAGCAAGGGACAAAAACGTCATGGCGCCAATCCCCGCCTTTGTCTGCCTCCACCTTAAGTCTAATACAAATTAAGGACTACAAATATAAATAATATCTTTATCACTGTTTTATGTAACACTAAGAAGATTTTTTGACTGTCCGTCTCAAAGTGAAGTAGGCCAATACCCTAATGATAACAATCTCCGATATCAATACAGCGATGTTGAACCAGTAATTGTTGGGATTAAAACTGAACTCCTCGATGATTTTATTTGGATACCTGGAAATGAGAAACGACATTAAATTTAATTCGTAATTGTTCTAAAATATTTTTCAGCGATGTGAGGCTCTTAAATGAATTACTAGAGGTCGTTAGGTGATCGAGTAAATGCTACAGCCCTTTATTAAAATAATAATACATTAATTATATTAGTATTATGTTAGTTACATAGATATATTTATTTTATTTAATGAACGCCAACGTAATGTAGCGTACATTACTACAAATTAAATGTTTATATTAATGATATTAGCTTAGTGCCACTGCAGTTACTGGCGAAGATTATATGCAAAATATAATGAGCGAAAAATTATATTTTAACGTAACACAAACCAAACATAGAAAAAATAATAATTCCTTATGGTAATAAAATAGATAGCTAGTTTTTTTTAATTATGAACAAATTTCTTTCAAAATATAACAAACAAAAACTTTTCGAAATTGATGAAACAACAAAAAGTTATTAATAAACAGAATAATAAGTATCAGTTATATCATATGTATCAGTTTACCTCATGTGACAGTATATGACGTCCTCGGGGCAATTGAGCGGCGCCCTCCCGTAGGAGTATATGGAGAGGACGAGGGACTCGAAGGCATACTTGAGGAAGGACATGTAGGAAATTACGCGCATTATTGGCGTCATGTGCGCGAACAGCACCAGGAAGCCGGCGAACACAATCATAGCGCATGTAGTGATGGCACCCAGGAATGTGCCGTTCTGAAACCAAACCGCTTTTAACTTATGCGGAAATGTTAGTAAGGTATTTTTTTTTTAAGTTTTGATAACAGACGACTACACTGTTTACCTTAGATATAAAAAAATAAGTTCTTACGACCGTTTATCAATACTGGGGTGGTCAGGTCTAGACCCAGCCGTGTATCGTGCAGCTGAGCTAGAGCCATGATAATCTAGTGGTCAGAGTGGTTGCTCTAGTTTCATAGAGTACGAGTGACCAGGGTTCGATCCCCGGTGCCGGGACCACTAAAATTGTTGATAGCAATCTTAAGAGCTGTATTTATCACGTGCTCGGCGATGAAGGAAAACATCGTGAGGAAACCTGTATGTCTGAGAAATAATAAAAATATTATTTAGAGGATATGTGACGCCCGCCATCCCGCACTGAAGCAGCGTGGCGGGCCCTTACCGGCTCCTAAACCCTCTCTGATACTCGTATTTGAAAAGGAGGCCTTTGCCCAGCACTTACAGGCTGTTACTTTACTTTTACTTTACTACCTAGACATTTATTTTAGTCCATTCAACCCATTTGACTTTGTTTGTGGCAGGTGGTGAGCCTGTCACCGTCTTAGTGTCCAAGCCAACGCTCGTAAATCGTAGGTAGGTACACAAGTTTGGAAAAACTCAATGGTACCAGCTCTTCACAAAGTGGTTCGAACTCGAGTCTTCTGATTTGGAGGCCGATAACCTAATCACTTGTTTATCATTATAATAATTATACTTAATTACACTAATCATAACCTTATAACTGAAATTATTATCATGCAGCACCTTTTTATAAATATCTGAGATATTTGCACCTTTTGAATACTTAGAAACCTCATATTTACGTCACTTACCCGAATCAATTGATTATACATAAGATTATAAGACTCCGTAACTCTGAATACATTTCCACTGATTGTTTATTATTCCACCTTAAATATTTGGGTATCTATTACTGTTTGTTTAGTACATTGACCTGCATTCCATCTATGTAAATGGTGTCATGTCTAACAATATGTGTACAAAGTCATCTATACTCACAACGGGGTTGACGCAGGTGCCAATGACGTTGCCAATGGCGTCGGCCAGTAGTGTAATGTTTGCCAATACCAGTACAAACATGCCGAAGCGCCACAGTTCTAGAGGTTGTCCCGATAGAAAGTACGATGGCGCCGAGTAGACGAAGCTATAGCAGATCTGTTAAACATTTGTTGATATCAAGAATAGCTTAGAATTACAATAAAATATGTTAAATGATCTACAAAATCAGTATCATCGCAGACTAGCCGTATATACGTGATTAATTAATGGTTTCAGTATAAGTTATACCTTCACGTCAAATATAGAATGTTACGTTAGATTTGAGGGTCAATACGAGCTGTAGTATTCTGTAGCAACTTCAGTACGTAGCTTTTTTTATAGAAAAGACGGTAAACGCGCAAGCGGTTTACCTGATGGTAAGTGATTACCGTCGCCCACATACATCTGCAACACCATAGATGCTGCAGGTGCGTTGCCGGTCTTCAATCGAAGTTGTTTGCAGTTGTCCATGGGCTGCAGTAGCACCGCTGGTGTTGCAAATGTACGTGGGCGACGGTAATCACTTACCATCAGGTGTACCGCTTGCTCGTTCGCCGCCTTTCTCATAAAAAAAGGACCTAAGCTGAAAACGTGTCCGCATAGTTTTTAGAGAAACGACTGTAAAACGAACATATATCTGGCTACGCCATCTTTGATGTCCCCCCCCCCTTATTATATTCTTGTTATAATCAGTAAAAAGAGGGTAATATACCATCTCTTTCTCAAAATGGCAACCTATCGTACCTAATGGATCGATGACCGAATACCGATACCGAATTGCATCACTAGTACGAGCGTACCGGTACTGCCCACACCCTTTGTTTCGGCCTTTAAATACAATAATTAAAAAGCGGAAAATAAAACATGATTTGTGGTAAAGCCCTTAAGCTATACGGGTTCTAACATTATCGATTTCCTTGTTTATATAGATGGTTTCTTGTAGGAAAATAATATTCTTTCTAATGAAAATCACATATAAAAAGTTTCTATTTTATGAGTTTGTAAACAAACATAAAATAATGAACGGCTACAACATAATGTATAATGTTAATCAAGAACAATAAGCGCGTCCTCATTTTACACGCGGCTCCCCTTTCCCCACCTTAATTCCTTGTATCAACATCTCTATTCTAGGTCAGATATGTTAGGTGGTGCCTTTCTTTAATCCCCTATGTGGAAACAATTATATGATGTATCTACAATTTCATAACGTTCACTCATTTATCCAATTCGCATTTTCGTATTGCTTAATAATATATATAGTTATTAAAACATTTTGTAACAGAGGTTAGACTTCTAACTCATACTTATGAGAAAAATTTTGTGTCATCTTAGTCGAGGATAAATTTTAAAAAATACTACCGATTAGGAAAGGGTACTAATATTTACCAAAGTCCAGTAGGTCCCCATTTGTAAACTTACGACATGTTGTCTATAACAAAAATTTATACATTGCCTAACAACTAATGTGAAGTATTTGTCACATATTGAGAACACACAGTTGTAACGTCTTTGATAAATATTCATGTTGTTCGATGAGTTTTAAGTACGTATTTAAGAACGGCAATATATTCAGTTAAGGATTTTAAATAAACTAATTAAATTAGAAATAGCTTTTAAAAACTCGCCTTTAAAGACACGTGAGAATAATAATCTTTATATATTACGAAACGTAATGTTTGTATGTTCGTCCCTTATACTGGAAATACCACTCGAATAATGGAACTCAAATTTGAGGGCTATTTTCGAGTTCCACTTAATATTGGAAAGGTTAAGGAGAATTGAATGTTTAGCCCCTGCGAAGCGTGGGAGGATTCAGTTAGTACGTTATGAAATATTGTACTTAGCTACATAGATAAATAATTCTATTGCTATTCTGTTACGTCATTGTATACAATATATTTTAAATAATGCGAGCTCAATCGATCGAGTAGTATGTCACGTGTCACAGCAGTAGATATAATGTTATATTGTTACAACACGTTAAGAAATAATAAGTTGACGTCAGCGCTTCACTGCGTTCATCGTAACAATCTACTTCACCAAGGGCTCGTGTTCGAATTTCATTCGAAGCGGAAATTTAAGCGTAGCACAAATTATTGTCTTTCGGATCTAGTTGTATTTCAGGTATAAGTTACATGTGGCAAACAAAAGCACGGTTAGATATACTCGTAAGGCTTATACGTTTCATATTTTGCCTGAAATGTCTGTAGGGTTTTATGTACAAATTGCTGAAGGGTTTTACGTAAAAATCAGTGTTAGCATGCAACATTGAATAATTAAACAGGCCAATCGTGTGCCAAACTTTCATCGCAGGCGTGATAGTTTATGTTGACGCCTTCTTGGTAAGGCTTACATCCAGCAGCGGACTCAGAGAGGCGGATAAAGAATAAAATTAGCATAAGCACGACGATATATTTAAAAAAGAATATACTTATTACAATGCAGTGGTTTTAGCACAGCCCAGGCGTAAAGAAGCAAGAGTCTGAGTTTCACTGTTACTGTACTACTATTACATAAATCAATTTTAGTCCACTGCTGAACAAAGGTCTCTCCAAGAAGAAGCTAGCGAAAGCCGACTACATATCTCGGAAGGATGAGATTTGACTTCCACCGCTGGGCAAACGCTAGCAATGGAGATGCTGCTGCTCATGACTAGACTGTGGGTACAGGGTTCAGCAAATTCGAATCGATTTTCCGCCATCATGCGGTCACTAGAGCCCAGTTTGTTGCTGGCAGGATAAACCGCGTGCAGGTGACGAGTGCTAAGGATTCAAGTGGCCTGATCACCGCGGCTCCTACTTTCCAAAAAGTATTTTTGGTTTATACCGATCGCTTTTATCGAGGTATGGGTATTAAATCGTGTAACACCAATGTTACACGATTTAATTACCGATCCCTTTTCTACCATCGATATTTAACCGTAAAGCGACTGTGTATCCATTTTTTAATACTTTAGCTATATATATTTAATAATATATATAGTTTTTTATTTCTCATTTCTAACACGTACAGAACAACATTGTAACAATTTCATACCTATGTTAGGTTTTCAACGATCTACAATATCTATTATATAACAAAGAGTAAATATAAATACCACGTATAGTTGATCATTAGACAAGTTGCTGTCATCTTTTTATGTTGTAAAAATAGTTAATATAATCATTTTAGCAAACAAGTAATATGAAAATAAGTATGTACTTCCTTTTGTGTTTCAAAACAATTAGTGTAATATATACGGAAACAATTAGACGATTAACTTGTTTCTACTTACCCATCTTTTTTAAACTGACTTCTAAATTAAGACTAGACGATTATGATTCTTTACTAAAGTAAACGTATAGAAGAGCATTGTTAAAGATCTGATGTTGCGTTTGTTTGTGTGCGGAAGTAAAGTTTCGATTGGAACCACTATTAACTCATCATCAGTATCATCATTGCAGCCCATCGTTATTCTACTTCTGTCTAATAATAATAACCCTTCTAGTGTTAGTTATCGCTTCTGTCATGACTCATAACTAAAATAAATTGAATTGTTTTCAAAGATATGACATGTTTTTGTATATATTGTATATTAACATGTGTCCTATTGTTACATTACTCATTTACTGTTTACGTATTACTTGATTGAAATTATATATATAATGTAATATTGAATATATGTATTTAACTTAGTACATTATATCTCTTAGCATAAGGTGTAGACAATGGAGAATAAATTAAAAAGAATATACTTATTACAATGCAGTGGTTTTAGCACAGCCCAGGCGTAAAGAAGCAAGAGTCTGAGTTTCACTGTTACTGTACTACTATTACATCAATCAATTTTAGTCCACTGCTGAACAAAGGTCTCTCCAAGAAGAAGCTAGCGAAAGCCGACTACATATCTCGGAAGGATGAGATTTGACTTCCACCGCTGGGCAAACGCTAGCAATGGAGATGCTGCTGCTCATGACTAGACTGTGGGTACAGGGTTCAGCAAATTCGAATCGATTTTCCGCCATCATGCGGTCACTAGAGCCCAGTTTGTTGCTGGCAGGATAAACCGCGTGCAGGTGACGAGTGCTAAGGATTCAAGTGGCCTGATCACCGCGGCTCCTACTTTCCAAAAAGTATTTTTGGTTTATACCGATCGCTTTTAACATTGGTGTTACACGATTTAATTACCGATCCCTTTTCCACCATCGATATTTAACCGTAAAGCGACTGTGTATCCATTTTATAATACTTTAGCTATATATATTTAATAATATATATAGTTTTTTATTTCTCATTTCTAACACGTACAGAACAACATTGGAACAATTTCATACCTATGTTAGGTTTTCAACGATCTACAATATCTATTATATAACAAAGAGTAAATATAAATACCACGTATAGTAGATCATTAGACAAGTTGCTGTCATCTTTGTATGTTGTAAAAATAGTTAATATAATCATTTTAGCAAACAAGTAATATTAAAATAAGTATGTACTTCCTTTTGTGTTTCAAAACAATTAGTGTAATATATACGGAAACAATTAGACGATTAACTTGTTTCTACTTACCCACCTTTTTTAAACTGACTTCTAAATTAAGACTAGACGATTATGATTCTTTACTAAAGTAAACGTATAGAAGAGCATTGTTAAAGATCTGATGTTGCGTTTGTTTGTGTGCGGAAGTAAAGTTTCGATTGGAACCACTATTAACTCATCATCAGTATCATCATTGCAGCCCATCGTTATTCTACTTCTGTCTAATAATAATAACCCTTCTAGTGTTAGTTATCACTTCTGTCATGACTCATAACTAAAATAAATTGAATTGTTTTCAAAGATATGACATGTTTTTTTGTATATATTGTATATTAACATGTGTCCTATTGTTACATTACTCATTTACTGTTTACGTATTACTTGATTGAAATTATATATATAATGTAATATTGAATATATGTATTTAACTTTGTACATTATATCTCTTAGCATAAGGTGTAGACAATGGAGAATAAATTAAAAAGAATATAGCCTAACATCGAGTATAGCCATGCTGATAGACACATACATATTCTAAATTAAACTATTTTGCTACTAATCTATAATAATGTTTATTGCTTTGTTTGAGCACCTGTAATGGTATGCCGGTGACGAGAATCGCTGCATAGTACGTTTTGAGATTGTACCAGTTGTTGAAGTTTTCCTTCTTCAACACGGCGAGCTCTAGTGGAACTGTAAATAATAACTCAATATATTAACAAAGTAATTATTAACACATTCTCTGAACACGGTCACTGAATTTCTAAGCTGGACTTATCTATTATGTTACGTCATTGTGTTAAATAAGAAAGAGAAATACGCGTAAAAGATAACGTGTACATAGTAATTCACTTTGTGAACTTCCCATTTAAGCCTTATTAGAAAAGTAATCTACTGTATAATTTAAACCAAAAAAATGGATTTGTTAATTGTCAGAATCAGACGTGGCTCTGCAAAGAGACGTCTAAATCTTAGTAATCTACGTGTATAACTTGCGTGGCAGGTTGTGCCCCACCGTGATCATTCTAAACCCAGCGTCACGTGGTTGTCAAAAGTACATTGCGAGCCTCGCGAGGAAATCCAACTGTCTGTTAGGTGATGAGCTCACGAAATTTCATATCAATCTTTTTTAATGATTAACAAAATAACAATAGTAACAATTGTCTTTACGTTTCTGTACATTAACAGCCTGTAAAAAATCCACTGCAGAAGATGAGACCTCTCCCATAAGAAGGATTTGTACAGCGTTTGCAGCACCGGACACCTCGCAACTTGGACTTTGCTGCTCGTCATTGTTCTGTCATACATCGAGATGGTCTCAGTAGTGGTCTCAGTCACCTCTTACAACATTCACGTGAAGAAGGGAGTAGCTGACACTTACGTCGATACCACACGGTCTCGGTAACAAATATATTTTGATGTCTTTTTTATTCAAATAATATGTAATTCTATATTTATTAGATCCAAATAATTATATATATATATACATAATAAACAACATTATATATTTATTTAAGTATATAAATAATGTGGATAAAATGAAATGAATCTTTATTCATCATAAGAAATGAAAATTTCGTTTGTCAATTGTCATAAGTTTTATATATTGTACCGAAGTTCCTCTGACGGAGAAGAAATAGGCGAAAGAAATTACGAAGGTATTTTTTAAATAGTTTATACAAACCAAATTACACAATTTAAGAGAAATCAATTGTCTCACAAGAAATTGAAGCGTATTCCAATATAAAGTAAAATAAACATATGTATTTAAAAGAAAAAAAACTCTGGATATAGCGCTCGTTCACAAGCATGTCTACTTCGTCCCTTTGATGTCGCCCGCGACATCAAAGGGACAAGGACATGCCGCCTCGGACTCGATGAGGACAGCCCGCCTCGGACTGCCGCCGTGAGCAAATGCACTTAAGTGAGCATTACTCAAGTCTACCGCCCACTAAGATCAAACGTATTCGGGGAACGTTGTTACGCTTTCACTTGTAATTTCATTCGAGACTATTTATAATTTATACAAAATCAAAAAATAAGCATAATACATGAATATACGCTATTATTTTTATATATTTGTGACGTATATTTCCTTGACCTTCATCCATCGTTTACGTTGTTACGGATTAATGGCATAGAAGATGTATGGCATTAATTTATTCTTCAAACCAGTCCATTTAAAACAAAGTATCTAATAATAGTATTAGAATTCGCACTGCTGCGTAATCAATTAACAAGAAAATGTATATCTTAAGAAACGATAAAAAAATCTCATTCCGAAGCTATGATAATAGATTTTTTTTTTTAATTATTGGTGCATATCTAGCTACTCAGAAGGTTTCGTAATATTTTTCCTAAGTTGCATGTGCCGCTCGTTACATCCGAGATGTTAAAGCTGCTGGCCCTTTTGGGTACCAAGGCTGCACACACGTCGCTGGTCGGTTGTGCATACATGCAGACCTTCCGCACTCGTAAAACTCGTATGTGTCTTTTATTAAATTTTGTTTGTTTTGTGTATTTCTACTCTTGATTGTATACTATTATGCAGACCACTGCGTGACATAGCGGTTAGCGTAGCCGACTGAGCCATGGATCCTGGGCTCGAATCCATCGCGAAGGGAATGTTTTACTTTTCTGTCCTAGGTGCATAGAATAGGAGCTTTTCTAGAGCTTTGAATGGAGTCGACCATGAAATCCTCCTAACCATCCTTTCCTACTTTTAACCATTTACTTTCGCGGCTAGAATTGTTTTATTCTTAAGTCCACGCTGGGCAAGAAGCCAGGGCACAGTGGGTAAATCTGGAATCTAGCGTTATGGAATACGTTCTCTAATATTCTTCTCAGTTTTCATTAACCGTTATCACTTCACTAATAAATATTAATTACTTTATATTTAGTGTGCTTGTATCTAATTGGTATGTAATTATTTATGTTTATATAAAATCTTTGGGGGAGACTTATGTTCAGCAGTAGACTTGTGCCAGGCTGAAATAATGATGATGATGATGTATATTTATATAATGATGTACCTATATACTATATGTATGATTAATTCTGTATTTAGACATATAATTATTTTATTTTTGTTTTCTTTGTAATTGTTATTGGTTGGTAATTGTCATACGTTATGTTCTTATATAACGGTGCAGCTCACCACACCATGGGTTGCCTGGTCGATAATGCTAACAGCCATAAACGCCCTTTGTTACCTTGTAGTACGGGTACAAACCTATAAAGATCTATTCATGTCTATTATATAATATGTATATCATAATATCGATTTATTATAATAAATCTGTAGAAAAGCGTTTATTATTGATGCACTCATGAACTTATTTTTAATGGAAAAAAATAAGTTCAAGAGGTTATTTAAGTGATATTTGTTATTTACTAAATAATTCAATGATTATTATTTAGACAATTATGTATTTACTGATAATAGTTTATAATAAAACATTCATGTAACAGTGAAACACTAAGCACAATGTTACGATAACATGACCTAACCCTATCTACCTCCATATTCTTTGTAGAAAATTTTTATATATATATAAAAACAAATTATACTACAGTAGAGTTTTTATAACCTAATTAATTATATGATACTAATATTATTGTTATAGAATTGAGCGCCTTTATACTTAGTATTCATTATAGCGTATGGTGCTCTTGGTTCTGGTGGTTGGATTCGGATATATTTATTTAAGTATATAAATAATGTGGATAAAATGAAATGAATCTTTATTCATCATAAGAAATGAAAATTTCGTTTGTCAATTGTCATAAGTTTTATATATTGTACCGAAGTTCCTCTGACGGAGAAGAAATAGGCGAAAGAAATTCCGAAGGTATTTTTTAAATAGTTTATACAAACCAAATTACACAATTTAAGAGAAACCAATTGTCTCACAAGAAATTGAAGCGTATTCCAATATAAAGTAAAATAAACATATGTATTAAAAAGAAAAAAACTCTGGATATAGCGCTCGTTCACAAGCATGTCCACTTCGTCCCTTTGATGTCGCCCTCGACATCAAAGGGAACAGCCCGCCTCGGACTGCCGCCGTGAGCAAATGCACTTAAGTGAGCATTACTCAAGTCTACCGCCCACAAAGATCAAACGTATTCGCGGAACGTTGTTACGCTTTCACTTGTAATTTCATTCGAGACTATTTATAATTTATACAAAATCAAAAAATAAGCATAATACATGAATATACGCTATTATTTTTATATATTTGTGACGTATATTTCCTTGAACTTCATCCATCGTTTACGTTGTTACGGATTAATGGCATAGAAGATGTATGGCATTAATTTATTCTTCAAACCAGTCCATTTAAAACAAAGTATCTAATAATAGTACTAGAATTCGCACTGCTGCGTAATCAATTAACAAGAAAATGTATATCTTAAGGAACGATAAAAAAATCTCATTCCGAAGCTATGATAATAGATTTTTTTTTTTAATTATTGGTGCATATCTGGCTACTCAGAAGGTTTCGTAATATTTTTCCTAAGTTATGTTCTTATATAACGGTGCAGCTCACCACACCATGGGTTGCCTGGTCGATAATGCTAACAGCCATAAACGCCCTTTGTTACCTTATAGTACGGGTACAAACCTATAAAGATCTATTCATGTCTATTATATAATATGTATATCATAATATCGATTTATTATAATAAATCTGTAGAAAAGCGATTATTATTGATGAGCTCATGAACTTATTTTTAATGGAAAAAAATAAGTTCAAGAGGTTATATAAGTGATATTTGTTATTTACTAAATAATTCAATGATTATTAACTAGACAATTATGTATTTACTGATAATAGTTTATAATAAAACATTCAGGTAACAGTGAAACACTAAGCACAATGTTACGATAACATGACCTAACCTAATCTACCTCCATATTATTTATAGAAAATATTTATATGTATATAAAAACAAATCATACTACAGTAGAGTTTTTATAACCTAATTAATTATATGATACTAATATTATTGTTATAGAATTGAGCGCCTTTATACTTAGTATTCATTATAGCGTATGGTGCTCTTGGTTCTGGTGGTTGGATTCGGATATATTTATTTCTATACGTGGGGAAGCATATCCGCCCGCGGGGGCAATGGTGGTATAGGTCGGGCTAGCACCAAAACCCCACGGTGTTCCACGTGGGGCTGCATATCGGCAGGGCAACGGGCACTCTTTCGTTGACAACTGAGACCCCACCAACGCTGGCCGCCGTAGAGAGCCTCTTCTCGAGAAGAAAATACATCCTCTGCCTCTCCCACCCTGCGGTGGATCTGGTCTAGGGCACCACCGCCGAAGCGGCGCGTCGTAATACCGACCCTCCTCTCCCCCGGCGACCGCACCTCAGTCTCAGCAGGGGCTCGGCCTTCGCCAGAGTAGCTGAGGACACCCAGCGACTGCTCCTCGGCTGTGGAGGGTAATGACTTCCCACACAGTCCACTAACCCGCATCCGAAGGCGCGCCAAGCCCAGTCGATTGAAAGATTTGATCGATTCAATGATCTTTTATTGGTTCTTTCACCCTTAAAGAGAAAACTCTTCTGACTCATTAAGTCAGAAGAGAAAGAAGAAAGACTATTAGAAGAAGAAGAAAACTAAGCATTACTTGAACGATATTGATATATACCCTGTAATTATTTCTGAAATATTTGTTTTAAATGTTCTTCCAACCGCTTCTTTATGGATTAATGTTGAAATAACCGAGGAATAATTATTGAGCCACTTACATTTCAATACGGCGGGCATTAGGGACGTGTAGCACAGGTAGGCGGCGGAGACCAAGAAGTAGCCAAGGTTGTTGACCGTTTTGGAGCCGTCGCTGCCGGCTTGCTCGTACATTAAACCGATCAGCACTCCAATCGCGATGTGCAGCAACACTTTCAGATGGGTTACCGTCTGTTCGGGGTTTGTGCATCATTAAAAAAATTATAACTAGATTGTAGACTCTTATTCAGCCTAGGAGCAATCTGGGGTAGGTGTTACCCGCTTATAGGTGCTAATGGGCTGCTGTAGCCACTTACCATCGCGTGGACAGTGCAAATATCTGCTCACCCAGTCTCGATACTGCTGCACCAGGCATCGTTTGAACAGCACGCTGAATTTGTAGACCTCATGCGGCCGATGTATTATAGTTGACGTTTTTCCGCAGGAGAATTTCAGTTCGCCTTCGGCGTTTGATGGTGGCGGTGGTGTGTCCGCTTTCTCTTCTTCGGGCCGAGAGCAACGCGCCGCCAGATCCTCGTTAAAGTTGCCGTATTCGCCGTTTGCAATTTCCAATACTAAAAAAAAAAAACGTTTGTTTTTATTGCGTTGTATTAGATAGACATTTGGCTGTAAGGAGAATATCACATCTTTTTTTTTCAAATGCACATGATGGCAATTGAAGCTCTGGAGACTGAACGATGGCGGAATATCCGTCCGAATTTGCCGAACCCAAATTCCTCAGACTAATGGAAGGGGATGGCATCGGCGCTGCGCTCACCAACCTCGAGAGGGTTGATAAGCAACGTGGTGAGTATGAGCAAACCTTCCAAGAAATGTGTACCAGCTTTTGTTGGCACTTTCTCGGCCTATGTTCAGCAGTGGATTAAAATAGGATAACACAGTGCTAATATTAGACACGTCGAATTGAATCTGCAGAGCTACGATTCGCCCCATTTGGGAACTGATCCAATGTGAAACTTGAACGATCTTCAATGGCCTGGACTGTGCTAAAACTACTGCAGTATAACTTTTCTCCATGCTTATGCTAATTTTATTCTTTATCCGCCTCTCTGAGTCCACTGCTGTGTGTAAGCCTTTCCAAGAAGGCGTCAACAACAGCTATCACGTCTTACATAAAAGTTAAATTGTTTAATGTTGAATGCTGCAAATCCGTGTTATTTGGCAAACTTACAAAAAATCATAAAACATATTGTCTGACGAATCAAACTTTCGTTTTATTGATGATAGACAATGTCCTCCTGGCCGATTTCTGCCGCGTCGATAACGTCCGAATACTATCGACGGTTGGCAACTGTGCTTAAATTATACTGCAAAGGTACGCAAAAACAGATGTTTTCATCTTTCTATACCAGATATAAGGCATATACGATAAGTTCAGAGGACAGTGCGGTGTCAGAGACAGAACGTAACACAACGTAACCATACCCGAAGAGTAGTAATTAGTATTTTGCACAAATAATGTCTGCGGCTAGGCATTCGAACCCATATTCCAAGTTTCTGCAGGCAGGTACGCTAACCACAAAGACGCGCTATTTTGATAGTATTGATAGTATTCTAGTACTTACTGTAATCAGCCGGGTTGTGGTATTTAGGACATTGTAGTCCCACTGACGTCAAATAAGGAACAGTGTCTTCACTCGACCCGTTGTAAATACACATCCCTTCCGCCAAAACATAAACCTGTTAAAGAAACAGATTTAGACCTATGATTAAGAGTGGGGGAAAAAATATTTTTGGTCTGATAAGTAAACATTATTATTCTTAGCACAACTTTAAAATATTGTGAATTTTTAAGTATTGAATTTCATTGATTGAGTGTGTTATTGCTGTAAGTAATATTTATTTATTATTTCTTATTTTTGTCGATTTGTTTTTCATTCTCTGTATGATTGTCAATGGCCCGGTTGATTGGACCCATATACTCTACTAGTGCTTGCTCTACTAGTATTAATGAAAAGTCAATTATTCACTATTCGAAAATGATTGCGAATAGTGACAAATAAATAGTTATTAATTAAAAGGTAATCTAAAAAGTCATATTTAACGTTTCTCGTTTGAATCGAAACTTGTTTCACGTTCTTGTGGACGTCAAAAAACTACACCTGTACTCAGAATTACAAGCTCCGCGAACAACGAGGAGGAAACCTGGGCTCGTTTCCTTGTTTTCCGTCACACCGTTTTTACGATTTTTGGATGACTTACTACCAATAGTAGAAATAAAAAAAAACATAATAGTATTCGGTTAAGTTAGTACTTAGCCGTTTATGGCTTTTACAGTTTCATCAGAAGATGCGCTTGCGTCCTTGTGGGCACTTTTGAAGTAGGCGAACTAATGTACCTCTACTGATCTATATGATCTATACAACCCGACCAATAGTAGCTAACTATAGATCAGGTTGTATAGATCTCTCTGGGCGGTGAGAAACGCCCCGGTACGCTGATGTATCTTGTACACGCGAATGTATCTCGTGTACGCGAGTGTACATTGTGTACCGGGTGTATCTTGTGTACGCGAGTGTACATTGTGTACGCGGGTGTATCTTGTGTACGCGAGTGTACATTGTGTACGCGGGTGTATCTTGTGTACGCGGGTGTATCTTGTGTACGCGGGTGTATCTTGTGTACCCGGGTGTATCTTGTGTACGCGGGAGTATCTTGTGTACCCGGGTGTATCTTGTCTACGCGAGTGTATCTTGCCTACGCCGGTGTATCTTGTGTACGTGGGTGTATTGTTTGCTCATCGCGCTGTAAGTAGTCGGCGGGGGATTTATTATACTTTTATTTGTGTAGGATGAGTTGAATTTACCGAGTCTGGGTAGGTAGGACGTACTGCCGGCGGAAGGTTGTCCGGGTCGACGAGTAGGTTGCGCGATGGCTACCCACCATTGTGTTTATTATCGGGCTGTATGTACTGGGGTTTACCACCAGTGGTTCAGAGTGTTATGATACTTACGTGGTCGAATAAGGTGTAGAGGGAAGCGGAAGGCTGATGTATCGTACAAACAACAGTCCGTCCGTCACGCGCCAAGTCCTTGAGGAGTTCTATACATTGCTTTGATGTTAAGCTGTCCAGACCTCTGTAATAGGTGTTTGTATTCAATAACATATCGCACACTCAAACATGTCATCCAGTCCCAATCTAGGATTATCTGTGTTATCAAGATACGGGGAATCCTGGTCTGGATTTCACTGGATGGTGAAAAGATAGATTTACATCTACAAAGATACATAGCTATACATATTACGTTAAATAAACATCACTGACTTAGGTAGGTGCCAAACATTTACATTCAGACATTACATTTATGTATCTATGTATGTATGTATGTATCTACCTATCTGTGTAAGTATATATTTTGATATTTATATCCATTTACTTGTTTTATTCTCTTAGCTGTATCGCCTCTATTACGTATATATCTCTGCTTAGCCTAATGGTTGACTGGGAGAGAATGCCTCTAGGCATTAAGTCCGCCATATGTACCAATCTGTGCATAAAGATTAAATAAATAAATTCAGCTTAGAGATGTTTGCTCCCTGCGGGATCGTGCTCGTAGCCAACTTCATAATGATCTCTGGCGTTTTATTGAGGCTATTTGAATAAACGGTTATAACCGTGGTCATAGACATTTATCTATGGATTGATTGAAAAGTAATACAAAGGGCCGGACTTAATTCCTTGCATTCTCTGGCAGTCAGCCAACGTGGAGAAATATTGTTTAGGTGCATTTACATACAGGATTTAAATAAATATGTGTGTAATAAAAAAAAAGATTAATATCTTAATAGTAAAATCTAAAGACATACATATATCCAATGAAACGTTTATATATATAACACTTACTCCATTTGTTTATATACTTATATACTATCTGAATAAGTAAATATACGCCAATATATAAATATACATCGTGCGCATTATTATTATTCTAACTGCAATGAGCGATGGTATCAATTTCATCTCATAAGTTACAACATCTATCTTAAAAAGTTGGTTTTTCCGTCCGCCTATATCGTGACTCAGGCCCATGCTTAGTAACAACTTTTGGGCAAGGCTTATGTTCAGCGGTGGACTCGGGACAGTTTATAATGATGATCATAATTAATAAAAATACTGGTTGCCTTTAACTATTTATCTAGTAACATTATATTACTTTTCTCTTATTTTTTTTATGAGAAGGGGGACAAACAAGCGGCTAACCTGCTCGTAAATGATAACCGACTCCCATGTACATCTGCAACACGTGCATAGTCGTGCCTTAGGGATATTTGGGGAAAGGGGAGGGAAAGTGAGTCTCCGGTTACCTCACTCATCGAACGAAACGCAAAAGCACAAGATGCCTGTGCTTCACGCAAGTATTCTGCGTGGTCGCGGTAATATGCCGGGCGATTACATATTAGAGTAGAACAACATATTATACTCATATAATAACAGAACAATGATAATTACGTTGTCGGCTCATCCAGGAACAGAACCGGCGGGTTGTCGATGAGCTCCACGGCTATAGAGAGCCGCTTTCTTTGACCACCAGACAAATTGCAGCAGCGCGTGTTCTCTGTGCCTAATAACCCTAGTGTGTCCAGTATTTCCGACACCTGTGAAAATTTAATAGTATAGTATAATTTTAGTATTTTTTTAAATTAAAATTACTTTGTAAAATTCAAATTAAATGTATCGTTTTGAAAATTACGACATTGAAATGAATTTTCAAAATTAATATTGGATTGAAAAAAATTATTATTAACGTGAAACGCGAGTGTAAAGAATGAAATATTTCGTTTACTAACTAGACATCGTAACAACAACCCGAAAAAAGAAAAAAACCCAAAAAAAATTAATTTGTTTTGGTCACAGCTTAAAACTAGAAATCGACGTTTTCAGTATTATTTGTTTAAATATGGTACATGGTACATAATGTTAAGTAGTTAGTTTTTGAGATAAACCAACAAAACAAAATTGGTCGAAATCAGACAGACAGACGAGTGAAGCTCACAGTTAGAATGTGTTCAACAAGTCTGTCTTGCCTATGCGTTCCAGTTTCACCTTGGCATTTTAACTTGTTTCGAGTGGACCAACATCAACTGGTATCGACGAATTAATTTACTAATATGTCGTCAGGACATCATTATTTTGATAATCAGAAACAGAAGTAGGTAAGAAGCGGAAGCGCATACCACACTATTTTTGAGTTTCTCCGTCAACGTGTACCCTAGTTTCATGTCGGCAGCGAACTTCATTAGTTCGGCGACAGTAAAAAGTGGATTTAGTCGATCGTCCTGCAGTATGTAGCATGACTTCTTCCTGTAGGCCTTCAGGCAATCAAGAGACTTCTCTTTCTCCTCCAACACGCAGACACTGTTCCCGGCTCGTATCGTGCCCGTGACGCCGTTGGTCCTGGAACATATATATCTAAATAACCCCCACGCATGTATAATATGTAGAAATAACGATGAATAGATGCAGGTGACTCAAGACCGTGCTTTGTGGCGATCTTTGGGTTAGACCTATGATCAGTAGTGGAGCTGTGACAGTCTGTAACGATGATGATGATGATGATGATGATGATGATGATGATGATGATGATGATGATGATGATGATGATGATGATGATGATGATGATGATGATGATGATGATGATGATGATGATGATGATGATGATGATGATGATGATGATGATGATGATGATGATGATGATGATGATGATGATGATGATGATGATGATGATGATGATGATGATGATGATGATGATGATGATGATGATGATGATGATGATGATGATGATGATGATGATGATGATGATGATGATGATGATGATTAGGGTGGGTTTTCTGACGTCGTCACCCATTAGAAAATGTTGGAGAAAAGTTCAATGTTCCTTTTGAAGCACTCGAAAGTTAGTTTCACTAAACTGTATTTAGAAATACTCTTGTAATTTTATATTATACGATCTTTCATATAAAATAGATGAAAGTGATGCTATATAAATGTACTTTTTAAATAAACTAACTAACAAGTCTAAAGAAATTAAATAGCAATGAAGAAAAAAATTATACAGATACTGTTTATGAAAAATATTTTTGATGTCATTATTTATAAAATAAATCTAAAACTCCTTTAATTCATGGCTTCATAAAACTTGAGAGTAATTTGAAAAAATGCACAAAAAGTAACGTACACACCTATTGTTAATATGTAAGCCTAAAAAGCGGGCAACTTTAAAGATGAAAGTAAACATGAATGAGTACATGAAATAAGCCTTCTAACCGTTTAGTAAACATTTACATTTGATATTGGTTAAAAGGTTGTACGTTTATAATTCACTTTAACCTAGATAGTAGATAGGTATTACTTAAAAACCACACTTCTATGTGATAAAAGTGTTAAACACGTTAACTGTCTTGCTAAATTCCGCACTCCATCGTGAACACATAGAGGTAGTTCCCGAGTATTTTGTTATTTCAAGTACAGAGTCAAGGCAACAATAGTATGCAAATAGAGGAAATGTTTATTCTTTCCACCGTTTCCGTTGGACCGCATTATTTATTAATGTATACACTTGTAAAACGCGCCGGCTTCTCATGTACAGATCTGTAATCTTTCCACTAAATGTGAATGTGTTATTCACATAAGCCTTTTTTACGTGGTAGAGTCAAGCGGCGGGTTTTGCTGCTGGTCGAACGGGTATTACGACTTCGCAGTATACCGGAGTGACGTAGTGGCATCTTATGCTTTTGCGTGAGTGAGGTAACAGAGGCCCTCTTCCTTCTTCATCCTCCGGCATCGCATCTTCAGCTCCTCTGGTATTGCAAATGTAGTTCGGAGACGTTAATCATTTACCATTAAATGAGCGGCTGGCTCGTTTCCCCCTTTACCATGAAAGAAAAACTAAGAAATCAAGTTTAGAGGTTATATGGGAATACAAAGATAAAAGCGAATTGCAAATTTGTTTTTCACTAATATTAATAACATTAATAAATTGTATGGGATATTTCTATATTTACTCATCTGTTTGGGTTGTATATATAAATATATATAGATACAAATAAATACCATAATATAAATAATATTTTATGAATTATATATATAATAAAATTAAATCGATAACTAAAACCCAACCAGATGGAAGCCCCCGGCAGGGGAGACCAGACGGCCGAAGGTTAGAGAGAAAGGGAAAGAAACCGGCGGACAATGCGAGCGGTATCAAGTAGCACCGCCTTCTGCATTTGAGCGCGGAGCGGTCCGTCACGGATTCCGAGAGGCTGACTGGTATTAACCCATTCGCAGAGACGACGATCGGAATAATTTCGGTCGGCATACCACCCCACATATCGGTTACCTCGTGAGCCAGGACCAGATATTTTTTTTTAACATTAAGGTAAAGTGTCAAGGAATAAGAAATAGGAAAACTTCCAAATTTTGAATTTACTCGATATCCTGCGGTTGACGATATACAGCCGCGGCCATAGCTGAGTGCATTTTCGAGGCAACGCGACTGTGACTGCAGCCTCCAGATACAAGTATACTAGTAGATAGCATCTAGTAGTAGACATCCTTTTTTATGATTGTTGTTATGCTTCTTTTTCTTTAATAGGTTATTTAGTTTTTATTTTGATTTATGCATTTAATTTCATTTTCCCTTCTGCCGTAATTTTACACAATTATGTTTTTCTTTTTTTTTCATATGCTCTTTTATCATTTTTATTATTTTTCGATATCTGTCATTGAGCATTGAGCTATCCTTGTGTCGTGTAACATTTTTCAGAATTCAAGGTTCAAGAGAGAAAATGTGTATATCGTGAGTAAAGTTTATTTGAAATTTGGGGCTTCCACTAAGTGTAAATGCACTAAGTAAATAGTAAAGTTTACTATAATATTATTACTCGTACTTGTACGGATCCCTAATGCCGTGAGTCCTGGTCACGTAAGATCGCGTATTTTTAATTATTGTAATCCTGTGGTGGTATAAACGTATGTATGTATGTATATATTCACGCCTTGTTCCCAATGGGGTAGGCAGAGACAAGCTTCTTCCATTTGCTACGGTCCTGACATACGTCTTTCGCTTCTCCCACTTTCATCAATCTTAGCATGCATACTCGTTGGTTTAGAGTAATCTTGACCTGGCCTTTTTGGGTATAAATGGTGTTTGCAAATAGATTACCTGCGACGTTTGAAAGAAACTAAGACGTGATATACAAATACACCGCTCACTGTTGCTTCATCACTCACGTCAAATTAATGAATTGCATAAATTAAGAAGTCTTTCATTACGGCTACTTTATTGAGGTGATAAATGTCAACCCATAAAAGTATATATGGTCAGAGCGCTGACTTTATTTTCATAGAGCGCAAGTGACCTGGGATCGATCCCCGGTGCCGGCACCACTAAAATTGTGAATAGCAAATTTTAAGTGCTGTATTTACCACGTGCTGTATTTACCACATGCTCAGCGGTAAAGGAAAACATCGTGAGGAAACCTGCATGTCTGAGAAATTATAAAAATATTATTTCGAGAATATGTGAAGCCTAGCAACTCTCACTGGAGCAGCATGGCGGGCCCTTCCCGGCTCTTAAAACAAGTATATACACAGGTCTTGGATAAATTATGATACAACGTGTATGAGATTTATTACATAGGTAATACACCTTTTCTGATTGAGTTTAAATGTTACACTTTTATTATCAATAAAATATTCGATCTTTTATAAATGGTAGGTTTTGCCATTTGTCATGTTTTATGGTTTATACACAAACATATAGTACAGTATTTTTATTTATACAATGGTGTGAAAATGTTTGGAACTGGGTATATTCTGCC
The DNA here is from genome assembly GCA_029286595.1 of Bhutanitis thaidina. NCBI lineage: Eukaryota > Metazoa > Arthropoda > Insecta > Lepidoptera > Papilionidae > Bhutanitis > Bhutanitis thaidina. Next base: position 4,573,808 of record JAGSMS010000022.1, read on the forward strand.
GTTAGGCGATGAGCTAAAATTATAATCAAGTGGAAATTATTTTGAACTTGCAAATTATATAAAGATAAATGAGTGTAATTTTGATATAATTACTATGACATAAAGTAAGTTTTTTTTGTATTGTGGCTTTGTGGTGGCGGCGAAATATACCGCCGCCATATCTTGTGTGTCACGTATTACATGTTGTACGTATGTCAACTTTCATCACACCCTCGGATTACATTAACTTTGGTTGACAAGGGAAATTGCTATCCGATCAATCGTCCGACAACGTTGTGTCTTTATGGGCTAATCTTCCAAGAAATGTATGCCGGATTTTGACGGTGATTTCTAGATAATTGAAATAAGTATTTTTTTTTCATTGTTTAGAAATAATTGTAAGCACTAGTAGCACAAATGATCATTATATATCAATAGCGTCGCATCCAACCTGTATGTTACAAAATTCAACCTGACCTGAACCTAACTCTATCACCTCTACCTTCAACTGTGCGTACCATCTGCATGCAGATGACTTACAAATTTACGTGCAATCTGATATAGATGATCTGCATAACGCAGTGACTATACTGAACCTAAAAGTCTACTATTGGTCATTGCGTTTTGGAATTTGCGTCAACCCAACGAAATATCAAGCAATACTCATAGGTAGCTCAAGAATGCTGGCCAAGATCGATATCGATATTCTTAGAACTTTCCCCTCTATTGATTACAATGGTGTTTTAGTACCATTTTCTGATTCGGTTACCAATCTGGGCAAATGGACAAAACTTTAACCAGATAACCGAAATCAGCCGCAAAGTCTCTGCCACCTTAAAAACACTATATCGTCTAAAACACTTTCTTCCCTACAAGACAAAGCTCATGCTTGTGCAAACTCTAGTTATACCCTTAATTGATTATGCTGACGTATGTTATCCAGATCTGAACCAAGATCTTCTCAACAAGCTAGAGCGCCTTCTTAATAACTGTATTAGTTTTATCTTTGGTGTTCGTAAGTATGACCACATCTCTGAATTCCGTATTCGCCTTAAATGGCTGCTAATAAATCCAACAGAGGCGTCACTCTAGGATTCTAGTTACTCTCTTTTCCATCCATAATGATGTAAATTCCCCGGCGTATCTTCAAGAAATATTTTGTTACCTTTTCTTAACGCACGACAGAAAGCTTCGATCTTCATTGAATCTTAAGATTAGTATTCCACAACACTTCACCGGTTTTGTCGCCAACTCTTAGGGTTCAGTCTATACTGCTGTGGAACTCTCTGTCCGACGAGGTTAAGAAATCGGCAAACAGGAACTCTTTTAAAAAATCAGTTAGAGAATATTTTTTAAATTTAAATGGATTTATTTAGTTATTATTGTGTATCTTATTTATATTTATGTATCTATTTACATATATAATAGTATATTATTATGTATAGACATTAAGTCCGCCCTTTGTAAACTCATATTATTGTGTGTATGCAATAAAGATATTTAAATAAAAAAAAGTCTGAACCGCGGACCCTCTGTTACCTAATCAAATCTCTAAACCGAGAGACCGTATTAAGATACTCGTACGATGTTGAAAATTTACATTATAAAATCTACATTAGTGCGTATAAAATACTTATGCGAATAATAATTTATGCAAAATATTTTAAGTGTACTTATTAAAAAAACACTTCCGCGATAACGAATTTATCATCGTAAATATAAAATGGTGTTATATGTATATGAAATACACGTAAAAAATTAACTCAATAATAATCTCAGCCCCCCCCCCCCCTTTCTTCCCGTAGGTACTGTAAGTAGTGACTAATGGCCTTGAATATCTCATGGCGCTCTCCGGTAGCAAGAACGGTAGCAAGGCCACCCGTTGTAATGTGATTTATGACTTATTAACTTAAACTCTCTTGTTCTCTATCTAACTTGTACATCGACTATCTATCCCTTTGTACAAAGACTGTACAAACACTGTTTCTTTATGTCTGTCATTCAGTTATCAAATTATGTAAATCTTTTTGAACTGTATTAAAATTGGCTTTTGTTATTTATTTTCATTCTCCTAAATCGTTATGCTTTACTTTCTTAATTTGCTAAATAGTTCTGCCTTATTTTGACAATATTGTTGTATACAAGTGTTACAACTACTTTAAAATTATCAATGTCGGCTGCTTGTTTTATTTTATAGTACCTGGGCGACCGTGCTTTGCACGACGTTCTTCAAGTTTACCGAGGGAATGTAATAACTTTCCGCGGAAAAAGTTGCTTATCTTAATTTTCTATAATAGTCCCATCTGGTGTTGGGAAGTTAATATTAATTTGAATTAGTATTTTATTTATTTTTATTTGTGTGAAAACAAAGTTTCGTACGGATGACACTTTTCTAGATAAACTTGGAAATTAAATCATTATCTATGTACAAAATTTCATCAAAATCTTATGAGCCATTATTACGAGAAAACATAGATAGATAATGTCCATTAACATGTACATTTAAAGTATAGCAGTCCAGAACCGGAATTCACATTCTAATTTCAATTTAAAATATTCGCGTTCACATTCACTAAGAATGACATTGAAAATATTCCAACGTCAGGAAGACGACCTCAGATCAATTAGATACGTAGAGAAGATTGCATTGACGATTCTGAGTGGTTATTGCAGATAGACGTTTTGGCAGTTGCGAATATAGATGTGGAGGTTACCAGCTAAGCGCCACACGCTCCTGCAGCTGTAATCTTGGAGGTGGCCGTCAAAAACCCACCTTTCCCTTTTTGATTCTGGTGGGCTTACTCTGACTCTGAGTCGCTGTAGCCTTAGGTATAAGACAAGATTTGAGTCAATCATTGGTACTTACAAACTATTGAAATAGAAATATTTATAATTTAAATTCTTAACTATTACAAAATTACATAAAAACTGTTTGCATTAAAGATATTTAAAAAGTCCTACAAGTCGTCTGGGCAAGTACGGCTCCCTTACACCTTCCTGGCGGTGAACAGCAGTGCTATTACTGTTATGTTCTGGTTCGAAAGGTATAGAGAACCGTATATAGTCACAGGCTGTGAGGCGTTCCGTCATCGTTCTCAGAGGTCACGACGCATCTGTAACCTTCATCGATTAAAGTTCTTTGCAGGTGTACATGGGCTGCAGAAATCACTAACAATCAGGTGGACTGTTAGCACTTTCTTCAACCCAATCCGATCTAAAAAAAAAGTCAAACTCCGTACACAAAAATCGTTTCTTTTGGATTTTTTGTACCTTTATTTGTTTGTCTATGGATTATATCTGCTACTGGACCGATTTGAATGCGGTTTTCACTTTTGTCTCAACGTAAAAACTACGATGTCTACTTTTTATAACGGGGATATTCCGGAATTGACCTATATGGTATTTTTACAAAAAAATACTGGACCGATGGGTCAAAGGTTTGCACTGTCAGAAAGCGTATGACTCAAATTAAATACTCCGATACTTTAAATCCCGAAAAATACCAGTATCGCTTAGAACGGGATTAATACCATAAGTAATGACCAGAATAGGATCCATACACAAAAACCACATAATGATTTAAATGTTACATTCACTGGTCGTAAGCTTATGAATAATTGAAGTGTCTATGTATTAAGAAACAACATAAATAAAACTAAGCCGATCCGTCAATTATTCGTGGTAAAAATCGCGGGCAAAAGCTAATACTATTGAAATATGATAATGATATCATATTTTTAATAGTATTAGATGTTAACAATATCAACTGTGTTATATACATCATCACAAGATATTTGCGTGAAGTAGTAGGATTAATAAAGAGAAAAAACTGTTTGTTATACCAATGTTACTATAGCAGTATTTATAAAAGGAAGTTTTAAATAAACATAAACAACTTACGAGAAACCGGTGAGGGCATTCATTAGTGAGGACTTGCCGGCGCCCGACGGGCCCATAATTGCTGTGAGATGTCCCGATTTGAAGACACCGGAAACTTGCTTGAGAATCGTCTTCGTATCTGTGATGAAAAGCATAATGCGTAATTATTTTAAGTCCATCTACAACGTAGTATCTACAACGCGGTGGAGCCTAGGGGCGGCTTTTGCTGCTGCACGAATGGGCCGCCTCGACCGGCTTGGTACCACGGCCTCGCAGAATACCGGCGTGAAGTAGAGGCATCTTGTGCTTCCGCGTTTCGTTCGGTGAGTGAGGTAACCGGAGGCCCACTCTCCCTCCCCAGGCCGGCAACGCACCTGCAGCACCTCTGGCGTTGCAGATGTACGTGGGCGACGGTGGTCACTTGCCATCAGGTGAACCGCTTGCTCGTTTTCCCCCTTTCCCATAAAAAAAAGTACAAAAATGAAATTTATTCGTTGACTAGCATTTTTAGAATGTAATGTAATTCAGCATTGTAAAGATAGATTTCTTCTAAAGATAGATTGGATTCTATAGATTTCTTCTAGATGATTTTGACTACCGCGAGATCTTTTGTTTGACAACAATAATATTTAGAACTTGTTCACAGCGCGATTTTATCAGATAAGCCAGAAAATATTACACAATAATTACGAGTGGTGTTATATCGTATCTCGTCTGCTTAACCACAAAAAATCAGAAAAATTGCGTGTGAAGTCATTCCGACAAAATCATATTTAAGACTCGGTTTCGTTTATCGGCCTGTCTTGGTTAAACGAAAGCATGTTGAACAATAACACGGTATGATTTTATCAGGGAATGATGTCATACGGATTTTTTTTTGGGCAAAGCGGATAAGGTACGATTTTATCGAGGTATAACTTAGCACGGAGTTAATCAGAAATATATTTATGTTTTCTTTAATTACGGACTGTTTACATTAAGGCATAATTATAAATGTAACAAAAGCTTTACATTGGCACTAAGTCCTTGAATAATGAACACTAGAGACGATCTAGTGTAGCATACTGCAAAAACCAACACACTACAAATATGCTTTGTTAATCTTTCCTCCTCTGTCCTCTTTGTATGATGTCCTCCTGGCCGATTTCGACCACTGTGACCTATATCCAAATGTTCCATTCCAGTCAATGTGCAATATACATATTGTAAGTGTACACGCAACACGCGCTCTCTCTTCTTTGCCTTCCCGTATACGATGAAAGCTCAAAGTTGCTCAGCGCGCTATGGAAAGGGCTATGCGCGGAGTTTCTCTGCGCGATAGAGTCTGCAATGATGTTATCCGCAGCAGAACCAGTTTAACCGACATAGTCGCAAAGATTAGCAACCTCAAGTGGTAATATGCCGGCCACATATCTCGCAGAACCGACAACCGTTGGGGAAAAAAGGTTCTGGAGTGGCAGCCACGTACAGGCAAACGCAGTGTGGAGACCCCCACAAGATGGAGTGACGATCTGCGCAGTGTTGCGGGAAGTCGACGGATCCAGGTGGCTCAGGACCGAGCTTTATAGAAATCTTTTGGGGAGGCCTATATTCAGCAGTGGACTTGTAGTAGGCTGAAATGATGATACGATGTAATAGTATTTCCATGTATTAAATGAAATAGATTTACGGAGGAAATGTTGTTCCTTTTCATGATATTAATTCGTACTTAAAAGGGGGTAGATATTTGTTTAATAATCTATATATCTATTTATAGCAGAATAGTTTTATTGTGTAAAAACATTGGTGTTTCAACGGATTTAAATTAAAAGGTCGATATTTTTAAAATAATAGTTTTTCAATAATAGGTTTATCGAAGATCCTATAGGTTATGTTTTTATCTTCACATTACAAATGTGAAAGTTTGTATGTTTGTGGTTCAATCGCATCCCGAAAGGTTATGAAAGAAATCTGACAGAACTGTAGATTATGCCGTGAAATAGGATAACTGATACTTTTTATCGATTAAGAGTTCTCTTGGGACATAATTGGGACTACACGAGCAGCCGTCAGTATTTATTTATTTGTTAAAACTTACTGCGGTAAGTTCCGTAAAATGAATTTCATTTCAACCCCGGGGCCATGTCCACCAAATGATTGACTTTGAATTTTGATCATTCTTCGATAACATCGTAACGCTATCAGAGAATAGTGATATATTGGCGCTTTTGGTATTATAAAACGAAATTTACTCAAAACGTAAAGTAAAGCCTGTAATTGTCCCCTTCAGGGGTCATAAGTAACCAATAATTCCGTGCAATACCACTCTTCGATAAAATAATAACGTGCTATATTTCAAAATGGTTTCAAAAAATGGAAATGATTATCAATAAAGCAAAGCATGTATTGGATTTGATAAAATAATATGGTATTGTTTTGTTCAGGAACTACTTCACACAGAATTTATGTGAATTACGAGTATTGATGTGTTTCCTGTCCCCCTGTTTATAGGTATATTTAATATTTTCGCAAGTGGCGCTGTGGCTGATAATCATTTCAACCCGTAGTGACAATCGGTAGTAAAGGAGAATTAGGGAAAGTCTGTAATCTCCTATGATAAATGGCGGAATAAATATCCTTAATATCCAGAACTAAATTATGGAGTCATTCACCGCTCCTGATAATAATTTAAGTCAGGCGTCGTTTCAACCTGAGAGAGGTTATGTTCAATGGTGGACTGTTTACAGGCTAATTATATTATGTAGTTATATATTGTACGTTATAAAAAAAACCATTCTATCGTCATTAAAAATCTAAAAACTAATTAAATTAAAATATAAACTTAAATAATGTGCCTAATTAGGGAAAAATGACCATATATTTCAGCTAGTTTAATTGATTTCAATCAGGAAATAATTCCCATGATATCTACTTTTAGAATGAAAATGCTTTGTAATTGGTTCTAATTTAAAAATCCTAATTTTAACAATTGTATTAGCTTTTTTGTATATACCAAGGACGTGAATTAGTCACTGTAAACTATATTATACGCGTTTTTTACTTATGAATTTTTTCTAAGAACGCCTTTAATAGAGGTAATTACTGAAACATATATGATCGGAAATACATAGTGGTCGGAAGGTAAATCATTTGTTTTTGTTTTACCTCTGGAGACTTCTATTTATAAAGTTAAAGGAATGAAACAAGTTATAAAAGCACTTTATCAACCGTACGATGTAGTAGAATTGGCAGTGGCACAGGGCCAAAAATCCCTAGTATGGCCATGAGTTCTGTTACACTTTAAAATGCGTATCTTTTTTTAAAGAAATAGAGTAATGATAATAATAAAAACAAAGAGTACACATTTATCGAAGTCTAAGCGATGCCGTCTAGTATCGGTGTAAGCATCTGTCCTCCTGTCGGATCTTCTCTCGACACCTTTTGGGCGTCAGAGGAACTGTGTCGGGGCTTGGCCCCTTTCAGTGGTGTCAAGTCGCCGCACGTAGAAGTACGTGCGGGTCATGGGGTTGCGTGTATTAAACGCTTCGGAGTGGTGTCTCTGCGCCCGCCTCCACGCGGGCTGGTGGGCAGGTGGAACCCCTTTCGGGGGAAGCCCGTCCGTCCTGCCCGCGGGGGGCGGCGCAGAGATTATTTAGGATTGGTTGATGGTGTTGATGGCTTCTATGTGGGCGCGGCTGGGTAGTCCCGCCAATTTGGCTAATCCCAATACTACTGCCTGGCCTAGATCGTCTCCGTTTTGGGAGGCCAGAAGTATGTCCTGCAGGACGGTAATTACTGTCGACAACGGGACAGTAGGTTCCGTCCGCGGGACGTGGTGTTGGGCGGAGACAGGCGTCGGTCGGGGTTCCGGGAATGGCCTCGTCTCCTGTTGTTGGGTGGTGGCTGTTGTTTGGCTTGGTGGCACGGGTGTTTTTGCCTTCTTTTTCTCTCCTCTGCGTCTCCGTTTGCGCTTTGAAGGGGGTTGGGCGTTTTCCAATTGGGGGGGTGGTTCTGTCGGAGCCTGATGGTTCACCGCAGATTCCACCCTCGCCTCCTGTGTCCTGGCTGCAGTCAGTTTCCTGGTTAGAGCCACTGCCCCTGCGCGGCGGTTACGGAATTCTCGCTGGTAGACAGGGCATTTGGAGTTGTTTGCCGTGTGCTTCTGTCCACAGTTTGCGCAGATTGGTGGCTCCTCCCAGGGTATTGGGCAGTCCCTGGGAGCGTGATTGTCTCCGCAGCACACACACGCCTGTGGCCGGTGGCAACAGTGTGATGAATGGCGGAAGAGTTGGCAGCGGTGGCATTGTGCGGGTCCTCTTTTTCCTCTCCAGGCCTCTATTCTGGCACCGGGCATACAAAGGATCTCGGTGACAGAATAAAGTGTTTGGAGGATGTCCGGAGTCTTCTTCAGCTGCGCGAAGAAGATAACGCCAGGTGGTCCCTTCCGCGCACTGATGCTCTTAATGTACTCCAGCGTGTAACCCTGGATCCGGAGGTCCTCTGCGATTTCGCTTTCGTTCCGTACCCTCCGGCAGGCCGCGTATTGTGACCTTGACGCTTCTGTCTGCCGGTAAGGAGTAAGTGAACCAAGCACCTTTTTCCTTTTTTTCCAGCCAGTTTTCATTGTCCGATTCGGGGTAGAACCTGACCCCCTTCCCAAAGGGCGGGCGTTGGGTCTACGTGCGATGTTGCCGGACAGGACTCGGAAGTGGTGGGTCCAATTTGGCAGGTGTTCCACGATGATGGGAGGGAAGCAAGAAGCTTTCACCAACCTCTGGGTGTCGGTGGTTCCCGAGACCGGGGTTGGTGGTTGTTGTGGACGCTATTTGTGCGTGCTCAGGATGCTGGCATAGCTAGTGGATTAAGCGGAGTTTTCGGTCTCCATAGCCGTCAATCCGTTACCGCTTTGTGCGGTATCTGGAGAGGTTGGAGGAGAGGAGTGGTGAACGGGTGTGGGTGTGCGTTGGGGCGTGGTACACGGTTTGCGAGTCTCTGGCGCTACCGGGGAGGTGCGTGGAGTGCTAGCCTTGGTCACAGCCGTAGAGGTGGAAGGGGCTTCGTGGGAGGCGAAGGGCGCGGGCACTGCCACTTGGGCAGGCGGGTCGCGAGTTGCGCTGGGGGTGTTGAGTTCTTCGAAGCAGATGCGCTTGCAATCTGCCTCTTCCTCTTCGGGGCTTCTCTGGCGTCTACCGTATCTACACGGTACTTCGCTGCCTGCTGAATCCTTTTTAATTCGTCAGGCCCGATGTTGTGGCCCGAAGCCACGAGGTCTGTCCGAGTTTTCTCTAGTTGAGCGATGGCGAATTTCGGAGTGGATGGACAGGCGAATAACCCCAAGCTCTCGATATACCGCATCACCGTTAGCTCGTGCTCAACACGAGCCCTTGGTGATAGGTCGGCGAGGTTTGGAGATATGGGGGGTGACGTAGTGTCGTCGTAGTCGGCGCTGCTGTCCGTGGTGGACACGCTGATCGCCGAGGTCTCCGTGCTGGTGTTGGAGGATGCCGATGTCGACATCTTCGACGTAGGGCTTTTACCTTTGCTGCTTCTTCTTCATGGTGACTGACTGGTGCAGTTCGCCGCGACCGGGGGTGTTCACCGCCGCGTTAGGAAACGGTTTCTCGGAGCGTTTATTTCAATAAACGCTTGAGATAGCCAAGTGGTCCGAGGGGTGTTGTGACTATGTCAAACGCGAACTGCAGACTGTCCTAAGTATCTGTCATCTCCTTTCTTCCAGTAGATGTCGTAAGAAGGGACCAATAGATAGCGGGATAAGCATCTCGGAAAATACCAAAAATAGGCAGACCGATATGGGGCAGCGCGTGCTAAGGTGCGAGGTGTCTGGTACTGCGGTTATGGCAAATCATTCTTATGGAGAGGTCCATATTCTGCAGTGAACTAATTACAAACTGTGAAGGTAAAGTAAAATAAGGCATGGATACGGGCCTTTAATATATCTGGTCACGAATCTATGGATTTACGCAGTCTCCTAGGGGAGCTACTCCTAGCTTTAAAAATTTCTTGAGAGACCCAGTTAAGGTATAGCATATAATAGCTTGTAATGAATTATGGTTCCGATTTCAAAAACTCATCGATCAACCTACTATGTACAAAATAATTTGTTATTTTTCTAAAAATCAATAAGTTAAACCATAGTCTATATTGCGGAGTATAAACAAGTAAGGCATGTTTGTTATTCTTTTCTACGATAAAATACATAGTAACAAGTGATAAGTTAATGAAGGTTAAGCATTGCAATTGGACGATCGCTTAGTGGTCAGCATGCATGTCTTCTTAGATATTGCACCTGGGTTTGAATCCCAGTCGAAACTAACTTTTTTTTTATTGGAAAGGCGGCAAACGAGCAAGCGGTTCACCTGATGGTAAGTGATTACCGTCGCCCACGTACATCCGCAACACCAAAGGTGCTGCAGGTGCGTTGCCGGCCTTTAAGGATATTAGGGAGATGGGAGGGAGGATGAGGAGGGGGATGGGAAGAGGGTGTGGGCCTCCGGTTACCTCACTCACCGAACGAAACGCAGAAGCACAAGATGCCTCTACTTTACGCCGGTATTCTGCAAGGCCGTGGTACCGATTCGGTCGAGTCGGCCCATTCGAGCAGCAGCAAAAGCCGCCACTTGGCTCTACCACGTCTAACTAAATTTGTAGAACATTCAAATTAATACTTTTTGGTTACTAAAACTACATCTGACAGGAATGGGAAGTGAAGAAGGATGAGGACCTCTGTTTGGTCTTATACTATCGGCATTATATAATATCGTCAAGTTTACTGCTAGCATTAAGGGGTCGCCGAGCTCGAGTATAAAGTTTGCAGTAGAAATTTACGCGCGGTAACGTGTGCGTTTAATGCACACTGTGATATAGATATTCAGCGCCATCGACCGGCCGCCTGCCAAAGCATATTAATATTTTCTTCACATCATATTGTAACGTTCTCGAGTGTCAACCTCATGCAGGAGTGAGTGGCGATCTGCACAGTGTTGAGGGAAGTCGATGGATGCAGGTGGCTTGTCTCTTCTATGTTAAGCAGTGGAATTGTAACAGGCTGTAATTATAATGACGATATTATATTTACAAACTTTTAAAAATATTTTTATTCTATGATACCTAAACTTAATTACGGTTATTGAAACAAAATTGAAATAGGTTATTGTTTTCATAAGTAATGTTTTAAAAATATTTGTGTTCGTATTGTATGTATCAATTAGGTATTTGAAGTGAAACTTTTTGATTGCAACCTTCTTTGATTGTTGTGGTTTGTATGCTTGATAGTGTCCGCGGGCTGCAATAGTCTTTCACAACCAGGTGGACTGTTAGCTCGGTGTGCACTCCTATCTAATTAAAAAAAAAAGGAAAAAACTAAAATACACAAAATAAATGGCTGACCAAACTAGTTATGATAAAACGTTCGTGTTGTGTTTTTTATGGCTTAAACGGACAGCAATTTTACTTCAGTTTCCTGCTGATGATTATCCTGTATATGATATCGTATGGCGATAATTAATGTTACTCGTATAGTATATTGCGTCTCGTCATAGATTATCTATATACGGAGTTTCTGCGAAAGACGAAACATACAAATGTCTCGTTTCATTAGATATTTTTCTTTCTTTTCATATAAGAAATATACTTGAAGCTAAAGTAAAACGTCATTTCCATATTTCATTGCACAGTTTTTATACATTTTTTAACTATTTTTGAAATTTAAATTCACTTCTCGCGTCTTCTCTGTCCGTCCGACCTGATCATATTGCATAATCTCTATGATTCTACCTAAGTGTATAATGCCGACAAGCCTGCTGGTGCTTTCTTAGCGCAGAGAGCATGTGAAAACAAAAAATAGAAAGGTGTGTTTGTGTTGTCGTGATACTCATACAGGGTTCGTGCTTGGCTAAATCGATTTCGATAAATTTTGGTACCTTGGAGACCGTGAATGGTTTTGACAGAAAAGTGGTAGAATTTTTTTTCATGTGGACTAAAGAAGAAAAATTTTCCGTGGGATGAAGTTAATACAAAATACATTGAGAAATGAAAACAAGAAAAGTGATCGCTTCTGTTGTGTATGGAAGCATTCCTAGAACTAAGTGTTGTACCAAGAGGTTGTAGTATATGCACATAAATAAGTTGTACAATCGCGTAACTTTAATGCATAGAAAAAAATAAATTAAAACAGATATAGAAAACGATTAGTACTTCCTTCAGCAGGTGTTCGTGTATGAAATATTACAATTGTACGGAAACCTTGAGTGTGCTTAGATATAGAGTGAAACAAAGTCGCAATCCGCGTTTGTCTATGTATTTACTTATAACATCTGAACTTAGTGAGTGGGTATTTTTTTTTCACGATGTAGTGACATGAATTGAGAAAGGGATGCTGAGATGGTTTGGACATGTGGAGAGGATGAATGAAACTAGATTGACGAAACTAATATATGAGGCGAGTGTAAATAGTATAGTTGGGAGAGGAAGACCTAGGCGAACATTTTACGATCAAATCGGAGACGTTCTGAAAAAAGGCCAGGTTGAGAGTACTCTAAACCAACGAGCATGCATGCGAAGACTGATGAAAGTGGAAGAAGCGAAAGACGTATATCAGGACCGTAGCAAGTGGAAGAAGATTGTCTCTGCCTACCCCGTTGGGAACAAGGCGTGAATATATACATACATACATCAGAATGTTTTATTTTTATGACACGTTCACATTTAGTTTATATAATACAGTTGTGTTGGTGGAAACAGGTGCGGTTGGCTTGTAATTAATAATCATTTATATAGATATAAATGATTATTAACATACGTAAGCAAAACCATGTGGTGAAGACATGAAAGAAAATCCAACCCCAAATAAAACACACAGCGACCGACATATGGCCCTTCAAGCACTTTAAATGTTTGCTGAACGAAGTTTGTAGCTTCAACTGAAACTGAAATAATAATAATTTTCGTTATTTCAGTCTGTCCCAAGTCCACACCTAAACACAGATCCCTTCCAAAAGTTATCACAAAGCACGGTCCGCACCACCTTGAGTATGCCAGAATAATATTAGTTCAGCAGCGACATTCCCAGATGAAACCCCACGGGTGGCAATCACGGACAATTTTCCCAATTTGCAAGCAGTTTACCTCTTCCAAATTGATTTGACATAAACTGTATAATGTAATTATTAAGTTGAAATAAGTCCTAATTCTACAATCTAAAGACTGTAATTACAAATAAAAACACGACACCAGTTCTGACAGTTTCTAATCATCATCAACATATCATAATTTGTATTACATACTCATAAATTATATTATAAATAAACCCACGACGCGGATTTTCATATTCATGTCTGTCACTCAATAACTTATTAAACGTGGTAATTATATTGATGCTTGGATTATTATTTCATAAATTACTAATTGTCCGCATAATTAATATCCAACAACGGTAAATTATTATCTTTTGCACAAACTCATATCACATATATTAGGAAGTTTAGTATAATTCTCTCTTGTCCCCGAAATATAATTTTTGTTATTATTATCTGTATATTTGATACAGGTTTTCTTACGATGTTCTCCAGTACGTTGCGTGAGCACGAGTGCGTGTTAAATGTAATACTTAATATTGCAATTAACATGTTACTGGTGCACCGGGATTTAAACTTACCAGGGTTTGAATCCCGGTGCACTGTGAAATTAAAGCGAACAACCCGATCTAAAGCCTCCATGGCTCTATATTAGTTAAGTATTTAGGTAAATGTCAATTTAAAATTACACAATGTCGCAACATAAAATTGACACAAGCAAGTATTGAATTGATTATTTTTATTACTGATTAATTGTAATAAAGTCAAAAATTATCATTAAAAAAGTCGTAAAAATGCCATTAAAAATTTAATTTAATAATGTTCCTAATTTTTGTATAACTTGATTAATATTTGATAATTTTAGTCTTAGAGATTCTAATTTGGATGAATTCTCCACCATTAGTCGGTGCAGATGGGGTGCTAATTGAATTGTTTGTTGTCAAGTAGCTTTTGGTAAATACACCGTATTCTATAACTTTTACGGTTAGTAGAATCGTAATGTCAATTAAAACAAATTCGGTAAGTATTTAACAATCTTCTACTTATTATTTTGATTGAAGGCATAAAGCCAATTCAGTGCCACAATAAATAGCAAAAAATTGGTTTTAACACACTAATAGAATAAGAACTTATATATAGCACATTGTTAACAATAATTAGATATAATCTTTTAGATATACTAGTCTATATACCCAGCTGTGGTCGCACGGACACGGCATTGATGACGAATGTTGTTGCATATCTAGATTCCCTTTTAGTATAATATAATAATTTTTGCGATTGTGAACCTTGGCATTTGTTAAGACTGGTACTGGTGGTCCGCTAGAAGGGTGTAAAGTGGCCTGTTATTGTTTGCTGCTCACCGTTTAATTACATTTAAATTTGATATACTCTATCCTAAGTCCCTTTTCCGTTCGTATGAAGGTAAAATAATAGTCTGCTTAACAATTATGTTAATTAAACAAACATTAAAAAGAAATAATAAAAAGTATACAAAACATATAAAAAATTTCAAATACCTACATATACAAAAACTCAAAATAATAACACACCTTTTCATATTTAACAACTATACTCGTGACTCACAATAATATTTACAGCGGAGTGGTCTCCAGACTTGACTTTATTAATCTCTTATTTTTATTTTCGTTTTACGGAATGCGGAAACATGCAATGGGTCCGCAATGAGAACGAACTCTTAAAACATTTCATTATTTTAAGGAAATAATTGTTCGAGAAATACCTTTTCAAAACACATATTTTTTTAGAATTCCGTTTCTAAAACGAACCTTTATTATTTAACCTGGAATGTTTTCATTGATTTTGATGAAACTATACAGGAAGATGTCCATTATGAACTGTCACACTATTGAGTAGTGAAATTTAAGGGTATCTCTTAATAATTAAAACAAGGATGAATATTCTTTTCCGTGCATACCAATCTACGAGATATATACGATAAAAAGATTCTGCGTTTCTAGATTAGATTTTCCAGTAATGTCTAAATAATGTGATCACTGAATGACCATGACGGATTTCTATATGCTACATACATGTTCCAACAAGATACAACATAACAAGAAAAAACATAACGGGCTTAGGTTGTTTTTCTAAATCGTTTTTTAATATTGCTTACAATTTTAAAAGGTCTCTGTTTACGTCGTTACGACTTTCCAAACTCACATACAGCTATATGTTCGTTCATTTGATTAACAAGTTAGTGATCACTCAGTGTTAATTGGGATTAAATTAAAACAAGTGCAGGTTTATCAGTTTACTGCAGTGAAGCAAAACATCTTTAAATACTCGAGAAATCAGCTCGCAGTTGAGCAACGTAATTCTAAGCTAAGATGCTTATATATGTGGTTTATATTTAGATCTATATTGTATTAATTGTGGCACTGGTTATTTCCTGATCCTTACTCTGACAAAAATTTACTATAACTACTGTTATAGAAGATAAGTATGTAGTTTCAGTAATTCTTAAACATTATGGAGTTTAATTATAGCGTTATAAGGTTTATGTCCACGCGTGAACGTATAGTCCGCGGGACGAGGCGGCGGGAGGAGGGCTCTGCCCACTGGAGGGCGGCTGGCCCACCGCCGGCACTAACTGTTCAAGCGCGCTACCACGCTGACGTCGTATTATGTATTTAATAATTATTAGGTGTAATTTGTGCAAAGGTTGTAAGATATCAAGGGTTAAGTCGATAGTTTCATTTAGCATCGCTTCCCACATCTTGGCGACCGTGACAGTCTAAAATTTTAAGATATAATTAGCCTGAAATGTATATCATTGAATCTATTGAATGCAGTAACGGCCCTAACAGATATATCTTTCTACACAAATAAAGAAAATTAAAATAAATAAACAAAGTTCTTTGTCTAGTCGGAATGAGTCATGAATAAAAAACGTTGTAGATGTGTCACAATAAACTAATTTCTAGTGAATACTAGGTTTTTTTTAAAACAACGGTTAGGCACGTGGCCAACTTTTGATGCCAACGAACTGTTACATGCATAATATCATGAATATGTTTAAAATATGCGATATAACTATTTTCTTTATTTAATTTAAATAAACACGTACTACTATAACTATTTTGTTTATTTAATTTAAATAAATGAACAACTACAATCCCGCGGTTGTGTAAAGTGGCGACGCACTCATAGTCGCAGTACGCAATATATGTTTGCTCTAAAAGCACTGCTCTTCTATGATTTACCTTCCATATACAGGTATAACTAAGTTACTATTAACAAATTAGTATAAAATCAACAATTAATGTATAAAACGAAATAGTCTCTAAAACTAGATACAAATTAAAAATAAATAATGTTAACTTTTAAATTAAAAAAAAAAAAGCTGTCAAAAATTACACACTACTAAACACTACTATATATAACCAACAATGTAAACTTAAACTTAACTACTCTTTATGAGGGGAAATCGATCCAGTAGTATATAATTAAAAAAAAACAGAGCTTTTCACCCAAATCCAATAAAAAGAAAGAAAAAACTAGATACGAGCTAGAACACTAGCACCGCGGACTTCACCACCATTTAAGGCCAGGTGCGATTGTAGACGAGAACAAGCATAATAAAAAAAATAAAGAAAAATCTCATTCAGGTCTAATGTCAGGATTTCTTACAGTGCCGTAAACATTAGTCTAAATATTCACACAGATATTGTTTGTACTGTTTAGAGTCTACAACTGCAAAATTTATAAAGTAAACCTTTTGCATTTGTAATAAGATATTCGTCACACTTTATGGGTGTATTCTGTACTAGACATGTACCTTAGACTTTTGCTACCAATCACTTGATCGTGGTGTTTCGTCTGCTATATTAGATATAGCGCCTTCAGTTTGGTATATTTTGACGTAACCTTAAGAAAAAATGCTTTTAATGATTACGACACTCATGCGACGTGATAGGGCATGGACATGGCAGATTCTATTACGCCGCCAATAAAAGTTATTTGCATTTCCATAACTTATAAAAAAAAAATCTGCTTCTGTTTCTACAGGTTCCTTAAAAGTTCAATGAAAAATATTACAAGCATTCAATTAATATTATAGGTAATAAATAACTGTAATCCAGTAGGTAACTTTAATGTCAAGACTACTCGGAACTTTTTGTTGTTTAGTATGAAAACACTAAACGCTGTAGCATAGCTCAACAACAAATAAAGTTTTTGTCGTGGATTTTTTGTGGTCTGTATATTAATTGCCTTTAATATATATCATGTGTCAATGTTTAATTTCAGCGGAGTAACCGATTCCGACTGCTCGGGGATTTAATTAAAATGTCATTAGTTAGTAATAATACCAATTACAAAAAAAAACAGCAGGGTAGCTTCTGATCTTTTTTTAACTCACTGAAACTGTTTTATGTCTGTATGTAATTTGCCGAATTCAGAATACTTCAGGCTAATTATGTCGAATCCTTGGCTGTGTACTTGCTTTAACTGAAGCTTTTTAATTAAGCTTTACAGCAGTTAACTTAGGACATACTTGACTAATTCACTTGAGCGATTCTACTGTTCACGCTTTTTTTTTAATCCAATTTGACAGGTATATCTCTAATATGAACCCTAAACGAGGCTGTATGGTAAGAACAAACAATTTTGCACATTATTAAAAAATATTTTTTTACATTTGATTATACAGACAGATTCTGGTTTTTTGTAAGAATGTACTTATTGTACATGATGCTAATGGGAGTTTTAAAGAAGCCTAATATGAATAAAAAGTTTTGACTTTGTCATTGACATTTTCGAGCAACGTAAAGACAATGTAAGAAGTATTTTAGTTTGATAAAGTAAAAGAGGCTTTAATATACTTAATATATTCTTTTATACTTTACGGAGTTGTATTTTCGTCACTCAATCTCGCGTAAAAATAATAAACTTCTTTATTAATTAAAACCATTGACAATTACAAAATGTTGTAGTATGTCAATATATATTATACGAAACATTACCTATCAATATACAGTAAATGATCATTGTAAAATTAATCCCGAAAATCTAGTTTCCTATCCGGTTCTGAATTAATGAATACAGTTTCAATGACGTCAGAACGATGTCGTCAGTCCGGTTACCCGTAAACAGTCAATTAATTGTAGCTGCGTTTACAAAACGAAATAATTAAGGCGCGAATTCACCGATTAATAAATTTACATTTAATATACTACTACTGTTCGTATGTATTGATGGTTGATCATATATTATCGCCATACTGTCAATTGGTTGGTTAACTCGTACTTAAATAGAAAGATCTATATATGAGAAATATAGGAATACACACGCGTTGTGCGCCATCCAGAACCGGAACAATTATGTGTAGGCCATATAAATACATCTTTGGAAACGAAACTGATACCGGCTTGTTGATAGTCGGCTTGATTGGTAAAAAAAAATACTAATTTCCTGAGGTGGGTTCGCTGTAACTGTCACGCTTTGATTGATGTTCAGTGCAAACCTTTGCACTATTATAAGCTAATTACTAATCTTGACATACTTTTCTCCTTCTTTATCTGCCTTCTTCAGTCCGCTGCTGGACGTAGACTTTAACAAGAACACGGCGGCAAAAGGTGGCAGGCATAACTTGGAAGGTTTTTACATATATTAAATCAATTTGAAGTAATCTGAAATGTAATTGAATTAGATAACATGTATGACTTTAAGCGTGGTAGAGCCAAGCGGCGGCTTTAGCTGCTGCTCGAATGGGCCGGCTCGACCGGATTGATACCACGGCCTCGCAGAATACTGGCGTGAAGTAGAGGCATCTTGTGTTTCTGCGTTTCGTTCGGTGAGTGAGGTAACCGGAGGCCCTCATCCCCTCCCTATTCCTCTCCTCTTCCCTTCCATCTCCCAAATCTCTTTAAAGACCGGCAACGCACCTGCAGCATCTATGGTGTTGCAGATGTATGTGGGCGACGGTAAGCACTTACCATCAGGTGAACCGCTTGCTCATTTGCCGTCTTTTCCATAAAAAAAAAATGATGTCCTCCTGGCTGATTTCGACCAGGGTCAGAACTTCTGAATACTATAGGCAGTTGTCAACTGTTCACGATATACTTGATTAAGTTAAGATTAAGTTTCCAAAGGAAACGCAAGAAACTTCGTGTAAGTATTACTAAATTGTATTTGTTTTTTCAACCTTGTCTCCTAACCTAATTCATTTTGAATAACGCTTTGAAAGTTGCTCAATTCCCGTCGATAAAAAAAGGCTTCTACAGCACACATGACCTCATCATCTTCGTCATCAAATTTCATAAAGCAAAACAATATAAAATCGGTAAAAAACTGAAAATGATTAGGAGTTAGGTGGATGATTAGGACCGATGTGCATGTTCATTGTTGTTATGATGAAACATTATATAATTCGGCGGGCATCTTACCACGTCGTTTATTTTTTATTTTTTCGCGTAGTTCGAGAAGAATCTTCAGCATCCTTGAAGACAGAAACGATTATCTTGCCAGCGGTCGTAGACCCATTGAATATCTTGGTTGGTGGTAAAGACGATCTTTTCCAGTATTTAACTTCGAATAATTTGGAATCCTTGACTGGCTACTAGTAAACCAATCGAGTTTGTGCTCATTTGTCTTAATGAATCCTAATAATTTCAGCTAATGAAGAGTAATAAAAGGAGAAGAGAAAAGCGTGTATATTATTTCTAAATAATATTTGATTTAACACGCTTTTATTAGATTGGCCTGTATGTATGATGAATGTAATAGAATCTTGTAATTAAATTTTCACCCACTTCCTGTCATCCAAATACTTTGTAATTCTTAACACGTATTAGGAACCGATGGCAATATAAAAATATGATACCATCGTGCTGGTTTGTTGATGGAGCTGGATGGTGTGTAGCGGAACCCTTGAATAGCTGTTCTGCGAAGTATATCCATCGAATTTGGGGACATTAGATTTGTCTTAACGAGTCGAATCTCATTACAATTTATTTGATGGCAAGGCCAAATTGGCGTCCAAGCTTGGTGTGCTCTGCAGAGCGAGACAGTATTTCATGCCGCTCCGCCGATTGCAACTTTATAAGGCGCAAGTTCGGTCCCACATGGAATACTGTTTTCATCTCTGTACAGGGGCACCCCAGTACCAACTCCTTGCATTTGACCGCATCTTACGTCGAGCAGCTCGAATTGTCGGCGACCAAGCACTCTCTGATCGGCTTGATCCTTTGGCCTTGCGAAGAAATGTTGCTTCTTTTTGCATTTTTTAAAAAAAATACTACGGGGAATGTTCTGAGGAAGTGTTCCGATAGATGGAACATCGCGACAGAATTCCAATCTTTACCACCTAGATGGTTGCCATTCCACCACAGTGAGTTTTACTCGAAGTCTAAGCCAGCGGTATTTCCGAACAGTTACGACTTAGAGACGTTCAAGAAAAGAGCCTATTCCTTCCTTAAAGGCTGGCAGCGCATCTATAGCTCCTCTGGTGCTGTGGATGTTCGTGGGCATCGGTGATGACTTACCATCAGGTGAGCCGCATGGTCGTTTGCCCCCTTCTTCAAAAACAAAAAGGACTTCTTGAAAGACCTAAGCGTGTTTATTAGTTATTAGGTTGACTAGTAGATAATGCCTATAGGCATTCATTAAGTCCGCTTTTGTGTCCTTGTATGTTCTTTTGTGTTGTTTGTTTTTTGGTATTGAAACGTAAAAAAATATACTTGAAACATTTCATACCAATTTGTTTCGATTATTTTTAGGATATTGCACGGAATCGTGTTCCTCATGGATCTGGTGTATTTATGGATTATTGATTACCAACGTATACGTAGATGGATATATCTTTAACTACATCAATTTAAAACATTATTAAAAAGTAAACAATGCAACACTTAAAAACTATAGGCACAAATCTTGCATTTTAAAAAGGCTCCATCAGTGATTATACCCCTCATTACAAGCCTTTTGTATTAGGGTTAAGCATAACGACTTTTCGGTAGGTAAGCACGCTAACCAAAAAGCCACGCGGAACTCACGCTATTAATTAAATTAATAAACAACTACTTTTAATAAGATTTTTAGTCATTAAATGCGGAATATTCACTGAAGGTTCATTATATTTGCAAATAATAAGGTCAACATATTTCGTTAACGTCGAGCGCATTTTAAACACTCAAAGCGCCAACAGTCAATATGGAAATTGCCGCGTTTAAACTTGACTACTATAATTAAAAACATTTGCTTTTTTAAAAGCTTCTAGATGTAATAAAAAGGTTGTTGAGAAGATATTGAGATCTTATTTAGTTAAAATAATTATCAATACGGATAAACATCTTCATTATGTACAAATGTTGTTTGTTTTTTGCACACAAATAACACGTGATGGTATTTTTGATACAAATTACTCAGTGTCAGTAAAAACTAAGCAGCTCTTTTAAAGGGTAATTTAATGGTATTAGCCTTAAGGTTTTTGAATGAATCATAATATGATTATAGAACCATTAAACATATGAAATAAAAAAAAGTTTGAGATGTGTTTGGAAGGTTTAATATAAATGATTTATAAAGAGTTAATGGAATATATGCTGTATCTATATGAATATAATATCCAGAAACTTTAAATTGCATAAATTAAAAAAACATTTCCTGCTAAGTATGTACGAGGATCAGACCGTTATTTTTATAGCCGAATGGTTAGGTGATCTGCCTTTGACGATACGGGTTCGATCCCCTGTCTAGAGGAGCTCTAACAATAAGTTTTTCGAAAGTTATGTACGATTTGTAACGTTTGCCTAAACGCTAAGCGGCGAATCTCAGCCTCTCTTCTTGTCAAGTTGCTCCAAACAGGCTCTGCCACTGAATACATTATTCTACTAGCTCTAGTGAAAAGTGAGTCGGCAGAGCTTTTATATATACTTTATAAAAACAATTCGGTAATTTTTCTTTTTCATTATTTATTCTTTACATATAGAGTTGACCATGTTAAAGATTTTAGATTTCCATCACGACCAGTTGGTTATCGTCACAGAAATGTAAATAATTTATTTAAATTTCCGTGGTTATTGTTAAACGATTATGGAAGCATACATAACAAAGATTAGGCAGCAAAGAGATCATTGTGTGGAAATTGAGTAATTTAACAATACTCTAAACTAAAATGTAACTAAAATTATAAAGACTAAGTGGTAATTTTGTATGAATTGAGGAATTAAGTAAACTACTTGTACTGGAGACGAAGTTAACCGTCCGTCACGTTCTATCTCCCAGGATGCCTAGAACTGGTTGGCGGAAATCCGTTAGGCTATGCTTCGTGCCGTAATCTCTGGCAACTTCTCTAAGATGAGGAATGCTTATCATTGTACTATATTAATACGTGAACATCGGATATTGTTATACTTTTTTTGTGTTTATATATTATAAAAGGAGAGGAATGAAACTAATATCATTAGAAAAATAGTCTGCCATAGAAAGCCTAAAAAGAAATCATGTTTGTAAGTTGCCGTTAACGCAGGCAAAATAAAGTGAACATACGCACATGATTTTTCCATGCAAAACGCACTACGCAGCTACTTCCCCCTCACCCTCAAAGACGGGTTATATCGTGTGTGTTCCATCTTTGTCCCGTACTGGCAGGGTCAAGGAGGCACTCCCCTGACAGTCCCCCAACCTGCATCCGAAGTATGCTCGCCAAATCCCACTCGGTGCGGCCACCTCGGGCCAGTCATCTACTAAGTTAGGCAGGCCATGGAGGTTCCTCTTGGTACACCGTGGTAGACCAAGCCACGGCTACTAAGCCCCCTCGCCACTTCAGGGCGGGAACACGTCCAGGCGGGACGCGAATTGTGAAATAAAAGCGAGCACTCTGGCACTCAGGAGTCGACACCCTCACTTCAAATAGAATAAAGTATACAATGACCGCATAGTTTACTCTCTGGTCTCTTAAACTATTAACCCATGAACTTGGCAATACTAAGTAGCACGTCCACTACGCACGTTTAAAGGTCGCGCGTGGATTGCATGCCTCAATTTATACAATTCACTTTTGATAAATAAAAAAAAATTGGATTCTTGATTTTGAACATAGGAGTAGGTGTGAATGATTGTGAGCACGATGGTGAAACACAACCATCCATTATTTAATGTATTAGTTGACTAAACATAACTAATAAAGCCCGGGCATGCTCGCACAATTAGGTGTAGATAAGACAAGGTAAGAACGAAGAGTGCAGGAAAAAGAGTGAAAAGGGCTTATCACTCTATTGTGGGAAGTCTTAATGTGTCAAAAAAGGAGGCAATCCAAAAATCTGTGTTAGTATCCACGTTAGTAGTGTAAGTTACGTATGGTACCATACGTAACAGAGAGAAAGATAAATGCTGTAGGTATGACTGTGAACGATAGGGTGAGAAACTGTGTGATAAGAGAAAAGTGTGGTTTGCAAAACGATGCTTTATCTAGGTTTAAGATAGAAATGCTTCGGCGGTTGGATACGAAAAAATAATGAATGACAAAAATATGCTGAAGAAATGAGGGCAGAGACGGCAAGGGATAGTTTGCACGTTGTAGAGCCAAGCGCCGACTTTTGCTGCTGCTCGAATGGGCAGGCTCGATGGGGTAGTGCCACGGCTTCGCAGAACACCGGCGTGAAGTAGAGGCATCCTGTGCTTTGGCGTTTCGTTCGGTGAGAGAGGTAGCCAGAGGCCCTCTCCGTCACCCTTTCTCTCCCCAAATATTGTTTAAGGATGGTAACGGAACTGCAGGTATTAGGTGTTCTAGATGTACGTGGACGTCGGTAATCACTTACCATAAGGTGAGGCGCTTGCTGGTTTCTCAAAAATGTGGAACCAAATTTATATATTTTTTTATTTATCGACTAAATTAGCGATATATTGGAGATGGGACAAAGTGAGAGTGCCCTTAACCGACGTGCATGTATGCATAGAATTATGGATGTGACAGAGGCGAGTGAGGAGCATCAGGATCGTTCCAAATGGAAGTCCATAGCATCTGCCTACCCCTCTGGGGGACAGGCAGGCGTGGGAGTTTATGCGAAACTATGTATTTGTTTTTTATAATTTTTTTATGAAGTCTAGAAGTATTTATCAAGTGCAGTATACTAAAAAACCAAACCGAATTTGATTGAGATTAAATAATCGGTAGTTAGTTATTTCCGCCCGGAAGCAGAAAACACAGCATTTATTTGTAAAATTTTTTAGTATTCAATGTTGATTAAATTATTTATTTTACATTTAACCTGGCCGTATGACCTCACAATGTCCGAAAATTACCTCGAAAGGAATCATAACGTTTGAGAAAAACAGAGCTTTAGCAAATATTTTAGATTTGTTTAAATAATTCCATCAAATATATTATAATGCTCAATACAAACATATTAATGTTTTTCTGAGGTTTGCAGTAGCCTTTATTGATATTTGAGGAATTTGGGGCTTTTATTAGTTTGTTCCCATTGTTGTGTTATAGATCCAGTTATTATCTGGATTTTTTTTATCGATTCTGAATATTTTAAGAGTTCATATTGCTGAGTTCTCTCTAGCCATATTTGGTCGGTTAATTTATCTATTCTAACAATCTGACTGTCTGTCTAATGCCTATCAAAACACTGCTAATAAAGTACTGATAACCTTGACGTAATTTCAATATTTGAGTTATCTTTTTTAGACACAAAGCGCACGCAACATGAGAATCTGTTTATGGCATGTATATTTATAGGATTTCAAAGCTTTGTTCAAATTTAAAAAAAATCAATAACTATAGTTTGCCCAGTGCCTAGATTGATGATGATCTATCAGTCAGTGAGTTAGTGAATTACTGAAATAAACACTCCAGACGTGTTATCAAATAATGAAGCTTAGTTTGGTAACCCCTGAAAACATCTGTCACGTAACGTGCGTAAACACGGAGATAGTAAGAGGTTGTGAAGGTGAAAAATAATTCGTGAAAATATTGCACGATACTCGTGTTCGGTTTATCGAGTATACAGATCATAATATCAGCTACACAGAAAACGATTTCGGGATCGATATGAAGTAGATTAATTACTTTATTTTGATTTCAGATAAGAATGGTTATTTATTTATTTATTTAATATTTTTTGCCATTACTTTATACGTGAGGACGTTATTAGTTAAGTCTTGTCGATAAAATAAAAATGTTTGCTCCACTGTAAATACATCTTTATCCTGAAGTTGCACTGTGACACTACTTTCTTAACTATATACTATATTGTAAACATTTTGAATTGTGTATATCGGATATTGGAAGACCTGCATTTTGGAACGGTGGAACCTTTGAGGTTTATTTAATACAACTTTGACGTATTGTTTTCACCTATATTTTTGATAAAAACATTTGGAGACAACTGTGTTCATTTGGTCAACATAATTCGTATTAGGGAACTTCCAGAACAATACTTTTACTTAATGTCGACAAAACATTGAAGTAGGTTACTTCAATGTTTTTAAGAAGGTTGTCTAGTTTATATACGAACAATTACTGATAAATAATGTAAACGGGAAACAAAACCACTATTTTAATGAACATTTATTATGACGTTAATTCTAGTTTTTTTGCAGTAATTAAATTGGTAGGCCTTTGTTAATGTTTAATTAGTCTACTAAGTAAGGCCAAAAGTTCTGTTATACATTAAAATGTTGTTTTTTAAGGAACAGTGTAATAATAATAAAACTTTTGTTCATAAATATGAATATTTTTCGAAAGTTAATATTTATCGAAGTCGCAGTAATTAATTAAAAACAGTTTTATTCAAAGTGTAATAAAGTGCAAGAGTAACATCTCGAAGTGTCCATCTCCTTTAGTAATGACCACAATTTGAAGTACAAAGGCTTGACTAAAGCCAGTCTTCGGCTCTTACGAAGTCCGGAACATTGCTTTCGAGCCAGAATCGATTTCTTCGTGCCTTGTGACCAGGGGCTGGATCTCATTGATTGATTTGTAGTGTATTTTCGAAAAGTGTATCACAGAGAGCCTAAACTACACGTTATTCAATATATAGTCTCTTGATAAACTTTTCATAAAAATTAAGTTTCGTGACTCCTTGAATTGTCGCAGGACACATGATTGATGCAGGATGATGACCACGTTGAACATTTCTGAAAAGTTGCAAGGCTGCTTCGGAGCACACACATTACCATATGGCTTGTTATAGTGCTCTTCAATCTGTCCATACTTGCCACGCAGGCTTTCCGGGGGTACCATCGCACCAATCATTTTGCTCCCTATCGCAAGTCCGTGGTACGGGGTCGGTATGTTCGGAGGCATTTTCTCTCAATATTTGGCCGCCAGAGCCATGTTCCTTAATTGGCAAGGTGCACTGCGATTGGGTGAGGAAAGTATTCCAAAAATAGCATACACTATATCAAACACCCTATCTCTATGTTTATTATACAGTATTCTAAGGTCAACAACATTTTCTTGGCATTGAATTAGAGTAAGCGAACCACATTGTGAAAAGATATAATCGGCGAGCATTAGAAGATATCGGAGTAATGTCGTTGACTTGCGTATAAGGGTCAGAACCTTGTACGTGAGCCTTATGTAAAAATATTAATGTTAAATCTAATCGATAAGCAACCGGTTTGTGAAGCTTATTTATAAAACCATCGAGTGGATATCTAGGACAAGGCAAACAACCGTCTGAGAAAGTCTGATAAAGAGAGAGTAAATAATATATTACAGTTCACAGGGGTGACGACGTATCTGTAAACTTCTACGATCGACGTTGTTTGCAGTTGTCTATGGGCTGCAATAACCACTTACTATCAGGTGAACTGTTTCTCTGTGAATCTCGTTTGTCACTCACTCCAATAAAAAAAAATTCAGCAGTCGACTAATTACAGGCGGTCAAAGAAGAATAAGAAATAGTTACATTTTACGTATGAAGGCTGTCAACACTTGTAATTGTTATGTTAAAAAATGTAATTATGTTAACAACTATAAATGCTAATAAATTAACATAATATTAGTGTTGCTTAGAAATAAAAAATCAAAAAGAACTGGTGCATGTTAATTTTTGTTTTTACGCGTGGACTATGCAGAAAAGTTTTTCTTTGTATACCTGTGATATGCAAACTCGTTCGTAAGTATTTGCAGATTAAACATGAAATGCGGTAATGGTTCCACGGTGCGCGGTGACCCAGCCGGCAGTAGGTCAGTGTGTCCATCAGAATGTGATAACGAATATTTGGACAACTTTTGTTCAATTAGGTAATCAGACGACGGCTCCACGAGTGTTATGAAATCTTCCAATTTCCTATACTGTACAGACGCTTCGATATGGTTACATATAAACCGTAATCAAAATCCCGACGATAAATTATTAACAGCTTCAACATAACAAATATATTTACAATAATTAGAAACTAATTATTAAAAATTATCATAAATATTCTATTCTTGGTCCAGCGTTCTTGATACCATGTCCAAGTACATAGTACCAAGAACGCTGGCTCCATTTCCACGCTGAATGGTTGAACTTAAGCTCTGAGCGAGACAAGAAACCAGTTCAGCGTACCTATCCGCTACTAGTAGGGGAGGTATATTCTATAAGGAATTGCACCGATTGTCTCTACGGCGAATCTTCTATAAAAGTTAAAGATGTAATTTTAATGGTCGATTTTTGAGAAACTTAACGTTTTGACGTTCATCATATTATGTATATTATATTCATTGGTATATTATATTATATTCTCATTTCGATCACTGCGGTGACTTCCGAATACTGTCTTCTAACTTGGGATATACTACCAAGCCTCAAGTGTACGTGCGAACACAGACGCACTCAGTCGAATTTATTTTCCTACATCCGATTTAATACTAATGTGATGTGATCGGATGAGTGGAGATGAGACACATCAGACAATTACGTAAAGCCACGTCACGTGAATCTTGAAAGAATATGTATAAATTCACGCCTTGTTCCCAACGGGGTAGGCCGAGACAATCTTCTTCCACATGCTACGGTCCTGATATACGTCTTTGGCTTCTTCCACTTTCATCAGTCTTCGCATGCATGCTCGTTGGTTTAGAGTACTCTTGACCGGGTCTTTTTTCAGAACGTCTCCAATTTGATCGTGAAGTGTTCGCCTAGGTCTTCCTCTCCCGACTCTACCATTTACACTCGCCTCATATATTTGTTTCGTCAACCTACTTTCATTCATCCTCTCCACATGTCCAAACCAGCTCAGCGTCCCTTTCTCAATTCGTGTCACTACATCGTCTTTCACGTCACAACGTTCTCTTAAAAGTATCGATTAGGCAAATTACCATAACATTCCTATAAACCATCCAGACAGGCGGCGGGCAGCTAAGTCTAAGGCACGATGCATCTGATACTGAGATGGCCTACAGGACTTCATGGGAAGTTTGCCAACCCAAGTCCGGCTCGCGCCCAGTTTTAGGACCAAAGGACAAAATGTATAATAAAAGAGGTAACAAAGTCCTATCGGCTACACGTTTTATTACAATATATATAAACATTTTAATGAAGAAGCAAAATGTTGCATGCATGTTACGTATAATATACACATGATCGAATGAATAAAATAGCTTACAAATTCATTATGTTTATATAGAACACCGCAGTTTCATCCGCATTAAATGGCTTATTTCAAAAGCAAGATGAGGACCACTGGGTTTAGGGTTCTGGTCTGCTGCTATGAGTCGTAGCGTGATGTTATATACCTTCCGCAATAATCAGGCAAAAATCTTAAACAAATAAATTAAAAACAGAAAGCGCTATACCGTAAATACCAGCACTTTCTAAATTGTCAAGGAGAGTGGGAATAGGGAAAGTATCAAATGCTTCGGCTTGGTCATGTCATGTTTGTTTCATGTCAAGTTTATTACTTACATGTTCGTGTATCGACTCACTCACTGCATTTGGACTCAGTACTTTTTTCGACATAAAACCGAATTTATTATCAGAGATAATTCTATTATGCTTCAAGAAAAAAATAAAACGGGTTTTTTTATGTTTTAAGAGCTATAAAATAATAATTTATAATTCATGAAAAAAAAAAACCCACAAGTAATACAAGAAATCAAATAATTTAAATACGGTTACGTCTTAATTACAATATACGAACTAAACCCGAGTCTAACAATGGCATATCATATCAACATCTTTGTTATTTTGTATATCTCCCTGTTAACATGAATGTCACGATGTTGGCAGATTGCAAAATATCAGCGAGTAAAGTGCGCAGAGGCATTATTGATTCAATGTATTGTCAGAGTCACATAACTTTTATCTTAAATATTATTCTTAATTCAACGCATTGTAAATTGGCACCCCTCTGATGTTCCCAGTTTTGAAGCATAGCATAGCCGCAACGCCATCTGCATAACAAATTTAAGGTAATTTCAATGTGTGTGGTAAAATTGCCAGAAATAAAAGGTGATGCTATAAAACATAGGTTATTCATAAAATAGGTACCATTGTTAGGTTTAAATAATTTATTATCTCGTTTTCGTATGAAAGTTTGTATGTACGGAGGAAATTAAGAGTAATTAAAGAATATTTTATTTTGTAGATACAGATAAAAAATGAGGACAATGAACCCTTTGGTAAGACTATGTCATTTAGCGTTTATCGGAAATGCGTTTTATTATCAGTATTTAAGTCTATCGTGTTAGACATTTGGCATACCTATCCTTTCGTTTCGTATATATATATCTCTAATCACTACGTTTTAGTTCAATCCACAAATCCACGTAGTATATATTTTTAAATAACTATACATAAAAGAGTTATTTCTTTGGCAAAAATATGTGCTGCGACGTAATAAGTTGTCACTTTCTCTCCGCCTCGGATCTCATTGCATCCTTTGTTTCTAAAAGAAATACATATTTTTATTGAGTGTATTTTTTTTTAAAACTAGTATAACTGTGTAGTTAAATAGTAATGATATCTCACACAATATTTTCAAATACACAGAAGTACGAACGAGTATGGACTCGTATTTTTCGTTTAGCATACAATACTCCTCGTATTACAACTCTTGCTTTTGTTATCATTAAAATCGACTTCATAAGCGTTTTTTTTTTACTTCGCATTAAATATTAGGCAATCGATTTTTACTCATCGCGAACCTGTCTTTATAAACAAAAATCAATTCTAAGTATTTCAAAATGTATCCCGCATTATGAGTAAAATTTTATTTTAAATTTTTAGCAATAGCCGTGGTTTCGTTCGTGGTTCGATCCCCGACATGCAAGGCCAGTACCAAAGAGTGAAAACCTATGTACGATTTGTATTGTTGACCTGAACACTGAGACAGCGACCGTCTGACAACCATCAATCGCATCTAAATCCACTCAGAGTTAGAAGTGTAGGTTTTAAAAGCGAATACACAGCCAAACGCGGATCGCGACATTGTTTTATACTATTTAAAGACCAGTTAACACTTGATTGATGCAATCCAATTAATTAAGTATTTTTTAAGCATTGCCACGAAATTATAAATTGTAATTTATTATTCATTTAGGTAAATCGCACGTCATTTAGACAATGACACGCAATATACAATATGCATTACTAAAGGCAATAATGCAGAGATTTCAAAATTCCTGCTAGGTCATGATCATTACAATTAATGATGTTATTGTCTCTAGACGGGAATACTATTTCCTGCAGTGAAGCAATCACGTTAAACCCCTCTACTAGTATTACAATTTGATGGGGATAGGTTAGCATGTTGACGTTAGAGCTTGTAAGGACATTTTATAATAACAGTATATAAACTCACAGACGTCTTCTAATTATCGGGTTCTAAAAATATTTCTTATCTTTCAGACATATTCAAAATAAATTTCAAAATTGTTTCTATTCACGATTGTTGTCACTTGATGAAACGCCATCATCATAAGCTGCAGACTCGAACTTGTTCTACACAATATAATGTAGATTGATTAATCAGTATTTTGAATCGAATACTTTACATTAAGTAATAGGATATATGCTTTCTATTTTGATAAGATCTTAAATTTGTTAGATGCCACTGCCACGAAAAATAAAAAAAAACTGCACACGATACCTACTACAACAGACTAAGCTACTCGGACGGCGCCAGGGATAATCACAGAAACATGGATTTTATGTATGTTGTGAAATAAAGTGTCCAGTTACGGGTATACCTAAAGATTATTTACTAAACGTTTCACTCAGAGACAAATTATCCTTTATATTTCTTCATTATTTGTGAAGGATACTACAATATGGCTGCTACGTCTGTACGTTACTGCTTTTCAAACAATAGGTGCGATTATTTACTTTAACTTTCAATATCAATTTCATCAGCCTAGTCCACAGCTGAATATAAGCCTTTACCAGACAGCGCCAGCCAAAGCCACCATACATTTCCAAGAATTTTTGCCTACAACAACTCAGTACCCTCCCAGACTTCTAGCAACAGCTAAAAACAGCGTAAACTGTAGAAGGAGAAAAAAGGGAAATGATGTTAGAGATACAGTAAAATGTTGCTGTTTCATGGTTTTTAGCGAGTGGGATTCAGCACGTTTAATGGACAACGATGAGGAGGAACCAAAGCTTAACTGCGAGGGCAGACTAAGATTTTTTTTGTATAAAGTGGAAGACTGCATATGATTTTGATGGAAAAGGTTTTCACTTGTCCGATGGAAATGTCACGAGATGACTGGAGCGGAGAAATTGAAAACGTACTTTTACATAAAGCATGATATAACAAACAAGTCTCTGACTCCCTGCTGCAGCTGAATGAATGTGAGTATTGTGGATACTTCCGGAAGGCGGGTGGGAGTCACTTGAGCTCAGTGCGGTATTCTGACATATAGTCATATATAGAAAATCCAAATATGAACTGTGTACATCGATTTTTTTCTGATTTCCGTGTGGCTGTCGGAAGTAAAGAATAGCGCCAACCCTGTCTGCCCATGGGTGTCGTAAAAGGCGACTAATGGTAAAAAATTATATTAGGAGATGGGCAGCAGCATCTTCCTGCACTAGAACAAAAAGAAACTGCGGTTGCCAACCCGCTCGCCAGGCGTGGCAACTAAGGCAAACCCCCCCATGATGAGAGGTAAAAGAAAGCAATGGCCCCCAGTCCCCGGCGGCCTCGCTAGTCCTGGCTATGGTGGCAGCCATGGTAACGGCGAGGCAGGGGGTGCGAAGAATCACCGGCTGATTTCTAGCTGCCAACCCAAACGACTGGACCTGGCAACATATAACGCGCGCACATTGAGGACCGACGAGAAGATACTAGAACTGGAAGAAGAAGTAAGCAAGTTACACTGGAGTATTATATGGTTGTCTGAAGTCCGAAGACAGGGAGAGGACTCTATAATCCTAAAATCCAGTAACTTGTTCTACTACCGGCTGGGTGACCATCTGTCCCAAGGAGGTGTCGGGTTTATCGTCCACAGGTCTCTCATCAACAACGTGATCGAGATCGGAAGTGTGTCGAGTAGGGTCGCGTACCTTATACTCAGCATAACCAAAAGGTATTCGCTGAAGGTCATACAGGTATACGCACCAACCTCGACACACCCTGATGATCAAGTGGAGGCAATGTATGAGGATATTTCAAGAGCCATGCATTGCTCTAAGACTCACTACACGGTGTTGATGGGAGACTTTAACCCAAAACTAGGTACGAAAAAAGGCGATAGTGGGGAACTTTGGAGTAGGGCAACGGAATCCAAGAGGGCAACAGCTGGCTGACTTCATGGCAAAGGAGGGATTCTTTATGATGAAACCTATTTCCAGAAGCGGCCCCACAGACAGTGGACATGGATGAGCCCGGACGGTACCACAAAAAATGAGATTGACTTCAGCATGACACCCAGCGTCAGCTGTTCAGTGATGTCTCTGTGATCACTAGGGTAAAAACCGGCAGTGATTACCGAATGGTAAGAGGCACACTGAACCTTAACATTAGGCTCGAGCGGTCTCGTCTGGTGAAGTCTACGCTCCGCCCACAACGTGCCCTTATCCAAAACCCCGAGAGCTTTCAGCTCGAATTGCATAATCGCTTTCAGTGCCTAGACGATTGCGTTACAGTGGACGATACGAATAGCAGGCTAGTGGAAACTTTCCATGCGGTAGGAGCTAAGTTTTGCAGGACCCGCCGCACGAACAAGCCCCAAAAGCTCTCCGTTCAAACTCTTAAACTCATGAAAGCCAGGCGTGAGATAAAGCTGCAGTCTACAACGGATGCGTCAGCGTATCGGTAACTGAATAGACAGATCTCCAAATGTATAAGGCAAGACTTACGCAAATTCAATACAGCATGTATTGAAAAAGCGATAGAGCGGAACCAAGGCTCCAAAATCTTCGCCAGAGATCTGTCTATCGGAAAGAGCCAACTGACCAAGCTGAAGACCGAAAGCGGCGCAGTCATTTCCGCTGCAGCCGAGATTTTAAGTGAGATCGAGAGATTTTACGGACAGCTGTACACAACGTCGTTGAAACCACACACTGATGTGAGTAACGACCCAAGAGCCAAGCTTATCCGACATTACTCCGATAACATCCCGGACGTCAGTCTGAGCGACATTAGGATGGCACTCAAACAGCTTAAAAACGGCAAGGCGCCGGGTGAGGACGGAACTACAGCTGAACTTCTGAAAGCGGGTGGAAATCCGATACTTGTTGTCCTTCAGAAGCTGTTAAATTCCGTCATTCATGGCGCTGTTACGCCGAAAGCGTGGAGTAGAAGCGTGGTTGTCCTATTCTTCAAGAAAGGGGATAACTGCCTTTTGAAGGATTATAGACCGATATCGCTTCTAAGCCGCGTCTACGTGCTGTTTTCGAGAGTCATCTCAAATCGTCTAGTGAACAGACTTGTCGACTTCCAGCCTCCCGAACAAGCCGGATTCCGAAAAGGCTATAGTAAACACACATACCACATACATTCTCTTCGCCAGATTGTACAAAAGGCCGAGGAGTACAATTTGCCATTATGTCTGGCGTATGTGGACTATGAGAAAGCCTTCGATTCAGTCGAAATTTGGGCGGTGCTACAGTCTCTCCAGCGGTGCCAGATAGACTCTCGGTATATCGAAGTGCTGAGGTGTTTGTACAATGAGGCTACGATGTCTATCCGAGTACAGAATCAGAGTACGAAACCAATCCAACTGCAGAAAGGTGTAAGACAGGGTGATGTCATATCCCCGAAACTCTTCACCGCTGCATTGGAAAATGTTTTCAAGCAGCTGAACTGGAAAGGATACGGTATCAACATCAATGGCGAATACATCACTCACCTTCGATTTGCCGACGACATAGTTCTTATGGCAGGATCGCTGGAGGAGCTTAGTACAATGCTCAATGACCTCAATAACGTCTCCCAACAGGTTGGTCTTAAGATGAACATGGACAAGACGAAGTTCATGTCAAACGTCCATGTCACACCAATACCGGTTGTTGTTGGGAACAATAGGCTCGAAGTTGTAGACGAGTACGTATACCTGGGACAAATTGTCCGATTAGGTAAGTCCAACTTCGACTCAGAGGACAATCGACGAATTCAACTCGGCTGGGCTGCGTTCGGGAAACTACGTCATATCTTCTCTTCGAGTATACCGCAAAGCCTCAAGACGAAAGTATACAACCAGTGCGTGTTGCCAGTGATGACATACGGCTCCGAGACTTGGTCTTTCACTGCAGCCCGTATGAGGAAGCTCAAAGTTGCTCAGCGCGCTATGGAAAGGGGATCAGGGCGCTATGCTCGGTGTTTCTCTGCGTGATAGAGTCTGCAACGATGATATCCGCAGCAGAACTAAGGTAACCGACATAGCCGTAAAGATCAGCAAGCTGAAGTGGCAATAGGCCGGCCACATAGCTCGCAGAACTGACAATCGCTGGGGAAAAAAGGTTCTCGAGTGGCAACCACGTACAGGCAAACGCAGTGTAGGACGACCCCCCACAAGATGGAGTGACGACCTGCGCAGTGTTGCGGGAAGTCGATGGATGCAGGTGGCTCAGGACCGAGCTTCGTGGCAATCTTTGGGGGAGGCCTATGTTCAGCAGTGGACTTCTGATAGGATGAAATGATGATGAAATGATGATGACATAGATTTTGGAGTCGCTTAAGATTATTAAATTACTCCTCTATGTTATCAAAGCCTTTTTCCAATTATTTTTTTTAGAGAGTGATTTAATTATACTTACTCGTAATAAGACCGAGGCCAAGGCTTTAAAGGTAATAAAGGGTATGGAAGGTAAAGGTATTGTAATAGTATATTATTTTTTATTGGAGAAGGGGCCAAGCAAGCGGCTCACGTGATAAATGACCTTCGCCCACGTAAATCTGCAACACCAGAGGAGCACCTGGTGCGTTGCCGGCCTTTAAGAATATTTGGGGAGAGGGTAAGGATAGGAGAGAATGGAGAGGGCCTCCTGTTACCTCACACACCGAACAAAACGCAGAAGCACAAGATGGGTCTACTTCACGCCGGTATTCTGCGAGGCCGTTGTACTGGTGCCCTGGTGGTATCCTGGTCGAGCCGGCCCATTCGTACAGCTTGAATTTACCACGTTTATGCTTAATAGCTTCAAGCTTTATTATATAAGTTTTAAATAAAATATCAACATTGTACGTTGTACGAGTAAGAACATATCCACGAGTCAGGTACAAATATTTAAATTCATCATGTAAATGTTTTGCTCCTAGCGGGAACCGAACCCACTATCCCTTTAGCGCCGAAGGCTTACTATCAAAAAAGCGATCAAGCACCAAACATATTTTAAATAAATTTTATAGTATAAAAATACTGCGGTGCGCTTCGCAGTGATCCTGGTTCAAAGTTGGTGTACTGTTACGAAAAAATACGAGCCACAACCCTAGCGCCCCGATACTGATAATAAAACGCATTCCCGATAACCTTCATAGTGGATAATAATTGTGTAACATATGATTACAAAATTAATGAACCATAGTTTAGTACGTTTCATGAACGTAACTCTGTATTATATTAAATTTCGTTTCCTTTTGTGTCTTTTCGCTGTAAATGTATCACCTATATTTATCAATGGAAATGAAATACCCAGATTTCTTGTTTCAAAATCAGTGCACTCCTACGTATAACGTACTGTGCGTAACAAATACTGTTGAATATTTATTTATGTTAGCGTCATTGAGATATGTTAATGAGTTACCTGATTAACCTTATCGCA
This sequence comes from Bhutanitis thaidina, assembly GCA_029286595.1. Lineage (NCBI taxonomy): Eukaryota > Metazoa > Arthropoda > Insecta > Lepidoptera > Papilionidae > Bhutanitis > Bhutanitis thaidina. Next base: position 4,609,908 of record JAGSMS010000022.1, read on the forward strand.
TGCCGCGCCATTAGGTTAGAATTAAATGTCACGAGTGCTCTAATACATAACAGTGTTTGTTAGTTCTACGTAAATTTTCCCGATATTATAGTATATATTTTTACAAAACAAAATATTATGCAATTGTTTATGAACGTAGCACGATAGTCGAATGGTATTTGCACCGGGCTCGTACCAATGAATTTCTCGACACTTTTTTTTTTTTTATGAAAAAATAGGCCTGCGTTTGACCTCAATCTTGCCCGATGGAAAGCGAAGATGAGGCCTAGGACACGCTTGCCTAGATTACTGTTCACTTTGGCCTTGAAGATATACACTTTTATCAATATTTATTTGTATCGTTGGCCTGGACACTAAGATAGCGTCAGGCTAAACTAATAAGCTCCGGTGCAAAGTGGGTTGATAGGACAAAAATGCCGATTATTGGGTATAAATACGGTCGTAAGTGTTACGATTAATTCCAAATCTAACGGTAGACGCCTACTTACTACTATTAGATTTACATTACATTACTTACTTTTTAGATTTACTTTATGTTTATGTAGCTTTAGACTAACAAGAGGCTGAATTAGAAGAAGACATTATGTCTTACTTATTATAAATAGTAATTAATAGTATTAGTTAGTGGTGTAATTAATTATATAAATAGAATTAATTATATCAAACATTACCTCTGTTTGTACATTTCTAACGTCTTTTTTTTATGAGAAAGGCGGCCAACGAGCAATAGGTTCACCTGATGGTAAGTGATTACCGTCGGACACATACATCTGCAACACCAGAGGAGCTACAGGTGCGTTGCCGGCCTTTAAGGGTATTTGGGAGATAGGAGGGAAGAGGAGGGAGGGGTAGTGGGCCTTCGGTTACCTCACTCAACTAACGAAACGCAGAAGCAAAAGATGCCTCTACTTCAAGCCGGTATTCTGAGAGGTTGTGGTATTAATCCGGTCGAGCCGGCCCATTCGAGCAGCAGCTGAAGCCTCCGCTTGGCTCTACCACGTTAAATTTTTTGTAAATGCCAAAGCATTTTTCACGAATAGAGAAGAAAAGATAAAAATATTTTCGTCCTGTCATTGTTACTACTTTGTTACAGACATCTAAATGTGTGGAACAAAAAAGGTCATCAAGGTCAAGGAACAGCTAATCGTTATTTTTAGTAATTTTTCTTAGAATTGTATCCACTGCCAACATATCAATATTTGCTAGTCGTCTATTTACTAAGCAGTCGCAGTCGAGGTGGAGTGGTAGGAGAAGAGGAGTTTTGGTTTTGCAACATGCCATTCTCCCTATCTTTCGTGGGGAAGAAGGGGTCGTAGGGGAGAGTAGTGTCACTACAATAGCAATAGTTTTATCTCTTTTTATCTTTAATAAAAGTAAGTTATATAAAAAAAAACAAATAAGGTAAAGATCAGCGGAGTAGATAATGCAACCGAGAGAAATATAGTTAAATGTATAATCATATGTTATTGCAAACAGCAGAGGCACTTAGCTGTTATGTAGTAAGATTGGAGGAGTGATCAGAGTCTCGGACATCACAATACAAAGTAGCGTAAGTTAGTATTCGAACCCAGGATACATGATTTAGCAGTCATGTGCACTGATTACTGCGACCACCTGGACGTTAATTAAAACAATACGTTAAAGTCATTCATATCGACCAGCCGCTAATAAAATCTTTACAAGCTTGATGTGAATTAACCTAATTCGACAGTGATAAGCATGTAATGATTTGTAACAAAAGAAACGTTTTATTAATTGTATTATAGAAACTGAATAAGTTAACTGACGGGTGACACCGATAGAGGTGGGTAGAGATTATAGATGTCCATTTGGCCATGGTTCAGCGAAGTCAATCGGCGTTAGCAACCCGAGTGATATAACGTTACGGGTGGCGCACCTCCTCCCTGCCCTTGTTTTCCATGATTTCTATGAGATTCTTCGCCTCTCACGAACAAAGGCAGTTAGGAAAACCAATAAATAATATGTGTGCCAGTAGTACCACTAAATTATAGTACAAATATGAAATAAAACATAAAATAAATAATGTTATCAGACAAACCTATCTACGTAATAACTTTGGTCTGTAACTACAATAACATGGAAAATATGTTGTTTAAGTAATGATAAAAATTATACGATGATACGTAATCGCTATTGATCATGAAATTTTGTAATAGTGTATCTTATCTAAGAAATTATCATAAATCTAAATTATTTGTTACATTTTAGTTTTTCACGGTCGTCCGGGTTTTTATTTGGTTCTGAAACACGCATAGACGGGTATTAATTCGCTAAAAAAAATCAGTCGGTGGACTGTTATAAAAAAAAATAAAACAATTAATAAAACGAATTGCCTTTGTGTTAAATGGTGCAAGTTTCAAAAGTAAGTTATATAAAAAAAAAACAAATAAGGTAAAGATCAGCGGAGTAGATAATGCAACCGAGAGAAATATAGTTAAATGTATAATCATATGTTATTGCAAACAGCAGAGGCACTTAGCTGTTATGTAGTAAGATTGGAGGAGTGATCAGAGTCTCGGACATCACAATACAAAGTAGCGTAAGTTAGTATTCGAACCCAGGATACATGATTTAGCAGTCATATGCACTGATTACTGCGACCACCTGGACGTTAATTAAAACAATACGTTAAAGTCATTCATATCGACCAGCCGCTAATAAAATCTTTACAAGCTTGATGTGAATTAACCTAATTCGACAGTGATAAGCATGTAATGATTTGTAACAAAAGAAACGTTTTATTAATTGTATTATAGAAACTGAATAAGTTAACTGACGGGTGACACCGATAGAGGTGGGTAGAGATTATAGATGTCCATTTGGCCATGGTTCAGCGAAGTCAATCGGCGTTAGCAACCCGAGTGATATAACGTTACGGGTGGCGAACCTCCTCGCTGCCTTTGTTTTCCATGATTTCTATGAGATTCTTCGCCTCTCACGAACAAAGGCAGTTAGGAAAACCAATAAATAATATGTGTGCCAGTAGTACCACTAAATTATAGTACAAATATGAAATAAAACATAAAATAAATAATCTAGTACTTCTGCGTTTCGTTTGGTGAGTGAGATAACCGGAGGCACCCTCCCCCACCCTCTCCTTATCCTCCATCCTATCCCACCAATATTCTAAAAAGCCGGTAACGCATCTGCAGCTCCTCTGGTGTTCACGTAAATCTGCAACACCAAAGGAGCCGCTTGCTTGTTTGCCTCCTTTCCCAAACAAAAGTACTAAAGTTATTAAAATTACCAAACGTATTGTACTAAAAGTTTTTCTTTCAAAATGATTATCCATATTAAAATATCAATATTGTTTTAAGATATAACTGCGCTGGGGCTACAGGTACCTGTAAACAATCCATGTTAAACCAACATCCATAATCAAACCGAATACAGTCTGTAAAGGGAAAAACTTCAGTTACTGATTGTTTAACAGTTAATTAAAAAACATACAGTGACGTTCAGAGAACAATGCACTAATAAGTCATTGCACTGACTGGCACTGAATAACATTTGAAAGGGTTAAATGTCATACTAAGTTGTCATACATGCCAAGTTTTAACTTTCTGGGTCCTACATTTCTGACAAAAAAAATATTCTGATAAATTTCAAAAATTTTCAATTCTGAAACCCGTAGATCAGCGCTAGATAGAAATCCTATTGCAACGTTTTATTGAAAAATTGTTAAAACTCTCAAATAAGAGGTCAAGGAATGAAGATACCGTTTTATTGGAGTGGCCACTTTGAGTTAAAATAAAACATGTAGGGTCCAAGATTCGTGATCAATACTTTTGGTATTCAAAAACTATTATATTCTAAATCATAAAATTTATTACATTATGTTGTTTTTACATTCAGTATTTAAGTTAAATATGGAGATCTCCAATATTAGAGTATCTTCCGAATGAGAGTTCCGACGTGGTTCTAGCGCAACAGAGACAGCACGCAATATCAATGGTGCGTTTGAAAAGAATGCAACTAATAATAATAATATAATAATTAATAATATAACATTTTAATTATTATATATTTTATTCGTGACAAAGCGACGGATTTTGCGGCCCGGTCTCGTAAAATACGGATGTGAAATAGAGGCATATGAGACGAAACCAAGTATTGAATCTGAAAGATAACACGGTATTTGTTATGAAATATTTTTATATCATAGCGGACAAGGGCCCAGCAGTGGACTTAAATTCGCCGATGAAGAAACATTAATGTGTGTAAAATTAAGATAACAATCAAGTTGTACGCACGATATTCTAAAAATAAATGAAGATTAAGTATCGGACTAGAAATAGCCTACTGCAGAGCAAAAAAGAATAAAGATTATTGTAGTAATTTGTTATTGATTTTTGTGTGTTGTTAAATAAAATTATCCGATTCTTAGTGTAGTAAAAGTTGTACTTAGATAACTTCTCCTATGTATATTCGCCATTAGCCACGTTGAACTTTAGCTATCAGGTCTTCTCTCGACGCCTTTTGGGCGTCGGAGGAACTGTATCGGGGCTTGGCCCCCCTCAGTGGTTTCTGTTCGCCGCACGTAGAAGTACGTGCGAGTCATGGGGGTGCGTAAACGCTTCGGCTTCGTGTCTCTGCGCCCGTCTCCACGCGGGCTGGTGGCCAGGTGAACCCCTTTCGGGGGAAGCCCGTCCGTCCTGCCCGCGAGGCGCTTATGGGTAGGGTTGGATGAGGTTAATGGCTTCGAGGGCACGGCTAGGTAGTCCAGCTAATTTGGCGAGTCCCTTTATTGCTGCCTGGCCTATGTCGTCTCCGTATAGGGTGGCCAGGAGTATGTCCTGCAGGACGATGATCACGGTCGACAACGGGACAGTGAGTTCCGTCCGCGAGACGTGGTATTGGGCGGAGACGGGCGAAGGCCGGGGTTCCAGGCATGGCCTCGTCTCATGTTGTTGTTGTTGTTGGGTGGTGGCTGTGGGTTGTTTTGGGAACTCTGGTGATTTTGTCTTCTTTTTCCCTCCTATTCGTCTCCGTTTACGCTGCGGGGGCGTTTTCCAGTTGGCGAGGTGGTTCTGACGGAGCCTGATGGCTCACGGCAGATTCCGCCCTCGCCTCTTGTGTCCTGGCAGTCCGGTTCCTGGTTAGAGCCACTGCCCCTGCGCAGCGGTTACGGAGTTCCCGCTGGTAGACAGGGCATTTGGAGTTGTTGGCCGTGTGCTCCTGTCCACAGTTTGCGCAAGTTGGCGGCTCCTCCCGAGGTCTCGGGCAGTCCCTGGCGGCGTGGTTCCCTCCGCAGCACACACACGCCAGTGGGCGGTGGCAACAGTGCGATGAGTGGCGGAAGAGTTGGCAGCGGTGACATTGTGCCGGCCCTCTTTTTCCTCTCCAGGCCTCTATTCTGACACCGGGCATACAAAGTATCTCGGTGACAGAATACAGTGTCTGGAGGATGTCCGGAGTCTTCTTCAGTTGCGCGAAGAAGATAACGCCTGGTCGTCCCTTCCGCGCACTGATGCTCTTTATATATTCCGGAGTGTAACCTTGGATCCGGAGGTCCTCTGGGATTTCGCTTGGTTCCGTATCCTCCGGCAGCCCGCGTATTGCGACCTTGACACTTCTGTCTGCCGGTAAGGAGTACGTGAACCAAGCTACTTTCTCCTCCTTTTCCAGCCAGATTAGGTAGCTGGTAATGGCGTGGTTCTCTTGGGCTGTTTCGGGGTAGAACCTGACTGCCTTCCCAAAAGGGCGGGCGTTAGGTCTACGTCCGATATTGCCGGACAGGACTCGGAAGTGGTGAGTCCAGTTGGGCAGGTGTTCCACGATGATGGGTGGGAAGCGTGGAGCTTTCACCAACCTCTGGGTATCGGAGGTTCCCGAGACCAGGGTTGGAGGGCGTTGTGAGCGCTCTTTTTGCATGCTCAAGATGCTCGCATAGCTGGTGGATTGCGTGGTGTTTTCGGTCTCCGTAGCCATCAATCCATTACCGCTTTGTGCGGTATCTGGAGAGGCTGGGGGAGAGGAGTGGAGGAGGGGTGTGGCTGTGCGTTGGGGCGTGGTGCACGGTTTGCGAGACTCTGGCGCTACCGGAGCGGTGCGCGGAGTGCTAGCCGTGGTCCCAGCCGTGGAAGTGGAGGGGGCTTCGTGGGAAGCGAGGGGCGCGGTGCCTGCTACTTGGGCAGGCGGGTCGCGAGTTGCGCTGGGGATGGAGGTTTCCTCGAGGCAGATGCGCTTGCAGTCTGCCTCTTCCTCTTCTGGACTTCTGTGGCGTCTATCAGGGCGAAGTATCTCCGTGTCTACACGGTCCTTCGCTGCCTGCTGAACCTTTTCTACTTCTTCGGGTCCGATGTTGTGGCCCGAAGCCAGGAGGTCTGTCCGGGACTTCTCCAGCTCCGCGATGATGGATCTCGGAGTGGATGGGCAGGCGAATGCCCCCAAGCTCTCCATGTACCGTATCGTCGCGAGCTCGTGCTCAACACGAGCCCTTGGCGATAGGTCGGCAACGTCTCGAGACGTTGGGGGTGACGATGTGTCGTCCTTTTCGGCGCCGCTGTCCGTGGTGGACACGCTGGTCGCCGAGGTCTCCGTGCTGGTATTGGAAGATGCCGATGTCGACGTCTTCGACGCAGGGCTTTTGCTTTTGCTGCCTTTCTTCTTCATGGCTAGTGCAGTTCGCCACGACCGGGGGGTTTTCGCCGCCGCGCTAGAGAACGCGGGCGGTTTCTCGAAGCGTTTATATTAATAAACGCTTGAGATATCCAGTGGTCCGAGCGGTGTTGCTGTAACGAACGCGAACTGCAGATTTTCCGAACTTTACCTCCTAGCTCACCACTACACTCCAACGCACCAACCACTCAGATATCGTGACAGTTACTGCGAGGTTTAAAAAAATGCCCTTCTCTCAAAGCTCCTCATTCTTGTACAGTCTTTATTTAATTTTACTCACTACTCTATCACGATGTTACCGTATAATACTTTTGTAAATCTCTAGCCATGTACTTGCAAAGTCACGACAGAAAAAAAACAAGAAAAGTTAAAGGTGGGCGATTCAACTCAGTATCCGTGTTAACGGCGAGAGTCACACGTTGTAAATTATTTGCCGCAAAAAATATAAAAAACTTTTTTGTTATTGTTAAAGCGTTTAAAAATAATTACAAGGGCAAAAAGCAGTGAGCAAGCGCTATAATAATTTACTTTTACGACGTGCTTTTTTCTTTTATTCTCTTCCCTTTCCCACTACTACTACTACGCCACTGTAACTATGGGACTCGTACACTGTAACTATGTTTGATCATGTGTGGTATCGGCGTAAGAATCTGCAACTCACCTTCTTCCCGAAGGTGCCGTAAGAGACGACTAAGGGAAATACTTTAAAATAGCAAGGCTGGCGATTATGTCAAATCCTCCATATATGTCCTGCAATGGACTATTTACAAACTGTAAAGGAAAGGTGTAAATCTCAGTCGAATCCATGGTACAAACATCTAGAATTTTACCATTATAATAGCGGAATTCAGGACTAGAAATCTAATATTGTCTTATGATGGTGGCATAATTTAGCCAGTCCTTTGTTCTCGTGGGTATTGTCACAGATAACTATAGTCTAAAGCCTCGTAAATCCGGCTCAGACAAATATGACGGCTTGGTTACCGAAAAGCCTGTTGCCATTTAAGAATATTAAAAATTGTGTTAAAAAAATATTATAATTTATTAAAAAATCAAGATTTCATATTCGGTGTCGACTATTTGTAATTAACGCTAATTTATGCGGCTATTAAGGCTGAACGCCGACAACCTTTTCCTCTACTGTAAAAAAAAAGTAACTCACTTTGTTTTTTGAAGTAAAACTTTGCAAAACGCTAAGGAAAATAACTCCTGTTACAACTAGATTATAAAATGCGCTCACTAATTTCATATTAGGTAGATATATATAGGAAGATAATGCCGGCCTATAAATATGCATTACTCCACGTGGTAGAGACAAGCGGAGGCTTTTGCTGCTGCTCGAATGGGCCGGCGCGATCGGGTTGGTACCACGGCCACGCAGAATACCGGCGTGAAGTAGAGGCATCTTGTGCTTCTGCGTTTCGTTCGATGATTGTGGTAGCCGGAGGACCACTCCCCCTCCCCATTCCCCTCCTTATCCTCCCTCCCATCTCCCAAATATCCTTCAAGGCCGGCAACGCACCGGCAGCACCTCTTGTGTTGCAGATGTACGTGGGCGACGGTAATCACTTACCATCAGGTGAACCGCTTGCTCGTTTGCCGCCTTTCCCACAAAGAAAAAAATTAAATAGTCTAACTAGTAGTTTCAAACAGTTAAACTAAGCTCAAAAAAATTCGCAACCGGTTCGGAAACGAGGCCATTATACAAAAAGCTAAGAAAATAAATGGGGTATTTACGATGCTTGATGTTTTATAATACATTCATCAAAATACTATATGTACTATACCCGTACGTTAAATAATATGTACGTATGCCTATAAATGTCCCACAGGTGGGCACAATATAAGCCTTTTCTCAATTGAGAGTGTGTGGGAACCGGGAGCAATCCTAGTTCGGGCTTTTAAGATATGATTAGTGACTTATATTTACTTAAATGAATAATTGTATGGTGATTATTAATTATTTTGCACATACAAAAATCTTGTTCACATCGATCTGACACTAAATTAATAACCGTAATCCAGCTTATGCTGCGACAATTTTAGGAACAAACGTGTTCGCCGAACATTGTTCATTCAATAAAACGAGCACTGCCCACGCAGGCGCAAACGGGCAAAGTTTCCATCCGCTATATATAACGATGTTTTACAGTTCTATGTTGGTCCATCCACGGGGAAAACAAAAAAAAATCTATATTGGTATGTTGGTTCGATGAACAAAAATAATGAACTAACCCACACCCTCTTTTTTGTTCGTTTAATGTTCGAAACTCAAATATTGTATATATGTATTAGAATACTTATATACACACACATTGTTCCACATATACATATGCATATGTTGGCATATAATATTTAATTGGTAAGTTGGTGTCAGTTTTTGTAGAAACACAGACTATCACCTTCATGTCATTGAATGATAAACGACAACATAATATTATTGAAGTTGTTAGAATAAATTCATATTTTATTATCCATTATTGGCCTTAAGCATCACATGCGAGCGATAAACCAATATGTTTATAGTTGTAGAGGCAATTATAACTTGCTTTAAAGTTGTTTATAAAGCAATGAAAAGCTGATGAGGAGAGGCACGAGAGATCCAAGTACTAGTAACGAGGCATTCCATAGTGGGCTCTCAGGGAGAGGTTACACGCATACATTTTAATTGAAACGTACGAGTATATTGAGCTATGGTCATAAAAGTCAACAGCGTTAATACAAGGAAAATCTTTTTCTGCAGTTGGCGGGAAAACTGTTTCAAATGTCCGTCATCGGGACCATACGACAGTGAGGTGTTTGATTCTGTTATCGCCAACTCGCCTCACAAGTACAGCATTTACGACAAATCCTCGCTATGGGACAGGATTATATCCCATATTGCACTGATTATAGGTTGTTTGAAAGAAGATATACACGTACTCGTACATGGGCATACTATGACTATTTCAATAAAACTTTTATAAAAAAAAACTTGTTGAACTCCGAGCTCACTCAAGCGATAGTTTCTTACCACTTCATACCGAATAGTAGTTATTTTTTATGGTTGTTAAAAATTTTAAAAAATCTGTGAATGACGGTGGGAATATCAGCCCGGGCATTCTTATAATGGTTACTTCACCATTTTTCACAGGCCACGAGAAACTTTCAACATATTTTACGGGTGACAGTTTCTTTATTTAGCAATTTTATGCACACCTTATCATCATTATAAATTGCTGCACTGGACTTCTGCCAGCAGAGACGGGCGCCGTTCCTAAAATTACATCTTTTACTTATTTATTTAGTTGTGCATCAGAGGCAGACATTAGATTATGTTATTTTTTGAAATATTCTTCAATGCTGTAGTTCGTTTTTTCAACTAGAAATGCCTCTCAATTGTTTAACAAACACTTTATACCGAAACCTTTGATATCGATGACGTATAATACTGAACGAAACAGTTTCGAATATGAACATTAAGCGATGTGAAATGAGTTACAATAGCAGCTCGTGCGAATACCGTTCTAAACACACAATATGTAATTTTTGTAGTATTGCGGTCGGTACTTGCTTGCTCCCATTTCCTGATCTCAATGACCTACGAAATAACCTTGAGCCTTTTTATCGGCTTGCCTAAAGTAAATCATTCATAAACTAGTTGATTTAATAAAAGCCTAATGATTACTTTATTTTGTTTTTAATAGCAATCCATGGAAGTTCTAGTATTACACGATGTCACCGTAAGATACAACGAGTGACGGTGAAGAGCATTAATCCTTGACCCAACTGAAAGATATTAATTTAAAAGGGCGCTCACGACCCTATACATAACACTGGGGTAGTCAGAGGTCTTCTAATTTTATTTTAGACATTTCAAACTAGTTCTGACCAAAGTTAGCTTGGGACATCGTAACAGGTGTGGAGCCTGTTGTCCAAGCCAACGATACAAATCGTATATCGGATACGAACTCGGATCTCCTGATGCGGAGGCAGATCCTATGACCACACAGATATCGTGTAAAGATGCTAATAAAGCAGTAAGGCTCACAATCTTCACATCATCGCGGGACTTCGTATTTATGATGAATTATAGGTATTGTCTAGGATTGAGGATCATGCTCGTACATTTTCAAACCTGCTCAATGCTTAACGGTGATGCGATAGTGATTGTTAACTTATTGAGTTCAACGAGCATTACTTATGTAACTATTTTGCAGTTCTGATTTATATTTACACCTTTACTTGTTTCAGATATTATTGTAACATAATTATAGATATTGTTGTATCTACTATCTACATGGATTTTCTTTAATCTATATTTGACTTGACTAATTAAATATAATAGTTTCCATAAACAAAATGTTTTCTGTGCACGATTTAACACTTGAGTACCATATGCGGTACACAACTATTAAATTGTGTGCAAAGTACAAAAGTGCAAATATTCGCCTTCACGTATCCATCGCGTCATTGTAAGGGCGTATATATGATCTTCTCTTTCTGCTTTCACAGCTGTACTTCTTGACTTATGCCCTTTCCTTATGGAGATATATACTCCAGGATATATACTCATCTTTCTCCAAATGCCAAGGTGGACGGACTTTGCTGTGGCGACCATTCGATTGCGTCTATACCTACAGACTGGTGATGGAAAGTGGTGTCACCAGTAAGAGAGTGTTGGCATTACGTGTAACCTGTGTGCTGAGCATATTTTTAAATAAAGGCAAACCGAACTAAAAATATTAAATAATAAATAATCCCCGAAGTTGGAAAGGCTTGTCTAGCAATAAGCAGGTATCGAAATGCATAGTCTAGAAACCAATAATTTGTTCGTTACTAACAAATACTGATTTCGGCTAAGATTCAAACTTAGTATCGAAAACTCGATAGACAGTACTTAATTTAGTCAAGTACTGAGTTACATGGTACGTATATACTATATAGTAACAGTTCTTAACTTATATGTTGTGTTATTTACGAAACAATAATTTGTCCATATGAGCTTAAAATAATTCCATGATGCGAAAATGAACGATTGTATTGTGGAAGTTTTGCTGGTCTGCAAATTGGACACGTTATATTTGTTATCTGTAAATTACATTTTATATTAAATGCGAACGCTATTTACGAAGGGCTTGATAAAGTTATGTGGAGAAGGAAACTAATACTAACATTTTGTAGAAAAAATGCTCTTTTATAATATTTATCTCGCTATTAATCTTGTAGGTATATTACTTATCGTTATTAAATATTAGTGAAAAACGATCAGATATAATAACTTTAATTAATCATAGACAAGCAAAACAATTTTTTCATTTTTGTCTATTAGTATTGTGTTGTATGGGGTATGGTCGGCTGTCGGTTGGTAGTAAACTCATTTATTTATACATACATACGTTAATAGTTACAACGGTAATTTTATACGGGTATCTAAATGTTACCTCTTGGTGAAGAGTTTTTAAAACGTGTTTTTTTATAAAATGCATTAAGTGTTTAATATGTTTATTAAAAATAAACAATTTATTGCCTTAGTTGTATGTTATGCGAATCGTTATTTATAACCAGATTAGATTGTTCTTCAGAACAGATTTGGTATTTTTAATTGTGTTTAGTAAATGAAATAATGCGACGTTTTGAAAATAATGCAATAATTGAATTTTGCCATTTGAAAATACTTAGACTTACTTTTAGATCGAAGTCCCAAGGAAACCTTCATGGTAATGTTTTTAAACTCGATGTCAACGGTAGTCGGCGGAGGCATATTAATTTGCAGAATTCTGCATTCATTGTGCTCTTTGCCACGCACTTTCTGCCCAAGACCCTGTAGCACAGCCAAAGCGTTTGCCATTTTCACACTTTTCAATAAACGGGGCTAAAATCTTAGAACATTACAAGAAACCAGCACGATGTAAAACACTCGTAGTCACAGTTCTGTTTTAATTACTTTAAAAGATGTGATAACTAGCGCTCTAATAATTAAAAAGCTAACACAAAACGCACGCGTTTAATTTTCGTCTGAAATCACTGATAACCATTAGCTTTGTTCAAATAAGACTCATTAAAATTGTAACAATCAAAGTAAAGCATATGCGCTACTAAATCGAATGATATAGCCCCTTATTATTTCGTAATTAAATCATTAAATTGCTAAATAACAGACAACATTGCTTTCGCGTAAAGTATGTTGCGGTTAAATCGCGGCGCGGTCGATGTGCGTAGTGGCGCGGTGTTGCTTTCGGACTGAATTATTAACTGGCCACGTGTGTTACAAATTGATGCAACTGCGAACCAATTTGTTTTCTATTTCTAATAATGAGCTGTGTAGTATCACCTGGTTAAAAACAAGCCAGTATTTAATATTCCACGAAAAAGTTAAGCATAAATAAAAAAAAATCTCTAACCGGCCAATTATAAACTAAAAACGTATTTATTTACATTAATAAATTAACTTATTCATGCAGAAATTACTCACTGTTGCATAATTAAAGAGTATGTTACTATAGTCACTACAACTACAAAACTTCTAAGAAAGAAACAAGCTAGGTAATCGAATAATTTTTATCCCATTCACCTTTGACTTGAATTAATAATTTAAAACGCAATCTCGTTGCACTTGTCGGTTGAATGTTTCGATTGTCTCCTGTAACCTTATATTTATTTTCTTCACTACCGTTAAAAATGTGTTACGAGGTTACGTTTCTACAATATTCTGGTGCTTCCAGAATATTGTAGGAACATGTAGTCGTTGTGGGATAGCAAACCCAAAACGAATTTTTTTTTTCATTTACACTTTGTGAATATATTAAAATTGTTGTCAAAATATTTTTTTAAACTATTTTTCTATTTTTGATTTACTGCAGCATTTAGATTTCTTGTTCAGAAGATCAGAAATTTTATAATGAAGTATATCCTTTGAATAATTTTTTTTCCTTAAAATAAATGAAAGTTGAAAATATTGAACTAACATTTTATTTAAATTGGTTACATATCAAGTAAAAGAAGACTCGATGAGAAAAAAAGCCTAAAATTAACACGTCCTCAGTCCCGTTATGAAGTCTTGTACGAAATATCCAGCCTGATCCAATCGAAGCGGCTATAAATATTATAATATATTGCAATGCGGTCAGAGTGACTATGTTGAAAGACGAGTAAATGTTGGTTTACTTTACGAGTATTTTCGGAAAATTTTATATATATTTTGCACCGAGGATGGAAGGCTGTGGCAGTTCATGACACATGGTGACTGCGGCCTGCTGCCAAAGTAAATGCACTTTAACGGTAGGCAAGATTTCGGTCGTGTGAGACGCTCATAGCGGACGGGAAGACAATTTAAAGTAAAGGTTCCAATGTGTGCGCGGGTAATCCGTCAGATGATGTTTAGCAGAAGACTTGGAGGGTGTATTAAGTATAAGTGAAGCGAGACTGACAGTTAGATGCTCGCTTAGAAGTAAGTATAATGTCATAGGCCGCAAGTACGACAAGTTGATATTAATGTGTCCACCAAGAAATGCAAGGTACTATTTTGAAGTTTTGTTTCTGATAATGACGTCTGTAACTTTTGCAGTAGTGGTTCGGTATTTTCGTTCTGGCACTTATTGAGATTGTTAATACCTCATTTATATGGTAGATATTCTGAAGCTGCCACCACTAATAAGTTTCCCTTCTGCCCACTTTAGTATATATGCCTATTACAAATACACCTTCACCCTTTAAGATCTGTGGTGCCAATATGACATTTTTTATTTGAAAAATAAACATTTTGTTGACTTTTCAAAAGTTTTTAATATAGTTGACTTTGATATCCTTCTCTCCTTCCTCACATACTTAACATTTTGAACTCCAGCCTTGGAATGGTATTCAAGTTACCTCTGCGGTCTGTCTAATTAGTATTCCACGGCATAATAGTTAACTCTTTAGCTAATCCTTTACTGTTCAAGCTATATTGCTCCGGAGGTTTTACTCGAAGATATTTATGAATGGACCAAACAAAAACGCATGCGAGAATATTATTTGAAGAGAAAAAAGATCGGACAAATTGTACTCATTATTTCTTTATGTGGTAAATATTAAATGCGAATATTTATGTAATTGTGTAATTACATATATATTATGAATGTGTTTATATTTAAATTTATTTGTAGTTTATAGTATATTTTGATTAAGTTATGTTCATATTAGTGTATCATGTATTCGTATTAAATGTTATTTGTTACGTCGCGAACATAAAAACTTAAATTATACGCGACATATTCCGTTAATAATAGTTGCATTTCAAATGTGTAGTGTTCGCGTAAATACAAGAAATCGTCTTCGCGAATAGCCCCAACAAACAAACAGATAGTCAGAAAAATATTTTAGAAACGTGTTTTTGTGTTTAGTAGCTAAATGCCATGCCAATAATTATGAGCTTAGAAAAAGACTATTTTGAAATCACAGACGGACACTTAGATTTTATATGTACAGATAATAACTCTTTCTAAGCTTATTAGTTTTACAAAAGTTAAAGTTTTAAGTAAATTATGATATTTTGACACACCGCGCTCCAATCATCTAGAAAGTGTGGTTTTGCAGCGCACGTGTCGTTTCCATTAGAATATAAATATATTTATTCATTACACTTATGTGGTTTATGTTTGCATGAAAAGGTAAGGTCCTTTGTGTATGCGCGGGGGGCAAACATCACGCCTTGGCAATCATCTCGCAATAAGAAATTTAGGTCAGGCCCCAGGTAGAGGCTGGTTCTGTTTAGTTACGAAGGACCAGCGGATTTGCAAGTCACAATCCGTCAGGAGAAGCGCGGATAAGTGCACACCATTCCCGCTGCGTGTCGAATTATTCGACATAACACTAATAGCCATTTCGCCGAGTCCAATTATTATTTTCTAATATTAACTCAAATGTATGAGGTTATCGGTATTTTAATATAACCAGATTGCAATTTTAGTTTCTTTATGCCACCGTCATCTAAATTCGCGTACCTGTTTCTTACAGTCAACCGTGTGTTAATAAGCTCTTAAACAATTTTTACAATAAGCAGTTTAATAGTGCTTTGTTTCGTTCAATAATTTGTAACTTTCAATCATAATAATCAAGATGTTAGTTTCTCATTGAGCTGTGTTATAAATCAATTAAAGTATCATAGAATCAATTACATAAAACAACGAGTATTTTAAGCAAAGAACGAGGGTAAAGTGTCACCGCGCGCATCATCTTCACGGTTGTTCGCTTAAATGATCCGCGAAAGTCGCGTGCATGGTTTGCTGTCCAATAGAGTTAACAGTTTAGAAGATTTGTATAAGAATAACAAAGATGCCTACATTATGCGCAGCGTATAAGGCGCAAGTTCGGTCCCGCGTGGGACCGAACTTGCGTTGTGCAAAGCGGCTCGAATTGTGGACGACCAAGCTCTCTCTGATCGGCTTGATCCTTTGGCCTTGCAAAGAGATGTTCCTTTTACCACGGGGAATGTTCTGTGGGACTGTTAGGATTGATCCCGGTCGCTGAGCTTCACCATCGTATATCGTGACAGAATTACAAGTTCCATCAACACCACCTAGATGGTTGGCGTTCCACCAAAGTGCATTTTAGTCGAAGTTATCTGCCACGCACTTCGACTTTGTGGAATCAGCTGTCGCCAGCGGTATTTTCGAACAGTTACGACTTAGGGGCCTTCAAGAAAAGAGCCCTTAAAGGCCGGCAGCGCATCATTAGCTCCTTGGTGTTGCGGATGTTCGTGGGCGTCGGTGATCACTTACCATCAGGTGAGCCGCATGCTCGTTTGCTCGGGACGCGAACCGGAACGATGCTCCAATGTACCCAGCTCATTTTCAAAATCAGAGGTACGGGAAATAATTTTGGACGAAATAAAAATGAGTCAGAAAAAAACAAGATTTAAAATCTTGTTTTTTCCAACGTTAAAAGGATGTATTAATCAGGAAATCTTTAAATTCCACGATTCATAGTCATTTATCAACAGCAAATTTGAAGAATTTAAAGTAGCATACATGGAGCACAAAGGCACTGTGAAGAGTTTGGTAAACTGTGGTGGACTGTTGTGGTGGTGGATTGTGACGAGATGCGATCTAAGGATCTATCTTCTTTAACTTATCGTGTTTAAGTATCTTAATTTGTTTATTTTACTGTCGATTGATATATTTGTTCCCTGTTGATCGGATAGATGGCGCTAGGTGTATTTCACATCGCACCATCATCTCGTTGCTTCCATGTCGATATACCTGCTTTAAGCTGACCTGAAGTTGTTCTTGTTAAAGTGTTGTGTGAATGAAGATAAATAAAGATGTAAAAGTAGTGTGTGTTTAACTTAGGTGTAGCCATGGTCCGACGATCCGGATGAAGTGTAAGTAGTACAGTGCAAATGTAAATGTGACTCAAGTGACTGTTGCTTAAAGCAAACGGTGACAAAAACTTAGAATAATTTCTTAATTCATAGATTCTAAGGTGATAAATAAAGACTTATATTATAACTTCGCGGCAGTGACATTGACTTAGAAATATTTCTATTCACGGACTTAGAGCAATTTATCATAGTTTCTGACAATGATTCAAGACCTGCAATTACTTGAGTTTAACTTAATATTTGAGAGATCTTTGGATAATTGAACTGTGCTATTCACTAGTGATATTCAATACCAACGTAACTTGTTTACACGTATATTCGGGTTGAATTCTATACACAATGGCGGAAGATATAAAAACTCCTATTGCGAAACTTTATTGCGATTATTCCGGCAAAATTACAAGAATACTTTCTAATGCAAAAAAATGCGCAAAGATTAAAATAACAAAAGGCTATTTAGAGACTCGCCTGGAAACGCTGAACAGTTACTGGGATAAATACACAAAAACTTACGATTTCTTTTCGGTGTCTACTACAAAGGAGCAATTAAAGTGTTATGGCCTTGATTTTGTACAGAATTATGAAATAACTGAAGAAGCTTATTTATAACTTAAAGACTGGTTAAAAGATCATATGTATGATTTTTAAAATGAAGGGGGTTTAGACTCAATGTCAGGATCTTCTCAACTTAGACCAAAGCTTCCACCAATGCCGATACCTACTTTTGCTGATGAGTACAGTGGATGAGTTTTCGAGATTTATCTATTTCCCTGATACACAACGATGACAGTCTCTCTAAGATTGAAAAACATCATTATCTGAAAGCAAGCTTATCAGGAGAAGCAGAACTACTACTCAGAAATTATTCCCTCACGGAAGCTAATTATGATGATGCGTGGAAAAAGTTGCAAGAAAGATTCGAAAGTAAAAGAGTCATTGTTAACAATATACTTAACCGTTTATTAAATCAGACGAAAATGACCTCTGAATCCCTAAAGGGCGTAAAGTATTTGCTAGATACTACAAGCCAATGCCTCACTTCTCTTAAAAATCTAGAAATAGACACATCGTACTGGGATGCAATTGTTGTTCTTATTGTTGTCGCAAAGTTAGACATGGAATCACACAAACTTTGGGAACAATCATTAGAGAAGTCTACAGATATCCCAAAATATGATGAACTGGCTTCCTTCCTAGAGAAAAGATTTAGAACAATGGAGATGATAAATATAACACAAATTACAGAACCACTATGTTTGCCACTGCAAGAATTTTGCTTCACTGACTGTCACTGATCGACAGAATTTCATCAAGAATAACAATATCTGTTATAATTGCCTTGTTAAGGGTCACTCCGTGAATAACTGCAGACAAAGTACAACATACAAAAAATGTGGTCGACGACATCACACTTTGCTGCATTATACAAACGCTAAAAGAACGAATGCCCTTGAAAATATTGACAAAAACTCAAATCAGAATAACACAACGGCGAATACTACTTGTAACCTCAGTGTAAATACCGTTGTAACAAAGGATGAGCAAGTTATTTTAGCTACAGCTGAAATAGCTGTTGAATCATTTACATGTTCAGAGCTCTGGTTGATCAAGACTCGCAGGGTTCATTTATCTCTGAAGCAGCCACACAATTGTTGAATCTTGACCGAATACCTGTTATTTGAAAAATATTGTTGAAAATCTTTGTCCTGATTTGAAACAACTTCACGCTGCAGCTCGAATGGAGGGAAAGGAACTACATTACAAGTTTGTCTGGATTCGCGGTGACAGAATTTATATTCGTAAATCTGAAGTCACCAGTTCTATATTAATATAGGTGTACCAGGATCTGATGGCAAAAAGGGAAAAAAGAAATTGACGCTAGCAATACTGGGGAAATTGGAGTAAAACGTTTTGATACTTTTTTTTCCTTATAGCGGCTGATTCTGTGTGTGATACATGCAAATATAAAAATTTATCCAATGATCAAGGATAATTTTTGAAAATCTTACTGTGGTGAATGTGGGATTCGAAATTTAGTTGAAAACTCTAATTACTCTGTTCATGAGTTTATTAATTAATTATAGGCTATCAGAACTTGAAAATGGTTCCAAATACTATATAATACAAGTCTTCATCGGAAAAGGAAGACGAGGAAGACCCAGTATTTATGATAAACCTTTCCTCCTGCATCTCAATTAATCGGTCATGTTCTATGAACTGGTTTTCAATTTTTTTACATGTTCACAAGATTTTCGCCATTCATCGATCCCTATTTGAGAGAAAGCTTCTTCTGTTAAAGATTTTATATCACTTGCAGGTCTATTGACGTTTTTACCCGCAACTTTTTGTTTCATTATTCCCCAGATTAATTCTATGGGGTTTAGCGTACAATGATACGGTGGGAGCCTCAAGACTTCGTGGCCGTGTGATTTTAAGTCTCATCTATCAGATATTTAGGTTCAGACTTATGATTTTTCACTGCTTCCAGTAAATTTCCATTAACGCCAATTATTGTCGTAAGGGATATTGTTTGATTGACCCCATTCTTTTATAACAGCAATACGGTCGTCTTGTGTAGGCGGTTTGTTTAATTGTACAGAATGGTACTTGGCGTTGTCCATGACAATTAGAGAAGGTTTTGTAAGGTTGGGAATCAACTTCTCCGTAACCCATTTTGTAAAGTTATCTTTATTCATATCATGGTGGTATTCAGCAGATGTACTCTTCGACCTATACACCAAACAACAGTTTGGCACAAAACCAGTTTCTCCACCAGCATGTACAATGATCCATCTAGGCCCTGCCGAAATACTTTTAGATGGGCCTGCAATATCTTTATTTTGCCAGCATTTGTTCACTGAACATGAACCGTGTATGTTAGTTTCCATCTAAATAAACCACATCTTATCATCGGCTTCTCGATTCTTTTGCATACGCTTCAAATACTTGAATCTGTGTATCTTAATAATCCTTTTTGGTTGGCACTTCACGAATTCGAATCCGATGTCTTTCAAAATAAGTCTGAAGACAAAATAAGATTGTTATTTATAGATTACTATCTTTTTAGATTATATTCAAACTGAAAGAAAATGAAATTCATTTTTGTTACCTTAATGATTCTCTTCCTCCATTGAAATTGATTTCCTCCCGAAGAATTTTTAGCAATTTCATGACAGTGGGTATTTCTTTTCGTACAGTGTAAAACTCATTTATTTTGTTTCTGATCAATTCTAAATCAAAACTATCCAAGTTTATTTTTTTTTGCTACTTTTCCTCTTTTTACCGGGCGTACTAAATACGCCTCTGTTAGATCTGCCTTCAGCAACACTTCGTCTTATGGTAGTATTAGAAACCCCTGAAATAAACCAAAGATTAGTATACATTATATAATACACACGAAAAATGCAATAAACCAAAGTATCAAGAGGTGTCATTCCTACTAACCAGTCAACGCTTGCACATGGCACAATATCGATGATTGTGTTCGTTCTGCACCTTGTTCATCGAGTATTATTTGATAAACATCGAAACCAATATTTCTTGTTTGCGATCGAAGAGGTTTCTTCGACATTTTCACCACTTTTTTTCACCACAAATTTAAAGCCAAACCAAAAACAATTCCTCGAAATTTCAGTTGACAAATGACATTTTTTTTGTTGCCATATGAAAATCGATATTTTTAAACTTTTTTTTGCCATCAGGTCCTGGTAGACTTGACTTGACGTAGCTCTTTGGTTTTTGTGAGCTTTTTTCTACGCATTTTCTTTTGTTTAAATTCGCTTCGCTTAAATATTTATTTTTAAAATGTCCGTTGCTTAAAAACTAAGACAATAGACGTGAATAATAAAATATCTTGTTACAACTACGATATTATAATCGGGGAGACTTGGCTTAACGACAATGTTTTTGTCTCCGAAATTTTTTATCCGCAGTACGTGGTTTATAGACATCTGTCCATCCTCTGTCACCATCATCTGTCATGTCTATAAAACACGTACAAAACATTCGGATTTGGTTGTAAGAAGTCTATCGGGGGATGAGTCTTAATTGCAGTTGCTAAACATTTGAATTCTAGACGGATGTACAACTTTGAGAGTAACTGTGAGGATGTTTGGGTGGTAATAGACTATGCTATTAACTCAAGGGTAAACCATTTATATTTATGTTCTGTATATCTTCCTTCAATCCCCGCTCAATCTGATAGTACTAAATCTTATCCAAAATACTAATGAAATATTAGACAGTAATGTGTGGTGGGTGTAACAACTAGGGACAGACGTCAATCAAACACCGGAATGCGCAGCTGAACTGGTTTATTGGTTGCTTACAATAGCGTAAATCACACGATGTCAAATTACCCACATACTTTATTACACTTTCCCTCTTCAATAATTTTTCTTGTTGTGATTAAATATTCTTAACGCTCGCGAAGATGCGTCGGGCGCGGGTTGCGACGTCGACGGTGAACGAGCAGTCGTAAAGACGGGGTGCGCCCTAACAATTCTGCAGTATCTCGATCTTCCGGCTGCTCGATCACCAACGACGTCGGCCCACCGAACGCGTCTTCGAAATACTCACCATCGTCATCGCTACAGACCACATCAGTTTCTCTATTTCCATAATCCTTACCGCCACCTCCTAATGTATCCCTTGTGCGTGATAAGGAATACCGGTTCTTTTTTATCGGAATCATTTGGCCCTGATTGGGTGATGCCTTCGCTATTCAATATCCTTGACGACATTAACTTTCTAAGAGACTAGACCGGTTTTGCCCACTACTTTTCCTTCAGCCCATTTTTCTTCCCTCGCTGAATAATCGCGTGCAAGCACAGAGTCGCCGTCATGATGGTCGCGATGCTTACCTCCGGCTGACGGCCGCTGATGTTACTGCTGCTGCAACGTCCGGGCGCAGCGCGTCCAGGCGCCCGCGCAGCCGGCGTCCAAGCAGCGCCACCGCCGGGGAAACACCCGTACAGGAGTGTTCACAATTACGATATTGAAATAGGAAAATACTAATAGCCTGAGATGCACTTTTATTTTCGTTAACTGCTCTCTTACCAAATTTTTTTAATGTTTCCGCAGCGCCATTACCTTGTGATCTGTAAGGTGACGTGGTCACATGTTTAATACAGTTATTTATACAATAGCCACTAAATTCATGTGACAGAAACGGTGAACTGTTGACCGTGGCGAGTTGCGCAGGAAGACCGAATCTCGCGAAGATGGCTCTAAAAGCTGATATTGTCTATTCTGCATTCGTACTATTCATAGCGGGCACTTCAATCCATTTTGAATGGACGTCAACAGTAATTAGGTACTTTATAATTTTATTTTCGCCTAGGTGACCACTATGAATTTCGTCTAATACCCGGGGATGTAAAATCGGTGGTATAATATATCTATATTTATAAATAAATATAGATATTATACACTTAATTGGTTGTATGCTTTATAAAGCAAACAACCAAGATTAAGTGTTATTTGTTCTTTGTACGCTAAATAAAGCTTTTATTCCTCGCACTTCGCTCCGGTAGGCCATCCGATCATTACATAACCCACAATTTTACACAACAAATGATATTTTTGGGTTACGTGACCAATTTCTTTGACATTTACAGGCAAGTCACTGACGCCGTCGGGCGCCGCTCGTGTGGCAAGGGTAAACGAGATAAGACATCGGGAGACCCATTATCTTTAGAAGTCACAAATTCTACCGAAAAATCGTACGCGGGCAGACGCGCAGCTAACGGCTTGCATGTTTTTTTTTTTTTTTTTTATATAGAAGAAGGGGGCAAACGAGCGTGCGGCTCACCTGATGGTAAGTGATCACCGACGCCCACGAACATCCACAACACCAGAGGAGCTACAGATGCGCTGCCGGCCTTTAAGGAAGGAATAAGCTCTTTTCTTGAAGGTCCCTAAGTCGTAACTATTCGGAAATACTGCTGGCGACAGCTGATTCCACAAAGTCGAAGTGCGTGGCAGAAAACTTCGATTAAAACGCACTGTGGTGGAATGCCAACCATCTAGGTGGTATCGATGGAACTTCGAATTCAGTCGCGATGTACGATGGTGAAACTCAGCAGCTGGGATCAATCCGAACAGTTCCTCAGAACATTCCCCGTGGAAAATTTTGTAAAAAATGCAAAGAGAAGCAACATCTCTTCGCAAGGCCAAAGGATCAAGCCGATCAGAGAGAGCTTGGTCGCCGACAATTCGAGCCGCTCGACGTTGGATGCGGTCAAATGGAAGGAGTTGGTACTGGGGTGCCCCTGCCCAGAGATGAGAACAGTATTCCATGTGGGGCCGAACTTGCGCCTTATAAAGTTGCAAACGGTGGACCGGCATGAAATACTGTCCCGCTCTACAGAGCACACCAAGCTTTTTGGAGGCCAATTTGGCCTTTCCCTCCAAGTGACCACGGAACTGAACGTCGCTCGATATATCAACGCCAAGGATTCTGATACTGGCTGAGGCAATAAGGGGAATGTTCTCAAAAAGAGGAGAAACGACAAAGGATTCTTTTTAGCGGTGAACGCGCAAACCTGTGTCTTTTGGGGTTGAATAGGACCAAATTACGTCGACCCCAATCCGAGACTTTGAATAACAAGGTCTCGACTTCAGACACAAGTTTGTTCCGGCACTCGTCGACGTGTTCCCGAGAAATATTCGCACGGCCTGTATATAGGGCATCACCTGTGTTGTCGTCTGCATAGCAATGAATGCTACTGATTTGTAGCATGTCGTTGATATGCAGAAGGAACAGAGTGGGAGATAGCACACAGCCTTGTGGAACACCAGCATTCACGGGTTTGGGGTCCGAGCATGCACCGTCGACAACAACCTTGATGCTCCGATCCGTGAGGAAGCTGGTGACCCAGTTGCACAATCTCTCAGGAACCCCGTAAGATGAAAGCTTTGAAATAAGCGCTTTATGCCAAACCCTATCAAATGCTTTCGCTACGTCCAGACTAACCGCCAAAGCCTCCCCCTTAAACTCAACTGCTTCTGCCCATCGGTGAGTCAGGTAAACTAGAAGATCACCAGCTGATCGTCCGCGACGGAAACCGTACTGTTGGTCACTGATCAGCTGGTGTTCCTCCAGGTACCTCAGGAGCTGGGTGTTGATGAGTGACTCCATTATTTTAGATAACAAGGGGGTGATGGCAATAGGCCTGTAGTTGGACGGATCAGAGCGGTCGCCTTTTTCGGTATTGATGCACAAATGCTGTCTTCCAAGATTCCGGGACGACGCCTGAAGAGTAGGAGTGCCGGAAAAGACGCGTGAGAACCGGTGCCAACTCAGGGCACACATCCTCAGCACAATTGGAGGGATTCCGTCCGGCCCACTCGACTTATGAATGTCCAGGAGCGGAGTGCCTTTCGCACTGAGCTCTGCAGAAACTGAATTTCCGGCATGGAGCACTTACACCACGGGATGGTAGGTGGAGAGTTTCCCCGGTCATCAAGAGTCGAGTTGGATGCAAAAAGAGAGCCCAAGAGATCGGCTTTCTCTTTTGCAGTATGGGCCAGCGAATCATCCTCCTTGTGTAGAGATGGGAGAGATGGCTGACAGAAATTCCCTGGACAGCCTTGGCGAGAGACCAGAATGCGCGGGATCCCGATGGGAGGCGAACTAGTCTCTCGCCAATTCTGCCAATGTGCTTTAACTTTGCCGCAGCGATAACTCTTTGAAGGACCTGGAGGCAGAGTTGTACTCGTTTTAAGAGCACTGGTTTTGCATCCCGAGACGCCGATGCATCGGCCCAGGCCTGGTAGCACTTCCGCTTTCGGCGTGACGCTATTTTGCAGGTGCGACCAAACCAAGGCTGGGATTTACCTCCGACAGGCACTGCAGAGAACGGAATAAAAGTTCCATTCCTGAAGTACCACATCGGTGACAGAATCTGCAACGACGTTGGGATCATCCAGCGAGAAGCAAACCTGCCCCATGGGTAGGAAGCAAAGAAAGACCGCATTCCATCCCAATCTGCCGACCTATAGTGCCACACACGGCGGAACCCCGCAGATCGCGTTCGGGATCGGCGCGCGATAGGTACTACACTCCGGATCAGACAGTGGTCCGACGAGCCAAGAGGGCATCGACTGAGACCAAATATCCGTCCGGGTGTGAGGTCAGCAAAAGGTCCAACAGGGAAGGTGTATGACCTTCCACGTCTGGGATCCGCGTCGGCGAGGTTACCAGTTGTGTCAGGCCATATGCTAATGCAAAGTCGTGAACAGATCTCCCCGCATGATCGGTTATGCGAGAACCGAGCCAATCGGTGTGGTGGGCATTAAAATCGCCGAGAATCACGATCTCTGCGGATGGGATCTGTTGTAGCACGGAATCTGTAGCCATTTGGATGTGGTCGATGAGTCGGTCAGTTACGGTATTACCGCTATGGGACCTGTAAAGGCACGCATAGACGCGCGGATGGTCGTCGCTGTCGATGCGCAGCCAAAGGTAGAAAGGTCCAAACCTTCAAGACTACCGAGGCGTCGAGAACAGATATCATCTCTGACGTATACGCAAACTCCGGCACGGGGCACAAAGGAGTGTTTCAGTTTGTACCCCGGGTAATGGAGATAAGAGGTATCAGCCGGAGACGATATCTGAGTCTCTGTAAGAAAAAGCAAGGCCGGCTTCGCCGTTTCAAGATGGTAATGAACGGCGCTAAGGTTCGAGTGGAGTCCCCTGATATTGCAGAAATCCACGGCGAGCGCGGTAGGGGATGCCATAGTTTCTTTGCTGCGTTTGCCTCGAGCAGGAAAGAAAGAGAGCGGAATATTGCCCCCCCCAGAATACGCGGGGCAGACTGAGCATCCACGATTAGGTAGCGTAGGAAAGCCTGAACGTGGATGCTCAGTGAGG
The DNA here is from genome assembly GCA_029286595.1 of Bhutanitis thaidina. Taxonomy (NCBI): domain Eukaryota; kingdom Metazoa; phylum Arthropoda; class Insecta; order Lepidoptera; family Papilionidae; genus Bhutanitis; species Bhutanitis thaidina. The sequence goes on from JAGSMS010000022.1 coordinate 4,635,764, forward strand.
GATTCTCCAGAACCGTAGGTACTGGTACCCTCCTGGGGTAGCTCAAAATTATATACCGCTACCATATTTGGGGAGGGGGGAGGGGGGAGAGGGCCTCCGGTTACCTCACTCACCGCACGAAACGCAGAAGCACAAGATGCCTCTACTTCACGCCGGTATTCTGCGAGGCCGTGGTACTTATCCGGACGAGCCGGCCCATTCCTGCGACAGCAAAAGCCGCCGCTTGGCTCTGTGTTTGGAGTATACTTCTTACACCTAGCAATACGAACCGCCTTCCGCATAAATGTTGGTGGCGTTTAGTAACACTATAAAATATCGCCAGCGCTTCTTTATTCAGTTGGCTGTAATTAAGTTCGGCGCTATTCGGTGTTCGTGAAACGCAACTGATCAATCCGCTGCCGCATGCAGCCGCCCTTGCTCGTAGTGGACTAGCACCCGGTCCCTCGTTAATACACATTTGGCCTCTGCACTGAAACTCCCATTCCCGACTCAGACCCTTTTCAACAGTGCATACAGAGGATGTAAGAGTATACTTAAATTCTGAATAAATTTTCCGTAGTAATTTAATAAACCGAGAAAACGATAGTAGGGGTTGGCGAGTCTAAAATGCCCTCCAGCTTTTTTGGATTCGGGTGTAACCCTTCTTTATCACTTATAAAGACGAGGAACTTAACACTGGGCTGTAAAAAAACTTTTATTTTTCATTTTGACAGTTAAACCCATAATGTGCAACTGTTCAATTACAGCTCTTAAAATTTTTAAATGCAATTCTTTACTCGGGCCTGTAACACAAATGTCATCTATAAATACAACTGTTCCCGGTATGCCTCGAGGCGTATCTTCCATAAGTTTTTGAATTTTTGTCCGGGATACAAGATAAACCAAAAGGCGTGCGGCGATATACGAAGGTTCCTACATGAGTAGTAATAGCGTAGGTATGAATGCTTCAAGTCTATTTTTGAACATTCTACTCCACCCCTGAGAGAAGCCAATCGTTCTTCCATCCTTGACAAGGGGGCGTAGTCTCGTTTTAATTTAGGATTAATAGTGATTTTGTAGTTGCAAATTCGTATATCGCTGAACTCCTTAATAACCGGTCCGACCCGACCGAGTGATGGACACGGTAGATAGTGCCCTCTCGCTCGAGCCGCTCGAGCTCTCGCTCTACCCGAACGCGCAGCGCCAACGGTACGGTTCTCCCCCGCACGTACACAGGTTCGTTATCCGTTACCTGTAATTGAATGGTTTTTTTAACAGTCCCCAGTGTATTCGAAAATATCGTCTATAATTTCATTAAAGTTAATTTGTCTTATATTTAGAGTGCGAATCCACTCTCGACCCAACAGAGGACATTCACCGTTTTTTATTACATAGAGTTGTAAATTATTAACCCCTGTTTCTCCGAGCTGTACATCGACCCAAACATAGCCTACAGACTCGATTCGCAACCCGGAGTAGCATCGTAAAATAAGTTTGTCAAAATGCAATTGATTATTCTTAAAGTTCTGTTTATAAAAATGATCATTAATGGCTGATATCCGACTCCCAGTAACTACTTCGGACTCCGTACAAATATCGTCCATATATAGCCACTATAGTGTTACTTTAGATAAGTAATAGATCTGAATAATATTAATATTCATTTAACTTTACTAGACTGTATCTACTGGCTTTCCGTGGGCCTTTAAGTAAGGTGGCATATGCCTTTTTTTTGAAAGATTTTTATGAAAAAACGTCGGTAATCCTTAATAAACCATTAAATAAATCAGCTAATGCAGTATCATTTTGGCGTCTTATAAATACAAGTTAAAAAAGTAGAAATTTTCAACTTCGTTTTATTATATATAACACAACGACCTCCTTTCAAAACAGATTCGGAAAATTAATTCGGAAGGATTATAGATACATCGTAATATAAATTTCTACGCTTTATGGGTTTTTGGTTTTTAAATAAAATCATTATCTTAAATTCATGAGAGTTACCATTTAAATTTTTCAGAATATATAGAATAATCGTGTATATACTATTATTTAGAAATACTAGAGTGTATAGCTAAATAATAAGCGTAACTTTTGAATGGAGTGGATTGTTGTGATGTTCTGCTATTTTATATTTTATTTATACACAAAATTTATAGATTCTGATACTCACTCATAATCACCAAGGCCCTTAAATGTAATTGTCGTTTTCTGGATTTAACGTTACAAGAATTAAATATCCGGATAAATTAAAATAAGTTTTTAAGCACAAATCAGGAAATTCAATGGAATAAAAGCTATAAATGTTATATTATAGTTTTTCTTTCTCATTTACATAATAAAAACATGTATTCTTTACATTTATGAAAAAGGAGGAAAATTTGTATTTTGATTACATTGTGAAAACAATACGTTTTCAGTAGGTACAGATCTACTAAATCACAATAATTAGACAAATATAGGCTTATTCGCTTCTTTATAGGCGTGCGCTGACCCATCGTTTTTTTGACATAAATGAATAATGTATATATATGGGTAAGCTTTCACGACCATATACCCAATACTGGGATGGTCAGAGGTGTAGAAGTTTTCAGTTTTTTCTATTTCCACCAGATCTTATTTGGGACAACGTGTTTGGGACACGTGGTGAGCCTCTCGCCATGTTAGTGTCCAACAAGTGTGTAAGTAAGTGGCAACAAAGTCATTGACACGAGCCTTCCACACTGGGGATCGAATTCAAGGCGCCAGATTCTCGAATTCGGAAGCAGATCCCCTAACCACAACTTCAAAATTATTGGGTTTCAACAGTGCTATGAAAAGATTATAAAATATACTATAATTAAGTTTTTGGTTAAAAATACAAGCTGATATAGAGATGTATTTAATATTTTTTTTTATATCTGTAAATGAATTTATCGTTACGGAAATTTATTGAAGATAAAATTTTCTTTTAATTTTGATCACCTCAAGTCTATCTATTTTTGTCATATAGACTTTCATTCTAAGAAGACTTCAATTCTGTACATATTTATATTTTTAAAAACTAAAATTATAAAACATATTCAGTCTCAGTCTCACTCAAATTCAGTCAATTACGTCATAGGACTTTTAATTTTAGATCTTTATATTTTCGTTGCATAGGCTTTTATTCTGAGTGCACTTTAAGGCTTCACATTTTCATTGTACAGACTTTTATTCTAAGAACACTTCGAGTCTCTACTTTTAGTCGTATAGAGTTTCATTATTGTATTTTTTAAAGTATAGCAAGTGGAGTCATGACGAATACTTCTTTTGCATCCCACCTGCGTCACTAAAATTGCTAATAAAGATTTAATGAGTTTCCTTTGTGACGTGAAGTTTGCATAGTGAAAATTATATCAATTGCTTCTTTTTATTACTTAGTTCGAAGGAGAGATCACGGTGTCTTCGACGAGTGCATTCAGAATTGTGCAAAAAGACTTTAATTTTCATGTTGAGGACAATGAGAACAAAAAGGCCAACTACACTGATGCAACAAAGTGATATATTTTAATAACAAGTCGAGACGAGTGTAATTTTTATGCATTTTGATCATGCGAAATGAGACATCGATTAATATTCCTGTAATACATATAAGCGAGACATTCTGTTATCGAATTATTTTACATTTTTGGCTCGCCAACTGTCTGGATGTCTCCCCGATAGACAAATAGTGATTTGAGGAAGCACGTTTCGCTGAGTTTTAGATTAAGAAGATTTAGGAGATAGGCGTGAGTCTGATATGTTTTAGAATTATTAATTTTATGTCAGAGTATGAGACCATAATGCATACCTATCAAGGTAGTAATCATACTAATATGGTCTCTTGCTTCCGCCTGAGTTCTAAGGTAGTGAGGTCGGTCTATCACAAACAAGGAATAAAAGATTTCAAGGTATAGATTGAACGGTACGAAACCGTTTTCAGTCGATAATATTTTATAATTTAAATCTACTCCTCGAATGCATTATGGCAACACATGCGCACAACCACGTATCGGTTCTCATATAGCTTGCTTGAAATAAAAAAAAATATTTAATATAAATTTTATTAGATATAAATGTAGGCATGATCAAACCTGATTGCGGTTAAATAAAATAATTGAAGTTTTATTAATAAACGATGCCGAGTTTTTGTGGTATGTAAAAAGACTGTCTTGTTTTTTTTTTTTTATATCTGTAAATGAATTTATCGTTACGGAAATTTATTGAAGATAAAATTTTCTTTTAATTTTGATCACCTCAAGTCTATCTATTTTTGTCATATAGACTTTCATTCTAAGAAGACTTCAATTCTGTACATATTTATATTTTTAAAAACTAAAATTATAAAACATATTCAGTCTCAGTCTCACTCAAATTCAGTCAATTACGTCATAGGACTTTTAATTTTAGATCTTTATATTTTCGTTGCATAGGCTTTTATTCTGAGTGCACTTTAAGGCTTCACATTTTCATTGTACAGACTTTTATTCTAAGAACACTTCGAGTCTCTACTTTTTAGTCGTATAGAGTTTCATTATTGTATTTTTTTAAAGTATAGCAAGTGGAGTCATGACGAATACTTCTTTTGCATCCCACCTGCGTCACTAAAATTGCTAATAAAGATTTAATGAGTTTCCTTTGTGACGTGAAGTTTGCATAGTGAAAATTATATCAATTGCTTCTTTTTATTACTTAGTTCGAAGGAGAGAACAACATCACGGTGTCTTCGACGAGTGCATTCAGAATTGTGCAAAAAGACTTTAATTTTCATGTTGAGGACAATGAGAACAAAAAGGCCAACTACACTGATGCAACAAAGTGATATATTTTAATAACAAGTCGAGCCGAGTGTAATTTTTATGCATTTTGATCATGCGAAATGAGACATCGATTAATATTCCTGTAATACATATAAGCGAGACATTCTGTTATCGAATTATTTTACATTTTTGGCTCGCCAACTGTCTGGATGTCTCCCCGATAGACAAATAGTGATTTGAGGAAGCACGTTTCGCTGAGTTTTAGATTAAGAAGATTTAGGAGATAGGCGTGAGTCTGATATGTTTTAGAATTATTAATTTTATGTCAGAGTATGAGACCATAATGCATACCTATCAAGGTAGTAATCATACTAATATGGTCTCTTGCTTCCGCCTGAGTTCTAAGGTAGTGAGGTCGGTCTATCACAAACAAGGAATAAAAGATTTCAAGGTATAGATTGAACGGTACGAAACCGTTTTCAGTCGATAATATTTTATAATTTAAATCTACTCCTCGAATGCATTATGGCAACACATGCGCACAACCACGTATCGGTTCTCATATAGCTTGCTTGAAATAAAAAAAAATATTTAATATAAATTTTATTAGATATAAATGTAGGCATGATCAAACCTGATTGCAGTTAAATAAAATAATTGAAGTTTTATTAATAAACGATGCCGAGTTTTTGTGGTATGTAAAAAGACTGTCTTGTTTTTTTTTTTTTTTTATGGGAAGGCGGTAAACGAACAAGCGGTTCACCTATTGGTAAGTGATTACCGTCCCCCACGTACATCTGCTACACCAGAGATGCGGCAGGTGCGTTGCCGGCCTTCAAGGGTATTTGGGAGACGGAAGGGAGGATGAGGAGGGGGATGGGGAGAGGGAGTGGGCCTCCGGATACCTCACTCACCGAACGAAACGCAGAAGCATAAGATGCCTCTAGTTTATAGCGGTATTCTGCGAGGCCGTAGTACCAACCCGGTACACTTGGTACTAGTACTAGAAGTAAGTTTTATATACATTTTGCTTATAAAATTGTCAAGGATCTAGTTGCAATTTCATGTTTAAAATGTTTTAATCTAAGCTTTTTCTATCTATTTGCGCCCGATATAGTAAAACACGTGTACCAGGAGCTGGCAAGCTGCCACTGTTTTGTTTTTATGGTTTGCCAGGATCTGGCTCGTTGGTATAGCCGAATGGCTTGTAAGTTAAGTTCGCTATTTTTACCATGGCTATTTTGTAATCTAACCTTGAATGAGGAGATTTCTATTTACTGCTGTAAAATAGCAATGAGAGCTTCTATGAAGATCTCATTACAAGACGCCTCACTCCGCAGACACTGCTGCGCGTTATTTCTCTGTATATTTGGTACACTACGTACTGGACGCAATAAGCTTCTCATGTAAAATGTTTGTAAGTACTTAGGCATTCAATAGGAGTCCCTGTATTATATATGTATATACATATAGTAGAAGATTGATTTTCTTCCAGAACAACCTAAAAAACCTTTCGGATCAAGACTGGTTAAATTCTTGGTTCTTTTTAAAACAAGTTTATTTGCTTTTTGATGTTATTGTGGTACACTGAGCACATTTTAAACCGGTCTTTATATAACTTTTTGCTTTTTTTTAAGTTAGGGAACCATCGGTGGAGATGATTTACACCTTTTATAAATAAACTATCTTAGTGACCTCTACATTGCGCAGTAGCATTTTTTTATACTTTTCGTTTTTTTCTCTCTTTTTTATGTCCAGTGCATGATTTCCGCGTTGTTTAAATCGTATATATGTCTATCTGTGTATAAATATTTTAAAAGCATTATTGGCTGTGATCTGTATCATTATTAATTGACCCAAATTCTACTAAACAAATTCTACTCAGAGGTAACGAATACAATATGGATGAAATCAAGAAAGCGATGATAAGCTTGAAAGCAGATAAAGCTGGAGCTGGCTAAGATAGTGAATTGCTGGAAATGCCGCGTACTAGAGAAGGGACCGCAGAAAGTTAGCGAGAACCTGAAAACGCGCAAAACCTTTGTATAAGGGAAAGCGTTCTCAGTGGGACTGTAAAAACTACCACGACTACACTAAGGTATTGATTGAAAGAGTTATGAAAGAAACCGAAGGAATTGTTTAGGATGTGTAAGCTAGATTTAGAAGGGGGACGGGGTATACGGATCGGATATTATCTATTCGCATAAAAACAGATTGACGCCTAAAAACATTTGACTAAAAACCAAAAATGTTCTGCTCATTGTCACATGTCCGTTTTATACTACTTACACAGATAATTTATAGAAAACGTTGACTAACTACTATTTTAGGAGTGGGCAAACATTTAAATCTTTTAATGCGATTTCTAGTGCTTAAAGTGCCTAAAGGGCCAATGATTGTGTGTTTGGATAGGGTTAAACAGGGATAGACATGATAAAGATACAAAACGAAGATTTAATGCAAGAAATAGTTGCACTCTATTGTGGTAAGACAGGATGTGTCAAAATGCACTTCTGGGAATCCTGTATTTATTCCTACCTCAATGTACGTTATGGCCGCGTGGTGACGTAAGGGCGACTAAGGAATAGCTTCAAAAATCGCAAAGGATAACCATCACGAAAATGAACAGACCAAAATTAAGCAGATCGATGACGGGCAGCAAAGGATAACCATCACGAAAATGAATAGACCAAAATTAAGCAGATCGGTGACGGGCAGCAAAGGATAACCACCACGAAAATGAACAGACCAAAATTAAGCAGATCGGTGACGGGCAGCAAAGGATAACCATCACGAAAATGAACAGACCAAAATTAAGCAGATCGATGACGGGCAGCAAAGGATAACCATCACGAAAATGAACAGACCAAAATTACAGATCGATGACGGGCAGCAAAGGATAAATCCATCACGAAAATGAATAGACCAAAATTAAGCAGAGATCGATGACGGGCAAAGGATAACCATCACGAAAATGAACAGACCAAAATTACAGATCGATGACGGGCAAAGGATAACCATCACGAAAATGAACAGACTAAAATTAAGCAGATCGATGACGGGCAGCAAAGGATAACCATCACGAAAATGAATAGACCAAAATTACAGATCGGTGACGGCAGCAAAGGATAAATCCATCACGAAAATAGACAGACCAAAATTAAGCAGATCGATGACGGGCACCAAAGGATAAATCCATCACGAAAATGAACAGACCAAAATTACAGATCGATGACGGCAAAGGATAACCACCACGAAAATGAATAGACTAAAATTAAGCAGAGATCGATGACGGCAGCAAAGGATAACCATCACGAAAATGAATAGACCAAAATTACAGATCGATGACGAGCAGCAAAGGATAACCATCCACGAAAATGAACAGACCAAAATTAAGCAGATCGGATGACGGGCAGCAAAGGATAACCATCACGAAAATGAATAGACCAAAATTACAGACTGATGACGGCAGCAAAGGATAACCATCACGAAAATGAACAGACCAAAATTAAGCAGATCGATGACGGGCAGCAAGGATAACCATCACGAAAATGAATAGACCAAAATTAAGCAGATCGATGACGGCAGCAAAGGATAACCATCACAAAATGAATAGACCAAAATTAAGTAGATCGATGACGGGCAAAGGATAAATCCATCACGAAAATGAATAGACCAAAATTGCCAGATCGATGACGGGCAAGCAAAGGATAAATCCATCACGAAAATGAACAGACCAAAATTAAGCAGACTGATGACGGCAGCAAAGGATAACCATCACGAAAATGAATAGACCAAAAATTAAGCAGATCGATGACGGGCAAGCAAAGGATAACCATCACGAAAATGAATAGACCAATATTAAGCAGATCGATGACGGGCAGCAAAGGACAACCATCACGAAAATGAATAGACCAAAATTAAGCAGACTGATGACGGCAGCAAAGGATAATCGTCACGAAAATGAACAGACCAAAATTAAGCAGATCGGTGACGGCAGCAAAGGACAACCATCACGAAAATGAACAGACCAAAATTAAGCAGATCGGTGACGGGCAGCAAGGATAACCATCACGAAAATGAATAGGACCAAAATTAAGCAGAGATCGATGACGGCACCAAAGGATAACCATCACGAAAATGAACGGACCAAAATTAAGCAGATCGATGACGGGCAGCAAAGGATAACCATCACGAAAATGAATAGACCAAAATTAAGTAGACTGATGACGGGCAAGCAAAGGATAACCATCACGAAAATGAATAGACCAAAATTAAGCAGATCGATGACGGGCAAAGGATAACCATCACGAAAAATGAATAGACCAAAATTAAGCAGATCGATGACGAGCAGCAAAGGATAACCATCACGAAAATGAATAGACCAAAATTACAGATCGATGACGGGCAGCAAAGGACAACCATCACGAAAATGAATAGACCAAAATTAAGCAGACTGGATGACGGGCAGCAAAGGATAAACTATCACGAAAATGAACAGACCAAAATTAAGCAGACTGATGACGGCAGCAAAGGATAACCATCACGAAAATGAATAGGACCAAAATTAAGCAGATCGATGACGGGCAAGCAAAGGATAACCATCACGAAAATGAATAGACCAAAATTAAGCAGATCGATGACGGGCAGCAAAGGATAACCATCACAAAATGAACAGACCAAAATTAAGCAGATCGATGACGGGCAGCAAAGGATAACCATCACGAAAATGAACAGACCAAAATTAAGCAGATCGATGACGGGCAAAGGATAACCATCACGAAAATGAATAGACCAAAATTACAGATCGATGACGGGCAGCAAAGGATAACCATCACGAAAATGAATAGACCAAAATTAAGCAGATCGATGACGGGCAGCAAAGGATAACCATCACGAAAATGAATAGACCAAAATTAAGCAGATCGATGACGGGCAGCAAAGGATAACCATCATGAAAATGAATAGACCAAAATTAAGCAGATCGATGACGGCAGCAAAGGATAACCATCACGAAAATGAATAGACCAAAATTAAGCAGGATCGATGACGGGCAGCAAGGATAATCGTCACGAAAATGAACAGACCAAAATTAAGCAGATCGGTGACGGGCAGCAAGGATAACCACCACGAAAATGAATAGGACCAAAATTAAGCAGATCGATGACGGGCAGCAAAGGATAACCATCACGAAAATGAATAGACCAAAATTAAGCAGATCGATGACGGGCAGCAAAGGATAATCGTCACGAAAATGAACAGACCAAAATTAAGCAGATCGGTGACGGGCAGCAAAGGATAACCACCACGAAAATGAACAGACCAAAATTAAGCAGATCGGTGACGGGCAGCAAAGGATAACCATCACGAAAATGAACAGACCAAAATTAAGCAGACTGATGACGGCAGCAAAGGATAACCATCACGAAAATGAATAGACCAAAATTAAGCAGAGATCGATGACGGGCAAAGGATAACCATCCACGAAAATGAACAGACTAAAATTAAGCAGATCGATGACGGCAGCAAAGGATAACCATCACGAAAATGAACAGACCAAAATTAAGCAGATCGATGACGGGCAGCAAAGGATAACCATCACGAAAATGAATAGACCAAAATTAAGCAGATCGATGACGGGCAGCAAAGGATAACCATCACGAAAATGAATAGACCAAAATTAAGCAGATCGATGACGGGCAGCAAAGGATAACCATCACGAAAATGAATAGACCAAAATTAAGCAGATCGATGACGGGCAGCAAAGGATAATCGTCACGAAAATGAACAGACCAAAATTAAGCAGATCGGTGACGGGCAGCAAAGGATAACCATCACGAAAATGAACAGACCAAAATTAAGCAGATCGATGACGGGCAGCAAAGGATAATCGTCACGAAAATGAACAGACCAAAATTAAGCAGATCGGTGACGGGCAGCAAAGGATAACCACCACGAAAATGAACAGACCAAAATTAAGCAGATCGGTGACGGGCAGCAAAGGATAACCATCACGAAAATGAACAGACCAAAATTAAGCAGATCGAAGACGGGCAGCAAAGGATAACCATCACGAAAATGAATAGACCAAAATTAAGCAGATCGATGACGGGCAGCAAAGGATAACCATCACGAAAATGAACAGACCAAAATTAAGCAGATCGATGACGGGCAGCAAAGGATAACCATCACGAAAATGAATAGACCAAAATTAAGCAGATCGATGACGAGCAGCAAAGGATAACCATCACGAAAATGAACAGACCAAAATTAAGCAGATCGATGACGGGCAGCAAAGGATAACCATCACGAAAATGAATAGACCAAAATTAAGCAGATCGATGACGGGCAGCAAAGGATAACCATCACGAAAATGAACAGACCAAAATTAAGCAGATCGATGACGAGCAGCAAAGGATAACCATCACGAAAATGAACAGACCAAAATTAAGCAGATCGATGACGGGCAAAGGATAACCATCACGAAAATGAACAGACCAAAATTAAGCAGATCGATGACGGGCAAAGGATAACCATCACGAAAATGAATAGACCAAAATTAAGCAGATCGATGACGGCAGCAAAGGATAACCATCACGAAAATGAACAGACCAAAATTAAGCAGATCGATGACGGGCAGCAAAGGATAACCATCACGAAAATGAATAGACCAAAATTAAGCAGATCGATGACGGGCAGCAAAGGATAATCGTCACGAAAATGAACAGACCAAAATTAAGCAGATCGGTGACGGGCAGCAAAGGATAACCACCACGAAAATGAATAGACCAAAAATTAAGCAGATCGATGACGGGCAGCAAAGGATAACCATCACGAAAATGAACAGACCAAAATTACAGATCGAAGACGGGCAGCAAAGGATAACCATCAATGAAAATGAATAGACCAAAATTAAGCAGATCTATGACGGGCAGCAAAGGATAACCATCACGAAAATGAACAGACCAAAATTGCCAGATCGATGACGGGCAAAGGATAACCATCACGAAAATGAATAGACCAAAATTAAGCAGATCGATGACGGGCAGCAAAGGATAACCATCACGAAAATGAATAGACCAAAATTACAGATCGATGACGGGCAAAGGATAACCATCACGAAAATGAATAGACCAAAATTACAGATCGATGACGGCAGCAAAGGATAATCGTCACGAAAATGAACAGACCAAAATTAAGCAGATCGGTGACGGGCAGCAAAGGATAACCACCACGAAAATGAACAGACCAAAATTAAGCAGATCGGTGACGGGCAGCAAAGGATAACCATCACGAAAATGAACAGACCAAAATTAAGCAGATCGAAGACGGGCAGCAAAGGATAACCATCACGAAAATGAATAGACCAAAATTGCCAGATCGATGACGGGCAGCAAAGGATAACCATCACGAAAATGAACAGACCAAAATTAAGCAGATCGATGACGGGCAGCAAAGGATAACCATCACGAAAATGAATAGACCAAAATTAAGCAGATCGATGACGGGCAGCAAAGGATAACCATCACGAAAATGAATAGACCAAAATTAAGCAGATCGATGACGGGCAGCAAAGGATAACCATCACGAAAATGAACAGACCAAAATTAAGCAGATCGATGACAGCAGCGTCTATGGTTCGAGGTGTCTAGTACAGCAATCGCGAATCCGCTTGCCGTCCGTGGTGATTATGTAAAATTTGACATAGGAGGAGTCCTATGTCCTGCAGTGGACTATTTACAGGCCGGTAAGGCAAGGTAGCATGAGTGTGAGCTGGGAAAGCGACAGAAGAATAGTTTGATTAAAATATTTTTTTTTTATACACGTTACCTTCCGCTGATTTCTCCTGTGTCGCGGAGGCAGTTTACATACATGAATTGCACATGACAAACGCCCAGATCGGGAACTATTATTTGTAGTCCATACAAATACTAGTCTCGAGCGGGAATCGAATGCGCAATAAGAGAAAAATATGGTTTGAAAGACACTGGACTAGTCGTGACTAGAATTAAGAAAGGCATGGTTTTTGGATGATGAGAAATGAAAGAATGAACAAGGGAAAAGGGCGGAAGCAATTTTATCAGCATAGTTATAGACTATGATAAAAGTACCATGACTCAAATCATGGTTTGACCCTTATTGATTAACACAGTCTTGTGATTTTATTAACGCAGTTTCCTATACAGTTGTTTATTTACTGGTGTCCCTTAGCCGTTATGCAAACTCGACGACAAGTCGATCGCCATGAACGACATTGCGGTAAGCTGTTAGACCTCGTCGTTGTGGCACTAAGTCCAGCCGTTTATAGATACATATGGGTATCTTTTTTCTCTGTAAATTTGTATGGATATATATTAAATTTAAAATTTTACGTTGGTATTGCGTCGTTCACTCGTTAATATTTGTTTAATATTTTATAAACTGAGGAATTCATTAGCAAATTGATACCGATTTGAATACTTGTTTGAAAGGTCAAATGTATAATTCGGCTCAGCTGATGGTAAGTGATCAGCGACGCCCACGAACAGCCTTTAAGGAAGGAATAGACTCTTTTCTTGAACGTCTCTAAGTCGTAACTGTTCGGAAATACCGCTAGCGACATCTGATTTCACAAAGTCGAAGTGCGTGGCAGAAAACTTTGAGTAAAACTCACTGTGGTGGAATGCCGAACATCTAGATGGTATTGGTGGAACTTGTAATTCTGTCGCGATGTACCATGGTGAAACTCAGCGGCTGGGATCATTCAGTACATTTCCTCAGAACATTTCCCGTGGTAAATTTTGTAAAAAATGCAAATAGAAGCAACATCTCTTCTCAAGATCAAAGGATCAAGCTGAATAGGACTAAATTATGTCGATCCGTGCTGTCGTGCATTTGTAGCATGTTGTTGATATGCAGAAGCAAGGTAGGACTTAGTACACAGCCTTGTGGAACACCGGCATTCACGGGTTTGGAGTCTGAGCATGCACCGTCGACAACAACCATCAATGTTCCGATCCGCGAGGAATCTGTTGACCCAGTTGCACAATTTTTCGGGAACTCCGTAAGATGAAAGCTTTGAAAGAAGCGCTTTGTGCTAAGCCCGATCAAATGCCTTCGCCACGTCCAAACTAACCGCCACCCTTGGACTCAACTGCTTCTGTCCTTCGATGAGTCAAGTAAACTAGAAGATCACCAGCTGATCGTCCGCGTCGGAAACCGTACTGTCGGTCACTGATCAGCTGATATTCCTCCAGGTACCTCTGGACCTGGATGTTAATAAGTGACTTCATTATGTTAGACAACAAGGGGTCACCCCCATATACAATAGGCCTGTAGTTGGTCGGATCTGAGCGGTTGCCTTTTCTTAGTATCGGATGCACAAATGCTGTCTTCCAAGATTCCGGGACGATGCCTAAAGAGTAGGAGAGCCGGAAAAGATGTGTGAGAACCGGTGCCAACTCTGGGGCACACGTCCTCAGCACAATTGGAGGGATTCCGTCCGGGCCATTCGACTTATGGACATCCAGGGAGAAGAGTGCCTTATGCACTGAACTCTGCAGAAACTTAACGTCCGGCATGGAGCACTTACACCATGGGATGGTAGGCGGAGAGTTTCCACGGTCATCAAGAGGCGAGTTAGATGCAAAAAGAGAGCCCAAGAGATCGACTTTCTCTTTTGCAGTATGGGGCAGCGAATCGTCCTCCTTGTGAGAGATGGGAGAGACAGCCTTAGCGAGAGACCAGAATGCGTAGGTTCCCGAAGTGAGGCGAACTAGTCTCTCGCCAATTCTGCCAATGTGCTTTGTCTTTGCCGCGGCGATAAATCTTTTGAAGGACCTGGAGGCAGTGTTGTACTCGTTTTTTAGAGCGCTGGTTTTTGCATCCCGGGACGCCCATGCATCGGCCCAGGCCTGGTAACAGTTCCGCTTTCGGCGTGACGCTATTTTGCAAGTGCGACCAAACCACGGCTGGAAGTTACCTCCGTCAGGCACTGCAGAAAATGGAATTAAACTTCCACTCCTCCTTCAATCAAGTACCACATCGGTGACAGAATCAGCAACGGCGTAGGGATCATCCGGCGTGAAGCAAAGCTGCCTCCATAGGTAGGAAGCAAAGAAAGACCGCATTCTATCCCAATCTGCCGACCTGTAGTTCCACACACGGCGGAAGCCAGCAGATCGCGTTCGGAATCGGTACGCGAAAGGCACCACCCTTCGGATCAGACAGGGGTCCGACGAGCCAAGAGGGGCATCAACAGAACCCGGAAAGGTCAAATATCTATCCGGTTGTGATGCCAGCAAAAGGTCCAGCAGGGAAGGTGTATGGCCTATGTATATGGCCGCCATATGCTAATGCAAAGTCGTGAACAGATCTCCCAGCATGATCGGTTATGCTAGAACGAAGCCAATCGGCGTGGTGGGCATTTAAATCGCCGAGAATCACGATTTCTGCGGATGGGATCTGATGTAGCACGGAATCTGTAGCCATTTGGAAGTGATCGACGAATTGGTCAGATACGGTATTACTTCTATGGGACCTGTAAACGCACGCATAGACGCGCGGATGGTCGTCGCTGACGATGGGCAGCCAAAGGGTGCATAGGTCCATACCTTCAAGACTACCGACGCGTCGAGAAGAGGTATCCTTTCTGACGTATACACAAACTCCGGCTCGAGGCACAAAGGAGTGTTCCAGTTTGTACCCCGGGTAATGGCGATAAGAGGTATAAGCCGGAGAAGATATCTGAGTCTCGGTAAGAAAAAGCAAGGCCGGCTTTGCCGTTTCTAGGTGGCATTGAACGGCGCTAAGGTTCGCGTGGAATCCCCTGATGTTGCAGAAATAGACGGCGAGCGCTGTAGGGGGTGCCATAGTTTCCTTGCAACGTTTGCCCTGAGTAGGGTACCCTCCTGGGGTAGCTCAAATTAAATACCGCTAACATATTTGGGGAGGGTTGAGGGGGGAGAAAGCCTCCGGTTACCTCACTCACTGAACAAAACGCCGAAGCATAAGATGCCTCTGCTTCACGCAGGTATTAACTCGCGCGGTATATTAACTAATCTATGCTATTATGTATAATGATGTTTTCATCGTGCAGGCTAATCCTTAAATCCATTGGATCGATTTTGATCGGTTTTTAGATAAGTTTCATGATATTGCTAAGGACATATATTTCTTTTTTCATTTTCAACTCGGGTAACGCCAGGTACAACTGCTAGTTTAAATATGTTATATAAAAACAATATGCAGTGTGTTTGTGGCGTAAAAATCGGTCATCCCTTTCTTAATGTGGACGTCGTAGGTAGCGACTAATGGAATAGTCTTGTAAATCTCCTGGCGAGAGCAAACACGATGATCCCGGAAAGGTCAAAAGTATTTTCGCTTCTCCGGCGTCTTTCTCACCCACTTAACAAAAAATGCAATTAGAAATGATGTTACATCAAATTAAAAATAAGGAAAAAATTGGTGTAACCTTTAACCTTTTCGGCTAAGCAACATTCGCATAAAACAGAAACTAAACTATACACATCATTTTATTGTGAGGACTTATCTTGTTTTATTTTTAAATAAGGAAAAATCTTTTGTCTATGGCTACCAGAAGAACGTCAAATCTGACACGTCACATTACACACATTTCATTTATGATTAATTTCAGCCACAGGTCACAAGTCCACTGCTTTAGCAACTGCCATGTTCACATACACCTAAAAGTTCCAGATTGCCGCCTGCATCTATCGACTACTATCGACGACTGCAACACTGGGCAGGTCATTCCATAATGCGTTTGCTTGTACCTGGTTGCCACTCGAGAACTTTTCTTTAGTTCTGCGATTCTACAACATAACAAAGATGCTCTGCGTAGCAGGTAACATTAAGCATTAAATATACAAGTATGTTGGAAAGAAGCAACGAAAAGGCCACCGACTTAGTGTTATATTACAGCAGTGTTGCTGCAGTCTTCATATTTTGCCGGAGCCATTGTCAAATCACTCAAAAGACATAATATTTTTAAATAAGGAAGAATCTTTTGTCTATGGCTACCAGAAGAACGTCAAATCTGACACGTCACATTACACACATTTCATTTATGATTAATTTCAGCCACAGGTCACAAGTCCACTGCTTTAGCAACTGCCATGTTCACATACACCTAAAAGTTCCAGATTGCCGCCTGCATCTATCGACTACTATCGACGACTGCAACACTGGGCAGGTCATTCCATAATGCGTTTGCTTGTACCTGGTTGCCACTCGAGAACTTTTCTTTAGTTCTGCGATTCTACAACATAACAAAGATGCTCTGCGTAGCAGGTAACATTAAGCATTAAATATACAAGTATGTTGGAAAGAAGCAACGAAAAGGCCACCGACTTAGTGTTATATTACAGCAGTGTTGCTGCAGTCCTCATATTTTGCCGGAGCCATTGCCAAATCACTCAAAAGACATAATATTTTTAAATAAGGAAGAATCTTTTGTCTATGGCTACCAGAAGAACGTCAAATCTGACACGTCACATTACACACATTTCATTTATGATTAATTTCAGCCACAGGTCACAAGTCCACTGCTTTAGCAACTGCCATGTTCACATACACCTAAAAGTTCCAGATTGCCGCCTGCATCTATCGACTACTATCGACGACTGCAACACTGGGCAGGTCATTCCATAATGCGTTTGCTTGTACCTGGTTGCCACTCGAGAACCTTTTTCCCCAACGGTTGTTACTTCTGCGAGCTATGTGGCCGGTCCATCGCCCCTTCAGCTTGCTGATCCTTACGGCTATGTCGGTTACCTTAGTTCTGCTGCGGATATTATCGTTGCAGACTCTATCACGCAGAGAAACACCGAGCATAGCCCTTTCCATACTGCACTGAGCAACTTTTAGCTTCCTCATACAGCCTGCAGTAAAAGACCAAGTCTCAGTTCCGTTTGCCATCACTGGCAACACACACTGGTTGTGTATTTTGCTCTTGAGGTTTTGAGGTATACTCGATGAGAAGATATGACGTAGTATCCCGAACGCAGCCCAGCTAATTTGGGGATATGACATCACCCTGTGTTACACCTTTCTGCGGTTGGATTGGTTTCGTACTTTGGTTCTGTACTCGGATAGACATTTTAGCCTCACAATGCAACACAAGCCTTGTACAAACACATATGTACAACATTAATGCATAAATTGCCTTAAATACATATTGACCGGTTACATTTATAATACAATTGGAACCAACTGAAAAATTTACATCGTACCAAGCGTACCGATGTCAATAGGTCGTTTACAGCGTGACAGCAATCTATTCCGTAAATATGCCAGTTTGTTTAACTTGTTAAAATATTCAGTGGCTCCATAACTGAAGTAGATACTTTTGTTACCAAGAATATAAGAGCAACATCATACTGGCATAAAGAACTTGGTTCTGGAAGACAAAGTCTTCTTGAAATTTTGTTTTGAAATCATTTTGGAGCCGGCAACAGTCTACCACGCTGATCCAGTGCGGATTGTCGGATTTCATATGCCATTTCTCAAAACTACGGTTCACTGCATAGTTGATGTAAAATATAGACGCTCTGGGAAGTCTGCAGTCTGTGTAGTGATCATATTCTGTATCGCCCCAACCATTACATTTGATTTGACAGACTACATATCCAGGAAAAACAACACCGATTCCTGCCAAGTATGATTCACAAGACTATTGAAATTAAAAAAACATCCCAATTTCAATAGAGAAGATGCTACCACCTGCTTGGAACCCGGTAATTAATAAATTTAAATCCAAGACCAAGCATAGCACTGCACAACCTCTAGATACTGTGAGATCATTCTGCGTAAATCAAACCAAAAATTTATAATTATAAAGCTGTCGGTAGCCGGGTTAACTATGACACGTCACATTACACACATTTCATTTATGATTAATTTCAGCCACAGGTCACAAGTCCACTGCTGAACATAGGCTTCCCCCAAAGATTGCCTCAAAGCTCGGTCATAAGCTATCTGCATCTTTCGACTTCCCGCAACACTGCGCAGGTCATCACTCCATCTTGTGGGAGGTCGTCCTACAATGCATTTGCCTGTACGTGGCAGCCACTCGAGAACCTTTTTTCCCCAACGGTTGTTACTTCTGCGAGCTATGTGGCCGGTCCATCGCCCCTTCAGCTTGCTGATCCTTACGGCTATGTCGGTTACCTTAGTTCTGCTGCGGATATTATCGTTGCAGACTCTATCACGCAGAGAAACACCGAGCATAGCCCTTTCCATACTGCACTGAGCAACTTTTAGCTTCCTCATACAGCCTGCAGTAAAAGACCAAGTCTCAGTTCCGTTTGCCATCACTGGCAACACACACTGGTTGTGTATTTTGCTCTTGAGGTTTTGAGGTATACTCGATGAGAAGATATGACGTAGTATCCCGAACGCAGCCCAGCTAATTTGGGGATATGACATCACCCTGTGTTACACCTTTCTGCGGTTGGATTGGTTTCGTACTTTGGTTCTGTACTCGGATAGACATTTTAGCCTCACAATGCAACACAAGCCTTGTACAAACACATATGTACAACATTAATGCATAAATTGCCTTAAATACATATTGACCGGTTACATTTATAATACAATTGGAACCAACTGAAAAATTTACATCGTACCAAGCGTACCGATGTCAATAGGTCGTTTACAGCGTGACAGCAATCTATTCCGTAAATATGCCAGTTTGTTTAACTTGTTAAAATATTCAGTGGCTCCATAACTGAAGTAGATACTTTTGTTACCAAGAATATAAGAGCAACATCATACTGGCATAAAGAACTTGGTTCTGGAGGACAAAGTCTTCTTGAAATTTTGTTTTGAAATCATTTTGGAGCCGGCAACAGTCTACCACGCTGATCCAGTGCGGATTGTCGGATTTCATATGCCATTTCTCAAAACTACGGTTCACTGCATAGTTGATGTAAAATATAGACGCTCTGGGAAGTCTGCAGTCTGTGTAGTGATCATATTCTGTATCGCCCCAACCATTACATTTGATTTGACAGACTACATATCCAGGAAAAACAACACCGATTCCTGCCAAGTATGATTCACAAGACTATTGAAATTAAAAAAACATCCCAATTTCAATAGAGAAGATGCTACCACCTGCTTGGAACCCGGTAATTAATAAATTTAAATCCAAGACCAAGCATAGCACTGCACAACCTCTAGATACTGTGAGATCATTCTGCGTAAATCAAACCAAAAATTTATAATTATAAAGCTGTCGGTAGCCGGGTTAACTATGACATCAAGACGTCAATGACCTCTGTCCCTCCACGGGTACTGTAAAGCACCCGTAATGTCGGGATTTAAAAAATCCAATTAAATGCGATAAAATTCGTTAATAATAGTTTCATTTCAAACCATAAGTAAATATTGTAAACAATTCCATTTGAAGAATATATCAATCAAAGTTACATGATTGATCCGGAACTAGAGTTTTTAGAATGAATTTTTTACTCCTAAATCTAAAAATTGTATAATTAAATATTAAGGAGTTCTACTTAATAAATTAACTCAATAAAACACAATGAGTTATCCTTCAGATAGTAAATCTGCGGAACATTAGTATCAAGTGGATAAAAAATTATATACGGTATTCATTTAAATTAATATAAATATAACATTTTGATACAGTATTTTCTTGTTTTGAGACCTTTCTACTAGTTTTTTTTTTGGAAAATACAGCACACAATATCAACAACGGGTTTGGACCAGAACTGCAAATGAATGATTCCTGCTTTTTTATGTAGTTTGATCGCTGCCGTTCTGGAAATACATATTAAACAACGCCACAGTTAACAGCAGCCTCCAAACTTTGATTACTTATGTATATGTTTTGAGTTTGAAAGAGCAACGAACCAGTCCACAGATTAGATAATATTTATTACTATTATAGTCAGTCTTTATATTATTGTGAGCGTGAGATTGCGTTGACTTCCGTATTCACAGATAATACTTGTCCTAGTAAAATAACTAAAGTAAGGCATTTCTCAATGCGTATATATTTCTAATTTTATCCCTATACGTTAGCGTTTTCTGTGAAGTAGAAGGCCAAGTTACAATCGTTTCATTGTATTTGGGAAAATAAACTTAATTTAAATAGAATATCCATACGTAGCAGAGCCATCGACAACCGCTCAAATGGGTCGGCTCGACGGCAGAATACCAGCGTCAAGAAGAGGCATCTTGTGCTTCTGCTTATCGTTCGGTGAGGGAGGTAACCGGAGATATAAATTAATTTTTTTCTTTTATTTGCTTACTTTAAAATTTAAATAAAAAACTTTTTAATCTCTTTATAGCGACATCTATTATCAGTTCTTAAAATCACTAAGTGATAACACTTTTCATTGTGCGAAATATTTTTAACGCATGTCGTTATGATGATAGCTACAGTGAACAGATGGCGCTGTGGGTTTTATCGAATGATTATTTAAGAAGTATTATAATTTACACATACATATAAACGAACTAAACATAAATATGTAATATATTTTTTAAGTATTATCATTTACATACATATACAGTTTTTTCTGCTATACAATCAGAACAATGACAAACCTAGACCATTTTCAAGGTGGTGCGAGATTTCCTATTTGTGTCTTCCACCATAAACTTTCGATGACCTACGTAATATGCAGCCAGTTAACCGCTTATTTTTAATATTTATGGACACACGATTAATAACAGATGTTGTTAAAAACCACATATCCGTTTTTTTTTCATACACGTGGAAATGGCTAACGCATACCCCGGGCGCGCACCGACCACGGTGTTCCACCTTTGCCGGACATCGACAGGGCCACGGGAACAATATCTATACCTCGGGCCTGCCACCCCCGTTCGAGTTCCTGGTAAAGTTAGCATCCGGTGCGGACGCACGGCTCATTCCACTTTAAAACCGTCGCGGCCGAATTGTGGTCTGCGGTTGAGACCAGAGCCTGGAGGGTACAGGCTTCTGAGTGTTAGCTTTTCTAACCACCATGGCGTCCGGGTGGCTAGCGCGGACTGGTCCCGTGGCCACGTGGGAGGCCATGAGGTATGGGATTGGAGGCCATGAAGTACGGCTAGGTGGTAGATTCCTTTTCTACCTAGGAGTGGTCAGGGTGGGCACTACCTTCTTATCGCATTTCTGCCGCAAATCAGCTGTGCAAACTGTTCTGTTCCGGTTTGAAAGATATAGATGAATGAAGTAAATGCAGGCTGTGAGGCACTCCATTGGCCGGCCGGCGCCGGTGGATGTGCATTTTGTTTTTTATGGCCAAGACGGCAAACGAGCAAGCGGTTCACCTGATGGCAAGTGCTTACCGTCGCCCGCATAGATCTGCAACACCATAGATGCTGCAGGAGCGTTGCCGTTCTTTAAGGATATTTGGGAGAAGGGAGGGAAGAGGAGAGGAATAGAGAGGGGATGTGGGCCTCCGGTTACCTCACTCACCGAACGAAACGCAGAATCATAAGATGGGCATTCCCTCCTGATATGCGTCAAGTACCGTGGATTTTAGGTCAGCGCAAGCTTGACACAAGCCGTCTTGGTCATTTATATAGAAATTATAAGTAATATCCAACTGTGTAGTAAATGACAGAAAATCCACCGCTATGTGCCGAACAGAAATCGAAAACACGAGTGATGTTAAGAAGCACATCTAGGACGAGGGAACCGACATCGACACACTTGCCCTGCGTCGTATGATAGGAGGATTTGTATGAGTGTATGAGAGGAGCATTTGATACCGTGAACCAGTTTTATTTGCGTTTTCATGGAAAAGCCTATTTCCATTATCCAACATTTGCTAAATACACGTGTCGTAAATTAAGAATATAGGTAGGTGTGTGTTCTTGTGGGTATTCGTGTTAGAAGCAGTGGCGTGCATTCGTCTTATAGCACAGATACAATAAAATTCCTCAACGGCTAATGCGACAAAGATCTTGTGATCTCTCAAACATAAGGTATATGTAAGGTACATATGTGGAGATTATAAGCCGCGAACCAATAATTCGTACCTACATTAATAAAGAAATTGTTAACGTCCTATTTAAATTTAGTTATTTTTGCTATGAATCAAGCAATAAGCAACCTCCAGGAAAGATTTCTTTTCACTTCTATATTAAACACTAGCGCCTGATCGTAACTTCGCCCGCGTGGGCACAAATTTTGTCCCGAGAGAACACTTAATCGAGATGAAAAGTATCCTACATCCTATACAATGAATAACATCTCACTTTGAGACAAAACATGTACCACACATGTCGTCACACACACAACAAGATGTACTTAATACAGCAAGGAACATGATAAAGATATGAAACCAAACATACGGTGAGTTTTCAAGCGGTTCGCGCGGGACGTTCCTTTGTCGCTTGGTTCAATGCAAACTATGTACTCGCAACTGCGAACAAAAGTGCATTGTCCATTTCGTACTCACATCTGTTACCACATGCTCGCTCAAATAATTAAAACGAAGATCATCGCTACCCAGCTATCATTTGCATGTGTATCCCGTCTATTAGTTAGATAGTAAAAGTTACTATCATTTACAGAACGAAAAAAAAAGTATTTACAATCCTCGTCTTCTTCATCAGCCTATTTAAGTCCAATGCTGAACATAGGCCCAAGAAAACGCCAGCAAATACCGGCATACATTTCTTGGTTATTTCTATTTTAATTAATTTTACACTTACCAAGCCGGGCAAGGGAGTTTGTGAGCGCAATGTCGGCGCCCTCGCATCTGTGACGCTTCTCCCCATCACTAGTCTTTGGGATTTGGTTTCGGCAAATTCCCATGGATTTTACGCCATTATTCGATCGTCAGAGACCCGTTTATTAGCCTGCAGGGTGCAAAATTTCCCAAATTTGGGAAAAAAATTATGGTATATTCCACCTTACACTGTTTTCAATAATGACATCATAATAATTGAATTGATCACATTTTTTCTTTTCGCATAGTGCCAAAAACGCTGGCTACATTTCTTCGCTTAATGGATCACAATCGTAACCTGAAGAAAAAAAAAATTATCCTCAAAATCCTTTATATTAAGAGATTCATAATTGCCCCATTTACCAATTTCAACTACCTCTGAAGAACTACAACTACTTTACACCTGCTAAAATATTTAACCGAACTGGAGTCGACAAAACGTTACAACAAGTTAAAAAATCCTTATATATTGTAAAAGTCAAAATAAAAATCAAACTACTGCCGTTGCATTTAGATGTTTCTCTGACGGAGACGAAGCAGCCGAAACAAACTCCGTAGGTATTCTCACTTTGGTCATGTTTTTTTAATGTAAGATTATAGTTTCCATTAGCTTAAAATGTGTATAAAAAGAAACAATAATTAAATAAACTTAATACATAGTCATGATGAGTCAGGCGCTTAGTCTAAACAGCTATAAAGTACTCGTTCTAAAGGCTATAAGTATGCTCGATATTTGTTGGAACTTCCCTAAATATTAACAGATCTAAAATCGTTCATCGAACCTATAATTTATATTAAATTATTTTATTAACAAATTTTTAATGTGGAAGAAAAAAAAACAAATATTACTAAGATATTTATATCTACAAATTAATGCATTGCGATGTAATTATTTGTTGGACAAAAGGCTTCCGATAGTCCAGTTCGGTCGGGGACGCGGCGCACGCGCATTATCGCGCATTAGTTCGCGCGACGTACACGTTGGCATCACTGACACCGAGCGTACGTTCGTCAAAATGATGTTAGCCGGGGCGCAAATCGTGGACAATAGCAGTGTGGCATATAGGCCAGAAAACAAGCCGGGAACAGTGAATCCAAGTGTGACACCGTCTACCCCTACTCAGGGCCCATCCTACCAAGACACGCGGACAATCGCGAAGGTCCCAACAAGGGATCCAGTTGATATCCAATTCACAAACATCACGTGCAGAGTCAGCTTGGGCATCAATAAAGGTACAATTAACAAATGATCATTTAGTTTATAAAGATCCGTAATTTCTTTATATAAAATTAAGGTCATTAATGTGAGGTCGTTGTATGTGAGTTAGACGTAAATTAATCGCTATTTATGTGTTTGTTGTTTATTTCATAATTATGAATACAAAAGTTTGTCGACTGCGTGTTCATTAAACATTTTTAGTAAAATTGCTTATTATTTATTTTTGATTGATTAGTAGCTTCCTAAACAATTTTTTTTTTGGCAAAGTATATTACTAATAGTTCTGTTAACCACCCCAAACTAAACTTAAAAGCTTCTTCTAGGAGACGGTTCACGACAATAATCGAATGGTCACATCGATACAGTGAACCTAAGAACTCGTCTAGTGATTCATATTAAGGTGGCAATATCGGTACTTTAAAAAAAAAGATATAGTTTTGCAGAATTATATTCTATTTTTGTTGTTATTCCATCAATGTCTTTTATTAATTTATAGAGTTATTAACCCTTTGCAGACTAACTGCGGTCTACGGAACTTAGTGATGATTAGAAACGAAATTTATGATTAAAAAAATATAATCCAGTTAAACTATATCTTTTTTCAAAACTTTTTTTAATATTGCCACTATTATCAGAATCACTAAGCAAATGGTTTAACATTTCATAAATACTTTTAGAAATCCACAATGTATGAATTCTAATATTTCTAACATACTTGTAACACGGGAAAAAGTTGGATTTTTTTGGTCACGATAATGTTCATCTAATTATACTAGTATAAAGTAGCTTAAAACAATTACTTTTTATAGTCTATAGTATAGTTTATGTTTTATGTAATACACATTCAAACATGCTGGCATAGATTATTAACATTTAATTTTATATGGTATACAAAAAATTACAGTTCTAACCGATAATTATTTGAAGTAAAAAAAAAACGAATGTTATCACATTGTAATTATTTCTTTAAACCAAAACATAAAGCTATTAGAATTTACTTTTCAATCGATTGTCAGATATATTGGCTCTTTTAAGTAGTTCAAGGACTTTGTTTATAACTTAGTAATTAAAAACCTTGCGTGGGAACTTCTAAACAGTGTCCACCCCTTTCGAATGCGTTCAGTGGTTTTAAAGGAGAAGAATAGTAAAGCTAAAATCAATAAAAGCCCTCACGACCGTATTCACAATACAGAGGTGGTCAGAAATCTAGACTAGAACTTAATTTTACACTTATCAGCTCCTTTATCAGTAGAGCTTATTTGGAAGCAAAGCGGTGAGCTTATCGCCGTCTTAGAATTCAGGCAAACTATATAAATTGTACGTGTTTCGAAAAACTCATAGATATGAGCCCTCTATGTGAAGGATCGAGCACGGGAGGCCTGATTGGGAGGCAGAGGCCCCTTACCACTCGGCAATAGTGTCTTTGTACTTATATTCAGTAGTGCCATAAATGTACTGGTATATAAAAAGAGCACAATATTTCCTGTATATATCGGCATGTGATAAGTAAGACCTCGTACTTGTCCGGGCAACGACAAGAATGTAAAGATTATGACGTATTTGCGTCATAATCAAATACTGTGCAGTTGTACTTTATCTTATTAAAAAATATCAGAGATCTGTCAATTGCAAAATAAGTATGACGCAACATACTAAATATTTGATGATACCCGAATTTGCTTGTAACTTTTTTTTGTACTAATATTACAATGATTTTATATTGTTCATGTTGTCCAAAGATTTAAATGCATGTTTTGTAAATTTAATTGTTATGAATATTTATATTATATTTTATTATGAGAAAAGGGGTGAACGAGCAAGCGGCTCACCTGATGTAAATTATTAACGACGCCCACGTAACACCATAGGAGCCGTGTGTTGCTGTCAAAAGATATTTGGGGACAAGACATCACTTTCTTACTCACCGAACGAAACGCAGAAGCACAAGCTTCTTCTTCTCACCTGTATTATACAAGGTCGTGGAGTCCATTCGAGCAGCAGCTAAAGCCGCCGCTTGTCTCTACCCCGCACAAAATTCAATTTCAATTCTAAGTAGCAAATAATAGTATGAATACCTTAGTGTAATGTAAAACTCCTGATGGCCCGTCACCCATAAGGGTAGGCAGAGATTAGGGATTTCCATTTGGCACAACTCTTCAACGTTGCCAAACAGACATCGGCGACCCACTTTTTGCCTCTCCTCGGAGATACCACGTCACAGATGGCGAGTCTCGTCATCGGGTTTTCTCACGATGATTGTCATCAGATTTTCAAAATACCTCTTCGGACACTCACGGGAGCAAAGTGGTAGCAGATTCTTACACCTCTACTCTTATACATATTGGAATGAATGGTACTTGAATTTCTCCTTTCTCCGGCGCAATGGCCCCATTTATGCCACCCATTTTGGGTTTTTGAAGGTAAAAGATCCCATTAGATTTTTGTAATATATAACTTTGCCCATTCTCGTTAGTCACCCGTCAACAACATATTCATAAACGTAATCGATTTCTTTCTTAATAGTTAAAACATAGAGTACATTTAAGCATGATTTTGGAACTCTGTGCTCATGCACTCAGCGTGAATCGGTGTAATTATAAAGTAATATCGTTTTTAATTAATTTACACTCGGCGTCAACCTTCGGAGGCAACGTATTCGGACATTGTCAACGATTGTCGACTGCACATGATTGCTGTAATTAACGAATTAACTGACCACTTGATGATGATAGTGGTTACTGCAGCCCATGGACACCTGCAAAGAACCTCTATCGAAGGTCCCAGATGCGTTGTCATCCCTGACGACGAAGATGGAATGCCAAATAGCTCTAAGAATACTCCACAACTAATGATGCCTTTCAAACCGTAACACAACAGTAGTCGTAATGCTGTTTGGAATGGAGCAGAATTCCTTTCGTTTTTATTAAAGAAAGAAAATTTTACACCTGGTAGAGCCAAGCGGTAGCTTTTGCTGCAGCTCGAATGGGCCGGCTCGACCGGGTTGGTACCACGGCCTCGCAGAATACCGGCGTGAAGTAGAGGCATCTTGTGCTTCTGCGTTTCGTTCGGCGAGTGTAGGTATCTGGAGGCCACCTTCCCCCTCCTTATCCTCCCTCCCTTCTTCCAAATACTCTTTAGGGCCGGCAACGCACCTGCATCACCTCTGGTGTTGCAGATGAACGTGGGCGACGGTAATCACTTACCATCAGGTAAACCGCTTGCTCGTTTGCCGCCTTTCCTATAAAAAAAAAAGAATGTGGTACCTAGCCAGACGACTTCTAGGCAGAAAAGGAATATACTCTACCTTAAGACTATTTATAGGCTGTTAAAAGCCTGTAGTCCACTGTAGGACATAAGCCTCTCCCATAATCGCCACGCTCGGCAAGCGAAATGGCGTTCGCAGTACCAGACACCGCGTACCTTAGACGCTGGTGCTGTTATTGGTCTGCTTATTTTGGCCTCGTATTTTTTTATTCCTCTTACGACACTCGCGGGAAGAAAGGGGCTGGCAGTTTCTTACGCCTATACCACACGAAGTATACCACCAGTTAAAGTTTAAAGTGCCGTCGCACGAATACAGAGGTACTCACACTTCCTAATCATGCATAAAATCGGTGGAAAGGTCGGATGAAGTGTCAGAGACACGGAACGCAACCCATCACAACATGAGCCAAAGAACCAATAATTTGTAAGTCACTGTCATTATTGTTGTTATTAATATTAATTTTATTGAAGTACTTTTTATGATGAACATATATCAATATGAAATAGATATCATACATGTGACATATTTTGTTTTAAGTTTATGACTCAAGTACAAAACCGAGATATAAAAGGAATTATGATATTAATTGCCCACGATAACGCTTAAGCGGATACCGGATAAGATTGTTACAATATGAACCTATTAGTAATAATATACCTATAATAAATTGATGTCAATTACATATTTTCTCTTTTGTTATCTTAGTACCTTTGTACCGGGTAATATAGCTCTTCATTACCCGAGGTTGAGTGGCAGAGAATGCCACAAGGCATTAAGTCCGCCCACAGTAGCCCTTAGATTAAGCCGCATACGTGAGAAGCAAATAAAAATAAAAATCGTGTTTCAAAGCATTTTCCTGCTTACTGGAAGGTAATTTTAATACAATCATCATCATCATCATCATTTCAGCCTATCAGAAGTCCACTGCTGAACATAGGCCTCCCCCAAAGGTTGCCACGAAGCTCGGTCCTGAGCCACCTGCATCCATCGACTTCCCGCAACGCTGCGCAGGTCGTCACTCCATCCATTTCCATCCGTGAAAAGAAATTTCGATTACTTCTCCCAGCAACGTTTCTAACCGCAAATACATAGTTATACGTGGATAAAGATTCAAAACTTTGCTGTAATAATTACTTGTCCTCCCGTACTGTTTGCTGTGAATTACTATTCATCATTCATCAATTTATAGATAAACTTCCAGCTATTCTATCTGTTTTGTAAAAACATATAAATAAATTTACCTTTTCGCGCATTTGTCCTTAACGTATCAAGTTCAAATGTTATTTTGAGGCAATAAGATATCAAAAATATTTTGTTTCTTCTTCTGATTTTATAAAAATGCGCATGACGATATGCCCATACCCATCAGGCTGGGCGGGTTGGTTTGGGCATTTTTTATAGATTGAGAGAGTTTGAGATTTTTGTACATTTAATTAAAATATTCTAGAATCTGTCTGAAAACTTTTTTAACAATTTATTTTCGTCACGTCAATAATTTCTGGTCTGGTCTGGTCTGGTCTGGTCTCCCCAACTTTCGTTATTTTAGTAATAAAATATTGTAAATGAATCTTGTTAATTTTATGATATTCTATGTATAAATATTTATGTATACAACCCAACCAGATGAGAATTTAAATAAATGGGGTATCCTAATGATTATTTATTTCGGATAGCTCCATATAATACGAGGTAAGACTTAAAGCGATGTTAGTTCATTACGCTATTTAGTTCATGACCCGTAGTTGTGAATACGCGCCCAATGTCTGTTATATCATTACATAGAAATGACTATTGCTATGTGGTGGTGGTGTTCGAGAATCTGCCATCCCATCTCGTCCAGTGGTAACATAAAAGTCGATTAAAAGGAATTTCTGTAAGGTTTTATGGCTTCTGATAGATTGCGGAATAACTATGCAAGATCTATTTACAAGCAGTAGGGTCTAAAGTGCGTGGTGCTTGGTACTGAAATGAACCAACCAGCAAAGCATGCTATTCAGGTAAATTCATCTTAATTGATAGTCTATGTTCAGCAGTGGACAGCTACTAAAGAAGAGGAAGAACAAGACGTTACACATCCCAGAGGGCTGTTCTCTACAAAGCACACATACACACACATTATGCCAATGTAGTGTGTGTGTGAGTATGTGCCACGAAGCTCGGTCCTGAGCCACCTGCATCCATCGACTTCCCGCAACGCTGCGCAGGTCGTCACTCCATCCATTTCCATCCGTGAAAAGAAATTTCGATTACTTCTCCCAGCAACGTTTCTAACCGCAAATACATAGTTATACGTGGATAAAGATTCAAAACTTTGCTGTAATAATTACTTGTCCTCCCGTACTGTTTGCTGTGAATTACTATTCATCATTCATCAATTTATAGATAAACTTCCAGCTATTCTATCTGTTTTGTAAAAACATATAAATAAATTTACCTTTTCGCGCATTTGTCCTTAACGTATCAAGTTCAAATGTTATTTTGAGGCAATAAGATATCAAAAATATTTTGTTTCTTCTTCTGATTTTATAAAAATGCGCATGACGATATGCCCATACCCATCAGGCTGGGCGGGTTGGTTTGGGCATTTTTTATAGATTGAGAGAGTTTGAGATTTTTGTACATTTAATTAAAATATTCTAGAATCTGTCTGAAAACTTTTTTAACAATTTATTTTCGTCACGTCAATAATTTCTGGTCTGGTCTGGTCTGGTCTGGTCTCCCCAACTTTCGTTATTTTAGTAATAAAATATTGTAAATGAATCTTGTTAATTTTATGATATTCTATGTATAAATATTTATGTATACAACCCAACCAGATGAGAATTTAAATAAATGGGGTATCCTAATGATTATTTATTTCGGATAGCTCCATATAATACGAGGTAAGACTTAAAGCGATGTTAGTTCATTACGCTATTTAGTTCATGACCCGTAGTTGTGAATACGCGCCCAATGTCTGTTATATCATTACATAGAAATGACTATTGCTATGTGGTGGTGGTGTTCGAGAATCTGCCATCCCATCTCGTCCAGTGGTAACATAAAAGTCGATTAAAAGGAATTTCTGTAAGGTTTTATGGCTTCTGATAGATTGCGGAATAACTATGCAAGATCTATTTACAAGCAGTAGGGTCTAAAGTGCGTGGTGCTTGGTACTGAAATGAACCAACCAGCAAAGCATGCTATTCAGGTAAATTCATCTTAATTGATAGTCTATGTTCAGCAGTGGACAGCTACTAAAGAAGAGGAAGAACAAGACGTTACACATCCCAGAGGGCTGTTCTCTACAAAGCACACATACACACACATTATGCCAATGTAGTGTGTGTGTGAGTATGTGCCACGAAGCTCCGTTGCAAGGAGGTGGGGTTCATTTATTTATTTAGATTCACCAATAAGGATTACATGAACACAAGGTACAATAATGAATGAAGTTAAGGGGTTAAAATAAATTAATCCTTAATTTTAGGAAAACACAACATGAAACATTTATAATACAAAAACTATGGTAGGACAACTAATTTAAATTAATTGTAATGCGAGTCTGACCTTTCGCAACAATGAAAAAAAAAAAGAGAAAAGTTATATAATCGTTGTTTGAATTTATCACACTGTTTCTGAACTTCACTCTTTACACGCTTTAGAAACGACGCAGAACGCTCCTTTTTAATGAAAATTGTAATCATTGTAATGTTCAATGTTAATCGTAATTACAGTCGCCTTCGAGTGCGTGGAAGAGAAAAGTGCGTCGCAGCTCTAATAGTTCTAAAACCTTTCCGGGATGTGTTATGTCATGAATTCCATTTACACCGTAAAATATATCTACATCCGATGAACGTATCTATGGATCACGAGTAAACTTCGTGATTTGATATATCATATCTGTTTATAACTTACAACTTCGTTTTTTGGAATCAAAGATTCGACTGTATGAACAGGGATAATTCCCTGCGTTAATGTGCTAAGCGACTAGCCTGTCAAATAAATCTAAAAAAAACAGATCTATCAAAATATCTCTGAATGGAATTGCTGAACATAGCTAAAACAAAATGTTGAGTTTTTACAACAATTAGTCTATTGAATTAATTAAATACTCATAATATTTTTAAAACTGAAGTTTTTTATAAAGCAAGCCAAAGATTATCTGGCATAATGTATTTCACAGAAAAAAATATTTCTTATAAACAAATAACTTATAAAATAAGTATAAAATTAAAAGTATATAGAGATTAGATAGGTATGTTCTGTATTGTAGAGGCATTATGAAGCCTGCCATCCCTCCTCCCCCATCCCCTATAACCTAAGAGTCGAATGTCTAAGGATATCTTTGAATTGGCAAAATCCGTCAGGTGTCAGATTAACCATCCCATAAAATATAAGACCGAAAATTCACGGGCCGTTGTCGGGCAATCGTCGATCACCAACCTTGTGCTAACCGTGGAGATTATGGTCAATCCTCAGATTGATAGAGGACTATGAGCAGGCTAAAGAAGAAGAGAAAATATAGAGAATATCCACCCTTGCTTCTTCTTCTTATTTTTGCCTTTTGATTTAGAACGTTAAGTACCAAAATTGTTGCATTACATCATTAATGCGGTATTGGGAATATCGAGAGAGAATTGTGTACAATAATGATTTTGTTTTATTATAGCTACGATAAAAGAATTCATTTTATTAAATTTAATCTGGGTTAATATTAAAATTTACATTATATTAATTAAATCAATATAACGTAAGTTTTATACGTTTTGTTTAAAGTTCTTAAGAGTAATTTTCGACAATTGTTTTAAATTTTACGTAATTATAACGACTCTACATTCGCGGAACTTTTTTATTAGTTTGACCTAAAAGATTACCAAGTTAGTAGTGATGTTCAAAGCCAAAGGATAGCGCTATTGTACCCGGTTGGGGAAAACATTTGTGTAAAAAAAATAAACTTATGTTTGTCAGTGATAGGGGTAGGCAGCATCTCACTGTTCACTTCACCGGGATCTAAGTCGCCGGGTTAACACCCAGAGTTTGATTACAATGAATACATCATACTATTTTATTAAGTGGCAGGACTTCTTTTCTGAATCTTTTCTGAAGACTGCTCTCAGACATCACCCCCTGACGCTTCTGTAACCGTCTTTGATTGAAGATGTCCGTGGACTGCAGTTGCTACTTACCATGAACTAAACTGTTAGCTCGTTTGTTATAAAAAAAAAAAGAAAAGTTATATAATCGTTGTTTGAATTTATCACACTGTTTCTGAACTTCACTCTTTACACGCTTTAGAAACGACGCAGAACGCTCCTTTTTAATGAAAATTGTAATCATTGTAATGTTCAATGTTAATCGTAATTACAGTCGCCTTCGAGTGCGTGGAAGAGAAAAGTGCGTCGCAGCTCTAATAGTTCTAAAACCTTTCCGGGATGTGTTATGTCATGAATTCCATTTACACCGTAAAATATATCTACATCCGATGAACGTATCTATGGATCACGAGTAAACTTCGTGATTTGATATATCATATCTGTTTATAACTTACAACTTTGTTTTTTGGAATCAAAGATTCGACTGTATGAACAGGGATAATTCCCTGCGTTAATGTGCTAAGCGACTAGCCTGTCAAATAAATCTAAAAAAAACAGATCTATCAAAATATCTCTGAATGGAATTGCTGAACATAGCTAAAACAAAATGTTGAGTTTTTACAACAATTAGTCTATTGAATTAATTAAATACTCATAATATTTTTAAAACTGAAGTTTTTTATAAAGCAAGCCAAAGATTATCTGGCATAATGTATTTCACAGAAAAAAATATTTCTTATAAACAAATAACTTATAAAATAAGTATAAAATTAAAAGTATATAGAGATTAGATAGGTATGTTCTGTATTGTAGAGGCATTATGAAGCCTGCCATCCCTCCTCCCCCATCCCCTATAACCTAAGAGTCGAATGTCTAAGGATATCTTTGAATTGGCAAAATCCATCAGGTGTCAGATTAACCATCCCATAAAATATCAGACCAAAAATTCACGGGCCGTTGTCGGGCAATCGTCGATCACCAACCTTGTGCTAACCGTGGAGATTATGGTCAATCCTCAGATTGATAGAGGACTATGAGCAGGCTAAAGAAGAAGAGAAAATATAGAGAATATCCACCCTTGCTTCTTCTTCTTATTTTTACCTTTTGATTTAGAACGTTAAGTACCAAAATTGTTGCATTACATCATTAATGCGGTATTGGGAATATCGAGAGAGAATTGTGTACAATAATGATTTTGTTTTATTATAGCTACGATAAAAGAATTCATTTTATTAAATTTAATCTGGGTTAATATTAAAATTTACATTATATTAATTAAATCAATATAACGTAAGTTTTATACGTTTTGTTTAAAGTTCTTAAGAGTAATTTTCGACAATTGTTTTAAATTTTACGTAATTATAACGACTCTACATTCGCGGAACTTTTTTATTAGTTTGACCTAAAAGATTACCAAGTTAGTAGTGATGTTCAAAGCCAAAGGATAGCGCTATTGTACCCGGTTGGGGAAAACATTTGTGTAAAAAAAATAAACTTATGTTTGTCAGTGATAGGGGTAGGCAGCATCTCACTGTTCACTTCACCGGGATCTAAGTCGCCGGGTTAACACCCAGAGTTTGATTACAATGAATACATCATACTATTTTATTAAGTGGCAGGACTTCTTTTCTGAATCTTTTCTGAAGACTGCTCTCAGACATCACCCCCTGACGCTTCTGTAACCGTCTTTGATTGAAGATGTCCGTGGACTGCAGTTGCTACTTACCATGAACTAAACTGTTAGCTCGTTTGTTATAAAAAAAAAACTTAATTACTCTCTCTATCGAGTGTTTTCAAACAGTTGTGCTGGAGTAAAAGCGAGCGTGCATCGTTTAATTCAACTCAATTGGAGCATCAATACATCCGCTTTAATGCCGGCCCTCTCAAAGGATTAGGATATAGGCAATTTCACCCGGCACAATCTCTCACAGACAACTTTATTGCTCTTTACTATGACGCAACTTTGTTTTAAAAAAATCACACTTTGAACATTCGTTGAACTTTGGAACCTTGTTATTCTGATTACTGTAATGAATATGAATATTTTTTTTTACATCAAATTTATCATAAAGTGCAAATATTCTTTAACATATAATATTGTAATACATTAATATTTTTTGATATAATGGTACTTTCAAACCGGGTCCTGGATATAAAGAATCCCAATTTCTCTTTCTTCTTCGTCAGCCTATAGAAGTCCACTGTTGAACATAGGCCTTTCCAAGAAAGCGCCAGCAAAATCATATATTTCATGGAAAGTTTACCCATGGTTACCACAGCTGGGCTAGCTGGTTACTGAGCGTAGTCCCGATACCGTCGCACACGTTATGCTGCTCTGCGTCACTACACTAAACTATACTATTTTTGTACGTGGTAGAGATACCAGAGTATTCAGTAACACAGTGATTGACATATAGATATTTAAACGTGATAGAGCCAAGCGGTGACTTTTGTTGCTGCTTGAATGGGCCGGCTCGACCGGGGGAGTACCACGGCCTCGCAGTATATCGGCGTGAAGTAGAGGCATCTTGTGCTTCTGCGTTTCGTTCGGTGAGTGAGGAAACCGGATGACCACTCCACCATTCCCAAAAATCCGTTAAGGCCGGCAACGCATCTACAGCTCCTCTGGTGTTGCAGATGGACGTGGACCCCGGTAATCGCTTACCATCCGATGAGCCGCGTGCTAAGGTACTCCTTGCATTTGAAATGAAACTATTATTTACGGATTTTATCGTGTTTATTTTTTTTTATTTTACCGGATTATTATCATACCACGGTTGCTGTAAAGCACTCGAAACGTCGGGAAAATAAAAACAAAAATTAAACGCCATAAAATCCTTAAATAATAGTTTCATTTCAAATATGTAGTGGTCGCGTAAATAATACAAGAAATCATTATGTACCACTTTCAGTTGAGGTTAGCATTTGGGGAAAAAGATGGAATATTCACGTCCAATTTGGTTTATACATGGTTACCAACCATGTATAAACCATATTGAACATAATGTAATACGAGTTTACAGGGTAATGACGTGCCACGGAATTATTGTGAAATTGTTGGTGTCATAGCGGATAAAGCCCACGAATCGGCTTTCAAAATTCCCGTGATAGAGGATCGTGTGATGGATGCTTCTGCACGAGCATGATGTATAATTAGTCTCGAAGTTACAACAAAATTCAGTTTTGCTTTTAAAGGGCAGGAAGTTATAAAAATGCAAAATAAACAATTAGATGAGACGTTTTGTCAAATTACTGATAAATGGAGATGAAGGCATTACATGTAAGTGCGAAAAATTATTAATTTTATTGAGGCGCATTAGCGATAATAGTAGTTAATGTATGGGTGCACATAAATATACAAATTGAGGATTGAATAAAAAATAATGTAATGTTATTTTTATGGTAGGATTAACAACATAATCACAATAAGACACGTCTAAATTCTAATTTCCACATTAATAACATAAAAAGTGACTTTTTAAATAGAAAAAAAGAATACAAAGCTATTAGTTCCTAATATCCTAAAGTTTCATGTATCTGGAGTGGTTCACGACAATAGTCGAATGAACGTACGCTTAATAGAATCAATCGTTATTTTACTAAAATAAAAATAAATACGGATAGTAAACCCGAACATCCCGAACACTGGTTGCGGAGTTCTCTCTCACCCGGAGAAAGTGGGTTGCAAAAACGTGTTTGGCTACACTGAGTCGTGCCAAATGAAAATCCTTTATCTCTCTCTCTCTCTCTCTCTGCGAAAACAAATCCCTATACGGATGACAGCAGTGAGTGCTTTTGTATCAATATTTTTTTAGAATGTGTAAGAATATAAACGTAAAAAACCCAGACCCGAAATAATTATTTCTGGTCCGTACAAATACTTATTCCGTGCCAGAAAGAAACCCGCGACCGGCAGTGCCGAAGCTAATCGCTTAGCAACTGCGTCGAAGCAGCCGGCGAAATACAATAATTATATATACATAAAAATAATACAATATAATTATAAAAATAAGCAATCTCAAATATGCGACAATATAAGATCATAATTATTTGGAAATAATGAAAAACATTTTTACGTAGGATATAAAAAATCTTTTTTCAATCAACTTAAATAGCCTAATTACCCATATAAATAACCTCGTGGGAATTCTGCATCGTTGTGTCGGCAAGTCCAAACGCGGGCTGCTGTAGCCGACGCGAGCGGTCTTGACCTGGGTGTCTTTGGTCTACAACAACAACTTAAAGAAAACCGGCCAAGTGCGAGTTCGTCTCGCGCACCGAGAGTTCTGTACTGTGTATGATTTTTGATTTAGTTCGGGAACCTTAACACGAGCCCGGCTCACACTTGGCCGGTTGTTACAATTTGTTGTTTGTTACTTCAGAGTTTGCACTATAATTATTACACCAAAATGAACCCTTATATGGATTACCGTTTATACGATCTAGAGATATTTTATACATATCTAACCGATAACTTTATTAAGCTTTTATAGTATAGTATAGTATTTCCCGTAGTTTTGCATGTCTCTTTGCTCTTTGCATCCATCTAATATGATGTGGTCATCATAAAAAAAAATTGTCGTATCGAGATCGGGTTTTTTTTATCGTATTCAGAATTTTATCCACTGGTTTCCTATTTCATATCAAAAGTCTAGCACTTGTAGTTATTAAGAATAAGAACAATAATCGTTTTGCACGTCTCATTTATTTAAACTCACTATAATAAACATGAATAATATATTATTACTTCTTATTTATGTCACTTGAGAACGATGCCGCCACTTAATCCAGTTAATAATAATAATAAAAAAAAGAAACAAAATATATAATACTATATATGTAGTACAATGCACTGGTCTTTTTTTTTCTCATTTTTTTCATCTGAAATGGAAATGATTCGAAATATTTGAACTTCAATAAGATTTTTTTTCCTAAGAGTTAAATGAGCGTCATGAGACGTGCACTTTTGGATTTTTCAAATTTTTGATCCTATACTGCAGGCCAATAAATATCCCATTGCTGAGCGAAGGCCTCCTCTAATTTTTTTAAAAGGGTTAAGGAGCATTAAATTTCCGGGCTCATTGCTGTTTGGCGGATTTTGTATTCGGTAGCTCGCTCGCTTTAATTTCTCAGTACACGTGTGACCTGACCTGACCACGGTTGGTTTTTATATATGTATGTATGTATATTTATCCCGATCTCATTAGCGTCTGATAAATAAGAATTGTACTTGGATTTGTTTGTTCCACAGCGATAAGGAATTGTCAGTTGTTATTCATTTATCAACAGTAAACAGATGCCATGACGTGCAGCTAATTATGTAAACTATATTATACAGGAAATATTGTGAATAATTTAATTTCAACCGCTATTATATATTGCGTTAGCTTATCATAATCTGTGGGTATCGAAAAATCAATCTTGAAATCTGGCTTCCAGGAGCAACATTTATAGGATTTACTTCTAATTTCGAAATTAGGTGAGGTTCGAAAATATTTCACGAAACATACCGACATTGCTTGTACCGCAACAGGACCTGAACGGCTGGGTACTTGCCCTGTATGGGTCTATGGGGGTCTTTACCTGTAGGACTACTACTACTCCAACTTATTTTAGTCCACAGCTGAACAAAGGCCTCTCCAAGAAAGCGCCACCAAAAGCCGGCCAATTACTCGGAGGGCGTGCCCATACCCACCACGCTGGGTAAGCGGGTTGGTCAGCGCAGTGTCGGCACCTTCGCACTAGTGATGCTGCTCCCCATCACTAGTCTGTGAGATTTGTGTTCGGCAAATTTTGATGGACATTCCGCCATCATTCGGTCGCCAGAGCCTCGTTTGCACCAAGTGCAGGTAAGATGTGAGGGGTACACGACACGACGATTTGCCTCGATCGCCAGGCTTAACAGGTCGATTAGCGATTGCATAATCAGAGACATCGTGTCTCAGACGCTATTGCTGATGATCAGTTTGGTTTCAGGGTTAGCATATTTAAGGTGGTTATTCCAATGTCTCAATGTCGTAATTTACACCTCTGTCCAACAAAGTACGATTGAATGACAAACATTCAAACTTTCCCATTTCTGTTTTTTGTTCAATTAAATACCGAAAACTTAGCCTAGCCTAGTATTATAGCATTTCTGTAATCATAGAGAACATTTTTAAGTTCTATCAAAATCCCTCAATAACTTTTCAAGTTATAATCTATTTAGACATTCATGGATATAGATATATATTGACTAAAAGTATACTTGAGTAAAAATGGACAACAAACAGACATACATCATATATAATTAAATCTATACTGGCTTGATTGATAATACACGCTTCTGAAATACCAAATAATATTTTAAAAGGAGTTAACACTCGACGCGATTGAATTAGCATAGATCTAAAATTCTCAAATATCTGCTAGGTATGTAATAACGAGGAACGTGAATCGATTGCAGACACGTTTTTAACGCTTCTTGAATCGAAAGTGGTTCACGGGCAATATGACAACAAAGAAACACATCGTTAACAAAGAACAAAAGGTTCCTCGTAAATGCTCTTTGTTTAACGTGACGCGTCATTTGTATTTTGAGGAGAAACAATTACTGTTTACATCGCGTTGTCAATTCGTTACTATAGTCAGTCTCTCCTTAGTTTGCGTTATCCGAAGGGTATAGCGAACAGAACAATAAAGTAAAACGTAAGATAAAAAAAAAGAAAGTCTGGGCAAAGATTTCATATCAAAAGTCTAGCACTTGTAGTTATTAAGAATAAGAACAATAATCGTTTTGCACGTCTCATTTATTTAAACTCACTATAATAAACATGAATAATATATTATTACTTCTTATTTATGTCACTTGAGAACGATGCCGCCACTTAATCCAGTTAATAATAATAATAAAAAAAAGAAACAAAATATATAATACTATATATGTAGTACAATGCACTGGTCTTTTTTTTTCTCATTTTTTCATCTGAAATGGAAATGATTCGAAATATTTGAACTTCAATAAGATTTTTTTTCCTAAGAGTTAAATGAGCGTCATGAGACGTGCACTTTTGGATTTTTCAAATTTTTGATCCTATACTGCAGGCCAATAAATATCCCATTGCTGAGCGAAGGCCTCCTCTAATTTTTTTAAAAGGGTTAAGGAGCATTAAATTTCCGGGCTCATTGCTGTTTGGCGGATTTTGTATTCGGTAGCTCGCTCGCTTTAATTTCTCAGTACACGTGTGACCTGACCTGACCACGGTTGGGTACTTGCCCTGTATGGGTCTATGGGGGTCTTTACCTGTAGGACTACTACTACTCCAACTTATTTTAGTCCACAGCTGAACAAAGGCCTCTCCAAGAAAGCGCCACCAAAAGCCGGCCAATTACTCGGAGGGCGTGCCCATACCCACCACGCTGGGTAAGCGGGTTGGTCAGCGCAGTGTCGGCACCTTCGCACTAGTGATGCTGCTCCCCATCACTAGTCTGTGAGATTTGTGTTCGGCAAATTTTGATGGACATTCCGCCATCATTCGGTCGCCAGAGCCTCGTTTGCACCAAGTGCAGGTAAGATGTGAGGGGTACACGACACGACGATTTGCCTCGATCGCCAGGCTTAACAGGTCGATTAGCGATTGCATAATCAGAGACATCGTGTCTCAGACGCTATTGCTGATGATCAGTTTGGTTTCAGGGTTAGCATATTTAAGGTGGTTATTCCAATGTCTCAATGTCGTAATTTACACCTCTGTCCAACAAAGTACGATTGAATGACAAACATTCAAACTTTCCCATTTCTGTTTTTTGTTCAATTAAATACCGAAAACTTAGCCTAGCCTAGTATTATAGCATTTCTGTAATCATAGAGAACATTTTTAAGTTCTATCAAAATCCCTCAATAACTTTTCAAGTTATAATCTATTTAGACATTCATGGATATAGATATATATTGACTAAAAGTATACTTGAGTAAAAATGGACAACAAACAGACATACATCATATATAATTAAATCTATACTGGCTTGATTGATAATACACGCTTCTGAAATACCAAATAATATTTTAAAAGGAGTTAACACTCGACGCGATTGAATTAGCATAGATCTAAAATTCTCAAATATCTGCTAGGTATGTAATAACGAGGAACGTGAATCGATTGCAGACACGTTTTTAACGCTTCTTGAATCGAAAGTGGTTCACGGGCAATATGACAACAAAGAAACACATCGTTAACAAAGAACAAAAGGTTCCTCGTAAATGCTCTTTGTTTAACGTGACGCGTCATTTGTATTTTGAGGAGAAACAATTACTGTTTACATCGCGTTGTCAATTCGTTACTATAGTCAGTCTCTCCTTAGTTTGCGTTATCCGAAGGGTATAGCGAACAGAACAATAAAGTAAAACGTAAGATAAAAAAAAAGAAAGTCTGGGCAAAGATTTCATATCAAGTACCTTTGTTTTTTAAAACGTTACCTTCCACTGTAGGATCTCTTCTATGTCGCGGAGGCAGTTTACATACATGAATTGCACAAGAACAAACACCCAGACCGGAACTATTACTTGTAGTTCATACAAATACATGTCCGGTGCGCGAAACGAACCCGCGACCCACAGTGCCGCAGTTAAAATCTTTGCAACTACGCCACCGTGTCATTAATTTTTTTTTCA
Source organism: Bhutanitis thaidina (assembly GCA_029286595.1). Classification (NCBI taxonomy): domain Eukaryota; kingdom Metazoa; phylum Arthropoda; class Insecta; order Lepidoptera; family Papilionidae; genus Bhutanitis; species Bhutanitis thaidina. The sequence goes on from JAGSMS010000022.1 coordinate 4,677,425, forward strand.
TAAAGTTATCTATCATAAAGAAATTTCTCTGACTATATAGCTTAAAGAGCTTATCATGGATCTTGGGATCGAATCCCAGCTGAACTCGTTATTTGTGCAACGTGGTCACGGGTCTTGTCTTGCATTGTGTCCCATGTCTCTGACACTACATTAGGCTCTTTATCCGATCTTATCGCATAATCGGATTCGAGAATGTGAAGAAGAGTGAGTGCCTCTGTGTGTGCCTGCGAAGTCGACAACTGCCAATATATATTCGGAATTGGTCGACGTTATCAAAACCAGCCAGAATGATAGAAACCAAGAAACTTTTTATAATCTTTGTTTTGAACACCTTGCCTACCATCCATACTAATATTAAAAATCGCACCAACGTGTACGTGGTGAATTCAGCACTTAAAATTGCAATTAACAATTTTTGTCGTGCTGGCATCGACATTCGTATCCGTGTTCCACTATTAGATATAACGAGTTGCCTGACCACTAAGTCACCGGGGCTTACAATCTTATCAACATCTTATTAATACTGAATAGATCAATGACATTTGAAGAAATATAATCCTACAAATACGTCTAGGTAATTCCGAATATCAGTAACTAGAACAGTCCTAAGGCATTGCGTAAAGTCGACCACCACAAATTTGATCATGACATTAATTTCTGCTCTCGGAATGATATACATTAGGGTTGTGTCGAAAGAGTAATCAAAGTCGTGCATTGATATTATTAACCGTACTATAATATAAGTTCTCACGACCGTATACCCAGTACTGTGGTGGTTAGAGATCTAGACATTTTAGTCCTTTCAACCCACTTTTCACCTGAGCTTTTTCATTTTATTTGGGATAACGTGAAACAAAGCGTGGGAATATGATAAGCCTGTCACCATCACCATCTCCATCTTAGTATCCAAACCAACAAAAACACATCGTTAACAAAGAACAAAAGGTTCCTCGTAAATGCTCTTTGTTTAACGTGACGCGTCATTTGTATTTTGAGGAGAAACAATTACTGTTTACATCGCGTTGTCAATTCGTTACTATAGTCAGTCTCTCCTTAGTTTGCGTTATCCGAAGGGTATAGCGAACAGAACAATAAAGTAAAACGTAAGATAAAAAAAAAGAAAGTCTGGGCAAAGATTTCATATCAAGTACCTTTGTTTTTTAAAACGTTACCTTCCACTGTAGGATCTCTTCTATGTCGCGGAGGCAGTTTACATACATGAATTGCACAAGAACAAACACCCAGACCGGAACTATTACTTGTAGTTCATACAAATACATGTCCGGTGCGCGAAACGAACCCGCGACCCACAGTGCCGCAGTTAAAATCTTTGCAACTACGCCACCGTGTCATTAATTTTTTTTTCATAAAGTTATCTATCATAAAGAAATTTCTCTGACTATATAGCTTAAAGATCTTATCATGGATCTTGGGATCGAATCCCAGCTGAACTCGTTATTTGTGCAACGTGGTCACGGGTCTTGTCTTGCATTGTGTCCCATGTCTCTGACACTACATTAGGCTCTTTATCCGATCTTATCGCATAATCGGATTCGAGAATGTGAAGAAGAGTGAGTGCCTCTGTGTGTGCCTGCGAAGTCGACAACTGCCAATATATATTCGGAATTGGTCGACGTTATCAAAACCAGCCAGAACGATAGAATCCAAGAAACTTTTTATAATCTTTGTTTTGAACACCTTTCCTACCATCCATACTAATATTAAAAATCGCACCAACGTGTACGTGGTGAATTCAGCACTTAAAATTGCAATTAACAATTTTTGTCGTGCTGGCATCGACATTCGTATCCGTGTTCTGGATCACCCACTATTAGATATAACGAGTTGCCTGACCACTAAGTCACCGGGGCTTACAATCTTATCAACATCTTATTAATACTGAATAGATCAATGACATTTGAAGAAATATAATCCTACAAATACGTCTAGGTAATTCCGAATATCAGTAACTAGAACAGTCCTAAGGCATTGCGTAAAGTCGACCACCACAAATTTGATCATGACATTAATTTCTGCTCTCGGAATGATATACATTAGGGTTGTGTCGAAAGAGTAATCAAAGTCGTGCATTGATATTATTAACCGTACTATAATATAAGTTCTCACGACCGTATACCCAGTACTGTGGTGGTTAGAGATCTAGACATTTTAGTCCTTTCAACCCACTTTTCACCTGAGCTTTTTCATTTTATTTGGGATAACGTGAAACAAAGCGTGGGAATATGATAAGCCTGTCACCATCACCATCTCCATCTTAGTATCCAAACCAACAAAGCAAATCGTACATAAGTTTTGAAAAACTCATTTGTATGAGCATCATGAGTGTTTCCCTTAGTCCACCCTTAGGAGTCCCAGAGGATGGGACATTAGATCCTCTTATGCTGCAACTAAACAATGTGCGTTAGCTATATTTAAATGTAAATTACAAGGGAGTTTTTGTCAAACGTAAATATTTCACACATTTAATTAGCGATACCTATATTAATAGCTAATCGTTGCAGCCCTAGTGTGTTTAATGTAATTAAAATGGCCGTTCATGGAATAAAGAACCATACGTTTCCAAGCAATTATGCTTACGAGGTTACTGAGTATCCAAGTATAGAAAGCTACGCAAAAGGATGTGCAAAAATAACTTTTTTTACGGTGCATTAGATGCCATTTTTTAACCTGCCGTTGGCAGCGTTTTATCAAAACACCTTGACGATGACTGTCCCGGATGTGGAACAATTATCGCATCGAGTTGTTTTGTGTAAAATTGTATTACAGATAATTGATAAATTGTAAAAATTACGATTCACTATTGTCTTATCAAAATTGCCTTGATCCATTTTTATAGGTTCTGCTCTCCTTACATTATCAGCCTGTAAATAGTCCGCTACAGAACATAGGCCTATCCCATAACAATAGATTTGCCATAATACAGTAACAGACTACCACCCGTCATCGGTCTTCTTCATTTTGACTTGGTAATTTTCGACATGGTTATCTCGTCATCTGTCGGTGACCGTTGAGTTTTCAACGCTTTTCAAGGGCTACTAAGGAGTTGCCTCTTACAACACCCACGGGAAAAAGGGTGGTACATTCTTATGCTGTTGTGGTAGCCTAGTGATCAGGGCGCTCGCTTTAGTTGCATAGAGCGCGAGTGACCTGTGTTCGATCCACTAAAATTGTTAGTGTCAATTTTAAGTGCTGAATTTAACACGTGCTCAGCGTCGAAGTCAAACATCGTGAGAAAAACGCCAAAATCGGCAACTTTTTAAAGTATAGCCTTCCAGAAAATATTAACACAAAATATACTTATGTGTGAAGCGATCATAGACGATATAATACTCAAAGGCGACTTATGTCAGATTGTGCCCTCGGCCTTCTCCGACATGGCGCCCTTTTCGAGTCTACAATAATTATCCCATAATATTTAAAAACATATACTGTTCCTAAAAAATACCATTGCAAGGTTTTCCGAGTTGTTCAGAATTTCATTGAAGTGAGTCCCTTTCGTTCCTCTTATCTCCATTTATTTTTAAAACATTTTCCTCTCAGGTCTTCGCCTACCTGCAGGGCCTCAGGGCTACGCCTACGTGAAACCTACGCTACCAATACTAAATGAAACAGTGTATTCATTTGGTATTTGATTATTTATTGCTGAAATTTAATACTAAATGTAAGGACTGCATAGGTATATTTCTATACGGGTGGAGGCGGCACGTCCAGTTCCCTTCAATTATGTTCACAGGGAAGCTGAGGCCGTCATACGTTATTTATTTTGCAGAGAATTTATTTCAAATCCTCATGATGAAAATAAGAATTTTAAATTGAATTAACTTTATACTTATTGCTTTTGAACAATGAGTTGTAACTCGATGATGACGCACTTAAACTTTTTGTTCTAACTTATTGCAGGTTTGAAGTCATGGGCATACAACCATACAAAAACCCGATAGTTTAATATGTTTTTTTAATGTTCATAACTAAATAGAAACAGTATGTCGGTAAAACCAGGGCAAGTGGATGTCGGACTCGCGCACCGAGGTTCCGTACAAACACAATCTGTGTTATGTATTTACAAAAAAAAAATGTGTGTTCTTTTCATTAAGCTTGTGATCCTTAGCACGAGCGAGACTCATACGTGGCCGCTTTTACTATTTGTTATTTTACTTTAAGAGTTTGTTCTATAATCACACAAAGTTCGACGCTTTTGTGTATTGCCATTTTGTCGCGCTCACGCACGTGATGCGGGACGTCAAATCCGGTTTGCAGTGGTTCAGAGCGACGACAAGCTCATGCGTGTCAGTCAGCGCGCGCTTGTGTTTTCAATATTTTTTGTGGTTTAAAAAAAATACATATCATGTACTACACGTTGAAATGAATGAAATGAACAATGCAAGAAAAATAAAGATATCTGTATCGTTCTATTTACATCCATCACATTCTAAAAGATTAATGAAATAATAGCAAATAACATAGCCTAAGCTAGTATATTATTTTGTGCTTATTTGTGCTTATTTTAATAAAGTGACAACCATACGTGTTTAGGTAATATTTTATGTAGTCAGATACCTAGATTACCTTCTGGTCGGTTGTATTTATTCCTGTGGAAGATTGCGTGTTAATGCATAATTGGATTTAAAATTGGCACGTAGCGACTAACGGGTTTCAAATTACAATAAATCCTGACTTAGCGAATCGTGTTACGGAGCAAGAGTTTCGATTCAGTCAATGTTTTGTCGCCATTTAAATATTCCTGCGTACAAATAAATGTATATATTTTCTTTGTCTGTTTGTTCGTCGAGATGTAACTTAAAACTACTAAATCTGTTCACTGAAAATTTGCAAATACCAATCACTGATTTAGAATCTTTGTAATATGGCTGGAGGTACTCGATTTACACTAGACTGCGATTTAAGAAATAAAAAAATCTCACTGTATGGCCAAGATTATTGTATGGGTTCGATCTTGAATAAACCTGCATATTTGAAAACTAATAAAAAATGTTATTTCGAGGATACGTGAAGCCCGTCAACCCGCACTGGAGCAGTGTGGGGGCTTCCCGATGATTTGATAAGGAGGCCTTTACCCATCCGTGGGCACTTACAGGCTGCTACTTTACTTTTTTTTACTTATATTCTATACTAGGGTGGACAGAGGTACTAGTGACTTGACAATTAAGTTTTTTTAACCGACTCTTCACCAGAGCTTATTTGAGACACCGCGACAGGTGGTGAATTTATCGTCGTCTTAGTGTCCATGCCAACTATACAAAACGTATGTAAATTTAAAAGAAAATCATCGGTGCGTCCTCCGCATGACATTTTAACAAAGCTCGCAGAATGAATGAACGTTGTCAAACCGAAAACGGAGGGTGCGCCGTTATAGTCACACCTGGTGGGAAGGAGGAACGTACGGCGCAATACCCGATGTCGCGCACTATTGACGCTGTTGCCTGTCACCGGTCTATTTTACGTCTGGCATCTATCTGTCTATCTATATATTCACGCCTTGTTCCCAACGGGGTAGGCAAAGATAATCTCCTTCCATTTTAATCAAGCGTCGCATGCATGCTCGTTGGTTTAGAGTACTCTTAACCTGGCCTATTTCCAGAACGTCTACAATTTGATCGTGAAATGTTCGACAAGGTCTTCCTCTTCCGACTTTACCATCTGGCATACTTGAAAATATACGAAATAAATTAATAAAATATATGCATACTTGGCAGCCACGTCCAAGTAAACGCAGTGTGATACGATCCCCCACAAGATGGAATGACGACCTGCGCAGTGTTGTGGGAAGTCGATGGATCCAGGCGGCTCAGGACCGAGCTTTGTGGCATTCTTTGTCCTATGTTCTGCAGTGGACTTATGATAGGCTTAAATTAATGAATGAAAAAAAATTTTTGAAAAGAGCATTCCGCCTAGTGTTTATGACATTTGCATGACATTAACTTTAGTCGAATTGTTCGAAGAAATATGGCCGGTATAGAGACTGGACGTATACGTAATTCATTTAATTATCGAAACAATTAATTTTCTTTGACATAATTTAGTCCATGTGTCTATTTACTAAACTTTTATAATGTGGAATTTTTTTTTTAAAAGTAAACTTATTTGAAAAATTTACTACTTCTCATTAACAAAAGTTTACTCTCTTACTAAGTCTCAACTCTACTCCTCGCTCAGTCGAAAAGTGACAAATATTAACAATGTAAGTGGTAAGTGTTCGTGTACGGGTGTAGTCTATGTAAGTAAGTGCAATCTATTTCTTAAAAATGAGTTGGCATTCTGGCTTTCACATGAGGCTCTGAATGCTGGTAAAAATATCCAACTTTACCGAAATCAAATCTCACGATTATGCGATCCCAGTGCGAGAGTGGCTCTGCGCTCGCCAACCCACTTGCCCAGAGTGGTAATTATGGGCAAACCTTCCAAGAAGTGCATGCCAGCTTTTGCTGGCACTTTCTTGACTCCGACAATGCTGGCAGTCTACAATTTGTTTTGTATACGTTTTTGATTTTGTGAACATTTTTAAGTGCTGTATTTTACCACGTGCTCAACGGTGAAGGAAAACACCGTGCATGTCTGAGAAATAATAAAAAAATATTATTTCGTGAAGCCGGCACTGGAGCAGTGTGGGGGCTTCCCGATGATTTGAAAAGGAGGCCTTTGCCCAGCAGTGGGCACTTACAGGCTGTTACTTTTAACCACACTGTGGATTGAACAGCTTAGTACCGTGACGCTGGTCCCCGTTAATAGTGTGTGACATTTAGACGCCGTTACGAGACGGTCGCCGGAGCTTTATCTATCAGTGAACAAAGTGCACACACACAGTTAATAAATGAGAAAATTGTTTTTAAATATTACAATACGGACAGTATTGTAAGCTGTAGCTGGAGTTGCGAATTAGCTTTGTTATGTTTGTATTAAACATAATAACACATATAAATGGGTTTTCCTAAGCCACAAATATTGTTATTTGTAGTTTAGCGATTTTTTGTAGATGTCATTAAAGTTAAACAATTTGTTCTTACATCGTTTAGATATATTTATTGAGTTTACTTAAGTAGAAGCCAAGGGAGTATTCAATTTGAAAGATTTTTTTTAATTTAAAAAACATATCTTTATAAACAAACCCGTATCAATTCGGATTAACGTAGTTGATATTAGTTGTCATCTTACTAGAGAAGTCACACCCTTGTTAAAATATACTTATATCAATATAGATAATAAATAGACAATGTCTTTAAGGGATTTTTAAAGGGTAGAAAAATCAAGATGATCATGTAATACGTACCTTTTGGACCGAACTCGGTCTGAGATCTCTGTTACCAGTTTCTTGAAAGGTAAAAAAAACCAGACGCTTGTCTAGGCATTAACCTGAAACAGCTGTGCCTTGACGAGATTACGTATACAGTTCTTTAAGAATTTTGTAAACATGTTTAGCATTCGAAAAAAAATTCTACTTAAGCTTTACGCTATTACGGTTACTTGAGTCGCGATCGACCTTCAGAGCTATTTAATATTATGCACACATATAAGACGTTTGTTCCTGTTCGTTCCCTATCAAAAAAAAACTTTTCATTTGTAATATCATGTCATTACAAAATCGTTTTATATCGAGCTAGTTGTAACAGAATCGCTTTTCACTTTTGATAAATAGTCTTTTCTGAATCGTCTTATTTACAGATTTTATCGCGTTTAATTTATGGTTTTTATGTCTCCGACTTTTCGAGTGCTTTATAGCACTCGTGGTCTCGGAAGCACTAAATTTTTAGACGACGTCATGTAATAGTTAACTCTGACTGCCTTCAGCGCTTAATTAATATTATTTGTATAATTGTTAACATTTTGTTAGTTTTTTCTAATATTAATATAATTTTATTATTGTGCTAAGACCTGTTAAGTTTACTAAGAATATATGATGACTTAAAATTTCTTAATTAGCCTGAAATGGCTCGAAACGTGTTTCAGGCAACTTTTATATAATTAAATAATATTAATAAATCTAAATAATAAGTCGTCGGAAGGGTATAAAAACAGGTTCTGTGTGCATGCACGGGGACATACGTTAGCATACCGAGCAAACGAGTTAGCGGGATATTAAATCAGGATACAGGGTCAGAGCACCACCACATTAAATCAAAACCACCAAAAATGATTTATGCAAATAACTATTCCTGCTGGGTTTTGAATTCAAGGATCACAAGTTAGGTTATAATAATAATATATTAGACATTCGCACGCGTCATCTAGTCCCAAACCGGGATTGCCTGTGTACGTAACTGGATGGTCATAAGATAGATATACTTACATAGATAAATAAATTAACTCTCGGTTTACAAACATACAAATGTTTGCCACGAACAGGGGCACTAACAAGTAGGCTATCGGGCCGGTTTGTTTATAAAGATCCTAAACATGGGATTATCTTCTAGCTTCATATATTAGAACCGTGATAGCTTAAGAGTTAAAGCACTCGCTTTAATTTTCTAGTACGCGGGTCACGAGGGTTCAAACCCAGATGCCAGCGCTACCAAAATTGTTAATAGTTATTTTATATTAATTGCTAATTTTACGCTCTGAATACAATGTATATGGCGGTGAAAGAAAAAGAAACAGTAAAAAAACATGTAAAATCGGCCGTACTGAAACAATATAGCAGACCCTGTCCGGCTCCAGAACCCTCTCATATATTAAGTGGAAGAATTTCCATCGGTCTTGAGATATTTATGGATACATACTTTACTTTGATCAAGTAGTATTAGGAGTTAAGTTATAAATTGTTGTTTTATATTAAAAAAATTCAAATATCTTTGTCCCATCTTTATTCCCTTATTATCTATACATTTCTGCCAACTTGAGAGAAGACATATGTCATTGCGATAGGATTCGTGGGAATCTGGACTCTACAAATCTATAAAGGAATTTTGTACCGCTTCTTGAAAATATTTTTTTTTCCTTGTAGGAAATTGCGGAAAAAGGGTAATCGGTTGGGGCTAGGTCTAGCGTGTACGGAGGACGACGAAAGGTTTCCGATTGCAGGTCTTGTACTGTTCACATTTCATACTGTTCATAATGGTTTGCCGAGCAGTTTGAGGTCTCACGTTATAAACTTCGACATGTGCTCCTCGATACATATCAGGGCAATTCAAGAGGCATCCATTTCTCGAATTTGTTTTTTACCAATATGGTGATAATTAGTCAATGCTGTGGGTACTCTAACGTCAAACCATGACGCTAATTCCTTAATTTTTATTACTTTTAAGCAATTGTTATTTACTTTAGTGTCTGGTCTTCCTCTTTGTTCATTCTTTATGTCGAAGTTTTTAATACGCAAGCGATTAAAGCAAAAACGCATAGCGCGTTCGTTAATCGTGTCCTCTTCAATAGCAGCCATTGACATTGCGAGCTGTCTCTGCTGCGTTAGAACCACGTCGGAACTCATATCCGAATATAAGTCAAATTTTTCATGTCTCCAAGTTTATCACAAATACAATAGAAAGACAATCAATAGAATGTCATAAAATGAATGGATTTAAAATGTTACAGTTTTTGTATAAAAATAGTTTTAATTACGTATCTTAAACCACGCTGATTTAATTTTAATTCAAAATTGAATGTAGTGACCACATTCAAACGGCAACTTTGTACTTTAACCCCTATTACGTCATTACATAGGTAACATATAATATGACTAGGTTTACACATGTGTGCGTGTCTGCTTATGTGTCATTATGTTCAAGATCCCGGATGTGACCTCTATTTCTCTAATTAGAATCGCAAGGCAATAAATCATATCTCCCAACTGTTTACTGTTGAGTAGTTATACAAGATGTGTTCGCTTACTGGTTTCTCGATTAATAATATTTGTCTTAATTGCGATAATATATATTATTTGTGGTAATTTGGTATAATAAATGAGCCTTCGGAAGCTAACAGTCCACTGCTGGAGATGTAAGTACATTCGCCCGTGAGAGTATTTTTTTTATTTGCCATAATAATATAGTACGAATAGATTGATCTGAAGCAGGTCGCCAGAGCTTCGTTTGTTAGTTAATATGACTATTTTAGTTATTTTTAGAAAAAAAACTTCACCTCTCCATGAAATAATGTCGCGGAGTCCATTTACATACGCTTTTTAAACACTTAGCTACTGTGCCACCGAGAGTGAAAGTAAGATTGGAGAAAAAAAAACGAATTCACCCGCTTATACCTCAGAATAATAAATGTAAAAAAATTGCAATGTGTAGACGCCCACAGCTGGGAAAAGGCCTTCTCAAATATCTGAGAGGGTTTTGGAGCCAGGAAGAGTACATAGAGCGCCAATGTCCTAGACTCAATCCCCAGTGCCGGTACCATTAAAACATTTTTACAAAGTGATGAATTACCACGTGCTCGGCGGTGAGTTCGCCAACCCATGCTGGAGCAGCGCGGCAGAATAATAATAATAATAATAGTAATTAGTCCGTTGATAGTCCCACAGATGTGTTACTATCTCACCTAGTTCGATAAGCATAAACTATTGCAGGATGACAACTTGCGAAAATATACAATATGCCTGCGCCGCAATGGATTAAAAGCATGTGAATGTATTGAGTGTTGTTAATTCATAGGAATACATAAAGACGTAGTTGCATATCGACCGATTTTGATCGGTGTTTTTTTTTAGACATGTTAGACTGCATTTTTTTTTTATTTTCAACCCGGACCCCGCCGATTTCAATGGAATTTTGTATTGTTAATGTTTTGTGACGATATGTTGTACCCATTTGATAAGTTTCAAAATATTTCCCACCAATATTCTTTCGACACTACTACGACTAATACATCAGCGTATTTACGTCCACTGCTCAACGTAGGTCTCTCCAGTAAAGCGTCAGCAAAAGCCGAAGTATTTCTTGGATTATTCGCTCATGCTCACTACGCTGGGCAAGCGGCAGAATAATAATAATAGTAATTAGTCCGTTGATAGTCCCACAGATGTGTTACTATCTCACCTAGTTCGATAAGCATAAACTATTGCAGGATGACAACTTGCGAAAATATACAATATGCCTGCGCCGCAATGGATTACAAGCATGTGAATGTATTGAGTGTTGTTAATTCATAGGAATACATAAAGACGTAGTTGCATATCGACCGATTTTGATCGGTGTTTTTTTTTAGACATGTTAGACTGCATTTTTTTTTATTTTCAACCCGGACCCCGCCGATTTCAATGGAATTTTGTATTGTTAATGTTTTGTGACGATATGTTGTACCCATTTGATAAGTTTCAAAATATTTCCCACCAATATTCTTTCGACACTACTACGACTAATACATCAGCGTATTTACGTCCACTGCTCAACGTAGGTCTCTCCAGTAAAGCGTCAGCAAAAGCCGAAGTATTTCTTGGATTATTCGCTCATGCTCACTACGCTGGGCAAGCGGCTTGGCGAGCTCAGTGGCGGCACCCTCGCTCTAGTGATGCTGCTTTGCCCCCATTATTCTGTTTGTCTGTCTGTTGAAATTGTATTCAGCATGCCAACCTCACAGGTTGGCATTTTAATATAGAGATGGTATTTTCCCCGTTCGTAATTAGTACCATAATTACAACCAAGGTCATCAAGATGCTTGATGTGCTACAATTAATATCAAGTATCTTACCAACCTTCGTCGGCAATCGTCACACTTGCGATAGTAATTTTATTTATATGAAACAAATTTTACAAAATTATAATAATTGAATGTTACATTATCATTTTGTACGTGCTAAAGCCAAGTGGCGGATCCTGCTGCTGCACGATTGGACCGGGGTAGTACAACTGCTTCGCAGAATACCGACGCGAAGAAGAGGCACTTTTTGCTTCTCCGTTTGGTTCGGTGAGTGAGGTGACCGAAGGTAACTCCCCCCCTCCCTCTCCTTCGTGCCCCTCTCCCTAAATGTCCTTGAAGGCCGGCAACGCACCTGCAGCTCTTCTGGTCTTGCAAATGTACGCTTTTTAAACCAATGTCCCGCCTGAATTAACGAAACATACAGTCTGCGACGCGCGCCCGTGCGGAGTGGACGTTTCTCTCAAACAGCACCCATGTGCTCACGAGAAGCCAATACAAGTGACAATAGAAATAGTGTCCAGTGCTCGCGGGAAACCGCTGTGAAAGTGTAGTGCTACGGAACTCCTGCCCTGTAAGTAGTTCGTACACAACTCTCGCCTCAGAGGCGGCTATTTTTAAATTTCTGTGTCGCTTGTTGCGCTAGGCAACAGCTAGGTACTCATCCCTGCGCACCTAAAAGCGCGGGGTATAGAACCAGTAGGCACACACCTCCCTGCCTTTGGTAGGGAGGTTTAGAATCTCTTCCTACACACGCCATTCAATGGCCGACACGACCAAGATGGCCGACGCCGACAAGATGGCCGACCATCGCGCAAATTCCGAACTAGCGAAGTTCGTTAAATTCGCATTCCCAGATATCTGGGAAAAATTCGAAGCTTTCCGGCTGGGCTCGAACACCGAGGTCGCCTCGCGCCCGGCGTTCGACACGGACAGCCCTCTCTCTCCGGACGCCTCCCCTGAGTCGCCCGTAGCCACGGAGGTTAGCCTTCCCGCGTCGCCCGCCGCCAACGGGCACGCCGCGTACCTGTCGGACTCCGGGTCCGACATGGAAGTAGAGGACGCCTCTCCGGACGACGGCTTCACGGTCGTCGTCAGGAGAAAGTCGAAAAAACGCGTTGCAAAATACGAGGACGAGCCTAACTCGGATTCGTCATTATCGCCGAAAGGCACGCCAGCCAAAAAGGCTGCGTCGCAAACCCGCCAGCCAATACCGAAGCGGGAATCCAAAATCAAACCGGCAAAGTCCGTTCAAACAACCCGACTCGCGTCAAAACCCAACGCCGCCGCGACCGCAGGGGCCCGCGCGCCCAAACCCCCGCCGCCGATCATACTCCAGGACAAAGGGCACTGGAACGACCTGTCAGTATGGCTGACCAAAAACAAAATTCTGTGCCCAAAAGCACAAACCACAGCTCAAGGAATCCGCGTATTCCTTACAAATATCGATGACTTTCGCACGGTGACTAGACACCTAAAAAGCAAAAACATTAGTTTCCACACCTACTCGCTAGAGGAGGACAGACGTCTCCGCGTAGTAATTCGCGGACTCCCTAAGGAGCTCCTCCTCGAAAATATTAAAAACGACCTAATCGAAAAAAATATTCCTGTGCAGGAGGTACACCGAATGTACCACCCACAGAAAAAGTCACCATACGACTTGGTCCTAGCCATTCTCGACCTGTCCCCGGAAGGCAAGGCTATATTCAACATCCAAGCGATTTGTAAGCTTACGAATCTATCCATCGAGGCACCGCGGAACAAAGGCATCATAAATCAGTGCCACCGCTGCCAACTATACGGCCACTCGGCCAGAAATTGTTTCGCGCGTCCCCGCTGCGTCAAATGCCTCGGAGACCACGGCACTCCGGAGTGCGAGCGCACGCGCGACGCAACCGAACCGCCAAGCTGCGTCTTGTGCGGCGAACAGGGGCATCCCGCGAATTATCGCGGCTGCAACAGAGCGCCGCGAAAGAGACAGCGTGGCGGCACCCAAAAGAACGGTCGTAGGAAGGGCCCCGGGGCTCCACGGTCCCAACCTCCTGCGCCTGCCAAGCCAGCGCCTGCCAAGCCAGCGCCTGCCAAAACGGCATCTGCCAAACCAGCACCTGCCAAACCAGCACCTGCCAAACCAGCGCCAGCGCCTGCCAATCCCACTGCTGAACCCACGCAGAAAGCCAATGCCTGGGCTAAACCCCTAGGTTATACCCAAAAGAGCGCGGTCGCTTCACGACCTGCGGCCTCCACTCCCGCGCCCCAAGGCGCCTCAAACTTCGCCGCCGACTTTTCATTAGTATGCGGCTTCATCAACAACATTAACGTTGCTGATCTAGCAATCCTAGCCCGCAAACTACGCGAGGCAACGACACCCCAGGACAAACTCATGGCCACCATTGAGCACATGCCCACTATCGACGCGATCTGGTCGTTTCAATGCGCCTAAACCCGCGTCATGCCCAATTTAACAAACACTAATTATTCCAATGGCTAACGCAGTAGGAAGATTAAAACCGCGCTCTCTGACTGTCGCTGCATTCAACGCAAACGGCCTCAAAACGCAGAAAGACGAAATCGCTACGTTTCTTCGCGATCACAACGTCGACATTATGCTAGTGCAAGAAACCTTCTTGAAGCCTAGCAATCGCGATCCTAAAATAGCAAATTACAATATCATCCGTAATGACAGGTTAACGTCCGCCAAAGGCGGCACCCTGATTTACTTCAAAAGGTCCTTGCATTGCATACCGCTCGACCCTCCCGACCTAATAACAATCGAAGTTTCCGCGTGTAGAATAGCGCTAACCGGCCACAGGCCGCTTGTTCTAGTATCAGCCTATCTGCCGCCAAACAAAACCCTCCATTCGTCAGACATTAGGACGCTAACAGAGCTAGGCCCCTCCGTCATCATAGGCGGCGACCTAAACAGCAAACACATCAGCTGGAACTCGCGCGTCAATAATACAAACGGCAACGTGCTCGCCGACATACGGGACCGCTACTTGTTAGACGTAATCGCACCCGACTCGCCTACGAGATATCCGACGTATCACACTCACGCGGCGGACGTACTCGATATCGCGATCCTTAAAGACGTAAGCCTAGCTATTAACTCGATAGATACGCTTCACGAACTCGACTCAGACCACAGACCGGTCTTACTCAAGCTGGGCCAGCCGCATGGTGAGGTCCTCAGACCAAAACCATCGTGGACTGGCGTACCCTCGAAGTCAAACTCGAAGCTACGACATCACAGCACCTAGACAAAATACCGGACAAGATAGACTCGCCTGAAATAGCATGTAGGGCAATAAACTCACTAACAGACCATCTCAAGTCAGCCGTCGAAGAATCCAAAAGGACGGTCCCTGAGTCGAACGCTCGGCACATGGAGCTCCCGGCAGGTCTTAGACGCCTAATTAGGAGAAAAAACGCAGCTATTAGAGCACATGACCGTTATAGAACGGAACAAAACCGCGAAACCATGCGACGCCTACAGAGGCAAGTAAAAGAGCGCATCACTGAATTTAGGAACTCTGGGTGGGATTCTCTCCTTGGAGACATCGAGCCATCGCATACTGCCTACTGGCAGCTGGCCCGATCTCTCAAAGTAGAGAACGTGGCAACAATGCCCCGCTATTACGCCCCGATTTAGACACGCTAGCCTTCGACGACAGCGAAAAGGCCGAATGCCTCGCGGACAGTCTAGAGAGCCAATGCACCCCTCGCGTGAACCAACGGATCCGGCCCACCTGCGGCAGGTGGACGAGGAAGTAACACGTAGGGACGCGTTACCACCAGTGGACGATCCACTAGAGCCAGTGACACCCAAAGAAGTCTCTGAGATAGTAAGCAACCTGAAAACCGGTCAGCACCGGAATGGATGGTATAAGCAACAGGGTATTTAAAACTCTCCCAGCCCCACTAATATGCCTACTGGCAAACATCTTCAACGTACTCCTCGCCAGCTGCTCCTTCCCGGATGCCTGGAAAGAGGCAGACGTCATAGGCATTCGAAACCAGGCAAGCCCCGTAACCTCGCCTCCAGCTATCGCCCTATAAGTCTCCTCAACTCTATGGGGAAAATCTATGAAAGAATAATCCTGAAAAGACTCAGACAATTTGTGTTTGAGAACAACATAATTCCAGACGAGCAATTCGGCTTCCGTTCCGAACACTCGTGCGTCCAACAAGTGCACCGCTTAACGGAGCACATATTAAAAACCTAAACCTCTCCCCAAGCCCAATAGGACGGGAGCACTATTCTTCGATGTCGCAAAGGCATTCGACAAAGTCTGGCACAACGGTTTAATCTATAAACTGTATAACTTCAATATCCCAGACAGGCTCGTGCACATCCTACGAGCCTACTTGTCCAACCGCACCTTTCGCTATCGAGTAGAGGGCACGCGATCATCAATCCGCCCTCTGAAAGCCGGAGTCCCTCAAGGCTCCTGCCTCTCCCCGATCCTCTTCTCACTGTACACGAGTGACATTCCAAAGGAGCCCCAGGTCAACCTCGCACTATTCGCGGACGACACGGCCCTATACTTCTCCGACCGCCACAAAGGTCGCATCACCTTAAGACTCCAAGCCGCTGCCAATCGTCTAGGCGAATGGTTCCGGAAATGGAGAATTGAGGTTAATCCCGAAAAAGCGTAGGAGTTCTCTTCACAAGGGGAACGAGCACGGCCAATCATAATTACGAATCTCGTAAATTAGGCACTATCACCCTATTCGATCGACCGATCCCTGGGAAAGGAAGGCGAAATACTTAGGGTAACCTTAGACGCGGCGATGACATTCGCCCCCATATTAGGACAGTCAGGAACAGGGCCGCCTTCGTCGCAGGCCGCCTACACTCAATGATCTGCTCCTCAAGCAAGATGTCACTTAGACACAAATTACTCCTATACAAGGCTTGCATAAGACCTATCATGGCCTATGCCTCGGTAGCCTTCGCTCACGCGGCGAAAACACACATCGCCTCGCTACAGACCGTCCAAAATAAGTTTCTGCGTAGCGCCACCGGTGCAAGCTGGTACCAGCGTAACGACGACTTACACAAGGACTGTAAAATACCGACGATCAAAGCATTCTTCAGGGAAACGTCACGGCGCTACTTCGAATCGGCCGCCGTACACCCCAACCCGCTGGTGGTAAACGCCAACAAATATTCCCCGATATTAAACGCAACGGTGCGTCACCGTCGCCCGCGTAACGTATTAGACGACCCGGAAGACGTAACAGCACCAACAGACCGACAAACTGAACTAGTTTCGGTTAACACTACTCAACCTGAACACACTGTACATACAGTTAGAAGTAGAGTCACATACACAATCCCCCGCCGACGCGTAAGAGCGTATCGTGCAAATCAAACACCCGCGTACACACCTTGCACCCGGGATTCAGGGCGGTCCTTACCGCCCATTACTACCGAAACACCACGACCGTCCGAGACGAGGCCCGAACCTCCCTCGGACGGTCCTTAGATTGCTTACCATAAAGAGGTAAGCAGTAGATGTCCTCTTGAACATCTACTTAATGCATATACGCCCGCGGCCTCAAGGCCGCAGGCGCAAACCTATGAAGCTGTAAAAGCCAAAACGGCTAACAGCAATAACTTCATCGAATACATATAATTAACGAAACAAGTTTATTAGAGAAAATCGTTTAATTAATTATTTCCTTTCATCGTTATATCTCAAAATATTTCTCCTAATTTGTTTATTAACGTTCTCTGACATGAACCGCTTTTAGGACATTAGCTCATAATGTCAATCACATTACCGTTTCAAACAAAACATTTGCCGAAAATAGCGATGTAATGTGAAGTATGTCATCGCTCAACTGCGATACGCTTCGAGAACTGAACAAACATTTTGATATATCCTTTTTCACGGGCAAATTTTGATTTATCGTGTCGTACACTTGTAACGTGATTGTGTACTTATCGGGCATATCACGACGCGTTCTTTATTTTACGAGTTCGTGTAACGCGTGTTTATACTTTTATACTAAGTGCCATGACTCCTTCTCTTGTCTGTGAATGGTCTAAGTAGTAGCGCAAACACTGTCATAAGTATATAAACTCTCGACCATGTATCGAATAATCAGACCCCCGATTATAAATGCAACGGTGCGCCACCGTCGCCCGCGTAACGTATTAGACGACCCGGAAGACGTAACAGCACCAACAGACCGACAAACTGAACTAGTTTCGGTTAACACTACTCAACCTGAACACACTGTACACACAGTTAGGAGTAGAGACACTTATACAATCCCCGCCGACGCATAAGAGCGTATCGTGCAAATCAAACACCCGCGTACACACCTTGCACCTGGGATTCAGGGCGGTCCTTACCGCCAAATACTATCGAAACACCACGACCGTCCGAGACGAGGCCCGAACCTCCCTCGGACGGTCCTTAGATTGCTTACCATAAAGAGGTAAGCAGTAGATGTCCTCTTGAACATCTACTTAATGCATATACGCCTGCGGCCTCAATGACGCAGGCGCAAACCTATGAAGCTGTAAAAGCCAAAACGGCTAACAGCAATAACTTCATCGAATACATATAATTAACGAAACAAGTTTATTAGAGAAAATCGTTTAATTAATTATTTCCTTTCATCGTTATATCTCAAAATATTTCTCCTAATTTGTTTATTAACGTTCTCTGACATGAACCGCTTTTAGGACATTAGCTCATAATGTCAATCACATTACCGTTTCAAACAAAACATTTGCCGAAAATAGCGATGTAATGTGAAGTATGTCATCGCTCAACTGCGATACGCTTCGAGAACTGAACAAACATTTTGATATATCCTTTTTCACGGGCAAATTTTGATTTATCGTGTCGTACACTTGTAACGTGATTGTGTACTTATCGGGCATATCACGACGCGTTCTTTATTTTACGAGTTCGTGTAACGCGTGTTTATACTTTTATACTAAGTGCCATGACTCCTTCTCTTGTCTGTGAATGGTCTAAGTAGTAGCGCAAACACTGTCATAAGTATATAAACTCTCGACCATGTATCGAATAATCAGACCCCCGATTATAAATGCAACGGTGCGCCACCGTCGCCCGCGTAACGTATTAGACGACCCGGAAGACGTAACAGCACCGACAGACCGATAAACCCACCCAGTTTCGGTTAACACTACTCAAGAACACACTGTACACACAGTTAGGAGTAGAGACACTTATACAATCCCCGCCGACGCGTAAGAGCGTATCGTGCAAACCGAACACCCGCGTACACACCTTGCACCTGGGATTCAGGGCGGTCCTTACCGCCAAATACTATCGAAACACCACGACCGTCCGAGACGAGGCCCGAACCTCCCTCGGACGGTCCTTAGATTGCTTACCATAAAGAGGTAAGCAGTAGATGTCCTCTTGAACATCTACTTAATGCATATACGCCTGCGGCCTCAATGACGCAGGCGCAAACCTATGAAGCTGTAAAAGCCAAAACGGCTAACAGCAATAACTTCATCGAATACATATAATTAACGAAACAAGTTTATTAGAAAATCGTTTAATTAATTATTTCCTTTCATCGTTATATCTCAAAATATTTCTCCTAATTTGTTTATTAACGTTCTCTGACATGAACCGCTTTTAGGACATTAGCTCATAATGTCAATCACATTACCGTTTCAAACAAAACATTTGCCGAAAATAGCGATGTAATGTGAAGTATGTCATCGCTCAACTGCGATACGCTTCGAGAACTGAACAAACATTTTGATATATCCTTTTTCACGGGCAAATTTTGATTTATCGTGTCGTACACTTGTAACGTGATTGTGTACTTATCGGGCATATCACGACGCGTTCGTGTAACGCGTGTTTATACTTTTATACTAAGTGCCATGACTCCTTCTCTTGTCTGTGAATGGTCTAAGTAGTAGCGCAAACACTGTCATAAGTATATAAACTCTCGACCATGTATCGAATAATCAGACCCCCGATTATAAATGCAACGGTGCGCCACCGTCGCCCGCGTAACGTATTAGACGACCCGGAAGACGTAACAGCACCGACAGACCGATAAACCCACCCAGTTTCGGTTAACACTACTCAAGAACACACTGTACACACAGTTAGGAGTAGAGACACTTATACAATCCCCCGCCGACGCATAAGAGCGTATCGTGCAAACCGAACACCCGCGTACACACCGTACACCCGGGATTCAGGGCGGTCCTTACCGCCAAATACTATCGAAACACCACGACCGTCCGAGACGAGGCCCGAACCTCCCTCGGACGGTCCTTAGATTGCTTACCATAAAGAGGTAAGCAGTAGATGTCCTCTTGAACATCTACTTAATGCATATACGCCTGCGGCCTCAATGACGCAGGCGCAAACCTATGAAGCTGTAAAAGCCAAAACGGCTAACAGCAATAACTTCATCGAATACATATACGAATTATGAGGTTTTTTTTTTGGAATAGGCGGCAAACGAGCAACCGGTTCACCCAAGGGTAAGTGTTTACCGTCGCCCACATATATATGCAACACCAGATGTATGTGGGCCTTTAAGGGTATTTGGGAGATGTGAGGGAGGATGGTGAGGGGGATGGGGAAGTGGGAGTGGGCCTCCGGTTACCTCACTCACAACTCACCTCAATTATTTGTTTCTATTTTGACCGTGTGACATAAATTATTGGTTTTCATGGTCGTGTTGTGTTGTGACCCTGCATCTGACCCTTCCTATCTTATCGCATATGTGTTACTTTGGACACGGGAAGGTAAAGAACATTGAGGGCCTTTGTCTTTGCGTATACACTCGCGGCTCTGTAACATCTCCTGCACAGTTGACTACCGCCGATGCCGATATAAGGAAGTTGCCGCCGCGATCGAAATCGGCCAGGAGGGCCGGGCAAAGACAGGCTGATAAGCTAGTTTAATATAAATCACCACAGCATTATACCATGCTCGACGATTGTGATATTCACGTGGAGTCAAGATTACATACAGCAATAATTTACTTTAAATTCAATCACCGCGTACCCTGACACTGCCGCCCTACATTTATCTATGTAAGATAACAGAATATCTATATAGATATAGAGTACAATAAAATACGCATAGCAACAATATCACAAAATAAATTTAATTAGAGCATAATCAATTTTCATAATAGACTCCTTGAATAATAGAGATAAACCGATGGGCCAAATGTTTATTGATTTAACGTGTAATTGTTTTTATTTATATAGCCAGTGTCTGCAATAGAAAATCTAGAAGCAAAGTACTACAAAATGTCAGTTGCTTTGACTACTGCATGACAACTACTGGAGGATTCTTACTGTTTTAGACCCAGAGTCTTACTTAGAGAGATACTTGAAATCAATATTTAACTTGGACCTTGCATCTGCTTGAAGATATGCCCTATTCACCTTCTTCGTCATCCTGCATTAGACTACAGCTGAAAACATACCAAACGGAGAATCTGCCAACAAAATTGGGCTGGCCAATAGTTACCAGAAATAGTACGGTTGTTTTCTAGTCGATACATCGAGGGTATCCTGAAGTAGGACTATAAAGTCATAGCAATCTCCAGGAGCAAACCTGGTGACGAAGCATGCTACCCGTCACGTTACATCTCCCGAAGTTTAATCGTAACTCCTCTCGGTGACTGGTATCTGCCTAATTTTTAAAAGTACTAATAGTCTCGTTATCGTGATCGTCATCATCGTTATTAATGTATTTTAAGGGTAAGTACAGTCGTACGTAGTGTGTGGGGTGTGAGGCGAATACCATCTTTTCTCCAAGGTCAGCCTTACCTGCAAGCGGTACCCACTACTGTAGTCAGTTCGTTAGTACGAACGAGGCTTTGGCGAGCAAATGATGGTATAAAATCCAGCCACCAAAATTTCACAGACTATCTATGGGAAGTATCTTTAATGTCCCTCACATACTGTTACTGGGCTCACCAAGCCGGCTACGCTTCTTGGCGCTTTTATAGATAGGAAAGATCTATGTCCTGAAGTGGACTTATATAGGCTGAACAAGAAGAAGAAGAACAACAATTGTTGTACGTGTAAGATCCCTACATCTTTAAAAACATTATTAAATTATTTTCGTTATCACCTTTAAACATTATTATGCACTATTATCCAATGTCACCGGGACGATGTCTCTTATCTTTTATTCAGGTAATTCCTTGATCTTTAAAAGTATTGATAAAAAGTTGTAATCCGTGTTGTGTACTTGCTTATAATTTCCAATGTTTTGTTTAACCACAGTTTAGAACATTCCATGATGTTTCGACCTATTCATATTTAGTTTATATATTACAGATCCGTCCAAACAAAGCCGGCACGGTTCGCTGTGTTAGTTTTCAGGCAAATTGGGCGTTCATCGGATGCTTATCCCGATTCGCAAATCGTGTATTTGACACACATTTTCCTTATTGCGCGGGACATCTGTGAAGTTCCTTGCCCCCCCACTTACAGATGACACAAAACAAAGAGAGTGTGGACACGTGCTCGACCGCTCGCTTGCCATACAAATAACTTCGCAAACTTTATCGCGCGGTGTCAGTGAACGCGTGACGTCACAACAGCTGATAGGCGAAATAGGCCGCGTTTTTGGGCCACCGTAAACGACAAAACAGTGGCGACGATTCACGAATTCTGGCTTTCCGTCGCTTCCTGTTGATAATGAAAGTATTTCTTTAGCCGTTATTACATTATTTTATTTATTTCATCAATAACGTTATTTGAAGTAGGTATTTTAAGAATGTAATTTAAGTAGCGACATATAGTTACCTCTTAGAATAATATTCTAAGTAAAAATACACTAAAGTAAACACATTAGGGCTTTATCATCTTTAGCTCGTAGGCTAACCGTTACGAATTTCTACTTCATATTCTTATAACGAACCTATTGATTAAGAAAGAAGTGTTTTAGTAAGAAACCCTAAATTTTATTTTTTAAAAAAAGGAAAGGGCCCAAACGAGCAGTGGCTCACCTAATGGTAAGCGATTATCGTCGCCCATGGACATTAGCAACACCAGAGAAGCTAAAGGTGCGTTGCCGGCCTTAAAATGTTTTAGGCCGTCATGATATTTGGGAAATGGGAGTGAGAATGAGCAGGGTGGCAGGGAAGGCGAGAGGAAGTGGGTTACTTAACTCACCGAACGAAACGCAGATGCACAAGATGCCTCTACTTCACAGCGGTATTCTGCGAGGTCGTGGTACTACGCCGGACGAGCCGGCCCATTCGAGCAATAGCAAAGGCCGTTGCTAGGCTCTACCACGCCAAAAAACAAACATATACAATGTTTAATGGTAGTAGCGTAAATTTCGACAGCAAGCCCTCCTGCAACAACTTTCAATGATTCTTTGCACCTAACCTAGTTTAAAAATCCATTTACGAAAGTAATTTGCACCAAGGACAAAGGAACAACTAAGGACAAGAATATAATTAGCAATAATCCATGTGTTGGAAATATCCCTTCGACAGTCTTCCATCCCGTGGGTATCGCTAAACTCGACTAAGGGAAATGCATGGAAAAGTTATGCCTGCAGGCATATTGTGAGATAACTATTTGAAAAAGTACCTAAAATACGCACATCGATAATGGGCAGAAGCGTCTAAGGTGCGAAGTTTCCGTAGCTACCAACGCCAATTGACTTGCCATGCGTGGCGATTACAGAAAATTTCAGCTCTATGGGATCTGGATGAGGCCCATATCCAGCAGTGATCTACTAACCGGCTGTTAAAGAAGAATAAATATTACAGAAATTTCGATTCCTGTGACAATATTCCGCTTTTAATACGCAGCGTGCATTACAATGTACGTAACGGATGTAAGAAGAAGCTGATATCTCTATATAAATTTCTTCTCCGAATCCCTACCTCACCTGTTCATGAAGCACCCCCCTGCACGTGTACTGCCAAACGGGGCTCCCGCGAACAAAAATCTACCAACTTCAAAAGAATACAAGTTTCGCTGGGGAGCGGAATCACATGCTACTGGTACTGCACTCACCACACCGCCTGCTCCCACTCGTTAACATGGAGATGCCTTCGATAGAAATCAGGGCATGTTTTGGAAAAGCCATAGCCAATATGTGGTTGAGCTAAGTGGCGCACCTGCAGCTCTGGCTGTCATGATGGCGGCAGCAATCATTTATCACCAGATGAGCCGATCGCAGGTTTGCCCCCTTTCCCATGAAAATTTCACATTCGATTAAGGCAGATTAATGATGAGGAAGAAGACATACGAATCTATCTGCCTAGGTACGAAGTTCAACGGTTGATTTAGTTGTTGCTACCGTAAAGATGGCCTATGTTTTTAATTATTCAACGTTTAAATAAAAGTAAAAAACCTGTGCCTCGTGTAGAACAGTTTAAAAATAAATGTAATGTTTTCAAACACGTGTCGCATACACTATGGCATAGAAGAATACACACAATGCAGTATTTATAATTCTAGGCATGAATAATGCACAATGTCGGTACGGAACAAATGGTTTATTGCGTAATTACCTATATGTAGCTGATCTAAATTCTAATTCAAATATTAAATATTCGTTGTATTACTATGTATTTTATCACATACTCGCAACGTTGTAATCTTTGAAAATTTATAAGTAGCCAAAGTTTTAAACGGTTTTCTGTAAAATAAGATATGAGTTAAAAGAACCACACTTCGTGTGTTGGTCAACCCGTTATTGTACAAACGAAGATGACTTTTCTGTTGAAATATTATAAAAGAAAAAAAAAGTTTTTCGCTATTGTTGTAACGTAAAACTTTTTTTTTTTCTTTATTAAGAGGCTTAATCACATATACGATTATGTCGCCCCGTAAGTTTTATACATTAATAACGTACTGCCTAGAAGTAACCAGTCTATATAACAATGCAGCTACGTCAGACAAGGGCTTCGCCAAAGTAATATTACAGTCGCCCAGTTCCGAAATCAAGTGAATAAGAGGTCTCCTTGTATTTTCATTTTGGTCACTTTCCATCAGTACATGGTAAACATCATCAATCAATCGCGCTATAGCGACAAATTTGAAAACAACTTTTAATAGGACAAAAATTTAAATACATTTAAGTAAAATCATAAATTTGAATTTATTTTAGATAACTATCGGAAAATCGAACACTTACACCATGGCCTAATTCCTGACGGGGTGGAGTGATGGGGATCAGTGTCCCAAAGCTGGCGAGGATTGCCCAAACTTCGCGCTATGCAGGAGGATATTACCTCGCACTGATATTAACCACTATTCTATGTGATTTGTTCCCCCGCGAGGCGACCGGTCTGACCTGTCTGTAGCTTGTAGGCTCTTATGCTGCGAGTTACAATGACATTTTCAAAAAAAGTTGGCATAAAATAAGCTGTTATGCACTGCAATGATAAGCCAAAATAAACGATATATTTCTTAATTTTGGTTTTGTTAATTATAACAACAAAAATATGTAATAAAAAGTAACAGCCTGTAAGTAAGTAAGCCAGTAACAGCTGAACAAAGGCCTCCTTCTCAAATACTAGTAATCAGAGAGGTTTAGGAGCCGGGAAAGACCTGCCACGCTGCTCCAGTGCCGGTTGGCGGGCTTCACATATCCTCGAAATAATAATTATTATTTCGGATCATGCAGGTTTCCTTACGATATTTTCCTTCACCGTTAAGCACGTGGTAAATACAGCATTTAAAATTGTTATTAACAATTTTAGTGGGGGATCCGGGGATCTAACCCAGGTCACTCACGCTCTATGACACTAAAGTGAGCGCCCTGACCACTAGGGTACCACGGCTCTCCGGCACTAGGCTCATAATTAAGTACATGCGCATATATGCGTTTTTAAATTAGTTAGATTTGATACAAGTTAAGCGTTTTATGCGAGTCAGATTACGATAAAACTTATTTAATGCACGACACTAATCACGTCCTCACTTTATTTACACTTCGGTAAACAGTCGTGATAGTAATGTTTATTGAAGTTTCATGCTCTGTTATTGTTTGAAGCGAGAAACATAATACAATGGCGATTACCGGTACACCAATTGCAAACAAAAGATAAGGATGATCAAATTCTGCACTATTTCTTTTTAAATTTTTATGTTCCCGTACTAGATGCACTCGCGCCTGTAACTCTTGGAGGTCGGCAGAGATTACGGATTTCCATTTGGCTTGTCCTCGGGAAGCCTTTCGCAAACCACTTTTGCAACCCACCCGCAACACACTCTGTGGGAGATAGAAATTTTCAACGCTGTTCCCTTACTTACTTTTTAACGACACACACATTGAAAGAAAGGGAGTCGCCCACGTACATCTACAACACCATGGGAGCTGCAGGTGCTTTACGGGCCCTAAAGGATATTTGAGGAGTAATAGTGGAGAGTGGGAGGAGGGAGGTTTCCAGACAGCTGGTCTGCAAATATTACTCGCAAGGCATTCACCACGAATTCGGATGTAGTGTGTTTTGGACAAAGACTCAAATTATTCCTTTCTCGGGTCCCGTCGATTATCGATGATACTTCATCTGACACCTTCCTCAGATATATCACATAAACCTTACATCGAATACGGAAAGTAAAAAACGGCACTATAGGAGGTATATTGTACGTATATAACATTATTATCGTTTAGTTTTAATATTAAAGTTAACATGACGCAAGGCAAATCTATCAAGAAAGTTTGCTTAATCTTTATTATTATTAAATAGTATAAAACAAAGTCGCAATCCACGTTTGTCTGTGTATTCGCTTAATACTTATCTTCTAAACTTCTAAATGAATATAGATGTGATTTTTATGATCATGTAGAATATTTCCTAAGGAAGGTTTAAAATTATGTATAATATATTTATATCACTAGTTCAATATAAATGAAATAAATTCAAGATAAACCGGTGCTATTGACAGTTTCATAACTTTTGATATTTGAACATAATGCCTTTGAATTATTTGTTCAAAGTTTACCATTCTAATGGTGGTTTTGTTTTCAATATGGTCTGGTTGAAAATTATGTGTATATATATTGTATTAAAAGGATAACAGTAACCGTCTCACAGCTGTCGTTTCAATTTATAGGCACATAATCTCCGACCTAAAGTCAAAATATCAGGAAGTTCAATTAAGTTTCGGTAGAAGGGGCGGTTGCGACGCGGCCCTATATTCCGGTCCGGTATATTCCGGTACATTTTAACGAAATTCCAATCAGAGAGACTCAAATATTGAACGGAGGCAAAGGCCTGCAAAGACTAAGCCACATTTACAGACTTTATTTACTTTGATTTTAATTTCATTAAAATTTATTCAAATTAGTTCGTTACGTTACAAAGATACTAAATAACAATAAAGCTACGCTTCGCTTGACGAATAGTGCCAACTGGGCACTCTTAAAATATTTTTAACTCGTAACACATTTAAGGAAATAATACACATTAAAAACACATTTCGTTAAGTGTGGTTTATGTTACAAAACAACATTTATAATGTACAATAGAAATAATAGAATGGCATGTTTATCTGGTCTTTGTTATCGATTATCGAACAAATGAAACTAGTATATTTCATAATCCGGTTTCCGCATATTAGTTTGTATCAAAGAATTAATTATAAAAATTGCAATTGATTATGAAATACCTTTCATCAATTAAACTGATAAAAGCTTAATTGTATATCATCTATCATCTTTAAATCGGGATTTAAAATCATGAAATGACGAAAAGGTAAATTAAAATTTAACTTTGTTTTAATTTTTTTATTTTGTTCTGACAGAATAAATCTTGAAAATACCTAATAATTTACAGACAATGAAACATAAACTGTAACATTTTACTATTATGTAAAATCGATGCGATGACATCAATAACTGATCTAAATGCATGAATGCGATACATTATGGCATTTATTAATACAAACGTACTTACGAAGTCTACAAAATTACAATATTTTTTAGCATTTAGGTATAGAAACAAATGAAATACCTTTAGAATAGGTTTATCCGTTATTTATATAAGACATGAAAGCCATGAAATTATTTTGAGTTTATACAATAAATAGTTACACAGAATGTCAACCTCATCATCACCTGCTGTTGAAAGTGGGCTCTGGTGACGGACCAAATGGTGGAATATTCATCCGAGCATGCCAGACCAAAATAGGACTGATTAAAGATTGAAAGTAGCATCTCAAGTAACGACACTGATTCCGAACGATAGCCCACCTGCAGAGCGTGGTGAGTGAGTATGAGAAAATCTTCCATGCGCGGCAGCATTTATAGAAGAGTCCCATGTCCAGCTGTGGAGTTTCATAGGCTGATAATGGAGAAACATTTTTTGTAACTCAACTTATCGTAACAATTAATAAGTAAGCCATGTGTTGTTTAAGTAAGAATAAGCTTCTTTTGATGATTATATACCGAATTACATTAGTCTACTTCAAATGCTACTCTCATTGATAAAGTAAAACTATTTTCCATTCTTCTTTGTTTTGTTTTAACATCAGACATAGGCTTTTACCAAGAAGGAACTAATTGAATTCTATTATACCTAGGGCTAGATATTAATTGATACGAGTTCTAGTGACACCAACAATTTTCTTGATATTAGCGTAATCTTTACAATAAGCTGCCTAGGTTATTGATTTTGTGTCGACCACTTAATAGTGGGTTTCAAACAACCTGTGGCGACATCTATTATCGACAAAATAAACATTAACTTTACTTACATATAAGTCGTAAACACCAATAAAAGATAGGCGCGTTAATAATTAATAATACAGCTCTCCTTCCTTAGTGATTTTATATGCCATCTGCAAAAGCCTTGCTTGCTTCTTTGTAGGTTCATAATTGTTATTTATAATTTAAGCAGTGCAATGAAAGACTTCAGTGTTAATTTTAAAAACAAAGCCGTTTCATTAGTTCGTTTTATCATTAATTACCTGATGTCATTGTCGATGTCACAACGTATTTTACGCAATTCTCTGTTAACATTATCAGCGACTGAGGCTTTTGCTATGTGGGTCACAGTTAATAAATGATTAAAATTACAAACATTCTTAGTTTTTATTCGCACAAATAAAAATTGTGTATTTTTATCACTCTCACATAATTAAATTACAAATACATTAATAAACATTACAAAAAATTCTGCAAAATTTAGAAAACGTCCTATCGAAAACTTAAGAATTTAATCTGTTTTTTTTTGTCTTGGTTTCTTGTTTTCTTTATTGTTTCTTTGTTTTTGAAAAATATTTTTCACACTTGGATCGGACCTTTATCACAGTTGCGTCTCTACACACCCATAGACGACATGACTATGTCCTCCGGGCCGATTTCGACCAGGGCTGCAACTTCGGACCAGTATCGGCAGTAGCCCACTGCGCAGTGTCAGGGACACGGGACGCACACAACACGACCAGACCTGAAAACGAATAATTTGTGTTTTGTACAAATATTAGCTTCGGCTGGGATTCGATTCGACACGCAGTCCTCGAGACAAATAAATTAAAGCATGGCATGCGTATGTATGATCGATGAAGTTATTGCTGTTAGCCGTTTTGGCTTTTATAGCTTCATAGGTTTGAGCGGTTTTATGTTTTAAGTAGATGTGCAAGAGTACATATACTGCTTACCTCTTTATGTTAAGCTATCTATGGACCGTCCGAGGGAGGGTGAATCCCGGGTGTAAGGTGTGTACGCGGGTGTTTTGTTGGCACGATACGCTCTTATGCATCGGCTGGGGATTGTGTAAATGTTTCTACTCCTAACTGTATGTACAGTGTGTGCTTGAGTAGTGTTAACCGAAACTGGGTCGGTTTGTCGTTCTGACAGGTTTGTCGGTCTGCATGGCATGCCAGCTTTTGTTGGCGCTTTTATAGAAAGCCATATGTTCTGTAATAGTGGGTCCACAGCCAAAGGCTATAAAATAAATTGAAAAAATATAACTGTTTCGCTACATCGTATGTGTTTTCACAAATGAGGTTTCCTGGTGTGGTGTTAATAATATAATCGCTATCAACGGAAATTCAATTAGCCAATTTCCACGCGTTTTATGTTATTTCGTACTTCGGCTACTTGCAGCAGCGTCACCATACTTTGGACTTTGCATTGTAACTGTAACGTCCTTCGTGATTAATCACCAAAATGTCGAAGTCCACGATAGATAATGAAAAAGTATGTGGAAATCTTTACGTCAACAATCGAATTGATTGTTTAATATACTTAATAGTTGAATGTTATTGTCTTCATAATTAACACTGGCTCGTCTATGTCTCGATAACTTCGGTGATATTACCATTTGGATTAACAGAGCAAGTAAACGAATTCATTTTATCAACATACAAACAATCTCTCTTCTTTTTACATAAAGATTTTTTTTATTATTATTAATTATTCCAGACATAAACAATCTCTCTTCTTTTTATACAAAGTTCGTTATTATTATCCATCACCAGTCAGCCTTCTATAGCTTTATTTTAATAAATTGGATTGGAGTGATAAACGAGCGAACCTTGTTGGTAAGTGGCTGCTGCAACCCATGGACAGCAAACAATTTCAATCGAAGATGGTTACAATTGCGTTGTCACCCCAGATGACTGAGGAGGAATACCACATACTCTGTAATTATACATCCCTTACAAACCGGAAAACTGACTGATGACTATCATCTAGACTATACTTAAGTTGTAATCAAGCAACTCTTTCGAAGGAATTATCACTTGGGCAGGCTGTCATTTGATTTCGTGGACATTGCCTACCGTATATCATATATGTACATCATGGTTTGATGTACATATGTGATATACGAATATAAGAATCTAGTTAGTACAAGTGTTTGTGTTAACCAATTTAATTAATGATTTTTCTATTCACACCACCATCATTATTATCAAAAAAAAATCTTTACGAACATAATTTTAAAGTCATTGTGAACACCATCAATATGGCTTGGTTTGCTTTACGATTACATTTTCTTTTAATGTAACTGGTGCACTGATTTAAATTAAAATAACGTTAATTTACAAAATTATATTTACATCCAGGGTTCAATTAGGACGAATTTTACTTTCTGGATATTAATGATTGGAATTCATTTACGTTTATCTGCGGGCATGGTGCAATGTATTCAAAAAATTCTACGGGACTTTGTGGTTATTTATACCCACGTAATATTGTATAATGCTCATGTGTGAATATACAATATTAAGTCAAGAGCGTGTCGTATTGCGCTGATCGATAGGCCGATGACGCGCGAAAAGGTTATCGAATTCTTGAGTCGGGATGAAACCACGGAAACCTAGCGATAGGTCAGAATTATAAACACATAAACATCGAGAATTGATGTACTAACGCGTGCACTACGAAAATGATGTGGTATGTTATTGCAAGTAAATCTCAGATAGCGCAGTCATAATAACTTTCGAAGTTTTGTTTTTAATTTAATTAAGGGCAAATCTACCGATTCATGTCGGAAGGATAAATGAAAAAGCAATCTATAAAAAATGCCAGACCAAAACACGGACCACGACGGACAGTAACGTTTCAAGTACGAACGACGCACCTGATAGTGAATTCGCAAATTTAAAAAAAACTAAAAAATAAAACATAAGTTCTAAAATCCACTCGAACCTTTACTTGCTAGCAGAGCTCTGTAATAAAGAACTAATGATCATTAAACTTTCAGGACATAAACAGATTCTCCACGGCGTAAATGGCCGATTACGTCCGCGACAATTGATTGCTATTATGGGACCGTCAGGCGCCGGTAAATCGACGCTCCTCGACGTACTCTCCGGATACCGCATCAGTGGCGTCGGTGGTGCCGTCTTCATAAATGGAAGAGGCCGCATTATGAGTAAGTGATATTGAAACTATTCTAGAAAAAGGGATCACTAGTAGTTTGACCCCAATTAATTTTTTATACGGATAACGATTTGGAAATGTCCTTAATAGCGATAATTAAACCTAAACAGAAAGTTTATAATCGTAGTTATATTTATTAAGCTATTAAAGTCTAATTATTTAAATTTGTTTTTAATTGTCATAGATATTAATAATGTCCTTAATAAATTTAGATTTTCTAAAACTATAAGCCATTCAAGAATTTTACCGATTAGTCCTTTGAAAATAAAAACACACACCTAATATTTTCATGGAAGTTATGATAATATTTAAAAAGTAACATATTTCTCTTCAACTTCAAGGAGGGTTATAGTGGAGGGGGAGAGTTATATAAAAAAATCACAACGTTGCTTCGTGTAGGACTGACAATCTGAATTCTTTTAATTTGGTATTTCTCTTTTAGAATAATGATACTTAGCTCTGGTCTTATGACGATCAATTGGTATTTAAGTTACATTCCACTTAATTTTGTTATACTTTTAAACCCTTAGAACTCACAGCACAGCAACTCACTAAATATAATTAGCGTAAAAAAAATAGACAAAACATAGTCACAATTATGTCTCTTTTTCAATTTCAAAAAATTAACAGACGTAACATAATGATTTCTTGTATTTTCGCGAACACTACACATTTAAAATGAAACTATTATTACGGATATTGCAGGACTTGATTGACATGCTGAAGCTGGGTGGCCAAGGTTTACTGTCACAGAGAGCACCATTGTATCAGAGATCACTATGACATCTGGACGTCTAACATCTCATTACTCCCGTAACCGCGGCTGCTGTAAACCAATCGAAACGTCGGGAATATAAAAACAAAATTAAACGCGATAAAATCCGTAAATAATAGTTTCATTTAAAATTAATAGAATAATATTTTAATCATGCTTAGCGTTAGTGAGATTTGTAATTTGTTTATTTATAAATTACAGAAAGGTTCAAGCGCATGTCGTGCTATATCCAGCAAGACGACCGTCTGCAGGGTCTGCTCACGGTAGGCGAGAATATGGCTCTCGCATCTGACCTCAAACTGTCCACTAAACTGGACAAATACGAGAAAGGGGAAACGGTAAGATTAATATTACAGACTTACGGACATATATAGAAGAATGTCTTGTTTCTCTACCTGTACATTTTGGCTAAATTGGCGTACCTGACATCGGCTATAGAAGGGTACACTTACGGCACTACAATGCACAGTCGACAACTGTTGACAGTATTTTAAAGTTGTCGCCGTTGTCGACATCGTCCTGGAGGACATAATTTTCGTTCTTCAATGTTCGGCGTTGGTGTTGTTGCTTGCTTATATGTCGTTTTTCTTCATATTTTTCATGGATGTTTGGAAGGAATGAATTGTAGTCCTGCCTGGCTGAATAACCAGTGGAAACGTATACAGTGGTTTTAAATATTAAAAGTAATAATAATTAAAGATGAAAGGGTATATAAGTATGTTCCCAACTCATCTGCACTTACTAACAACCGAGTCTGCTGGCGACCGATTTATGGCAGTAAATAGATTCCAATGTTTCAAATCCATATTCTACAGACTAATAATGGAGAGCATCATCAATGGAGCTACGGTGCCGGCACTCAGCGCTCAGCAAGGCACCTGCCCCAGTGTGGCGAGAGTGAGGAAATCTTCTATGTTAGGAATGCTGGCTTTTGCCGTTATTGAACTAAGCCAGGCTGATTTAAAAAGAGAAGAATGGTATTCATGCTATGTAATACTAATGTTCTCAATTATACAATCAGATCGAGGACATCTTAACCAACCTGGGACTGTACGAGCATATGAACACGCGCGCTGCCCAGCTGTCCGGCGGCCAGAGAAAGAGGCTCTCTATCGCGTTAGAACTCATCAATAACCCACTCATCATGTTTCTCGATGAGCCTACGACGTGAGTGTATACAAAACCTATTTTAATAACTTCTTTTTTTGCCTAATTCTATAAATTAAAGTTCTGTGTATTAAAAACTTAAAGTTTTGTTTATAAAATGTTATATCTATTTCAACTATATATATATATATATATATATATTAGCTACGTCCTTGAGCAGCAGCACCTAATCAGTTAACACATTTTTCAGGGGTTTGGATAGTTCATCTTGCACACAAGTAGTCCAACTTTGCAAAAGTCTCGCACACCAAGGGCGTACAATAGTATGCACAGTGCACCAACCGTCGGCCTCTCTGTTCGCTCTATTTGACCACGTGTACGTACTGGCTGCAGGGAACTGTCTCTACCAGGGTACCACGAGAAATCTCGTGCCCTATCTAGAGAAGGCTGGAATACCTTGCCCTGTGTATCACAATCCAGCTGATTACAGTAAGCAAACTTTTTTTTAATTGTTTTAGTGTTTACATAAATGGTTTTCTTGTTTTACATCTCTTAGTATAATTTTAAAAAGGGCAGAGAGTCGTTTGAATACAAGTGTGGCAAACATGAACACTGTTCTCTACATGGCTCTACCAACTTGTAGCTAATTACAATAACTGATCACTAATTTAGAATAGAATATGATAAATAAATATGCTGTCTATTATTACTAACTGCTGGGAAAGGCCTTCTTTCAAGTATATGAGAGATAATTTAAATCCGAGAAGGGTACGCCACGTTGCTTCAGTGCCTTTTTGCCAGTATCTGTTGCCGGAGAAGACCCGACTTCTCGAAATAATATTTTTATTAATCGCCAGACACGCAGGTTTTATCACAATGTTTTGCTATTAATTTTCCTAAATTTTATGATTGTAATGACGTAATTTTTCTGTCAAAAGGTGTTCGAGTAACAATGGTTTGGTAAATATATACGACAGTGAAATCTCGTTGTCTTCAATGAACCCCCGACCTTAGTTATTGTGATTTATTCACGTACGTCGATTGTTTCAAATTACTGCTGTTTAACTATTTCCAAACATCGATTTAAATTAATACAAAAAGATGATTTTTAATTTACCTTAAGTATGTGCTGCATATCTGAGAAATAATAAAAAACAATTCGAGTCCATGTGAAGGGTTGGCAACCTGCATTGGAGCTATATGGCGAACTGTTCACGGTTCCAAAACATCTATTACATGTGTGGTGATCTTTTATAACTTTTATTATGAATATGATTTATTCATTATCACAACATGAAGGGACATAGTTACAAGAAAAATAATAAAAAGAAAAATAAACAATAAATAATTGAAGAAAAGCCTCAGTCGACTTTGAACTTTATTACACGTGTCGTGTCAAATGAAAATGAAATGGTACCAACTCAGCATAGTGTTGCGGGGATAACCGAAACCCTGATTTTCAGTCAGCGCCTGCCCTACGCTATTACTATTACGCGACGTACTTCTTCATCTAATGCCGTTTTTTTCCTTATAAAAAGGGAAATAAAATTTTTTTTTAGTTATTGAGCTGGCTTGCGGGGAGTACGGTGAAGACAAGATCAGTTACTTAACCACGAAAGCCGAGAACGGCAAGGAGCTTAGCTGGTTCGATAATCCAGAGACCATACCGTCCATGGAGGCGTTAAGGAAACAATATCCATTGAGTGTACTTAAGGAACAAGACACGTGTGCAGGGGAGGAGGAGACCTCACAGTACAATCAGAGATCGGTCTTGATAAAGAGAGGCTTCTTGAAAGCTAAACGTGACGCGGTTAGTTACAATATTTTTATTTAGACATTGATGGAAAATTCCCTTTTGCGTTGCGTGTTTTTATACAAGTGCTTTAGACATCACTTTTTATCTGCTTAACGAAACCCTCCCTATATATCTCATAGTTAAAGCATCAAGTTTCATCCAACCATTTTTCACGACAGGCTCATGCGCTTTAATAATTGGGATGGGTTTATCACCATGTTACGACCAAATATTAAAGCCTCGTGTGTCAATCAGCGGGGTGAAACACCGTGCTTTAAGGTTGTCGTTTGGTAAAGAGAAAGATGAGATAGACAGTAGTCTCCACTTTAAAGAGAAACTAAGAATTATTAATAATTTACACAATTAATAATGTATTATCAACTGTTAGAAGTGAGTGTTTGATATTTAGATTAGTTCTGTGTTTGATTTCAACTCTGATTTTTTCAGACGATGACACACTTAAGGCTCGTTGTGAACGTGGTCGTTGGGATAATGTTGGGCAGTTTGTTCATCAAGGCCGGTAACGAAGGTTCGAGAGTCATCGAAAACTACAACCTGCTATTCGCTATCCTCATGCATCACATGATGTCTCCAATGATGCTTACTATTCTCACATGTAAGTAAATATTCTCAAGCTATTTACTTTCTAATTCGTGGAATTAAACCTGTGACACTTTTAAATTATTTCGCTGGTTCAGAATATGTTGTGTGTGGAGGCGGCTTTTGCTACTGTTCGAATCGGCCGGCTCGTCCGGGGTAGTACCACGGCAAAATACCGGCATGAAGTAGAGACATCTTGTACTTCTATGTTTTATTCGGTGAGTGGGATAACTCGAGGTCCATTCCCTCCTTTCCTAGCCTCCTTCCTTCTTCACATCTACAAATATCCCTAAAGGCCTGCAATGTATCTGCAGCTCCTCTGGTATTGCAGAGGTACGTGGGCGTCGGTGATCACTATCAGGTGAACCCTTGCTCGTTTGCCCCCTTTCCCATAATAAAAAAACAAAACATAAAAATTCCTTCCTCTGACTTATTTTCGAACGATAATATCGTTTAGAAATTGTCCAGTCGAGTTATTTAGTTTATCGGCCTGTATAAGTTCACTGGTGGACATATGTCTTTCCATGAAAGTACCAACAAAGTTAGCATTATCTCCATAAAACATCGCCGATACCCTGGCACTGGTGATGTTGCTGTCAAACGTCTGTGGTATTTGGGTTCAGCTATTCAGATGGATTTTCCGCCATCAGTCGGTCGCCAAAGCCTCGTCTATTAGTTCGTATTAAGTAGTGCGTGTATGTGGGGTTGACATTAAGAAAAAAACATAGTATGTTGTCCTAAAAAACATTTGAATTCAAGTTGAATTTTTGGAATGGCATAGAAATAAGATTAAAATTACAGAGGTAACCAATTTTAGTGTTGGTAGAACAATGGATAACCTAGGAAGTACATTAATATATTTTGTTAATTTGATTACAGTTCCATCGGAGATGACGATTTTGATAAAGGAACACTTCAACCGTTGGTACTCGCTGGGATCTTATTACATCTCAATCACGCTAATTGATTTACCGATCTCTGTATGTTGAAACTAATTTATAATCTATCGTTACTATATAAATATTTAATAACAAAAATGTGCATGTGAAAACGTAATTTTTTTTTATTTTATTATATCTAAATATGTTTAAGCTAACGTACTAAAACTGAATCTGTACAAATGAAATACAGAATATTATTTTTCTTTTTAACAAAATAAAGCGTCATAAGAACACTAAGAATAAAAATAATAATAATAAATGTTTTATACCTCTTTATATGTTACAATATCAGTGTATATCTTAACTAAGAAATTATCCTTTTTATATTCAGATAGTATCCTGTGCTGTCTTCAGTGTCATAGTGTACACCATGTCATCGCAACCCCTGGATATAGTGCGCTTCCTGATGTTCTTCGCTATTTCGCTTTACACGGTGCTTGTTGCGCAGAGTTTTGGCCTCATGATCGGCGCCGTCTTCAGCGTTGTCGTAAGTTGTTTTTTTTTAATTGAGGACATTAATCAATCAAATCATAATCATGAATTATCATCCATATGACGGTTACCCTAATAGTGCATTTAACATTTACCTACTGGATCCCACCTAATGGATAAATCCGAAAGTAAATAGCTTAGAAAGAAGTAGAAATCAAAATAATTTAATAAAGTATAGTACCTCGATACGATAGATATTTTAGTTCTATGAAGAAACTCCTTTGTAGAACCCGAATTCTTGCAGTCTAATATCAAAAAGAAACAGCCTGCTAATACCCACAGTTGGGCAAAGGCCTTTTTATATAAATATAAATTTGTGTAGTTTTGGAGTCGGGATGTTTACGCCACGCTGCGCCTGTGTGCACATATTATGAGCTCGAAATAATATTTATTATTTCTCAGACATGCATGTTTCCTCACGATGTTTCTTTTCCAGCCGAGCACGTGGTAAATTGTGCACTTAAAATTGCCACATAACAATTTTGGCACCGGGGATCAAATCCAGGTCACACACGTACTACATAATCGAAGCGAGCGTCTGACCATAGCTCAGTCTGATATATATATATCCTATATCCTCAGTATGATACATAACTAATTATAAATAATAATTATGTTGGTATGTACAGAACGGCACATTCCTTGGACCAACGATCTCAGTGCCAATGATGATGTTTGCGGGCTTCGGAGTTACACTGCGAGACCTACCGCCTTATTTGTATTGGGGCTCGTACGTGTCCTATCTACGATATGGCTTGGAGGGACTGATCGGAGCCATCTACGGTCTTGAAAGGCCTACACTAGACTGCAATCAGGCCAAATATTGTCACTACAGGTGAGATAGAATCTAATAATAAATCTGAGATAGAAAATAATCAAAGAACGACGAATGAAGAGAAATATGTTTATTTGTCAACTTAATGAATATAAATTTAATTTGTTTTGCCTTTCCATGCTTTTGGTTCTCCAAACGCAATTATTTACCAATATCGATTATGCAGATATGTGTTACCCAGACCTATCCCGACTTCTTCTTGACATGCTGGAGCGTCTCCTTGACAATTGTATCAGATTTATTTCGGTATGTGAAAGTACGACCTTACGTTTATAGATCTCGGCTTAACTGCATAACTATTCAATAGAGGCGCAATTACAGAATTCTGCTTGATCTTTCTCCATTTTAAATGATCCATCTTCTCCTTCTTATCTCCGATATAAATTTCAGTATCTTTCTTTATCCAATGATGGGATTTTTAGATCTTCCTATAATATTAAAATTTGTATTCCTTCACACTTCACTGGGTTCATTGGTAACTCTTTCACTGTTTAGGCTACACTAGTAGAGAATTCCTTGCCCGATGATACAAGACAAGCGACCAGTAAGTGCTCTTTTAAAATATTAGTCCGTGAGCATTTTGTTAAGACCCCGTATGTAACATAATACTGTTTATTTGTATGTTTATTAGGATGTGTATATGTATATATGAATGTATCTATAGTACGTATTTAAGTATGTTATGTATGTATATTTATGTTACGTACGTACGGGTATTTAATAGTAATTTGTCTAGTTACAATAAATATTAGTACTACTCATTCAGTTTCTTTAGTTTTTTTAGTACTTTGCTGCGCCTACCATAAAACTTCAAGTGGCATTTGGTGTGTCCTTCTGTGTGAAGGAACTGCGATATAGATTAAATAAATAAATAGATAATGGTATTGATCTACAATCTGTCAAAGAGTTAGTCCTCAGGAGTGAACGCATCTGGAACCATCTTCGGTTGTTCGCAGGTGTCTATGGGCTGCAGTAGCCACTAACAATGGTACACCTAATGATGTGGACTATTAGCTAGGTCTTCACCCCAATTAAATAAAAAAAATAAACAGATGAGGGTATGATTTTATCGAAGACTGACTTCTCACGAAATGTTTGTGACATATGTTTGTCGCACAGCGGAAGGCCATAAGAGTACATCACATTTAAGTGTTTCATACTTAATTTCTCGTTTTGTCTTTCAGATATCCAAAGACATTTTTGAAGGAAGTTGCCATGTCTCCCGATATGTTCTGGTGGGACGTGTTGGCTCTCACCGCCTTCGTCCTTGTGCTGAGAGTTGCTGCTTTCTTACTTCTCAAGTGGAAGCTTAAAGCTGTACGATAAAGTTTACGCATTCGAATTCGAGGTCTTCAGTTTAGATTTCTAGTGGTATTGGTAATAATGAATTTATTTGCGATGAGAAATGTATAGATTAAAAGTGAAAAAAAAAAAACACCAAAGATGTTAAAATATTTAACAGAATTGCATTTTTTGTACTTTTACCGTCGTTGGAGTAGGCGAATAGAGCATATTATTGAAGTTTATATACAGTGAATTAGTATTTTAATTACTCTACAGCTTCAACGTAACGAATTTAGTAGTTCTTTTGGCAATAAATACTTACCATACGTAAATAAGTTTTCGTTATGAATGTAAGGTTCTGCCAAACTTGTAATATAAGGGTCCAATTACTGTGATAATTTGAAAAGGCGTCTTAAATATAAATCGTAGTGATATACTCTTGCCTTAGATATGAGTATAACTAACTGGTTTTTTATATGTATAGATAATAAAAATGGAATGAATTGTAATTAGGATTAAAACGATTTCTAGGGTATAATGACGACAATCATGACACTATAAATGAATACCAAATATTTATATGTATCAAAATTTTCATGATTATGTGGCTACTGGAAACTTGTAGAGCATAGATGATATTTTATGCTCTGTCCATGTCTATGACTACATGACTTTTATTATGTTACTCATTGGTATTTGTCTATTATGTATCAAAAAGCAACTTAATATTTAATGGTGTCACGGTATTACAACACTATCTATATAGTGTTTTAATACTATGTAGTGTTTTAGTATTTTGACATTTAATGAAGACCGCATCGCAATATTTTTATTTAATTAAGTTTAATAATAACTGCCTACCATTCATTATACAACGGATGGAAGTGTACGCACACGTTTGTGTATTTTTTTAATTGCTCAAATTTATTATTTATTTCAAGAGCGTTTAGAGATACTTTTAGATAATTTGCTAATTACGGATTTTTTTACTTTTGCGGTCTTATTCAAATAATTTTAGGATTTTATAGAGATATTCGAAGCGATTTCAAAAAAAGTCAATAGCACTAAAATGCTATGCAATACTTCAAGTTATTTAATAACGACTTCATAAATAAACAACAATAAATCTTACTAAGGTCTAATAAGGGAAAATTTTTCATTTTAAGCACTGGTCAAGCAGGTTGCGTAGCCATTTGTCTGCAGCACAAATGCGGCGGAGACGTGACGCACGACGCGCTTGGTTTGATTCGGTCTACATACTAAATAATAGTACTCGGGCTTTAGGCTGCAGCTGATTTTGATTGAAATAGGATAGTTTATTTTACACTGCCAAATATTATTTTAACAGACGTAGTCTGTTAGGTCGTATGTGTCTTTAACAATAACATTGTACATACACTGTAACATCAGTATAATGTAGAGATTGCTGAAGTGTCGCTATAATGGAATAAGACCGTTAGTTTATAGTTAATGTAATTACTTTATTAGTGCCATGAGATTTATTGTAAAAATATAATCTTTAATGGTCATAGGATTCAATTGGATTAATATTTTGAATACATTTTAAAAGTCAATGTTTTATTTTATTTGCGTTACCTATTACATTTTTTTTATCGTTCTGATGGAGGTTCTGGATTTTTAACCCATCCACATCCTGCGTACCCATCAACTAGCAATAATTGGACAATTTTTTTTTGGTTTTTAATGAATTGTGGGCCTATTCCAGATTTCATCACCTAATGCTAACGCATGAAAATATCATAGTTTTGTCCTAACACGAGGTATGTAAAAAACTAAACAGTACAAAATCTGTTGGGTTTCTAGATTTTCCCACATTTTGATTTCTCGATCCACCTAACCAAAATTTCGTTGTCTAAATCAGACATACGTTTTATTTTTAAGAGACTCTACTAGGGAGAGAGATTCTTCGAGAGAGTTCTACTATTAGTAATTTAGATGAACTTAAAATTTTTGGACTTGGCGAAGGTGTTTGATATAGTCGTCACACTCTTGAGTAAACTAGCACTCTGTAGAGTAGCTAGCGAAAGCCTGCATACAATCATTGGTAGATTTGCCGATGTTCACGATACTGAGCAAGCGAGTTTTTGAGCACAGTGTCGGTGACTCGCTCTAGTGATGCTGCTTCCTTCATGACTAGTCTGTGGGATTTGGGTTTGGTGAATTCGGATGGCTATCCCGCCAAACAAGACTCCTTTTGCTTTGATTGCTAGCGAGGTGCAGAACGTGCAGGTAAGGTTCGAATTTGGAGAAATAGATGGTGTAATATTATACTTTATACCATAAAAGTACTTATATAAAAATACATATACAGTGACCATATACATTTTATTGCCTAAATAACCAGCATAAAAAGTAACCATTTTAGGTAATCACTGAAGTTTCACAACACAATCACATTACGCCGAGCTGTACCGTTTAGAGTAAACAATCTCTAATTAGATTTAATATTAATTTTAGTTTTCTGTCCCCACACCAAATCCACTATACACCACTGAACGAAATAGAAAAATAGACACTCCATTATTACCAACACACCTAACAATAATAATTTGAATTTGTCGAAAATCTTAAAGATAGTATAAACGACTTCTCCATTGCGAAAACAAATACTGCATCTGTAAAAAAAATAGATAATCTGACAACTTTATGAACAATTATAAAAAAATCTGTTAGCCTGTAGGAAATAAAAATTTATTTAAAAAAAATTTAGTTTCCTGTGAGTTAATGGTTTCAATTAAAACCAAATTTAGTTATATACAGGCGGGAGTTGGAATATATCCCACCCCGAAATTCCCGAAGTGAGATCCTTGTTCATCATCATTCATTTATAGCCTGCCATTGAGTCTCTCCGAGAAAGTGCGTGTACCATATGATTTTGGCTAGAGATATATTTCTTTATTTCTTTTTAAACCTTCAAGTACAACGCAGGGGTAGGTAGAAATTACAAATGTCCACTCTGTGTGGACCAAAGGGCATCCGCAACCCCCTTTACTCCTCTCGGTGAGGTAAAACGTGACAGATAGCTTCCTTACCGGATCTGCTCCCGGAGATTGCTGTGAGATTTAAAAAAAGGCGCCTAAAGCCTTAAGCATTTTCATCATTTCCTTAGTCGCCTCTCGCAGTGGCCCACTGGAAGAAAGGGTGTGGCAGATATTTACGTCGCTATCCTCTTTAAATACAACTTAAAAATTAGTAAAGTTATATATTTTATCGTTTTACTTACACCGAACTATATGTCGCTATAAATGACATCAAAAGAAAAATACCAGGCCACAGATTGTTTGGTCTTCTCCGAGGCACCAGTAGAAGATCCATAATCATTATAAACAATGAAACGGTGTGTAAAGAATGGTGTGTCCAGTAAGGTAGATAAGTAAATATTCTAGGCGGGCCTAAAAGGCTTACGTCTTTGTTCCAAAGCCGCCAGAATATGAAGTCCGCGAACTGAAAATGATATAATAAAAATATAGTTTAAAAACTAATAAACACGCCTTTCTCTTCCCCCTTTCATTAAGTCCTTGTGATCACGTGAAATTAATAGGACTCATTGAGATAAATCTTATGAGACCACACTCGATGGGTAGTTAGTAGCCGTCGAGTAATCGAGGGTCCATTATCCACCTTCCAGCTCCATCATCAGACCAGCACAATGGTACCATATTAATGCATTATCATCGGTTCCTTATACGTGTGAAATAATTACAAATCATTGAGATGTCTGGAAGTGGGTGAAAGTTGAATTGAAACATTCTAATACGTATCTTTAAACACGCATACAGTTCAAGCTATTAGAAAGCGGTGTAAAAAGGCATTTAATGAAGTAGAAGATACTGTAATATATTAATGAAATAATAAAACACTGACATTTTAAGGCTTCAACTTATGTTAAGAAACAAGTTGAAGCAAAACTTAATGTCCAGTACGTTCAGTGTTATATAAACGCAAAAAAAAGTGAAATAGCAGTCTGTACATGACACACTGCTGAGCACGCCTCATTTCAATACTTGAGTGGGCCAAGACGCTTCCACGAACTTTTGGCAGACTTCACATGTTTTCAAAATAATATTATTTACCAATGTAGGTTTCTTCGTGATGTTTTCCTTCGCCGCCCCTAAGCACGTGGTATATTTAGGTAGAAGAGAGTCGAATGTTACGACGTGTATACCAACTTTCATTCTCCAGTGAAAGTCAACTTTCCCTTCACGCGGTGCACCCCGCTCACCAACTGACGGCAGTGGTTGTATATGTATATGATGACATTAAACTAGTTTCGCATGTTTAAGGCCCGGGAAGAATATCATGATCCTACCGGTGTACTCTGTGATCTCTCAAACACATTCAATTGCGTGCAACATAAAAATTAAATTAATGAACTGC
The DNA here is from genome assembly GCA_029286595.1 of Bhutanitis thaidina. NCBI lineage: Eukaryota > Metazoa > Arthropoda > Insecta > Lepidoptera > Papilionidae > Bhutanitis > Bhutanitis thaidina. The sequence goes on from JAGSMS010000022.1 coordinate 4,721,115, forward strand.
GGCATTCGTCTTGCGCACTTAATCTTTTATGGTCAAATCTCTCAAACCCAGAGCAAGAGGTTTGCAATCGGCGGTGTGTTGTCATTGAAATGTGTGGTAAAAATGGGTGTCCCTCAGGGTTTAATACTTGGCTCTTTTTTGTTCTTGCGTTACATAAATGATCCTCCCTTTATGGTACAAAAATGCCTGAGATATTTCTATTTGCTTGCTTTTTTCATTGTTATTTAAAGTTAAAAAAAACGAATGCGCACTGGAACGGAACCAAACAATTTGCATTAAAACGCAGACAAAATAAAATGTTTACAGTTTACACTCGCCTAAGTCTAAATTGCCGCAGAATGATGCAGTTAGTTTAAAAAATATTAATTTAGATTTGGAAAGTTCGACCGCATTTCTCGGGATGTCTATTGATTCGAACCTTCAGTAGCGTAACCTACAGCACATATTGATGAACTAGGTTCGAAATTAAGTACAATGCAATTTTAATTTATTTTTCTTTACACATTTTTTAACTTTGCTTACTTCCACAGTATCATATCATATGGTGTATCATTGTGAGGATCTGGGCAATCTATGACTTGCGCTCGATTATGTACTTAGGTATGTGCGACCATTTTGTACATACGAAAAAAAATATTTAATGAAAAAAGGTCTGTCTCCTGTAGATCGTTTCGAATTTTTTTATTATACATTTGACTTTGTCAATGACATTGTAATAAGGCATAACAATTAGTGATTAAATAAGTAAATAAGTGATTGAATATTAATGAAAAAAAAAGATTAGTGATTGCGAGTAGCACCGTTAGTGCTAGAGTATCGGCACTAAATAAAAGGAGATAAAAAGCCTATATCCAGCGTTGTACTTATACAGGATGATAAAAAAGTAGTAGATCACTCTACGACTTCTGACGTCCGGAGATTACTATGATAGTTATTCTGCCATCTGTCGTCCGGCATGATATTTTCTAGTCCCTTTATCAAATCTAGCGAGAGAGACGGGAAGAAGATGGGTGATTTTTTTTCTTAAACCACCACCACATGGCAGCAGGTATTATCATACAACCCCATAGTGTTTGTGATTACTATTAATCGGAAGTGATATATCCATACCAAAGTTACAGGAAACAGAATCCCGGTCATCACGGAGTCTTTCAGCTGCCTGAGCGTAGCCACATGCCTAAGGTCCCACTGCCCGTAGTACTCCTTCCAATCACAGTATAGACAAATGGGAAAGTATCCGAGGGTAATCATCTGAAATTTTTAAATAAATATATCTTCTTCTTTTTCTTCGTTAAAAGTAATGTATTTATTATTAGTAATAATTAGCTCGACATAGGTCTCTCCCGTATGCAGGATCTGCAGATACCGCCTGGCTTGGCAGGTGGGTTACCGATCTCAATACCTCTCACCTTAGACGCTGCTAACCGTCATCAGTCTGTATAATTTAGGGTCAATCTGTTTCGGATAGTAATTCTGCCATCTATGGGAGGCTATAAGATTTTTCTGGCATTTCTCTAAATTGACTTTTATGTCAAACATGGAATAAAAAGCCGTTTTTAGTTATATATACAGTAGAACCTTCTTAAAAACTATAAGTAATAACTTTGTGTTTCTCCTTCCTCTTAGATCCTGAAACCTCCTTTGCTTAAAATACGAAGCGAATAATTTGAGAATTCAAAGTAATGTTTTAGTTTCTATAACACTATCAACAAAAATATTAACTATGTAGTAATTTATTGCTATCTTTTGTTATATTCCTTATACGTGAACTATTATTTTTGTTAAAATTATTTTGAACTGATTATTAATTAGCTCTCTATCATTTCTCCAGAATGCATCCCTGTAAGCATTTTAACAAAATTAAAATTTAATGAGAGTAATTCGAAACGAAAGTTGATAATACTAACATAAGCATGGAACGCTGTAAACACTTAACGATCTTTTTTAGAGCAATGCATATAAGACGATATTTTCTGTTATTTATGTAATAATGTATATAAAATAGATTTGTAATTGTTTGAATACCTTAAAGCAAAAAAAGTAAATTCAGTAAGACATGTTTAATCATTGAAAACTACCAAGTTAATGAGTAGTAGGTAAATATTATTATTTAAAACTACTTCCATAAAGAGTTAAGTGAGTAATCAATTATTTATTAGCGGTAGTAAGTCTTGAATGTTTGCCGCGTTGCTTGCTAGAATAGACAAATGTATATATATCCTATTTTAATAGTTTGTGTTCCTAGATTCGCTTACCATTTAAACAAAACCATGTTTTTTTTCATTCCCATTACCTTATGAAAATATTAGATTAAATAGTTGCACAGTTATTTTTTCTAGTAATATAAACAATTTAGTGAAAGAACGTGAGTATCTGTATCTGTATCTTTTACAGATCTAAAAAAGTATGTAACTTCTACTTCTGTAAGTAACATTTGAATTTTTTTTCCCTTTTGACTCGAATCCCCAAACCACATAAATGAACTACAATACGTAAAAGTATGAACCTTTAAAAACTCCTTAACTTAAACCATATCAAAGTCAGAAACGATTTGACGATTCCCTTGAACTTTGACTAATTGAGGTTCTGCTGTCCAAATCCAACATTATATTATTTATTGATTTAACAAATACATAACAATACTGCTCAACATAGGCCTCTACAAGAAAGCGCCTGCAAAAAACGGCATATATTTCTTGGAAGAGTTGGCCATACAAGTTGAAGAGCTTAAGCTGGTTGTGAGCGCAGAACTACTGATGGGGTACACCACGTGCAAGCGATGTTGGCATTTAAAGAAAGAGATCGTATATTCCCCCTTATGGATGTAATAGTGCGCGAGACGTTAGGCAGGTGTAAACAGAATACTCGTATTGAATAGTTTAAAAATAAAATTCGTTATTTACAGTGCAATATTTATTGCTTAAATGTTAAAACTCCCACTACCCTCCTCCTTACAATAAAGAGCGGTTTGATTTTCTTGGTGTCACTGACAGTAGTTCTTTTCGCTCTGATAACAGCCCACATTAGAAATGAAACTATTATTTATTCATTTCATCATTTTTTATTTTGGATATTTATATTTCCGACATTTTGAGTGCACTGTGCACCCGTGGTCAGTGAGTAATAACAAACATAATCACAAAGTGACAGCCGTGAACTAATACCTTCAATCTAAACAAAAGAATGAAAACTTCGTCCTTAAATATTTTCACTGTATATAGCTCATGTAAAGTTTTCTCCGTAAGTGCGTATCTTTGGAGGTCTGATTAAATCTATAGTGTTTGATCAGTATGGCCACATAAATATGTAATTAATATTAGCTTACTTTTATCAAATTGGTTCTTTTTGTAAATTTAGCGATATTGAGAGTTTACAATAATTTTATGGTTTATTAAAAAAAAAATACCGGATAGTAAATAGGAATTAGATATTAACTATAACCAGTTAGAATTGTCTATAAATCAACGAAATGTCGTAATTACTTAAATTTTGTTGATCTCCGTACATACTTAAATAATGTATCTTGTCATATGTATATTCAATAAATAATATTCACAGTTGGCTCTAATAACGTTTATCGAAGAATATTTTTATTCCTTACAGTGTAATAAATTCCAGTCCGGAAAACTTTTAAACTAAACCGGATTAATCCAGATTTTGTCAAATCTATACTAAATTATCACAACTGTACTGACAAATACTAACATCAGTGTGTTAATGCACTACGTAACATTAAATATGTTTTATAACACTAGATAAATAATCATTGGACTGTCATTAAGTATGCAAAATATTTATTTAATGCTGATAACTTGAACCTTTTTTTAGAGATAAAAACGAAATAAGAATATTTAATGCTCCAGTTTTACTGTAAACTAGACTGTGATATATTATCAAGACCTACTGACACCTAAGATCAGGGTTACACATTCACCACAGCAGCTAGGGAGTCCTTTCGCCATTAAAGTTTTGTCCTTCGTATCTCTAACACTTTCAAAACATTGGAGTGAGTCTAACTTTAATAGGTAGAAACTGTTACCTCCTTCTGTAGGAATTTCTACTGTGTAGCGGAAGCAGTTTGCATACATAAATAGCATATAATACATATAATAATAATTATAATAAATTTATTGGATATAAAACATGTAACAAATTATGTTCAATGAATCCATAGGCACCCGAATTAGTAAAAACTGTGTTTCAGGAGTCAAGTTAAAGCAAGCACGTGTTACACTTAAGCCATTTCACGGCTTAGCTTAGCGAAACGAACTTCCTTAGTCCACTATTTGGATGGCGGGCCTCGTCGCCCGGAGGGATCTTGAAAGATTTTTCCTTCCTCGCCTCCTACGACACACAGTAGTGTGCATATCAAGACGGCAGTGCCGACTTTACCAATTTTTATATATATATATATATTATATATATAGTATAACTACTGCCTATCTCGTGCCATAATTTTGTTCCACAAGTTGCAACAATAAGTTTATATTAAAAAAAAAAAAGATACTTAGGCACAATAAAATATTAAAATGTGGCATTGATATCTTTCAATACAATCAAACAATTGTTAAGTTTTTACACTCAGGAATACTGTTGAAACAGAAAACAATAAGCAATTGTAAAACATAGTTCCCAGCGTTGTTGTTGCTGAAGGAAATTGATACAATACGTATCTAATATCTATTAAACTTCGATCGAAGCAAAATCAACGATAATGTTTTAGGTGGTGACAGGTCAGCTCATGATGATCCTAAATAACCTAACTAAAAATGGCATCGTTACCGAGATATTTCGCACAGCTTTGAAATTCGCGAACATGTCTCAGGCGGGTAGTATTTCACATATAACCGCTGCAAATTTCGGTTTATTCGTTTTTTTTTATATTGCTAAAACGGTGTGTAACCATTTAAATTGGTTGCATAATTTTTAAATCTAGAACAATTGACAAAATTTTTAAAGTTTACTCGTATGTGGTTACGGTTCCGTGCGTTTTTTTTATATTGCTAAAACGGTGTGTAACCATTTAAATTGGTTGCATAATTTTTAAATCTAGAACAATTGACAAAATTTTTAAAGTTTACTCGTATGTGGTTACGGTTCCGTGCGTTTTTTTTATATTGCTAAAACGGTGTGTAACCATTTAAATTGGTTGCATAATTTTTAAATCTAGAACAATTGACAAAATTTTTAAAGTTTACTCGTATGTGGTTACGGTTCCGTGCGTTTTTTTTATATTGCTAAAACGGTGTGTAACCATTTAAATTGGTTGCATAATTTTTAAATCTAGAACAATTGACAAAATTTTTATTTAATGCTGATAACTTGAACCTTTTTTTAGAGATAAAAACGGAATAAGAATATTTAATGCTCCAGTTTTACTGTAAACTAGACTGTGATATATTATCAAGACCTACTGACACCTAAGATCAGGGTTACACATTCACCACAGCAGCTAGGGAGTTCTTTCGCCATTAAAGTTTTGTCCTTCGTATCTCTAACACTTTCAGAACATTGGAGTCAGTCTAACTTTAATAGGTAGAAACTGTTACCTCCTTCTGTAGGAATTTCAACTGTGTAGCGGAAGCAGTTTGCATACATAAATAGCATATAATACATATAATAATAATTATAATAAATTTATTGGAAATAAAACATGTGACAAATTATGTTCAATGAATCCATAGGCACCCGAATTAGTAAAAACTGTGTTTCAGGAGTCAAGTTAAAGCAAGCACGTGTTACACTTAAGCCATTTCACGGCTTAGCTTAGCGAAACGAACTTCCTTAGTCCACTATTTGGATGGCGGGCCTCGTCGCCCGGAGGGATCTTGAAGGATTTTTCCTTCCTCGCCTCCTACGACACACAGTAGTGTGCATATCAAGACGGCAGTGCCGACTCTACCAATTTTTATATATGTATAACTACTGCCTACCTCGTGCCATAATTTTGTTCCACAAACTTGCAACAATAAGATTATATAAAAAAAAAAAAAAGATACTTAGGCACAATATTAAAATGTGGCATTGATATCTTTCAAAAACAATTGTTAAGTTTTTACACTCAGGAATACTGTTGAAACAGAAAACAATAAGCAATTGTAAAACATAGTTCCCAGCGTTGTTGTTGCTGAAGGAAATTGATACAATACGTATCTAATATCTATTAAACTTCGATCGAAGCAAAATCAACGATAATGTTTTAGGTGGTGACAGGTCAGCTCATGATGATCCTAAATAACCTAACTAAAAATGGCATCGTTACCGAGATATTTCGCACAGCTTTGAAATTCGCGAACATGTCTCAGGCGGGTAGTATTTCACATATAACCGCTGCAAATTTCGGTTTATTCGTTTTTTTTTATATTGCTAAAACGGTGTGTAACCATTTAAATTGGTTGCATAATTTTTAAATCTAGAACAATTGACAAAATTTTTAAAGTTTACTCGTATGTGGTTACGGTTCCGTGCGTTTTTTTTATACCAGTTTAAATTCGAGAACAAAATCATGTAAGACTGCCATACTGGGTACGGTCAACCACGGAATCCCAGCCGCCTCCGATGTCCCGTGCGGCTGACTGGGATTAACCCATTCGCAGCGTCGACTATTGGAAAAATTTCTGTCGCGTTCGTCTGATTATTCAATAATTATTAAGTAATTTTTATAATGTTGATGACGATGTCTTCTTCGTCAATTCAGATCACCGCATATGTCACTCCCTCGTGTTTACCTTTGCAAATCGGATATAACACAAATACGACTCCAAATCTAATAATTTATGTGTTTAAAAAAAAAAAAAAAAAAAGATACTTAGGCACAATATTAAAATGTGGCATTGATATCTTTCAAAAACAATTGTTAAGTTTTACACTCAGGAATACTGTTGAAACAGAAAACAATAAGCAATTGTAAAACATAGTTCCCAGCGTTGTTGTTGCTGAAGGAAATTGATACAATACGTATCTAATATCTATTAAACTTCGATCGAAGCAAAATCAACGATAATGTTTTAGGTGGTGACAGGTCAGCTCATGATGATCCTAAATAACCTAACTAAAATGGCATCGTTACCGAGATATTTCGCACAGCTTTGAAATTCGCGAACATGTCTCAGGCGGGTAGTATTTCACATATAACCGCTGCAAATTTCAGTTTATTCGTTTTTTTATATTGCTAAAACGGTGTGTAACCATTTAAATTGGTTGCATAATTTTTAAATCTAGAACAATTGACAAAATTTTTAAAGTTTACTCGTATGTGGTTACGGTTCCGTGCGTTTTTTTTATACCAGTTTAAATTCGAGAACAAAATCATGTAAGACTGCCATACTGGGTACGGTCAATCACGGAATCCCAGCCGCCTCCGATGTCCCGTGCGGCTGACTGGGATTAACCCATTCGCAGAGACGACTATTGGAAAAATTTCTGTCGCGTTCGTCTGATTATTCAATAATTATTAAGTAATTTTATAATGTTGATGACGATGTCTTCTTCGTCAATTCAGATCACCGCATATGTCACTCCCTCGTGTTTACCTTTGCAAATCGGATATAACACAAATACGACTCCAAATCTAATAATTTATGTGTTTAAAAAAAAAAAAAAAGATACTTAGGCACAATATTAAAATGTGGCATTGATATCTTTCAAAAACAATTGTTAAGTTTTACACTCAGGAATACTGTTGAAACAGAAAACAATAAGCAATTGTAAAACATAGTTCCCAGCGTTGTTGTTGCTGAAGGAAATTGATACAATACGTATCTAATATCTATTAAACTTCGATCGAAGCAAAATCAACGATAATGTTTTAGGTGGTGACAGGTCAGCTCATGATGATCCTAAATAACCTAACTAAAAATGGCATCGTTACCGAGATATTTCGCACAGCTTTGAAATTCGCGAACATGTCTCAGGCGGGTAGTATTTCACATATAACCGCTGCAAATTTCGGTTTATTCGTTTTTTTTTATATTGCTAAAACGGTGTGTAACCATTTAAATTGGTTGCATAATTTTTAAATCTAGAACAATTGACAAAATTTTTAAAGTTTACTCGTATGTGGTTACGGTTCCGTGCGTTTTTTTATACCAGTTTAAATTCGAGAACAAAATCATGTAAGACTGCCATACTGGGTACGGTCAATCACGGAATCCCAGCCGCCTCCGATGTCCCGTGCGGCTGACTGGGATTAACCCATTCGCAGAGACGACTATTGGAAAAATTTCTGTCGCGTTCGTCTGATTATTCAATAATTATTAAGTCATTTTTATAATGTTGATGACGATGTCTTCTTCGTCAATTCAGATCACCGCATATGTCACTCCCTCGTGTTTACCTTTGCAAATCGGATATAACACAAATACGACTCCAAATCTAATAATTTATGTGTTTAAAAAAAAAAAAAGATACTTAGGCACAATATTAAAATGTGGCATTGATATCTTTCAAAAACAATTGTTAAGTTTTACACTCAGGAATACTGTTGAAACAGAAAACAATAAGCAATTGTAAAACATAGTTCCCAGCGTTGTTGTTGCTGAAGGAAATTGATACAATACGTATCTAATATCTATTAAACTTCGATCGAAGCAAAATCAACGATAATGTTTTAGGTGGTGACAGGTCAGCTCATGATGATCCTAAATAACCTAACTAAAATGGCATCGTTACCGAGATATTTCGCACAGCTATGAAGACGTGGAGGGTTCACCGCGCTGCACCAGTGCGGGCTGATGGACTTCACATATCCACGAAATATTATCTTTTTATTATTTCGCAGCCATGCAGGTTTCCTCACGGTGTTTTTCCTTCACCGGCGAGCACGCGGTTAGCTCACGCGGCGGGGGACTTTTCAAGATGATATGCGAATGAGTGATGAGTTATATTTTTAAATATCGGTTATTTATCAAAATTTATAATGATGATGATGTTACGATGACTTCTTTCTGGCCATTGTCGACCGCTGACTGGTTAGCCCACTTCTAGGTGGTCCTGGGTTCGAATTCTAGACGAAGTAAATGTTTGTGCAAGAACACAAATTAAAAGAAGTTGACGTAAATTCTCTGTCAAGTTCAAAGTTCAACATCGTGATGTGATTACGATGCTATCACTACTTTTGTGATATCATAAAATTAACCGGGACTAAATCTGTAGTTATTTAGTTTAATTTCAAAATGAAAATAAATTATGCGAAGCCGATATGCAACATACAATTAATTGATTTTCAGGTCTGGTTATATGTATAGTCTTTATCCCAAGTCACAGACTCTAGTCAGAACTGAATACGGCACTTCCCCGGTCTTCTTCTTCTTATCTATAAAGAGAGTGTCCCCTTTCTTACAAAGGTTATGTGCCTCGGTAAAGAGTGGCTCTATTCTGTTCAAACCACGAGGCTTAGTACAGAAATTACCAATACAAACCTATAAATAGCGTCTGTGGAACTTGTCTCACAACGACTTCACAACAAGTAACTGCACCTAGAAAGGACGTCCAAGGTTCGATGCGATCTGCGTGTCCAATGAGCATAGTTTGAAATCACACCATATTGAATCCGCTGATTGAATAGGCGCTGAGTAGTTAAAAACAGGTTACAAGGACGTATAACGTATACATTTAAGAATCCATTCTAGATGACGGGCATTGTTCACAAAAATTAAGCGCTTTTTAAATGATATTTCTATGCAAATGTATTGTCAATAATAAATGTATGTCAATAATAAATGTATGTCAATAATAAGGAAAAGTTTTAAAAAGCAATTTGTATTCTTTGTTTAAAAGAAAATTGACATTGTGTTCAATCTATTATAAATTGTAATTGACATTGGAACAAGGCATTAAAAAGAAAACCCCAGAGTTTATTGTTTCAGAGTTTCGTGATTCTACCCTGTGATTGCTTTGCGAAGCGGTGTAGATTTAAAAATTCATAAAATTTCTAAAAAAGCCTTAGTTCTGATGGGTAAACCTTCCAAGAAATGTGTATCGATCATTGCTGGCGTTTTAATGTAGAGGCCTGTTATCATCAGTGGACTAAAGTAAGCGGATATAATATCTAGTATATACCGAAATTATTTAAAGTATACCGGACTTTCCAGAGAAATATATAGACAATGGTACATTGACACATGAAACTGGTGCCGTTGTTCTTTCTACGGCTGGTTATTCTAAAAAGTAGTCTTAATTAATAATGTAATCTGCCCAAAAAATGAGTGAAAACAATTATAAAATAATTAAAAATATTGTAATAACTATAATTTTTAAAAAATCCTGCAGAAAATGTTTTATCATAATGTAACTTTTGCCGATTTGTTGATAAAATTCGTTATCTCAGAAACCCATTGAATATACACAGTTGCAAATATCAATGACATAAAATATATCTAATCTCCTGACTAAATTGAATACCATTTCTCAACACAAAATTTTATTAATTACCAAGTCAGGGGGTCTAAAAAAATTTAAGCATATGACTACATGAAATAAAAAACAAAAAGACAAAGAAAAATTTATCACCCTGAAAGTAATATAAAACACATTATCTTTATTACCATTATCAAGAAATGTTCATGATACCTCCTAAAACGATTGCCTTAAAGCAGGGGCTGAACAACTTCAAAAATAAGGTACTTTTAAACTGAACTATGGCGTCATATTTTTTTTATGATATCTCTATTTTTATAGCATTGTAATCCCACCCCTCGATACCAAATATAAAAAAAATCCCACATGTCGGTTACCTCGTGAGCCAGGTCCAGATATTTTGTCTTTCTTGTCTGCTTCGGCTTTCACGAGGTTCTCGTCATATGGAATGGTGACGTCGACCAAAAATATCCTCGACTGTTCCCGGTCCATATCAGGCTTGTACGCATGAATCGTCCTGTCCGTAATAATAAACTGGTCCCAATAGAGCATAGTGCGATCATTTTCGAGCTTTTTTTTTTTTTTCCCTGGATGGAAAATGCTGTTACGCATACCCTGTTGCTGGCCGGTAGGCCAACAACTGGGTATCGGACTCAATCCCTGAAGGAGGATCATACCGACTAAAACCATCCACACGCTGTTGGCCGGGCTTTCACAGCCTCATCTGAATTGACTCGCGAGCAGATTGGCCCGCGAGTTTGGCGGGATGACGATTTATTTTAATGGCGCGCGGATTTATACGCGGAAGGATAAGACAAAAATAGTGGTGCGGAGACCGGTGAACCCTGACAAACCGACGCGACAGACCCCGATCGTGAGACGCTCCGGCAAAGTGTATATGGCTGCTTCTAACCCTAGGGGCGAGCACACGTATGCGGAACGAAGTCGCTAACGGGACCGCCGCGTAGCGTGCGCGGGACACGGACGGCACTCACTAGTAATGGCTCGCGATTGAACGCGGGAAAAGTGGTAGAGTCGAAGTAGGGACCCGCTGATGCGGGGCCCACTAGCGATATACTGTCACGACATATTGTACTGCGAAACTCCGACAAAGTGTTATGGCTGCTCAAACCTGGGGGCGAGCACACGTATGCGGAACGAAGTCGCTAACGGGACCGCCGCGTAGCGTGCGCGGGACACGGACGGCACTCACTAGTAATGGCTCGCGATTGAACGCGGGAAAAGTGGTAGAGTCAGTAGGGACCCGCTGATGCGGGGCCACTAACGACCCATTGCGAACTAATGACTCATCCCGCTGCGAAACACTCCGGCACAGTGTTTATGGCTGCTCGAACCGGAGGCGAGCACACGTATGCGGAACGAAGTCGCTAACGGGACCGCCGCGTAGCGTGCGCGGGACACGGACGGCACTCACTAGTAATGGCTCGCGATTGAACGCGGGAAAAGTGGTAGAGTCGAAGTAGGGACCCGCTGATGCGGGGCCACTAACGACCCATTGCGAACTAATGACTCATCCCGCTGCGAAACACTCCGGCACAGTGTTTATGGCTGCTCGAACCGGAGGCGAGCACACGTATGCGGAACGAAGTCGCTAACGGGACCGCCGCGTAGCGTGCGCGGGACACGGACGGCACTCACTAGTAATGGCTCGCGATTGAACGCGGGAAAAGTGGTAGAGTCAGTAGGGACCCGCTGATGCGGGGCCACTAACGACCCATTGCGAACTAATGACTCATCCCGCTGCGAAACACTCCGGCACAGTGTTTATGGCTGCTCGAACCGGAGGCGAGCACACGTATGCGGAACGAAGTCGCTAACGGGACCGCCGCGTAGCGTGCGCGGGACACGGACGGCACTCACTAGTAATGGCTCGCGATTGAACGCGGGAAAAGTGGTAGAGTCAGTAGGGACCCGCTGATGCGGGGCCACTAACGACCCATTGCGAACTAATGACTCATCCCGCTGCGAAACACTCCGGCACAGTGTTTATGGCTGCTCGAACCGGAGGCGAGCACACGTATGCGGAACGAAGTCGCTAACGGGACCGCCGCGTAGCGTGCGCGGGACACGGACGGCACTCACTAGTAATGGCTCGCGATTGAACGCGGGAAAAGTGGTAGAGTCAGTAGGGACCCGCTGATGCGGGGCCACTAACGACCCATTGCGAACTAATGACTCATCCCGCTGCGAAACACTCCGGCACAGTGTTTATGGCTGCTCGAACCGGAGGCGAGCACACGTATGCGGAACGAAGTCGCTAACGGGACCGCCGCGTAGCGTGCGCGGGACACGGACGGCACTCACTAGTAATGGCTCGCGATTGAACGCGGGAAAAGTGGTAGAGTCAGTAGGGACCCGCTGATGCGGGGCCACTAACGACCCATTGCGAACTAATGACTCATCCCGCTGCGAAACACTCCGGCACAGTGTTTATGGCTGCTCGAACCGGAGGCGAGCACACGTATGCGGAACGAAGTCGCTAACGGGACCGCCGCGTAGCGTGCGCGGGACACGGACGGCACTCACTAGTAATGGCTCGCGATTGAACGCGGGAAAAGTGGTAGAGTCAGTAGGGACCCGCTGATGCGGGGCCACTAACGACCCATTGCGAACTAATGACTCATCCCGCTGCGAAACACTCCGGCACAGTGTTTATGGCTGCTCGAACCGGAGGCGAGCACACGTGTGCGCATTTTCGAGCACGGCTTCCGGCGAGTATTTATAGTAAGGCAGTCTCCGAATCACGAGACCGTGTTTCAGAGCGATCTCCTGGTATAGAATCCTGGCTATTAGGTTCTGTCTGTGCAGATACTCAGAGTTAGAACAACCAGATATGGCATGCCGAAGCGCCTCCCCGGGACGGCGACAGGCTCGACAGATGTCGACGGTGCCATCCCTTAGGATATATCTCCGATAGTTGTTCGTCTTAATAATATACTGGTTATTTTTGAACTTGACAGAGAGTTGTCGTACAAAGCAAGGATTCTATCACCATTTCTATTGCTGCCGTCATTAGCCCATATAGTTCCCTTCCTCGCACCGCGTTCAGATTTCGGTAGTAATAAGATAAATAAAAGTACAAACAATTTATCATAAATTACAGTACCGTAATGCAATACCGGTACAACTAGTTATTCTTTCGACTGGCAGATTTCGTTGCGCTACCGCTAGAGGTCGCTATGTACACCTTGCGTCAGTGACTGTTGTGTATAGTAGTAGTCTACATCTTTAACGGCGTTACGTAAAGCTGTCGCTTCATATTGCAGAATGATCCCATTCATTACAGTCTGATGGTTTGAGTGTCCGAATCGTTTATGAGCTTCCGCTGTTATTAAACCTGACACTGTGCTTACCATCCAACACAATAGGTTTTCTGTATTCGTACGCTACATTATGCCCCTGTCGCAAACGAATATTCAATTGTGTACATTTTCTTGTGAGATGTTCGACCCACTATTTTTTAATGCATATAAAAGTTATCCGTTTAAAGAAAATTCAATCCGCTCGTAAAATTAAATCGAAATAAACATAATTCTGTGAACTAGAAATAACTTAAACTAAATAAAATATCAAAATAGAAACTTTAATATTAGATCAGGGGGACACATACTTTTTTCAAAATTAACAATTTTGGCGGCTATAATCGCGCCTCGTAACTGTAACGGGCTAGTTAAAGACCACAAAATTGACTCGTTATGTGACGTATCCTAACGTTCACATAGAAAAATTTATGTTTTATATTTTGCGGTAAATTAACCAGCTTCGTCGACACTAGACAAGGTTATGGATTTCACAGCGAGAATACTGAGATAACTGATGTTAAGGAGATATTGCTCTATGACGCTAACCTACTTTAATCTAGAAACATGAAAAATGGAACATAGAATGATGTATGCGAATTATTTGTGAATGGATGAATACGTATTTGAACTATGTTTTTTCAAAGCTTCACTCTAGATCACTAGAATTCTACAATGGATGATGGGCCACAAATACATATAGGGTGTTTTTTTTTCTTTTATGGCTTCTCTCGGATCAATTCTGACACTATCGTGTCAGTAATGGCAGTGATGTAATTAAAGAGTACCTAAAAGAATTTTGAATTTAGAATAATAGTCCCAAATTTAAAACAAAAGAGACAATATATAGTTCGTTGTAATCTCAATTGCACCCTTCGCATTATATTTTGTAGCATTGACCAAAAACGTGATAAGTGCAAGATTTTTTGTGGCATTATTCGTTAAATGAGTTACGACTAACCCTGCACGACATCTTGACCAAAATAATAATTAGAATATCCATGACAAGTTGATCATATGTGATACTTGTATAGATGTTAACATTTTGTTTATGTCCTATATGATCTACCACTTATTGGCATACAAATTTTACAATATGATATAATTTCAAGACATATAAGGTATATTACATTACATTATTACATTGTTGATCATGCGTCAAAATCAAAATTTATAACAACTATGAAATATAAAATGATAACAATAATAACAAAATAAATATATGTACATGTCTAATTTCCTTATCAGTTAAAACAAAAAATATTAAGTTATTATATCTATGTAATTAGTCAAATTTTATAGCAAATAAATTCCTGTATTGTGTAATAAACTTTTTCAACCAATATTAATTTAAGATTTTTTTAAAATCTTCTATTTTCTTGTTTTTGATATTTTTAGGTAAATGATTACAAACTATACTTTTATTTTAAATTGTTGCAAAATTTCAAATAACATTGTACATCCCGTATGGTCTAGTGGCTAGGATACCTGGCTTTCACCCAGGAGGCTCGGGTTCGATTCCCGGTACGGGAAATTTTTTTACGTTTTCAATTACTATTTTTTCTATTAGGTGTGTCCACACACGTTAATAAAACACTTTTTTTTATTTATGAAGCGTAAAAATACTATAAATAGTTTAAATAAAACCTTTTCTTTCTTTATTAATGAAGCGCCTCTGAAATATTTTAGCATTTAGAAACGTATACAAATCATAAGGGTTACATTCAATTAGGCGCTGAACAGTAAAACACTCATTACAAAACACACACGTAGAGCTTCACCAGAACTGTGTTATCTGAAAACAAAATATTAAATACTTAATCATTTTTTAAATTCATGTAGGCGACATACCTATCAAAAGATCTTGAAATAAATAATAATCTAGCAATTATAATAACCTCTTGTGCTAGTTTCATGACACATTTTATTTATTGATATACCGAACGGACCGGTTTCGCTTTACGGCATCTTTAGGGTATTATAATTTGAATGTGATTACGCGACAGTGAGATAATTCCGCGTAAACCAATTGCCTGGTCCTGGTCTAATCATGTATGATAAAAAGTAGCCTAATTTCTAATCATGTCATCAGGTTTCATGAACTGTGCTATTTGGGAAGTTCTATTAATACGTCATCGCCCCATTTACAGGAAGCCATGATAAGGTACTAAATCCTGTAAATTATTTTTAATAGCAGCATCATCTGCAACCTGCAAACGACTTCAATTGAAGAAGCTTACAGATGCGTTGTCGGCCCCGAGGTCTAAGATGGAATGCCTCACAGCCCGTTATTTAACTGGTACTCTATACCTACAGATGGGCGGCAGAAATGGGTTAAAGTGTAGCATTTCTAGACCACTCCCAGGCAAAGAAGGAGTCTACCACCTAGTATTTTTTTTATCATGTATGAACAGTTCGGCAAGTATAGATGGATTTTCCGCCATCAGCCAGCTGACAGAGTCGCGTTCGTCAGCCAGAAGGGCTTCGCGCGCAGGAGATATAAATGAATTTGCACAATTTTATTACATCGATTTGAATTATAATAGAATATTGAAACTAGAGTGTATTTATAGATTTTATTTTAATATGTATCATACGGTTTTAACATGATATTCACTAATCTTATTAATTTTATCAATAACTACCACTGAGTTGTTTTGTCTGAGTATGATTCAGTTTAACTGATAAGAATCTGGTACAGTCTGGTACTAACTAGTTAAAACCCCCTCCGGCAGTGCTGTGCGGATAAGCTGATTATGGAATTCGAGTGAAACTCTTTAAGAAATTACGACTTTGTATGAAAAAACTTTCTACAATAGACCATGTCCATAGAAATCATAGAAATTACTTACGGGCTTTGAGATGTGCATCGGAATAGTTGTACTTAGAAGTATATGAGTCCTCGAAACTATATGAGAGTGAAGGTCCAATATAATAACGCAGTTAAATTCTTGACGGTGTTGCCGTCTGCACCTGGGATCTATGCTGATGGTGGAGTCGATAGCTTTTCAAGATATGATGAAGCTCAGGGTGCGCTGCAGCTCCAATATATACGTACATCTCATAGAGGGAAGGCAAGACACCGACTGACCTAAGATGGAGTATTGAACAAGAGCTAACTATTGATTCAATTTTGTTTACGCACTACATATAATGCATTTTTTACAAAATTTACCAAGGTTAATGTTCTGAGGAACTGTTCTTAATGATCCCAGCCGCGCTTGGAATTCTGTCGCAATGTACGATCGAATTCCAAATTCCACCAATACCACCTAGATGGTTGGCATTCCACCACAGTGCGTTTCTCTCAAAGTTTTCTGCCGCGCACTTCGACTTTGTGGAATCAGCTGTCGTCAGCGGTATTTCCGAACAGCAACGACTTAGGGACCTTCATGAAAAGAGCCTTTTCCTTCCTTAAAGGCTGTAGCTCCTCTGGTGTTGCGGATGTTCGTGGGCGTCGATGAACACTTACCATCAGGTGATCCGCAAGCTCGTTTACCTCCTCATTCTATAAAAAAAACATAGTGGTTTGTATTCTTAAATTAACATTGTTTTACTTGCTACTGGATGGTACTACATATAAGCAACCATCTTATGGTAGGTATACTGTTCATTTCAAAATAAACCTATATGAATATAATTTATCGATCTGCTTTTCTTATCATCTAAATTAAACTACGAACATCACTATTTAGTTATTGATCAATATATACAAGGCAAAGATCAGATCAGAAATCATGATATAATTTAATTTAAACGACGGTACATGATCATGCATAAACTTATAATTCCTGTCGTGATTCTTTACGTCAATCTAATGTAATGACACTAATTAGATGTGATACGAAACATATATTATATATATACATAAACAAAGATGATCAATATCTGTTATAACTACGTAGTTAAAATTTAATGAAAAGCTTAAGCTAATCTGTTCTTGAAGGCCTAAGACTGGGTGAGCAATATCTGAAACACGAGATAAATATCCTAATTTGACTGTATCTATCCAGTATTGACTGTACAGACGTCGATGATTATTGCTCTTAATTATCAGCCTAAGTTCGAATCCCAGCCTAAACCAATATTTGATTATGGAGCCCTGGTAGTCTAGTGATCATGACGCTTGCTTTAGTTTCATAGAGCGCGATTGATTTGAGTTCTATCCCAAATGCCGGCACCGCTAAAAATGTTAAAAGCGATTTTAAATGCTGAATTTACCACGTGCTTGTTGGTGAACGAAAACATAGTGAGGAAAATATTATTTCGAGAACATATGAAGTACGCCAACTCTTTTTCGAATTTACAGAAGGCTACTTTACTTTTTTTACGCAGATTATTAGTTTTCAAATACGGTTGTGTAGTGTCCCTTGTTAACTTTGCATCTGACTCATCTTCAGCTCGGATGTCAGCGTTACATCCGTTAAGAAATGGTGAAAACTAATGAGTTCCTCTGTATTGTAACCTGCGTATTGGGACGAGTTCGCCGTGATCCAAATCGGCCAGGACATCAGGACACTGAAGGCTCGCTCTTTTCGAGTTGGCGATCGGACAGACGCTGCTCTCGCTGACGGGATCCGCCCGTCTGTTTTCGAAATGTGATTTTAACTCACACAAACACACACATCCTTTAGATTAGTGTAGTATTAAGAATGTATTGTAAGTAAAATACGTGTAGTTAGGCTTAAGATCTTTTAATTATGGAACTATTTGAGATTTACTTTTGGCATTTTTACACAGTAGGTACCCAAAACCGGTTTTGACACCCATCAGATCAGAATTATGTGCAATTGAAGTTGGATATTGGAGTTGTTTTTTTTTTCGTACTTCCCCTTGTAATTGGAGAAATAGTTTTTCCATTATACTCGTAAGGTAAAACTCAACTTCTCATTTCATGAAGTGAAGTTGTGAGCGTTAATGGAAATAGATTCGTATGTAACTACTACTATGATAGCAGAAGTCTCTAGGTCAAAAGCGACAACATTGCTTTTAGTGTATTGTAACGTGCGTACCGTACCGTACCATACGAGTATAAGTAAAAATTTCAAACATGACATTCAGCAATAAAACGAATATAATTATTATCTACGTCGACATAAAAGTAACCGTTTTATTATACGTTCTAATAATTCGAGTCACATATAAATAAACTATGCACAATAGTTTTTTATGATCTGTTAAAAGATTTAGTTCCATTTTGTACCTTCCCTTCTTCGACTACAGAAGTATGGCGAAACCAGCGATCGTTATGTCTTACTGCTGCTACAAATTCTTGACGTGGTAGAGCAAAGCGACGGCTTTTGTTGTTGTAGGCTTTCTACCACGGCAGAAACATCGCAGAAAACCGGCGCGAAGTATAGGCATCTTGTGTTTCTGCGTTTCGTTCGTTGAGTGTGATAACTGGAGATCCACTCTTCCCTCCCCCAGCCCCCAAATATCCCAAATGGCCGGCAACGCACCTGCAGCTCCTCTGGTGTTGCAGATATACGCGGGTGACGGTAAACATTAACCATCAGGTGAACCACTTGCTCGTTTGCGCCCCTTTCTCTAAATAAAAATAAAGTCTTCTAATGCAAACTCTTAGCTACGCATCATATGCACGAGTTCATTACCTACGAAGGATCCTAAGATCACTTTTTATAAACTATGCGATCCAGAAATTTTCAGAAAGAATCATATATTTTCTAAATACAACTTAAAAAAAAATGATTGAAAAGGCAAATCTGGCACTTCTTTCGACGTGAAACGTTTGCTTATTTGTTCATAATTTTAAATACTATATAATCAAAAAAAAAACTTTTAGATAAATATAAGAAATGGAGCACCCCTCTTTCATCTTTAATTTCAAAAACGTTTGAAAGTAATTTAATAAATCAAAGTATTCTTTGACGGAGATCGGTTCAGTACGGTATCAGCTCGATATCTGTACTATTATATACGTCTGCCGTTTTTCTTTTCACCGTTTTCAGTTCTTTATATTCGTAATCGTTTCTTTTAATAGGCTCGGTAGCGTAGTGGCTCAGCGTTTGGCTGTGACGCTGAGGGTTGCGGGTCTGATTGCCGCACCGGACAAGTATCTGTATGGACTACAAAATAATTGTTCCGTATCTGGGTGTTTGTGCAATTTATATGTGTAAACTGCCTCCGCGACACAGGATTTTTTTTGCAGTATACGTAACGTATTACGTTTCTTAAAAAAATATATATATTTATGTACGTGAGTAGTATGTTTCTCTATATTATAACAGTAGATAAGACATTGCTCTGTATATTAATTAATAATGAAGCTATCGCTAATTGTAATTAAAGAGTAAGTAGTTGCTTTTATTTCAACACATAAAGAATAGACAGCCCGATGATTATTATATAATTATATTACATTATTAATGTAACAGAATATAATTGCTTCATAAAAATATACCCAACACACATAGGTAGCATTCACAAAATTACCAGTTATTAGCACAATTGTAATAATAACAGTAGAATGTTACATAACAATAAAAAAGAGAGAATATAGACACATTAATTGAACGTATCTCCATTAAGTACCGCGCGTGTTTGCTCAAATCCTGGTCATTAATTGAGGACTCGATCGACCAACATTGACAAGTTGACCTCGCTCGCCGTGTAAAAACAACGATAACATTACGTTGTTAGCCGGGCGCTTGTATCTCGGGAAGGGTCGCTACGTCTGAGGTATAAAAATTCGGGACCGCCCACAGCGCAGTGTCCTAACTTGCGGGCCTCCTGCTCGCGAGTCTCCACCGCTGAAGCTGTAAGGGCCACTAGGCCAACAGTATATATACCGTAGTGATTTTAGACGGTCCGGCATCTTCAATGCTGATCACGACATACCCCTATCCTAACAAAAAAACCTATCTTCCGTGGGGGATTTAGTCGCTCCAATATCTTTAATATAGATCTCGACATAATCACTCACCGCCTTCGGTGATAGGTAGCTGTTAGCACTTTACCCCCAACTATTGGGGTTCGATAAATTCGGATGCAGATCCCTATAATTCGTTTGCCAGAACCTGGTTTGTTTGCTAACAGGCTTCACCACGTACAAGTGAGGTTGGAATTTTGTGGGCGAAACTTTATAAATCATTGTTTATGATACTGTAATGAATCATAGACTAGGTTGACTGTTTACCTTTTCATAATCCGTGGAAATGTCATTTAAATAGCCTCAGTATTTTTTGAAGTAAACTCGGGCAGCGAGATAGATAAGAAAATGTATTCAAAACGCAAAAATTCTAAAATCACAAACAGACCCATATGTCAGTATACCATTTGTTAGTAAGATGACGTATGATAAGGACTACTGCCGTATGACTAGTTGTCATCTGACGAGCCCATATTTTAAATGAGCGTGGAGATATTTCGTATGTGATAGAGCCAAGCGGCGGCTTTTGATGCTACTCGAATGGGCCGGCTCGACCGGGGTAGTACCACCCCTCCCAAAATACCGGCGTGAAGTAGAGCGTAGCATCTTGTTCTTTTTTCGTTTCGTTCGGTGAGTGAGGTAACCGGAGGCCCACTCTGCCTCCCTGTCCCCCAAATATCCTCAAAGGCGACAATGCACCTACACCTAAGAGGAGCTCTTGTATTGCAGACGTACGTGGGCGATTGTAATCACTTACCCTCAGGTGAACCAATTGCTCGTTTTCCCATAACAAAAATTAATAGTGTACATGAATGTATCAGAAAGTAACGCTACTGATCATTGCATGTTATATTAAATGAGACGTTACGACCGCCATCACAGAACAATAACTTACAAAGCGTTACGCAGCCTTTCGTAACTTAATCCTTAGATGATTTGCCGTAATTTCTGTTTGACCGGAGTGTTGGCGATGGTAGGTGCACCAAACACATCGCACCATTCTGAATAATTTAGATCCGGTATATTAGAGGTTATTGAATGCTATTAGATTTTTAATGCCCTTTAACGATACCCTAGAGATGAGATGGGATGGCTTTCGCTCATACGACTCAGATACTGACAACGAGGCATTCCCTCTACTACAAAAAAATCACACAAACTCCATACGATATCACCGGTATCCTCATTCCCCTATAAAACCATACCGTGTAATTTTCTCACATGGTTTCTTTTATCTAAGATATGGTCACTAATAAACGAAAATATATCTGAAATGTGAAAAATATTTCTTTTATATTTTTTAACATACCCGGAATGTGGTTTAACAAAAATAATAACGACCCAGTTACACTGACGTCAATTAATAGAAGAATAATATATATCTTTACCTATTCAGCACAGAAATAATATATTAAATGTATAATCTTGTTCGGGTAGCCCCAGATATTTCTGTAAATTAGTATTTTGACATGGTTTTCAAAATCCATATAGTATATCGTGTATTGTAGACTAGAATTAGGGTATTTCAATAAAAAGTAATAAAAATAAAAAAAAACTTAAAATTCATTTCCCAAAGAACTCCTGAGCACCAAATATTGCTGTACTGCACGGACTAAAGCTTCGTGATCCTCAAATCTCAGTCTTATCTCATACTCCATCAGTCTCGTAAATGACTATGTGCAAGGTCACGGGAATATGGAGGATGCTCAAGTATTGGACTTGTAAGCCATTAGTAGTAAGGCATTGGGTGACCTTGGTGAAACAATACAATCTTTGCGAGTTTGCGTAGCCGTTTCTTGCGGATTTCATCGTACAATTTTCTAAATTTGTTTGATGTCCTGAACAGTTTTTCTGACAATTCTTCTGTCGCTGCTATCGTAGGTCGTCCCGAGCAAGGATCCATTAACATATCCATTTGGTGGGTTTTTCTTTCTCTAATTCAGTTTTTCCACAATGTATTTCTTGTATTTACGCGAACACTACACATTCGAAATGTAATTATTATTTACGGATTTCATAGCGTTTAATTTTTTGTTTGACCCCTTGACCACGGCTGCTGTAAAGCACTGGAAACGTCGTGAATATAAAAACCAAAATTAAACGCGATCAAATCCATAAATAATAGTTTCATATCAGTTCTTCCATGTTTAAAATGGGCGTATCAAAGTGCAACTGTAGAATACGGCGGTGCATTTACCCCTCATGTATCCCGTAAATCTTGATTGACTTGTTCCGTCGTGAATTTGTTTAAGCACAAATACTTAATAACAGCATAAAGTTAATTTTTTTTTCCATTTTCGCCAACACGCTACAAGAAACTGCAAACAAATGACTTCTGTTTTTCAAAACAAAAGATAACCAGTTTATTCTTTAGGTATCTTGCAGACATTCCAGCTTTGCCAGCCCGTATTTACTTTTTAAAATTCCTAAGAGTTTTTACCTCTACTTTTGAACGAGAGAGTTCTCGTTGATCTCAAATTACTGAGCAATGTTGGAATGACGTGTGGTAATAATGGGTAACAGTACTAAACTTTACTTAAGTTTACTCACTCACTTTTTTTTTAATCAGTCAATCCATTTATTTACTATAATATAGATACGAAAAGGTCTTAATATTAAAATAATATAAACCCATACATTCTCCCTTGTTGAGGCCCGCAAAATTAAAAACATTAAATGTACTCAATGTTTTACTTAAAATAATATAGTAAAAATATAAATAATAAAATAAAACCTTATCAAAAAGTAAATTACTTAGAGTTATGTATAATATTATGATATTTAAACAAATAAAATTGAATAACATAATTATTGTATCATTAAGGTATGTCAAAATTAACAACTTTGAGAAATTCTACCCAATAAAAATCCTAATAAGATATAAATCAAATATTTTCAATGAATGTGTAATAAGATTTTTTTTTCATATAATCATATCTGTAATAAATTCGTCAACAGAATAACAACATTTTTCAGTCAATAGGTTTCTCAGTTTACTTAGACACACACTTTACTTTCTCTATTTAAAATATCTAATATGTAATAAAATATCTAATATGTAATAAATTATCTAATATGTAATAAAATATTTTTAAACTATCGATATAAAAAGTTTATTTATGATTCCATATTTCCTTTTTACTGCAATACAAAAAGAAGTCAATGACCTCGGAAATTAAAGTTCAATTGATAATTTTTATTATTTACCTTATTGTTAAAGAACAAGCAAGCGTTAGCATATATTTACTTACACGTGATATACAAAAACCGGTCAAGGGCGAGTCGGACTCGTGCAACGAGGGTTCCACATAATGTGTGTTATGTGCTTAACTTAGCGCGACCGGTTTTTATTATTTGTTGTTTTACTTTAGAGTTTGTACTATAATCACAACAGGTATGACGCTTTTACCTTTTTTACGATAGATCAAAACACGTTTCTTATATTTTTCCTATAACGGTTCTAAAGGTAGGACGGACGGATGGACGGAGGGATGAACGGACGATCGCCGTAAGCTTAATAACAGGGCTCCATACGGAACCTAATAAAACAATGGATTCGTTTGCTACTCTCTCCACTCTCATGACCTATTCGAGGAGTGTCGAAATGTTTGTGAATGCTTAAATATGCCCACCAAGGGATATTAACTAGGACCGCAAAATATAGCTCTATGAATGTTAAATATAATATCTACTAGGAAACGCCTGATACCGCCATCACCAAGAATGTCCACTACTTCACCTATGCTACACGACCCGTCAGCTGAGATATACGAGTCTGTCCAATTGACTGATAGCGGAAATTCCTTTCGAAAATGCCAAATCAAAATCCCACAGACTATGCATTAGGTGATTATTCTTGCACAGCACTGAAAACCAATTGCCTCTCAACTTAAGTGTTTGAGTTTCAGTAAAAAATATTAAACCTTCTTTGTAATAAATGGCGGCTCTTCTTGGTACTTTCTGTACGTGGGATCCGGAAAATTACTTAGAAGCCTAATGATCATTTGCGGAAAGTTATACTAGAACAAGATGCACTCTGTTATGTCATCTAAAGACAAAGTAATACGTAATAATATTTAACAATGTGTATAATTACGTTTAATTATAATAATCAGCCTGTAAATAGTCCACTGTAGAACATAGCCCTCTCCCATAAGGATTGATTTGCCACAATCGCCACGCTCGGCATGCGGATTGGGGATCGCTGTACCATGTGCGATGTGTCGCACTTTAGGTGCTGCTGCTACTGCCCGTCATTGGTCTGCTTTGGTGCAATTATTTTTCGAAATGGTTATCCCGCCATCTATCGGTCGGTAGCCAACACTATGTTCTCTTTGTCGCGGTAGAAAGGGGACGGTAGATTCTTACGCCGATACCACACGACAATGTATGATATTTATATAAGCAATAATTAATTATAAATAAAATATAATGTTGCAGTTACATAAACACACATTGTCATTATTCTCGTTATTGAAACACTATCACACAAACAAAATGTGTCCGCCGCGTGCTTCATTTGATAATGATACTTCCAGCACTTTATTGGGCTAATGATTTCCTTGTACTTGTGACTTTATAATGATTAATTAATACTGAAGAACTGATAACACACTGATGATACACTGCGATTAACATCGTGCTATTATGAATGCATTTTCTTTGATTTTATCATTAACGAAGTCGGCTAAATAAAAATTAACAAAAGTAATTTTTTTTTAAAACGTTATCAGAGACGCAGTAGGCAACACAACATAGCCAGTCACGAAAATAATTAATATGAGCATTGCACAAAATTTCAGGCTAAGATTCGAACCGGGGACCCAAGGCAGCCGAGTACGCTAAACACATATGTTATATGTTGGATACATTATTACTTCATTACTCACTCCTATGTGAAACAAAGTTTTCCTTCTTTACCGTATTATAACAGTAGCATGACTATTATCTCAACTATGGTATTACTACAACAAGAGGAATGATGATGGCGATGTCCTTTTGGCTAATTTCGATCAAGACCCCATCCACCACGGATCAGGGACTGGTGATCCTTGGTGGGTTAGCGTACTTGACTAGGTACGCTAACCACTAAGCAAAGTGGAAAAATAACACATTTGTCCGACTTCTAATAGACTCACTATTACTGTTTTCACAATGCTAAAGTTTTACAAAAGATTGTTGCTGGTGTACATTCTTCAGTAAACATATGATTTTAGGGACTTCTTCACATTAAATTTAAACGGTTTCAGGATCTTTCAATAAAGAAAAAACGGGGGTTCGCACATCACACTCGTTTGTCGTAAAAATTACGGGTTTAACGATATTTTTACGGAGTTTTCTGCATTACGTTATTATCTCTCTAGAAGAAAACTGAAACGTCACTAAAAGGCATGTGCCATCTAGTGGCTCACCTGATGGTAAGTGATTACCGTCGCTCACTTACATCTGCAACACCAGACGAGCTGGAGGTGCGTTGCCGGCCTTTAAAGGTACATGGGGTATAGGATAAAGGATGAGGAGGGGGGTGGGTCCGCTTACCTCACTAACCGAACGAAATGCAAAAGCATAAAATGCCTCTACTTCTCGCCGGTATTCTGCGAGTTCGTGGTACTACTCAGTGGAACTGGCCCATTCGAGGAGCAGCAAAAGCTGCCGTTTGGCTCGAAAACGTACAGGATACGCCATCATAATACGGGAGAAGACTCTACATTGAGCACGTTTTTCTTCTATAACGTATAAGAAAAATCATTCTCTTCTCACTCAAGTAAATGAAGAGCTTGTTAAGCAATATTAAAAGTCAGTGAAGACCCTGCCACCCTCTTGCCCTTTTATGTTTCGGTCGGTGTAACCCCCTCTCCAAATAAGCTCGGCGATGGTAATCACTTACCATCAAATACCACAGATAGTTCCCCTCCCCCCCCCCCTTACCAACAGTGAGCTGAATGGGATTTAAATACGAAAATAGATTTAATTGATAATTAAAGTTTCGCTCAGGTCGCAGCCTAAGTGACTACTTCGCGATCCGTGTTATGCAGATGAATTTAAATCGATATTATTTAGAAAAGCTGCGAATATTTTTATACTGAAACGTAACCGCATAAAATCACAGCATATACTTAACTATACTTAATTATATCGTAATTTACTTACGGTATAAGCAGACTTGCTGAAAACAATCACCATTAAGCAGTTATGATGCTAAGTGTGCATCATAATATAAGACTACAGCCTGGTCGAGCTAACTAGGCACCTGAGGCTGATGACGTTACATTCATGCGCCAGTACAGTTTGCACGGCTGCGGTGTGCGGCGCGGGTATGCGGGAAACGGGACCACATTCTAACCAGGTGTCAAGTTAAATCGACCGCGTTTAAGTTCTAATTTTACCACTAAACTGTATAGAATTTTCCACGTGCTCGGTGCTAAAGGAAGATATCCCGTGGAAGCCTGAGCATGTTTGAGAAATTATAAAAATATATTTCGAGGATATTTGAAGTCCATATCACGTTATGGAGCAGCGTGATAGACCCTTCCACGCGTTCCACCTTCGTAATATTGGGAAGAGACCTTTTCCCAGCAGTAGAACATTTTTAGACAACTACATTACTATTTATACTTACTGTCCTTGCCAGGCTAGATCTCTACAAATGGTATGTTGAGATACAAAATTAAATTTATTCTTCAAACATATATATCCTTCATAAGCTGAAACGGCTGATTCGTATTAGTCCAATGTTGGACATAGATCTTTTCGAATATGCAACCAAAAACTAACATGACACAAATGGAAGATTTTCTCAAGATGATGTCAAGATTAATTGGTGATAGTTGCGCTGTTACAAGTGATGTCCTCGGGGGACGCCGTACCAGTTTATGACATTTGGGTTCGACAATCCGTCATCATTAAGCCCTAGACTGGCAGTCAGAGGGGTGCAACGCATCCTGGTGAGCTTGGAATCGAATACGCGCCGTTTCCAATTTAGCAAACTCAGCCCACATAATAATAATAATAAGTCGCCTTCTATTGCATCAATGGTCTTATAATGTCGTTGTGGTGAATTTCTTTTAATTACAATCCACACGGCATCACCTGTCAGTGTACCTTACACTACGTACAGATGATGTTGGCATTTCGAAAATAAAGCACAATTAATATTTACAATTTCTATCTTAGTAGTTAAAGATAATAAATGTACAATCTAGTAGCAGATAATTAGTAACCAAAAGAACATAATATGAAAACTTAAAAGAGTTTCCAAGACTTAAGAGTAAATTGTTACTCCTTAGAGATACAACATCGACTGGTCCACTACCCCCATCTTTTTTCGTAGGTGTCTTAGTAGTCGATTAAGGATAAAGGCATGAAAACTTGTGAAAACATCTCCAATAAATCACAGATATATCAATATAAAATATACAAGAACTAAATGTAAAATATCCTAAGAAAAACGGAGTGAAGATATTAAAAAAAATTAAAGTTTTGAAATCGTATAGGTACTTTCGACACAAAGAAATTGTCATGGCCAATGACGTTCGGCGAAAAGTAAACTCTCTCGCAAACAAAATCAATGATTAATAACCAGTAAACAGTACAATAAATTATTATTTAAATTATAATAAATATAATTACTGTGAACGTCAGTGATACGATGCCCTCTGTGACGAGGTCAGAGAAGGCGAGGCTAAATATTCTTATTAAAGATGATAGCCACGTTTGCAATCCTAAAGTTTTTATATATGTATATGATATACCTATTATCAGAAGGCGAGGGACGACCACTTGGCCTAGTGGTTAGCGTTCCTGACTACTGAAACGTGTCCGGGATACAAATACCAAAACAGAGCCAATATTTGTGGAACGCGCACATTATCGGTTTGGTTGAATTGTGTTGCGTCCTGTCTTCGACCCCGCATTTAACCCTTCCTTCGATCTTATTGCATTAACGTTACATCGGATAAGAGAAGGCAAAGGTACGAGTAAAAGCATCTGTATTTACGTAGTACTACGTAGTTGCCAACTGCCGGTAATATTCGGAGATTATCGTCATGGTTAAAAGCAGCAGGATATCGTTATCATAAAGTATCAAATAGAGAATAAGTCATAATAAATAAAAATAAATTTTCTGAATACATTTTAATCTATAGTAACTTAAATGCTGTTTATGTTTTGTATTTTTGTGTATGTGCTTTTTTTAATATTTGAAAGGCCTTCCCACATACCAGTTTTTCTTCTTAGATCCACCTTAATTGCACGTCTGGAGACTTTAGCTGGCCCAACATTCCATAG
Source organism: Bhutanitis thaidina (assembly GCA_029286595.1). NCBI lineage: Eukaryota > Metazoa > Arthropoda > Insecta > Lepidoptera > Papilionidae > Bhutanitis > Bhutanitis thaidina. The sequence goes on from JAGSMS010000022.1 coordinate 4,749,966, forward strand.
AATAGTGAATGGGGTGCGCCCCGCCTGAACCAGCGTGGTGAGTATGGGCAAATATTCCATGCCGGGCATACTAGCCCTAGTTGGTACATATGGAAAGGCCATATGCAGTGAACAGATACTTGTTGAAGCTTACGCTAATCACTTTTCGCCTTACCGAGAGTATGTGTCGGTAAGCCTCGTCACCGGATTTACCCACGGAGGTCGCTCTCCAATCAGGTCAGGTCCAGGCTTGGCTCTGACCAAGCGGCTTGGTTTGTAATCTTGAGTCAACAACAATTCTTAAAATTATTTCATTTAACGTTTTCCCGTCATATCAGTGTCATTATGTAGGACAACATCGACGCAAAAGCCACGCCCCTTACCGATAACGCAGACGATGCGTATTCACTCACAAAACTCACAATAGGTACCTACCTACCTACCTACTCACACTGACTAGAGACATAATAAATTTGTACGCAAAATTGAGCACTCACATAATTGGGTTAATCAATATTATTATTGATTCATCATCATCATCATTTCAGCCTATCAGAAGTCCACTGCTGAACATCGGCCTCCCCCAAAGATTGCCACGAAGATCGGTCCTGAGCCACCTGCATCCATCGACTTCCCGCAACACTGCGCAGGTCGTCACTCCATCTTGTGGGGGGTCGTCCTACACTCCGTTTGCCTGTACGAGCTGCCACTCGAGAACCTTTTTTCCCCAGCGGTTGTCAGTTCTGCGACCTATGTGGCCGGCCCATTGCCACTTCAGCTTGCTGATCTTTACGGCTATGTCGGTTACCTTTGTTCTGCTACGGATATCATCGTTGCAGACTCTATCACGCAGAGAAACCCCGAGCATAGCCCTTTCCATAGCGCGCTGATTATGATTATGATTATTGATTATGCAGATAAATTCCTTTATTTTTCTTTTTTTAGTCATCAAGTTTTCCTTGATAGGCTGATGGCCCGGTGGGCTTGACAGCTTCGGCGGAAGAGATCCGTGAGCAGAAGGTCCGCCGGAACGTATGAACGGACGTCATTTATTTGAATTGGTTAATAAAGGGGTAGTTGGTACGACATACGCATTCATTGATCATATGGAGCTTAGAGAACAACATTGTTCAGTATATTGTTGTTCTTTTAGTAGTTCAAGTGGTCTTTAATTGAAAGAACAATGATAATACACTAACGTAAGGGATTAGATTCATTAAAATTACTAATTAATTGAATCAGAAAAGAGTAATGCAATAGGTGTACCGTGCGGCATCTGTGGTAAATGACCGTAACCGTTAAGTCGTATTCAAAAACAAATTCCTTTTGACCTCAACGTAGAATTAAAATATTAAAACATGTTTCCTAGCTACATTAATGAAAGCATTCTAAATTTACTGGCCGTTATAGACAGCGTTATGTTCCAGTCAAAAGTCTTGAGCCGAGGTAGCGTATGGGACGGAGTTCGAATCCCGATGCCGGCACCTCTAAAATAATTTATTAATTGCATAGTAAAGTGCTAAATTTACCACGTGCTCAGCGGTGAATGATAATTGCGACCTGTACGGGAGTAACGAGGCGGACCCTTCCTGACTCCACCTCTCAAATTGTGAAGGAAGGCTTATAGCCTGCAGCGAGTCTTTTCAGATTCCTACTTTATTTACAAAAAAATTACGACCTTGAATCTCAAAACAGAAAAATGTGTACATCTTTATTCAATGCTCCTATGTAATAGTAGAAAATAAAGTTAATTTACGTAAACAATAAACATCATTAACCGAAAATTATGAAGGTAACAAATAAAGTGATACATACAGACCATCAAACCGATCGTGTATATCCAACGGTGGGCCTACGATAATGTTATCGCGGTCACGTTGCCCACAACGCGTGTAATATCGGCCAATTCAATAATCACCTAAAATAACTACTACACGAAATATTGCATTATTTGTTTAGTGAGTATATGAACCCGTAGCTGTCGTAATAGGCGAGCAAAGGAAAACGCTTGAAAATCGCAAACGCTACCAATAGATGGCGGTATATCCATCTCGAACCACACGACAATATATGCTATAAATTGTCGTGTGGTACCGGCATAAGAATCTACCACCCCTTTCTTCCCCAACTAAGAGAAAGTCATGAACATCGCAATGGCTGCCGGCCGACAGACAACCATCTCGAAAAATACCAGACCAAAATTAAGCACACCGATAACAGGTAGCATCGTCTAAGGTGCGAGCAATCCGCATGGCGAGCGAGGCGTTTATCAACTTGTTCTAGACTTATACTAGAAGATTGCATCTTCTCCCTTCGACGAAAAGTCTCAAACATATAATATCTAACATAAACACAAAGGCGTTTCCAGCCCATGTAGCGCCCTCTAGTAAGCGCGCGGTCAAAATGGAATAGGTACAAATGTTAACATGTCTATATAAATGTTATGTCAATATTAAAAAATTGAAATTATAATAAATTTTTTTTTTTTAACATTGACATAACTTTTATATAGACATGTTAACATTTCGGCTTGTTTGCCAAAACCTTATATTTACAACAGTTAGCGGAGATCCGGGTGCAAATGGTGCAATTTTAAATGATGTCGAGAAACAATAGGTACACTAGGCTTCGTATCAAGTTTTCCACATCAAATTTCTTCATTCTAATTTCGACCTCATGAGAAACGTACAGAGTTCAATATCAATTGGGATACATTTGACCGATTCGGGAAGCTTGATGCCAGACCAATTTACACACGGCTAAAGAGTATTTTTGGGAAGAAAGGGGTGGCAAAGATGACAAAAATCAAAATAGGTGCCGGCACGCGCCTCTGGTAGTGATGCGACACTCACTACCACATCAATATAATCTATAATTATCTGTTTTAAGGTTTATTTCATGTTGAAACAAAAGTTACCATTGTAAGAGCCGCTCGTGGCGCGCCTTGCTTTACTGTAACTCGACACATATGAGAAGAGCCCCGGATGCCATACAAAATGTATGCAAACTAATTGTATAGAATGCACTACACCTAATATTAAACGTATAGATAAAAGCTTCAATGGTGCCTCCATATATCCAAACTTGCTAGCAGACCTTAGACCATATTCTGTAAGAAAAATAAGATATTATGTTAATATTAGAACAGCTAGGATAGTTTATTTTAGTTATTTCCATAGCATAAATTCTTATGGTATTTTGCGTCAGGGACATGCGTCTGTTATAGAAACAATATTCGTTTCACAAATGAGGGCTAGAGTTATCTATAATATCAATTCTATAAAATCTCTTAAGGATAAATTAAAAAAAAAAAATTTTTGCTTTGGCATCTTAACACATATAAAAAAATATAATATATGTACATAAAACATAAATATGTTTAATAGAATAGTGTTATTCGTCATATTAGAACAGACACATGCTTGTTATGTCAGTCAATAACTCGTTCATGGACTAATGTATACGTTTCTACAACAACTTCCATTTTTTTTAAAAAAAGGACTTTTTAAAAAAAATGTTACTATGCTAAAAAGGAATACATGATGATAATAGCCCATGAGAATGTTGCAATCTGTTTCTAATTAAAAATTTGTAGTACAACACTATTAAAACATTTATTTTTGAAAAATATGACAAATGTTCAAAAGATACAAACCCTTATAAAGTTAGTCACAACGGAATTAACTATACTAACTAACTATATATAAGTATGTTTGTATAGAAACAAAGACGCTACTGTAACTACTAATTACATCATTTATCGAGTAAGACTAACTTAATTAACATAGAACCACAGAATATTTTCTTAATAAACAACAAGGGAAGACCTGCGCAGTGTTGCGGGAAGTCGATGGATGATGGTGGGTCAGGACCAAGCTTTGTGGCAATTTTTGGGGGCGGCCTATGTTCAGCAGTCGACTTGTATTAAACTGAAACGATGATGTCGAAGGATTTCGCGAACTCTAGATAAATTATATCTATTCTCTTATAGAATATAATTCAATGCAACACTCGACACGCTCAGATCTGTAATATATAAACCATAGAAGTTATAAGATGAATACACAGACAAATGCGGTGTGCGAGTTTTTTTAATACTATTTAATAATTAATAATTAAAAAAGAGGTAATAACACTTTGGAGAGTAGGAGGATTCCGCATTCTATAGAAATCATTGTTTTTCCTACCTTAATAAATAAAAATATTTATTTTTTTATTTATTTTATTTCATTGCAAACACTTTTATCTAAAGGGTACATTGGTGGAACTTAATGCCTTGTGGCATGTGGTATTCAAGTCTATGAACCTATTAGGTAGTTAGAGCAGTATGATGTCGCCTTGATCATTAGTTACAGCATCGTCATCACCATAAGAAAGACATAGCTATCTTCCACGAAGCACTGTCTATACGAATAAGAAGTTTTCACAGGAAAAAATTAAGTAAAAATAAAACCTCTTAATGCCCTTTTATTGTATACAAAGTTGTGAGAACTTTTGTTATAAATATGTAATTTATCAATGTATATATTTCATTCTTTATCTTATCAGTACCTAAGACACTATTATTTTGTTAGAGCTTAAACACAAGCTCAAACTAAAACTTCAATATAAAATTAACGAATATGGCCTCATGGCTTCATGGTCTTCGTTTTATTATTTTCTCTTTGATAATCACACTGGCACATTTTTTGTCTATCCTTCTGCCTTGCAATACGATAAATGACATTGAATTTCGTCATATTTACAGATTTATGATACTGTACGCCGACGTAGCCATGGAGCATGCTCATATTATGTAGAACCAACGACAGTTGGACAAGACTTGGTTGAAAGTGGAAGACCAGGTGATACAATATCAGGCCTCGGCTAGCCAGAAGGCCTTGTTTTATGGCAATATATAGAAGTTTAGCCTAGCCTGAGCTAGGTGGCAGACTCCTGCTCTGCTCAGGAGTCGCCAGAGTATGTACCACCCTCTTACTCATTTCTTCCGCCAAACAGCAGTTCAGCCACTGTTGTGTTCCGGTGTGAAAGGTGTGGAGAGCCAGTATAATTACGGGCTAAGTATGATTATATCGGCCAATCCTCCTGGCCGACATGATCATAAACAGGACGTGTCAAGTGGAACGTCGGCAGTGGGATTAATGGGCACACAGCAAACGCCCGTCCATTTGGAGGAAAAGTACCGTAAAGATTACAGATTTTTATTTTATATTTTTCTTTTCATTTTAAGCACGTAAATAGAGTTTTTAAAAATTACTTATCTGAATCGGGAATCGAACGACCACAAACTCGAAAAAATAACATCTTATATTCTATGGTACAGACCGACGGGTCAAATATATGGTATTATGGATTGGTATCATAAATTATAAAACAACATTATTTTACGCGTTTGTATCGCTTCGATTCCTAGTTCAGACTAGTGACTTAACGCTTACCACATATTAATAAAAATAAACCGTCCATTAAGTAAAATCTTTAAAATTGTATTAACCTTTTAAACATAAAACTGTACTTTTCCACCATTGGTCTTTTAGCGACAACAAATGTGAGTTGGAAGTATCTGAATTTGAATTGACTTTCTTGAAAGAATCACTCTTGCCAAGTTTACTGAATCTGTTTCATGGAACGTCACAAGGCACTACAGGTGAAGTCGACGCAGTCACTAATTTTTATTTTTAACGGACTTCAAAAAATATATATACAGACGAATTGAGAACCTCCACCGTTTTTGTGGTCGGTTAAAACAGAAGAGGTTCTTAATGCAACTGTATATATATTTTTAACACGGCTTCAATGAAGGAGACGAGCTCTCAATTCGTCTCTATATAAACATTTTTTAAATATTCAGCTGATGGCAGAAACCATCCGGATCCCACAAACTTGTGATAGGGAGCAGCATCACTGGTACAAGGGTACCGCTCACCGATCCGCTTACTTAGCGTGACCTGGGCAAACTATCCATGAAATGTATGGTGATGAAGCAGGGTGAATATAATGGAGATACAATTGGACTATATTTACAATGGGAGAGCCCATAAGGAAGAATTTTCATTAGCGCCATGCTCCTTAGACACTGCTGCCCTTAATCGGTCCGCTTAATTATGGTCTTTTAGTTTTCGAGGTGGTTATCCCGCAATCTGTCGGTTGCCATTGCTATCCCCAAGGCTCTTCCCTTGGTCGCCTCTTACGATACCCGCGGGAAGAAAGGATCAGGCAGATTCTTACGTTTAGTTATACAGGTATTCACAATAGCCAAAGTGTGTTGTAGTTGCTAAGACTATTCGAAAATGTGCAAATTTTGATCAGTCCCATATTACTGTGTTTGCGCACGTATTATATATGTTTGTTTATATGGGTCACAGTATTACAAAGACAGGTCGTAGTATTATTGGTCATTCAAGGCCTAAGAACCGGTGATCTGAGGTAAAAACTGTGCTTTGTTATTTATAACAATTTATCCGCATCAATATTAAAATACTCTCCTGCATCTGTGACATGAAGCTATTTCAAGGCTGTATTTCTAATGCATGCCATACACATACAACGTAAACAAATAACAAATCGATGTTATAATCTCAGGAACGTGGACTATAATACCAACGAAATACATATGTAGCTAAGAAATGATACTGTTCTCCGTTGGCTAAGTATTTCATAACTGATCAATTAAGGTAGCTACTAGTACATAGGTTGGATAAACAAATACATGTAAAAAGCCCTGCAAAAAAAATCCTTCCATTTTTAAAAAACGCGGAGATTATATCAGAAAGAAGAGAAGAGGTTTAAATTTTATTTTCTCTTTGTAACTCAATATGATTACTCATTAGGAAACTCAAAGCCCTAGCATGTTCACAAGTGGGTCAAGTTCAAGGATCGTTAACGAGAGATACACCATTTCGTTGAATGTAAATTTCGCAGAGTCCCTCGGTGTGCACCCGTTGATAGGGCGCTCCATTCATTGGTGGAAAAGACAACGCAGCGCGATCTGTGGTGGTCATGAGACAGGCGCGTGTGCGCCACGTATTCGGCACGCTTTAGACGCATGCCTCCCCGCGCGCCTCTGGGACGCACGTCTCCAAGTCGCGCAGAAATACATAAAATCTCCTGACATTAGAGTATCTGCCGCGATATGCTCTAATTATTTGTTCGGTTCAGTGTCAAGGTTAACTGTTTATTATTTGCCTCATTTCTGTCATAACTAAGTGTTTTATCACATGATAGACAATTGTTCCAATATAAATTAAACATTTTTACGTAGCAGAGCCAAGCGGCGGCTTTTTTGAGGTCCCCCCCCCGTCCGTCTCCCACTCCTCCCTCCGACCTCTCCTTCCCCAAATATCGTTAAAGGCCGGCAACGCACCTGCAGCTCCTCTATTGTTGCAGATGTTCGTGAGTGTCGCTAATCACTTACCAACAGTCAGTAATTGGTTTTGGCGACTCCTATAATTAACATAACTTTAAAAGCTAAGCGGAATATGGCTATGAAAAATCACCGTTTTTTTCATTGTATTAAGTACTATTGAAGTATCAGATTTTATTAGTTGACAACATGAAAAAACTGGACATGCCGATCGGGCCACGCTCTTTAAGGGTTATTTACCTTTTTTTATACTAGGTTATGTTTTTTTGTCTTAGTTCTTAGCCAGTACTAAATAAAAAACATATGGGATGAAGACAAGTAACTAAACCTTTCTATACTTCCACTGTAAGCTGAATATTTGATATATGGTCTATGTGAGTAAATGGCAACAATCCGTGAAATAAAAAGGTCTAAAAAATCATCGTTTGTTTTGGTCACAGCTTAAAAACTACATTATGAATCGAAGTTTTTTGTATTTGTTGTTTAAATACAGTACATATACAAAATTCGAAATTCCTTACTAGTTATGTTTTTCGAAAAAGATCGCGTAAAAGAAGGACTAAAGCTGACAACGTTGACGACCCCATATTTCTTTATTTTAAAATTGCACTCAATGAGCTCTAAACAACAACAGTTGCTAGTGAAAGAAAGAAAATATGTATAAGATCATTCCTGAAATATTATTTTATATAATTTTCATTTTGGGTTAAAATACTACACCAAATATCTAAATTCCAATTCTGTCAATCACTCCATCTACGAGCTAGAGATCGGTGACATATAGACAGCTGAGTGAGATTAATCAATTTGCCGTTTGGGAAAGGAACCCCAAAAACCGGAAAACTTTAACAAAATTTGATTACCTTTACCGACAAATTTTATTGGATGTATTTTTTTGGTCCCTTGAGCCTTCTTTCAATAAAATTCTCAAAGTATTCCGTTCATATTAACAGCGACTTACCCCAATCAAGACAACGGTATACGATCTCATCGTATAAACCAGAACACAGATTAATCAGTTATAATACGCATCGTCAGTCTTAACTGTCAACTCGTTAAAAATTGCAAGTCCATTTGGATAAGATGCGAGCCAACCCTCGGTGGGTCAGCAGTGATAACCCCTGGCTGGGACCTCTGACACCGTCAGACGCAAGTGAGAACTTCGCCCTTTTGCGACGCGTCTCTCATAATCTATAAAGGCGACAGCGCACACAAAAGAAACAGTCCGCATTCGATCTTGGCCGATGATGCTTTGTTAATATACGCGAGCGAGATTATCTTAACACCTTAATACTAGCAATGACACACGAAAGACGCTAATATTGTGAATCCTCAGTCAAAATATTTTGAAAAATCCCTCCATTTTGGACGCGCATGCGTTCGTAAACAACACTGTGATTGGCCGTGTAAAGGAACGTTCGAAAATAAAAAAACAACATGAGTGAAACCAGTAATTGTGTCAGTCGCTCCGCGTGCAACAGCAAGGGTAGCATGATTGTTGTTTCTAATCGCTTGCCATTTGTGTTAAAGAGAAATGAGAAAACCGGAGAATTAGAAAGGAAAGCCAGGTAAATTTCGATGCTGTTTTTTTTGATAACATTGATTGCACAAAAATGCATTAGAAACAAACCTTGTGTTCCCAATGCAACAAGTCTTGGGTAGTTGATGAGAAATATAATATTTTTAAAATATGTTTGTACAACATGGCATATTAATACTTTTCGATTACAGTAGTTTTAATACACAGTAATTATTCGATCATCGCAATAGCACAACATGTACTTCCTTTCGTTACACAATACTTGTTGGCGTTGAGAAACCAATAATTACTTGCAATTTGAGTGCAGTCTGTATTTAATCGTTTTCATGTTTTCGGTGTAAATTATTTAGAACACGAAGGAAAGCGTGTTAGTTAGTAATTTCAATAGTGATAAATTGAATGTTTAAGTGTTTGAAAACCAATTGTGTTTAAAATATAGAAAGGATTGAGCGACGGATTTCGATTTCGTTTTCGGGAAGGTTCTGTGGATCCGTTATAACGTTCGGAATACTGAAATTATGTTGAACCTTTCTACGAAATGAAGACCTATTGTGTATCAATATAAATGTAGATTTGTTTAACATTCTGGTAGTTCTAGAATAAGTTGGTCGTTTTCATCAGTTTGATTAGTGCGTAGTAGGTATATCACGCTTCACCAACATTTGTATATAAATATGAAGAAGCGATAACGTCAATTGTTGATTAACTGTGGTGCTGTACAATATTGTTGATTATGGTACCATTTAATTTATTATGTAATAATTAACGACATTGTAAATAATATTTATTGAATTGTAAAAAAATATTTCTTTTCTCAAATAAACGGAGCGACGATTGTTCATTACGATAACATTAGACAAATAAATTACCTTTACATCAGTACATCGATGTTTGACGCTAGTGAATTCGGCAGGAGCGTCAATTTATACGTGATGGTAATAAACATACCATAAAAATAACAGAAATGGAAACAGTCTGTCAATAATAATTATTTTCAAATCATGTATCCATGAACCAGTGTTGTACAAGAATTGCAAATGTTTTACTAAATACCTATCACAAATTCCGTATATGATATAATATAGTTTGACATGAAAGGTCAAACTGTATATTGTCTTTATTTTACTATCATATGTCGGCGAACGTTTTGTAATTTTTCACTGGATTTGTATGCAAGTTTAGTTGACAATTTTACCATTATAATGTTTATTCTAAAAGTTCTGATCTTTTTCATAAATCGAATCTTTCTTGAAGGCGTGTCCTCGCAGCTTTCTATGCCGATGTGCTATGAAACGTAGATACCTACTCTGTGACCGAAATGCGCTTGTGCTCTACATGGTTATTAACCAACTGGATCTATTTTACGGCCCGATGTAGCAGACCACATATTTTGTACGTACATTGTGCTCTATCCGTAATTTTATTTCGATTTTACAGACCGACTCTTCCAGTGTTTCCAGTTGTTACATGCGAAAATTCGTACTTTATACTACGCATACATATATAACGTCAAAAAAAATTAAATTAATACAACTACTACCACTGCCACTAAATTTAGTTCGACACATTTAATTAACCGTGGTTTCGAAATCAATTTATTAATTTCTTTTTTGCGCGTTACTTGTAAATATCATAGAAACCCAATGAACCACTTCGCTATTTCTTTACTCCGGGTCAATCCATAAGTTGGCTACCCTGTGATGAGGTTCAAGTCAATGGGCTGGCTTCTGATATGACATTACGGGCATCACATTACGTGTAGTGCACAAGCGATGCATCGGTGTCTTTACAGCCCATCGGCGAGGCCATTAACATGATATTCCGGTAACATGATACACGATAAAATTACCATGTACTGCGCCTGTACACGAACGCATCAGTTGTAAAAAAAAAGTAAAAGTGTTTACTTTTAATTATTTTTGTTTTCGGCATGTATTGTGCTAATTATTTCAAAGCCATATCAATAATATAATTCTTTAACATTGTGTATGTCTAAGATCGAGCACCGCATTTTATATTAATTTTATGTTTACAAGATTGAGAGGCCTTCACCTCTCAATCTAATAAAAATCTCGCAATCATATTTTTTTTTAATTAAACTCATGTTATTATTATGGATATAGTTAACCTTTAGTTAGGACCCATTCTTAACTTAAAGAAGTGATACTTTTGCTTAAGTTATCGATATTTGTCGTCGCTTTCCACACAGCGAATAACTACTTTTTGTTTTGAGTTTTGTCGTATCATTAATTTGTAGTAAGTTATTAAAAAAACATTAATCTGGATGAAATAAACTATTCTAAACTCCTTATATTATTCAAATCCTTTGTGTTTGTTTTATTACGATGCTGTATTTATTTGTCAAAATAATGATAAGACTATTAGCCTAACTTATACCACACCCGATAAGAGGTACAGTCTCAATCTACGAGTATATTGCAATTGCCTGATAGAAAAAAAATATATAAATAAATCCATTCGGGAAAGATTCGGTATTTTATTATATGTATTGCCTATTTAGACTGTCATCTAGCCTATAACCTACCCTATAGAAAGGAATATTCACCACAAATTCTGATAGAGAAAGAGAAACGTAATTATTTATAAATTTGTTTCGATTTTACAGACCGACTCTTCCAGTGTTTCCAGTTGTTACATGCGAAAATTCGTACTTTATACTACGCATACATATATAACGTCAAAAAAAATTAAATTAATACAACTACTACCACTGCCACTAAATTTAGTTCGGCACATTTAATTAACCGTGGTTTCGAAATCAATTTATTAATTTCTTTTTTGCGCGTTACTTGTAAATATCATAGAAACCCAATGAACCACTTCGCTATTTCTTTACTCCGGGTCAATCCATAAGTTGGCTACCCTGTGATGAGGTTCAAGTCAATGGGCTGGCTTCTGATATGACATTACGGGCATCACATTACGTGTAGTGCACAAGCGATGCATCGGTGTCTTTACAGCCCATCGACGAGGCCATTAACATGATATTCCGGACGATAAAATTACCATGTACTGCGCCTGTACACGAACGCATCAGTTGTAAAAAAAAAGTAAAAGTGTTTACTTTTAATTATTTTTGTTTTCGCCATGTATTGTGCTAATTATTTCAAAGCCATATCAATAATATAATTCTTTAACATTGTGTATGTCTAAGATCGAGCACCGCATTTTATATTAATTTTATGTTTACAAGATTGAGAGGCCTTCACCTCTCAATCTAATAAAAATCTCGCAATCATATTTTTTTTAAATTAAACTCATGTTATTATTATGGATATAGTTAACCTTTAGTTAGGACCCATTCTTAACTTAAAGAAGTGATACTTTTGCTTAAGTTATCGATATTTGTCGTCGCTTTCCACACAGCGAATAACTACTTTTTGTTTTGAGTTTTGTCGTATCATTAATTTGTAGTAAGTTATTAAAAAAACATTAATCTGGATGAAATAAACTATTCTAAACTCCTTATATTATTCAAATCCTTTGTGTTTGTTTTATTACGATGCTGTATTTATTTGTCAAAATGATGATAAGACTATTAGCCTAACTTATACCACACCCGATAAGAGGTACAGTCTCAATCTACGAGTATATTGCAATTGCCTGATAGAAAAAAAATATATAAATAAATCCATTCGGGAAAGATTCGGTATTTTATTATATGTATTGCCTATTTAGACTGTCATCTAGCCTATAACCTACCCTATAGAAAGGAATATTCACCACAAATTCTGATAGAGAAAGAGAAACGTAATTATTTATAAATTTGTTTCTTGTTACGCAAATACTACACATTTTAAAATTGTCTCATCTATAAATAATTGCTTTGAATACTTACACATACACGTACATTACTTACAAAACAAGGGCTACTAGGTAGATAACTGTTTCTGTTTAACTGGCAAATTTATGTAACCGTGTAGAAACAATTCAAATTCAAGCGACTAAGCGTAAACTTACAAAATCATATGGCAGTCTCCGAGAGTAAAATCTACGACGAGGCTCGCCTCGCGTCACTTACTGCACATCGAAAACCCGTTAAGATACTAAGAGTTGTTCTAAATGGATATCTGTAATCGGAGGTGAGCACATATAAGTACCTTTACTTAGTGGTACTTCGACACCTTTTCTGTCCAGCGTCCGTCTAGGTACATAGCACCCTCTTACATTTTTCTGCCGCTAATCGTCAGACCACAACCACAAGTTGTGTTAATCACCAGTGCAACCGCTTGTGAAGGGTATAAAGAATAAAGAACCAGTATAATAACAGGCTGCTTAGACTTCAGAGATGACAACGCAGTTGCAACCTGCTTCTATTATAATTTATACTTGCGATTGTTGACACTTGGTGAAACTTCATCATAATAACAAGTATTATTACCACTTGTACTCGTTTCACAACACAAATAAGTTCCAATTTTGATTATTTATTATTAATTTAATTATTTTTATTAAAATTAAAATGTGGTCATTCCAAAAAATTTTGTTTAAAGTCATTAAGTACGAGTTTTTAAATATTTATTTAATAATATTGGATAGTATACTATTGAATTTAATTTTTGACTTACAAGTAATATGTATAACATTTTAATTACATATACAATTACATTTATATAATTTAAGGTTGATGGTTTATAACTTTAATTATTCGTTAGTTCCTTTCTCCCGATCATTGAAGCAATTTTTTGATGTGTTATCTCTACTTTTACTTTTACCATCTGAAGCTTAAAAAAATGTATTTCATTTATTGTAGGTAACATTAGTAGAATATCTCATTATAATTGAAAATCCTGAAGATACCGTTAGGCGAAACCGGTCGGTTCGTTATAAAAATAAATAAAATGTGTTTTGAAACTAGTACAAATGGTAATAATAATTGTCAAGTAACCTTCTTAGATTAAAGTTGTTCGTCGGTGTCGGATTAGGTGGACTATTAACCCGTTTGACACTCCCAATGTTTTAAAAATAGCCTCTAGAAGAGAAGTACGTCTATGTAAAAAAATTACACCTAACCTAACCCTCCTTCTGGAATCACTAGGTACTAGACCGCTCCTCTACCTCGGGAGTCGTCTGTGTAGATACCATCCTCTGCCTATTTCTGCTGTCAATCAGCAGTGGAACTATTGCTCCGGTTTGAAATGTATAGACAGCAAGTTTAATTACGAGCCGTGAAGCATTCCATCTCAGTCGTCATGGTTCACCACGCATCTGTAACCTTCTTCAATTGAAGTTGTTTGCAGGTGGAATGTTAGCTCGTTCGTCACAAGGTCGCGAGAATACACTTACGTAGTTGCAGTTGCTAAATGCCCACGGTCCCCTCGCCAGTGAGCATTTATTGAATGGCTATGTCCAACCTTGAACTGCCGGTTCTTATTTATTTATTATATATTATTATTGTGGTTAGTGTGAAGAAAATAATTTATGCTATTCATATTTACTTATGTTACTAGTGTTTACTTTTTGACTATATTGTTTGATCCTATCTAAGAGAATGTTTCAGTTTATCATATTGCATTGTTTAACGTTCTACGAACAATGTCTTTATATTGTAAGATAATGTTATTGTATCGATTTATACTAAAGCTTGGTTACAACTTTTTACGTGAAGTAACGTTATAATAGTTACTTGTAGTTTCTTAATGGTAGATAATAATAGACTCTCTGAGAAATAAATACTCGAAACACTATATATGCTACACTGCATGTTTAGGAAGGCACCAGCTCATATGAGGCCCTTTTTCCTTTAATATTAAGGAACTCTTTGTGAACTTATTTATTTATTATATATTATTATTGTGGTTAGTGTGAAGAAAATAATTTATGCTATTCATATTTACTTATATTACTAGTGTTTACTTTTTGACTATATTGTTTGATCCTATCTAAGAGAATGTTTCAGTTTATCATATTGCATTGTTTAACGTTCTACGAACAATGCCTTTATATTGTAAGATAATGTTATTGTATCGATTTATACTAAAGCTTGGTTACAACTTTTTACGTGAAGTAACGTTATAATAGTTACTTGTAGTTTCTTAATGGTAGATAATAATAGACTCTCTGAGAAATAAATACTCGAAACACTATATATGCTACACTGCATGTTTAGGAAGGCACCAGCTCATATGTGGCCCTTTTTCCTTTAATATTAAGGAACTCTTTGTGAACTTATTTATTTATTATATATTATTATTGTGGTTAGTGTGAAGAAAATAATTTATGCTATTCATATTTACTTATATTACTAGTGTTTACTTTTTGACTATATTGTTTGATCCTATCTAAGAGAATGTTTCAGTTTATCATATTGCATTGTTTAACGTTCTACGAACAATGTCTTTATATTGTAAGATAATGTTATTGTATCGATTTATACTAAAGCTTGGTTACAACTTTTTACGTGAAGTAACGTTATAATAGTTACTTGTAGTTTCTTAATGGTAGATAATAATAGACTCTCTGAGAAATAAATACTCGAAACACTATATATGCTATTATGCAGTGCATGTTTAGGAAGGCACCAGCTCATATGTGGCCCTTTTTCCTTTAATATTAAGGAACTCTTTGTGAACTTATTTATTTATTATATATTATTATTGTGGTTAGTGTGAAGAAAATAATTTATGCTATTCATATTTACTTATATTACTAGTGTTTACTTTTTGACTATATTGTTTGATCCTATCTAAGAGAATGTTTCAGTTTATCATATTGCATTGTTTAACGTTCTACGAACAATGCCTTTATATTGTAAGATAATGTTATTGTATCGATTTATACTAAAGCTTGGTTACAACTTTTTACGTGAAGTAACGTTATAATAGTTACTTGTAGTTTCTTAATGGTAGATAATAATAGACTCTCTGAGAAATAAATACTCGAAACACTATATATGCTACACTGCATGTTTAGGAAGGCACCAGCTCATATGAGGCCCTTTTTCCTTTAATATTAAGGAACTCTTTGTGAACTTATTTATTTATTATATATTATTATTGTGGTTAGTGTGAAGAAAATAATTTATGCTATTCATATTTACTTATGTTACTAGTGTTTACTTTTTGACTATATTGTTTGATCCTATCTAAGAGAATGTTTCAGTTTATCATATTGCATTGTTTAACGTTCTACGAACAATGTCTTTATATTGTAAGATAATGTTATTGTATCGATTTATACTAAAGCTTGGTTACAACTTTTTACGTGAAGTAACGTTATAATAGTTACTTGTAGTTTCTTAATGGTAGATAATAATAGACTCTCTGAGAAATAAATACTCGAAACACTATATTATGCTATTATGCAGTGGCATGTTTAGGAAGGCACCAGCTCATATGTGGCCCTTTTTCCTTTAATATTAAGGAACTCTTTGTGAACTTATTTATTTATTATATATTAATCATGTATCGACGTAACAATGTTATTAATATACCGTTAATATTTTTGATATGTTTGAATGCCATTTATAAAACGGTGAGACATCTGAGAGCTGTTACTTTGCTAGAACAATAATGTATATTATTAATGTATTTAATAGGAATAAAGCCGGTCGAGTGCGCGAGGATTCCGAGCCTACGGTAAATATTTAGATGGGATTAGCCAAGATAAATAGTATAATCAGCAAAAACAGATAAAATTCACTTAAAAGGACTTTGGTTAAAAATAGACGAATTTTCCTTTTCAACATTTATTTGTATTTTTATAATATTTTTTCTTTCTTTTAAATTTTACATAAATATTCCTCTGTATGGTTGTAATGGTCTGGACATATTACATAAATATATCCAGATTTTATCCCTGCCCTTTAATAGAAATTATATTCTATAGGAAATTTAAGCATAACGTTATATCAGAAATAATTTGCTTTTACATGTTACATGGTTTTATCCAGATTATATCATTGGAATAATATCATTTACTAAAGTGTCATCTATAGAACTACCCGCTATGGTCCTGAGCTTTTCGGCTAAGCGATTCCGATTGGTTCTCGATTAACCAATATGGACCATACTCCGCTCCTTTAGTCTGGATACAGAGCTCGCCCACTACATTTTGTTCATCTGGAGCCTTAGACAATGTTTATGTTATGTCGTACCCATGTCGTGTTTCCCGTAAATTATAATAAATTCGATGGCCTTTGATAGATCAAAAATCATGCATAAACGAAAAAGTTTTTATATCTTTTACGGTCGTGTTTGTTGCACAGTAGCCTTCGTAGATCTGTAGTTTGCTCTACTATATTCAAGAATTCCAAAAAAAAAATGTTTTAGTGCACTACAACAAGTAAAATGACATAGTGTATTCTTTTAGAAGTAAGTCATTGGAAAAGTACAACATGGGCAACATCCTGAATCAATCATGATTAGGTTAGGTGGGTACTACCAAGGAGTCACAAAGCCTAATTTTATCTAAGCTTAAACTAGCGGACATGGAATGCTTAAAACGCTACTCTGACTCTCATGAAATCTTTAGGGCTATCAGTTACTGAACTTCCCATGGAGACAATGCGTTCCATACATTCGTGTCCAGAGAGATTGAAGGTCTTTATTAAAACCAAAGGCGGCACTTTGAATAATGTTGATTTTAATTAATCGCTAAGACTTCGACAAATATATACACATTAGCTTTATTACTATTACACTGTTTCTTTTAAAACAGATATTTTAATGTTTAGCTAAGCTTATATACTAGATACAGAATCGGTAATCTGCCTGTCCTTCTAAATGCCAGACGTGCGTGCTACATATCCACATCAGCCTATATTAGTCCAACGCTGAACATAGGCTCTCCAAGAAAGTGCAAGCCATAGCATACATACATTTCTTCGAAGGTACTCACCACGTTGGATAAGCAGGTTGGTGAACGCAGGGCCGGCATTCTTGCACCAGTAACGCTGCTTCCTACCCGTCACTAGTCTGTGGGATTTTTCGTACGGCAAATTCTGATGTATATTCCCCGTCATTCGGACGCTAGTGCCTCGTTTGTAGGCTAACAAGGTGCCCCACGTGCAGGAGAGCTTGGCATTTGGAGAAAGAGTTAAATATTCCCATTTACACCTGACGAGTGACATGCGTGTTTACCATGACAGAATTACTAAAACTACGGTAATAATACGTATATATCACATTAACCTGATATTGAATAACAGATACAGTAACAGAACAGGCTTTATTTACATGCAGATCTCGTAAAAATAACATTGTTATCCTTATTTGTAATAGATGTATGCAAAGTAAAGTATGTTTGTTGCAGACTTAACGAGAATTTCATGTTTTATTTAGTGTTACAAATTAAAACATATTTAAATTGATGAAATTAACCTGCAAAAAATTGTTTATCAGAAAACTTAACGTAGAGCTAACAGTCCTCCTGATGGTAAGTGGCTTCTGCAGTGGACACCTGCAAACAACTTCAATCGAAGGTCCCAAAGTCAAAGGAAGGAAGGTTGGCTCCCCTGGGGACTATTATACTGGCTCTCTATACCTTACCACCATGGATATATCTACTGATAAATTAAAAATTCCTGCTCCCATCTTGCCGCTTCATTATGGGATCCTTCATTGCCACGTGATTTGAATAGACTTTTTAAACAAATCAAACAATCCTTTCTCTCTTATTCATGATCTTATCTTTAAAACTACTCTGGTGTTGCGGATGTACGTAGGCGTCCGTAATCACTTAGAGCCGCTTGCTCGTTTGCCCCCTATTCTATCTAAAAAAAATGCAAATTAGAGAATATTAAAATTTGTTTGATTTTAATCTCCGATAAATGGATATTGTTGAAATTCTGAGCGAACTTTGTAGACTGGTTTTTGTAAGTAAACTAAATTTTCCTTTGCTCTGCAGCGCCGGCGGTCTTGTGACCGCCGTGGCGCCGGTTGTCATCCGCGGAAAAGGCATTTGGGTTGGCTGGCCTGGCATACATCTCAACAACCCCAATGAGAAGATCCCCGAGTCCGACCCCAAAGACAAGACACCCACCGCCGGTCTACTGTCTAGCAAGGTACCAGTAATGTGTTTAAATTTGCCTGGTGATAGTGGTATAAGATTATTTTAATTATTACGTCCCGTGGTCGTCTTAAGTCAATTTTGGGAGATGTTAGAAGAATCCGCCAGAATTCTACAAGAGCTAAATTATACAGATCGGTGCCGGGCTTCTAAAGTTCGAGAAGTCTCATGCCACGGTCGCCAATGCGCTTGCCAGGCGATCCCTTTCAACCTGTCCCACTGTTGGATGAAAGTTGATAATGACCAGAGCTATCTATTTTGCCCTTAGCATGTATTATGTGGCAGTATCCCAAAACAAGTGAGACTTTACTACAATAATTCGGTACGTAATGCAAATTTGCACGATTATTCCAGAAGTCATGAAAGCTATTAATAGCGGGTGAGTAGAGGAAATACCGAAAACAGGTTTAGTACCGCCGAGTAGTAAAAATACAAACACGAGCGATAGAAACAAAATCAACATTATTTTTAAATTTTTATCTTTGTCTTTGATATTGTTTGGAAAACAAACTATCCCTCGAAACTCGACAAAGATTTTTCATTTCATTTCAATAAAATTCTGAGAGTAACGCTAACGGAGTCAATAATAAGAGGCCATCTCTTGCCTATATACTTTACGCTTATATTCTTTTTAGTACTAAGTACTAATCTATTGCTTTTTTTATTATAAATAAAACTGTTTGCAGTACTAATCACAATTAACGGAATGAATTAAAAATTCAAACTAGCGGATAATTATATAGTCTTTTAAGAAAAAGGAAAACAGCTTTTCGAAATCGTTTGCAAGTAAACACAATCCAATAAGGATCACATGATTAGTGGACAACGCCTCAACACCCCCGCTGTTAAAGGCTATTTGTACTTCGATCCGGCCAAGCCGGAAGCTCATATTACTCCCATCTACGAATCCGAAACTACTCTTCACTCTACTCGCCAATTTACAAACAATACATAGAAATCTCCTTGTCTTTTTTTATCAAGAAGCGGCGAGCAGCTCACCTGATGGAAAGTGATTACCGATGTCCACGTACATATGGAATACCAGAGGAGATGCAGGCGCGTCGACCTTCAAGTATATTTGGGAAGGGAGGGGGAATGGGCCTTCTATAACCGCAGTCACCATACAAAACGCTAAAGCACAAGATGCCTTCACTTCATGCTGGTATTCTGCGAGGTCGTGATACTACCCCGGCTTGAGCCGGCCCTTTCGATCAGCAGCTAAAGCTCCCGCTTGGCTCTTCCAAGTATAAGAATCAATAAGGCATCATACCTCTATAAAAACTGTTATTTTTGTTATCCAAGACATGGTTACCTTCTTGGACGTGTAAAATAACGCGTTATAATTTTATCTAAGAATAGCTTCACACGGGATTGTTGTGAAATATTTTTAAAGCGGTTGCTGTAACTCATATACACATGCAAATGAATACAATCGAAGAAGGTTACATATGCAGAAGGCTAAGATGGGATGCCTTACAGCCTGCTTGCCTTAATATATTGGCTCTCTAAATACTTCGTTGTCAGCTATAAGGTCTACAGTAATCATCACTCCCCATACAAAACGCAGCAGTGTTATGCTTCCACATCGATGTTCTACCGTTTAAAAAATTATTGAGTTCAATATATATAGAGTCTAAAATAAAATTTGTAATATTATTTGTTTTTTTTTTCCTTTCCAATGGATCCTAGCCGTCTGGAAATAAAATGAAACGCTTGCGTATCGCTTATTGCGTCCCCGTCTGCGCTCTTGGAAAGGATCAATAGTTCGTCAGTCCAGACTGTGAATTCTAGACCTAGGTATCTTTTATTAGTAGTCTAGCGCAAAGGTTATTGGAGGCTAAATTTATATTCTGTGATGAAAAGCCCTTGGTGGTTCACATTATCTTGATTAAAAATAATACATTACTTATATGGTTCAACTACTCTAGATTTAATTAAGGAGTACTAGCGACGTTTCAAAGACTCGTATAGAGAGTTAATTACGGAAACTGGAGGCATTTCGTCTTACTCTTCAGTCTCTTTCGATTGAAAACATTTGCTGGTGTCCATGGGCTGCAGCAGCTACTTACCATAGGACTGTTAGCCCGATTGGTACCCCAGTCTAATAATAAAAATCTGGTCTCTAAGTATTGAATGATCATTATTGATTATTATTCAATGTTTATTCATCTTTCGTTGTACCATATTGTGATTTTCCATTCGTTTCATGAATGCCCGACTTAAGTTTACCTAAAGCAATAATGGCATTCATTAACTTGCCGCGATTATCAGATAAGGTGTTTAAATTCAAATAAATCCTGTCGTTTGCGAACGCCGCTGCTTGCGTGGGTAGTTAAAAGTAATAGAATTGCATGCGCGCAACAAAGACACTACTTCGGTTAATTGATACTTCAATTATTTTATATGCCGCTAAATAACAGTGTTTTCATTCAATATGGTATCCTTCCCCGACTCCGCACTCCGCCGGTTTTTGTTATTATCTGTTGTTTAACTTCAGAGTTTGCACTATAATCACAGCATGTTTGGTGCTTGTAAGTATGTATCTTTACGATAGAGCAAAAAACATGTTTCGTGTGTTAGGAACACTCCATTCTTTATAATTTCTAAGAATATCCGCGGTAATAGCAGCATTCGGTGAAAATCTCACCCTATTACGGTTCAAAAGGCAAGTGCGTGCCAATGAGTTTTTCAAAATTTACGAACGTAAATAGGATTTGAATCGTTGACCTGAACACTAAGACGGCGATAGGCCCACCACATGACACGTTGTTGCAAATAAAATCTGGTTGAATCCACGATAATAAATGTCGTCACCTCTGTCCATCCCATTGTTGAGTAAACGGTCGCCAGAGCTTATTTTTTTTATTTACTTATTTACAGATCGTCGCCATCCATTCGGAGCCGAAGCTTTTTGACAGCTACTACAATGGCTGCTGCAACGGCACCTTCTGGCCCCTGTTCCATTCGATGCCCGACCGAGCCACCTTCATCGTTGACCACTGGAAGGCATACATGAAGATTAATGAGGAATTCGCCGAGAAGACCGTGCACGCTTTACATCTGCTGGAACAGAAAAAGGAGAAGAGCTGCGCCGCACCGCCGATCGTCTGGGTTCACGATTATCATCTGATGTTAGCGGCTAATTGGATTAGGCAGGTTAGTTCTATGGCTACTTATTAATTTTCATTATAAATAGCATTAAAGTTATGATGGGTACGACCGGGAAGTGTTATCTTTTGATATGGAATATCAGCGTACAATAACGCACCGAGGTCTTAGATCTTAGCTTAATCTTCCACGTCGACATCTTGATTCTTGGACTGTAACCTCTTTTGTCATCTTGACTTCTATTCAAAACATTTTTTGTGTGATCATTTCCCCCTTATAGGTCCGAATCCAATAAGAGGCAAAACGTATCTATAAATGTGTGATGTATTAACATTATATATGCATCAATATGTTCTTAATATTAAATTTACCCAATATTAACTAGTATTTATTTAAATGTTGGCTCTTTTTGTAATTTTGCTGTTGTAGTAATGAACAAAAAATATTTTCTTTCTTTCTGACATTATACAAGAAATCTTAGTTAAGGAAGGGATATATGTTTACCATATTATTAATAGGATAAAACACGTCGACATTCTTAACTATACTTCCATTTTCTTTTGTTTTTTCTATTATGCGCGTTTCCTAAACTTTGTGATTGTTTCTTTCAGCGTGCAGAAGAAAACGACATTAAATGCAAGCTCGCATTCTTCCTGCACATACCGTTCCCGCCGTGGGACATATTCCGTCTGCTCCCATGGTCCGACGAGGTCCTACAAGGCATACTAGGTACACACACTAACAACATAAAGTTTTTTGACGTCAGCACGCGCACTGATAACTTGTTTACGTTGACATTAAGAACCCGCGGTCACTTTTATATCTTTATCTACTCTATACAGGATGCGACATGGTCGGTTTTCATATAACCGACTACTGCTTAAACTTCATTGACTGTTGCCAACGGAATCTGGGCTGCCGTGTGGACAGAAAGAACCTCCTAGTCGAACTTGGCGGGAGAACGATATGCGTCAGACCGCTGCCCATTGGCGTGCCCTTCGACAGATTTGTGCAACTGGCGCAGAATGCGAAGGCGG
Organism: Bhutanitis thaidina; assembly: GCA_029286595.1. Classification (NCBI taxonomy): domain Eukaryota; kingdom Metazoa; phylum Arthropoda; class Insecta; order Lepidoptera; family Papilionidae; genus Bhutanitis; species Bhutanitis thaidina. The sequence goes on from JAGSMS010000022.1 coordinate 4,773,022, forward strand.
TGCTGTCCACCAGTCAGAAAGTCATCCTTGGTGTCGACAGGCTGGATTACACGAAGGGGCTTGTTCATCGGCTGAAAGCATTCGAAAGGCTACTGGAAAAACACCCAGAGCACATTGAAAAAGTAGTATTACTTCAGATCGCAGTTCCGTCGAGAACGGATGTAAAGGAGTACCAGGATCTCAAGGAGGAAATGGATCAATTAGTTGGCAGGATCAACGGAAGATTTACTACTCCCAATTGGTCTCCAATCAAGTAAGCATAGAGATATTGCCTTATAATCTTCTTGGTATTTTTGTGCATTATTTGAAAGTATTAAATTGTTACATGTAACATGTTTGAAATTTCATCATTTCATTAAAGTACTTACGTTGAACAATTAACGTTATCACCTATACAATTAAACGCAATTGAGTAACTTACATTTACGTAGTACTACTTAAAATCACTTTAATAAAATCTTCTTTCTTTGTCAACCCGTAAAACAACGGATAAAGCTTGAATGGAAGACTTGCGCATGCTCACCGCGCTGTAGACGCCCGGTGACTGCGGTGCCGGTCAACTAATCTGGAGGGATTTGGGAACGACATATTTGGATGAATTTTCTGCAATCAATCTAGAGCCTCGTACGTTAGACAACAGGGCCCCAGGAGGTTCAGGCGTGGTTAATCTTTACAAAATAAAAAATATAATCCATCTTACACTTTAAGTAAAGATACGTTGTATACGAGCACTATACGACTATTTGTCTAATCTCCAGATACATCTACGGCTGCGTGGGTCAAGAAGAGCTCGCGGCATTTTACCGCGACGCGGCGGTGGCGCTGGTGACGCCGCTCCGGGACGGCATGAACCTGGTGGCGAAGGAGTTCGTGGCCTGCCAGATCAACAAGCCCCCGGGGGTTCTGATTGTGTCCCCCTTCGCCGGGGCCGGGGAGATGATGCACGAAGCACTCATATGCAATCCCTACGAGCTGGATGACGCGGCGGAGGTTATACACAGGTGAGAAAACTTACCCACTCACTACTAGATCGTCTTATTCGTAAACATATTCAATAAACTGTGCTCGTCACTTTGTTTTACAATTTTATACCTTATCAGGTATATTTTATACTTTATCCACCTCAGCTGCTCTTGTAATTTTTAATCATACTCTAGTATGAAATTCAGTCGAAATAAGAAGAATAAATAAGTAAAAGGGTCACCAGTGTTTTTAACAACAACGATTCTAAATACTTGATAGTAGGCAATATGGTTACAACACGATTTAGGTTTTCGTTTATAATTCAGTCTTGGTTGTCTTACATTAAACACAACAAAAAAAAAGTAAGTTCACCGATATTTATTTTCTAGGGCGCTAATAATGCCCGAGGATGAGCGCATAGTACGTATGAACCACTTGAGGCGTCGGGAGCAGCTCAACGACGTGGACAACTGGATGAAGAACTTCCTCAAGGCGATGGATTCGTTAGAGGAGGAGGCCGATGACATCGGAGCCACCTCCATGCAACCCGTCACCATTGACGACTTCGACGAGTATTTGTCTAAGTAAGTAAATACCTTTGGATAACTTTCTGAAATCATTGCTTGTTTGACTTCGTTGTGCTATGATCAGGATCAACAACTAAAAATAAAAAAAATACGCGTATATATCGCGATAGGCACTTGCAATGTGCTAGGGATAGTCATACCCTCGTATGTTAGTATCACTCTGTGATGTTGGCTGTTGGCTGTTACTGGGACCGAGTCGTCCAACCAAGGTTAAAGCAAATGCAAAATAAAAAATATATTTCGATGTCATACGAAATCCGCAACATATTGCCGCCCCGCAGCGTGTCGTTACAGTCACTTTATTCGTTAGATTATTTTGATGACAGTGCAAAAAAAAAATCAAAAAAATAATTGCTTAAAAGTTAGTTTGAATATGCAGATACATCGGATACACGCAGAAGCTGGCGCTGCTGCTGGACTACGACGGCACGCTGGCGCCCATCGCGCCGCACCCGGACCTCGCCACGCTGCCGCTCGAGACCAAGCACACGCTGCAGCGCCTCTCCAACATGTCCGACGTCTACATCGCCATCATATCCGGCCGCAACGTCAACAACGTCAAGGACATGGTGAGTTGCGCCTTCGAACCCCTACGGAGACGTTGACACGCAACGTTCTGTGTACGTGCGACAACGATGGCCCATTGCCAGTGACGACGATGCCCTCCTGGCCGATTTCGACAACGGCGACGTAGTTGTCAACTGCGCAGGAGATATTATAATGCCGCAAGTGTACGCGCGAACATCAGAGCAAATGTCATATGGCACGACACGTCACGACACGTACTCAAACCAAACAGACCCAAAAAATAAATAATTTGTGCTTTTACACAACGATTGGCTTTGGCTGGGGTTGGGAACTTAGGACTCGTGGCTCAGCGTACATAGTATGCTAACTATTAAGTCACGCGGTTATTGTTTTAGTATACGTTTCGCGTAACGTTTAACCCCGCCTGGGGTTCAAATAATCAAATAAGTTAAAAGTTAATCAGAAATAATTATGAAGACAACAACGTTTTCGAACGTCAAACGATTGCGAAATCATAAACACAACAACGTAATCATAGCAATAATAAAATCAAGACCGTTGCGACAAAAACTTATCCAACGAACTGACGTAAAAAATACAGCGATAGTGTTATGTAGTTTCGCGAAATCCTGTTATCTTCGGCATTCGGCAGTGATTAGTTGGTCGAAGATTATATAAGTTTCCGTTACAATTAAATTAAAGTTATATTTTGACTATTAAAACAATGACAGAGTAAAGTTAAATTGTCGAATTCTACGGCTAGTCACTCGGCGATTCACTATCGCAGCGTCTATGCAATTAATAAAACTTCGGTTAAGAACCAAGTATGCATAATTATATAATATATCCACTGGTGTAAGTGTGAGTAATATAGGCGCATTTATTTTGGAGATACAATATGTCTTAACGCATATGTTTATGTTGGATAATAAAATTGACGTATTAAAATAAATCGCGTTGTTTCTTGCACTCAGCAATAAACATTACTCTACCTACGTAGGTTTGCAATAACAACGCGTATTTATCAGAACGAACTCTGACCGCCGCTATCGGTGTTTTAAATAAAAATATTTACGCAGATTGTCCGACATATTAATACACAGTGGCATGGTCAACATCCCTTGACGTGCTAACCGGGTCTTCGTATCGAAGTGAACGTTGTGACGTGCCAGAGGCTCGGCGACTCTAGTGTCTATGCTCGTACCTTATTGGATGATATAAGCGACCCATTTATTTATGTCTGCAGAATATCAGTTTGCTTCGAGGACTTATTAATGAATTCTCGGAAACGGAGTAATTAACTAATGATGTGGGTAATTTGACTTATGGATTAGGTAATGACATTATCTGTGGGTATAATTATAAAATGTCAGATAGCTTTCATCATTAGATCCCTAGCGTCGTCAGCCATTTTAATAGTTTTTAGAAATCATTTTTCAAAAACTATTAAAATGGCTGACGTAACATTGCTCCAGTGAATTAAATAGGGGTGGAAAGAGTATTAAGGACAACCTTAGCTTAGGCGGTCCGGTTACTGCCTGTGCGTATGAAAATGTGAAAAATGTTGAGTAACTTGTACTAGATGATGCCCGAATGTTGGTTAAAATTATAGTAGAGATGACCACTATACGTTGGTACCACACACAGCATTGTTCATTACCTTCCTAACCTTTCAAAACTCGTACAAGATCAATATCAGAGAATGCGAGCCGAGAGAAGATTTAGAGCTCTGTGGTGAAGATCCATCTAATATTTTCAACAGAATTGTTACTGGAAATGAGACGCAGGTTCATCACTATGACCCTGAAACTCAGCAGGACTGCATGCAGGGGCACAGGAAGGGTAGAGAACCCCGTTGAAATTCAAAATTCCGTCTGCCGTAAAACTGGAAAAACGAGAAAAAAGGTTTGCGAGTGGCAGCCACGTACAGACGACCTGCGCAATGTTGTGGGAAGTCGATAGATGCAGGTGGCTCAGGACCGAGCTTAATGGCAATCTTTGGGGGATGTTCAGCAGTGGACTTGTAGTAGGCTGAAATGATGATGATAATAAAAAAGTGTCGTGTTGTATCGACGTAAGAATCTTTCAACACGGTTTTTCCCAAGGGTGCTGTAAGAGGCTACTGAAGGAAAATAGCAATGGCTACCGACAGATAATACCAGAAAATTAATCAGACCGATGACTGGTTGTAACGTATAAGGTGCGAAGTGTCTGTTGTGTGTCTGTGATCACCAATCCGCTTGCCTCCTCATGGGTGAGGCCTATGTCCTGCATTGGACTATTTACAGGATGTCATGGCAAGGTATATCAGGACTTGTGACACTAGAATGTGTAACTCCTCCAGTACTCCAGTTCTGCACATACCCGCGCGATTATTGTACACCGCCAGCGACCCACATGTTATCCAACCACGGTTCTTATGAACCTCTTGTCAATATTATGTTATTTGATCTTGCTATTTACAGATGAAATCCCAAAATGAAGGGCATCAGTACCGAAAATCCGTCAGGTTGTTCCACTGATAATTCACGTGTAAACAATCATTTGAAAATTGTATTCTCACGCTGGTTTTCATATGCTATTTACCTTCTCCGCATGTAGTAAATATTTAATCTTTAATCATCTTTGGTCCTAGGTTCGAATCCAATATTTGTCTAATACGCAATCGATTGGGATTTTGCATATCTAGTTATGTTGTGATGCGTCTTTTCTCTCTGACACTGCATCAGACCCTTCCTCCGATCACATCGCATTAGCGTTACATCGGATAAGGGAAAGCAAAGACGAATGTCTATGTGTTTGTAATCGTGTACTCTGAGCAGAATCGCGGCTTTATAATATATTCTAAGCAGTGATTATCGCCGATAGTATTCAAAAGTTGTCCAGAATCGATCGGAACACAGGAGGACATAATTTTACAAATCACCTTTAAATACAAATAAAAAAAATATTTAAAGCTTTAAAACATCTCTTTCCTAGGTGGGAATAGAAGGTATAACATACGCTGGCAACCACGGCTTGGAGATACTGCATCCTGATGGCAGTAAATTTGTGCATCCCATGCCCATGGAGTTGCAAGACAAGGTGGTCGAACTGCTCAAGTCTCTGCAAGAACAGGTAAGATTTCTCACTGCTTCTTTTATGTTAAAGGGGGCAAACGAGCAAACGGCTCGTCTGAAGGTAAGTAATTACTATCGCCTATATACATCTGCAACACCAGAGGAGTTGCAGGCCTTTACGGATATTTGGAGGACGGGAGGGGGAGCGCCTCCGCACAAGATGTCTCTACTTCACGCTGGTATTCTGCGAGGCCATGGTCGAGCAGCAGAAAAACTAGCCACTTGGCTCTACCACGCACTAAACTACTGTCCATATCCGATTTATCCTTCAAACTATTGGTAACGGACCATCCATTTCTATAAGCGAAACACAAAACTTATAGACAGATGATGGAAACCAGCATCATTATTGCGAGGATACCGGTATTGAGCTTTCTAACGCCTGCTTCTAGAGTTGCAAATACCTGCACGAAAATCTTACATGTATGAATGAAGTATATATAGTAGTAATGAAAATGAAGTACCGGCTTTTAATGGTATTTTCTCAGTTATGCCTATGGTCCAGCTGGTAACACAGAAATTACCTTCGTGTTCTATACGTATGTTTTTATAAAATTTTGCGACTTTTTCTTTATCTTATACTTATACATTACATAATCTGGATGTTATCTTTACATTCGTATGTAGGTAGAATTCATGTCAAAACATTATGGAACATTCTGACGAACACAACACAGCTTGCATTATGGGAAGACGAAATAGGATTACACCAGCTTAAAGGAGCAGTATTTTGCTACTATGCTATGCGTTCGTTAATATTTTGATTTGCAAATTAAATTTTTTTTTGAACAAGCTCCGCAATGTTTTGTCCGACTAGTCGGTCACACACTGTACTGTAACGTACAGGATTTTTTTACTCGCACTGAGGCTCTGAGAAATAGACAGATATATCTGTAACAAGTATGATGAACCATTTTAAAGTTTTGTTAAAGAGCGGCAACCAGCTATTAATGCGTCCAGGTAATAATTGGTCTGAGAGTGTACCGTATACCATAGACTAGCATCATAGTGTGTGGTTCACAGGTGTGCAAGGACGGCGCGTGGGTAGAGAACAAGGGCGCGCTACTGACATTCCACTTCCGCGAAACGCCGCTGGCGAAGCGCGCGGCGCTGGCCGAAACGGCGCGGCGGCTCATCACTGCGGCCGGCTTCACGCCCGCGCCCGCGCACTGCGCACTGGAGGCGCGCCCGCCCGTGCAGTGGAACAAGGGTACGTGACTCCCTTCCTACAAACTTTTTAGATCTCAGATTGTGTGACAATAGGATTCCATATGCCTTTATAACTGGAAGGTGAAAAGAGAGACCTAAAAAAAAAAAAATATACATATATAGTGAAATATATCTATATAGATATAGTAATATTCAGGTTAGATGCAACCTAGTTTAAGTTGACAATAAATGAAAACATGATTGTCTACAAATGCAGATAAAATATCCTGATAATTCAAATAAAATGCTACTGTGTCGGCACGACTTCAAAAGTCATTGTCTTGGGTCTCATAGGTCTAATTACTTATTGGCATAAATATATCTCGATTCAAAGTAACAAAACCTAATGTGTGTGTCTAAACTATTGTACTTATTAATATTAGTACTGTATTTAATATTACGTGTATGTATGACCTAGACCTGACCTGTATGACCTGATGATCTGTAAAATATGAAGTTCGATTTAATGTCGTAACGTCCCATTCAACCTATATCAAGAACTCACTAACGTTATCCAGTCCCAAACTAAGATTCTCTGATTATAGTTGACTAAATGGTAATAAGATAGACATACATGTCCCTACATCGATAGTGTCTTATATGTATATTAAACTAACTACGGTACCCTTCCTAGTCCGGGTTAAAAATGTTACCACTTTACAGGGCGAGCGTCAATCTATATTCTAAGAACAGCTTTTGGATTGGACTGGAGTGAAAGGATCAGAATTATCTACGCAGGTGATGACGTCACTGATGAAGACGCTATGCTGGTAAGATTTGTTTGCATTAAACACATTAAAATATTTTTTTTTACTTGTGCGCTTAACTTGGCTTCAATAATCCCAGAAATTTTATTTATTTAGATTTCTGATTTTACAAATTCTGTACAGCATAATATAAGAGCCATGTATATTGAGAAATAATTTTTAATTTAATTTTACATGAGTAAGCCAAGGAATAGGTTCTTCAATGATGTTTATCTATTCATTTTAGGCACTAAAAGGTATGGCAGCAACTTTCCGCATCGCGTCATCACACATAACAAAGACATCGGCCGAGAGACGTTTGTCGTCGACTGACTCGGTGCTGGCGATGCTGAAATGGGTGGAGCGTCATTTTTCACGTCGTAAACCACGCGCGAACTCACTTACATACAAAACTGCAAGAAAAGCAAGGGACACCATTCAAATGCACATGTCCTACCAACCACCCACCAAAACATCGCCGTTACCCTCTCCACCAAGAAGTCCTGATAAATCGTCGAGTGGCTCTGAATCTAGTTAGGCTGAACAAACTTATCCTCTGCCATTACAGTAAACAAAAAACATTTTTCTGCGTCAATTGGCGTCAATTTCGTTCCTGTCAAACATGAATGTTTGCTTTTGATGTTAGATTAGAATAGACTGGTATCGACTGACAAGTTTACTTTAAGAAATTTATTGAATAATTTTCATTGTTGTGCCGCAGCATAGACAAATTTACTGTTTACAAAATACATTAAAAATACAATTTGCATTCTGATGCCTACCAATAATAGTTGCAAGTACCTACCTACCTACAAAATGTACGACAACTCTAAAATTTACCTCGCTTACCTGTAATTAACAACTTATTTAAAGATGATGTAGGTACCTACTAAATAACTTTAAAATATAATTCTGGTTACTTACCCCAGCAAGGTAATGTATGAAAATTTAATAACCCGTAAACTTTTCTTTAACATACTATATTTTTGTTTGAGTTTATTCAAAATTAAATTACCAAATACTGGCTGCACAATGAACGTAATTATTAGGCAAACACAAAAATGTATGATCATGAGGCTTTTCGAAATGTTACACTATTCAATAAATTCAAATTCAAAAACTGATTTTATATACATTAACAGTCCTTTGATATAGATGCCTTTCGCGTTTTATTCAAAATGTCAATTTAAAATATGCCACTAATAAAGATCAAAAAGAGATAGCTATAAGTAATACAATTACTGTTCTCTCTACAAACGACATCATCACAATCAAATACTCCTAATGTTCTTGAAAATTTAAATCGAAATTTATTTTTCCAAACTAGACCAAAAAATAAATGATTGTAATGCGCAATTTTTGATCTGAATGTTTTCTTAGTATTTACATTACGTCGGTGTCGACTACTTTTGATATAAAGTATACTTTATATAACCTTTTCCATTCGAAACATGTTTTGAGGTTGTTTAAATATTTTACAATAATAAATGTTCAAACATTGTGCATATTCTTAGGATAATGATTTTATTTATGTGATAAAAAATAGTGATATTTATTTTTTAATTTATCTTAGAACATTCTATAAATGTACAAAGAGGAAGTCAAGCATATTCACATTCAATTTCATTTATAATACCATTGTAATACCTTCAATATCCTTACCCAGTAAATAAATTTATTATCAGTGTACACACAAAATTTTTGCAACACTTTCTCATTTACTTTATGAAAAGATCTTTGTTTTCAAATAATATAAAAGTATATCTGGTCAGTGTACGTACCATTTTAGGAATGAAATCTGTTCCATTTATATTAGCGCGCAAATGTACTTTGTATCCATAAATATTTTCTTATATACTGTTACACAACATATGTGTGAAAAATTTTATACTGCTGTCTACCAAACTAGTCTAGTTAGTAGTGTACCTGTGCTAACATATTCAAAATGTACTGAATGTCTCGAATTTTCATAAACTATGTATTTTTAGACACATATTAAGTTTTGTAAGGTATTCAATAAAATGATACTACAGACAGAAAATAGTATTTTAATTAATAATATGTACAAAAGTCGCGTAGTAAGTAATTTGGAGTGATAACGTTACATTTAAATGGAATGTTAATAAAAAAATTACGTGAGTGTAATTGTGTAGTTACATTTATTTTTTGGCGCCAATCAGGTTAACCTTAATCTTCAACTTGTGCATGTCACTTGATTGGTGGAAAAGTGGCTTAAATGTGTGTATAAATAATATACCAAAAAGTTTATTTATACTTGTTTTAGAATAAATACATTAAATGCTTAACTATCTTAAACAAAACTTTTATACACAAATTACTCTAAAAGGTCCGTATCACAATAATAAATACAATATATTCAGTACTAAGAGTGTTGCGTGTTGCTTAAACGTTGTTGTGAGAAACCACAAGCCATGACAAGATGAAATAGAACAGACATATTGGATACACCGCAAGGGCCTTTTTTCCTTCGGGCTGACTATCTCCGAGGAACTTCGTCGCAGCTGTAACAAACACTTAATACAACTTACATCCAAACTTACGTCTGTAATCACAGGATAATGCAATCAGAGGTGGAAATATTTCTAAAACATTTAACGTACAGAGTTTACTTTTATGTACAGCGCATGAAGTGACGCTAGATTATGAGCCCGTCGCCACCCTTCTAATACAGCAATAAATATGTAAAAATGTTGAGCATATTTACCATAAGTCGACTTCTACGATACCTATGATCATCTGATCAAGAGAGATGAGATCTGGATCTCTATCTAGAGTGGTGCAATAGGGAAGTTAACATATTTTTTTGTACTTAAAATTATTTAATAATAATGTCGAAACACATACCTATCTAGGTTTCTAATTTTAATTATGTATGCCTAAATATACAATAATCTATGGTTTTTATTCAAATTTTTAAATGGGAATCAACGCTCGCTGACGGTAGCTGACGTCACCACGACAAAAACAAAGAAACCATCAAAGCCAAAAAACATTTCAAGAAACAAGAAATGTTTATTTACATACAAAGGTTAAGAATGCCGAGACGTATGTGTCTGGGCATTTAGACACGTTTAAGAAATCAAAGGAATGTTACACTGTAGAAACGTAATTTAAAAAACCAATTTTATTACATTGTCCTAATGACTACACGATTCTCCAACAAAGTTTGCATATATATTAAGAAAGACACTGGGATTTTTAAAAATAATAAGTAATTTGTTTTCGGCTACTTCAACTACCCAATTCTTTAATTTTCCGTATGTAAAATTATTTTAAACGTATAATTTGTGTTCTCTAACAACATTTATAGACGATTGTCATAATTAAGCAAATCTTCGTGTGATAGCGGTGTAAAAATCTGCCACCCACTTTATTCCCGTCCGTGTCGTAAGGGGGAAACTATCGGAAAAGCCATATAAATCTCATCGCAATCTCCAGGAACACACGGCGACGAAGGTCACCACCCGTCAAATCCGGAGAGTCGAAACGTAGATTGATGAAGCCGATACGCTGAGTTGTGCCAAAAGGAAGTCTGTACTACTACACTATGTTATATAAGATACTACCTACTATGTTATATAAGATATTATCAAATACACGGCGGTTGTACGTCGCAGTACAATTGTTTAATATTGCCTTGTGGCGAAGCGAAATATAAGTCATTTTAATATTTTTGCCAGGGAAATTGTACATAACAACTTTTTATAAAACATCATTATATCACAAAAATCTGAAACAGTTACTAATGGGAGTTCGTGTTGTTGGCGTTAATCAATCACCATGTCATGAAGTCGATGTCGGGTTTTAAAAGTCGACTTAGCGAGATCCTACAGACTGATGAACTAGTAAAATCTTACGGTCTTCGAAAACATCATTTAGGAACAGAAAAATAACCAATAGATATAAAAACAAATAACCACTTACCAAACGTTGCCCATATGAAGCCGACCATTGAAATTACCAATCTCAGGAAGAAGAGGAAAGAATTCTGTGTTGTAAAGAGTATGATGCGACAGATGATTAACGCTAACGCAATCGGGAACAGGCAGTATCCCAGCACACACACGGATTGGAAAAACGATCTGAAAATAGTAATTAATCGATGTTTTTATAATCGCTTACAGCAATACCAAATTTTTCAAAACATTCAGCTCACCTGGCTGCGGATCTGCCCCTTGACCAACGAACAAGCGTATGATGGCGGAAAATCAACGTGACTATGTCGAACCCAAATTCCACAGATTAGTGATGTGAAGCAGCATCTCTAGTACAAGGGTACTGGCGTTGCGCTTACCAACACGTCTAGTCTTTTTACGTATTGGCAAATCTTCATTTACTAGCATTATTTATCAGCGCTTTCATGTAAAGGCTTATGTCTAGGCCGGCCAGAAAAAGAAGTTGAACAAAGACAAAAATAGCGAAACTTCTTTGCTTACTTACATATTGCCTCCCAAGAGTTTGGAATTAGCAGTGACTACAGCGGCTCCAATCCAGACTAGTACAAACACCTCAGCGAACTCCGGGCCGCCGTCGTTCGAGTTGTCGGCGCGTTCCGTAGAACCTTGCAGAATGGTAGCCATAAGGGTGCACAATAATAGTGGACCCCATAGATCCCCTGAAATTGAGGAAGTACTTTTCAACAATTGTTCAACAAACGTTATCAACAACTGGCAACCCCCTTAAAAGAACCCCTTGTATAATTTATTATATGAAGAAGTAACTGATTTTGTTGAGCCTATCTTCAAATCTGCTGGGCCGATTTTTATTGGGTCTTTTAGATGTTTCTTATGATGCAGGGAAGACTATAGAATATCTTTTTTATCACTTCGCTTTATAAATTTAATAAAGTGTTTGCGTTCAGTTCAGCAGAGTTTACAAGACAAGGCTTTCGAATGAATAATTCCTCAAATAATGTAGAGCTCAGAAATTAATACTAAGGGTAATAGCGCCATCTGTTGCACTTTACAGTTTAATCCACTTCAGTAGCTTCATACGTAATATGGATGCTAGATGACATGGAGATGATCATTGTTTTGTACAAAATGTTCGGTTTCACCATCTCCACTGCAATACCTACTACTACAACTCTTTGAGGCATACATTTCTCGAACACACCCAAATTTTGGAATATTTTTTGCTCAATTAAAAAGACTGTAAAGTGCAATAGATAGTGCTATTACTAGTATAGTAAAAGTTAAAAAAAAGTTTAAAATTTATGATCTATTTATCAATTTTATTATTAATGATCTATTTAATTGTAAACTCTTTTCAATGATAATGTCGAATAATGTTAGCATAATTGCATCATATTTACATTGTATTTCGTTTATTTACATTTCATATTGACAATAATAATAATGGCATAAGTATTCAAAAAAAAAACATTTACATATACTCTAAGTATTTATGATGTATCAATGGCAAGCAGAAAGACAGATGCGCATATGACATGAAAACGCCAGGGACGATTTCAATTAAATTCTGTTTATTATGTAGCTTATAATTACATTAAAAACATAGTTAATAATTGTTTTAATCGTAGATAGAAGTACTTATTTTAATAGTAGATAGTATTGCTGAGTAGATCCAAATAGTGTACCGATGGGCTGTCTATAAGGTCCAGGTAAGATATTTTACAAGAAAGCACAAACTCTGACAACTTTTTACCCAAATGGTGTAGTCAGAAGATAACACAATTATTTAAGTCTTTTGAACAGTAATATTATGATGGATATCACAACAAATAATAATAATATACAACACAAAACTGAAGGGGTTAAAAAACATGTTTCTTGTACCAATCCCACAAACATTTGAGAAGCTTCAAACGTGGTGTGATTATAGTGCAAACTCTAAAGTAAAACAACAAGTAATAAAAAGTATGAGTTGGGCTTGCGCTAAGGATGCCGAACCGAATGAACGAAAAAAACACAATTTCTTTGATAAATATGTATCATATAGTCTGGTCGTATGGAACCCTCGGTGCGCGAATACGACTCCCACTTGACCGGTTTTAATTTACTATATTGTTGTAATACATCCCAAACAAGCATACTCATTTAGTTTCAACTTAAGCAAATACCACATGAGCAAAGTCGCAGGCAGTCGCTAATAAAAAAAAATAGCTTCACTTACACTCTTTTAATAAACTCGTCTTCTCCCTTGGTATAAGAACATGATAAAATTTGTTTCCAACTGCTCTGAGATCCCGCATCTGAAAATAACGGTATATTTAGTTCATCATTGTAAACAAACTATTACAGTACATAGTTTTCTGCAAAAGTAGGGATTTAGCAATATTTATTATTATTAATAAATTGGATTAGGAAATAGTGTTTGCAGTCACGAAAAATCAAAATAATTAAGTTATTTACTACATAAGCTACCAATTAATAAAATTTCAGAAATTTCATCAAATATGAACACACTTACAAATGTTTCTTTTATAGGTTCATCAAGTGTATTGAAGTCCATACTTTCTCCTGAGGGCCCACCCCGTGATGGTATGTTCATTTCCCCTTCTACTACCCCAACATCACCAGCAGGAAACATCTGCAATTAACACCAAAATACATTAAGAGATAGCTAACATTAATTGCAGATATTTTGATTATTTACCTTAAATGTTGAATTGCTCTTATATAAGGGAGCCGTTTGTACTGAAATATCTTTTTTTTTTTTTCATAGTATCTAACAACAACTTTTATATTTCCCTTAATGGTAATAAACAATGTGCATAATTAGGCATAATGGCCTAAATTTTTCAGAATAAATATAATTTTGCATTAGTTTGCAAGTAACCACATATTAAAAAAATAGATGTGATATTCAACTTTTTACTTTTACATCTGGTTGGAGTGCAGTGTAAAAGAACTTGAAATTTTTACTTATTACATTATGAGCATCTTCTTCCTGATAGTAATACTTAAACCTTAACTCTAAATTATTACTTTAATAAATGTGGATCTTTCTTTATGATTATCAGCCTATTTAAGTTTGTTGCAGGAGTTAGGTATTTCCAAGAAAATGCACAAGCATTTCATACATAACTCACTTGGCAAGGGGATTAGTGAGCGCTGTGCCAGTGGCGTTGCATTAGTGTTACTGCTCTTGATCACCGGTCTGTAGGATTTGAGTTGGACAAATTTTACCTTAGCCCCATTAGTTGACACTAAATATATTTCAACATTCCAAAGTCAAACAAAAAATAATCATTAATGTATGAGAAAAGTGACAATAATGAAAACAATCTAAAAACAAATTATTCAGCTTGCACTTATTCTTCTTTAACTTATCTATTTAACTATCATAATGTAACAAGATTACTAACAAATTGAAATGTATGATAACAAATAAAAAGAGCTTAGTATGACTCAAGGATGTGGTTTAATAAAAGTAAACAGTATATATAGACAATAATGATTACAGTTACTAGAAATTAATTAATATTTAACACGACTAAATAGGTCGAATGTAACATTTTCGTAAAATAATAAAAGTAGATAGAAAAGATGGTACAAAAATCAAATGAAAAATGAATAATTAACCATTCGGGATCGTTATTAGTACTTACATCATATTTTGAGTCGAACGTACTCATTTTTGTGATTGAACCTTATACAAAAGCAAATAGAAAAATCAAAAAAACTCCAACACATCAAACTATAGTCAATTTATTCTTCTTCTTTAACTGCTTAGCTAGCTGACAGCTGACATTGACAAATTGACAATAATTTATATTCGTTTTCTTTTGTTGTGTTTTAGAAGAAGGAGATCAGAGCTTATACAGCCACGTCTGATCTTCTTGCTACTAATATTGTAATATCAATAGATCGATAGAATAAAAACTAACATTAATGTATACGGCCTTGAATTGAATTTTACTATCACTGTACTTAATAACATTGAATATAATTTCAGACTAGCTGGATTATCCTTTTATTCGTACTTTCACCCACGGTTCTGTTTAATCGTGAGTGTCATGTTTAGTCTCGAGTCAGCTATCCATAAAGGCATCTACAATCAGGTAAGCGCGAAATTCTCGGACACTCAGCATGGGACCCTTGCAATTTATTTTAATAATAAACAATCTACTGTAAGTGGTCAAGGTGTTTGTTGTTTGACTCCAAGCTGTCTCTAGCAGTAGACAACGAGGTGAGACTGATATTGCAGAGAGACATCGGCAGAGTAGTGAGATAAAGGAAGAACAACATATTACAGTTTAGGCTAGAGCAGTGATCACTTTCTTTGGTTCACATGTCCATGTTATTTACTTCAACGGGATGCTAATGAACACTCAGTTTCGTAGTCATATCATGAAATGAGGTAAATGAAAAGTATAAATAGAAGTTCGATTTATGCTTCGTACAGTTCGAAGTTTTACAAAGGGTATAACAACAACTGCCGGAACAACTAATTGTTTTATTACATTACGCACGTATCTTTTACATACGAGTATATTGATGAACGTGACTGATATAAATGCAACTGAAATTTACTTACTACGCGCATTACTAAATAATTATTTTACCAAAATATTAAACAACTTAAATAATATATTCCTACAGGAAGCTTAAGAAAACCTGATTTTATTACTGTGGAAGATTTCAGATAATTTTTAACACATTTAAACGCTTTTTTTCACGAAGAGGCTCAGTAGCTAACCTACCTTCCGATAGCGGCACAAATTTTGTCACAGCCAAGGATCAACTTGATGAGTTATATAACTTCTTGTTATCGTAAACTTAATAATATTATTTCATTAGAATTAGTAAACCGCATTCAGTGTCATATGATTCCTCCCCGGGGACCGCTTACTACTGTGTATTTTATTATTCCGTGTATGTCCGCTTACTTTTTTACTCACGTATGATGACGCTGAGGAGAATTTGAAAAGTCTATTACTTCATCAATAGTACAATCTTATTAGAAACTAAGTCATTTAGAACATTTAAATCATTTGTAAATAAGATTTTAGAGGTTTTTCTTAATGTCGTATTACCTAAAAATATTGACATTTTTACACCATCAAAAAAAATGTCACGCAAATTTCATGGCTATGAAATGTTTTTAAAAAAATATTCATTGCGATAAGAATTATCTTGGGAAGTTTTAATATTTAATACAACCCCACTTCATTTATAATTAATCATTTTATAGTTTATTTGTAAATTTTAGATTTCGTTCGAAACTCGAAATGTGTGCATTGTAGGTCTTTTAAATTTTTTTTGAACGTCAATAATTTAATTTAACAATAGGAATTGACTATATAATAGTTACATAAAGCCTATTTCACTTTGCACTCTTAATTGGCAGTGAGTAATGTTGTATAAAGTATACTCAACTAATCAATCAAGTGCCTGGTTGACACAAACAACACAAAGATTTGTAAAAGAATGATGATGAATGAATGAAAGAAAATGTGTGGAAGGAAACGTCTAGTCACTGCACAAAAAGAACCTAAATCTGAATGACAAATCAATTCAATCGATGAAAATCAACAAAAATGTGATCGATTTCATGTTTATTTTTATTTAGAAACATTATTCAAGAATGAAATTATAAGATTTAGGTTTATATTTAGATATATAGTTAGTTTAGTTTAATTACATTTAGTTACGAAGTATTTTATGTATTTGGAAAAGTAATAAATTCAGATCACACGAACGTCGGTTCACTACAACGGCGAGCATAAATAATACATTAGTGGCAAAACATTTTGTTTGATTTGATATCCAGTTAAGTGAATCGACAATTATTTCTAAGTTATTTTAATCTAAATATTCTTTGATGTTCTTTTTGGTTTTTGTCAAAGAGTATATTATGTTGCTATACTCTTGGGTATGGTTTTTGTTATCATGGGTTTTTACTTTTTGCCATAGACATAGAGTATTGAGCTAAGTTGTACTTGTTTATGTTTTTTCAAATTTCAGTGTTGGGATTTCAATCTAGGTTTTCAGTGTTTTGCAATTCATATCACAATATTTTCTTAATATCTTAAGAAGGCATTTCATTTAGTTACTAAACAATGTTTTTACTTCGACATGAAGGTCACCGTTAAAAGTATGTTTTGTCTTGATTTGTTGATAACTTTCTCAATATTCTTGCTTGATTTTCAGACTTTATGTTTCTATGTTTTTAGGCTGGACTGGTGTTGCTACATGGCGTTGGATAGCGAACGACGATAATTGTGGAATCTGTCGCATGCCCTTCGACAGTTGTTGCCCTGACTGTAAACTGCCAGGGGACGACTGCCCTCTTGTTTGGGGTGCCTGTTCTCATTGCTTTCATATACACTGCATAGTGAAGTGGCTTCACTCACAACCACAACAGCAGTGTCCTATGTGTCGACAAGATTGGAAATTTAACAATAAGTAATTTTATGGTAAGTATAAATCAATTATTTTACCTTTTATATTTTTATGTGCGTACTAAATGGTATGTACGTAAATCATGTGCGTGTGTGTAGGCTGTGGTGCGAATACTGCCAAACGACAATGGAATTAAACTTAGACAGATGACTTACCAAAGTTATAAGCATTCAATTACTATCAGTAGTTCTTTAAACATTTTTTATTGGATGGCGTGACAAACAGGCTTACCTTCTACCTATTGTGGTAATGCAGTCTATTTACACCTGCAGACAACTTCAATAGAAGAAGATAACAAATGCATTGTCACAAATAAGGCCTATGATTGAATGCATGCTTATACTATACTGGATCAATATACCTTTGAAACTAGAACACTATAGTTGCACGGCTGCATAGAAGCCGAAATAGGTAAGCGGTTACTACTTACCCGGACTTCTCTTAATCAGAGAAGAAGCCTACCATGTGGTATGTGCCACCAACTGTGTTGGATGTATTACAGTTCTGAAAATGTGTATGCACAAACAATGAGACAATGTCTCCTCTTTGTCTCACCATAGCAGTAGTAACTTATGGTAAAAAAATTTAAGGTAATGTCATATTCTCAGATACATGAGAATATGAATACAGACCTGAAAACCAATAATTAGTTTGTAGTATAATTGTGCATTGTAAAAAGAGGTTAGTGGAATAATATTTACTTGGAAATTAAGGGTGAAGTCAATGTAGTCAAGTAGCTCAGGGAATGTGTCTGTGTACTATGCCACCAAAAATATCAGACAAAGTAGTTTGTATAAACACAACACAGTGGAAAAACAGATCAAAACCTATGGTTCAAATTGATAATTATTGCAAGAATAAAAACTACATTCCACTGCTTGAGCTCATATTGTTATTGGTGACTATATTTTAAGAAGTGTTACAATGATTTAATGATAAAAAATGTAAATGTATGTGTTAGTAAATTATGATACTGGACGACCTCCTGGTAGATTTCAACCACTTTCTGATATAATGCTTATGTAATAAAATCAGTGAAAGGGTGAAATGCAATGGCGGAGACACGGTACACACTACATTTATGTAGATATTGCTTTAGATCTGATAACCAAAAATTTGTTTTTTGCACAAATATCAGAATCAGCTGGAATTCATAACTCAGGATCCATGAACCAGAAGTCAGGTACGCTAACCACTAAGCAGCAAAGACATAAACTTACAATGTCAGTCATGTAAGCTATCTGGGTAATAATGTTACTCCTTTCTAGGTAAATGTGTCTGCTATATTGACTGTTAACCTCAATCCTTTATTAACATTGTTGTTACTAGATTAAATTTCCACAATTCCTAGCAGAAACCATATAAGTAATTTTAATTTGATTTTTTAAATACAAACATCTTACAACAACAACATCAACTTAAAGTATGCCAGAGATTCCTGACCTGGGAGGCAAAACTGCCTATATTTCTGTCTGTCAATGAACAGAGTTGACAGTGGAAATCAGAAGAAGTGACAGAAGGTATGTACAGGTATACAAACAGGTCAAATATCGCCCCTGTAGCGCCAGCACCCTTTAAGCAGGAGCTTATTACTTGTTACACAGATGTCGAAGATTATCCAATTAGAGATTGGCTTTTCCGAAAATATTCTATAACTGTTAAACAAAGTAAGGTAGAAAATATGAAGTAGCCGTTAAAAAGCTGTAGCCGATTGATTACCATGTGGAATCGGAATCGATCCATCCGAATTTGCCAAACCCAAATCATAGAGTAGTGATGCTCGCTCACCAACCCCTTTGCGTGGTGAGTATGTGCTAACGTGCCAAGAAATGTAAGCTGGTTTTTGCTTGTGATTTCTTGAAGACATAGGATGTTCATCAGTGGACTAATAATTAATGGCAAACACGGAGAAAAACTAAACGAATAGGCTCCACCCTCCCGTTTTTTCTCCCCGAGGGCTAAAAAGTGGGATGCGGGAGCCAGTTTGGTCACGTTCGTGTCATGCTCATCTAAATCTAAATCTGCCTATCCCTTTGGGTTACAAGCGTGAGTGATTTTTTAAATTGTAATGTAAAAGCCTCATACATGTCACACAGTGGGGCACAGGCTTCTTCTCCCATTTAAGGAATAATTGAACCGTGCAGATTTCGTCACGCTGCTCAAGTCAAGTATGGCAGATTACGCCGTCAAAATATTTTTAACTGGATCAGTGGTTAGAAATACAAGAATGCAGGTAGCACACGCTCAATTGTACAATGAAATTAAAAACAAACTCCGAAACCACAGTTCCGTTGTTACGCTTTTAAGTCGTGTGTTTTGACATTAAAAATAATATTTATTCTTTTGTTGCCATACTATTGTAAGTACTTTAGCCATATCAGTAAAATTAAAAGAATCCACATGAGATATAATCTAAAGAATAATTGAACCGTGCAGATTTCGTCACGCTGCTCAAGTCAAATATGGCAGATTACGCCGTCAAAATATTTTTAACTGGATCAGTGGTTAGAAATACAAGAATGCAGGTAGCACACGCTCAATTGTACAATGAAATTAAAAACAAACTCCGAAACCACAGTTCCGTTGTTACGCTTTTAATTCGTGTGTTTTGACATTAAAAATAATATTTATTCTTTTGTTGCCATACTATTGTAAGTACTTTAGCCATATCAGTAAAATTAAAAGAATCCACATGAGATATAATCTAAAGAATAATTGAATTTTCTGTTCTCAATTAATTTACATTAAAAATAATATTTACTTGGAAATTAAGGGTGAAGTCAATGTAGTCAAGTAGCTCAGGGAATGTGTGTCTGTGTACTATGCCACCAAAAATATCAGACAAAGTAGTTTGTATAAACACAACACAGTGGAAAAACAGATCAAAACCTATGGTTCAAATTGATAATTATTGCAAGAATAAAAACTACATTCCACTGCTTGAGCTCATATTGTTATTGGTGACTATATTTTAAGAAGTGTTACAATGATTTAATGATAAAAAAATGTAAATGTATGTGTTAGTAAATTATGATACTGGACGACCTCCTGGTAGATTTCAACCACTTTCTGATATAATGCTTATGTAATAAAATCAGTGAAAGGGTGAAATGCAATGGCGGAGACACGGTACACACTACATTTATGTAGATATTGCTTTAGATCTGATAACCAAAAATTTGTTTTTTGCACAAATATCAGAATCAGCTGGAATTCATAACTCAGGATCCATGAACCAGAAGTCAGGTACGCTAACCACTAAGCAGCAAAGACATAAACTTACAATGTCAGTCATGTAAGCTATCTGGGTAATAATGTTACTCCTTTCTAGGTAAATGTGTCTGCTATATTGACTGTTAACCTCAATCCTTTATTAACATTGTTGTTACTAGATTAAATTTCCACAATTCCTAGCAGAAACCATATAAGTAATTTTAATTTGATTTTTTAAATACAAACATCTTACAACAACAACATCAACTTAAAGTATGCCAGTGATTCCTGACCTGGTAGGCAAAACTGCCTATATTTCTGTCTGTCAATGAACAGAGTTGACAGTGGAAATCAGAAGAAGTGACAGAAGGTATGTACAGGTATACAAACAGGTCAAATATCGCCCCTGTAGCGCCAGCACCCTTTAAGCAGGAGCTTATTACTTGTTACACAGATGTCGAAGATTATCCGATTAGAGATTGGCTTTTCCGAAAATATTCTATAACTGTTAAACAAAGTAAGGTAGAAAATATGAAGTAGCCGTTAAAAAGCTGTAGCCGATTGATTACCATGTGGAATCGGAATCGATCCATCCGAATTTGCCAAACCCAAATCATAGAGTAGTGATGCTCGCTCACCAACCCCTTTGCGTGGTGAGTATGTGCTAACGTGCCAAGAAATGTAAGCTGGTTTTTGCTTGTGATTTCTTGAAGACATAGGATGTTCATCAGTGGACTAATAATTAATGGCAAACACGCAGAAAAACTAAACGAATAGGCTCCACCCTCCCGTTTTTTCTCCCCGAGGGCTAAAAAGTGGGATGCGGGAGCCAGTTTGGTCACGTTCGTGTCATGCTCATCTAAATCTAAATCTGCCTATCCCTTTGGGTTACAAGCGTGAGTGATTTTTTAAATTGTAATGTAAAAGCCTCATACATGTCACACAGTGGGGCACAGGCTTCTTCTCCCATTTAAGGAATAATTGAACCGTGCAGATTTCGTCACGCTGCTCAAGTCAAATATGGCAGATTACGCCGTCAAAATATTTTTAACTGGATCAGTGGTTAGAAATACAAGAATGCAGGTAGCACACGCTCAATTGTACAATGAAATTAAAAACAAACTCCGAAACCACAGTTCCGTTGTTACGCTTTTAATTCGTGTGTTTTGACATTAAAAATAATATTTATTCTTTTGTTGCCATACTATTGTAAGTACTTTAGCCATATCAGTAAAATTAAAAGAATCCACATGAGATATAATCTAAAGAATAATTGAATTTTCTGTTCTCAATTAATTTACATTAAAAACCGTTTGTTTTATTTTACTGTATTTAATATGAAATGATAATGTAATTCAATCATTACAAAATCAAGCGTTTTTGGACTGGGGTATGTAATATTCGATTTTTGCCTTTTACAACAGAGTTCGTTTCAATTTAAACTAATTTCGTTTTCGCATGAGTCTGCCATCTGTAACGTTTCGATGACCGAGAACAATGGGCCACAAAGTAAGTGCTTTTACGTGTAGACAATAGACCACCATGCAACATGGCGTGTGCTGACGGTAGCCAGCAGTATTGCGTCCATTCTCATAGTAAACAATCACTTTTACAATATTTGAAGTGTGGGTCAACTCAACTCATTGTATTTGTCTGGTACGAACATTGTAAACTGCTAAAATTGCAAATCGATGTGGACGGTATGCGAAAATGTATTTTAAGTCTGAACAATAAGGTTGATTAAAACTAATCGGACGTAACGCCTTGGCGGCGGAGGTGTATGTTAGTTGCCTTCGCGTCAGTCAGCCGCGCGCCATGGTGGGAACAGCCGCGTCCATACGTTAGCGCTCGCGAGTGTTGTGACTTTCGTGCGTAGTGTTGTGCTCGCGCTCATTATACTATAGTACCCGTGTTATAGTATTGTACGAGTGAGGTCCCGTTTAAGCATGCTGATGGTACAGACTAACGCGCAGCCCATGAAGAGTAACAAAATTAAAGGGCCTCCTCCTGTACCGCCTCGTCCTAGCCAGAGCTTAGTGGCTGAAGCTCTGGCCAAAACCAGGAAGGCTGTTACGGATTCCAAGGCTAGCCTCTCTAAGTCACGAGCTTCGTCTAAACAAGACCTACACAATGTTACAAAAGCCAAAACTTTGGATAGGACGCATGCCGCAAGTCAACAAATCGTATCGCCAAAGCAAAATGGACTTGCACGAGTCAAGTCCTTTATCAGAGATGTTATGAGTGATCGTAGTTCATCGTCAGATGAGAAAAAATCGAGTGGTCAAAACTCTAGAAGAAGTTCTAGCGATAGTAATTCCATCCAAGGATCCTCATCTGAAAAAAGATCTAATGAATCATTGAATTCCAAAGCGGCTAAAACCTGCCGACAAATTTTAGTGCGCTCTCTTTCGACTTCTAATAAATTAGATCAAGATCCCAAATGCAAAGTTTCTAAGTCGTCCAGTTTTGCGGAGAAAACATTGCGATTGAGAAAAGCTCCTCCACCGCCATTATCTCCTAAACCTAAGTTAAAACCAATGAAACCTTTACCTGTAAATAAAAATACTCCAAACCAAAATAAGCAAAAGAAACATTTGACAGAAATAAGTCCATATTCTCTACCGATAGACGCGAAAGCCGAATCAAATATAGTTCCGGAAGCACCATATGCCACTGTCGACGAAGTACAAGATTTCGACGACAGATTACGAAATAGCCCTTCCAGACAAATTAACAATGCGTTTGATACCCAAAATGTTTATGACAACCCTAAGAGTGAAGACTTGAATAAAAATAATAATTCCTTGGAACGTAAAACTTCCCGGGTGACTGAGATGCTTATTTCGGAAATCCTCGCCAGTCGAAACAATAACACAGACGAAGCAAACACCGTTATAGATAAGGGCAAGGATTCTACGAATCTTCCTAATGGAAACGACTCGCCTGGGATTACGAAGGACATGAACAATCATGAAATGTTAATTTACGAGCTACAGACTATGCGGTCTCAGTCCAACGTTCCCGAGGGTCTAGAAGAAAAGGATCCGTCTCAAAAAAGTGAGCAATGTGATTCTGATTCCGAACCTAATTATGCAATGTGTTCGGTGACCAGTGAACAAACTGATGATGCATACGATCAGGCGTATGCCTATATTGTAGATGACGACCTCAAATCTAGGTAATATTAACATGATCATTGTAATTTCCTTATTTTTTAAAAGAACTAATTAGAAAAAAAATTAACAATCAATATTGTTATCCGCGGACATTAACATTGATATCAATCTATAACCAAATGCAAATAGCAAAGTTTTTCTACTGTTAAAATTCTATCCGTTCGTACCATGTTCGGACCAGAACACGGACATAGGGTACGCGTCTTTTTTATTGTATTGATTTGATAGGTACGAGTAAACCATAACGTCTAAAAAGAATGTCTTGTAACCTTAAATATTTTATAATAACCGATAACAAAGTTTTGAAATTAAAAAAATGAAGAGTATTTAAATTTTATGTTCAAAGGTCATTGCTATTTGTTGTACACTAACAATGAACTGGTCCGGTTACTCCATGCAAATTGTTTCTGTTTCAAGGCTTCTACGCCATAAATCAAACGAGTAACTGGAAGTAAAGTTGATTTTAGTCGCCTTTGGTACCTGCATCTACTCGGGTACAGTAAAGCTTATAGCTACTACTGGGAATAGGATATTAATTTTTAAGGTTTCGTAGTAAAAAAAACCGAATAAGGTTTCCGTTTGTTTGACTTTGTTGTTTACATATTTGTTTATCTAAGCGTCAAAGCTTTTTTCCCGGGAACGGTTAAACATATGTCGAACGTAATATGGTAAATATGTAAAGTAATTTTCGTAAATGCAAAAAAATCTTCAAATTGTGTGTAATGGAATGTCTTTCTAAAAGATGGAAAAGCTTTTATTTACTTTTACTTAGATTCTTTATTTTCTTCATCAGTAAATTGGAACGAAACCTGCACGGCGCGAGTCCCAGTTACGCTTGACTGAATATGTTTTGACCGAGAATTTTTTAAAGCCTTGTAGAGCCGCCACGCTCCCTTGCAGGATAGCAGACATCAAATGTTTTTTTTTCTATGATATTTTCCTTTACTGCCCAGTGCGAGGTTAAACAGTAGTTGGAAAGTCGAGTTGAAGTGTCTACTAAGGTAATGCAAAATATATGGAAAAAAAATTGTCCTGCTCTTTTACTACTCTAACTAGTTTAGAGTAGCTAAAAATCAATAAAAAATATAAATTGAAGAAATAGCCGTAAGATAATTCGCTAATTGGTAGGCTCCTTACGGTTTGAAAGGTATAGCAAGCCAGTATCATTACGGGCTGTGAGGCGTTCCATCTTAGTTCACAGCGTTGACAACGGTTATGTAACCTTCTTCGATTGAAGTCGTTTCCTAGTACCATGGGCTGCAGTAGCCCCTTACCATCAGGTAGGCTGTTAGCACATTTGTCGCCCTAATCCAATAAAATAAAATCAAAAGATGTTGGTAGCAGTGTGGGAATCTGACGTCCCCTTTCTTCCAGTAGGTGTCGTAAAACGTTACTAAGGGAAAAGCCTGGAAAGTCTCGAATCTTGAAAATAAAGATGCAAAATGCAATAGCGGTCGGAGGTCCGTTTGATTGCGAGGAATCATGCCAAACGGAAATCCTTAATATATATATATGGATAGGGTGTACCTAACCATATGGATAAGAGGTGTGAGCGCTTATTTCTTATACTAGCGGCTGCCCTCGTGGTAACTAATTTTTGTCCAAGAGAACTCTTAATTGAGATAAAATGTGTCCTATGCCCTATTCTATGCAATGAATTTTATGTATTAGGGTAGATGAACAGATAACTATATGATATAAAAATTTGAGTTATATAGTTATTTTTTTTTAATATTTTATTCGTTTTCCTGTTTCGTGTATTCACATTAAAAGCTACTAGTTTGTCTTTAAGTATAGACTTTTCTATTTTATATGTTTGTACCTGCCAATATTTTTCCTCGTCTCTCAGGGATGACTGCCATGTGGCGTTAAGTCCGCGTGTTGTAACCCTTCATTTAAGGTGTACAAATAAAGAATTGATAAATAAATAGTAACTTAGTCATCCTATGTTATTATAAAATTCTTCCTTCGTGCCAATAATACGAAAACAGATTGCATTACACGATTCGTGTATCTTGCATGACCATTTCCTACATAGCTCATACATATTGCATTACACTTGGCAATAGTTACCGTTAAACTAATTATCATTTTATTTGGATTGTTAACCGTGACACATTTGGTATAATGACTTTGTTTATCTAATAAATTGTTCTGACCATATTAATAGGTTCTTAAAAATAGTGTCACAATATTTCAAAATGTTGCTATAAATATATCTAGAATATTTCCCGTTATTGTGTGGAAAGGCCTTAAAGCAATAACTACATTCTTCTTCTTCCTTCTCGGCTTAACATATGTATAAATCCAATGATGATGTTCAGCAGTGGATTTATACATAGGCCTTTCCATAAAAGCGTCGTCAATAGCTGAAAGGTAACCGTGCATTGAAGATTTGCCCACACTCCACGCCGGGCAGGCGGGTTAGTGAGACCAGTGACGGTATCCTCGAGCTAGAGATGCTATGCCCCATCTCTTGTCTGCGATATTCATCGATTTTTCATCATCAGTCGGTCGCTTAAGTGTTATCCCTTAGTCAGCAGGGTAGGTGCACGGTTCCCAGGTGAGATTAACATGAGGAGAAACATTTTATATATTTTTCCGTATACCGTTTGAAAAATATTAAATGGGGTTGAAGGGAGATGTACGTGTGATAACGGCGTTACTTAGATTTAGACGTTTTGTCTTGTATTGCAATTGAAGCCATAAGAAATTAATATTTATAATGAATCTCTGTACGTTTGTTGTCAGACTTCGTAAGCAGTTCCGTGCTATCAGCACAATGTCACTGCAAGGCCTCCCTCCCCTACCGAAGAGTCTAAGCGGATTCACAGAAGGCGAGCCCGACATGTGCGAGTCTCCATCTCCAACGAACATTGAGGAACCGCCGCCGACGGATCTGGAGTCGCAATTGACGTATTTAAAAAAGGAAATGGTAAGTTTGGATTTATTTTATTTATTTTTTAAGACAAAGTAAGTTGAAAAAACTGGCCTTTTCTCCATAAATAAAATTTTGCAAAAAAAAATTCGTTAGAATTTCCAATTTACAAAAACCTTCCTATAACTTTTCAATAAGGTTAGGAAATTTAATGTTATCGAGAAAATGTCTTATAATAAGTTATGTTTTAATTTTTAAGAAACACGAAGTTAATCGTCTATAACATACGACCTACATTTCAGACATCAAAATGTCTACGAACCATCCATGAGCTAAGAAATATCTAAATCGTCTTGTATTGATTGTATCACGGATTCGTTTTCCGTCACTAATGTATACTGGCTGTACTCAAATCGCTTTATTTGTTAGGAAGTCTTCCGAGCTTGACATTTAAACCTAGAGTTTGTCGATAACTTTATTGACAGCTTTAGCGTGGTAGTTCACTTTGTATATAGCCACTGCATGTTACTTATAAATATTAGTCACATGCAGTGGTAGTAGTAGGTTTTT
Organism: Bhutanitis thaidina; assembly: GCA_029286595.1. NCBI lineage: Eukaryota > Metazoa > Arthropoda > Insecta > Lepidoptera > Papilionidae > Bhutanitis > Bhutanitis thaidina. The sequence continues at coordinate 4,800,402 of JAGSMS010000022.1, forward strand.
CTGTCATCCACATAATTAAACAAAATACTGTAAAGGTAGCTTACTAGAATTAGATTTAAAGCAAATAAATATTATTAAAGTATGTTTATAATAATAATACGTTTATTTCCGTTGATTAAAAAGCACGCATTTTTCAAAATCATTTGTCAAGTGTCAAGTCAAAATAAGGCACTTTCACGTGGTGCGGTGTGTAAAAATTAAATGAACGATCGTAAACTATGTTTACATGTCAACAAAATTTGGACATATAAAACCGTGTTGATATTGCGTCTCGCAACCGTAACGTCAGAGCAACATTTGTGTAATACTTCGAAACGTCTCCTGCTTCATATCTAACTTACAAGATAAAACTTATGTCTGCTATAAAGATTATTAAATAATATTCTCTGCTTTTAAACGTTTTTTTAGACAAGTGTATATAGGTTGTGCACTATCAAAATAAGCCGACATTCATAGACTAAACAACGCTTCCCGCTTTGAAATCACGGTGATTTATATTTTTATGTTTGTTTTCAGCCAGTGACGTTCACTTGTGATATTAAAACTCATGTTAAGCTAAAAAAAAATATATCTTCGTATGTAACTGTCGATTTACTATCAACAAACGTACAAAATGTAGCTGCGTCAAATGAACGACGTGCCGTATCCAAACAGACGCGCATGCAGTTTAAAAAACAGATGCGTTCACTTTTTAGTTTATCGGTACTAATCACGGCACGGCATGATGCCATTCGTATTCTGCCCAGTTTAGCACCGAGCTTGTTTTATGAGGAAGCCACCGTTTGATTTATAGTCTATTCAAACATTAGCAAAGGCTAATTTAAACACGGGGGTTACGGAAGATTAACCAACCTTTACCCTTTATTCTGGCTTCCTCAGCGTAATACCGCATCACGGTTTAGAACTAACGATTTCACTTAAGTCCGTCATATTTGTTGATTAAAAAATAGAGGAAGATAAATAAATACAGTGGAGAATCTAACAATTTATTTTTTCAATCATTATTTGGATTTTTTAATACCATGAAAAATCCAAATCACGTTTTGTAATATTATATGCGATTGGACTGAGGTATTTTCTTTGTGAGTAATTTACATGTAAAATACATTTTTATTTATTAGCATATACTTAGTATTTTAACGTGTTGTGATGGCGTAAGAGGAATAATCCCACTCTATGTCGTCTCATGAGTCTCATAAAAGTCGACAAGTGGTTAAGCTTGTAAAATGTTTAAAATATGCGTACTAGAATCGTCTTTCTTCTGCTTCCTTCTTATAATTCAATTTTTTTTACTAGTCTTCTGTCCCACATAGTTCATTGCTCCATTGAAAGTGGGCGTCACTATAAGGATTGTATAATACGCTCTTCATTCGACGAGAATGTTGACTATAGTCATCGGTTTTATTTGATATATTCACTTATTTCTGAATGAATTCTTTAACTGATTGCATGCTACACTGTCCCTCAGTGTCACAGGCTTATGTTTCATTGTGATAAATATTAGTTTTAACTGTGATCTTGTAGCAATTCTTTTATATCGGGTCTAAATAATGTAATCTGTAGTTTTATCCGGGATAAGTGTACTGTTCCCTTGGAAACTTTCATGCGGATGAAACCGCAGTTAATGATTATATTTAAGCATTGAAATTAAACGCGATGAAATCCGTAAAATTAGTTACATTTCAGTCTGTACTTTTAATTCAAAAATTCTTTTGAACAGAGATTCATTATCTATTTATCATGCCTTTTTTACCTTTAATTCAGCGTACCTTAAGAAACAGCAATGACAATCTCTTTATTATTGCATATATAAATCTTGAGGTGTTGCAACTATAGATATACTATTGTTAACGTAATAAAAAAGTAAAATATGCCGCTAAACCTTATTAAAAGTGTTTATTACATATAAAGATAAGAAATAAATGAACTTTGGGGAATGACTAATAAAATTATCGGCTACAGCGATACTCATAGATATGCGTCGCGGTGTGCACTGCGCAGTTTGCCAATGACTCAAAGTTATGTGTCGTGTTCGTGTATAATTTGTAGTTGATAATCTATAAGCTCAAACTCGCTACTTCTCTCGACAAGATCATAGTTCCACAAGCACCTTCCTTCTTGGTCGTGTCCATCATGACCGATGATCGTGGTTGGTGGGAGTTGTCCTGGCACGAATGCAGTTACTCCATCGTTTTTTGAGAGGGTTCCTCGCCTTTAAGCTGGTCAATCCATCGTGCTGGTGGTCGGCCACGTGATCTCTTGCCTTTAGTATATCCAACAACGATTTACTTTTCCAGATTTTCGTCTCCCCTTCTCATTAAATGGCCAAAGTAGCTCATGAGGCGTTGCTCGCAAATTGTGGATGGTCTCGTTTTTATATTGAGTTCCGACAGTATCGACAGATTGGTACGCCTAGCTGTTCATGGTCCTCTCAGCATACGCCTCCAGTACCATATCTCTAAAGCATCGATGCGCTGTCTTTATCATGCATTGATAGGCCAGGTTTCGGTTCCGTACGTAAATATGAGAAATACAAGGGCTCGCACAAGTCGTATTTTGGTCTTTCTGGAGATGCCACGGTTTTGCCATATTTCAAGCACCAACACGTTTATAAAATTCTAAATTACTCTCGCTTCGTGATTAAGTGAGCTATAATACTTCTTTTTACTAGCTCGCTACGTGACTACACTATAACGTAATATTATACTAATATGACAATAAAAATACTTTAACTTGTAGTAACTCAAGTATACAATAACAAAAGGATATGTAATACAAAAAAATAAATGGTGCCAAAGTATGTTTCCGATACAATACAGTAATATAACATGCCTAGCCGCTCTTGAAACTGAGATTTACGAGTGTGTTATTATCATTCTCCGTAGAATTATACCTATAATGTATAAAGCAAGTGCTTTGATAAACGTTTGTTGTACGTGGTAGAGCCAAGCGGTGGCTTTTGCTGCTGCTCGAATGGGCCGCCTCGTGAAGAAGACCCATCTTGTGCTCGAGGCCCATTCCCCCTCCCCAAAGTCCTCTTCCATCATCTCACTCATCCTCCAAATATTCTTAAAGGCATCGCACCTGCAGCTCCTCTGGTGTTGCGGATGTACGTGTGTGACGGTGATCACTTACCGTTAGGTACGCGGCTTGGTCGTTTGCCCCGTTCCAATAAAAAAAAAATTCTATCTATATGGCTTATTATTCGATCTGCCGTTATCATCGCACTTATCCCCTGGACCGACTTCCGCAGTGGTGCTGCTATAGACCTTAGTTGCAGCTTTCCATCGTCGATCTTGGTGCAGGTGGGTATCTAACTTATTCATGAGGGTTACTCGCCTGTCAAATACCATGACATTATATAGCATCTCTCAGTTGCGACACCATTGGACAGTTAGATGTTGGTTTTTTAACCGGCCGGCTGCACGAACTAGATGAGATTGTAATTTGAAAAGAAAAATGGTTGTTTTTTTTTTAATTTAACTTTAATTTTTTTTTACGCACCTACATTAAAGGCTCTATAAAAATACATATTTTTTACAAATAAATAGGGTATTAAAAAGCCATCGTTTGGTTATGTCGTGCGAGCGGAGTTCAATAGAACAGGTTATTTGCTAATTGTATTGCGCAGCCTTGAACACCGATGACTCGCATCCTACATTGGGCTCGATATTGTTTATCGGAAATATTAAAAATGTTAAGACTACGTAAGCCGATAAATTAAAGAAACAGATACAAAAATAATCTTTATTATATAATTATTACACGCCATATAAGAAGGAGCATGTGAATATACCACTCCCGAGTAAAGGGTCTTCTCTAATTTTTGAGAAAAAGGTCCGTTACGCTCCTCCAATGTGAGTCGACGGTCTTCACGAGTGTTTAACTACGTACTACCCATGTACGTGTTAAACTCGGCAATTAAAATTTACTGTTATAATTTTCGTGGTGACGGCACCGAGGTTCGAACCCAGGTTCAAAACCGGGTGCCCTGAGTTAACACGGGTCTATTCATTTAAGATTATTTACATAATTTCTTTACTATTTATAACTCAGTCTTACTAACACAGTTTTGTATTTAATATAAATATTTACTTTATGGAACTTGCTTATTTATTTAACTTATTTTTTTTATCTGTAAAATTATGTATTTTTTTTTTATAAAAAATAGGCTTACATTTGACCTCAATCTTGCTTGATGGAAGGCAAAGATTAGGGCTAGGATGGTACACGTTTGCCTATAAGGTGTCTGTTCACTTTGGCCTTTATTATGTCCGTATGTTACCATAATAACTTAATAACACATAAGAAAATAGAAAGGAGGAATGTTCAACGTCCTCCTCACCTACACGTGGTGCACCTGTTTGACTGACAAACGAGGCTCTAGCAATTCCAGGTGGCTACCAGAATTAAATATTGCACCAGTGTCATCTTACATAAGATGTCGTAGATACTAAAAGAAATAGTAACTTTCTGTAAGTGTTTAGTTCTCAGCCTAAGACACTGCAGAAATATCTTACTCTCTTGTTCTTATATATTATGCGTGTTACATATCTATCAGGGACGAGGCTAGCCACCCGTCACATTAATTCTCTCGTAGAGGCGAAACGTGTCAAATGGAAATCCATTGTCGTGTCTATGCCCTGCCTACCTCGATGGGTGATTAATCTATCATAAGTTATAGTTTTCAATATCTTATTTGTTTAATCAGGAAACCCTTCTATCCTCGATTACGGTAGCGTGTAATTGAAATGCGTTTATCGTTTGTTGTCTACGATAAATTTATTTAGTTCACAATACGTGACGACGCCGAAGTTTTATGAAAGCTCTTTTACTGCTCGGCGATAAATAATGTATGTCACGTTATCGATAATTTTCTATTATTAACTTATATAATCGGCTTTTGCGAGGTTCCTATTGATTTTCTATGACAAAATCGACCCTAAATATACGATTTCTGTGCTCGATTCATAATTAATATTGTACAAATTTATCTAATGTATGACGCAAGAATTTAAAAATTATGTTTATTTATGTGTTACTCGTTAAGCGTTTATGTTATAATAATTTGTAAACGTGTTAGCAATAATTTACATAATTATGCATGATAAGATGCAGATTGTTGAATCAAAAAATTATGAGTTTATTATAAATTTTTTAGATTAAGTTTTTCATTTTATGCATGTAATAATAGTGGCAGACCCTTATCGGCTCCAAAACCCTCTCAGATATTTGCCCAGCAGTGGCCATTCACAGGCTGCTGGACTTACGTAAATGACATTAATAGTTTTAACAAAACCAGTCCTTTCAAGAATGTGTGATATGTCTGTGTGTAATAAGAACGCAAGCAGTAAGTCATAAATATGTATCAATTACGAAAGTTGAAAACCCTATCGTAATTATATGTAATATCCAAACGCTGTTGCTCGTCACAGGTCTGGGATGATTTAGGGCTGCCATTAGAATATTAATTATTTATTTCTCTAGAATTCCATGTTATTTTATACCATCCACATCACTGTGACCCTAAGATAGTCGCATCTATTCATGATTTTAGCTTTACATCAGTCATCGTACGTAACGAACATAATTATTACTCCTATTTTAGGTGTTTTGCCATGTGATAACATGGTAAGAATCGGCCATCCTTTCTTACCATGGTTGTCGAAAGAGGAGATTAAGGGAACATTTTCTAGAGCAAACCTCCCGGAGAGGCGAAAAGTGGACTGCCCGTTTGGCTACGTTATCCTTCTGCTCGTTCTGTAAGGAAATTTTGCCTTTCTTCCTTTATATAACCTTTAATAAAAATAATATTTGTTGCCCGAAATAACATTTGCTCGTAAATAACTTTCCAATATCTCCGGATGGCGCGTATAATTTTGTAAGACATTATGAAAGTTGTGTTATACGAACATCCTAAAGGGTAAGCAACAACTTTCTACCTCGCTTCTTTCGTACAAGTTCCCACGCAATTGTACAACTATCGCCACAGATTATGCAAAGATATGTCGGGCAGACAATACTTCAATCCTGTATATTCTGTTTTTGTTACAATATAAAAAAAATCTGTAATTTTTTATGTTTCTGGTATTTTGATTATTGATTATTTTGTTATTAATCCCGAATTATACTATAGAGCTATTTTGCTCCGCTTGGTAAATCAGAATATAATAAAGATTTGACTCTGTAGCAGCCTTAGAATTAAACATCATTATTTATGGCTGAACTTGTTTTTGATTAACATAGAGAAAAAACCTCGCTAAACATTGTTTTTTGTATTCAAGGAAAAGTTGAAGTATGTTAATAAACCTTATTTAAAATATCTACCAGAGTGGCAACCTGCACATTTTAGCGAGAAGTTGATGGAAGCAGGTGGATCAGAACTGTGATTTCTGGCAATCTTTGGAAGAACTTGTATTTTAGCAGTGAGCATAAATAAAACCGCGTACACATATCACGTTATAATATTTATTACTGTCCGACGTCTCTTTTACCTACCGATTTAACTAAAATATGGATGTTGATATTAATCTGCACGTATTAAACAAATCCCTAACGAAAATCTTTACTTGTGGCAGTGTTGTAAGAATCTGCTTTCCGCCAATCCTTTGAAATCAAAGCAAATCTGTCAAAACTTAAGACAATATCCGAAAGCACGTTGACGCTGAGGCCATCTGTCTGCCAGAGAGGGAAAGGCGGCATCCCATCTTGGGACAGCACACTTCCTATCCCTCTCCTTACTAGCAAGGCACGTCCGAACACGGACCCGCCTTGCTACTTAGCCTCTAAACCCTCATGGGTAACGGAACCCCGCTAAGCCCTCCTCCCGGACGCCATGGGGATCAGGAAGGCGACCGATCCGAAGCACCTGCCCTCCCGTCACTCCTTGGTGGATCTGGTCAATAGCTCCGCCGCCAAACCCCACCACAGCCGTATCGGCGGTGCGGCCCCCGCCAGAGTTGCGGAGGATAGGGAGAATGGCGTATCTTAATAACAAAACTCCTCTCGCGGTGCAAAGCTACGACTAAAAACCCTTCGCCCAAAGTCATCTTATCTGCATCCGAGGTGGGCTCGCCACGCCCTCTCGGAGCGGTCACCCAAACCCCTCTCTCCCCCACGACATAGCGGGAACCCAGTCGGGGGTTCCGTGAGTGGTTATGGATAGGCCGTACAGTTATCGCATCGCTATCCAAACATATAATTAGCTATGGTCCCGTTGTGTGCGTTGTTTGATAAAAGCTTTAGAGAAAACCTTGAAGAAAAGATACATTATTATTATTATATGACATTTTAGATTGGCATTAAGTAACACTTCGGTCCCAACACCGCAGCTCGCGGCTGCAGTATGCTTAACGCGCGGGTGATTGACGTCGAACATTCGGAACAGCAATTAACCCGCATCGTGTCTAATGTCACACGATCGTGTCCGGGTTGGCACTTGGCACCCAGGCGGGTGCGCTCTGCACTTTTAAGCAATTTGTACTAGTTACTTTATTTCTAGCAACTTATGTAACGATAAGTAGATCATGTTTTATTTCTGGTCCTCTTGTATGAATTATACTAAATAGTATTTAAGCGCACATATCTATTGTACTAACTGTCTATACTCGTAAGATGTTTATTTAAGCTATGTCTAATGTTGTACTGATCTACCTAAACTATCAGGTTCGTAGATTGTACTGACGTTAGGATCTTCAAAAATATTGTGGCCACGATATTGTGGTTAATTTTTTTTTGGGATAACTTCTGAAATGTTTTAAATGGAGTTTTACGCCAGAATGTTCCCAAACGCTCTATGAACTGTCAATGTAGGTGCGAACGCACAGGAATTCAGAAACCTATACAAACGCTTTGAGAAATTAATATATAATAATAAAAAAAGAGAAAAATTGTCTTAACTGTGAACTGTAAGAAAAAATGTGACTTCGCTTCTTTTATATACCAGTATTAATCACGAAAGTGTCTTAATCAAATATACCAAGTACCTATTTTCGTAGCGAACGAGTCATCATTATTTGTTTTTTTGATGATATTTCGAGAGCATGATTAATTCATTAATTACTAAACATGTTACATTAATTTTGTAATCACGCTGACACAACGCTGTCCTCATGTCCTGGAAGGAGAGCACGTGTGGGTATTCTTAGCACGCGCGACACCCTGGGGCGGGCTACGGGTTACGTCATATCTAAGATAGCTACAAATTTTGTTTCGGGCAAGCGGGAATGCGTTTTTATTTTTGAGATGATTATTACACAATTAAATATTCCTTCTTTTGATTCTCCGCGTACGTTCTTTGAATGGTATTTACTCTTTAGCTATTGAAATTGTTTTGGAGAATAAATAATGTAGATAATATACAACAATAATAATGTTTTGCACGCTGACTTCATACCAGCAATTTTCATACGCAGGATATATTGAGATGCCATAATTCTTGACGTGTTGCAAAAATACAAATTCTATTATTATGACACGTAAAGGGTTAAGTATTATTGCAAACACCGAAAGATTGTCCCGCCTTTACCTTACTGGACTGGTATACACGATGCGACTGGAAGACGGGTTAGATACACTAAAAAACTAATAATGGCTTTGGATGGGACAACATACGCCACAAAACCTACATACAGTTCAAAGACATAAAACATACATTCATAGTCCCATAGTCGTTTCCTGTTAATTCCTTGCAGGATGAGGCAAAGTAAAATATCAAAGTACCGTTGATGTTATGTTATTTAAGAATCGATCTACAAATAACGTACGCGGTTACGCGAATCTACATACACATGTCCTTATATTCCAACGCAATTGGTTACCCTACTGACGTCTATAATTAGATTAAATGAATTGTGATCAAAAGGGAACTGGCTCGGGAAAGATTCTTCATGGTCAATAGTATTATGAGGATTGATATAATACTACATATGCAGAATAACATACATAAGATCTTGTAGACAAACGTTGGAGCTTTTAAAATCAGATAAAATAAACAATATTATGTTTCTGCTTTTGTACAAAAAGCTTAGTTCGTTAAATTTAAACCTTCATTTCACTTTGAGGACGCAATCCGCGGTTAAAAGCGTGCGCATTCATTTATCTGCAATTCTATTTTCTTTAGATCACTATGAATTGACTTCAGACAGAAATTTGAACCCAGGACTCTACGTGGGTACCTAACAGTTAAGCCATAGCCTCGTATTATAACTGGTGTTACAGAAGTAGGTCTGTAAGTATAACATACATAAGCAGCAATTGTATGTGGATGCAATATTAGATTCAAGCAGCATTTCGTAAAACGATTATTTTTAATAAAGAGAAATGTGTCGGTTTTGAAATAAGGACTCGTCTATTTTTACTTAAATCAACGGAGCATTAACCAAAACAAAGTGCGGCGGTGTCTTCATTAACGAGAGCGACGGCTTTCATAATATATTACAATCGCGTTATTTCATTGCCGCCTATTACCGCATTTATTTAGTTAGTTAACGTAATGTGTGATTTAATTTATAAGAGCGCGGGTTTTAATTTGTCATCGTTAAACTATGAGCTTGGCACATAATGCTCTAGAACAATGTCGACAATGGATACGATTTTCTATTTAAAATTGAATCTTAAATAAAACTAATGTTCCTTGCACACGTGAACATCGAAAACGTTTCAGAGTGGGATACATCGAACATTATTTGATCTATAACTTAATCTCTCTATCAAAAAATCGTATTATCATCTGGTCCAATGTGTTGCCGTGGTAACTTAAAACGGGAGGCCGTTGACCTACACGGGCACGTGACAACGCTTGCACACGCGTCCCATTTGGAACAGCGACAACTTAACAAGACACCAATTGCCGGTTACCGTCATTTTCACGGATACTATCATCGCCCTAGAAAAGCCAGGGTTGATAAGAATCGTGGTTTTCGTAAATATATTTTTAACCTGTTAATTTTTTTTTAAAAAGCCACCACTAGAAAGGATTTGCGGTAATCGTCACACGGATAGACGAGAACTGTATAAAACACTTAGAATCGGGTGATGTTGTCCGGCATTGGTCTGGATTTGTTTATGTCTGACTAGTATGAGAGGGTGTATTGGGGATTATAGGTATAATGCTAACCTCACCTGCACCCACCACCCTGAATGCCAAACAAGGAGGGTCTGGTGACCGCATGACCGCGGAATATCCGTCCGAAATAGCCGAATTGAAAATCCCAAGTACCGGCACTCAGCTCAACAACCGGCTTACCCAGCAAGGTAAGTAATGAATGGGCAAAACTTCCAAGAAATATTTACCGGTTTTTGCTGGAGTTTTCTTGGAAAGGCCTATGTTTAGCAGTTAACTAAAATACGCTAATGTAATAGTAGTATGATTGTGAATGTTATTCCGCCATATAAAAATATTCGGAATATCCCGTAAAATATCTGGTTACCTTGCTTGTACCTGTAATTGGATTCTGATCCATCGTCCTATTTCCGAAGATTAATCGTGTATCATGTCAGTATTAAGAGTAGTATCCGGAATCCTATTAAATATCGTTGGACTGAAAGAAAATAAGAAATAACGTAATTACAGTAAGTTTAATTGATCTCAACTGAATGATAGATACATTGCATCGATAAAAAGAAACGAAAGCGCTCTACAATGTTCGACACAATATAGTTACAAATATTTTGCTGCAAAACGAGAAATTCTTGTTACTAGGAGAATGTGGCGTAATTATTGTAATAAGCTCACTTCGTTGACGCAAGTTTTAGTACTAATCCAGATCACCAATTTATAAAAGGAAAACAGTGAGTTGGTTAAACTTTGAGGTTTAGAAATGGAATGGCGCAGTAATTTTATTTATAATGTGGCCAAATTAAAATCTTGTTTTATTATTCTGAAAAGCCCGATATTAGTATGTACTTTATAATTTAAGAATCATAGTTTTACTAGACCTCGAATCTGTTGTTTAAATCCTATTATAAAACTAATATATATAAAATGAAAAAATGTTTAAAAGTTTTTGCAAATATACTAACAGCCTGGTCGCCAGCGAGTTGAATTGATCGAGTTGAAATTAAAATTGTGTGAGGAATACTTAGTTGGGAATGTCCACGTGCACGTCAATTCTATAATCCGCAATCCTATTAGAAGAAACTTTGTCAATCAAGTGGTCTATGTTTATTCAATATTGTTATTTTCAATGCTATTCCAAGCTGACCTTGTGCGATATAAATTGTGTTCAAAATGTTCTTGGTTGTATTTAAAGATTGGATCTAGAAGTTTTTACTAAAACGTACTACTTTTCTCTAGTCTTTTTATTTACTCTAGTCCCTACTTTACTATCGCTTGAAATCTTGGTTGGTAGATAAGTTGAGGATCCACTTACTTCATTCAGAGGCGTTGTCTAAACCCAGATTTGATTATTAGGTCTGGCATATATGAGATGGTTATTCGATTAAGATAGAGATCTTTCTGAGATAAGACCATGGATTAACAGGGTTTGGTGTTTTACGCGTCAGAACACGGGGCATATATAATATTTGTTGTATTCAAAAGAATTATTTTTATTCTTCTATTCTAATATTCAGCCCTTCATCTATGGAGGTAGTATCGATAATTCGATGTATTTTTGTAAAAGATACTTATTGGAAACTAAAAGCGCGTAGCATTGAAGCGCAACGGTCGCGCATAGTAGTCGCCGGATGCACAGGAGCACATCGCTATGTACTTTCACACGTCATTCTTAAGGCTTAATGGAAATATAATCCACATTTGTAAGTACAAAACGTTTACAATTATAATTTCGCTGTACAAAAGAATAGCAATGTAAATAGTGGTTAATTGAAACACTTCCACAGTTCGTCATCCGTGTGACATACTTTGATTTTATAATTTTCATTACATGCTGTATTAAACCGCAATGCAGTTGCGAGTATCGGTTTATGGTATTAGAATAGTTACGCTTGTTTCATTCAAGGAGTGATCAATGTTTCTTACTCACCCGCTCTGAGTTCAATGAGTGTCATTGAGCTAGTAGCGACGAAAGAGACTATCATCACGACCACTTACCGTGGGTGTCGTAAAGGTCGACCTAACACGTATGAAAAGCTCATGGCCTCTGAGAGATGGTCCGACATATCTCAAATACACTGAACCGAAATTAACTAAACTGGTGAAGAGGAACGAACAGTGTTCTATGCGCGAGGAAATCTAGCAATCATTAATGCAAACCTTCCCAATTCTTTAGAACTATGATCAGCAAAAGACTGTTTTGAAGTTGCGTAAGGATCTTTCGATTTACAAACCGTTTAGTTTATAAATACATTTTTTGTTTATAATTTTTAACTTGCATCCTTGTGACTGATGACACCTTTTTAAAAAAGAAATACATATTCTGAATTAATCTAAATGCGATTTCAAATATTTGATTTCGTGATGAAATTTTGTTGCATACTCTGGATTAGCATGTCGTATCTGTAAACTCAACAAGTAACCGTTAAATAAGTGAAGTAGAATCAAGCCGAAGTTAAAAACTGGCCTTATGTATAAGCGATAAAGATGCAGTACTTTGTCCCGCCTTGCACTAGTTGCATAATGCAGTGTATCGCAGTTCGTCTCGTTGTCTAATATTTTGTAACTCTTACGGAGTGACCTCTTAAGCGGTTGAATTCACTTTCACTTTATTGCTAATTAGCGCAATCAGTTTAATTCATTTTAATACCATGAATTTTTACATAACCCACCTTCTTTTCTTAGCTTAATTTAGCGAAGTTATACCGATACAAATTTAATGCCATTTTCAATTCGTTCTATGATACGCCATTCGTTAAAGTATTAATGAATTTCAAAAACGTAATTTTTTTTTATTGAATGTCCAAAGTATTTAATCAGTATAAAACAATACAGAATACAAACCAATGGTTCTTCTTGCATTTTTAACTCTACCCTAAATCGCTACCTACCCCCATATATGATATCAGTTTTGATTAAGTATTATTCCAATTGGAAACAGAAAGAACACATTCTCTGCGAGAATATTCACAATATGATCTTCATCAGTGATAAATTATTATTAATCAGTATTGCCATTATTTTTATCAAACGAATAGGTGCATACCTATTGCTGTATTTTGCTTATGCTAACTAGAGGTACCTGCGTTAAGATCAGATGAATAATAGCTAAGGTTCCAATAAAATTAATACTAGCACCACCAGTACCCTTGAAAAATAAGGAAACAACTCAGAATCGTTCATTGGAATTAAATCAGTGTTTTCAAAATTTTGCAGCTTTTAGTTCAATGTATTTTTGTTTCTTTATTAGTTAAAACGATAAAATGTGTTTCTTAACGTTAGTGTGATGTATTGTAGCCGTACTCGCCGCGGAATTCAGTATTATAGGTATATAGCAAAGGCTAGCAAATTTTTAATATGATAGCTTAGTATGACAGATTTTTGTATGATTGTATCTCCTTTTTTGGTTGTAAAATTGTAATAATTATATATTTCTGCGTTTATTATATGATTTTTTTTTCAGTGTAATTTTTGGCCTATCGTCAGGATTAAATTTCTACCATTTGTTATAATGTCGCTCCTATCAAAGATATATAATATCTTACATTCAACAAACATTTTGCTAAAGCGATGAACATTTGCCAAAACGAAAGCTGGCCAAATCTGCCTCATTCTGATTATTTCCGACCCAATTGCGAAATTTCAATCTAAAACCATTTCCAATAGTTCTGTTATTTCCTATTTATCTACGCTTGACGCTACTTTGGCTGCCAATACTCACCATCGTGTGTCCGTTGCCTTTAGAATAAAAAAGTATTTCGTGTGTAGATGTAGTATCTCGATAAAGAAATAAGTATAAACCGAAAAATGTCCTACACTACAATTGAGAGGAGATACAAATATATACACAATATTAAAAATTTACATAAGGTACACCAGATACCATCCTAATAATATTACGACGAATGGTCTTCTGATTATAGTATATTTTAGATTAACTTGTACCTATTGGGCAAGAGGTTCTTTTTAAAATTGAAATTTAAGTCTGTTTATGAAAATGCAACACTTACATTCTTACTATAGCCAGTTATTATAATATATACCCAAGTAAATAACAATCTAAGAGTTGTTAAATTCGAGAAGTCATCTGTCTTAAAGTCTGTATTACAATAATTGAAATCTAGTTTATTTATCTGGAATTGCGCGCTTGATTCATAATCTTTATAATCCATAGCGTTGGATCGGAACTGCGAAAGGCGTTTTTTTTTTTAATTTATTGTATAGTCAATTAATATGTATTTTTTCTTTCACATACGCTACCTACTAATATTCTACGGGTGATAAACGGACACAGGCTGATAAGCTAGATTAAAGTTATGTAAAGATTAAAAGTAATGCAAATTTCGCATATTCATTATCTACTACTATATTATAGTTTACGACATAATACATCTGAACGCGTAAATGATTGGTGAGGAACAAAACGTTTATTAATTCAGTCTGCGCTGTTCTTTACGAATCAACTATTTTAAGCGTGGTAGAGCCTAGAGCCAAGCGGCGGCTTTAGCTGCTGCTCGAAAGGGCCGGCTCGACCGGATTGATACCACGGCCTCGCAGAATACCGGCGTGAAGTAGAGGCATCTCGTGCTTCTGCGTTTCGTTCGGTGAGTGAGGTAACCGGAGGCCCACATCCCCTCCCTATTCCTCTCCTCTTCCCTCCCATCTCCCAAATATCCTTAAAGACCGGCAACGCACCTGCAACATCTATGGTGTTGCAGATGTATGTGGGCGACGGTAAGCACTTACCATCAGGTAAACCGCTTGCTCGTTTCCCGTCTTTTCCATAAAAAAAAACTCGTATCGAACCGCGTAGCGGGTTGTTGCGATTGCGAACTTTTAACCTTTACGCTAATGATGGTCTAGACTCTAGAGCACTTCTGTCTAGATCGAAAAAAAGACTTATTTGTAATTTTTCTTAGCATGAAAAAGTTTTTGCTCAAACTCTTATAGAAATTAATATTTCACTTATGTGCACTTCTTCTTGTTCACTATGCCTTCACCGCCACAATCACCCACTCAATCACAAAAATCGAAACGTAATAATATACACAGCCAACATTAAAATTTTACTAATTTGTGACATTTTGCAAAGTAATTTCTTCGAACATCATTAAATTGATTTCCGCAATGTAACGCCTGATTGTATTAACTAGGATTTTATTTTGCTCAATTTTACTTTTTAATTCCCAACGTTTCGTTATCACGAGGATGTTTGTCGTCCTGTAAACCCAGCTACAGTTAACTTTTAAATTATTAACTTTGATCCGATCAACGCAAAAAGAACTTAAAATATCTTGAGGTCGTTCGGTGGTATTCTTGATCAAGGATATTTTATTTGTCATAGGAACCCAAACAGGTGAGTAGCACCCAGCCATCGTCTGATAGATATAATTCTGTAGTAATGTTTTATCTAATTCGATAGCTTCGTGAATCATCCTTAGCAGGAATCGGTGTTCATCTGCGAGGATTTTCGGTTTATCAAATCTGATGTTAATCAAAATAAGCACGTCGGGAATAAAAATGGAAAAACCCTTAAGCTTTAATATCCGTGAATAATAGTTATTTCAATGTGTAGTATTCTCGTAAATACAACATACAATTACTTTTTTTATAATTTAATTATTTCGAGCAGATAGAACAAGTTTAGTTGTTATTTTAGGTGATTATTAGCTAGTGAAATTTCTGTCTGACTGTCTGACAAATTGGTCTTTTCTATATAACAATAATAATCAGTTTACATATAGCATGTAGTGTCAGTTTGAAACAGTAGCTCAGTGTGAAGAACACCCCGTGTGTAATGGAGCCAAAATATATAAGTTACGGCTTCAGTGAAAGACAATATATATTTGTCGCACGCTTGGCTTCGCTTATTATCATAGCTATGGCGGCAGCGTTGCTTTTGAAGAAGCATTCACTCAATCTTTCCCTAATGACCTATTCAGATGTCGTAGTAACATCCACTTTGCTAGTTCTAATTCGGGTTGGGTACATTTTCGTTTTAAAAATGGCAAGTTATACTTACGTAATACATGAACCTGATTTAACCGTAGTTGTCTTCTTTTATTTGATGCATTGTCCGTCAAGAACATAGCATCAGGAAGGCACAGTCATAATATAAGTGGATATAGTGACATATTTAATGATTATAAAAAATAGTTTAATAGTACAAAAAACCGCCAGTGTTAAGTGGTATTTTGTGTGCACAAACACTAGAAGACTTGTTCAGATCGAGAAAGTTTTGAGTGCAGGTCACTAGGCTTAAGTTTTCACGATCCTACTTGTACATTCGCCGAACCGTCCGAGCGATGTAGTACGTGAACTAAACCAGGTCGGACGCTGGCGGGAGATTCGCGAGATGCAATTCGCCATTGTGAAACCATTGTGATGTGCATGTGACCTAAAACCTGCTTGAAATTTGTACCTAATGTAGGTAGTTGTATGTATTATTACGGAGCACTGTCGCTTGTTGTTTTTTACGACACTTGAAGAAAATCTTCTTTTTCATAAAATAAAAACCTAAAAATGATATTTGAATTTCACTTTTCATTCGTTTTCTACGAACAACAACTACAGGATCAGTATTATTAACTCATCGATCTTCCAAACAAATATTGAATATTTTTCACTTAAAAGTTACCGGATATTGTTTGATTACAAATGTTAAATTAATTCGTCGTCGCATCAATTTTTGGAGAATCGTCATCAAAGTTTTAATCCCTACTCCAGAGATTGATCTTTTCAAGAATGTGCAGGAAAACTAGTGAATGTAGTATGCTTCTTGTAAGTAGTGTAATGCTATGGGAGCAAGTTACACATTTATTTTGTGTCTAAAACAACAAAAGATTCCGTGTACTTTGAGGAACATTTGAAGAAATATCGTTTACATTTAACCTGAAATAAATGACTAATTGTTAATTTTATAAAACACGTTGGAGCGATGCCAACTCACGGTTTAGACGCAACGCGCATAATTCAGAAGCCATCCTCATAATAGGAGTCTTGCGTCATCACTTAAGTTTTTTTTTCGATCCCTACTTGTACATTCGCCGAACCGTCCGAGCGATGTAGTACGTGAACTAAACCAGGTCGGACGCTGGCGGGAGATTCGCGAGATGCAATTCGCCATTGTGAAACCATTGTGATGTGCATGTGACCTAAAACCTGCTTGAAATTTGTACCTAATGTAGGTAGTTGGTATGTATTATTACGGAGCACTGTCGCTTGTTGTTTTTTACGACACTTGAAGAAAATCTTCTTTTTCATAAAATAAAAACCTAAAAATGATATTTGAATTTCACTTTTCATTCGTTTTCTACGAACAACAACTACAGGATCAGTATTATTAACTCATCGATCTTCCAAACAAATATTGAATATTTTTCACTTAAAAGTTACCGGATATTGTTTGATTACAAATGTTAAATTAATTCGTCGTCGCATCAATTTTTTTGGAGAATCGTCATCAAAGTTTTAATCCCCTACTCCGGAGATTGATCTTTTCAAGAATGTGCAGGAAAACTAGTGAATGTAGTATGCTTCTTGTAAGTAGTGTAATGCTATGGGAGCAAGTTACACATTTATTTTGTGTCTAAAACAACAAAAGATTCCGTGTACTTTGAGGAACATTTGAAGAAATATCGTTTACATTTAACCTGAAATAAATGACTAATTGTTAATTTTATAAAACACGTTGGAGCGATGCCAACTCAGGGTTTAGACGCAACGCGCATAATTCAGAAGCCATCCTCATAATAGGAGTCTTGCGTCATCACTTAAGTTTTTTTTAAGAAATTAAGGGCGATAAATGGTAAATACAGTCTATCTTAAATCAAGTGATCAATTTGGTCCAAAAGCACTTTGTGTGTGTACAAATGTACTTCAAACATCCTCGATGTACATAAATTGTTATTAATTCTCCGTTTTCACCTACGCAGACTATGATGGAATGCCTCTTTACCAGTAAATTTTAATTTTAATTTTAGCGTGACACTAAAAGTACGGTTTACGGTGTTGGTGGAACGAGGTACATATTAAAGTCTTTTGCGTCATGACCGGAGTTGTAACATTGCTCGTTCCTTGTGATATTGGTCTTGGTCCAAAACTTTCTAGCGATCCCAATATTTGTATTTGCTTCTTATCCAATAAAATGCACACACGGTAGTGATACTGCCTACTGAGTTTTAGGTCATAGGCTTCAATAAACTATATATAGATTATACGTTATATATTTGTGTTAATGAAACTTAATCAAACCATTCCTGTTTAAAATATACCATTGTATGAAATCTTGTATTTAATTGACGAATGATTTGTTTAGTTAGTGGTATGTTATTCAGCGAGTAACAGTTTCTACATGTCTCTTGATGATTTAAAATAATAATCCTAAAATAGCGAAAAAATAATAAATAGCATTAAGGAATCTACCATTCGTTCGATGGCGGTCTAGTTATGCCATCGGTCCCAAAATTCTCTCTTTATGTAAGAGGCCTTTGTTCACCAGTTGAATTTTTACGGGTTGTTAAAGATTAACAAGTAGAAGTAAACAAGTAAGAAGATTCAGGAATATATGTATTATGGACTTCCGTAATGTGTAAAGGAAAACTAAAAATAATGTGTAATGTGGGTATGACCGTGTGGCGTCGGAGTAAGAACTTCCCCCCACTATCTTCCCGCGGGTGTCGTAAGAGGCGACTTAGGGCAAAGCCTTGAAATCCGCAAAGGCTACAAAAAGATGGCGTGATAACCATCTCAAAATCACCAGACCAAAATTAAGCAGGCCGGCGACGGACAGCAATGTCTAAGATGCGAAGTGTCTGGTACTGCGATCGCCAATCTGTTTACCGAGCGTGGCGATTATGTTAAATCCTCTTTATGGGAGAGGCCTATCTCTTGCAGTTTACTGTCAGTGAGGTAGGATAATATGTATTGAGTTTCAATAGCAGAAGCGTTATCTTGAAGAATAACACAAACTTTTGTACGACTTTTTTTATTTTTATGGAAAAGACGGCAAACGAGCAAGCGGTTCACCTGATGGAAGTGATTACCGTCGCCCACATACATTTGAAACACCATAGATGCTGCAGGTGCGTTGCCGGTCTTTAAGGATATTTGGGAAATGGGAGCGAAGAGGAGAGGAATATGAAGGGGATGTGGGCCTCCGGTTACCTCACTCACCGAACGAAACGCAGAAGCACAAGATGCCTCTACTTCACGCCGGTATTCTGCGAGGCCGTGGTATCAATCCGGTGGAGCCGGCCCATTCAAACAGCAGTTAAAGCCGCCGCTTGGCTCTACCACGCTTAAAACTACGGGGGACTACGATCACCATGGCACGTCTTTGGGTATTATTGATTAAAATTAATCTTGCGAATTACCTTATGCCAATATAGTAACATGTTTATTACAAGTTTAGTACATAATAAGAAAAAATACATTAAGAATGTTCTGTTTAAGTATTGACGTTATCGTGAGACGTGTTTAGGATTAACAATGGTTTGAACTGCCTTCTATGTACTAATGTTAAGTTTAAGTGAACGATTACCGGTGTTTTGTTAGAAATCGTCCGCATCCGTCCGAAGAAACTGTTCAAACCGAAAATAACTTTTGCTGTACGGTCTTTCAGATTTATATATTTTCGTTTTCGTTTGAGACTATTCACGTACCTACATGATAAAAACTAGTTTCATAAATTACAAATACATTAATTATCAGTAATTCTATAAAAAGCAAAATTTACGTCTGATTTTCTGTTTTATTTAATTATATGAATCGAGTTACAGAATGTGTAAGTCATTCAACATCGGTACAGTTTTTTCTTATAAATAAATTATAACACAAGCTAAAAAGAAAAACTAGCTTACTAGGTTCCGTACGGAGCTCTATTACCAAGCCTTCGACGTCTGTCCGTCCGTCTGTCGCACCTTTAAAAGGCTGTACCTTTTGAACCGTAATAGGTAGCTGCTTGAAAGTTTCCCAGAATATGTGTTACTACGGCGGATATAATAAAAAGAACAAAAAGAAAGAAGGGAGGGTCTCCATATAAGAAGCGATAATACAAGCGACAAAATTGATGTGGTTATAGTGTAAACTCTAAAGTAAAACAACAAATAATAAAAACCAACGAGTGTAGGTCGAACTCGCGCTAAGAATCTCGAATTGAATGAAAGAAACTAAGAAACCATTTTTTCGGTAAATACACGACATATACCAATCGTGTGGTAGCACAACCGTCGGCGAACGAGTCTAACTCGTGGCTGACCGAGTTTTTTTTAATGTTGACGTGTAAAGTGATCTTGCAACTTCATGTGATAGTTAGCAAAATCGATATTTTTATGAGAGAGTGCATCACATAATAGTTACATCTATATTTAATAAAAAAGGGCTTTATAATCAAGACGGTTTGGTCACGTCATAACCATCGGAGCGCAAAACTAAGGTCTCACATCGAGGCGTCTATGACTCAGCTGGAGTCATTCTCCGACCGTCTACTATAAAGTGTCGTTTTTTGTCGAACGCTTGAATGGCCACACCATTGTACTGTTTTTTGTTTCGTTATAATCGTATAATGTGAGTATAATTGCAAGTTCAGTACCAGTAATTGTGGTATTATTGTCAGTCACGAAGGACAAATGTTTTAGACTCAATCAACCACAACCCGGTACGGAAGCGATTTTTTTTATTCCTTATTCACCATTTCATGCATCGTATCACATATCCTGTATTAAATTACTGTAATGTACTGTATGAGCACTCTGCAAAACTAAGTGTTATTTTTAACAATAACTTCTTTTAATAGAAACAAGCTCTATTCACGAGTATGCGCCGCTTCCTTGCTTTGCTCAAGTGATAATCATTTATTTCTAAAATGCACTAAGTTATATTTGTTTTTTTGAATCGAAGCCAGTCTTAATCAGGTAACTCAAATTATTTATAATACTACAATGAGACTTGAAACACTAACGATGTGTATTTAGTTCTGTGAGAATGTTATTTTTATTATGATTTACTTGTTATTTTTATTTATGATAATCATAATACGTACGCTTTCAATTAAAGATATACTGTACAAAGATATTACGCACATTAAAACGTTAAAAATATTTTGTATAATATTAGCTCTCACGACCGTGTATCCACCCAATAATGTTGTGGCCAAATATCTAGACATATTTAGTCGTTTCAACACTCTTTTCACCAGAGTTTAATTGAGACGACATGACAAGTGGTGAGCCTGTCTCCGTCTTAATGTCCGAGCCAGCGATACAGATCGTACGTAAGTTTCGAAAAAGTAATTGATACTAGTCTGGGGATTGAACGCGTGTCCCCTCATTCGGCAGATCCATTCAGGAAACAGAAACGGGTTTATACTTTTTTTATGCGTACGTTTGTAAGCAATATGTACGTATTGTACGTTTGCCAGTATCTTAGCTTTTGAACGCGATTTTCTTCCAGGTGATGAATTTTACTGAGATTAGATTAGCTACTTAGGTGCATTTTATCATCAGAAAGAAGCGTGAGCTGCTGCAGCGATTAAGGAAGAAAGCGAGGTAGTACCGTGGTAGATGAAAACCGGTTGGCTTTGGGTTCTTAAAAATACTAGAACTAGCAGTAGGTTATCGTCATGACCATAATGACCGTAAATGTGTATCCGCCTCTGCTGCTAAAGAGGAAAGGATGGGGTTGGGATGCTTACTTGGTACCATCGTAATTGGAAATTCATCGAAAGTATATATACTACGTTTTCAACCTATGACGTCATTCGTTTACGAGTAATCATTCAACAAACAAGTCGATCCAGAAGAAAACTGTAATAATGTATCAAATTGAACATGACAGTACTTTGAGGATCCTGTATGATAATCTTGGCATAACAAAAGTTAGTGCAAGATGGATGCCGATTATTCTCATGCCGCATTAAAAACAACAGCGAATTGACGAAATACGAGGAACGAGGAAAATTACCCAAAGGTGGGTAATTGCTTTTGTAAGATATCGCGCCGCTTCTCAAGAGTAAATTTGCTATTGATGCTTTCCAAAAATACAGGTTCGAACCGCTTGTTCATATACCCTACAGTCACGATTTTGACCCTAGCGATTTTTATTCGTTTACAAACTTTGAAAAATACTAAAGGTATTAGGTACGACGCTGGAAGACAAGGAGGCTATTTGGCTTTTTGAGGGTAGAGAGAAGATAAATTGTTTGAATTGAAGGGTTTGAAAACTTATTATCGCTATCTGCTAAATGTATTGAGGGTACTAAATTATATTGAAAAGAAAAAAATTGTTTAATTTTTGGACATCGTTTTAAATTATGAATTTTATGGACTGTAGGCATGGTTGTATTTCTTGTAAAAATGTCAAAACAAATCGTTACCTAAATAACAGGAAATTACAATTTTTTACCGTAGCTGAGTCCATTATTTTCGATTTCCCGTGCCAAAATCTGCTCGAACTCGTAGAAATAAATTTGTTTAAGAATATCCAGTACATATTGTAATTCGTAATAGACGTGCCTTCTAACGTATAATATGCAGTACAAGTTTAGTATAATTATTTTGGCATGTTGTTCAAATGAAGTGCGTTGTGTAATTCTATTCCATTGGTTCATGTTTCATTAATGTTATACAAGTTATATTTGTAGTCCCATTTTATGAAATCTACAACATGTTAAAAGCAATTTTACGCCCACAGCTTTACGTAATTAGGTTTTTTCTGTCTTGTATTCTGTGCAATAAGCAGTGCCTATTTCAGCTAGTCAACACTCGGACCTGACTACCAGTCACCTGTAGACTTCATTTGTGTAAACGATAGTAACGTCATAAAAGTGATAATGGGAGAACCAGATTTTCTGTTATTTACTGTAATGCTCTGTTTTTTATGTAAGATTATTGGAACGATTTGAGATATGGCTGTGCCTTATTTGATTGGATCAGTGGGCAGCCTGTCTTTTGAGGCGTAGATTTCATTGCGTACCGTTTGTGACTGTAGGGTTGGTGTACTTCCTCAACAAGGTAATAATAAATTTTAGGTCTGGCAGACCCGCTCATATGTAAATGTAATTGATCCGCAGAGAACGCTCACACCCAAACTGTATTCTGAGTCATCTCCGACCTTTCCTGAGTCTAAATTCGCAATGCCAACGACCTGCCGTAGATCTTATGTCCATATATCTATAGATATACAACTTAAATGTTTGTCTGTGATTTCGAAATAACTGCTTTTGTATTTGTTCATAAGTATAGTATATTTGCACGATACCAACTCAAAAAACCGTTTTTTTTTTCTTTCAAATATTAGTCTTTTTGTCCTGGCTAATCTTGAAAACGACTGAACCGATTTGAAAGGAGTAACTAATGTTACTTTTTATCTGGGAAATGTACCTGAGTACCTTCGCGAAAATTTTAAAACATTTAAAATCAGGTTCAAAATCTTCGAAACTATGCCACTGCCACTAACGATAACTAACATTTTAGTGGAACTTTCATACGTTTGTGAAGACATACCTGCCCTCGCGAGGGCAAGGATGTGCTATGTCAGGCTTGCACTCACTGAAACTTCAGAGTCTTCTGCCTTTGCTGCATATCGGCAGGGTAACTGGAACACTAACGCACATATCCGCAGCTCACCAGCACCGGTCGACCATCGCGACCACCGCTTCTCGTAATAGAAATCATCTTCTCCCCACTACCAAGGCGCATCGAAACATGGCCCGCCTTTTTAAAACGCTTCCAATCCTACGTCGGCAACAGCCCCCTCCATGTTTGCCTTCCGACGGTCATAGGAGTTAGGAAATTGAGTATTTGGAAAAACTGGCCCTCCTTGCTCCCTGCGTCGAAACTGATCCTTAGCTCCACCGCTGAGCTCACACTAATCACAGGTATTATCACTAATCACAGGTATTATATGTCTAACTTATTTGGAATAACGTCACACACAGACATTTATATGATTTAATTATAATATGTGACATTGTTTACACTATAAGTTTATGAATTTCTTATTTGGTTTATCATGAGAATGTTTTACATGTATACGTGCAATACTACATTTTATCTATCTTTAGAAGTAAAGAATTTTTAGTCGGAAAACGGTCAAGGTTTTCTTGAGATTTTAATCGAATGGTAATTACCTGGTTAATTAATATTGACCTGTTGTAATACTGTAGTGTATTGTGAAACTATCAAATCAACATTTTTTTTGAATATTGATTAACAACTAAAATAAAGCATTAAAAAAAATTTACCTACAACATCAATATCTGGGTATGCCTGTGTGGTGACCAGATACATTTGATGTGACCCAGAAGTGACGACGGTGGGGTTAACGATTATTGAAAACTCAAAATATTAACAAGAGAGATGTCCGTTCTTCATCTAAAATTTAATAAGTTCTTTAATATACATCAAATTATTGTTTTAGAATTTGGTAAAGAGACTTAAGCATAATCTTTCACTTGATGTTGGGTAAGATCCCAATGCCTGCCAATAACAGATGCCGTGAAATTCCGAACTTATTAAGTCCCGTGTAGAACTGCGGTAGTACCTAGTCACTCTGTGCACAAGCAGATTCGTGTGTAGAAATTATGTATAATATTTATATATAAAGCCTTAAATTAGATGACGGATTAACCTACTCAAAAATAGTCACGACTGAATACAAATGACGCGCAATAGTATCTGTAGGAGGAGATACCTGGTCCCTTATTTGATATTCCACAAATTTGCCCAGAAAAAGAGTATTAAAGATAAATTAGAGCGATCGTTAAGTTTTCTATAATAACTCCATTGACTTACTAACTAGTCATTTAGACCTATGTATCCTGCTTATCAATATAAAGTTAAAATTGAAAGTTTGTATAAAAAAGCCCTGAGATATAAACGCTCTTAACAGACTGTCGAAGTGAAAGTGTTAAAAACAAAATTACAAAAGTTCAAAATTAATAAAAAAAATCTACGGAGATTATCGTTGAAGATCTGTTATTAGTATACTATTATGACGATTATCCGCAACATAACGCAATGTACGATGCTTATCGGAATGAAACCCTAGAAATAATCAAACCTGAACGTAGCCGGACAATTTCAATCCCATTGTCGGATTCGCACGGTTGATTTGATTAGCAGTTGAGCTAATACTGGGGTAACGTTACATTTAAAAAAAAATACTTTGGGGTTAGTTGTCTCTTCATCTATTATACTGCGTTTGTCGTTTACACGTAGCCCACGTTATAAATTAATCTTATTTTTTAACGAAGAACTCTTGAAACCTTTATATAAAGGAAACATTTTATATAAAGGAATCATTAAGAATCCTATTTTATTGCGTCTAATAGGACTTACGCAAATTCTCCGTTTCTCAAATATTTATAATATTTCCTATCGTTGTTTTCATATATCCAATTTTATAACAAATCGTTTTGAAATTGATTTTGATATAAATAGTTACAAGAATCATGAGCCTGGATTAAATTGGAGAGGCATAGCTTCGTGTCGGTTGATAATGGAATGGGATTGAGGAACCGAGAAGTGAAATCAATTTGAACAATTTATGCTAAAAAAGACTATTAGTTAATGTTCAATTTGTTTGCATCGAAGCACTAGCAAAAGCATAGTATAAATTTCTTTAAAGGATTGCCGATGAGTTGATGTTGTTATTATATATATAATAATATATTTCTTTATTTTTTTCTTTGTTATATAGTAAAATCTGTCTGACTGTTGTGATTGACATCGAAATAATTGACCCCAATACGCCCAAAACCAAATAGTACGACCTTAAAACTCAGCGAAACAGGATTTGCTAAATTGTTAGAAGGCGTCCCTTACAAGAAGTCGCCAAGTTTGTTCGGTAAATGTTAATTGTTTGGATGTTATAATAACGCGTATAATTCCTCTAACAATGAGCATTATTTTTTTACAAAATCATAATTTTTAAAGTATATTAATTGGTGAATGTTTTGAAGCTTCAGCGTACAGGTCGAAGTTTAGTTTATTTTTCGCGTCCGTATGGATTACATTACTTAGAAAAATTTTATACACTAATGTGTATGATAAATCTTAATCTTTTATCAACGCTTCGTCAGACTTACTGGACTTAGTACAGTATAAGAGAACTAATTTGTATATGAACCTGTAAATATCCCGCTGTTGGGAACAGGTCTGCAACTAAGTTACAAGTTGTGCTATTATAACAAAATCATTGATATTGTAAGTGAAACGAATCTTTAAACTATCTGACCGTGGTATAGGGAACAATAGACTGCATTGTAACAAGCTCACAATACATCGCCTTGGCCTTTCATGTGATAATAAAATGAAGAAGTATATAGTTAATACAAAGAAGAACATATTAAAAAGAAAAAGTACATAGTTACAAATTATATACCCTAAAACGTAGAAGCTATATTATATTGGGTTAAATCAGTGATTGTATGTCATACAGTATATACACCAATAAAAAAAAACACTGCGCACTAGCCCTAAATTTCTTACAGAATTAAAGTCGGAACTAAGTCCACTAAATACAATAACAATTGTTTTTAGGCGGCGGAAAAATTTCGTGCAAAATTGATGTTTGTTAATCTGCGCTTGAAAAGCATAGCGATCTTTTGTTATATATAGAGGGTATTCTAGGTCGGCATTCTTGTGTAGTGCCTGTGAAGACACTCCCCCTTTCTAGCCTATACTTGTGGTACGCCTCTATTTTTAAGAAAATACATCTGATTTTCCGCCATCAACGAGAACATTGATCATCTGATTGCATCTGATTCCCCTTAAAACATTACGCACTCAAAAGTTAGTTTTGTACCCGTTTATAGACTATCGGGTCTTCAAGTTGGTACATTAGTATGTACACTGTGCCAAAGACCCGATATAAAACCAAATCAAGTGCGTGTGTGTCTAATATGAAGGTAATGAGTGCTGCCAATGTGAAATGTTCAAACTGCAATTTCCTATTTTGAAACGATTTGTTCAGGTCCGACACAGCAATCGCAGTCAGGGTCAGTTAATTGAATTTTGATTTCTCTTTTCAATTGTCCCAGGCTGTGCCACTAAGCAAAGGTCGCTGTACACCGGACGACCTACCAAATCTGAATGAGGCGTGCTTAGAGTACCAAATGAATGGCTCTATCTTTTTGTATGCGTGAGAGGAGACGACTTCACCCGTAAAGCGACGGTGCTTTACCAGCGGCCATGAAATGACTGACATGTGTTCTTAGGGTTTCCATTTTATTTACATTTTGTTTCTTGTTAAAAGCTAATTTACCCGTTCCGCCAAGAAGGTCGTACGCTTAAATAAAATGATTATAAAAAAGTTTTAAACTATTAACTGCTATTGTAGATTTTTTGTGTTCAAAGACCTAACTTACAACACTCTACATTAAAAATTTCATTCGCGGGACTTTTCGTTTTCTTTTTAAATGTTATTTTCGTCATTAGTACAAATTAATGTGTAAATACTATGTTTATATAAACTTATGTGAAGTAAAAAAACCCCAGAAACCACTTTAGAGATGATATTATTACAATTTCAAAAATGAATAGAATTTTATTTATATTATTAAATATTTGTTTATTGCTGAAGACGTAAACGAAAATTCAGTTATTATCTAAACTTAATTTTGAAGTTATTTCATCTATTTTGTTAAAGCTATATTGTAAAGAAGTGACAACCCTGCGAGAGATATAGATAAACATTTATTTTGGGTACATGTCCTTCCTTTTTTGTGCCAAGCATCTGTCTCAAAATGCCAAAAATTGACTTCACAATTGTTGCCCCGATTTAAAGTTTACAAACACAAGGAAAATTTTTAAGAATATGGCCCCAGCCTTAATAGAAATAGCGTTGGCACTTGGTTCAGTCCTAATCATCTAACATTGAGTTGATTTATATTAAAATTTCATGTGGAGTATTAGTAATATAAAAACAAATCGTTTCCTCTTTACAAAGAATGCTATAAAGACAAGCCGACGGTAAAATGCTTAACATTAAACGGTGTAAATCAAATGGTTTAGGAGGCAGTGAAATGTTTAGATCAAAGAGTTCAAGAGATGTATCCCGCGACGAAGCGGATTGTGTGCAATACGGCATGTTACTTTGTTATGATCATGGGGGCAAACGAGCAATCGGCTCACCTGATTATAAGTGATTGATGGTGAGCAACACCAGAGGAGCTACAAGTGCGTTGCCGACCTTTAAGGATATTTAGGGAGAGTTAAGGGGAGTGTCTGCGGTTACCTCAGTCACCGAACGAAACGCAGAAGCACAAGGTGCCTCTTATTTACGCCGGTATTCTGCAACACGACCTTGCACTAATCCGGTCGAGCCGGCCCATTCGAGCAGCAGCAAAAACCGCCGCTTGGCTCTACCACGGACGAAGCCTTGGCGGGTTTATACTTTGGTATGTGCATAACGAATATGTATTATTCGGTGTACACCATTAACTCTCCCCATGGTCAAAGTCACAAAAGAGTCAACAAACAACGTGAAGTTATTTGAAATGGTGAGAATGTTCTTTTACTTAACAAACGGGGTGGTGTCAACGGGCATTATAATCAGGTGATTCACATGTACGGTTGTTCACGGCCTCATATTGGTAGAATACAAAGTCTGTTTATAGTTGGAGATGTAGATATTGTGTGAGGTGAAATGTAATAATTTAAAAATATAATAATTATGTGAACTGTTTTGTAGAAGAAATGGAACAAACTTGTACATATGAATTTCAAAATTTCGAAGTGTTTCATCAAAATGTTAACATGTATTTATTTTTTAGAGTTAAGGATGTCGATGGAGATATTTTGTTATATTATGTCAACTTGTCCGACATCTAAAATGCACATTTTTTGTACATTTAATAATTAAACTAATTCTCGAACTCTAACTACATAAGTACGTCATACCTATTCAATTCAGGCCCACAAATAAC
Source organism: Bhutanitis thaidina (assembly GCA_029286595.1). Classification (NCBI taxonomy): domain Eukaryota; kingdom Metazoa; phylum Arthropoda; class Insecta; order Lepidoptera; family Papilionidae; genus Bhutanitis; species Bhutanitis thaidina. The sequence continues at coordinate 4,829,387 of JAGSMS010000022.1, forward strand.
ATCTGTATTTTACTTTTAAGATAATACGAAGAAGGATTAATATTCCCAGAAGACAAAGACTATTTTAGTTTTTAGTGACAGAGCAAAAAAACAACAACTAATACGTTAGCCTACTCTAAGTAATCATTTAAGTACTTAAATGAGTCAACTTACCTGCCCCCTGAACCGTGCGTTCCAAATTAGAATTCGGAACCAATATTTGGAATGGAACAAAACTAATTGTTTTCCGGACCTCATGTCTATAGACTGACCTGACTCTTCCTCTCATCCCTTCATCGGAAACATTAAATCGACTATTGTGTGGCTGACTTCTTCTGAATTAACCAGTTGATCGAAATCGCCTAAGAAGACATCTCTTTTAAATATATTCTTATTAAATAAAGTTTTAAATAAGTTCAAATTAGTAATATTGAAATTCAAAATTCGACGAGAGTTATGGCAAAGAAAGTAAATATCCAGAACCTTTTCTTTCATTTTGAGAGTAAGTCTGATGGAAATAACGTTACATTATAATGTACAGACGACTTATTGAAGTGGGAAAGAGGAAAAAAACAAATGTAATAATTTTACCTATATAACATTAATATTAGGAAGAAATGAACTCTAGTAGAGCCCCGTCGCAGTATAGAGTATTATCTACTACTACTGACTATTACACAATGAGTCAAAGTGACCGTGGAAGGATTACTCCATGCCACGTTCTCAGACAACACAGTATAGCGTAAAAGTGTCTGTGGAGTGGTTATACTTACTTGACAGATAGAATAATCTTTGTGTGCGTGTGCTCACGTTAATGATAACTGCAACATACATTATGTTATCCTGAACTCCCGCAATGCGGGCTTCAACGACCTAAAAAAAGGCTGCCTGAAAGGACACCTGCTTGTGTAATGCGATCTGTGGTGCACACGGCTCGGAGTTAACACACCGCTCCATGCTTATTCCGCAGCTGCCCAAAGACATTATAATTTGTTTATGTAGAATAGCCAGGCGTCTTTGAATGTCGGGATCCGGTCGTTAATCTGAAATAAATTATTGCCGTGTATATTTATTAAAAAATGTTACATATCGATCATGCATAACCTAATTTCGCTGATATCACGAAATCTGTATCACTCATCCAACTATATTTTTACTGTAGTAATTTCCTAGTGTTGGAATTCGTCTAATAGTAAAACCACCCATTTAAATAGGTTATATTATGTATATTATACGTATATTTTATATATTATTTAAATATATTTTTGCTGTCTTTCAAGTACATTCATGTTATAGATTTAAAAGTTATGTCTTATCACCAAGTTGTCTTTCATTAGTCATTTCGAACGATATAGCTAACTTTATTTTAATTAAGCACTCGTTAAGAATGTAGATGTAATTAGACATGCGCGTCATCCAGCCAGTCTTGGCGCGAACAAGGGCCCTGGAAGTGCATGACGTCACCAGGACGCCTGCACTGACCTTCGCGATTCCGCTCACATGGAACCGCACAACCGGTCCGGGCACTCTGTCATGATAGACGCGTCTCTCTTAGCGTTCCCAGAACTAGTAGTCTTTTAAATGCAATGAAAACATTCTCATTATGGACTTCCATCTTGTAACTCTTTCTCTTTGTTGTCTTGTTTGTTAGTGTTTCGGGTAAGATTGTGTTGTGTTCGTCCCGTGTCTCTGTCACTGCATTTGACCCTTTCTCCGATTGTACTTGTCGCATAAGCGTTACATCGGATACGCGAAGACGACTGAGTTCCTCTGTGTTTGCGTGCCGATATGTATATCCTGTGCAGTTGACAACTGCCTTAACTACTTCAGAAGTTTTTGCTGTGGTTGAATTCGGCCAGGCGTCATCAATTGCATATGGTTGTTAAATAAACCGGTTCATTATTTAATATTATTTTGCACCTGCTTCTTTATATTTCCTATCTCGTGCTTCTCAAAGCGTATTGATGCTACGTGCTTCAATGGAAAAGCGGTGTTGCTCTATTCACCTTCAAATGAGACATAAAATTGGGAGTGGCTGTTAAGATGAATTCTTTATTGACGTTTATTGAAATTTGTAGTGGTTTTGCATATTTTACTTCTATAGGGAAATCTGTTCAATCTATCAGGTATGAAGTAACGTTTAGGGCCGACGTTATGTATTTTTGTTTGTATTTAATATTACTAGTCTTTGTATTTTCAATTATTTTCAGGTTCATAGTGCCTTACTTAAAGTGTAAGAATTTGGAGAACTTCCCACAAACTTAAATGATAATGTGTTAAGTCAAACTGCAATATTGTGTGTTACGTGTTAACGTTAAAATGAACACATTAAAAATTATTCTGTCTGTTTATTTATCAAATCAATCTAATTCTCAGAAAAAATCGATATATCGATAATTGTCATTTTGTTTTACCGTATTTTTAATACGAAAAAACGACCCAATTTTTATTCCTAGACTAAGCTTGCAAAGCTCCGTCATGGTTGACAGACATGTAGAAATGTAATTGTAGTAAAAACAAGTCCTTTATTTTAAACATTAAATAGATGGTAAATTTTTAACATCTTTGCATGTCGAAGAGCTATTTACGTACAAATTGGCACAGTTTGATGCTTTTAACGTTTTGAATGTCTAGAGTTGTTGTACTCTGTACCCTGAGAGCTTACATCCTTTAGTTTAATCTTTGGTTGTGATGTTGTAATAGATGAAAATCAATATCATTTGAATTTCCAATTTATATCTTACTTTACGTACTCGTAGCTTTCATATTTAATTAATGTAATACTTGTAAAAAAATACATGAGGCCCCTGTCGTTCGCTAAAAAAATAAAACAAAATGATTTTCTGTAACATTCGTTCATCGTATACTTCACAGTTTTGTAACTAAAAGTATGGTATCACTATTCCAATCCAAACAACTCGTTAATTGCGTCGGCACGCGCGGCCCATGTAAGTGCTGGTTTGATGACGTCTCACCGTGGATTTTTTTATTTTGGATCTTACCGTGCTTAACCAAAATCTAAATTAAAATTACGTGTCACATATATTTCGGTATGATTTTATAGGGGTTTCCCTAGGTGTTATTTATTTACATGGTTTCGTTCATCCAAGACATGGTTACCAATACACGAAACCATTTCTTGGATGTGAAAAATTACACAATATGATTTTATGGAAGAATGATTATTGTTACTTTTACCATTGATATTTAATTAATTTGTAATTAAATATATGATGATGAAATCATACAAAGAATGTTTGCCTTTAGTTCTTCGATGTCCGGGATATTGCGGACTCCCCAGGAACCTTCACTGGTCTAGTAGGCCCCAGGATATCTTTTGCGTTGCCTCAAAAGTATGTCTCATCTTTGAGTGCACCTGTATAACAGAATCGGTTCTGAAGTATCTACACTAGTACTTCGTGGAGCTCTGCGCTGCACCAGAGGGGGTTCTGGATGCGATTTCTTCTTCCCGAAAACCTGTATTGGTTATAGTGTCCCCCAAATATTTAAATTTATTTAAACCACGTCTCCCGTGTCTCGGTCTTTCCGCTTAACTCGAGAATTTTGTATGGCTTCATGTGGATTTAAGTTGAATTGAGTATCAGTGTTGCGGGAAGTCGATGGATGCAGGTGGCTCAGGACCGAGCTTCGTGGCAATCTTTGGGGGAGGCCTATGTTCAGCAGTGGACTTCTGATAGGCTGAAATGATGATGAGTATCATTTTAAATAATAATAATTAAATGAAAATGTAGATTTTGAATTTTAAAAGTATTTTCTTGTCGTTTCTTCTATTTGCATAATTGATAACTCGTAGTCTGGTTAATTTGACGTGAGGAACATCACTATTCGTGTCCTACCACCAAAGTATAAATGAATAAAGTATGGAACTGTCTCGAATAAATTTTACCTTAGACATTTTACCATCACAAAATACGGAACTAGATGGGCGTGATTTCAAGGACAGCTGCCTCTGACTAGTGATTCATCAGGATACACCACGACCAAACTTACCTTGACATACCGACTTAAAACTGGTTATTCTCGCTTAAAATTACAAATACAATTTTATATGTTTTATCTTTTTCGAAAATGTGGAAACCTGTATTGGAAAAAATTAATTTAGACAGAACCTTAGTGATAATTATACAGGTATCTGTTACAAGAGAAAGTGAGCATCGTGCGGCTGTACCGTGTTTTTAATATTACTTTTAATAATTGTTAAACTGGCTTTCGCCGTTTCTTCACTGATAGGATGTAATTAATTGATAGGTATTAAAATGTAGTTAAACTCGACTCGTCGTTGTTTATGAAGCATCAATGTGTCGGATGTAAAAATATGCATCGGAATGGATATACAGGGAAATAAAATTGGATCCATGTATTCTTTAAGAATCAGGCCGTGAGACATCATTATAAAATAAGAATAATTTAATGTTCATTCATAGGTTACGATATAAATGGTTACAAAGTCTACAATAAATTCAGTTACTATAAAAAAGATGAGCTTGTTCTGACCCTCTGTCCTAAACAAACCTACTAAAGAATCCAAACCTGTCTAAAGATTAGTAAATACATTACTATTTCCTTTCTGTTTCTTGGTTTCCTAACAAAGTTTTAGGGAGTTGTAGTAAAATAGAAATTCTGATACGATGAACATCTCGATTTAGTGTCTTACCTTCCGACATTATTTTCCGTGATGTAACATTTTGCTATTACACAGACAGAGACAATGTTTGTATCGTTACAACGAATAGTGATTTGCTTAATAGAAGCGTGTTATCGTTCGGATGTGTGAGTTGTCACAACGTTACGTAGGTTGTCTGCATATGTACGAGTATATTGAAAGTTTCGACAATTACAATTTCGCTTTGACGCTGCATATTTGCGTACATTTTTTAGCTTGTATTCCCACGTCAGACTAAAAGTATATTTTTTAAACATCGAAGTGATAAACCACCCGATATGTGCCTACTGCCCTTCATTATTTTCTGGCTCTCTATATCTTTCAAACAGACACACAACAGTAATAAACACTGCTGATTGGCCTAAGAAATGGGTAAAAAGGTGGTACCCACCCAGACGACTCGTAGGCAGAGAAGGAGATTACCACCTAGTACCCCCAGAGGACTAAGATGGAATGCCTCACAGCCTGTAAATTATACTTGAACCAGAATGAAACAGTGCTGATTATAGGCAGAAACAAGTAAGAGGGTGGTATCTACCCAGGAGTTACCTAGGCAGACAAGGTCTCCTACCAGCAAATAGATCCCTGCTGATCATGTCTCTCCCGATGGGAATATTGGGGAGAACACGTATGTCAAGCGGGTTGGCGATCGCAAAGCGCACATTGAAATGGAATCTGCGAGATCGGTAAGGTTCTATTCAACTCTTACGACACCCACTGGAAAAAGGGGAGGCAAGTTTTCTTACTACGTAACCATATGACGGTTTTTTTTCTGTTCTTCTTTATCAGACTATTCAAGTTCACGACTGATTATAGGTCTCTCCTTAAAAGCACCATCAAGAGCCAGGATGTATTTATTGTAAGGTTTACTTTATAGCTTATATAAACATTCAAGCCTGTCACCCAGAGGGGTTGCCAGAGATTGCGAATTTCCATTTGTCACGATCTAATCACACCTCGCGTCTTTTACGCCAATTCTATCTACACATATGCACCGGTTGGTTATGGGATATTTGGCCCTTCAGTGTATAGATAATTTAGTCGATGTTGGGCGTCCCTTGCTGATTATGTCACTTCTGCAGCATAAATTTAGTTCGTCATTCATTCCTTTACGCAGTATTGAACCTATTTTAAAAGGCGATGTTGCTTTTTAAAATAACTTCTATACAGCGCGAAAATCAAGAAAGCTTTCGAAAGTCTATGATTTATTTTGGTAATTAACTAACTCGGCATTCGGACTTTGACAGTGTGTATTGTATAAGTTACCAGAATCGAAAAATGTGTGATCCTGTGCGCAAGACGCATTATTAACACGAATTGTCAATTATAAAAAGTATGCACGTGTGCCACCTACTGTGTGTAATTGTTATCAATTTTGTAATATTTTAGTCTATCTAACTTCTTATGTGTCTAATAATATACTGAAAACTTCATTTTTTATAATAACCGAAAGTATCGATTCCATATTGAGAATTTATCACATTTGAGAAAGTTCGGAATCCAGTTTGCGTAAAAATTACAAACAAGTCGATTGAAATTGGTAAAAATTAAAACGCGAATTTCTGTTTTGTTGTAACAACTTTGATGTGAAATTGAACTACTTACGTAGTGGACTTGCGTTGAAATCCAAAATGCTTGCGTTCGAGTACAATATTCATATGTGACGTGTCTACTTTGTACGTTTGTTTGAAAATAGTTTCGCTAATATTGTATATGTTGTTGTTTACCGTGTGTACCGGGGTCGCTGAATGTTTTTAAACCCAGTAAATCATAAGTATCACCATCAGCATCAATAAATCACTTTAAAGCCTGAATTGCCAACTGGAGTGTTGTAACCATTTTTCTTATTTATTTACTAACACGACGTGTCACAGCAGTGTTCTACGACTTGCTTAGGTCGGATCATTGAACTTATAACTAAGTTAACCTGTTACAGGTTAATTTAGTAGCTATTAATAGCGTCATATTTTATCATTTCTACACTCTTTCAGAACGTTACTGCCCGGACGGACTTGAAAATCTAGGAATGTTTACTACTGATCTTAGTTTTACGTTGAGAAACGTATGTTTGCACTATTATCCTAAATTATAAACAGCGATATATTTTAATGGAAGTGGTTATTTTAATATTTATAATAAACTACTCGTAGTTTATACCTCCGGCCTCCAAGTATCTAACGAGGTAATTTTAAGTACATCCACCGACTCCAGTGATAGATCGATCGAGTGCACAAACTTGGTTAACCTCACGGGACCGGATCGATGGGCTGTGGGTGGACTGGTCGCGGCGCGTTTCCTTTTTCTAACGCCCTCATGTCTAACTGTACCAAATACCAATACAGAAGTACACGAATTGATGTTAATATAAGGGCATAGAGCCTCGCCTTTTGAGGTCTAGAGTTACGAAATTACTACATTCACTAAAGCGCCTAATTTGGTTCTAGCCATGCCTCGTTAGACAATTTTTTGTCTTATGTTTGTAGAATTTATGATATTTTATGCAATTCAATAAGTAAAATGCACCATGTCATATTCCCCATTTTGATTTCGTGTGATCCATATCACTTGTTCTGTTCATAATTAATCGTTCCATTCTTATAACATTAGAATTAGAAAAGGAACACTATTTTATTTCTTTTCTTCTTCGTCTTTGTCTACTTCTAAGACACTAAAAAAATTAAATTCTGATAGAATCAAAGTTTAGTGAATCAGTTGGAATGGAAGAATATGCATGTAACGACTTACAAGTGTAACTAATGTGGTGATTACAGAAAAACCAAGCTTTCAGACTACCGTGTCATTAGTTGAAGTAAATTTACATCGTACTTTAATAACCGGAATGACGTCGACCCTCGGCTAACGTAAACAATAAACAGTATCACACCTCCGGATCCCGGAGTCGGTGCATTGAATGCAAATTAGCCAGGGCAACGTGATAACAGGGCGCTGTCAATCAGAGTAGCGCCGGCGCCACTGAGTGAGATAATATTTTGGTCGAAGTATACTCTAATTTTTTTTATTTTGTCAAAAACTTGGTCTGCGGTAAAGTCATGTGGCGATTTTCTGCTGCTCGAATGGGCCGCCTAAATACCACGGACTCGCAGACTACAGGCGTGAAGTAGTGGTAAGTATTAAGTAGTCTTGTGCTTTTGCTTTTGCAAGTCAATACCTGCTATTAAGTAGTAAAACTGAACATGACTGACATGATAAGAACTGAGATTGTACTTAATCTTTTATAATGGAATACAATTTGAATGCAAGAGGGATCCATCCAATCTTTCTTTTTCTCCAAATGCGATCTTGACTTGTACGTTCAAGCTGGCTGAAAATTGTAGCTTGGGCGATTCGATTATTTTTAATTTGATGTCGGAGTTAAAGAATTGCACCATCTTTATTGTTTTTTTAGGAGTCCGTACGGTCAGCGGCCATCCGTCTGTCTGACCTTTAAGAGGAGCTATCCTTTGAACCGTTATTGTAATAGGTAGTTGATTAAATAAAATTCTAATGAAAAACTAAATTGATTGATTGAAATTTTTTTTCGACTGTTTTTGTGTTTACTCTATCATAAAAACGGAAATACATTCGAGCGTCAAACTTATTGTGATTATAGTGCATACTCTGAAGTAAAACATCAAATAATAAAATCGTTTTTTTTTTTCTGATATACTTTCTTGACATATTGTGTACATTATCAAAAAGAGCGGTGTTTCTCTGAGGTTTAGATACTAAACACAAGTTTTTGTCAGGAGTGGTTATCCTTCTGTCAAGGAATAACAACGCTGTACCGAGATAACACTTTCATAGTAATATCTCTCACAGCTTCTGGGTTTACATGGAAAAGCTAGTCACCCGATAAAAGTCAAGAGCATAGCCTGTGTTAAACTAAATAATATTTTGTATTTAACGACGCTTCAAACTTTTTCAGCTTCCTGTTATAATGTAACGATGCAAGTTATTATAGGTGACTTGCGCCCATATAATGTTGGTCGCAGTCATTACTCTGATCAAACGGCCGCGTACAGGAAGGTAAGCTGCAACAGAACGAAACCAACGTTCTGTCCCTCGCGGCGATTAGACCAGATGCGATTGTTCTAGATAATATATTTGTACGTCAAATGAAATATCGACTTATGCTAATCTAGATTTAGAGTAATTACTAGGCTGGTCAATATACGTACGTTATCTCCGGTGGCTCCTAGTTTCAGTATATATTACTGGCTCACCTCGTGTATGAAACGATTACTAATTAGTGCATACAATTTTATCCATCGATCAAGCAAAGGCATGTCACTGAGTGGTCCCTCGTCTAGTAAAGTAAGCAAATATCTCAAGAACATGTTTTGAAATTTGCAAGTGACTAACATTTACTTTTACCATAGATTATTGTCTGTCTGTCCTCCGTTATAGTAACCTTCACAACTGTACTTTTACTTGGAACTTCGGAGGAAGATCGTTTATCCTTCGGTTAGCTAGCAGGGTGCACCCCGTACAGATGAGGTTGGCATTTGGAGATATATTTATTGTAATTGCTTTATACGTGGCAAAACCAAGCAGCGGCTTTTGCTGCTGCTTGAATGCGACAACTCGCCCGGGTTAGTACCACTATACCAGTACTACGAGGGTGGCAACGTATCAGACGTACCACCCTTTTAGCTCCTCTTGAGTTGCAGATACACGTGGGCTCCGATAGCCACTTATCATCTGGTGAGCCGCTTGCTCGATTGGCCCTTAAAAAGATGTATTCAATTAAATGATTACTATGTTAATTTAACAACATGCAATGGCGTTTAGAACTTTGAATTAAATAAGAAACTGGTATGGTTTATATTTGATATATGAGTATGATTGCGAATGTATGAATGCTTGCGCGTTTTTACGCTTAACAATTTCCTGTTCGCAAATGGTCTAATTGAACTAGTTAGGTCTGTTGGCCGATGTGTAGGTATCTGTGTATGTTCGTTCATTGAGTATTAAACTTTAACGTATCGTTATTAATGTACATGTTAAAAAATTACATTTATTGTTTGCCGATTACATTTCTCTTATAAATTCGAATACATTCTTAATTTCTAAAGCATTATGTATTTTTTTGTGTGACGTTAATTAAGTCGGACGAATATTTGTGTTACTAAGCGTATCTAATATGTTATTCATCATCAAGAAATCCTGCCACTAAGAAGATTATTGGCGAAAATCCAGAAAGAAACGTATTTATTGTCTATTGATTAATGTGCTATTACTTGCGAATTGCATCAAAACGGCAAAGGAAACTCGAAGCAAAACTCTAGAAGGAATAAACACACGTAAAACGTAAACAAAACACTTCCTGGTATAAAACCTTCTTAGAAATCGCTACAAAATATGAAACGGCCGCGTAGCAGTGGCGCGAGTGGACCTGTGCCTTTTTATAGACGGATCAACGCACAACGGGACGGACGCGCCGAGCACTAATAAGGGTTTCCTTTGAACCAGTTGCAGCAATAATAACATGTCGATCGATTGTTGACGCAACAGTTCCCTTACGCTCTATGTAACTGTAAACTTTAGGCCGTGTTACCGAAATGCATTGTACACGAGCATTGGTTTACGTACGTGGAACATGCTTCCGCGATTCCCTTTTCCCGTCAAGGATGACGAAGTTATTACTTAGTAGCTTACATTAAATTACCATTGAAATCGCAGTTCACTTACCATTGAAACTCTTTCGACATGTGCAAATGTTTGAAAGTCTTGAAACGATTACAGTAAATCTATGCAAAATGTTGAGTAATTTGAATGAAGTATTGTTTGAAATGAAACTATTATTTACGGATTTTATCGCCTCACGTCCCCCACCCGACTACGAGTGTTGTAAAGCAATCGAAACGTCGAGAACATGTAAACAAAAACTAAACGCGATGAAATCCGTATATAATAGTTCCATTTCAAATGTGAGGTATTCGCGGCAATACAAGAAATCATGTAGATGTCATGTAGACAAGAAATATGTGAAGAATATATATATATATATTTTAAAGATTTAAAAAAAAAACATTTATGACTTAGTCATTCTGTCATATTTAAAGCCATCGCCGTAATGAAACTGAGCGTCCATTAAACAAAGGTGCGGGCGGGATTTATTCGATATTTCAACGTATTATCAGCCCCTTTGCTGCGAGGGCGCGGTGGGCGATGACGAGCGAAGCGGTGGCTCGAGCACTATTAAGTGATGCTCTGTACATTACCGTGTTAATGAACAGCTGCCACGTAATAAACGTACAATACCGCTGGACACTTAACGTGCGGTCGAATAATGCACGTGTGTCGCAGGCATACAAACTTAAGTACATACCTATACAAGCCGATGTACAGTTAGCGCTTCGCTACGTAAGCACTAACGCCTCTCACCCAGAAAGGTAGAAGGATATTTTATATATATATATACATAATTTTCATTTGGAACGATGTGGACGTGGACGTGGTGAGTGTTGAGCTTAGTCGCTGAGTTTTCTCCTGACATCGATCGGACGCCATAAGATTGTCAAGGCTTTCCCTTAAGCGCCTTAGCAGACGATGGACAGTCCCAGTCGTCGGCTCCTCGGCGTACTTTTTTGTCCGTCAATTTAGAACACTTAGGATAAAGTATAGGTATGGAATTATTCCTTCGGTTTCTCCAAATGTCATCTTTGTTGGCATGTGGTGCACCCTGCCATCTAAAAAACGAGGCTTCGACGACCGAATCATAACGGAAAATCCACCTCAATTAACCGAACATAACCAACAGACTGCAGCAACTCGGAAGCAACATCACTAATGCAACGTAACTGGGACTGTGTTCACGAATCCGCTTGCCCAGCGTGATGAGTATGGGTAACCATTACGAGGAATGCGTGCAAGGTTTAGCTGGTTTCAAATTTTCTTGCACTGTCCAAAGAAAAATATTTAACGTTTAACCTTTGACCAATGACGGGGAGCAGCGACGAGCAGCTACGATCAATTTACCAAAACTTAGCACTAATCTTTAACTTAAGCCTAGCCTAAAAATTTCCCGCAGTAGATCTTTTGGTGTAGTGTACTGCCTTAATCTTTGTATGAGACTTTGATCTTACATTATTTTAGCCGATTTAACGTGCCTGTTAAACTTCTCCTTGACATATTTCTCTGTCCGCTTCCAGCTGCCGGCAGAAAGTTTATGTTTTGATCCACAATAAACATTGAATCTATATGTCGATTCTAGTAATCCGACATACTGTTTACTCATCGTTTCATATTGGTATCATAAATGTCGAAACTGGTTCATTAAGCATATAAATTGTTTCAACTAATCTTAACAAATGGTTGTTTAATAAATAAATGCACACATCTTTAATCTCAAAATATAATGATGAACAAAAACGTACTGAAATATACATCTAGCTAAAATATCACTATCTCAGTATTGGGTACACGGTCGTGAAAGCTAACTATTTTTTTATTCTTAGTGATTTGGATGGATAGGTGTTGTTTTGATTCGATATTTATTAGAACGCTGCTGCTGCGGTAAGAGGTATCTACCTAATAAAGTGTCTTAATATGCATTTACAATTTTAGAGTGTTGTTAATGATTGTGAGTTTTTGATTATTTTATTAATTATTTTCTTGTTAATTACTATTCATTATTCGCAATTGACTCGCTAGCTATAGGTATTGCATAAATATATAAATATATAGCACAAATTTGTCCATAACTTAAAGTAAAATTTACCAACTACAATATCGATTACCTTTATCTCCATTTCCCATTTCTCGTTGAGTCATTTGCATAAGAGCACAGATGCAGCTGATCCATATTCATAAAGACAATATCAAAAATAGCATATCTGCGACTTTGACGTCAAAGACTAAATATATCTCAATTCTCATACTGTTGGTTCCCCGCTTCAAAACTCTACAAGAGCTCTTGAAGACACGGGGTCCAGTCGACAGCGTTTCAAGTGTAACAAACGTCAGACGGACGTTCAGTCGATCGCACCTAGCTCTAGATATCTGAAGAAATCGTGAATACGTACATTAATACTATAACTTGGCAGAGGCCTATGTTCAGCAGGGGCGGGCTTAGTGCCTGATTTACTGTAATCGCCGCATTTAGAAGCCAGATTAGCGATCGTATGAACACGTCACACCGAAGAGGATGACTAGACCGGATATCTTAAGTCTGACATATTTGAGCTTCGCGATATATTGCGGCGGAGAAAGCTTCACCCCAACTCATCCTTAGAGTCTCGTACAAGTCGACCGTGGGAAATGACGGAAAAATGTCATATCTTTAATTATTAAACATTATAAATCAAAGTCGCAATCCGGTTGTGTCTGTATATTCGCTTATCGACATCGAAACTTCTGAGTGAATTTCAATGCAGTTTTCACCATCGAGATTTAAAACATTTTATGAAGGTGTATATGTATAACATATTTACATTAAGTGTATATAACTATTATGGATCTGTCCGGGCGAAGATGGCGCCGTTTGCTTGTGTTCTGATAAAATGAGGTATCAAATGTTATTAATCTGATCAAATCCAATCACTGATCTAACCGTGATTGGTTTTGAAATAACAAATGTAACAGCAGACATAATAATTCCATGTCGTTAAAACTTTATTAACGCCGGCGTTACATAAGCTCTTAACGCTGTTCCCCATAAGGGTAAGCAGATATTACGCGTTTCTGTTTCACACGAATCGTCGAAGTTCGGAAACTCACTGTTCGCCTCTCCGGAAGTTAGAACGTGATGGATGACGAGACTCGTCGCCGGACTTGCTCACGGATTTTCATGAGATTTTCGTCGCACTTCTTAGTCGCCTCTTACCACACCTACTGGAAGAAAATTGGTTGTCACCATCCTTTTAGTTCATGCCCTAGTCAGCTGTGCAATTACTGTTGTGTTCTTATTTGAAGAGAATAGAGGGCCGGTTTAATTACTGGCTGGTGGGGCTTTTTCAATTAATGTGGTTTGCAGGTGTCCGCGGGCTGCAGTAGCCACTTATTATTAGGTGGACTGTTACCTCGTTTCTTGGAGTTGGATTGGAGTGCAATGTCATAAAGAAATGGCATGGCAATGGCAATGGAAGTCTGTAACTTCCGTCTACAAAAAAGGCCTAGACTAGAAAATTTACTTAGAAGAATTTGCAATGATTACTCATCAACCTCAACGGTTACAGTAACGAACGGAGACTGTTGCATACACATTACCCAGCTATCGCGACAATATATGCGTTACGTACCATAACTACACGCAAAATGGTACGTTCTCAAACTCCGCCGGATCGTGCGTTGAATTCTAATTTACACTTTCCCTCTTTTCCTGCTCAGTCTCTCCGGGAATGTGAAAAAGAAAACAATGTTCACGCATGACTGTCGATGTCATGCAACACCTCGGCGGACGTTCCGTTCCTCCAAGATTCGCTTCGCACGAGCGCTGTCCTAACATTTGCTCTCTGTTATGTCAAAATTATCATTAGAATCTCTTTCTATGGCGTCGTGCAAACACGCCGAGAAATAAAACAGCGAGTTAAAATAAGTTTCGATTGCCTACTTATCCATTGTCAACTCTCGTGCATAGAAAGTTATGTCATTAATCAGATCTAGTCATTAGGCAATGTAAGTTGCTAGGTACTTCCGGAGCATTCCTCTTCATCAACGAATTTAATTCCACAGCTGCCTATATTTAAATATCCTTCAATGAGAGGGCCATAGACCGGGAGAGGCACATAGACCAGGGGACCTTGGAAAGCGCCAGGAAGCTTTTCAGGATTTCTTGTAACCTTGGTCAATACTCACCACAGGGCACATCACCGGTATTCTCGAATAAGTAATGCTGCTCCCCATCTCGAAGTCCGTGTAATTTGGGTTCGGCAAATTCGGATAGATTTTACGCCAACAGTCGGTCGCCAGATCCTCCACGTGCAGGTTTGCATTTGGAGACAAACATATTCACCTTATTTAATATTTATTGAATATCATTGTTTTTCGGGTTCCGTACGGAGCCCTATTACTAAACAAACTTTTAAGTAAAACATCGAATAATGAAAACCGGCCATGCGGCGTGTGAGTCGGGCTCGTGTTAAGCATTTTTTTTAGTAAATACATGAAACAGATATGTGGTTATACAGAACCTTGGTGCACCGTCTGACTCGCACTGGGTCGTGTTTTTTTTATTTTCTACTACACTGCTTCTCAAAACATCCAGCCTTGGGAAGGACCAGAAAGAAACCCACAAGTTATTTATATATAGTTTGAATAATATTTTTTTTTAATAAATTTGTTCCTGGTGAACTGCTGAATCATGGGTATGACAACTAGACTCCTAATAGATTTTACTAAGTTAATACACTTTATAAATGTTAACCAATTAAAAATACTAGTAACAGATACTGCTGGGAACGTCTCGCTCGACCTGCATGCCCAGTGTAGCGATTAGGCCATTTACCTTTCATGGAGTACGCTGAAGGCTAGAAGAGGCTATGTGAGTTACGTTTTCGAATGACGAATCAGACCACCATAAACGTAACAGAAATCATTTAACAGTAATAACTTTTTACTATCAATGAAAACTACAAATTCTTGTTGTTGGCTTATAAAACAGCTCTTAAACTAGGCGCGTCGAGTCTTAAGTACGACAAAAACGGTGCACAACCGTAACAGAACGTCATTAGCCTAGATAAAGTACCTTTTATGGCGGCGGCAATCATTGAACAGTGTTTAAAGCAATAAACTGAAAAGAAAGTTCCCATTTGACGCTTTTCTTTTTTTTTAAATAAGTTTATATATTTAATTATACTTAAATCCCACGAAATCTGATATTTTGTACAGAAGATAAGAGGCAAGTGACTTAGCGCCGGAGAACATTTTGCGATACCCGGAGATTGTATTGATGTCATTCATTCGGTACTGTTCATATAATAAAAAGTAACCTAAAGTAAATGTGTAAGTAGTATTGTATCCTCATCCTCTTGTACGTGTAAGATCCAGAACTCATGCAAATCCATGTAAATAGCTTTAGTATCGATAAAGCTAGAAAATGGCAGCTCAAGAGTAGAGTTTTCGTTCTCCTTATCTTCCATAGTGTATATTCGTGAACTGAGTTCGATTATTAAAATTATTAATTGAAATTTTAAATACTGATTTGCCACGCGTGAAGGACATCAAATTCCTCTGAAAGTGAACACCGCGACAACAGTACAAAAAGTCTTTGAAAATTACATGTCTGAGAAATACGAATACTCTTACAGAAAGGCGATGAGGCCCGTGTCCAGCAGTGCGACATTGATAGGTTATTTCACTATTTGAGAACCGGTTGGCTGTGTCGTTTCACGAACACGACAGTGACAGGTGTAATATCAATAAACGGTCCGCATATCACACCGGCACCGCCGTCCCACATCCGATCGTGATCGCGCAGCATTCCTAACCCGAGCGCGGTGAACGCTAAGTAAGGTCAACTGGTTGTCGGTTGGTTCAGTTCACGAATCATGGATATTTACTTATATCATTTAGCTCCTCCACATATCGACAGGTTCAGAATGCTTGAGTAATTGTCGTAACGGGCCAGTAAGTTTTGCTGGTTGAATCGTTACACTAAAAACTTACGCCTGTACCATAAAGTGTAGAAGTAGTGTTCTAAGTTCAAAGTCCTGTGTTGCCTTTTCATTCCTTTCGCTTTTAATCCCTACATACTCTTCTATCAACATGAACACAAAAAGCCTCAAATCACTTGACGGCGATTCTATTTATCACCTCGATTAGCGCAGTGGCTAAGTTCTTAGCGAAATTGGGTTTACGTTACACAGAATCAAATATTTATATGGCCTTCGTTAGAGAATCGTTCTGGTTCTAAGTATACATGTGCAATAGTAATACTATAGTTATATTAAGAATAATTATGTATAGTAACTCCGCTGGTTATCATTTACAATCCCGAACCTTCTTGAACGCGATCTTCACGTGAATAAGTGCTTGCTTTAGTGGCAGGTACGAGCACTTATTTACGCCATTTCCTCGGTAGAGATGTTCTCCGGGTACCGGTCCTTGACCTAGTCTTTAAGCTTGACAAAAGGCCTAACGGGCAACTTAAAAACGAATAAAAGATTTATAATTTGGACTTACGCTGTTAGAGGACAATGTTAAAGATAAATCTATTACGGATCAATACCCCGCCATCTGTCGGTATTCTTTGCGATTTTGAAGGCGTTTCCCTTAGTAACCTCTGAGAACATCCACGGAAAAGAAGGATATGGCAGAGTCTTGCGCCAACATCACAGGGCCACCTTTATCATTCGATTACCAATATTTAAAAAACCCTTAAAAATCGATAAATTGTTATGGTTAGATATTAAATTAGTAGAAATCATCCATTACGTGATCCTGTGTGGTTGCGTTCGCAGATTTGTCAGAACATCCAGTTCAACCAGCATTTAATTGAATTATATGAAGCCGCGGCGCTTCTTATAAATAGCATAAGAATATTGTTACCTTCGTTTTTATATTAAGCAGGACCGTTTGACTTCTTAAGCCTTACGCTTATAATAATGTACGTACTCGTACGTTACGTACTATGTAGATGTGACACCAATTCCAATCTTCATATAATTAAAATTATAACTAAAAACATCCAATGGTTTTTGACCATTTCCGTTTTAAAATGATAAACAGGCAAGATGAGTCTTGCTTGTTAGGATGTTTTATTATCATTATTATATTTTTTTATGGGAAAGGCGCCAAACGCGCAAGCAGTTCGCCTGATGGTAAGTGGTTACCGCCGCACATGTACATCTGCAACACAAGAGGTGCTGCAGGTGCGTTGCCGACCTTTAAAAGTATTTGGGAGGAAGGATGAGGAGGGGGGTGGGGAAGGGAAGTGGATCTCCGGTTACCTTTTCTCACCTAACGAAACGCAGAAGTACAAGATGCCTCTACTTCTAGCCTCTGCCACGTTAAATAGTGTAACCACTGGTAAATACTTAGTGTGAGTGTGGCAAACCCATAATCCTTACGTCGTTCCAAATGATTTTTTTACTGGCTATCATTTGTATCGACAAAACCTATTTATAATTCACTAAATCATTTATTAAGCTACATTTTGTTATTAACAGTGATTCTTCTCACACCGTACTGATGAAAAAATCTGGTATTCTTATTATTCACCGACAATGTTTTGTTAAAGCACTTATAAAATTGCAGCCTATAAATGTCCCACAGCTGGGCAAAAGCCCCTCTAAGTTTTGAGAGGGTTTGTGTCCACCTAGATAGTATTCGAACTCCATACTTGTTAGACCATATAATTCTATATACCTTACCTTACCAGCCTGTTGATAGTCCACTGCAGGGCATAGGCTTCTCCCATAGGAGGATTGGTCATAATCGCCACGCTCGGCAAACTGATTGGCGATCGCCGTATCAGACACATCGCAACTTTAACGTTGCTGCCAGTCACCGGTCTGGCATTTCTCGAGAAGGTTATCCCGCCATCTGTCGGTGGCCATTGCGATTATCAAATTATATTTTCCTATGTCGTCTCTTAAGACACCTACGGGAATAATAAGGGAGTGGTAGATTCGTACACTAATTAGTACATGTAATTCATAAGCATTTTTTATTATTTTCAGGCCAGTCTGCGTCAGTTGGATTTGTCGTTGCTGTCGGAGCTATGGACTCTTAGCGAGGCGATGGCTGCCTGGAGGCGGCAGTTGGAGAGAGCGCCGAGACTTCGCCCCGCGCCTCCGCCCCCGCCGCCACCGCACTATCTTCGCACTTAGTAGCTTACTTCTAAACCAATAAAAGTCAATAAAACAAACAAAGATTGATTTAGTACTCCCCGCCTGCCGGTGTTCTCATTATACGTAATCTTATTACAGAAGTAATAAGTCGTTTGTGTACTTGGAGATTGTATCTAGAAAGATACAATGCTCAAGTACACAAACGATATATATCATGATTGAAGTTCTAGTTCACTCATCTTCATTATCTTAATTTTATCATTGCCACCCCTTATAGACTTACTGAACAAATTAGGAGGCCTGTTGGCAACTGAAACATAGACTTCATCCATTAAACACAAAAGCCATTACATTTGCTGCCGCTTGTGGCACCTTCATGACAAGGTGATTGAGAAAGCGTCCACCCGGCCTTAATAGTACACCAATATCAGGTAGTATGGATGCAATGAACATTCGTCACTTCAGCTATATCGTCTCCATCCTTGAGTTATACCATTCGTTACATTTTCAAGGCCGACCGCGCATCTGTAGCTCCTCTGGTGTTGCGGATGTTCGTGGGCGTCGGTGATCACTTATCATGAGGTGAGACGCACGCTCGTTTGCCCCCTTCTCCTTTAAAAAAAAACATGTCTTATGTTGTATTTCGACTCGTTACCCACACGTCCGACGATGTACAATTGACCCTTCTCGTGTCGTGTCACTTTGAAACAATTTAAATTCTTTTGCTAAGAATATCAGGACTTATGACACGTTAAAGGAAACCGAGAAGAATTAATGTTAACGGTACCATAGAATTTTATCATGTATTATACGTACAAAGTTATCTTGCTTCAACTTTCGTTTGGATTTACCTGTGTTAAATAATAAAGTTTTATTTTTTAATATTTTGTCAAACATATTGTACTTAAGCCTTTTCTAATTTCCCTAACGCTGACAAATTATTTTCAGACTTTCCAATATTATGTCAATTATTATTTTAAAGGCGATCATGTACGACGCACTTTACACGTAACAAATATACCGGGTGTGGCAATATCGTCCCCTTCATTGAAAATTATATTTGGATGAATACGTAGAAACATGCTTCAAATTTGATTATACCTTACTATCTGACTCGCAGACGTTGTTCTTCCCTTCCCATAGGTGGCGGGATGAGTCTGATTTCTTAATTACTCAACAACGCGACCACCTAATGAGTTCAGATTTAGTTTCAAACCGGTTCAAAGTGGTTGTACAGCTGATTGCCGGCAGTAATGGATTCTACTATTTACCAAAATTATAAACGTTACGTGTAAGTGTAAGTGACCTAGAAAGGGTAGCGACGAAATAGCTAAAATGACGAATGTTCATCACGTCCGGTAGTATTGCTTATACAAATATAATAACCACATTGAAACTCTAACCATTTGTAAATTGACAAGTCTTTAAGCTCCGAAGAATGTAAAGATAAATAGAATTGCAAAAGTTCCAAAAGTAATTTATAAAGTACACAATATCAATATTGACAGCTTGTACATTATACTTGACTATAAAGTAGGTTGTATTAACAAATTGAATAAATTTTTAATACTACTCCAATGATATATAAAGGTATAGCATAATGTAGACATCTACTAAATAGGACATTAGCAAGTGTTAGGTACCTGACTAATTGGATAGTGTTTAAGATTCTCCTACATTTAATACGTAAAGTCGGATACAAACTTGAGTAAAACACATAGATTCACATTGGTAGAAAAATGCAATAACAACCCTGATAGGGAAATAGCGTGGTATATGTGTGTTGTGTATATCGTGTGAAATATTAAATAAGTTTCATTGTTAACTATTAAGTTTTTTTTTTTTAATAAACGGTAAGGTAAATGTTTTTTCTTTTTTATTTCCAATATCCATAGTCGTGTATGGAGGTGATTCGACACGAAGTGTTTGAATGTACATGTGTGAATCTACAATACAAATATTCTGAAATATCAACATAGTCTTCTTCTACTACTACATCGGCTTATTTTAGTCCAAAGCCGAACACAGGCCTCTTCAAAAAGCGCTAGCAAAAAGCCTGCGCATATTTCTTGGAAAGTTGCCCATACTCGCCACATTGGTCCAGTGGCTCGTACTGGTGATGCTGCTCCTCGTCACTAATAAAATGTAATGCCTTGAAGTGAACTGAGTCCTATTCCAGGTTACAATAAAATTGTTAATTGTAAAAGCTGCTACACTGCAGGCAATATATTTTTATTCTCAAGCATGAGGTCTTCATTTCTGAGAACAAAAAAATATTGCTGTTAAAAATGAGGAAGCAGCATGGCGGACTCTTCCTGGTCTGAAAATTGTTAAGGTGTTCATAATTTACAGCAGCTGATGTGTCAGCCGTCCTTCTCTCTCGGTTTTAATTATAAATTTGTTGCGATCTACGCAGAAAGTGCTCACAGTAACTTGAAGTCTTGCCGTGGGGTTTGCTTGGTTTTAGATCTAATTTTATTTACTACGGGATCCCAAGCAAGAATCGGTGTTCTTTTGCGATGATTTCTGGTCTATCGTATCTGATGTAATGGTTAGGGCGATCTAATATCTATATGTTCATAGACTGCAGACTTCCTAAAGCGTCAATGCTTCAGATCAACTGTGTTCTTTTATTCCTTCCTGAAGTCCTTATAGATCTTTAAGTTTGCCCTATGCAAGAGAGAACACATTCACAATCAAGCAGTACAGTCCTGCCTCTTCTTCATCAGTCTTACAGTGGGATTTTGCATTCGTCAGTCTTATAGAGGAATATTGCATTTGACAGATGGAAATTTGAATTATCTTTTTCGCCAGCTTCAGAAACTTTTTTATGGAAGCCCTCTTCAAGATAAGGCCAACACTGGCAAGAAAGAATCCTTATCCGTAAGGCCGCTGAAACATACAGTATGCACCCTGCTTGACAAGCTGAAGCTCGGTGACCAAATATTTACTGTCAGAGACCAGAAATCACGAGACAGGCTTTCCACGATCTGTCAACGTTGCATTCTTTCATACTTTGAGCATACAGCGAGGCGTAGCAACGGTAGCCTTGAAAAACTGGTAATTGTGGGTAACGTCGAAATTAAAATATAATAACGGCAGCTTGCCCACCAGATAAACTGACCAGCTTAACGGAAAAAACCTATGTTCTAAGACGTGGTGAAGATAGTCTCTAACCGGAACCACTGGAGCTAGTTGCACTACTATTTAGTTTTGGAAGCGACCGGAGAATTATAAATTCATTGTATTTTTGGAGTTAAAATTGGATTCGACAAATTTTATTCTAAAGTCATTTTCTGTATCGTTATGATAATCTTGGATCTATAGAGATTAGAATGTCTAAAACATATGATATATATGAAGAGAAAGTATATAAGAAATATGAAATCTATTTTACGGCCTTATAATAATGAACAACATAATAAAAGTACCAAAATCTTTTATAATAAACTGTAAACAGTAGTTTGACTACTACTAGTGCCGTCTTATGTTGGGCGGTTGAAGTTATTTTATCCACGAAATAACGAAACGACCCCAGTTTTCTTTATTTTAACTTGAATGAATTATTATAATGATAATTGTGATTAATCCTTTGAATCATAATTATACAAAACGAGTAAATATACTAGTAAACTTGTAAATAAAACTACGTACACATGTTTTGAAGTATAAAGACCAAGATCTATAAATAAATCTCGATTATAAAAACTTTACTTAAATGTCTATATGTTAATTTAAAAGCATAACAATGATCTGAGGCCTATCTCGTTCGTTAGCTTTTATATTATATCCGTTTGTTGTATATATTATGTCTGTTTGGAGGGCATATTTTCTCAGTATCCAGAAGCATTCACCTGTCCACAAAGTGTACCACCGTTCAACCAACCAAGGACGTAGTAAAACAAAAGTATACCAATCTAGAGGTTGGTGTACGAATTGAAGAGGCGATTTCGAGTTCATAATGTACAGATGGCAGAAATCCAGCCTAAGACCTAAATTCATCTCTAATATGCCAGGCCGACACGTGTAGCAGCGTCTAAGGTGCGAGGTGTCTCGTACTGCGATCGCCAACCCACTATTTCCATGCTGGTATAGTAACAAAAAGAATAAAAAAACTGAACCTATTTCCCAGGCGGCATTAGTAAATTGAAAAACCCGGACGTAGCTAGCGAGTAGCGTAGTAAGTAATATTTTGCAGTATGCAAACATATTAAACACTTGAAATTGAATGAACCATTACAAATCGTTAATAGTCTAAAGCATTGTCTGCGGAAAACTGGCGCTGCGATGTAACTTACGGGCAACTGCTTAAGAGTCTTACTCCCTATTTTAAAAGAAAAAAATATGGATAAGAATGGATTTATACCTAAAATAAATATATCATATATTTTAAGTAAAAATACTGCACTATGATGCTTATCGTAACTATTGCTCATAAATAACATCGATATGATAAAATGTGTAAACACTTAATGTCTCATAAATTTGATAGACAGTTTCTCACACATTACCGATTTCAATATCCTATCTCCGGACAGATTCGCTTCTTAAAGATACCGATATACAGGGTTGGGCATAGGCCTTATTTAAAGGTTGCTAACTAATAATCGTCCTGAGTCACCTGCATTCTTTGACTGCTGAACAGTTAACAAATAGTGATGTCACTAAAATGTTCGAGAGATCATTAGCGTGATACTTGGCTGGTTTTTATTTGTTGAATTATTTCAGATTTTGTCTACGTTTACCGAATACCTTTTTACTGTTGGCATAAAACGAACAACAACGATTTCCGGCCTTCATTTAAATTTTTCACATTCAAAAGTACTTTTGGCATATATAAATACTATCAATATTATAGATCAACACTCGAAATATACAACCAATTCAATTCAAACACAATTACAACTTTTCGTGTTCTTATCAAAAGTCTACGGCCGATTATTTATTTCATAAAGATGAAAAAAAATGTCTTTGGTTTGAGACTACAGCTCTTTGTGTACCATAGAGTCATATCTGAGTTGCTGTCATTAATCATTTGTTTTTGTAATTTATCAAACTGTCATGTTTATGGGAAGAAGTTGGATTGTATTTTATTCGGGGACATTATTTACATTGTATAAAGTAGTTATATTTTAATAAATATCTGCAACCGATGTCAGAAACCTCTTTGCAAGCTAATAAAACCCCTAAGGACGTACAGCCGTCATCCAAAATACCAGAATCTGTAAAGGTTAGTAAAATAAAGTCTCCATTGTGGAATTTAATTATTATCCATGCAACTCGTTGTTCTCCACAATTTTTAAATCCGTAGTTATGGTAATGTTTAAACTTATGATTTGTTTTTACCTTCCAGAAAATTATATCAATGGAAAAAGATAACGAAACAAACGCAAATCGAAAATCTAGAATCGATTTGAATGCGCTACCTACGCGCCAGTATCTAGACCAGACGGTAGTTCCTATATTGTTACAAGGACTGTCAGCATTAGCCAAAGAGAGACCACCAGATCCCATAAATTATTTGGCAGCTTATTTACTTAAAAACAAAAATACTTTTGATAACAACAATGGTGGAGCTAATAATAATCCAACGCCAAATACACAAACATAGTTAGGTTCTAGGGTAAGTTAGACAAATATCCATATGACTGTAACATGTATATTGAATTTGTAAAACTGTAAATGTTTTCAATACAAAAATAGAAATGGATACTTTTTAATTTAAAACTGCTGCATTTATTTCCTCAATATTATTGTATGCATAACATTTTGAAGTTATGCAGCAGTAAATTTTCCGTTTCCTAGTCTATAGTTTGATATTCATGTTACTACATAATAAGGATGAAATAAATAAATTAACTGTAATTTATTGAAGTGAACCATATGTTTAATTACCTTACTTTTATATTTGCAAGTAGCAATTTATAAAAAAAACTTTCATGCGAAACTGAAAACCACTTAATAACTAATAATGATGTTTAAAGAAAGTTATGTGCAATTCAAGATGTCTTGCTATTTTAAATAAATACTTATGAGAAGAATATTACAGAATTTCATTTCATATGATTTATTATGAAGTACCAAAGAGTTAGGCTGATAATTTGGCTTGACTAAAAAAATTATCTGGTTTGGCCAAAGCTTTGAAACGACATTATGAATCTATATTTTCAGTATTTTTTGTTAAAATGCAGTATATGGTATATACATATAATAAATTCAATTAGTTTCGTTTTTGAGAACTTGTAACAAAAAAGGTCTAAAACTGACAACTTTGACCATTTTTTATTTTTGAAGACAAAAAAGAATTAAAATATATGCATACTCTTCTGAATGATCTATAGACAATGACACCCCACATGCTAGTGTGAAAAAATATTGTTTTTTCTACTCCATTTTCATGTATCTTCATAATAATTTTTCACCTTAAAAAATTATTTAATTTCTTGTCTATTCAGAATTGGCTCAACATATTACATCAAATATCCAAATTTCAGGTCTATTATTCATTCCATCTATGGGCTAGGTGTCTGTAACACACAGATGGACAGACAAACAAACAGCAGAGTGACATTAATAGGGCTCAGTTTTGCTCTTTGGGTACAAAGTCTAAAAAGATTATCTTCAGAATGAGTACTTGAACACTTAACATTTTTCAGTGTTTAAGAGCAGAGTCCTAAGTAGTCTTTTTAAATTTTATATTTAAAACTTTTACTGCAATCCTAGAACAACCTGAGAGAAGATTGTCTTTGGGATAAGTAGCTCTTACTCATACCTATTAAAATGTTTCATGCTGTTTAAGTAGTCCTCCATGGAAGTTAAATTGTTTGTGCACCTGTTAAGAATTTTTATTTCTTTTTGATTCTTTGTTATATTTGGTTTGCACCTCTTTTGATGTTGTCAGAAAAATGCTTTATGGTGAATTTAGTATCCTGAATTAGCATAGGACATACTTGACTTCTTTAAATGAATAGTTAAATACTTGCATCATAATCAAAACAAAATATTTTTATACAGATATTTATAAAAGAAAAATTATGCAATCTAAATATACAAGGATCAGACACCAAACAAATGATGTCTTAAAAATATTCAGATTAATGCACCATTTAATTGTTTCAAATAGAGTATTTATAATAGTTTTTATTACAACTTAATTGAATCATCATTGTTATGTATGCTATAGCATAAATCAGTGTTGGAATTATTAAACCAATCATACATGCCTGAATGTATCTAAAGCAATCACTTTTTTAGTAGTAAAACCCCATTTCTTTAAAATAAAAACAAATATTTTTCGTTTAAGACGTCATTACGAAACAGTTAACCAATTATAAGTGAAACATCAAAACTTTTATTTATTAAACATAAAAATATATAAAATCACTCCTTCAATTCGGTTTCCTCAATGAACTTTTGACGATGTAGTAACCAAGAGTCATTGTCATCCCATGCCTCGTGTTCAGAGGCGACAGATGGGGGCTCGAATTGTAGTAGGTCGGTTACGGCGCTTTCGTGCGACAGTGAAGGCATTGAGTCATGTATGGGCAATGGGACCGGCTCAGGCGGAAGAAATTCCGGCATGTAGGCTGTAACATTGCGTGCCCGCCACACAGCAATTTTACCTGGAAACAGTATGCACTAAAAATATTAATAACTGCAGAAGAAAAACTACTTAAGAATAATGAACTCTACGAACTCTGTAAATCAGCAAGAACGCGAGATTCTTTAATGAATTATTCGGACAACAGCTATTCAAATGCATACCCAAAGTTTCATCGATCTCTATTTCTTCTTCGCCTTCTTCTGATTTACCGTCGGCATGTGCTTTGTCCTCTTTCTCTTCTTCGCCTTCACCGTATTCCTCATGGTTTGGATCTTTTATCAATTCATAGAAACCATGTTGCATGCAATTGGTGTCAAAAACGAAACAGCCCGTACCTTTAGGCAAACCCTTTGTCCAGGAGCCGTGGAAACGAACGCGCGGATAAATGATTTGTCCTGGACCTTCAATTACACCTTCGACCCACGTTCCCATGAATTTAACTTGAGGTTCGGCAAAGAGATATGTTCCTAGTCCATGGCGTTTTCCCTTAAACCAAGCGCCTTCATAAATGTCACCATTGGGGTAGTAGTAGGCGCCAAACCCTTGTTTCAAGTCATGCTTCCAATCTCCTTCGTATCGAGAGCCGTCAGGGTACGTCATTTGGCCCACACCATACTTCATTGCCCGCCGCCATTCACCTGAAACAGACATCATTTTCTGACTTGATATATATGACATACTTTTGAATGCAACCAAAATCATAAACAGTCCATTGCACCCAACTCTAATTACCATCTAAAAGGATTACAAAATACGTGCGTGATATTATCATTAAGATTGTCACTAAACTCAACTATAAAAAAGTTTATGTGAAAAATTTACTTCACTTTAATGTACTTGTCACGATTTCCAACATAGTATGAGACTTATGAATAACAATATGTAATTTTAATTGAGAACTATGTCACTTGGAATAAAGCACGCGACTAAGGGACGTTTCAGACCAGACGGAGAGCGTCGCGTTGCGGATGGAATCGTATCACATCGAATGCGCGAGTCCAGCGCATGCTCGTACGGACTTTGAGTTTCCGAGAATTGCGGCAGAGTATTGTCTATTCTTTAAAATTAAATATTTCTTATGGATTTTAATGCGTTTAATTTCACTTATTTTGCATTTTCTGTTAATTCATGTAAGAACCGTACTTTTTTTTGGGGGGGAGGCAAACGCCCACGTATATCTTGAACACCAAAGGAGCTGTAAGTGCGTTGCCGTTGGTTTTCGAAACGCAGAAGTTGTGCTCCTGCTTAACGCCGAAATTCTGCGAAGCCGTGGTCTACCCCGTTCGAGCCGGCCTATTCGAGCAGCAACAAAGCCGCCGCTGGGCTCTACCACGTACTTAAGGCAATACAGCAAACGTGGATAAAAACTGACAATTTTTACCTTCGTATCGTGCTCCATTTTTAAACACGTACAACCCTCTTCCATTTCTCATTCCACGACAATAGCACCCTTGATAAAAATCACCATTAGGCAGCAC
Organism: Bhutanitis thaidina; assembly: GCA_029286595.1. Lineage (NCBI taxonomy): Eukaryota > Metazoa > Arthropoda > Insecta > Lepidoptera > Papilionidae > Bhutanitis > Bhutanitis thaidina. The sequence goes on from JAGSMS010000022.1 coordinate 4,856,864, forward strand.
CGCCCAACCCTCGCCATGTCTTTCACCTTCGGCATTTCTACCTCCCACATAAATCTGTATGGCAATGGACAAAGAGTTAGACAATTAGACAGAACATGTTAATTTGCCTTAACTTAAACCTTATTATTCCTAGTAATACTGTAAAAATCGCAGCAATTCTGGTGCGTGCGAGGGTACCGACATCATCCAACACGCATGCCTAGTTGCGAGTATGGGCAAATCTTTTATGCTTAGCATATCAACTTTCGTTGGCGCATTCGTTGAAAAACCATGTCCAAAAGTGGACTTGTAAAGGCTGAAGAAAGCGCTCCCAACAATTTTATAGCCATCGATGTCAAAGGAAGATCAAATTTTATGTTAACTAAATTCTAATTCCCGTTAGATTTCGTAAGGAATTTTAATAATCTAAGAGATCCGGCACTGCACTCACCCACCAAGCACGGTGAGTACGAACAGACATTCCATGAAAGGCAAGGTGGCTTTTGCCGGCGTTTTCAAGGGCAGGCTTATATCCACTGCACTTACCTGTGTATAGGCACAGGATGAAAAAATCTAAGATCAAGCAAAATCGGCATGCAAAATCACCGAATATATTAAACTTTAGTAGTAAAAACAATAACACGCAGAAGTATTTGAAATTCGTACGCCAATTGTATCTACGTCTTCGGGCCCTTCTCCTTTTTCTTCTGGCATATTTGCTTAGTATACTAGTCTTCAAACCACAGCCTAAAAAAGTTGTTTATATATTAATATTCACTTTGGCATAACTTTGTACGTTTCGAACAGACATGTTTGACATACTTTTTAATTTTTTAAGGTTTTTTTGTTTAAGTGGCAAGTGTCAAGTAATTTAACTACAGAATGCACTATTTATAAAATCCATGCATAGCATTCTCTTTGACTTTGATACACTAACGCATAATTATTATTTATTTCAATTTGGCACGACTCAGCGTAGTCAAACGTACTTCCGACATCTATTTTCATCCCTTCTGGACACTTCATGCAGGAGACATTCGTCGTCGGGTTCACCCCAGGAGATTGCCATGAGATTTTCAAGGCTTCTCCCTCAGTCGCTTTATATCACGGGTAGGGTTCTGTAACGTCTCGGCAGAACGGAACCGGGGTTATACTTTTTAACGAGTATTTTTTTATCAGTCAGTAGTCTGAGCTGCTGCAGCGGTCAAGGAGGAAAAGAAGGTGGTAAGGTAGTAGATGAAAACCAAACCTTTCTAAAAAAATACTAGAAAGAGTAGAAGGTTATGGTCATGACCGTATACCTGTATCCGCCCTGCCAACCATAACAGAAGAGGTGGAAATTCTTACTTCGCCTACCACAAGGCAAACGACCGCCTTAATTAGACTTTTTATTGTTATTCTGCACTTTCCTTCGTTTCGTTGCGATAATTACTATGGGATCAGGACGGTTCGGCGGCTAAGCGTTTGGTTGCGGCGCTGCGGATCTTACCTGCAGGGATTACCGCACTGTACATACAGTCCAAAAGCAATAAATAATTAATCTAATTAAACATCACTAGGTATATGATACCCTTATATATGCGACTCGGTCTGAGTCGAGTGTTCTGAATGTTTGTGAGTTTCCTGACAGGCTCGACACGCTCTGGTTACTTCCTCTTATATAACTCAGCGGGGAATTTCAGTTATCTCACATTACCACCAAGTAGTTGATTCTTATTCTGTATATATTATATTATATATTATATTAAATGCTAAATACACTTATATTTTTATACTTAGTTAAATCATTAATTAACCGAAACTGGTGCTGAGTAATCTGTGGTAAAATATGAATGTGATATAGATTTCATTTGCGTGATTAATTGATTATGGATATCTGTAAGTACTAGATGTTATGCATCTCTTACGAGTGCTTCGGGCTCAGAAAGGTGAACGAGTGTATGTATAAATGAGAAGTTATAAACAGAAATAATTTATTCAATAAAGTTAAGGACAATAAATTAATATAACATTTGAATGGAGCAAACGTATTACTGTGCTATGTGAAATGGTTTTAAAACTGCTATGTAGTTGACTAGATAAGCGTAATATGTGAATGTGGCCAATGAAAAACAAAACAGGTAAAAAATCAAGGTAATACAAACTCACCAAAACATTAACACGTCTAATATGTATTGGATTTAACATGTAAATATTATAACGTATTCTATTTAGTCAATCGAGTCATCACTAACTATATTAGTGCTAAATTATAGATAAAGATTATAATCCCTATTTCAAAACCTTGGTTCTAAAAAGTCTAGACATCAGAACTCAACGTTTATTTACTGTTATTTGTAAACCTATAAATAATGTTAAAGTTGTATGTCCTAAGAATTTTTTCTTTATAAATACATTACACATAATCTTTTTACTTTCTGTTAAGCTCGTTTACACGTTAATTTATGAAAACTATTTAATATTCTTTTAGACTCTGTGGTTTAGAAATAAAGATAACTCAAAAACAACCATTTAAAAAATACTTATGAAAATTAGCTCCACAATAGAATATTCCAACGCAGATTAAAAAAAGTAAAAATATATCGTATTAGCCTCATTATTAAGCTTCACATAACATTTTAATTTCTTTGCTATAGTAACTTTATTAAATACGGTATACAAAGAGAATCAAACAGTATTACTAACATTACATTAAATCTAGAGCAACTTTATAGTCTACTTTTGTACTTTTCGGTTTCGTTTCCTGACAGATTTTCCTGTAATCATAGTTTTTTTCTTATGGAGGGCAAGATTATCAACACACCTATATTATTTTAAACACTAAAAAGTTAAGTTACATTCGATTAATAAACAAGGTCAACACAAGTAAACTCTTTGGGTCACGAGAGTCGACGTTCGCCGTGACCTCAATAGGGTCGGATTCCAATCACAAAATTTCGCATCTTAAAACAACTTTTCATCATCAACTTCCTATTTGTCTATAAATAGCCTTATACCAAGGCTGAAAAACATTAATCCCGAATAGTCTGGATACACTTTAACGCGGGGGCGCTTGTGGCGGGGCATCTTCTAATTTGCCCCAAACAACATTACACATCTCTCTAACTAAAGCTTGTTCTCCAGTGTCCAAATCTGGCGCTGGCCTTCTTCTTTCCCGTTCTACCCTTTCCCTTACTTCCAACACCTGTAGAGCACGCACAACAGCTTCTGGTCTTTCATTAGGTCCACTACCTATTCCCTTTTCAGCTTCTAAGCGTCGCACTTTTTGCTCTAAATCTCGAACGTACTGCACCGTCCGTTCAGCGAGTTGAGGATGTGTAATAGGCACAGTAGGATTCGCTGGACGCGGCCCTTCATCGGCGTTAGTACCGCTACTGCTGCCGTCTCCGTCATCCCTCTCCCTGCCGGCTGCTCGACCACAATTAACACAAGCACTTCTTTCTCGTTCCTCGTCTAAATATAAACACAATTCTTTTAATTCTAAATTATCACGAATTAATTCCTGTTGCTTATCGTCCAACTCTCTAAGTTTGTTCTGATAAGCTGACACTTCCTGTCGCATTACAGAGGCCGTATATCTTCCAAAACGCTGCCACTCGCGAGCCAACTTCCTACCCTTTTGACGATCGTCATCCAGGAAACAGCACAAGTCGCGCAGTTCTTGATTGTCCTCGCTTAAACGCCGGTTCGCCTCTTTCAGGACTTTGATTTCGTCTAGAAGCGCTTGAAGTTGCCGCCTCTGATCAGTCGACGCTCGCGGCCCGTCCGATTCGATACGCTTTGTAAACTTGAGCATGTCAGCGGATCTCCTGTGAATTTGTTCCTCTTCTAAATTGCGTTGTACTCTCTGTGTATCGTCCGCGCTGCGCGCGCGTGTCGTTGTTTCCACGGGTTCATGCACAATAGCTTTGGTTATGATCTCCCCGCCTGGGCGTAAAACCCGAAGAGCTGCTGGAGGTACTGGGTACCCCGCTGGATATCCTTGCGGATATTTCAAATGCGGATATGAGCCTCCTTGATACGAACCAGGTAGAGCGCTATGTGTTCCTGAAGGATATTGTATCTTGCTAGGATCAATAGATTTACTAGCGTAAGGAGGTTTATACTCTTTTGTGGCCGCGTCGACTGTGGCTAGTTTCGAACCTGCCGCGGCAGGAGGTGGATGATAACGCGGTGGAAAGTTGACCGGTTCGGAGCCCTGTTTACCTAGTTGTTGTTTCTGTTTGTTAAACTGGCCTGGGTTCTGACTGATTGACATTGTAGTTGTCGCCGATTTGCGGACAGTCATCAGCTCTATCGATGCTCCACTTCGCGTATTATAAGGTTCATTTCCAAATCGACAGGACTGTGTGCACGCGAAAACCAAATAGGCAGCATAGGTTCAACGAATGGTCCTTGAATGAACGGAGGAGGGGAACGCCGCCGGCTGCGTAGGTTGTGGACCGTGGCATTCGCACAATTAGTCCTATCAATGCACGTTGTATACTCCAAAATGTTTGTTGATCACTTAACCGTTGTTTGTTAATGTAGTTTGATTGTTTTTTTTATATCGTAATGATTGTTAAATTTGAGGTTTTGTTTAGTGTTGTTATTTCAAAACAAGGTTATACACAGCGAAACGAAGACGCGCGCGGGCGCGTGGCTCGGACTGGCGTCGCGCGGTTACCTGTGCGGAGGCTGTCACGGCGTCTCGCTCTACCGCGCGCTCTCTCACCTGTACAAACGCACACATTTGAAAGAACAATCATTCACATTTCAGCGCGCATAGCCTTCCTTTAAAACATAATGGAGATTTTACTGAGAAACATGTATTTTCATAACATTGAAAAATCTTCTAAATGACATACAGCATAAAGCGCATATTGATGTTACAAATTCATTTTAAATTTAGTCTTTTGAGTATCGTTTCCTAATTGTCCTCTCTACTTATATACAATTAAATCTTCTTAATACTTTAAAAATAGCTCCATGTTAAGTTTAAAAAGGCTAAATGCGCACTTAGATCTAAAGTTGAATTAGAAACTCTTTGGATCCATTCTGAGACAAATTCTTCTTTAATTAGGCAAATCCTTCAACGGAATATGAAAATTTGTATCTAGAGCAACTGATATTAATTAAACTACGTCGTTATAGTATAGTTTAAACGTAACTCTTACAAAATTCTATCCTCTTCAACAGAAATCTGAATATTAGTAGGTATTTCGTTATTAATATTTATGTCCATAAACATAACGAATATTTGAATTGTACTATACAATTTTTTTTAACTGTACACAATTTGTTCGAACTAGTAACTAGCGACATCTAGTTACACTTATCTTAAACACTAAGAAACTAATACTTAAAATAATCTGTTAATATTTCACAAATAAGCATTCAGTATGGTCTTTTTTGCGTGAATATTAAATCGATCTTAATCAATAAGTCTAAATTGATCGAGTTAATCAATGAAGATGCGATTTACTTAATTGCCATCTTTATAAGTGTCCGCTCTTTATTAAAATAGAGTTATTTTGTTCGACTTGTGTGATTTTTTACACAATTTTTTCAATAATACAGCGTAAACCTTTATGCAAATCTATGATTTATTAATCATATTTCATATCAATATCCTATAGATATTATATTAAGCCGTGGCTTTAATTTAAAAGCATGCGAGTGGCCCGTGTTCGGCACCACCTACAATAAAATTGTTATTTGCAATTTAAGTTGCTGAATGACTCTTACGTCGCCTGGGGAAGAAAGACTTCTTTCTTAAGGTGTTGGAAGGTGGCAGATTTTCTTATACCGCCACCACGCGACAAATTCTATGTGTCTACTGGGCAATAGAACGAGGATATAAAGGGAGAATATACCATTTCTTTCTCCAAATGACAACCTTTCCTGCAACCCTCCTAGCTAACAAACGAGGCTCTGGTGACCGTACGATTGCGTAATAGGTTTGCATACCCACAGGCTATCCGCTCACCAACTCTGGTCTAGTGTGGTGAGTATGGGCAAACAACGTGGTGAGGTTCACTCACTAATGTAGTGAGCCCTTTGTTCGATTTGCCTAGTCCTTATGGTACGATCGACTATGCTCAAACCTCAATAGTGTCTCCCAACAGATTGGTCTTAAAATGAACATGGACATGATGAAAATCATGTCTTACGTCCATGTCACAACAAAACCGGTTGTTGTTGGTAAAGTACTACGCTCAAGATGTCGAAAAATATTTCTACCTAGAGCAAATTGTGGTGACCTTCGACCTAGAGGTTAATCGACAGATCCTTTCTGCTGGATAGTGTTCGGGAAATTAAGTTACATCTTATCATCGAGTATTCCTTAAACCTCAAGACCGTACTGTATTACCAGTGCCTGTGGCTCAAAGGAATTCTCTTATTATTTGAGGTTTTTGGAGGCGAGAAGAGTTCGTCACGCTGTCCCAATGGCGGACTTCACATATTGTCAGAAAGAAGCATCTTGAAAGAAATCTTGCAGTGTCAAAATCCATGTTTAGCTTTACCGGCAATCCGGTAAATTAAAATTGCAATAAACAAGTAGTGTATACCGGAATTTGTATGTAGATTACTCGCGAAGTAAAGTGAGTTTCCTGACAAGCACACAAGCATTTCACAGCAAGCACTGTACCAATATCCAGAAGGTACTGCAATTTAATTAAACGTGACTCGACTTGTAAGTATTGTCTCCTGTATTACGGAGGCAGTTTACACACCTACATAAATTGCACATATTATCGAGGGAATCTTGTTTAAAATTTGAATTAAAAAAATAGTAATATTCTGTCATTCTTGTCGAAAATACCAAATCTTGCAATAGAGCTCCCAAATATGTAGAGTATATATTATTACTACTAGTATTTATTTTAACTTATTCACTTCGCGACGAATCGTGTTGCTTACAAATTTTTTTAATGGAGTATACGAGCAAGCGGCTCATCTGATAGGAAATTATTACCGTCGCCCACGTACATCTGGAACCCCAGAGTATCTGCAGGTGCGTTGCCGGCCTTAGGATATTTGGGAGATGGAAGGAGGGTAGGGGGATTGAGCCTGCGGTACCTCGCTCATCGAACGAAACGCAGTAGTACGAAATGCCTTTACTTCACGACGGTATTTTGTGAGGCCGTGATACTACCCAGGTCGAGCCGGCCCATTTGAGCAGCAGAAAAAGTCACCGCTTGCCTCTACCATGTAAAGTATATCGTGATCCCAAGCCGGTCGTAGCACCCAGCCATTTTCTCTTTTGAAAATGGTAAGTTTTGTAAATTTCGCTGATCATTGGTCTCTTGCAAGGATTTTTGTTCCATGACATCTGATGTAATGGTTGGGGCGATCTATAATATGATCACAGACTGGAGATTTCGTAGCGCGTCGATGTTTCTCATCAGCAAAGTGTTCCTTTACGCACTAGCTCTAAATCACAATCACACTCATAGCATTTGTGTCTAACACCACGGTGCTCGCCTGACGAAGGGAAGTAAATAAAGTAAAACTAAACGCTATAGATTTTGCAAATTTAGTTTCATATACATCTCTACATTTTCATCATCATCACCTGCCTTTCCAAGTACTCTGATGGACTCCTAGAAAGTCTCAGTAAGAGCCCGCATAATACTTCACAGAGAATGTGCCCATGCCAGGAATGTTTTGAACATAAAACAAAAACCCTGAAAGAGTGTATTACTTTATACATAATTATTTATTAATATTAATTACGCTTTTTTAATGATTTTTTCCTTGATCTAGTACTGCTATCAATGATTATAATTATTGCTAACTGTAATAGTAGGAAGTTGAATTTATTAATAATCTCCTGCATCAAGAACTATAATTAATTATCCTATATACAAACTAAATATGTTCTGTAGTTGAAAACGGAAATGTTCTGCTAGTAAATGGAGCTCCTATTTCAGAAATTTAGATACATATATTATAAAGCTATATTATTTTATTTCCATTGAAACATGTTTTTGTTTCTTTTTTAATCACAATCATGTCACTAATAAATATGTGGAAATCTGTGGAGACAAACAGGTGCGAGGTGTCTGGTACTGTGATCGCCAAACCCAAGCGTAGCGAGTGGAAAATCTTTTCATTGCCATAGTACCAAGTCCTGCAGCATGAGGCTGTTAAAAATGAGAAAGAGCGGCCGAATTTTTTACATATGGCAAAAACATGATACGACTCATTGTGAAACCTTTCCAACCCTATAATAATTTATGTATTGTAATGTTTAACATTACACAAATTGAGTGCCTCTTGCGAATTTCGTATTGCATGGACTTCGTAATAGACCCCCGCGCGACTCTCGCGCTCAGCGACAGTGCTACCACGGCGCGCGGCTGGCAAGGATGCCTCGCTCACGCGTCCACTCCGCGGCTCTTGTAGTGGCAATAGTAACGATACTTCTTCACGGTATGTCCTCAACGTATTAAGTCAATAATTATTTTACCTTTTTACCCAAACGTATTTCCTATTTTATTTTTAAATGTATAAAGTAATTTTTAAAAAGACGTTTTGTAAACATTAACTTGACATTTTGTCGAGTGTAGGTAATAATCAAATAAATTATTTTTTGTGTGAATGTGAATAATTTTCACAATTTACAATTAAAGTAATTATTTATGAATGTTACATCAAATTTATCATATTCATACTTCTTTAATTTTATTTTGTTTATTAATGATTTGGATATGAAATTATTTAAAAATAAAAATCATATTTTATTAATTAAGACGTAAACAAAAGCTTAAGCTTAAGCTTAGTCAACATTGTATCTATTTATCCATAATTACCTGTTATTTGAGATATCGATTGTTTAATTTTAGTATTTAACGATAATTATTATAGTTGTTAAAAATTCTTGACAAAACAAATATAATCAGGCAAGGCATTGACAGCCAGGTTATTAGAAACTAGCCGTGAGCTAGCGCCATAAGAGGATCTGCCACTTCCTTTCATCCCGTAGGTGCCATAGATCCTGCATCATTATTAGGTACGGTCGAAGAAAGGTTCCAAGGCTAGCTTGTTTTTAATCTGTCTCACCTGTTAGTAATTGAATACCATCGCGTACATTTCTATCACCTGCCGCTTGGCTCTATCACGTACAAGTTCTTTGCCGACCGCCAATCAGCTGTGCAAGGAAAGAAAGTTGTGTTCCGGTTAGTAAGGTATACTGAGCTAATATAACAACAGACTTTGAGACTTTTCATTTTAGTCCGAAGGCCACAACGCTTGTCACCCAAATCCCTCACCAGGGTCACAGGGCTGCTAATACTGTTTATTCTATACAATTTTGGAAAATTTCATGACAATATCTAGGAGTAAATAAGTTCCACCGGGTGTGGAACGAGGTAGTTCATCGCCGGTATTCCAATGTTGCCTACAATATACAAAGATTTTAAGCATATTGGTCTTTTTCATCGTCTAGGAAATCCATTGTTAGATAAATGTGATGCAAATCTTCAATTCAAACTTTCAACAACAACACAACCATCATAAATGATCTATTTATACTTATGATAGATGGCCGATCCCCTATGTAAAGGGCCCGTACCAATTAATTTTTGGAAACTTCTATACGATTTGCAGCGCACACAAAGACGGCGACATGTTCACCGCCTGTCACGTTGTCCTAAATAAGCTCTAGTGAAAAATGGGTTAAAAGTACTTATCTATTGCTGTCCTGTCCCTGGCTACCCCTGCATGGGGTACATCGTGAAAGCTATGTTATTATATATTAAAGTATTTTTTCAAATATTCACCTGAAATCTATGTGAGTTATTTTATTATTAACAGGCGCTGTTGCCCAACGAAAACCTATCAAGGAGGCCCTATTTCTAAACAACGATGTTTACGGCAATGCTTCGTTTGAAGACTGCGTGTGGCGCCGGGAAAGAGAGCCATGCCCCGACGCTAATGTCTCGCTCAACTTGTACACAGAAGCGGAGCCCTTTAAAAAAGTTGTAAGTAATATTTATTTTTTAACTTATTCGATAATTTTTAAGTAGTGGATGAGTGATTTTAAGGAGTTCATATTCACCACTAGATAGGCGGGTTGATGAGCGCAGTGTCCCTCGTACCTGTGATGCTGCTCCCCGTCGGTAGTCTGTGGGATTGGAGTTCGGCAAAATTGGATAGATTTTCCGCCATGATTCAGACGCCAGAGCCCTTATTAGGTAGGAGAATGCACGTACCGGTAAGGTTGGCTTTTGAAGAAAAAGATGGTATAACCCTCCTTCATGTATCCATTTTGTTGACGGTCAATTAAGATGGATTTTTGGAGCAGCGTAAGAATCTGCCGACCCCTTTTTCTTCACGTAGGTGTCGTAAGAGATAACTAAGGTAAGAGCCTTGAAAATGTCATGGCATCTCAGGGAGCAATCCCGATGAAGGCTCTCCACCCATTAGGTTCTATCCCCCGGAGAGGTAAAAATTACTTTCAGAAGCCGGTTTGGCTATGCTAAGACGTGCAAATGGAAATTGGTAATCTCTGCCTACCTCTAGCCTACCGTTAGATGGTATATAGTCTTGCCTGTCGAAAACAACTGAAGAACTTTTCTTAAGAATGTTTTTACTCTCTCTCATTTAACTCTAAAATCTAAGGCAAAAGAAGTTACAAAAATAGCGAAGCTAGGGCACGTCACTGCGATCTTATAAGATATTAAATGTTTTCTAATACCAACTGCTAATATCGGCTTCCTTTGTGTAATTAAGCGTGATGATGTATGTGTACGCTAATGGGTTGTAAATAAAGTAGTTCACAAAATTAGGGAACTAATACAGTACACGGCCTGTTTATAGTTCAAGCTAAGGAGGTGTCCTCGAGCTATGACGTTCCGGCGCACGCGCGCTCGTCCGTTACCGTCGCCTCCGAAGAATACAAAACAGTTTTTCCATCGATTTCTAAAACACGAAACTTTCTTTTTCCTAGCAAAACCCAGACATTATTGAATGAAAAACATCACTATTGTAAATCTGTAGGTACAAAAGTCATGCTTATTAAAATATCTTTTGACTAAATTAGGTTTCGGTATTTTTTTAACTTTTTTTGCACAAAACCATCGCGAGGAACCTACCTTTCATTAAACAGCGGAACGGAATCTATCCATTAGACGAATCCAACAAAAGAGGAAATTTATATTATCCCAATTAAAAATAAATATATATTATCCCAGCATTACGCAAATTAAGACTCGCTTTTAGTCCCTCGGTGTACTCTTAACATTTCAACTTAGTAAACTTATTTTGTTACTTGCTTACTTATCAGTTTATCAGTCAGTAGAGAACAAAAGTTAGATATACCGCTAGTCTTAAAGGTTCTTTGAAATCCATTCATGTTTCCTACGACTACCTGCTAGCCGATGTTCGTATTGTAAATAACGGATTTGTCCCGTGTATACGACCTTGGGTCCAATAGAATAAAAGGAAAAAGTTGCTAAAGGCAGGCCCTATTCATACAGGCTTCTGCGTCATCTTGACAATTTAGTAAGTAACTTGCCAAGTACACTTATGTAAGTAGTGGGCAAATATAAAAAAAAATAGCTTTATTGCAATTTAGACAAAAAAAAAATCCTAGTGGTCCCAATTATGAATGAAATGCAATTTTTTTTATAGTTATGTAACAATTTTGCAACACGTTAGAACGAGATATGTTTATAAAAAAAATTATATAGCGTAGGTAATGAACTACAGAACAAAGAAACTAATCAACAAACCTCATTGTTCAATAAGGAAACGAGGCATTATTAAAAAAAAAATTGTAAAGCGTCATAAAGGAATTTTTTAATTAGCAAGATAACGTGGTTTGAAATGAGAGCAAAACAAATGTTTAGTAAGATTGACAAATAGTGCCGGAATATGTCCGTGTATGAGGTATGCATAATTTGACGACGCTATACAAATGCGGGTAATGCATTACTTGCAAGCGCAAACGTGTAAAGAATGTAGACACGTTATTGCATAATATGCAAATAATGATATTTGAGATTTGTGAATACAAATTAATAAAAAAAATATACTTTAAACCAAAGAGGAAACTTTTGATTTTAGGAAAGTGAAGAGCCTATTTAAGTTACAGTCCCACAGCAGAACATAGAGCGAAGGTTCTCACAACACCGGGTAAGCGGCTTAGTGAGGGCAGTGCCCGTGCCCACGCACTAGTGATGCTGCTCTCCATTACTACTCAGTGGGATTTGGTTTCGGAAAAATCGGATGGATATTGTTCCTCCGGACGTTTGTAGGCCAGCATCGAAGAACTAAGATGTATAAAATCCAACTGTATATACTCTACGTAATACAAAGAGTCTCGAAATACAGATGAAATCGTGTAGGCTGTCTCTTACGATTTTATTTATTTACATAAAATATTTAACGAATACATGTTTTCGTAAATTAAATTCTTCATGAATTAATCAACAGCTAATACTTTCTTTCTTCTTGGCCTTTCTTGTGTAATAAACAACAAAATAACTTTGCATGTGTTAATATAGTGCGTATAGTAGTAGTATAATATTAACAGATTATACGTGTAATTTTTTAAATGCAGGTAGACCTGTACAGCGAGGACTGGCTGCGGCAAAGTGGCTGGGAGCCGGCGCATGAGACCATTCTTCTGATTCACGGTTACGCAGGCGGTGACGATACTCTACCCATAATTGTGCTTAGAGATGGTAAGTGCGATCAAAATACAAAACAACGGTTTGTAACACGTTGAACTCTTTAACAGCGGGTAGAATAAAGCGCACCGTACAGTAGGCAGCTTTGCGTAAACGCATATGTTTTATGATATAATCAAGATTTCGAGTAAATTTTTACGTGTTTGAAGTACCTACCTGTCTGTAAATATATGCCTGTATGCTGCCTGTGCTTCTGGATAAAGGCTTCCTTTCAATATTTGAGAGTTTTGGAGCAATGTATACGATGATAATTTACCACGCTGCTTCCATACCAATTTTCATCTAAACTCCGGCCGTGATAACAGGCACCTACAGTCGAAGTTACTTTCGCATTTATATGATATAAATATGTATATAATACCGAATATTGTTAGTAGCTGCGGTGAGAAGATTACAGATCCGTTACCCTATGACTAAGATCGAATACCATACAGTTCGTCCGATAATTATACTGTCTTTGAAACCGTAACACAACAGCAATTTAACTGGCGTTTTGGCCGCAGGAATGGTTAATATCAACTCAGATGACTCCTAGGCAGAGAAGGAATCTACCTCCTGATAAAATTGCATTTAAATTCATATTCTTTATTTTCATTCTCCGGTATTTTAAAAGGTGTGCATCGATAATAGATTAAAATATTTATTTATTTCACATAATGTTTAACCGGACGCTGTCTTAATGGATAAAACCACCAAGGAGGCCATAACCAAACTATCAATAACCACATTAATTTCATAACAAAATTAACTAAATGTATCTACTTGTAATACGATATAACCCAGCAGAAACAGCTTGTAACAAGAGAAAGTAAACAATATATTAAGCATATTAAACCGTGCGTTAGCTATGGAAATTGTACATTTATTATTCTGCACCTCTCGTGCAAGTTAAGTTTCTATTGTCATATAATACTCGGAGACGCCGTTTGTTACGTTATAGAGGACATTTCGAATATATTAGTTGAGTATTTAGTAATTAAGCAGCTTTAGAAGTTACAGCCGTTGTAGCTTAGTGGTTAGAGCGCATGTAATTTCATAGTACGCGAGTATCTCGCGTTCGGTGGACCAGCAGTCGGTATTTTACAGGATTTAATTTACTTTGCTTTAAGCAGCTCAAGTTCAAATACATCATCACCATCAGATAGCTTACTCAAATATTTCATCATCACACATGACAAGCAGGCTAGCGATCGCTTCTGTCCGCCACCTTCTGTGTACATTCGGTGTGACATTTGTAGAGATAGTTATTACACCTTCTATTGGAAGCTACAAGATTTTCCAAGGGTTTCCCTTAGCGACTCTTACGTTACGTAACAAATTCTTAAGGAGAGATTTTGTAGGAATTTAGAGAGGAGTGGCATATTCCATACAAGTTTTATAGCAGTTTTACTAAATACGTATTAAGTAGAGGAAAATATATTTAATGAGTTAATGTAGTCTATTATGGATTTAAATTTAGATTCAAATAAAATTACTTTAGATGGTAAAGAGTAAATGCCTCTTTAATTGTATGTGCGCATAAGATAGTATAAAAGATCTTAAATAGTTTCGAATTTATTTTACTTAAATAAATGTTTAAGTTCCGCATCGTAACATTAGATAGTAAAAACAATCACAACATTGAAACACGTTGAACTCTTTTACAAGGATAGAATGTAACGTGAAAGTAGGATCTTTATTATAGATCAAATTTATGTTTACGTGATTTATATATATAGTTATTGAATTAAGATGGCACATCACCAGTAAATACGTTCACAGCTCAACCTCTCACCATATGAGCATTCATAGTCAGTGACATTTTGGTTGGATTCGGATGGATTTCCACCGTCATTAGGTTCGCAACATCCTAGTCTGTTAGTCAGCAGATAAAACCGTGTGCGGGTTTGATTGATCTTTAAAAAGAGAAGTGTAAGGGTATATAGTGATTATAATCCCCCTTACACCAACTTACGGGACTTACCTTGCGTATTACGAGTATAAAATTTAAGTCAAGGCGCACTTGCAATCCGAGCCGGCTTGCTATGATATAACATATTGAATGATACAAAACATATGTTAAGTATGTACACGTATGTTGTATACACCCGGTAAGAAATACGAATGTCGCCCGTTCACTTAGGCAAATTCAGCGGTGTTGTTTCAAAACAAGCTTGTGACAAAAAGTTAAAAATATGATAAGTTATTGCACCTGCCACACCACAGCTGGGCAAATAAATCATTACGTTTAACATCACTGTTTAACGCGGAGAGAATGTTAAATGGCATTAAGTCTCCAACCTTTAAATTTTTTTTTAGTGTAATTTGTCTTAAAAATATATAGACTAAAGATTGACTGTGACTAATTTCTTTATACATAATAATGTATTTTTAAGTCATATCAGTTAATATGTAAAAAAGGAATTGAAATAAAGAGGAATGGAAAATAAACAAATCTTGATTTTAATTAACACTTGGAATGTATGATACAAAAAACCCACCAAATGCGCGTCTGACTCTTGAGTTCTGTATAAGAGTACAGTACTGTATATACGTGTATGTTTTAACCAAAAAAAAATGTGTTTCGTTCATTCAATTTAGTATCCTTAGCGTAAGACCGACCCACGCTTAGCCGGATTTTATGGTTTTTAGTTTTACTTTAGTCTTTGCAGTTTTTACCTGAAATACCTGACTTTAGTATTTTTTTTTATTATTTATTAGGATGTCCACCATAGTAATACATGTTCTGTGAAAATTTCAACCGGCTACCTATTACGGTTCAAAAGATATAGCCCTATAAGTGTGGGATGGACGAATAGACGACATAGGCTTAGTGGCGGGTTAGCTTCTTACGGAACCCTCAAAATATCGGTAGTTTCGAATTAAAATGGTATCACGAAATTGTTGCTTCTAATCTTAAATATTTATTATCTATTTATGAAAACTCCAATGTTTTTATAGGCTACATCACAAATTTAATTATCCTTTTAATATTTTATAGCCTAAAACAAAAATTTTACAAGGAGAGTATACACTTTACATATTTCCTCCGTTTGTAAGATTTGTCGTTGCATCTATACGAACCATTACAAAAAAAAATCGAATAAAAATATAGCTTACTCTTATTAGACTGTTGTAGTAATACGTTAGACATATGTTCACTGAACTACTTTATATCGCAATTCGTTAAAGATACAGTACAATTACAAGTTCCGTGACGCGGCATAGTCTCACATGGTACAAACAATGGAGTGTCATTTGCTAATCCAATTTCCGCCATCACCTGGCGCAACAACAATTTGAACATAGTACTCGACTCAACTATCAATCTTGAATAACTCGTGTCGATAATTCTGAATCGAAAGCATTAATAAATAACTAAAGTTCCATGTTGAGAAAAACCCGCGTGGAAGAGGAGTAAAACTCTGTCAACCTCTTTCTTCCCACGAGTGTCGTATGAAGTGACTAAGGGGAAAAGCCTTGAAAATGTCATGCCCATATCCAGGAGCAAATGGCTATGAGGCTCACCACTTGTACTATCCGTAGAGATTCATTCCATAGACGAAATGCGTGCGTACGTACATTAAAAAATTATATCTCTGTTCACTCTTGCGTTGCGATTTTTATAGTTTGCTGTATTTATCTATGTACACTACACTTTATACGGATGCAGGCAAATTCAATCATTACGCACGCCAATCTAGTTTGACCGCTAAATTGGCAAACAGTCGCTTTAACGTACGTCTGTAAAGAAACTCGTTGTGGTTGGACACACAAAGCAACTTTCAGCAAATTTTCTTCCTGTTAGTTCACCACCATTAAGGTCTAACGATACATTTTATTTACGTAGTCTAATGTAACGCCCCATATATGTATGGGAGAATAGTTTAGTTTTTTCTTCCAAGCCAACCTGAACTTAGTGCTCCCTACTGACAGAGAAACGTGCCATTAATGACATATCTGCTTGCCAATGTTTTCTGACGCTTTCTATGACAGACTTTTCGTGCGAGTGGAGACGATCCACGACTATAGTCGAATAGCGGGCTCGAACCTGTGGCTTTGGCAAACGCAGTCTGCTCCCGATTAGATAATAGTTACTACGTTAAACCATTAGTTTGACGCATATTCATTAATATTTTTAACAGCGTATCTCCGCCGCGGTGGCTACAATGTGTTCATGTTGGACTGGGGGGCGTTGTGCCAGCCTCCATGCTACGTGGCAGCGGTGCACAATCTGCGACCCGTGGCGCGCTGCGTGTCGGAAGCCCTGGCCACTCTCCGGCAGGCAGGGCTGCGACCCGACCGACTCACCTGCGTGGGGCACTCTCTCGGCGCACACATGTGCGGCATAATCGCAAACTATCTCACCTTCAGGCTCAATAGGATCATTGGTATGATATCAACCAGTTTACTGATTTTTATTTTAAAATCTGCATTTGATTTATAAAATTTAAATCATATATATGTCAGAGACTTTATTACTTGCATCCCTTCGCCTCGTTCATATTGTGTGTCAATGCGCACGCTTTTTGAGAAGCAAGCAGTGTTATAGTGTATATATACCTATTACCTACACATGTATATACCTATTCTACCTATAACCAAAGTTCTTATATCATTTTTAGCGTAATATCATAAAACCTAAACGAGAAGTAATAATTAAAAATACGTGCCTACATACCTATCCCAGTTTAGTATACTACACAGCACGATGTCGTAGGTGAACATTCGAGTGTTATCATTAACCAATTCCTAGGACAAACTTTTAGGCTTAAATAGTGTGGATGACAGGATTACCACTTCATTTTTTTTTAATTCTTCAGGTCTGGACCCCGCACGGCCCCTGATCCGCTCTGCGCCTGCTCTCCGCCTGGACCCCGGCGATGCCCGCGCGGTACATGTACTGCACACCAACGCCGGACGTTACGGAGAGGCTGCACGATTGGGTCACGCAGATTTCTGTTTAAATGGTGGTCGCAGTCAGCCCTATTGTGAAGACACGCCCAGTGAGTAGAAAAAGTCCTAAGAACAAGTGAACAGTTTTAAAAAAACATCCAATTTTCATTACTTCAACCTATTTTCCCACCCTTACGATAATATTAAAATTAAACATATTTTCCTTGATGATTCTTTTTTATTCATATGCCATATTGAATTAAGAAAGAATCATTAAAATCAGTTCACAATCGGCGAAGATGTCGCGTAACAGATGTACAAAAAAAATTCAATCGTATTGATTAACTTGTCCCTTTTTTAAAATCGGTTGATAATTGACAGACTTGCCAAATTGATATTCTGAATACTGCCGAGTTTCGCTAATAAAAAGTAAGCGAACTCAAACCAACACCAACTATTTGTAAGAGAGGAACAGCCTTAAATAAGTATAAATTACCAAGTATATTTTTTTATACATAATACAGGTTTGTAATTCATGAAAACTATAAGATTCGCCACCCTAGACGGTCGCAGGGCTTTCGATCCCCCATCTACTGGAAGCAGTCAAATTTCCACCCCTACACTCCTACGACACCACGAACGATTTTTTATATAATAACAGTAAATGAGCTGACATTCCACCTGATGTTAAGTGCCCATCCCACGGATACCTGAAACCAACTTTAAACAAAGAGGTCCTCTTTGTTTAAAGTTTGTTATCAGAGCGTTGTCATCTATCATAGCTGAGATGAAATGCCTCGCTGCTTGTAATTATACTGCAGGCAAGAGGGTAGATTTATACAAGCATGTCATCGTGTTTGTTTTGCAGACGAGGCGCTGTGCAGCCACGTGTGGTCGATCTGCTACCAGGCGGAGAGTCTGTTCGCGCCGCGTGCCGCCACGCCGTGCGGACGGCGCTGCTCCGTGCGCGTGCCGCCCGCGCGCGCCTCCGCGCTGCCAGTCATGCTCGGCCAGCCCGCGCCTATGACGTACGTAACACATTTATGTTTTGAAGCCTAGTGGGTTAGAGTGCGAACTACGAAACATGACGTCGTATGTTCGGACCCGCCATTCGTCTATTGTCGTAAACCATTCTAAATACATGCTGTAATGCTTAGTTGGAGGGTTTACAGGAATATTAGTAACGTTACTTGAATAGCCTTACTAATATTCTTTAAAAAAAAAATCAACTCGCTTCTCGGCGCTCCCTGTATGACTTATGTAACCTTACATTTGACTTGCCTCTCCGCGCTACTCGTCGTATTCTTAACCTTTACATCCTTTACCTAGTAATAGTAACTAGTATTATAAATACTAGTTACTATTATTATATACATAATGATAAATATATAATAACCTTCTTATAAGTATAAATACATATTGTAATCATACATAATTTTGGATATTTGTTTGTTGCTCAATCATGTCAAAACGGCTGAACGTATTCAATATAGCATGGTGTAGTGATAGTATAATAGTTTTAGGGTTTTTATTAGAATTACATATTGACTGATAATATTCTGGCAATATAACTATGGAACATAATATAGACAACCCTAACTGCCCGTAGAGTACAAATTGAGTGATTCTTCTGAACATAGCACTACATATTATATATTCCGTGCCTTAGGTGCTGCTCCCCGCTATCGGTCTGCTTATTTATCGATATGGGTATCCCGCCATCTGGCGGTAGCTATTGCGATTTTCAAGGCTTTTTCCTTAGTCTCCTCTTTGGACATCTACGACGAGAAAGAGAAGGGGAAGGTTTAAATAAAATTGTTTTCGACTAAACGAACGAGGACTTCGAAAGTAAACTTTAGTAACTTTACTTAGCAGCCTGTAAGTGCCCACTTCTGGGCGAAGACTTCCTTCTCAAATATCTGAGAGGGTTTTGGAGACGGAAAGGGCCTCCCACTCTGCTCCAGTGCGGGATGGCGGGCTTCACATATCCTCGTAATAATATTTTTTATACACAGGTTTCCTCATGATGGTTTCACTTTACCACCGCGAACGTGGTAAATACGGCACTTAAAATTGTTATTACCAATTATAGTGGTGCCATATTTGAAACCAGAACACTCGCGTTCTTCGAAACTAAAGCGAGCACTATGCTACCACGGCTCTCTTTAACAGCGATTTAACACTAATAACTTTATTAAGAGCGTGATGATAAACGCACATAACACACAAAAGTTAACGCGTAGTTTAACTCGCTCAGCTCCAATTATTGATTATAATTATTCCTAGGGCCTCCGGTGCATACTGCCTCGAAGACCTCTCGACGCCGTTCTGTCCGGCGACGACGGGACTTGCGGACGGCGACCCCCGCTGCTGCCTGGACAAGCTGTACGCGGCCGCCGCCAACGCCGCGCCGCACAGGGTGCGCCCGCGCCCGCTCGTGCGTCTGCGTGCACGTCGCGTCAAAACCGACGGCGCCGCAGATTATGGCGCCACAGATTACAACTACACAGACTATAATAGCTTTGAAAAGTAAATAAAAACAAATGTATGATTTTGGTAATGCGCTAAATATCGGTTTTTGAAAAAGGCATACTTAAATGTTAGAGTAACAATTAGAAAATCACTAAGGTCGTGTCTATTAGATTCGGTTCGACGAATTCGGCAATACTAAATAAAAAAAAATTGTACGTAGATACGAAAATAAGCTAAAACCAACAATGCGAACTCAAATACAGAAGGCGGTGGTCTTCGATACCGCCCGCATCGTTTATCAGTTTCTTTCCACTTTTCCCTAACCCTCGGCCGTCTGGTCTCCCTTGCCGAGTGCTTACTTCTGGTTGGGTTTTATTTATTTTGTGGTATACACTTATTTATACAACCCAACCAGATTATAATATATGTAAATATGTGGTCATTAACTAGTACATATATGGTCACTAGAGCCATTATTCTCATTTCCAAATGTATCACCAAACATCTTCATTGGGTACAGGAATTAAAAGGTTAAATACATGTCGTCGACATATTCTTTAGTTGCTACTGGTCTAGGTAGTCCGCTAAAGTAAACCAAATACATCAAAAAATCAATTCTCTTTGAAAGTGTCGTTTCGCACAATTCTCCGACCTTACCTTCAAGTACTTAGTTATATTTGTGTCTACCATATTTGAAAAGTATACGCTTCCGTGTAGGAACACTTATGCCGTACAAGTACTGAGTAACCGTAGTTTAGCGATGTATTGACTGATAATTAGTTTATATTAAATAATAGTAATAGGTACAAAATAACTTACTTTAATCTGTGACAGTGGAACACGTAACGGCATTTATCCATTGCGTTTTGCTAAAAAAAACTAGAATTACAACGGTAAATTAAATTTCTACTTGTAAGTTATCCAAAAGTGATTGCAGTATTTTTATTATGATGGGAAAATGCATATGTTGATAATTTGTAATAGTCAAAGTAGGTACTATGGCGCCATTAACATGAGTACAGAATAACCAAAGCTAAACTAATATGGATTTATATCTTCATGTAAAAAAATCTTTACATTGTAGTAAAAAATAAGAGGCTATCGTTTGATATCAATTGTTGCAGTATGCACATGTGACTATGTTATTTTTATGTAAACAAGAAATGCAATCAACGATGTGGCCCACCAAAGAGATTTAATTAATTTGGAATAAAAATTGAAGATTTTCGACAGGTTTTTTATTTAAAAAATATATTTCCACTCACAATAACATTATCTTCCCTGTATTAGATTATCTTCTGCAACACATACTGCACACACATGCAAACAATTCCACAGCTTCACGTCAAATGGATTATCATTGCGTTTAAATCTTTTGAAATTACGCATCGAAGTTTTTTCCCAAGGGTTTGGAAAAACTTCGTTGGGTTGGGTGTTCATTCAATTTATAATAAATTATTTATTACAACTAGAACAAAATGAAACTATTTAACTTTCGTATTACAATGTATTGAAATATTTACACACAAACTTTTTAAATAATGTGAATTATCCACAGACACATGCAATGTGATGTATAATACACTTTCAATTTGAAACTTAATGTAGTAAGATAGATAAGATTATCAAAACTACATACATATAGATAGATTATACATTTCAGTGCACACGCTGATAGTGCTAAAAAAATATACATTTTAGGCACAATTACAAACTATAAACAATCCAGGGTGGCCTACGTCGCTACGTCATCAAGAAACCCTACGTGTGATATGATTGGAAGAAGGTTCAGCAGGTCTTTTGTGTAACTCTGGTGGTAATGGTAATCGTAACAACGATCGGTTTCAATTATAAGTTACGACGCATTCGAAACTTTGTCATATAACGTCGTAGGGACTTGTCTGGTTTAATGGAATATTGTTTCATAGCAAACTAGACAAGTTTCTATGGCTGTAAGTCAGGCCTAAACTTCAAATTGAAACCGAGCAATCTTATAATTACCACCAGAGTTAGGGTTTAATTACAGTACATTCAAGATTAGACATTACTTACATGTAACAAAAATACTAGTGCATTATTAGGCTTGTATCATACCAGCTAACATGTGACATTGCTATGTGGAGTACTTGATTGTTATATATGGCTAAAATATTAGATGAATAAAAATCTTTATTTTTTAAGCCTTAGTGCATCTCTCAGCATTAGAAACTTAAAGAATTTCAGGTCTCTAGGTTTTTGGATGTGGAGATTTCAAGATCATGCAGGAGATGGTATTTGGCTTTTATACACATACCGAATAAAGAATGACCGAGATTTGTAATTGTATCAATGAAAATTGTTATATTAATTATGGAGATGAATATTTTTATTGTGGCCATTTGACTATGAGAGGCATGTTAAGGTTTTAAGACAAAAAAGCTTCAATCATCATAAAAATAACATTTACCAACTGTAAGAAAAACTAACCAAAAAGAAAACTAGGAAATAATAGAATAAGGATAAAGCAAATGTTCAATGCATTTGCTTCTTTTGCAATTAATGTAAATTCTGCTGTCAGCTCTTATTTCCCGACATGAGCAAAGATAGTAATGCAGCCTTCTCTTTCTCCTTCCTTCTTACTACGTCTAGCGCTCTGTTCTTCCAAGTGCTCTTTCTAAGCTTGATTGGTCGGCTCCCGACATATCGTCCTACAAAACAAACAGATACACAACAAATATATAACTGCACACTTCAATATATGACAAAAATAAAGCGGACAGAAGTTACGAACTCGCAAGATGAGTGATTAAAATCTATCAAAACGAGACGACCGAACGATGGCGGAATATCATACGAAAGCCCACGAACTAGTGGAGCTATGAAAATCGCTATGGCTACCGACCGATGGCGGGATATCGCACGAAAAATACCACACCAAAATGAAGCAACGATGAGCAGCTCGGGTGAGAGGTGTCTGACACTGCGCTCACCAACCCGTGTCTGCCCGGCGAGGTGAGTGCAAACAATGAAAGGTCTATGTTCAGTAGTAGACAAAAATCGGCTGCTGAAGAAGTTTTGTACTTCTAGAAAAAAAAAACAGAATCTAAGTTCATTGTTGTCATTTACTAGCCCTTTACTAAGGTCACCAACCCACTTGCCTATCGATATTACGATTATGGGAAATCATCCCATTGGGATACCCCATGTCCAGCAGTGGACTATTAAGTCTGTAGAAGGATAAAGTAATAATCCTGACTACACACTCTCGGTACCTCAGCCCGGACCTTTGCATATATTTACATTCGCAAAAACGATCTTAACTCAAATAACAACAATAAAAAATCAAAGGCTCACCATCCATTTCCTTCATAGCTTTGATGAAATCGCCAGGATCTTTAAAGCTGACGAATCCGAAACCTTTGCTTTTGTTGGTTCGTTTGTCCCTTATCACTTTCGCTCTTTGGAATGAAGTGTATTTACTGAATGTTCTTGTCTGTGAAAAAAAAATGTGTTTAAGTCTCATTACAATAGTCAAATTCTCACAAACCATACTTAATGTTGTCACACAACAGAACACGCCACCTTGCCTTAACAGCCTGTGAATAGTCCACTGCAGTACATAGATCTCTCGCACAAGGAGGATGGAGGGATGGAGGTTTGCTATAATCGGCACACTCGGCAAACGGATTGGCGTACGCAGTACCAGACACCTCTCACCATAGATGCTCATCATTGCTTCATTTTGATGTGGTATTTTTCGAGATGGATACCCCGCCATCTGACGGTAGCCATTGCTATTTTCAAAGCTTTTCCCTTAGTCGCCATATAATAAAAATCATGTCATATGTTTGTCTTAGGTTGGGATGTGCATCGGCAGTTTTGTTAAAATTGTTATGGAGAAATAAAAGCAACTTACAAGCAGTTCATCTGTGACATCATTGCCCAAGTCGCCGCAGAACATCCGGAAATCATCATCTGACCAATCCAAGAGCGTCACATCCTCCCACACTTGACCACCGGCGGTCCTAATCACCTGTCAATGACCATAGTACTAACTATACAAAACATGACATATAACATAATCCAGTTCACAAGAAATAATACATCCAATGATCCAAACTTCATCAACAATATTTAAATTAATAATATATGAGCTTTAGACAAAGAATTTTTTTTTATACATAAACAGCTTGTTTTGTAAACATGAATATTATGAATGACCTAGTAGTACGTAAGTGTAGTAGAAATTTGAAAAAAAAATAGAAAGAAAAAATCTAACAAGTTATTTATGGTCTAACCGCAGAGCACAACACTAGAAAAAAATTTAAAATGGACTAAAAACATCTTAGAAGAGAATGAAAAAATCAGAATGATTGAAAAAAAAATGCCATTCAAAACGTAAGGACTTTTGTTCCTGTTTTATTTTCAGATGACTAATAATTGCATTCTTTCGTACAATAACGTGCAATAAATACCTTGAAGCCCGGAAAGCCCACGGGTAGATTCGCACGAGCGTAGGCCCGGGCGGAAGCTAGTGTATGACATTTTCAAATAGACAAACCTTCCTGTGCTTCTTCTCCTTCTTGAGCTTGGGCGCGGCGTCGGTCGCCGCGGGCGTGGGCGTGGGCGCGAGCGACGGCGCTGGGGGTGGCGGCGGCGTCGGCTCGCGCTCCGCCATCGCCTCCGTCAATGGTGACGGCTCGCGTTCACGTTCGCGTTTCTGTCACCACATTTACTATGACTTTTGGCGCGAACACAGTAAGTGTTGAGGTGTCTTCCAATAAATTTTATTAATTCTGAATATTTCCTATTTTTATATATAATAATGCGTAAGTACAACCAATTATAATATCAATTATATCATAAATCTGAATATTGTACATATTTTAGTCTTCTTTGTAGCCGAAGGATTTGTGGTATGTATTATGCCATCGCTATGGCATAATACATACTACAAGCAAGCGTTTAATAGGTGAAAGGTACCACAACCCACCTGCCAAGCATGGCAATTATGGAAAATCCTCCCATTGTGAAGGATAGATGAGAATAAAAACTCACCCTTTTTCTGCTTTCCTGCTTTTCTTTCTTTTCATCATCTTCTTTTGGTTGTTTGTATAGTTTAGGCGCAGCTGAGAGGACAATGGGCTGCGGTTTAGGAGGTGGCGGCGGTATTAGCTGTGGTCCAGGCATTCCCGGGCGAAGGAAAGACATTGGGCCTGGAAAGTTTTCCGGAGGACCGGGACACCTTAGTCTTTGTACCTAGAAAAGTATATTCATATTGTATTGAAGGTCAAAATTCGATCATCTTTTTATTAAAACTGTCCATGTGCCATTTAATACTTTTCTTCATGTTTTTTTATTATTAGTTAGGATATTTGCTATAATAACACATTCCATACAAATAGCTACCTACTATTCTTTAAAAGATACAGCTCTTTAAAGGTAGGACAGATGCACGAATGAATCGACGGAAGGACAGAGGGACGGACGGACGTATCGATAGAAGTATGTGTAAGTATTTATGTACGTGTGAATGTATGTATGTACGTTCGTATGGATGTATGTATGTATGTAGGGACGGCCGGAAGAATAAGCTTAAAAAGTAACATTAAGTTAAGATTAAATTTTAGAAAGTGGAATAAGATTAATTCAGAATTAATTTGACTTATTAAGTTAACAAAAGTTGCAACATTAACTTTTCAAAAATGTATGTCCCTGTGCCTACTAAGGTAGTCTTCCTATTATATTTGAGTGGGTTTTGAAGTTGCAAAGTCTGCCATGTAACACCAATATCGATAATAATATCCTTTTATTATATTTCACTGCAGTTTGTACATGGCCGTTTTTATTTCATACAGATTTTTTACATTCATACAGAGCCAGACAATGGCTCAAATGTGTCGACTGGTCCAGGGTAGTACCACGGCCTCGCAGAATACCGGAGTGAAGTATCTTGTGCTGCCGCTGTCACATTCAATGAGTGAGATATCCGGAAGCTCGCCTCCCCATCCCCCAAATATCCAGAAAGGCTGGCCACTCACCTGCAGCTTCTCTGGTGTTGAAGATGTACGTGGGAGTCGGTAATCAATTACCATCAGGTGAGCCGCTTGTTCTTTAGAACACTTTCGCATAAAAAAAGGAGGTAGACACAGAATGGTTTTTTTTCACCACATTAAATTACTACCCACAATTGTATTGCTGGCACACAAGCAATTCGATTTTACAACTAAAAAAAACTAATACAAATACTGCACACTGCTTCTGGAACTGCAATTGGAACAGATTACCAGAAGGTAGTTTCTGCTACACCAATAAATTTATTTAATAACAAATTAGACAACTGGTTACATTCAAATTTTTATGATGTAATATCACTATTACAGATGTAAACTGAACATTAAATGAAATGATGCACTGTGTTTATCTGACTGTTTGATAAAAAAAAAATTATATACCGAGGCAGGAACCATCATTGAAGGTGGTGGTGGAGGCGGTGGCATTCCAGGATACATCATACGTGCCGCCATCATATTGGGGTCAAAAGGCGGTGGTAATAAAGAGGGTGGTGGTGGTGGTGGAGGTGGTACGCGCTCCAAGCGTTGTTGAGCGGCGCCGAATGTACTCGCACTAATTACCGCTCGTGGCCCAGCCACCAGCTCTGGCCCAGATATCTCTGCTTCAAACCTGGAAATGCAAGATGCTGTTATTAACACCATTTAATATTTTAAACTGTAGCATTCATAAGATAGATAATATTATGTAACAAGTTGTTGATAATATTATGGAATTAGCACACAGTTCACCTATCTCACAGATGCGGCATCACTTCTAAAACCTAATCTAGTAATGCATACTAATGTTTCCAGTAACAAGCTCTGCTGCAAAGTCACTCATAGTCATTATACTGCTAATTTAGATGTATTGTCTTTTAGTAATATAATTAGTGATTACCACAAAATACAATACAGGATTCAACAAGTTTCCATAACCAGAAATATTTATTGAAAGAAGTTATATATCAATATTTCAGATTCTGGAATCATGACTAGATACAAATATATAACTTCATCCTAGCATTTGTTTTGATGTGAGCCAGGGTTACTTCCCTGTCCATTTGGCACCATGTAGCCTGGTTTTTAGCATCCTGTTTAAGTAATCCATTCCATTGACTAACATTTCTACAATGTCTGCTCTGTCTGCATCTGCATATTACAGCATTAGTGGGCTGTGGCCACTCAGGCAATGTCAGGCAGTATGCTGATCTTCGCAAGATATGACCAGCCCATTGTAGGTAACTCTCATGTACTTTGTCAGATATCTCACATTTCATAACTACTGCAGGTGTACTACATATGGATCCAATTGTGTATGATATATTCCACACATTAAATTTAGCATCTTCATTTTAGCATTGTGAATATCCTGCACTTACATTGGCCCTTCCTCTCTCTTTTTAGTTTACTATATAAACATATATATACTATACAAGGGCTTTTAAAAGGGTTATAATGACATAAAGGAATTCATGGTTGGTAATAAGTCTTGATATATGGGGGCCCATTGAAGCTTTGCACCAAGAGTTATCCCTATAAAAACAGTAGTATTTACAATCCCTACCTTTTCCCCGTTTATAAGTGCATTGGTAACTAAATGTTTAACATTAGGTGTTGAAAATTTTGTACATATAGTTTTATTGCTATTTAAAGTTAATAAACACTAAGAGTGTTAACCCAATGAACTACATTTGAAATAGTAATTCATCTCATTGTCTAACAAGTTTGTGCTTGATTTATAAAATTAATGAAGTATCATCAGCAAATAATATTCTCGTTTACCTTCTACTAAGTTAGGTAAAACATTAATGTAAATAAAAAAAAAGAAATAGAGAATCAAACACTATGGAACTCCCATTGTTGCTTTGAACCAGTAACCATATCCCAGGCCTTTAAGTTTGACTGGGATTGAAGCACTAAAAATGACTGTCATAATTTCTGGCCATTTAGCGCAAGCTACTCGAATTTGGGTATGAAAACCAATAAACTATACAAAGTACTGGGCTTGCAACATATATAGTTCTGGGTTCTTCTAGATTTGTAAGCCTCTTAACAATCCAATGACCTTTACCAATGAGAGGACTTGTCAAAATTCCGCAAGAAAAAAAAAATTCAATATGACATACAACCACCAGTTCAAGGTATTCACACCTTGATTTCAGACTTATTAAATGTTGCTGGAATATGTTACCTAGTCTAGAGTGCAGTGCTTTTGTGGGTGATAGTTGTGGTGAGGGAGGTGGTGCTCTTCTTCTCTTCGGATTATGTAATATATACCATTCATTGGTTTTTTTAATACCAATATAAGTAAACTATTCTTTTTCCAACAACTTCAAAATTACAGGTTTCCATATAGTAAAGTGTCATTCTATTTACATTTATATTTTGAGATAGTTGATCTGCTATTTCTCAGACACCATAAAATTTTAAGGCTTAAACAAGTCTTATGATACCCACAGGAAGAAAGTGGATTACAGATTGTCTTAAGCCTAATTTTTTATTTATTTAAATAGTTGTTAGGCTAAAACTGATATCCAAGGAAGATCAAGATGCAGTATCAGATAAACCGACTAGTTGTTGAAAGTTAAGCAGTGTTTTATCTTTTTCGCTCTTATTATAAAAAAGGAAAGGGAGATTAAAAAAGTAAGTGAGATTAAAGGTAAATAAAGTAAGTAAATAAGATCAAAAGTTATACTACTCTGGTTACCTCAAACTTTCTTTTAAATATTTTTATCAATAAAGTGACTAGACTCGAAACCAATAATTTGAGTATTATATATAAATCAACGGATTGGAAAGGATTTGCCTTAGGACTCGATCGTAACTTAAAACAGAACATTTTTAATAGAGGAAGGTTAGGTTAGAGGCGAGGCAATATTTTTTTAACGACGTTGAAATAATTTACCTAGACATCTCATCCTGCATTTGTTGAAACTTCTTTGAGTCATCCATTGTTCAGCTCGGTGATTGACCTTTAAAAGAAGCCCAAAAATTACAAGTAACGAGAACAATCTCTTAAGATTTCAATATTTTTGTGGTCCTCCAATACGTACACATTGGTCCATTTTGAAATAATGCATGTATATGACCATCGTAGAAACTCGATAGTAATTGAAAGAAAACACAAATAGAATACACAAAATATTTTAAACCAGTTTCAAAGAAACCTGTTACAATTTTATTAAATAATATTCTAAATGCTAAATTTTTCTGGACGTTGTGACGTAAAGCGTAAGCGTAGACCAAAGAGAAATGCAAAGAGTATAATACCATATGCATTACTTTTTGTTAATAACCTGTGCGAAAGAGAAATGACAACATAGACAATGAGAATTGAGATGAGCTGAGGATGAGAATATCGATGAGTTTCTTTTAACACTTATTGTGGCATAACTATAAAATCTTTGGGATGAAAAAAAAACCAATACAATTTGCAGATTTATGACTAAATTCTCATTACAGTTGCTTGAAAGTCTGTAGAAATATCGGTACAAAAATTTATAGTTTACTCGGCTCGCACGATGTGTTCTAACCTAACCAAACCATCAGGTGCTTGAGGAGTTATTATTAAAATTTATCATGTTTATTTTTGTTGATTACGGTTTCTGATGTTTTTTTTCTCATTCATGTTTTTCGGAAGTCCTACGTACACATGATGATCATATTAATTATACACACATTGTTAAAATTTATTAATAACAAGAGTTTGGCATGCATATTATTATAAACGTTAGTTTATATTAAGTCCTTAAAGTTACTTACTTATGTACGCCCGTAAGAAGTTATACTTCTTTAGCGTAATTAAACAAATAAAAAGTATACATAGTACATAGTTAACGTCAAATGTTTAAATCCACTAAAAAAAGTTTTTTACATAAAAAACCACTTTCATTACGAATACTCACAATAAATTATTATTCACCACCATATATAATTTAAAATTCTCACACATTTAAACATGTGTATTCATTCATGTATGAATATATTTTTTTTATGTCCACTGATGTAAAAGACGTGTGTTAAAGATTCATAAATATTTGCATAACCACTTTGAATATAGTTACTATGGAGACTATGCACGCCATAATAGTGTATAGTCTCCATAATAGTTACCAGGATAATTTGAAAGACATTTAGAAACCAACTTCATCCTGTTAATTTTAGATGTCGGTTTGCGCACGCATAATAAAAATACACTCTCATCATTTTTCCCAAACGCACAGATACAAAACAGCAACGGTGAACAAACCTGTCTTCAATACGAAGTATTGAGTGCTAGCTCCTAGTGTCAATAGTGGTTTCTAAACGAAAAGAGGTTTACGGCATTCCTTGATGGTTATCAATTTTTATTTTATATTACTATGGGTGACAAAAGTCTTGTTTGAGAACAAGACTGGCAAATATTTTTAAGGTAGATATTACAAAAGAGCGATATATCATATTATTTTATTAAATCAAATTCGTAATTCATGTCAATTCTATGTTCGATCTTCAGTGTAGTACATAAGCTTCAGGGTTTTTAAAGTATCAAGTATTTAGTGCCTAAAATATAGAATAGCATATACTAAAAGCTCTATTGTTTACTTACTACCAAGAGCCTTATCCTCTGTGCCAAGACATGGTTATTACTTATTAATAAATGAAACCATGTCAAGGATATGAAAAATAACACTATATGGTTTTATCGGCAAATGATAATACGGAATATTTGTGAAATATTTATTTTTAAAAATAAAATCCTTTACCCGTTTAGTTTTGCGTCAAACGTGCGTAAAGATTTTTCCCTTTGGCTGTAAGTCTTATAGCCATTGCTATAATAAGAAAGACATTGATTATAAACAATTTGACATTTTAAGATTTGTAGTTGTTGTGGGAATATATTTTTTTAAGGTCTTTTGAAAGAAATTGTCATTCGTGTAACAAACCAAACGACCCGTAAATTTCAAGCATTCTGTACCATGATTGATGAAGATAATAGAACTCTCTGGTGTGGAAACCTTCCGGAACAAGCCACTGAAGAATTACTTTATGAACTCTTCCTACAGGTAGGTCTTATACATTGTATTGCATATATGTTACCTTTATCTTTATTATTTGAAACTAATAAAGATGTCTGTTGATATTGGCGTTGAAATATTACTTAGAGTGTTAACTTGGCAACAATTTAATTATTATTTTTGTTGCCACATCTGCAATTACTCCTATATACTGAAAGATACAAAATCGTAATTGGTTTATTCTTTATGTATTCATATATTCTCCAGCCATTCCTTGTGTTTGTAAGTCAAAATCTTAATTTGTTTATTCTTTATGTATTCATATATCCTCCAGTCATTCCTTGTGTTTGTAAGTGTAGCAAGAAGAAAGAATATTGCCCTAGTCATTTGAAAACATGCGATTTTTGGTGATCTCTATGAAGATAGTGTGTCACAGACAACCAAAAATATATCTAAAACTGAAGGAGTGAAATCAATTTCAGCAAAATGTGCAATAACTAGTCTGAGTACAGAAGAAATGGAATCACAACTTTCTGAAAAGGTTCTGCAGGATCTCTTGTAGAATGGATAAAAGTTGTGGAGCTATGACATATAGATCATACATTTGTCTTTTCTTTTATTCATTTGGAACTTGTTTGCGTATGTTACAGTCAGGGCTTAGTGGTTAGGGTGCCCTGGTGCTAAGTACAAACTCACATTCTTAACTCTGTTTTTTGACAAAATGTTTAGTAAGCTTATTCTAATCTATATTATAAAAAAGATAAAGTTTTTAACATAGTTTTAAATATCAAACGGCTTCAGCGGCAATGCCTTAAGCACATAGCTCATACAACTGGAAATTGTTGAGGAAGGGTGGTTCTTGACTGACAACCTACAAGCAAGTGCAGTCTAAGACAACCCCCCTCAAGATGGAGTGTCAACCTGCAGTTTTGTGAGAATCTTTTGGTGAGGCCAATGTGTTTTGGGCCTTTTGTGTCACAAGTTTGTTGTGATTAAATGTTAGTTATTAAAAAAAATTACATACAAAAGACTCGCCCGAAAATTATATAAAAATGGGAGTCAAACAAATATCCATTGTTCCAAAAATATTTCCAGCCACATATTAACAATCTGAATAAAACATGATTATAGGAATTATTGTAAAGGACTGGAAATATCGAAAATATATACCATGCATATGATATGCATATGCAAAAAGGGGAAAATGGAAAATTTCTATTGATGTGACATCTCTTCATTCTCTCCTTGAAAAGCTCATTTACTTACAGATGAACCTTGTCCTTAATAGGCACTTTTTGTTTAACCATTGCAATCGGACTTCCAACCCGGACATAGTACAGCTACTGCTCTAAACAAAGTAACTGATGATATTATTTGGGGATATAGACAATAAACATCTCACAGTTATGACCCAGTTGGATTTCAATACAGTTGATTTCGATATATTGTCAGTTGTGTTTTCTTCACATATTCATCAGTAATTAACTGGGTATAAATTTATCTCAGTGGCTTTCGGCAACGTATTCGCATTTATGAAACTTATTCATATTACTGTAGGTGTGCCGCAGGGTGGCTTGTTGTCACTGTCTAATTTCATTAGTTAGATCACCCGTAAAATATTTTCTCTCTGCAACATGTATGCAGATGATTGAATTTGATGGACCTGTAATCCTTTACTGCAATAAAGTTAAAAACCTGGACATTTATCTTGAGAGCATGTATAGTTGAACACAGGGTTTTGAAGGTGGCAACTCACAAAATATCCTTTAACAAATTATTTACAGTTCAGGCTGTTAAGCTCTGGAGTACCCTACCTTTGCATATCGGCGAGGTGCAATGCATTAGCACCATTAAGACATTAGTTAAAGAGCAGTACTTGTCCCTATCTCTCGAGCATTCAAACTTACTACTATAATTATGTTTATATGGTAATTATAAGTATAATAGTATATTGTGTTTGTGGATTTATGTAATTTATTTATATTTATTCATATGAATGTATGTTTTTAAATTATTTTGTATGCATTAGCAATTAGCTTTAGTTGTATAGTATGTATTAATGTATAATGTAGCAACACCTACTTTGTATCTGTAGCTTTGTTTCTTTATACCTTTGGTAGCCTGGAAGAGATTACTTAGCAGTGATAAGCCCACCAAATTGTACATTCTTCTGTTAAGGAGATCAAATGGATCAGAAACCATAAAATGCTTTCGAAACGATAATTTTCTTGTAGTGTACAATAAAAGTATATTAATTAATTCATTCATTCACAAGGAAGGGCAAGGGATTTATTATCATTGTTATAAATAACATCTACATAAACATTAAGAATAACTCATAATAGTTATATTCAAATCTTATTAAAACATTACTTTAATTATTGTTTTGCAGGCAGGACCACTGGAAAAGGTCCGAATTGCTCGAGACAGAGATGGCCGGCAAAAAAATTTCGGTTTTATCACATATTGCCATGAAGTATCTGTGCCATATGCAATACAATTGTTCCGAGGCACAGCATTATTTCATAGGACACTAAGCTTGCAGTCTAGAGGTCATACTGCTGTTTTACCACCTCCAATAAGAAGTTATGGTTCAGAGCCATGTATAGACTTTGTTTATCAAGCAAATATTGCTCAACAGTTCACAAACATGACAGACAAATTAAGAGATGAAGGTCAAAATGCTCTCCAATATCCCATGCAAAGAAATGATTATAATGATAAATTAACAATTGCCAGCTTACAAGGTAATTGGTCACACAGACATCACCCCTATCACTCTAAAGATAAAGGACATAATAGAGATGATTACCAACAGAGAGACAATCAGAATGAAAATTATAAGGGGAGAGGTAAACAGCATTCTAATCATTGGCGGGATAGGAGAAATCATAAAAAGAATAGTGGATATCATAGACGAGACTGCTAATTGTTAAAGAGAGTAATTTAGTTTCATCAGTTTTAAGTCTTTTTCTTAGTTATTATGCTAGTAAGCATTTTATTATTTCGAAACTATTTGTCGAGGCAACAATTGATTTAGAATATTATATATAATTGAATATTGAGTTCTTTTATGAATATTTTTAAAACTAAATACGTACCGAAGGTATTTTAACTATACAGACAAATTGTTGTATTTTATTATAATAAAAATGGATTTTTAAACAATTGAAAAATTGAACATGAATGATCAAGAATTGTTTAAAAATGCATCATTAGCAATACTAGTAATATTGTATTCTATTTAAATAGTTTAATGCCTTTTCTAGTACAGCTTCCAAA
This sequence comes from Bhutanitis thaidina, assembly GCA_029286595.1. Classification (NCBI taxonomy): domain Eukaryota; kingdom Metazoa; phylum Arthropoda; class Insecta; order Lepidoptera; family Papilionidae; genus Bhutanitis; species Bhutanitis thaidina. Next base: position 4,891,181 of record JAGSMS010000022.1, read on the forward strand.
ACTATGATTTAGATAGAGCTACATATTAAGTACTGAAATATCTGTATAAAATGACAATGTGCTTTTTGTGCAATGGAAAATATATGTAAAAAATTTTAAATAAAGAATTTATTTATTTTATTGTTGTTCTTGTAATATGAATGCCAATTCATTTCCAAATCCCGTAAATTCTTCCTGAAAAAAAAATTACAAGTATGTTAAAATAAGAAATTGTGTAAAATTATTGTGTTATACTATACTATAAAATCTACATTATGGTAGGGACGTAAGATTCTGTTAGCCCCTTTCTTCCCTCAGGTGTTGTAAGAGGATTAAGGGAAAAAGACTTGAAAATCTTATCGCATTCCCCTTGAGCACACCCGGCAACGATGCTCCTCGCCCATTTCATTATTTTATTCAGAAGATAAATTATAACGCCTTTCATTTTTTACCAGTATTTATACTAAAACTAACTAACAAAGTAAACTAATACAATATTTTTATTATTCGTTATCCTCCCAACATAATTACAAATTGAGTTATTAATTCGCACTTCTCTCTACACATTTGTATGTAGCTATTATGAATTTCCACTGACTAAACGAAAATTATATCAACATCTTGAGATACGCCATTTATGTAGCGAATAGCACATGTCAAAGGTGCGTTCTGAAGCTGGTTAGTCGGTACGGTTAGCATATCCACATGTATCCACCCATCCAATAACTTCCACAAATAGTTATTAAGCGCGATATCTCTCCCACTCGGCCTTCTATGACCAAACAGCCCATACCTATTACAATAAAATAGACTCGGATACCCACCACGCGAGGGCATTTGTTTTGTTCTGATGATGGCGTTCACGTGGCGACTTTATATGAGTGCATTAAACAACGTTTTGACTGCGTTGTTATTCTGAAAGTCTGCACTGTCTTAAGTCAAAGCCGAGATTCCAAAATTAATTTTCACAAATATTTAAAGAGTAAAGTAAACCAACGAGCATGCATGCGAAGATTGATGAAAGTGGAAGAAGCGAAAGACGTATGTCATGACCGTCGCAAGTGGAAGAAGATTGTCTCTGCCTACCCCGATGGGAACAAGGCGTGAATATATACATACATATTTAAAAGGTGTTCTATGCCTAAGCCTCTAATGTGTGTGACACGCGGGACTACGACCCCGGAAAGGCTGAAATTGGGTGCGCTGAGTCGTGCCAAGTGTTACTAGGAGGTAGGCTTTGTGCCACCCTCTTACAAATTTCTGTCGCCAATCAGCACTGTAACAACCGTTTTCATTCGGTTTGAAAGGCAAAGAGAGCCAGTATAATAACAAGCTATGAGGCATTCAATCTCAGTGCTCATGCTGCTTCTTCGATTGAAGTTGTTTACAGGTGCTCGTAAGCTGCTGTATACACTTTTCAACAGGTGGATAGTTAGCTTGTTTGTCACTACGATCGAATAAAAAAATCGAGTAAATGTAGACTTAACGAAATTCATTTAAAAATGCAAAAGCCAAGTTGCAGATATGGGAAGTAGCAAAACCAGAACGAGAGTAACAGCACAAAATTCACCTACCTAGTATATTGAGTATGGCAAATTATCCACGAAAGGCCTGTCGCATTATATGTACTTATATCCAGCAGTGGACATTATACGTTACCCCACTGTAGAAATTTCTCCTATGTCGTGAAGTTTACATACACGAACTGTACGTGAACCAAGACCCAGACCGGGAACAATTGCTTGTAATCCATACGAACTAACGTAACCTTAAGCGTGGTAGAGCCAAGCGGCGGCTTTTGCTGCTGCTCGAATGGGCCGGCTCGACCGGTTTGGTACCACAGCCTCGCAGAATACCGTGTAATGAGGTAACCGGAGGCCTACTCCCCTTCCCCAACCCCCTCCTCTTCCTCCCTCCCATCTCCCAAATATCCTTAAAAGCCGACAACGCACCTGCAGCAGCTATGGTATTGCAGATGTACGTGGGCGACGGTAATCACTTATCATCAGGTGAACCGCTAGCTCGTTTGCCGTCTTTCGCATAAAAAAAAAATGACCTCTTTTACTTTGCGGGAATCGTAGCCGCGACCTGCAGCGCCGTTCCAAACGCTTAGTCATTGCGCCACCGGCACCGAGTCGCATATATGCATTATTATATTGAATAAGCAAAGGTATGTAAACGTGAGAGTGTTTCTGGGATATCCCTAATACCATTACAACTATAATATAATACTACCCTGCGATGATGCAACCTACTTCTGCTGCTACCCTGGTTTTGAACCGAAAGACGTCATCGTGGTACTAGTACATCTTAAGCAAAGCAGATGTAAATAGTTTTAAAACAGTATTTAGCACTTACAAGTTTATTTCTGTATTTGTATAGCACATATCCCAATATTTCATATACGAAAATTATTGAAACCAAATATAGAGCAAGGGTTATCAGCTTCTCATGAATGTCAAATGCTTCAGATTTTATTATTCGGTACACTAGATATGTGCCCAGTAGTCCTCTGAGCAAAACAAACATGACCAGATATGTTATCTCCACCACATAGTATAGAATTGTATTATTATATCCCCCATCGCGAAGAAACCTGTCGAAAATACGTTTGGTTGAAAATTTCGGTCAATCGAAAAACATTAAACAAGTATCTTTTTCACATTATACGAACCATCTCGTTTGTAGAAGTGGATTAGTAATTTCCAGTAAAGCAATGGTGCAGGCGAATGTACATCCAGTGTAGTCCTTACTGATGTACATATTGATAGCAACAAGGGCGCTGATGTGATGGCACAGCATGGTGTAACTCTTGGTCCAATAGAGTAGACACCAGAGCAAGTCGAATGAGAAATATCCCCACGACCAAATCATTAAGGCGTATTGGCTCCATGTTAATTTCGCTGCAAAATATATTTTCCGGTCAAGATGACAAGTAGCTTTTTAGGTTAGAGTTCATCATAAATTATAAAATCGTGGTAGCTTAGGAAGCAATAGTAGCTGAAGGAGTCGTGACAACACATGGGCCGGGCGCATGCCGATTGATTTGGGTTCTATTCATTCCAGTACTACTAATCGCATTTTTAAGCGCGTATTTATCAGGGAGCGAAGACAAACGAATCGAAACCTAAGAAACCTTGAAAACAAAACCCATGTCGTTGAGGTACAGTGTACCCCTTAACTGTCACTGGAGCAGTGTGGTGAGCACTTCCTGCTCCAAAACCCTCTCAAAAAATGTTTTTTTTTAACCTGTATGAATTTATCGTTATATTATTAGGGTTTACGTACAACTTATGGCGGAACACCTATCCGACTTAGCCGAAAAGAAATCTCACAGTGCATCATCAGGCATCACTAGTGCGGGAACTACGCTTACTAACCTTGTCGCCTAACGTTGTATGAGCTATCCCTCCAAGAAATATAGCTTGCGGAACCAATCTTAGAGACGCAAATGTTCAGCAGTACATTTAAATAGATACGCTTATGTAGAAGATATACTTAGTTTTGCAAATTAGTGATGTTTACAAATACGAAATACTGTCCAAACGGAATTAACTAGAAAATTGGTCTAAACTAAAAAAAAAATTAGATCTGCCTCAAGGCTGAAGAGTATTTAAATGAATTTTCATGAATTTTAATGTTGATGCGGACTTGCGAAACTTACTTGTTAGACAGCATGGTGAAAACGATATAACACCACATTGTGTTACACCTACACATGATGCTACCAATCCATGGAGTAACGTCACAAATCTTGAACACCATTCAGGACTGCGCTCCGTATCTAGCGCCCACCATAGGTACAGTCCACCCCAAAACAGGAAAGATACTAATTTAACTAAAGACAACGGGGATAATTCCTGTTTTAATTCCATTCAGAGAGTCCAAAGTGTGGTTACAATAATATCGGCGGTGTACATTATGTTGCAGTGTTTTTATATTTTGAAATACATTTTTTCAATTTGATGTTTTTAGGCGTAATGGATTTACATTCTCGTTGGTATTATATTGATTAAATAGTTAAGGTTTAATATAACACTGTATGTACTGTTTATCTGTACTCTATGGTCATATATTAAATTCTTTGAATGTAAGTATGTTTGAACGTATTTAATTTTAAAGCAATTTCTCGCATTTTATGGAACTTTTTTTAAAGTGTTACTCCTAATTTCTGGATTAGTACATAGGTGATGTTTTGTCCAATATATGATTATGACAAATGTGAAAGTTTATATGTTTGTCGTTCTGAACAGATATAAAGTATTCAACAGATATGAACGAAATATGGCAGGGCGCGTAAATTATGCTATGGACTAGGATAAAGGACACATTTTATCTCAATTAAAAGTTCTTCAACAATGATGGCGTCTGTGTTCCGGTGCGTCTAGCCAGGACGGACAGGGAGAGGAGGAGAGAGAGTTCTCTCTCGAGGAGAGGCCTGGTGGGGTCAAAAATATGTGATTTAGCGAGCTAAATGAGCGGGCCGCGGCAGCGGCCTGTAAAGCACCAGAAAGAAACTAGTTTAAACAAAGCCAAATTTTCATATGAAAAATGTGCAACGAAAGTGATATTAGAAGCGGACCAGTCAGTGACCGTTTCACTATCGAACGGTGATGTTGATTAAGTGAAATTGTCAAAAACTTATTCATCCATATAATGTCACTGATTGTGTCACAGAGTAATACTACATAAAATAAAAATTGATAAATCCAAGTTTTAATCATCATTGTACAATATCGCAAGCTAGCTGAACATAGTTCTACCAAATAGAATAGTTGGCAAACATCACCACAAAGGCCGGTCGTGAACCACCGGCATCACAATAATACAGTATTTTACTCCATTGTTGATCCCGCTAGATAATATTTTGTGAATTGATCTGTCCATGCGTAATATAAGTACTTCCCGCATACGCATCTGGGAACTGACGTAGCTGTCGATCAGTAAGTTAACAGTGACACTTGCTGGTCGCATTCCTGTATCCAATGGAAAACCTGGACACAATTTAGGAGACAGAAACGATAATTTTACAACCTGACATCAAGAGTGATAATGTGAGTGTAATATGAGTTGTAGAAACAATCATAAATATCTTCTTCACTTCAGTTCACTAACGGACATTGGCCTTTCCATAAAATGCCAATCAAAGTTGGCATGCCACGCATGAAAAAAAAATAGATGGAATAAATATTTTGTTTATTATTAATTGGTCTATCTGTGCCACCCGCTCGCAAGTGTCTTTATAAATACGCCCCATATAACCACTATTAACCCCGAAAAACTGAGCGTATCAACTCCATTTTTTCCATTAACTCCAGATTCATGTAGAATGGAAGCGTATTGAAATCCTTCTAGTTTGTTTATAATAATTATATTTCATCAACATTATCATGTCAGTCTATTACAAGTCCACTGCTGAACATAGGCCAATATAATAATATATACATAATTATATTTGTTAATTATTAATTAACATGAACGTTTGACGGGTGCACTTTTGGAGCACCATATAATTTTAAGTTTTAGTTATAATAAGAAAAGTTAAAAGAAAAACTACACACACTGGGTTGATCTAAATGTTTATTACTGATCATGTGTCATAACTCATACAGTAATTCATCAACATCAAGTATATATTCGCTCCTAATGGAGGATAACAATTTTTGGTGGTTTGTATGTAACAAAATATGTTACCTACGCCAGTTACAACATAGCAAATTACATTGGAGCTGTTGACAGAAGCCGCAGTGCTGGCTGTTATTCAGCAGCGCTTTTGCTGTGGCATTTACAGGTAGAACTGGGAGTCGCTAGATACAAAAGTTTAATTACTAAATACGTTCATAATAACTTTATGGCTACAAAAATACCTTTCGCATAGTTCAGTCATATAAGTATATAATAGTTTAACAACTGTCATCCCTTTTTCATATTTTTTTTTAATAAAATTGTATTTACAATAGCCTAAAGAAAGATACATGCGATACAAACTGCTGCTCATGACGTGAAATTATCGTAATGTAATAACTGAGATTCACTTTAACGATTTGTTATAATCCATCCCAATAAATTATTTAATAAATAATAATTTGTAAATACTTACAATAATAAAGCAAACTGCATTTCCCCCTACTTTTGTCATATCACGTACAAAATTAAAAACTTTAAAGAACATAAAAAATATTGCTTCCATTCATCTCGCTTACCTTTTTTTTAAAAAGCGATATCGTATAAAAATATTTGAGATAGTTAGTACAACACAATTTAGCTTTATGTCTAAAATTACCGGCAGCGTAATTTTTCAACATACTTTTCTATTGCTCTGTACCGGGTCGGAGGCATTGCAGCCTTCAACATTTGCGGGAAGCGCCCGTCTTCGGCTAGTGCGATCCATAGGTGCCTTGCGTGTGCTCGCGTTTCCGCATTTGCGTCGCCTAAAAGTTCACCAGCGGCACGCAATAACATCGTTCGCGGCTCAGGCGCCATGTCTAAAGTTCGCGAGGCACCGTTGTGGCGTACCAAAGCTGATAGGGCTTGCGCGGCAGCCGCTCGAACCGGTCCGGCTCGATGCGTTGCACCCCTACGAGCCAAAGCGACAGCTGCACGTGCTTCACCGGCTCCGCAAGCAATTCGCTTTAACGCATTTGTTGCGTCTGCCCGTAAGAATCTATTTACGTCGGCGCAACGTTCTAATAACGCGCTCGCCGCCTCGTCGAGCTCCGGGTCCAGCGCGCGTCCTCGATATTCAAATAAGGCCTCTAGTGTAGAACAAGCAGCTCTTGCAACTTTAGACCGCAAAGAGCGAACATGAGCTGACGTTGAACGGGCAGCCGCTCGCCAACTGCTAGCGGGAGCGCGCGCCGTCATGTCCTTCGCCATTTGTTCTGTTTCCATCAGTCCTGTGACGATCGCCTCCCAGTCTTCGTGCCTCGCTGGCATTATGCATTCAGCGAGTGCGGTACGTACATCTCGCTCCCCTAGCGATCGTCTACCACTACTGCCGCCGTCGACAACTTCAGGCGATAACTTCCCGCTTCTAACCGGACTCGAAGGCTCACTTTTACTTTTCGAGGCGACGGAAGATTTTCCGCTGCGATGTTCATGTTCTAAAGATTCAGATCTTTCCTCGGTAGACGTTTGCGGTTCAACAGTTATGTTGGGAACTTCTATTAAAGGCTCTTCCTTTTTCGATTCCGCACTATGTAGCGAAGGGTTCACATTTTCTGAATATTCCTCTAGACGTAACGAAGGGGAGCGTGGCGGGGATTGTATACTATCGACATCCTCTACTTGCGTTTCTTCTTTTTTATAATCTAAATTCTCAGGTACTTTCTGCTCTTTTTCGATTGGTATTTTCTCCTCGTTCTCGCCCCCGGTGTTTGTTAATGCACTGGAATCTCTGTAAAAGAATGGACACGTATGTAATGGAGGAGCCATATAGTTGCGATTGTGAACATCGGCATGTGAGTTACCGGGTATGTGGGGGCAAGTCGGCGACGAGGTCGGGCGCGGGGTGCACGGAAGCGCTGCGAGCGCGACAGTAACAGCAACACAGTCGCATGCCCGTCGCCGCGACGCCTTCGCGACTGACGCCACGTCTCGACCACGCCACTCGACACCCTACCTCATGACTACTACGCCGCAATCAATTGCTCTATATAAGCGTGTTGATGGACTCACTACAAACACTACCTGCATATTATGTAAATAACCTACTCGAGTTAAGTAAGGTGGATGACTCAAAGACTAGTTGCAAAAGTCAAGTTTAAAAATTACTAAATAAAACATCGCTTTAACTTTTCAAGTTTATGTTGCAGCTTTTTGTAGCTGTTTATGTAAAATATGTTTGGCTTCCTCTATATTCTTGTAGACATCGATAGGTTGTTTGAAATTCTAGATGCATTAAAATGCCTACAACATTTCACTACCCCAATTTGAAACCTATTGGCCAGTGTTTGTTCTTTGCAAAGTGGAGCGATCCAACGATAGCATAAATAGGTCGTATACAAACGCCCTGAATGAAAATCGAGCAGTTACTTTAGCTTAGAAATGTAGGTTAGTGGTGTCACGCAATTATACCCTACGTCTATTACTTTTTTAATATTACGTGCGTGTCAAGTGCTAATATAAGATCTGCCAACACGTTTTTAGTCTCGACTTGATAACGATCAAATAGTATTAGTATTAAATAAACTGTTCTGAAAACCCCAGTGGCTAGAAGTCTGGATGAGCGACCTACTGACCTTATTCTGAGTCAAACAGTATTCCTAGACATTGGATATCTTTTATTACGTTGCTATGAAACGATCCGTCCAAACTTTGGCCATCCAATAACCTTCAACCTTTTAAAATACTCATCGCATTATTTAGTGAGGAAATGAGTCGACTTATAAAGTCGGAATTTCTTACGCAGGTACGGACGTGACAGTGAAGCTATTATGTCTGGTAGGCTGTTGTACGACTAATGTTTGTATCGATTGAATGTCGACTTGTGTTGGGGTTGCTGACACCGAACGTCGTCAGTGTAATTGGCATTCAAATAGTCGAGCAGACCTATTTGACGTCAATCAACGATCAATGGTGATCAACGTACTTTTTTAACGTAACTTTTAACTCTTTTCCACATAAAGATCCCGGCTGACACATAAGGATAGACAATACTGGACTTTGTTTACAATGTCTAAATTAATTGAATTTTAGTTGATTTGTCACCTTTATAGTGAAATCCCTAACTACAAAAGTATGGAGTGTACGAGTATTTAAATTTTGTTAGAATGTGCAGGGTTACGTTCGGTGTGATAAGTTGTTAAATAAGAGATTTTATGAGAGCTCAAAATTAGGAATTAATTATCGTTAAAACATGGTGGCAAGCCGGTCGCTGTTCACTGTTCAACAGTAAGATAGCGACTATACAAATCGTACATAAGTTGGGGAAAAAACTCATACGAGTCTCCTGCTTCGGAAGCAGATTCCTTAAACACGCGGCTATTGTGACCTTAAAAAAATATACATTGGCTTTAGAGAAGGATGTATTATGAAATCAGTTATGGACGAACAATGATTTAAGTATTACTTTGCGACCAGAAATTATAACGTACAAATTTTGGCCTTATACCTAATTCAGATCAAAAGTATCCTATATCCTATTGACATAGAATAATCTACAAATCTTGCAAGTTTTGTTTATAACCGACATGTGTTTGAACGACTACGCTTATGGGACTGGCATAAACGTTTTAGTTGAGACATATGAAATAATTATAAATTTATATCCTAAACATATATATCATATTAATATGTATATATATGTTTAGGACATCATCATGTCTTAAATCGTGAAATAAAGACCGAATTTTGCCACAGGATGGAGAAACAGGCAAAGCTTGTGCTAGTATTAAATTAGGCAATGATATATACGGTACTAACCGACTATGAACAACGCCCACGAGTCGTTTACGATGACAGATGCATTGGTTCTCATTGTATCAAGGTCTAGTCCTCCATATGACAACAGTTGAAGGAGTCAAGTTTAGACCGTGTGCCATATCTCGATATTAAATACAAAACAGTCGAGGGTCTCAGATATCTATGCAGGATTTAATGAAATTTTATAAAAGTACATGAATGACTCTATTTTACTCAGATGGCGTGTAATGAAGAACGTACTGTCTTTGTCTCTCAAAAATAATTGCGAAATACTGTTTGGCTACGCTGTAATAACAAATGAAAGTCTGTAATCTCTGCATTCCCCTATTGACGACAGGTGTGAGTGCTTGTACAAATACAAATCAATAAATAAAAAAAAGATTTTTTGCAGGAAAACAGTTTTTTTAATTTGTAAATATTTTTTTTTGTGTTTTAACAAAGTTCTTAACTTGCCAGTTAAAGCTAAGGCATGTTACATGAAAAATTAAAGAACGTTTGTTACATTAGGTTATATCAGAATGACGACAATTTATTTTACAATTTATACTGATATTTCTTGCCGTTAATCTCATGTACTAATTTCGTGAAAATCTTTATAAGATTATAAGTGGTTAATAGTTAATAACCCCTTTTTTAGACCAACGTACGAAACATAGGTATCGTTATAAATTATGTAAATCTGTCATAGTGGAATGATTTTCATCTTCCTTTGACTTTATTTATGCTCACGATATTATACTATCGTGTACGTAGTCTTTATCCTTTTCCAGTTGTAGTTATCTATTACAAAACTATTAAAACTTATACAAAAAGTATTGATTCTCTCAAGTGGGATTTCTATTGTACACAAACAAAGATCATCTATATCATTTATAGTTATTAGTTAATCAGAAAATATTTGTTTAACGAGATGTGGAATTAGGGGGGATTTTATTTATTATTTGAACTCATAATAATCATAATCAATAATAACGAATATGGAAACCTATTGTGTATTTGGGATTACGAATTAAAAAATATAACTCTTAATATGATTCTATAGATGTCTGTCCCTCTATCTATCTCTTTGTCCGTCAAGTCTCAAGCTCTTAAGATTTTAGTTTCGGGAATAGGTATGCTATATCGATTTGAATGCAATAAATACCTAAGTATTAAAATTCAAGTAAAAATTACGCTATTTCAAAAATATACGGCCTTATTCTTGAAATGTAGCTGTGAACTTTTTGTAGGGCGTACCGCTAAACAAATATACCGTCAACGACTGCGTGGCTTAGTGGTAAGCTTACCTAAATGCTGAAACATGCATCCTGGGTTCGAATCCCAGCCGAAGACCCTATTTGTTCAAAAACATAAATATTGATTTTCAGGTCTGGTCGAGTTGAGTTGTGGCTAGTGTCACTGTCATTTTCTTCAATCACATCGGCCCTTTAGTTTTAAACTATTAGGCCTAGAAATTTGTAAAGTTTGTGAACTGTAGTGAGTGCTCTTTATACATTCTTAGTTATCTTATATGGATTGTACCTACGGAAACGCGTGGCGAGTGCTTGGGATCGAAACCCTTTGCCGTTACCACCATAATTGTTATTACAATTTCAGTACTACATTTATAGCATACTTGAGGACATGTGACAGATGCATTGGTTCTCATTGTATCAAGGTCAAGTGAATGAACATGAGAATATACAAAACGATCGATGGTCTCTGATACCTACCTAGTAGTGTCCGCCAACCCGCTTGGAGCAGCTAGGCTGTGAGGTGTTTGATTCTGCAATCGCCAATCCGATAGACGAGCGTGGCAATTATGACAAATCCTTCTATGGGAGAAGCCTATGCCCTGCAGTGGATTATCTACAGACTGGTAAGGTAAGGATATATAATAATATGGTCTAGCAAGTTTAGAGTTAGAATACTATCTAGGTAAACACAAACCCTCTGAAAAATTAGACGTGGTCTTTGCCCAGCCGTGGGACATTTGACATTACTTTTACCCACTAAAAATAATTATACTCTCAAGATGTGAGTATGATGAATTTGTAGGTAAGTTATTAACACTTACCTATCGCTTAAGGCAATCGGCGACAAGGGCTTCAATATCAAATCTCTCCCTGGTTTCGAAATACCTGCGAAAATCATTTGATCGTTCATCTTTAGAGACATCATATTAAGTATACGTTCTACTGTAAAGCTCTCAGCTCCAGAGTTTCCTATTAAAACATTCCCTTTGATTGTTTAAACATTTCTTCTTCTCAAAAGCATAGTGAAAAAGATTTGTGGTGCCAAAATAGAAATAAAATTACTAAAACAAAGCAATTATACAAATTTTTTTTTTCTAGCCAAAACTTTCAACATTCTTAATGGCAAAGCTTTTGTATTATATATACTTACCTGCACGGGGCGCACCCTGCTAGCAAACAAACAAAGCTCTGGCGACCGAATAACGGCGAGTTATCCATCCAAATTTGCCGAACCAAAATCCCAGATACCGGCACTGCATTCACCAATCCGCTTGCTCAGCGTGGTGAGTATGGGCAAAGCATCCAAGAAATATATGCCGGCTTTTGCTGGCGCTTTCTTGAGGAACCGTATCTTCAGCTGTGGACTAAAACAAGCTGCTAAAAAAGAAAAAAGTAAAGAGAGAAAGACAGATATGCATACCAGGTAATGGAGCGGAGTCAGGCAGGGGTCGCAATCGGCGCGGTTTCGTCGGAGGCGCCGCGGGCGGCGTAGACCTGGCGCGTCTCGCTGGCACTGGTAACTGTGAACTCCTGGTGATAAAACCTTCTACCATTACGTCTGTTTCTTTTTCTTATATCACACATAGAGTATAGAACATACATTATTTGAAATACTTGAATACTGTATTGGTGTAATTAAAAATAGCAACATTTTTCAATCTTCAACTTTATAAAGAAATTAAAAGTGGATCTATATTTTCATTTTTCTATATACCGCGCGCCACGGTCACGCAGCGTACGTTTCTATGATTTTTTGATATGAAAAACTCGATATAATATATATTTTATTGTGCTTACGACCTGCGGTCAGACAAAGATATGAAGGAGAGATTAAATATTTTTTATTAAAAGTATAAAATAACACTAATTGCATTTAAATTTTCATAAACGATCGATTTTATTGATAGCTTTATATAAAATTATTAACCTATCAATAAAATCGATCGTTTATGAAAACTCTTCAAAAAATTATTATATGACGTGACGAAACTACGTTCTGCACGTACCTGCTAAAATGACTGGGTCGAATGTTCTCGATAGGCTTGTTCAGTCGCTCTCGCAGCTAGAAATAAAACTTCGTGTATACAGTAGTGTTCGTGTAAGGAATATACCATGTATTACACCAACTGTTAACATCGCATACACGCGGTCCACCCTTCACTAACCTACGAGGAGAGTCATACGGTAGAAAATCGATATAACTCTGTCGAACCCAAATCCTACCAGTGCTATCACTGCCTATGCAGCAGCATGTACCGGCACTACGCTCGCCAACCCACCTGTCTATCCTTGTAAACTGGGCATTAATTCCATGCATGTGTTTTGAATGCCTTTATCTAGCAGTGTACAAAAAAAGGATGATTTATACTGACTGATAAAGAGGAAAGAAGAGTACAAAGCTGTTGTAGGCAAATATAATAAAGTATTTCACATTGTTTTAAAAACCAACTCATTGGTTGACTGTCCGCAGCCGAAGTGAAGTCGTAGGGAGAGGAGTGCTCGCACGGCGTTGGGCTACTCTCCTTTTCATCCGAGACTTTAGCAGGGCCGCCCAGGGTTGCCGACGCTTACTCTTGACCCACACATATTGATATGCAGCGAACGAACACTGTTCGGTGGAAGCCGGACATAACCTGTACTGGCCTTCGCAAGTGCAGGTAAGCGTAAGGTATTTCGCAAAGTTATAGTCCCTATAAATATGAATGACCCTTAACTAACCTGTCGGCAAAACAGGTCGGCCCGTGGCGAACCGGCGAGGCGGCGGCGCACTGCGGCCAGCACGGCGGCCGGGCCCGCCGCACGCGCCACGCACAGCGCCGCGCGCAGCTGCGCGGCTTCGACTTCAGCCGCCTCCGTAACCTACGACAGTTACACCGCTTTGTCAGTGTGGTGACGCTGTACGATAATTTATTATCCAAAATCACCACAGGAAACTACTTTTCACAATTCCGCATGCAAAAAATATTGAAGAGGTATATTAGTTTGAAGAGAAGAGCACCCGCTCTACCTCCCACAAGCGCGTGCAACTACTCCTACAAACTGCACCTCCACCATACCAACAGCGTTGAAGTTAATGTTGTACTGCTACAACTTTAACGCCTTTTAGTAACGCCTTAGTTCCATTATCAAACTACTAATAAAGTCGACGACGAAAGCAAAGGCCAGAAAAATATCTTCGCTTCCGGCAGTTGGCAGAAGTTATTTATTAAGATCATTGACGGCCTGTTGCGGCTTAGGTGCGAGGTGTCTAACACTGCTTCCCAGTCACGCCTGCTCAACGGTTACGCCTAACCATCTCATTGGTAGAGGTCTATGTCCAGTAATAAACAGTTAACAGGCCGAATGATGATGAAGATGAAGAAGCTTAACTGCAAAAGTTTGCATTTCCTTATCAGGTTCAAACTTTTATTAACAGTAGTCTTATCGTTATCTCATAACTCATAAGGCAAGAGGAAGTTATATTAAACAATTGAACAAGCTAAAACATGTCCGATTTCCAAAAGAAATCCAAATCATCATAATCTTAAATAATGATGCAATCCCTCGAACGCTCTCTCTTGATGGGAGTGTGCATGCCGTAATCGCTAGGCTTGACGAATTGGCGGTCGCTTGAATATCTGAGCATAGATACTGATCGCCTCCGGTATTAATAATTCGAGTTGGTTTATTCACCATCTGACGTAGGCCATGTGATTTTTCCGCCGTCTTCCTTGGTCTATCTGAATACCAGCCTTCCTTTCAGCACCACCACGGCTTCATAAATGTCATGCTTTACTCCTTAATTTCGTCTACTTACTCCTATCATATCGAGGTCGAATATAAGATCTATAAGGTGATGCAGGGCGAGTCGCTGTAACAGCGCGTGTGGTAACGCACTGGGCGGTGGCTCTCGACCCGTGCGAGCCACCAGCGAGGGTAGCATTAAGCGAGTGCACGCACTGCTTGCGCCCCGCACTAGCGCGCACACTGCGCCCTCTGCTGGCGCTCTGGTCGCCGGTACCTAGTAACGAAATTTATTCATAAAAAGGGCTTATAAATGTTACATACTACCTTCATTGCACTAAAATCTCATTATGGGTTCTTTAAAACCCGTTATAAGATCTTTAAGACATCTCCCATTACGTGTATAAAAACTTTTAGACGTACTAAATAAGACATGCATACGAGTACATTCATTTTTCTCACGCAGTATCTCCGTTGAGTTTTATTTTCATTCATCTGTTGATAAGTAGGGATTGGACTTTTCCTCGACCGGTTGACTTGAATATGTGTTAGAACTGAAAATCTTCTGAAGCTATATCTATCGACTGACAATAATAATGGTAAATTATAATACAAAATCGTTTAGAAATTTCATGCAGAGGGAACACTTTGGAGCTTAGAATATTTTAATTTGGGAAAACTAATGACCCCGCTCGTTATTCGACCTGGAAAATACTTAATAGCTTATTGAATCGATACGCTAAGTTCGTTAACTTCTGTTACAATGGTATGAACTGTAGTAGTAGATAATGATTCATGAATTTTATAATAATACAAAATGTTTTAATTCTACATACATTATCTAATATAGAAAAAATCTATTTTTCCCATCAATAGTTCGAAATTTATCAGTCCCGAGATGTCCCGTAATGTCCTCACAAACTTTTAATTTTAAAATTATACGATCATAAGTGTCTAGGCCGCTCATCACAGACCACAGGATTTCTATATAATTTTTTGAATCTTCTCATGCTCCCAAAATATTTTTATTGTTTCCCAGATATACCGATTTTCTCGTTCCTATTTATTATTACATTACGTGTTAAGAGTCCGAAACCCACTTCAAACTTACATAGTTTCATCATAATCATCATAACAACCTGCCACAAGTCCACTGATAAACATAGGACTCCCCTAAACATTGACGCAAAGGACGGTCCTCAGCCACCTGTATTTATCGACTTCCCGCAACACTGCCGTAGATCCATCTTGCAGGTTTAAAAATAAAGGTAAGTGAACGACTTACGCAGCAGTAGGTACTAATGTGAAACAGTATTTTAAACTTTATTCAAAAAATATTAGCGCTCCTTGTGTTCTAGAAGGATCAATGTGATAAAGAACAGTATGGATGCATGCTTGTCATCTAATAATATAAATGTTACTGAACTGACCGCTTCACTGAGCGCCCACATGTGCTCAACGAGCGACAAGGCCGCAGGCTCCACTCTCCGCACACTGTCGGCCTCCAACAGCGTGCTGTGGAGCTGATCCGCAGCCTTCACGGCCGCTATCCAGTTCTCCTGACGACAGTGACAGTATTTAAAAAAAAACTAAAACTAAACTAAACTAAACTTTTATCTACATTAACAAAAAATAAATGCTGTTCGTAGGTAAGCGCATCACTTAAGAACGACTGAACCGATTGAGGTCATATTCCTACAATATTTTTGTACTGTCAAGACGATGGTTCATAGTATTGCTGGGACCCAATAGGTGGCGTTATGGTCGAGTTATTAACAAATTTTATATTGATGGAACAAAATTACTCATATTCACAATATAGTATGGTTTAGGGCCCCAACAAGGAAACCACAAAATCCCTGACTAACTGCTCTTACATCAATGTATGTGGGATTTGGGTTCAGAAAATTCTGATGGTTTTAAATATCAGTTAGCATATTTTTGCTTACTAAACCCATTGCTGAACTCATGTTCAGCAGAGGACTCATAGCCTCTCCATAAAAGCGTCAGCAATCCGACATACCTTTCTTGGAACGTTGGTAAGTATAGGCAACTTACCACGCCAGGCAAGGGGGTTAGTGAGGGCAGTGCCGGGTACCCCCGGACTGGTGATGCTGCTCCCCATCACTAGTCTGTGGGGTTTGGGTTCGGCAAATTCGGATGGATATTTCGCCATCATTCGATCGCTGGAACCTCGACTATTTGGTAGCAAGCTAGTGTTACGTAACAATTTTTTTCTGTTTGTTGAACCACCTATAACTCAAAAATTATTAATCTATTAGCTTTAAAACATAGACTATGGATGAATATTGATCATGTCTCAAAAGGAACTTCTAAAGAAGTTTGTTTAGTCGTACACGAGTTACTGCTTAATCTAGGTACGACAAACGTAGTCGCGGGGAAAACTTGTTCGAAATTACTAGGTGTCACATAGTCATTATATCGAAATCATGACCATGTGACATCAATAGTGATTTGTGACCTATGTGAATCAAAATTTCGAACAATGACTATGTGTAACTTTTATCTAATCTGTGCAATGAGATTCAATGGATAATATAATTTCTAATACGAAGCTCGGGTGACCGAAGAAGTGATGGGGAAAAAATCAACCAAATTTGTCGATTTTACGAAAACACAGTTTTGGTTTTTTTTTGTTATTCCATAGTTTCCTTTCCAGTAACACTTGTACTACAAAAACTGTGAAACACTTACAATAAAATAACAAACTTCTATAAGAAAAGGATACCTATTTATTCTAAAACTATAGTCTGTGTTTACTCTATTTTTTTTATGGTAATATGAAATGTGGATGGCAAAGTTAATCGTTTTTCTTTTTTTTTTCATTAATTTGAACAAACCGTACGGTATTATGCAGCTGGTCGCAGACGTGAGGGGGCACTATCTCGAGGTCCTCCCAGTCGTAGCGTTTACGTAGCGGCGAAGGCGGCCGCGGCGACAGCAGGAGCGATTCGGGCGGAGACGACGCCACCAAGTTCAGCACGAACCTGTGCCCATTTATTATTTCGTATAGTCAAATAAGTAAAGTAGCAGTCTGTAAATGTTCTATAGCTGTGCAAAGGCCTCCTATCAATGTTTGAGAGGGTCTTGAAACCGGAAAGGGTTTGTGAAGGACGTCTTCAGTAGTGAGCTTTAACAGATTGGTAAAGAAGATGAAAAAATTGTCATCAAGAGAGTTGTTGTTTATAAAAATTCTCAATTTCTTTCATAAACAAATTTTAAACAAGCTAAGTAATAAACTGATTATTATATTACATTATTAATGACATAGCTATTTTAAATCTTATTGAGGTTGGCATTGTAGAAGATGACCAAACAATGGATTTTCAATGGTAAGAGAATGCACATACAAAAAAATCCTGCTCAAGGCGCTAGACGCTTTGGGCATGTTTGCTTTCCGTTCATTATAATAACAATCTGATACCCTTCTCTAGAGAGGAGAAAACCTTAGACTGCTTATAATACTATTAACTGGGGGAAAGAAGAACTACGAAAATCTTTGTAGGTGGTAGAGCCGAGCGGCGACTTTTGCTGCTGCTCGAATGGGCTGGTTCGACCGGTGGAGTACCACGGCTTCGCGGAATACCGGCGTGAAGTAGAGGCATTTTGGCAAGTAAGTGCTTCTCTGTTTCGTTCATTGAAAAGGGTAACCGGAGGCCCACTCCCCAAAATATTTACGACTATGTGGAATTAATTTCCGTTATCAATATATTCTAAAAATACGAGATGAGAAGAGATGAGTGTGTTTTAATGCTGTAAACGTTGTATACAATTGGAATAGTACTCCTTGGCAACCGAATAGACCTCGCCAATTGTAGCTACCCACATAGAGATGTCTAATTTAAAGTACTAGATTGTGGGTCAACAGATAAATATGTAGATTTCACGAGTAAATTACATAAATGTATCTTGATTGTCTATTATTTGGTTTGTCAGGTAATGGTGGGTCATCCCACTATCTATTGCTAAAATAACTTAAATTAGTTGCCTACGAGTGAGTGATTTTAAGCACTCATGTACTGTAGGCGGTCAGAGGAGGACAACATGAAAGGTGGTAAGCCTGTCGCCGTCTTAGTGTTTGAACACATGCTTGGCTTCGGTTTGATGATACAAATAGTTCATACATTTCGATAGACTCATTGGTACGAGGTCTCCGAACCGAGGGAATGGGAAACCGAAGTCGAGTCTCTTGATTCGAAGCCCGATTCTCTGATCACACTTATTTTGTAATGATACGTACATATCTGTCGTGGCTTCGAATCCATGCTGCAATATTCCTTAACATTTGTGCAACACACAAATTATTGGTTTTCAGTCTGATGTGCTTACGACTTGCTTACGATTTCTGTTTATCTAACAGTATGACCTCCTCTCAATCAATAAAGTGTGAGTGTTTTGGAGTGGTGAAGGGTCAAGCCGCCCTTTTATTATATATCGAACATGCAGGTTTCCCCGCCTTTACTTCCACAGACGTGGACGTGGTAAATTACAATTAACAATTTTAGTGGTGCAGGCCAGATATATTCGAACCCATTCGCTGACTGTAAAATGAACACCAGCATTGCTGTTCTATGCTCACCAAGCTACGGCACTATACTATATCTATTAACGGTCGCGTGGCATAGTGGATAGCATACCAGACTGCATATCCATAAGTTCTGGGTTCGAATCCGGGCAGAAGTAAAAATTTGTGCACCACCTTGTGATTGGTTTTCGGATCTGGTTGTATTGTGTTGTATCCCGTATCTCTGACCAGTGTCATGACGTCATTTCAACTTACATGCAATCTTATCGCACAAGCGTTAAGTCGGATGCAGTGAAGTTAATGCAAGTACACTTGCACGACTAAAACTTATTATGTGCAGTTGGTAACCTAATAATTTTCAACATATTACTAATATGAACAGAGTTTTTTTTATAATATTTATTTATTACTGTTTATATTTGTTACTCACCCGTCTTTTTCTATATGCACACGGGTTTGTTGCCTCCTTGGAGATACAGTTGGACTTCGCTGAAGGTTGTGTAGTACCTCCACCTGCTTGTGTGTTTCTACGGGGCTAGGTATTTTTTCCGGCGACCGCACTTCAGATAACGTTAAAGCAAATTTCGATGTATCTCTCGCTCCATTGGTTTCACCATTGGTTTTCTTTTTAAAATAATCATACAATTCGCTTAGTGACTTTGACTTCGACTTATTATTAACACCATCATTATTTATTAAATTATTCTGTTTTCGTGCCCGATTATGAATGACAGGAAGAGGAATTGCACTTTTTTTCAAATTGTTAGTCTGAACTTCTCTTTGGCTCGTCTCTCGCTTTACATCATTCATTTTACTTATAATACTAGGTGTAGTCAGTAAAACTTCCTTAACTTTATGATTTCCTTGGAACGCAGAAGAGTTATGATTATCATCTTCACTTGTGAGTACATTATCGCTGTCTGGTGTTCGAATCTTAATACTCTCACCTCCAAACCTTACTTTCTTAACGACGACATCGGAGTCCTCTGATTCCACGTCGCTGTATTTTAACATATTTCGGTCGATGCCATCATCGTCGTCACTTGCCGTATTTTTCTCAGACTCTGTTTCATTCTGTTCTAATACAGTCATAGTTATCGCTGTGTCAGAGTCAAACTTAATTTCGGTTTCGATTATTACTTTCGCATAATTATTTGCATAATAAGGCACGTTAAAGGAATCTTCTGAAGAAGAGTCAGATGAGAGACGAATTGGGGTTGATAAATGATTATTGAAAATTTGATTAATTTTCATTAAAGGTTGAGAACCATTACTGTAGTTTGTTCTTTTTGGAGCGTAGTACACATCAAGAGAGTCCTCATCGAACTTTTCGCAAAGTAAACGAAATTTATCTTGCACTTTTGGATCCAGCCTCGAGAAGGATAACATGTAGTCTCGTGGCCCACACACTCTACGAAATTTCATCAGAGAGCGTAGAGCGACATCTCTATGCACCGAGTCAAAAAGTTTATCCCCCAATACGTTGAAAACTGGAAACATATCCTGAGTTGGATTTCTACGTTTCAGAATTGCCATCATTGAAGGTATGGATAATAGTAAGCCAGTTATAACATTCACTTTGGTATCAATTCCCGCGGAATGCGGTCTGATGTTATTATAAGAGCACTTATCTATTATAGCATTTGCTGCGCATTCTGTATCTTCGCAATAAGTGCAGAAAACTTTCAGAGCGTCTAACGCCGCTTTACGAACGTTCGGAGAGCCGTGACCTAAGTTATCAATGACTTGATCGAAAGGGAATGAGAGAGCATTCCCTGATAGGGGTAAGAGATCGGCGAGTACTCGGAGCGCGTGGAGCCGCACTTCCCATTCAGGGTGTGAGAGGCGGTCTCTTATGGCGATGTAAAGCAGATCGACATCGAGGTCCGGTGGTAGGGCGCGAGCCCTGAGCACCCGGTCCCAGAGTGGAGCGAGCGGCGGCGGCGGTGTTTCGGGCAATTGCATGGCGCGGGACTGCGGGCTCACGTGCCCGCCCGCGCCGCGACGCGCCGCACAACTGGGTTAATGATCGGACGGTAAGCCACGCCGACTCTGACCAATCGATGTAGACTCGTATTACTCGTTCGTAGCTAACAACTTCTTTAATATAAAAAAATAACTTCCTTTGGTAAGCGCCGACGTAGTATACGTATATCTTCTAGTGGCTACCCTTTATGACCTTGTGTAGGTCTTAGTAAATATTAGAAACTTAATTTATATTACGTTTGGAAATTCACAAATATATTATCACATAAATCACAAGGCATTATCTAATTAAAGTATCAGATAAAACCAGTCTTTCTGACCTGAACACCAGCCATGGCAGTTGTGATTATATCCTATAGCAGCATAAAACCTAGTTGGGTTTTGGTTTTCAGTTGCGGGCCTTCGGCTTGCGACTCTCATCCGTCAAAGTTATAAAAGCTGCCGAGCTAACAGTGTATCTCTAATCCGGTGGGTTCTAGAAATGTATGCCGGTTTTTGTTGACGCTTTTTTGAAGAGGCTTAAATATGCTGATGTAGATTGGATTTGCACGCACTATTGTTATAATGATGACCGCGTGGCTTAGTGGTTAGGGTACCTAACTGCTGAGACATGGGTCCGTGTTTCGAATCCCAGGCGAAGTCAAACACAAATTATTGATTTTCGGGTCTGCTTGTATTGTATTCATGCCATGTTTCTGCCACTGCATGTTACCCTTCCTCCGATCTTATCGCATAAACGTTACATCGGCTGTGGGGAGATAAAGACGAGTGACTGCCTCTGGTTTGGTGCTTACTATAATATCTCCTGCGCAATTGACAACTGCTGATAGTATTCGAAAGTTTTTGCGAGGTCACAATCGGCCAAGAGGTCGATTATCATATTTAATTTGGCCATAAATAATGTAACATTTTTTTCTTTTTCAAGATGCTTCAAAAGTTATGTATGTTATGTAGGTATCCCACTATCGACAAGTACACCAACAATTCCTGCGTCGAGGACCATAAAATGGTGATCCCGTACTGTTAGGACCGGGCGAGCTGTGAACGCTGTCAAAGGCAGAATTCGATGAAACTCTATAAGGCGACAAAAAATATTAGAGCGTGAAATGAAGATTCCCGCTAGGACCCATTTTGCGAATTATTAAGCAACACCTGTACTTGCCGTCAATAAACAGGACATGCCCTTAATCAGTCCATGCAGAGAGTAGATCGATCAAAACGCAAGCTGTGTTCTTTGCCCATTACAGTAAAAAAAATACGATTGAGAAGCACTACACAACAAGCAAAATTACAACTCTAAAGAACCTTTGCAACTTGTTAGAAAAGTTCAACGTTGTCATCATCCTGCACTAATTGGTGAGGGGTGTCTGAACAAGGAGTTGCGTCGCTTAATTTTTGGGAATTAGGAGTAAAGGCTTCGGCCAAAGTTTATCAAGAGACTGTCCTGGATTGCGTTGGTAGTAAATGCCTCTCAATGAAACACTTCTCAACAATGCACAGTGGACTTTCCAGCAAAACTCTGCACCTAGCACAAGGCACGAACAACTCCAACTCCAACTCCTGGCTCGAGAACACTTCAAAAGAGTTGAAGACAGTCCCTCGTCCAGTCCAGATCTGAACCCTGTTGGACTTCAAATTGTAGTCAATACTAGAGGACATGGCTTGCTTAAAACGTTACTCCGTCATTGAGTCTGTCAATAAATATTTAGAGCTAGCAGTGGCTAAATTCCCCATTGCGATTCCGATTGCGGCTAAACTACTGTTTCTTTCAAGATTATTTGTTTTAAAGTGTAACAGAATGAAATCTGTAATAAAATAATATTATTATCATATTTTTGTATGGTACTGGAGTTATATGGTGTCCTGATTCCCTTTAACACACTCCGTGTTAATTATGTGTGAAAGCATGATGATTTGTATATGTATATGTGTATCATGATGTATGTTTTCTATATATGGTGGCATATTATATTGACTTATGGAAGCGTTTTAAGACGTGGGTACGAATGTGATTGTTGAGCATCGGGAGTGAATTTGAGTTTAAACAGCAGCGGATTATTGACCACGGGTCTATAACATAGATTATTGCAACGGTATATAACAGTTTTCAGGAACTTCCAAGGAGTTTTTAGGCATAACACCGGTTGAAGTGATGGTTTAATTTCTTCGGTTTCTTAGTGCTACATTTCTTTTATTTCATCAGATAGAGAAATATATTTCTGTGTTTTGTCCTAGATTATATATGATCTGACGTACGGTTGCACGGATGCGATGACGATACTCGCCACAAGCTTTTTAGCAATGGTAAGTCGTAAGTAATCGTAAACCGGAATACAATAATTTTTGTGTTATATTTGTCCGATGACCATGTAGCTAGTGCTACAATAAATATTAAAAAATATTTTGACATTAACTAAAGAAAATGACAATTACAAATCTATGGTTTATAGCTTAATTCATGATTATGATTTTACTATTTGTAAAATTTGTAGTTACTTTAATTTTATATTAGTTTGATCTCGTTTTTTTTTTCTAAGCGACATTAATATTTCCTTAATGTTTAAGTCTATTCAAAAATCATGCCAAGATTGCAAGATGTTGAGTCAAGATAATTAAAATAAAACGATAATTACGTGTGAGAAGATATAAAGATAATGTCAACAAGATGAAGCTTTTGTCACTATTTTTGATTCTCAGTTCTTTCAGTATTAACTTGATAATTGCTGAAAATGAGAATTGTACTAGAAGCAGTAGCCGATGTGACTATAAATCAAACGTGCGTAAATTGTCGGACTCACTAGCTAGTAAGTTTAAAGAGATAGTAATCCAAGAACTGGGTAGTGAATATACAACTCACTTCGAACTTCGCAATGCATTTAAAGTGAACCGCCATCAGTACACTGACAATAATATGTTAGATAGTATAACTGATAAATTAAATTACAAGCTCTCCTCCGCATCAAATATACTCATCGAAATGAAGAGTGCCATAAATAAGAGCAGCAGTCCGTCCTTCACTCATCCATGCCCATTTAATTCTATACGTAAATCGATTTTCATTAAGAATACAAATATGTATGATAATATGTCTTACTTGGGCTCTAAATCAAAAATGTTGGACCGATTCAAAGACTTAAAAATTAAGAGGCGATATTTTCTTTCACATATGGATTATGCGACTGATAAAGATTGTACGACCATGCCACATTCAAATTTGAGATATTTGTATCATAAGATAGTTCATCCTGATCCTAAACTTATTGTTTTTATTATTGACAATAGTGTATCAGCAGAATCACTCTTGCATGCATTAGCCATAACTAAGGAAACAGCATATGCTCTACAAAACACAGACCTGATTGCTTTGAAAGTAACAAACATGACTGATTTTTTTAAATTTGAGGATGCTTGCAGCTATGGCATGTCAAATGTAGGGAATGCCACAGAGAATAATAAGCTTCTATTGAGAGAATATCTTACCACAATTGAAATTGCAAGTTCAAATATATCACCAATTGTAATAAATGAGGAAATAAAAAAACTGCTGCTTGAGAAAAAAATGCCTGGGAATAAATTATTCATTTTATTGACTGATTCTAAGATATTAAAAAAAGATACTTTGCTTAAGATATTCCCATATGGGAAATATGAAGACAATAATGTAAAATTTGCAATTGGACTCATAAATGAGAGTGAAGCGTCTAAGAATGGCTCTCTGGAAATATTGCATGTTGATAAAGGGCATAATCACTCTAACAATCACGCAGTGATGAGGCTACATATCACTGACAGTGGAGTAATAGGACAAATGGCTTCAGCATTTCTTTCATTATTACCAAATAAATATGAGTGTGAAATTAAAATGGAAGGTCCAGTTTGGGAGGCAACTGAAAGAGACTTTATGATGTCTCTAGTGTATCCAATATCAAATGGGATAATAGGGTTGGATTTATATTGGTCTGACCTTGCAGAAGATATTATTTATTTTAAAGGAACAAATCAGTGGAAGAGAGCTTTTGTTATGGACTTCTCTGGTAAGGTTCTCATGCATACATACTTTCCAAGGCCTGAGACAGCTTCTGAAAAAATTAAATTTACTACCTTAGCAGCAATTGAACCTTACGATTTTATAGAAAGAATTGAAAAAGAAATGTTATCAAATTCAACAGGAAATACTACCTTGCATGATCATAATGTTACTAAGTCAATTACATATTCCTGGAAATGGGTACAAAAATTGTATGTTGTCTGTTTAGTTTCTGAATCTACAAACTATAATGTTCTCAATAGGACTAACATATTTTTCACAAGAAGCAGTAAGGAAATTTTATTCCATAGGCTTGATTTATTTCCTCCAAAGTCAGGCACAATGTGTCGTCATTTTAAGCAGATAGCCACAATTGATCAAGGTACAGTGTACCTAAGTCCCTCAAGTTTTCAATCACCTTTTACTTACCTTTATGATATGAGCGATGGTCAGGAAGCTGTGACGTATATGCAAAACTATTTGGCTTATTTGAAGAGTGTTGCTCATGGCTTACTCTCCAATCCTGGATTAAAAAATGAGATTCAGCAGGATGTTGGTTTTCTTAACTCTATTTTATCATTTTTCAAAAGACAACATTTACATGGTCCTTATGCTAAATATGTAGTCAGAAGATATGCAGTTACAGAGAGTGGTGTTTTAGTTATGTACCCTGGAACTGTACTAGAATATGACTATGAACCAGTTAGGAGGCCATGGTATACCTTTGCGATGGAAAATCCAGGACAGATTGTTTTGACTCCTCCAAATCTAGATGTAGGTGGTGCAGGATATGTTGTATCCATATCATATGCTATAAAAAGCTTGGTTTATCCAACAATGGTGGTGTCTATGGATGTTACTATGGGATTTTTATATAAACTTCTTATTGATAGTTTACCTCTTTGTGCCATGTCATATGTAAAATGTCTTATAATGAATAATCGTGGTTACTTAGTATCCCATCCAGGATTGATGGATCCAAATAGCTCTGGGCCTATAGAACAACAACATATTACTCATAAAGAATCAATGATAGCTTTTGATATGTTAAACCATAAAGGTTTCGTCACTAAAAGGTTGTGCAATAATTTTTTTGATAAAACAGTACAACGGTTTTATGAATTTAATACTTCTCTGCCTCATGTGCTCTCTAATGTTGTCTCTGAAGATCATTGTATTCATTATTATATAGCTGCAATCCCAGGCACAAATGCTTTCATTGGTCTAGTTAATGCATCTTGTAATGTAGGAGCATTTTGTCCTTGTAGTATGGTTGACCGTCTCTGTTTAAACTGTAATCGTATGGAGCAAACTGAATGTGAATGTCCATGTGAATGCAGCTCTGAGGTATATGAGTGTCCTGGTGCCAATGTAACAAGGGTCAATCAAGATATTCCTCTTTGTGGTATGACACCTGAAAGCAATAATCACAGATCACATTACTTTCATAACTTTGCTGAGAATTTAAAGTCTTGTTTCGATTTTCAATGTGAGACATACCTAACACACTCCAATTGTTTAGGTGTTTTGGGCTGTGAGTGGTGTCAGGTAGATGCTGATGGTGGAACCCCACTATCTTCGCCTTTTTGTACTTCTCAGTCAACATGTTTTAATGGAGTTTTAGGTGCAGTTACCCCATATGGTGAAAGCACATATGGTCATGCTAACAGAGAAGCATTAGGAAGCTACTCTGCAATAGGGCCAATAGCAGGTTGTATTATAACAGTAAGCTTAGTTATAGCTGTGGCAATCTATTGTTATAGGCAAAATGTGACTTCAGCAAGTTGTCATAATTTATATGTAGATGGACCAGCTGAAACTTGGCATGATGCCGATGTGCAAATGAGCCACTTACCATCTGATGATATGAATGATCAGTCAGGGCAGGATAAATTACTGCCGGCTATGGAGATAGAAGCTCCAATATCACCTTACAGAGTTGTGACAGGATATAGACGACCTCATACTGCAGGTGGTTCGGATCATGGTTATTCAACCATGACTCCTCATGAAGACTCTGAAACCACAGGGTTCTCTGTCAATGACCCAATAATTCTATCAGACGATACTAAATCCGATGTCAGTTGTCCCATCCCAGCTAAAATAAAACCAAGGTTAAAACCTGATTTTATGACTGCTGTACCTTGTGGTAAAAATAGTGTTATTGTTCCTGTAACTGTACACAGGCATATGGAGGCATCGTAATAGTAAATATAAGAAAATCTACCTCAATTGTACATAACACTCATAATTAACTTCTTTTATTGTTGTGATATATTTGTTTGCCAACAGTTTAGTAAATATAAGGTTTATGTAGATTTGAGTTAATTACACCATTATATTGTTTTGACAATCTTCGGTGCTCGTTTTGTGCTATTTATTTTTATGGTATTAATGTTCCACAGGACAAGTATTTGTACTTTAATGAGGTATGATGAGACTACTTATGTACATAATTTAAGATTGTACTTAAGGTTGAAACTATGTATACTTATGTCATATTGGATACTTAATCAGATATTCAAATGTGAGATGGAAAATTTGCAGGTTAATGTATACAGGTCTATCCCTAACTATATTTATGAATTTTATATGTTACTTTTGATATAAGGTTTACTTATTACTTAATTTTTTATACTGTGCCAGTGCCTCCTGCAAACAAATAAGTTGTAATAGTGCATATTTTTAAGACTGACTTTGATGTTACATTTACTTTGTAAAATAAATGCTATTTTATAAACATACCACATTTAAATTTTTGAGCAATTCTTATATTCTTTCATCGCTCGGTTAATTATTAAATCGGTTTTTCATCATCAGCAGATATCTACTCTATTGGACATGTCTCAACAAAGAATCATCAATTAGCGGCGGGCTACCAGCCGTCTTGCACCGTCACTCCATGCAATCGAGGGGGGGAAACCCACAATACCCTTGTCGAAACGTGGTCTACTCCACGATAGATACGACCGATATTACCAATTTAGTTTCAAATACGGAAAACGATGTTATTGACCCTAGGTCATTGGCGGTTTTCTAGTCCACCAAAGAAATCTTGAGCATGACATTTTTAATTGCTCTCTGAACGACTTTGAACTTTTTAGTATTCTGTCATCGGGTTTCAGCGCCTTATTTACAGCCAGGGCACAATGTCCGAAAAAAACTTACGTCTAAGTGTTAGCAATTTTGGCCTACTTATCCCAATCGAGTTGGCGTTCACGAGTACTAGACGTCTCGGAATATCAATTTTTCTTTCTTTGTACCTGTACACCAATGCTGTAAATTAGACTGCACTTATTGCTTGCATTGTAAAACATGTATATGCAACATGTTCCTGGCAAACCTGTTTTATGAAATGGATTCAATTTTATGTAAAAGAAGTAGTAAATAAGTAAAAAGTAGCAGCCTGTAAATGTCCCACTTCTGGATAAAGCCTTCTATATGTTTGAATTTTGGCGCTGGAATGTCGATTCAGTTGCAGTGCAAAAATAATTATTTTCATCATTATTTCGTTGACTTGCATCATTCTCACAATGTTTTCCTTCGACTCGGAGCATGTTGTAAATTCAGCGGTTAAATTGATATTAAACATTTCAGTGGTGCCGGCACCGATTTGAATCCACTTCTCAGGTTATGCAAAACCTCCGCATACTCTCCGAAATGTATCCGATAAAAAACCGAGGAGAGGCAGGCCACTCGTCTACGGTGTTCGATGCTTAGATTTGCCTCTACGAGTGAGTCATCCTCTTCTGCTCCGATGTGAAGTACCGTCTCACCCCGGAGAGGATACTAAGTTTTTTGGCAGCAGTGTTTGCTATGGATTCGATGTAGCGACCGAAATTTAGATTAGAAGAGAGACCTAGACCTAAGAGCTCAAGACGGTCATTAATCGGAACGGGGACATTCCGGAAAGTCGGAGTCAGTTGGAATGGACTCCGTTTCGTCGAAAAAAGACTAGCCTGTGTTTTAGAGGGGTTAAACTCGACCTAATTGGGAACCCCATTGGGAAACAGCCTCCAAAGTCGAGTTCACCCCCTCCATCATCGATTCCCTGAAAGACTGGACTTTTGCCCCAGACTTCGCATCGGACAAGTATCTCCCGAGACTGTGCTGTCATCTGCATACCCAAAGACATCGGGTGTTACCAGCAGGTCGTTGATGTGCAGCAAAAAAACAGTCGCGGAGAGCACAGACCCCTGAGGCACACCGGCATTAATATCACGAAGATCGGACGAGGCGCCATTAACGACAACTCGAATCGATCTGTTCTTCAGGAAATCCTCGATCCAGATACAAAGCCCGGGATACCATATGCCGGAAGATTGCCAATGAGACTTGCGTGTCAGACCCTGTCGAAAGCCTTGGAGATATCAAGAGACACGGCAAGAGCTTCACCATGTCTCTCAATGGCTTCGCTCCAAAGGTGAATAGCATACACAAGAAGATCCCCAGTAGATCGGCTTCGACGAAACCCGAATTGACGGTCACTGACGAGGTCGGTGTCTTCCAGGTATGCAAGGAGACGGTTGTTTAAAACACGCTCCATAATCTTACAGAGTAAGGAGGTGATTGCGATAGGTCAGTAGTTGGCAGGGTCGGCACGACTTCCATTCTTAGGTACAGGTTGGACATTGGCAATCTTCCAAGATTTCGGAACTTGACCAGTCCTCAGGGACAAGCGATAGAGGCGAGTCAGAACAGGAGACAACTCAGGCGCACATGACCGCAATGCAATGGCAGGAATGCCGTCAGACCCACTAGCCTTATTCACATCTTGAGTGCTGAGTATTAAAATACTATATTTAGCTAGTATACTATATTTTTACTTTTTTATACACGTATGTACATAATATAAAAATTCGGTCCATATAACAAAAACAGGTATTTATATACAAGGCATTGCATGTTCACACAAATCACAATTAGTTAAATAGCTTTTTTGGCTATATTAAGATATTTGCGAACTTCTCACTCAATGTCTTGTAAAATTTACTTTCAACTAACTATAGGTACTGTCACAACAGTATTGGAAAATATTCAATAACATTCAGGAATGTTAATTGAATTTTTAAAAACATTCTAAATATACTTAAAAATTGTAATCTAAGACAGTTGAATACACAACAATAAATTTTGTTTGTGTAACATTTGGAAGTTTTGACTATATTTTATTTATTTATTAAACTTCATATACATGAGAATGTATATAGGCGGACTTAATGCCAGAAGGATTCTCTGCCAGTTAACCTTTGGACGATACAGAGATGAAATGAAGTTGGTGTGGGTGATAGAATAGGGAGAACTAAAGAGAGGAAAAAAACAATACTATTACACAAAACATAATTGTATATAATTATTACCAACCGTGTTGGAGCACCATTACCATACCATATAAATGTCGAAACTTCGACGTGTTTCAGTATTTTTTTGGTCTGATGGTCATTTGCAGTGCAATACATAATACAATCTTTCTGTCGGTCATGTATGATTGATTAGTGCTCTCATGTCCTATTCACTCTATTAAGTAAATAGTTGTTGCAAAAAGTGTTTCAGATTCTTGTCCATTTTTGTTGTAATTTCTGTGACTATAAATATTATTTGTTACAGAAAGGTACATTATTTTGATATCACATTAAGTTATAGATTATTGCTATTGTTACTTCTTTTTTCTGACTGTCATACAATTTATTATGTATCTTGTAACTTTTTATATCACTACATGCACAACTGCTCTTACAATATTTGTACTATACACACACCACTAAATAATAGTTTAATGTAACAGTGGCATACTGAGTATTTTTTACATACTACATTTGTTTAGTGTACAGGTGTCTCAAGATTTTACAGAAAAAAATAATTGAAATGAAACAAATTTTTGGCATAATGTTTCTACTTTTTAATTCCCGACATTTCGAACGCTTTGCAATATAGTTAACTAAGACACAAAGCCCCTGAAACGTTAGGAAATAAAAATTAAGAATTACTTTATTTAAATGTGTTCATAGTATTATAAGTTTAGAAATTATTCAACAAACATTTTTCAATTCACTTTGACTTCACTATCACTGCACTAATTAATTAATTCACTCATCGAAGCGTATATGGGTGTGGGTGGGCTGCGGCGAGGCAGGGGCTAAGGCGGGCGAGGAGGCGATGGTGGCTGCGTGCACTTGCGGCTTGCGTCTCCGCGCCCCTGCCCCCGCGCCGCCAGCCCGGCTCGCCTCCGCGCGCGCCCACTGCTCCTGCTCCTCCACTCCGCAGAGGACCCGCGCACGGTTGTTCGAGTTGGCGCAGTACTTATAACAAAATAAGGTTCAAAATTAGTTAAGCGATATTATCGAATCACGAAATTTTTGTGTTTAAATATACTTTAACTTATATTACACATGCAGTGTAATGTAGCCACACAGCAGATGTAATAAAACTGCATCGCGAATGGGTTGGTTAAAATATTGACTGTAAAAATTTACTGGCCATTCACTGGTAATATAGATTTGCGTAGATCGGACCAAAAAATAATAAATAGAAGCTGAAGGGAGCCCAAGTTAATTATGACATCTAGACGTCTAACACTTCATTCCCCACGGATGACCACGGTTACTGCAAAGCAATCGAAACGTCGGGAATATAAAAACATCATTAAAGGCCATAAAATCTGTAAATAATAGTTTCATTTCAAATGTAGTGTTCGCATAAATACTAGAAATTATTATATGAAGCTATTATTTAAAGATTTCATCGCGTTAAATTTTAGTTTTTAAGTTTCGACGTTTAGAGCTATACATGGTAAACCAAACCATGTACAGCGCTTGGCAGATAAAACGCGATAAAATCTGTAAATAATGGTTCCATAATGATTTCTTGTATTTAAGTCCCCCGCGTGACCACGGCTGCTGTAAAGGAAACAACGGGAATATAAAAAAAAATTAAATGCGATAAAATACGTAAATATTAGTTTAATTTATAATGAGTAGCGTTCGCGTAAATACAAGAAATCATTATGGTTGAAATGTTCACATCATCCATATGATAATGAAAGAATAAATTGAAGATAAATTGTAAACTTAAGTATTATCTACATGGTGTGAGACCTGCCACCAATCTAATTACGGCGGTGTCGTAAATGTCGACAGACGGCGAAAAATACCAGACTGAAAATAAGCAGATTGATGACTAGCTGCTACTGCATTTAACAATCCACCTGTCTGATGTTTGGAATAACGTTTGTTTGTAAGATGATTGGTGCAAGTGATTTATAGTGGTATCATAGTCACTTCAAGCAACATCGCTTGGTATTAACCAGATAACATTATTATTATAATAAACAAACTTACTTCATCTGCAGCTTTAGCAGAGTCAAAGCGTATGATGACCTCCGATTGTCCCTCCTTAACTTCCACATGCTGAACATGTATGTTTGTTTTAATCTGTAAACAATATTTTGAGTTATAATAAATATGTTATACATGTTACATTGGCCCGGACATTCTATCTCCTGCTGCCAAACGTTAGGTTGTGGACTTGTAGAAGCCCTTGTGGCTATGTCGGATAATATGTAAATGTGAGCGAATGCTTTATTATAAATATAATATGCTAAATGCCGTAACAATAAAAATTTTATGTTTATTTGATTTATTAAATTACAGGGTACTTATGTTATATCCATTCATATTTCCTCAATTTTAAGCCTGTTTCGTTAAGAGTGGAACAATGTGAGCATCACATACAGGTATGGAAACATAGCAGCCTCTTATCATAGATGTACATAGTAAATATGAAAACAAGAGAAATATGAGGAGAATATTTATTTAGGCCAATTGCATTAGAGTCAACAGATTCCATAAATTAGACAAATATTGTAATACAATAAATGTACCATTACTTACAGTTCGTTTAGTGAGCCTAACATCTAGACAAAGTTCTGGCAATACTTCTTTTACAAACACTCCTGGTATTCTCTCCAATGGTATTACTGTTTTACTGCTTTCCATCTCTTGGGCTTTTATTGCTGTAATTATTTTAATTATAATTATAAATGTACCCGAAATTATATTAAATCCTAACTTAAGTTTTATAGAATGAAAGTGACCTGCTTTCTCATGTTGACACCACTAACACTTAAATGCATATTAAAGTTTAATTTATAATGTGTCAGTAGTGCAGCAAACTCTTTGGCCTAGCAGCTTGAAAGCATCTTTCAATGCAACGGTGAAGAGTTTTCGAGGATTTAACATTGTTATATAATTGTATAACATGTCTTTCTGCAGTTGGATTGGTTTCATACTCTGGTTTGGTAATTGAATACATATAGCTTCACTGTATAAACAAATCATCTTTCATGTTACAAAAAAATACCTGATTCTGCCTCTAGAGATGGTGCAGCTGATGCTGGTATTGCAGAGTAGACATGTTTATTGTTATGCAATCTAGCTTTTATTTCTTTCAAATTTTTTCTTTGTAAGTTGAGATATTTGTTTCTGAGTGCCTTCCATTCTGTCTTAGGAAGCACTTGTAAGCCCCATAATGCACCATTTTGAATCTCAGTTTTGTTCAATTTATTCTTGTCTTTGGACCCTTCTTTTTTCTTTCTCTTCTTTGCTTTCTTCTTACGGCGCGACTCCTGTTCAGTTTTGGATTCATCTTGACTGGTCATTTCATCTTTAGATTCGGCATCAGTTGTCTTACCTTCCTGTTGATAGTAACATGAAATAACATTGGTCTAAAAAGTTACTAGAAAACATTTTCGAAATATCCAGTTACATAGGAGATCATTTAGAAAATTTAAACTTGAAAGTTTGGGTGAAAAGCCGTGAGGCGTAAACGCTGTTAAACTTTCCTTCAGGTATTTGTTTATAAATTTAAATTTACATTTTAATATATCTGCACAAAAATATTTATTCATCTTATAATCCTCTTAGAGGAGGAAGTTCACGAGAAGGTGGAGAGGAAGAAGAAAAGTAAACCCCGTCACAAGACTGGAAAATCGTTAAGAAAAAGCAAGTGTACATTTGGGCATGTCCAGTTTATTTAGGAAAATTTAAAAATATTTACTTGGGATTGTAAAGTTTTATTAAACGGATTCTGCAATAACTTTTGTAATCCCCTAACATAAATGGTTCAAAAGTGCAAAATCCCAATGGAGAAAACCATAGGACAGTAATGTAATCTAGATGTCAATTATCTAACTAAGGTTATTTACAGCATAAGCAGCAGAACTTTATATATTTGGATTTAGAAACAGATCAAGAATCAAACCCTGGTATGTTATACCCATTCTGAACACAGTTTTAATATATAAATCTTTGTTAGCGTTTAGCAAGATATGTTATAAAATCTAGTGCCTGTTCATGAATCCTATAATTCTTTCATTCATTATAACAGTAGTTTTAATTTTTTACATAACTTACCTCTGTAGGTGTGGCTATACCTTTAGTTTCTTCCTGAAACAAGAATTTTAAGTGACAATTAAATTAAGACTTTAATATAGAGATAACGAAATGAACATTCGTAAGATGTACATGGTAAGATTTGGCAGAGAGAACAATATACATTTCCATTAGTCACTTCTTACAACACATCACCCATAGGAAGAAATGGAGTGGCAGAATATAATATTGCTGTCTGCTATCACAAGAATATGTAATTATACTTAACATTTTTATGTATGGATTATAAATTAAAAAGCTCTATGTAAATTGTAGACTAAAACTTACACTAGGTGTCTCCACTCTTTTTTCAGAATCTGAGTCATGATCAAGTTTCAGTTCTAAATTCTTCTTTTTGTCTTTGATCTTCTTATTTTTTTTCTTAGGTGGTTCATATTCTTCCTTGGTTTCACAAACATCTTCTGCTGGTTCCTCCACAGAAAACATTTTTATAGAGCTAAGTTCCTCTGGCGGCATACAAGTTGGCAACTTACAACCCATTTTAGCAAATGCATTTATGCATTTTTGTGCTTCTTGAGGTTTGTTAAACTCTATGAAGGCAAATCCCTGCAATTTTAAATTTAATATCTTTTGTATTGTTTTCCAAATTTACAACTTGTTGTATTTACACGATTCAGAATTAAAATATCTGTCTTAGCATATCATAATAATTAGAGATGCACCAATCACAAAAATAAAAACAGAGTAATTAGAGTAAACTGAGTATTACTTGGTTTTATATTTATCAAATCAACTACTCAGCTGAATTTACTTGCTTTAACACTTCTGCAAGTCACTGTGTTTCTCTGGGAGATAGAATATCATCAATCACTTGGTCCCCTGAGTTAGCCCTTAGTCATTACCTACAGGCAGTATAGAGATAGCAGATTTTCTCCTACACACGTAGCGCAGTTAATGTCTATAAAGAGGGAAGAAATAGGCAGTAACCGGAAAGCAAAGAATGAAAGAAGATAATGAAGAAACTTAGTATTACTGCATCTATTTTCTGAATGCAGCGGCAGCACATATTTAAATTTTTAGCCTACTTATATTACATACAATTAGTGCATTTACACATAACACATGACAGCATTTGAGGCTATAAAACAAAGTCTAAACATGATTAGTGGGATC
This sequence comes from Bhutanitis thaidina, assembly GCA_029286595.1. Lineage (NCBI taxonomy): Eukaryota > Metazoa > Arthropoda > Insecta > Lepidoptera > Papilionidae > Bhutanitis > Bhutanitis thaidina. The sequence continues at coordinate 4,926,662 of JAGSMS010000022.1, forward strand.
TTGGACATGTGTGTATATAGCCTACTTCTTAGAAAGCGACAGACCAGAGGCAATAATTGTAGTCTTTAGCATGGTTCATTTTCAGAACTAGTAATATATCTACCTCTATTGGTATTATAAAATCATTGTAGGTAATGCCCATTTAAAATTACTTAAAATATATGGTAGAAAAACAAAAAATTCATATAAATATTTACTTTTATCTTTTGGGAATTTTTGAATTTCGGCAATGAAATGTAAGCAACATGGCCATAATCAGAGAAAACTCGTTCTATCCAATCTTGAGTTGCCTTTGCTGGTAAAGATTCTACATAGACTGTCCTTGCATCTGCATCATAAGGAACCATTGGTATTTTTCTTTTAACCTGAAAATAAGATTTTTTAAAAGGATAAAAATATAATTCCTAAACCTTCACCTATTTTGAAACTTCCACTATAAAGGGTATGCTATACAGATTAATTTTTATGTTATTCTATTATTTTAAAAATTACAGAGATCGTCAATCTCAACATGATGACTATTTCCTCTGTGGGATTTCAATAAAAAAAAATATGGGAAATAGGGCAAACACCAGAGGAGCTTCAGGGTCACTACTGGCTTTTAAGGATATTTGGGCAGGGGGAGGGTGGAGTAGAGCCTGGGTTACCTCACTCATCATCTGCTTCTTCGATAGAGCTGGCCCATTTAAACTGCAGAAAAAGCTCCCACTTGGCTCTACTACACAGTGATCACTCTACATGTGAGAATAGATATTGTGTGGTAGTTTCTTTTTACAATGACTGTCATGATTTTGATATTGTTACAATTTCACACACATACATAGTAAAAAAGCAAAATAGCAGCCCATAAATGCCTCTCTACCATCCATCTCAATCCATCAAATGCCACCTCTCTCATTCTCATTCATCACTAGAGTTTGAGCATGCACCCTGACCACTAGGCTAACTACCCTACCTCCTGCACATATTTGTGATTTTCAATCAACATAAAGAAATTATGTCGCTCCTGCTACCTATGATGGACATATTAGATAACATATTGGCCTTAATTGGATCACAAATATTTGATACTATAATAATACAAAATGCAGTACAGAATTATGATACTAGTAAGGAAGTCTCAAAGTTAATATAAAATATTAAATTAAAAAATGGTACAGGGAATATTGTTAATATAATTTATTTTCATAAAAGGCTTTTTATTTTTATATAATTAAATGCAATCCCTCATAATAACTGATAACTTGGTGCAAATTTTTTTCAATTAAAAAATTTAGTAATATCTGTTACTAATCCATTGAAACAATTTCTAAATTACAGAAGTGATGAAGCTAAGGAAAATAACGGGAATAGTATCAGATTCCCAAATTATGATGTAAAATACGAATGAAAAACAAAACGGTACCTTAAGTTTATCCTCAGAGAGCTCTAAGAAAGTTGAATGTGTTAGAGCCTTGACAATATCGTTAGCATCTTGGGTCAATGAGTGTATTTTGTTAAATTTCAAAAATTCACTGACAGATACGTAAGGATCATTTTTCACTAAATCGCTTAGAAAACGGTCTTTGCTCAAGTTAGCATCGCTAAAATAAAACTCAATTTGTTTTAGTATATTTTCATATAGTTGACGCTTACGATGCCGAACCCGTTTCCTGTGGCTGTTTTCAAGCTTTGCTTCTCGATCTGAAGTTTGAACGGTGTCTGATTCAGACATTTCTTTGTTGCTGTAACTGTAATAAAAGATCACGATGAAAAGTTTTATTAAAAGCTGAACAGAAAACCTCTGAAAACGAATTATGTATTTGTAGCCACTCACCGTTTACCCGCTATATTGATAACAATGACAATGACAGGCAGCAGGTTGATTGATACCTGACACTGACAGCGCATTGACGCAAGGAGCCAACAGTGTGGTTAACTTAAAATCGGCTTTGTACTATACATGCAAAAAATACCTACGTCAAACGCACAGCCTCTTACTTAATTCCTAGATTAATTAACAACTTACCTAATTTTCGTTATGTATAGCTTAATGCAGAGAATATTAAAACTAAATTAAAACCGTACTTCCTAAATAATATTGATTCAGAATTTGAAATAAAATAAAAGATTTCTGACTTATACTAACGGAAACTTTCTACAATTAGCAACATTTTAAAACAGATAAAAACCTCTCAAAAATAATAAGAACTATTTTATATATTTTTTGTTAGATCACAAAAAATAAGAATGTAAATGGTCAATGGAAAATTTTAATAAAGACAACCCAGTCGCCTTACCAACAATTTTAAACAATTGAAAAATTTATTAGGCTGAATGGTCTAAAATCTTCGCCTACTTTTGATGGCGAATCGTAACAACAACAACATTGATTTGACATTTCTCAACTTTGCTCAGTTCTCGTCGCGTCGAGAGTATGTGGAATAATTTATTGTTTGTTAGTTAGTAAGCTGTTTAAGCGGAATATATATTATGAATACAGTTTCTAGTTAAATTTTCTCAATTCAACGTTGTTCCGTATCTTGTCCGTATCTGGATACTGTGCCTTGTCTGAACGTTCGATCATAGATTTCATAGATAGATTTTGTGCACAGGGAGGAAGATGACGGTTTTTATGGTCCACTGTGTTATTATTTCCGTTTAATTGTGTGTTTTATTCACGATGTCTACAACAATAAAAGCAGCCAATGTGAGCTTAAAGCCTATTGAAGTACCTAAGGCTTTGCAGGAGGGAGAAAAATTTATTAAATGGGATGAGGCAAGTGTCTTATATTTAAATTTTTTACTTTTTTTTAAAACTTAATTGAGTTCATCTTAAATAATTAATTAAATTTGGGGATGCAAACAGATGGGAGTGCATGGATTAAAGTTACTGTTTTACTTAAGGATTCTGGTGCTGGTCTTCCCGTTACGCTTCGTGTGGATTCCAAGGGATTCTTTCTGTTCTGGACTGATCAGAACATGGAGGTAGAGATGCTGGACATAGCAACCATCAGGGATGTCAGAACTGGTGTTCATGCAAAAGTTCCTAAGGTAAGTTTTAAAAATTATGGAACCTTTCTGTAATTTTCTTTTGTTATCTGGCCTAGATCTGTTTTAGTTTTAAAGTTTTAAACAACGTCTCAAACAGTCTCAACTGTTCAATTACTTATTTTTAATACCTTCCAAATAATATTTTCTTAGTTTTAATAACACCATTATTATGGTGTTAATAAAATGCTAGTGTATCTTGTTGTGAAAGTGTTTATCTTCAAATATAATGGATACAGACTTTAGTTTCAAAAATATTTTTTTTTTTCTGCCTGCTTTCATTCATCTTATTTTATCTTTAACTCTCTGTGTAGACAGACTGTGATATATTATATCCCTTAATTTGTCATAACAATACCATTTTTACAGTTAAGACCAATTCTAAAGAAATTGTAGTTGATTCTAATACCAGAAATGCTCAAGCGCAAGCAAAAGAAATTCTTAAGCCAACAGTAGTTTATTGTTGTGGGCCCATAAACACCTCAGTCTTTGTGGTAAACAACAGCACCGGTTTAGAATATTATGAGCAGCATGCAATGCCAGAACCACATCTCAAAGGCCTTATCTTATCTCAATACATTTCAGATCAGCGACCTTAACATTTCAGGTTTTGTAAGCATAGAAAAAAAATTGAAAATGCAATCCGTGAACCTTTCTCACTAAGTTGGTTTTTGCTACGCAAGATGTTCATGTTTTTTCATATGTTTGTCAGATTTTTTGCCATTGATTTCTTGTTCACAATCTTTTGTTGGTAAAGGTAAATGTTTGATAACAGAACTCTTCAACTACATTTAGTTCAGTCAGGGGCATTGCTCCGACCAAACTAGACGCAGTTGAAGAATGAACGGAAAGAGCACACACCGGTGCGAGCTATCCATATGCGAATTTCCAGATTCTATCCACAAACATCAATTTGGGCTTACTTCGATAGAAGGATGGTCCAAATTTTTGACTTACGCTCTCAACCCGTTTTTCAAGTTCCACCATTTCGGTGGCAGTTTTAGCAAATAAGGTCGTATCGTAATAATCTATCCAAAATTTTTAAATAAATAATAATATACATCGGTGCTCTGTATATCCAGTAGATGTACAATAGGTGCATGGAATTTGTAAACAAAATCTCGTAATCATATAAAATATCTTGTTGTTTCTTTTGTACCTAAATACATTTTTCATCGGCTCTATCTAAGAATTTATAAACAGCTTTCATTTCAACTTCCGCGCATCTTTACAATTTACGTTATCCGTTTCAAATACGTTCCAATGCACAGATTGAAAAGTGAATGAATTGGCAAAAAATTTTTGGGAGAGTTGAGATATTTTTGGAACGACGTGCGCGAGATTTTGCGGATAATGTGGTAATGTGACTGAAACTGCTACGTAAATAAATTAATATGCCAATTATGACCGATTTAATTTTAGATCGCAAACATGTTTTTTTTATCCTGAATAAAAGACGTTAACCCTCCTCAATTTTTCTCCTTTGTCGTGCATGCGTTTTACACCACACGTTCAAAACCCAGGCCTTTGACAATTATGTGTAAACTATACTTGCTTCACAAGGTAGTAGGACTCGTGCCTAGGAGCCATCTGCGTATTCACCACTCGCTTGTGGTAGAAATAGATCGCCAAACAGCAGTGCTCCCACTCTTGTATTTCGGTTTGAAAGCTAGGAATATACAGTATAATTAAAGACACAATTTTAGTGCTCAGTGGTGACCTGTAGTTCATACGGGATTATAGTAGGTTCTCTTTATAGTTTTAGCTACTGGCAATTGGCGGCGGCTTCGCCCGCGTGAATTATGAATTTCGTCTCAAAGAAACTCCTGACATAATCTCCACCAAATTCCATTTAAATCCCTTCAGTCCTTTTACTGTGATTGAACGACGTACGTACATCCAAACTTTGCCCTTTATAATATTAGAAGGATTTTTATTATTTCGAAACGTAAAGTAATTGATACAGTATTCACATAAAAATAACAATGACGGCAAATATCGCGATAGTGGTTTTAATTTTTGCACTGTTTATAAATTAGGAAGTAAAAAAAACAGTGTTATCTTGTTATCGTGTCATAAAATAACATTGTTATCGTGGTAAGCTAATTAATTAAAGCTTTTAGTGTGTTAGAGCTTTTTATTAATATCGATAATCTCATTGCAATACTGCGTCATGTAGGAATGGAAAATAATATAAGCTACTTGTACTATGTTCCGATTTATAATGAAATGCATATCGTTTCTTCTATATACAGTAAAACTTAGTTATACTTCACTTTATCTACACTCTCCCATATGTTACTTTCGTTTTATGAGGTCATGGTACGACGTGGTATTAAACTGCAATAAAAGACTCACACGAGTCGGGCATAAATATAGTTTAAAGGTGCGATAAGTATAAAGAATGCTTGAAGACTCCGAATAGTGATAAGTTTCAAACAATCATTTACACGTAAATATGTTCTCGTAACACCTGATAAGCAGTTTTTTTTAAAACGAGGAATAATATACACCTCTTAATTACCTTAGCCTAGAAACAGTCCGCTGCAGGACGTAGGCCTCAGCCATAAGGAGGATTTGCCATAATCGCCACGCTCGGCAAGAGCATTGGCGATCGCAGTACTACACATTTCGCACTCTAGACGCTACCGCCCGTCCTCGGTCTGCTTCATTTTAGTCTGATATTTTTCGTTATTGTTATCCCGCCCTCTATCCCATTGCTATTTTCAAGACTTCCTTTAGTCGTCACTTAGGACACCCAAGGGAAGAAAGAAGTTGGCAGATTCTTACGCCAATAACTTAAGAGGATATCTTCTTCACCTTGCAGTATACTTACTCCGAGACGTAAATTCCACAGACGATGATGGGGAGCAGAAACCTGTTTGCGAACCCGCCTGTCCAGCGTAGTGAGTATGGGCAAATCTTCCATGTAATCTGCTCTAGAAAGGTTGTCATTTTGACGCCTTTTCTTAAAAGGTTTATCTCTTAGTGATCCGCAGGCAGCCTGTGTAATTCGATTATCTGTTGCCTTTCACAATTAATTAGTTGCTTTATTCAAAACGCATGTAATTACAACGTTTAAAGAGATAGGATGATATGTTAAAAACAAATAATTTTTATCTTTACACTTTTTATGTCGTCAGTTAAATAACACTTTTTAGGTAATTTTTTAAGTTATCTTCTCGGCCAGGTGATGACAGTCACGTAGTATTAATGAAAGGAACTAATGCAGGGGTACTCAAACTGCGTCTGTTGTCTTTTTGTGGCCCGCGCCACGGGTACAGGTGTCAGTCATAGTTCAAAAATAGAAACATATTTGGAATGAATGGGTAAAATAAAAAGCAATTTAAATTAAAATTTTTGTTAATATTTTCTTATCGTCTACTGAGTAGAATGAAATTGAGCAGTATTCATGTATTAAAGTCTGACTTCTTCTTATTGCATAATATTCTGATAATATCGTTAAATGTTCGTCAGTAAATAGACGCCCGGAACATTGCAAGGATGAATATGAAATGTTTAAAATTAATAATGAACACTTTCGTATTGTTTGAATACACAGACTAGTGTAGTTTAATGTACGAGCAATATAAGCGAGTACACCGAGTGCCATACCATACATTTGCAATAGCACCACCCCTTCACCCAGCTCTCCCGCCGCAGCCCTATCCTGGGCCTACGTATCGATTCATTAACAAAGCGGCGTTATAGTGGTTATATCTGTGGCCCAGTGAAGCTATAAAATTTACAAATGGCTCATGAAAAAAAAAAAGAATGAGAACCGCTGAACTAATGGGTAAATACCAGTAGTATTAGGTACACCTTCGCGCATACGTTCCAGGTGAACCCCGTAAAAGTGTCACGCGTAGACATGATAATATAGACGAACCATGCTGAATTTTATGGGTAACTTTTCACCATTAAAGTTTTATTATGCTATTCACTCAACACAAAACTTTATTGGCTAGGACTGATATCATTGTTTTGCACTGTTATATTAAACTTCATAGAATAATATTATAAAGTTATCTATGAATGAAAATTAATTATTAAATATACAAGATGGCATGAATTTACACTGATTGTGGATATGAAACATGAGGGTTTACGAGTATTTAGTTGGTTGAAGCAGGCACTTTAATTTTTCCACAACATATGTATATTATTTTAAATTATTATTTGATCGGTTTCGATTATCAAAGAAACACATAAAAGATTGATAAAATATCACTAATTGTTGAATAAGTGGAAGTGCTTGCTTCAACCAACCAAGTAAACTATGGAGTTCATTCAAAGAGCTTTATTCAACGAGGGTTTATATTTCATCTTAATGTGTTGTTGAATCTTCAGAACAGAACCGTAGGAGACTGAAACCAATTTTGAGATGCGGATTTAAAAAAGACAGTCAATCGTGAGTCGTTCCCACGCCGTGAGGGTTCCATACCTACTGAGTTTAAATCATTGCACGGACTTTGTCTGCAAGTTTAGTTTAATTTCAGGTCAAAATAATGCTTATTATATGAAAATTATAAATTGAGAATTTTAATTTGAATTTTTAATTAATTTGAGACCAAATATTTATTATACAATGGGACATCAGCTCATAATTAAGTTTTAAGGGATTTTTGACAGGGGTATAATCTGAAAGGCTATAGAATTCAGTACTAAAATGAACTTGATACGTTAGCGATTATTGAGAAAAAGCGCCGTATCCGATAGACAGACAAACAGAAAATAAAGGTAATTTTTTTTGTATGCAGACTTAAAAAATATCTGGAGTGGAGGACTATTTGGAACAGAGAGTGTAGATTTTGTAAGATTTAAATTATAAATAGCTTTTTGTTAATATTCTCAAAGCGTTTTAATAAAACTACATTTTACACGTTTTGTTAGCTTGACCTATATGTATAGCCGGTTAAACCCAGAAAACGATAGATGGATGAAGAATGTGAGAAAAGTATTGAAAAAAGCTCGAGTTATTAATATAAATCATTTGGTTTGTACATCGAAGTTGGGATGGGGCTTCTTTGAGCTTTCGTTTCTTCATGTTTTTAATAACATTGAGATTGTATACCACCTACACACTTAAATAAGTCGTTGAAATTTCTATCGCGTAGGTGAGTCTGGCATATGAGCTATTAAAAAGATGGATACCGCTTACTAAGTACGAAGTTCCCCAAATTACACTAATGTAAAAAAAATTAAGACGTATTGCTTGAACATCATAAGTTATTGGGTCTGTATTCCTATAACTTTTATCTTATACTCATGGGACTAATTAGTTCATGTTTTAGGTAATTGATTTAATATATAATAATATAATGAAAACAAATTCTGAGTTTTTGAGGTAAATTTTATTTCAATGTTTTTTTTTTTAATTTTCATGCTTGCAATTTTGCACGAGCTGCATCATTGAAATAAGAATAGACTAGCCACGGCCAGACTTCGCACGGACCGATAATTTCTATAACTAACTCTTCAACTATTTCTCAATGACAGTGAAACAGTTTCTTGCGGATCCCCATTTGTTTTTGGCAAATAAAATCACAGTTGAGCGAGTGCCTGCTGTATTACCGTATATCAGAGTCGTTACGGACAAGATTCCTACCAAGGATGATTAGCGAGTATGATCTTAATTTCAATAGAGTTGCAGGGTTTGGTTTGAGGTCTAGTAAAAAATCTAAAACAAAGAATACCTCTGCACGACCTTAAGATATTGTGAGCACATTCTGCGTAGATCGGACCAAAATTAATAATTAAAAGCTGAAGGTAGCTCGAGTTAACTATGATATCAGAACGTTTAACACCTCATTCCCCCTTTGACCACGGGTGCTGTAAAGCAGAAGCAGAGCAGTCGATAACAAAAAAACAAAAATTTAACTTAATAAAATCCATAAATAAAAATCCATAAACAAGAAATCATTAAGAAAAGGTGAAAAAATATCTAGAACCATCTATGGCTAGCTAATGGTGAAATAATACTTTAAATATTCCTGGTAAGCAGAGCAGCGTGGCGTACTCTTCCCGCCTCTGAAACTATCTCAAATTTTTGAGATTTCTTTGCCCAGCAGTGGGAATTTACAGGCTTTACTTTACTTTTGTGCCATAAACGTGAAAGCGTTCAAGCAAGCAGTTTCACGTAGAATAGGAGCCAATCTCACTGTTATAATACTTCTTGTTTGTTTGTAATAATTTAAATTACATCTTTTCTTGCAACAATTTGGAATTCGTCATTGTTCGTAATGTGGTAAAATTTAAAATGTATCCTGCATCTGTTTTGCCATGCACAATCTTTAGTTTTTCGCAACTTGATAGGTAAATGCATTTTATTTGTACTATATAGAGTATGTAGCGCCGTCATGCGACACGTCCCTGGCTATAAATTCAATTTGATGTAAGTCGTCGCTTCACTAAATTTAGTTAGTAAGTCAAGTTGGAGCGATGGATTGTATTACACTGTTACTACACAGCAAAGTTACTGTAAGTACAGGCGTTGTGTCAAGAGAATTTCATTTCATGGGCAGAGGTGGATTTAAGTCAGATTGCGCCCAGGCCTACCATAACAACAGTAAAAAATATAGCATTTTTCATTTGTGTAGAAATTTATTTTATTATATATACTTGTTCACTTATTAAAAAGATTTTTTTTTCTAAGATTGTTTTCAATAAATACGAATATTATATATATTCCCACCAGGATGTGCAAGGTTTAAAAGGTCAGCTAAAAATGTTGTACTGTTCCTTAAAAACAATTCCGTTGTATGGATTCCCGAATCGTTCTGAATGTCCTCGAAATGGCAGTTCTCTTATCTCAATTGATTTGAAATTTAATTTTCATTATTTTTCATAATTTCCGTCATGGGTGTAGTTAAAGTTAGCTAGAAAAATCTTGTGGACTTCGATGGGATACACTACAAACGACCACCGTTGAGCCTCTTAGGTGCGAGGTATCTGGTACTGCGATCATCTATCCGCCTGCTAAGCATCGCGATTATAAAATATTCTTACAACTATGCGGAACCTTACGTTCCACAGAGGACTGTATAGAGGCTACTGAAGATACTTTACAAAACAAAAATAACCTTAAAAAGCTCTTACTGTGCACGTTTCTGTCTTCAAAAGATTGCCATATTATGTGAATTCCACCAAGCATCTGACGCAGTGGCTAAGCGATTGACTTCTATGCAACGGGTCGCGGGTTCGAATCCCACACGGAACAAATATTTGTTTGGCCTACATACGTTGGCGTTAATGTCTGTAAAAGCATCCAGAATGTAATCCTAGTGTCCTAGTTTTTTTTTATTAAAAAATATTGGTCTCAGGGATCTAACCTATAATCCGTACAGCTTTCGCGTGATAGATTTAGTAGTGTTTACATATGTTAAATTCATGCGAAAAACCAATCAAATATCTTTTGCAACGTTAGGAAGAAAATATTCAAAAGGAAAAGTATTTAAAATATGAATTGGAAATTATATCTGTATTGGGATTGTTGTATATTGGAATATGTATATCGAGTGCTAAATGTCTGTGATTGTCATGAGCATACTCCGATACAAAGAGCGGTCGGAGTTGCGCTGAGCCTGGCCTGGCCTCTCGCTCGTTATCGATTCCGGCTATTATATGAATTCTATCTAGGAATTCTATCAGGGATTCTATTCATTTCAGGAAAACGTATCCAGTTTGTTATAAATAGTTTGCGTTATCGTTAAATGACGTCAACTGAAAATTTGAAAATTAAACGTGATTCCTAATTCATGTGACATGGACCTTTGTGTTGGGTGAGAGTGTATGTGTATATTGAATTTGGATAGGTTTTTGTAATCAAATTAGAACTAGAAGTATTTTGAATACAAAATGATAACCTTTGTTTTCTTTGTATTTTTCGTATCGAAATATAAAGATGTCAGTTATGAGTCTATGTAAATATTCAACAGCTAGCCAAAAGCCGTGGAAAGTTCTTGAGGTTCTCGTAATATTTTTTTAAAAAGAAATAGAAATTTCCTTGTTTTCCCTCGCCGCGAAACATGCAGTGAATCGGTACTCGACACTGCTATTGGTTCTTTAGGGGTGTTTACACAAGGGTTCTAATGGTTTCTTTAGTAACGCCTTACGTTCATAAGTACAGTGTAATACAGTGTAATATAGTGTAATACAGTGTAATACTGTACTTATGAACGTAAGGCGTTCGTCGTGCCTCGATTTCGGATTATATTTGTGATATTTGTAAAGAAATTATTCTTATGATATTTACGAAGAAATTTCACCAATAGATGCTTGAATGGGATTCGTGATTCATTTAATTTTTTTGAACCATCTGTCATTATTCCAACGAAGGATACGCTAATTTTAAGTACATACGCATTCTTTCTTGGCCTGTAAATCGTTATTTTATTTTGGAAGTATACGTTGCTGACAGAAATATATATTTTGTGTTTATTTTTAAAGCAAATGATTTCTTGGTATTCTTTATTTAATCTGTATCCTTTATGGACGTAAAATTTAAATAATAAAATGAATTCTACCTAACTGCTACTATACGCTGTAATGAAATACTATCTACTTTTTTTGTGATAAGTTTAGCTGTAACTAGACAATAGTGCTTGATTAGACGCAGAAAACTTATAATCAGAAAGACAGCGTGGATCTCCAGACAGAATCTCATCATATTTTCTGAAGGAAATCTGTGGAAAAACAAAATTTAGTAGTACACATATAATATTAAGAACAAACATTAACTTCGTACGAACCTTGACATTTTTTCATTCTTTTTCTGCGCTTCCGAAACCTGAACCATAAATGTCGTTGACCTGAATCGAAATTATGGTCTTTGAGGAGAGGTGGTGGCGCCGCATGCTGCGCATAAGCTGGACGTCCCGATGCACTAACCGTTCGATACTGGAGGAACGGAATATCGATCAAGGAACGCCGATTCTCTACGTAGGATTATCTAATACTTAGAATAATAGGTTCTACGGAGGATCTTCTAGTACTATTGAAACGTTGTGTGAATTTAACAAAGTAGAAGTAGAACTCCATTCTATTGTAGTAAAGAAGAGAGTCCGCATGGCAGAAAACCAGCTTGATAGCAGATCGGGTATTCGAGTTATACAAAAGGCAGCAGACCGGGAAGCTTAACGATCACTAATTTAATAACAGACAATGCGATTCTGAGCATTGAGGAGATGGAAGTGGAGGGAGGAAGAGAGTTTTCAATAAATCATGAATCTAAAATTGCTTAAAACTCCTTAATAGAAAATGTCTTTCATTTGTAGAAAAATGCTAGCGGCCCTTATTTAACAACCCAGTAAAATGCTCCCCTATTTCATTACTTGCGACTTCGTTTGTGAATTTGAATATTTGGCAAACATCCCGAGTGTTGTAATAAATTTCCTTATACGTTCATGTATCTAACCCTTATATCGTTAACCTTCTGATTAGGGTGAGTTCCAAAGTGGCTTATATATATGCGAGTATATATCTGTGTATGACAGAAACGTGTCTCTAGTAGTAGATACTCTAGAACTGCACCATTTTTTTAAGGTGATTGGTGGAAGACTAAGGGAGCCCCGGAAAACATGATAATACAATTGCAACCACCGAATTTTTTCCTTACTTTGGGGGATGCCTATGATCAGCAGTGGGCTTGTGATAGGCTGAAATGATGGCGATGATGATGCACCACCGAATATATAAAATTTAAAAGAGATTATGATTTTGCTGCAATCGGCGTGAAAATCGTAGTATTATGGTTTGTGTGGCAGTGGAAGCCTATTCTCAGGTTTAGTTTAAATTTTCACTTGTCAAATGTCATAATTTTTCTATAATCACCTATAGGCGAAAGAAATTTCAAAAGATTTTTGTAATTTTTTTAAATAACCCCTTACGATGATTCAAAATTACAATTAGTTACTATACTCTGTTTAGTCGAAGATCTGTTTTGAGCTTGTGTCTGCTCCTTGTATTATCATTATGTACAGCACTTTTCTTATTAAACATTAATTAATATTGTGCAATACAACCACGTTGTCAGCATTCGAAGTTCGTACGTTACGTTGGGTTCGACTATTGGGTGTATTAACACTAATATTTACATCGCTCAAAATTTTCTACTTTTAACAAATTTGTTCAAACCGGAATCAGCATCGACATTATCATAATTACAGAATGAATTGTCATTCCGATGAGAATTCGGTGGCCGTCGTTGCATATTGGAAATATGCTATTACGTTCTGAACGCTGTTCGGCTCTTCTGTAACGGATGCCGTCAACCGTCAATTGCAGGTGCGCAGCGAGGGGTGAGGCCTTTATCGAACCGTAGCAAACTTGAACGTGATGTTGGTTATGAACTGCATCATTTACTTGTGCTCTTTTGTTTACCAGTTTACGTATCCTTTTCTAAATTACTACCTTTTTCTACTAATAATATTAATGTAAAAGTGGAGTTCAATGTTTTGGATGTTTATCTGTTAATCTGGTCTGACTCTGTACTGAAGCGATTTTATTAAAATATAGCAGAGATATTGTGACAATAATTTTTATTCTGTTCCGACCAAGCATCGATCAAGAGTTCGCTGGGAATAAAATTTATGAACACGCGGACGAAGTTGCCTGTATTCGCTACTTAAAATAAAATTAGGACGAAATTTGTATGTGCAGAATTAATTTGTTTGGTGTCTCATTGGTGACTGGCCAAGGTGAGTGCATTAAAGAGTGAGATTTAATTTAAACTATAGGTGTAAATGAAAAACACTTTCAATAAAATATTCTTTCCTACATTTTAAAGTTATTATGTTATTAATAATTTCAGGAAATAATGAGTCACAATAAATTTCGAGCAATTTACTTTTTGAAACTTGAGACAAGCCTTGAACATTTAGTTTAAATGAACCTTCGTTTGTGTCCAATTATTTTACTTCATCATCATCATCGTCATCAACTCAGGGTCTTGTGCGTTTAGTTCTAATTAATTCGGCGCAAAAACGTATTTATTTCACTTTGAACTTATTTATTTAAGCAAGTAGGGTAACATACTTATTAATATTAAATATTCAATCTCTGACAGATAAACTTAACGCATATTGCCTTATCTGCTCCCACCTTGGAGGTGTGGGGTTGATAAATTAAAGCTTTTTCCAAATGCCGACTTTACGAATGGCGCACCTTTCTGTCTGGCAGTGATAAAAAAAGCTCTGGTGAAATCATGCAATAAACGAACCGGCCGAACTCAAATCCCCCTGAATTAGTAACGGGGAGCAGCGATGAACTTAGAAATGTTGCTGCTGGTGATGTATGTATGCACTCATGCTGTAAGGGAAAGACAGGTTTCGCAACCCAGTCAATCTCTTCGGGAGATAACTTCGTCGCCGGTCCAGCTTCCTGAAATAGACATGAGATTTTCAATATATTAGTCGCCTCTTACGACACCGACAAGAAGAAAGGAGACGATTGATAAACTCCTTAAATCAAAAGTGTAACTTCGTTTTTAAAGTAAACGTTTCAATCTTCTTGTCTTCTTATTTAGACACTCTTCTGATAAATAGATCTTGGTACCCCGACACCTGGGACCTACTCAACTAGTCTAATTCGGGAAATGAGCTTCTTGAGGTCAATCAGCCAGACGAGCGGCAGACGTAATAATAACAAGTCATAAACATTTGTGCGCCGCCTACTACATGCCACGATGTTTGTACTGACATTACCCATGTAATTGCTATATTGAAATGCAATGTTTTTATTGTAAAAATGTTGCAAGGTTTTCGTTTGCAAAATACTTACATTATCAACTATTTATGTCTTATGATAATAGTAATGATAATTTATTTACATCACGCACACCCATATAAATAAAATTTTGTTCTAAAACAAAATGAAAACAAAAACTCATCGACTTTGTAGAATGTTAGTAGTATAATAATAATAGCGTCCTTCAATTATAATCTAATACTATAGTTAAATATAGTTACCGTTACCCTTTTTGTTACATTTTATTTTTATTCCGCGGTGCACGGACATCCAGTATTTGGTAATCTCTTCGGATTCTGTAGTAATATATGTTCGGAATTTATAAATAATTTATAAAATTGGATTATTCTTTGTTGCTTTTGTCATACCAAGGTAAATATGCCTAAATGTTGCAAAGAGTGATTCATTAGTCAGTTCATTATTGAGTTATTGAGAGTATTCATTAGTGAGTTTTTCAATGGAATAATACATTTTAGTCCAATTCCTGCTTTTGTAGGTAGCTATTGCAAAGTAAAAATAACATTTTGTTTTTCTTCGTTATCTTGTTTTAACTCAATTCATTTAGTATAACGCTTCTCCAATTTCCTTAATTTCGAATAAAATTTATTGCCGCGTGTCGAAAAAACATATCTACGGAGGCTGTAACCTCGTCTTTGTCGTCAAATTTTCTTCCACGAACATACATACTCCTTTAATTTTGCGAACAAATCAAGTTTCCAAGACATGCTTTTACGTTTCAGGGTCGAAATGTGAACCCACGTCTCGTAGAAACACGCTGAAAGATTTTGAGATTCTGCCTGGAAACTTCCAAATGTTGATTCTTGTTTGCTTCGCTTAAAATTCGTGGTACCCATTTCGCTGAGATTTTTTGGATGTTTGTTCAATTCCAATGAACGCTACAAAATAAATTCTCTGCAAGATATTTTTTAAAATTCTTCTTTTTCCGAGAACCATTTTTTCCATTTTCTTTTTTGGCATTTTCTTGACAGGTTGACGCTGAACCGGAACCAGAATCATCTTCACAGCTCAATCTACCCCTTTTGAATTCAGCTACCCAGCTTACCCAGTTAACGACCGTGGAATAGCGAAAAGCATCAATCAGTCCCTAGTGTCTGCTGAATGCCTAGTGTCCAAAAAAATATAGAAGTGGTAATTGTTTTTTCAGGTACTTTATAACCGCACGTTATTCGTTTTTATCCATATTTAGTTAGACTTTATCGACAAGATCGGATCTATTGGCACTTAGCGTAAATACAAAGCGATAACGACTGTTCAAAACAAAAAAATAAATATGTCATTTATATTTGCCATGGTTTTCACTTTGTGAAACTTCATCATAATGGAAATTATTATAAACTCTTGTACTAGTTTCGCATTAAAGGTCTTTTTCAAATCACATTAATTGTTTTTTTTAAAAAATATGAAATAGGTTCTATACATATGCGTTTTAAGAAATTTTGCACCTCGCAGTATCCGAAAATACCCGAGTTATTGTACAAAATGAATAGTAAAATAGACCAAAAATAGAAGTCTACGGAGTGGCACTTATTAATGACGAGTACTTCCATTAAAACGTTCTGTGGAATTCTCGAAAATTCTATTCGAATTGGATTATCTTGTAGTACCATGTATCTTGAGTCTTAGTGCGCTTTTAATTAACACGTAAATGTGCCGACGCCGTGAATGCCTAAGAAAAACGGATGTGTGGAATATATTCGTATGCTATGGCATACATGGTATGGCTATTAGTTCTGTTACACATTTTAATGCATATCTTTTTTTTTTAAAGAAACAGTGCATTGATAATAAAACTTATGACCAATAATTTTACTAAGTCTAAGTCTAAGCGGTTAATTAAAAGCAATTTTATTCAGTGTTCAAATCAGTCTTCAGTTCTAATGAACTTCGGAACATTGTTCTCGAGCTAGGATTGAGTTGTTCGTGCTTTATGACCAGGAGCAGTCTTGCTGGAAAATCCACGCTATGTACTTGCAGGTATATGATGCAGAAGAATGACCACTTTGGACTATTGCAAAAAGTAGCGAGGTTTTTTTCTAACTTTGAGCATACAATTTACCATTTTGCTTGTTCAAGTGCTCTTCAATCGTAGTAAAATGTTCATCTGTAAAAAGCACTTTTCTGTTTCCTTTTCCACCTGCGTATCGATCAAATCGCAAAAAAAAAGACAAATCGATCGAATATTCTTATTTATTAGGTAATAATTCCTAATTCCTAGTTTTGTAACATAAATATATAGCTCTCACGATCATTTACCTAATACTGGGGTGGGTCTAAGTCTAGACATTTTTGATAATTTCAACCCATTTTGCAAATATTTTAGAGAAACTGAACTGTGGCCGCGATTTTTTGCGAAACTATTCACCCGAAATATGTACAAATCCGGAGAATAAAAAAGTACTACGTAATCTCATACGAAATCTCAATTATGAAATAAATTCCTCAATTACATATATTATGCTATTTGGACCTGGAATATGCACCTGGATGTTTAAATTTTTAACTTTTTTCAAAATCTAATTTTCTACATGTTAAAAGCGAGACATTGTTTTTGGTTTTGTTTACAAGAAATCTACTAATAATGTGAAACAAGTATCATAAAAGAAGTACATTCGAACAAACTAAACATTCATATATATTTAATTTATATGTTTTATAATTTAGCGTATAGTTGTATGTTAGATAAAGGAAAGTTTTGGGAACGAAGAGCGATGGGAAGCAGAATCCGGCCTCTCGCTCGTTATCGATTTCGGGTCATACACTAATTTTAGAAAAATCTATCCCACATTTTATTAATATTATAGTTTTATAAACATCATAGTTTTAAATAACAGACTCCGAAATGTGGAGTATTGAGCGTTAATTACTAACACAATTTGGAAAATTCATTAATTGTCAATTAACTAACATTTCATGCGAATCTCGATAGAACGTTTTAGTAGATATAGTACGTCGGTTCTAATATTTTGTATACTTTCCAAAAGATTACGAGTAAAACATGCACCGTCAGGTTCTTGTGTCCAGTTTGTAAAAACATTTTAAGCTATTTGTTTTTTAATTTCAACCACAACAATTTGAAATACGAAAGTTTTTAGCTATTAAATTTAACTAAATATTATTCTTTCCTCTTTTGATTAAATCACAAAATAATAAAAAATAATCAGTGATAAATTTAATAATTGCGCTGCAGTTTGCTTTTGAAAAAATCTATATACATTATAATTTAGTGTCTTTCAATCTCGCAGATCGACGTATGACGGAAATAGTAATATCGTTTCAAGCATCTCTATACCGCGAATTCGCATAGTTGCTTTGACTTAAATTTTACTTCAGCTCATAACCAGGCCTTGAGTCAGGTTCTGTGTAATCTGCTTGATTGTTTTATGTTCTGATGATTTTATTGAACAAAGTTCTGACAGTAATTACTACTCAGTTGTTGGCGTTGGCAAGCATGTCTGTAATATTTAATTTTTAAAATATTTTTGTCTCAATATTGATTTATTCTTGCAGGCGTTAAAATTGAGGGAAATATATTAATGAATTGCCATTTATATATACAAATTTTGTTTTCTGTTTCATATTATTGTTGCTCAAAGAAGAAATATGATCTAAAATATCAATCAGGCTGAGAAAACCACATCTGTTAGGAGTTTCGTTTGTGTTAGGAGGAACTTAAAAACAGTTGTTCATATGAAGTTACGTTCCACTGTAGGAATTCATAAGATCATGCTACGTTTACGGTGTAAATAGCATTTAAAGGTCGTAACGGTCTGGTCAGTTTTTCGTTGAACTTTTTCTCTCTTGTCGTTTCTAAACTAACAAGATCATCACGGACTGTCTCCGTAACGCTTTATATTGAAGATTATGGTCAATCTTCAAACGTCAAACATATTCTCAAAATTAAATTAAAAAAAATGTGTTTTATACATATTTTTTTATCATAATATATAAAGGAATAGCTTCTGCGAAATATACAATAGAGCTACTGAGATAATTGATTAATTTTCAATTTACCAACGCAAAACCGAAATGAATAACCACAATTAACATTATTATGCGAGTTTATATCTGGATAATAGTAATATGTCTGGAAACTTATCCAGTGATATACATTTTTAAATTGAATTCTCCTGTCTCTTAACTATCAGAATATTGAAACTTATTAAAGGAACAGGGACCTGTTACATAATTGCGTGATTTCTCATTTCGAGAACTTTCTAGAGATGTGAGAACTTTTTGTATAGATAGGTATATATTTTGTCTTACAGACTAATTATGCCTTTGCTCGTTGTATATTTAAAGACTCTTGAAGTTTGAATGTGCTTTATGAGACGAGAAATACACAAATATCGCGTAAAAGCGTTACGTGCCTGACGCCAGTTAACATAAGAGACACCTCGCGTCGCTTTCATTTTATGGCATTACACTAACGTAACTTCACAATTTTTGTGTGTTTTACGGTAATGCTTCAGCGAAGTTTTCGCCTGTTTGGGTTGTTTTCAAGTACTTATTTACATTGTTCCCAGGGGCATAGTGACGGAACCATACCTTTTTGTTACATATTGTTTATGCTTTATCGTTCTATCTGTGTAAACTATTCTTTATATTCTTATTTTTGTATGGACTACTCACAAATTAAACACAATTGTCAGTATTTATTCAAAGATCTTTGACTTTCGGGTTTATTTTTTGATTTGTGTCCATATATCATTACTCAATATCAATATAAAAAATAGGTAATCAC
The DNA here is from genome assembly GCA_029286595.1 of Bhutanitis thaidina. NCBI lineage: Eukaryota > Metazoa > Arthropoda > Insecta > Lepidoptera > Papilionidae > Bhutanitis > Bhutanitis thaidina. The sequence continues at coordinate 4,946,199 of JAGSMS010000022.1, forward strand.
CTACCACCAGGTGAGCCGCTTGTTCGTTTGCCCGTAAAAAAATATTAATGATAATTATCACCGGTGACAGATCTTGCCACTCATCCAGTTTAATTAAACTGGATGAGTGGCAAGATCTGTCACCGGACCGGCATTCGGAAATTTCAAGGCTTTTTCCGCTAAGTCGCTTCTTACGACACAGGAAAAGTGACGTGAGCCCTTTTCTTTGTGTCTAATATATTATATATATTTGCGAAATTGATAAAAAGAGATTAAACTACTTATATTTATTTAAACTTTATTTAAATACCTTTAAACATAGTATTATAAAGGGCGGACTTAATGCCTCTTGGTATTCTCTGCCAGTCAACCCGGGGCGTGGAGAGATATAGTAAGGGTGCCGAACAATAAATTTGTTAAAAAAAAAAAAGAAAAGATACATAAATAAATATATACACATATATACATATACACACATACATACATATACATATATACACATACATACAGCATACAAAATATTATTATAATTACAATGACCGATGATATCAATACCACTAAGTGGGAACGGATGTCTTGAAGAGGTGTTCACGTACCAGTCTCTTGAACGATAACTTACTGGACACTTTCCTAATGTCTTCAGGCAAGGAATTCCAGAGTAGTGCAGCCTGAACAGTAAAGGAGTTGCCAACATAATCGGTGAAGTGTTGCGGAATGCTAATCTTATGATTAGATGAAGAGCGAAGGACCCGGTCATGAGTAGAAAACAAAAACTGAAATTTATCCTTTAGGTAAGAAGGAGAGGTAGCATCATTTAAGATAGAAAAGAGAATAAGCAGGACTCTAGAGTTACGCCTTTGTTGGAGAGAGAGCCATTTAAGGCGAGAACGGTATTGTGAGATATGATCATACTTTCGAAGTTTGAAAATATACCTGATACAGTTATTAACAAGGCGCTCTAGCTTCTAAAGAAGATCTTTGTTCAAGTCAGAGTAACACACATCTGCATAATCAATAATAGGAAGTATGAGTGTCTGGACAAGCATAAGCTTAGTTTCAAAGGGAAGAAAATTTTTAAGACGGTAGAGAACTTGTAGCGAGCCAGTGACCCTACGGCTAACTTCGGTAACATGTTTTCTCCAGTTCAAGTTGTTATCAAAAAATAACCCAAGGTTTTTGATAGAGCTCGAAAAGGGAATCACATTCTTATTATAATAGACAGGAGGTAGACTCGTAAAATCTACTTTAGCCAGCATTCGCGAGCTACCCACTAATATAGCTTGGTTTATTATTTAATATTCGTGGGATTCACAGAGACTCCGAAGCGTAATGACCAGTCACAGACAGCTATTAGATTGTTATTTAAGTTAGTAATCGCGTTATGAAGATTATTAATATCTGACTGCACTTAAATCTGCAGGTCATCAGCATATAGATGGTACGAACAGTCAATACTAGACTTAAGGGAATTTATAAAAATTGAGAAGATTAAGGGAGAAAGTATACCGCCTTGCGGTACGCCACAACCAAGTTCCAGCCACTGAGAGGCCTTTTGTCCTATAAGGACTGATTGCTGACGCCCGCGAAGATATTAGGAGAACCACTTCAAGACCGGAGATGCGAATCTAAAGTGAGAAAAAATTGCTAGGACGACATCGTGGTCTACTGTGTTAAAAGCATTAGAAAAGTCCACTAGCACCATAACTGTAACTTTCTTATTGTCCATGCCTTCTCTCGGATATCATCAGTGATTTTAAGTAGAGCAGTTGTGGTACTGTGGCAAGGGCGAAACCCAGACTGAAAGTTACTCAGTAGGTTATATTCATAAATGAAATTGGAGATTTGCTTTTACAAAATGTTTAAAATAAAATGGTATTTGTAATAAAAAAAATACAGAGAGAATATGAACTTGAATCCGACCTACGTTAGATAGTGTGCGTTTGAGCTTCAGTTCGCTTAATATTATATACCGTCTGCTATCGCTATTTTAGATCTTTTAGTTATAGCAATTTAATATTATCTTTTCTTTTTTCATCAGCCTGTTTTGATCCACTGATCAACATTATTTATTATATATATAAGTATTTCAGCTTACAGCTATTGTCTATATTGTATATTAGACGACTCCCGAGGTTTCAACAGCGTTAAATATTTCTTACTGCTCCTTTCCTATGGGTCGTCCCCTTATGTTATATAGCTTATAACCTTCCTTAATAAACGGCCTTAGCGCTTTTTTCCTGAGTTTATTGCGTTCAAACAAAAACTCATTTACACAGCTTTATAATAAAGGATAGATTATTCATAGTTTAATAATATGTCGCTCATATTGCAACATAGTAACTTATTCACATGTTTCACTAGCTATGAAGTTACATTGTGAGTTCAGCTATTTGGCAAACATTCTGACACCATTATTAAATTTTGTAATGAAATATTCACACTACTGAAATGTTTTTACGCAACTGAAACTGACATGTGGTTATGTGTTTTCTGACTTTAGTAGCCTTATTACTTTCATATGGATCTAGCCACTGTTTAAATTGGATTGTAAGAGTATCATATTTGGTGTATAATTATGTGTCAGTACATAATATTTAGTACCAACCCTGAGAGGGACCAGGTCAGCTCCTTACCTGTCTCCGTCTAGTGATACTTATGTTGTGCTATAAAGTAGTTTCAGTTATTTAAAGTTCAGAAAGTAATTTTACTGGCATCTTTAATTTCACTCTTGCGAACAAATTATTAGAATACATTAGAGAGGTATGCTGATGCTGACCGCATTGCTCAGCGGTTACTGTCTTCGAGTTCCAGCTGTAGAAAATGTTTGTGCAACACGTAACTGTTTGATTAGGTCGGAATATCTTTTGACAGTCCCTGAGTCTCGGACTCGTTCTACTAACTCACGTCAAGATGATTGGAGTGAGTGAGTGGCTCTGAGTTTAAGGTAATACTCGTAGCACTTTAATAATATTGCAGACGCTATCAATTTTTATTAGAGAACGTGTGTTGCAACCTCGACGAGTTGTAAAATTACATTTATTGTCTAATGATCTTGTGTTTATTACTACCTCTCATTATATCAAGATGAGAGCAGTGAGTGGCTCTGCGCTTGAGCTAATACTCGCAGCACTATAGTATTATTTCCTCTACAATAAAGTTTTATTAGAGAACGTGTGTTGCAACCTCGACGAGTTGTAAAATTACATTTATTGTCTAATGATCTTGTGTTTATTACTACCTCTCATTATATCAAGATGAGAGCAGTGAGTGGCTCTGCGCTTGAGCTAATACTCGCAGCACTATAGTATTATTTCCTCTACAATAAAGTTTTATTAGAGAACGTGTGTTGCAACCTCGACGAGTTGTAAAATTACATTTATTGTCTAATGATCTTGTGTTTATTACTACCTCTCATTATATCAAGATGAGAGCAGTGAGTGGCTCTGCGCTTGAGCTAATACTCGCAGCACTATAGTATTATTTCCTCTACAATAAAGTTTTATTAGAGAACGTGTGTTTCAACCGCTACGAGTTGTAAAACTACATTTATTGCCACTTGATCTTGTGTTCATTACTACCTCTCATTATATCAAGATGAGAGCAGTGAGTGGCTCTGCGCTTGAGCTAATACTCGCAGCACTATAGTATTATTTCCTCTACAATAAAGTTTTATTAGAGAACGTGTGTTGCAACCTCGACGAGTTGTAAAACTACATTTATTGCCACTTGATCTTGTGTTCATTACTACCTCTCATTATATCAAGATGAGAGCAGTGAGTGGCTCTGCGCTTGAGCTAATACTCGCAGCACTATAGTATTATTTCCTCTACAATAAAGTTTTATTAGAGAACGTGTGTTTCAACCGCTACGAGTTGTAAAACTACATTTATTGCCACTTGATCTTGTGTTCATTACTACCTCTCATTATATCAAGATGAGAGCAGTGAGTGGCTCTGCGCTTGAGCTAATACTCGCAGCACTATAGTATTATTTCCTCTACAATAAAGTTTTATTAGAGAACGTGTGTTGCAACCTCGACGAGTTGTAAAATTACATTTGTTTTATTACAGTACGTTTTCGATTTGATTAGTCGATTTCTGAGATACAGTGGCTCAATCTTAAACCTGGCAACAACATGAGTTTTCCTATGTCCATAAGTAGGAAAAGTGAATCAAACAGCACCAATGACGTTCTTTGTACATTTTGTATCTCTTTTAACTTTTTTCGTACGTCACATCAATTATTTAAATGACAACTTAAAATTTTAGCTCATGTCTTTGGCAGTCATTCAATATTTCTTTCGAAGGTATCAATTCGTTGCTCAATTGGATACGGTGAGGCGATGACAAATCGGTAGCAACGTTTGCGCGGTCCTTTATAGATTTACATCTAGTGCTGATGATTGATTCGGACAGTGATTTGAATACTGAAGTTTATGTAATGGTGAGTTTGTCACTGTAAGACAATTTGCGGGTATTGTTGTAAGGAATCGCTTATGGCATAAATAAAAGTCTTTGCTTCGTCTTAATTCTTTAACTTACTACCTTGCTCTTCAGGGTTCTGTACGGAGCCCTATCACTAAGCTAACGTTGTCTGATCGTCTTGTCTGTCCAACCTTGAAGAAAGAACTTACCACACTCACGACGTTAGTTCAGGTGTGTTCGAGGAAAGTTGGTACGACTAGTGAACGATCTTGTAATTGACCATGACCATGAGATTATTTACAATTTTGTTAAAAATTCAAAACAAATGCAAAAATGTGTTGTATATTATGAATATGAACTGAATCACTAACATATTCGAATAGAATAGTTTGTGTCAAACTGACTAATTGTTCGAACTTAAGTAAGCTTATGAGTACAAATGCTTTTTTTATGTCTTTTCTTAATGTCGATTCCGAAAGATGAGTAAATTTTCTGGAATTGAAGTATAGGTACGTGTAATACCCTATTCCTATATAGAAACCAATCCTTGGGGAAGCCTATTTTCAGCAGTGTACTAGTGATAGGGTGAAATGATGATGATAGTAACCTAACACTTATGTATTGTGCGGTTGTCAGAACCCACGGTGTGGAAGTCCGATTCACACTTGGCCGTTTTTTTTATTAAATCATGCGTGGTAGAGTCAAGCGGCGGTTTTACCTGCTGATCGAATGGGCCGGCTCGACCGGATTGGTACCTCGGCCTCGCAGAATACCGGCGTGAAGTAGAGGTATCTTGTGCTTCTGCATTTCGTTCAATGAGTGAGGTAGCCGGAGGCCTACACCCCCTCCCTATTCCCCTCCTCTTCTCTCCCATCTCCCAAATATCCTTAAAGATCGGCAACGCACTTGCAGCATATATGGTGTTGCAGATGTATGTGGGCGGCCGCTTGCTCGTTTGACGTCTCTTCCATAAAAAAAAAATACATTGGGTAAAATTAGTGACTCTTCTGTCAAATCCATGGTAGCCTAGTGATGAGGAGATCTGGGTTCGCCGGTGCCAATCGAACCCAGGTCCAACACCATTAAGATAGTTAATAGAAATTTTATGTTCTAAATTAACCATGTGTTCGCCTGTGAAGGAAAATACCGTGAGGAAACCTGCATGTCAGAGATAAAAAACAAAACATTTCGTGGGTGTGTGTTGTCTGCCAACTCGCATTGGAGCAGCGTAGCGGACCCTTCCCGACGCCATAGATCTCTCACAAATGTTTGAGAGAAAGCATTTGCATTTGCTACTTTAGTCTTCCTTCGTTTCTTTTTTTTATTGCCACTTTTAGTGGTTCAGTTCTGGATACTTTCTCTGTTCTGGACCTGCTTTCTGCCAAGAATCCCTACGCTTCTCAGATTTGCGACCAGAGACGTAGACACCTAAAGCATTGCTGACACTGGTCTGGATAATTTAGTGGGTTATTTCACCACCTTAAGGATTTAACATAATAAAAACGAGAAAATTTATAAAAAATCATATCAAAAGATTTATTTCTACTTTAATTTTTTTATTAAAACATATCAAGTTTTTATTATCAGTGTGAATGTTATGCTTTGTAAGTGAAGAGATTTACCGTGAAGTAACGCCTTATTTGAATCAGGCTAGGACGTCACTCTTGGTTACGTGTATGTTTCTCCTGTCACTTGGAAACGAATTGTCAATTTGGCGGCAAAAGCGTTATTTTTAATCGTATAGAGATATTAAGCAGACCGATGACAGACAGCAGCGTCTAAGGTGTGAGGTGGCTGGTCTCACGATCCTCAATCCACTTGCCGAGCGTCGCGATTATGGCAAATCATCTTTATAGGAGAGATCTATGTGCGTTACAGTTGATTGTGTTTACAGACTGTTAAGGTAAGGTAAGGTATCGAGTCATACGATTTCTTGAAAGGGGGTTCCTTCGTTACTAATTCATTCCTTCAATCAGACATATCGTTCTTTTCCAGCCTTCGTTTTTTCATTAACAAAAATGTAAATAGTCCACTGCTATATGGCATTTCTACCGTATTTACCGTAATGCTTGGTAGGTTGGTGATCGCAGTACCGGAAGCGTCGCATCTCAGACACTGTCACGGTCACCGATTTCCCATTTTCCCCACCTGTCGGATACCGCGATGTTTTCCCTTATGTCACCCAAGTGACTACCTTGAGTTCAGCTAAAAAAAATTACCGACACGATAAAAGGCTGCTCTGCGCCAGTGGTGCTCACTGTCGACGTAAGATGGTTTGATACATAACAAATTAAAGTGTTATTTGTAAAACATAATTTTTGTAAGAATTGTAGTCCTATATTTTGTAAGAGGTTCCGTTAATGGGGAAATAACATCAGTTATCTTGTTGGTTAGTGAAAAAGTTTTAGACAACTATAATGTATATCTTTTAAACATGAAAATTCACAAAAAATTTAAATTGTACTCAAGTCCTGTCCTAGAAACGGTACCTACCTGTTCACAAGAATGTCACATGTGGCAGCTACATAAAGCGATCAGAGGTTTAGTGTAACGTTATATACCCAAGTAATACGTACTTGGGTACCATTATTATCCGAAACCATTTACAATTTTCTTTTAAAAAGACCAATTTTTTATGAGAATTTTATAAGCCTTTTTTAAAAATACGAACAAATTGGGTATGTCATATGCGGAAGATTAGCATGGCTCACCACGATGGGTAGGCAGTTTGGTAAGGTATACCTTAGCAGTCTCTAAATAGTTCATGTAGATATGCCTCTCCCATAAGGATGATTTGCCATAATCGCCACGCTCGACCTAACACCTCGCACCTTAGACGCGTCATCAGTCTGCTTAATTTTGTCTGGTGTTTTCGTGATAGTTAACCGCGGTTACCACACGCAAGCTTTTAAATATAAATACCGTACTTAACGTGGCATGTATATTATCGCTTGTCTAAAAATTACCTAAACAGTTCATACAAGCAGCTGCCCCCATCCGTGTCCCGTTCCGTCGCATTACGACACGCCGAAGGGAACACGCGACAGAGGTACAGGTTATTCTTATTCCATAATTTAATCGAACCCGTGCCAAATTTCATTTGAATCCGTTCCGGCCTAAGACGTGATTGAGCGACAAAAATCTTATTATAAGATCAGTCGTCAAGATATTTATAATATTTTCTTTCTCATTTATTTAAATATATCAAGGGCTGCCCGCGGCTCCGCCCACGTGGTCACAATTGTGTCTTGCCCCTAGGGAACTCTTAATTGAAATAAAAAGGATCCTTTTCCCTTTTCCACGGTATAATCTACATCTCTTTTAAATTTCGTTGCCTTCAGAGCCTTAAGCGCGATTGAACGACAAACATTCAAACGTTAATTTTTTATAGGGCATGCTAACATTTTGATTTGTATTCATAATAATCGTGAGCGGTGTAATTTGTTTGATATCTACGCTACACATATCTGTCTTACTCAAATTTTAAAATAAATATAATGATTTAACTGATTTCAAGTTTAATTGTTTGCTCCTATACTCATACTTCCTTATCGAACATATCTGTCAATTAACTTAATCTCAATTTTATTAACATGGAAGCATCTATGTCAATACTTGTAAACATTTTAATGTGTATTAAATAGGTTTAACAGAAATCTATGTCCATAACACTACAATGTTTTCTGTGGCATTTTTTATAAACAAATTGCATTTTTTTACAATGGTCTTTAAATTTAAAAGTCTTTAATGCTATTATTTGTGTTGCATGTTTTGTCAGTCCAGAGATATAAGAAAGTCCAGGGTGTTAAAATTTGACTATGGGAAATATCCGGGCTGATGATTATGGCATTATGTGTCATTCGATGAGGAAAGTGAAGAACCCATATTGTCCATCATAAGGACGAGGCCATTACTGTATGATTACTGTACAAGAAAACTCTTTGTCGTTGCACACTGGGGCCGGTCGGCGAGCACAGTGCGGAACACTAGTGATAGCGATGCTGCCCTCAATCTCTAGCCTGTAATTACGATATCGGATTGTCCCGGAAGGGCTCTCTGTTTACGTGGACGACAATGCGAACGAAGCATGCTACTTTGTTACAACAAAGTTATAAAAGTTTATGTTTAATTTATAACAATAAGATTGTTATAAATTAAACTCAAACTTGTATTTATTTTTTCCGTAGTAAATACATTGGTCGTCTCTTACATACAGGTCGCTATGGGTTTATTTATGGATTGTCTAACGCCGCTACCGCACTGCAAAACAAAAAGCCGTTTCTATACGGTTATTTTAAAAGCATGTGCACGTTATTTATGTATCAACTCACGTTTCGCATTATCCTTTCAGTCATGTAAGGAACGTCACTCAGTATTGAAGAGGGTACGCTCGTTATATTTGAGCCGTTCCTCGTGTTGCGGCTTTGCGTACCGGGAAAATTATTCTGTAGTACACACACATATATTTTCTACACACTATTTAAAGGTGACTAATATTTTTAGAAAGGATAGTTTGGACATGGAATTTTCAAATGAATATTTTACGTGAACTATGAAAAAGTTGGTGGACATAAGTTTTATCTTTTTATTCATTTAACTTTCTGACGTCTTTCGTTATTAAAGCCATGTAACACGAATTTTGGCTTCACACACAGGCAGTATTGCTTTCAACTGGTTCCTTGTTCTAGATTGAGCTGGGTTGCGTCTCACTCGACGTTTGCCTAAATTCAGTTTATGGTTTGGGGCAGATATTAACCGGCTCTTGCCCCTTCAGTTTGCTGACTCCGAAAAGAGTTGGGGAGATTTTTAGTTCGCTGGCATATTTCTTTTAAAAAAATATCTTCCATAGGAACCCGGAGCATAACTCTCATCTCTCGGAGCAAAGATCGTCGAATATGGTGTGAGGTTGGCATCGTGAACGTTTCTTTAACTTTCTTCTGCCGACTTATAAACGTTTATAATTCTTGGATAGCTTATTAATTACTGTATAGGGCAATATTAACATTAAATTTGACCAAAAATCAGTCGCATAAATTTACTAACGTATCCTATTCTTAACTGTATACACTATGAACTGCCACTCGCTTTGAGAACGTAGACGACTAATGTATGGTTACTTCAGTCTAACTTGATAACATTATATAGTAATGGGTGGTAATCGTTTCAGAAAAAAAAAATGCTGTAAATGTCCCTAGGCAGTTTCCAATAGTCCATTAAACCTTTAGTTGCGAAATTTAATACAATTTTAATTATATGCGAAAATTAATTCTGAATCAAATATACACTCGGCGTCAAAAAAATCGCACCTTTTGAAATTTTGACTTCAAGCGAATAATACTCTTAACTTATTTATTGTACCCTACCAAAATTAATATCATTTGAAAGCACAATTAATACACTTTAAAAACGCGTATCGTTCTTTTCTGTAAAAAAATAATCACGAAACGTTAGGGTCTTTAAAAAAAAAGTGCTAAAAAGCTCATTAGAAGAGTCACTACTTGTGCCACCTTGGAAACGAATAAAAGGGGGGGTAAAAATTAATTATGGGTCATTAGCTATCCAGACATCACAGAAGTCACACCTGAACAGCTCCAGTAAGAAAAAAACCCTGAAAAATGGATACCACGGCAGAAGAAGCAGCTCATGTGGTAGCACTACTGCAATCAGGACTACGCCAAGTTGTGATTCTCCAACGCTGTTGAGCTGCAACAGCAGCTCCGAACAGCTCGGAGGACGTCGGTGAGCGTCTCCACAATAAGAAGAAGGCTGCGAGAGAAGAAAATCCAGGCCCGTAGGGCTGCTACTGGCCCCAAATTGACAACAGAGCATAGGCGAGTCAGACTTCAGTTTGCCCGAGACCACGTGGATTGGACGTTCGACCTTCGTAGAAGAGTGTACAGGAGGCAGGGGGAACGGTACTCACAGGCCTGCTTTGAAGAAACCGCCAGCTACAGAGGAGGATCCTGCATGTTCTGGGGTGGAATTTCAATCCAAGGAAAAACCGACCTTGTGTGCGTCTCCTGCACTGGAGGTGCACGTGGCCAGGGGTCCCTGACTGCTCATCGGTACATCACAGAGATACTGGAGGACCATGTGGTCCCGTATGCTGGTTTTGTCGGGCCTGAATTCACATTCATGCACGACAACGCCCGCTCCCATACGGCAATCATTGCTCGGGACTACCTGAATCAGGTTGGGATCCCCGTGATGCAGTGGCCAGCGAGAAGTCCTGACCTGAATCCCATAGAGCACCTTTGGGATGATCTGAAACGCCGGGTGCGGTCTCGTGATACTGCCCGTGCCACCCTTGAACAGCTTCGGGACACCGTCGTCGAGAAGTGGAGTGACATTCCTCAAGAACGCATCGTAACGTTGGTGAGGTCAATGAAGGATCGCATGGAGGCTGTAATTAGGGCTAAGGGAGTTAACACTAGGTTCTAAGTTTAAATTTAAGAATTTGTTTTACTGTATTTTTTAATTTTGTGTTTTGTCGTGAATAAATGTTTTTCCTTTTTTCATGAAAAATGTTTTTTATATGCTTAGGAATCACTATCACAGTTTTATTATTTAAAGGATTCAATAACCTTTATAATGAGGCCCCACACTTATACCTTACCATAGATGAAATAGATGAATATAACTATAAAAGTTCCTTGAAGTCAAAATACCAAAAGGTGCGATTTTTTTGACGCTGAGTTTATATTAAATAGTATTCTTATAGAGTTTCAAATTAAATAATTACAATACATTAAATTTTGTCATACAAACTTTCATCCCCTATTCTACATTCCTAATGGTACAGCTACAGGTATTTTATTACTCAACGTATTAACTATAACTTCAAAACATAGTACGTTCTTGCTGCCTTCCAACCCCCACTTCACTCCTTCAGAGATTTTTCGTAAAATACTTTTCTAGCAGATGCCTACTGCCTACTTTCGTACCAGTAACCTGCCAGACAAATTTCAAGTTTGTAGGATTAATGAATTTTCGAGATTTCGTGATTAGTCATTAATTAATTATAAAGATTTGTATTGTATTGAAATAAAATAAAAAGATTCAAAATCCTATTCAAAGCTATTAACTTATTTTTGATAAAAACTTTCTAACATTTTTCCTTGTTATTAGAATCTTGCCTCACAACATAGTCTTTGTGTTAGTGTTAATTATACAGACTGCGATTTTCAGTCGCCTTTCATTAATCACGATGTCTGTGCTCACTCGACTATTTTTAAACATTGTTCTCTCTATTATTAAAACTATTGAAATCGATAACTCATTACATTACATCATGTTAACTCCAGGCTCATACTTTATACAGGGCCACCTGGTTGTCTTTATTTACTATTTGAAATAAAAAACACTACTAATATGTTAGTGTTTATTAGTATAAATAATAGTTAACATTGTGCGATTAAATTTTTTCATTGCCAAATTAATTAAGTTCTGCATGGGCGTTGCGTAAACGATGCCTTTGCATACTGTGAATCCGTCCTGAACTCAGTCTAGCTGAGAATCACAGGATACCAGAGAAAAATAGCAGCATTATGCATATACTTTTGGTATGGAGCAGCATATCTAGTGTGAGGGTAGTGGCACTACCATGAGTAATACAGCAGAACAATACTGCTACGTTTTATATGGTAGAGGTGACAACGCATCGTAACGAGTATAGAAGCGACTATGGGTTACACAGCGACCACTTTCGAACAGTGTCACTTAACGTGTGTTCGTTCGTTACTTTTACTAGTGTAAAATTGAGTCAATAACTGGTTAGTCGTATTTAATTGCGCTAGCGATAAAGAACAGTCTGTCAAAATCAGAATGATCAATTTCAATTTCTAAATAGTTCTCGTGGAAGACCCCACCTTCCAAGATGGAGTGAGGACCTGAACAGTGTTGCGGAAAGTCGATAGATGCGGGTGACAGAGGCACGTGTTGGTGGCAACCAATGTAGGCCTGTGAGCAGCAGGACTTGTGACAAGCTGAAATGATGATGGTGATTACTGTGCCCTTTGATACCTACATTTAACGTGGTAGAGCCAAGTGGCGGCTTTTGCTGCTGCTCGAATGGACCGGCTTATCAGGGGTAGCACCACGCAGAATACCGGCGTGAAGTAGAGGCACGTTTTGCTTCTGCGTTTCGTTCGGTGAATCAGGTAGCCATAGGCCCACTTCGTGCCCACGAATGCCCACTTCGTCCCTCGTTAAAGGCCGGCAACGCATCTGCAGCACCTCTGGTATTGCAGATGTACGTGGGCGACGGCAATCACTTACCATCAGGTAAGCCGCTTGCTCGTTTGTCCCCTTAACCATAAAAAAAAACATTCGTTCCCTACAACGCGTACGCGAACGTGTGTGGGCGCAGAGTTTTGACCATGTGTGTGTTGTCTGTAAACTGACCTATGACACAGGACAGATTCTATTCGAAAGGTTACGATTTTATTCGTAACTTAATTTGCGCAAACTGTCGGTTTTTAATTGATTTAATTCTCAAAACTTATGTTACTAACTATACGAAGTTTGTATGCGTGTATTGACTGCGATTGCCATCAAGCTTATGAATGTAGAATTGAATGGACGGAAATGATCTTAATAATTATAACGTCAAAGCTAAAACTCTAGCAGGACTAAGATCCTCTTAATTCTTCAATATGAATTTCAAGGAAATTTACATTATCAGTATATGTCATTCTAAAATATACTTATTAAAAAATATAGCAAAAATTTTAAATAATGTAATTTCCTAAATTACACTCAAATTCGTTAAATTGTTTCGTAATTTTTTTATTACTTTATTCGTAAAATATATTAAAATTATCGTTGGGAACCGAGAAGTATACTTAATCATCGACAGAGTTTTCATTAATATTAATATTTCAGGAAAATGTTTGTAAACTCGGCTGTTAAGTATGCTTCTACTTGAGCTTTGCTCCACCGGTGCGGTATTGACCTACACGGTCGTGCCCCAATCTGATAAGACCCCGTTGACCCCGAATATTACTTTGGCTTAAGCTTGATTATATTGGAGATTTGATAACGAAGGCAACTAAGCTGCGGAATGGAAACAAAATAGCTACTTGCCGTTCTAGACTAATGAAGCTATTAAAAGCTAACATATTGAACAAAATAAAACAAAACATAAAAGTATTACAATACTTTTTGTTATGTTTTGTTATAATCAAACATTTTTAACTTTGATGAAGTCTGACTGATGCGTTTCGGCATAGCTAGAATAGTTTAGTTATAGTTATTTCCGTAGAATAATGTCATACGGTATGTAGCTGTGGAAATCAATTTTCGTCATAAGAGGGCCCCCATAAGGGGTCTTTTAGTGAAATCAGGAATCCTAAACCAGGAGCAATCTTGTTGTGTTTGTAATTTGTTAATGTTTTTAATTGCAAATCCTTGGTAGAAATCGATCTTCTTTTGCGAGGATCTGTGTTTTAATAAATATGATTTCTGAAAAATTTATTATTTTATATCGATCCAGTTCCAGCTAACTAAAAAACTCGCTTGCGTGCTATAATCTTTCCGTTTTACGTAATTAAGTATAATAAAAGAATACAGAGATAGAAAACTTTCTTACTATATTATTTTTATGTGTACTACCACATAAGGGCTAAAGCCTAAAAAGGGCAAAACAATATTTTATACTTTATAGATAAACACACTCCACCGGTAAGCGTTTGTGGAGGACTCCCCATGAAATATTTTTTTAATATTACTTGACGGTCATATTGGTTTACGTCACCGTAGAGCACTAAAAATAATAATTAACAAAAGCACCACTAAGCATACTATGAAACTTAAAGCGAGCGCCCTGTCCCTGAGCTTAGTCGGCTCGTTTTGTATTACACTATTAAAAATTTGAATTGCCTTTCGGCCTGCGTGCAAAACCAACAAAGTAAATTAACAATCCGTTTGTGTTGCGGCCATTTAATATTAATGTTATCTGTGAGAAAGTTCTTCGATGTGTAATTGGCAGGTAATTGACATCTCCTTTAGTTGTTATTACCGACCGAAGATATTCCCGTCAACTACAATGACTAAGTGATATCAAAAGAAATAAGTTATTGCCATATTTGTTGTATGCCGCTGCTACTACTAAATAATAATCAAACTATATTTTTGATCCCGCATCCTGACCGATTTCCGAAGACCGAAGACTGTTAATATTACTATTATAATAGCACAGTTACATTTTGTGCATACAAAAATAAAACATAGAGACTCTCATCAGACGTGGTAGAGCCTTGGCTCGCTTGCAGCGGCTTTTGCTGCTGCTCGAACGGGCCTGACCGACTCGCAGAATACCGGCGTGGAGTAGAGGCATCTTGTGCTTCTGCGTTTCGTTCGGTGAGTGAGGTAACCGGAGCCCGACTCTCCCTCCTCTCCATCTCCCAAACACCGTTAAAGGCCGGCAACGCACCTGCAGCACCTCTGGTGATGCAGATGTATTGTGGGCGACGGTAATCACTTAACATCAGGTGGTAGTCTAGAGGTCAGTGTGCTCATTTTAGTTTCATAGAGCGCGACTGACCAGGGTTTCTATCCCCGGTGCCCTACGGTGTAGTAAACCCTAAAAATTATTTATAGCAATTTTAAGTGCTGTATTTAACACGTGCTCGGCGGTAAAGGAAAATACCGTGACCAAACCGGCATGTCAGAGAAATAACAAAAAACAAAATATTTCGTGGAAGTGTGAAATCCGCCAACCAGCACAGGAGCAGCGTAGCGGTCACATTATGGCTCCATAGCTCCCTCACAAATGTCTGAGAAAACGCCATTGCCCAACTGTGGGCATTTACAGGGTCCTGCTTTTTTTACTTTATGCCTCACTCAGAGTACTCGACTTTGTTAGCACCCCACTGTGGCGGTTCAATCGCACTGCAGTACTTATGCTTCTACTTCTCTGTTGATATGGGTTATGCTTTTGAGATGGACTTTTGATGGAGCTGAGTACGCCATGTGGATTGAGGTTGCCATTAAGAAATATAATTGATATATTCTCCCTAAGACATTGTCCCCACAGTACCTACGAGGAAAGGGATCGTTTTTGTGAGTTCAACCGAAATTAATTAGATCTCAGAGGTTCTTCTATTCTGCTTTTGCTAATTTAAAATGTCGTTCTGCAAGATGCAATGACAACTGCAGACAGAATTTGAACAAAGAAAACAAATCTAAGTTATTTTCACATTGTACGTTTAATGCAACAACGCCGTAATGGAAACTAACAAAAACGTAATTATGACGAGAACGGTCTGCGAACCGCGAAAATGCACTTCGCTTGATTGTTTGTTGCTCTTGAGCTGTAATGTACAACCATTATATATTCTGTGTTACTACTGTAAAGTGGATTGCTTTGCTTTACTAGTAATCTACGATTTGTAATTGACCATAACTGCAATATTATTTTGGAACATATATCAATGGTCTTTTATTTTATGTTACGGAAAAGTTTTTTCACCAGCCTTTAAAACTGTCTTCTACTGGACAAAGGCTTTTTCTCTTCTGTTACTGCATCCCATTGATACCTGTAACCAACTTCAAACTAGGAAGGCCACATTTGCGTTGTCACCGCTTAAGATTAAGACTTAATGCCTCAAAGCCCGTAATTAAACTATAATCTTTAAAGATACAGAATACAACAGTGTTTGCACCGCTGCTTAACGCTAGAAATAGGTAAGTGGTTGATACTTGCCTAGACGACCAGGCAATAAAAGGAGACCTACCTATCTGTAGGAAATTGTGAGATTTATTATGGCATTTTTATTAATTTACTTCATTGACACCCATGCGATCAGATGGAATACAAGATTTTCTTACACCGACACCACAAGGTAATGCATAATACGTTACTGTATGGTATATATAGTAGAAATTGTTCTATTAGACAAAGCTTGTAAATCTATGCTCTCACCACCGTATACCACACGGGTATTTTAATTGTAGCATGGCACAAATATGATGAGATCTTTGAAAAATATTTATTACTTAAATAGTTTCAAAACGAAAGGCATTTAATTCAATTTAGCCTTTTTAGCCTCTTTACCTTCAAATATTTTTACTCGGTTTCTAATCCACTACATCGAAGAAAAGGCACGAAACTCTCTGGTCATCGTTTTAGTAAACGTTTTAAATCTAATAAAATTTTTAGTTTATGTAATAACTTGATAATGGAATTTATAATTATAAATTATATTACAATACAAATAGACTACCGACAAGTGCAGAAAGACTTAAGCACTACTCATACATTGAAATTCAAAATATATGTTCTATGAACTTAAAACAACAACCACTATATTTATGGTTTAGGCCTACCCCATCCGTCCTTTCATCCGTCTGTCTGTCCTACGTTTCAAGGACCGTTCTTTGGAACCGTAATATGTAGTCGCTTGTATTTTTTTTACAGAATATACACATACCGCGTATACAGTAATATCGAATATACAGATATCCATACAAATAATTATAAAAATATAAACAGAAAAAAATCAAGAGGGGTCCCTCCACAAGAAACTTGTTTTTGTCAACGTTTTTTGTTTTTACTCTATCCCAATGTTAAGTGAACAATGTTTGTCAGTTTTTATCTTTGCATTAATTTTATATATTAAAAAATAAATCACGTATTTGTAATATAGTGATGTCATTGAGCTCAATGGAGCCAATTTGTCGTAATAGTGTCTGGACTTAACCTATAAATTGAATTGTCTCTAGCCACTTGGCCCGGTGACCGAAAAATATTATTCTAGCACATAGGCGAATGCTAAGAGCTTTTTCTCATAGTCCACTACGTTTTCGGTGTCTCGTTCCGATACGACAAGGGTATCGTAAAATATATGATATTTGTATGTGCCATTCAATTCATCCGACATGATATAAGATCCGATATCTTTTATAAATATTACGTGCTCTGAACCGATATCGTGTCGGATAATGTGAAATCGTCGCTGTCAAACCGCCATGTGATTGCGTCATTACAACTTGTTACAGTATGCTCTATGAAATACGTACAGCTGTAACGACCTTTTGTATTTATGGACTATTTCGCTGTTATTATATTGATACAGCGACTGGGATAGCTTCCAATATAGTTGATTAGATAATAATACAGTATAGTGTAATTCGACGGGAGGATTTTAATTCGTTGCTACTTTGGGCTACTTTGGAACTGTCAATGACAGTTTAATTGGCTTAGTTTTTTCAAAAAAAAACAATTTAATATGAAATAATAACAATGAACGATGATGAGGAAATCCACAGCAGATTGAGAGTAATCTGTGTAGCCCAAAGACATGTAACTGACGACCTGTTACATATCTTAAGTCACTATTAACCGGAGGGGAAACAAGAAAGGTTTTCGGGGCTTGTCTCGTTTTATAAGGTTTCTCGTAAAATTTAGAATTGGTATTATTCATAACGCAATAAAGGCTATGGTTCTATATCAGTCTGTTTAAGTTTACTGCTAAATATTGGTCATAGACGAATCGTCTATAATCAATAATATTAAGGTGGATAGGTGAGCGCAGTGCCGATCCCGTCACAAGTTGCTGTTCTCCATCACTAGTCTATGTTATTTAGGTACGGCATAGTCGGATGGATTTTCCGACAGCTGAGCTTGACCTTTGAGTGAAAAATATTTTGATAAATACACCTTTCAACCTTTTGATTATGTCTTATGATTAGTATCTATTTTATAAATATGTGGACATCTAGAATGATACACGAAAATACTTACGTTAGATTATGTTTTTAACGTGAAGATAGTAACGTAATAAATCCTTTCGCTGAACTAGATAAAAAAGGGTGAATTAGTATACCCCTCTCTGGTGGTAATTGTAGAAGCGATCGGTTTTAAATTTAAGTTTCGCAAGCCTCGACAGCTTACCTCGAAAAGACTTATCTAATTTTACAGAAGATTGCTTCCCAGTAAACTACAGAAGTCTACGACGCAATCTGGCTAACTTCAAATTGCAACCGATTGCTATTACTGATAGCGTATCATTAAAAATTATATTATTTTATCTAAATCATTGCCTTTTTTTTAGTAATCTTAAATATTTTGCGTAAGATTACTGTACTTGTAATTAATGTAATTAGACTTCGTCTGAGGTGAACACAAGACTTTAGATTTTGAGTCACCGATCATCAATCCGCTACT
The DNA here is from genome assembly GCA_029286595.1 of Bhutanitis thaidina. Taxonomy (NCBI): domain Eukaryota; kingdom Metazoa; phylum Arthropoda; class Insecta; order Lepidoptera; family Papilionidae; genus Bhutanitis; species Bhutanitis thaidina. The sequence continues at coordinate 4,964,769 of JAGSMS010000022.1, forward strand.
GTTCGAACGCAAAATGCATAATTAGCTATTGTACTATTTTTAAAATTATATACCTAATTTCTCATATATTACATAATAGCTTGCTCATATATCGTCTATTTCGGTTTTCGAGGTTCAAATATTTGATGTGGTTCAGCTTGGTTCATTTGAGCCATTTCTCTCAACACATTTCGGTGTCTAACGACGAAATTAGTAACTCTTCGGTCGGTTTCATAATATGACACGGAGTTTCCGTTTTAACATATCAGTCTGTCTGGAATATTGCTACAGTACTTTGATCATACAACGGAAACGTAACTTGTAATCTCGTTTCACTGTTCGTGTTGTTAGATTTAGTTAGTAGTGTTCTTTTGAGACACAGTCAAAATTCATCTGTTCCTTCGATTACTGAGTTAGTTGTATGTTCGATATATGACGCTCGCCTTGTACCGTGGTCTGCTTGCTGATTTTCTGACGATCTCACAGTCAAACTGTGGTTACTGTGTAGATAGTCACCCATTTTTCATCCGTCTTCTATGTAGATGCTGGTCGGTTGCTACCCTTTACTAAACGCTTGAGGCATCATCAGATCCAGAAATTGCTGTCACACAAACGTAACCTGCCTAAGGATCAAACTTTTAAATTCTATATAGCCAACAATTAGGTGAATCCCATTAAAATATGCACTGCTGAACATACCCGAAATATTGCCACAGAGCATAGATTGCCTGTGAGCAGGTCGTCACTCCAATTTATTAGAGTTCATCTTACGCTGTACCTACGAGGTTGCTACTCGAGAACGCTTCTTCCTCAATGGTTGGCTGCGAGCTATGTGGCCGGGCGTAACTGAAAAGATTTGTATGAATCTTCTGAGTGCAGGACGACCCCCCACAAAATGGAGTGACGACCTGCGCAGTGTTGCGGGAAGTCGATCTATGCAAGTGGCCTAGGACCAAGTTTCGTGACAATCTTTGGAGGAGGCCTTTGTTCAGCAGTGGCATAAGCTGAAATGATGAATGATGAGACGGCCACCTTGAATTAAAGTAGTGTTTAATTATAAAAGCTTTGGTTTTATTAAATTTGAAGATCTTTCGATGAATAATTTCGACTAATTAAGAAACTAAAATTGTAAAAACATGTGTTTTCTATTTAAATAGTAAGTCTGTGCGAATAATAATATGATAGTGTAAACCATGGTAGCATTGGCTATGAATGGCTGACAGAATTACCCGCACATGTTTTTTCTTTTTTTTAAAAAAAGAAGCGTGTAAATTTGCACTACCGAGCAAGGCTTCCTCATTTTTTTTATTCTAGAGCTATTACGCCAGTGCGCTCTAATGCAGCTTGATGGACTTTACTTGTCCTCGTAAAGTTTTTTTTTAATTTTTTCTCAGATATGCAGATTTCCTTTTTCAGTTTTAGCGGCGTGCTATAAAATTGACAAAGCTCTGACGCTTGACCTTGTAGTCAATTTCACAGTATAGTATAATATTTAAATTTCATAGTATAGTGTATAGTATATCATAGCCGTGTTCGGCTATTTCTATTATATTTAAAAAAAAGGAATCAAACAAAAAAATAAAATTAAATAATATTTTTACTTACTAAATTTATACCACTTGTTATAAAACAGTGACGTAACAAATGTGGCTTCAATAACACAATTACGCCGCAAGCACTTTTTCAAACCGCAGTTGTGCAGTTAGCTTTATTGTATATTGCTAACACTGGTACTGTTACACACGAAACGGCGGAATAATCACTATGTCAGTAAATGTAATGTCTTTATTCTTCATGGCTGCCCATGTGTCTGTATCATAAATTTCTTTATATCGGGAAGAGCGTTCCAGAGGAGAATAGCTAAGCAGTAGAACATGAATCAAAGAATCAGTACTACCTATCCCGTGAAATACGTATTTTAAGACTGTTTTGGAAAACTGTTTTCGGCTAACATAAAAAGACTTTTTTAGTCCACGGCTGAAAATTTTTTTTTTTACGCATTATATAGGGCTTAATATTTAAGGGCTTATAATTGATCATAAGATATAGCTATAGCTAAAACAGATGACCATAAACTTATAGCCTTTCGTTACCTATTTAGTTCAAGCATCAATCTCATTCATAATAGGTCTGAAATGTTTGTAGACGTTAACTTTTGAATCTGTGACAAATGGTCACTTTGTTTTCTCGTCGCTTATGCTGTCAAATAGATTTATAATCCGATGAGTTAAATATCTTTTTTTTAATGTTTATTGGTAGTCTAAAACTTTTTTTAATCACTCTTAAAAGCTTAAAAACTTATGCTGGAAAGAGGTTTACAACAATACTAGAATAAGCAGCACGAGTAACTGATGATAAGATTTACATTGGGTTATTGGTGATGCACCATACATAAAAGAAACTAACGAAAGTAAGACTTAGTTAAGACAGACAAAATTTAACGTCGCCTGTTTAGAACCACAATCATATATATGTATCTTAGGACATGTATTGTACATATATGCATGGTTATATAAAAGATACATATTTGCACACACAGATAAATAATGATCAATGTACTGAACAAACAACGATGTGTCAGGTACCAACTTTTATATTTATATAGTAGAAATGAGCGGTCTACAACCCGCGCCGACCCCGCAAAACAAAGTTTTGAAAGTAGTATGACTACCAATACACAATTTTTCGCCCGTACGACTACTTCATATTATAGATTCGCCTAGTACCATTTTAGCGGTAAGTGTACAGCCAACGTGAGCAAACAGCTTCGACGGCTTAGTCCCTTTTATTACATTCGAGGGAGGGTGGAAAGTTTTTATGCCTGTTCAAACATTTACTTGTCGTACCTGAATCATGTGAAGTAAATTTGTACGACGCATTTTCATACACTCATACCCTGGACTCACGTGGATAAGCAGATATTATTAATTTCAATTTAGCTTTACTCAGAGTAGATAAACCTGTTTCTGCAACCCAAAGTGAGTCCTGGAGATAGAACGTGGCAGAAAACGAAGGCATTTTTAATTTAATTTCATTCACATGAATTGTGAAGTCCACTCGCGGAAAAATTTGAAATGAATAATAAATTCTATAGCATTAGTAATATGCCCCAAATGTATATGCCATAGTCGTTGCACTTATTTATGAACTTTCAGCCACAACTATGCTCATGTAAATAACATAGTAACTCTATTTTGTAATAATATGCTCTCTCGTTCGAGTTTATGCCGCAGGGGTCTACCTGTATAATGCATAGGCATGGCTCAGTGGCTTCTTACTTACATCAAATTAATATTTAAATGAAAATGAGACATAAATGTATTCACATTATGTTTGAAATGGAATAGCTTTGAGTTAAGCTTTTGCCTCTCATAAATATACACATTTTTTTACCAAGAATATTTACATAATGGTAATAACATAATGTTTGCACTCGATCATTATATGCGAAGTGATGATTGTTGGAGTAACTACTAAGTGTAGGCAAAGAGATTTTTCGTTATTTATGTCCTTATAGATAATTTAAGTTATAGTTTTTTTTTATTATTTGCTTTTTGCCTTAAACATCACGGAGATGTATTAAATATGTAAAGTTGATATAATATATATAATATAGGCCATGGTCACTGAGGGTAAGACCAAATTTAATTTTTGACCTGAGTTCTAATCGCGATGGCCAGCACCTAAAATTGTTAATTACCATTTTAAGTGCTGAATTTATCATGAGCTCGCTGGCGAAGGAAAAATTTAATCTGCATGTCGAAAAATTTGTTTTCAGCAGATGAACCTTTCTACCGTGACTTTCTGGCAGACGAGAGCTGCTACTCTAAGACACTCCTCTTTTACGTCTCCGGCTATTTAGCTGTGATCGGGGCTGATGGCTAAAAGAGCGGAGCATCTTGTGAAATCTGTCCCGACCTTAACAGGCTGGTCTGGCTGTGGACTGTGTGTGTTTTGGAACTGGAGTGTGTTTTTATCAGGATTTTTTTAGTGAAAATAATAAACTAATGATAAAACTCCGATTTTGCATCAGGGATTTTTTGTTCTTCCGTTTCTTCCAGGGGGGACTGTAACTAGGGTCTACTTTTTAAAAAGTTATAATGAATATAGAATTTCAGAGATTGTAAATAAAGCCTCTCATAAAATAGTACAATATACTCTGTTTTCTACTCAGGCTTATCATCGTTTGCTACTTGTACGATTGTTTTCTTGGTCTGTCTAAACCAATTTTAACTCCTTGGTAGCCCTAAACAATACTGCAAAAATTACCATTCTTAATTAATAATTCCTTAAAAGTAAATTTAATACTTAAAACTTAGACAGTTAAACCGTAAAGTTCATCTGTCTATCGATCTAAGTTTTAGGTGAGCAGATCAATACCGCTTTCCTATTTCCGTCTAGAGACTACACACAAAATGTTTCTGGATAAACTCAATTATAATCGATGATGAATTTACAATGTTGGCCATATTGACAGCCTCCTCTTAAACAAAAAAGCCAAAAATGATGTTAGGAACACTACTTAACCATAAACTACCAAAATTTAGACATCGCATTGCACATAAATTCATTATAATAAGTAATTTTTCGCCGTCGAGCACTAGCGGCGTGTACTCAGACAATAACGAATGTTACAAATTAAACCGAACAGCTGAGTACGGGTGGCCTATTTACATCGGGAGACCTTTACAGGCTAACCCGGCTAAATGAAAATCCTTAAATCATTTTGTCGCCTTTCCATTATCAGATTAATTTCCCAGACGACGCAGAGATCAAGAAATGTAATAATTTAAATGATCGGGAAGTGGGTTCTGCGGTATTCATTTGCAGTAATTGTAAGATTGCATCAGTATTATGAATTAAAATAGTAGCTATTTCATATTGTATTTTACTAAAGTTTTTTTTATACGTGCCTAACGCGTGCTCGTCTTCACGGGGACCTTAAGAAAGTAGAATACCTTTGATTTAGGTTTTTCGTCTTCTTTTTTGTAACCTTTACTATATTGGTAAAGGAAATGCTTTGCAAATGCCGTAATCGCCACGCTTGTTCGGCGGATTGGCAATCGCAGTGACCGATAGTCGGTGTAAAAACTCGAATGATTTTAGTTCTGCTATATTTGATATAATTATTCTGACATCTGTCAGATATCATCTATCTCAGTATCGGTAACTGATACTCGTGATTGATGTAGATAACGATACTGGGATAAAAATATGCGCTTAGTTTAATCAATTTATTTTTAAAGTCGCAACCCTTAAATGTCCTGCTGCTGGGCCACTGTAGACTCCACAATTACTCGAAACATTTTTTTCTCTTAGATACATTTTTCTTTACTTTCGATACTTTCTATTCCCGCAGAGCGGTTTTCCCACGTAAAGTTAGCATTTAAAATTATCAATTATTGTGATAGCTGATGGATGATTATTAAAATTAACAATTTTAGTGGTGCCGGCACCAGGTTTTGCAGCCAGTCAGTTATAACGAATGAAATTAAAGCAAGTTCTCTGACCCCTGAGCGAGCAGCCAAGGCTTCTTTATTTAATTTTTATTTCATTAGTTTATTTTTAATTTATTTTTATATGTTCGAGGATTGTGTCCCGCCTAAATAAACGTAAAATGTAAACGATAAAAGTGAAAACTATTAGAGATATGGGTCTAAAATATGCAATAAGAGATATGGAGTAATGGACAGAGCGGTATAAGAGTAACATATATATTCTGTAATATAAGAAATAGCAATTATACAGGCAACACACATATCACTAAAATATATCGTACAGTCTTTGTGGGCCAGTACCCACCATATCTATGATCAATCTCTTACAACTATTATAGCAATTTTAATATAAATTCTCACAAGTCTGCGTGAGGTGCGGGGAGCAACACCTGGCGAAGGACTGCCCTCGCCCCCTGGAGGACCCACCGACCTGCGCAAACTGCGGGTCTGCACACACGGCCAATAACACTGCGTGCCCCGTGTACAGACGAGAGTTGAGGAACCGCCAAGCCGGCACTGTTTCCCAATCTCGCCCTGCCCAAGTACACGGAAACACCATAGAAGCCGCTCCAGGGCAACAAAGCCTCATGGCCCCGGCAAACAGCCACCGACCCAAAGACGCTAAGGCCAGCGACGGAGGGGAGGTTAAGAAAGCCAAGGGGAAGAAGAAGAAAAAGAAACGAAAGCCGGCCGAAAGGAATGCCGAAGTTGAGGCAGTGACCGCAGAGGCGAGTGCGCCCCCCACTATGCTGGCACCCACTTCCGACAAAAGTCCCCCGGCACAAAACACGGAAACGCCGCCCAACACGGCGGCGATGTTTTCGATATTAATGGAAGTACTGCAGGCGCTCCAACACGGAACGGACCCAAGCGCTGCAATTCTGAGCGGGATTTCCAAATTACGGCCATCCAATGGCTAAACCGCTCAGAATTATTCACTGGAACGCCAACGGGCTAACCAGGAAGAGAAGCCTCCTAAAGATCCTGCTAAGTGAGCACAAGCCAGACATAGTTCTGATCTCAGAGACGCACTTGCGCTCCGGTGACTCCTAAAATCCCGTACTACTGGACATACCGCCAGGATGAAATATCTCCATCGTCTGGCCAGGTATATCGTGGGTTGGCGGTCCTTGTAGGGCGCAACATCGTCCACCAACCTGTCCCTCCCGTGTGCTTGCAAAACATGTACGCGCTCGGGATAGATGCACTCATTGGAAATTACAACCTCCGCATCTTCTCCGTATACAGGCCCCCAGCTACGGAGAAGATAGTGCCAAAAGACATTCACACCATCCTCAATAGCCCCCACCCAACCATAATCGCAGGAGATCTCAACTGCAAGCACACGGGTTGGAACTCGAGTAGAATCTGCCCTAGTGGCAGAATTCTCTTCGACGACGCCGAAAAGAGAGGATACTGCGTCTACGGCCCGGAGACGCCGACCCACTACCCATTCAGCCGAAGCGGTAACCCTGATGTGATTGACGTGGTGATTACTCATGGAATCGCCGCACCACCACACCAGGAAGTGCTGCTCGACGATCTCGGCTCTGACCACCTGCCGGTCCTGCTCACGTTGGCGGAGACGCCGACGGGAGGGCCGGCACCAGTAGTACGGAGACGCACGGATTGGAGCAGGTTCGGAGAAATCCTGGACCTTCGGACTGGCTCCATCCCCGTATCAACGGAAGGCGAAGTTGACACACTTTGCCTGATGCTGCAGGAACAAGTCACTGGAGCCCTGGCAGAGGCTACCACCACTAACACATCCCCTAGGCCACAAAAACCGCTCCTAGCCACATCCAGGACCTGTTGGTGCGCAAACGGAGGATGCGCAGGAGTGGTAACGCTCAAGGTGCCCGTCACAAAAGACGGCACTAAACGCGTTAGCGGCGAGACTCAGAGATGAAATCTCAAAACACTTGACCGAGAGCTGGGAACAACACCTCAGCGGAGCGGAGGGGGACTGGACCTCGATCCATAAGCTCTGCCGCCAGCTCTCGGGCGCAAAGGCACCCACTAGACCTCTGAGGCACAGCGACGGCACAATCCGGTACAAATCCTTGGAAAGGGCGGAAATCTTTGCAGACCATCTGCAAGAGCAGTTCAAGCCCTTTCCAACAACAAACCTCACCCACGTCGCAACAGTCGAGAGGCACCTTCGAGACTATCTCAGTGGGCCACGAAGCGACAACGACGAAGAGATATCCTTTTCCCCAGGACAGGTGGGGCGCATGCTGCGTCAAACCAATCCAAAGAAAGCCCCGGGCGCAGACGGAATTACCAACACTGCGCTAAGGCACTTACCACCTAAGACCATAGCAGCCTACACCAGGCTCTTTAATGGAATTCTGCGCACGGGGCATTTTCCCAAAATATGGAAACTGGGGCGCATTATAATGCTCCCCAAGCCTGGAAAGGATATCCTCAACGCCGCGAGTTACCGCCCCATAACTCTCTTGCCCAGCATCTCGAAGGTGTTTGAAAAACTCCTGTTGCGACTAATGGATCCTCACATTAAGATCCGAGAGGAACAATTCGGATTCAGAGCCGAGCACTCGACGACGCTCCAACTGTCACGAGTACTGCACTATGCCATATCGGCCAATAATAAAAAAGAGACGGCAATTGCGGTGCTCCTCGACATGGAGAAAGCGTTCGATCGAGTGTGGCACGAGGGATTGTTATACAAGCTGTCGCTGCAGCCTTTGCCTCGCCGCTACGTAAAGGTGGTGGCCTCGTTCCTGAAGGGGAGGAGTTTTCAGGTGGTAGTGGAAGGCACTGTGTCCGACGCACGACCCATCTCCGCAGGGGTCCCACAGGGCAGCTGCCTCTCCCCAGTCTGCTATGCCGTGTTCACCGACGATATCCCTAAAGACGAATCCTCGCTGCTGGCTCTGTACGCGGACGACGCGGCGTACTTCACCAGCTCTATAAGAGCCGAGTTCGCAGCAAAGAAAATGCAGAGAGCCCTAGACACCCTACCCAACTGGCTCTCCGACTGGAGGTTGTCGGTGAACGTCGGCAAGACACAGGCAATTGTCATCGGACCGGGCAGGAAGCTACCACCTAAACTTCGACTCCAAAACCAGGTCGTGGAATGGTCGAGCACAGTAAAGTACCTGGGGGGTGACCATCGACAAACGACTGACGATGGGGCGCCACGTCAAAGACATCATAGGCAGAACTAGGTCCGCGGGCGCACTGCTGCGACCGGTTCTCAGATCCCGCCTCCCACTAACAGCGAAGCTCGGAATCTACAAAATATATTTGAGATCCCGACTCGCGTATGCCGCACCGGCTTGGTACGGTCAGACAACTGCATCAAGCAGAAAACTCCTGCAGACTCTGGAAAACTCCACCATGCGTACCATAGTCGGTGCGCCGCGTTATGTGAGGAACTCCACCATAAGGCGGGACCTCAAATTAGAACGCCTAGAGACGTTTGTGAAGCGCCTGGCGTCGAACATGTTCGAGCGCGCAGATGCCTCATCTCACGCCCACCTCGTGAACATCGCCCCACTGCACGCCCGGCCCCCTGAGAAAAGGGCGCTCCCCAGAGAGCTGGCCGTGGCAGACACCTAGGCCCCCAAAACCCAGCGTCCCTCGCTGGCGGGCATACCGGACGAACCCGGACAGGGAACCGCCCGGGAACCTAACCGGCGGGGGGCCGGGAAGGGGAGCTTAAAAACGGAAAACCGCTTTTCGCGACTGCTTCGCAGTCACAATCTCTGCAAACAACAACCCCATGACCCGCACGTACTTTTACGTGCGGCGAAACGAAATTACTGAAGGGGGCCAAGCCCCGATACAGTTCCTCCGACGCCCAAAAGGCGTCGAGAGAAGACCTGACAGTATAAATTGTACAATATATTTATTTATAGACTTTGACAGAAAGTTTATAAACAAAAAATATTACATAACATAAGACATTCGACATAAGTACTTTTCACAGAGTAGTTTTGTTTTTAACTTATTATTACGTCATATACAGCTTGTTCCCATCGAGCGTAATGGCTAAAGCCATTAGAGTTGAATTTGTGCGTACGGTTCACGACCCGGATTAACCTATAAGCCACTACATATTATAGTTTCAGCTTTGGCTTAATTATTAAATTTATGAGGCTGCAAATGTTGTGTAAAATAATTACTTAGTTTAAGACGGTTTGAGCAAACGTATCTTTATGTCGGAAAGAGAACAATCCTTTACAAAGTCAGCAGTCGTATTTTATTAAATTTAGGTACGGTATTTAAGTCTAATTAAACTCAAGCAGTAATTGTTATCTATAAGGATTTGCCGTAAAAATATATATACATATTATCTCATTTCATTCGATAGTGTATAGACATGGATAGTTTTTATTCAAAATTTATATAATATTATTTTTTTTTTTTTTTACTTAAATGTTAGCACTGAGATGATGAATATGGTAAAAAATTGAGTTTCAAAAATAGTGCAACAGCAGTGTCAAAAAGAAATTGCACTTGATTTTGGTTTTCTTAAAAAGTTACACAATACGAATCAAGTGTTGACAGACTTCGCGCCGGCGATCTTCCCATATTTGACGTAAAGCTTATGCGATATGATCGGAGGAAGGGTTAGATGCAGTGTTCGACACGGGCGAACACAACACAACCAGACACCAAAACCAATCATTTGTGTTTTTGCACAAATATGTATTGATTTCGGCTGGAATTCGGACCCAGGCTCTGCAATAAGGTACTCTTACCACAGACACAAGGCAACTCTTATAAGCACAGTGTGTTATGCTAAGTTTCTTTGAAACATAACAACTAACTACTTTGATAAATTCCAAGTTCGGCCTTAAATACTTCAATTCATAACTAAAATATACTTGTAAGTAAATAACAATTTATCAACGTAATCGTAAACGTAAGAGAGTATAGGGCAGTACGCTCTGTGAGTTGAATGAGACTGTTTTTCTTTTTTCGCTTCACCAGTCATGCGTAAGAAACTTGCAAGAAGAATTGCCGAGATTCCTTGGCGTCCCTATTCTCATTTCATTCATTCTCTAAATAGTTTCTTCTTGCTTTGTAAATGCAAACCTAACTATTGTTTTAAGCTTGTTTCATAATTGTTCCAATATTTTGTTTTTAACACTTTGTTCATTTCACTTTAATATCTTTCGTTACTAAATACTTAAACACATACCGGTCACCTTAATGAATTGGTCGATATTACAGATTTCCGTTTGACACGTTCAGCGTAGACGGAGTTTGGAGACGCATTTTTCACACAAATTGGAGAAGGGAATTAGTAACCGATATTCCTGGCTTTACCATAGTTGACTCTTATGACCCTCGCGGCAAGGCAGATTTTCTGAAGCCGTCACCATACGGCACAGTACGCCCAATAATTTATTTTTATATTATGCATTGTAGTTTAGAATGTTAGTTAATTTATCACGTCAATCCAATAAAAAAATACGTATTATCCTGTTCGTTATGGGGAGATATTTTTGATTTACACTTTACATGATATATGTGGTAGAGGCACACTGCAGTATAGTATTATAGTTGCAAAACGAATAGGACGGTTCGACAGAGGAAGGACTCTCTCACAGAACACCATTGTGAAATAGCAGTCGGCACGGCCTTTGTGTGTATATGGAATGCATGCCACTGGAATGTGACATTCCATCTTAGTGCTCGGGAGTGATAATGAGTAGATGTAGGTGTTTATACCGCATTGACCTCATTCCGTAAGATAGACTGTGTCATCTTTTCTTATCCTTATTTAGGTTTTGGTATAAAAAAAATCTTATGGCTTTTACTTTATCTGCCCATGGTATGCATGATTTAAATGGGTCTCGGTTATAAAGGTTTAATTTTGTGTGACTTTGCTATTATTCGTAGAGTTGTACTCATCGATCCTGAAAAATAATCATCTTTTACTTTTGTCCAGGATCCAAAGATACGGAACGTGGTGTTGATCGGGTCTCAGGGGTCCCTGGAAGAGAAGACGGTCACGGTGTGCTATAGCGCCGACTTCGTTAACGTCACCTTTGTGAACTTTTGCTGCACCAGAAAAGACATAGCTCAGGCAAGTTGCTGGTTATTGTTTCTAGTATTAACTTAAATGGTGATTTAATGTCTCGACTTCTAAAACTTAGAACTTCCAAGCTCTATTAAAATCTTTTCTTATACAGATGACAACAGATATACGAGTATAACAGATGCATGTCAGAAATCTCGTGATTCTCTCAGAGATTTCGGGATTAGTCAGTGAATGGTACTTCCCTTTTATATATTTAGGTTACTTATAGCTGTAAAGATATATAATGAAAATACGTATTCGTGAAAAGATATCGCACAAAATTGCCGAACTTCTTTCTTTCAAAACTTTTATATACACAATAAAACTTAAATTGCTGTAAATTAACGTAAAGAGAAAATTAAATAACATAAAAAAATGTAGATACGTATATTGTTTGGTTGTACGGAACAATCGGTGCGCAAGTCCCACTACGAGACACACGCATCGCCGGATTTATTTATGTCCGACGTGAGCTATACATTATTTTTAAAAACTGTATAAAACATATTCAATTCTTTTTGTATATTTATTTCGTACGGTTTAATTCTGTCAGGCTTTTTCAATCTTGGCGTAATTCAGGTTATAATGTGGTTGGTTATAATCTCGTAATGAGAATTATATAGTATGATGTGAATTTAAGCAGGCACATACAACAGCAAGCATGTTTTTTTTTAATATGACTTATGTAAATTGTTTAATGTTTAATAAAATTCTACATTGGCCGATAGCTTACCTTTTGTTTTTCAATAACGTATCACAACAATAGAATTTGTCATAGCTAGAAGGTTATAGAAATTCTTATTTTATTTATTTACATTCCTTTACATGATTAATAGTACCAATAATGTGTTATATCATTAAGCACTACAGTTTCACGTACTCTGTTGGGCATGGCAATGTGTATGAGAGGCGAGATGTGATTATGTTATTTTTAAATTCTTCAATGCTTTTTTTCTAATAGAAATACGATTTATTAGATAATATGTTTTTAATTTTTAGTGGACATTAAATTATATGTTTAAAAACATTGAATGGGGACCTATGTTAGATGACGATATAACTAAGTTAAACGTACACCGCGAATCATAACGTCGGATTTCTTTTCCTATATGAGAATAAAAATCTGTATATGGTTTTACAAATTTATACATTTAAAATATGTACATGCACAGTATAGTAAGAAACACAAAGTTCTTAAAATGTGATTTACAGATTACTTTGTGCTTAATGTTTGTGAGACAGCGAATATTTTTTTTCTGCATGTTTGTTATAGTTAAGACATTATATCACGTCGTAGTTTAGCCATGAGTATGCATTGGCGTAGTACGCGGTACGTATGGTCGTTTTTAGGTTTGTTGATTGTTTAATTTCCCGTAAAGCTTATACTAATTGCGGTAACTTTGATCTGATTTTCTGTACCTGAGCGTTCCAATTGTTTGAAAGTTCGAATCAATAACTATTCCGAGTAACGAAAATGTTGAAACTATTTCGAGCGGGAAACCGTTATAACAAAAGTTAATATTTAATTAAGCTTAAAGAATTTTAATTAAGCTAAATTGCACTTTTTGTATTAGAATAATTTCAATATTATAGATAGTGTTATGCAGCACACGATTTATATATTGTTAGGAACTAATAACAATATTGAAAAGGCCACCGCAAACAAAACATAAGTTTCGTGTAGAATTTTAGACAGATCAATGATATACATATAATGAAGAGGAAGCATCCGATTACGCTAACTTGTAGTATTAAACACTGCATTATTTGTACACGTGATCTAATAGCGCGGATTTCATCGGAGTTTCCATCTATATCTTCAATTTCGACGTATTGCTCGCGATTGTGCGGAGACTATCTGAACCATTGATATGCCACATCGCGAACACCCCATATCGTACTATTTATTACGAAGCAATATGACAAAAATTACAGTACTATACAGCGGTAACCTCGGATTACATTAAATTATAGTGATTAATTCATTTTAATATAGAGACTTGGTTTTGAAATAAAATTATGATTTTCTTTTTTACTATTTGAACAGAATTTTGTAAACCGTGGTACTTAGATTTTAAAATACTTTAATACTCCTAGATAATTGTTGCAATTTCATTACCCTTACACTTAGAGGGAAAACCCATTAGTCAGCTACACTGGACGGAAAGGACCGTATTGGACGCACATAATTTTAGTACATGATTATATTTTTTTTAATATCTTAACCAACCTACTCGCCTGTGATCTCCACATTGTTATTACGTATATGAAAACCCCTGTTTTTCAGCCTAGTATTGTTGACATCAGTAAGTTTGACCGATAAGTACCCCAACTAATAAGGTCGCATTTGGACACAGGCCTCACGCCCGCGCTCGAGCGGGAGCTAACTCTGACTAAAGTAGCCAACCGCCATAATTATTAAACATATACTGCTTTAACTTCTATGACATCAAAAATAGCCGGTTCCGTAAGCTTTCCACCAATTTTCTTACTCTGTGCAACTTCTCTTGTGGAACTTTCTCCTCTCTCTCTTTATTTGATTTATAATAACCTTGGACTCTTTATAGGAACTTACCGAGATAACAATATCGCGAGTGTCATGAGACAATAATCGGCATCGGAGCCGTGGCGCTGGTTTTCAGTGGGCCTGAATTAATAACGATGAGCACAGTCCATCAGATGAAATGTGATGGATAAAATCCCATTGTAGTCACTCCTGCGGCACGAGGCGGAACGCGCGTGTATCAATTTCGCCAGCAGCAAGATTCTTATCAACATTAAATCATATTGAACTAAGAACAACCTATGCTTCATCGGTAGTTAAATTTAATTGATGTAAAATAAATGTATTCATCCACGTGAGAAAAATAAATTTGTTTTTCGTAATGATGTATTTACTGCCCCCATAAATAAATTACTTTACTCAAGAACAAGCACGAGTTTGTTCCTTGTTAAATAAAAGAATTATGTACATAATTTATTTATAAAACATTTTTATACCATTTTTATATAGTATATATATATTGATGGGCTAAAACGAAAATACTTATTTCTTTAAATTTATCTCCAAGATATGCCCTAGAACCAAAATTATAAATAGCTCTGGTGACCCTCTTTTGTACATCGAAAATAGCTTCTAAATCAGACGCCTGCTATTATTAAATTGTTGTAGTCTAGGACTAGGTTAGAGATAAATAAATGATGATGTGGTCCATTTTGAACTTCCTAAAGTAAAGGGGTAGAAATTTAATCCTAAATTCTTCTCCGTCACTGGAACCTCTGTAACGAAACGGCGGTAGACTATATAATAAAAACGTTCTTCGAATAATTTTCATCATTTCATTTCAGTGACATATTTTTGTTGTCCTAAAATTACACTTACACCTAAAGTACATTTTAACTGATGCTGAATGTAAAATGAAAAGGCGTCCTGAAACTCACGTTTAGTGATTCCCTTTAACGATTCCTATCTAAGTATCGTCAACAAATTGAAACTTATATTCAAGCTAGTTTACAAGTTTATTGCGAAGTAAATGTATGCAAGCTTTCCTTATATTTCTTATTGCCCTCCAGAGCTTTGTCGCTGTTTGGGAATACGTCGCCTTTACAAAATCAATAGTTGTTAACGAAGCTATTACTATTCCTTTGAACTGTCTGCCGGCTTAGGGCGGGCAATAGACTGAATGCAGTCTACATTTGAAGTCTTGTTTAAGTGGGGTGTTATTATTGTCTTGTTTAACTATAGTGTATTACATATTTCGATGTGATAGTTTATGGTTTTTTACTATAATAGTAAATATATAATAAATATAAGCTTATACAACCACCAAGATATGTAATTTTTAGATTAATATACAAATTCGTGCGACGCAATTTTTAGACGAATTTTAGACAAATGTTAGTCCAAATCATCCAAATGTTTTAGAAATTAACTTATTGATAATGAAGTTACCAGTATGTGTAAGTCTCGAATGTGGTCGCTGATGTGTTACCTGATTATCTAAGTAAACGTGTATCCACATACTTCTTCACTTTTTCGATACAAATTTATGTCAGCTCTTTAATTTGGTATTAAATATGGCATGTATGGGTTCACAATAAAAAGTGTAAGACTTTAAATCGAATGTGTTATCTAATGACACAGAAAAATAATAGATTATTTCATTGTTAAAACATACATATATTAACTAGGTAAATCAGTGTGTTCGTCCGAAGCCAGCAAATTCTTTACATTTACGTAGCTCTGAAATTAAATAGCAAAAATTTTATACATATATTTTTAGCTTGGCATAGTCTTAAACTGTGTCAAAGCGTTTATTTTTCTATTTTCGCGGCATTTTACTATTTTCGTTGATACATTCAAAGAGTTCGTTTAGATCACGCTGCAATATAAAGACCAATTATCCGATATCTAATCTTAGATTATTTGTGCAAGACTTGGTATTAAATTAGGATGTTATACTCAGCCAAAAGCTATAAGTAAAAGATCTTATATTTGTGATAAGGATGTTAGTTGGAAGACTGTCGAGACTTTAAAATAGCAATTCTTTTTTTTATATTGCGGATGCTCACTCCGGTTTATATGTATTGTAACTGTCCCATAATGTAGAATAAAATAGCCAAATTCTTTTAAGAGCGTTTACACCTCATGGCATTTCAGACAAATTTTCAAGTCCAAAATTATCGAATTAAATAAACGGATTTTAATGAAACATTATACGCTAAAGCAGCAGAAGTAGTAGAAAACAATTTTGTTTCAGAAAAATGTATATATTTCATTTCTGTTACATGCTTTTAATTATTACACACTCGTGGGTTACCAAGTTTACCTGAATCAGTAATTTTCCTGGAATAGCGAGTGTTTGGGCCTAGCAACCGATAACGGACAGCAGCGCTAAAGGAGCGTCCTATGCTTATGCTTGGCGATCATGGCAAATACTTCCGTCGGAGAGGCCCATATCCGGCAGTGGATATTTAAGGCTGATGAAGACGATGAACCTCACCTTCACATGATGTGAGCCACCGGACAGGGATCTTAGAAAGGCTGAAAATGTAAATTAAGATAAAAAATAAATAGTGCGCAGTTTGTATTATAACACATTGATACATTATAAATAATCTATGCATTAGTATTACCTACCAGTAATTTATCGTATTTGCAAATTATACGATCGCCTACCGATAAATGTCGAATGGAATATATAAATATTTTGTATTGACTGTTTGAACTAGTCTATATGAAGTGGGAATTTCCGAGTAACATTTTCATTGCAACGCTCTGAATTCCCACGAATAGTAAATAGAATTTATTTATTGTGGCAATTTTCTTTGGAGGCTGACCAATTCATTACGCTTATTATATATTACTTATAAAATATTTTGTCGTCAGATGTGGACGGAGGAACTGTTCGCGCTCGCGTACAATTTGAATCAGCAGAACAATCCAACGATAAAGTTCCTCGAGAAGTTGTACACGAGGATTGTTCTCAAGGCGGACAAGTCGGGAAAAATACTCGTCAAAAAGTAAGTTGTTTATTTTTGCCAATTAAATTGTTTTTTTAATCAATTGGTCAACGTTTTGATATTGACAGTATTTGGTGGTATGGCTTTGCTGGTGTCGACGATGGGCCTGGCACTAACCTTGAACCTTCGATACATGCACTCACAACTAGTCACAGTGTAATTCGAGAGGATCGAATATCCGTTAAATTTGACTCATGCGATTATGTGGAAACAAAATATTTTAACCTGGAGATTTAAAAGTGAGTGTGATTTACTTGACACATACATACCTACAGGCTAAACTAGTAAAAGCGTATTAATACAATAGGATTTCGCTATAAAACCAATAGCGTCTAAACAACGACAATAAAATAACTTGTCTCCATTTGTCTTATATTGGAACTGATGAACCCAGCGGGAGTTTATTTCTATTAATTGTTATTCGGCCTTAACCATATTAACTGAATTATTTTCACTTAAATGCTACGGGTGGTCTGCGTGACGACCCTAGTAGGTACAGGTACTAATGAGTATCAATCGTTAGATTTGATATTAGCATTTGGTACCATGATTAATGTACCATTGGAACAGAGTTATTTTTTAGCTTCAAATTATCACTTCGGTCAAATGACGAAAATTATGGTTTTAGACCTAAAAGTTCTCAGAAATCAGTTTTTTTATAGGAGTTTGTTATTACTTAAAAAATTTAGATATAATATTGATAATTCTTGAAGGTGCCAATAGCTTAATGATTTAGGCTATGGATTGTGAAATTAGTTCACATACCGTCGTCATACCCTGCAATTACTGTTGTGTCCGGTTGTGAGGCATACCATCTTACACACACGTTGACAACGCATCTGTAACCTTCTTCGATTGAAGTTGTTTGGAGATGCCCATGCCATTTTCCCTCAGGTTAGCTGTAAGCTCATTTGTCATCCCAATCGATTAAAAAAGTCAACTTATTCTAAGTTTTCTAGTTTATGTCCCCGGGAAATGACAACCCTTCGGCAAAAAATATGTGTTCACTTAAAAAGTTAAGGCCTATTGTGTAATGTTTTCCTTTCTTGGGTAAACCTTACCTGCACGTGGAGCACCCAGCCAGCTTACAAACGAGGCTCTGGCGACTGTCTAATTGATGGATGGATATTTGGCAATGTATCCCACGGATGCAGTATTTATGAGATAGATATCTCGCCGTCTGTCCATAGCCATTGCGATTTTAAGGCTTTTCTCTTACAACACCCACCGGAAGAAAGAGGGTGGCAAATTCCTGCGGCGATACCACGCGGCAAATTTCGGATTTATTTTATTTATTACACGATTCCAAGCCGGTAATACGTAGCATTTTCTCTATTGAAATTAGGATGTTGTTTTTTTAATTTTAATAGCTTCGCGAATCATCCTTGGCAACAATCGGCGTTATTTTGCGTGCCAAGAATATGATCACCGATTGCAGACTTTCTAGAGCGTCGATGTTTCATATCAGCCATGTGTTCTTTTATGCTGGTCCTTACAGATCTTAAGGATTACAGACTGCAGACTTGGGGCGCCGATGGTTCACATCAGCTGTGGCAGCTTTTACAGGGTTTTTGATCGATCTATTAGATAAATAACTCATTCGAAGTTCACGGGGAAAAGTTTAGTATAATACAAATTAACTAGTACAAATATGAAAAATAAAAATGTATTTAGTTTTATGTTATATATTTACATTTTTAGCTAGAAATTCTTGCATACATACCATTATATATAATTATAAATAAAATGTAACTAGTTAAACTAACTAACTAGCAAAAGGCGCTAAGGTTTTAGATGAAATTTTGTATTTAGAAATTTTTTTCCTTTCCAAGTTTATCTAGATAGATGTCATTCCTGTGAAAGTTAAGTTAGTTACATAAATAATTATAATGCAATTCTTTTCCAACGCCATCTCTAAAGACGCCCCAGTACTTATTTGTAAATCGACTCGACCGAAAATTACCGTAGAGTTTATTGGAGTGTTTTGAAATGTTACAGTATTTGCCATTTATAATATTATGTGAAGTGCGCCGGAGACAGTATTAACGAATGCATGCTCGTATAAACGCTATATTTATTACCAAAAGTTTGCTGTAAAAGAGGTACCAACAGGCGGGTTATAGAGACGTGATGGAAATACGGAACAGTTTTAAATGTAAAATTCGGCGTATTGTATTCATTTCAGAGTGTGTGTCGCTCCGGGTCCTCAATGAGATTGACGTTTACCCTATTCAGGTTGCCGCGTATAAAACAAAATAAAAACCGAAGGACAATATACATATTCAAGATTTATTTAGGGCTCGAGTTCATCGAATTCGAACAAACATTCAAAATAACTTTTAGAATACTAAAATAATTGATTATATTTATTCACGAACAGTTCGTTGATTATTTTTTTCATTCGTAACTTTCTTGGTGCAGTAGTCGAGCCTCTGTAAATACGTGTCCGCAGTCATTAACTTTTAATAAAAACCTTATACCTGTTATAAAATTATTATAATCGCTTGTACAAGTTTCACAAATAATGTATTTTATTTAATCACAATTATTTAATGAAATAACCGACTGGTTTCGCCTTACGGCACCTACGGGGTTCCATGAAGAGGTGAAGTTTGACCAAGTAACAAAAGTCGCTAGTGTAAATTATTTTTACATATTTTGCATCAAAATGTATTGACTTTTGTTTCATCTTTTTATCTTTCCATCACCGTCAATCTTCCCCCCACAGTCCACCAAGTCGCATTCGAAGTTGGCTCGGGTGAGCTTACTTGGAGCGGCCATCTCGGGTCGGCCGGTTGCAGAAGGCCGGCTATGTAGGTCCCTTTTCGCTTCACCGTAGATGACCAAGTCACGGCAAGGCGGTAACACGTTCGGAAGGACCATTGGGATACCTACATTATTTTCCTGTCAGCAGTCGAATATTTTACAAAAGCCTTTTTATCTTTCACACATCTTTTGTTAACTGTGGCTAGTGGATTGGCAAATGTAATACCAATACTTTTCACGACGTGACCGGCTGGTGCTATCGGTCTGTGTATTGTAGGTTGGGCATACTTGACGAAGTTATTCCACCAATTGTCGGATGCCTAATTAACTAGCTTTTCCTTTAGTCGATTTTATCATGACTTAAGATAAGGTCATTAAGCCATCATATGTTTTTTTTTATTTTAGGCAGCGTTACGTTTTTTCTTATGCCAAAAAGAGCGCGAACTTTTTTTTTACAAAAGAGGTCTTATATCACAGGAAAATAAAAGGAAGTTGTAGTCATTAAAAGTTTCCGAATAGAATGAATTTCAGCACGAGTCCAACTTGCAGTAAGTCGTCCCTTGTAATTTACTCAAATGATATTTCTAAAATCAAATTTCGATTGTAGACTATCGTAATAATAGATTTCTGAGTGAGACGTCGTTACATTATTGATGCTCGCGTGATATCGGTGTATTATTATATACAAAAAGTTTAGTGTGCCTTTTATCGCTCCCAGCTACGATCGATTGGTGGCTGACTTTTTCTGATTTATTCCATAAATTATTAAAGGATCTTTTACTTTTAGGGTACATTTTTAAATTTCTTTGATGCTAAATGCTCACAAAATGATGAAAAGGTGCATAGTAATACAGATAATAATTTTTTTTTTCATACTAACTCTGTCTATTAGTTTATGTGATAAAATGTTATCTCTTTCAAAGGCAAGAGAAGGCTTGCATCTTTATACAAAACGAACCGATAGATTGAGGAAGAGAAGGGGCGACGAGGGCGTCGCCTCGAAAGCTTATTAGTTCAAAAATCATTGGCAGTTTGATATATATAGTTTACTCGCGAGCGAAGGGTATATGGTTCTTCAATTCTATTTATAAAGAAGCCCGTACTTGTCGAGTTTAAATTTATAATCTCTGTGTCAAAGGGCCTACTACTGATGGCGGTGGTTGTTTAAAAGCCACTAATGATGCAATCCATTAGCGCAGTCGATAAAGTGCAAATTCATTACATTTGTATTCATATCGTTCGGATCCACTTCATTCCGTTGGGGAATACAGTTGGAACCGAGGAACGTATTTTGTTTGATTACGCATGTATTCGTTGAAGGCCTACATATTCATATATTTTTTTAATTTTGCCGAATTTTAGTATTGGACGTACTTACGAATTCCTTCTGTATTGTCCGGAATTATAGTAATGTTAGTTACTAATTACTTAAAATAATACTCTATTGCTTTATTGTGGGGATATTATGTCAAATATAAGTAAATTGGTGGGACAGAACTAGATCTATATTTGTTTGTTAAAGTTCGATACTTCTTACTCACTCATAATCACTTTGCGGTTATTTCAACATTTGATTGTGTACATTGTAGAGCCAAGCGGCGGCTTAGCTACTGCTCGAATGGGCCGGCTCGACTGAGGTATTCTTCACTTCACGCCGGTATTCTACGAGGTGCAATACCGGCGTGAAGTAGACGCATCTTGTGTTTCTGCATTTCGTTCGGTAAGTGAGGTAACCGAAGGGGTACTCCCAACTTCCCGTCCTCCATCCTCAATTATTCTTAAAGGCCAGGAACGCACCTGCTAGCTAGCTGTGTCTTCTGCCCTATTTTTTTTTTTTGGCAGGTTGCGGGCCTCGGGGTTGCCCTCTTTACCCGTACGTCATCTCGGGGGGCAACGGCTCCCCCGGTCCTGGGTCCACTGTATCGTGGGTGCTGTTGGAGTTTGTTCCTTATCCTTATCCTTTATCCTCACGCCAGGGCGTAGTCGGGCTAACGCTCGTCCCTGGCCCCCCTTCGGCCAGGCGGCGTTGATGGTGGCAGGATTTCGCGTGGGAGTGGCCGTCCTTCAGGAGGGCGCGCGTGGAGGGGAGCCAGGTTGTGGAGGTGTTTATGTGGTCCGTTATCTGCTCTATCGAACAGCCGTCGCGTTAAACGGACCACAAACTCTTCTAAGGACTCCACGCGGAGCCCTTTGGATATCACGTCATTCCTGACGTATCGGCCAGCTCCCACGATCATCCTGAGAGCCAGACTCTGCTGCGCCTGCAACCGTTTCCGTTGTGTCGCCGATGTAAGCGCGTACCACGCCGGCGCCGCGTATGTAAGGCGCGCGCGGATATAGGTCTTATATATACCTATCTTGGTGCGCGTTGTTAGTTTCGATGTTAGGATGGGATACAATTTTGCTCTCGCTGCCCTTGCATGCCTTACGACGTTGTCGATCTGGGGAGACATGCGAAGGGCGCGGTCTATCTTCCATCTATCTAGCCATTCGGGTAGCAGGTCGAGCAGTCGCTGCATCCTCCTCGCAGCGATCTCAACCCGGCGTGATGATGTGAAATATGCGCTGTCATCAGCGTACAGTGCGAGCATTACGTCATCCTCCCACTCCTGGACGCGACCTTCCAGTGTGGGGATATCGTTCGTAAATATCGCGTACAGGTGGGGTGAGAGGCAGCTACCCTGCGGGACACCTGCTTCTATGGTTCGTGTTGCCGACTCAGCTCCCTCGACCGATACATAGAATGTTCTGTCCCTCAGGAACGACGGTACCAGCCGTACCAGCGACGGCGGCAAGGTGGTGTGCTCTATTAGCTTGAAGATAAGTCCCGTATGCCAGACCCTGTCGAAGGCCTTCTCCATGTCCAGGAGGACTCCGACACATACGCGACCGCGATGGGATTCGGTCGCGAGGTAGTGTAGCACACGGGCCAGCTGGGATGTTGTCGAGTGCCCGCTGCGGAAACCAAACTGCTCTTCTCGCAGTTCTACGCAAGGTTTGATCCTCCGCAGCAGGAGCCTTTCGAATAGCTTCGCTAGGTACGGCAGTAGCGTTATCGGCCGATAGCTGGATGGGCGCTTCCTATCTTTCCCAGCTTTCGGCAACACGATAATTTTCCCCCTCTTCCACTCCTGGGGGAAGTGTCCCGTTCTGATCACCGCGTTGTAAAGACGGGTGATCGCTACGACTCCTTTCCTGGGTAGTTGCCTTATGGCCATGGTTGTTATACCCTCATGACCGGGCGCTTTCCTCAGCGGCAGGTGTGCGGCTGCTCTTCTTGTTTCTGCTGGGGAGATAAAGTCCTCCCCGCGCAGTGCTGGTGCCGGCGTTATGAGGTATTCCTGTACGCGGCGCTCGACTGTTGCATAATGATCAGCGAGGGTGGGTTCGGCAATGTTAGCTTGGAATTGCCCCTCCAGGTGCTCGGCGAGCATCTCTGCCCGGTCCTTTGCTCCGTAGTGTCTGCGCCCCTCGCTGTCCACAAGTGGGCATACCGGAGTTGGTGTTGTGGTGAGCTGTCGGCGGAGGAGATGAAGTGAGGCCGGCTTTTCTGATGCCTCTTCCACCCTTCGGTCCCACTCATCCCCCCTGTGGGCTTTTATCTCCTCCGACAGCTCCTCCGTGAGCTGGTTGAGTTGCTTGTTGATTCTGGGACAACGAGTGCGAGCCCACAGTTTCCTCAGCGCCCGCTTCCTCCTGAGCTTGTTCGTTATCCCAACTGGGAGCTCTTCCCTACGGCGTGTCCTACCGATCTCCACCGTGGCCGCGCTATACGCATTTTGTATCGTAGTTGTTAGATACTGCGCGGCCTCCTCCACGTCGTTACTTGTGTAGATCGGCGCGCCGTAGTCCATGTTCTTTAGTGCCCTCTGGTAGGCCTCCCAGTTGGTTCTTCTGCTGGGACCTCTGGGCACTACGGAGTCTGCCGAGGTGTTCATGGTTACTAGTATGGGGAGGTGCTTGGTATCCACATCGTTCAGCACCTCCTCCTGAACCGGGCTCGGTATGCCTTTGCATATAACTATGTCTAGGACATCCGGACGGTAGTGCGATTGGACGGGGGTATGTGTCGGCTCATCTGGCCCTAACACCTCATATCCCCCGCTCTCCGCATCTTCGTACAGCTGCCTGCCTGGGGGGGTTATGATCTTCGACCCCCATGCGGGATGTTTGGCGTTCAAGTCTCCCGCAATAATGGCTGGGCAGCTCCCTCCTAGTACCGTACGGATGTCAGAGGGGCAAAAGGGGGTACCGGGGGGACGGTACACAGCGTATATACGCAACTCCCTCCCGGCCGTTCTCAAGCGAACTCCGATGGTCCGGGTCGTCTGGTACTCGTCCAGCTCAACCTCCTCGTGGATCAGATCCTCCTTACTAACACCGCGACGCCTCTGTACGCTATGTTTTCAGGAGAGATCTCATCGCGTCGATACACGAAGAAGTTGGGGATCTTGAATGGCTGCTCGGGCTTGAGCTTCGTCTCACCAAGCAGCACGACCTGGACATCGTGCTGCTGGATGAGTGTCCTTAGGCTGGCGGCTTGGTTCCTGACGCCGCCAGCATTCCAGTACATGGCCCGTAGTTCAGCCATTTCTGGCGAGTGTCAGTCGGGCCAACGCCGTTAATACGGCAGATAAGGGGTCAGCTCCCGTGGTCATCGCCGTTAGGACGTCTCCCAGGATCTTCATCACGACGGTGACCAGTTGCGCAAGTGCTGCCTCGATGGTCGTCGGCATGTGGGTAGGTTGTGGAGGGGAGGTCTCGGTCCTCCCCTTCGAGGGTTGTGCGCTCTTTGCGTTGCTATGCAGCTGCGCATGCTGAGGTACATTTTTCGGTGCTGTGGCCACTGTAATAGGCTCTTGTGGCATGGTGACAACGTAGGGGGGAATGGGGGTTGAGGTGCCTCTGGCCTCGGACTCAGCCGGCTCCTTCCTCCTCTTCTTCCTCTTCCCTCTTCTTTTTCTGGGGGGGGGGCAGCAGGCGCGCCCCTCTCCGTGGGGTCATTGGCAGGGGGTGCCAGTGTGGCCCCCGTCATGTGCCTCCTCTCTGGTTGAGGTGGTGGTGGTGCCGGTCGTACCACCTCAGGTGCCCTGTCCAGAACACGCTGATGTTGTTGCGGTTGTGGCACCTGGGACTTCGCCTTTGCTGCTCCCTGCCCCGGGCGTCTGGCCTCCTGGCTCCGCAGCGTCGGCTGTGCAGGTATGGGGGGCGGGATCTTCACCCCCCTTTTCCTTGCGATGCGCTGCATGACAGCGCACCTCCGGTCGTTGGCCGTGTGCGTCTTTGCACAGTTGGCGCACTTCGGCTGCCTCGGCTTGGGGCAGTCCGCTGCCGGGTGTTCCCCTCCACAGCGTACGCATTTGTATGGCCTATAGCAGTTGGCCGAGGAGTGTCCGAACCCCTGGCATCTGTGGCACTGTGCTGGGCCTTCCCTGCCCTGCCAGGCTTCAATAGTGACGCCTGGCATATAGAGGAGCTCATTAATGCTATAAAGCTTCTTGAGCTCCTCAGGGCTTATCCTATCCATTTTTACATGGAATAGGCATCCCGGCCTGCCTCTCCTTGGCGGGATGCCTCGGACATAGGTCACTGGGAAGCCCAGCGCCTTCAGGGCCTCCTCTATGTCTACTGGTTTAGTATCCGCTGGCAGCCCGCGTAGTCCCACTTTTGTGGGCAACTCTGCCACCGGCGCATAGCAGTACCATGCGAGGGTGGAGTCCACCTTGCTCCTCTCTACAAGGTACCGCTGGATGACGCGGTATTCTTTTTCGCCCTGGGGCCGGAATCGAACCCCTTTCCCAAAGGGCCGTGCGTTCGGTGCGTGACCGAGCAACGCATTCAATTTCTTGAAGTGCGTTGCCCAGTCGGGCATGCACTCGACCACGATGGGCGGGTACTTCGCGTCACCCTTCGCCGATGTGCCCTCTTGCGTGGGCGCCGGCGGGCTCCGCGGACGAACGCACCTGCAGCTCCATTGGTGTTGCAGTTGTACGTGGGCGTTTACCACCAGGTGAGCCGCTTGCACGTCTGTCCCCTTTCCCATAAAACAACATGGTTTGTATGGTGAGCCAAGAGCAATAAGAAACGTTTGAGCTCAGTCGTAACTGCGCTGGTTGTGCCAAGGTTGTACTGCGTAATTGGTCCAGGGACCGATAATTAATACGTAGTCTATTTACTCGTATTTGCGGCGGTTCCTTCATCGTTTTCGTTCCTTATGTCTTCAGCATTGACTGATTAGGGATTGACAGTTAGTAAAAGACATTTAAATTTATACACGATGCGACATCTGGCTAGATTTGACCAAGAATTATATAATAAGCGAGTAGAATCTGGCAGACACGAGACGCTGCCGAGCTAATTAGTACATGTCATTATGCATAAATTACAAATATTTTCGTTGTTTACATTCTATACCAAGTATTGTGTCTTCTATACGAGTACCTTACTCACGTATGTCGCTTTTGATCGGACGTATTATTTCAGTTTCCAGAGCCTTGCGTTATTTTACGACATAATGAAGAGAATTAAAAACTTCGACGACATCATCTGAAGTCATTGTATTACTATTACAAGTGGAATTTGCGACGCACATCTACGATTAAATGTAACCGATAAAAACTAGATTTTAAAAGCTTTATTCTATTCATTCGTAAAGTAGCTTAATAAACTGTGATATAGTTTCAAATAAATCTTTAAAAGTTACTGAAAGCAGAGATACAACTCCAACATTTTATTTTATTAGATTCGATGAAGTGAGCGTAAAATTCACATTGTGTACAAAGAGATGGGAAAATTTCTACTGCTCTATCTATTTACGTCGGAGGCATCTTGTGCTTTGATACAAAGTGATTTTCAGCGAGATTGTTCGGGGATTATATAGGAATTCTTTGAGAAAGAAAGTCTTTCCATGTTTGCGGAATATAATATTTTACATCTCGATGTATACATTAGTCTGATACACGTAAGCTTTTGTTTCTTAAAAAGTGTGTTATGTATACTATACGTATATTAACGTTATCAGGAAATATTTATTTGAATTATTCTAAGCAACATTTCTACTTCTTAATGCTTAATTATTCTTTCTTGTCATATTTAACCTATTTTTAGTTTACTTCAGGACATCTTCCAACAAGAGGGCCAGTAATAATCACCACACTGAGTTTTGTGAGTAGTTGGGCTAAACGCTCGCACTTTAGAATGGAGATAGACAAAACGCCATGTAGTTAGCAAAGTTAAAACTGAAGAAGATTAAATTTAACCTGCAATTAAACTATTTCTAAACAATCAGGGAGTACTTTAATCGCCTTGTTTGGCAGACGCCTAGCAACCAAAACTCTTCATCATAAAGGTGTGTGGTTATTTCGCCATTATTGGGTGGTCACAAGCATTTCCAGGTTTAATCTATGAAATTTTACGGATGTGTTGTAGGGTTGCTTTTCTTACGCTGATACTACCTACACATGGATTTAATTTTTACTTTTTCTATCCAAGTAAATTAATGTTTCACTATTGTTTCATAACTAGTCCAGGACGTCGATCAAGTACAGAAAATATAATTATAATTTAAACTTTAGATATTATTACCTTGTTCAAAGAGAAGAAGAGCACCCCTCTCCCTCCCTAAAATGAATTTCCGCAACGTGACGCCTAATTCTATTAATTATTTAAAAAATGGACGAGTCTGCTATAATTATCTCCCGTTAGAAGACCGCTAGCTAAACATTAATTAAAAATTAAAACAAACTGGTAATGAAAAGTAAATGAGATTTCTGTTAGTTGTCGCCTTTATTAGTGCAAGTAAAGTTTTAGAGCATTGCACGATGCCATACGCTCGGGAACGTATAGATTCAATGCAATCTGCACTACCTGTCTGCGAATTAATCCCCGCAGGCAGTTGGAATTCGATTCGTATAAAACAAAAGGAATGTTGAATTGTTTTCACTTCTACAGATTTTGAATATGGTGATTTATATTCTGTGAGTAGATGTGTTAAATGAATATTTTTGATAGATTATTTGACTTGATTTATTATTAATTTAATAAATGGCGGGGGACATGGGATAAATGCAAATCCACGCCTTGTAGATAAAACATGACGATTATATTATAATGCAATTAAATGTTAGCTTTATTTCATGATCCATATTGATGTAATATATATAATAACCTGACGATCATAGTTTACTATTAACATTATTTACAAGTCACGTATTAACATTGCCAGAGCCGTGATAGACTGGTCAGGGCGCTCATTTTAATTTTATTAGAGCGCGAGTGACCTGGGTTCGATCACGCCGGTACCACGAAATTTCTTAATAGCAATTTTAAGTGGTTTGTCTACCACGTGCCCGCCGATGAAGGAAAAACATCGTGAGGAAACCTGCATGTCTAGAAATAACAGAAAATATTATTTCGTGGGCATGAGAAACCCACTTACAGGTAGCTACTTTACTTTACGTATTCAAATTATTTATTAATGATAAGACCTTAGAAGTAAAACGCTACTGTGTTTTTTTTTCAGTTAAAAATACCTTTGCAACGGGAAACAGTACAAGTTCTTAAAAAATGGTTAAAGCTTTGATTAGATTTTTCACACAATTCAAACATGTTAGTACGCAGAAAAAAATCCTTTAAGCTTCAGCGTTGTTTCGGGATCAGTGTAGTACTTACACACGCTGATTGAAAACTGATCCGCTTTGCTATGTATAGGCTACAATTTATTAAAGTATGCAAACTATTTTGACAAAAAAACATTTATATTACTATTAATTTTCCAACGAATTAATGACAGCGCTACGCTCGGTGTTTCTCTCTGCGTTAGAATCTGTCACTCCGTCATCCCATGAGTATCATCTCACGGCTTACGGAATTACCATCTATCTATCAATTGGCCTTCTGCAATTATTTTATTCTAAAAATATCAGAATTATAGTAAGCACTTATTTTACAGAATTGCTACATGTATAGATAATTACTGTTGCGGAAAATAAAAGAATTTTATATTTAGGACAACAGATGGATTTATATTGTAAAATGGTAACCTGGTACGTGTAGGAACAAGGCTAAATCGTTCAATGAAATATCACAAAATAATTAATAATCTAATTAAACTCTATAATAGATAATAACAGTATGCAACTGAAATGTACCTAACGAAAACTACTTAAATATTAATAACAATATGTTGCACAAGTGAAGCTTAAGTTACATTTAATATGTCGTATGGTGAATAGAGGTCTATTCATTACGTATTCATTGAACGGCTCGAACAGCCCGAGCGTACACCGATTGGGTAGAGGTAGACGTTTACTAAATGCCAGCCGTAATGATATAATCCCATGTTAGCTAGAATGATTATGTAATTGTATGTGTGTTGTGTTGATTGTCTATATCGCGACCATAGCATCATCAGCCTGTAATTGGTACATCGCTGGACATAGGCAAAGGCCTAGATTGAGAAAGCTCTATGGTGGAGGATAATATGCTTTATTAAACTTCGTGTATTGGCAACACGGCAACATGCTTCGCACTTTAGTTGGGCGGTGTATGCACTTGCGCTGTCATAGTGCAGCGTCACATTAGGCGTCTTTGACTTTGGAATGATCAGTTGATTATTACCAGAAGTTAACAGCTGGCGCAAGGTATATTAGAGTTCGCGACACAAGCTCATTCATTCTAAGATTTTTGTATTTTAAAAATGGATGGAAGGATTCTGTATGCAAAAGAAACTATAACAGTGAGAATGTAACAATGATTGATGTTTTGCATAATTTTTGGC
Organism: Bhutanitis thaidina; assembly: GCA_029286595.1. Classification (NCBI taxonomy): domain Eukaryota; kingdom Metazoa; phylum Arthropoda; class Insecta; order Lepidoptera; family Papilionidae; genus Bhutanitis; species Bhutanitis thaidina. The sequence goes on from JAGSMS010000022.1 coordinate 4,994,371, forward strand.
ATTTTAAAGACAGTTTTGAAGAAGCTACCTTTTAATTTATGCCGAGGATATGTCACCCCGCCATAAATTAATAACAAAAACAATGTTGGCTAGCAGTAAACTTATTTATTTCACAAAAGCTTGTTATAAGTATTCAAGTTAAAAAAAAGGTAAGTATGGACGCTGCACAAAGGCCTCCTCTCCTCTATGTTAGATAGCGTTTCAACGCCGAGAAGGGTCCGCTATTCTGCTCCAGTGAGGACATCACATATCCACGAAAAATATTTTTTATTATTTTGATGCTTTGCTTCACATGTCAAATTCAGCACTTATATTGCAATTCACAATTTAATTTAATATTGTGAGCATCGGGAATCGAATCCAGGTCACTCGCATACTATGAAATTAAAGCGAGTAGCCTGACAATTAAGCTACCACGGTTCTTAAGAATTCGTGTGTTTATTGCATTTTTTAAATGCATCCAGTGGGTCTGGCGGACATACAGCTTCGTCGGAAGACAACGAATGAGACGCCAGTGGAGTTAGGTGGTAATAGTGCTATGCTATGCTAATTGTATAAAATATATAATAACAAAAAATATTGTACAACAAATATTATCACGTACGATCTTTGCTGTAGATAAAACATTTCAATTTTGTGTTATTGTGATGGTATTACGGAAGGTTTGTAGTGAATAGGGTAGTAAAGTAGAGGTAACTGTTTCATCGCTATATCCATCCAATGATCGTAGGAGCCATTAAATTACTGAGTGTGATTTCATGGTGAATGGAAACGTTAGTCAAACATTTATCACCCTTTCGTTTTAATGGAATATATTGATATTTCTAAAGTCGTCGTGACTGGTATTATTAAGATAAAATTTTCAAAAGTAAGTCGCGGTTAATTGGTTTCAGAATGTAATGTGTGACTCATTAAAACAAATACCTAAAAATAATAAGTTCTTTGACTATCCCAGTAGTCTTTACAACCAACTTTTCATCAGAGCTTATTTCGGACAACGTGACAGGTGGTGAGCCTGTCGACGTTTTAGTGTCCAAGCCAACGATGCAAGTCCTATATACGCTTCGAAAAACGTACCCTTTACATCGAGCATGGTAACAGATTCGTGACCTTTCTATAACTAATTGTTTTTAATCTCTGCTTATTTCTTGACGTGGCGCAATTACAGAAATTCTTTTGTATTTACTATTCGTTTAATGATACGGTTATTAAATAGTTATTAAAAAGGATGTCTACGATCATTGGAAACCTAAATCTTAGTTTTTAATTACCTTTATTACTACCTCGTTGATGTACTTAATTGGTCTTTAACTATCGTTGCGGGATTGCGGTGTTAGAAAATCTGCCTCTCTATTTGGTCTCGTGGCTATCGTTAAAGGAAATAGCAAATAGGTTACAGATAGTAGGAAATTTCCAGAACATCTCATGGCGACTGACAGAAGGCAATAGAAAACAGACCGATGTCGGGCAGAGTAGCGTCAAAGGTGCTACCTGGTATGCAAAACCGGTCGCAAAACCGCTTGCCAAGCGTGCCAATTGAGAAATCGAGCTCTATGTCCAGCTGTGGACTATTTACAGGCTGTTAAAGGAGATGAAGGTATATTGAATATTTAATAAAGAAGGATAAGTTTATTATCTAAAACTTGTATGTTTACTAAAAACATGTTACGTAGAGTTTAACATTTAGGACGTAGACGTAAGAATCTGCCTCTCTCTTTTTCACGTATGTGTGTCGTAAGAGAATAGTCTTGAAAATCTAATGGGGGCTTCATATCTTGAGGAGCAAAGTCGGCAACAACATTCTCTACCCGTCACGTTTCATCTCTCGGAGAGGCGAAAAGTGGCTGAGCCTGAATACAAGGGTCGGGCAGCCGTGAGAGCTAATTTTTTTAGTTAGATAGTCTCGTTGTGCTCTTTTCACATCTCTAAAACGGAATAAAAATTTTGGGTTTGATCTTTTATTTTTTTTTGTATGTATGTTATTTGCATTTTTTTTGAATGTATTTTACTTTTGTATGTTTTTTTATTGAGTAGGCTATACCTACCTCGAGGGAGGTCCCATTTATATTTGAGGAAAATATTCCACTCCTAAGGGAGTGGACAATAGGGTGGAGTGGGGACAATACGGGTTGAAGTTGACGTCAGTTGTTTCTCTAAAACTTTGTTTTAACTCATTTGCTAGTTCAATGTTTCAATAAACATTCAAACAGCCTTACGCTAAAATATAGAAAAGCTTTTAGTTGAAATGTTCCCACTAGATTTATAGAAAAAACAAACGAAAGCTGTGTGCTTTGATTTACGTGAAATTTCGACATACACCGTAATCCGTGATCCGTGATACGATTTAGATATAAAATATCGGTACGCAATTGAACTAACAGTTCTACGTCGGTGTTTTTCGAACGAGGGTTCATTGATCGAGTTGAGAGCTTCCAAGCTTTAGTAGCTACGAAGCAATGACTATAAAACTTATAAAAGCCTTTGGCATACTTTATAAAATGCCTTGTGTTTATGAAACACATTTCTGTCGGTATCAATGTTGCCTTTTCTTTGCAATTCAATATATTCTGCCATGGCAATACGATTCTATTTTTTTCTACTTTATCCAACAAGGTTGTTATTGGATAAATTGTCAAAATGACAATCTTTTCATTACTGTTCGACTGAGTGAGTTCTATGATATCTTAATAATTCATGGTTAAAAATGTTTTATCATCATCTTCACAACGTATTACAAGCCTACCAAAGCTCAATCCTGAGCCACCCCGCAGTAATGTTATGATCGACTACCTTTTGGGCATCATCCCATGTCCACTTTCCGTTGTATCCGCGAAGGACATCACGCGGTGGGGCGGAAATTATTGAATTTATTATAATTTTTTTTTATTCCACAAGCGACTATTGCGGAATACGAAAGATAGTTCAGGCCCTCGGTAGAGGTGGGTTCATATATATTGATATTAACCTCTTTTATTACGAAAAACCAGCAGGAATGTGTCGTACTTACCTGCGCATTTCCCCTGTCACTCGGAAAGCGAAAGGCGGTCCAGCTCCAACAGCTGCGAGGCGGTAGTCTGCGGTTTCCCGACAAATTTCACATGTGGGCGCAGTCTCCAGCAGTTCGTAGGCTCTCTAGTACATGCTTACATTTCACACGCGTGAGATTCAAAAAGAGCATTGATTGCATCCAGTGGAAGAGGTAAGATGTCCGCCGCGCAGTGAAGTTAGAGCAGAACAACTCGCGTATGCGTGTTTTTGCGGTGTGTGGCCGGGAGGTGGCACCTGACGCTCCTCCGCCAAGACAAGCGCAGTTAAGTTACAGACAATTCGTCTCGCTGTGACAATTGAACTTTGACATAATATACAGCCACTCAGGCGTGTCCACCACGTTAGTTAGAATAATAATTGTATGTTTATATTTATGAGACTTCTTTTAATTATATTTATGAGACTTCTTTATTGACCTATACTTTCGTATTTGGATATAAATAATTATTTGATTATTTAAAATAATGATTATATTTTGTTCACAGTATTGTCCGGCTGTTTGCCCAGAATAAAGAAGATAAGAAGCGCGTGGAGAAGGCACTCAGCGAGTCCGGGTTGCCCACGGGAAAGAATGACACCATCAGCCAGTCTAAATTCCACTTTGAAGATTTTTTCGCGTTCTATAAAAGCCTTACGCAGCGAACCGAAGTGCAGAAGATCTTTAACAGTCTGTAAGTGAACATTACTTTGGCTGTCTATGTCGTACACAAACGCTCTGATAAGGCTTAAAATCCTTATGTTCAAGCCATAAATGTATTCATTGTGTTGACTACGACACATAATGTCATATGGAAGACATCTGTTCCTGGGTGTACCACATATATCACAGTGCTAAGTCACTTAACAAAAAGCGCAGATTTACTTTTTTTGATTTATTTACTGTTTGGTCGTCTTGTACCGCACTTGCCATTAAAGAACCTCACTTCAGCAGCCTCATTAAAACTATGTCGGTAGACCGGTAGGTCCACAATAGAACAAGCGAACGTACTTGTTCTAATTGTGTATGCCATTTTCGAATCAGTAATGATGAAAAACTAAAGCTCGTTGAGTGATTGTGTTTCCTCATACAGCTAGCAGTGAAACACATTTTGATTCCATAGATCATTAGGCATTAAGTTGATTTATGTGATATACACTTAATTTGTTAATAACTTGATCAGGGAAAGTGAATTACAAACCACTTCTCTCCCCTCTTGATCATTAATAATTCTTTTTTATTAAGAAAGCTAACATTGTTGTTGTTGTTTCTGAGGCGTTGAAATAATTTAATTTTAATGCTTTTACGGTCATTATAAATAGCAATGTTAACGTTACTCCAACACAATGATTTTTATTATTAAAAACATTGAAAGCTACATTTCCCTTCTCTAAATATATTTCTTACACTGTTTATTTTCCTTTCGTATTCAGAATTCAGTTGTTCGTCTGCTGTGTGATGTGTGACACATGAAACCGAAATAATACTGTCGAAATATGATATTTATGGGTTTCTTTCATTTACGACGGATGGTATTTCGCATCGGATGTTGTTCCGGCGAAAGCGCGTGACGTCAGCGGCCAAAGTTCGCTTTTTTATTTTAGATATTTTGCAAATTTTATCATGGAATAAAAGTTTGATGCACAGTACTGTAACTTATAGTAGTTGAGAAATTGTACTTTTTAATTTTCGTTTTATTTACTAACTATCGCAAGAGATTACACACGCGTTTCAATAAATGCTACCTCTATTTTGTCTTAACAGCTTAACTTACCTATTATATTATCATTGTCTAAATTTTACCACTTGAATTCGTACTTACATATAAACTTGAATATAGTTTATCCGTTCAATACCTGCTTTCTCCAAGGACAACCCTAATTTTAAAAATGTCCTATTTTCTTAAAATTTATTGGTTATTTTATCCATATTCTTTTTTAAATTTTGGATTATCCTTTGACACAACAAAAATACGTATTATACGTTGTGAACACAATGTCCCAAAAAATTTAAAGTCTACAATGAAACACGGTAACATCGAATGTTCAATAAAGGGAGAATGACAAAGGCTTTTAATTTTACGATTTTTTTTAAATATTTCTTTGTAAGCGTTGCGAGATCAAATTTTTTGTTTGTCCCGCGTTTAGTCATTTTAATTAAAGAGAAAATTCTCTTCAATAACATTTTAGCGTTGAATGTTATTATGTTGTTATTTTGATTTCATAATTTTCGTCATTTCAGCATGTCACAAGTCCACTGCTGCACATAGGCATTCATCAAAGATTGCCACAAAACACCGTCTTGAGCCAACTGCATCCATTGACTTACGTCCAAGGTCGTCAATTTTCGAGTCTGTCTTCAAGTCTGTTAGCTATTCCATTCGTAATGACTTTCGAAAAGAGGTTTTCGTAGAGGCGGCTCAGATGCAATATTGGTCTATAATTCTACAGAAATGGGAATAGACATATATCCCATTTCTTGAAGAACAGGACGCTCCACGCTTACGCTGTAACTCTGCCATGAATGAGGGAAAATAACAGCTTCTGAAGGACTATAAGTATTGGTTTTCGACCAGCTCAGTTGTGATTCCGTTCTCCACCGGCGCCTAGCCGTTTTTAAGCTGTTTAAAAGTTATACTAATCTCGCACATTCATCGTAATAGTGTCAGATAAGCTTGGTTCTTGAGTCATTGCTCACACTAGTGTATAGTTTCAACGACGATGTGTCTATCTATAAAATCTCTCGATCTTACTCAAAATCTTAGCCCCTGCAAAAATAACTGTGTCGTCTTCGGTCTTCAACTTAGTCAGTTGACTCTTTCGGATGGACAGATCTCTGGTGCCTTTATTCTAGAACATTAGAGCCTTTATTCCGTTCTATTACATTTTAAATACAAGCTGTTTTGAATTTTGGTATGTCTCGCCTCTTAGATTTGGAGATCTGTTTATTCAGTTGCCGATATGCTGAAGCATCAGTTGAAGACTGCAGCATCATCTCTCGCCTAACTTCCATGACTTTTAGAGTGTGATTGCGGTTTTTCGGCCGTTTTTGTGATATAATACAGAAGATCCTGCTGCTCATCGCCAGATATTTTATTTCCCTCTGACGACTTATTCGTCACCGATGGAACGAGACGGGTTGGCAGATGCTGTTGTACCGCCACCACTAAGTATTAAGTACAGACGTTAGCGTTTTTTTTTCATTAGTGTCCATCTACGACACCCATGGTCAGATAAGGATGGCGTTATTCATTACTTCCGACAGCCACACGGAAACCAACTGCCATTTCGTTTTCATTTAGGTTATTATAAATTTTAAGAGACTCAAGGGCAAGAAGTAGGGTCCGTGGTGATGAAAAGCATTGTGAGAAAACTTGCATTTCTGTGAAATAAAAAAAAATCAAGAACATATTTAAGTTTGTCATATATTGGGGAAGTGTGATGGGCTAATTTCGGCGCCAAATTTGAAGTTTTGCAAAATTTTAGAAAATTTTATTCCTTACCACATGTTTAAGAGAAGTCTGCGACAAATTAATTTCCATAAACAAGAGCTAAAAGTAAATAAAAATTGATATATTTATATTTTATAACGATTATATTCTCTCTTTTATTATATTATGTTAGTTGCCAATTTCTATTATTATTCGTTATGTTTACATTATTCCGCGGCGGTTCTGCGGCTCACCGTATTACGGCTGCGCGTCTGTCCGCCAGGTCGCTAATTGAATTCCAGTCCATGCAAATATTTACACACCACAGATTATTGGTTTTAGCGTCTTGGACGTATCTTTTTCTTGGAATGTCTTCGGATCTTTATTGCTATATATTTTATATTTCCGACCATTACACGAATCGGCGTAATTGAATCGGAGGCTCGGATTGCCAGTGACGTTTGGCTGAAGTGCTATGGGTAGGGCCGCCTCTGCCCGCCTGACGTTGAGGATTTACAGAAGTGACATTCCTTTGTCTAGCAACTATTTTTCCGATTCAAATAACTGATGAAGGTGAACGTTTGGATTTTGCTAATTTTGAAACCATAACGATCTTTTTTACTTATCTTTAAATTATACCAAATGTGTCACTAATATAAGACATCAATATAATATGAAGATCTATCTCTAACACTGTAGAAAATACTGTAAACAGCAAAACGTTCTCTATTCGAAGCGAAATCACCTTTAATCGTGGAGAATCCGGAAATTCCCAACGTTCTATATGTTTCCTCTCCACAAATATCGTATACCTAAATCACAATTTACGAACTTCATCCGTTCAGCACCGACAACAAGCCGCACTTGTCGGCCAACCAGTTGGTCGATTTCCTGAACGACGTGCAACGGGACCCTCGACTCAACGAGATACTACATCCGTATGCGGATATCCAGCGCGCGAAGGACCTCATTAAAACCTACGAGTACAATAAGTACCATCAGCAGAGATCGCAGCTGACCTTCGATGGATTTCTCAGGTGGGTAGAAAGTAAGCCGTCAGTGTATAGCTGTACTTATGATATACCTAACATTACAGCTTTGGCTTTTTGGTTAGCGTACCTGACGGCTGAGACCAGGTTTCGAATCCCAGTAGAACCCAGTATTTTGCATAATTAAAATATCGTATTTTTAGGTCTGATTGTGTTGTGTTGCGTCCCGTGTCTCTGATACTGGGTTATATCGGGTACGGGAAGGTGAAGACAGATTGATTGCCTCTGTATGCGTCTATTCATGTGCCACTATAATATATCCTGTGCAGTTGACAAATACTGATAGCATTCGGAAGTTGTCGTCATGTTTAAAACCTCCAACCTTTTTTTGTACAATTAATGTGAGGTATCGACCGTTACTAATATTAGTATATAATACTTTAATTAGTATTATATAATACTTCAATACATCAAGCTTAATTCGAGAGAGACTTTGAAATGATTTAAGATGTAATATTTAATGCTGATCTAGATTATTAATATGTTGCCGACGCATATAAGTAAATATGGCGTACGTCAAGTATACATTTATGTGACTTAGTTCCAAATATTATATTCCTTACCCCTATTGATAAAAGATTAAATGTGTAATTTTATAATGGAACCAGATAAATATTCCAAATTTAAATTGAATAATGGTTGTGCGGTCTATGCGCCCGAAATAAATAGAAATACAATGACTTTCTGTATAAACTGCACCGTGGCGCTAAAAATAAAAAAAAAAAACACTATTTATTTTAGTCTTGAAAATGTTCATTTATAAGAGCCATTTTATTTAGAATTACTTGTTAGTTTTTCTACCACACTCATTAAAGTAATAGCGTTGGACTCGGTGTTTGCGAGTGGTACTCAATTAATTTCAGAGTGGTTTAACACTGGCCGGTTTGATTGCAATTTATGCTTGTATTTAATCATCGGATAGTAATGGAAACCGAAATTGTATCGATTCGATTGCAATTTGACTTAAATAGTCTGCAGTTTCCATCTCACGGGTTTTATATTGAGGCGTTACTAGAACAAATATTTATGTTATGTTTAAAAATAGAATTCATTTTTGTGTCATTAATTCATTTTCTTTGCTTGGAGAACGGTTTGTTATTTAAAACAGTCTGAAGGTCGCACTCCTAATAGAAAAAGAATGAAAGTAAAACTATTTTTAAAATATTGCAAATGTTTTAGTTAATTTTTATATAATACATATAACTAGCGAACCGCGCCGGCTTCGCACGACTAGATCAGTAATATATAAACTAAATGTGAATGTGTTTACATATAAACCTTCCTCATAAAATGTTCTAAATGATGATGAAATCCACATATAAGTTTAGAAGTTATAAGCAAATAATACAGATAAACGCAAACTACGTCTCTGTTTGATACTATTTAAAGATATTCTTGTTTATGTTATGGTTGAAGAATATAAATATTCGAAAACCACGCAATGACAAATCATGACTAACGTTTTTTTTTCTTTTCGTTATTACAATGTCATTTTAGGAAACCAGAAAACCCAATACATGCATGTGAGAATAGTTTTACTTCTGCACCAACAGGTTCTTGATGTCCGACGACAATCCGATTGTGGCGCCTACCAAGCTGGACCTGTGCGACGACATGGAGCAGCCGCTCGCTCACTACTTCATCAACAGCTCGCACAACACATACCTCACCGGCCACCAGATCACCGGCAAGTCGAGCGTCGAGATATATAGGCAGAGCCTGCTCGCGGGATGCAGGTGAGTCTAATCAAACCGTGATATTTAATTCGCTTAGACTTTACAGAGCACTTGTAAACGTCAATTTTTTCCAAATTTAACATGAAATAGAACAAATTAGTTAAATGCGAATGCGATCGCCCGGTGGCGTAGTAATTATTGCGGAATTAAAAAAGATAGCTCAGGCCCCCGGTAGAGGCTGGTCAGTTTAGTTTTGAATGACCCGCGGAGTTGCATGCCAAACTCGCTTAATTATTGCGTATTCCGAATATGTTGGCCAAATGGATGTGAGGCAGCGGGACGTTGCATGTAAAATGCCACCTGCATAACTCGTAGAACAAGGATCGGTTTGCCCAATAATTGCGTAGCGGTCTTCTACGATCCCCGGTGGTATCACCAAGGGGGTTGCAGATACGCATGCGGGCATATTGTCTGATACTTGGGTCACTTCTACATTTACACACACGCGTGGTATGAACAAGACAATGCAACCAGCAGAAGAAGGTCCGTCGCACGTCGACGATAGCGTTGCATAACCTGCTGGGCGGGGGGTGGCGCTTGCCCTCCTATGTCAGGCAAAGCGCAGATAACAAGTACAAACAACTCCCGCACGTGTCGAATCATTCGACACGATACAGACAGCCATTTTGACGTGTCCAGTATTTATATAATACTATAAATACAAGTCCGGTAGACATAACAGTAATACATAATCTAAAAATAAGTAGTAGGTATATTACTTGACTTTAAGTCCAAGCATCTTTGTCATGATCACGAGAACGTGAAGTCAGATTGTCAATTGCAGCCTTGGCACTTTCTCCAGTATTCTACAAACTGCTACTATGAGCTTTCTTAGTAAGCGCGAACTCTCAGAGACCTTATATAAACCAATTTATAATAATACTCAAATGACAAAAAGACTATGGATTACATTGAACTATATATAAGCAAATTTTTTTATGAAATAAACGAATTTCGGTGTCTTAATTTCCTTGGTGCTTTTTTATTTAGTCAAGTATTGTTTTTGAATACGTCCGTTTGACTCTACTGTCCACTTGAATTTATTTGAAAATAAAGTAGTACGATGAGTTACTAATAAAATGTCATCTCCATATTCTTCGTCACAATATTTTAGTCCACTGCTGAAGAAAGGCTTCTCCAAAAAAGCGCCAGCAAAAGCCGGTATACATTTCTTGGAAGATTTGTCCACCACGCTGGGCATGTGAGTTTGGTTTGCGAAATGCCGGTACCCTCGCACCAGTGATGCTGTTCACTAATCTGGGATTTGAATCCGACAAATCTGGATGGATTGCTCTATTGATCGCCATCATTCGGTTGCCAGAGCCTCCTTTGTTTGCCAGCAGTTTGCAGGGTCCACATGTAGGTGGAGAAAGACCCGAATACTTTTGAAGAAAGAAATCATATATTCCCCCGAAAGGGATGATAGATAAAGTGTACATAATTTATAATTTTGTCACGATAACGACATTACAAAGGACAGGAAAGGCTTAATTTAGAAGATAGAAACACGTATGGCATTTCTGTTTCTTAATCCTTTTGCGCACATTCTGAACCTACATCTAATGTTCAGATTCCACTTAAATTACTATTGAGTGAGCAGCAACGGGTTTAAATATACTTTGTTTCAATGAAAGGCACAGTCTTCGTCATGCACAGTGAAGATTTGGAGCGATATAGTTATGCAACAACTGCGTGCTCGCAAAATGAAAAATACATAGTTATTGCATAATAATTCATCCTAGTCGTTTATTGTTCTTCATTCATGATTCTAATTAATAGAGAAATTCACCAATTTTCGCATAAGTCTCCATTTAAGAAATCGTTTACAAACAACACATTTTGTCGCTATAATGCGAGCAAAACGTTTTATTATACCACTTGAATTCGTTAGCTAAAACTTGGCAAAGCTTTATCTCTGTAATTCTCAATTTACGTATTTTATCATAACGTAACGTCTCCTTTGTGTTCCCGTATATATTTTTTATAAATGTATTTAATTTACAAAATTTCTTTATTGTCCATTGTAGGATTTATACTTTGCAGTAAGTGCTGTCACAGACACAAAAGCACATGCAAAAAGCAGCCAGACCCGAGATAATTATCTTGAGTTAAACGATAAAATGTTTTGTTCCTTGTTAAAATTTAACCTGCAATCCGTAGATAGTTTTTTTTTATTTATTAACATGGACCCCAAACAAGTTTAAAATACAATTTACAATATTTATTAAACACAGAAAACCAATATTGTGAACCAAACAGTGATGGCTACAGTTTAAACAAATATATTAGCGTTTATTAGAACTCTAACGGCTGCCTCAGTGATTAAAGTAACCTGAAATAGATCTACAAGTAAATATTGGTGTATAAGTGATTGATTTGTGTCTGTATTATGATTGTTCCGTGCGTCTGCGTCTTTCCCTTCCTGCGATGATGTAGAACAGGAATAAAAATAGACATGAGAAGGTGAAGATTTGTTGTCGCGAATGACGTGTAGCTACAATTGCCTTAATAGTTTCTATTCTTCTTCTTCTTTGACTGCCTTTACATAGTCCAACGCTAGGCGCAGGCCTGTCCCGAAGAGAATATTTTTCGTTACCGTGTAATAGACGGGATGATACCTCGAACCTAAGACGCTGCTGCCCTAAACATGTTAATACTTACCGCTCTATCCTGCGCGTTAGTAATTTCTGGTTTGAAGTTTGTCGATATTGGTCAAGAATAATTTTATTATGCGTACCTTATTTTATTATTTCCACAATCCGTACTTAATTTATTCACAATGTCAAATACTTACTTGAACTGGGTAACTTATGATTTAATACTACTTGAAGTAAAATAAAAACTTACCTAGCCATCCTTTTCATGACGTATTGTATTAGACAAAGTTAAAAAAAAAATATTATAACTTTTCTTGTTTCAAAAACGCTCCTTTGCATAAAATAAACCTGGTTTCCCTTTTAATGCAGAGATATTCTTATTGGCTAAGCATTAAAATGTAGTATCACCGTGCCAATATTTCGTAAAAAGTATAAGCTAACCGCATGTTACGGTCCACCGCTAAACTTTTTCAGTGCAGAGATAGTTCTTATGAGATCATTTTCCACCATCCTCCACGGTTGGGTGAATCGGCACCAGTAATCTATAGTGGGAATTTCTCACATAGAATAAAATCGAAAGCGTCTCCGGCTGTTTGTAAAAAAAAAGATTTATTATGTACTAATAAAGTCCCCCACTTCCCTCTAATATGTCAGTGGGTCAGGTGATGGCTGGCATACTTTAGAATAGGTGCCGCCTGCGGAGACTTTTTCCATGGATCTGGCTTGGGTTCCCTATCACACTATTATTTTGTTTCGCAATTTGTAGTTCCTTTTAAAACTTGATCAATACATAACTGTCAAAACGAGGATACCTTCGAAGTTTTTTAGTCTCTTTCTTTCTCTGTCAGAGGAATCTCATTACGAAACGGCAGTAGATAGTATAGTAGCGATAGAGAAAAGACGCAAAAATTATATTTTGACAAAGGAAATAAATATACGACTAAAAGAAAATACAATCATATTTCATGTAAACCTATATAAGTGTAAAGAGGAATGCACCATTACTTTCTCCAAATGCCAACCTCACCTGCACATGGTCCACCTTTCTAGCGAAGAAACGTGGCTCCGGGGACATCCATCCGAATCTTCTGAACCCAGATCCCACAGCCTGGTAATACGGAGCATCACTACTAGTGCATAGGTGCTGGCACTGTGTTCACCAACCCTCTTGTCGAGCGTGGTGAGTATGGGAAAGGCGAGGCCTTTGTTCCAAAGTGGACCTAATAGTCTATATAATATCTTAGACATTTATTATCGTTAAATCTAGCTGCATCTAAGACGCGTAGTGTATGGTACTGCGTTCGCCAATTCGCTCACCATGCGTAACGATTACGGAAATTCTCCCATTGGGTCAGGGTTTGTGCTTAAGAAGTTGTTAAAGATTCGATGATGTTGCCTAACTAAAGATTGTCCACAGATGCGTAGAATTGGACTTCTGGAACGGCCGGACTGAAGAGCCGGTAATAGTGCACGGCTACACGTTCGTACCAGAAATAAGTGCACGCGAAGTGCTGGAAGCGATCGCTGAGAGCGCGTTCAAGACATCCGACTTTCCAGTCATCCTGAGCTTCGAGAACCATTGCAATCCCCGTCAGCAAGCCAAGATCGCCAACTACTGCCGAGATATCTTCGGCGATATGTTGCTCGATCGGCCTCTCGACTCGCATCAGCTTGAGCCTGGTTAGTTAAATTACGATATTAATAATCAAAAATATTTGTTCAACAGGTTATGTTTGCTTGAACACTACACCAATCTCAACCGTCGATTATGTTTAATGTACCCTTAATGCTGTCATTGTTTTACTCAAAACCTTATAATTTTTGTTATTTATGTGGGTTTCGTTACATATGACATTAAAAGAGGCAACGATTTTTAGAGAAGAAACACGTTTTTATTATTGAGATCCTACTCAATACTGCTCTTCACTGAAAGTCACGGAAGTGACGTTACTCAGTTTATTTCTACGATAAATAATTAGACATCCCAATTTCTATGTATTGGCCAATTAATTGTATTTAATGGTGTTTAGAATTGTGTGTGTTTGACTTAGCTCAGTCGTCTTAATGGCATCAACGGAAGCAACGCCTGTCACGCCGTGACTAGTTAAATAAAAAGTTAAAAAATTAAATATTTTAATTGAGAACCGTATAAAGACCGGTAAAAGTAAATTGGTGTTGTGGTTTATTTATGTGCTCACTGGGAGCCCAATCGAGTATTTCTATTATCTTATATTATAAGTATGCTTCATATTTGCGGATTGTATCAGGTTTAGGTTTTCATATTACTATTGCATTGTCATCGGATTTACATAGTGTACTAAATTTGAACTTGCTTAGACCATTAGAAGTAAAATAAAAATCCATTGTATCTCTGGCTGACTACCATGGTCAGATACACCAACTAGGAAGAGAACTAATGACTAACTAATATTTAATCCGCTGAACAGATTTTCAACAAACATAGCTAAGAACCATCCCGATGTACCTGCATTTGTTTGACGTCTCGGTGGCGTAGTGGCCAAGCGTTTAGCTGCGGAGCTGTGGGTCGCGGGTTCGATTCCCGCACGGGACTAGTATTTGTATGCACTACAAATAATTTTTCCGGGTCTGGGTGTATGCCCGTGTGTAATTTATGTATGTAAACTACCTCCGCAACACAGGAGAAATTCCTACAGTGGAAGGTTAATGTTTTATTTAAAAAAAAAAGATAAATAAAAAAAAACAATAAATTTTCAAGTACGTTGCCAAAATTTAGTAAATACGGTTCGTAAAATTTTGTTCATTTAATGTACAAAAAAAGTACAGTAAATTATAAAAAATATAACTTAATTTGTTACAAAAGTGACCTCGGTCCAATAGTAGAACTCATGAGTTTATTGTATTGGTTAAAAATGTTCAGTGTTTACTATCATATATTTTTATGCTATATTATATTTTTTCCATCAGTATATTAGTATTTCCGGCCAAGATAATAAAAGTAGCGTTGGCTACCATAGCATGGTAGGTAACATTGTTGGTAAGCTATATATATGTAATTCGAATCTTACAACGGATGCTTATATCTCTTGAATGTTTGTCGTTTTGTAAATAAATCGCTTTGCCGATCTCCAACGAACTACTTTGCCAATAGCAGTATCTTCCATTACCACTATACAACGACACGATCCGAGCTGAGCAAACACGTGATTTGAATTCTTGTTGTTCTGAATGCGAAATTTACATTCGCATTTTAAAATTTTCAAAAGAAAGCTTATTTGTCTGATAATACAGGTAGCGTATAATGAATAACAACAAGCAGAGATTATACCCTGGATACGCAATACTACAATGTTACTTAATTAAAAAGCAGCGTTCTTGAGGTAAGCGATTATCCTTTTGAATGGCGAGGCGGGCGTAAGAATCCCGTGATAATCAGAACGTCAT
Source organism: Bhutanitis thaidina (assembly GCA_029286595.1). Lineage (NCBI taxonomy): Eukaryota > Metazoa > Arthropoda > Insecta > Lepidoptera > Papilionidae > Bhutanitis > Bhutanitis thaidina. The sequence continues at coordinate 5,009,631 of JAGSMS010000022.1, forward strand.
CGTTGTATTATACAAAGTCAAAAGTTACATAACAGTCCATTTTGTTAACATTCAGAGTAATTGAGAAAACTTGTTTATTTCTGAAAACAGTAAATGGAAATGACTGCCTGCGGTGATAAGTTTGTACAGCGAAAAGTTGAAGACCAAGAATCTTATTGAAGAGCGATAACTCCACTTTTACTCCTTTTTTTCTGGGGAAATCCTTCATGTGTGGGGGTAGTAACGAAATGGTGATTTTTCTCATCATGGTGTTAATCGTCGCTATATGTCGGGACTACAGAAATGCCGCCGCACGGTATCACAGACTTCACTCAAGTCGAATATAAAAAAATAAACCTGAATATACTTAACGGATTGCAGTTGTGTCAACGTATATAGCTCCATGCCTTAACTTCAGCAATCTTTACGACATTCGACTTTTTTTTATATGTACTCATATAATATTTGTATGTTTTGAGAAGCGGAAATTACTCAAAGGCTTTCCGTCGTAATCCTTAGAGATGACAACGCACCTTTGTGTAGACCTTTGGTCGAGATTCGACCTGGCCCTAGCCTCCTTCGGTGCCAGTAATCACTACCGCCAGATAGACAAGCTACATAGTAGTTTGTCGCCACCATTGAAATTAAATAATCCAATATTTGAAAATAAGGCCCAAATTAAAATGCTTGGTATGGTGACGGCGTAGGAATATCTGCCATCCTCTTCCTTCTCCTGAGTGTCGTTAGAGCCAACTAAGGGTAAAGCGTTTAAAGTCTCATGGTGTCCTACACATGGCTGATTACGCATCTCAAAAATGCCCGTGGACTACAGTAGACTGTAAAAAGGTGGATGGAGAAGAAGAATAAAAAGTAAATAATAAGTCAGAATTTTTATGAAGTGATGTCAGGATAAAAGTGGTATACTAAATCTCCTGTAATTAATATAACATAGAAATATACTGGGACCTTTTCACAAGGATATACGCGTGGCAAGATCGAACGCCCCGCGTGTTGTTTACTTTGGCGTAGATACGCATGTCTGACATATTATGATGGACATATACACAGGACAGTTTGTTTTTAATAGTCGCAGACCGACGTCCGTTTGTTTGTTGCTTCAACAGGGCGTCGATTTTATCGCTCTCCGTTAGATTGTTAAACTCCGCCGGGATGCCGGTATCGCATTTTTCCCCGCGGTTTTATCGACATTCTTACTGCCACATAAACCGCATGATGTATTCTCGAATTGGCGGTGATTCATTTTTATACGAACGTGAATAATTAACACGTTTCTTTTATTGGATTGGGGTGAAAATCGAGCTAACAGTCCACCTGATGGCAAGTGGCTACTGCAATCTATAGACACATGAAAACAACATCAATCGAAGAAGGGTTATATCTTCGTTATCACCCCCGAGGACTAAGACGGAATGCCTCGCAGCGTGTTAATATACTGCCGTAGAAATATACCTTTCAAACCAGAACACAACAACAGGAACTGCTGTTTGGAGGCAGAAACGGGCAAGAGTGTGGTACCCAATTGACTCCGAGGCAGAGGAGGAGTCTACTACCTCTTGAAACGTGTGCTTTGAATTGGCAATATAATACCAGCTTTTTTTTAAAAATGCCAACGTCACCGGCATGATTGACACCATCAGGAGGTTGACAATCATGCGAAGATTCCGAATACTCATCTCATAGACTAGTGATGGGGAGTAACATCCGTAATTCGAGGGTATAACGAGACGCCGTCTTGAGTTTCGCTTGTGACAAAGCTTCTGTAGAATGTGCTTGCTAATTTTTTTTTTCCATAATCTGCACATTAACTTAGCCAAATAATTGCTTTTGGCCCAAACGCCAGAAATAGTGTATAATGCTTCGCTTTCATGTGTTAGAAACCGTCTTTAATGATTTTAAAAATGTTATGATTTTTTTACAAAGTAGCAGACAAATATTTTTTTTGCCCATTTAAAATTATTTACGTATTTTATTATAACTATTATGTAAAAAATATTTAGGATAATACTATAAAAAATCGTGATTGATAAAGTATGTGAAGCATTTCAATTTCGAACATTTCCGCTTCTGGACAATATTCGACCTAAAATCAGTTTTATGTTTGATATCCGGGAATATCCTGCACGCGGGTTCGGAGAATCTGAACGGATATTGCTTGCGAAATTATTATTCATTGAATATATTACAATAATGTTACTACTTCGGTGGAAATATAATATTATCAGAAGGCAAACATATTTTCAATCCAATTTTTTTATATTATAATACTGTAACAAATCTTCCAGTGACTTGACGGTAGACGGATTAGCTATGACATCGGGACGTCAATCACCTCAATGCCCCCTCGGCCACGGGTGCTGTGAACTGCTATAATCGGATAGTTAAAAATACTTATACATTTGAAATGTGTAGTTTTCATTTAAACAGAAGAAGTCATTATCAAAATACATATACTGAAAACTCAGTTTTTCTCAAAAGTTACCTTAGTACTTTAATATAAAAGTATAGATCTTTACCCCCTGCGCTGTCATGAATTGCGTAGTGACACGAGATTGGAGTACTGTGACTATCCCATTTCTTCGACAATGTATCTAACTCTTTCCTAGACTGTATTGCTTTAACTTTGCCTTAATGAATGAAATATAAATATGAGAAGGTGGGGAATGAGCGCTTCTGTATTTTCAATAAGTTCAGGTGGTTAATCTGACTCCTACGACATCCACGAGAGGAAGGTGGCAACAGACTGTCTTGTCCCCGCCACCGTATGGCATTGTATATTATACGAACTCTATGTAACAGAATAATGTCGCGGTAGTTGTATTGGGTCAGAAGGACGTTAGTATTCCTTCCAAAACAATAGAAAAGATATCATTTACAATGTGCTCTTTAACCTCTCCAACTACGCTTCAAAGCTTTAATAGGAATTTGTTTCCGACGACAGCTGTTGTTTCTTGTTTCAAAGTTTCAACGCGTGATGGGTTCATTCTATGTATAAATTATATGGAATAAATAATGAACTAGTCAATATTTTAAATGAAACTTTTTGGCTGGAACATCATGACTTTAAGGTTAACGTTTTGGAACCTTTTCAACCTGTTACACAGCATGGGTACGAAGATTTACAATGTGCAACTAATATGTTATTCTATTGATGATCCGAACGATGTTGATAATTCTATCCGAATTTGCCGAATCCATATGCCACAGGTACACACATACATAACTACTTTTCAAACTTGTACCGGTACTGCGCTCACCAAACCGCTTGACCGCGGCTTTGAAAGGTATACCCATACTCACCACGAGTAAAGGTAAAACCTTTAAAAATACTTCCTGGCTTTTGCGCTTTCTTGAAGAGCAGATTCAGCGGTGAACTTTATTAGGCTAATGAAGAATTTTTGTTAACAGGAGGGGAGTTACCACCGCCATCTATGCTCCGTCATAAGATAATAATAAAAAACAAGAAGAAGCATCATCACCACCACAAGAAGGAGGGTTCGGTGGGTTCTGAAGACGCGGAGGCGCGCGAGCAGTCAGCTCCACAAGGCAACGGCGAGATTGCGCACGGACCGGTATATAACCCTACTATTAAGTAGCACTAGTTTTTGTGATTCTTCACGTCATACTTGAGCCAGTGTTGTCAATTGCCACAGCAGAAATAAAAGTAAAAAAAAACTAAATTTTTCTGTTTTAAGGTTAATGCAAAAACAATTATATCCAGTGATAGTTAAGTATATTGTTAAGCGCATGTGATAATTGACTTCCCATATTCCAACCATAAGATCTTTAAAGTTACCTCTTTCGACAGTTTTTAGTTTAGGTGTAAAGGCATAGGCCGAAGTACGCATATGACTCAGTATTCATTGCAGCTTGCACGGCAGGGCTCAAAGGAGTCGTCCGAGTCATCCGAATCTGAGTCTTCGTCGGGCGAGGAGGAGGGCGAAGTCCCAGGGGACTGCGCGGGCGGAGTCGCTCCCGGGGCCGCGCCGGAGACGCACGCCGCCGCTGAGATCTCCGCGCTTGTCAACTACGTGCAGCCCGTGCACTTCAGCTCCTTCGAGAACGCGGAGAGTGAGTACCGTCCGTGCACCTCAGCAGTAACAACTGAGACTTGACACTTTGCTATTTTCTTTTGATATCTTTTATCGTAATCTTTTACTCAATTCAAGAAATTAAATATATTCTACTAATTTGTTAACACTAAGAGTTGAACAGGAGGATGCCATTGTTAGTACGAAAACATCGTTAGTACGAGTTGCTGATAATTATGTTCAAATAACGAATGATTTAACAGAAAAAGAAATAACGGAAATAGTGTAATGATCCAAATGGAATGCAAGTACCATACGTAATGACTTATAGTTTTCCTACATCGGCAACAGCGACAACATCGCTGGGTTTCGTCGTCGAGTCAGCGACTTGTAACGTTGTTACGATTGTTTCCGAGAATATTCCATGCATTATTCTTTTAAAAATGTTCCGTTTTTCTGTTACTTTTTATTCAATCATCAGTCTAAATTGAATGTACGCAGAGAAGAACCGCTTCTACGAGATGTCGTCGTTCGACGAGAAGCAGGCCACCACTCTACTGAAGGAGCGCCCCATAGAGTTCGTCAACTACAACAAGCACCAGCTCTCGCGGGTGTATCCGGCCGGGACGCGTTTTGATTCATCCAATTTTATGCCTCAGGTAAACATGATATGATCTTCAATATCGACTACAGAGTAATCTTACGGTTGACAATAGAAACTGTCATCTGATCAGGATGTTGTAAATATAAGCAAGAGACACTACTCAAAGATTACTTTTCGACTTAAAGTTATATGTATGTATACGTATATATATGAGACTGATGGAAAGACCAGTGTCTTAGGATTCACAATATAAATTAAATATTGACTTGTACAACATAGAAACACAAAAATGCTAAATTGTTATTAATGAAAATATACTTCATTGCCTACACACTTTTACATGTTTATTTTGCTTATCTTATTACAAGCGCTTAACACACCGATTAACAGTTGTGTGTATGTATTTAATGGGTAAAACGCCTCCGTCGTATTGTATGTAGTAAAATAGTAAACGCCCATCATGGTGGTGGTGGTGAAATGTGTCGTGGCTGAGAGGCATCAATTCATTTACCGCCATGGCACTGGCTTATATGAAGCAGGTGGGTGTAATGGCATTCTTTCCTACCCTTTATCGAATGAGGCACGAATGCTTTATTTTGTTGTAAAAATTGCATTAATCTGTGAATATTGCATATTGGATAAGTTTCTTACGAGGATGGATTGATTTCATTGCATATACAAACCATCTTTTAAATAAAAAATGAAACATAGAGCCTTCATAGAGAAACGCCGTAAAGGTCAACAACATATAAGTCAAGTTTAAGCAGTAGTTTTATTGGACAGGAATCCAATGCATAATACCTTTGTTATGTAAATTGTAAATAGAAATTACCTTATCACCCAGTTAGTTAGATAAACAGCTATAAAACATATTATTCAATTTCATTGTTTTTAGGCAAGTAATTAAACAATTTGAAAAATAAAATTTAAAGAAATGTTGGTATTCGGCTAAAGTTTATTGATACAGGCAGGATGCGATTAAATTGACAATTAATGAAAATTTATTAAACTACTAGGTTACTATTACTAGTTGTAAACTAACGAAGGAAATAAAAAACACATTTTTCAGACAACTTAAATAGTCTAATAATCCAAATAATACGCAAGCATCATTCTTTCGTGAATAACAGTTTACTGCTACTGGCAAGAGCGGTGACCACGCAAGATTTCATTGTCGGCGACATGGTCTTCGACCTGGGCCTCGTTGGCTTAGTTAACTATTAGCGCAAATATATCTTGAGTCAATGTGATGATGATGATGATGTCCTCCTGGCCGATTTCGACCACGGCTCAAACTCACAAATACTGTCGGCACACGTCAATTGCGCAGGAGATATTATAGTGCCTTTAACGTACAAGCAAACTCAGAGGTGCACTCACTCGTCTTTAACTTCCCATATCCGATGTAACGCTTATGCGATAAGAACGGAGAAAGGTTTTGATGCAGTGTCAGAGGTTCGAGACGAACACAACACAACTTGATCCGAAAACAAATAATTTATGTTTTTGGACAAATATTGGCTGGGGGTCATCAATCCGGTACGCTCACCTCAAAGTTACGGCTGTCAGTTTTCTGGTGTATGCGCTAGAAATGACTTGCAGAATATGAGGTTATGTTTAACGTAGTATCTTAGCATCCAGCTACAATATCAGTAATATACCAGCTAACTTAATTTATATGCTGATATTTATGATCGACATGAGAGATATTCGTGGTCAGGTGTTCTGGAACGCGGGCTGCCAGCTCGTGGCACTCAATTACCAGACGCTGGATCTAGCGATGCAACTAAATCTCGGCGCATTCGAATATAACCGTCGCTGTGGCTATTTGCTGAAACCTGAATTTATGCGGCGGAAGGTGAGTGGAATGTAATTTAATGAAGAAATATTAAACATTTTTGATTCGATATTTTTAATACAACAGAGTACAAGAATTATTATCTTAAAGTTGGAGAACAATTTCTAAACCAAGGAGTAATATCTCCTAGTTATATTTTTTCACACAGTAATATATGTGAGGAGCTGGTGTCCATGATAGACCAATTCAACACCACACAGTATCTGAATGAGTACCTGTACCTTTGACAGTTTGAAGAACACAAATGTTGAACGAACACCCAAGCCATGCCTTCTTTTTTGTTCGTTCAACATGTTCGATGAAAAAATATTGTCGCGGCAGGCACGCTGCTTCAAAGCAAGATTAGAACGTACGTTTGTCCCGAATAATTCGGCTTCGGTACCAACTCCGATGTATATCTGTCGAGCAACAAGTTGAGCCGGCTTGCGGCGGCAGGATCGGCGGCTGGACCCGTTCGCAGAGAGCACGGTGGACGGCATCATCGCGGGGTCGCTGTCGGTGACTGTGATGGCGGGGCAGCTGCTGACCGACAAGCGCTGCGGCACTTACGTGGAGGTGGACATGTTCGGCCTGCCCGCCGACACCGTGCGCAAGAAGTTCCGCACCCGCGTCGCGCCCAACAACGGCATCAACCCCGTCTACGGGGAGGAGCCGTTCGTATTTAAGAAGGTTTGTGTAGATCTTTAAAAAAATTCTTTCCTTTATTCATTACCGCATATCACATGTCCACTGTTGGACATCTGCCTATCACAAAGCTCGATCCTGACCTATCTAGATTCGTCCACTTCCCGCAGTACTATGCAGGTCGTCGCTCGCATCTTGAGAAGGGTCGCCCTACACTGCGATTGCCCGTACGAGGTTGCCATTCGAAAACATTTCGTCCCCAACGGTTGTCAATTATGCGAGCTACGTGGCCGGTTCATTACCACCTCAGCGTCAGCTGGCTGGCTATGTCCGCTGGCGTAGGAAAGTTGGTTTTACAGGTTTAGGTTTGTGATCAACACGCTGTTTGTACCCTGGAGACAAAACAAAGATTTACATGTTAAACATCTAAATTTTCATCGTCATTGGGCTATTTTTTAATACCGCTACTTAAATAGGCCGCTTCTGGAAAGCGCCAGCATGCAAGCCGGTATGCATCTTGAAGGGTTTGCCCGTATTCACAACACCACACCTGAGCAAACGTGTTGGTGAGCGTAGTACCAGGATCCTCGCTCTATTGATGCTGCTCCCCATCAGTAGTTTGTGGGATTTCAGTTCAGCAAATTCGAATGAATTTTACGACATTATTTGGTCGCCAAATTCTTGTTTGCTTGCTAGCGGGGTGAGAAAGTAAGGAGAAAATTTTTGTATATTCCCCATCACACCCTTTCACCCTTTTTTTTTTGAAGAAAAAAATACGATCTGTACTCCTAGAGCAAACACCAGTTTACTCTGAGTAAACCGTTAAATATATAATAAAACTATGCAATAACGCAGTGATCAAAATTACTGGACCAATTTAAAAAATATTTTCGTCATGAATGAATACAATTGATTTTAAGTATAATATGATGTTTCTGAAAGATCATCCCGTGCGGTCGGACGGATCGCTAGTGAAATGTATTACTTCGAAGTATAAATATGCTCTTTGTTGTAAGATATAAACGCTGTTCATTACGCACACTATATACTAACTCGGTTGAAAAGGTGTGTATATCGTTCCGCAAGACGTTATGGATTGTTAATTAAGTCAACAAATAGCTGTTGACGATAAACGTCCCCATAAAATCGCGTTCACGTTCCCAATTCGAAACTTCTGGTCTGTACGTACCTACGACGTGTTTAGGGTTGCCTGACGATGGAATGAATGAATTTATAATGAACAAACTTCAAAGCGGAGGAAGTCAATTAATTCGATTGATATACATGTGCCACTGCAATAAATCAACCCGTCGCTTCCTTTGAGTCAAAAGTCGAATAAGGAAGATAAAACTAAATTCGTAGTCTACGACGATGAGGTGTTCGTCTTTTTAAGTATTATGCCAACATCAATTACCTAGACCGGACAAAGGCAGGGCAGTAACGACTAAAGTTCGAGTTGTCTGGTTCTGCAATTCAAAATCCGTCTGCCAAGTTTGGCGAATAAACTTTAGTCTTAGAAGAGGTCTAAGTTAGACACATGACCGTTTAAAGGTACTAAAGGTTCTTGCATTGAATTCAAGATTTTTTTGGGAATTCTTGGAAATGATAATTTTATTTTATACATCATACAAACAAATAAATTAGAAGATCTGTATATTAGAATCTGTGTATTAGATGTTCCGAATTTTAGCCTAATGAAAACATTTTCCTCCTGTGAACTTGAGCTCATAAGAGAAAAAATTACTTTGAAAAAGTATCTATATGTCTGCGTGTCGGATTGAATGTAATTTCAAAAAAGCTGCTGCTATCTACGGAATTTGTGCAAATTCTAAGTTGAACTTCGTCTTAGTCTCATTGTAATATCACAAATACTCAGGAAGTTACAAAGCTACGTACAAAATCGCCAGATCAGCTTTTAGTTGATAAGATAATATGGGACTCTTAAACATTCGAGCGAGGTATTAAAAAGGAACATTTGAATCGTAAACTAACCGCGAACGAACGATGATCGCTTATAAACCCCACTGTAGACCTAATTTCAGCACGTTTGCACATAAAACGATGGTCTCATAAAAACCGCATGTGGTTGTAAAATTGTGAGCACCGATAAATCTGTAGCATTATCTGTTGGTAAATTAAAACGTGACCAACAATCTTAATTTATAGCCAATCTCGAAACGTCAGTTAATTCTCGCTCGTAACGAATAAAAACGTATATATCAATTATAAATTGCTAATCAAATGTACAAACAAGACTGTTATGTACTCACGTTTTTTCTGTGCATTTAATGCTTTTGTTCTTTTATCTCACTCTGTATTAATACAATCGATATATTTTATTATTTTTACTCCGATCATTGACTAAATATAAATGTGAATATTAATAATATTACTATCCAGCGCCTAAGATTTTCAATAAAATAGTAGAAAGAGAAAGAAAATCCCTGATAGTTTATTAGTTTAAAATATTTTCAAAAAGGCAATAGATTTGAAAATAAAGTCATTATTAACTAATGTATTTTATTACTTATTAACGAAACTTATCGTTGTAATTTTCACGAATTTTAGGATTATTTATTATAGCATGAAATATTGGCCAGCTCTTACTCTATGCGCCAACTAGGTTCATGTGTTAAATTAATTTTGTATCTTACTTTGTAACACAAATTTAAACATTTTTATGTTTTTTACATTACCGACTGCCATGGAATAGGACAGAGGATAATATTTATCTCAATTAAGAGTGAGTGAGAGAAGAAAAAATTGTGAGGCACAATTTTTTCTTTCGGCATCCGCTATTTATGATCTTAAAATATGGGATTTTGTAATTAATTATGGATCTTAATAACTTCATGAAAATGAATATCTGTTGACTCAATTTTTACATAATCGAATAACGTGTTAAAATAACGTACGAATAATTATGTGATTATTAATTTCGAGTTACGAGTTACGAGTTTTTAGATTTTTAAAAGTTGTTATGCAAGGGGATAAACGGCTTTTAACATTTTACGTAGATTAGATTTTATTTTCTCATTTATAACTTGTGTTAATTAACCACAAGAAACAAATATCCGGTCGGATTTTACTATTTACGTCTAACAAGTCTCCTGGGGAATGCCAGCTGGATATCGTTTGATCCCCAAAGTTTGTTGTGAAAGTTTTCCACGAGATACGTTAACGACTCGCTAAGATAAGTGCTAAAGCAAAGTAATCATATTCAATGATGTTTCTTGTTCTTCACTTCATTAAGCTTGCTCTATACTTATATCTTTTAATGATCGATAAAGTTTTACTGTTTACTCTTTGCTAATTCTCAAAGAGTAACAGAATAAACATACTATTTCTATCACTATTAAATAATATTTAGTATCCAATGCGAAACAGACTGGTCAATGTTTACTGTAGGGAGACTTAGTGTAAAATTTATAGAGCATGTTTACTACTTTACACTAAAATTCGTTTTGTAGAAACCAATAAATAACACTGTCGAAAAGTGTCTATCTAACAGGTATGTGTCTAGTGATTGGAATATTCAATTCAAGACAGAAGTGGTCTTTTACGCGGTAGAGCCAAGCGGCTTTTGCTGCTGCTTGAATGGGCTGGCTTTACCAGGGTAGTACCACGACCATTCAGAATACCGGGGTGAACTAGAGGCTTACCATCAGGTGAGTCGCTAGATCATTTGCCCTCTTCTCTCTTAAAACAAAAAAAACGCTAATTTTCGATTTTGTGTCATCAGTCCAACAAAACTGCAGTAAAAGTTGACTACCAATTCACTGTCAATTTTTCTTTAATTTATATTAATTAAGATAAAATTACTTAATTATTAATGAAGACAAATTGCTGTGTAAATTGCATGCAAATTCGAGAGGTATCTGAAAATTCTTTGAACGATAAACTTTGACACTGGAAAAAAAATTATATAAACTGTTACCATAAAGGGTCTTCGTGCTCGCAAATAGAAAGAGACCTTAAGATACCTGTTAAGTTAATTTAGCACTCGTACATAATATTCACAACTTCATACAAGTCATGTTTAATCCTTTGCATAACTTGTATGGAGTTTCCGATCGATTCAATAATAACATAAATTGCAGACACTGAAATATTTTTAAATATTTTGTTGGTAGGTAGTTTTGCCGGAGTTGGCAATGCTGCGAATTGCTGCGCACGAAGAGAGCGGACGACTGCTGGGTCACCGAGTATTGCCCGTCCTAGGGCTTCGCCCAGGTTATCGGCATGTCAATCTGCGCACCGAATTGGGCTTGCCGTTGCCAGCTAGCTTATTATTGCTTGTTGTCGTTAAGGTACGTTGTACTGTACATACCGCTACCTTTTTAAATTAAAATTTGTTAATTTGGTTGTTGGACTGCATTAGATCTTAAAATATTTTTCTAACAGTTTTTGTTTTAATTTTTTCAAATGACATTAGATATACAAACCGTGATTAATTAACACGTGTTCGACATGTACTAATTGGTTATTTTCGTGGTACTTTGTTTTGTTTCAGGACTATGTGCCGGACCGGCTGTCTGAATTAGCGGAGGCGCTTGCGAACCCGATCAAGTACCAGAGTGAGCTGGACAAGCGTGAGCACCAGCTGGCCGTGCTTACCGACGACACCGACGAGCCGCCCGCGCGCCCAGCTTCTGTGGTACGTACCACACGCGCACACGTCCGGTATAGCAGAGAGCATTCTATCTTATTCATATGTATGAAATTAAGACTTAAACACGCCGTCTCCTTTCACCGTCGTTCTCACTTATCAATCATGTCAAGTCTCATTTAGATCAAATTTCTAATTTATTTATGTATAATATATATATACTGTCATCCACAATTCTTCACAGCATCCTTCCAACAAGCTGCTTTCCGATCTACGATACACAGAGCAGTTCCTATAATATATGAAAAGATAGAGATTAAATATTGAAATATCTGCTAGAAAATTATTGGCTATATAGTAGCATTATAATGCTACTAGCAATATGTTTTTTTTTTATCATTCTCTATAGATAAAATAAAAAGACAGAAAACTGCAGAAAAATTCTTTACACAGGGTTGGTTTCAAAGAATCGAGTTTTCGATGTGAAGTGGGGTAAAAATACCATATATGGGACGCTCACAAACACATTAACACACAAACGCATTTTACACGCCCACCACTTGAAGAACATTGTGGTATATATGAGTTAAATTGTAGCGAACGCGATATGGAATATAAAGATTAAATAAAATTAATTCATCATTGGTCCAACATATCTAGTCGAAAATAAAAACACGTTCAATAACTTAAATAATTTTAAAGTGATGCATGTATGTGATAAGGGTAGAAATTTAAATGCTTCTAAAGCCTTACGAATAAATAAATTAAAATACAGACAGTCTTCTTAACGATCAACCAGAATTGTCAAATTCACCTTAACTGCAATATTTTAAATAGTATATATACTTGACACGAGGATGGATATATTGTGTTGGTTCATATTTTATTTTATTTACTTTTAATTATTGTCATTAAATATAAAATCATTTACATTTTACAAAAAAAAAGTGTATGCTTCAAGTTTTTTTAATTTGATTGTACAATTATATTTTATTTAAATTTTAAAATTTTATGTAGTCATAGATTTTCGATGATTCATCTTTTGGCTGTGTTGTAATTTATATTTTTTTAGCATTGATGTTGTTAGGTTGTATCGCGTATTCCATTATGTTAAAAGTTTTAGTTCCGAGTTGAAATCTATGATAATTCCGAAACCGTTTAAATGTTAACATAAAATAATAAATCAGTGGAATAAGTGTTTGTGTTACTCTGCAAAATCTGGTACGGAATTCGACCAAGTGACAACAATTGCAAGTATTAACTATAATGTATATACAGATTTGAATATTGAAAAATGAAAATAATATTTTTGTCTAGATAAAGCCGGAGATAACAGTGGACGGAAGCCCAAATAAGTTGGGTCTAAGTGTGGATATGAGGAAGTCCATCGACATGGATGCGGTCGTGCCGTCGCCCGCGCTCACCTCTGTTCCCGCACCACTGCCATTAGACGATAAATTTACGAGGGGTAGGCATTTATGAGTTGTAAATATTATTCTAGACAATGGTGCTTATCTCGAAAACAGCTATCAGTATTTCATGTGTGAAAATTTGCACAAAGTTGCTTACTAGGTGGTAGAAACCTTCACAGCCTGAGAGCCGTCTGGGTAGGTACCACCCTCTTAATTATTTCGGTCGCTAAGCAGCAGTGCAACCACTGTTGTGTATTGTATTGCATTTGTTTCGAAAGGTATAATGTGCCGGTATAACACAAGGCTACGAGGCATTCCCTCTTAATCTTCAGGTGTGACAACGTATCAGTAACCTCTGAAGTTGCCACTTACCATCACTTGGACTATTAACTTGTTTGTCAACTCAATCAAAAAAATATATTTTTTTTAGTGAACCATTAACAAACTTATTTTCATTAAAGGTTCTGCGGTGTAATTCTATGACGGTTCTCATGTAAGATATTACCATGTACAGAGCGAAAAACGCTCTACAGTCCATCTGTTGGTAAATGGATGCACATCAGCTTACTTGGACTTGGACACCTGCAAACAACTTCAATAGAAAGAGGTTACTGTTGCGTGATGACATACTAATACCTGTGATCTGAGATGGAATGCGGCATAGCCTGTAATTACACTGGATCTCTATACTCTTCAAACGGTAACACAACAGTGGTTGCACTGTTTGATTTGCCCCAAAAATAGGTAAATCACATATAATAGGCAAAAATAAGACAAATAATAGGACAAATAATCAACCTAGACGAGTCCTAGACAGAAAAAAAGTACTACTAAATATACAGGCTGGATGCGTTGTTATTGGAATTTCATGAAAATTCGCTTAATACTTAGTACTAGAGCTTATAATTATTTCCAAATAGAGAAATAAAAAAGACCTTTTTCCAGCACTACTAATAGTCTAAAAGAAACGCAAGCGCAATTTGTTATGAGTAATATAATAATATTACTTAGAAATAGCCCGTAGAATATAAGGTTGAATTTAAATTCGTAACGTTCAATTCATTTTGCATATTGTCCATAGATATTACTTGGTATATAAATCTGATTGCCGTTTAGTTTAAAGTAGTATAACGCTACAGTGTAAAGTTTTGTGTTGAATCGTAGAGGAGAAAGAGAAGGAGAGTAACGGGTCGTCGGAGGCGGCACTGGGTACGGCGCTGTCCACGCTGCTGACGTCGAAGCCGGCACGGGACAAGCGCGCCGAGCTGGCCCGCAAGCTCGACCTCATGCGGCGCAAGCGCGAGCAGCGCGACCCACGACCGCTATCCAAGTTCTTTCGCAGAGGGCTCTCATCCAAGAACATGTGAGCGCGTTCATAACGCCCTCGGGCTTATTTGAAAAACTTTGAAGCGTTTTTATTTATTTACAGGAATAAACATGTGATATAGAAATCCCTGTAATTGTCATTGTGAAAGTTTGTTCGTTTGGATGTTTGTCATCCAATCACGCATAAACGGCTGAACCGCTTTTCACGAAATATAGAACGATGATACCTTAAAACCTGTGGAATAATATAGGTTACTTTGTCACGTAACGCAGGTTACGTACAGTAGAAAGATTAGGAAATGTATATATTAATTTAATAAAAGACCCTTTTAAACTATATAATCTAAATTTGGAAGTTAATTAATAACTAAGGAAATATAAATAAAAGATACACAGAATAAACGGACGTATAAAACAAGGAAGTAAAAGGTAACAAAATAATTACTAATACAAGTTTTTATCACAAGAAACCCTCGGGAAGATGTTCACGCGAGCAGAAGCCATTATGTTATATATGTCGAATGTTACTACGACTAAAGATTGTACGAGACCAATTGCTTGTCTTTTCTAAAACAGCTCAAGTACTTCACGGAAAAAGAAGCGCTTATATATTTCAGTATATCTGTGACTCGTTGTGTGTTGGTGGAACGTTTGACATTATCACAGCACTATGTAGTAATGTCGAACCTGACGCGCCTACTATTTTAGAAGCGCGGACGCGAACGCGAGTGGACTGTCCCTGGCGGGCAGCGGCGGGGGCGGGGCAGGAGGCGCGGCGGGTGGCGGGGCGGGAAGCGGTGCGGATGAGTCGAGCGAGGCGGCCGAGCGAGAGCTGCGCCTGCGCTACCACCACGCCATCTACGCCACACTCGACAAGATGCTCAGCGCCGAGCAGCGCCATCAAATGAAGGCGCTCACGGTACGACGTACTCTTATATTGATATTCACCCACTCACTCTTCGCTGTATGACACTGGATGGTAGTGAAATGAATTGTATTTAACTTTTTCAGGATATGTTGGAAGCGGAGAAGAAGGAGGTACTAAATAAGCTAGCGAATTCCAGGAAGGAGGATGTTAAAGCTTTAGCCAAAAAGACTAACAGAGACAAGGATGAAATACTCAGGATTAAAAGAGAGATACATTCTCAGGTATGTATATGGATTGTAATTCATGTTGACATTAGTATCAAACAAAACTATGATCGTGGATTTATATTCGTATGTAGTTCATATTGGCATCAAAGGAGCACGTTTTATCACCAGTAATATAGTTATAGTTCTTTTTTTTATGATATTGTGGGGAAAAACAAGCAAACAGTCCATCTGATAGTAAGTGGCTAGTACAGCCCAGCCAACTGCCAACAACTTCAATCGAAGAAAGTTACAGATGCGTTGTCACCCCTAAGGACTGAGTCAGAGTGTTTCATAGCCATAATTACTCTGTACCTTTCAAAAAATAATTATTAAATAACGAAACATTTTTGAAAATAACTAGTATAAGTATTTTTTTTCCATGAGTCTTTTATTTTAAGAGACAACTATGTGAAACATGCTCAAAAACTCATGGAAATCTTCGAGAGCAAATCTAATGACTGCGGTTGAACATCGCAGAGTTTTAATAAAGCTTGTTTGGTAAAAATGGGTGTTTCTTAAGGATCGACTTTTAGTCCATTTCTGTTCATAGTTATCATTAATGATTTTCACTACATATTTCAAAAATTTCTGTGATGGTTTTGTTTGCAACTGCTTCATTATCAATGAAAGTTAAATGAAACAACTAATGTCATAGTTTCTTCTTTTGTCTGTTGTCTGCATTTAATTATAAATGTTAGATAGATTTACGTTACGTTACGTTAGATCTACGCAGAAGGGTCTTAAAGTATCCTGAGATATAAAAGCATTTAATTTTATTTATCATATTCTGTCAAGCGGTGGCTTTTGCTGTTACTCGAATTGGTCGGCTCGACCGAGGTACCACAACCTCGATCGAGCCGACCTATATCGCAGAATACTGGCATGAAGTAGAAGCACCTCGTGCTTCTACGTTTCATTCGGTGAACGAGGTAACCGGAGGCCCACTCCAAGTTTTGACCAGTAGCAGGTGAAATTGTCATAATATAAGTAGGAAGCTTTATGAATAGATCAATTTTTTGTTTACATCGCCTCATGTGATTGGTTTGGCAGTCTGTCGAGCGCGGCGTGGCGGAGTGCTCGCGACTGGAGCAGGCGTACGCGCGGCGCCGGGAGCAGCTGGCGCTCACGCACGAGCGCCTGCGCACCATGCTGCACAAGCACCGCGAGCAGGTGCGTACCACCGCCCTCGGCGCCCGCAGGTGTCTGACATCTGCCGCTCGCGATTGGAGCAAGCATACGCGCGGCGCAACGCAGGAGTTCTAATGGAGTTGCCAATACATTACCTAGGATGGATGCCACATTATTAACAGTTTATGGAAACTTGGTTACGAAAAACGATTAGAAAAAGTACTCGGTGACTTAAAGATTGTGTTGTGAGGGCGATAATGATCTAAAAGTGATTTGTTGCAGGAGCTACTAGAACTGGAGCGGCTGTGCGGCGGCGCGCCCGAAGGTTAAAGGCCGGTTCCCCCGTGCCTGTTCCCTCTTGCCCGGTGCTACGTACACCTTTCGTACGCCTCCGTTGTCTCCCCTATTCGCCCTAAAATCCCACCGGCGGATCTTCCGCTCGAGCTTATACCTCGACGGGTAGGTGGACCTTTACGTCATTGAGTTTAAATTTTTTTAGGAATCTGTGATATTATCTCCTAAGGAGCAAAATGTTGAAGTGAGCCGACGAGCGTGTTCGTCTGTGGAATGTCTCCGTATAGATCTGAGTCGCAGCAGTATTGTTCTCTAAGTCTGCAATCTCGTAGTAATTTAGTTTGTGTGGGATGTATTATGAGTTTTTATCCTAAAAAAATGTATGGTTTATCGAACCTTTTGTACGGGTGTGTGTATCAAAGTTAATATTCATGCAGCTAAGAATCTAACACAAAGTTATTACGAGTAAGTTTATCGAATGCGTTTGATACACGTGATGCCCATTTAATAAGTATGCATCGTGTAGTTGGCACAAATACCTGAGTGTGTTGACAATCGTCTTACGAAATGCATTTCACAAGTAGATTTAGATGTTAGGCGTTCACATTACAGATTAGCGCTTCGCTCGTATCGGTGTACTAGTCAATGCATCCTGTAAGATGAAGGAGGGAGCGAGACTTGCTAATATCTTTAACTTAGTCATGTTAGACTACATTTGAATGGATAATTTAATGATAACAAAATTTACATCAAATATTAGTAGTTTTGTCCTCATCTTTGTCTGATGCAGCCTAATATAAAATGTCTATACATATCTAGAGCACAAATATCTGGTTTTTAGTTGAAGCTACCATATTATTTAGTGTCATATCACAACGCGTCGTACACAAAAAAAATTGTAGTTTTTATACGGATTTGTTCCGTTAACATTAATAAAATTTAATTGTTCTTATGATGTTTATTCCATTGTCTTCAGGTTAGTGAAAGTGTATAACGCAGAAGTTAAAATCTAACATGATCCTTTTATTTTTAAAGGCGTTCCGTTTTAAACGTTTAAATTTTTAAGAACGTTTGTATTTAAAATTGTAACTTGCACACATTTATAATTGAAGATAAAACGTTATTAGTATTTGTTCGTGTTTAGCATAATAATTTTAAGACACTGTTTGCAGATTAATATGAATGTTTAAAATAATATTTTATTTATGATCTTATTGTATATGTGTAGTTTTTGTATTTTATTTTACGCATAAGTTTTTTCCATTATACGCACTAACAGTTGTGAGTAACCTTAGGTTGTAGATTAACATTCCATGACATTTGATTAATTATAGCTATGATACATAAAAAAATCACGTTACTCTGTTTTCTGTAAAAGGCTATGAATGATTTCTAAATTAAGGCAGTATTGGTTTGGGAGATTAATGAAATTACTAAAATATTTATCTGTCTATTTTAGTACACGCGCTTATCATATTACATAATGCTGTGCTAAATACTGCTTTATCCTGTTTTTGCTGGCATGTATTTTTGTCGGTAAAAAAGTATTTACCTACGGTAGTATATTATAGGACTTAATTGATCTAAAATGTATGCTTTATCATAAAATGCTGCTTGGACACAAAACAAGATATCGTTTTATTAAGTATATTGCAATGTTTGATACTTAGCCTTCATCATTGGTTTCGTTAAGACTCTTTAACACAATAATTACAGAAAATCTATTGTACCAACAATATTTACTATTATAGGCCAGCGTCTCTAAAATGTTTGTGGACGTAAATAGTTACGTTTTGAAATAATCTATCGAATTCACTGTCAATTGTCTTTCTTACGTGTTTATTTTGGTCTGAAAATAGTATGGATATTAAATGCCTTGTTAATTGTGTAGGCATTCTGTTTACTTCCAAAAAAAAAAAAACTTATTCTTCTCGTGCGTTGATGACCCCTTGGTCGAATAGGCATCTGTCTCTATGGTGCTCTCACAAATTATAATGATGTACTTAATATCTCAGTAAAAGATAATTTTTGTTTTTAAGTTCTTTGGCGTTTTCTATTTGTATTTTTCTTTGAATGGAAAACATAAATCGTCTTCAATGTATTGCATTATAATATTGTAATACTTTTAAAGCAATATGTGGGGCATCCGTCTGTTTTATTCTTTAGAAACGAATTTTTAATATATAACGTAAAATTAAGATTTTTTACGTGAAATACATGTGGGTCGGAACTTTTATAGCTGATATTACATTTATTATTGTTGGTACATTATTCACGATTCCTTGGATGTCTGATTATTCATTTATTAGAAAATATTCGGCGCGTAAATACTAAAATGTTAATAGTAACTTTAAATTACTAACGATTTTGAAACATATTTAAAACAATAATTAAATAAATAAAAATAGTAAATTTTCACTGTTTATTTTCGGCTATGTCAATTCGTTTCATACTTGTTTGTATTATATTTAATAGTTTTCGCCAAACATTCATATTTTAATAATCAAAAAAATATAATAACTTGATTTTCGTCATTGTCATAATTAAATTTGTTATAAAAAACGTTGCTTATGATTTCATTATGTTTTTATTCACGTTTTATGAGCACAGAAATGTGTAAAAAGTAATATCTTAAAATTTTTCATTCCCGGTGTATTAAGACACCTGCTTAATGTCTCCGTACATTTATAAATAATTATATCAAATTCTATCTACAACAATGGATAGGTCGATATAGAAACCTGCCGTTAATCGGATTTTTCAAATAATTATAATAACGTGTATTCTGTGTGTAAAAAGTAATTATTGGGTCGTAGAAAGTGCCATTCTTCCTAGGTCTTCTTGTTTTTTCTATATTCGATCCTGTGTAACTTGTGTCACAGTATTATCTGTTTTTCCTCGCTATTTTGTAATGAGCAGGAAAAGAGCGAATGATCATTTAGCGATTTATCCCAATTTTGTTTTCTAATTTATTACCTATAAGATCTATTTTTGAATAATTGTTGAACATAGTTTTAAAACTTCCTTCAAATTTGGAACAAAATTTAAACTCCTTAAAGGTAAAAAAGGTTTTGATGATACTGTGACCTTATATTTAATTAAAATAATATTAAAAAACAGGGAATCTCTTATCTCTATCCTAATATAACTTTGTAACTCTACATTTACAGTATATATTACTCGCGTATAGGCATATTACATTAGTAAGTATTGTAACAATTGTGAGTATATATGTATATATATTCAGACCTAAAATAAAGTAGATGATCACTTCTTAATAATTAAATATGGAGGTGGAAACTTTTTATTCCGTCTAATTTTTCGGCAAGTTTTGTTATAAAACGTAATCCTGTTTCTCGTTCGTTAAAGTAGCTTTGTTTATTAGTTAAGCCATATACTATGTCATGGACGTTTACGAAGTTATTATCTAAATAAGTCGTTATGGAAAAAAGTAGCAGATGTTTCGATGACTTATTAACAGTAGGCAGTACTCAGTAAGGATCTCTCCTGCCATGCCTTATATTACATAAGTCGTCAGTAAGGTGTTCGAGATTAAAATTGTTTTTTTGCCAATTTTGTCGTATTAGTATTTTGCCAGTTTTATCGATTGTTGCCCTGAAATCGCATTAATAGTTGGATAATGGTTGCTCTCCAATATGCGATCCTGATTTTTTTAACATATTTAGAATGCGAGTTTCAAATGTAGTTTTAAAATCACGTTTAGGCATCTATAGGAAAGAAGCGAAAAGTCATGAAACGTAAAAATGTAAACAAAAAAAGCTTAAATTTACTGATAGACTGTGATTGGTTAGTAAGCATTTTGTTATAAGTAAATGGTTACTTTAGTAGTGACATTGCCAGTAATTAATAACACATTTTGTACGTGTTGAAGTATTGCTTTCTTGGTCAAAAGACTCGGTCTTAACCATTACTTAATTGCACAACCATATTATAAAACGAGGAAAAATTATAATGAATGCTATTAAGATGCTAAGAAGTAAAATCTCCAATATCAGTTTGGCCATGTTATAAAATAGACAACTGTGCGTTACTTTGTTATTTTTAACATGTTATTTTGGTAAAGTTATTATATTTTAGTAATCTTTGAAACAGAAACACGTTAATGGTCGGATCGCGTTTGGAAAGCCGGTCGCAATAAGACATCGTTTGTTCTATGGTATTATCCTTGATACAAATAAAATTGCACTAGAGATGTAGGTAGTATTGATAATGTTACCGAGTAGTTTTAGGAACGTGTACTCAATACACTTATTCTTGCCTTGATTACAATCATAATATACTTGTCGTTAAGTAAGAATGTTTGTAGGATTTGTTGACACCTCTGTTTGGTAATATGAAGTCTTCCCTGGTGATGATTGTAAGAGCGTGTTTCGATTGAGGCCTAACATAATACTTACCTTCTGTTTTGTGTCAATGATATACCTTTGTTGCTTCTATACGTTTATTACTGCGGTGTTTTTAATTTGCTCTCTTGTTCTAGTTTATGAAATACTTTTTTTCACAATAACAACTAATGGATTTTCTGTATATTGTATGCTTAGAATAATAACGCCTTGAATCAGAGTCCGCCTACGTTAGGAGAGCAAAGTAAAAATTGACTCAGTTTACTGGACGGACCGTCAATGTTAAAATCTAGTCTATTGAAATGAAATACTGCTTAGATGAGATAAGGAAGCTAAGTTTCACTATTCGCTTTGTTTTTGCAACTTTCTTCGTGTCTGAGAGCTTATTTTTTTTGCTCGCTTTGGACAAGGAAGTTGATATGTAACTATCATTATAGGCGTTATTATTCTAAGCTTGTATCTATATTAACTAAAATGTATTAAAAAGGAGCCTTTAGGTATGAATTTTTGTTTAGTAATTTTTTTTTTCTTTTAAAAGTGTGCTCCTGGGAGACCCGTGGAAACAAAAGTGATATAGAGCCAGCTCATTGTGCAAAGCATTGCAGTTTTAAATAAAGAATTTAAAAATAAGTCAAAGAATTTCAAAATAATTTTCAAAAGAATTTCAAAGACTTGACATTTATATATAAACCAACGGTTACTTTTGCAACTCGCACAAGGAGGGTTGTGCTACCGGAAGAGATGTAAATTTTTTTGAATATAAGTAGGGTTGACACACATAGGGCACACCTCCACCGGATAGTTCAGGAAATTATTTTCGTTTTCACACGAATTGTTACTAAACGCATACTGATTTAATAATAAAAAATTCACACTCGGAGCACTGATCGCTGAAGGCAGTGCGGTGCCACGTGCAAGTGAGGTAGGCATTTTGCAAAAATATGAAATAGTCACCGTTATACGCAAAAATGTACCTAAAGGCTGCTTTAATAAATCAAAGTACGCACTATGGTAATTTGATCCTGATTCTGAAATCTGTCTCAGGTTAAATGTTTAAATTATGTACTTTGTATAATGGATACGTATCTCATACTCTCGCCATTTGTAAGATAAGCATGTTATTAGTAAAGGGTTAGACTCTTTTCTTTCAATCCGACTGCAGCTGCCGCGTGTGGGAGGTTTTCGATTGAGGTGATCGCGAAGTATAGCATGTAGGAGAAATTGTATACTTGCTTCTTATGATAAATATGTTCTGTTTTAGAATTTTGTGACAGTAATAATAAAATCTATAACATTTAAAACCAACAACACAAATAGTGCAGTATCGGAAGAGTGGCGTTGGACTGTACCCTATCACTTTTTGATGCTATACACAATATTTTGTTCAAGAGCCAACTCTTCAACTCTGCCTTCCTCGCTCAGAAGCCGTAATTATTATAGAAACTATTTCTTATTCAAAATGAGTAATGGCACGTCATTATCGGAACGCACCACCCTGTAGAACCGATCATGTGACGAGCGGCTCTTGTCAGTTGTCACGTGATTGGTTAATTTGAAAAATGGCGGATTCGAAATTTGATGAATCCTTTCTACTTACCTTGAACCGCCTATCCTGAACTGACTAGTCAGCTTAAGCTAAAATGAATACGCTATAAATATTTTTCCATATATTATCTGTATAATGTGGCATAAAGTTTAATTCATTGTTAAACTCATATATTTTATATATTTTCTATTGCTGCCTTCTCGCTTGTTATGCTTTAACCTAAAGAGTCATGATTTTTCGATGTTATACACTTGTTATTGTCTTAGTGGCTATTTTGGAGGATTTTATATCGCCTATACCTTTTCGTGCTTTCATATTCTAATAGATTTTCTGTATATATATTGTTTACTCTATATAATACATAATTTCAATAAAAATAATCTGAAATATATATTTTAGATTGTTATACAGTGTTTTAAACTTTAAGTAATGTAATTCCACTATGAACTCTGCTTGCTTCATTCGAAAAATAATTTTGCGCCCCTTTGTAAAGTTTTTACATATTATTTTTATGGTGGCAAGTTAATTATGATCAAGATAGCCATTATTAAAAAAATAATCATACTGAATCGAACATGATTTCAAAGGGGCTTCGAGCGGAGTTCATTGTAGTTAAGGACTATCTTATGAACTATTTTAAATAAAGTTGGCTGGGGGTTGTGAATAGTATGAGAGCTTGGAGGCGCGCCAATACAGTTGCTGCAGTCGGGTTAAGGACTTATAGTTTCATTGAGGTGAGCCGTCTAGGTGATACGAGTATAACGCGAAACATTATGATGTCAATAAGAGGAAGGATATTGTCGTAGAAAGCCGCTTACTGTGTCAAAAGACCGGGAGACAAAGTGATTGAGTGTTGGGTACAATGATGTAGAAGTCTCAAGCCCCACAATGGTTATAATGAAATAGTTCTATGGAAAGGTCATTATTGCGTGTTGCCTTGTCGTACTATGAATGCAGCTAAATGATGCGTATATATTGTGGATATTTCGTCCATAGAGACAACTTTTAAAACCTAGAGCCACTCTTACAGCAGGTATATACACAAAATTGTACAACTAGCAACACAGTTTAATAGGGTGAAAGTTTGCAGCTAAGAATATCTAAATAAAATGTTTATATTTATAATACCCATGGTGTTGTCATCAAAACCTAATATTTGTCCACTTTTTCATAAAAAGTTGTATCTGATATTGAATTCCTATAAGAGTGCCAATTTTAACGATTTTTTTTCGTGTTGCATGTATTTATAGTTTTAAGTATAAAGGAAGCAAATAATCCACTAAAATTGTGGAGCATAGGACGCAGAAATTAAATATTAAAACGTATTGAAAATAAAGACATTAAATATAACTTTTATCCAATATAAAAAATTTACAAGGCACTAAAAAAAGGTTAGTTTTTCATAATTTCCTTTTGTTTTTTTTTATTTTTTCAACAAGTGTATAATTTACAACTACAATGAGTAACACCTTACGAAATCTCAATTTATGCAACAACATAAAATAAGTAAATAAATTATTTTATAGACTTACCCGCGATTTGTGTCTTACCCGCTATTTAGATATTTTGCGATTCTGTCATAATATAATTATCACGTTACGAAAACTTATTCATTTATTAGGAGAATTTTTATTTATTTTGTCTTTTGTTATTCCTAAGTTTTAATTTGTTTTGTATGTCATAATTTATTTATAAGCCAATTCAAAGGAAAAAGAGAATATTTTGATTGTAATTAATTAATATTTATTTCTATTTTAGTATTAGTATGAATGCAAATTAGATAAATTTTGTTTATAAAATTGTACCAGATTTTTATTTTTTGAATAAAGCAATACTTTACTTAATTATTATTTTTATTATGTTTCGTTGCTTCGTTTTTAGGTTGAAAATTTTAGTAAGAAGAGAATTAGTAGTTGGTAGCTTGTGGGCATAATATATTAATTGCCTTGTATCTATGTATATTTTTATGCTTGTTTTTAGGATTGTACCTATATTTATCAACTTTTTGTCAAAAGTACTAAAATACATTTTAGTAATTTTCTTAACGGATTTCATACCAGTGTCAAAATTCCGTTTAGGTACTAGTTTTTGATTTTCTAGAACCAAATTTTATATTATTCTTTTAAGTTTATTAATTAATTAATTTGCAATTTCTATTTTGTACTTGTTAACAAAAAAGGTAAAGTAGATAGAGTAAACAGCCAACCTTTAAGAATCTTTACTAAGTATGTACCATAGGTATTTTTTGAATTACATAAAATGGGGAGAATGACGTTAGAATATTTTTATTTTTATTTATCAAGCACAATCGGGTAATCAATGTAGCTAAGCACTTGAGTATATTTGTACCTCGTTACGATATTAAAATCAAATAATAATAACACCAAAAACGTGTTCATGTTACTTCGTGTCAACTGATTGATTTACGGTGATAATGCTATAACAAAATTATTTAAAACTTTAATGTATGATCAAAATATGTTTGATGGTTATGATAAGGTCTGATGAGGTAGGTCTCTACATCTAGGGTGCAGCATTTTAAGTATAGTTGCCTGGGCGGCTTTCACTCTAAATAGTTCTAGTCATTTATTAATTCCTCCGTGTAGTAATTGTGTATGAATAAGTACGCCTGTGTATGGGTAGACAATATATTAATAATCACTATGAATGTTACAATAGGTGAAACTTATCTATTAAATTTGATGTCTGTTCTATATATAGTTTTATTTTAATCCTGGGAATACAAGGTTAGGTTGTTTGTACTGGGGGTCTATTGCGCAACAAAACAAAAATAACTCCCAGTGTATAAAATCCTGTGTGCCAGTACTCTGTTTGCGAAAAAAAGACATTAAATTCAATTGGTAACGGTTTAATTGAAACATATAATTAAGTTTCAAAGGCTTTAAAATAAACTATTTAACAAATAATATTGTAATAATAATACTTTATAATGTAAACAAATAAAAATAATACATACCAACAGTTTACCACAAATCTATAAACCCAAATAAAAAGTTTATAATATGAAGAACTTTTATCACTTTTTGACTACTTTTATCACGAATACTCACAATAAATAATCCTTCACCACCTCATAATTTAAAATGTCACACAATTATATTTATGTATGAATATATTTTTTTATCTCCACTGATATAAAACACGTGTTGTAGATTCATATATGTTTGAATGACTACCTTGAATATAGTGATCAGTTGTCACGAAAGCTTGAGAGACAATTACCAACCAACTTCATGGTGTCGCTTTTAGGTGGCGGTGAGCGCGCGCATCGTAAATATTCACTCTCATCATGTTTTCCAAACGCGCCAAAAGAAGTATAACTTCAATAAAAAAAAAGTAGTTTCTATTATATTTACTAGTACTGTACTAGCTAGCAACTGTAACATATAACATTTTTTGAGGACTCTTTTTTTTTTGTTACATTAGACGCTTACCCAATGGTAAAGCTTACGCTTAACAAAGGTGTAAGTAAAATTATAATATCTTAAAAACTTACAAATTTATAACATTTTAAAGATTTAATTGGCATGATTAATTTTGTTCCGGCCAGTGAAGTTGCATGATGCAATCTCTCCTAGGTTTGCAAATAAACAAAAATAGAGTGTTATTAACGTCAGGTCCTCTGATGAACATAGGCCACTTCAAGAAAGCATCGGCAAGTCGGTATACCTGTCTTGGAGGGTTTGCAAATGCTCACTACGCTAGGTAGATGAGTTGGTGAGTGCAATACCGGTACTCGCACACTAAGGACGTTGCTCTCCATCATTTGCCTGTGAGATTTGGTTTTGACAAATTCGTATGGTATTTTCGCCAATTGTCGGTCGCCAAAGCCTCGTTTGCTAGTAAGCAGGGTGCACCAGATGCGGGCGAAGAGAATGTTACAGCTAAAATTGCTATTAACAATTTTAGTGGTATTGGCACCGGAGATTCGCTGTTCATTCGCGCTCTATGTGATTGAAGCGAGCGCTCTGTTTACTATCATCGCAACAAAACGCATCATCGGGCTGTTGAAACCTCCTTTCACCTCTTCGGAAGATAAAACGAAACGGATGGTGAGTCCCGTCGCCGGGTTTGTTCTCGGCTGTCAGATTTCTCAGATTGCCAGTAGATTAAATCTCTCCTTACGCCAAATATGTTCCAAAATTTACATTACGAGTTGATAGTCAATTATTAAGACGAAGTGTATGTTTTCAAGATTGTTAAAATATAAAATTATGTGTAAATCACCTTAAATTCATCACACAAAAATGAAAAATGTATGATTCGAAATAAGTCCATTGGTACATGTGAGTATTCTTGGCGGTTGGTTTTTTAAGATCCAATCAAGATCAATACAATGTACTCAAAAATACAGACATAGTGTTATAATATATCAACTGTGAGTGTTATAATATGTTCCTCTTTGAATGTAGCTGGAATGAGGTCTGTTTCTCTTATATTTTGGTTCTTTTCTTACAAGTTAATTGCACAGATGAATAAGTTTATCATGGTATTGGTTGTCTACTGTTCAGCACTGACATTATCTTTTATTAAAATCTGTTTCTGACAATGTCATATTAAAAACATCAAAAATAACATCCCTGTCCTCAAAATTTCCAATGTTTTAGTTAAAATAAAAAAGTATACGTCACATCCCATCCAAACACATCCAATCTCAAAATTGTAGATAGATAAAGTTGGGTCTTTGCAGCCATGTTTCAACAAATATGCAAGCGTATTGTGCGCAGTGACTGGACCGTTATACCAAACGCAAAATACAAAAACTTCGTCTTGTCAGATGTTTTGGCTCAAATAGAACGAGATTGTGAAAGGTTTTGTGTGGTGCCGCGTGTTCCACCACAGAAAGTAAGTACCTTATGTCTCGATGTCATACACAGATGAATAAGGTATTTTAGAAACCTGAATGCCCAATGCACGGTGGTAATACTGTATACCTAACTAGTTTTTACTGACTAAAACCATAGATTCACAGGGTAGTGTAGGGCTAGGATCTTTTTAAGTATCGCATAAAAATTACTCTTCGTGTGTTCTTCTCAGACTAAATAACAATCTATGTCGTTCGTTGTCGTATGTTCGTTCAGCAGTGGGGTCTTGTTAGATTTGTCGATGATGATTAATTCTTATTAAATGATTTGTTTGAGTAATTAACTACATTTTTGTAAAGCGTCACCGATTCCTCTCGGAGCACATGATAGATGTAGGTAAGTTAAGGTCGATATTTAATTTGTAGACGTTACGCGGATACATCTGCAGGGTATCGATTTAGACATTCCTCCCAATTTTGAGGCTTAAGCACGTTGCAGTTCAGTAGCTGACTTTTTAGGGCTGGTGATGGTGTTAATAGCTATATACACGGCGCGAAATTTTAAATAAGTCAAAGTGACGTAATTTACATATAAAAACATTATCAGTCCATCCACAACGTTACTCCTAATTTTAATTATCGATTAGGTAACTATAATTGGAGCAGGGAGCGACGTCGGTCGCATTGCAGCGCTGTTTCTCAAGCAGCAGAAAGTAATTAAAACTTTAACCCTGTACGACGACGAGCCGGAGCGACGAGTCTTGGGAGTTGCCAGCGATGTGGCTCATATAGACACCAGTACCGAAGTCGAGTCATATCAAGGTCGCGTTCATCTGGGAGATGCTTTACACGTAATACCGTTTATAATATTCTTACATAATATTTAAAATTTTACTGCTATTCTTCCACATTCAAACGTGAATAATAAACTATAAGCCCTCACAACCACATACTCAATACTGCGGTGGTTAGAGATCTGGATATTTTAGGCACTTTTCTTTCGACCTACATTTCACCAGAGCTTATTAGGAAACAATGTGGCAGGTGTGTACTGTCCAAGCCAAGGATACAAATCGTACGTAAGGTTTTTAAACACTCATTGGTACGTCCACATACGAACGTCCATACGTCCATTTAGGTTAAGCATTTTTTGAAATATTTTTTTTTAACTCTGGAGTGACAAATTCGTTAATATTCTATCTGATGGTAATTGGCTACTGCAGCCCGTGAACACGTGCTAACAATTTCAAGGTTACAGATGCGTTATCACCCCTGAGGACCAAAATAGGTTACCTCATAGCCTATAACCTTAAAAACTGGAATACAACAGTGGTTGTACTGCCGAAGAAATAGGTAAGGTTTGGTTGGTACCTACCTAGGCGGCTCCTGCCCAGAAAAATTGTTCTAATATCTAGTAAACCGGCAGCGCGAAGAGTTTTAAAGGAAATAACTAGCAAAGCATAATTTATTACACTCATTCGAAAACGGGCTTATTGGATATGGTAGTGTCCAGTGTCAAAAATAGTGAAGCAGCGTGTTAAAGGCAGCTCGAGGAGTCAAAAATGCAGGGATTTCTCGTGACACAATTTATAGACATACCCTAATTGCATAAACCTTACGACCAGGATTCAGATGTGGTGTTGATTTGCGGCGGTTGCTTCATTACACCGCCAAGTTGCTGCACCTCGGACCGTGATCTCTTCTACCTGAATATGGAACGCGTGCGTGTCGCGACCATCGCATCGGCACGCTTCTGCCCCTATGCAGTCGTGGCGGTGCAAACCCCGCCAGTCGACTGCAACTTCGCACTCTGCATGCACGTTGGTTTACTTTAGTTATAGAAGAAAAAACAAACTAGCTGATGGCTGTATAGACTGTATTCATCTACATGGCAAGTGATTACTGCGACCTATAGACATACACAGTGATCCCTGATTAAGAATAAAAATGCAGATACGGTGTCATACCTGAGAACCAAGATGCATTCATATGTAACAAAGAATACCTGATTCCGCGTTATATGTAAACGGGTCTTCGGTTAAACCGTATACATAATTTTTTGTATATATTACCATATATAAATTAAAGTGGCATACAAAACAGCAGCATTAGGTTTTTTTTTGGGTAAGCGTGCAAACAAGCAAGCGGCTCACCTGATGGGATATCATTACAGTCGTTTAAATACATCTGCAATACTATAGGACCTGCAGGTACTTTGCCGGCCTTTAAGGATATTTGTGGGATGGGAAGAATAGGGAGTTAATTTAGGGAAGACGGGACTGGACCTCCGGTTACCTCACTCACCAAACGAAACTCAGAAGCACAAGATGCCTCTACATTACGCCGGTATTCTGCGAGGTCGTGGTATTAACCCGGTTGAGCCGGCCTTTTCGAGCAGCAGCTAAAGCAGCCGCTTGGCTCTACCGCGTTTAAGACGCTGCTATTACACTGGTGTTCTGTAAGAGCGTGTTTCTTCTCGGGCCCGGACAAGTGAGCTACCTATTTGAGTACTGTCAGAGTGCTATGTGTGGTTTTGCTGTCAGCCTGGTGTAACAGCACACATTCTGACTATCATATTATCTTGTTCTGTCGGTGTACCTAATTTACTTGTTATATCCATGTGAATCATCTCAAATGGCATAGAGATTTTTGTTTTTTAATCGGATGCAGCTGTAATTTCTAAGATCGCGAAGGTTTGGAGGTAATATTTAATCTGTTTTATTGTTTAATGTTCTGCGTTAATGTTATAGCTATATGTAATTCCACCTAGACACTAAAACTCGCCGGTGTGTACGACAAACGGCGATTGTTGGGTGTGAATGCCATCAGCTCCATGCGCGCCAACCAGCTGCTCTGCTCCCTCACCGGTACCGACCCCCACACTTCCCATACGCCTGTGGTCTGTGGCACCGGCAGATGCACAAGAGTGCCTGTATTCTCTAAGGGTAAAGCAGGAAACTTCCCTCAGGTAATTATCGATTAGAAAAGGGATTTAATTTAATCACATAAAGCCTATATTTATTTAGTAATAGTGATTACTACTTAAGAGGCGACTAGGGGATAAGTCTTGAAAATCGCAATTGTTTTTCGATAGGTGACTGGATAACCATCTCGAAAAACTCCAAACCTAGAATAAGCAGACCTATGACGGGTAGCAGCGTATAAAGTGCGAGGTGTCTGGTACTGCGATCACTAATCCTCTTGACGTGCGTGGCGATTATGACAATTCCTCCTTATGGCAGAGACCTCTGTCATGCAGTGGACGATGAAAAAATACCCTTATTCCTGTTCCTCTAGAAAATGCATTCAGATTTTCTGGCAAGTGTATGTGAAATATTCGTAGCTCTGAAGTGTTAGAAACAATTTATTAAATACTGGAAAATAATTTGAACACAATTAAATAATTTTATTCTAACTTCTAAAATGTTATACGTTCCGTGAATCAACAATAGAAGTACCTATTATATTCTACACCAGTAACGTATCGCTGACATCCGGGTAAGGTGATCCTCGGTATAAATTGAGACGTTTGTAGACGATGTATCATTGGTCATTGCCAAGCAGTGGCTAGCTGGTATATTGGGTAACATGCATCGCTATGCAACAAAAATTTTGATTTGAAAATTTTGGGAGATCATTGTGTCCCTAGAATTATATCGAAATAAAATGTATTAGGTAAATTATGTCAATAAAATCCTTTCAGTACTTTGGGCGTGATTGAGTGTCCGACGTACGAACTTTCCTTTTTAAATGACTAGAATAAGCTCTTTCAAAGCGGTCACCCAATAATCACTACTATTTCCAAATTACTAGTTGCTTCTAGCACTAGCACACTACTTCTTTTCTCGTCAAGGGCATGACTTAACAGTAAGCTTTAACTTATGTGTGAAAAATTGGTATACTTTATTTAACTATTACTTGGAACATAAAAAAAAGTTATAAAATCTGTAAATAATAGTTTCATTTGAAACGTGTACTGTTCGCGTAAATACAAGAAATCATTATACATCACATCATCAAAACCATCGAATGGATTCGATGCAAACCGAGATGGAGATAAACGAAAATACATTTCTGTATAATATCACTGTATGTATTTATGTTTTGAAAGCTACGTTATTCACCTTTTAAAAAATATAGTACTTGTGTAAAGATGAAGGACGAATAAATGTTTTACTTACAGCGTTGTATTTGGTTTAGTAATTTTTTCTTCAAATGCCAACCTCATATGCACGCTGTATACCCCGCTTGTTATAAGTATCGAGGCTATTGGAACCGACGGAGTGCAGCATCTCTAGAGTGCGAGAGTACCTGCACTGCGCTCACCAACACGCCAACCCAATCTTGTAAGTATGGGCAAGTCATGGTATGCCAGCGTTTGTTGGTCCAGTAAACAAGCTGATAAAGGAAAAGAAAATCGAAATTTCTGAACGACTGCAAGCTTTTTAATGCATTGTGGCGACAAATGAGTTAACAGCCCACCTGATGGTAAGTGGTTACTGCAGACCATGGACACCTGCAAACAATTTCAATCGAAGAAGGTTACCGATGATGACCCCTGAGGACTTTAACGGAATGCCTCACAGTCCGTAATTATACTGTCTCTATATACCTCTCAAACCGGAACACGACAGTAGATGTACCGCTGGTTGTTTATAGTCGGCTCTCTTTTACTTTCTTGATTTTCTTTATTTTAGCTTTTTTATTATTTAGGACTTACATATAATAATGTTTTTGTTTCAGACGCAGGTAGACTGCTTGACGAAGTTGGTGCGAGAGGCTGAGGAAATTATTTGCAAGGTAAAGAATAACGGCCAGCAAGGACATCTTTCCGTCGGCTTTTCTACTGCAAGATTTGTAACTAGTGTTATGAAAGGTAAATATAAATCTCTTTTTAATCGGACTGCAATCATTATCATCATATTTTACGCAATTTTTTTTTTATTTATTTTATGAATGTTATATATAACACACAAAACAGACTAAGACAAGAAATGCTTAAAAAATCAATTTTAAAGAAATTAAACCACTATGTTTAACCCACACTCAAACTGTCACAGTTTGGTGTGTGTCAAATACTGGCATTGTACATGTTTTATTAGACTTATGAAAAAAGTTACATTATAATATATTATACGTATTTCTGAAATTGATTAATAATGTGATGTTCCTCCTAATTTTTAATGTGATTCTCAAGGTTTGTTCGAGAAGCCAACGTTTATCGACAGTGCTTTGGTTGAACAGGATGACCCTAAGAAGTGTTATGGCATGCCTATTTGCGCTACACCGGTTACAATTGGTAAAGCAGGCATCATTGAATATGCGGTACCAACGCTCAATGAGGTGGAGACTAGGCTTTTAGAAGAGAGCAAGTATGTATCGGAGATCCTAAATTTTTCTTTTCTTAGAAGTCTTTAGTTTTGCAGTTACTACCGAGGGCTTGATGACCACACGATTGCGAGGAACTGTGGATTGGAGTCCAAGTCCTTTACAGCCGAGGACTTTTGGTATTGTTAAATGCCTTTCTTTCCATATTCCACGACTGGCCGCTACCTCTGCATTCTGCCGTCGACATATAATATGGTCATCGGCGGAGCCATAGACCAGATGAGCCAGGGAATCCACCCATGTGGAATTGGAGGCCGAGTAAGAAGGCGCGTCTGTGTTCGGAGAGCCTTGCCTGGAGAGAGAGGAAAAGGTGTCCGTCCGTGTCCGTCCTTCTAAGAACGAGTCGCCTCGGGAAGCCGGCGCTTGAGGGACGCCAGATGTGAGCCAGAGTATTCCTGCAGCCCTACCAATATATGGCGAAGGTGGAATAAACTGCGAGGTTTTAGTCAGTGCAAGCCTGACATAACCCGACGTAACATAAATCAATATTTAACCTCGTATAAAAATAGGTATAATACTGATAACAATATCTCTGTGAGGAGATTTCCTTCAGATAAAAAAGGTACCAGACGTGTGGTTAAGTCATAAGAAAATCTATTACTACCCCTTCTCAACATGAGGACAGCGTAACAAGTTTAGTTATTAATCGTCCGATCTCCATGATATTAATGCCGGTGTGCCTCAGGGGTCTGTGCTCTCCGCGACTCTTTTTTTGCTGCACATCAACGACCTGCTGGTAACACCCGATATCTTTGGGTATGCAGATGACAGCACAGTCTCGGGGAGATACTTGTCCGATGCGAAGTCTGGGGCAAAAGTCCAGTCTTTCAGAGAATCGATGATTGAGGGGGTGAACTCGACTTTGGAGGCTGTTTCCCAATGGGGTGATGCCAATTTGGTCGAGTTTAACCCCTCTAAAACACAGGCTTGTCTTTTTTCGGCGAAACGGAGTCCATTCCAACTGACTCCGACTTTCCGGAATGTCCCCGTTCCGGTAAATGACCGTCTTGAGCTCTTAGGTCTAGATCTCTCTTCTAACCTAAATTTCGGTCGTTACATCGAGTCCATAGCAAACACTGCTGCCAAAAAACTTAGTATCCTCTCGGGGGTGAGACGGTACTTCACATCGGAGCAGCTCTTAAATCTATACAAAGCTCAAGTCCGCTCTTGCATGGAATACTGTTCCCACCTCTGGGATGGTTCGGCTAAACATCAGCTTGATGCTTTGGACTCGTTGGAGCGCCGAGCGAAGAGGATCATAGGCTCACTAGTAGAGGCAAAACTTCAAAGCCTCGAACACCGTAGACGAGTGGCCTGCCTCTCGGTTTTTTATCGAATTCATTTCGGAGAGTGTGCGGAGGTTTTGCATAACCTAATACCCTCTTCCCCTTTCCACCACCGAACGACTAGACGAGGCGAGAAGTTCCACCCTTATGTTGTAGACATTCCTCCATTACGCACGAGGCGGTTTGCCTCTTCTTTCCTTGTGCGGACGGCTAAGGAGTGGAACTCTCTGCCGAGGTCGGTTTTTCCGGAGGCCTATAACCTGGATATCTTCAAGGCCAAAGTGAACAGACATCTAGGCAAGCGTGTACCACCCTAGGCCTCATCTTCGCTTTCCATCGGGCAAGATTGAGGTCTAACGCAGGCCTATTTTTTCATAAAAAAAAAAAAAAGTTATGGAAATGATAGAATAACTTGTGGCTTTCGCAGATGGTGTAATACCCATCACAAAGTAATTAATTTTTTCGTCGCATGTTGAACGCTGAACGCATAACCTCCCCCACGAAGACAAAGAAAGGTTCTGACGGGTTTTTAAACCCCACAATTAATTTCCACGTGCACTCCTATGCGTCTAAGCCAAAGCTCCTAAGATCCACCCCGCCTACTTTCTCGCGACATGACAAGACAACATATCAGGCCATACTTTCCGTACATGCCTATCCTATAGTATACAGACCGGGGACGGGTAGAAGCGATGAAAATGTAATGTTCTCTACGTGTTTTGTGATCAAAAAACTAATCGTCTGTTTGGGAGAGGCCTATGTTAAACAGTGGAATGAGGTTGATGATGTTAATTTGCGGTGGAGCAGCGTAGTGAAATCCAAGCCCTTGTTTCATATTCAGACAATAACAGAGATATGGTAGTAAAAAAATATTTTTTGCTCACTCTTACATATTTCTACATTATCTTACGTGATGATGCATGTCTATATGCAATAAGATTATACAACCAAATATCTTGGCATTCTACTGGACTCTAAACATAACTTTTAAAAGACCACATACGAACTTACAAATTGGATACTTAAATCGGTGAAATACTTTTAAAAACAAATGTTTTTAAAAGTATTTCACGGCATCGCGAAATACCAGCGCGATATAGACATATTGTACTTCTGCGTTTCGTTTGGCGAGTGAGGTAAACGGTAGCCGACACTTCTTGCCCCTTACCTCTTCCCTTTCCCCTACCCCAAAAATCCTTAAAGGCCAGCAACGACCTTGGAGCTCCTCTGGTGTTTCAGATGTACATGGGCGGCTTGTTGGTTAACTGCCATTCCAATAAAAAATAATAATAATAATAAGTGTATTTTTGTCATTTCCAACAGGTGTGATCTAGAAGACATGTTAAATCTTGGACGATGTTTTGCAGTAGGCGAGGAATATTACCTTCATTCGTGCAAAGTCGGCTTCTGTTGTATACCCTCATGTGACATTTGCGAAACTTGCACTGTCCCCAATTCCCAAAGAAAAATGAAGAACAAATAACTCACAGCC
The DNA here is from genome assembly GCA_029286595.1 of Bhutanitis thaidina. Lineage (NCBI taxonomy): Eukaryota > Metazoa > Arthropoda > Insecta > Lepidoptera > Papilionidae > Bhutanitis > Bhutanitis thaidina. The sequence goes on from JAGSMS010000022.1 coordinate 5,045,549, forward strand.
AATTATATTGTTGATAAAAAATGGGATAGTTTGGCTGAGAACTAATAAGTCTTGTAAATTTTAATCAGGTTATAATTTACGTGTATGTATTTAACGTTAGATACTACTGGTAATACTTGATTTAAGTTCTGAGTCATTGAGAAATTAATGTCCGTCTTGATCGTTCCCTTGAATGCTGGTCTCAAAACTGCGACAGAGTAATACAGTGCGTCAAGCATAAAAAAAAAGTTTTTGGTCGTCGTGAATACCAGTATTGACATTCTAAAATATTGATAAAATCAGGATATTTATGAACTATAGACACATTAACTATATTATTGACCGTTAAAGTTTGGCTTTTGCTATTTACGTTATTCCATAGTTATATGGTATTGTAATATGATTTAAATTTAGATGAATATTTAATAAAAATTACTAATATCATTGTAAACTTTTACCAAATTACACATACCATCGCAAATTATTATAGTGCACTTAATTGTAGAACATAATACAAAATATGGTAGAGCAATTTAATGTTAATTTTTCAATAATGGCCATATTATCGATATGAACATAACATTTGAAATGTTTAAAGAAAATTCTATAATATGGACAAAGGACATTATTGATATATACAAGTCATTGAACGTTTTGTTTAGTACTCTTTATAATGTCAGTCTATAATTACTTGCTTCCTTTTACTCCAGATTTAATTAATATTTCATAAGCCTTTCTGATTGATATAACTAGCAACTATAATTAGATTTTTACATTTTAGGGTTGTACAATAAAAAAAAAAGAAACAGTTATTTTGTTTTATGCACCAACATTTTATGTATTTATATTTAACTCATGTTACGTATAAAAGTTGCGATTCACTGTAAAGAAAAAAGTAAGTCATATATAAAGTTATTTAAAATATTTTTATAACTAGTTTATAAATAAATTTTTATTAATTTATTTCTGGCGAGGCGTTGGCGATTGGTTGACGTCGACAAACGGATCTAAACCTTTACCAACCTATACCATATATTAGTAATTTTGGTACCTACATCTAATCAACCCTTAGATCTGGAGTGTATGTGCAAGTCTTTCATTGCTTTCAAGTAAGGGCCTTAATCCAGCAGGGGTCTTATACAGGCTAATAAAGAAGAATGGATGCCCAAAATTAAATAAAACTTTGTAATAATAGCTACCAATTCTTAATAGAATGGGAAATCGGAATTTTTCTTAGCTGAAAATTCGCTTTGGTGCAATTTTACGAAGGATTATTTGCACAGCATTGTCTTTAAAATATACTACTGAGCTTCTTAAATTAACCGATTGATAGCTTATGTATGAGAACTAGTTAATTTTTCCTTATCATATTATCAAGTGTAATAACTTTGAAATTCTATCGTTAGTAGTCATATCAGGACTTATGACATGAAATACGATAACCTACTAATTTTTGTAGGATAAACCTACAACGCCTCGCCATAAATTAAGACAACATGACTATTAAATTCGTGTGAATAAATTTAATTGTTTGAAAGTATTACCCTTTTATAAATTTTAAATTAAATTTTCGAAAAAAAAAACTTAATCTTTTGAAAAATAAATTAGAGTAATTATTGAGAATTATTTATTATTAAGTATTAATACAAAAGTACACAACTTTTTTCTTTTACTGAACATAAGTTGTTCTATAATTATCGAACGATAAGCGCCAATAGCCAAATGGGTTAGGGTGCGGACTACGAAACATGACGTCGTAAGTTCGAGCCCGCCATTCGACTATTGTCGTGATCATTCCAGAAAAAAGCTGTAATGCTTAGTTGGAGGGATAACAGGAATATTAATGATATTGCTTAGTAAATAGCATTGCTAGTATTTAAAAAAAAATAGGAACAGATATAACGAAAAGAACAGACAAACTGCATATTTTTACTTCACAATATAATTACGAGTTACTATTAATTATCATATTATTAAGACTTAAAATAGTTGGACTTTATTATTCAACACATTACCATTTCTCCATTATTTTACAAATATTTAATATATATCAATATCTTTTAGGTGCAAAACAATATCTTTCACATAAATGTAAAATATAGGGTCGGGGAAAAAGTTTTTTCATATTTTAAAAGAAAAAAGTGGCAGTAAAATCTGTTTGGTTGTACTGTTTGTATTTGGCAGGTTTTGAAACATTAAAAAGATGACTTTTTAAAAACAAGAAAATAAAATGTAAATACCGTTTCCCGTCATTTTTCTTTATTTTCTGTTTGCTAAAACTTTAAAATGTTTCTTCGTTAAAGAGAATTTTTAAAGTTTTATTACAAAAAAGGGAAAAAGCGACACAAGCCGCAAAAAAAATTGTGGCTATGGACTTGACGCAGTGTCAGTAAGCGTTTTCAGTCCCGGAATTTGATGTCAAAGATGAAGCTCGCCCTAATCGACCTGCTACGGATAAAGTCGATGTCATTTTTGAAAAAGTGGAGCAAGATCGGCATATCAGTAGATACGACATAGCTGAAGGGGTTGACCACAAAACAGTTTAGACCCATTTGAAAAAGTCTTTCTGCCTGTCTGTCGTTTAAGTTTTCATGGTAATAGTTACTAAACATTAACGCTTTAATAAACACACACTCAAGGTACAGAACAACGGCAAATACGGGATACTGTCAAGTCGACCGAATTGTCTAATTCGCGAAATTGTCGAATTAGGTCCAATTAGCGAAACGGACTAATCAATGAAACTGACGGCCGTTTAAATTAAAGTGTCGGGTTAATGCTGATTCCATACTTCAATTTTAGAGTTCCAGCGGTTGTTTGCGGCTTCACTTCAAGAGAACTCCTTAATTAAGATAAAAAGTATGAATTCCGCTTTAGCGATATAATTTTAGTGGCCACTGAAACTAAAAGTAAAACGAAATGGGACCCAAGCTCAGCAGTGGGACAAAGAAAGTTTCACTGTGTGACGGCCTGGTGGCATAAGGGATTCTGCCACTTTGTGCTTTCGTGAGTGTAAGTTAATAGTCTACGAAATTACCATCTCATCACATAATATGTCATAAATAAATATTCTAGAACTGTGAGCGTGAAAAGCGCGTCATACCTGGAATCCTAACCCACCTGCCAAACGTGACGATTACAACAAATGTCTAGTAATAAGCCGCTTAAATATACATATATAGTAATAAATAAATACATGTAAAGGAGAAAGTAGATTGACATATTTTTTATTATTTGTTGTACTAGTTTTACAACACATTTTTTTTTATGTATCTAACCGATAGGTTACGTCTTACGACATCTTCAGCGTATTAATTAAATACCCTGAAGACATCATCGTCATCTTCAAGGTATTAATTGAATACCGTGAAGACGCCACAATAACCTAATAACAATTGTCAATATGATGAAGTTTTGCCAAGTGACAACGATTGCAAGTACAAATTGAAAAAAAAGAAAGTAGATATTTTAATAATGTTAATTAAACAAAGAAACAACGATGTGAAGCCTCGTTATGTTCAAAATCATTAATGATGCCATTAATGATACCAATAATGATAATGAAATGTAGTATCGTCAAACGTTAATGCAGTCACTACCACTTTAAGACACGGTGACTCACGTAACGTACGGCGTACACATCGCCATTTTTACGAATCTCGTGTACGTGTATCACTACTTTTCGAGTTTTTTTGTGTGCTAAAATTTTAAGTGTTTGGGATAGTTGCAAAGGTTGGTGTTAAGCTATTAGCTATTTATATATTTTGTATTTGATGTTTCAATTATATACTTATTTTATTAATTTCTTTTTAGTTACAATGTCTATGCAAATTATTTTAAAGTTACTATTTTGCTAAAGCTTATTGGATAGTGTTAGCAAAAATAGCTTTCACATATAAACTGAAAATATTAATATGGTTGTAGTTTTAAGCTCATTATTTATCTGATCTATACTATGTAACCTTTTTTTTAGAAACAATGACTGAGTGCAAAGGCAAGCTATATCCAAACTGTGATAGTAGCGTGTTTTTAAGGTCTTGTGATGAAGAAGTAACACAACCTCTACAAGGGAGAACAACAGGTTAAGTACTAAATTATTTTGGTATCTTTTGCTAATTGTAATACAATAGAGAATTTTTGTACATACTGTGAAGCTTGATATACATACGTTTATCTTTTAATTATTTAATTTAATTATTGACTGTGTGGTGATGGTTTAAGAAAATTTCCCATCCCTTTTCAACCCCATGGGCTGACGTAAACGGTGCCAGAAACATCTTAACTTCCAAACCTTCTTACATGTGCTAGACTGGGCCCCATAAATCAATGCCATATATTTTAATTATTTATTGTCTTGAGGTTTAAAGTGTTATAGTTTGTTTTTAAGCATTCATAACAGACAAGAAAAATATATTTTTACGCGTCAACGCCAACTTAACCTTGAAAAGCTTCGATAAGCTTCTTTTGGAATTGAAGGTGTGATTATTTACTTTTAAGCAAAAATTTTTAATTTTTATATTTATACTTTACACAAACACTCGAGTTCGCCATCCGGACGCCACGGGGGTCAGGAAGCGAGAAAGAAAGTACCCAGGAGCACTAACCCTTCTAGCTACTACCAGCGGATCTGCGCGTATTCACTTTAATCCTCGCACAGAGCAGCAACTCGCATCTGAAATAGATTCGTTAAGCCAACTCGGAGTTGCTATCTTCGGGACGTTGCGTTTGGTCGGCCATGTTGGTTCCTCTATGCTTTACGACGGCAGGAGGCCCGGAGGAGCAGGACATTGTAACACCGTTGCGGTACATGATTAGGGAAGCCGATCAACCACTTGGCAATGTGTTAACTGCGAGTACGCCTACGAATGAAGCACCGGAAGGGATTAGTACTACCATCATTAGCACTGCGGTCCGCGATAAAAGCAGGTCGCATTCAGGGGTGTTCGCGACCATAGAAAAAGTTCGTAGATACCCAAGCCAATGCTACTACTAAGCTCCTCCCCCTTCCCTCCCCTCCCGCCGCATCCAAAACAGGAACCAGTTCGAGATCAGAAATTCCAGTCCTAAATTAACTTGGTAGCCTACCTAAATTAAGAAGGTCTATGTTATCTTTCAATCTGTTTTAGGTCAATTGCCATCTTGGCTGCGTGGAACTCTATTGCGCAATGGTCCTGGGTCACTTAAAGTTGGATCTATGCGTTTTGACCACATGTTCGACAGCTCCGCTTTACTGCATAGGTAAATTGTTAAAAAAATATGTTGTTTATTTGATGTAGATATATTTTTATATTTTAAATATATCTACGTCAAATACGTCATGATGGTTGAAAAATTAACTAAATAAACTTAAAGAACATCCCGTATGGCATAGTAGTTAGCATAACTGATTGTTAAGTCATGCGTTGTGGGTTCGAATACTGGCCCTTAACTAATATTTGAGTAACACAAGTTGGTTTTCAGGTCAGCGGGTAGCAATTTGTCTAACTAATTTATTTCATTTAATTTCAGTATCGATAAATTACTAAGCATATTGGTTACATGTTTAGACTCCTAGCCTACTCATCATTCTTTTTGGTTTTATATGGATGCGTAGATAGAAAATGCACTTTGATAGTGGCACAAACACGACAAAGGGGTCAAATAACTAGTATAGACATAAGAGAAGTTAAGAGCTATCAATTTTCTAAATAATTCCGTTCCCTTCTTTATAAGATTATACAAATCCACTGCAAGACAGAGCGGCCTGGCCGCCCATGAAAGCCAAAAGCTGTCATGCCCTAAATTAAATATTTTATCATACTCACCTCGCTTGGCACGTTCACAAGAAACGTTCGGCAAGAAACCGTTCTTGAACGTGGAGTCGACAATCTCGCACTAGTGTAGCTGATGGGTGGGTTATATCAGGGAGGAGGGGCAGGATATCTTGCTTCCGGTGTGAAGTTTCTTATATTTAACCCCTTGACCCGTGTCTACAGATATTCTTCACATACAAACACTAAAAATTCAATAAAAATATCTTGCTTAATAAAACACTAACTTTGCCTAATTGTGTCCTCTGCCGAACATAGGCCTCTTCAAGCAAGCGCCACCTAAGGCCAGGGTTTTTATTATTGCTTGACAATTGGTTGCAATGGAATTTTTCCTACACGCAACCAGTATCGTCTCGGGATGCAAAAAGTGCTCTTAAAAACGAGTACAACTCTGCCTCCAGGTCCTTCAAAAGAGTTATCGCTGCGGCAAATTTAAAGCACATTGGCAGAATTGGCGAGAGATTAGTTCGCCTCACATCGGGATCCCGCGCATTCTGGTCTCTCGCCAAGGCTGTCCAGGGGAATTTCTGTCAGCCATCTCTCCCATCTCTACACAAGGAGGATGATTCGCTGGCCCATACTGCAAAAGAGAAAGCCGAACTCTTGGGCTCTCTTTTTGCATCCAACTCGACTCTTGATGACCGGGGAAACTCTCCACCTACTATCCCGTGGTGTAAGTGCTCCATGCCGGAAATTCAGTTTCTGCAGAGCTCAGTGCGAAAGGCACTCCGCTCCCTGGACTTTCATAAGTCGAGTGGGCCGGACGGAATCCCTCCAATTGTGCTGAGGATGTGTGCCCTGAGTTGGCACCGGTTCTCACGCGTCTTTTCCGGCACTCCTACTCTTCAGGCGTCGTCCCGGAATCTTGGAAGACAGCATTTGTGCATCCAATACCCAAAAAAGGCGACCGCTCTGATCCGTCCAACTACAGGCCTATTGCCATCACCCCCTTGTTATCTAAAATAATGGAGTCACTCATCAACACCCAGCTCCTGAGGTACCTGGAGGAACACCAGCTGATCAGTGACCGACAGTACGGTTTCCGTCGCGGACGATCAGCTGGTGATCTTCTAGTTTACCTGACTCTCCGATGGGCAGAAGCAGTTGAGTCTAAGGGGGAGGCTTTGGCGGTTAGTCTGGACGTAGCGAAAGCATTTGATAGGGTTTGGCATAAAGCGCTTCTTTCAAAGCTTTCATCTTACGGGGTTCCTGAGAGATTGTGCAACTGGGTCACCAGCTTCCTCACGGATCGGAGCATCACGGTTGTTGTCGACGGTGCATGCTCGGACCCCAAACCCGTGAATGCTGGTGTTCCACAAGGCTGTGTGCTATCTCCCACTCTGTTCCTTCTGCATATCAACGACATGCTACAAATCAGTAGCATTCATTTCTATGCAGACGACTGCACGGGTGATGCCCTATATACAGGCCGTGCGAATATTTCTCGGTAACACGTCGACGAGTGCCGGAACAAACTTATGTCTGAAGTCGACACCTTGTTATTCAAAGTCTCGGATTGGGGTCGACGTAATTTGGTCCTATTCAACCCCAAAAAGACACAGGTTTGCGCGTTCACCGCTAAAAAGAATCCCTTTGTCGTTTCTCCTCTTTTTGAGAACATTCCCCTTATTGGCTCAGCCAGTATCAGAATCCTTGGCGTTGACATATCAAGCGACGTTCAGTTCCGTGGTCACTTGGAGGGAAAGGCCAAATTGGCCTCCATAAAGCTTGGTGTGATTTTGTGGAATCAGCTGTCGCCAGCAGTATTTCCGAACAGTTACGACTTAGGAACCTTCAAGAAAAGAGCTTATTCCTTCCTTAAAGGCCGGCAGCGCATCTGTAGCTCCTCTGGTGTTGTGGATGTTCGTGGGCGTCGGTGATCACTTACCATCAGGTGAGCCGCACGCTCGTTTGCCCCCTTCTTCTATAAAAGAAAAAAAAGTATCTTTTCTTGGTATTCTATAGAAAAAAAAAAAAAAAACTTAACCAGTTGCCAACGGTAAATAGGCAATTGAAACATAAGTGGTACTGTAAAATGTTTCTATGAATTAAATTAATATAAATAAATTACACTTATTCTAATTGAAAACTAAATCAGAACTAAATTACATAACTTTTTATTAATTAAAATGTTAATTTATAACAGTCGGAGATATTTTTCTATAATTTTATTGCAAAACTGTAGCTAACTAAAATTTTTATTTTTTCAATTCACTTATTGCCAAGTAATTTTTCTTGTCAATTGACAGTAAAGAGAAAAAAATCTTTACTGTTCATTGATGGATGGTATTGTTCCTTATTTATAAGTAGTAACAATTGCATTTAATTCCTGTAACACGCAGTTTCTGTATTGCTGATGGGACCATCACGTACCAGTGCCGCTTCATCCGTACCAATACCTACAAGAAGAATCGCGCAGCAAACCGCATCGTTGTATCGGAGTTCGGGACCGAGGCCGTACCCGATCCCTGCCATACTATCTTTGACAGGTATGGAGTTGACTATGAAGTCGATATACCAGCACTGCAGTGATTATAATTACAAGCCGCCGTGTAATATATAGACTATTGTGAATCCTGCCATACTCAACGCTTGGACTGTCAGTAATATGACAAAATGTTGATAACATTTTGATCTAAAGGTCGAAGAGCATAATGCACCTAGAGTATGTTAATATTTTGTTATTGTTGTTTTGTTTTGATTTTATTCACGTCATGCGTTTACACAAATGCGTCGTGGACCAAGTATTGGACACAATAGCCCCGGGGTTCTCAGCAAACCTTGAATGTGGCGTGGACGTGAAGAACCTCCGAATTAAAAACTTACGTTATATCCCCCGGAGAGGGGAGAATGATATACAATTGAAAATATGTCCGTTACTGTGTTCTCCTGATGTATAGAATTAATGTAAAGCGTACAAGCTTTTTTGACATATTACTATGAAACAAAGACTATATCCACATTCTATACATATAGTACATTATATGTAGTGTATTGATACTTTGGGTAGTTTCCATTGTTTGTCTACAAACAAATTGTGAGAAGACATTGAATTTTGATTTTAAATGGTACATGTAATAATAAACGATATTAAGCATTGATTGGGGATGAAATGTATTGAATAAGGGTTAAACAAGATATTGTTGCAGGGTCTCTGCGTTTTTCAAGCCGTGTGAGAAATTATCGGATAATACAATGGTGTCGGTGTACCCATTTGGTGATGAAGTCTATACTTTTACAGAATCGCCAATCATACATCGGTAAGTTTATTAGACTTTTCATTAGTTCTTTGACTCTTTTTTCACCTAGGTACGAGCTTTTTTTATTGGAATCAGTTGCAATAATGAATTAACAGTTCACCAGTAAACAACCTTTATCAAGGAAGGTTTTTTTTATGGAAAAGGGGACAAACGATCTCGTGGCTCAACAGATGGTAAGTAATTGCCGTCGCCCACGAACATCTGCAACACCAGAAGAGCTGCAGTAGTGTTACCGGCCTTTGAAGGGGAGTACAAGATGCCTCTACTTCACCCCGGTCGAGCTGTCGCTTGGCTCTACCACGTATAAAACTTTTATATGGATTTAATTAGTGTTGTATAGAGGGGTCTGCTAACAATATTTTCCGTACTTTTTAATTGTATGAATAGATTAAAAAGGCTGAAAAAAATATCTCACTCATCGTAATTTTTTTTGTTTATGATGATTGGCTGAGTTCTTAATGTAACCGAGTTGTAACTATTCTAGAATAGATCCTAAGAACCTAGACACTCTGGAACGGAAAGATTTAATGAAGAATTTGGCAATCCTGAACCACTCAGCCCATCCCCATGTGTTGCCAAACGGTAAGCAATCAATAGAGAACATATATTTTCATTAAATATGTGAATTATTAAATATGTTCTTAAAATATGTTTCTTTTATTTTAAAAATAATAAACATGTGTTATCATTTTTAAAATAGTTGAATCGAAGACAAAAAATTTTAAAACTCTCACAATTTACATTTCTCTATGATCATTATCTTCTTTCACCCTTTTATTAACGAATGGGCATTCATAAATATGGGAACTCAACAGGGTGCACCATGTGTAAGAAAGGTTGGCATTTCATAATAAAACATACATATTGAAAATACTGTTTATAAAGTAAATTATTAAGTATATTTCCTATTAAATTTTTCAGGCGATGTTATCAATATCGGCTTAGCTACCAAGAATTGCAAAATGCGACATGTTATTGTAAAATTTCCCTACAAAGAAAAAGGTTTGTTCGTTCTTACAAATGCAAAATTTTTATTTTAAATATTGTACAAATAAATTAAGGATTTTCGTCGTCTTTGACGGAACTTAACAAAATTTTGTCTATTAATACTGGCGATCAGAGCAAAATGGACAGCATATATATTTATTGAGTATATAAGGCTTATATTTACGTATAAGTACAAATTAGTTGGTTTTCGGGTTTAAAAGTATTTATTTTATCCCATGTGTCATATGTGTAAAATGTTGTTGAAAATAAGAATAAAGAGTGAGTTGGTTGAGCATGTGGATGAGTTTGTGTAAATAGACAACCTGCTAAACTGCAGATATGGAATATATGATAAGACTATAGAACAAAGAGCGGTGTTTCCGGGAAAACAATACGCGGAGAGGGCAATCATTATGTCGAAATGCCAGATGGTGTAATGTAGTGCAAAACACGAAAGCTCCCGGTAGAGGATGGTTCAATAAATAAACGAAGGACCAACGGGTAATTGCATGTTCAAAAACTTGCCTGTATCATTTACGAATCATCAAATTGAAGGCGTTCCTCGCTCCAACAATTGCGATACAGTCGTCTGCGGCTCCCCGGCGATATCACCAAGAATATGCGAATAATTCAGGAGCCTGCTCAGTGTCCGGCAAGTCTTGGGTTCATTTTTCAAACGTGTGGGATGCAAATGAAGCATGCACCAAGTAGAAGACGTAAGAGTTCCCGTTGCGCGCGGACGTTCGTTCATATCCTCACTCGATTGAGTAACGCAATATGGCCGAGAGGTGGCACCACCCGTACGTTCTCCGATTCGCCTGCTAAACACGGAGATACGCCACACGTAATGTTGAATTACGTGACATAATAGACGGACAGCAGTTTTGGCGTGTCCAAACAGTGAATGCTCCCTGCATACCTGCATAAAAGGAATCTATTTATTGTTTACATATAACAAAATGTGCCAATTACAATTTAAATATATTAATATTGTTTTTATAGAGGACATGTTTAAGAACGCGCACATTGTAGGAAGTATGAAAGCTCGACGGCCTTTACATCCGGCTTACATGCATTCCTTCGGTAAGACTTTGTTTTGTCTTAATGTAGTAACGCCTTATTTATTCCTTTGTACATTTTATAAATGTTTACTTCGTTTATTGAAGATGGGATAAAGTTAAGTATACTTACTGCGGAATGTTCAAGGGTTTGCTATCTTTCGTGTCCAGCATTATAATGGCTTTCTTCTCTATCAGCTGAGTATCAGATGTCCATCTGTCTTGTAACTGCTGTAATCACCAAGCAATTTTTTTTATTAATTGAAGTTCGTTTATTTTCAGGGATGACAGAAAATTACTTTGTCCTTATAGAACAGCCTATGACCATTTCACTCTACGTTGTAGCACGGAATATACTATTAAATAAAATTTTTGCTCCTTCCCTGCAGTGGTATCCGGAATTTGAGGTAATTAAAATTATTAAAAATTAATTTATTTTGATATGTGAAATGAAACTATTATTTATGGATTTTATCGCTTTAAATTATTGTTTTAATATTACTCGAAACTTTTCGTTTTAAATGTTCGCGTAAATACAGGAAATCATTATTTTGATTTCTCGAAAATTTAAGTTTAACACAACCGTTGTCGTAAACCGTAAGTTGTTTTATAACAGTGAAAATTTAGACAGACAAGTAGACATATTAACAGATAAAAGTACGAAAATTCTAAAACATTATGAGTTCTATTCGTTTATTCATCATCGCCGTTGCTATTTTTTATTTTTTCTTATTTATCAGTCTATCAGTTCGTGGCTGAAAATTTGCCTTTCTAAGGAACCCCCAGCAAAATCCGGCAGACATTTATTCTAAGATTTGCCCATACTCACCATGCTGGGCAAGCGAGTTGGTGAATGTAGTGCCGTACTCTCGCAGTGAGGAGGTTGTTCCCCGAATTCGAATGGATATTCCGCCATTCATCATAGACTTTTTTTTTTTCTTTTATGGGAAAGGCGGCAAACGAGCAAGCGGACCTGATGGTAAGTGATTACCGACGCCCACGTACATCTGCAACACCAGAGGCGCTAAAGGTGCGTTGCCGACCTTTAAGGGTATTTGGGAGATGTGAAAGAGGATTAGGAAGGGGATGGGGACGGCAGAGTGGGCCTCCGATTACCTCACTCACCGAACGAAACGTAGAAGTACAAGATGCTTCTACTTCACTCCGGTATTCTGCGAGGCTGTGATACAACCCGGTCAAGCCGGCCCATTCGAGCAGCATAACTTGAGTTTTGTAAGTTACTTACAAGAGTGTTTAAATATAAAATAAATATTATTTATAATATTTCAGACACATATAGTGCTGATAAGTCGTGCCAGTGGAAAGGAAGTGAAACGTTATCGAACAGAAACGATGTTTTACTTTCACGTCATCAACGCTTTTGAACAAGGGGGAAAATTAGTAGTAGACCTTTGTGCTTATAAAGATGCAAAAATGTTGAATGGGATGTATATAGAGGCGATTGAGGTAGGTTTCTCGTGGTTTAAGAACACGTGTTTCATATCATCCAGTTATTTAAAATATCAGAGATAAATAATATCATAAGAATCATAAGAGTAAATTCTCTACAAAATTACTTAGAGAACATAGTTTGAGAATCGATGTCTCTCCGCCTTTTTAATTCTTAGATATGCAGATATCCATACGATGTTTTATTCTTTTTCTTTTTTATGGCATAGGGCGGTAACCGCGGAAGCGGCTCAACTGATGGAAAATGATTACCGTCGCCCACGAACATCTGCAACACCAGAGAAGCTGCAGGTGCGTTGTCGGCTTTTAAGGGTATTTAGGGAAGGGGAAAGAGTAGAGGGAAGGGAGAGTGGGCCTCTGGCTACCTCACTCACCGAGCGAATCGCAGAAGCACAAGATGCCTCTACTTCACTCCGGTATTCTGCGAGGCTGTGATACAACCCGGTCAAGCCGGCCCATTCGAGCAGCATAACTTGAGTTTTGTAAGTTACTTACAAGAGTGTTTAAATATAAAATAAATATTATTTATAATATTTCAGACACATATAGTGCTGATAAGTCGTGCCAGTGGAAAGGAAGTGAAACGTTATCGAACAGAAACGATGTTTTACTTTCACGTCATCAACGCTTTTGAACAAGGGGGAAAATTAGTAGTAGACCTTTGTGCTTATAAAGATGCAAAAATGTTGAATGGGATGTATATAGAGGCGATTGAGGTAGGTTTCTCGTGGTTTAAGAACACGTGTTTCATATCATCCAGTTATTTAAAATATCAGAGATAAATAATATCATAAGAATCATAAGAGTAAATTCTCTACAAAATTACTTAGAGAACATAGTTTGAGAATCGATGTCTCTCCGCCTTTTTAATTCTTAGATATGCAGATATCCATACGATGTTTTATTCTTTTTCTTTTATGGGAAAGGCGGCAAACGAGCAAGCGGACCTGATGGTAAGTGATTACCGACGCCCACGTACATCTGCAACACCAGAGGCGCTAAAGGTGCGTTGCCGACCTTTAAGGGTATTTGGGAGATGTGAAAGAGGATTAGGAAGGGGATGGGGACGGCAGAGTGGGCCTCCGATTACCTCACTCACCGAACGAAACGTAGAAGTACAAGATGCTTCTACTTCACTCCGGTATTCTGCGAGGCTGTGATACAACCCGGTCAAGCCGGCCCATTCGAGCAGCATAACTTGAGTTTTGTAAGTTACTTACAAGAGTGTTTAAATATAAAATAAATATTATTTATAATATTTCAGACACATATAGTGCTGATAAGTCGTGCCAGTGGAAAGGAAGTGAAACGTTATCGAACAGAAACGATGTTTTACTTTCACGTCATCAACGCTTTTGAACAAGGGGGAAAATTAGTAGTAGACCTTTGTGCTTATAAAGATGCAAAAATGTTGAATGGGATGTATATAGAGGCGATTGAGGTAGGTTTCTCGTGGTTTAAGAACACGTGTTTCATATCATCCAGTTATTTAAAATATCAGAGATAAATAATATCATAAGAATCATAAGAGTAAATTCTCTACAAAATTACTTAGAGAACATAGTTTGAGAATCGATGTCTCTCCGCCTTTTTAATTCTTAGATATGCAGATATCCATACGATGTTTTATTCTTTTTCTTTTATGGGAAAGGCGGCAAACGAGCAAGCGGACCTGATGGTAAGTGATTACCGACGCCCACGTACATCTGCAACACCAGAGGCGCTAAAGGTGCGTTGCCGACCTTTAAGGGTATTTGGGAGATGTGAAAGAGGATTAGGAAGGGGATGGGGACGGCAGAGTGGGCCTCCGATTACCTCACTCACCGAACGAAACGTAGAAGTACAAGATGCTTCTACTTCACTCCGGTATTCTGCGAGGCTGTGATACAACCCGGTCAAGCCGGCCCATTCGAGCAGCATAACTTGAGTTTTGTAAGTTACTTACAAGAGTGTTTAAATATAAAATAAATATTATTTATAATATTTCAGACACATATAGTGCTGATAAGTCGTGCCAGTGGAAAGGAAGTGAAACGTTATCGAACAGAAACGATGTTTTACTTTCACGTCATCAACGCTTTTGAACAAGGGGGAAAATTAGTAGTAGACCTTTGTGCTTATAAAGATGCAAAAATGTTGAATGGGATGTATATAGAGGCGATTGAGGTAGGTTTCTCGTGGTTTAAGAACACGTGTTTCATATCATCCAGTTATTTAAAATATCAGAGATAAATAATATCATAAGAATCATAAGAGTAAATTCTCTACAAAATTACTTAGAGAACATAGTTTGAGAATCGATGTCTCTCCGCCTTTTTAATTCTTAGATATGCAGATATCCATACGATGTTTTATTCTTTTTCTTTTATGGGAAAGGCGGCAAACGAGCAAGCGGACCTGATGGTAAGTGATTACCGACGCCCACGTACATCTGCAACACCAGAGGCGCTAAAGGTGCGTTGCCGACCTTTAAGGGTATTTGGGAGATGTGAAAGAGGATTAGGAAGGGGATGGGGACGGCAGAGTGGGCCTCCGATTACCTCACTCACCGAACGAAACGTAGAAGTACAAGATGCTTCTACTTCACTCCGGTATTCTGCGAGGCTGTGATACAACCCGGTCAAGCCGGCCCATTCGAGCAGCATAACTTGAGTTTTGTAAGTTACTTACAAGAGTGTTTAAATATAAAATAAATATTATTTATAATATTTCAGACACATATAGTGCTGATAAGTCGTGCCAGTGGAAAGGAAGTGAAACGTTATCGAACAGAAACGATGTTTTACTTTCACGTCATCAACGCTTTTGAACAAGGGGGAAAATTAGTAGTAGACCTTTGTGCTTATAAAGATGCAAAAATGTTGAATGGGATGTATATAGAGGCGATTGAGGTAGGTTTCTCGTGGTTTAAGAACACGTGTTTCATATCATCCAGTTATTTAAAATATCAGAGATAAATAATATCATAAGAATCATAAGAGTAAATTCTCTACAAAATTACTTAGAGAACATAGTTTGAGAATCGATGTCTCTCCGCCTTTTTAATTCTTAGATATGCAGATATCCATACGATGTTTTATTCTTTTTCTTTTTTATGGCATAGGGCGGTAACCGCGGAAGCGGCTCAACTGATGGAAAATGATTACCGTCGCCCACGAACATCTGCAACACCAGAGGCGCTAAAGGTGCGTTGCCGACCTTTAAGGGTATTTGGGAGATGTGAAAGAGGATTAGGAAGGGGATGGGGACGGCAGAGTGGGCCTCCGATTACCTCACTCACCGAACGAAACGTAGAAGTACAAGATGCTTCTACTTCACTCCGGTATTCTGCGAGGCTGTGATACAACCCGGTCAAGCCGGCCCATTCGAGCAGCATAACTTGAGTTTTGTAAGTTACTTACAAGAGTGTTTAAATATAAAATAAATATTATTTATAATATTTCAGACACATATAGTGCTGTTTTTAATTGCAAGATAAATTTAGTTTTCTTACATCATTTACATTTTGTAGTTTATCTCATGAAATTTACGAACATTTTAGACAATGCAAAGTAATGCCGATTACGCACAGTGGTTTCGCGGACGGCCTAAGCGTCTCGAAGTACCACTCGACGCGCCCTCCATGACCAGGGTACTACCAAGGTTGCTCGTGGACGTCGGTTGTGAGACGCCGAGGATACATGATCAGTATAATGGTGGATAAAACTTTATAAACGTAATGGTGCTAAATCTGCATTCTGCAATCTGCAATCTGCATTGCACACACTAACTAATTGAAAAGCTCCATTGCAAAAAGGCTACGCTACCTGTCGCCCTGAATATTTGCCCTATTTAGCAAATGAGCGTGATGATGGATCACAGCTTTTTGTGAATAGACCATCGTTCTGCGATTCAAAACCGCCCGATAAACATGACAGCATTGGTTATAACTTCCCATGAGAGTACTAATACAAGAGGTCAGGTTCAATGTTCGGCATGGCATGGGTCCAAATGAAGTAGATGATGTACTCCGACCAATCGTGTAAGAGTAAAAGTTGCCATGCTTAAATGATTGTCATTTAATCGACGGATTTGATTAAAAATAACTTCAGAGAAATAGATTATGTCAAGCGGTTAGGCGGACTTCAGCAGCAAGTCCGCCGAACCGCTTGACATAATCTTTTTATTTCTCTGCGCGATATAGTCTCCATCGACGATATTCGCGGTAGAACTGGGGTAACCGACATAAGCTGAAGTGGCAATGGGCGGGCCACATAGCTCGCAGAATGATAAGATCGGAGGAAGGGTCAGATGCAGTGACAGAGACCCGAGATACAACACGTCCAGAATCGAAAACGATATTTGTTCTTAAACACAAATAGTGTTTAAGAACAAATATCGGCTTCGACTGGGATTCGAACCCAAGACTCGTTTCTTAGCAAGGTACTCCAACTACTTAGCTACGCGGATCATAAATATTTGTGTTTGATGTGTGTTTTCTTTTTTTAATAAACTTTACAAATGTTTCCATCAGGGCGCCCGTACAGATATTTTTACGCAATTAGTTCCGATGTGGATGCGGATAACCCTGGTGCTGTAAGTATTTCTTTTTATTTATTTATACTCACAAAAAGTAATTACAGATAATTGTTCAAAGTGTCAGTTAACCCGAGTAAAGGTTTGTATTGACACACAGACCGTTTCAACATCTATCAGATAATTTGTGACCCGTGTACTGTGAGATAACAGTCACGTATGGCACTTTGATTTAACAATGGAAAGCTTACAATAAAAATAACGTATTACTAATGCACTATTTAAATATTATAATATTAAATTTTATGTAGTAAGTAGTAGTTAAAGTTTAATATTAATACAAATATTTAATATCAAAACAATTTGCACGTGTGCGTGCTGTGTAAAAGTAAAGTAAAGTGCCAGTCTGTAGGTGCCCACTGCTGGGCAAAGGCCTCTTCCTCAAATATCTGAGAGGGTTTTGCAGCCGAGTAGGGCCCGCCACGCAGCTCCAGTGCGGGTTGGCGAGCTTCACATGTCCTCGAAATAATATTTAATCTTTATTTCTCAGACATGCAGGTTTCCTCTCGATGTTTTTCTTCATCACCGAGCACGTGGTTTTTTTTATAAAGGCGGCAAACGAGCAAGCGGTTCACCTGATGGTAAGTGATAACCGTCGGCCACGTACATCTACAACACCAGGGGTGATGTAGGTGCGTTGCCGGCATTTAAGGGTATTTGGGTGATGGGACGTAGGATGAGAAGGGTAATGGGGAGGGGGAGCGGGCCTCCACCTCAAACGCAGAAGCATAAGTTGCCTCTACTTTACGCCGATATTCAGCAATATTACCAATTTTATTTTACTACACGATGCACAGTTAACTTCTGGTTATTTAGGAACGTAAACATGACTTTTGTCATTTCAAATCATGACACAACACAACACTGCGAAAAATGTTTTGTTATCATTTTTAAAACTATGAAATTTGTCAGTCTGTTGATTGACACATAGATATTGTTTGACATTTTAGATAATTAAAGTGGACACCTGGACCGGTGAAGCGAAGATATGGTTTGAAACTGATTGCTATTCAAGCGAACCGGTTTTTGTTCCCGAACCTAATGCAAAGGTAAAGTTTTAAATGTTATGTTTCATATTTATGCTTTAATATATTGTAAAATCCTATGTGTCTGCCACCTGGGAGTCCGGTATCCCTCACCCTCGCACTGATCCCCATTACTAGTCTGTGGGATTTGGGTTCAGTGAAATTCGGACGCATTTTCCCCCGTCAGTTTTTTAGTCGCGCGAGGCCAGACCGTTAGTCACTAAAGCTATTGCACTGCTAGCTGGAGAGGGTGATTTTTGGAGAAAGGGATAGTATATACTTATATTTACATATTTGTTATAAGGTAGTTCAATTTAGCATGGTCTATGACAGGAAGAGGACGCAGGTGTGTTGCTGAGCGCACTGCTGTGGGGTTCGCGCGAACGCAGCGTGGGTCTTGTAGTGCTGGACGCACGTTCGCTGCAGGAGATTGCTCGAGTCGTTTTTGACACGCCTTCTCCCGCGCCTAAGTGTCTTCATGGCTGGTTTCTATCTGAACGGTCGTGAACAATCACATAAACTTAAGCATTTTAAATTATGTCATACTGTATTGTACATTGTAAGCCGTGGGGAAGCGGCTAACTATTTGAGTTTTTCATTATTTTTGTTTCTATTTATGCATTAATTTACAAAATAAAATAACTATATAAACAATACAAACTTTAGTTTTTATTTTTTATCGAGGATGTCCCTTACACCCCTTAGGAAAACAAATATTTTTTTTTTCAAATGCCAACCACACCTGCACCTAAAAAGCGAGGCTACGGCGACGGCGATCTTCAAGGCCAGAGTGAACAGACATCTAGGCAAGCGTGTACCATCCTAGGCCTCATCCTTCATCATCTTCGCTTTCCATCGGGGAAGATTGAGGTCAAACGCAAGCCTATTTTTTAAAAAAAAAAAAAAACCTAACGATGGCTGCCATCCGGAATTGACGAATCTCATTGACTGGTGATTACTGCGAGGGAAACAGCACTTTACATCGCGATAGAATTCCAAGTTCCATCAATAGCAACTAGATGGTTGGCATTCCACCACAGTGCGTTCTACTCGAATTTTCTGCCACGCACGTCGATTTTGTGGAATCAGCTGTCGCCAGCGGTATTTCAGTTACGATTTGGAACCTTCAAGAAAAGAGCCTATTCATTCCTTAAAGGCTGGCAGCGCATCTGTAGCTCATGTGGTGTTGTGAATGTTCGTGGGCGTTGCGGAGCCGCATGCTCGTTTGCACCATCTTCTATATCTACCATACCTGTTGGTACCTATCTACGTAATACTGATGCCAAATTGGTGATTCACACAAAATGTACTCGTTGGAATTATTTTATATACTATATTAATATATATACTATATTATATACTTTAATAATTTACATGAAATTTGGTATTCTTGTAGTTTACGAACCTGGTCATCATGCCTATTATTATCCGACTAAGCTAATATGAAAAGGGGGTTATAACTTTCTTCTTTTTTTAGTAACTGCTGCTTATCTAAAAAGCGAAATAAGACCGGGACTAGATAGACCTATGTATACGAAATAAACTCAATTTACGGCGGTTTTTTTTATTTTTAACCTAGTATTAATACTCCCCCTCTCCTCTCTCCCCTCCTTAAATATCCTTAAAGGCCGGGAGCACTTCTGGTGTTGCAGATGTACATGGGCGTCGGTAATTACTTGCCATCACGTGGGCCGCGTGCTCGTTTGACCCCTTTTCCATATAAAGAATAGTCTTCTAAGACAGCGCCGATCACCCACCTCCTCATGCAGCTTCTACCTCTTCCCGTCACACGTAATGTTTTTTTTTGGAGATTATGAGGCTACTTAAAGGAAATAACTCGATATGATAGTACACAACAACGTTTGTTTGATTTTTATCCTGTACCGGGATAAAATAGTACAGTGCAATGTCCCTACATTTATCTTAATCGCCACGCTCAACAGCCGGGTTTGCGATCGCATGGCCGGGCACGTCGCACCTTAAACAATGCTACCCGTGGTGACGTGGTACCGGGCTTGACAGGTGGTTCAAGAAAATTTCTGATATGTAGGAGATGGTGATCATAGAGTAATATTAACATAATGGTATTTCCGATGGTCATGAGACGACACCGACAGTGTGACGGAGTTGCAGAAACTCTTATACGGCAAAATTGTATATTACATTGCTAACTCGAAACCATCACCAATTAAACCACGGAGAAAAGTTAGTATAGTTACAAATAACTATAATTATTGAAATTTGTCACTCGAATATGTTAGTTGTGCGTACTGATTGGTGAAGTATTGAAAGAATTGCTATAATTTCAAGTCTTCGTCAATACAGATGCCGTACAAAGTATTAAAAAAGGTAAATTTATTTCGATAACGTGAAGTCAAACGTCATTCGCAAAAGAGAGTCACGTTTGAATTTGCACGTGTTGTAGGGAGTTATTTTTGTACCTTGCTATTGTTACTGCTGCCTTACCCACCTATATTGCTACTGAATGAAAGGAAAACATTTGAATCGTGTAATATTAATACGTTAACTGATTATATTATGTAAATATTAATGTTTTGTAACAAGTAATTGTTATGTGCAACACGTTAATATATATTTTTTTTTTATTGTATTAGGGTGACAAATTAACAATCAATCCATCTGATGGTAAGTAGTTACTTAAAACAACTTCAATCGTAGAAGGTTACAGGTGCGTTCTCACCCCCGAGGACAAAGATGGAATGCCTCACACCCTGTAAACTATACCGGAACCGGAACACAGCAGAACTGCTGATTTCTGACAGAAATAGGTATGAAAGTCGTACCCAGACGACTTCTACGCAGAGAAGAGCCAGAGCGATGCTGCATCTGTATTATAGCTGGACTGCACTCTCGCATAATTTCAGCTAAAGAAAGTAGTTTATAGCTGGGTTGTCAGCAATTGAATCAGAAAGGCAGGTTATTAGTAATGCGGCATTCCATGTTAGTCCTCAAAGGTAACTCACTAGCTTCTTATTTGAGGATGGATGTATGTATGGATTGTCTATGGGCTGCAGTGACTCTTCACCATAAGGGTGTATTCGTTTTTTACCATTATCGCTACATAATTTTGTAATCTTTCCTGACCTGCCTGAACAGTGTACAAATTGTAAGTAGGACATAGGGCTCTCAATGGATGGAGGTTTAGTCCATCTCTCTTTGTAACCACATTGAAAAACATAAATATTTGATTTGTATAAAATGTTAATTTCATTTGAAATTAATGTACAAATAGAAATAGTATGTTTTTGTGTTAGGGCAGTCAAAAATATTTAGGATTTCATTATTTATCACAGATATATGGGTTATCTCGCTGATCTGGATTACCTTGTGTACAGGAAAAAAATTTCCTGAGGATGTGCATCGTTGAGGTAAGAATTAAGTGGGTGAGTTGTTAACAAACCAATTGTCAATCGTCATAGTTCAACAGTAATTGTTCACTTCTATTATTTCCATATGCAGTAGTAGTTTCGTCAGCACACCTGTGACTTGCGAACTGAGTTTCAATCTCAGCGGACGTTTTGTGTAACACAAAGATTAATTGTATCGAATCTGGTTTAAGGTGCCTTACCACGGTGCGTAATTTTTCGGATGAGTCCGTACTGGTGCGTCGAATGCAGCGATATTCACTACAGAACAGGCCTGACACGGTGCGAAGGTGCGAGTTCGTGCGTCGTGGGTGCTCATACGGAAAATGGTCACACCGTTCGAAGTCACCTTTAAATTGCACCAAGACCAGGTGAATACAAGTGAGTGTCTCCTATTTTAGCTTATACTAAAAAGGCGCTTTAAATAGAGCAAACAGACCACAGAAGAAGAAGCGTGATAGTAAACTACACAAAATTTAAATGTTTTCTTGTTCTGAATATAAAGGATGGTAATTACGAGATTTGCAAATACACTCAAAATGTTTTAGATGTGTGAATATTAACTAAGAATTGTGAGTCGTGTGGTGAAGAACTTGTCACACCCTTCCCCTCGTGGTTGGTCAATGACGATCATGTGCTCCGCCAAATATATCGGTTACTAGCTGAAACCTGCCACGCTCCACAGTGGATGTTTGTAAGTACTGAGTTTTTTTGTGCTAAACCTTTCTTGTGAGGTATTGAACATAGCCCACAAAGACATATATACAAAAACATAAAACATATGTACAAAAAACATAATTTTAAAAATAACCTTACCAGTAAACAGATATACGCGTAATAAATATACCTTACATTTTTTTTAAGACTTTCAGATAGTCTTATTACGATTTTCGGCTCGAAACTCAGACAAGTTTAGTACTTGTATTGTAAATACGTACTAGTAATCCCCACTGGACGCAAATCATGAAATATCGTTAGCCTTGCATGCTCGATGTCATAGAGCAAAAAACCTTCCTCCCTCGCCCGGATCATTAAGCCAGATTAGATTTTATATAGACGGAAGCCATAGAAAAAAGCGTAACAAACTGTAGAGAACATAATTATTTTATTAAAACATTTAGTTGGTGATAGGAATGTGAGCGAATGTTACCATGAGTTTAGCGACACCCAAAATATGTAAATAAATACTAAAATTATTTGACTTTTATTGAAGATATTTAAAATTGTTTATTTTACTGTACATAATATATATTAAAATAATTGTTTAATTTGTACTGTAATAAATCCGTTGAATACGCAGAGGTGACAGCTGAGGGATGTTCAAGTAAATATATCATAACTCTCGCACTATGACGGAGAAACTACTAAAGTGTAAAATCAAACGCCAATCTATCTACTAGTCATATATCTCTTTACAATTTGATTTGATTTAAAAAAATAGTTTTTTTTTATTTATATATAATATACATTATTCTGTAAACATATCTGGATACGTAAATAGTCTTTCTTTAGAATGCATAATGCATGAAATCAAAGTCGCTGTTCACTTATGTCTTCTACCGTCCTAACTCGCTGCCCTTACTCGATGTTTCAATGTCAAAAGCCTTAAAGTCGACGAAGGTCATTTTGATAAAACTATTAAATTGTAGCCAAAATATCTGTTCATTTCATTCCGCTCTGTTTATAATTATGTAAGTATGGAAAATATTTACTTTTGTTCTACTATCACCGATCTGATATGAATATGGCTCGTATATGTCACAATTATTCCATACCGTATACAATTATCCATCCATCTCGTGGTAGTTTATTAGAATGTTGGCACATTCCCTCAGTTGGCCCCATCGTATCTTGTGGGTATCGTAAAAGTCAAGAGAAATGTAATAAAAATTCTCGTAGCTTCCGTTTGATATCCAAATAAACATCTTAAATATGCTTAATCTAAATTGTCGAGGGGCCTTATCCGTGATGACACAAAACAAATCACAAATATTGTGTATGACAGCAATCCCCAATAAATTCCATTTTTTAAAAGTAGTTAGTTTTGTTTATCCAGGATAGGGTTATCGATAAACATCACAAGTACTGTGATAACTCATGGGTACTATTACTAAAAAAATAAACAAGCAATTGCATATTTTTATGGTACTAGGCTAGTTATGTTTCACGTGGAGTTCACTTGTATTTAAAAGCAAGAGGGTATCGTCCCTTGTAAAACATTCGCTAAATCTGTTCCGAAGGACGTTCGCGCAGGGGTTACGTAGTTGCAAACTGTACCTACCCTTATCATCCGGCTTTCAGCACTTCAGTCTGAACCGCGACACAGTCCAGATACATTAAAATTGTGCTTAACTAAAAATAAAATGTAGTAATAGTGATTTCAAGTATTTCACGACGCTATAAGTCGTCATATCATAACATATTAGTGTTACTCTATCAATAGTTTAGTTGACAGGTGTGTGAATGCATTAATCTCTCTAAGTAGCATAGTAAAAATGTTAACGATTTTCTTTTAATTGTTGGTAGAGTATATAAATCACGATTTCAGTATTACACGGCACGATAAAACAATCGAAAAGATAACTTACATCGTAAAATACATCATAGTAAAATACAAGAAACTAATTTTACGTTTAGTGTTTTTGTGTTGTGCCAGTTTTATTTATGTATATAACCTTATAATAAATGTTATTATTTTCATCTTTTTACTTAAGAAATGTCGGCGCCCAGTGAGAAGTTATACCCAAATTGTAACACTAGTGTGTGGTTGAGGTCATGTGAGGAGGAAGTAATGCAACCTCTGTCGGCGAAGACTGTTACAGGTATATTTTTTTATTCGATTATTTCATTAATAATATTTGACGAAAGTGTTTGAAGTTTGAACTCAAGGTTTTTTCATTTACATATCGCTTTAAATATCTCTGTGATAGAGATCGTTATGATCTAATACAGGTTCATTGTAGTCAATTAATATAAACAAATAATAATTAAACAAATTAACAAACACAAAAATACTTAAAGAAGCAATCAAAAATATGTTTATTTTATAGTACACTTTGTTTGGTACTCAAAGGGATTATATGAATGTAAATTCCGAACGAAGAAAATTATCTATAGTTTATTGTTTTAATTCTTCGCGTGGGATATATTTGATATTTAAGGAAGATTCATTATTTTATTACGTTAAAACTATGCCAAAAAAAATCTTTTTTTAAAAGTATCAAGAATCAAATTATGAGATTCCAATTAAAAGATAAAAAAAGACTTCAATGTATATAAGAATACGTCATTTAATCTATATGTGGCTAAAGTAAATAGTTTATCAGTAATTTCCAAAATAATATTTTTCCGAAATAATAAATATTTTTTATGCCACAAAAACTAATCGGTACTCAACCTATATTCGCTAACTTAACCAAATGTGAAAACCATTTTCGGTCCTTATGGCTATAACTGGACAACTGTAGCTGAACAAAGACAACATATAGGAATAATTAACAGAAATATTAGCAATACCAATGGGATTGCTAGTATTTAATATTGTTACTTAGGTCCAATCGGTTGGTACTGTATGATTCATAGTATCACAAAATCTGGACATACATTAATGTATAGTTCATGTAAATGATGCATTTTATTAAAACAAAATATAACAATTTTAAGATCTAGTTGCCATCATAGATTGAGCTATTTGTAATATTTAAAACAGTGATTTTCTCAGGTACAATACCCTCATGGCTGCGTGGATGTTTGCTACGTAATGGACCGGGATCTTTGAAAGTTGGCTCCATGCGATTCGAACATTTGTTTGACAGTTCAGCGCTTGTGCATAGGTATGTTAGTCGTTTAATTTTACTTTATCTCAAGTGGTAACTACAACTATAAACGAATAAGTCAGTCAGCCTCTATCAGTCGATAAATGTAAATATGGGTACTTCTGTTATGCTTAGGAAAGGACTGGATAATGTAAAGCAGTAAACGTATCATAAATGTCTAAACTCAAAAGAAGTCATATGGACTAAGTATGCACTGTGAGGGAGCGACGTAAGAAAACCTGCAATAAAGAGTTCCTTTCTGCGGGTGCACGGGACTATCGACGTAGGGCTAAAGCCTTAAAAAATCTCATGTCGTCTGCTCGATGGACCAACAGACCGAAACCATAAAGACCCATGACTGGCAGCAGCGTCTGTGTTGCGAGGTGTTTGGTACTCCGATCGCCACCTCGCTAGTAAACCAGGCGATTATAGCATATAGGAGGATCATTGGGACATAGCTAAGTCCAGTAGTGAACCTTAAACAGATTGATGATGATGAAAAAGAAAGTGTTAATTACTTTTTGTCAAAGCGGGTTTACGTTTGAAATCGTCCATGTTTGTTCTCCATTTCTTTAAGCTTTCTAGTACAAATACGTTTAACTAATATGAAAACAATTACGAAAAATAAACTATTAATGTTTAGTTAGATGATCTTAGCAACTCCATCGAATTTGTATTCCCATTTCCGTACTTCCAAGGCGACGGTAACAGGAGAATTCCATACAAGCTCAAGGCTAGAACGCTACGGAGTATATCTTATAATTTATAATTAACGTAATTTTTAAATCTTAATGTATACTTTAACGTACTTTTTAAATTATATATTTGAATTTATCTGCACTTCATAACTCGAAAACGTTTGAGGGAGTACATCATGACAGAATAGGTCGCGCGACTTACTCAACTTAAATCGCTTCTACGAATTTTATATTGCATTTATACTTAATAAAAAATATGACATTATAAAGAGAACACAATATTTAACACATCTGATTGTTTTCCAAAACATTTAATTTAGTTTAATATGAAATCTCCCGATAGAAATAATATTTTGGTTTACGTCTATTGATTACGTTTACCCCCGAAAATCACAACGTGTCGACCCCATTTTTTTTTCATTATGTGACTGACTACTCCAATCCTTCTAGTTTTTTTATTATATATATTTGTTAAATTATGATGTTATGTACATTTCATTCTTTTCCCTTATAATTTTAAACTTTACAAAACCAAATTTATTACAATCTCTGTAATACTTCTGTCTAAATCTTCTCTGTTATTTTTTATAAAAAGTCATGGTTTTTGTATTTTAAATTAATAATTAACGTAAGCTATGGAGGCGTGCACTCCTTTATTTTCAAAACTCTTTCTTATTATTTTGTATTTGAGGCAAAATTTTATTATGACAAAAGGATTTAGGATTCTTATTAGTACATGGCTGTGAGTAGTAGCGTAAATATGATTATTATAATGCAATTGCCTTATATCGCACCGTCGACATTTATGCAGAAAAGAAATGGTAGGAGCTATAGAGATGTTGGAAGCCGGCGCTATCCAATTTGACGTTCCTGATATCGTACGTACAAATCAATGTTACTTATTTGGGCTCACGTATTAGGGTTAGTTAGGGCCCACACGTTAAGTGACCGACTTGGTGGAATTCGTGCTGGCATACAAATTGTAAATTGAGCTCATTTGAATAATATATACACAAAAACACCGGGACAAGGCTACGACCTTTCGGGTCTACGGACCCTGTCGTCATTTCACACATTCATTAAAGACGATGTCCTCCTGGGCCATTACGACCGCGACAACAACTTCCGATCACTGGCGGCAGTTGTCAACTGCGCATGTGATATGAGATGTCGCAAGTGTAGTTGAAAACACAGAGGCACTCACACATCTTTACCTTACCGTATCAGATGCAAAGCATATGCGATATGATCGAAGGAAGGGTCAGTTGTAGTGTCAAAGACACGTGACGTCCGCGTGGCTTAGTGCTTAGTATACCTGACTGTTGGAATACCTTGCTTCATAAAATAATGTCGTGCGGTAGAGGTAAAGGGAAAAGTACTTATAGTCGCATGGTGTCCCATTATCCAACTCAGATTATCAGATTGTAAATACACATAGATTGCGGCCAGCAGCATCTAAGTCGCGAAGCACTGCAATCGCCAATTCGTCTGCCAAGCGTGGCGATTGTAGTAAATCTTCCCATTGGCAAAGGCTTATATCCTGCAGTGACTATTAACCGACTTACAAAGAAGAAGAATTATAATTATCTCAATATCTTGCACTCAAAGAGAGAATAGAATTTACGACATTTCCATTTTTCAGATTTTCAATTCTTGATGGCGCTGTCACGTATCAGTGTCGGTTTATTCAGACTAACACATTCGTAAGAAACCACGCCGCTAAGCGCATCGTTGTATCGGAGTTTGGAACCAAGGCTGTACCCGACCCTTGCCACACTATCTTTGACAGGTCTGTAGTAATAATAATAAATAAATTGTTTTTTTGCTCAAATATCTTAGGTCTATTATCATACCCTAATAATTAAAAAAATTAATTAGGAAGTGATTACATTATTACGCACTAATTTAGTCTAAAATTAGTCAATCTTTGGGTACGATTCAATGTAACATAATTATAGGCTAAAAAAGAGCCCAGCAACTTAAATTATGTTTTTCCTCGACATCTTAACGACATTTAAGCCCACTGCTGAATATAGACATATCCAACAAAGTGCGAGTAAAAGAGAAAAAGCCTACACGCGTTTTTTGAAAGGTTTACCCACATTCACCCCTGAGCAAGCAAGCGGGTTAGTGAGTGCATCGCTGTAAAAATCACACTGGTGATACTGCTCTCCATCACTAGCCTGTGGAATCTGGATTCGGGAGGATTTTTCGACCCCCCACAAGATGGAGTGACGACCTGCGCAGTGTTGCGGGAAGTCGATGGATGCAGTTGGCTCAGGACCGAGCTTCGTGGCAATCTTTGGGGGAGGCCTATGTTCAGCAGTGGACTTCTGATAGGCTGAAATGATGATGATGATGATGATGATGATATTCCTATATAATTTTACTAAGCATAAGATGTTAAATAGTGTCGTCGATGTAGTTTATTTATTTAATCTTTATTGCATTCCTTCAAATAGTAGGACTCAAAAGGCGGACTTAATGCCTATAGGCATTCACTACCAGTCAGCCTATGGTGTGGTGAAATTTTATGGTAGGCGCAACAAAGTACTTAGTATACCAAAAACACAAAAAAAAACTAAATTACTTATAAATACTTGTACATACATTAAATGAATATCAACATGCGCGCTTACATAAGTTTGTTTATTTTAGAGTTGCTTCGATATTTAAGCCAGCTGAAGCCATGTCGGACAATACAATGATATCCTTGTATCCCTTTGGCGATGAACTGTACAGTTTTACCGAAGGACCATTTATTCATCGGTAAGTAGGATAGAGATTTTGATTATCATTAGTCTACATGAAACTTTATCATAGCGAGGGATATTTATTACAGAGATCGGGAATGTATCTGTAAGTACGACTCGCCAACTCAGATAACCGATCAACGGTTTCAATGTTTTGAATCAATGTTAGGTGCGCAAAAATAATAATCATAATTTCTTGTTTAACTGGTATAGCCAAATATATGTGTTGTTTTTAATTCTACATATACATCACATATATGAAAATTTTACAGACAAAAATTGGCCCCAAATATAATACCGATATTCGACATTCATCGGAAAGTATATTCGTAAAAAATTCGCAGTGCCATTCAAAGGAAACTATGTTTTAAATTAATACTTAAGCTTAATATAAAAATATATATAACATCAAAATTTTAAGACAGTAAATTTTAAAAAATGTACCCAATATTATATTTCCAATATTAGTTACAAATTTTCAATGCTAGAATTTTTTTGTGGTGTCCCCTTTCTAGGCTCACATAACCAGACTACATACCATATTAAATTGTCCGCTGGGGAAGCCATCCTCTCTCCAGTCTATGCCGGCCATATTCAACGTCTGCCCTTGGGATTTATTGAAGGTCATGGCAAAGCACAACTTGAGAAGTAACTGTATTCTCTAAAACACGAACTCAACTTTTCAATGGAATTTTAAAATAGTCGAATGCAATGATAAAAAAAGGGTAGGTAAAAAGTTATAAGCATTTCGCGAGTGGCATATTAAAACTTTGCTAATTAGCTCACCCTGATCTCTGTATCGCGTCGGGCGTTAACGGAAGCGTGTAGTGTACCGAATGTTTGTTTAAGTATCCCAAAACAATATGGGAAAGGGGCCAATGAGCACGCAGCTCATCTGATGTTTAGTGATTATCGATGCCCACGTACACCTCCAACAGCAAAGGTGCGTTGTCAGCCTTTAAGGATATTTGGGGGATAAGAGGGAGGGGAGTTGGGTGAGTGGGGAAGCTATCCTCCGGTCACCTCACTCACCGAACGGAACGTAGAAACACAAGATGCTTCTACTTCATGCCGGTATTCTGCGAGGGCGTGGTATTAACCCGGTTGAGCCGGCTCAATCGACAGCAGTGTAGGCCGCCACTTGGCTCTACCGCGTAACTAACAGTGGTATTAACTGGAGATTTTCGGCAAACATTTCCAGTTATACCAGGAATGTACGAGCAGGGGAAGTATAATCTCGATTAAAGACCTTATATTTGTGGCCATACATCCAGAAACTTACACTCTATACAACCAAGAGGGTAAGTAAGGAGGTGTGGTATCCGCTGGAATTTTCACTGAGATCTTACTTAAAATAGACTATTCTTTTAAATTTAGTTACAATAAAATAATTTTTTTACGTGGTACACCCAATTCCTCCCTTTCCCATAAAAATAAAAAAATAGAAACAAAAACTTAAACATATAAACCTTATTTGTCCTCATGGTTAAGTTTTAATTAACTTCAATGTCAATTTTTAATGACTAGACTGAATCCCCAATCTTCTCGGGCATAGTTACCTGCATAGATTTTCAATTATTGAAATTTTTATTTTAGGATAGATCCGAAAACCCTTGATACTTTGGAGAGAAAGGATATGATGAAGTGCGTTGCACTTGTTAATCACACATCTCACCCACACATCATGGGTAATGGTAAGTTAAAATATAAATAAAATATATTTTACGAAAATGCATTTTTCGAGAAATGCTTTCTAGGTAAAAAACACTGTCTGATCTAATATCATATCTGGTTGTGTGGTATCGGCGTAAAATGTGCCAAAAGTGTGAAAATCTCATGGCAATCTCTAAAAGTAGTCCGGTGACGTGGTTCGCCACTCGTCTAGTTCTATGTCCCGAAAAGGTGGAAAAGTAGCTCGTGGAAGCCGTTTGTCTAGACTGAATCATGCCTAATAGAAGAAGGAAACGTGAGTGCTTGTCTCTTCTGACTAGAAACTGTCTGATAAATCCTTATATTACAGTAAATTATGACAGGTGACGGGTTAAATATTCGACTCTTATGGCGTAGCATATTAATGTACAGGGTTGCAGATTCGCGCTGATTAATGCATACATTGATGTATTTATCACGTTATCACGTTGACCTAGACATAAGAAAATATTATAGATTTTCAATGTTTCATAGATTATTTTAATGCGAAAATAACGTTTTGTAAATTACAATACTTATACGCTATACGCGAATTCAACGTGTTGAAATGAAACATTTACTTACTGATTACATTGCGTTTAATTTTACTTTTATATTTCTGATGTTTCTGGAGTTTGATGTGTCCCATGGCCGCGAGGGGACTGGGGAGTTTGACGACTTACAAAATAGTTAACCCGGCTGCCCATAGCTTGTTAATTATTCATTTTTCGGTCATTATCTTTTGGTCAAAATCAGAATGGCTCCCAGTATCTTGAGGTCGTGCAGTGGTATGCTTGACCTTAGATTATTTTTTTTTGTCACAGGATCCAAAGTAAGTGTCCCAGTCATCTTCTCTTTTGAAATTAGGATGTTTTTTAATTTTAAAAGTCTCGGAGGAAATCGTTCTTCATTTGTGGTCCGTCAAATTTGATATAATGGTTGGGGCAATCTAGAATACGATCAGAGACTACAGGGTTTCTTGATCGTCGATGTTTTACTTCAGCTATATGTACCTTTATGCGAGTTTTATTAATCTTTTAATTTGCCATATGTAAGACCACATTCACAATCAAGCTTGTACCCTGCACTTTGGAATACTCCTCATTATAACACTTGACAAATGGTAAAACTGACTTATCTTACTCGGATTCTTATAAAAAGTTTTAATGGAAGCCCTATTTAAGGTATGGCTAATCTTATCCGTGACGACTCAGATGTTGTCGGCTGTGTTCGGCTTTATTCGGTCACTGAGACATCGTCGAGGGACCCGAAGCTTGTTGTCATGCAATACTTGCTTGACATGATGGTGTTCGTCGGTCAGGTTTTTCTAGTTTGTGATTGCTCTTTGAAACAAAGATTTTCCCACGATAGGTAGATGAAGTGGTGGTGAGATTCACCATTTAAATGTATGGGTCTTTTTCCTACACACAGTGGGACTAAAGGAGTTATTAGGATTCCGATTAATTAGTACATCTAGAGATGCTATAGAGTTATAGCCACTAACTCCATTGTAAATAGAACTTTAGTATTTATGGAGCTTTAGACGGTCTAAAAATACAGTTATTCTATCCGATGGCCATGAATACCGATTGGTTATGGAATCTGCCTCGAAATTAGCAGACTCGAGTTCGATGGCCTACGTGTAGGGATCGTAGCAATGAGTTTTCCAAAATTTACGAACGATTTGTATCGTTGGCTTGGATATTAAGACGACTACAGAATCACTACCTGTCATGTTGTCCCAAATAAACGACACCATAAAATAAGTAAATAATACTTTAATTTCATAATTTTATATGTTATTTGTCTTTTCAGGGGATGTTATCAATGTAGGTATGTCCGTCGTCAAAGGCCGAATCAGTCACGTAGTTGTGAAATTTCCGTATACAGAGAAAGGTACAATGTGCTTCAGTTTTATTCAATGTATACGTAGTGGTCAGACCTGTGATAAGAAAGAACTCGTACATTGGGATCAGATGATCGAAAACGTTCGACCATCTGCTGAGAGGCTGCAAATAAACGTAGTCGCAGACAATGATCAACAGAAGAAAAATTAACTCTAGCGTTATCTTCAGTTGTGAATGAAGAAATAGACCCCAAACATTCTGCGTACATCCACAGATTGTTGAGAGCGTGTACGCATGTCGTGATTAGCAGTAGCCTTTGGCCTAGCTGTCTCGATGACTTCATAGTGCTTTTTCTTTTCGCAGAAATGTTGGACTTAATTATTACTAGAAAGAGCACGTTAGCGTAACTTCGCAATATTCATGCTGCCTCAATTCGCAATACTAATTTATCACTCGACTGCCAGAGTCTTGTTTGTGAGCTAGCAGGGTACACCACGTGTAGCCTGCACTGTTTTTCTCCACATTGACGGTCATTAAATCAAATAAAAATGAGGTTGTGTAAATTAAATAATCACGTTTCAGGTGACATGTTCGAACAAGCACATATTGTGGGTAGTATGAAACCAAGTTGGTCACTGCATCCGGCGTACATGCACACTTTTGGTATGTATAGATTTTGATCACGACTTTAGAAAATGAATACGTTCTAGAATTTTCAAACAATTAGAAATTACCCCAGTGTAAAACTCGATTGTTTAGAAAATATTTGATAGTCCCACAAATTGTAAATAAAAGCGAACACTATAGTAAGTTATAAACACACACACAGCGTTGCTCTTGAAAAGCGACAGACATAAACTTTTATCTACAAATTTTTGATTTCTTTCTCTTAATTTATTTCTATTAATTTCAGGTGTAACGGAAAATTATTTTGTAATTATTGAGCAGCCTTTAGCAGTATCTTTGTGTGGAGTGGTTTGCAACCATTTTACAAATAAGCCGTTAGCGTCAAGTTTACAATGGTATCCAGAACAAGAGGTGGGTAGACGGTATTATTTTTCTTCTTCTTCATCATCAGGAAATTCAAGTCCTCTGTTGACGGCGACACATACGACTGTTTGGTCAGTGCAGTGCAATGCTGGTGTCAATTGGCTACAGTAGCCACTTACCATCAGGAAGGCTATTAGCCCGTTTGTCACGAAAATAAGTGATATGTTACTACTATTTATGGATTTTATCGCGTTTAATTTTACTTTTTATGTTCCCGATGTTTCAAGTGGTTTACAGCACCCGTATTCACGGGGAACTGAACTCACCTGTACTTCCTACACAGAAAGTTCTCACAAGAGCTTGAGGTTCTGCAGTGGTATGATTGGTTTTAGAGAAAATTTTTCAGCCCAGGCTTCTTTATTGAAATCTGGATGTTTTTTGATTTCAATAGCCTCGTAAATCATGATTTTGAATGTGATCACAGACTGCAGACTTCCTAGAGCGCCGGTGTTTCACATCAGTTATGTGTTCTTTTACTCGGGTCCTTACAGATCTTGTAATTTACTCTATGTAACAGAGACCACATTCAAATTCAAACTTGTACACTTCTGCATCTTGTAGAGGGTTATTGCACTTGATAGGTGGTAATTTTTTTTTACGTTGGCTTGAAAAATATTTGTATGGGAAGCTCTCTTCAAGAGACAGCCTTGTTCGTGACACATGGTAATACAGCAGGCACCCGCTCGACTAAGGCCGGCTTCATTCATTTCAGTCCCCTCGTGATCAAGCAAAGCACTTGAAATATGGGAAACATAAAAACTAAAATTAAACTCCGTAAATGATAGTTTCATTTCAAATGTGCATTGTTCCCGTAAATACAAGATTACTTTCAGTAAAGTATTAGTTGAAATAATAGATAAAGTTTATTTGCTGTTTCAGACAAATATCGTCCTAATTTGTAAAACAAACGGCAAGGAAGTAAAACGTTACCAAACTGAAACTCTTTTTTTCTTACATATAATTAATACCTTTGAGCAAGACGGTAAATTGATTGTAGATTTGTGTGCTTATAAGGATGCGAAAGCTTTGGATGCGATGTATGTAAAAGCAATCGAGGTAAGGAATTCCTTATAATTTAAAGTTTATGCAACTAAAGATAATTATTTGATTTGACTTTTAATTAACGGTAAAATTTTATATGTTTCATTTTAATGGAATGTCATTAAAGGAATTCAAGAATGAGAACTAAATTTCCGAAGTTATTTTCATGTATAAATCAATTATACACTTCAATGTTGAAGATGTTTCAATATGTTAGCCAAATTGAATTGAATTAAGGTTACCAATTAATTTTATATAATTAACATTACTTATGTGGAAGTAACAATGAATTGAAGTCACAAATATTTTATTAGAATATGCAAAGTAATGCAGATTATGCGGAATGGTTTCGCGGTCGACCGAAGCGGCTTGAAGTTGCGCTTGACGCGCCCGCCATGAGCAAGGTGGAACCACGGTTGCTGGCTGATATTGGCTGCGAGACACCGAGAATCCATTACGATTTATACAATGGTATGATTAATGTACTTACTAACTTTTGGTTATCACTTCTTTCTTATGTTCGTCAATATTTTAGTAGGATATTGCTGGACATAGTCTCTCGTAAGAAGAGAGGATTTGCCATAATCACGATTGGTAAACGGGTTGGTGATCACAGAACCTAACCTTTCGCACCTTCGGTACTGTCCTTTAGTATGTATGTTCGGTCTGGTATTTTTTAGGTGTTTATTCCAACTCGCAGTTGGACGCCGTGACATTTGAACAATTTTCTCCCCTTCTTATAACACCCGCGGGAATAAAGGAGGTGGCAGGATGTCTTACGGCATTACCACACGGTTTCTACTTTCACTATGGTCTTAGTAGATCTGGATTAAATTTATGAAGTATTGCTAAAAAATAATTGAGCATATTTTTTGATAGAATGCAAATACGATTGAATATAAAGTAAGAGTATATCATTGTATAACTTTATGGTGTATAAAGTTATACAATGGTTTTATCAAATAGATATAAAACTTATTTTAGACTATTAAAAAAAAACGAGATAAAGGCCGGGGTTAATTTCCCTGTAATGTATGTGTAATGAATTGCCGTAAAATGATGAATTCAAAAGCACATAGTTATATATGTCTTCGAACTTGGTGTAACCCGCTAGACAACACGCGGTGTGGATACTTAATTATTACGGAACGCCAGATAGTGTTGGTAGAATATGAAAGATAGCTCATGCCCCCGGTAGAGGCAGGCTCAATATACTATTGCGAGATTGCGTGTAAAACAGATATAACCTGCCTATCATCGAATGCAGAGCGATTCTTAATCCAATCAATCCAAAGCGCAGACGTGCGTTCATAACCATCTTCTCGACGTTCTCCGACTCGAGCTGGATACGGAGGTACTTCACACGCAATTCCCGCGGAGATGTTGAATTATTTGGCATATACAGAAGGATAGCCGTATTATGCTCAGTATATGTATTATGGCAGAAGAGGCATAAAAGCAGGATAGATACAATAGAAATGAGAGCGTTAATAAGTATGATTGATGTGAAGATAACTGACAGGGTTTGAAATAATGTGATCAGAGAGCATTGTGGCGTGAAAGATGATGTAGTGTCACGAATTGAGAAAGGGATGCTGAGCTGGTTTGGACATGTGGAGAGCATGAATGGAAGTAGGTTGACGAAACAAATATATGAGGCGAGTGTAAATGATACAGTCGGGAGAGGAAGATCTTGGCGAACATTTCACGATCAAATCGGAGACGTTCTGAAAAAAGGCCAAGTCAAGAGTTCTCTAAACCAATGAGTACGCATGCGAAGATTGATGAAAGTGGGAGAAGCGAAAGACGTATGTAAGGACTGTAGCAAGTGGAAGATGATTGTCTCTGCCTACCCCGTTGGGAACAAGGCGTGAATATATACATACTGCAGCAGTATATATCATGCTCATCGAGTAATTTTTCTAAAGTTCATTTACTCAATTCTTTGAACGTTTCTATACATGAACATCCGTTTGTTTCATAGGACGCCCGTACAGATACTTTTACGCCATCAGTTCAGATGTCGATGCGGAAAATCCTGGATCAGTAAGTCGGTTTACTCTATTTTTAAACATTGTTTTGATTTATATTTGTTATTTATGAAATATACTCAAAGGATTCATTTCAGATAATCAAGGTGGACACATGGAGCGGTGAAACGAAAACATGGTTTGATACTGATTGCTATCCAAGCGAGCCAGTTTTTGTTCCAGAACCTGATTCTAAGGTGAGAATCTGACAATTATCCACGTTATTCAATTCGAAAGTTCAACGGATTAGTCGTTATCACCGCGCTTTGCACGCGGATTGGCGAAGGCACGTAGTCATCTAGAGGTTCCATCCCTCAAACGCTTTATTTCTTCGTCGATCTGTATTTACACTAATGAAGTTATGCTTGATGGCATAATTTTTGTTGCATAAAATATTAGATAAAATATAAAACTATAATATAAACGAGAAATACTATTATGACTAATCACGAATTCATGAACTATAAACTCACTCACTTGAAATTAAAGTAGTTTCCTAATAAGCATACGAGAAGATAGGATTTTTAGATTAGGATCGTTTTCTGAGATTGAAAAGCTATAAGAGGGTTCTATGTTTTTGAAGCTACAGACATTAAAAGCAGCATTTGGGTAAAGTATAAATAATAAAATATCTGTATAAGTGCTTTATGAAAAAATACTCTCGGGTGTAGAATAGGGGATGAAAATTAGTACGAGGAAATTGTATTTGCTGTTATTATTAAGTATAATAATACTCTTCTAAAAATATTTCATTCGATTTGCGATTAAGGAAGGATTTATTTTTGTATATAATAAAAACATTTGTTTTTGCAAATTTCCAACTTCACTCGTACGAAATCGCAAGTAACACCTAGTATTTTGTATTATAAGGTTGTACTGTAAACAAGAACAGGAATCCTTCCGTTTCAATCAGTGCGTCATGTGTGATTTGAAACAAATTTTAACTATCTTCTTGTCCCCCCTGTTTTATGTTTTTTTTCAACAATATTTGTAAACCTAAAAGATTCATCTAATCCGTGTGACAGGAAGAGGACGCTGGAATACTGCTGAGTGCATTGGTGTGGGGCTCGCGCGAGTGCTCTGTGGGCCTTATAGTTTTGGATGCGCGCATGTTGACAGAACTAGCGCGTGTAGTTTTTGACACGCCCTCACCAGCACCAAAATGTCTACATGGTTGGTTTCTTCCTCATCGCGTGTAAGTTATTTAAAGTAAGCCTTGAAAGAATAAAGCCAGTATTTCCGTTAAAAATTGGTTAAACGTGAAATGAAACACATGTTTTTGACTTTTTAAAAAATTTCGTAATTACCTTCAGTAACGTTGCCACGTTTTAGGTATAAGTTTATTTAAGTATTTATTGTTAGATATTCCTTTACTTATAACTTAAAATTTAATCAATAAAAAGCGAAACATTATTAATTTTCTTTGTTTAATTGAGACGATAATTCCGCCATCTGGCGGAGGTGACAAGATTTTATTGGCCATTACCATTGAGTCAACATTTGGGACATATTAACAGACAATTAAAACAATGAATTACATTTGCAGTTATCTAGTTACCATGTTGTTACTTACCACATAGTTTCGTTTAAACAAGTACGTAAAAATTGCGAGAGATGGCGCTTATTATTTATATGTACATTGAAATAAACTTTCATTATTAATTATTATTATAAATTTGGTCATTATGAGTTACGATACGGTAATTTCCAATTCTAAATATTAGAGACTAGTGACGGAAAACAATATCTCTTAAACGAGGATATAGCCATTGCGCTCACCAGGGCAGTTGGTGAACCCAGTAAACATATGCATTTCGTCCATGCATGACTTGCCAGCCTTCACCGGACCGATACAAACGACTCTAGGAAAACGATTTTAATTTAACATTAGCCGTAGCAAACGACCTATAGCCCATCTGATGCTAAGTGGCACCTGTAGCTCATTGACAAATAAACCAGCAAACAATCAAAGATGAAATGCCTTTCAGACTGTAATTATACTGGATCTATACACTTCAATCCGGAGCACAGCTGATTACACTGCTGATGAGCAGAAGGAATAGGTAAGAGGGTTGTACTTCGACGGCTCCTGGGCAAGGAATCCTTCCACCTAGTTCTTTCAAATAGTTTGTTATCGCACTGCTGCAAATACATTTGATTTACGGTTTTGCATTTTTAATTTTTATTTTGTGTAGCAATGTTACCTTTCAACTCATATGATGGATATGTTTTTGGCAAGGTTAAACGCAAACGAAAATCTTCAATGAATCAATGATTTTACATACCCATGATGCCCTGAATCCTGTACTGCAGAAAATCGACGCCTTACACTCTGAAGTAGACAACAACGACAAACGGAGAAATAAAGATAAAAATTATTCTGAATATTTAAAAACATGTTATGACGTAAATGATAATTAAAATAATTCAGTCGAAAAATTTTAGGAGATGCATTAGTAGAGCATGAAAAAGACTTGCGTATGCATTGAATATATATGCCTAACTACTACCTAATTGGGGGAAAAAAAATAACAAATTTGAAATCGGGAATTTATTTCTCAATCTATTTATAATCTAGTTTCGGGAACGGCCGTCAATTGAAGCCCACGAGATTTGTCTGGCATTTAACTTGTGCACTTATACCATATCCATACGATGAAATACGGTGGCAGATCCTTTTAAGCCGTAGAAAGCCGCTATTACGCCTATATCCGGTCCATCAAGTATTTTTAATAATTAAAAATGTCACCTAAAGTAAAACAACAGGAATATATTTGAATTGATAAATTTATTTCGAGTCATCAGAACTAAAGATAACAGTTCAATAGTATTCTTCTAGAACTAGCTAGATTTCACTTTAAGAAAAATAAATGTGAATTTTCAATTTTAACGATAATACACCTTACATTTTTCGCAAGTTTAATTCACTTAACTAGTTTGTATGCTCAATTCAGCAAACACGATTATCGTATAGCCATTAGCGAGTGTATATTTACACCATTGGAGTAAGCGGTACTTCATAACTGTATTAGCTTCATAACGAAAAACACTTACTAAGTTAATTAGTATTAAAATTAATGTAAACGTATCATATGGAACATCGTTTATTTAAGAAGTAGAAGTTGAAGAAATTGTAGTGTAAACAATGTCCAATACCACAGATGAAACTAGAGATTTCATTCTAGAACAATGGTCGCAATTTCTGCTTAAGGTGAGAGGTGAAGAACCATCTTGGATACAGACGTTATTTGTCACATTTATGTTAATTATTTTTATAGTGAGCTTAGTGGGAAATGTATTAACTTGCATTGTTATTTATTATGACAAAAGCATGCATACTGCAACAAACTATTATCTATTTGACCTAGCAGTATCTGATATAATAGTGGCGTTTGCTCTATTGTTAGATCTTTATGAACATTTGAGTGATTCTTATCGATTTGGTCACTTAGCATGTAAAATACATTTTTTCTTTGTAATCTTTTTATGGAACAATAGCATTTTGATAATGACTACTTTAGCTATAGAAAGGTATGTGGCAATAAGGCATCCAATGTTGATCAAGTCCACTCCGGTCTGGCGACGAGTTATCAAAGTGATAGTGATTGTATGGATTGTGGCATTCATTGAGACACTTCCCGAAGTATGGACGGTGGAATTGGTGAAGACAAAAAAATCGTCAGTATGTTTTACAGTTCCTACGCCGTTCGCAAGAGTAATAAACGGTGTGCTAGCGCTGGTAACATTCGCCATTCCTCTCGCAATAATGACGTTTGTATACATTATGATTGCTTTGAAAGTAAACTTCGCTGAAAAAACGAATTCCAGGAGCCAAATATTTAATCACCGAGATAATAGACGAAAAGTGAACAAACTTGTTAGTAAGTAGATACTTATAATAATAATACCATATTTGTAAATAAGCTAAGTTTTAAAAAAATCAAGGCAAAAACTTCTCTTCTTACTCTTTATATATATAAATAAAGAAATAAAAACAATTCATATTTATATTTTCAGTCTTATTAGAAATAACCAAAAAGTGAGTATCAACGTGTCGATTGTTTGTACCGATTTAGGATTCATTCTCTTTCTGTGAATGTTGCAACATAATATTGGTAGGGGAATAAATCAGACTAGAGGGTGGAGAAACGTTTTTGTAACCAATATATTGCAGCGATCAACTCTTCGCTTTCCAAACTAAGCGAGCTACGAGTATTAAACGATGGGGGATGCTGAAATGATGGGCTGAAGTGTAATAAAAGAAATGTGTACATTTTAAAAACTTTCAATATTCCAGTATGGACATTTTTTATTAATGATTTTAGAAAATACTTACAAGTTTGAGAAAATTAAAAATGTGGTTAAATACTATTTCTTTTTGGTGCTCAGTAGCACTGACGCTGTCATTCCTGGTGTGTTGGTTGCCATTCTGCATGTTTCGAGTATTGATATTCGCATACGACATGCGTCAATTGATGCAACTTGCTAAGGTAAGTTTCTGTAAATGGTTTCGTCTCATAATTCATTAATAAGTATTCTATACATGTGCACAGTGGTTCAAAATTTGTTGATTGTTAGATTCTTATCATACTTTTTATAATATTAGAAATGTATGTGAATATTGAACATGAGAAATTTTGCTCCATAGCAATAATGGCGAAGATCGATTGATTCGGGGTTCTCCGAGAGTTCTCTTGTTATTTTAATTTTTTCACAGAGACCTCTGCTGTATACTTGTTTCACCGGATCTCTAAAAGCGGTTGTGAATTACCCTTTAGCCTTTGTTCCTTTAATTGACCTGATCCTTTGAGTTTTTCGCTTGCGATTATCGGAGAGAGTCCTCTTTTGATCACAGGTCATAATTCTGTACAGAATCCCTTCATTCCTGTACCTACTCATCAAAACAGGGCAAGCTTTAACGCGTGCACCTTCATGCACATCAGTTCATTCATGTAGCTCTCATTTCTCAACTTTTCTTATTTTACCAATTTCGAGCAAATGAGTTCATTGGTTGTATGGTATGGCTCGGTTTACCTTAGTCAAAATCAAGACATTTTATTCACTTTGGCTTCTTTAAATTTCTTATATACATCAAAATCTACACCGGTCTGCAAAACAAGACCTCAGAGAATAAACGACAAAAAACTCGGGGTTTTATAAATTACAATAAAATTAATTCAATTTTAATCATATTTTAGTAGCCAGGATTACATAATTGAATTTAAATTTGTACTCTAACAAAACAATTGAAAGTTAAAGAACAAAATGTCAAAAATTTGAAATTAAGAATTTTTTTGTGTAAAATAAGTTTTAATCAAGAATCTTGAACCGTGCAGATTTAATTTTTATTCAAAGTGGCCACTCCATTTGAACAGTAACTTCATACCTACCTAACTACATACTACTTAACCCCTATTACTATAGTGCAGTACGTTGGGTGCTTCTAAAATTGATGTCTCTTCAAGCATACATTTGTTCAAATAAGGTACATAATTATTGATGTGTTGTAACAATAAAAATTCTATGGCCAATATAAATAAGACACGTGAAAGGATAGTGTATGTTTATGCATATACATATATTTTTATAGGATAAGACAGATAAAAATTGACTCAAAAAAAATAACGCTTGGTACCACCTTCACGAGTAGAACTGAATTTTTATTGTTGAAATATTTCGAGAACAAAAGGACCATTTATAAAAAATGTTTATGTGACCTTTAATTAAACATTTATTTTGTACAATTTAATGATCAGTCATGTTATGTATACATAACTAATTATATAATTAATGGTAATAATTCTCGTCGTATTGCAAGAATAGAAATTCTATTGTAAGGACAC
This sequence comes from Bhutanitis thaidina, assembly GCA_029286595.1. Classification (NCBI taxonomy): domain Eukaryota; kingdom Metazoa; phylum Arthropoda; class Insecta; order Lepidoptera; family Papilionidae; genus Bhutanitis; species Bhutanitis thaidina. The sequence goes on from JAGSMS010000022.1 coordinate 5,087,865, forward strand.
TTAAATTAATAAACTGCTATATATTATCCTAATGTTTCTAGTGGTGGAGTATTGGTCAGAGAATCATGCTATTTCATAATTGGTTCAGTATTGTCCTTAACCCCATACTGTTCAGTTTGATGTCTACAAAATTTAGAAAATCTCTAAAGGTATGTGTGAAAAGTAATATAATAATTTATTCAGATTAATTTGTAAGGATATAAGGGGGAATATACCGTCTCGTTTTCCAAATGCCAACCTCACCTGCACGTGATGCGACATGTTACCAAACAAACGAGGCTCTGGAAATGGAGTGTTGGCCGAAAATCCTTCTGAATTTTCCGAACCTAAACCTCACAGACTGCTAACGCGGAGCAGCAGCATCACCAGTGCGAGGGCAGCGTCACTACACTCACCAACCCGCTTGCCCAGAGTTGTGAATATGGTCAAACCTTTCAAGACATGAATACCTGCTTTTTTTGGGCGCTTTCTTAAGAGAAGCATATGTGCAGCCATGTACCAAAACGATCAAAAGAAATATGGGTAATTTGAGTTCAATAATTACGGGTTTAGACTTAAGTTTAAAGGACTCTGGTACTCTAATTATTATTTCTGAAAGTGTAAACTCTTTTTATAAAGTTTTTAAAAGTTATTCTTTACTGTATGAATTCTCATGAAAATAGTAAAGAACTGATAATGAACTGAAGATGATGCAATACTGTAATGATGTTATATTTAATATACCCTGCATAATATTTGCGTGTTAACTTGTTTACAGAAACTATGGAAGACAAAAATTAAAAGGCAACATCTAGAAGCGCAAAATAAATAAGTCATACAAAGAAGACAAGTATGATTTTCGTAAATTTGTAATTTTATGGAACAACGCCAGACATACTTTTACAAATGTTGGTTTTAAGATAACTTTATTAAAGCAATTGAAGATAACAAGCGTATTCTTTATAAAAGTTCAAACATAAAGAATGCGTCTGAGATTTCGGACGCTGTTTATATAGGGTAGGCTCCGATCTGATCGCACGAGTCATAGGATACGGGAAGAAAAACCGATGGTGGAACCGATATATTAGTAATACAAGGTAGATTCGTATATCAGTAATCCTACAGACTCTGATACGAAGATGCTCTGATATACCAACATTCCATATTCACTGTATTTATATGCTGACCTGTCTAAACCTAGCAACCTAGTATTTATGTATTTACAATTGTGTTTCAGATCTGGGGAACTAATTTTTGAGCGACGTAATAGACATTTTTGAGGGCGTATTTTATCAAAAAAGTATCATATAACATATTTATCCGATTCGGATCCAATGTCGAGCTGAGCTTATTCTTGCTTGCTAATCACTGGCTTGTGATTATCTATGTTTAATACCTTAAGAGAGTTAATATATGATCAATTTTTACATCAATATTTTATCATAAATTTTTACCAAAAATATTTTTAATAATCAAACTACTTAAATAATCAAATAAATACATATAAAATAAAGTAAAAAGTAAAAATACTAGCCAGAGAGTGATTGGAGCCTAGAATGGTCCAGCACGTTGCTCCAGTACGTAGTTTTACTTCACCGCTGAGCACATGTTAGACCAGCACTTAAAATAGCTATTAAGTTTTATTGATGCTGGCATCGGGAATCGAACCCAGGTCATTCGCGTATTTTGAGCGAATGCTTTGACTACCGCTGCTAGGTTACCGCAAAAATAGCCATACACCATCGAAAATTAATTGAAAATTTGGACGCATTTTCATATAAAAACGAAGATTAAGTTTTAAAACTGTGAGGTACGTATTATTTATAGCGTGCCGAAAAATAAATCTTTTTCAACGGAAACCCATTCTTATTGAATTAATTCACTGGTTGTCCGGTTTTTCTATGACAGAATTTTACAAATATAGGATCGACAGTACGAAGGACGATGTCGCACGTAAAGATAAGGTCTTCAAGTTTTGTTACAGGTTCGAGACGATATTTTCGCAGCAAGCTCGACATGACAGTCTTCATTTCCATCATGGCAAACTTTTGACCTGAAAACATGTTGATGATATGATTAATTACTTATGTTTCAAACAATCTGCATACAAAACATTATACTTATGCGCATTTTTATACTCAAAATATAAATGTGTTGGATTAGTTCGACGGCCAGTGATTACACTTATTTAGGATGGGTTAAAAGATATTACTATTGCTAGTCAAACAACGGGTTATTCAAAGATTCATAATTTATTAAAAGCAATTAAGACTATAAGCAGGCGTTACAGTCAAAACATACCGCGTTGCTAAATCAATAAACGACACCTAGCGACAAATTATCCAACTAAACCTTTTGACTAAGAGATCAACCAGCTAGTTTGTATTAAAGTATTCACATTTGTATTCATAATAAAAGGCACCCGTTGTGTTAATTATTTCAGCTACATTACTTTGTAAACCGATGACTAAGTAGTTCCATGGTTAGTTTAATTGCAGAATCAGAGGTTAAAGTTAAGTAACGAATACACGATGAATGATTAGTTTAATCAATAAACATAAGAACACTTCACAATCAAAAATTTTCGCACGTTTATGATTTCATAATAATGTGAAGTTCTCATAATTTTAATCGCAATCTCTCGGCGAATGAACTTATATAAACATTCTACATATAAACAAAAAGTTAAAAGGTAATGATAATTATATTTATCTAACTATTGCAAGTCGCAGCACGACAAATTGAGTTTGGTCGCACGGTATTTTTTTAATTGAAATAGGTATGTTGCATCAATTTAACACATTTTTTTAATCATTCGGCGAGAATTCTGTGTCGAGGTATTGTTGTAGTGATTAGAATATACAGGTAAAAAAAAATATATAATTATGGTGATAATAGTTAGCAAATAAAAAAGAATCTAAGAAATTTGGATAATTATTGTGGGAAGTAATTAATTAAAACAATACACCATTATAGTATTACCTTATCCGACACCATAATTAGGTATTTTTTTTTTCAAGAAACTATGTAATTAAGTTAATAAATTAAAAAGGTCCCAAGAAACGTTCAGGAGATTTTGTTACATAACATTTTTTGTTTGTATCGTTATTCAAAAATATTTAAAATTACAATGTTCAATATTAATTACTTTGTTACTTGTCATGTCGTTTATATTGATGTCGGCAAATGATTCACATAGGTTATATAATATACATTATGTACACATATAACATAAACGCCATTTTACTTTGTAAATTGTATCAAAGTAAATTCAGTGCAACGTCTCTTTGCCAGCTTTCTGATGAAAGATCTGGGTCGCCGACGATTCGAGCTAAGAGGAGCATCGACAGAGACCTAATATAGTAGATATCACGGTAAGAGATCAGCAAAAGATCAAACAACGAAGGTGTCTATGGGTTTTCACGTTTGGAATCCGGGTGGACAAGGCAAATTCGTAAACAGGTCGTTCGTGAATAGGTTATGCGTGAATCGAGTCAATTTCCATCAGGCCGGCTGCAGTTGTGTTTTGTTGTTACTTGGAATCTACGGCTATCTAGACGTGGTCGATGAGTTGGTTAGCAACGGCATTACCGCTATGGCTACAAAAAGGCAAATAATAATTCCGGGTCTGGGTGTGTCATCATCTGCAATGTACGAAAACTGCCGACACGACGCTGGATAATTTCTTATCCAAATAAATTCATTTTCTTATAAAAAAGCGAAAAAATTCAAAAAGTATTGTAATTTAGACAAAATTTATATGATAAACCTATTTTTGATCCATCTTGAACCAGCGCAAAGATCCTTGCTCAAAGTTATGACCTTCAGTCACTATAGATTTCCCACGAGATTACTTTATGAAAGATGCCGAGTTTTTACCGTTCGTCAAATGTATATATTGAAAATAATCTGTAAACAACATAAGAACACTCCATACAATGAAAAGACATAACGGAAGATATAACGGAAAACGCACAATACCTAACATCCACACACCTTTTAAGTATCTCACAGCAATTGCAAGGCGGCAGCGTAGTCATTTGTCTAAGTGTTTATACAACAAAATGAATCGGAGACTCAATATATATCCACTTACAGTTCATAATTTGAAAAGAAAAGTGAGAACGTGGCTTCTTACATTAAACTATGAGGAAACAGAGGACTTAATTCAGTGAGCAGATTTATCCTGTTCAATAACGAATACAAAAAACTGTACAATAATTAAATTAAATTTCATGAATAAAAACTTGTGACTCACAAAGTAGTTGTTCGTTTATTACACACACACACACACACACAAACAATCACACACACACACCCAGACGATCTCAGTATATATATTTATATATATACATATATATGTTCAATTCATTTGTTAAGTTACTTTTTAATGATTTTTTTTAATTTTAAATTTTTTCTTGTAATTTTGTACTAATATCTTGGGAGAAGACACTGACCTCTGTAATACAGGTTCTTAACCTGGCACGGATGTCAGGAAATTCATACTTTGTGGTCCAAATTCTTAAGACAATAAAGATAATAATTCTTTTGGGGTATTTCTATATTTACTCATCTGGTTGGGTTGTATAAATAAATACATATATAAGTACATATATAAGTAATATTTTATAAATTATATATATAATAAAATTAAATAGATAATTAAAACCCAACCAGATGGAAGCCCCCGGCAGGGGAGACCAGACGGCCGAGGGTTAGGGAGAAAGGGAAAGAAACCGGCGGACAATGCGAGCGGTATCGAGTAGCACTGCCTTCTGCATTTGAGCTCGGAGCGGTCCGTCACGGAGTCCCAGCCGCCTCAGATGTTCCGAGAGGCTGACTGGAATTAACCCATTCGCAGAGACGACGATCGGAATAATTTCGGTCGGCATACCACCCCACATGTCGGTTACCTCGTGAGCCAGGTCCAGATATTTTGTCTTCTTGTCTGTTTCGGCTTTCACAAGGTTCTCGTCATATGGAATGGTGATGTCGACCAAAAATATCCTCGACTGTGCTCGGTCCATCAACACGATGTCAGGCTTATTTGCATGAATCGTCCTGTCCGTGATAATGGACCGGTCCCAATAGAGCCTAGCGCGGTCATTTTCGAGCACGGCTTCCGGCGTGTATTTATAGTAAGGCAGTCTCCGATCCACGAGACCGCACTTCAGAGCGAGCTCCTGGTGTAAGATCCTGGCTACTAGGTTGTGCCTGTGCAGATACTCAGAGTTAGAAAGCGCTGAACAACCGGAGATGACATGCCGAAGCGACTCCCCGGGACGGCGACAGGCTCGACAGATGTCGACGGTACCATCCTTTAGGATGTATCTCCGATAGTTGTTCGTCTTAATAACCTGATCTTGTATCGCACAGACAAAACCCTCGGTTTCCCCAAAGAGGTCACCAAAACGCAGCCAGTTTAGGGAGGCGACGGTATCTACGAAAGGCTCATGTAGAGCCTTGTAGAACCTCCCGTGGAGCTCTTTCTCCTTCCATACGGTCTCCCGGTCGGAGGCGCTCTGTACTGCCTGGTCCTGCCGTTGCTCGTTGGCCAAGGATAGAGGGGTAAGCCCTTTATCACAACTAATGACGTCCGAATAGAATGACTCATCCGATCTCGCTAGGAAGTAATTACGGAGGCTGCACACTTCGCGATTGTGCATGGTGAGGGCGCTTAAGTAACCCCGCCCTCCACGCTTCCGCGGCAAGTACAGCCTCATCACTGACGATCTCGGATGATGCATCCTGTGGGACGTCATGATTGTGCGGACTTTTCTGTCCAGGGCGGTAAGTTCGGTTTGAGTCCATCTGAGTATGCCAAAGGTATAAATGAGGACTGGCATGACCCAGCCGTTATACGCGCGTGCCTTGTTCCCGCCCGACAAAAGGCTATTAAACACTTTTGTCAGACGCGCAAAAAACAAGTCGCGAACCGTTTGTTTCATGCCAGCCTCATCGATACCTATGTTTTGTGACATACCCAGGTACCGGTATGTATCAGCCTCGGAAAGGGTCCTAATGTTAACGGGCATTGACAAGTCTATGCCCTCAGAATTAGCGACCTTTCCCCTTTCGACGTGGAGGACCGCACACTTATCCGTCCCGAGCTCCATTCTGATTGAATTGCTAAAATCGCAAGTGATTTTTAGCAATTCCATCAGATGGGAGCGATTGGTGGCGAATAACTTGAGGTCATCCATATAGAAAAGGTGGGTCACTTTTGTACCTCCCTCCGAAGCTGAAATCCTCTCCCTGAGTTCTCCAGCAACGTGCTGAGAGGGTTCAAGGAGAGGCAGAACCATATCGGACTCAAACAATCACCCTGGAAAATACCCCTTCGTATCCTTATTTGGTGTTCCGCAGCCGTCATCCGCTCACCTAGATGGCAAAGAGTCGTGCTCCATTGCCCCATACATTGCTCGAGGAAGTCTCTTACTGTACAGTCTACCTTGTACAGCTCGAGGACCCTCTTTAGCCACGTGTGAGGCACCGAGTCGAATGCCTTTCTGTAGTCTATCCAGGCGGCAGAGAAGTTCCGACGGTTGCGTTTAACCAGCTTGCCAATGACCGCGTCAATGAGGAGTGGTTCCTTGGTCCCGTGACCGCCGCTCCGACATCCATTCTGAGCGCGCGACATTACTTTATTTATATCAAGGTGTCGGGTGATTTTCACGCTCAGAATGGACGTCAGTGTCTTATATATGGTGGGTAGACACGTGATGGGGCGGTATTTACTCGGATCTGCGGTAACCTTATCTTTAGGAACCAAATGAGTGACCCCAGTGGTGAAGAGACTCGGGAGCGACTTCTGGTCGAGAGCCTCTTGGAACTGCTGCGAGAGCACAGCGTGACACACCATGAACCCCTTTAACCAGTAGTGATGCAGCCCGTCGAGTCCCGGACTTTTCCAGTTAGGGGCTCTACGTACCGCCTGAGCTACGTCGTCAGGTGTAATGACGACGGGGTCCATGGGCTTAATACCTGCACACCGACTCGTCACAGCTTCTGTCCAAGGGCCCTCGCTGTGGTATGCGGGTGCAGACCACAGGCTTTGCCAGAAGGCGACAGTGTCGGCCTGATTTGGTCCTTGACCCGTTCCACATTTTCCAGGTCGCTCCAATGATTTGTAGAGCCTCTTCTGGTCACTCTGGAAGAGACAATTCTGGTTAAATCGCGCTGACCTCTCGGTAAATCGCCGAATCCGCTTTCCCCAAGCCGCGATCCTTTGCTTCAGGTCGTCTATGCGCTCCGTCAGCTTTTGCGTTATATTCGGCTGGGACAGACTAACATCCGTCCCAGCAAACGCCATCCTCACGGTGCGCACAATCCTCGGCCTGTTATTGCCCGACCTGAAGCTTATCAGTCTGCCGATAAGGGCTCTTGCCTTTGCGATACGGTTCTCAATCCTTTGTCTCCACGCTGGGATAACGCTACCTTGTTTAGTAGCGCGTCCAGCTGTGGGAAATTTGGCGCCAACAATACGGCAGACTGCCAATGCAGCGCCAAAAAAGTATAGAGTCCGTATCACAAAGGTCCCGGCTGGTTTCCAAATAAGTAGCCAGCATTGGGTTTAGAGCCCCCACGACATCCCGGTTGCGCTTACTTAGTGGTATGCGGGGGAGTCGTGGTCGATTTTCGAGAGACATTTCGCGCGTTTCCTTAATCGCCTCTTCCAGTATGCTCCTCATTTGCCCTATTTCTTGGGTGACTGTTCCACCATTGTCCGAATCCTCTACAGCTGGAAGATTCACAGCAGCATCCACTTCTGCAAGATTAGTCGCTGTAAGTGGAGCAGCATCCTCAGCTGCATTTTCATTCGATGGGGGGAACAGCCTCACGTCTTAGTCGTTCGAGTTCGGTATCATCAAATATTTTCGAGCGGATGATGTACCGAACTCGGTCTGCCAGGTTTTGCTCCGTGACAGTAACGGAAGGCTCCAGCTCAGCAAAATAGCAGTGCATCCTGGCTCGATATGCTATTCCTCCAGTTCCTTCCCCTTTCGCCCTAAAGTACGCTCGCAATGCGTTCGTATTCATTAGGGATGTCCATCGCATGCGCCGTACTCCACCAGCGGCGGGTGCCGATTGCTGGATCCTGGAGGACCCTGCCGACACCAAGCCAACTGGTGGGGATGATGGATGCGAGGTGCTACAAGGTGGTCGAGCAACTCCTCGCGCTTGGCTGGCGGTCCGCATGCTGCCACGTCCAGCGCCAGCTCCAGACGCGCCCTGGCGGCCCCAGGCAGCGGCCCTATGCGCATTCTCGTATTTTCCATCATCCATATTGGGCGTCATTTAACGGAAGACGCCCGGACCGGCTCCGTTTATTGTGTGTCCATTTGCACATGCGGGCCTCTGCACCCTCACTTTTGCCGAGGCACGGCACTAACACCTCTTGACAGGGTGCTGACTGCTTGCGCCGACGCAACAGCTCTGTCACTTAAACTGTTACGCCGGTGGGCGATGGAGTCGTCACTTCCCTACGCCTTATTATAACAAGCCTTATAATGCCTGTATGAAAACGATTACGTTTCAGTCTGTAATCTGTAGTTCCGTTTAGTTTATGTTAAATTTTGAAAACCAACAAACACCACTGAATAAAAAGACGAAAACAGACGTGAAAAATATTGCGCTTGTACAAGTGAATCCTTCGAAACTTAATTTTTTTTATTTTATAAATAAAGTTACCGCCACTAGGAACTTCACCTGTTTTGCGGAGGCAGTTGATATACATAAAGTACAGACAAATACCAGATCAATTATTTTGTAGTCCATACAAATACTTGTCCTCTTAATATTTTAAACTTATGTACGACTTGTGTCAATGGCTATATTAAGATGGACTGACTGACTAAATTAGCTATGGTGAAAAGTGCGATGAAACGACTAAAAATATCTAGACCCCTGATCACCCCAGGACACATAGGCCCATGTGTATAGGCTGGGAGAGCTTATTTTTTTTAAATCATTTATACTAAAGTTGAAATGACATTTAAAATATTTGGCTCCTTCTCTACGTAGAGTCATCTGGGTACGTCTTTTGCCGCCAATCAACGTTGCAACCACTGTCGAGATCCAATTTGATAGGTATACTGAGCCAGTTTAATTAAAGGTTGTGAGGCATTCCAAGTCCACAGGGGCGCCAATGCATCTGTAACCTTCTTCACGGGATTCAGTAGCTATTTACCACTCGGCGGACTGTTATTCCGGTATTCACCCTTATCCAATAAAAAACAACACGCAGTATTATAATTTAACTAATGAATAAACAATTAGATAACTACCTATGCAGTTCCTTGGTCCGGCGCTGAAGGGAAGGTAGGCGTATGGATGACGCTTGATACTGTTTTCTGGAAAAAATCTGTCCGGAATAAACTTTTCAGGATCAGGATACAAGTTCTCATCGTGATGTATATCGTATACATGGATTTGAAGTAATGAATCTGAAGGTATCGTGTATCCACCTAAAACAATCATAATTTATTTCTACAATTCATTGTAATCGGAATTAACTCAAATATTTTCAATATAAACCCTTGAAAATGTTTACGTTTATCAGTAACATACATTCAAATTTAACAAAAAATCTACATATTTTTATTTGATCTAGCCTAAAGCTTGTGTAAGTCACATATTCGTTATTATGTTCAGATGATCAACGAATATTATAGTATTTTCCAGGTTACTATATCATATAAAGTTTATTTGAATCTTAACCGGAGCATAATATTAATAGTTCTTTAGGCAGGTAAAAGTGAAGAGTCCAAAAGTTCCAAAAAATATATCCAGATGAGAATGACGATGTAAGAAGCATTGACAATGTCCGCACACTGTCATCCGATAACTTACCATAAAATTTTTCTTTTTGTTAGAGTGGTTAATAAAAGTAGATAGTTTAGTTAATAATAGATGTACTTACTTAGTCTCATTTCTTCTGTAGTGTATCTGGCTATGAACGGTACGCTGGGGTACAATCTAAGAGATTCTTTTATGCAACATTCTAAATACTTCATGCTGCTAAGATCCTCCAAAGTCGGAGATCTTTGAGATTCACCAAATAAATTACGCATTTCTTCGTAAATCATGTCCTGTAGATACGTATTCATAAATATTATAAATGGGTTCCGATTTAATTGATTAACAGAGATATATATATGTGTGAAAAGTAGTGTTGTATTTGTTATTTTACCTGAATTGCCGGCTCATTAGCGAATCGCATTATCATAAACGAAAGTGCCATTGCAGTTGTGTCATGCCCCTTTACAGAAAAAAAATATTTTAATAATATTTGACGTTAGCCAAATAAATAAAAAGAGATTGTAATTTAATTTAAATTAAAATTCCGGTTCTAGTAATATTTCTGGTAGTTTATTAAAAGTATTGTAGCATGTTACTTCTACTCAAAGTTAAAAAATATCAATATACCGCTTCTCTTCAAAATCTGATTTAATATCTTCATTATGGTAGGCTCTTCACAAGATAAAATTAGTAAGTATACATGGGTTCAATAAATCAAGTACCTCAAACATAAACGTATCCACTTCTTCTCTGATGCCTTCCATGTCTATAATTCCCTCTTTCTCACTTTCCAGGAGTAAATCAAGCATTGCGAGTCTACCTTTATCGCCATACACTTTATCATTGCCATCTACATCAGTTATAATATCTTGAAAAGAATGTAACACATTATTCTTATCAAGATATTTTTTTCTGTCTTCTATGATTCCCATTGTAAATTCGTGAAGATCTATGATGGCCTTTTTTTGACATTTTCCAATTTCTGAATTTTTAAATACAAAATCGAGGTATAACCAAACCCGACACAAACGGTAAGCTACAGATTTCCCTATAACATGAATTGATTTAAAATATTTATCACAAACTGATTGAATGCCTTCGTGCATCGAAGTACCCATGGCTGTTTCTGAAAAAGAAGGATCGTCTTAGTATAGTCCATACAATGTCTAAGGTATTAAGTTATTAATTAATATTAATAGAAGTTAAAAGTTTAAATATCATGAGTAAAGCAGTGTTGATTCTGAAGTTACTTCACTATTAACCTAATTGCTAATAGTCTAGCACTTCTGAACACAGGTCTGACCCAATGGGAGGAATTACCGTCTTCACGACGGCCATTTTAAAAATATTAAATGTAATTGCCCCAGCCCCTACACTAACACTCGTTGTATGTTTTTGAAGACATATTGTAAATAAAACTTTTCTTCTTCTCAGCTTTCAAAAAGTTTACTCAGCTCTCTTCCGGCGGTAGGATTTTCCGTAATCATTACAATGTTCCGGAATAGTCCATCCATTAGCGATCACAGTACCAGAGGCCTCGCACCTTAGATGCTGCTGTCTGTTATCGGTTTGTACTTACCGGTATATGAATATCTAATGAATATTTAATTAATTCTGATATTAAAATGGCTTGTTAAAAAAAGTGGCCTAGAAAAATAATCTGTGCTATATAGTAACCAATTAACTTTAGTAGTAAACTTTCATTTACGTTTCGAAATAATTCTGAAATAAAAGTGAAAAGTAAAATCAGAGATGGTTGTAATTAGTTCATTTACATAAAAGTAGCAGCCTATAAGTGCCCACTGCTGGGCAAAAGCCTCCTTTTCGAATACGAGTATCAGAGGGTTTAGGAGCCGGGAAGGGTCCGCCACGCTGCTCCAGTGCGGGTTGGTGGGTTTCACAAATCCTCGAAATAATATTTTTTTTATTATTTCTCAGACATGCAGTTTTCCTCACGAGGTTTTCCTTCACCGCTGAGCACGTGGTAAATAAAGCACTTAAAATTGTTATTAACAATTTTAGTGGTGCTGGCACCGGGGATCAAACCCAGGTCCCTCACAGTCTATGAAACTAAAGTGAGCGCCTTGACCGATGGCCTACCACGGCTACTCTGAGTTCTTTTACATACCACAGGTTATATTTAGCGTCGCCTTTGAAATCAAGTAAGTTATATTAGTTTTTTCTTTGAAAACTTCATCATGAATTTTGGACTGTAAATTTTCCGATTGTTCAATGAACGTCCGGAAGTATTTTTTCAAAATATTGAAGTGGAAAGCTCGAGTCAACATCTTACGCCTTTGGTGCCATTTATTGCCTAGAACAAAACAGACATGATTATGTAACGATGTATTGTATACGTTATTGTATTTAACCTTTGGTACGCCTTTGTTTAGGACACTTCCTTAAATTGCTTAGTGTTTTCTTCCACTTGAGCAGACATAATTAAAGCACAAAAGTTAAAACTTTTGTTGTTTTGACTCAATATTTTTTTTTTTACAGAGGAAGGGGCAAACGAGCGTCCGGCTCACCTGATGGTAAGTGATCACCGACGCCCACGAACATCCACAACACCAGAGGAGCTACAGATGCGCTGCCGGCCTTTAAGGAAGGAATAAGCTCTTTTCTTGAAGGTCCCTAAGTCGTAACTGTTCGGAAATACTGCTGGCGACAGCTAATTCCACAAAATCGAAGCGTGGCAGAAAACTTCGATTGAAACGCACTGTGGTGGAATGCCAACCATCTAGGTGGTATCGATGGAACTTCGAATTCTGTCGCGATGTACGATGGTGAAACTCAGCAGCTGGGATCAATCCGAACAGTTTCTCAGAACATTCCCCGTGGAAAATTTTGTAAAAAATGCAAAGAGAAGCAACATCTCTTCGGAAGGCCAAAGGATCAAGCCGATCAGAGAGAGCTTGGTCGCCGACAATTCGAGCCGCTCGACGTTGGATGCGGTCAAATGGAAGGAGTTGGTACTGGGGTGCCTCTGCCCAGAGATGAGAACAGTATTCCATGTGGGGCCGAACTTGCGCCTTATAAAGTTGCAAACGGTGGACCGGCATGAAATACTGTCCCGCTCTACAGAGCACACCAAGCTTTTTGGAGGCCAATTTGGCCTTTCCCTCCAAGTGACCACGGAACTGAACGTCGCTCGATATGTCAACGCCAAGGATTCCGATACTGGCTGAGGCAATAAGGGGAATGTTCTCAAAAAGAGGAGAAACGACTAAGGGATTCGTTTTAGCGGTGAACGCGCAAACCTGTGTCTTTTCGGGGTTGAATAGGACCAAATTACGTCGACCCCAATCCGAGACTTTGAATAACAAGGTCTCGACTTCAGACACAAGTTTGTTCCGGCACTCGTCGACGTGTTCCCGAGAAATATTCGCACGGCCTGTATATAGGGCATCACCCGTGCAGTCGTCTGCATAGAAATGAATGCTACTGATTTGTAGCATGTCGTTGATATGCAGAAGGAACAGAGTGGGAGATAGCCTTGTGGAACACCAGCATTCACGGGTTTTTGGGGTCCGAGCACGCACCGTCGACAACAACCTTGATGCTCCGATCCGTGAGGAAGCTGGTGACCCAGTTGCATAATCTCTCGGGAACCCCGTAAGATGAAAGCTTTGAAAGAAGCGCTTTATGCCAAACCCTATCAAATGCTTTCGCTACGTCCAGACTAACCGCCAAAGCCTCCCCCTTAGACTCAACTACTTCTGCCCAACGGTGAGTGATCGTCCGCGACGGAAACCGTACTGTCGGTCACTGATCAGCTGATGTTCCTCCAGGTACCTCAGGAGCTGGGTGTTGATGAGTGACTCCATTATTTTAGATAACAAGGGGGTGATGGCAATAGGCCTGTAGTTGGACGGATCAGAGCGGTCGCCTTTTTGGGTATTGGATGCACAAATGCTGTCTTCCTAGATTCCGGGTCGACGCCTGAAGAGTAGGAGAGCCGGAAGAGACGCGTGAGAACCGGTGCCAACACAGGGGCACACATCCTCAGCACAATTGGAGGGATTCCGTCCGACCCACTCGACTTATGAATGTCCAGGGAGCGGAGTGCCTTTTGCACTGAGAAAGAGAGCCCAAGAGATCGGCTTTCTCTTGTGCAGTATGGGCCAGCGAATCATCCTCCTTGTGCAGAGATGGGAGAGATGACTGACAGAAATTTACCTGCACAGGCTTGGCGAGAGACCAAAATGCGCGGGTCCCGATGGTAGGCGAACTAGTCTCTCGCCAATTCTGCCAATGTGCTTTGACTTTGCCGCAGCGATAACTATTTTGAAGGACCTGGAGGCAGAGTTGTACTCGTTTTTAAGAGCGCTGGTTTTTGCATCCCGAGACGCCGATGCATCGGCCCAGGCCTGGTAGCACTTCCGCTTTCGGCGTGACTCTATTTTGCAGGTGCGACCAAACCGAGGCTGGGATTTACCTCCGACAGGCACTGCAGAGAACGGAATAAAAAGTTCCATTCCCTGAAGTACCACATCGGTGACAGAATCTGCAACGGCGTTGGGATCATCCAGCGAGAAGCAAACCTGCCCAGGTAGGCTTCCATCCCAATCTGCCGACCTATAGTGCCACACACAGCGGAAGCCCGCAGATCGCGTTCGGGATCGGCGCGCGATAGGCACTGCAGTCCGGATCAGACAGTGGACGAGCCAAGAGGGGCATCGACTGAGACCAAATATCTGTCCGGGTGTGAGGTCAGCAAAAGGTCCAACAGGGAAGGTGTATGGCCTTCCTCGTCTGGGATCCGCATCGGCGAGGTTACCAGTTGTGTCAGGCCATATGCTAATGCAAAGTCGTGAACAGATCTCCCCGCATGATCGGTTATGCGAGAACCAAGCCAATCGGCGTGGTGGGCATTAAAATCGCCGAGAATCACGATCTCTGTGGATGGGATCCGTTGTAGCACGGTATCTGTAGCCATTTGGACGTGGTCAATGAGTCGGTCAGATACGGTATTACCGTTATGGGACCTGTAAAGACGCGCGGATGGTCGTCGCTGTCGATGCGCAGCCAAAGGGTAGATAGGTCCAAACCTTCAAGGCTACCAAGGTGTCGAGAACAGATATCATCTCTGACGTATACGCAAACTCCAGCTCGGGGCACAAAGGAGTGTTCCAGTTTGTACCCCGGGTAATGGAGATAAGAGGTATCACCCGGAGATGATATCTGAGTCTCGGTAAGAAAAAGCAAGGCCGGCTTCGCCGTTTCAAGATGGCAATGAACGGCGCGAAAAAAAATGATCTTAACAAGCTTTGCTGCATAAATACCACCTGGATGGTTGGCATTCCACCACAGAGCGTTTTACTCTAAATTTTTTGCCATGCATTTCGACTTTGTGGAATCAGCTGTATTTCCTGTAGCCGCATGTTCCTTTGCAGGGGGGAAAAGGAACATGCGGCTCTCCTTTATAAAAAAAAAAGGTTCAAAGCTCCTCTGTCGCCGGTTGCTCGTGTCGCGGTCATTGCATACAAAATGTAAAATGTACCTCATCGCGCCGCTATCGCCATCACTGCCGCCCCGGGGTCGCTGTGATTGCGGCCTACGTGCCCTCTGTATAGGGGATCAAACTCGAGACTCGTGATTTGGAGGCAGATCCCCTAACCACTCCGCTATCGTGCCTTAACATCGGAATCGGAATAAAATCAATTACGATACTCACCATTACTTACCAAAAGTCCTTCACAAAGCCATGGTCTCAATAATGTGTAAGGAAGTCGTTTTTCATTGAAACGATTCGTAGATAGTATTGTCTATAATAAAAACAATAACATGTGAGATCATTTGTGAAAACATATTGTTTTATTTTCGTATCGAAATAAAGGGTTTTATGTATATATTCTCTAAAACGTTATTTAAAGTAATTTGCATAACATATATGCCTCTTCTACATTCGCGGCTCAGAGCTAACCTGGTTCGATTGGCTATGTAATTTGATTTAATCGTCACTACATCTACCTATATAGTCTTTACGTTATATACATATTAGTAGGTATTTACATGTATAAGAGAGGTCATTAACTTGGGCGACATTGAGTTTGAGAGTTATTATTGCATACCTATATATGCACAGTGGTCATTAGGTAATTACTACATACGTGGTTTCAAAAAGAATTAGATCAATTAAAATTCATAAAAAAAATCTCATCCTTGGTCGATTGGTTTATACACATAATATACATGTAAATTTTATGAACGAGTATATTAATGGTTAAGGATTCTTCATTTCAGATTAATAATAATATATATGTAGCAGCCCATAACAGACTCACTCCCAGGTAAAACCATGTCTTTACTTTTTAGAGAAGGTTTTTGAGCCGGAAAGAAGCCGCGTCGATATTCCGTTTTTTTTTAATTGTTTTGGGGCGACAAACGAACTAACAGATGAAACTAACCTGATGGTAAGTGGCTACTGTAGCCCAGGGTCCTCTGTCAAGAACTTCAATCGAAGGTTAAACTGTTGATTGGCGGCAGTAATTGGTAAGAGGATGGTACCTATCTAGGCGTTTTCTAGGCAGAGAAGGAGTCTACTAGCTAGGCAGCTTGCCTTACCTCCTTTGTGACTGTAGCGGTCTGTAAATGCCCAGTGCATTCTGGTTTCTTCTCAAATATTTTTGAGAGAAATTTGAGGATCCCCCGATCGGGAAGGGTCCACCACGCTGCTTCTGCGCGTGATAGCGGACTTAACACTTCCTCAAAATATATTTTTTCATTTATGTCTTAGATACGCAGGATTCCTAACGATGTTTTCTTTTACCGCTGTACATATGAACAATTCAGCACTTAAGATTTGCCTTGATTATAGCATTTTTTTTAATTGTTTTTGTGGGGGCACCATGACACTTGCGTAAAATGTTGATAATTGTAATTGTAAATTTCGTTACTGGTAGTAACGAAATTTAACAGAAAGTTCAGTCCTTTAAGCGTGATGGAACGACAACCTTACAAACTGTCACAAGTGTCATTTTGTACGGTTGTCAAACACATATATTAAGTTAAAACATAGCCCACTTCTAGAAACTTAAGCAAAATTTCAAAAAGTAAGGAGAACGCTATTAAAGTTTAAATATCTATCATATGGAATACATGCTCTTAAATATACATAAGTCACACAATTTTATTTTACCTCTACGTCTTTTGGATCAAAAATATTGATAGCTTGCACATTAGGAGCATATATTTGATAAATCCCTTTATACTCTTTGAAGCATTTTCTTAAATAAACAAATAAATCCTCTAAAAAAAAAAGAAATAATACATTATATTCAAAATAAGGCACGTACTTTTTGGTGTACTATTTATTCTGTATTAGGTAATATAAGTGTACAATGTAATCTAGGTTTTTGTATATTACTTAGATCAATATAGTAAATACAATGGTTAATATTAAATCTTAAATTATTCATTAAATTAACTTCATTAATAAGAATGTACGAATCAATGTACGAATCATATGTACGAATAATACAAAAGTTACATACCTAAAGGCAGTTGGAAATGATGTGAATTTCCTAGTAGTGGCCACGGCCTTGGACCTGGCATTTTATATATAAGCTCTCTCCTATAGCGATTATGAGTATATAATTTTAACATTACTGTAAGTATTAGAAGTATAAATAAAGCCACCCACAGCATGATTATTTGACTGTATTATATGAAAACTGAATTTGCTTTGATATCAAATAAGAAAACGCTTGCTGTTTTTATAAGTGATTGCTTCACACAAAAAATATTGATAACAACTAGTGTCATAATTTGTTGGCGTATACAAAACATGGCGTAATTCATAATAAAGTTTATTGTGTTTGCTCCAAGACGTCTTTTTCCTACAGAAAGGTATAAACATATGGTAAAATGTTTTATATGTAAAAAATAAAAAGTAAGTACCTAAATGTTGACTCCCTAAACTCGGTGTAAACCTGTACCTGTATCTAGGCATAAATAGATAACCCATTTAATCGATTTTAAATATTTAAAAAAAGTCTGCAGCAAAGTGTATTTATTATATTGAGTACTGAATTTAGTTGTTTAATAATTTTTTTTTAATAAATTTTCAAGTTTGTTTTTTATTACATTACTAAGCCCAGAACAGTAATTTTGAGTGTATGTGTGAGTGCGTGTGTACGTGTGGCTGTTAGTGTATATATCAGTGTAAGATAAATGTGTGTAAGATCGAAGTTTTATGTATTATTTGGAACTAAAATTTCCGGCTGTTTTTTAGTGACAGTATATGATTGTGTGAGTAACCACGTTTAGAACGTCTAAACGTAACGTAAAAGTACTCCTTAACAAATTCACTAAGATGAAACTCATTCTAATCACCTATTTATATAAAATATATACATTTAATTGTAAGTAAAATGATTTATAACTTAGAGAAATTTACCTTTTTTTAATGAATAAATATAAAAATAATAAAACGAAACGAAAACGAACGTGTGAACAAAGTATTTATTGCGTTTGTAATCGTTAGAGGTAATAAAAGTAAACAAAGAACATCTGTTCTCATGCATACAATGAAACAGTGGCATAATATATATTCTTAATTTTGTTTTTGCCATTTATCTGGCGCGGAATCGAACATAGACCGGTTTTGTAGGTCGAAGAACGATATCGGCTTTGTATATTATATCCGATGGACGTGTCACTGACTCTAAGCGAAATCTTCTGATCAGCCCCGACATCACTGTTTTGATCTCCAACATTGCGAATTTTTGACCTGTTTAAAATAAATAAATTGTGATTTTTAAATGTCTAAGTAAGTAAACGGCATGGATGCACAATAACCTGGTCAGGATATCTGCCTAATGAATTTCCAACATAGAAATCCTAGCCAAAGGAAAATAAATTTTCTGGGCAGTGTACTTTCCGATAAGTAAGTTATAAAACCACAGCAGAGGTCGAAATTTTTGCCTTAAAATCTCTGTAATACTTTGTCGTGCTATTATTATAATAGTTGTAATGTAATTATTTGCTAATGTTAAGAACTATAATATTATATGTATCAATATTGTTTCATATTTGATTATATATCGAACAATAGTCTGCGCAAGATAAGAATGGCTCGCAAACTACTTAAAAACAGGAAAGGGTCAAGTTGACCTTTGACCCTGTTGACTTGACCCTTTGCCGTTTTAACCGGAATAAAATCTGAGTCTGAAAACGACCAGGATTTCGTCAGGAGTATGAATTCATCAAGGCGGTGTTACGTCGAAAGTGTGGAATAGAAGTATTATTGTCTTCAGAATACTAAAGGGTATTTATTTATGTTGCGCGAGTAGGTGCAGTAATAGGAGTAGGAGTAGGAGTAGTAGGACTAGGAGTAGTAGGACTAGGAGTAGTAGTAGACGAACTGCAGACTCTAGTGATTGTCTGTAACCACAATAATGCATTATTTGCATGCATGCATCAAAACACCTTTAATTTTACGATGTCGTTGTTAGTGAGTAAGGGACAATAATTTGTAATGATAGCAGGACCCTTCAACAAGTGTCTTAGAAAACACGCACAGCTACTTTAACAAGGTAAGTTAATACTTTGAAGGCATTATTATATTGAACAAGTAGCTAAATATAGTCCAGATCCTCAAATAAAACTACGCGTCATAGATCCGCAACACCTGCGTAAGAAACTACAGTCGTATTACTATCGAATGTTTCTCCTATTCACCGACGGGTAAGTTAATTAATTTAATTGACTGAACTTATGATTCCCACGAAATATAACGATTATGTTTTCATTGTCCTATTGAAAACAAGGTGTTTTTATGTTCTTGATAAATTAAAATGAATAGATGTGTAACACAAGCACTTATACTTATTCAACTGATTTAATATGATTGTGGCTGTTAGAAGTAAAGAATAGCGCCAACCCTTGCTGACAATGGGGGACAAAAAAGGCGACTAATGGTCAAAAGTCTAACATCTGTACTTAATACAGCGTGGTGGCGGTATAAGAGAATCTACCATTCTTCTCGTACCCGTGGGTGTTGTAAAAGTCAACAGAGAGATACATATCTGGAGATGGAAAGCAGCATCTTCCCGTATTTTGCCACGAAAAAATTACTGGCAACTATAGCAAAACCTCCCACTGGTACATGAAAGGTACAAAAAAATGGCCTCCAGTTACCACCGGGTGGGCAACTATCTGCCCCCAAAGAGGTGTGGCTTTATCGTCAGCATGGCGTACCTTTTACTCAGAATAATCAAAAGGTATTCGCTGGAGATCATACAGGTTTACGCATCAATCTCGATACACCCTGATGATGAAGTGGAGGCAAACTAGGCTTGGAAAAAGGCAATAAGCTGATAGTGGGCAATTTTGGTGTAGGTCAACAGAATCCAAGAGGTCAACGGCAGGCCGACTTAATGACCAAAGAGGGACTTTGTTCTGATTAACGCTATACTCGATTTTTGATGACGAAGTAGTTCCAGGAGCGGCCTCACAGAAAGCGGACCTGGATGACCAGGGTTGGTACAACAAAAACTGAGATCGACTTTGTCATGCGACCAAGTGACAATTGTTCAGTAATGTCTCTATGATGACGAGAATGAAAACCGGTAGTGATCAGCGATTGGTAAGAGGCACTGGAAGCCTTAACATAAGGCTCTAGCGGTCTCGTATTATGAAGTCCATGCTCCGTCCACATCGTTCCTTATCCAAAATGCCGAGAGCTTTAAGCAGAACAGCTTAGCGCTCGAATTGCTTAATGGTTTTCAGTGACAGAAGAATGTGTTACAGTAGACGATACATAGCACGCTAGGGGAAACTGTCTATGCGGTAGGAGCAAAGTGGTGGCGCACAAAAATTATCTGATTACACTTTAAAAAGTATGGAAGGCAGGGATGTGGTGAAGCTGCAGTCTTCAAATGATGCGACCGGCAATCGGCAACTGAACAGGCTGATCTCTAAAACTATGAAGCAAGACATGCACAAATTTAATACGGCCTGTATTGAAAATTCAATAGAGATTCGACATTTCTCTTCTTCCGCGGCCCCACCTCAACCGCATCAGCGTTGCGGCCCCCGCTCGAGTCGCGCAGGACAAGGAGAATGGTGAATCGCAATACCGAAACTCCTCTTCCCCTGCAACTCCACCTCAGCTGTGAAAGGCCAGGCGCAAAGCTAACGCACCATCAATACGCGGGGCAGCCGTTCCCGCTAAGTCAGGCCGGCCATACAGGTTCCTCTTGGTTCACCGTGGAAGACCAAACCACAGTTACAAAGCCGCCCTATACCGACAAGTTGGGACTCCGGTCGTAAATAGAATCTGGAACTACGAAATCTGCAGCAGAACCAGGATAACCGACACAGCCGTAAGGATCAGTAAGCTGTAGTAGCAATGGGCTGGCCTAGAAGCTACAGGATGCAGTGTGAGATGACCCCCACAATGACGACTAGCACAGTGTTGCAGGAAGTTAATGAATGCAGGTGCTTTGTGGGAATCCCAAAAGAAAGGCTTAAGTTCAGCAATCGAATTATGAAAGACTTATTTAATTTAATATATTAAGTATTTTATTATACATTTACGAGTATATCTATTCGTAATTGATTTACCTATGCAATTTCTGGGTCCGGCGCTGAACGGTATGTAGGAATACGGATGCCGCTTTACAACATTCTCCGGAAGGAATCTTTCTGGAATAAACTCCTCAGGTTTTGAATAGTAGTCTCTACGGCGATGAATATCGTAGATGTGGATGTGACATTGAGTACCTGCTGGAACTTTGTATCCACCTGACAAGTCAGTAAATTGCAAATGAAATGCAAAAAAATGTATTATATTTGTTGCGAATAATTATTTTGGTGGCGTAGGAATACTTAAATCAAGCAGTTACATAGTTATTTCTTATGTGTACGAGAACACTAGACATTCAAATTATTCCGTTTTAATTCTATCTTATTTATTTCCCGGACATTCGGGTGCTTTACAGCACCAGTGATAATGGGTTACTGCAGTGGTAGACATCCTGATGTCATAGTCCGATCTACGCAGAATGCGCTCACTACACTATACTCACAGTATCTTGAGCTAGTGAAGTGGTATGTCTGCCTCGGGATTTCATTTTGTTTATTACGGTATCTCAAACCGGTGGTAGCATCAAATGTAATCCAGAATATGATCACAGACTATAGACTTCTTAGAGCGTCGATGTTTCACATCGGCTATGTGTTCATTTACGTGAGGTTTTAACGATCACTTAGTTTGCTCTATATAAGTAAAACGACATCCATAATTAAGCTTGTACATTTCTGCATCTTGGAAAAGAGTGTTGCACTTATTTGTTAGATGGTTTGCTACATGTGGAGCCAATCTGTGATTTGGTAAGTCGATTTGGCTTACTATAGAGCGTAGTGGATGCATTTTGTGTATTTTGTGTAACCTAACAACACAGGTAACAGGTGGTACATTCCATCTCTGCCTAGAAGTCGTCTAGAGGACCTCTAGACTCATTTCTGCCGCCAAATAGCAATGCAATTACTTTTGTGTTCAGGTTTGAAAGGTGTGAGTCATTCTATCTTAGTCTTTAGAAGTGACAACGTATCTGTAACCTTCTTCGATTGAAGTTGTTTGCAGGTGTCCATAGGTTGCAGTAGCTACTTACCATCAGGTGGGCTTAGAGCTCATTCTTCACCCCAATCCAATTAAAAAATGAGCACAAGGGATCTTTGACAAATAACCACCGCGCAGTAGAGTTTCAGCAAGTCAAGCAAGTGTTGCATGACAACAATAATTATTACAGTCGGCAAGCAAGCCCGTCTGTGTGATTACCACACAGCGACCGAGTTATACCTGCCACAGTTAGGCTGGTACCTGCTGTATTAACATCAAAGGTGTTGTGGACAAGATTAGCTATATCTTAAGGTCCATGAAAATTGTTCAAGCAGGCGAAGAATATAAGTAAATATTTACCATCTGTTAAGTGCAATATCCCTCCACAAAAAAGTGGTATAAATTTGATTTTGAATGTGGTTAGGCAAACTATTAGATCAATAAATACCCTCGTAAACACATAGCTGATGTGAAACATCGACGCTTTAAGATGTCTTCAGTTAAATTCTAGTTCGTCCTAATCATTACATTTAAAAGGCCACAAATTCTCGCAAAACCGATTCCTGCTCAAGTTGTTTCACGAGGCTATCGAGATCAATTAACATTAATTTAGAACAATAACAGAGAAGATGACAGTGCTTCCAATCCCGTATTGGAAGCACTGTCATCTTCTATTAAACAAATTAAAATTCTGCCACTGCGCGACCTCAAGATATTGTGAGTACCTTCTGCGTAGATCGGAAAAAACTTAATCATTTAAATCTGATGGTAACTCTGGTTAACCACGACATCAGGTCGTCTAACACCTCCGACACCTTACAACATGACCGAATCATATGTCTTTTAGGAAATCATCAGAATTATGATTTTTTCAATTTCAAAATCGACCATAAAACTTAAATCAAAATTCTATTTTTTAATTTCTGAGACCAAGAATTTATAAAGAAATATAATGTAAATAAGAAGCAAAAATGGTTACATAACTGAAGTATGGAAAATACCAAAATACCTTATAATGCATTAGCAATAGATTTAACGTACATTGTACGTTATTTTAAATGTATATTATTTTACAGTTCAAAACTTACTTAAGATAACATCCTCGGTGGTGAACCTTGCAATGAATGGAACGCTGGGGTAGAGCCGTAAAGATTCTTTGATACAACATTCCAGATACTTCATTTCTTGAAGATCTTCCACTTTTGGCGGACACTGGGATTCACCGAATATGTTAACCATTTCTTCGTACAATCGATTCTATAATCAGTGTAAAGTAGATAACCAAAAATTTTAAAAATAATAATAAAATATTTGAATGTTCATATTATTATTTACCTGTACTTCTGGTTCATTCGAAATTCTCATAATCATGAAGCAAAGTGCACTAGCAGTTGTATCGTGACCCTATAAGTAATGTCATTAACTTTTTATTTCAAAGATTTTATTTTATGACCATTGAATTGAGCTTAATCTTTATTTAAATACATCTATATTTGAAAGATTACTACGTACTTCAAACATAAATGTGTCAACTTCTTCCCTGATACCTTCAAAATCAATTTTTCCATCCTTTTCATTTTGAACTAACAAGTCTAGCATTGCAAGACGACCTCTTTTACCGTACATTTCGTTGTCTAGGTCACTTATGGAGTCGTTGTTTTTATTATTTTCTAAATAAATTTTTCTTTCTTGAATAATGTGTTTCGTAAACTGATGTAAATCTTCAATTACCTTATTTTGGTTTGCAAAGATTTTTGCACATCGAAATATAAGATCACAGTATAGCCAAATTCTTGTCATTCTATGGGCTACAGAATTACCAAATATATGCAATGCTTTAAAGTATTTCCTTGTAGTTTTTTTATTCGCATTCATTGATATGCCCATTGACGTTTCTGTGGTTTGAAGAATATGACTTATTTATATTCACGTTACATTACTTTTAGAAATAATTATTTCAGTCGGCTTAAAACTTGATGATGTTGTAAAACTTATGTCACCTTCATCAGCATTTCCACGTTCACTATTAATGTAATGATTCCTCATCGAATACTTAGCACGTTGGGCAGGTGGTATAGTAAGCATAATATTCAAGTCCTGATGATCTCGAATTAATTACAAGTTCGAGGGATTGTGCCTTGTTTGTCCATGACCACACGACAAAAAGATTTATATCTGCCGTTAAAAATTTATCCGCATAAATTTTTTAATTGAATATCGTATAACCCAAATGAAAATTTAAGGAGGTATCTTAAAAATCATATCCCATCCCATTACCTCCGAAGTTTCGCAGGCCTGATAAATATTACTGATACATTAGTATTTTTTTTGTTTCTAAAGAAAACAAACATATCTAGTTAGTTTGACACTAAATTTGCATTGAAATTTTAAACGTAATTAACTAAATTGAATTAAAATAAGTACATTGACAGTTATTATAGAAGTGGTGGTGAATTAGTTGCCAACTAGTATTTGTTTTTAGTTTATGAGAAGAACCAATTCGAATTCAAGTAAGTTAATGATCAAATTATGATGGATAACTCATATTATGTTTTAAATGTCGTACAATTAACATTTACCTCGTACCCCGAAAGAAAAGAACGGTTACTTAGCAAATATCTAGATCGAAATTTAAATATGTATGTAGGCTAGAGGTCAAGCCGGTGCCACTAAACTTAAATTTGCTATTAACAATAAAGCCAAAACCAATATCTTCTTATCTTAACAACCTGTAAACAGTCAAACTGCAAGACATTACAGACAGACCATACACCATGGACAGACCATAAGTAGGATATGCCATAATAGCTACGTTCGGCAAGCGGATTGGCGATACCTCGCACCTTAGCTGCCGTCATTTGTGTGCTTAAATTTCGTCTGGTATATTTCGAGATTGTTGTTATACTGCCATTTGTCGGGAGCTAGTGCGATTTTCGAGACTTTAGTTTTAGCCTTTAGTTGCCTCTTCGACACCCGCGGAAAAAGGGGTGGTAAAATGTTACGAGGATAACGCATGACACAAAAAAATTGTTGTATTCGATAGATCTGTCTGTGCGGATCGGATGTACAAATGTAATCACGATTACGCCTAAAAACTTTACGTATCGGCCCCATTTTTTTCATAAACATCTTTACTCTGATCTTTCTGGTTTGTTTACAATAATTTAAATGAATAATTAATATGCGTTTGAGACGTACACTTTAAGATTTTCCAAACTATTTATATTCGCTTCTCGGTTAGGGCCATGTACGTTTCCTATCAATTAAAGTACTTCTTAAAGGAAATCAACTTCTATTAGAACTTTTAGTAATCCCATACCTCCATTAACATTACTTACGGCACATAATGTTAAGTGTAGCACTAGAGATTAATGGAAACAGATTCGTTTGTTCCTTTCCAACTTCTGCTTGTACATTTGATAGAAACTCTTCTGTTTGGTTGATGAATGTTCGCGTATACTTCTTTAAAATATTGAAGTGGAATGCAGGAGTTAGAAGTTTTCTGCGTTCTTGCCATTTTTTACCTGTTATGTAGATACACATAAAATCTTTGATGGCAAAGTGTACTATTTTAATTTTCATTACATTTATTTATATTATTTACCGTTGCTTATTAATAAACCTTCGCCAAGCCAAGATTTGAGAAAAGTATATGGCTCTTGTTTCTGATTAAATCGGGTCGTTGAAAATAGAATCTGAAATAAAAAAAAAACGTGTGTGTGTACTTATGCACGTAAGAAGTTAAACTTTTTAGCATAACAAAACGATAATAACTAATAATAATAATAATAATTTATAATGTAAACACACACTTTAAAACCATGTATTACCGATGTCTTACAACATAAACAAATATGAATACGCATTATTCTTTAACACCAACACAAAAGTTAGAACAAAAACAATATAATGAACATTTTAAAAAAATCGATCTAAATAAACATTTCTCCACTCCTCCTGTGACGTGAGATCCTTGTACTAAGTCGAACACCTTACTCGAATTATCTAGTCTACCGGCATCACATATTTCTCCTTTATTCCTTTCCTTTGTGATGTTTTCCTTCGTGGAAGAAGCTAAAAAATCTATTTTTCGCATTTCCTCGACTATTATAGATAATGATGGACTACGCTCGAAAATGATTGCTCTAGTTCTTCCTTTGCTTCTTCCAATCCTTACTTACATATTCAACTACTCCGTATCTTCCTCCTCTTTTTCTTCGGTCTGGAAACAAGCACAAATTATTCCTTTACCTAAGATCTCTGATCCTTCATCTCTGTCTCATTATCGTCCCTTATCCATTTGTCCCTTTCTCTAAAAACTTCTCGAACATATTATCCACAGACAACTTTCAACTTTTCATGTCTTCAAACTCTTTGCTTTCTACCTACCAGTCGAGGTTTCGCCCTCGTCGTAGTACTATCACTGCATTACTTAAAGTTACTGACGATAAAGGTTACGCCATGGACAAAAGGTTTCTCCCACTTCTAGTCTTGTTAGAGTTTAGTAGTGCCTTTACTCAGTTGATTTCGATATTCTAATTCGGACCCTTGAATCCATAAAATTTTCCCCGTCCTGCATTG
This sequence comes from Bhutanitis thaidina, assembly GCA_029286595.1. NCBI lineage: Eukaryota > Metazoa > Arthropoda > Insecta > Lepidoptera > Papilionidae > Bhutanitis > Bhutanitis thaidina. The sequence goes on from JAGSMS010000022.1 coordinate 5,114,794, forward strand.
CGTGGTTTGATTCATATCTTCGGCCACTCGCAATGTGTTCGTCTTAACGACACTTTTCTGATTGGTCTGAAATCAGTGCGGGCGTTCCTCAGGGTGGCGTCCTTTCTCTTCTTTTAATTTTTTTTTCAATAACCTTCTACGCGGATGACTTGTAGCTGTATCAACATTTATTATTAGTAGCAGTATCACAATTCGGTAGATGATACTAATAAAGCAATCGCTGCTATGAACTCCAATTTATCACACATAAGTAAATGGTCTAGCTCCTTTGGCCTCTTAGTAAATCCTACCAAATCACAGGCCTTAATAATAGGCAGCAAACACCTACGAAATAAGTTAGATTCTTCAACTGTGCCTTGCGTGTATCCTGATGGCACTTCTATAATCTATGCCGATACTGTAAAAAACTTTGTGTAACATTTGATCAGCATTTATCATGGTCCGCGCACGGCGGTGTGATTAGTCGAAAAGTTCACTTTACCTTGCTTTCGCTGAAGTGCTTTCAAAAATCTGTGTCTTGCTTATTCAAACTAAAATCACACTGGCGCTTACCCTTATTCAGCTCATGCTGATGCCTGTTATTTTGATGCTACAGAGGAGCTAATAAATAAACTTGAAGGCTTGCAAAATTTTTCAATCCATTTCATGTCTAGACTCAAGAAATTTGACCGAATATCTCAGTATTCCAAGAACCTCAAGTGACTCCCAATTCGACTTTGCCGGAACCCTCGATTATTCAGTCTGCACAACCCATCCTCTTTGTCATATCACAGGAACATATTTTACTTCGTTCACTCTTCGGATGTGCCATGCAGATCGCATCTCAGGACTCTCCCTATTCCTTTGCAGTCCATGCGGTTAGGTTGTAGAACTCACTACCGCCCACCATAAGAGATTCCGGAACTATACTTTTGTTTAAGAAACATGTAAAAGACTACTACTTAGCATAGTGTTAATCGAATATATATTGTGTATTTACGACTGTATATGTATGCACATATAAATTTATTTATTTAAATGTATCTAAAAATATTATTTTATTATATGTTATCATATTTACTTAATTGTATGGATAATATGTATTAGAAATGTACGCACTAAGATTTTTTTATGGGAAAGTCGGCAAACGTGCAAGCGGTTCGCTTGATGGTAAGTGATTACCGTCGCACACGTACATCTGCACTGCAAGGCCGTGGTAACAATCCGGTCGAGCAATCCAATTCAAGCCTTCATTTAAGTTTGCCATTTCAATAAAAAACGCAACGCTGATGATTTTCAGTCAGCACCTAACCGTACTTCGCGTTAAGTACGCAAGATAAGTTGGTTGTGAACGCCTTGCGCTTCCATGATCTACATTCTTAATATATAATATCTTGAAGTAGTATTTTACTAAATGAAAATTAAAAACAATATGAAAAAAAATAGGAAACGAAGGAGTCTCAAAAATTATTTTATAGTTTAAAAGATACATAATATTCACACTACAAAACACTAGGTAAACCACAATACACTCCAACTTCAAAAATCTTTCGATAGAATTTCCCTTAGTAGGGGAGAACCAGTCCAGTTTACGATAAATATTATTTTTGTATATAATTAAGAAACAGAGTATGAGTAAATCAGATTCACTTTTGCAAATTTAAAAGATGTAGACGACATAATTTTTTAAACATACATTAAGTTTTGACCTTGCCAATAAGGGGTGGTATGGTATGTCATTTAGCGGTGCAAAATCGAAAACTCCCTTTGAAAGCAGCTGTTTTGTCTTTAGGTACAGATAAGATTTGTCAACAATTGCTAGTTGAGTATTGCTATTGAGAATATCCACAATTCAGTTTTTTGTGCAAATAATCTGGTTACCTGTTTGTATAATTCCAAAGAGTATAGAGAAGTCAAATAATTTTGAACATCGCTCCATCTTGAGCATGTTATTATAGTTCAGATAAGGCGTGAGAACGGCTAGGAATAAAAAATAAAATCGAATACACGCATTTAAACTCGCTGTATCAATCAAAGACATCGTTGTAAAACACAGCACGGCCCTGTGTACGGCACAGTACACGGCACAGGCCGGCAATAGTTAAGCTTAGACAAAATTATTGACTCACAAAGCCTTACTCGCAAATCAACATTAAAAACGTTTGCATCTGACAGAGGACCTTCAGTCTATTGAAAGAGGTTTGTACCAATTGTACATGGACTTCAAAAACGGCTGTCCATAAGTAGCCCTAAGTTGCAAATTTCTTCAACTCTCTGCAGACTATTGCCTTCAGTGAAATTTTTGCGCTTCTCTTTCTTTATGTTTACATATATTTTCAGTGATCTGATTTAGCTTTATTTAGAAAGAGATTTTAATTACGCGACCTATCTGTAATATGTTCTAAATCAATATTGACCAGGCAAAGGGATGCATCTAGACCATTTGCGTAAACAGAGGTATTAGAAGTATATAATAAACTTCGTGATATCTGCGCAATCTGTTATAAACAATAGTGGTCAACGGATGGAACCCTGAGGGACACCCATGAGCAACGAATTTGCTTGATATAATCTAAGCGTACCATTATGACTTTGTTTTACAATTCGTTGGTGTCTATAGGCGAGATAACTGTGGAACCATTTATCAGGCGACGGATTAAAGTAATTAAAAGATAATGCCGATTGAATGGGAATTACTTTCTTTTGGATCGGTTTAACTAGAGCTCTTCTTCAAATTGTAGGAAACGTGAATAATGTGGCGGATTTGTTTACAATAAAAGTAATGTCTAAAAAGGAATTCGGGAGTGATAAAATGAGCATATCACTCTCTACTTACGATATCTACACCAGGAGCATTCGATTGTAGCGAATTAAAAATTATTTTGGCAACTATATTAGTACGAGGGGTGAGGGCAGATGCGAGCATGAATATAAAATCCTACAACCACCTCTTGATTTACCGCGAGGTGCATGTCTTAGCTGGTATTCTGGTACCACGGGGGCTTTGGCATCTTGACCTTTCTTAAGTCAAGTTTCGTTAATAGCAATTATGTCGGGTGATTCACAAATAATTAGAGAACAAAATTAATCGTGATTGGTGCCCAAAGAGCCAGTATTCTTTAACCATACTCTTAATTGCATACGTTAAGTGTATAGCGTACATAGCGATTCATTAAAGTCTCTTTCATAAACATTGAATGGACTGTAGCTTTTGTTCAAATCTCTAGTGTTTATTAACGAAAAAAATCTTGTTAATTTAATTTTAAAGTTTCCTTTAACCTATTATTTTTCTTTATAGAAATTTTCTACAATCTGTAATGTTTTTGGTAAAATATATATTTTTATCATATGGGAGCAATCCGATGATAATTTGAAAATTACTTAATTAAAATATTTATTAGAACCATCACATATTTTATTACCCAAAGAGTTAGACAAAGTCTACGGATTTTAATACGGCATGATCCTGTTAAGTGACCTTCGTAAACCATTTTTATCCCCTCCGGGAGACAGCTAGCCACGTCGTCGTAGCTAGCTGTCTCCCGGAGCTACGGTCGTCGAGCTTTAGGAAAGTACTTAAAATAGTCTATTCCTAAGAATGTGACATATGTATAATTTACCTCAACATCATCAGGGTTGAAAATTTGTACGGCTTTTAGACCGAAACCTTCAATCTTACATATATTTCCATAGTCCCGAAAAAAATATCGTGGAAGTAGAAACAATTCCTCTGAAAAGGAAAATGTACAGAAGCTACTTTAAAAACGAAGCAACCAACATCAATTCAGTGGATCGAATTAAGATTACATTAAATGTAGCTATTTTCCTTCACAGTTTTTTTAAATAATTAATACTATCTTACCTGGAGAAACCATAATAGTAAAAGTGTTACCAATTATTGGCCATCCTCTAGGTCCGGGTATGTGGGATAATAGTCTACCTGCATATCTAAATCTTAAGTGCAAATGTAAACAGATAATTATCACTAAAACTGTAATAAATATTGTAAAAATCATGATATCTATTAAAAAATATACTACTTTGATGATTATTGGCTATTGAAATTACTCTAGTAAAGGCTTTTATAGCTATAAAGAACTTATCTATCTTAGCAGACGTGTTATTTAAAAGACAAAATATTTAATTGTGTTTATTCAGAAATAATATTTATGTACTTGATGCATTTATCACTTCACTGCATCTGTCACAACAAGTGACAGATTCAGTGAAATGATAAATGCATCATCGACATTGGAAGTGTAAGTCTTGTATACATTAATTGAACGACATTATACTTATTATTTAAAGCGGTGTACACAGATCAAATCACCATCAGCACCGACATGTCAATAGTCTTATCATTACCCTAAGCATATCACTGCAGAACATAGGGTTTGCCTATTGATTGCCACAAAGTATAGTTGTAAGACACTTCGTCTTCGAACTAACACGACGACGAACTTCTAACGACATACTGGCGATCACATTATTGTTATTTCAAAATATGTGTAATTACCGTTATTACGATAGCAAAAAAACATTAAAAAATTCTAGTTTCTAGTTTACTTATTCCTTTTTTTATTACCTTTTTGGATATCTGCCATAATACTTAATACATATTCTGTGAAGATTTCAACCGATTACCCATTTCGTTTCTAGAGATACAGCCTTTCAAAATCACGGACGAAGTAGGCTTAGTTCGGTACGGAACTCTACGGAAAATAAACGCTAACTAAATTGAATCAGAAATACTATTTCGAAAATAGACATATACATGCTGCAATTATAGGTCAGTATTATAAGATAGTTAAAAAAATGTTATTATCTAATAAATAATAAAATAATTTGTTCTCTTTTTGTAACCAAATTTAGTGGTATTTAGAAAAGGTTTTTTTTATTTAATAGGCTTGGGGCAATCGCGCAAGCGGCGTACCTGATAGTGAGTAATTACCGTTGCCCACGTACACCTACAACACCCGAGGAGGTGTAGGTGCGTCGTCGGCCTTAAAGGATATTTGGGGGTGAAGAGCAGGAGGAAGGAGGCGGTGGAGAGGGCAAGTGGTTACCCCACTGACCGAATGAAAAGCAAAAGCTCAAGATGCCTCTACTTTAGGCCGACATTCTGCGAGGCCGTGGTACAACCCCGGACGAGCCGACCTATTTGAACAGCAGCAAAAGCTGTCGCTGGATTCTACCACATATGGCATACATGTGAGAGTGAGAGTGAGATAATAATTATATATACCAAAATGCAAAGAACTATATAATTATTTCTGAACACTAACCATTCGGCTATATCAAGACAGCCGAGTGCTAAGGGGATCTGCCGAAACCTGTGTTCGGTCCCCTAAGTAGAAGGTTTCCTACCAACAAGTTTTTCAAATCTTATGTACAATTATTATCATTGCAAGCCAACGTAAAGTACATTAAATGCGGTGATAGGCTCTCAGTATCTATCGCCTTGAACTTATTTAGCTCTGGTGAAAAGTGCGTTGTTACAGACTAAAATACATTTCCATACCTTTGATCACCTCATTATTTTTTTTTAAATAATTTATCTAAACCTATACTGCTCATGTATATAGGTCTTTGTTTTTCCTTGACTTGATATGATAGTTCATGAACGTCTTTTAATAACGGAATCTTTTGTGTGTATTCTTGTGATAAGTATGCATTTCGAATAACATATATAAAAGATAGTAAAGTAAAGTTAACTACCTATAAATGCCCACTGCAAGGCAAAAGCCTCCTCCCATTTTCGGGAGAGTTGATTATATTATAACATTATTAAATTAAATCAGAGCTATCAAAAAATTATATTTTTACTATACGGCCTTATGTTACGTGGAGAATTATTAATGCAATAATGGGTTTAAAGTCATGTCACTGCCATCTTCATCATAATTGGCTCATGTAGCTCAAATATCACTCGACTGTTTGAAAGCATTATCACTCTAAATATTTTACGGAACTGAAACTAGATGTCGCTTTACTAAGTTTTAAAAGACAACTTTATATGTTGATGACATTGTTTTGTTCTATTTCGGTCATTCAATAGAAACGGAGATAAACCAAGCACAACATGATCTATATATAATAAATACCTGGTTACAGACAAACTTACTAACCATTAATATTTCGAAATCGCAATATTATTATTGCTAAAAAATTAAAAATTCCAATACTCTTACAATAAATGGCAAAATAATTAATAAAGTCACAGGGAAAAATATCTTACTTCTCGACCGTTAGCACTCTTGGAAACTACATTAAATTCGGAAACAAACATTCTTCTCTGATAGATGCGTCTCAAGCCGTAGGCAAGAAGCCTACCACGACTTGTGCGTTATATCATGTAAAATTCCTTGGTTAAGTCTCATAATAAATAATCTAATCTAAGCGAAATTTGGGAACAATTTACCTAAAACTGTATATAAATAGTTAAATTTGAATAACTGCTAAAGGACAGCATCTAAAAACATTCTTTATTAATAGCCTCTTCATAATATTACACACAGTAATACAAAAAATTAACTAAATACGAAATTAAACTAAAAAGCATAACATTATATATTATGTAAAGAGAAACATTAAGAAATAAAAAGGAATACTTACAAAGAAGTTTTTTCGTTAGCTTTTGTTTTAATGTATTTAAAAAATAACAAATTTTTGTAAATTTTTACAGATGTTAGTTTAATATAATTTAGGTAAATATATAAGTTAACATCTATTGTACCACTTACGGAATCGTAGATAATTACACTTCTACGTACTACTATCAGAACTATATAGCAACTTATATAGCGGGTCAGTATATTATCAATCAGTTCAATTGTTTGTTTTTTAATATTATATAATACTTTCTCCGTAAGTGATTTGTAATCGTATATTATTTACGTGTAAATAAATGTCTTTCACAGTAAATAGCATATTATTTCACAAGTATCAAAATCCTGTAAAGTCTGGCAAATCATTTAAAATATATAAATACGATAAAATTAATTACAAATACTAAAGATAAAAGCGACCTTTTTCAGTACATATTTCTTGCAACATCTGCGCCGCTTATTTTAATAATGGCAACCGCCAAAGCAGTTCCGGCTTGGAGCTACGCCAACCTACTAAGATTTAATTGCATTAAAGTGTTTATGCTCGTACACCATTTTCACTAAACAGAATTACTTTATCTGAATTAGGTGCTTTGGTGCTTCGCAAAGATTTAATTTTTGTAAGATTTAAATAAATTCGGTTATTTTTAGGTAAATTTCAGTTTACTTAGTTCAGTAGTTGCAAATATTTAAAAATGTCTAACTTTTTTACATGATACATATTTAATATATAAGTAACTATACCTATATTTATATTATGTGTATTATATAATGAATGACGGAGTTAATATTGATATAATGTGTATAAATAAAGTTTTTCTGTATTTAAAAAGTAAAAAGTAAGTGCAGTAAAATCTCTGGTTGATACTGTTTGCACCTGGCTGGTTTTGATAGATGGCATTTAAAAAACAAAAAAGAAATGAAATATGTTTCTTGCAGTTGTTTTAATGTTATTCTGTCCACCAAAATGAGTGAATGTAACAAAGACATTCGATAAATTTTAAGTTTCATTACAAAAAAAGCCGCACATAAATCGCTCAAAAATTTGTGAGATTTATGGACTTAACGCAGTGTCAGTAAGAGTAGCACAAAATTGGTACAAGCGTTTTCAGTGCGGGAATTTTGATGTCAAAAATGAAGGTCAACCAGAGCGACCTGTTACGGATAAAGTTGATACCATTTTTGAAAAAGTGGAGCAAGATCGGTATTTTCGTAGTTACTGATATAGCTGAAGAGCTAAGAGTTGACCACCAAATAGATTTTAACCCATTTCAAAAGTCTGAATATACAAAATCGATATTTGGACTCCACATTAGCTCACTATAAGAAAGCGAATCAATCCTGTACACATTTTCGAGTTTCGATTGCGTTTTTGAAGAGATTGATCACTGCTGATGAAAAGTGGATTACCTGCGACAAGAACGTGCGAAAAAGATTATTGTCAAAGGGCTGTCAAGCTTTACAGACTATAGCGAAACCCGGATTAACTAGCAATAAGGTGGTGCAATGTGTATGGTGGGATTGGAAAGGCATCGTTCATTATGAGCTTTTACCGTCGGGCAAAACTATCGATTTGGATATCTACTGCCAACAGCTGATAAGATTCAAGCAAGAAATAGAGATAAAACGGCCGGAATTGATCAACAGAAAGGGTGTGGTTTTTATCACGATACTGCCAGAACGCATCTTTAGCCACTCAGCAAATATTGAGAGAGTTTGGTTGGTTATGTCATATCCTTGTTGGTTGTGTTGGCGCATCCACCATATTGAAATGTGCTTATACCCTCAGATTTGTTTCTTTACATTTCTTATTGGTAGTGTTAGGTTAACATTAAGAGACGATTGTCAAAACTACTTGTCTCAGTTTTTTGATCAGATGTCCCAAAATTTCTACAGCAATGAGATTGTCACTACCTACAAAATAGTAACAAGTTATCGAACAAAATGGCACATATATATTATAATCCAATATAAATAAACTCTTATAAAAATATCTTGTATTTGTATATAAATAAGATAAAACTTTTTCCCCGACTAATACTAAATTAATTAATAAGGTTTTAAGAAAAACTAGTGATAGGGGAATACAATAATGAGATTACATAATTTATTTTACCTTTAAGACTTTTCAAATTTTTTTAATTGTATAATTTGGTTTGTATATAATGTGTAAAAAGAGATTACCTACGGAATTTCTTTCACCTGTTTCTTCCGCAACAGAGAACCTTCTTATGAACGGTGGCAGATTGTATAAAACTAAATTTTAATTTCCTGCGTAATAGGTTTCATTTATTTATTTATTTATATTATTGTATACCTACGGAGTTTCTTTAGCTTGTTTCTTCTCCGTCAAAGGAATCTTATTACGAAACGGAGGTAGATTGTAAAAAATTACAATCTTCAAGCGAAATTTGACTTTCTTATGGCAAATTAATAATTTCCATTTATTCATAATGATATAGCATCCAGTGAAGGGTATACAAGACTGAACAGAAAATTACCCTAAAATGGATATAAGTAAGAATCGCCGGAGAGCAGAGTAAAAAAAAAGTAAAGATATATAATATGTATGAAAATAAAGATTATACGAAAAATACACGGCTTTCGGTCTTTGAATCGAGTAAAAAATTTGTTTATGTAACAGACACGTGAAATTTATGTACGTTGATTCTTATTTTGAAATTAATACTCCTTAATTTATCCAAATTTTAAATAAACGAGGTAACATTTCACCTGATAGTGACTACTGCAGCTCATAGATACCGACAAGCATCTTCAATCGAAGCAGATTACTACAATCTCTCCCTTGAGTGTACTGGCCGCTGTACTATTTTTCGAATCGGTACACAACAATTATAAATTATTACACTGCTGATTGGTGAGAGAAATGTGGTAAGAGTGTGGTCTGAACCTGAATGCGTCTGAACAAGCGCAGAACCTAACCAGACTACTCTTAGACAGAGAAGGAGTCTACTATCTAGTATTTCCTAGTATTTAGTTGTAGATATGATGAGATAATGATTTCATTATGATATGGTTTCAAAGTAAACATTAACCGCGTCCAGTTCTGCGGTTATGACGTGACCCTATCTAACACCATACTGCAATTGGATCCGTTTCATACCTGTTTCTTTTTTTTTTTTTTATGGCAAAGGCGGCAAACGAGCAATAGGTTCACCTGATGGTATGTGCTTACCATCGCCCACATACATCTGCAACACCAGAGGAGCTACAGATGTGTTGCCGGCCTTTAAGAGTATTTGGGAGATGGGAGGGAAGATAAGGAGTGGAATGGGGGGGGGGGGGCACAGGTTACCTCACTCACCGAACGAAACGCAGAAGCACAAGATGCCTCTACTTCACGCCGGTTTTCTGCGAGATCGTGGTATTAATCCGGTCGAGCCGGCCCATTCGAGCAGTAGCTAAAGCCGCCGCTTGGCTCTGCCACTTTAAAATGTATAGATATAGCAATTAGTAACCTAGCTGTGCAAATACTTCAATATTTCTTAAAAAAATGCCAATAATTGGAGGTGTAAGAGTCGACTAAAAGATGTCACGGTGTCTAGCAAACGGCGGATGAACCATCCCAAAGAAAAGTGCGAGGTAAACCGGTACTGCTTTCGCTAAACCGCTTGCCAAGTGTGACGATTATGCGGAAAACTCCCATAGGGTGTGCCCTATGTGGGATTCAGCATAGTTCGATTCCTTTCTGATGGAGAAGAATATAAGAGATTGTATATTATAGTGAAAATATACAAGTCACAAAAAGCAAGGCGTCTTTGAAACGTTTGCACTGGGATCATTATTTAAGCGTTAGCGTTTGTTTGGAGACCATCATTACTTTTTGTTGCTTAAAAGAGACTCTCAACGTATGTGTATATAAGCTTATATTTCTGTGTTTGTAAGTGTGTATCTGTCTGTCTGTCGGCTATTCGGTGAATCAGACAGGCTAGTGATGGGGTACTCCTCACCACCTCGTAAGGGTACTGGTACTACCGTCACTAATCTGCCCAGTGTGGGTAAGCTCTCCAAAAATATATGCCGGTTTACGGGTGCTTTCTAAGACAGATGTTCAGCAGTGGATTAAAATAGGATGTTTAAAAAGAATAAGAACAACTTTTTTTTTAATAAATAGAATACCTTATCGACATATTACGTTTTATGAAACCTCACATGTTGCGTGGATCACAGCAATGTATGGTAAAAACATTAAACAGAACATTTATTCGTTTCTAAAGCAACCGGTTCGTCTGCGTGTTTACCACATCACTGGTTTTTAGTAAGCGATCCTTGTTACGAGTTGGTTGTCCAAGTGTTAAGTAAAACTGGGACATCGATTTTATTTTCTAAAACTTATTTGAATTAATGATAATATTATGTTATATAATATGAATCAGCTGTATGGTAGGGGCCTGAGATCTCCAAGGAGGTCGCAACGAAGCTTTGAAAATCACATGGGTCTCCGATAGACGCTATCTTTAATGTTTTATCTTCCCAAGGAAATAAAAATTGGACTGTGAAAGTCTGTTTAGCTATGTGTATTTGTGAATGGCAAATGGAAACCCATTATTTCTGCCTCCCCTATGGTGACAAGAGTGAATGTTTATTACTATTACGGAATGTTATATGAGAACTATAACTATAACGTCAGGAGCTCATAATTAGGTCTACAAATGGTACAATTATTATTATATATATATATATATATCCTCTTAAGAGCTTTGGTGGCCTAGTGTTGAGGGCGCTCGACGAACTCGGCGGTGAAGGAAATCGTCCGGAGGAAACACATGGCAACCTGCCATAGAGCAGCGTGTCAGACCCTTCAAAACTAGCAAATATTGAGAAGAGGCCTTTTTTCAGTTGTGGGAAATTTACATGCTTCTACTTTACTATACCTATGTCATAGAGTCTAACTAGGATTCCCAGCGTCAGCGTTACTGGTTCTCGACCAGCACTTGCGGGGTTTTTTATTATTATTAAATTCTCAACTACATTTTGATACCGAATCAATAATTACATGGAATAATTGATATTATAATTTGAGCAGCAAATAACTCATGCGTAAACGTTGAAATAGAGGTTGTTAGCTAAGTGAACGATTTATAAATCAATTATGCCGTTTCGCTGATAATGAAAATTGGAATACACACGTTATTAGGATCTGACTCATTAAAGCGTGTAAAAACCTATTAAACTACTTTCCTATTACAAAATTTAGTAACGTTTAAAAAATTCGAAATAAACAAGAACTAAAACAATTCTACACTTTCTGTACAGCTTTAAAATATTAAATGTTTAATTCTATACCATTATAAAAATAATTTAAATTTAAACAATTAAGTCGATAATTATGGAGTTATTTACATATATTCTCATCTAGTTGGTTGTCTGGTATATATAAAAAAAATGGGATTAATTCATATGTTAGATGTCAATGAATGTGTAAGGACATTTGTGTTTGCGTAATTTTTGACCATGTGGGGCGACCTTCGGCCCTTCAGTTTTGTCCATTCATCGAACAAATTTTTAAAGTTTCCTGGATTTCCTCTATTATCTCGAGTGCTCTTTTAGATATAAATTGGACTTTGTACTTTTGCACATTGTACAAAATCCGTGAGGCAATTGAAGCTTTGCCGTATATCGTTGAAGCCCATTGCTTAGCTATTCCACCAATTTTACTTACAGTTTTCTCTTACAACACCACTATTATTTGGTATTTCCGCCGTATTGTCCGCGATATAAAACAACTTTTATGGTCATAAGAACAAGAAAGCGAGTGTTAGTCGAGCAAGTCATCTTTTAAAGAGATAAGCACGCTTCGCGTTTAAATATTATGCAATAGTACTGCACTTGTAGGATAAAGTAACCTTCAAGATTAAGTAATGCAGACTTAAAAATAGACAAAATGTGTGACAAAATGATTATAGCTTTTAAAATTTTATTCAAACATTAGAATTGGTCATTACTTTTTTGGACAGTCCTTGATTATGTAATGGTAATTGAAATAACTACAATGGCGTCGTTTAAACTATTAAATTCTAAAACATTAAATATATGCGATAAATATACTAAAAAAAATCATATACTTTTATATGTAACAATAATTTACTTTGGTGTTACAACAATCGATCTCTTATTATACCTGCCCTAATAAGGTCTACGTTTATACTATCCAGTTTTAATACTAAGCTGTACATTATGTGGTGCAATGAAATAAATAAATAAATATGTATTTTTTAGATATATATATATTTACTTTGGGAGGTATTGACAATATAGCCACGTCTATTCGGCGATCGAAGTGACTGACGCTACTGGCCGTTATCAGGCTATGTGATTCGGCATTTTCCATTCCATTTATCGGACGCCGTGCGACTATTAAGCCGTTATCCCTTGGTCGAATCTCAAGACACGAAAGCGGATGGTAGATTTTCTTACGCCACCATTTCATTGTTGGTTGGCATTCAATTGATATAATTTGATCAAATACGTGTGGTAATGGGGGAATATACCATCTCTTTCTTCAAATACCAACTTCACCTGCACACCCTTCTAACCATGAAACGAGGCTCTGGCGACCGAATGATGACGGAATACCCCAAATTCCTCAGACTAGTATGGGGGAGTAGCAACACAAGGGCGAGGGAACCGGCACAGCGCTCACCAACCCGCCTGCCCAGCTTGGTAAGTATAGATCAAACCATTCAAGAAATACATGCCGGCTTTTACTGGTGTTTTTTTGTGAGGCTGTGTTTAGTAGAGGACTTAAATAAGCCCATGTAGTAAATGTAGTAATCAAATATTTCATGTGTATGTAATAGTATATAATGTCACAATAATATACTTAAATGGTCGTAATAAAGAGGAATAGAACTCATCGCGTGTTACTACTAAGGAAATTCCCCCTGTTATACAAGTATAACACGTGGGAGAAATTAATGTTATTATATTACTGTAATCACATATAATACATATGCTCGATTCGCAGATGGCTACGTTTTATTAAAACTATTGCTATATACCAACTAAGTTTATATGTATTATATATAATGTTATGTATAATGTTTGTTACGTTTACATATATGACAACAGTATTTGACCAGAGAAGAACAGCACAATGTAATAATATATCGTCTTTTCGTTCCATTTCGTGTAACTAAACGTACAACCCTTCTCATATCCTGATATGAGATATTACAATAGAATTTCAATTGTTTTAAAGTTATGACTCATGAAGGGTTAAAATATGTAGTATAAACATCACAAGTACAATATTTTAAAGTTCTGAACTTGTATAATACATAAATTGTAAAATATCAACAAACGATTATATTAATTTCTACTTTCTTTAACATCCTATAAAAAGTTCACTGAAAGACAAGGACCTCTCTTACGTAAGGTGGATTTGTCATAAGTGCATATGTCATACCAGGCACCTCGCATGTTAGGCACTGCTACCCGTCATCGATTTGCTAATTTTATAGTCCAGAATTATTCAGGAATTTCCCTTAGACGCCTTTTATTTCAGCCACGGGAACAAAGAGAACACGATTTTACTATGATCCTCATAAAAAAAAGGTTTTTTTTTTGTATATAATTATAATAAAGATCTTGATTTATTTTACATTTTTGATAAGACGCGTCTACTAGATTCGTTATTCTTTAGCGGAAGTTAAATTTAAAACTTGTTGCCATAGATTGCCTCGACCACTTTCCTCCCGCCACAACAGCGTAGTGTTAACCGTCCAGTTTGCATATAACACAAGTCACCGGTAAATGATTGGTATGTATAATCTCTCTTATTTGAATGCATTGCACGAAACACTTGGTAAGTATCAAGGATATGCGAAAAACAAACGTTTTCGAAATTAGTTACCGTGTAGAAGCGTTGGCAGTCTCTTTTATTTAAATTTAAATATTGTGTGCGGTAAACATATCAAAATCATGGGATACAAGTAAGCCAAAATATTTTAATTTATGTACATAAATTCGAGATACTTAGCCTATGAATAGCCGTGGTAGCCTAGTAGTGAGAGCGCTCGTTTTATATTTCATAGTATGCGAGTGACCTGGGTAAATCCTCGGTGCCGGTACCGTTAAAATTGTTAACAGCAAATTTGAGTGCTAAATTTACCAAGTGCTGGGCAGTGCTGGATAATCAAAATCCTCTCAAATAATGGGAGTAATAGACAAAAGTCAAAAGAAGTACTAGTAATAATAAAAGAGTAAATGTCCATGGTTGGCTGGTACTTTTCTTTAACCTATGAAATGAAGCCCATATAAGATAAGAACCATATATAAAATACTCTCCCATAATTGACAACACTTAATAGTGGGCTCAAAGCTCACATGGGAATCCATATCATTAATTCGAAGGTGCCGGTATTGCGCTTACCAACCCGTCTGCACAGCGTGGTGAGTATACATGGCATGCGTTGACATTCAAAGGAAGGCTTATGCAGCAGACTTCTACAGGTTGATTAGAAAGAAGATTATAATACTAAAAGATAGAGAGAAAAACACGTGCAGGTGCAGTAGAACTTTCGAGAGAAAGTTCCCCTCTTACACCATACCCTCGGGAATTTATTATACTTTAAATTAGAAATGAAACTATTGTTTACGGATTGTTTAAAGATCAAGGTGGAACAGTGAGGGTAAACACTTTGACCATCTAGCTTCAGTATATCAGGCAAGTGCAGCACGACAACAAGCTTCGGTTTCTACGTCACAGTGACCGAGTGAAGCCGATCATAGTCGAGCGGGTGGGTGCCTTCTGTATTATTATATGTAAGAGGTGTTACGGACAAGATTAGCTATATCTTGAAGAGAGCTTCCAAAAATAAGTTTCTCCAACCAACGAAAACGTTGATACCATTTACCAAAAATTTTAACATCTTAAAAATAAATGCAATATACCTCTAAATGTACAAGGTTGATTGTGAATGGAGATCTGTAAGGACCCGCGTAACAGAACACATGGCTGATGTGAAACATCGACGCTCTAGAAAGTCTGCAGTCTGTGATTATATTCTAGATCGGCCATCCATTACATCATCTTTAATGGACCATTAATTCTCGCAAAAGAACTCCGATTCCTGCTAATACCGTTCGCGAGACTATGGAAATCAAAAAAACATCCTAATTTCAATAGAGAAGATGGCTGGGTGCTCCCACTGGCTTGGGATCATGTAGTAAATAAAATTGAATCTAATACAAAGCATACTACTGCACGGTCTTCAGAAACTGTGAGCGCCTTCTGCGTATATCGGATCACAATGAATAATTAAAAGCTGGGGGTAAAGCGTGACCACGGGTGACGAAAAATATTTGAAACGTCAGGAACTTAAAAAAGAAAAAATATTTAACGCGGTAAAATTCGTAAATAATAAATGCCATCGTAAACGCCTTTTTTTCTTTCTGCTTTTTCAAGCTTCGTTCGAACATACTGGATTATATCTTCTTGACTGATTACGACTTCTTCAACTTTCGAATACTGAAACAAGTCTGGTGATAAGTAATGTAACATTTAAAAGTTATTGTTTCTTTTTTCTGAATTAAAGTTGGGAATGAGTTTATTATGTAAGAAACTTCGATCGATTTGCCGCCATTTCACATACTATTACCATTAACATTCACCAATATATTCTCGACTACATAATTTTTGAAAACATAATCGTGTACTTAAGAAGACATTGAACTGCTAAACCTAATGAAAGATATAAAATAAGTCTTCCCTAAAATTTACCAAGTATTTTGGAATAGTGTCCGTGTATAGAAAAATGCAAATTAAGAGCCGAGAAGTTAATGTACCAGCCAAACATGAATGCCCAGTGGCAAGATTACTTATCCAACTGTCAATTAGGTTAGAACGTGCGAGAACGTAATGAAACGACGATTGAGCTAACACTGACTTTATTTTCTTACTTGCACCTATACAGGAGTCACAAAGTGAATTTTTTGAGAAAAGAGGGTAAATACTTCTGCTCTAAAGTTAATTAAGAGATTGTCTTGGATTGGTGTAGCGTAGCTTTGGTCTAGGTCTCAGTGATAAACTTTTCAAAAATGTACTGTGAGTTCATGAGAGAAGTTTCGCTGCTCCTGGACACAAGGAAGAACAACTCAAACCATACTCGCGACCAATATTTAGGACTTAAGAACTGAAGACCCTTAGTCCAGATCTGATACCGTTGAATTAAAAATTGCAGTCAGTACTAGAGTACCTGCTCAAAAGGTTACTCCGATATTGAGTCTCTCAAGAAATCTTTAGAGATAGCAGTGACTCAATTCCTCATGGGGAAAGTGTGTAAATCCATAGATAAAGAGAGATTAAAGGCCTATATCAAGGCAAATGCGACCAATTTAAATAAAACTGTTTTTAATTTAACGCATTGTCTTCGATAAATATGTATAATAACTAAGTTGTTTTATTACCGTTTCTTTCAAAAAATGTAGGCATTTTAATGTGTGACAGAACTTATGCCCGTACTAGGTGCAGGATGCAAAGATTGCGTTTTTTACTATTTCTCAGACAAACAGGATTCCTCACGATGTTTTATTTCACCGTCGAGCATGTGGTAAATTCAGCCCTAAAAATGCAAATAAACAATTTTAGTAACGCCAGTACCGAGATTCGAACATAACTCACTCGCGAACTTCGCAATTGAAGCGAGCGCCTTGAGTAGCTCTTCTGTATCTTTCTGTTGAAGACTATTTTCGTAAAAATAATCAGAATGAAGGTTAGTTAGGCTTAGTAAAAGCTACATAGCCTGCCTCCTTTTTTCCCGGGGATGTAAGAATGAACTAACGGAAAGTGCTTCGGGAATATCATCTCAATTTCCTTCCAAAATCCGGGACGGACCCGGAGATAAGGCTCGTCATCAATTTTGTTCCATATTCCGGAGACGAGAAAAATGGGTGGTGGTGGTCGGTCTGGCTGCGTTGAGCAAGGAAAAATGGGGTTCCGTAATCTCTGCACAATGCTCGGTGTTTCTCTGCGCGATAGAGTCTGCAACGATGATACCCGCAGCAGGACTAAGGTATCCGACATAGCCGTAAAGATAAGGATCAGCAAGCTGAAGGGGCGATGAGCCGGCCACATAGCTCGCTGAACTGACAACCGTTGGGGAAAAAAGGTTCTCGAGTACCGGCCACGTCCAGGCAAACGCATTGTGGCACGATCTCCCAAGATGGAGTGACGACTTGAGCAGTGTTGCAGGAAGTCGATAGATGCAGGTGGCTCAAGACCGAGCTTTGTGGTAATCTCGGGGGAGGACTGTGTTCAGCAATGGACTTGTGATAGGCTGAAATGATGATGAATCTCTGCCTTCTCCTGTGGGTAATAGACATGTATAGTGTAAAGTGGGTCTGTAATCCGAATACATTTACTAATTTTCAGATTGATAGTACTTTTGGCATTACTACTCGGAGTTTTGTACAACATCCATATTCTAGTTCAGGATTATCAGGCGGTTACAGCTCCAAGACTTCTTCGTCTTCTTTTTAAAAGAGATATCATTCCACATAATCATAGCGTGAGTTTTTCTAATACAAATTTTGAAATATTTAAAGAATACGCAATTGTGATATGAAAGTGATATAATTGAAAGAAAGAAAGATCTATGTATTTACTGTTTACTTTCTAACACATTCGAAAATAATAATAATAAACATAATTATTGTAAAAGACATAAAGCACGAATTCGCTGTTTGCATAAAATAATACAGAACAAAAATAAATTATACATATAATCCACCTGTTTATGGTGCTTTGTTCCTAAAAGGAAGGCCACTTAGAATATGTTGGAATGTACATGGGGTAGTAGTACACCCCAACCCAGATTATCAGTGGTACTCTTTTATTATGTACATTATATTATGATACAGTACAAAAATAGACAAATACATGAACTTATATTACCTTCCTATTTACAGAGGACAGCACAGGTGTATTGATTATCATACGTCACTTGGCGCTTAGTGCGCACAATATATTAAATAATA
This sequence comes from Bhutanitis thaidina, assembly GCA_029286595.1. Classification (NCBI taxonomy): domain Eukaryota; kingdom Metazoa; phylum Arthropoda; class Insecta; order Lepidoptera; family Papilionidae; genus Bhutanitis; species Bhutanitis thaidina. The sequence continues at coordinate 5,133,381 of JAGSMS010000022.1, forward strand.
CTTGCACTAAAAAGAAAGTAAATTAAAATAATTTTTAGTAGCCCATAAACAAACAATATAAAATATAGCTCCTCATGTTATATTAGGTCTTTATTTTAACAGAATGAATAAAGTAACTCGTAGTGTTTACTCAATTCATTTGTATACCGTTTTATTTTTATTATGCACTAGAACAATGCGCAGGGTTCACACGGATAGATCTGTAACATATAAATATAATATGTATATGTATATATGCAATCTTCCTCATGAAATATTACCAATGATGGCGAAGACCGCATTGAGATCCATTAAGAAGTTTAGAAGCTATTAAGCAAAGAGATAAACTCGGATAGCGCCTTTGGTTTGTGCTATTTAAAGATATTCAATATATTGTAATGTTATTAAGCCTCTCTACATCCACTATTATACTGAATATTTGTAATATTGGTAATAAAAGGAAAATTTGAAAAATAAAGTAGATATTATGTATTTGCTATGTTTAAAATAAATGTTATCTTTAAAGTTTTGTATATAATACTTATGATATATGCTTTATATGTACGGGCAGATTAAATTTTAAGTTGTCGATTTCAAAGAAACATCAAGACCACATTTTTGTCGGAAACTGCGTGATGATGCACTGAATAATATCAGAAAGATAATATTTATTAAGGCAACTACGACTGATATGGTGACGATTTCAAGAAGAATATTTAATTTGTGAAGGATATATTGTAGTATAAGTAGACGAGATGGTAAGACTTCCTTTCTGCTTCAGTAGGCACTTACCACCAGGTGGACTGTAAGCTCAGTTGCCATTCAGATGTTATTTCAAAAAAGGTAAAAGATACTTACTCGTCGTGTCTTTGATACTGCATCTGATTATTCTTTTGATCTTATCGCACACGCGTTACACGTTACGTTACGTTTGCGGTACGGTTACGGGAAGGTACAGGCGAGTGAGTGCCTCTATGTTCTGACTGTAGTCCCTTTACAAGTATCTCATTTGTTTTCTCTGATATGATTTTTTCTTCGTTTTGTTAACGTTGTGAATTTTAACTCTCATGAAGGAATTTCGGTAGCAGTACCATACAGTACAACATTACATAGTTATTTTACTGTCCCACTTTTCGTTATTTATACACGTCTCGCTAAAGCAACCTAAACATATTAACGGACAAAAAAATATTTTGAAAATATTTCTAAATTGTTCGACTTTTCGGTCGTTCATCTTCTCCGAACGCTCACCTTGTCCAAGCGCGTGGTACACCCTGCTAGCTAATAAACGAGACTAAAGCTGCAGCATTCGAGTGATGTCGGAAAATCCTTTCGTATTTGCAAAACTCAAATTCCACAGACTAGTGATGGGGAGCAGCATAACTAGTGCAAATGTATTGGCACTGGCGTCCACCGACCCGCTTGCACAGCGCGTTGAGTATGGACAAACTTTTTAAGAAATGCATGCCGACTTATGCAGGAGCTTTTTGGAGATGCCTATGTTCAGCAGCCGACAAATAGACGACGGTAACGAGGCTAAAGTCCGACGGATTGGGATTGCGTGCTTTGGGCTACTTAGATATGCATGCTTATATCGAAAGAGCATTAATGTAATGCTCATACATGAATACAATAATGTATTTAGCTCAATTCGCTGGGGTCTGCTGGTGCTTTCTTTAAGCGGTCTATGTTCAGTAGCGGACTAAAATAGGCCGATGTGGTAGTAATTTAATAGTGAACACCGCATAGCTAATAGTAGTCCACCATCACAAAAGCATATATGTACTGCATATACACCAATATTCTTTCTCGATTGTAAATGACGACTTTAAGACGTCCTAGATTTAAAGATTTGATACCCTTTAGCCGTTATGCCGTATGGTAGTGGCAAAGGAATTTGTGGTAAGAAGGGAATAGACTAAATAATCTCATTGCAAACCTGGAGCAAACCTTAAAACGATATTCACCCCATAAGCTTCTCATACATACATTTTTTAAAAGGTTTGTCCATACTCATCACATTGGAGAGAAGAGAGAGAAAGAGATGGGAATCCCATTTCTTACACCCTATTTATCATCATCATTTGTCACTCATCAATACCTTCAGATAACCCAATGCTCTTTAAGATGTCGAATGCTTTATTAAGTGTGAATTGTAGTATATTTTTGACTAATAACAGAAAAGAAATTATGTAACAATTATGTAACATTTGAAAAATCCTTACAGGGTCCCAACGTAAGGTGGAGCAAAATTTTAATTTATGATAGCATACAATGCACCCGCTTTCTCTATTGTGAACTTGGAACTCAGTCGCCGGATGAAGAAATACAAAGAGGTCTCATACTAATGCTCAGGTGATCTTTTATTATTCCTACTAATTTGACCTCTGATTGGATTTTCTTCGTTTTAGAAATCATGAGTATTTTCGGTATGAGCCTTTTCCTGCCTGAAATACTGTCGTGAACAGAATGCACTTTAATGAGTAATGGTTTGTAAATTTCAATTTCATCGCAAAAGGGTTCACATTTCACTAAGCACGACTGCTTTATGCGCTCGTAGCGTAGAGCAATGTCAAGAGATATTTCCATTACATCAAGCCAGTCTTGTAGATATTGCGTAGCCGTGGTAACCTAGCGCATTGGGTACACGCTTTAAGTTCATAGTACGCGAGTAGCAATAGGAATTTCATTATATGCTCGGCGGTGTTGGTAAACATCAGGTCTCGCGACATTCGTCGTTTTAACCAATTACGATTCGACCATCGGTAGAGGCACTGACTTTTACAACTATCGGTACCACACTCTCTCTACAGGGCCCGTAAATGCGTGGTGGTATGGCGCAACAAAGTCGCTTATGGAGCGAAAGTGTACGCCTCCAAATTTTACGCCTCTGTACCTCTGATTTAAGGATTTAAGGCTGTACGAGTATATACATTTTTTTACGCTCACGATGGCTTAACTTCGCGCCGGTATTCTGCAAGTCCGTGATACTACCTCGGTCGAGCTCACCCATTCGCACAGCAGCAAAAGTTGTCGCTTGGCTCTACCACGTATTAGTATTGGTAGATACTACCAATACCAATACTAAACTACCAAACAAATATCAAAATTTCTTAAGGATCCTAATGTTTTGTCAATCATATGTAATGTGCCATTCAAACAATAATAGAATTTTTAAAATTAGTGCAGATTGTGCTTTATTTTAATATATCTCTGGTTTCAGCTTAGAACCTCTACCAGAAGATCGATCTTCCTTAGATGTATTTAAGAAAGCGTACCAGCACGGCCGGCATTCAAGTGAAGTTAATGCCTACTGTAGAAATGAGTATCCGATGTGTCCATTCCAAACTTCTTTACTAATTGATCTCATCAAATATTTACTCCGTCGTGATCGCACCACTGGTACATAAATAAATAAGGAACTGTTTTTGGAATTACATAAATATTTAAGGCTGACAGCATATGTACACTTGTAAAGAAATATAAAATAAGTTATTTTTATTTTAAAATATTTTTACTCTTTAGCATACCTTATACGATATTTATTAAAATGTATTTTAGATAGAAATTAATAGAACCACCTAAAAACACTCCTACACAATTTTTTAAACATTTTGTTAATTAAAAACAAATACTTTTTTAAACTGAGGTAATAAGTAGTCTTGCAACTTTAACATAAAATGCACCATTGTAAGTTTAAGAACAGTACAAAATTTCTCATTGCCTCTCTTCTCGTTATAAGAACACTCTTTTGAACTTTATTAATATCGGAATCTTACTGCAGTACATAGCACTATTACTACCTAAAGATTTTGCTCTTTTATTCTACTATAATGCTGTAATGACGTAGTGTTTCAATGTAAAACCCATTATTGCTTTGTAATAACACAAAATGAACACCTTTTATGTTAAATTTGCATTCAAACGAAATTTAATAAAATCATTTATTCATCGACATAAGAAATGTCAAGCTTAAATTTTTAAATGTTCCACCGTTTCTTAATGTGGTTCGCCTGACGGAGAAGAAACAGCCGAGAGAAACTACGTAGGTATACACTGCTCGACATACCGTTTTAACATTACAAGAACTGCAGTTAGAAACTATTCGTCATTCTGAGTACCCAGACCTACCAACCGATGAGCATTTCTCCGCAATTTTGTTCTTTAGAAGCAGTACAATATGTCTCCATAGACGTTAAAGAGTCCAGATCCCCGAAGTTCTAGCGCTAAGGCATAAATTATCTACTCTTGAAATGGCAGACATGTATACATAATGAGAGAAAAATATATTTTTTCTTAAAAATCAAAGGCGTAAGAAGTTTTCAATATTAAGCGGTAATTTCATATATTACTTCCAATGTCTACAATTTTATTGCTTTCCGCACATTCTAATATAGCGTATATCTCCGCTTGGAACATACAGATGAACCGTACCAGGTTTTGGTATCTACACTAGGGTCGCTCTATGTATGCTCCAAATCCCATATCAAGGCCATGTTGACCCGTCGATATACACATAAGGTATACGATATGTCTACGTGCCTAACAGATAACAATCATGCCCACTAATACAGTCCCCTCGAGACTGAAGTTTCACTTTATACATTCTATTGCAAATGTCCCCTACATTGCATGCATCATCGGTAATTCAGTGATCAGGGACCTCAATACCTATCGATTTAACCCTCATACATGTTCAACGATATTCAGTGATTCAAAAGTTAATTGAATTTTTGATATTTTAGCCAAAATCAGATTATAGTGTGAGCTTCGCTACTGCAGCCGAAGTCACGGAAACTAAGTGATCGTGATTTTTTTCTCAAACAGCTGAACAGTCATACTGTACAAGCCTTTCGTACCACTATGCAGCTTTAAGTCATGGCTGTACAAATATTTTATAAAATAACCTTAATACCTTCTTAATTTCATTGAAAACAAATTCGTTCAACATTCAAGGGCTCTTAATAAATTTTCAACAAGGACTTTTGACTAGATTGAGCGACTATTTCCGCAAAAGGGTTGATAGTACCAAGATTATTCTTGGGAGGCGACGATCGTTTGAGACACTGGGATATAAGAGAAAGTTTCTCTCATAGCATAGCATAACAAGTCGGTCTATTTTATCTACTGAATATAAAAGAAAGAAAAAAAATGCCTATCCAAGTAAGCGGCAGCGAAAGCCAGCATACATTTTTTGGAAGGTTTCCCCATACTCACCTCTCTGGGCAAGCGGGTTGGTGAGCGTAGTGCCTTCGGTCGAGAGACCCTCGTTTGTTCGCTTGCAGGCAGCACCACGTGAAGCTGAATTTTTCATTTGGTGCAAGACTTACCAAAAACTCTTATCGTGTCATAATACTAGAATTTCTATTGATGGGACACGATAGTTATTCATCGCCATTTCGTAGAATATTCTCATCTTGCATGTAAGCAAAATAGTTAAAACTAGTGCACCCATAAATAATATATTTATTTCAAAAGTTTTATTCTCTTTTTTCTGAATTCAAATTTGGAATACGTTTATTATTTAAGATTCTTGGATAGCCGCTATTTCACATATTATTTTTCACTGTGATTGTTAAATTACATTATAGAGTAGGGCGTTAAAGAAAACACATTCATACGTAGCCGTCAGTCATTTTTAAAACGCTTCATAAGCTGGGCATCAGCCGTGTGTTTGTGTATCGCAATATCTTCAGGTAGACCAACAGGGCTGTGAACTGACCCTCGTTCAGTCCAGGTCTAAACCCATTAGACTACAAAGTATACAGCATCTCTAGCAGAGTGCGTATATCCATTGATTAGTGGCCAGAGAGATTAGAGGCCTGTAGCAAAGCCTAAAGCGGCCACTCGAAATAAAATCGTTTTGAATTAATCTTTGCTTTGAATTAAGCTTAGACTTTGATGAATATGTACATATACGTTTTATTATTATTACACTGTTTCTATAAAACAATTATAAATGTTAACGTGTAACAGAACTTATGGCCATACTACCAACCAACCTAAAGTCCTACTAGTAGGGCTTACGCCTTAAGTAGTCAATTCTGTTCTATTTTGCCAGTTAGTTTTATAAATGTTACAAATGTTACGATAAAGGAATTTGTTGTTTGTTTGTTTGTTTTGCGAAACACATAATTATCATTAGTAAATAAACAAAAGTTTCATTAATTATTAAATACAATTATTAATGTATTTACCATATATAACAAATGAGTTATAATTCTTAAGCAATTTTTCTTATATTTTTCCTAAAGAACCGTTTTAGACCGAGCTATATACGAGTTTATTTGAGTAAAATATTTCCTTTAACCATATGCCAAAGGTTTCCTATTAATATATAATTCATAACGACCGAAAATATACCACATGAACGCCTCGAAACGTCGTTATTCATTCAGATACGCCTGTAAAGGTAGATTAAAAAGTTATATACAGAAAGAGTTCGCTTTATTAGGCTGAAATTTATTGCAATAATTATAACCTGAAAAAAAAAAACGCTATGGGCGCCATACTCATTCAAAAATATTTCATCGTAGTATAGTATCAAAACTTGTTTTAAACATGTCGCAGATTTATTGTTAAAAGCAACGAGACTTCAGTTCGACTAAAAACAAATTATAAATTAATGTTGATTATAATAAATTAAAAAAGGTTCTCGAGTGGCAGCCACGTACAGGTAAACGCAGTGTGGGACGACCGCCCACAAGATGGAGTGACGACCTGCGCAGTTTTGCGGGAAGTCGATGGATGCAGATGGCTCAGGACCGAGCTTTGTGGCAATCTTTGGGGGAGGCCAATGTTAAGCAGTGGACTTGTGATAGGCTGAAAAGATGATGATGGATGAAGATAATAAATCAAATTTAAATTTTTTTTAAAGATGTCGAAGTGGAATTTGTTCTTCCCTCGACTCGAATAACTCGTAAAGAATAAGAAACATGAATTTCCATTACCAAACATAATTTTTTAAATCTACCACCGTTTCGTATTGAAGTTCCTCTCGGATGGAGTAAATACAGACAAAAGAAACTCCGATGATATCCTATTTTTTAACAAAAAATAAATAGATCGATTAATTCATTTCCATGGGTTACTTTTATTAATGTATTCCTTTATATTATATTAAACCTTTTTATAAAGTCTGTGTCTATTATTTTTTTAAACCTATTGATACGATGACTAAGTGTACTTACTCACAAGCTTGTGTCTGTTCCTAGTATTATCAATGTCAGACACAACTAGAATCGAATATTAATAACTTGTATGTTGCACGATTACTGGTTGCAGCGGGGCATTCGAACACAGGGAACATATAGCACATATTAGTCAAGTATGCTCACAAAGTAACGGTTGTCATAGATATTATAGAATGGAATATTCGGTATAACATTACCAATTCAATCATAAACAAGGATTAAGTCTTAATCCGGATTACAATTTAAACTGCGACGACATTTTATATAAAGTTACCTCTAGCCCTTTACTCTTTGTCTTTAAATTTTTTTGTAGTAATTGTACAAAATTTAATTTAAGTGTGTAACTGCAAAATGTGTCATATGAACCAGTATTCGAATTAGATCATTGACGTGCTATTATAATTATATTTAACCTTTAATTTTTAAAAATATATCAAACCCAGAACTCGGACTTTAAAGAGTAAAGGAAGGAGGAAGGAAGGAGAGAAGAGGATGGATTCTACAAATAACCATCTATGCTCTTCATAATTTTAAAAAAGTTAAAAAAAAATTAGTCCACTGCTGCAGCAAACCCTAGCATGCTTTTTATGAAAGATTTCCTTATACTTACTACGCTAAGCAGGCGAATTGAAGAGAGCAGTGCCCGTTCTACCACCAGTCTATGGCAGTTGGGTTCTGCATGTTCTGATGGGTTTTTCCCCATCTTTCTGGCCATCTTTCAGTCGCCAGAGCTTTTTTAATCAGCAACAACCTATTTTATTGGGTTACTTTCCTTCTACCTAATAATTAATGATTGTGAAGTTTTAAACTGTTTTGTTATTATATTCCTATTATGAAAAGTAGCAGCCTATACGTGGTAGAGCCAAGCGGCGGCTTTTGCTGCTGCTCGAATGGGCCGGCTCGACCGGATTGGTACCACGCCTCGCAAAATACCGGCGTGAAGTAGAGGCATCTTGTGCTTCTGCGTTTCGTTCGGTGAGTGAGGCAACCGGAGGCTCACTCCCCTGTTAAGGTCGGCAACGTACCTGCAGATCCTCTGCTGTTGCAGATGTACGTGGGCGATGGCTATCATTTACCATCATGTAAACCGCGTGTTCGTATGCCAACTTTCCATCATATTCCACTCCTGAGCAAATGCCTTCTCTCATTTTCCAGAGGGTTTCGGAGCCGGGTCCTTTGCGGGATTTTGTTTTTGGAGGGCAAAGTTTGCCACCATACCCAGAAAAAAATAACAATATATACATATCAAAACATCCATAACTTGGTTATAAACATTTCTATTCACCATACAAATGTTTACTCTTAGCGGGATTTGAATCCGCAACACTCAGCTTCGAAAGCACTACTTACTACTAACTAGCCTCGGCCCATCAATTAGTCTAGGTAGGTAGGTATATTACGATCTACTCAACTATCTCTACCAGGTATACCTATGTAGATATGTACTGTTTTAACGATTCGAATATTTTCGATTAACCAAGTAATATCGTGAATTCTGCTTGTTACCTGGTTAGTTATTTCAGAAAGTGAGTGTAAGAGATTAAGAAAATCGATAGCGGTTTATATTAATCTCGCAATTTGTTATCTGATCACGTTCTAGTGATTCGGTGAGCATGTGGAAATTTGTTACTGGTTGTTTTATTTCTAAATAATTTAAAAGTGAAATTTATTTGATTCTTTATTATAGTATAAATTTATGTCATGGCATGTCGGCTTTTGTTAGCGCCTTTATGGAAACATTTGTGTTCAACGATGGACTTACAGAGGCACATGAAGAAGATGCAACAGAAGATCTCGACGAAAGCAATAATAAAATCCTATACTCATTATGTCTACTTCTCATGGTAAGAAGTTCCAGCAGTGGATACATTTAATATAAACTTGTTAAAGAAACATTGTTAAAAAGGCATACTATGAAATAGATCACTATATTGAGGTCAATGATTTGTGGAAATAACTCTTAGTCTGCACTTGCATATCCCTGGCAACTGATGTTGTTAAAATTTTCATTCAAAATTTGTTTAAAGTATTTGCTATTCTATAGTATAACAATACATAATCATTTTAATAAAATAAATTGATTGTCATATATGGAATATGACAATCAATTTATTTTATTAAAAATTGTAAATGACATTGTAACATGATTTAAAAGACTCCAGAGTCTTTCCGGTCCTTTTCTGTCCTTAAGACCTTTTGCTCTTGTTTTGCTAATCGTTGTAGATTTTGACGTTCTAAGAGTTTTAAACAAACTTAAATTGAAAAAAAAAAACTGTTGACTTCGACTTTAATATAATATTCTATTGTGTCCAAAGTATATTAATAAATAAAACCTTTTAATATAATAATACTGAAGAGACAAACGTAGTGGCAGTTCACAAAATGGCAAGTGACTACAAGTCTAGTCCATGGACACTGACACGAAACAACTTCCATCGAAGACGGTTACAGATGATTTCTCACCCTGATGGTTCTATATACCCTTCAACCTGAAAAACAATACTTTTTATTAGCGGCTGAAATAAGTAAGACGGTGGTGAACAAATGTTGAAACTATCTGATCCAATAATACCGAGTAAACTTTTGAGCTAACATAATGAATTAAACCACTCACAAGGCTCAGAAATCTATAAACACAGCATTTTAAATTTACTCGTGTAAACATGCCAAGCATTGCCTATATTTACTCAGCCTTATGTTAATGATATGTAAATATGGAAAACGTGTTAAACTTGCTTGCCAAAATTTAATTACTTCGACTAAGAAACATCTTAAATTGCGAGAATTTGATAAACTGAATAAACTTATTTAAAACCACAGTCATATTTTTTTAAATCTAGGAGCGTCTATGTGTACTGTGGAATATATTACCTTTTTATCCAAATCTCGACCTCGCCTCCAGTATTCCACAAAGCTCAGACGACCGACAGATATCACAGACTATTGATATGGTGGCAGCGTTTCTAGTGCGAGGGTATCAGCACTGCGGTCATCAATCACCAGTCCGCCCAGTGGTGAGTTTGTTCCAATCTTCCATGCATGTTATGTGTACGAGTTTGTGATAGATACATCTCCATATCCAACTTGCGAATCGGAGAACGTCGAAGAGGGATCAATCAATTCTAGAAACGAAATTTCGTTGGTTTTCTTCGTTTCGAAAACCAACCCGGTATATCTAGTAGTATGAAACTACTACTAACTCCTACTCTGTTTAGGAGTCACCTGGGAGGTATTACCCGCTTACCTATTTCTGCTGCCAAACAGCAGGTTAACAACTGTTGTTGAGTTTGAAAGGTACAGAGGGCCAGTATAATTACGGGCATTCCATCTCAGTCCTCAGGGTCGACAACGTATCAGTTACCTTCTTTGATTGAAGTTCTTTGGAGGAATCTATGGGTTGCAGTATTCAGATTTTTAGGTCATTCTTAAAAATAAAAAATAAATGAATGGAAATTTGGGCTTTATAAAATTGATATTACTACATTCACTTCAAAGCTCGCGAGTTTAAATTAACTGGCTTTTACTATATTCACAATAAATATAATGGTAATCACGAAAGTTTTGTTTGTTTATTGTTGGTGCTGCGTTTCGTAACTGCCACAATTAATTTAAAATCAATTTAGCGAATGCGTTATTTAACTAATTAATGTAATTTGTGTTTTGTGAAAAATAAATATTAACATTAACATTAAATGTCAATATTTATCCCGCCTCGTCGTTGGTCTCCCACGGTGAACCAATAGGAATCGACATGGGCGGCCTGTCTTTGAGGGACCGGCTGGCCCGACCAACCGCCGCCACCAAACCGCGCCCGTCGGATGCGGGTTAGTGGACTAGGTACACTGCTTTTTTGGCCCTCCACAGGAAACGTTGTATCGCGGAGGAAGAGAAGTTTTGATATAGCTTTACGCCATTCTCCCTATCTTTCGCTACTTGGGGGGCCTCAATGCGGATGCGGCTTACGATGAGCTCTACCCTCTGCAGCCGAATTGTGATCGATGACGGAGCCATAGACTAGATCTGCCGTGTGGTGCCAGGAAGGCTAGCACGGCGCTCTTAAGCACCAGCTTATAAGACGCTGGTGGGTTCTTGGTTATGTGCGAAAGAGTACCTGAGACCCTGCCGATATGCCGTGGGGCTTTGGTCGGTGCCGGCATATCCCGTTCTTGCCCCCGAGAGCGCGGCATTTCCTCATGTATAAAAAAAAATATAAATCATAGGGTGGCACAGGGGCGAGCATTGTGGCAATCTTTGTCGGAGGTCTAGCAGAACTTTAGACAGGCTGGAAAGATGTTGAGTATAGATAGCATAGGTATCTAAACATATATACATATATATATGTGTATTATATTGCTATTTCAATTATATTTTTCCCAATAAAAGTTACCTGCGCAACACATCTGCCACCCCAGCTTAATTACTTTTTTATCACGTGTCATCCACAGGATAGATAAGAGAATCTACCCCTTGATGTATTACTTTAACTTTTTAAAATATATAGGATATATATGGAAAAGATTAAGATTAATCTGCGACTGAAACAATAGACCTTATTAATTAATATTTTTGGCATTAACTTAAAAAAAAAGAGGGGAGCTGTGTGAAATAACATTATTTATTATTCGACATAAAGAAACTTAAATTTCACTTGACGAAGGACATTTTTAAACCTTTCACCGTTTCGTAATGAGGTTGCTAGAAGAAACAAGCTAAAGAACTCCGTAGGAATTCTCTTTTAATGATATATTTCTTTACTTTTAGACACATTGTAGCAGCGATTAACACATAGCCTAGGGCTACTATCTTGCATTTATTGTAATCGTATTCGTCAGTTCCAGTTTGTAATTCTCTTTTGAAAATGTTTACATTATTATTTCTTTACGTAAAATGCTAACAGATTCTACACGATAAAGTCATAATATAAGAACAAACTCGGAATATGTTTTACGGACTAATATGAAGTTGTATACGTGGATCTCGCACCCAACCGCAACCCGCGGGTGTCGTAAAAGCAGACTCAGGATTATGTCGGAAAAATCTCATAGTTTCTGACAGATGGCGGATTAACCATCTCAAATGTGAGCCAAATTAGACTCACTGTGCGCGGTGTCTGGTACTACGATAGCCGTCCGCCCGCTATGTGCGACGAACTCGTTAAATGGGAGTGTTTCAAGCTATAAAATTGGTATAATTATATTAATAAAGTGAAACTATGGTCCATCGACATCTAATGTGAGTGCGTTGTCACTCCTGCGGACTAATATGCCTGTATACGACAACAAAGGAGTTACAGGATCTCATCACAAGACGTTCTCAAAGATTACTTCATGCCTTGCTGCGACTAGTTATTTTGTTATTTCAAACAATGTGCAGTATGAAGTAAAAATAGTAACAAATAAGTATTCACAATCTTTACAACACAAATTTTGTTTCTTGGGCTTCTGAAACGACCAAACCTCACTCATCTCACCTCACTCACAGAGCATCGCGGAGGATTGTTTCCGAATCCAAAACGGTGACGGTGAAATAGTATGCTCAACAACAAAGCATTGTGCTTCAATTTAAAGTTAACGTAAAACTCTGAATTCATATTTTTGAACGTGGTAGCCTAGTGGTCAGGGCGCTTACTTTAGTTTCATAGAGCGCGAGTGATCGAGTGAATTCTTAATAGCAATTTTAAGATCTGTGTTTACCACGCTCTCGGCGGTGAAGAAAAACAAAGAAAAAAAGCTGCATGTCTGAGTGGTCATAATGATTGCGGCGACAACTTCCGAATAGTACCGGCAGTTGGCAACTGCGTGGGAGAGATATCACCGTGCCGCAAATGTTTTCGCAAACACAGTTACACCACTCGTCTTTACCTTCCCATATCGTATATAACCCATATGTGATAAGATCGGAGGAAAGGTCACATGCATGGTCAAAGACACGAGACGCAAGTGTACTAGTGTTTTTGCAAAAAATTTGATTTCGGCTGGGAATTGAACCCCGCGTCTTAGCATTTAGGTCCGCTAATCTCAAAGGCACGCGATTGAAATTTTTATACTGAAAATATCTATGATGCACGCACATTATAATCATAGTTTAGACCAAATAAATTTAACATATTCTCAACCGTTTCTTAAAACCAATTATCTGTAGGATGTACTGTTATATCCATAACTCAGAATAAACCGTTACAGTGAAAATGTTTATTAGCCCTGAATTTCAAATCCCGTCACTCGGAACATAACTCTGTTATTTTCACTGAAGGTAAATCGCATAAATTAATAGCAAACAGATTGACAGCAGCCTGTCTGGCAGAGCATAGGGATGCATGTCAAGTACATATAAAGTTTTAGGGGATAATTTTACGTTGCAACAAATTCGTGTCGAAATATTTTTTTGCAGTTTATGAGTATTTATTCCAGCCTGTTTACTACAAATATTTAATTTATTTAGAAATAATAGAAAATAAAGTTATGTGGAAATGAAATGGTATATATTACCTCAGCCGATTATATTGCACTTTTTACGTGGAGCAAAGCTGCTTGACACCTATCTGTCACTGACAAAAAGCAGTGACCGATAATGTCGGGATCAACATTAAGTGCCGGACAATAAACCCTACGATGTAGAGATGCGCTGTTGGCTCGGTGGCCTTTACAGCTTCAGCGGAAAAGACTCCAAAGCAGGAGGCTCACAAGTGAAAAGTAATAAAGAGCAACGACGCTGCAGTGTTGACGCTCGTCGTCCCGACGCTGGCTGGTGCTGTGCTGTGTTCTGTTAGCGAAAGAGACTTTTTTTATAGAAGAAGGGGGCAAACGAGCGTGCGGCTCACCTGATGGTAAGTGATCACCGACGCCCACGAACATCCACAACACCAGAGGAGCTACAGATGCGCTGCCGGCCTTTAAGGAAGGAATAAGCTCTTTTCTTGAAGGTCCCTAAGTCGTAACTGTCCGACAACTAAAAGTGCGCTCGCGGCAATCCAAAGCTCCCTTTTAAGAAGGTACAATACCTCGGCTTGGGTTTACAACGATAGACCTTGTACACGAGTAAATCTGGTGTAGGTCCTGAACTTGGAACCACACTTTCGCCGGCGGACGCGGTAAAGGAGGCAGCCCTCCTTTACCGCGTTCGCCGCGTGCGCCACGCAGTTTGTATGTGTGTATTGTGAGTGTGCATGTGTACGGGGAGCGTGGCGTCGAACGCTTGGTTGACACTAATTATGATATCATCATCAATGATAGTGATTTCGCTCGCTGATGCGTAATTACCAGCGTCGCCACTAACGGGTTAGCGTATAGAACTAACATCTGTGCATTCGTTTTTATCTCATAGTACGCAAGTGGCCTACATGAATTTGAATCCTGCTGCCGACCACTTGTTAATAGAATTTGCTTGCTAAAATTGTTAATTGAACTTTTGGTGCTCGGCGGTGAAAGAAAACATCATGAAGAAACCTGCATGTCTAGAAATAATAAATATATTTCAAGGCCATGTGAAGTCCATCAATCTGCACTGGAACAGTATTGCGGACAGTTCCTGCCACCAAAACCCTCTTAAATATTAAGGGAGTAGTATGCTCCTTATATCTCCGAAACTCTTCACCACTGCATTGGAAGATGTTTTCAAGCTGCTGAACTGGAGAGCATATCGTATCAAAATCAATGACGAATACATCACTCACCTTTGATTTCCCGAGCACATAGTTCCTATGACAGGATCGCTGGTGGATCTTTCATTATTTTTGACGTAGTGTTATTTGTTAGTTCAGAGTTTTTTTATAAAAAAGTTTTAGTGTTAGCATTTACTATGAGGCTTAATAATAACGTTTGTGAATAGCTCAATACTATTAATTAAAGTGAACAAGTTCGTCTGCTCCATGAAACGAGACAAGGCAAGCTAGTGTTTACAAATCGTGGTAGAGCCAACCGGAGGCTTTAGCTGTTGCTCGAAGGGCCGGTTGGTACCGGTGAGAAGTAGAGGAATCTTGCGCTTCTGCGTTTCGCGTGTACAGCCAGGTGAAAAAATTCTCATGAAATATGTGTCTTTACTCCCCGCATTATTGCTGAGCCGGTGCCCTTGCTCTTATGATGCTAGACTCAATCATAAGTCTTAGAAATCTGTGTTTGGCATGTTTGGAGGACCTCTTTGCCATCATGACGTTGTCAAAGTCCCGTCTGTTTTTGATCAATACTCAAAGCTCAGCTCAAATATTAGGCACTTATTATATTACTTGTTAAATGGAGTGTAAGTTGTGATATGATATTTATAAATCCAGGTATTTTTTTTTAAATTTATTTATGTACACACAAAAAGGCATAAAAACATTAAAACATAGTATTTGTACAAGGGCACTACTTATTCCATACATTGAAATTTCTTCCAGCAGACCCTAATAGGAAATTTTATTGAAATGGCAAACTTAGTGCGTACATTTCTAATACATATTATGTATACAATTAAATAAATAAGATTACATATAATTAAATAATATACATAGATATATTTAAATAAATATATACATATACACATAAATGCATACACATTCGTAAATATGCAATATATATTCGATTAACACGAAGTATTCTTTGTTTATGTTCAAAAATTAACATATTATTTCTTCAAAATAAACGTTAGTTTATATAATAGCAAAGTTGTAAATACATGCTTCTTAACTTTTACAACTACAAACATTCGTTACAACTACTGCCTAAAAGTTTGTTTAGGAGAATTAATATTTATCGTTTAAGTTCTAATAAGACTTTTGAACGAAATGTTAGCTTTTAACTTAATAAAACTTAATTCAATAAAATTTTGTCTATTTTTCTCTAATAGTCAATGAATCCCTTTTCGTCTAAGCTATATATTATAATAATAAAATATCACCGTGTGGTAGCAGCTTAAGAGAATACAATTGAGATACTATCGTAAAAGTAGTCTGATTTTTTTATTAACGATTTATAGAACCTCAAAGTAAATAACTAATGCCTGGGCAAAAACTGCTGCTTCTGTCACTAATATTATTATTTATTACTACTATTATAAGCTACTCGTATCTGTTAAATAAATCGGAGGAATAATTAATATTAAAATTGCATACTTTATCAAACTTACGCGAGCACTTGACCATTGATATCGACTTAATTTTGACGTTTCCTTACGTGACCAAGTCGACTTCTTAGAATGTAACTTACAAAGAATATCTTTAATTGCTACCAAAGTGACTTGTAAGGAACTTGCTTTGCTTTGACTCTTGTGGAGAACATACCATCTTTCGCAAGCGGTGCACCACATTGGCTAACGAACGAGGCTCAGTGATGGGGAGCAGCATCACTAGTGCGAGGTTTCGGGCGCTGCACTCACCAATAGTCATATTATGAGAGAAAAAATCGTCCTAAATATCTTGGTGATCTAGACTGGATATCTCATGTTTTCTTATACTTGATGTACGGCGTTAGTTGAATATTTAAATTCAATGAAATGAAAGAGTTTTTGTGATACTAATACAATATACTAATGCAATACGCTAATCCTCCGTGACTCTGATCGGGGCTGCACCGCTGATGCAGCCGCGGTGGGACTGCGAGAGGATAGGTCGGAGAATTGTCGGTATTACGATGCACCGTGCTCCCTACCACTTTCCCTATCTTTCGCGACTCTGGTGGAACCACACCACTGGGAGCTCTGTCTGGGAAATATGGTTGGCGGCGGAGCAATAGACCAGAGCCCTGATAGGAACCGTGAGGACTGATAATTCCTAGTGTCTGTCCTAATAGGAGTAGAAAAAACGTCCTTTCCAGAAACGGGGTCGGCGCTGGTGGGGTCGCAGATGTGAGCGTGGGTGTGCCCGTAACCGTGCCGATATGCGGTGAACGTGAACCACCGAGGGGTTAGAGTCGGTGCAAGCCTGACTTAACCCATCTTTGCCCTCGCGAGAGCAGTATATGCAACAATAATTATTCTGTCAAATGAAAATTAAATATTCCAGAAGATATTTTAATCACTTCTACGGCTGCTGTCCTTATTACGCTCTGTCAAAATAATTCTCTATAAAAAGAATGAACTTCATGGCATTTCAAATTAACAATTTTTTATGAGATGTAAATGAATACTTTATTGGAATATGTTTTATTGCTTTATTGTCAACAATAAAAATACATTTTAGTGTTTATAAAAATAAAACTACGAGAATTCAATCATAATAAACCGACTAACGGTGAGTTTCAATAACATATCCATAGCCCTTGATGTGTTGCAACAATAGAAATTTTATTGTTATGACACGTGAAGGGATAAGTATAGCTAAAATCGATTTTGCAAAGTGTGTGGGGGCTCTTCTCAGCGTCTCAGCTATCAGAACAAGGCTTTTATCCCGCAGTGGAACATTTACAAGCTGCTACTTTACTTTTTCATTCCCGTGCTTAACAAACTTTCTTATTTGTGGTCTGTCTATCAGTGGCAGTCAGATGGCATAGGCTGGCTGGTGGTAGATGTTGCTTTGACCAGTACTGGTAAAAAAAATTAATACCCCCAATCCTCCCCGACTCGTCTTCTACACTACTAGTGCTCTCCTGCCTGGTCGTGGTGGGGGGTTTAGTTTAGAATTTGGCGGGGGCCGCACCGCTGACGTGGCCGTGGTGGGGCCGCGGGAGGAGGGAAGTGTCACCATTATGATGCGTTGTACCACTTCTCTTATGCAATGTGGTTCCACCAGTGTCGCTAATATTGGTGTAACCACATTGCTGAAAGAGAAAACGAGAAAATGCAAGTTTCAGATATTTACGATGGGTTACATACCTAGAGTGATTAAGGAGATAAATTGTATCAAAAAAACTCTGGTTCACTAACTTGAACCTGAGTTTTTGGATACAATTTCTTATCGTACGTATTTGGATACGTATCCTAAAAGATGAAAGGGGTGACAAAAATGACATATAATTAGAAGCAATGTTCGTTAGATACCTGCCGTTGTTTGGATTAAGCACTATCACACATAATATCTTACAATTAATACTTCAATATAAACGTGCTACATCATGCTGGATGAACACGACACAAGTTGGTGAGCGCAGTACTGGGACCATCGCCTTCAGCTTGTGTACCATGTGCAGATGAGGTTGATATTTGGAGAAAAAGATGTTACGTTTCACGTCCAACAGAACTCAATAGTAGACAGATAATCTTTATAAAACAATAACATAGGCACAATGTGTCTCCCATAATTGATTTCGTTAATATTACATTAGTAGTCATATTAGCCATCATTTATTTATTTATTTATTGAACTTCATGTAGATATGATAGAATAGAGAGAACTAAAGAGAGGACTAAACCATTATAGCAGGGGACAATTATTAATGCAGATTCCAAACAAAAAGGGATGGCAACGGGCGATTGCATCTCCACCTACCTGCATGCTTCACCTGGGACTGCGACAAAAACGGAAGGCGGCACACCTTCGCCAGTATCCTAGTCTATGCCTAGTCTTCTGCAGTTCCCTGGTGATTTCACCAAGGGGGTTATGTAGTAGTTTGCGTGCGCGTACTTTGTGCAATGGTTAATGGATTAACTTCCACGTTTATAACACATGAGAGAGATGCACAAAGATCACGACATTCAGTGGAAGAGCCAAGAGGTTCACCGCATATCGTCGTTAGCTCATATCCACTAGCGTAGATAGTAACGGACTGTTAGCGGGGGTTGGTGCCTGACCTCCAACTCCTGCTGTATGTTGATGCATTCGACATAACACAGGTAGCCATCCTGGCATGTCCAATTAACATTTTAAAGATATATCATTTTATTTTTTAAAGATTATCATAAATTAAAAGAAAAGATTCAAATATTTATAACAGACACAATAATCACACAAATAAAATGCATAATTTATTTTTGTGGTATTGCTGTGCGCTTGCATCTCTTTAAACAAACATACCATTTTATACTAGGTGGTAGACTCTTTCTCTGCCTAGAAGTGATCTGGGTAGGTACCACCCTCTTACCCATTTCTGCCACCAATCAGCAGTGCAAACTGTTGTGATCCTGTTTGTAAGGTAAAGAGTGCCAGTATTATAACAGGCTGTGAGGCATTCCATCGTAGTCCTCAGGGGTAACAATGCATCTGTAACCTTCTTCGACTGACCCTTACCATCAGTTGGACTATTACCTCGTTGGTCATCCCAATAATATAAAATACTAGAACAAGTTTAGACATTCGTTCTACATTTTGATGCTACCAGGATGTTTGTTTAGTAATTTAAAAAATCTACAATTCCCATCTAAAATCAAAATTCTTTCAAGTCTCCGAATAAATTCTTTTATTAGAAGGTATCATTTTCTTTTAAAAATCCAACCCTAAAGATTGTTTAAAATTGAAAAAAGGAAGTTACTACGTGAAGCGATGCCATGTACTCTGTTAGAACATAGCATCGCATGGAATATTCTGTCTAGTGGTTGCTATTACATGTATGAATACATGCATATTTAATTCATTGATGCAAATTGCTTGCTCAAGACCTCTAGAGCAAAGTCATTCGGTGTGAGTGTATTAAACGCACCTGGAATATTAAAGGAATTACTAACATGACCGTGTGATATCAGAATAATTCTTGACGAATTGCAAATTCTGTAGTTGAGACGTATAAAGAGATCTATCAGTTTACTTTTTTCTACTTATCTTAATTATGTTAATAAACTTAATTAAATTTTACCTCATATTTTACTGGCCATATCTACGTCATATACCAATTATCAACCATAGAAGTACAGCAGTCTTAACTGCGACTCATCGCAGGTTTCTTTTTTAGGATTATTAGGCTATTTAATTTGTTTGAAATAAAAGTTATTATATATTCAAATTCAATTTATATTTCCAAGTAATTATGACCACTAGTACTAACAAATTTTTCATTAAATGTCAATAAGGTAATAAATGGAAATAAATGTCATTAAATAAATTAAATGACACTAGTCAAGGATAATAAACTGTATATGTAAACCCGCTCACTGACTACTGTATCTTTAGAACAAACGACCTAATTTAATATACGACCGCGCTGCTTAGTGATAAGCGTTATTTATTGCTGATGGCTGCTGGTCATGGGTCGGATCCAAAAACTTTATTAATTTAAACATCAAATATTGGATGTGACAGCGGCGATCGCACTTGTCTTGATCTGACAGGCTGGAATTTATGCATTGATATTTGCATATGATGAACCCTACAGTCGCGAGTAACAGCCAGTACCCGTATGTTGTAAGGAGTGGAAATGAAAACTTAATAATTACTGATGCTCGTTATTATTAATAAAAAGTGAAAGAAGATTTTACCAAAGAATAAAAAAAACGTTCTAAATTACATAAATAGCCTATTTTTTATGTAATTAATTAAGCTTACTACTTAATAACATACAGAACATAGATTACACTCTCCCCGAGTGTAAAAATAGTCAGTCATCAACAGTAAAGTAAAACAGTTTATTCACTGTCGATGACTGATATAATAATTTTTTTTTTTTTCTAAAATCAGAGAGACTATTGTAAAATATATATATAATCACACGTTTGAGGCAGAAAATGAGGTTTAAATAATTGTTTCGGCTGTTTCCAATAAAGAAGCATTAGTAATTTACATAGTCTGGCGTTATTTATAGGCACATTAACGTAAATATCGTTTAAGAGAGATCGACAGTCAATTATATTCGTAGGTATTATTAAAAAGTTTATTTATTGAAGTTATACTTCCTTTGGTACGTTTGTGAAAAATGATGAGTGTGAATTTTTACGATGCGATTTTTGCGATGCACACCGACATCTAAAATTAACAGTATGAAGTTGGTTTCTAAAATCCTCTTAAATTATTACGATGCGCGCCCACAATGACATCCAAAAATAACAGGATGAAGTTGATTTCTAAATGCCTCTTAAACTATTACGATGCGCGCGCACACTGACATCCAAAATAACAGGATGAAGTTGGTTTCTAAATGACTTTTAAATTGTCTTGGTAACTACTATGGAGGCTATACACTATTATGGAGTGTATAGTCTGCATAGTAACAATATTCAAAGTGATTATTCAAATATTTATGAAGCTTTAAGCTTTAAATATTTGAATAAGTGTTTTACATAAGTGGAGATCAAAAAAAAATCATACATAAACATAGATGGGTATTTGTGTGTTATTTTAAATTATATATGGTGGTGAATGATAATTTATTGTGAGTATTCGTGATGAAAGTGGTTTTTTATGAAATAAACTTTAGTGGGTTTAAAGATTTGAGGTTAACTGTCGGTATGTATTCGTTTTATTTGTTTAGTTACGCTAAGGAAGTATAGAAGAATTTTGATAGGTAGAGCTTTTGTACCGAGTGAAGCTTCGGAAGTTAAATTAACAATCTTTTTTTATTATCATCTGAAATTAAATGTTTTATAAAATTGTTAATTACTGCGTATCTTAAATTAGAAAGAAATTAATTAACCATTTTTTTCGTAATGTGTACAACAACATTGTGGCAATTGCTATGGGAAATCGGTATATTAAAAAAAAATCTCCATTGTCTCAATTCATTTGTATATTATTCTGATAAAACGGTACCAAACAAAAGATCAATGCTCTTTGTTGCTCCGAACCAATGCAAAGTACAAAATTTTGAATGCTCTTTTTGACCTAAATTCTTTAGTATTGCTTGAGACTAGTAATAATATTTTTATTGTAATATTGAAGTTATTTGTCATTTACTACAAATAACTCCAATATTACAATAAAAATCGAAATGAAACGCAAATACTGTATACTGATCTCGATCGTAGGACAGAGGAATCTTTGTTGGCGAGTCAGCGATTTAAAGCTGATGCCGACGAGCCGCTTGCTCGTTTGCCCCGTTTCCCAAAAAAAAAAAAATGGTCAGGAAAGGCAACGGCAGTATTTTATTTACACACCGTCACTACACGCCTTTATTACAGACACATTTTTATAAGAGACTAGCTGTTGTTTGCAATTTAATGAGTTTGCAGTTCGTAAATTGTAAATAGTTTTTATTACATTCGATTCGATTCTTTTTCGAAAATTAAGTCAATAATAACATTGAATCAAATTTTCTCATACGAATTTACATCCCTTTTTTTACACCCCTACTAAGGGTTGTTTTTCAAAAAGCACTTACAACTTACACGGGTATTTTATTGTTTAAAAGTATTAACTTAAAAATGATTTAATGAAACGTTTTGTCCCTTGAGGGGTTTTTAAAATCTAATATTAGCGAATGCTTACACCCACAATTTTAGGAAAAGCCTTGAGAATCTCTCCTTGGCCAGTCCTTAGATTTCATCTCTCGAAAGTGGGTTGCGAAAGCCCGTTAAGCTATGCTGTCTCGTGCCAAATGTAAAATCTTAATCGCTGCCTACCTCTATGGTCGACAGACTTTAGTGCTCATTTTAGTATATATAACTTCTATACTTGTACAAATTTTGTAGTCTTAGACGACCGCGTGACTTTGAGGTTAACCTCTGTGTACCTGACTACTGAGCCGTGGGGCCCGGGTTCGAAACCCAGCCGAAGCAATATTATACAAAAAATTATTGGTTTTGGGATCTAGTTGTGTCGTGTGCATTCAGTGTCTCACACACTGCATCTGAACCTTCCTCCAATCTTATCGCATAAGCGGTAGGTCGGATTTGGGATGATAAAGACGAGTGAGTGAGGGCCTCTGTGTTTGCGCGTATACTTGCGGCACTACAGTTTGTCCAGTGAAGCTGACAACTGCCTATATAATTCGGAAGTTGTCGCCGTGGTCTAAAACGGCTAGGAAGACATCATCACACAGTTTGAAATTTAAAATTGTACATGCATCATCACCATCAGCACTCATCATAAGGCATTACGCCTTATGATGAGAGCCTTATGATCACAGATCGGCACGACCCGTGCCACATAGTGTCAATGACCTCAATCATTATGTTAATATGGATATTCCCCGGGATTCCAGCTTTCGAATCGACGAACGAAAATAATATATTCTCATTACAGTAAGTCTGTAACGGCGATAAGATTAATGATTTTTACCATAAAATAAAACAACATGAAATTCAAAATAGGTGTATATAATCATTAATCACAAAGAATGTTACATAGAAGAGGTAGGCACAATACAATATAATTAATTAATTATGAAGGGTCGTTATGCACTTCAAATGATTATATTTTAACACTTACATGTTTTATATGAGTGCACGTAATATTTTACGCAGTATAAAATGAAACCATAGATTATCAATATTTTCTTTAATGAAAAATGATACATTTTACGAGTTTATTTAATATTCTGACTTCTATTTACAAATACATTACTCTTAATTTTTGCGAATCATGTCATGTCCATATTATTATTTCCTCTTTGAATCCCGCGGTGTGGCACGGGTCGTGCCGATCTATGCTTATGATAGATAGATAGATGGAATACGCTTTATTGCACACCAAAAACAGGAAAACAAAATAATAATACCAAAACGTAATTAAACATGAGAGGTGGTGCAATGTGCGGTCTTATCGCTAAAAGCTATCTCTTCCAGACAACCTTTGGATGGACAGGATTGTTAAAACTGAATTAGGAAGTTGCATAAAAGCAATTGATATACAATGAAATGAGTACATAAAAAATAATATACACATATTATAGAAATTCACAATTTAAAAAAAAATAATATATACATAGATAGACTAAATCAATACATACATATATATAAGAGAACTGTGAGTCTTACCGATAGCGGTAGGGCATTCCAAAGACGGCTTACCAGCTTCAGCAACAGTAGGTAAATAATTAAGAGACCAATTAATTGAAACTGAAATGCCAGTAAATGATTTATGAAAAGCGACAGAGTATCAGATTTTCTATAAATTTGTTGTTGGAGTTTATCTGAAAGTCATAATTGGGATCTTTGACTTTTGCTATTTTAATAATGCTTCAAGTCATTTGTCTCAAGATTTTTTATATCTCATTTCTTAAATTTATTAGCCGCAGAGTTACAGAGTATTAAATACTGTTACGTTATATATTTAAATAAAGCTTTTGGACTTTACACCCAATACTCGGGTGGTAAGAGGACATTTATTTTGGTCGTTACAAGCGAAATTTTTTTTACGTCGAATAATAAGGTAATTTTATTTTACAATATACTTGAACAATTTTAATATAAGAAGGTACTCAGTATGGTTATGAACCTTCCTCCGATCTTGTCGCATAAACGGTACATCGGATAGGGGAAGGCAAAGACGAGTGAGTACCTTTGTGTTTGCGCGTACACTTCCGGCACTATAATATCTACTGCGCAGTTGACAAAATCGAAAGATGAACATCATCGTTACCTGTAATTTTAAAATGTATGTATTTCAGCTGTTGGACATTCATTAAATGTGTTTGGGCTGTAAGCATTGTATTAATTTTACGTTAAAATGTCTGCAACATTATGATGCATAGTAGTATTGAAAGGGTTTATGTTCCTCGGGCCTATTAAAATAAAGTGCCCATTGTTCGGGTTCGTACCCTTTAATAGATATATAACGAATAATGATTCTGTACGTTAATAGTCGACATTGACCTTGACTACTTCGGCTGAAGAATTTAATAGTCGAAAGTGTAAACCTAATTACACAATCCGTGTGCAAATGAGGTAACACTGAACAACAAGTTTTCTACCCCCAATATGTTGATGCGTGTGCGAATGCTCACTGAACCTATGTGGAAGATATTCTCAATAAACTTGTGATCTGCGGATTTTCGAATCATAATGTGTACACCGTACACATTAGCTGGATAGTCGTGTGATAGCTGAAGTGAGGTGAGATGAGGTTTGAGCTCACCAGCTCCATCAATTGAGCGATCGTTTCTTTCTCTTTCTTTTCTTTTTTTTCTCTTCTGAATAAAAAAATTGCAGTAACAAGCATCACCTCTCCTTCCTTTTTCTTCTCTTTCTTTTCGAGTGTTTTGTAAAAGACGACTAAAAGAAGAGCTTTAAAAATCTCATGCTAATTTACCGAAGTAAACCTAGCGTTAAAGTTCGCTGCGAATAACATTCTACCTCCTGTAGAGGCGAAAGGTGGGTTAAAAATGCATCGTCATTTGTTTATTAGTGATAAACGTGAGTGCTTATTTAATTTCGCCGTTCAATAATACTGCAGTCACACCGCAGACCAATATGAGATAGAATTAATCTGCGGTGAAACGTTAAGGGTTTACAGGTCGGGGCACAGTCTGGCGTCATATTGTAAAACTAGTTTGTAAATAATGTTAATTGACAGTAACGAATTCTCAGAACAACTACATATGTATAAGTAGTAAGTAGTAAGTAGTTCAATACTTGCAATATTGACGACTTAGTGGTTAGCGTATCTGACTATTGACATCTGGCTTCAAATCTCAGCTGAAGCAAATGTTTGTGCAAAAACACAATTATAGATCGTCGGGCCTAGTCGTGTTGTCTCTGAATTATCTCTTATCGTATATACGTGCTCTAATTGCCTAAATAATGGTTTTCGACTAGGCTGTATTTTAATTGGTATCAGAGGGATTATTTCAAATGGTAACCTCATCTGCACGCGGCCCCACTAGCGAACAAACGAGGCTCTGGCAACCGAATGATGCCGAAATATTCGTCCGAATTTATCGAAACCAAATCCCACAGACTACTGATGGGGAGCAGCATTACTAGTGCTGTTCTTGGAGAAGCCTAGGTTCAGCTAGACCACTTCCGTTTAATATTTATTTATTTATTTATTTAAACTTTATTTGCACACAAAATAGCAAAAAGGCGAACTTAATGCCAAGAGGCATTCTCTACCAGTCTACCATTAAGTTGAACAGAGAAAATGTAAAAGGTTGCACATTCCTTATGTGTAACTAAATATTATGTTTAAATATACAAATAATATACTACGTTACAATACTTATATATAACGGTACTTAGAAATACTATAATTATAGTTATTCATTATATAAAACACATTACACACTATAGGTACAGGAGGGCGATGGTTGCCACATGTGTCATGCTTGTGAACAAGGGGCTACTTGTAGCGGCGGTAGAGCCTGGGTTTGCAAAACCTGCATTATTTTTCTTAATATTGTCATGTATTTTTTGTATGTATAAAATCTGCGCCTAAAAAGTGCGGTGTTTATTTCGTCTATTTCTTCCGCGTCAGAGACGTCTCATTACGGAAAGGTGGTATATTGTAAAGAAATTACAATCGAAAAACAAAATTTTCTAATAAAGAATTTTCAATAATTCATTCAGCAATGAACTTGGCTGACAAAGATTGTAAAAAAAGATTATTGTATTATGTCCTGTTTGCTTACGAATATCCTAATATTTTCTCAATTCACTCGATTTAAATATTAATACAATTCAAGGGAACCGCGCTGATCTGTAATATATAAACTAAATGTGAATGTGTTATACATATAAACCTTTCCCATGAAATTTTCTAAATGCGGGTAAAAACCCTATTGAAATCCATTTAGAAATTTAAAAGTTATAAGCGAATGCACACTACACAGACAGACATGGATCGCGACTTTATTTTATACTATTTAATAAAAATACTGATTTATTTCTCGTTTGTAGAACAAAGAATAAAAGGCTACAAGAAAAAAAACTTTTTTTTCGTATTATAATTTCTTCATATTTTATTTTATTTTATGCTTATAATTAATATACCGAGAGCGAGATTAATCAAATATTATTCAAAAGTAGTGTCAATAATTAATGTGAACATGGTAAAGTCGTGCTCCATCAAGAGGAAGAAGTTTCAAAGTTTATTATTCATTATCCTTAAAACGTCTCTAAAATGAACGCCGACTAGGTTCAGGCTCATTTGCGCACAAGCTTACTTCGTAAGTTGGAGTACATGGCTCGTATGTACTTTAATAGATTCGTACAATTAATATTTTAATTTTGATAGAATGTAAGTCGAAAATCAGTTAGTTTAAAGAAAAAAAAACAATAATTTATTAAATTGTTCTGTCACAAAGGTGTGAATGGAATAAGTTTTTTAGATTTAAAAATATGTAGAATAGTAGCGGTGTTTTCTGTCATGCGTAGCATATTATAATACAATAAAACATACAACCATGGTTACAGCAGCATTTCTAAAGCACTTTACTTAGTACTAGTACTTCCCCTAACTTCGTGGTTTACCAGCTTTTGTTGGCGTTATTCGTAAATGGCTGTCCAGCAGTGGATTATGATATTTGATTATCATTGTAGCTCTAGGTAGTTTTAATATTTTACATGCGACCTCCCTGAGTTTTGCCCGCGATAAGTACTTGTACTACTAGGGAAGTTATTTAAAAGCATATATAGTCTACCTACCAAGTTTATTTAAAATTCGTTCTTAAGATAATCGAGCACCAAACATGCAACAAAATAATATACAACACCTTCAAGTCCTACGCTGCGAACGATAGATGACGATTAATTCGTCGTCGACATTTCATAAAATAATGTTTCATAAGCTGGCAAAATTTGAAATGAAAAGACGACCGAAAATCGGCTCTATGGAAGGCGCGCTAGCAGAAAATCCTGAGTTTTGTGATAAGTGAAAGAGGTCAACCAGGAAGAAAAGAAGAGGAAAATGAAGAAGACAAGGGGTGAAGGGAAGCTAACGAAAGATCAAGTGCAAGGGATATCGCATCGGCGACGACATTCTCCTCTCTGTAAGTCGTTTAAAAATTATGAATTTCTACTGGTATTTTAGTATAAACTTCTGCTTAATCCCTGGCCTTTGACTTTAATCCCTCAAACCGAAGCTCGTAACTGGTGTCAACAGGTGTCAGAAGTGATATTGGGGAATGCCGGTTATGCCTAGAGACAATAACACAAGCTAAAAACGGACTTTGCGGATGGCGGTTCAGCAGAAATAACTCAATGTGCAAGACGTTCTCTGCCTGTATGCTCGACGCACTTCTGACAACTCCTCGTCATACTGCAGATCAAGCAAGCCGTTAGGAGGAACAACTACGTGCTTTGCAAGAAGATCAAGTGCGCTGCCATGAAAAACAAAAATGTCGCTTAAAAGAACAAGCACGTCACCAGTGCGGCGGCTTTTGCTGCTGCTCGAATTGGTCGGCTCGGGTGGGTTGGTACCTGGGTTTGGATCGGTGAGCGAGGTAATCGGATACCTACACCCCCTCCCCATCCTCCTCCACATCCTCCTCCCCATCTCCTAAAGATCCTTAAAGGCTGGCAAATCACCTGCAGCACCTCTGGTGTTGTAGATGTTCGTGAGCAACGGTAATCACTTACCATCAGGTGAAGCGATTGCTCGTTTGCCGCCTTTCACATAAAAAAATAAAAGTAAGAACAACTGTGAGCTTTGCTAGATGGCGACGCGCGCCGTCAAGAAGACCAAGTACCTCATGAGGAGGAGGAACTGCGTACAATTCAAGAAAGGTACCGCAACTATTAACAATTTAAAAATTCCCAAATTTAACCGCAACCGTGAAAAGTAAAGTAAAGTAGCAGTCTGTAAGTTCCCACAGCTGGGCAAAGGCCTCCTTCTCAAATATCTGAGAGGGTGTAGGAGCCGGGAATGCCCCGCCACGGTGCTCCATTGCGGGTTCGCGGGCTTCACATATCCTTGGAATTATATATTTTTTTATTATTTCTCAGAGATTTAAGCGTGGGGTCATCCCCATGCTAGTGTCATCGATACCGTACGTAAGTTTCTAAAAACTCATTGGTACTAGCGTTTCACATGAGTTCGATCCCCTATCAAACTCGAGTCTCCTGGAGGCCTACTACAAAAATTAAAGTACGAAATTTCGGCTATCGAATCGCAATTCTCCTACTCTGAATGTACATGATTTGACATTTTGTCTTTCGTTGGTACTTCCCCGAAATGTTATTTGACATTTCGTAATTCGTTCTTTGATACTTTGTTCGTAAATTTAATCTCACTTCTTACGAAAACTTTCGTGACACGTGAAACGGTGACGTCTGACTAAGTAAAAACGCGAGCAAATTAATACTTAAAGTTTAAGTAAACAAATAAAACTCAACTAAACGGAAGTTGGCAGGGTTGGAAGGGGTTGAGGGTTTATAAGTAAAATTAAAGAAACAGGCTGACGATGCGAGTGGTAATGAAGAGTACTGCTTTCTGCATTTCAGCTATGAGCAGTTCATCACAGGGTCCCAGTCGCCTAAGATGTAATGTAAGTAATGAGGTGGTTTTTGGGGGACATTACCATTCCATATGACGAAAATCTCGTGAATCGACGTAAGGTGATGATCACCTGGTCCCAGAAGAGCCTGGCGCGGTCATTTTTATGAGCGGCTTTCGTCACGGATTTATTATGTTCATCATTCAAGCTCCTCCTATCCGTATCGTAAAATAATGAGCATTGTAAGCTTTGTGTTCGGAATGTCACATTCCAAATATGTCCAGCCTATAATAACTAAGGCAAGTGGAATTGCGGATGTGTGCGAAAGCGTTCTGAAAGTGGCTCTGCCGATATCTGGCAAAGGTGGAACACCGTCGGGTTTTAGTCGATGCAATCCCGACATAGCCCATCATTGCCCCCGCTTGGGCGGGTATGCATTAGGCATTTTCCCATCTATGAAAAAAATTGCATACCCTATGCATTAAATATATCGTCACCCCAATGGCTTCCAGCCATAGCAGATGTAGTTCCAAAGGCTGTATGGCCCTAATTTCGAAGCATTTTTCTTTAATTTTTACGTATTAACCTAATTATTTCACGGTTAAAAAATACCCTAAACAAAATTTTACCTAAATGTATAGATATAAAGATATATATTTTGGGTGCTCAAACCTGAAAATATAAATAAGAAAAGAGTTTTAACCTATTCACTAAAATGTTAGCTATCTTCAGAGGCAATAGTAAAGTTTCGAACACTTCCCGATTGAAAAGATGGCTCTGCTACTCTTACAATGTTCTCTATCTTAACTCTCCAATTTGATTCTTATATATAGATATTTTTATTAAAGATTTGTTTGGAATGTCTAAAATGTGTGTCATATTAGACACCTCATTATTTAAACGTAGTTACCTGATAATAATTAGTCGATACTAATTATCCGATCCCAAGAATTATGTATACTATACACATTAGAGTTATGTTACAATTATTTTAATTATGTTCCACCTCGTTTAAAGATTTGGGTCATGGGAAAGGCTAAAACTTATGCATATACAGAATAGACGCGACGTTATTGATATTGACAGGTAATCATTTGAACAGTGACTGTACATCAAAACTGGCTATAATTTCATTGTCAGTAACACGTAGATATTTTATTTCTCTGTAAAAATGATATGAATCCTTTATGCGTACTCTAGTGTCCTTTCAGTGGTGAGAGGATTTTTACTACATTTAGTGCCAATCTGTAAGTCAAATTCGAAGTCGATTTGGCTGACAATAGGACTTGAAGGAGCATTAGTCTTGTGTATATTGCGCAACTTCTCAATCTCAATACTTCGGTGGTTCAACTCACGATAGTAATAAGCTATTTACGTCTAGATTAAATTATTTGGAATGTTTCTTAATAAGATCGCTGGTTGTTTTAAGCGTCCCGATAGTTGGGTTCGTTTTGACATTTAAATATGTATTTTCGTACCATAAAACCCCATGTAGTTTTAAATTCTAATCTAACGTAACCATTATTACTGTAGCATTTCCTTTAACTGTGCTGAAGGTTATTTATTTTGCGGTCTTTTTGCAAAGTTCATTTTAATACTGTTAATATCGGTTTAACCCGTGGGCCTGTTTTGTAACCTAATGGATTTAATATTCTTTGGTTTTGACATATTAAAGAGAGTGCGTAATCTATTGTCTGTATCCGTAGTCAAAGGTTCCGTTCCATTCATACCATCTTATAATAACTAACGTCGTAAACAATAACTTCATATGTTGTTTGAGAGTTCTTATGGACCTTTAAACAAATTAAGTGTTTGAACAGACTCGCAGTTAATTTGTTCCGCTCCAAAGCATTTGTCTTAAAGGCGTTTTAAAAAAAATCTATCGTCTATATTGCCATTTATAATAAGACCATGTTAAAAGTAAGCTACAACTGCATGCTTTTATCTTGACAAAATGTCATACATATCTTGGTCGATAAAAATATTTCCATGACAATGTAAACAATGCTTGAGCAGTGGTTAGAATTATTACTGTAGCGGCACACTTTGATGGCCGTTTTGATATATTACAATAGTGATTTGTCAAATTTCAAAATATTATCGAAAAAATATTGTCAAGTGCGAGTCGCACCTATAAGTCTTCATGAGTTGTAAGTGGTAGTTATTTGAACAGTTTTACTAAAACACATTTTCCAAGCAATGACAAGTCGAAACTGCTGAAGGAAAGAGGTGGAGTAGCTATTTATTTACATGCATCGATTCCGCATAAAATGGTATTAAGGTCTGAGGAGACCTTCTGTATTCTGCTTCTTCAGAGTTCATTGAACTAGATATCAGATGGATGATCCCAGGCGTAGTGTACTGTGCACTTTCTATTGAATATTTCGTTGGAATACTCATTGGAAATGGCTCTCGATATCTACTTTGAGTTCACACACTGCATGATCATGAGAGATTTTTGGTCATACATTAATTTAGTTTTAAGCCGGCAAAAATGTCAATAAAATTTGGAGTAGTACCGTAACGAAATTCAAAAATTACGTGAAAAAACGACTAAGCTACGTTAAATACTGTGAAACAGCGAACGAAAGGATTAAGTAGGAAGGATATCGATTTAAAACACTTTCAGAGGAGACGCTAAAGGAGGTGAAATCACTAAGGAACTCTATCTGCACTTTTATTTTAGCGATCGTCTGAATAATCAAAAATGAAATAGAAACGTGAAAGGCTTATATTAAGTTAAATCAAATCAAATCATTTATTCAACATAAGAAACATATATTTCATTTGTCGAACATAATTTTTACTTAAAACGTAACACCGTTTCGTACTGATGTTCCTCTGGCAGAGAAGAAACCGGTGAAGGAAACTCCGTAGGTATGCTCTTTTTTAAGAAAGCTCGCTCTTATGGTGCCCGTGATTCAAAAGTATGACTAGCCAGTCACCATGGGCTCCAGCCAATGTGGTTCCTCCATCCACAAGGGATGGTGCATAAGTGTTTAGGGGTTAAGCCCCTTGACAAACAGTCGGAATGTTTTGTTTTAATATTCTTTTAATTATTTAACCTTATTATTTAAACCCTTAATAACTAAGATTAACATATTGTTAACTTAATACTTAGATTAACTAATATTAACCCTAAGGTTAGAAACGGACTTGCGACCAAGACTCAAGAAGCAATGTTGCGGAATAGGAATGACAGTTCAGTACCGAGAGCTAAAGGCTGGTTAATACGATTATATTACTAAGGGCTAGCGGGCATGGGTGAAGGAAAGTTACCTGCGCTTCTCAAAATATCTAGTAGTTCTTAATCCTAGTATTACGAAAGGCGGTGTAACTCCAACAGGCGCGTTGCGGTCATCTGCAATTTCCCGGTAATTTCACCAGCGGATTGCGTAGGTTTTTGTACACCCACAGTGTCCAGCCGTTTCCTGGTGTCACCTTTACACTTTTCAGCCGGCTTGGGATGCACAAAGAGCAAAGCATCCAGCAGAAGAGGACAGAGGTTCGTTACGCGTCGACATTAACTTACAACCGCACGCAAGCGTTCCGTTGCGGTCTGAGTGGCTGGTAATTAATATTTTTTGTAACTGTTATACAACTGGTGATAACTCTTCATATTGATTATGTAACGATTATTTACACAATGGCTACATTTGTTTCCGCCCGTTACACGTCGTGAAAGTCTATTTGTTGATAATGACTAGTGATTTAGATTTGCTTTCCCTCATACATCGACAGGCTTGGGACTGCCTATGTTAATTTGAATTTTATATGATAATAAATTAATACATTTATTTAATAAGAAACACTGTACTACTTATTTACACTATTTAGAGCAAAGATATTCAAAAATAATATTATTTATGTACGATTCTAGGCAGACAAACAATAACACGGAAACGCTTTGATGACAAGTAGACAGCATGTAAAACCATTTCTAACACTGACATACTTAATAAATTTTCTTAGGCGTATTAAATAACTTCACGAGAATCAACGTCTATCAATGTTGAGAATAAGATTCAATTTCACTTGAAGTAATTCATATCGTCTTGGTTAAGTCATTTATCTGTGACTTTTAAAAAAAATTAACTAAGCCTGACACTGTTAAGACAATTTCACTAAAACTTTTTTATTATGGCTAAATTATTTAATACAGCGCGTTACAAAAAAAAAAAAACTTTACGCAAATCAAAGCCTAAACTTGTTGGGACTAAAAGTCAATTTCACGTCAAGTTTCATACAACGCCATGATCCAATTATTTATCTCAACGCGTTACAAAAAAACTTAAGTAAGTCAAAGCCTCCTACTGTTGAGAGTAAGATTATATTTTACTCACGACGTGTAGACGATGGAATTCGGCGAAATTTAATGTAGCTTGGCCCGTGTGAAATAAAATTACACCCGCGCTATATACCAGGCGTTCAGTTGGTGTAACTAATTGGGCACAAGTTTTATAAACTGTATAATAAGTGAGGCGTGAAATATTCCACGCCTAGTGCGCCACTTCCTTACCCTCCAATACCACGTTCACACAACACCCACTGTTGTCAAATTATAAATTATTTGACCTTTTGCCTTCCACTGTAGGATTTTTTTTAGGAAGTATTGGACGTTCTCAAAAAAAATTAATATGTCTTGTTATTACTGCTCATTGTTGCAAATTTCCATATTATCTTACATCTTCATCCAAAATTTATATTTTCTTTGTAAAAAGACCAAAAAAAACGAGTATAACGCCCAGTTTAGGCATCAGTATCAAACATCACCTAATTCAACGTGGGGAGAGGTAAGTAAATAATTATTATTCCTATTAAACTACATATTATGACGGAGACGTATCCAATCAAAAGGAAGCGGCTGAGTACGCTTATGCTCTTTTGAACTTCATTAATGTAATGGAGGTATTGTTCTGGGTAACCTCAAAGAACTGTGAAATGATATTTGACTCATGTCTTACCAAATTACAAACATCGTTATATAAGTGATGGTAGTTTTGATTCCGTATTGCTATTTAATCTGTAAAGAATATTTAATAATAAAAAAGGGTATGGTATAATAATAACTGTAAAGGGAAATTGGACCGTCTTCCCGTTCTTTAAAATTATAAAAAAACATAAAGGAAAAATTAGGAAAAGAGGTTCCCTGTACAAGAAACTGGCCAAGTGTAAGTCAGCTGAGGATACCGAACTATTTAGTTTTATTTAAAAGGAAGACAATTTTTTTGGTAATAACAAATATCTAACATAGGTATAGTGCTCGACGTATTTTCGACTTGCACTGTTGTATACTTGATGACAATATTATTGCCATTTGGCATCATTAAGCGTAGCTAAACGGGCTTCCTCAAGCCACTCCAGCTAACTGCTAACTGCAGCATATAGACACTAGCAAACAACTTCAATCGAAGAAGGTAACAGCGTTGTTACCTTGAGGACTAATATGGAATGGCCCGTAATTATCTCTCTATACCTTTAAAACTAGAACACAACAATTATTACACTGCTGTTTGACGGCCAAAATAGGTATGAGGGTGATACCTACCTAGACGACAGAGATCCACTTGGACACAAAATAACAACATGGATAAAATAAAAAAAATGAATACATACAAGTTTATATAGTTTGCGTACGTGATTTATAATGCATCGCTGTGAAATTTTGATCAAGAGATGTTATACTTACGCTACATATTAACAAAGTTTCATATCTTCAGCTACGCTTCTAAACTGTAACAATTAAAAACTTATTACTGCTTGTTTATTACCATAGATTAAGCGCGTGTAGGTGACTGATAATTTGTTCTGACCACATGACCTGGGGCGAAGGTCTCCTCTTGCCAGTTTGTTATATGGTAGTAATCTTAGGAAACATTTATAGCGCGATGATGGATTTTATGCGCGGCACGTATTGTGAATAGCGTCATGTTGAGTTGTTATTTATTTCTTGAATTCTGCCAAAACTCACCAAGATTATAATCAATATTATAATCGCACATACCTAAGCAAATAAAAACACGATTTTGAATTTTTTACACGCCGTATTCGGACTCGTATCCATATCGTATTTTCGGACACGCCAAACAAGTAAAAACAATTGTTTTAATCACAACCAATACTATCCTATTTTAAAACACCTACGATAGCGAAGACTCTAGTTGATCTCCTACGTGAACAGCTCGTACCCATTAGATTTTCGAAACTTACTAACGATTTGTATTGTTAGCATGTTATTACTATTAATAGGTTACGAATCGTCGGCGACTAAGTTCTCTCTGATCGGCATGATCTTCTGGCCTTGCGAAGGGATGTTGTCCCCAGCATTTTTTACCATATTTACCACGGGGAATATTTTGAGAATCTGTTCGGAATGATAACAGCCGCTAAGTTCCACCATAGCACATCGCGAAAGAATACAAAGTTCCACCAAAACCATCTACATGGTTTTGAACCTACCACAATGTATTTCTCTCGTAATTTTTTGTCGTGCACTTCGAACAGTTAGGACTTTTAGCTTCAAGAAAAGGGCCTGTTCGTTCCCTTAAATGCAACTCCTCTGGTGTTGGGGATGCTTTGCTCATTCCCCCCTTTCTAAAAAAATAAATATTAAGACGGCGGCAGTCTCGCCATCTGTCACGTTGTCCCATATAAGCTCTGGGCTTTTTATTGAATGTATCCCAGTATGGGTACGGTACGGTACGCAAGTGAGAACTTATATTATATTTCATATATTTTATTTATACACAAATTTACTTATAACCAGTTTTATTTGTCGGATATGTACATACAATTGCTTTTACCTTTTCTGCCTTTCATCGTGAAACGTTATTACATACAGACTGTCATATGTGTGTTTCTCGTGTGGTCTGCTGGGTTTGTTGGACACTAATTTACAACCGGACGTTTCAAGCCGCTTACACAATGTCGAACCTGTATTAATGACTACAGCCATTTAAAGCGCACTGTAATCCAGCTACACACGACCAACGGGATTAATAGCTTAGTGAACTTTTAGCGTTGGCCTATGCAACGAAAGTGCTTTAGTTTAATGATCATTCTAACTACTAGGATTACCATGCAGTATTTTATCATTATAAATAATAATTTAATGAAAAATAAGAAAGAATACATCAACTTTTTTCCAAGTGTCAACCTCTCCTGCATGCGATACACTTTCCTTACTGATGGACGAGGCGTTCGACTAATGACAAAAATCCATCAGGGTTAGTAATGGGGATAAGGAGATTAATTTTTAAAATCTTCAGTTATTGAAGGATTTTAAAAAAATGCCGGCTACTTCTTAAATTTTACATAAAAACAATAAAAGTTATATTTGTGTATGCTGTGTAACTAACAGCCCACACATACATGAGGCTACCTCACTTTAATTTCATACTGCGCGAGTGATCTGGGTTCGATCCCCGGTGCCGGCACCACCAAAATTGTTAATGGCAATTTTGAATGCTGTATTTACCACGTGCTCAGCGGTGAAGGAAAACATCGTGAGGAAACCTGCATGTCTGAGAAATAATAAAAAACATATTGTTTCCTGGTATATATCGCAACTGATAAATAAAAAAAAGAGAAAAGATAAACAAATCGTCTTGCACCTGACAGTTGCCGAATATATTTCAAATATGCTAGATCTAATTTTACCATACCGATAATGGACAGCATCCGAGCGTGTCTATTGACGACCGTAGTACCAGAAGATTGTGTTATTTTTGGTAATACTGCGCATTATCTTATGGGCGAGTACGTATATCTGGAATAAATTGTCAGACCAGGTAAGTTCAACTTTGACCTTGAGAGAAGAGTGGTCAACAGACGAATCCAAATCGGCAGAACAGCGTTTCTAAAGCAACATCACATGTTCTCATCGGGTATACCTCAAAATCTCAAGACCAAAGTAAACAACCAGTAGGTGCTGTCAATGATGACTTACGGAATCAAAACGAAGGGCAGGCCGTCTGAGGAGGCTTTGGGTTACTCAGCAGGATATGGAAAAAGAAATGTCGAGTATAGACTCTCGCTCGACACTCGACATTTCCTTACAAGATTGGATCGGAATCGATGGTATCCGTAGAAGATCTAGGAAAACCGATATATGCTTCGCAGAGTAAAATATAGCTGAAGTGGCAAGTTACCTGGTGGGCAGGTAAATGCTTTGAACACAAGGTGGATGACGTCTATTTAGTGTCGGAGTGTATGCGGAATGTATGCAGGTGGCTCAAGACCATGCTTGGTGGCAATATTTGCGTGATGCCTATTTTCAGCACTGGACTTGTGATAGGTTGTAATGAATAAATAATAGATGGATAATACTGTGTTGGTTGTAAATACAATACTAAAGGAAAATCGAATTACTTTTATCATTAATGATTAATGATATAAATTATTGTGTTAAAAGAAAAGTGCTTAACAGAACACACAATCTTTGAATTTCGCAATATACAATAAGCGAGAGTTTATGTTCTTTTTGATGATCGGACATAAATAAGCGAAACAAAATGAAACGATTTTGTATTAAGTACGGTGCCTACCAGTACCTAGTTGTAAAAATACAGTAAAACTGTTTACGACTCGTCTGACGAATAATTTGACTTTATCTTTAATTTAACATCTTATTTAACGGCTTGTCTAAGAAAGTGTGAATTTACACAAAAAAAAGTAATATAACTTAATGAACATTAGGGAAGATTGTCTGATTTCTTCGTACTGTTTTCCGTGTAGCAGATATTCTTATATGGCCACCACACGGTAACACCGAACAGATGTTAGACTTTTTGACCATTAGTCGCCTATAACGACACTCGGTCAGACATGGTTGACGATATTGTTTACTTCCGACAGCCACGCGGAAAACTAACCAAAAATTAGATTGACTTCATCGTGACGAGCAAACATCAGTTGTTCAGTGATGTCTTAGTGATCACCGCATGGTAAGAGGCACACTGGACCTTAACATTAGGCTCGAGCGGTCTCGTTTGATGAACTTTGCGCTCCGTCCATCTCGTGTTCTTATCCAAAACCCCGAGAGCTTTTAACTCGAATTGCATGATCGATTGCAGTGCCTTGAAAATTGCGTTACAGTGGATGATACGAATAGCAGGCTAGTGGCAACTACCCATGTGGATGGAGCTAAGTTTTGCAGGACCCGCCGCACGAACAAGCCCCAAAAGCTCTCTGATCCCACTATTAAACTCATGATCATGAAAGTTAGGCATGAGATGAAGCTGCAGTCTATAACTGATGCGTCAGCATTTCGGCGATTGGATAGTATAAGATAAGCCTTTCGTAAATTTAATAGAAAATGCAATAGAGCGGAACAAAGGTTCCAAAGTCTCTGCCAGAGATCTGTCTATCGGAAAAAGCCTACTAACCAAGTTGAAGGAAAACCTGTAGTGGTGCAGTTAATTTAGCGGGTATAGAGATTTTGAGTGAGATCGAGACATTTTAGGGACAGCTGTACACAACGTCATTGAAATCACACACAGGTATGAGTAGCAACCCAAGAGACAATCAAAAATCCGCCATTATTCCGAGAACATCCCGGACGTTAGTTTGAGTAAGATTAGGATGACTCTCAAACAGGTAAAAAACGGTAAACAAACGGCGCCGTGTGAGAACGGAATCACAGCTTAGCTTTTGAAAGCGGGTGGAAACCGGTACGTGTAGGCCTTCAGAAGCTGTTTAATTCCGTCATTCATGGCAGTGTTACTCCGAAGGTGTG
Source organism: Bhutanitis thaidina (assembly GCA_029286595.1). Lineage (NCBI taxonomy): Eukaryota > Metazoa > Arthropoda > Insecta > Lepidoptera > Papilionidae > Bhutanitis > Bhutanitis thaidina. The sequence goes on from JAGSMS010000022.1 coordinate 5,172,434, forward strand.
GAGTAGAAGTGTGGTTGTCATATTCTTCAAGAAAGAGGATAACCATAAATTGAAGATTTATAAACCGATATCGCTTCTAAGCCTACATGCTGCGTGTGCTGAAAGTCATTACAAATTTCAAAGCCTCCCAAACAAGCTGGATTGCGAAAAAGCCTATAGTATCATAGACCAGAACTAGAAAATATAATTTGCCTTCTAACTCCATACTGCAAATAAAACTAATGTTTACATTATATTTTTGAGTAATAGTAAAATCATATTTTAAATCATTATTAGAAGGACTTTATTAATACTTTCCTCTGATCATGTGAAGTTAATGTGTTTAATAATTTATGAAACATGCCTTACAAATTGTTTTACGTTTTTATGCAAAGGTTTTGAAATTAATCAGTATTATTATAATAATATTAAAATATTGATGTACGATAAATAATAATATTTATATATATTCATGGGTACTATTAACAAAAATTATTTAGAGTAAAATAATATTCAGATTTTTCATTGGCTTTAATGCATTTTACTAGTTTATACTAATAGTCAAGTGAGCGCTACTGAAAAATAATTATAATTGTATATCAATTGTCACAATTACAATTAAATAAAAATTATATCCATATAATCATAACGTATTTAAAATATTGTAATTATATATAATTTTTCAAAGAGACGCTTATAATAGCCCTAAGACGCAAGCTTATTTGCAGACGGAGATTATGGATTTTCATTTCAGCGTTGCTAAACGGGTTTCCGCAAACCACTTTTCATTAACCCGGACGATAGGGTGTGACGAATGGCGAGCCTCGTCACTTGTGTAATAATACTACTGATTATATATACATATTTATGAGTACTCGTATATATACAGTAACAGACATTATGTAATATTTAACTACAGTAGAGTTTTATAATAAGGTAGAAGTGTCGGTAAAGTGTTTAGTGGGTAAATCATAGTTTGGTCACGGTATAGGCTCGCCTAGTGTGAAGACCATGGATTATCATGTATGTTAAAAATTTCTACCATCATAGACATAAAGGATTGGATTAGGATTTTTCAATGATATATGTATTATGGTTGCCAATAAAATAACAAACCATTGGTTTCATATATGAATTACAACAAAACATGAAACATAATGTTTTTTTGGTCGAGATAAGTTATTCCTGGGAGAAATAAACAAACTTTTTAACCCGATTAAGGATTCTCATAAATTATGCCTTTTACCTCATCTCTGTAAATAAAGAAGATATATACCGTTTTCTTTATAATAAATTGTTTAAGATCCTTTCTTTTAGAAACAGAAAAGCTTTTGAGGACCTTTGTTTTAGTTGTTGTTTTATATTATTTCTGTACTCCCGAAACGGTGTGCTAATAATGGTTGTATCTGGTGTGGTGGAAGTGGTTCACAAAAATTCCTGAAAAGCGGGTTAGATCCTCACAAATCTTTAAAACAAGAAATAATATAATAATATTTTTTTTTTGTTTTAAAGATTTGTAAAATAATATAATAATATTATTTCTAGTTTTAAAAGTTTGTAACGATTACGTGAGGACTTACTTAAACGATGTACATAGGTAATTATAGTTTTCGGTGAGATTAATTAGAAACCAAATACACAGTATTCACTTACGCTTAGTGTTTATGTTATCGAATTTCGCGTAGTAATACGATTTTAGTCGCCTTTAATTTTTAATATATACGCTGAAATTAACGTGCACCTAATTAGTTTATTGAATGAAAAGAGCGCGGCAGTGCAAAGAGCTTTAAGGTATAAGTAAAGACAAAGGGTTGGTTTCTTTGCGTTAGTTTATAGTTGTGTGATAACTTGTCTGTGCCCGGGCTCCTATCGCACGAACTTATCTTAAAAGTCGGTGTGCTTATAATACTATTGAGAAACCTGTGCGGGGTGTGGTGCCGGAGAACATGTTTTTGTCCCTCTAATTCCACTCACACCTAACAATTTTTTTTTCCGCTTTAAGCGTGTACAATTCCGGTCAGGGTCTGCTTTGCAATGACAAATTAATAAAACAGTGGGACAGACGCTCCACACAGCAGGCGTGGATCTTAGCACTTTACACTTTTTCACAGTCAGTTGTACGTCGCTTTATCGCGTGTCAGCGATGCCGCCAATGTTTATGTATACGTTCCGGGTAGCTTCACGAGCAATGTCGCGTATAGAGAATTTTTATAAAAGCAAAAAAAAAAAAAAGTTGATTTTCTAACGAGATATTCAATATCTATTTTTATTTTCGTTTCGTGCGACAATATCACATTCTTATACTTCATTAAAGAAATAATTAACGACACAACTTTACAAACGACCACGTGAATAAAGTTGTGGGTACAATACAGGTAGAAGTAAAATGGATTATGTAAGACGACTAGCTAAAGGGGAAACAAAACTGTAACTAAAAAGTATTTAACTATTTTATCAAAATTTTACGCGATGTTTTACTCATATCACTTAAAAAAGTTTAAAAGAAAAAAAAATTAAACTAGCCATGTCATCCGGCACAACACTGGAAAGCCGAATAATTAGAGAATAACTAAGAAGAAGAATAATTAAAAAGCGCTTGAGCGTCCTCGCGAAATGGGTAGACCTGACCTGATATTCGACATTCGTATAAGATGTAACGCTGTCGAATAAGCTGTCTTAAACTCAAATCAGCGCCTGCGGACAGAGGCTGCACTTTAACTTTATAGAAAACTAGTCTTATCTAACGATTTTTCTATCACCGAAGCACTAATATGTATAAATATGATAATCAAGTGGCTTAGTAGTTGCTGCAGAGTCAGGTTCGCTAACTACAGTTTAGAGGTTCAGTGTAAAAACACAAATTATTGATTTTCGGGTCTGGTCGTGTTGTGATCGTCCCGTGTCTCTGACGCTGCATCACTAGTCCACTGTGTGGGAAGGTAACTTACGTACACTGGCAGCACGGAATAATATTTCCGGCGCAGTTAATATCTCTCGATAGTATTCGGAAGTTGTCGCCATGGTCGCTAGCAAAGGTGTCCAATGTGTATAAGAAGTTAAATAGGGTACTATCAATATATTCCCTTCCTAATTTGAAATGCAAATTTATACTTATGGAGTGGTGGCAAAAACCAAAATTTTTTATTTGGAATTTTGTTGTTAAAATGTTTAACTAACAATTTTCATGATGCGAGGGTCAGGATTCGAATCCAGATTACACGCTAACTATGTAATAAAAGCGAGCACCTCTTATAAAAGTGTTTATTTTATTACATAATTATCATCTTATTTAAACAATACATGACAGTCCTTAACGAAATTTTGCCAACTCCATTAATTTATTTTATGTTTAAACTTCAAAGTTTAATTCATAGTATAGGTATTACAAATTTATACAATGAGATAGTTTTCATCAAAACTTTAGCAGTAAAAGGCCGCAGATGGCAGCTTGAAAGTATTTTAGACAGACGGGACTCAGGACTAACTTTGCACATTCGATCCAATGATTGTCAGTGATTGTCACACAGAAAATATAGATAGAAATATATTATTATCTTGTATTGTTTATTTTGTATTATAAAGAGCTGATGCGTATTACCTTCTTGCCAAAGGGGTTTTATATATTTTTTCTTCATAGTTTGATGCATTTTACATAATTAGAAGCGCAACATTGAAGCCAAACTGTTACTGAAGTTTAATCGAATTTCCATAATTTTCTTTATAGATCTTATAATAAGCATATATATATAATAAGCAATAAACAACATATAAAAAATACTTTACTCTTCAAATTATTGATAATACTTAAGATAACCCAGCTTATGAAATGTCTAACGGAATTTACCTTAATTTATGTTCTTACGACTTCATTATATGTATCCGCCTAAATTATATTAGCTTCAAGTGTAATTGTGTTGACTTGAGACTGAATTAAATGGACTTAGTCAATCTCATCATAATTTCTACAATAAATTTAACTTTTATATTATTTTAATTACGTTAAACTTGTGACGGTTCTCATAATTGGCTAGAAAGAGTTCTAGCCAATTGCTTAGCTGATGATTTACATAATACATTCCATTCCAGCATAATATATCGAACCACACGCGATATTACACGCATTACATTTATTGCAATGAAAGTGGTCATTTTACATTACGGTAAATATTACAGGATCAAGTTTTACCGAATAGAGCGACTATAATTTGTTACTCTAGACGTGATTCGGTGTAGACGTGGTCAGTGATTTTCTCCCGAATACAGTGGTAACAGATGTTTACCAAATACAGGAACAAATCTGATGCACACATGGCTTTTAATGCTTTCTTTAAAAGTGTGTTTCAAAAGCCAGCTTCATCATATAATTTATGTACGGAGTTAACTGACATTATTAACAAGATAGATAAACAGGATACAGGATGGATGAGAGCTTATTGATATTCAATAAAAAAAATGTTACTACTTGTGGTCATAATTACTTTGAAATAATAATAAAAAGTTAGGAATTAATTATAATTTTTTTTAAAAAGCCCGAGTTAATTATGATATCTGGACGTCTAACATCTCAGTCCCCCGTGACCACGGCAGCTGTAAAGCAATCGAATCGTCGGGAATATTTAACAAAATTAAACGCGATAAAATCCGTAAATCATAGTTTAATTTCAAATGTGTAGTGTTCGCGTAAATACAAGAAATCATTATATTTTTTTTTTGACTACAAACTTAATATTCTAATCTTAAAAAAACGCTGGCGTTATTCGTCATAAGTAATAGTTTACTGACTTCGACTTCATTGTCGGCTCGTCAAGCACTTGAAACGCGGGTTGCGGACACCGACGCGGATGATCTATAAGGTCTTCGAAAAGGATCCTGTGACTAAACTACTGTACTTATATGATCAATATTTGGCATATGTCCTAGAAATGTCCAATAAAATATGAAATGAAGTTAAATGTCATATTGTCACATCCACTCTCTATCTTTTAAAAGATACTGTTTTCAAATTCTCGAACTCAATAGACCTTAAGGAGGAAACAGGTAAACGATGGAATATAATTAAGTGTGCCAAATTTCACATATTTTTATGCTTTGATAAAGCCTTTGACTCTCTTGAACAGGAAAAATCTAAGAAGCTATAAATTTACAAGGAGTTGAAAAAGATTAAAATGTATACATGAACAGCATGGCCGAAATAAAATTGGAAAAAGAAAGCGTCACGCATTGGAGTATTATTATTGTCACCACCCTTTTGTTGTACCCGCAACGCAAATAGGACACTTCCTCCGTGATCTGTCTAACTTACTATACTCAATTTTAATGTTGATTCACTCTGAATGATACAACTGCAAACCCTGAGAACGCTTATAACAATTCTAGGTCATTGTTATGTTAGATCTGGCATTGGATAATAAAGTAGGCGTAACGTAATTCAACTTGTTTTTACCAGAAGAGAACACCACTTCCGATTTTCGTTATATAATTATATTTATTAAGTTTATTTGCAAGTTTCTTACATTTTGTTCAATTTTGAACTTAGTTTATGCACCTCATTATTTCTTGAGAAAGTAAAAAAAGAATTCGTACTATGGTTCGACACACGTCGACATTTTGTATAATTTTATTTCCGGTAAATGAACAGATTTATCTTTGTCTGGCTGGTAGTGCATAGTGGAAAGCATAAGCATGTTTTTTTTTCTTTGCGTAGCTTTCGAGGCACATATGATAGCAAAGTAAGTTCGTTATAAAAAGCAAACACTGATGTATTCTTCGGTCCTTTGTTTCCAAAAAATGGGTAGATATTTCATTTTTTTATTCAGAATAATTTTTATATTCTGTTCTAATATTTTTTGACAGTATTTCTGCAATAAAGATGGAATGAATTGTGAATGGGAGTTTCCATAGGTGTGCGAGAACTACCAACCACTTGGCAACTGATGCCATAGTTGGTACAAAATCAACCACTTACATCTCATCAATAAAACTGTCTCCGTGAATTTCACACATTACCAAAATAACAGGAAACGAAGGACAACATACTTACGACCATTCGTCTTGGTCTCGTACGGGCACATAAATTACCAGATTAGACCGTTTACAGCGAATTTTTAATGTCAAAGTTCTTTTTATAGAATAGTATTATTGTTAAAAAACGGATATAACTTCGGACATACAGATAGATAACTTTACGTGAACGTGATCGTAGAAACAAACGTATATGTACGATAAATTTACTATTAGTTCAGCTAAGCTAAACCACATAATGTTAATTCATATTCTTATCCATTAGCCTATTTAATTCCACTGTTGAACATAGCTCTCCAAGAAAGCCACCACCACCACCAGCAACACTGCAAACACTTCATAAAGGATTCGGCCATACTCACAGCGCTGGGCAGACGAGACGGGCAAGAGAATGTTGGTGAGCGTAGTGCCGGTCCCCCCCTCCCTCTATAATGTTATGTTCATGTTGCTCCCATCACTAGTCTGTGAGATCTGGGTTTGGCAAATTCGGATACATTTTTCTTTATCTGTTAACCACTTATCATTTGTGTTATTTCTGCTAACAGAAAAGGAGTGGAATTTTAAAATAATGATTTAAAGTACCTACTTTTTCCACTTTTGATTACAGTGCCACCGACAAGAATAGTATAAGAAACTACTTTAATAAATGAATTGACAAAAATATTAGTGTTAAAAAATAAAAATATTAGTGCGTTTTAGAGAGGCTTATAATCAGCAACGGAAGTTCAGTCCACTGCTGAAGTAGTAGGGTGAATAAGTTGTCTCTATCTAATAGAAATGTCTATGATAAAAATATATGAGATAAGGGCTGTATTAAAGTTACATAAAATTGTCAAATAGCTCTAGCTCACTCCCATAAATGTAATCAAAGTGGTTGTGGTTTCACTGTGGTATCTATTTGCTTACAGTGTAAATAGTTCACACGATCTTTTTATGAAGATCTATTATTACTAATATCTTAAAATAGAAATATTTCTTTCAATTTTATCCTTAAGCCTTTGGTACGTTACTCATAGTTATTATAGTCAATAATAAATAAACGACAAAAGTTATTAGATAGTACGTAAAATTTTCAGTCAAAGTTTTATGCTTTAAATTTGTCTGTAGTGAACATAAAACACTAACTGGTATTGTGATATTATCAGAAAAGCTTTGAAGTTTTTTTTTATGGGAAAGTCGACAGACGAGCAATCGATTCATCTGATGGTAAGTGATTACCGTCGCCAACGTACATCTACAACACCAGAGGTGCTGCAGGTGCGTTACCAGGGCCTATAAGGGTATTTGGGAGATGGGAGCGAGGATGAGGAGGGGGATGGGGAGGTGAGTGGGTCGCCGTTTACCTCACTCACTGAACGAAACGCAGAAGCACAAGATGCCTCTACTTCACGCCGGTATTTTACGAGGTCGTGGTATTAACCCGATCGAGCCGGTCTATCCGAGCAGCAGCTAAAGCCGCCGCTTGGTTCTACCACGTTAAATGAAGTAAAAGTCATGATATTTATTGTATATTATCTGTTGCAAAAGGTTTCCAAATTCGTTAATATTACTAAAATATGGTAACAATTTTTATAATTTAAATATTTAACAGTTAGTAGAATGTCTAATAAATAACATACCATGGTTTATGTTAAATTTACGGGAACATAAATCCACGGTCCTTCCAACGTCGACCGGAGGTAGTAAAGTTAAAAAAAGTTTTCTTAAAGCGTTCAGTTAATCTTCGAGTTGTAAATCGTAACAGATTTTAATTTCTGGATCTAATTAAAAATACACATTATAATATTTCATAATTTATACTTAAGATTGTTGATACTTGGTGAAACTTTATCATAAACTAGTACAAGATATAATAATAATTGTCAATAGAAATTAAACTTTATTAGAAGACGGTGAAAAGGTGCCTTGTGAAAAGTTCAAAAAGTCATGATGATTAATAGCAGATAAATATTTATTGTGCATTAATTAATGACAAGAAAACTCATAGAATTAATTTCAGTTATTTGACTACAAAAACTGGTACGTTTATATTCAATTTATTATATTTCTTAACGAAAAATCTTTGTGTTTGGAAATGTGGCTCGATTTTTAAAATATGTGTCGCACTAAACGAGCAATAATTTAAGTGTAAGATGGTAACACATGGCTTCTTCGATTGTATATTTTATGTATTTCAAAATTTATTGTACAATCTAAATGTACTTAAATGATATAAATTATTGTTATTACGTTCAGAAGCTCTTAAGGAAATATGCAGTAAAATTTAAAAACTATATCTCAAGGACTTTCATGTTGTTTTTTTTATTTGATTTCTTGTATTTACGCGAACACTACACGTTTAAAATGAAACTATTGTTTACGGATTTTATAGCGTTTAATTTTGTTTTTATATTCCCGACGTTTCTAGTCCTCGACAGCAGCTGTGCCCACGGGGAGACGTCTAACACCTGAAGTGTTAGACGTCCAGATGTCATAGTTAACTCAGGCTAGCTTCAGTTTTGTTTATTTACTTTGGTCCGATCTACGCAAAATGTGCTCACAATATCCTGATAATTTTAAATCTTGTGAATCTTAACGTATTGCGTAAATAATACACTGTCTTTATAACTCATTTCGGTGTTAATGTAATTGTTTAAAAAAAAAACTGTATCTGTATATTAAATCTATAGGGGTTAACAAAAATATTCAAATAATGTCGTCTCCGACCATCTCCACTGGTTCCGCGACGACTTTGGGTCCCTATCCACCTGTTAGGGTATAGCATTGTTGGCTACTAAGTCCCTCTCAAAATTTCATTAGTCGATTACGAGTTGTACCTGGATGAGATAGCGAACTGCATTCCTAGGTGCCTATCTCGTTCGCTGATTGTACCGGAGGGCTCAACGCCCATGCAAGGCCATTGGGGAACCTCAGAGATGGTCCGTAGAGAGAGACCAATCAGAAATGAGTGGCTGGAATGAAGCTTAGTACTACTGCACACTAATGAAGATGAGAGCCTCGGTCGTGAATTTAACATGGGCATCTCTGGAGGTAGACTGAAGCAGTTTTTCCCCAGCTGCCTCCGTAGGGCCACGTTCTCTACGGGAAAGAGGCAATGGGTCCACTCGAAGAAGAAAGGCAGCTCCAAATCATCTCCCTCTGCCTATTGTCTCATATGCCTTTAGATGGGTCTGAAGAGAGAGTGGGGTTGTACATGAAGTACCTTGTAGAGTAGTAGAAGAGCTTGTTCGTGCGAACTCGTGCGGTTCGCAAGTAAGCAATACATATATATTATAGTAGGCAGCATGTTCACAGCGTAAAAAATCAGTTACCTCATTCAATTCTATAAGTATCGTTAGTAGAATAAGTTAAATCAAAGAGTTGTTAGCAACGAATTAACTGCTGAAGTTACTTACATACCCATATTTTGTTTAATATGTAGCCCATGGGAGCTCAGGGATCATGGCGCTTGCTTACATTTAATAGCACGTGAGTGACCTGAATTCAAATGCCAGTACCAGCATCAGTACAGAAATAAAAAATATATAAAGAAATAAAACATAATTTACTTTATAAAATTATACTTGGAAATTAAAGAATAGTAATAGGTTCCACGTTACCGCCCGTACTCTATTCTTTGTTCTCGTGAGAATCAAATGTGTGCGCGCAAGCAAACTTGTTTTTCTCTGTCCGCCACATTCCTTCGTCACCTACCTCAATATCTGAGGGTATTTTGGTATCGGGAAGGTTAGGCCAAGTTGCTTCTTTGCTCTGTGTTAACACCACATATCATCGAAATAAATGTTTTATTATTTTTCAAAAACGCACGTAAATTCAGTATTAATAATTTAAATTTCTAATAACTTTCCTATTATATTGTAGGAGATTTCCGTATGGTAGCAGAATCTGCAACCAAAGAAAGACAGTGTTTGAGTGTGTAAGAACGGGAAAACCTTGAAAGGAGGTTTTTTGGCTTAAGAATTGATTTAATTTATAAAGTATTTTATATTCGACGACATAATATAGAAAAAAATCAAAATTCAGAATATTTTTAGTCTAATATTAGATAAAATTATGAAATGTTGTCAATTTTTTTTCATTTAAGTTAAGACTTGTTTTTATAAAATAAATTATGTAACACAACGCTACTAAAATAGAGTGTTTATTTAAGTCGCCGTAAACAAAAATAGTGAAGTATAAGTAAATTGTGTAACCCTTGACTTTAAATGCAAATTTAAGTAGACTCCATCAAACATTTCTGAGTTTACTTACTTAGCACCTCGCTAAAGTTTAATTAAGTTTTGCAACTTAAATGCGTTCTTACCAAATTAATAATTACTGAGTTTAAAAAAATATATATATTGACATATTCACCCACAGTTGTTATATATTAACATTGATAATTAGCTCTACTTTGCTTTAAATACAAAGGCTGTTTCTCACTTGTACTTTATTGGAACACTGTAAAATTTAATAAATTTTAGTGATTATTTAATGTCACCTTGTCAGTATTATATTGAATTGTTAATAAGATAAATGAAAAGTCACCGCGGTACTTAACTACATTAAGTGAATTAATCTCGAGACTAAATTGTTAGTATAACAACTAAAGCTGAACTAAACGAATTTTATTGTGTAAAATTTCTGTTTTTATGTTCCCGACGTTTCGAGTGATGACGGGAGAACTGAGGTGTTCGACATATTATGGTTAACTCGGGACATCTTCAGCTTTAAACAAAAACAAAAATTAAGCTGTAGTATGCGCATAAATACAAGAAATCATAATGTAAACGATTAGTTCGTTTACTTTATGAAAAGGGGAAAGTGAAACAGGGGATAATGTAAAATATAGAATAAGGACGTCCCTTCAGAGTTACTATCGGAATTTGAAATTAAACTATTATTTACCCCCCCGTAGCCGAGGTTGCTGTAAAGCAATAGAAACGTCGGGAATGTAAAAACATAATTAAACGCGATAAAATCCGTTAATAATAGTTTAATTTCAAATGTGTTCGCGTAAATACTAGAAATCATTATTATCGGTTTTTTTTTAAGGCCCAATGCAAAACGAGTTAATTAGGAAGAGAAATCGGGTAACCGATATACGTTGAGCCGTCTTTTTCTTCATGGTATACTAAGAACACAGACCGTATTAACACGCTGAATTGTTACAAAAAACATAAATACGAATTGTAAATAATGAGTAATGGGCTTATTGACAGGTATTTTTCAGTAAAAATATATGAATATAAAACACAAAAAATGTTTTGTGCTGTAAATCGTACAAAGTATATTTTAAGATAACTTATTTTAATATTAGCATCAAATGTTTGATACACCTCCACAGTGCACCTCCACTGTGCGTACCGTGCGTGCATAGAGAGAAAAATATTCCTTTTCACCTGAAAGAATTCCGCCTTGCGAAACGCCGAATTCTGGATTAACCACTGCTTCTTGCTCCTCGCGGGCTTACTGCTGACGCCCGCGAAGATAATAAACAAGCCAATCCAAGGCGGATGCATAAAGTGTAATTATTTTAATGTATTTTAATAAATAGATCAATTTAATTACATTAAATTTGTAATATGATATATTAACCAATGAAATATAATAGTTTTTGGCATTTATTTAAGGCATTTAGAAAGTAGCAGCCTGTAAATATCCCATAACTAAGTAAACACCAAGAATTTTGAGAAAGGTCTCTAAATTATTGGAAGGTTTTGGAGGGGTTTGGAAGAAAGGAAGGTTCCGCCATTACAGGTTGGTGGATTAGTAGCGGGTTGATCTATAATATTTATTTATTTATTTGTTTATTTATTTATTTAATTATTTATTTATTTATTTATTTATTTATTTATTTATTTATTTATTTATTTATTTATTTATTTATTTATTTATTTATTTATTTATTTATTTATTTATTTATTTATTTATTTATTTAATTATTTATTAAGGATTATCAACAAGGTTAACAATTTTTAAAAAACGCATGTGCCACCTTACTTCAAGGCAACCACGGAATGCCAGTAGACACAGTCTAGTATCGTTAAATGGATATTAATATTATTCAGATCTATTGCTTATTTGAAGTAACACTATAATGAGTTATAAGAAACTACAACTTGATAACAATATTAGACGAAAATAATATTTATTGATCTGAATTTATCTCATTGAAATATGTTTTTTAATTTTCAGAATTACGGATTATACCCGTTAGTTAGTATGCCTCCCTTATTATAATCATTGTTATATCAGGTATTATTTTCAAAACAAAAATCTTTTAGAGGGCTTAATAATTTTTCATTGAGTAACGATGATGTCAAGATATAAATATGTTGAGTATATTTTGGTCCAATGACTAGTGAGCGTATTTGTTCAAGCTCGCCATTCACCGTCCATTTGATTACTCACAAGATTTAATGTTACTTTAACTTATTTTATAGGCAATTTAACATTTTTTGTTGTCTAGTATTTTAGCGGATATTGCTAATTTTATGAGTTTGATGATCCGCATACTAGTACGAGGGTGTAGAGTTTTCCTTTTAGGTACGCATAACAATTAGATCAGTGCAAGAACTGGAATGCTTTTGTAAATAATTTCATAATTTTTATTTACTGTGGTTACATGATATTAATCTTCAGTTGAGATTAATAAACTGATTTTGAGATGTAGTCAAGTTGTTACTTTCTGTATATATCTTATAAACGGGATTTGAAAAGGCATTTTCATGTAAACTGTTAAATGTTCGTTTTAGGTGTGTCGAAAAATTAAACTCCATTATATGAAAAAAAAAATATTATCCCTCGAATTAAACAGAAATTATGATATCAAAGCGATTAGCTTAATTAGTATGGTGATTAATGTTGTTTATACTCTAAAATGAAACTTGAACAAAGAAACTGTACTCTGTTATTAACGAGACATCGTTAGTATTGTATGAAATTCGTTGTAGTAAGAAAAATTACAAGCGACTGGATTAATTGAGTACTCAATATAGTGAATAGATTTATCCTGTCGTTATTAATGCAAACAAAAAGATAAAGTAGAGCAAAACGAAGAACTGGATTATTACAATCACTTCTGAAGGATTTAATATACGATACCTATATGGGTGTGAAAGAGATAAAAGAGGTGTATCATGACCACGCCAAATGAAAAATTCGTAATCTCTAACTACTTTTGTAGGCGATTCCCTTGAATTCTATGTACCTATTAATCGTAAGTTCTGAAAATTTTACTGTGAAAATGTTCTAGCCTATTATATATATGTACATATAAAATAATCAATGTATGATATAGTATTACTGTGAATGTTAAAGGTTTCCGTGTCTATGCTTCTTGCCCGGCGTTCATCGGTTTATATAATATACATTCACAAAAACCACTTCGTATATGATGCTTGCTCACGCATGTTAGGATCACGTTATCGGCAGTCTTACACGTAGTTGCACTACCCCTTACTAACTAGCATGTCTCCTCCTATCAATAACCTGGATCAGATTATGGAATACTGGAATACGCTGAAACATGGTGGAGACGTAAGAGGGAATATACCATATTTTTCAAAAATAATAGAGATACACAAGAGAGTAAAATTTGAAGGTCAAATTTGAGTGCAACGATTCCGTGCAACGTTTCGGTTACCTGTGAGAGATGAAAAAATATTATCCTCGAATTAAACAGAAATCATGATATCAAAGCGATTAGCTTAATTAGTATGGTGATTAATGTTGTTTATACTCTAAAATGAAACTTGAACAAAGAAACTGTAGTCTGTTATTAATGAGACATCGTTAGTATTGTATGAAATTCGTTGTAGTAAGAAAAATTACAAGCGACTGGATTAATTGAGTACTCAATATAGTGAATAGATTTATCCTGTCGTTATTAATGCAAACCAAGTAGGGACAGAGTAAAGATAAAGTAGAGTAAAACGAAGAACTGGATTATTACAATCACTTCTGAAGGATTTAATATACGATACCTATATGGGTGTGAAAGAGATAAATGAGGTGTATCATGACCACGCCAAATGAAAAATTCGTAATATCTAACTACCCTTGTAGGCGATTCCCTTGAATTCTATGTACCTATTAATCGTAAGTTCTGAAAATTTTACTGAGAAAATGTTCTAACCTATTATATATATGTATATATAAAATAATCAATATATGATATAGTATTACTGTGAATGTTAAAGGTTTCCGTGTCTATGCTTCTTGGCCGGCGTTCATCGGTTTATATAATATACATTCACAAAAACCACTTCGTATATGATGCTTGCTCACGCATGTTAGGATCACGTTATCGGCAGTCTTACACGTAGTTGCACTACCCCTTACTAACTAGCATGTCTCCTCCTATCAATAACCTCGATCAGATTATGGAATACTGGAATACGCTGAAACATGGTGGAGACGTAAGAGGGAATATACCATATTTTTCAAAAATAATAGAGATACACAAGAGAGTAAAATTTGAAGGTCAAATTTGAGTGCAACGATTCCGTGCAACGTTTCGGTTACCTGTGAGAGATGAAAAAATATTATCCTCGAATTAAACAGAAATCATGATATCAAAGCGATTAGCTTAATTAGTATGGTGATTAATGTTGTTTATACTCTAAAATGAAACTTGAACAAAGAAACTGTACTCTGTTATTAACGAGACATCGTTAGTATTGTATGAAATTCGTTGTAGTAAGAAAAATTACAAGCGACTGGATTAATTGAGTACTCAATATAGTGAATAGATTTATCCTGTCGTTATTAATGCAAACAAAAAGATAAAGTAGAGCAAAACGAAGAACTGGATTATTACAATCACTTCTGAAGGATTTAATATACGATACCTATATGGGTGTGAAAGAGATAAAAGAGGTGTATCATGACCACGCCAAATGAAAAATTCGTAATCTCTAACTACTTTTGTGGGTTCTTTCCTTAACGCTCTGATTTGTAATCTTCACGCTGCCTTCGTCGCGGACCAGCCAGCCGGGTGGGACTCCGTTCGCGGAGGCCCAGCTTGCCTATTCGAGGGTGGGCGTTGGATGATTTGTATTGAACGGTATTTGATCCCGATAGTGTAGAGTGCTCTTATCGAGACTGAGTAAGTCAGCGATTCCTCGCATGATAATGGCGATTGGGTCTTCTCCTAATTGGAGGGCTAATAGTACTTCTTGTAGGACGTTTACTGCTGTATTGATGATGTTAGCCCTATCCAGTACTGCAGGTTGTACTGCAGATGTTTTAGTGATGTTGTTTGTCTCCTTCCTTCTTTTTTCTTATTTTTTCCACCCGTACGGTTTTTCTTGTTATACCTTTATACCCATACCGAATATGGCCATATGAGAGCCACAGGTTAAATGCCAACCATATCAGCACATGGTGCACCTCGCTTACTAAGAAACAAGGTGCTCAGCGTGCTGAGTATAGTCAAACCATCATAGAACTTGACAGCTCGTTGTCACTTCCTTGAAGATGCATAGTGTTCGTTAGTGGTCTTATTCAGTCTTTAATGCACATACGTGTATTACGGCAGCTTTCCATTCAATGAGGTACTACGCTGGGTTCGGTGAACGCAGATCAATGCTAGCGCCTTGTAGTGTAGCTATGTGTTTAACAGCGGTGCTGTGGGTCGCGACTTCGATTCTCGCACGAGACTAGTTTTATAGACTACAAACATAATGTCACCTTCTCTATCTACGATGCTTTTCACATAAAACGTCATGTAATCATTTTGATTCACGGCTAACTCTGAAGCCTTCTTTAATTTAAAAAGGTTACTTGACTTTTTCTATTTTATCAAAACGTTTTATTTTGGAAATACGTCTTTTACTTGTATCGATAATAATCCATAAAACGTAATATCCGTTCGTACCAGCCGGAAATTAATATGAAGATGCTCACCGCAGATTTAATAAGTGATGTTTATCTTTTATGGCAATTATTCCAATATGTAATATGGCATATGTAAAATACGTTTAATCAAAAGAGTTCAGTAAGTATAGCAAATAGTAATTAAACGCATTCTCACGTCCATATATAAAAACTTATTTTAAATTACCATTTTATTTATTAAATATTTAAACAATTCTTATTTTCATGCACAAAAAAGTGTTTAAGTCAAATGTATATAAACTTGTTGTAATATTTGTAATCACGGTTCTGTACTACACGAACTCGAGAATTAAAACTTAAACATTCTCGTTTCAAAACGATTTTTAGCTTTAGTTTTAGCTTAACCTATTTCTATTTCTACGGCTCTATTTAACAAAACAGATTCGTAAACAAAACTCAAAAGTTACGTAAAATTACGGTTTTGAGTAACTGAAGAATTAAATTTCCAAACTATTATCACGACGAATAGAAAATTCTGAGAAACCAAACGATAATTAAATTTGTCGTTTTGAAACAACAGAAATTATGTTGCTATGATACGTGAGGGCTATTGAGGATTTCGAAGATAATTCTGCTATAATGATATTCGATTTTTGATGCCTTTTCTCCTACAAATATATCTGAAGGTACTTTATCTCGATTTTTATTGTAAGATGTATTGAGCACATCACTCAAAATGGCACATCATCAATATCATCACATGAATAATCTCTCTTCATATGATGAATTAAAAATCCTTTACGTTTATGCAGTCCCTATCACTACCGACATTCTTAAAATTTTGTGTGAGTAATTGTACCGTTTAGGACACATCTTTCGTATGTAGTATTATTATTTAATTACTTCAAATTACACAAAGGATTATTTATAGAGGAAGAGGTAAACTATGCTTTCGCATTGTATGTATCAATAGTCAAACCCCTTCAATGTCAGCGGGGAATGCCCTTCGTCCCACAATCCTATATCAAACCCATGCAAACCTTTCACGCGATCATGGTCGTAACCGCCTTGTCTATCAATAGACGTGGCTATGCCGAAGGGTCAGAGTTATTGATCTCTTTGATGTCAACTAATTTTATTCGAACAATAGAATAAATAAATAAATCCTATTAAACTGATACAGATGTCACAGCTGACGACTAGAACTCTTTCGTTGCTATATAAAATTGCTCGTTATATTATATTGTAAGCTAATTATTATAGACCTAGTACCAGGTTTAATAAGAATGGCGATATTGTGTACTAGTACTTGCTATTGTCTCTTAAAAGGCAGACACGGATAAGTACCTTTCTAAACGCCTGTTTCTTTTGTCGGCAATAGCTATTAAGTGTACCAGGCGTAAGCGAACGTCGGTGAACGTGCTGACTTGGTTAACGATGCCAATGAAATGAAACGAAAAGTATTCGTTCATTATTTTTCGATCTTCTTCATTATTCTTTAACGTTTATTAAAAAACGTTTCAATTTCATAACAAAAATTAATGATAGTATTGTCAAATCAATTAATAAAGTAACAGCCTGTAAGTGCCCACTGCTGAACAAAGGCCTCCTTCTTAAATACTAGTATCAGAGAGGGTTTTCCTTCACCGCTGAACACGTGGTAAATACAGCCGTGGTAGCCTAGTACAGCCGTGTTAGCCTAGTGGTCTGGGCGCTCAATTTAGTTTCATACTGCGCGAGTGACCTCGGTTCGATCCTCGGTGGCGGCACCACTAAAATTGTCAATAGCAATTTTAAGTGCTGCAAATCAATTAATAATAATGATAATTTGCTGCTGTGATATATCCTCGCCTCAAATCCCAGCTGAAGTCAAATTTTGTGAAAAAACTTCAATTATTGGTTTACGGGTCTAGTAGTGAGTCTGACACTGCATCCAACCTTTCTTCCATTCCATTTCTAATCTTATCGCATATGCGTTACAGCGGATATATAAAGGGAAAGACGGCACTGTAAGTTACTATTTACGGAGTTAAAGTATGAAATTGGAATATTCAAATAACTCTTTTTGTAAGAAAAAATAAATTTATTTAATGGAAGTATTTACCCTCATTACTACCATCTCGGGAGAAGATCATTTTATGCCTCTGCGATAGAACTCTGAGCATTTGGACTGTACAAATTTTATAAAGTTATTTTGTACCGCTTCCAGAGAACAACACTTTTTTTTCCTTGCAGGAAATAGTCCAAATTTCTAACTGCAGGTCTTGTAGTGTTAAAACGGAGGTGTCGAGCAGAGTGTGGTCTTGTGTCTGAAAGTTTCGCCATCATTGTTAGAAGTTCTTCACAGCAGACATTTACTCTTATTGATACACAGGATCTCAAAAACTATAATGAATTACAACACTAAGTGAGGACCAAATAGTTACCATAACTATTCTATGGGAGAACTTCGCTTTTGCGCATTTGACCTAGGTTCAGCCATTGCGGCTATCGCATACGATTATCGTAGAGAACAAACATCATACATCACACACCTATTCAAAAAATCTTAATTTCTTTACCAACTCATCAAAGCAAGGTAAGCTTCAACGTGTGCTCGTCTATGAATATAAGTCAATTCACGAGGCATCCCAATTCCGAGTTTTCTATTTTACCAATCTTGTGCAAAAAAGTTAATATTGCCGGAACACACATGTGAATACTGTTTATAGCTCGTGATAAAAAAATTGTGTATTGTACTTTGTGTATTTAGCGAAGTTTTCCCAAAAATAATAAAACAAAACAAAAAAATTTAATATAAACTAACGTCAAACCATGTCGCTAATTCCTCAGTTGTTTTTATAAGGATCGGCTAAAAACATCACTTTTAATTGATTGTTATATACCTTAGTGTCTGGTCATCCTCTTGGTTTGTTTTTAAAGTCGGATTTTCCACTACGAAAGCGATTAAACCAAAAACGGACAGTGTGTTCATCAGTCATATCTTCTTTTTTTTATGGGAAAGGCGGCAAACGATCAAGCAGTTCACCTGATGGTAAGTGATTACCCTCACCCACGTACAGGTGCTGCAGTTGCGTAGCCGGCCTTTTGGAATACTTGCAGAGGGGCTGGGGATGGGTGGGGGGGAGGTGGTCTGCTTACCTCACTTACCGAACGAAATCCAAAAGGATAAAATGCCTCAACTTCGCGTCGGGATTCTGCAAGGCCAAGGCCTACTACCACAATCGAGTCGGCCCATTCTGCCTGCAGCAAAGGCCCTCACTTAGCTCTACCATTTATTAAACCTTAGCAGACAACCAGAGCAAAGATCAGAAAGACATTAGGATTGTATCTTAAATGCTAGGTATTACTTCGGCGAGTATGACATTCACAAATAAACCAGAGTATGCCTTTAAAAGAATGAGTTTATATTGCATTGATATTGCGAGCAGTCTCTGCTGCGTTAGAAGCACGTTGGAACTCTTATGAGAAAATAACTAAGTTTTGAGGTATCCATGCTTAACGCAAATACAGAATGTAAAATGATTGAAAGTCATAGACAACAAGATGTATGTTTATAGTTTTTGTGTATAAGTTTTGTGTGTCCTCCACGAGTCTTGGGCCATGAATATTTAATTTTAATACAAAGTGGCCATTCCATTAAAACGGTAACCTCTATGATTCTAATTATTTCTGTTATGTAATGATAGCACAGTTGATACTTATTATGATTGTTATTTAGAACTGAAAAAAATTTTTTTACGATTGTGTGAAGATTCGTCCAATTATAAAAAATAGCTTAGCCAAAATAAAATCAAAAAATATACGATACAAAAG
Organism: Bhutanitis thaidina; assembly: GCA_029286595.1. Lineage (NCBI taxonomy): Eukaryota > Metazoa > Arthropoda > Insecta > Lepidoptera > Papilionidae > Bhutanitis > Bhutanitis thaidina. The sequence continues at coordinate 5,192,072 of JAGSMS010000022.1, forward strand.
TATTTTATATTTCATATACAATATACATATATACATATACAGTTGTAATAATTGACATTCAATTGTTATTATTCGTGATGGGCGAACCAAAGCAATTAAACGTGAATTGGAAACACTTGATTTCATGTAGTCTTTATTATTGTAATCAGTATTCTACGTCACGTGACCAATGCCCACCATTTGAAACCAAAACTTTATGACTCTTATTTGTTGTCAGCTTATTAATATTAAAATAGTACGTAACTTTTCTTAGCATTTGCATGTTATAATTAAATTACTACGAGGACTAACAATCAGGTATCATATTCATTTATTCCATAAATAAATTAATTTGAATTTATAAAATGAATACAGTTTTTTTTGGAGAGGCCTGTAACACAGACTCAAAAGAATATGACTGATCAGGTCAAACAGGTTAGGACCGCTCTAATTTTATAGTACGCGATTGGCCTGAATTCAATACCCGGTGCCGTCACCACTAAAAGTGTTAATAGTATTTTTAAGTGCTGATTTTCGCACGTGCTCGGCGGCGAAGGAAAACATCGAGAGGAAACCTGTACGTCTGAGAAATTAAAAAAAATATTATTTCAAGGACGTGCGAAGTCAACCTACACTGGATCAGCCCGTTCCGGCTCCAATGTCATGAATAGAATAATAATTATAAGAACAATGAATGAAATGAATTGATCATACTATTTGCATTCATCTGTTTAATAATAAAATAGCAATAATTTGATACGAAATGAATTCTTTTTTCTATGAACCTCACTTGACCAATTAATGAAGTTTCACTTCGAACGTATGTACATTGATACACACACACACTTTTCGTGAAAGTTCCATCAAAATTGATTTAGCTATTTTCAAGATTATCTCGAACCACATATCGGTTAAATATATTTTTTTTAGATCAGTGTTGTCGGATAAAAAGTATGTTGGGTTGTAAATTACTTTCATACTATACTTACTTATTCATAATTAAATACGATTCCGTGCAGTAGACTTTGCGTATACGCGATCACGCAGGCAGACAGACATGCTACATGATAAGCTCCTTTTGTAACTGATTTCTGCCGACAATCACCAGTGTAACCCCTGTTGTGTTCCGGTTTGAAGGTTATAGTGAGTTCTGTTTTTTTTAATATTTATTGTTTACACTTTAATACAAAGGCAAGAAAGGGAGGACATAACTACTGGCAGTCTCTGCCAGCATCACATATACTTAAGTATATTCAAGTACAAATAAATATGATACTAATATAGAAAATATCTAGATAAATAGATCACAGAGGTTACATCTTAGTCGTTAATTAACTTGCGGGCCTCTTGCTCGCGAGTCTCTACTGATGTAGCTGTAAAGGCCACTAGACCAACAGAAGATCCACCGTGGGGTTTTTAGTCGGTCCGGCATCTTCAATGCTGATCCCAACATAACCAGTCGGTGACGGGTAGATGCGAGCACCTTTCCCCCACTTTAAACTAAAAAAAAAATATCTTAGTCGTCAGGGGCGCATCTGTAACCTCCTCTGATTGAAGTCGTTTGCAGGCCCATAGACTTCAGTAGCACTTACATTAGGTTTCACAGTTCGCTGGTCAGCCCAATTGAATAAAAAAGCCCTTAAAAAATCACAGAAACAAGTTCTAAATTTTAGTATAGTTTAAATAATCATTATGTGTTCAGGAAAAGGCAGTTTATTAATTGGTGTAGATTGTCTATATTTATAAACACAAATTTACTTCTACGCATAAAATACCAATACAGATCGCTGATACCTAATCAAGAGAAGATAAAATTTTAGATTAGTTGCTATGAATAGAAAAATAATAATTTTCCTTTTTATGGATTTACCAAACGTACACTAAACTACCAGTATGTTCATAATTACATACAACATTTGTATAGTGTATACAATTTCTGACAATTGTAGCAATGAATGTGCAAACTTTAAAATCACTCTCCCAACAGCTGTCTGAAATACTTTTTATTGCTTTCACGTTTTATGCTACTTTTTATAGTCTTTTAGTGCCGAAGTTTTGATGAGAACTATTTTCATTGTTTAAATGTCTACTGTGCTCTAAAAGTTGAATTCTGTTCGAATATTTTGAATAGTATAATTGATAGTGTACAAAGTACTATACCGGTATCTCTTCCAACTGCGATCTTACCGAAGTATTAGTTGAAGGTAAAACAAAAAGTTCTTTTAATTTTATAGGGACCTCAATCTGTGGCGTTTTCTTATAGGCTTTCTGATACTAATTAGGAGTGCATTTTGTATATACGCTTTGGCCAAGCCCCAAGAAGAATAAGTATTACAAGTCTATATGCCGTACAAGGTAGTGCTAGAAATATCCTACTATTGATCTCAAACTAGAAAATGGGCTATCCTAACATTAACTTTACAATGACTTCTCAGTACCACGAGTCGATTTGGTAGTGTTTTTTTTTACCATACATCATTTTTACCTCAAGTCCACTGCTGAACCTCCCCCAAAGTTTGCCATAAAGCTCGGTCCTGAGCCACCTGGATCCATGAACTTCCCGCAACACTGCGTTTGCCTGTACGTAGCTGGCACTCGAGAACCTTTTTCCCCAACGGTTGTCGGTTCTGCGAACTATGTGGCCGGCCCATTGCCACTTCAGCTTGCTGATCCTTACGACTATGTCGGTTACCCTAGTCCTGCTGCGGATATCATCATTGCAGACTCTATCGCGCAGAGAAACTCCGAGCATAGTCCTTTTCATTGCGCGCTGAGCAACTTTGAGCTACCGCATCCGGCCTGCAGTGAAGGACCATGTCTTAGTTTCGGAAGTCATCACTGGCAACACGCACTGGTTGTATACTTTGCTCTTGAGGTTTTGTGGTAAACTTGACGAGAAAACATGACGGAGTTTCCGGAACGCAGTCCAGCCGAGTTGGATTCTTCGATTGACCTCTGGGTCGAAGTTGGACGTATATCTTGGACAAATCGAACAATTTGTACCAGACATACGTATACGTCTACAACTTCGAGCCTATTGTTCGCAATAACAACCGGTATTGGTGTGACATGGACGTTGGACATGATCTTCGCCTTGTCCATGTTTATCTTAAGACTAACCTGTTGGGAGACACTATTGAGGTCATTGAACATAGTGCTAAGCTCCTCCAGCGATCTAGCCATAAGAACTATGTGGTCGGCAAATCGAAGGTGAGTGATGTATTCGCCATTGATGTAGACACCGTATCCTTTTCAGTTCAGCTGCTTGAAAACATTTTCCAATGCAGCAGTAAAGAGTTTCGGGAATATGACATCACCCTGTTTTACAACTTCCTGCAAATGGATTGGTTCCGTACTCTGATAAACATTGTAGCCTGATTGTTCTCAGCATTTCGATATACCGAGAGTCTATCTAGCACCTCTGGAGAGACTGTAGTACCGCCCAGGTTTCGACTGATTCGAAGGCTTTCTCATATTCCACATACGCCAAATATAATGGTAAACTGTATTCCTCGGTCTTTTGTACAATCTAACGAAGAGTATGTTGTGGTCTATTGTACTATAGCCTTTTCGGAATCCGGCTTGTTCGGGAGGCTGGAAGTCGTCAAGTCTGTTTAATAGACGATTTGAGCTGACTGTCGAAAACAGAATAGGACAACCACGCTTCTACTCCACGCTTTCGGCGTAACACTACCGAATGACGGAATTAAACAGCTTCTGAAGGACTACAAGTATCGGTTTTCCACCCACTTTCAGAAGCTCAGCTGTAATTCCGTCCTCACCCGGCGTCTTGCCGTTTTTAAGCTGTTTGAGAGCCATTCTAATCTCGCTCAGACTGACGTCCGGGATGTTATCGGAGTAATGTCGGATAAGCTTGGCTCTTGGGACGTTACTCACATCAGTGTGTAGTTTCAACGACGTTGGTACAGCTGTCCGTAAAAACTCTCGTTCTCACTGAAAATCTCGGCTCCAGCGGAAATAACTGCGCCACTTTCGGTCTTCAACTTGGTCCTTTGCCTTTTTCTGATAGACAGATCTCTGGCAAGACTTTGGAGCCTTTGTTCCGCTCTATCGTATGTTCAATACAAGCTGTATTCATTTGCGTATGGCTTGCCTCATACATTTAAAGATCTGTCTATTTAGTTGCCGATATGCTGACGCATCAGTTGCAGGTTCAGACAGCTGCTTCATCTCACGCTTTCATGAGTTTAAGAGTGTGATAGGAGTTACTGGGGCTTGTTCATGCAGCGGGTCCTGCAAAACTTAGCTCCTATCGCACGGACAGTTTCCACTAGCCTGCTATTTGTATCGTCCACTGTAACGCAATCTTATAGCCACTGAAAATGAGTATGCGAAATACTATCGACTAATCATGAAATCGAAGGAACTATATATCTCATAAACTTATCGGGTGTAGGCATCTGCTTAGAAACGATTCTATGAAAATCTATCTCAAAAGGTGTGAAATAAACGTTGTGCGGCTATGTAAGAAGTATATGTTTTTGAAGCAAAATACATTAAAATTGTCATTAAGGTTATTTGTTTTAAACAATATATACATGTACAAACACTTCTTGAAAAAATAACCCTTTTTAGAGTGTAAAAAACAGGATGAAAATTTTTTTTACTGTCATCATAGAAACTTATTAAAATACACTTCAAAATGTATTTAATATTCGTTTGTATATTCGATTTCCGAATACGCAAAATTTATTCTTAAATTACGCAGTCCACACATAATAAGTCGCTCTAAGCTCGATTTTTATGTAGGTGAATGGACGCGACTACGTTTGCGTCACATTTGATTAGCTTAAACATAAATGAATAAACTAGTTTGTAATATTTAAAACTATGCTGTAAATAACTATAACTATTAAATTTTAGCGATACCTACCTTCTTTTGATATATTATTTTGTAGACAGTACAGACCCAATTAAATATCGTTAAATAAAAAAAAGATTTTTTTTTATGAAAGTTCATAAATAAAACGCTTCACTTACTCGTATCTGCGAAAATTGTGATCGCATTAAGGGCGGATCACTTAAATTCGGCAATTAAAATTTAATGAATGAAATATTTCATGTTTATAAGAATTTATTTTTAATGAGTTAAGAATATAAAAGAAAGAAGAACAGCAATAATGGAATTATTTTACTGGATATATTTTTTTTATTCGTTTACCACAATTTATTTTTTATGGGTTAAGAATATATGAATGAAAGAAAAAACAGCACTAAAGGAATAATTTTACTGGACATAACGTCCTCAACGTTGTGTGCTCAATGTCGTCGTTACTTTAATTAAAATCATATGAATATCACTGCGAGAACAGAGCTGTAAAGTTGAATGGTCATGATGTGAAACAACGTGGTGCTGGGAAAATTATGTAATGCTGCGATGAACAGTGGACGAGGCCCCGTCACCATACCGCTCCACTAATCATGTTCAAACAGGTCCGATGATGTGTGTACAAAAGTTTAAGTGAATCTCGTTTTAGGGACAACAAACAGCTAGAGCATATGATATTATGAAAAGATTTTTTGCTGAATAGAGATAGTAACAATATTGCTGCAATGTTATTCACATATTGCAACAAATAACTTTATTTTAATCAGAAGGAAGGAATTAAAGTAAAAACACAAGTATATTTTTTTTCAAATATCATACGTAAACGGTGCAAGCCCTTACCTGTCCTTGCCCTCGCGAAGGCAAGGATAGGTGGTCTACGGCTACGCCGCCTACTACATTTCGGCTACGGAGATTAGGGAGAGCGGTTCGTGATACTGAGATTCATCTCATCACCCGCAGCATCACCTGAGACGCATTAGCAGTACGGCTACCGCCAGAGTCGCATAGGATAGGGAGAATGACGTATCGCAATACAGAAATCCCATTCCCCCGGGCGAAAGATTGAAACTCACGCAATACCGCAACAAAAAACTCGTCCTACGTCTTGCTCTTTACTTACCATCCGATTCCGATCACAACTATAAACGATATACCGACGATCAATACAATTGTTATTATCGATAGCGATTAAGTAACTTAAGTACGTACCGCCGTAACGTAAGTAACATAACACTAACCACGTCGCGGTAAATATTATGTGCTATGAATATGACTAAATATTCATATATGAATTATGTAATTCAGTTCTTACACCTCAACAATTCTGATAATATGTTGATAGGTTGTCCGTATTAAATATAAAATCGATCTTATTAATGAATAAAAAAAATATTCATAAATAATATTAAATTGTATGCACGTAGGCAATAACTACAGATTCTGTCTTAGAAGATTGCAATCATTTCACTTAATTTTTTAAGTATATGAAGCTGTTTTAAAAGAATTTTTGTAATTTGTAATGTCTTCATTTCTTTCTGTATATTCGTCACTGAGCATCTGAGCATTAGAGACATTAAAGGATAGGTATCGTACGACACTCGGTATGTTATTTGCATAACTCATGTGTTGATGTGGTAAAGTCAGTAGTAGTGAGAAGATTAGACGATGTTTCAGAAGTCTGCATGACATCTCTAGTATTGGTAGTAGAATTTATGTATTCTATAAGCTATTGTAGTTGGGGATCTGAGCGCTACGGACAGGCGTGTTTAAGTTTGATCTATTATGTTTAGGAACTTTACGGGACTTTACAGCGGACGTCCAGGTAGTCAAAAACTATTTATTTAGAGACTGCTGCTGTGGAAAAACTGGTATTTTCCTCTAAAAAAACTACACTTAAAGAGCCTATTCTTGCTTTGTAACATATTGTCTTTACAACATTTATTATCAATTAATTGGATGGGTAACAATCACGTAAGTGGTTCTAGACCGTGCTTTGTGGCATCTTTGCTTTTTTTTGTGGCTGAAGTTAAAAAAATATTAAAAAGCAGGTAACAGTCACACAGGTTAATATCAACTATGAATGAAATAGGTAGAGAAATAAATCAATGAGGTAAGTCTAAATAGTACAAAAATGTTACGCTAGATGTCATTGATATTTGATACCAATAATGTTTGTCGTGTCTAAGCATATTTGAATAAATGCAGGTTGACATAAGCAATTTCACTAAAAGTTCTTCAACTGCGGTCCAAGCACTATAAACATACAGTGAATATTATAAACGTCCAATCCAATGCACTGTGCGCCCACAAATAATATTAAGACAGATAGATATTGGCAAATAAAGCGGACTTTCAACTGACACCATTTCAGAATAAAATTATAACATTTATGTTACATGTAATCCATAACATAATTCAATTATTTTAATAATACATCAACAATTAATGGACTTTTAAGTATGTAGAGATCCGATTTTCTAAGTAGTGCTAAGGAGTGATCACAAACTTCTACTTGGCACGAGGCGGAAACAAGCAGACCACTTTTCGCCTCTGCGGCAGGTAGAACGTGATGGTAGGGCAGTAGGATTGCAAAAACTCTAAAAACATTTACATTATAAATTTATAATATTTTTTTACGCTACACTTGAATTAAAATTAATCTTGAGTAGCAAAGCAAAGGGTGTTATATTTGCTATTGGGACTTTGACCTCTCTTATTATCTTCAATAAATCTTATTAACTGTGCCACCTGCACAGCTATTCCCTAATTTAAGTGATGGCCATATTTATCAAAGTCGGAACGGTGAGTAATGTTTTAAAGTTTTTATTAATTAATAAAGACCGACCGATCACAGACTTTAGAATTTATTTTCATATAATTTTATTTGTTTAGATAAGTACAACTAACAGACTACAGATCGTCATTGATAAATCTGAGACCTGAATTACAAATTGCACACGACATTCGCTTTACAAAAATATGCAAATAATATTTTGACGAAAATTGCATGCCGCTGCGGTATGCATTAAATACGTTAGTTGGCAGTAACCCTTCTAAGCAGGGGGTTACGTGTTCAAACCCTGCCAGGGTCAAATATTTGTATGTACTCGAGTAAAGGATATTTTTACATGTACTGACCTGTCAACCAGGCACCGTCCAGCGCACACAGTATATGTTGATAATGGAAAGAAATATGTTCGATTTTTTGTTATCAAAAATCAACAACCTCATTTCGTTGTTCTCGACAAGGGTAGTACTAAAATAACACAGGAATTTTACGTATATTTTATTATATTTTATTCGAAGAGCTAACAGCAAATTTTAATGGATATAAATAGTATGTGTTAGTGAGTGCTAATTACAAGCTTTTACATATAGTATCGAAACTTAAGCTATACCAAATTAAAACAATCCAAGTAAGCAAAATAAACACAGAAACAAAAAGAAATACTTAAGTACACCACGCATATACATAAATTTGACTGAAACTCTTCTATTAACACATTTTTGCACAGCGAATATTTTAAACATATAGATAGAATCTGCTATAATCGTTAAGCTTAATAAAGAAACTAAAGCAACGTGGAAAAAAATCAGTTCCTTCTAAAGTTTCCACGACAAGATGGGGCATGAAGTAAATTGAGCTTTCGCCGAGTTCGGATGGATGTATAAAGTTCAATTTTACTGTGTAACTCAGTATAATCAACTGAACCTTGCGCAATTTTAATCAAAAAGCCTGTATCGGCTGGTTCCCTTTCTTAAATTTGGAGGTAACAGATGGAATTTGATACATCGTTTTCCAAATGAGGTAATTTAAATGTGTAGGTCAAGAAACGGGTAAAATCTTTTTGTATATTCTCTATACTAACCGAGTACTTAACAAATCAAGGATTCAAAACTTGACTGGCATACTCAAGACAGCTAGCTTCGCACACAAGCACGGTACAAAATTTTAATTGTTTTTAAAATCTTTAGATGGATGTATAACAAATCCCATGGCCTTGAAGGTTTTGTTTACGATATCATTTATGTGTTGCTCGAAAAATAATTTGTATTCATGTATTACTTCAAGATCCCTGTCAAGCAATAGTAACGAAATGTTGGTCTTTGATCTGTTCATTAAAACGTGTAATACTTAGTTTTCGAGTAAAATTCATGTAAAAACGTTTACGCCTCACGGGTTGTAACATAAACTTGTAAGTGCAAAAACTTCGAAATGAATCATCCGATTTTAATGAAACTTTACACATATAAGCTATGCTGGATATAGGTCTAAAATATTAGTAGAAAACCTTTTAGAAATGTCCAGTTACGAAAGAGGTGATTGTAATTATTAATCTTCTGTTATTAAGAAAAAAAAATCGCTCTAATTTACCTTTAATGCCATTTTGCAAAAGTTTTACTAAGTTCTATTAGTTTTACTAAGTTTGATTAAACTCGGTTCATTCATTTCGAAGATCTTAGTCCTGAAAGTTTGTGTGATATGCCTATAGGCGCAAATGCACTTATGGTCTAGTTTATTGAGTTTACAATAATTAGATAGTCGGAGTAGGTATTCTTGCAGTAATAATGATTTCGAAACCTTACCAATTGCCTTATAAATTTTAAATGCGATTATTTTTTTCTTTTATTTGGAAAAGGGGGAAAACTTCCAAGCTTCGCCTGGTGGTAAGTGAATACGGTCGCCCATGTACATCTGCAATACCAGGGGAGCTGCAGATGCGTTGCCAGTCTTCAAGAATATTTGGGGCATGAGAGGGAGGATGAAAGGGGGATGCAATGCGAACGAAACGCAGAAGCACAAGATGCCTGGTGTAGTACTACTTCGGTCGAGCCGGTCCATTCGAGTCCAGTAGCAGAAGCTACCGCTTGGCTCTACTTAGCTCTATATACTCGTACGGTTCCTAAAATCGACAGGAAATGTGTGAAATAAAATTGTATTGTAAATACATTTCCTAGGAATTCACTACATTTCCTAAACAGAAAGGGTAAATGTGTTAAGTTCTGGATGTTGATAGGTCACTTAGGTTACTTGGTTCGACATTGTATACAATTCCCAGTAATGGTAGATTTTAAATTAAACTATTATTTACTCATTTTGTCGCGTTTAATTTTGTTTTTATATTTCCGACGTTTCGATTGTGATAATCCGTAAATAATAGTTTCATTTAAAATGTGTAGTGTTCCCATAAATACTAGAAATCATAATGGTAGGTTTCATACATTTCCGGCAACATATTGTATACCATGATTAAAATGTTCATATTAACTAATTGAATTCTTCTTTTTATTCATTTTATTACATGTACACATGCACACATGATGTAGTGACGACCTGCGCAGTGTTGCGGGAAGTCGATGGATGCAGGTGGCTCAGGACCGAGCTTCGTGGCAATCTTTGGGGGAGGCCTATGTTCAGCAGTGGACTTGTGATAGGCTGAAATGATGATGATGATGATGACACATGCACAGACACATACACGCACATACGCGCGCTTAAACACGTAAGCTCACATGCACACACTTATTAGTAATTTTTCACCTTATATTGTGTAATTATAAACACTTGTGTGTTTTTAAATGTGCTTAATTGTATTTAACATACAACAGCGTACTACTAGTATTTATTATATTAGTAATATTTCATTACAAAATAAACGAAACAAGCATTTGAAATTAACATAACCCTTTATTGTAAAAATGGCACTTAACGTCATTCTCTTCCTTTTGTCTCGTTTCACGTCGTAATACAGAAAAATGGAACCATTTCATTTAGGACTGAGTTACACTTGCACGTAAAAGCGTAAAAAATTGTACACTCTGACTCTGGTACCTAGCGTAAATAAATCAAAAAAAATATTGGTTAACATAACAAAGAAAACCTTGTTAACATAAAAAATCATTCAAGGTTTTCTTTGAATAATGGTATCGTTATGGTCAAGACTTATGAGACCTGAATGTTTTTCTAAAACAAGCTGTTTAAGAAAGCTCTAATTACTGTGCAAGGTATTTATTTTATTTTTTTTTTTTTAAAATGCCAGCAAACCTCATCTGCTGTAAATACCAATTTACATTTCTCATATTCATTCCAAAAAGCCCTCCAACTAATGGTTTTTTGTTGCAGCTAACGGTTAACAGGTTACTCAGTCCGTACCCTAAACCATTAGATAATTGGCACTTAAAAGATTTAGCAATTAGCATGGAAAGGTGGCATATTCTACTTTATCCCTCAACATTATGGCGATACGCATATCTCGACATATACTAGGATTAAATGTGAGTTGTTTCATCTTAACCGTCAGGTCAATCATTTGATGGACGACTATGTTGAAATGAGTTGCACCATTTCGTTAAATAAAACCATTGCCATCATCATCATTATCATTTCATGCCATTAAATAAATTTATGTTTAGACACAATTAATTATTTTATCATTAATAAATAAATTAATGTTGATGTCAAATAATAGTTATTTGATCAAGTATTTCTGTAACTACATAATAACAAGTCTTATTTTGTACTTACTATGTAAAGTAAAGTAATAGCTTATAAGTGCCTACTGCTGGGCAAAGGCCTTCTTATAAAATATCTGAGAGGGTTTTTCAAGCCGGGAAGGGCCCGCCACACTGCTCCAGGACGGGATGACAAGCTTTACATATCCTCGAATAATTTTTTTTTTTATTGTTTCTCAGATATGGAGGGTTGCTTACGATGTTTTCCTTCACCCCCGAGCAAGTGGTATACACTTAAAAGTGCACTTAAAATTGCTATTAACAGTTTAAGCGGTGCCTGCACCGGGGGTAGTACCGTAGTCACTCGTGATCTACGAATCTAAAGTGAGCGTCCTGAACACTAGGCTACCTCTGCTACTGTGTATTTGTTACTAATTACAAATACGTAGTAGTTAGTAACAATGCAGCTGCAGTCAGTTTCTACGAAGTTTTTCAAATAATTAAACTTATCTCTCTTATAACTTTGGGTACTAAAATAAACTTATTACATTGGACTGGTAAGCATAAGCTTTAACATTGATAAATTATTTTTTGGAGTAACAACTCATTTTGATTGATGTAGCTGTTATTAATTTTGACAGTAACGTAATTTTGATGGAACTCACTCTTAGTACCAAGTTATTTTTAAAACCGTAAAAAAAAAAATTAAGAAAATAACTTGATACACAGAGAAAAACAGATAAAAAAAGTGTGTGTATATTAATGTACACACGTATGAAGTGAAACTTCTTGATATATTAGTTATTTTTATTATTATTTAACATTAATTGGCTAAGTGAGGTTCACAGAAAAAGGTAATCATTTCGTATCAAATTATAGCTATTTTATTATTAGACAGATGAATGCAAATATTATGATTAATAAATTTTTTTCATTGTTCTTAGAATACGTCAAATTATTATTCTTTGAGTTATTATATATATATATATATATATATATATATATATATATACACACATTTCTATAAATTATCTGGATGGCTTGTATATGTAAATATGTATAGATACATATAATACAATAAAATAAAATAAATAGATAAATAAAACCTAACTAGACGGAAGCCCCTCTAGGGGAGACAAGACGACCGAGGGTTAGGGAGAAAGGGTAAGAAATCGGCGGAAAATGCGAGCGGTATCGAATACCACCGCCTACTGCATTTGAGCACGGAGGGGTCCGCCACGGAGTCCCAGCCGCCTCAGATGTTCCGAGAGGTTGATTGGGATTAACCCATTTGCAGAAACGACGATCGGAATAATTAAAAAAATATTATTATTCATTATCAAGATTCTCTATTTTATTCAGTGTAATACCGACTGAGGGAACCCTGAGCCATCTGCGCTAAGTTTTTTTGGGAAACAACCTATTACAAATAGAGAGGCAAAATGTATGAATGTATCTGTATGTTTTTATGTTCAGATGAAATGAATAATTTTCAATGTACACCTTGTTTTACGTACGCAAAATAAGAGACTCCACTCTAAGGATAGTTGGAAGAAAACTCTTATTTAAGTTCGCCCTTGTAAATATATATTATTATGCATTTTTTTTTAGATACTATGTGCACACAGAATTAAAAAAATCAATTAAATTTAATTAAAGTGAGCGCTCTGACCACTAAGCTACCACGATTCCGTATTTCATCCTCATTTATCATTCAAAAATTCTATTACATTTCACATTTATTTCGCTGAAATGCAAAGCCTGGTTCAGCTTTTGCAAACTATAAAATAAAATTTCTATTTTTCATTCAATATATATTTGAAATAATTATATTTTGAAATTTGCTCATGTTTAATGAAAAGAGAGGAACTGAAGATGAACTTTTAACAATTTGTGTTCGGTCTAACTTTGTTAATGAAATGGAAATTTTGTCGTAGACAAAGTCAAAGCTCTCGATTTTAATATCGGACTACTTTACGCTCGCTACCTTTGACGATTTTAAATGTTACCAAAAAATAATACAATTCGTAAAGAATTTCGATATCATGATTTCCAAATACATTTAAATAATATAAAAATGCTGCTGAGATAGCTGACAAAACATATTTGAGAATGTGATGATAAATTCCCCTTAAGGTTCAAGGTTCATGCATGTTCACCATCTTCTCTAAATTCCAACATCAACCGGGGCGCACCCTGCTAGCAAACAAACGAGGTTCTTGCGAACCAATGATGGCGAAATATCTATTCGAATTTGCCGAACCCAAATCCACCAGCACAAGTACCAGGACACCGGCACTGCACTTAGAGCAGGCATATCACCCAAGCAATGTATGTTGGCATTTTCGTTAGCGGTTTCTGGGAGAATCCTATGTTCTGAAGTGGATTAAAAAGGACCGATAAAGAAGATGAAGAACGTTCCAGAAACTAAAAACGCAGAATGGAAAAGCAGCCGAACTAGACATTTTGACATAGCCTTTAAAATCCTGTATAGCTTATTAAGGTGGACTATGTTCGGTAGTGGATTTGTGACAGGCTATATTCACTGACGTGCATCATATAGGTAAAACAGCACTGCCAACCCAAGCTAATTTCTTTACCTTGTTTTGTAATACTCCATTTTTATACCTACTGTTTATCCTAGGTAAAAATCCTATGCACGTTTCTGACTGTACCGATGACGATATGAGCATTCATATTTATTCTATAAAAAATGTAAAACTGCTCTATTCTGAGCATGAAAATCACATAATCTTGAATCGAGTCATGTTACGTGCTCAGAATGGATTTCGGGGCGGCGGTTGTTGGACCAAGGAACCACTCCTCATTGACGCAATCATCGGCAAAATGGTTAAACGAAACCCTAGGAACTTATTTCCCGCTTGGATAGACTACAGAAATGCATAACGACTCGGTATCTGATGCATGGCAGAAGAGAGTCCTCAAGCTGTACAAGAGTGACAGTGCCGCATGAGTGTCCCTTGCCCAGTGTATGGGGCATAGATTTGTTGATTCCTATCAACGCAAATACCTTTTCCGACGCTGAAACATAACGAAGCCTAGGTATGTCACAAAAAATAGGTATCGATGACGCAGACACTACATAATCGGTACGCTATCTTTTCTCCAAATCTAATAAGTATTTAATAGTCTTTCATCAGACGTAATCAAACCGCACGCATATAACTACTGGATTGGGTCAGTCCTCACGTATACTTTTGGCATACTTTGGTGGACTCACACCCATACTTAAAAAACTGGACATAAAAGTCTGCACCATCATGATGTCCCACAGGAGATCGTCAGTAATAAGGCTATACTTGGCACGAAAGCGTGGTGAGAGGAGCTATTTAAGTTCCGTCTACGTGCACAATCGAAAAGAAGTGGGCACCATCCGTAATTATTTCCTGGCGATATCGGATGGGTCATTATACTCGGACATCATTATCTGTGATAAAGATTAACCTTCTATCATTGGCCACGGCCCTCGTCCATCTGCATCACCAGAGGAACTGCAGGTGCATTGTCGGCATTTAAGGATATTTGCGTAGAGGGAGGGTACTTGGTTGTCGGTAATCGCTTACCGTCAGATGACCCGCTAGCTCGTTTTCCCCTTTACCATAAAAAATAAAGTAACTTGAGTGTTAAGGCTTTGAAATTAAGTATGTGTTAAATAGAATAAGTAAACACATAAGTCTTACAATTAGCACTTAATAGTGCTAACTAGAGCTTAGCTTCATTTAACTCGCAGTTTAGTTTCGAAAAATAACAGCTCAAGTAGTACATCACTTTTTACTATCATGGAGGCTACAGCAGTATAGGTAAACTATTTAGTCTATACCATATACTATTTTTATATCTATACACCGTGAACATAATCTGTAATTATCATCAAACTCTAATACATACGTCAAAATTGTCCTTCATTTAGTGCCGCTCGTTTAGTGTTAGTTTATTGACGCCAGGCGACCTTTTATTTTCCAAACTTACTACGGTAAATGGATTTTATCGTAACTGTTTTTCTCAACACATAATGTTTGGATTTTTAGTGCGTGTTACTAGCTAAATTCGCCAGAAAAATCACTTCTTTTCTCATTTCATTGATTATTATTTACACCGAACATTGTTAAGAATACGCATAAAATATGTTAAATTAAATGATGTTATATCCCTGAAACTCTTCACCGCTGCATTGGAACATGTTTTCACGCTTCTCGTTCAGGGAAAGGATACGGTATCAACATCCATGGAGAAAACATCATTCACCATCGGTTTGCCGACGACATAGTTGTTATGGCAGGATCGCTGGAGAAACTTAGCACTATACTCAAAAACCTTAATCTCCAAATAGGTTGGTCTGAACATGAACATGGACAAGAAGAAGATCATGTCTAACGTCCATGTCACACCAATAGCGGTTATTGTAGGGAACAAAAGGCTCCAAGTTGTTGACGTGTACGTATACCTGGGACAAATTGTCCGATTAGGTTAGTCCAGCTTCGACCCAAAGGTTAATCGAAGAATCCAAATCGCCTGGGCCCTGTTCGGGAGATGACATTATATCTTCTCCTCGAGTATACCTCAAAACCTCAGGAGCAAAGTATACAACCAATACATATTGCCAGTGATGACAGAGAAACTGAGACTTGGTCCTTCACTGCAAGCCGTATGAAGAAGCTCTAAGTTGCTTAGCGCGCTATGCAAAGAGCAATGCTCGGTTTTTCTCTGAGCGATAGAGTCTACAATGATGATATCTGCAGCAGAACTAGGGTAACCGACATAGCCGTAAGTTTCAGCAAGCTGAAGTGACAACAGGGCGGGCACATAGCTCGCAGAACTGACAACCGTTGGGGAAAAAGATTCTCGAGTTGCAGCCACGTAGAGCTAAACGCACGTGGGACGATCCCCCACAAGACTGAGTGACGACCTGCGCAGTCATGCGGGAAGTCGATGGATGCAGGTAGCTCAGGACCTAGCTTTGTGGCAATTTTATGTATTTTTTTTATGGAAAAGTGACCTGATGGTAAGTGATTAACATCGCCCACATACATCTGCAACACCATAGATGCTGCAGGTGCGTTGCCGGTCCTTAAGGATACTTGGGAGATGGGAGGGAAGGGGATGGGGAACAGGGAGGGGATGTGGGCCTCCGGTTACCTCACTCACCGAACGAAACGTAGAAGCACAAGATGCCTCTACTTCACGCCGGTATTCTGCGAGGCCGTGGTATCAATCCGGTCAAGCCGGCCCATTCGAGCTGCAGCTAAAGCCGCCGCTTGGCTCTACCACGCTTAAAACGTAAACGCTGTATGCATGTACATATGCTCTAATGGATTAACTTTAAGGCCTGAACGGACATGAGATGTTGTATATGTAATAGAATAGCCTACAGAATGATTTTAAAAGTAATTGCCAGTAATCTCAAAACAATATTCATATTATCATTCCCATTTCGTAACGCCTGAAGGATATATCTACATCCTTTCTTCCCCTAAAGCCTTTAAAATGTCATAGCGATCTCCAGGAGCAAACTAAGCGTGAGGGTTCGCTACCGGCTACTTTCTATTTTCCGGCTAGGTGAAAAGTGGGTTGCTAAAGCCCATTGAGTTGCTAAGGGTCTTGCCAAGTTAAAAAAATCATCATCATCATCAAAAGTTGGAAATCCGTGTTCTAAACCTAGACGCTATACGTTTTTCACGTTACAAATATAGTCTATGCTTTAATTTGATATGCTCAAATTGAGTGACAATTTTCACGTTTCGAATTTTAATTAGTCTCCTTAGGAGAATTTACTGAATGACGAATCTCTAATAACAATATTGTATACATGTGTAAAAATGTATAAATATATCAATATGCCTTGTTTTACTCAATATAATGCTAATGAAACGTAAACATCGTAGACGTGTTAAGCTTGCTTATCGAAATTTATTCAAATTATTTCGGCTACGTCCGTTACTTTAAGTCGATTGTATTGAATTATTATGAATAAAATTTTTACCTGATATTTTTATCAAAACTTTTTTATATTTCATTTTCAATTTTTAATTTGCCTGTGGGTAAATAGAAAAATGTGCTTTATTGTTTAAAAAAACCATGTCATAGTGTACTGAGTTAACTAGATCAATGCATGACTCTTGCAATAATATCAAAAATTGTCTCCACTTCATCATCAGAGAGTGTCAAGATTGGTGCCTATATGACCTTCAGCGAACACCGTTTTGTTATTCTAAATAAAAGGTAAGCAATCCTAGTCTTCTATCTTGTTCACTTTGTTCTCAGCGTTTAGCAGTCTTCAGCGTGAGTACGTTATAGGTTGCCCAGACTAGTCGCAGCAAGATTAGGTTGGCACCAAGATCTCAGCAAGATATTCTGCGCATCCCTTCCGTTACCTTGGATGCCACCATAGTATAGACTATTGTATAGTTTATTTAGCGGCGCACGCCTAGGCTTGGCTTCGCCAATCCGCTCGCTATAAGCTCCAGTTTCTTTAATTATTGGATCAGGAAAGATACTGCTATTTTTATTCCTTCTGCTATTTTTATACCAATCTACTGATATTTTTTTATTCCTTCTGTCGACTTTTAGGGTACATATAGAGAAGTAAGTACAGTCTTTTTGATCAATAATCGTCTTCTACTACGCTCATGGTCAGATAGGGTTGGGGTTATTCTTTAATTCCGTCAGTCATGCGACGATTCATTTCGTTTGGATTATTGACAATAGTATATCTGCCGTAACTTTTATTCATATTTTACAAAAAGATTGGCGATCTTATTAGAATCCATCTCAAAGTTAAAATACTACACTTCCTCCAGTTTTTAAATTTTAAGGTCAATACGAGTCATTTATTCTAAGTATGTTTCACAATATAACCTATACTCTATATCTCTTACTGAATTCTTAAAACAACGCCGACGAAATCATGGGTATACCTAGTACTTAAATAATACTTTTAATTTGGTACGTTTTTAGGAAACTTTTTTCTTATTCTTTATTAGGTCTCACTTATGCCAGAGCCTCGTTTAGTAGCTATCCGGGTTAGATTGTTTTTTTTTATATGGGAAAAACGGCAAACGGGCACTCGGCTCAACTGATATTAAGTAATTACTGTCATCCATTTACATCTGCGACACCAGAGGAGCAGCAGTTACGTAACCATCCTTTAAGGATATTTGGGAGAAAGAGGAGTAGAATGCGGATGGGGAGTAGACCGCCGGTTACCTTACTCACCGAACAAAACGCAGAAGCACAAGATGCCTCCATTTCATGCCGGTGTTCGCAAGGCCGTAGTACCAACTCGGTAGAGCCGGCCCATTCGAACAGCAGCCAAAGCCTCCGCTGGGTTCTACCACGTTAAAAATGAAAAAGGTAGATTACTTATTTCTTAATAGTTGGAACACGGAGACAACATTCTGTGAGTTATAGTAAAGCACGTGACTATCTGTATTCACCTGAAAATTACGGAAACACTACAAAAAAAGATCTAGGTTCGTAGATAGCATATAAACATATTATGACATTGATTCCAAATACAGAAAACCAACTCGTCCTTTTCACTAAACCATTAAAAAATTTAAATTGCAGTAAACCTTAACGGAACAACGGCTGCCTATCTCAGGTTGTTAATGAGTTCCGACAGAACACAGCGATGCGTGTCAAGCTCCTATAAAATTTACGTCACAACTTTTCCGTGTCAAATGAAAGTTGTTTCTGTACGTTCAGGAGGATTGGGAGTATTTGTTTAAACTAGTAAACTGCAGTTGTTTTTGTATAACAAAATTCCACTGAACGTTAGAAATATATTTTTTTTAATACTGATATGCTATAATGATTGCTGTCAGGATCCGGGTCCTCCTGGTAGCTTTTAACCACGTCGACTACTTCCTAATACTAACAATAGTTGTCAAATACGCAGGAAATATAATGACTTCGTCGGTAAATAAAATAAACGCTATCAAATTCTATGCTAAAGGGGGCAAACGGGACACTACTTCAAGTCGCTATTTTGCGAGGCCGTGGTAGTACCACGCGATACGCCGTGCCGTTACATAAACCGTTAGTAATCGGTAGATTGTTCGATTTTTCAAATAAAATTGTTTTTCCAGTTAATTTATACGCACTTTTGCAAAACCTAAGGTATTTAAATAATTAGTGTATCTTACGCAAATTTATCAAAAAAAAAAATTATACAGAAAAGGGTCTATCCTTAAAATATTTGATATGTGCATTGAGATAAAAGGGAACATACTGTTTTTACGATTAACATAAAATTAGGAAATTGGGTTGTGAAAAGAATTCTGTAATGTATATATATCTATATATAAGTAATGTACATAACAACAAATTACTCAACTTTCTAACTTCTTCTTTAACTTCAACTTCAAAATAAAGAAAAATGTGATAACTAATAAATGACTTAATTTATTAGTAGTCCATACTATACTGATCGTTTGAACTCGAGGCTCCTAATTCGAATCAGGCAGATCCTTAACCATTCAGTTATAAGTCTTAATAGTCTTTGTGTACAATTTGTTGTTAAACAATAATCACACCAAAAGTTTTGTAATGTTAGGCGTGAAATAAATGGAATTCCTTTGTTGAGAGTCATATACTTACGACACTAGAATACAAATGTTGTTAATTGATCAGTGAAGATAGTCTGCAAGAATGGCGAAAATAAAAAAAGATTTTTCTTTTTCGTTTATCACTAACCAATTTTACCCCGGTGCAAGCATGAGTATTGCAGTAGAAGACATGCGCCTTAGACTTTGTTTTTGTTACGAGTCTACTGTATACTTTTCCTATTTAACCCTAAAGAAGTTAAAGCTTTGTGTAAATAAAGGTTAAGCATTACTCCGTGTATGTCAATTTAATTCTAAAGTTACTAGTTGTTTAAATAATCCAACACGAATTCTTAGTTAGAAGAATGGTAGTTAAAAAATGTTACACGGTTAGTTTAATTGATAATAAACCGGAATTTAAACGTTATCGTTTCAAAAAGCTTTACAGTCAACAAAATTGATAAGTTTTCCTCGCTTTATAACAGTGAGTAAATGATATCAAGATTAAGAAATAAAAAAAAAATTCAAGTTCGTCGCTTCTTTCGCTCCAGTTTTCATAATAAAGCGATTTTTTTATTTGAGATGACTTGTATTTCTTATAAATTCGAAATTTACTAAGGATTTAAATGAAATTATTACTTCATTAATTCTTCATCTTAGTAGAAAGCTTAAAATGTAAAAATGTCTGGTAAAAAGACACTTGGATAACAGTGTTGTATTTCGACAACGCATGCACATATATTTAACAACTAAATCAATTTTAGTAATGTAATCCGTTACTAAAATTTTTCGAAAAGTTCTCAGAGTTAAGTATTTTTATTTTTTTTTTAACGAACCAATAGGAGTATAGATATAAGTCGAAGCAGCCTAGTGGTCAGGGCGCTGGCTTTAATTTTATAGACCGTGGATGATTGGAGTTCGAACCGCGGTGCCGGTACCACTAAAATTGTTGATAGCAATTTTTTTAAAATGCTGAATTTACTCGTACGTAAAGGAAAAAATTGTGAGAAAATCTAAATATTTTGAGAAAACGCCGGTAAAGCACCTGCACCTCCTCTGGTGTTGCAGATGTACGTGGGGACGGTAATCACTTACCATCAATTCGTCTCGTGTGCAGCCATTACGATAAAAAAAAATATGTTTCCTTTATTGTGTAACAGAATTCAATAGAACCATTCTCGGCATATTTACGTTTCATACTTTTCACCCAAAGCCCGAATGAACATTCCAACTTCAACTAAACTTTTCTGATTTTTCTGTCATCTGAAACCTCTATGAATAATTTATCATTGGTTTTTAAACTTGTACTATTAATACAATGAAACACTGCACAATAGCGATAAGTCTCAGCATTGTTTATTTTTCGTAATTAAATTACATAAAAAGAAATTGATCCTGAATGGTTTGTTTGTTATTGTCATTACTCCCAATACAAGTCCAGATCGCGCGTTTTGTTATTAATAACAAAATGTAAATTAACCACACAGAAATATTTTTTTTTTGCATTATAATGCAACAACATTTCCTTTGTTGAAACAGACAAGTTTGTAGCAAAACAAATTTATGTTATCCTGAAACATAAAGTCCAAGCTTACAGAGCTTACGTCGACGTAACACCACGTTTGTCGAGACAGACAAGTTATCTTTTTCTTTTGACAAAATTTTAGTACTCGTATTGTACTTCATTCGTTATGTTTTCAATAATACTCTTTATTCTTATTAAATAATTGAGTTTTTGACATGTTGGTATATAATCAAATATGGAAAAATTGTTTAATTGAAATTTTAATATGTATTTTCAGGGCTCAATTTTGCAGTATGGTGCAGATATAAGAGGACCTAAACTTTAAGAATCCCAAAATTGTATTATTCTTGACTAGGTTCCGCCCGCGTAGTGAACCTTCCCGCGGCTAAAAGTAGGCTGAAATCGATGAAATCTATGCTTGATTGAATGACTAACATACAAACACACAAACTTTCACATTTATAACATTATTTAGTGAGGAATGAGATAAAATTGTTAATTTAAAAATATGGTGCATATATTATATTCTATTAAATTGGCCAAGAGGGACAGTTTTCTAACAGAATGTATAAAAATTGACAGGAATTTTATTTGAACAGACTATTGTTGCTTTGTGGTTCTGTCAAAAGGCTAGCGGTACAATACGTTATTTGAAACAGGAAAATACAAGATATTTTAGTGCTGCAAGTAAAATGAAATAAAGAAATACGGTACTTTTTATTTCAACCAAATCCTCAATTTTGTAACAAGACTTACATGAATTCTTATTAACAACTAAAGCACGTTTGTTTTGTTTTAGTATGATAAACACGTTGATGAAATAAGTAACAAAAAAGGATATCAAAGATTTATTATCTCTTTTTTTTGTACCGAACATCTGGTTCAATGTATAGCTAATATGTGTCTTAAATAAGCCGAAGTGCAATTCACAAATCGCTGGTATACAGTTATGATTCAACACTCATAAAAAAATTTACGTCTATCCATAAGTATTAACACTGCTGTATTGTGCCAATGCTACTTATTAGCATCTTACCTTCTCCGCTCTAACCACATTAACGTTTCATCTTTGATAGGTAAAATTATATATTAATCGGTTAGTACATCTGGTAACATGGGTGTTATTGTTTATAGTGTTACACACCAGTAACGAGTGGACTCCCACTACCCGTATGCTCTTAGTCACGGTCATAAGTTAGATGCATAAACACTGCATCCCTTCCTACTATTTTTTTTTAAATCAGAACTGTTTTCTGTTCTATTAGTTAATCTTAATGGTCTTGATACATACAGAACAATATAATTAATCATAATTATTTTTAACATCATCTTCATTCTGAACTTTCTATTCTCCCTTTACGTTGGTTTAACGTCCTAAGTTTCGCCTTAGTTTCTGTCCTGTCTCTTCGTTTATGACTAATAAGTCTCCGCCGTCAGTTCGTTCAACAACGTAAGTTGATGGTCCAAAGTAAACTTAGTTGAAAATTTATTTCCTAATCTTTTTACGTATAGTTTTTGCTCCTTCCCATGTTGTTGATTCCACCGGCTTCCTTTTCCTATCTCCATATTCGTTTCCGTTGTAACTATCTGACGAGATCGAATGAGGTATTCAATTTGGACGTTACAGCCAGTGATAAAGGGCTTACCCCTTAATCTTTAGTCAACAAGTAATGGCTTGACCCGGAAGTACAGAGCATTAGCGACCGTATGGAAGGAGAAAGAGCTTCACGGGAGGTTCTACAAGGCTCAATATGAGCCTTTCATAGACACCGTCGCCTCCATCAACTGGCTGTATATTAATGAAGGAAACAAGAGTTTGTATGTATGTAATACATTATAAGAATTAAAACCAACGAATAGTCTCACAGGCTACTAAATCATACTAAGATAAAATTAAACACTACAAAAAAGGGTAATAATAATTAATGTAGGATTTGCAGACCCGAGCTGAGCCAGTCTCCACAAGCAGCGCCTGTTCACAAACATATTAAAGTTAAGTGGAAGAACTGCCACAAGCGCCACCGTGAGCATAGGTTTTTAAGCATGCGAGTTCAACAAATCGAGTTCGCGGAAAATATTTAGAACCGTACTCAAGTTCGAAGTTTGTTCCTTTAAAGTTTTGAAAGGTTCATTTAAGAATAAATAAATTTAAATAAACTCTAAATTATTCAGATGGTTGACAGAGATTCTATAATGATCTGCTGATGTAACTGGCACTGCGATCATCCACTCCATGCAAATTCATAATAGCAAATGCAAAAATTGGGAGAGGTATTTTTTATTAAATATCTCTTTCATTTAATTAAGTACAAATTAAATCTGCGGTATTCTCTTTATATGACGTAAACTATTATTTAGATTTTTATAATTGCAGGTAACATTTCTGGAGCTCAAATTATGGATGTAAAATGTGACATGAAACTAGGCGTACTAAAGTTATTTTAGAAGAACTTTTATGATTTTTGTATAAAATAATCTATGGCATACGATAATTAAATGAATGAGGTCTAACCAATTGTAAAATAAAAACAGCAATTTTATTTATTAAGCTTATTGTACTTGGTCGTTAATGCAGCCGAGATATATTTCTTAAAAGTATTAAAATCTGCAATAAAATATGTAGTTGTAGCAGCCAGATTACTTCCTGCAGTTCAATATTTTAATTTAAAACTGCTCAGATATTTCCATCTGCAACTCCTTCGATAAATCCAATATTACGTTAGCCATTTGTAAAGTGCGGTGAAATTGGAATTCATATTAAGAAATCTGTCCCTCGTTAACTTCGAATATCAGCAAAAGCCGGTATACGTTTTTTGGAAGGTTTGCTCATACTATCTAGGTTGAACAAGTGGGTTGGTGAGCACAGCGCCACTATCTTCGCACTAGCGATACTTCCCGTCACTGGTCTGTGTATATTCCGACATCCGTGCTTCGTTTGTTTGGCATTTGGAAAAAGATGCCATACATCTCCTTTCATTACTTTCTAAACTAGTTAACTAAATTTTAATCAATTCGATTATCCATTCACGAGTCATAACTTTAAAACAATTGAAATTCTATTGTTATGTGACTCATATAAGACTAGTAATACTGAAATTAAAGGACTGGGGACATTTAATACTTTTCCTATGCTGTAAATAGTCATCATATCATTCTATTATTGTGATATTATATCTATTATTAGGAGAGGACTTGGATATTTAAAATATGTACCGAGTGTCAGATAGATCAGATAAATAGATTAGGATCGCAGTATTTCATATAATTCTTCGAAATTATATTGTAATGTCGCGTGAAGGGATATTAAAACTCTAATTCTGTGAAATACTAATTCATTCAAAACAGACAAAATCAAGAGTAAATTGTAATTATTTTCTATTTGTTGGTTAATTTATTCGAGAATTACGAAAAACTATTCTAGGGATTTCGGCGTTTTGCAGAGTTATACTTTAATACCTGTCCTTTTTTTATTATCTACAAATAAAATCTACATACCTGTAATTATTAACATCTTCACACTTAATTGATCAGGAGGCGAGCAGTGCATGCCATAAATGTTTTTGATTCAAAATGCGCTTGCTTTCATAATGTATAACGTTATATCATGTAGCAAAAATAGACTTTGTTTTGTTATATTATTGTTTATAACAAGAGAAAGGATAATAAAATAATGGACATGAAAGTTTTACTATGTGGTTGGCCTCCAATTTTATTCAGGAGCCGTCTAGGTGCACCCTGTTGCAACTTTTTGCCACTAACCACTATCGTGTTCCAGTTAAAAAGACATGGAGAGCTAGTGTTATTAGTTTTATGTTTCACCATAATCCTCTGATGTACATAAAGTACCTATAGCATTCTTTGTTTGGATTAGTTGTATTTGTCCATGGGCATTACAATTAATACGCCATAAGGTGTAATAGCCATAGCCAATACGCCATACGGCATTAAATTTACACCGATACTTACACTCTGTACATAATAAAAGAAGATTTTTAAAAAATTCGTACATTTTTTCATTATAATATCCGGTGACAAAAAGTATGTGACGTCTGTGTCATCGCTCGCTATAGAAACATGTTTTCACCTTTTGTGATTTTTAGCACCCAATAGGTACAACTAACGTAACGTGCACACAGTCGTCAGTTTATTGGTGTACTCTATATTGCTTACACACTTTTCATAACTAAGCAATTTTTCTCTAAAATGTTATTTTATACTGTTGTGAGTCTAAAATGTTACTTAATACTGGTGTGAGCCTAAAATGTTGGTGGTGTGATACGGGTTTGTTTGCTCTAGGAATTTGAAGACACAAAGGCTGCAGAGGCTTCTCGTAAAATATGTACGGCATTCGAAGTAGATCCAGTATCAGCACATAAGTTGTTTTAAAATTCGTTTTTGGTGACGCGTCTTTTGAAGATTCACCTCATTCGGAACCCTCTGTTATTGACAATGAATAATGACAGGCTGCCATTGAAAACGACTCCAAATTAACTTGTCAGGAACTTTCGCAAATCGTCGTGTTAGTGACGAAAGTATTTCGTTAGGCTAACACGCGCTTGTATCTTGTTGGGAAAGTAAAACATTCAGAGAGCATGTTGATGGTATTGTAGATAAAGCTGTTTATTTAAACTATACATTAACAGATTGGATTCATTAAGCGCGTTTGTAGTTCGTCTAAGAATATTGATTGCATTAAAGTCCTTTACTTTGCATACACTATACTAGAATATCCTACTACTATTTGGTCACCCGCCTACACATAAACATAGAATTGAATCAATTCAGAAAATGTTACTTAAATTTTTTCCCTTTAAAGATTATAAAGTTTTTACCATATACACTGAATCTTGTAAATTCTTTCGTTTAAATACCCTGGAGCTATAGCAACGTCAACATGATATGATACTCTTTTGTGGATTATAGTCTGGCAATACTGTTTGTCCAGGCCTCTTATATTTTCCTATATACCACACGAGACATACTCTCTTATTCTACGTTCGTACAGAGAAATAATTTATACAAATAACCGATATTATCCCGCATTCTTCAAAACGATTGCAAATACTTAAGCTTTAAACGCTAAGTTATAACAGAGTATAAAACGTACAATACGCAAATGCACATACACCTACACCCACATAAATATACACACACACATATAGACACTCAAACATACAAACGCATAAACAAATGAGTGCCGCTGTCATCTTCTACACTACTACACATTGACAGCGCGCGTTCATTTGTCGTAATGTAATATATTTACACCAAGCAATTCGTGGTTATAATAATCTTTATTGGCCTTACTATTAAGCAATGTGTGAGAGTTTTCTCTCCATATTTAATTTGTTTATGTATGTATTATATGTTTATGTATAGTATATTATGTATGTTATAAGTATGTAAGTATATTATAAGGGTTATGTATTTAATATTAATGTTTAATTTATGTTTATTATTTATTTTGAACCTGCCAACATGTTTTCTTTCTCACCCAGGGTTGCCTGGTAGAGAATGCCAAAAGGCATTAAGTCCGCCTATTGTATTCCTTTTTTTTAGGGACACAATAAAGAATAAATAAATAAATGTGCATTGTAATTAGTTTGCGATATGCCGAATGATTACCAAAATGAAATAAATAAATAATTTATACTTACCATAATAACAAATGAATATGAACATTGTTAAAGATTTCAACGTAATGTAATTTATGTTTTCGAAACAATATTTCATTAAGTATAGTATAAATCAGTAGTTCATGAAAAACACAATTATTTACGAACTACGAAAAAATTAATTCAAAAATAAAGTTTGGGGAAAATAAAATTTACCACAATTATATGAAGGCCAGAATTTCGTGAATTGAGCTTGAACTGAATATCTTGTTTTGTTCTCTAATTGGGGCAGTGTGTTTGTTTTATTTTAATAGCATTCTAAGGTATTTTCCAAATAAAGCGTACAATTTTGAATTTTCTGTAGGTAATAACACTATTCTTATACCTTTTCAATAAATACACTTTTTGAAATATTGTAGTCCACCTGCTGGGTTTCTACCACAACTATTACTTTCGAATACTGTCAACCGTCCTTAACTATATATGATATAGCATATACCTGTGTACGTACAAACCCATACTCGTCTTTATCTCCTCCTTCACGATAAGATCTGAGGAAGTCTTCGATGCTGTGTCAGAGGGAGTACAACAAGGCTTATCACAATACGAGCAGGTCTGAAAACCGGTAGTGTTTGAGTTGCAAAAATATTGACTCCGGCTGTAACTTGCACCCTGAACACATGGCGCAGCAACAGCAAATTAGTTCATTTTTCTAAAGACTTGTACTAAGATAGTTAATAATAAATTTAAAATATGAATAAAAATATGATCTCTCATGATACTCTTTATTGAGATCATTGAAATCATTTTGGATACATTTAACCTCGCGCTGACGTCACAGCGAAGTGGTGTGGGAAATGATAGGTAGCACAGCCTCGCTTCCTGGTTAAGTCCAATGGCCTCGCTATCCAACGACGAGCCATCCATCTATCAGCAGTGTGGCAGTCTTCACCTTAAAAAAAACACTGTTACAAGGCCGACACGGACGGTCCATCGAATTTCTCCATGGAATATACGTAGTTTAAAATCTTGACGGAACACACCAATATTTAGAACAAAGAATACGAAAAGATGGGAATGAACCTCGGGAACTTTATTGGATCTGAAAAGAGGCGTCATATAGTACGAGCACTCAGTCACATTGAAAACCTTGTTAGAGGCAATGAGGTAAATTGGGACAAAAAATTACGTAGAATTAAAAATGGATAAACTGGAATACCAGTCGAAAACCTGGGTGCTGGAGGACGTTAAAAAGAGTATTTAATGTGACCTCGAAGATTTATAAGAAGAGTGGCGACACCGCTATTATCTACGGCGTGGAAGTAGAGATACCTAGGAAGTACGAAAAGCTACCCTAGGCTAAAAAAATTACTAATATTTCAGAGAATACCGAGAGAATTGTGAAAATATATTAAAAGAACAACAGAAAGTAAATTTTATGGGGTAGTTGTAAGCATTTAGAAAAATGAGAAACAACCAATTGAAAAGGGAGTGGTTATAATATGCCCAGTATACAAAAAAGAATGTAAAAAGAGATAGAGAAAGATGAAATAATATCTTATTTTATTATGTATAATATGTTATTTTAGAAAGTAATGTCTGCAAAGTCGTCAAACATTTTGGACTGCGGTGACAGATTCCTAAAATAGGAAATAATAAATAGTTCTCCGTATCCAAGGTACTCTAACATATCAACTAAACTTCGTAAAAGTTTAGTGTCCAAACTCATAAGCATAAAGAGCAAGATATCAGATATACGGTTCCTATGGTAGGATTGTATGGTACAATAAAAGAAGAGAAGATGAGAGGGGTATCGTGAGGAAACCTGCATTTCTGAGAAAAAATTAAAAAATATTATTTTGAGGATATGTGAAGCCCGCCAAGTCCCACTGGAGCAGCGCGGCGGGCCCTTCCCTGCTTCAAAAACCCTCTCAGATATTTGAGAAAGAGTCCTTTGCCCAGCAGTGGGTTCTTAGATGCTGCTACTTTTACTGTGAAGAGGGCACACCTTGGACGACAACAAAAAGGACATAGCCTACCTACTTTAAACTTCATTTTCTCAGGAAACCCATGAGATCATTCTCCATACGGGCAAAGCCGCAGGCGAAAAAACATATATTTTATTTCTTGGGCCGTTAGAATACAGGTAACGCACAATAAATGTTCTTAGACAAAGACAATTTTGTCGCGCGCATGATGGATTAATTTTTGTTGAACAATTTTTGTGTATTTTTTATTATTCGAAAAGCCGAGTCTATCAATCTTCTATTCACGTTGAGGGAATTAAACGTCTACCGTGGTTCAAAACGTTGATAGACAGTACAATACATTACGAAAAAACCTCGTAAACAAGAAATTACCTCCTTTCAATCTGTTGTATCGTTTATGTATTTCGATCTTAACTTATGTTATTATTATATTTCTCGTGTTTAATATGCGTAATATTATTTGTACGGATGGAGGATGAAAGGGGAATATACCAAATGAATGAATACTGTAAATTTCAACCTCAGATGCAATCGGTGCGCCCCGGTCTAACGGACCAGGCTCTGGTAACTGACTGATGGCGAAAACCCCAAATCGTATAGAATGTTGATGGAGAGAGTAGCATGTCTAGTGAAAGTCAAAACTCAAAACATTTTTATTTCAGTTAAGCTTGTTTAAAGCTTTTATGAACGACTAAATCTGCATCGGTTCCCAAAACATGACCTTAGAGAAGAAACATATATATACATATTGTCCTCGATTTGTACAATGTCCATGCTCCTATACACAGCGTGAGGGTAAAGCGTCCTCCTGCTCCGTGGATGTCTAGAGGCGTAAGGGTGGCAATGGCTAGACGGGATAGGGCTTTTCGGAAATTTAAAAGGGAACGTACGGAGGAGAACTGGTCTCATTTTAAATTTCCGAGGAACAGATGCAATCAGATGGTACGAAATACTAAACGCCGTTATATCCATGAAAATATTATTAACTCTTCTACCGCTGACGTGTGGAAGTTTCTTAAATCTCTTGGCATTTCCAAGCCGACTTCATTTGACTATGCCTCATCTCTTACTTTGAATGACATAAACCAGCATTTTACTTCCACTTCATCTATGGACCCTTTAGTCCGCTCTCGAACAATAGCTTCTATTGGTTGTATGTCTCCTCTTCTAATCCCCGATTTTCAATTCACACCGGTAGCTCTCAATGAAGTTAAAAATGCTGTTTTAGCAATCAAATCTAAGGCTGTGGGAAGTGACGAGGTTAGTAAGCAAATGGTATCCATGATACTCGAGTACCTTTTACCAGCAATTACTCACATAATTAATTTCTCCTTGGACTCCGGTATTTATCCGACCCTGTGGAAAGGGCTTTTGTACTACCACTCCCTAAAATCTCCAATCCCTCCTTGCCCAATCATTTTCGTCCAATTTCTATACTTCCTTTCCTTTCTAAAGTTCTTGAAGCCTGTGTACATAAGCAAATCTCCGTGTTTATAACAAAATATAACCTATTGAACGTTTTTCAATCTGGGTTTCGTCCAAGTCACAGTACCACCACTGCCCTTATCAAAGTCACCGATGATATAAGTAAGGGTATGGATGAATAAAAGTTAACAGTGATGGTGCTTGTTGACTTTTCAAACGCTTTTAACCCAGTTGACCACGATATCCTCATATCCTACCTTACGTATCTTAGATTTTCAACCCCAGCCTTGGACTGGTTTTCATCCTATCTTCGGGGCCGCCAACAGTCAGTTCGTCTAGGACAGCAGGGTTCTGCCTGGGCGGACGTTGGTACAGGTGTGCCGCAAGGCGGTATACTTTCTCCCATAATGTTTTCGTTATTTATTAATTCTATCACCTCCGCTGTCGACTGTTCGTATCATCTGTATGCAGACGATCTTCAGCTTTATGCACAATCAGGCACTAACGACCTCAATAACTGCATAATGAAGCTAAATGACAATCTTGTCTCTATTAGAGATTGGTCGCACAGATTTGGGGTTACTGTCAACCCATTAAAATGTCAAGCAATCATAGTGGGTGGTCCTAGGATGCTTGCTTTATGTATCCGTTTATATACTTGTATACGTATTTGTGTATTTTATATTATAAATATTTATTTAATTATATAGTTTATTTATTTGTACTTTTCAAGTTATTTTTATTGGACTTTTTTTTTTTTATTCTTTGTTTTATACCTGCCAACTACCTTGCACCATAACAAGGGTTGACTGGTAGAGAATGCCACTTGGCATTAAGTCCGCCCATTGTAACCTTAAGCTTAAGGTAATAAAGAATAAATAAATAAATAAATACATATTTTTATATATATGTAATGTTATGTTAAGACGGGCTGGTATCCGCAACTTCACGACTGTGCGCGTATTTTGCGTGTGGGCGTGTGGGGTGAGGTGGAATATGATCTATTCGTGCCAACCTAGCTCCTCAAGGAAAAGCAGCAAACCCTTAAAGTTACCGGTGACCTCTGGGAGCGACCTCTCGTGGGAGGTACTTAGACCTGTATTCCGCCACCGTCGGACACCGCAACAGGACGTGGGCTGTCGTTTCTTCCTCCTCCATACACACCTGGCATAGAGGGCTATATGTAACACCAATAGTAAACACGATGTTTGTTAAAATATCCAAGTCCAATTATGGTGCAAGTTACTGTCCGAATTTGGGCCTTATGCAGGCGTAGTAGCATCATGGTTATGCGATTATTAACCGTTGGAAGGGCCTCCCTAGCCTGTCTACATTCTGCCTGGTTTGTCCATAGTTGATACATATATAAATATATACGCTTACCTTATCATAATGAGTATTGGCAAATCGCTGGCCCCCACGATACGTGTATGTTAAATATCATTAAAATAAGCAATTTATCCGCATTGTAAAGGCGGAGAAAGCGATTACCTCTTTCTCTTTAAAATATAAAGACAAAGGAAGGGAAAATCTGTTGGAAATCTCTGGGCACAAACAGGGTGGCAAGACTCGCCATTCATCTGGAAGATATTCTATCTTCCGGAGAAGCGAAAAGTTGTTGTCCAAATGGAAATTCGTAATCTCTGCTCTAAGTTATTCAAAATATGCAAAATTCATAAATATTACTAAGTGTTTATAATTAATAGCATTAGTGTACATTAATATGTCCAGGAGTTAATTCCAGAAAGTTATTCGAACAAAAACACATAAAAATTTAAAGCAATCTCCGGTTCGGTGTTAAAATCTAAACTGAATAACAAATGAAGCTGATATCAAAGAAACGTCTGCTTGATTTAGTACACCAAAGAAGACTTTCTGCAAATAGAATTTTAAAGTAGATTTTAAGTTCTTTGATTTTAAAGTTATCCTTTCACCTTACTGTTCAGTAACGATAAGCTAACAGCTTATAACTCGTACAACATACTTTTTTTATCAATGAGACTGGCATGAGATAATCGGTTTGAAGATTTGTTTCTTGAACGCTTAACAAAAGTGTTTAACAGCCAAATGGGCTGCTTTGTTCACACCCAAGTGTGTATGTATAACGGCTGGGTCATACCAGTCGTCGTGTTACCTTTGGCATACTCAGGTGGACGCAAAACGAACTTAATGCTCTAGGCAGAAAAGTTCGCACCGTTGTGACGTCACACAGGGCGGACACGTGTACTAATCGCGGAGTAATTACTTCCTAGCGAGATTGGATGAATCATTCTTCGCGGACGTGGTTAATTGTGAGCTTTCCCTCTATCCTTCGTTAACAAGTAATGGCTGGGTTCGGTTGTACAATGCCTCACCGGGAGACAGTATGGAAGAAGAGGGAAGCTCCACGGACTTTTCTTCATGAGGCTTTTATAGATACCGTTGTCTCGCTGGGGATACAACCTGTCACCGTCAACTTCTATCGATCTTGTCGTCATCTCGAGGAATCGCTTTTGTCATGTTATCTCTAGTTGTTCAGAGAGTATGTAACTCTAAGTATCAGAACATGCACTACCTATTGTATATCAAGTAGCCCGGATTCTACATCGCGAGCGTGCCGGGGTAGTAACCACTTCTTTGCCCTCTCCTTTACACCGGTACGGTGTAGCAACCGGCGACCCACTCCCCCTCCTCCTCTCCCCAAATATCCTTAAAGGCGGGCAACACACCTGCAGCTCCTCTGGCGTTGCAGATGTTGCTTTATTTTTGTATTTGAAACATATTTTTTTTTTCCAAATAGACTAAAATAATAGTAAATACCAAGTAACTGGGATGTTGTAAAATTTAATTAGTGTTTACTAATGCTACAGCCAAAAGCAATCTGTATTTTTAATTGTCTCACTTGCACTAAATAAAACTCTTTTGCTTTCTTTGTATTGGAAGATATAAAAGGATAGTTTAAAGGCAATCAGAAGAAATAACAAGCTGTAAAATGTTAATCATATATATTGTAAAATAATTCGAAAAATTACGATCTTTTTCTATCGTTAACTTAATCGTGAGATACTTAAATTGTAAAAAAAAACAAGGCTTCAGACATGAAAGTATATAACATTGTTTAATTTTTTACAAGGGAGACAAGAAATGTATTTACAACGCTAAATAATGTCGATTTTTGAAGTTTTTATTTTGTAGGTAGTTAATGTAAACTAAAGAAAATTAGTTTCTAGTATCATCTATGATATCTGGCGGGGTGTAGATAGACAGTAGCAACATGTTTTGTTAAGTTACAACATATGAAATGTTCCAATGTATCAAAGAAATTTAATTATATTAGATCAAATTAGCATCGTCATTCCTATGTGACCGATATAAAGGTATACAAAGTCTGTTTTACATGATTAAATTACACACATGAATCACACTTCAAACATGCTCAGATGTTGACAACTTTCTTGTTTTTGTGTCAAAAATTCCTCAACGTGAAGAATCGAACTGGATCTGAGTTCTGATTGAGAGACAGACCCTTTAACTTCTCGGCTATGGTAGCAATTTTACGCACTTCACGTGTATACTCAATATATATATATATATATATATATGTCAAAAATATGCATATTTTATATATATTATGTTATGTAGATATATATTATGTAGAGTATGTTATTAATTTGTTCTAAAAGTATTTAGTTAACTGCTTTAGCGGAACTAGTAAGCGAGTACGAGATTAGATTATTCAAGTGTAGTAATATATTATTTTTCTTTATTATATTGCGGTGACAAACGAGATAAAAGCCCACCAGTTGAAGTTGTTTACTTCAATCGAATAATGTTACAAATTCGTTGTCACCTCTAAAACGGAATGCTTCACAGCCTGTAACTATACTGGCTCTCTATATCGTTCAAACTGGAACCCAACAGTAGTTGTAAATTAATTGGCGCTAAAAATGGATTAAAGGGACCTACCCAGGAGACTCCTAGACAAAGAAGGAGTCTGCTATCCACTCTTCATACATTTCGATTAATACCGCCCCGCATCGGACCTACCAGAACTCCAGCGACTATTTAAGGCGTAAGTTTATTTATCATTAGTTATTATTATTATCATAAAATTAAGATACCAGTACTTGGGACTTATCCGCTATTCCATAAAAATATTTCTTACAAACTCCGTGAGATGTCATTCCATTTTATTCAATACATAATTACCAACTACTGTACTCAGAAAGAAGTATTTACTCATCGTATTATAACTATTACATCATCCTTATGCTATGTCCTGTTTCACGGGTTCGCTCGCTTTAATTTCATAGTACAAGTATGTGCACAGATCAATGGAGTCAATAAAATTTTATTTCCAATTTTAAGTGCAGAATTTACCATGTGCTCGGTGGTGAAGAAAACATTGTGTGGAAATCTGCATTTTGAAGAAATAATTAAAAATATATCTAGGCCCCGCTTAGTCAGGCCAGCCCTTCTGTCTAGCTGAATTGTTTACTGTATAGTTAGTTCATGATGATAATCACAAGTGTTTTTACGTAATAGTTAATGCATTAGTTAGATCTGGTCTTGATAAGAGATTAAGTAAAATTAAGTTGTCTTAGCCCATCTTAGCCGTAGGTCCCTTTCCCTTAGTCGACTCTTACAAAACCACGGGAAAAAACAGAATAGCGTTTCCTAAGCCGGTGCCACAGAGCTTATTTAAGTTATATATGAATACATTTGTTTGGTTATCATTAGGAAAAAGTAACCTATGAACCTCTCTTCGCTACATACAGAGCTACTCTTATTTATTTCTTGACGTGTCACTACAATCGAATATCTACGTGTACACGTGAAGGGTTAAGAGCGGGTTTAAAGTCAAGATGAGTACATCGCGCTGTTATGACTTCGAAAATCATGGCAATATTTTTTTTTGGCAAATTTACTGGATATTTTATTTACAAGAACTGTAAGATTACACTTTCACAGATTCTGTATCTTGAAGAGGTTTTACAAGCTTAAATTCCACATGAACAAACTGGGCTAAACCACTGCACCGAACTTGTCAACAATATCTTCTTGCTATAGTAACAGGTTTTTATTTACGTATGCATCTCCTATCAAACCCAGATCAGTCGTGTTGTATGAAACTTAATATGAGCGTCCGGCCCCTAAACTACTAGAGCTCTTATATTTAATCTATTTCTTCTTTCACTCAAGATTTTCCCTTTTCTATACAGAAAAGTACCCCTTTCAAAATGAGAGTAGGCTTATATACAGTAATGAGACATTTGAAGGCCTTCAAATAAAAACAACGCAGTATATTTATAACAATAAGAAAGCAAAGTTAATTTGCTAAAATCCACAGACAAAAGTAAAATATGAATGAGTGGTTTCTAATTGGAGGTTTACTAGCCTATTTTTTAATTCCATTAAACACAAAGCATGTGTTTTGAATAAAGAAAAATCCTGTATCAGGTTTACCTTGTTTTCTCATTTGTTAATTACTTTGACAAATACTGTCAATAACTGTCATTGCCAATCCGCTTGGCTTATGTTCCGCAGTGAACTATTTACAGTCTGATAAAAAACAAGAAGGTAAAAAGATAAATACTTTAATCATAACCTGTTAGTAAGATAACCTTCCCAAAATCACGTTCACGACTTCCCCTTCCCTTCTATTACTCTTATTACTGAGTTACACTTCACTTAAGCATTTCCTACAATAAAAAAAATAATATCTACAACGCGGAGTTGAGAGTACAAAGAGAGGGTAACCCGACTGTCGCCGGCGGAACGCTATAAAAACTTATTCAACCAATATTCAAATATAACATAAAAATATTTTGTTAATTATCATTAATTACTTATCATTGTTTATTATTTTCTGACGAGATTTTTATAACTACTAAGCCTTTAATAGAATCAAGCTAGTTAGACCTATGCTCAAGTACAATATTGTTGATTCTACGTCTACTTATTTTGGAGCCTTAAATTGCATGAAGCATTTCCTCGATAGTGGAGGCTTATAAAGAGGGTCACCACTCTCCTTCCGTTAGTACCCTCCCTCCTTCATATTAATGCCGCACGATACTAAACTTTTACCCTTTAAATTTGTTGTAACTTAAAGTTGAAACCTTTGATAAGGTTAGGATGAAGTGGGATTTAATTAATGGAAGTTAAAATAAGTTTAAAGCTTAACTTTTGAAATTCCGTTTTATGACTGTTAAATGTAACATTAACAAGATTTTTTATCGGTAATAATATCCATAGAATGCATTAATTACAAAAAAAAAATAATATCTACAACGCGGAGTTGAGAGTACAAAGAGAGGGTAACCCGACTGTCGCCGGCGGAACGCTATAAAAACTTATTCAACCAATATTCAAATATAACATAAAAATATTTTGTTAATTATCATTAATTACTTATCATTGTTTATTATTTTCTGACGAGATTTTTATAACTACTAAGCCTTTAATAGAATCAAGCTAGTTAGACCTATGCTCAAGTACAATATTGTTGATTCTACGTCTACTTATTTTGGAGCCTTAAATTGCATGAAGCATTTCCTCGATAGTGGAGGCTTATAAAGAGGGTCACCACTCTCCTTCCGTTAGTACCCTCCCTCCTTCATATTAATGCCGCACGATACTAAACTTTTACCCTTTAAATTTGTTGTAACTTAAAGTTGAAACCTTTGATAAGGTTAGGATGAAGTGGGATTTAATTAATGGAAGTTAAAATAAGTTTAAAGCTTAACTTTTGAAATTCCGTTTTATGACTGTTAAATGTAACATTAACAAGATTTTTTATCGGTAATAATATCCATAGAATGCATTAATTACAAAAAAAAAATATTAATTTGTTCAAAGAAATAAAAGGTTCGATATTCCCCTATGTTATTTGAAATCAAATAAAACAATTACAACCTACATAATACAAAATATACCATATTGTCTTCACTGGGGTCAGGGCGCTCGCTTTAATTTCATGGTACCCGAGTCACTTGGAATCCCAGCACCAGCACTATTAATTTACTGTTACTACTTACTACGCCAGCTTATTTGAGTCCACTGTTGAACATATACCTCTATAAGAAAGTGCCAGCAAAAGCCAGCATATATCTATTGTTTCGTTGAAGAAGGTTGGTCTGGACCAGCGGGTTGGTGAGCGAACGGTTAGTGATGCTGCCCTATCACTAGTCTATTAGATTTGTGTTCGGCAAATTCGGTTGGATAGTCCACCAAAGTTAGGCCGCCAGAGTCTCGCTTGTTGGCTAGCAGGGTACACCACGTGCAGTTGAGAATTTTGAGAAAGAGATGGAAGTGTACCATTCCTTTCTCCAAATAGTGGGAACTTGGAGAAAGGTATGGTACACTCTTAAATTAGTTAATTCCAATGACCACCTGCCCGGCGGAAACATCGAGTGGAAACCGCAAGGGTGAGAAATGCTTAAAATACAATTGTACAGACAGTAAAGTCCGCCTGCGCCAATGGAGCTGCGTGGCGGATTCCTTGTTGCTGCAAAACTCTCTCAAAAATTAGATCTTATCATTGCTCTGTATTTATAGGCTGCTACTTTATTTTATGATTACGAAGAATAGATGTACGATGACATTACTTTTTTAAAATCTTAATCACCAGAAGTCATTGTATTTGTTTATTTATTTTGTAGGACATATCTACAGTATTACACATCAAGAATGAATGCATAATTATATTTTACAGTATTCATTTATTTTAATTTTTTCCACCTTTACAGATACGCACAAAAAAGGCCTGTATGTGTATAATTATCGTTATTTATAATTTTAGAATTTCGTATAATGTAAAAAAAAAATCGCGTTTCATACAAGTTCAAACATGGTTAATATTTAATTTTTCCCGGCGTGTATAAACAGTTTTAACAGAGACATACTGTCATTGTGTGTGTGTGTGTACCTTAATTCTCATATTTTATTAACGATACTAAGCAGAGCACTCGCGTACTATGAAATTTAATGCGACCTAGGCGCGAGGGGTCCGCCACTGCGGGTCGTTGAACTTCACATGTCCACGCGTTGCATTTTATGGTAACATCAGTATTAATTAAAATAATTTTTAAGAAATGGTTACCTTTTTACTTGTTCTATAATAGTACATCAATAGAGTCGTGCAATCACCTCACATCGCCATTAAAACCTTGGACGGTAAATTTACTGAATATGTACTGTTCATAAATATATTTAACTTGATAACACATAATAGCTATCATTGATCAAAATTTACATTATTTACTTTCATTTCTAAAACACGAACATTACATTAATAAATAAATTGCCATTATCTGCTGAAAGTTATAACGAAACTCGTATAGCACTAAAAGAGCGTTATGACAATAAATATAAAATTATTAACGAACATATTGGTAATATTTTAGATTTAAAAATATAGAAACTAAATAATTTGTACTATTTTGTATGAAAGTTCTACTTTCGGTGTTCAGAGTTCATAAAACAACACAACACTCTGCTACACTGCATTACACCTGCAATAAGACAAATAATAATGTGCATCTCCCAACAGCAAAAGTAATGGTCAAAAGTATTAGAGCATTGATGTAAGTGGGTCGCATATTTCATTTGTGACATCAAATGTTGTGCAACTTTTAGGTTTGACACCCAAAGGAAATTTTGTGAAAACCCATTGTATTTCTATTAAATATTGCTTTCCTTTAGAAATCTATTAATTTTTCCTTTCAATTTCCCTCAAATATTAAAGTAGCTGATGACAGGTTTTACTTGTCCAGTGAAATAGAAATTCTCATTGGTTCTAACATATTTTTTCATGCGTTTCTACTCAAACACGATTCTATCAGAATGGAATTGCCAGTATGTAGAACGGACTCTGTGATCGTAGCACTTTTGATTGCAAACATGCAGATTTGCCCCGTGAGACTGGTGATAACCACTGGAAATGCGTGGTGATATACGTATGGATATGCAATCTACTTCAATTGAAATCAACGGGAAGTGTCCTAAGCAGTAGCCTCTGAAATTAAAGAAATGAAAAATCTGTATTCTTCTCCGTAAGAAAGATAATTTCAATTTCACAAGTGCACTTACAATATGTATTAGTGCGTTTCTCGTCCCAGCCCAATAAAAATATGCCTATACTAGTTAAATAGCTGTAAAACACTTCTATATGTAAAGAGACACCAATAATTTCAAGAACTTATATTCTAAAAAAAGGTATGAGGACATAATCAAATAATTTCGCGGGACTCATCAGTTAGCGGGTTTGTGCCGGAGCCTCGACCCTCGTACTTACATCCTACGAAAAAAATACGTATCATACACGCGTCTTAATTAAAGGAAAAAATACGAAATATAAATTATAAGAGGCAAATAAGCCATCGAAATCTTCAGTTTGTTTCGAAGCTTATGTACGAATTTTGCCTTTGAAGGATATTTTTTTTTTAATTTTTACTCGGAATATTCCACATTTCATTTTAATTTGATTAACATCCTTTTATGTGCAAAGAGGATTTAGACTGATGAAAGAGGCGATTAGTTAAAAAATTCTGGGTTCTGTTGAGAGCATTTGAAAATCCTCTTACGGGTAACCTATTTAAAATACTCACGTCGATAACAGACACGTTGTTACAAAATCCTTAACCAGAGATTTATCGTATGTAATAGAAGGCTTTAACTGTAATGTAAAACATGTCGACTCACTCAGACGACAAGGCTTACGTAAAGTATGTTATTCATAGTTAGTTTTAAAAATTATAGTGTAATTATATAATTAATTGGATAGATGAAAAGAATCATGACCTAAGAACAAAGTGATATATTTTACAAGTTATGTATTGAAGTAGTGTATGTAGGTGTATGTAGATTTATATAGAACGTAGTACATATGGGTAGTTTTTTTTGTACGCGCGCAATCTACTATTCTCCAGTCGCAGGTCTGCTGGAAGAAATGATCTTAAGAAGTAAGCAGTACGTTTGTACAGACTACGTTCTGCTATCATATTCCTTCGTTCTTCTGGTTTACTTATGTGTTCAAAAATTATTAAATACATAAATAATTGAATTAAAAATTTAAAATACTAATACAAAAAATATTTATTTATTTATTCATTTTTGTATTAGTATTTTAGTAAATATATCAATTCGTAATTTATTTGTAAAGCTGTGTAAGCTCGCCAAATAAAATAAAATAAGGAAAGTAATCAAATTTTATACGGTTCTTTCACTTACATTATCCGCTACAGCACTACAGTACTGTGCAGCAAACACTTCTAGCAGCAGATATCAAGAAACCACCATCAGTTTATCGTATAAAGATGTCCGCCTTTGGAGAAATATCAATATGATTTTAAGCCGTTAATAATGAATAAGGCCACGTAGCTTCTTTAAGCTCTTGATTTTCTATTCATTTTAAGTAGAGTACTAAACATTACGGTCTGCCTTTTGTTAGCTTATTTCTATATACGGGACGTCTAACACCGCACTCCACCAGCACTCGAAATGTCGGGAGAATAAAAACAAAAATTAAACGCGAATAAATCCTTAAGTAAATAACAGTTGCATTTTAAATGCCTATGCGTATCGTACGCATAAATACAAGATATCATTAATTTTATTTAATACTGATACCAAGTCGGTGATAGCAGCTCATCAGGTGTTGAATATATATGTGAGCGTCGGTAATCCCTTACCATCTGGCCTGCCGTTTTCGTCTCTATAATGTATAAATATAAATTATTAACGAAGTATTAACGAACTTTACAAACTATTTGACGGATTTTGCCAAACTTGGCAGCGATGTAGATTATGCAATTGAACGGAGTATAATAACTAACTTTTAGATGATGTGAATGACCACGAACAAATAAAGATTGAAAACTATTTGGACTAAAAAGTAAAACCAACTTTTAATTAAGGCATATCATAAAATTCGGAAGAGATTGAGATTTTAATTTTTTAATTAGCATGGATTTGCATAGCTTTGTTTGGGGAGGGAAAACACTTATAATAAAAGTAGATTTTATTGATAGTAGTTGTCAAATCCAGTAATGTACAGAACCGAATTTACGATCATGGTTAGCATTGCTAGATGCAGATGTGTGTTACCCAGATCTATCTTCTTAACAAGTTGGAGCGCCTTCTTAATAATTCTATAAGATTTATTTTCGGTGTACGTAAGTATGACCATATATTCTTTGATCGTTCAAAACTTGTATGGCTTGCTATCCGTCAAAGGCGTAGCTCTAGAACTTTGCTAGTACTTTACTCAATTTTTAATGATTAAAATTCACTGGCATATCTCAAAGAAAATGGAACGCTCTTCTAATAGTCTCAAGATTAGTATTCTACAACACAGCACTGGATTTTTCAGTAGATGTATATGATACTCCTCTGAAACGCCCTTTCTGACGATGCTAGAAACGCACCCAATAAAACTAACACGTAATATTTTACTTTTTATAATAATAAATATATATGTTATATTATTAGTGTATTTATGTAACTTTTAAGATATTACAGTGCACATTTATATGTTTTTATTACTATTTAAATGTAAACAAAATTTCTCTGTTTAATTTAAATCTTTTTTGTTGTTATTTTTCGATTGCACCTGCCAATATTGTTCTGTATCTCACCGGGTCGACTAGTAGAGAATGCCACAAGGCAATAATTCCGCCCTTAGTGTGTGCAATGTAGTTATAATTTTCAGTTAGACAAAGAAACAAAATAATTATTGATAATTTTTCAGTAAATTTTAATTATACTGTACAATATGACCGTAATATTTGTACGTTAAAATTATCCGGGCTTTAATAAAAGCAATAATCAATTATAAATATACTTCCTCATTATTTTCTTAACTCTTTTATTGTCCGGCGTCAAAATACTCTAAATAATACCTATCAACTCTAGTCATGGTACTCCAGCCAAAAGTGAAAATATTTTGGAGATTTCGTATCAAACTATGAACATTCCGGCGTAGGAGAATTGAGTGCCACTTGATTGGATTCCAAAATTTACGGACGTAGTCATATTTGCGCAAGCCAAATATGAAACGAATTAACAAATTCTAGACATGCTCAAGCTTGATTAACTGTTTCACAGTAATTTATAACATGAACAACAAACCTCATCGATTATACTAATACAATTTTCATAGAACTAGGTGAAACATCTGCGGGCTTCCGCCGTGTTCTGCAGGCTTCCGCCGTGTGTGGCACTATAGGTCGGCAGATTGGGATGGAATGCGGTCTTTCTTTGCTTCCTACCCATAGGGGCAGGTTTGCTTCTCACTGGATGATCCCAACGTCGTTGCAGATTCTGTCACCGATGTGGTACTTCAGGGAATGGAACTTTTTATTCCGTTCTCTGCAGTGCCTGTCGGAGGTAAATCCCAGCCTTGGTTTGGTCGCACCTGCAAAATAGCGTCACGCCGAAAGCGGAAGAGCTACCAGGCCTGGGCCGATGCATCGGCGTCTCGGGATGCAAAAACCAGTGCTCTTAAAAACGAGTACAACTCTGCCTCCAGGTCCTTCAAAAGAGTTATCGCTGCGGCAAAGTTAAAGCACATTGGCAGAATTGGCGAGAGACTAGTTCGCCTCCCATCGGGATCCCGCGCATTCTGGTCTCTCGCCAAGGCTGTCCAGGTGAATTTCTGTCAGCCATCTCTCCCATCTCTACACAAGGAGGATGATTCGCTGGCCCATACTGCAAAGAAAGCCGATCTCTTGGGCTCTCTTTTTGCATCCAACTCGACTCTTGATGACCGGGGAAACTCTCCACCTACCATCCCGTGGTGTAAGTGCTCCATGCCGGAAATTCAGTTTCTGCAGAGCTCAGTGCGAAAGGCACTCCGCTCCTGGACATTCATAAGTCGAGTGGGCCGGACGGAATCCCTCAATTGTGCTGAGGATGTGTGCCCTGAGTTGGCACCGGTTCTCACGCGTCTTTTCCGGCACTCCTACTCTTCAGGCGTCGTCCCGGAATCTTGGAAGACAGCATTTGTGCATCAATACCCAAAAAGGCGACCGCTCTGATCCGTCCAACTACAGGCCTATTGCCATCACCCCCTTGTTATCTAAAATAATGGAGTCACTCATCAACACCCAGCTCCTGAGGTACCTGGAGGAACACCAGCTGATCAGTGACCGACAGTACGGTTTCCGTCGCGGACGATCAGCTGGTGATCTTCTAGTTTACCTGACTCACCGATGGGCAGAAGCAGTTGAGTCTAAGGGGGAGGCTTTGGCGGTTAGTCTGGACGTAGCGAAAGCATTTGATAGCGTTTGGCATAAAGCGCTTCTTTCAAAGCTTTCATCTTACGGGGTTCCTGAGAGATTGTGCAACTGGGTCACCAGCTTCCTCACGGATCGGATCATCAAGGTTGTTGTCGACGGTGCATGCTCGGACCCCAAACCCGTGAATGCTGGTGTTCCACAAGGCTGTGTGCTATCTCCCACTCTGTTCCTTCTGCATATCAACGACATGCTACAAATCAGTAGCATTCATTGCTATGCAGACGACAGCACGGGTGATGCCCTATATACAGGCCGTGCGAATATTTCTCGGGAACACGTCGACGAGTGCCGGAACAAACTTGTGTCTGAAGTCAAGACCTTGTTATTCAAAGTTTCGAATTGGGGTCGACGTCATATTACGACGTTGACATATCGAGCGACGTTCAGTTCCGTGGTCACCTGGAGGGAAAGGCCAAATTGGCCTCCAAAAAGCTTGGTGTGCTCTTTAGAGCGGGACAGTATTTCATGCCGGTCCACCGTTTGCAACTTTATAAGGCGCAAGTTCGGCCCCACATGGAATACTGTTCTCATCTCTGGGCAGGGGCACCCCAGTACCAACTCCTTCCATTTGACCGCATCCAACGTCGAGCGGCTCGAATTGTCGGCAACCAAGCTCTCTCTGATCGGCTTGATCCTTTGGCCTTGCGAAGAGATGTTGCTTCTCTTTGCATTTTTTACAAAATTTTCCACGGGGAATGTTCTGAGGAACTGTTCGAAT
This sequence comes from Bhutanitis thaidina, assembly GCA_029286595.1. Lineage (NCBI taxonomy): Eukaryota > Metazoa > Arthropoda > Insecta > Lepidoptera > Papilionidae > Bhutanitis > Bhutanitis thaidina. The sequence continues at coordinate 5,236,465 of JAGSMS010000022.1, forward strand.
TGATCCCAGCTGCTGAGTTTCATCATCGTACATCGCGACAGAATTCGAAGTTCCATCGATACCACCTAGATGGTTGGCATTCCACCACAGTGCGTTTCAATCGAAGTTTTCTGCCACGCACTTCGATTTTGTGGAATCAGCTGTCGCCAGCAGTATTTCCGAACAGTTACGACTTAGGGGCCTTCAAGAAAAGAGCTTATTCCTTCCTTAAAGGCCGGCAGTGCATCTGTAGCTCCTCTGGTGTTGTGGATGTTCGTGGGCGTCGGTGATCACTTACCATCAGGTGAGCCGCACACTCGTTTGCCCCCTTCTTCTATAAAAAAAAAACAAAATATATTTTTTTTTTAGATTCAAACATACTGCAAAAGTTTTTGTACTTTTATTTTCTCAATTTGGATTACACAAGACAATATACTGTTCTCGAGGATTTTAAGCAGCACGGTTACGCTAATCGAAAGTAAGATTCTTTTCGGTTCTATATAGTCAATTGATATATTAATGTTGTTTGTATTTCTACATGCTATATTGCGGCGAGTCCTACGACCTCTGTATTTCACACGGCTATCTTCAAGAGGCTCATTTTTTTTTATTTTGGATTTGTCTGTGTCATCCGTGTCATCAAGTTTTTAATATAATTTGTAAGCTATAGAGCCAGAGGGTACTTCATATCGATAGTCCCAATAAGTTCATGTTTATCAAGGTGTCCTAATATTAAAAAAAAAAATTCATTAATTCGATTTACACGGTTTATTAGGTATTGCAGTTATAAGAGGATCGTAAGACGGAGAAGATGTCGCATGTTTTCTCAAAAATAATCAACATCTGTTAATCTTCATGTGGCCCAAGCTTTGAACGTATTGCAATGGAGTATTAAATGGCTATGATATAAAAATCCGCGAAATGAAATGTTTGTGCACCTTATACATAATACCTTTCATGTATGAAAATTGTGTATTGTGGCACACTACTCCAGTTGTAGAGGTGAAAACCATTTCAGAAATTGCATCGACCTGAGTGGATATTGGATAGTGATCCGAGCAACAGTAGTAAATGCCAGCAGTTGGATAAAATCTGAGCAGCATACCTTAGGAAATTAGGCTAGGAATGACAATATCCAGTAAAACATTTAATTAAATCTCAAGGTCCGAAGTAGTTTAAAATTCACATTAATATACACAGAAGTAAACATTATAATCCGAAAATTAATGTTAAACAACGTGAATTTACCCACAGGATTACACAAAGTTAAACTTTAATTACTACGTAACGCCAAGTTAACTTAACCTTAGTTGTTGTTACTTTGTTGTTCATATAACAACGGATTATACTTTCATGATAACAAAAGGTAAAGACAATTTTAATAACTTTACTCGAACTTCATATGAATATATTTGTACGTATACATTATGCATTTGTTTAAAATATGATATAACAGTTCTGTTAAAACCCGACCTAAACTGCAACAAGTGGGCTCAGCGAGCCCAGGATTCGAGTTAGTAGACTGTAGGAGGAAGATTAGCGTCGATGCTTTGCACCGCATAGCTGACCTTCACAGTCGATGTGGGGCTCATTGAGTTTTGTAGGCAGAGCGAAAGCACATACTAAATGCATTCCATATGCATCCTCTACATTTTATTTTATCAAATTGCGCGCAAAATGCGCTTTGCTGGTGTTATTTTCGGTTATCGGTAAAGTAAAGTCAAATAGCAGCCTGTAAATGCCCACCGTCGGGCATAAGCCTCCTCTCAAATATTTGAGGGAGTTTTAGACCCGGGAAGTGTCCGCCATGCTGCTCCAGTACGTGTTTGCGGACTTTACGAAATATTTTTTCTATTCTCGATATTTTCACCGGGTGGTAGATTCAGCACTTAAAACTGCTATTAATAAATTCAGTAATGAAACCGGGTATGGAACCCTTGTCACTCGAGTACTATGAAATTACAGAAAACGTCCTGACCACTAGGCTATCACAGCTCCCCGGTTGTCAGTACACGGAACACATTTTTAAATCTTGTGCTTTTGGAAGAATTATATGTTCGAATGTTTTTTTTCATCTGGTAAAGGGTCAAAAGTAGACCCGAACTAACAGTTCACAAATATTTCTAAGTTTGGAAGCGTCAAATTAAAGGTGTCGGTTTTAAGGAGAGCATAACATGTAATTTATTAAAGAGATTATATGCGAGGGAGAAACTAAAAAGAAATATGAACCGTAAAGAATGTTTCACCAGGAGCCTTATCCGCTGTGCCACAAAAACATTTCAGATAAATTCCGTGTTAAGTAATCCCTCGATATTAAATCATACTCACAGCCAAGACAGGTATTCGCTTCAATAAGGTAATAATTACCAGAGGTAACCATTTCTTGCATAAACGAAGCCAAGGATTAGTTTTTGGAGAATGGCGAAGAAGGAACATTTTAATGTATCGAAATTTGTTTATCCTAAAGCTATACATATTAAAATAGTTATTAACAATTTTCCTTGCATTCTATACATTGGAATTGATTTAATTTTTTCATCACATTTGCACCTAATATAAAAAATATGTCAGTCATACCCATCGACTTGAGCCACCAGCAGTCATCAAGTTCTCGCAACACCAAGAAGGGTTTTCCTACACGGCATTTGCCTGTATGAAGGTTGGTAACCATAACCTCGGAAACCTCTCTTCTCTCTGTGGAGGGCAGAGCAATTTTTGACAAACAACGGAAAACTTTTAAGACAACGAATTGGTAGTGACAGATCACTAAAACAACATTTTGCAGCTTTAATGCAGTCACAATGTAACCATGCGATAAAGTTTACGAGCCATGGATTGAATTGGTATTATAGGTTAGCACCTATAATACCGATTCAATCCATTTACTTGTTTAGGTCCCAAGCGCGTTTTAAATTCGTACTTGAATAAAGTATTCTGGCCTCTGTTTTGTATTCGCTCACGATGTATTCACCGTGGAGCACCTTGTAAATTCAGCATTTATAATACCAAATAAACAATTTTAATATAGCTGGCACAAGAAATCGAACTTAGGTCACTTGCGTACCATCAAACATAATTTAAGAGTGTTGTTCGCTGAGCCGCCACAAAAAACGTGAAAATGGACGAATCACACACAAGGAGTTTGACCAATACGTTATGTAGGTACGGTTTCAGCACAATCTCGTTGAAACCCAGAAGCAGGATTATCTAGAATGATGCGGAAACATGATAGTTAAATTTAAAACATTACTTTTAATAATAAATACAAAATGTCACATTAAACTTATAGAAATAAGTGATTTTTCCATAATTATGTACATTATATAATTTTGAGATTTTTTACATCAAAAATTTATATCGATATATTGTATATAAAGATATATTATAATAATACATCTTTACCCCTCCAAAGGCTGTAGTCGTGAGCTCGGGGCATCAAAACCTTCTCAGAAATGAAACGATGAGAAAAGAAACCACAGACATTAAAAATATACTCACATTTATTGCAAATATTTGGAATGACTAAAACGGTGTTTCTTTCTATTTATTCAGTCAATGCTATCAACAGTTAAACAACATTTACGGTTGATCCAAAACCACGTCGTGGAGTTTAGAAGACCAACCTACCCTTAATCAATTAGCGAGCGGCATTAATTGTAATAATAACACTTCATAAATAAATTTTGTGATGTTCCGAATATATTTATGCTAGCCATGATTGAAAAGCATGTCTGTATACAGCTGTATGAGTGGCCTAATTGGATTAACGTAAATACAGTTTGTCAGGTGATGGATGACAGTTTGGAAGGGAGTATTTGTAACTTCGTAGCATATGAGGTTATTTTGATTAATCACATAACTTGGAAGAAACTCGTGCAAGAATTCAGCGAATCTACCTTAAAAATTATTACTACTACCGCTTCTGCAGTACTAATCAACAACTCAGTTTTAATAATATTTTAAATAGTTTTAAACTACGCACTGAGTAGCATCAATATTGTTTGTATATTGCTTTGCAAAAATTCGGATTGTAAAAAGCGTGAAATAAAATATGTGATTAACTTTCAAAAAGCTCTTTATTCATGAAACTTAACTATAAGCTTTAAAGTTAGGTATGCCGTAGCAGCAAAATAATATTTTTCTCGACAAGTTTACAACATCGTTCGCTTGAACTTTTAAAGTACAAGCTACACGTTAATGTAGTTTCTTTTTACATATTTTAAAAGGAGCGTGTACTTGTACGTTCAAAGTGACATTTTCTCCCCAGTTAAATATACTTTCTTGTAAACATTTAAGCACTTAACAGAAGCGTTAAAGACACACATAAATTAAATAATAGTGTTCTTCTACGATATTTGAACTTTTACGTTTTAAATACAATTAGTATTTTATAGGCTCTACTATATACACTTACATGATAAAATAAGCCTTTAACCCTTTTGGTGCCATTCGTCCTAATATGACTCTTAACAATCAAATCTCAATTACTTCAAGTGGAGGCGGAAATGACACCTGACCATTATAAACAATTTTCTCTATTAGTCATTTTGAAAGACCGAAATTAAGTAACAGTTACTAATACAATTTAGATAAAACTTTTATGGAAAATCTTAAATGTAATTTAATGTTATATAGCAGGCTCAGTTCATATTTAAAATCGTTAATCTGTGGTTTTTTCAATCAATAGTTTTAATCAATAGTCAACATCCGTAATATCTGCCGATCCCGAGTACATATGCATACATTTACAGATCACTTGGATCTTTATTAACGTGAATTTGTGAATTTTAAGGTAATTTAAAGATAATCTCGAAATTGGATATTTTTCACGTGTTACGACAATAGAAATTCGATTGTTAAGACGCGTGCACAGTTATAAAATAGTAAACAGTATACTTAAAAACAAAGAATTAAAGTTTCATAAAATTCTACTTATATCATTATCTTAATCTTTAGTCGTACCCATTTGTAATAACAATATATCTTCTGATTCTTATTTTAAATTCGGCTACGTGAACCAAGTGCAAATAAAGTTTATAGTTTACGCTTCCATGATTTATGATTCAGTGCCAAACTTTTGTTGGGGAGAAAAATGTTTGCGTTGCGGCTATCCCCCACAGTTTCGTCTTTCGATGTATTAAATTAAAGCAATTTATAAGACGGCTTATAGTCCACACCCTTAACAGTCCGCACTGCGACGCAAGGGTGTTGAAGTTTTCGAGGGGTCCGTAACAGAACTTACGACATTAACCGAAATGTTACCGAGTCCAATAAACGGGAAACTAGCACGGCATTTGAACTGACCTTACACGGCTATATTTTAGTGTTAAGATCTTATTTGACCAAAATAAATACTAATCTAGCATCACTAGGAAGCTCGTTACTTTATATAACTATTGTAATATATTTATCGATATTGATCGATTGTTTAAAAAAATCCAGTGTCGTTTAGTGTTTAATGTACCAGATTGTTGAGCCATGAGTCTGGAACCAAACAAAATTTTAACACACAATAAATGAAAGATTTTCTGGTCTAGTTGTAATGTAAAGACGTCCTGTGTCTCTCTGATACTGCATCTTATATTTTCTCCTTCCATGCCATCTTATAGTATTATTATTATACGAAAAAAGCCATTGGTGGTGGAAGAACTTACCCCGTTTTCCTGGCATCATAATCATTTGCATTCGATATCTATATTTTCCTATATTAATCGTATTACGTACATTTCTTTGTCCTTATTCAGTTTTCTACAATTTAAATGGTCGATTCTTTTAAATTGCAAATAGAGTCGAGTTGGGCTTAAAAGTCATTGTGATGTTGACTCAGCGGCGAGGCATGGACGTTTATTTAACTATTCGAGTGGCTACTCAATACTCATTGTAATACTATAGTTCTATGACTATACTAATACTGCTCTGCGTAATGGAAATTTTATATTTACTTTTGTACACTTTAACCAGGATGGACAGGAAATTATTTGAAGTGTAGTAATAAACAATCGTTGATAAATTTATATTACTTTTTATGACATTGTGCATTTCAGAAAAGCAATTATACATTACTAATATACTCTGCTCTGGTTGTCTGCTAAGGTTTTATACATGGTAGAGCTAAGTGACGGCCGGTCGATTGGGGTAGTAGGCCGTGGCCTTGCAGACTCCCTAAGTGAAGTTGAGGCATTTTATTCTTTTGGATTCGGTAACTGGGGCTCCCCGGATCCCAACCCCTCTCCAAGTATTGCATAAGGCCTGCAGCTCTACTGATGTTGCAGATGTACGTAGGCGTCGGTAATCACTTACCATCAGGTGAGCCGTCTACTCGTTTTCCTCATTACTAAAAAGTAATGCAAGCACCGTTTATTAGGCGTTAAAATTACACAAACTCCACTTTCCTGAAGCTAGTCCTAAAACTATTTACTTCAAGTGTAAAAAAACCATTTAGTAGTTAGCAAGAGTAATGATGCGACAGATGTGTAAATAATTTTAAATTAACTTGTGAACCACATGACTGTTTCTGTAAATCCATGAACCAACCCTTAACATGTATGTAAAATAGAATTTCTATTGTAGAAACACGTCATCAGACAAAGATCATGGAACATTATTGGGCAACTACTGAGGAAGAAGACAAAACAATAAAAATTTGAATACTATTTTCAACTCGGCTGCACATTTTGAGTCATAAAGAGGCTGGCGCCGTCTAGTCGTCTCGAGTTGGGAGAATGTCATTGTGTATGACCAGCGTACGATGAACTTAGATAATGTGTACGTTGCCTACGGATAGAGGGAAATAGTTTATCCCAAATATGGTCGGGGATCGATAGAAATTGGGCGCAATGTGATATTTATGGTTGGGGTTCGGCTTTAAGGGGAGTTTTGCAAATATGAGCCTCCAGCATTTTCTACACGCAAATATTTAGAGATATATATTTTTGAATTACTTCACTAAGCAGTTTTGTTTTTTTTTTAATAAAAATCTGTAACTCACATTTTTAAAGAGGAAATTGGCATAGCCCTTATATATTTCTTTCATTCTTATACCCCTTTTCTCCAAAAACTAACTTTATTTACCTGGTCCACCTTGCTCGATGACATTTGCAGCTCTGCCAATTTAATGTGGCGGTTGGAACAACGTGTGGTCTGATCTTATCACATATTCGATGTTAGTAAGGGAATGTGAAGCCTCTTACTTCTTTGTATTTACGCTCATATTTAATATATTTTATTAAGAAAACAATACATACCGTTCTGCAAAATACTTGCGAATGAAATCTGCTTCTTAACAGAATATGTTGCTTTCATACTGTTGCTATGGGAATATCGTATTAATGTGACTGATAGCGGGTGTGGTCGCCACCCACGGATATTGGCAGCGTACGGATTTCCATTTAGCAAAACCAAAGCTACCGGGCTACCGGAAGCCACTTTCCACCTCTCCGGGATACTCGCTTCGTTTGCTAAAACCTGGCATTACATCTAATCCTTTGAGTGGTCACACACTTACATTTTTATTTTTCATTGGCATCAGTATATGTTTTTTTAAAAAAATATATTGAAATCTTTAAACATAAAAAATGATGAATGTATGTTAAAAACCACATCTGCAACACCAGAGGTGCTGTGGTACGTGGACGACGGTAATCAATTACCATCAGCTGAACCGCTTGCTCGTTTGCCGCCTTTCGCATAAAAAAAAACACCAAATCCTCGATCTCTGGCATCCGTAAGACGGTAGATTAACGAAAATCCGGAACTAAAATACACTAATCGCGACGGACTACAGCGTCTGGTACTGCGGCCGCCAACCCGCCTGCTAAGCGTGGCAACAATGGCAAATCCTCCTATTGATATTGGCCTATACAACACAACCTGTACAACAGTTGAATTTAAAGAAGCTGATGAAGAAGATATAGAACTATTCGAATCTGTTATACTTTTTTTTTCGTCTACTTCGTAGGTTGGTTACTTTGTTTCTACAAAATTCCGATTCTCATAGACTTTTGCAGATGGTGGATAATGCCAGATTTATTTAAATTAATGCCAGACCAAAACGCCACTTATTGATACGACTCCTTTTCTGCCTCGGAGCCGTCTGGGCACATTCCATCCTCTCACCTATTTTTGGCGCTAATCACCACTGTTGTGTACAAGCCATGAGGCTTTTCCTTCTTCTTTGATGGAAGTTGTTTTGCAGGTGTTTATGGTCTGTAATAGCCAGTCATCATCAGATGGAATGTTAGCTCCTTTGTCACTGATATTATAAAAAATACTAACTAACCAAAAAAAGGGAAACGTAATAAGATGTAAATACGATTTTTCAGATAGCCATTCCAAGATAACGAAAATCGATATTTCAAACCAAAAAGTCATATCACATTCTTTGCATCCACTATTTTTCAAAAATTCCTATTTCCGTAACACAAGAAGTAATATATGCGTTATGCGCCTATAGCCAATAAATTAAAAAAGGAATTCGAATTCCAGAAAATTATTCTTTTTTACAGGTATTTTGTCAAGGTTTGCTTAAATAAACATTTTTAGAAATATATGAGGTAAGAAAGCCACTGACTCAACAAAACTGTCGTACCCATCTCATTTATTCAAAAAGGCATTCGACCAAAAATACCTAAACATGCTACTACGGCTACACAATGAACGATAACAGATAACAAATACGCAAGCTTGATTGGTGAAATCAATACTATGTTTTTATCACAATACATAATATTCATATATGTATAACCTTATTAATAAACACATAGTAAGAGCTTTACTATTGTGTTTAACTTATCAGCATTTTAGATCTAAATTGGATAAAATCACGAAACTACTCGCAATAATGAACACTCAATTCACTGTAACAGGCGGACTCTATAAAAATGGGTTATTTTAATATTAATGGGTACATAAATGAAAATATCCTCTGGGTATGACTTGATTGAATAAGTTTTTTTTCACTTGTTTCCTATCTGTCAGAGGAATCTCATTACTCAACGGGGGTATATTGTAAAAAAAACTTTTCTAACGTCTATTTCATTTCATTTATTTTTATATAATTTTCACCGCCAATGATATTATAATTAAAAAAGGTGTAGATATGATACATTTTTTATTATTAGATTTGGCGCGAGGGACGGTTGCGGCAATTTATTTTTGGGGAATACCAAAGATAGCATCGGCCCCCGGTAGAGGCTGGTTCATAATATATTTCTTCACCAAGGAACAGCGAAACATTCCGTTTTCACCTACCTACTTATAGTACAGTTGTTAACCAGGATGTTTCCATGACAAGTGGTTCCAAATTAATCATATCCGTTAAGAGAGAAAGAGCATCATTAATTCTCTTTTACAAACATTATACATAATAATGATTCCAAATGACACTAGAGGTGGACCTTCCGGAAGATATCGGATATGCGGTAGGTATATATATAGGGACTGTAATACATTTGGGGCAATCATTCAATCCCGAAAACGAATAAATTGTATGTTTATCAAATATTCGTATCGGTTGAAACTCAAACCCAGATCCCATGATACATTCGCTGATCAATATAATCTACAAAGACTACATTTATTACACTAACTATCGTTACGTATGTGAAATTACCTGATATTTGCAGTTAAGATAAATGACATTAGCTATGAATCTAGTATCTGCCTTGTGGTAGCGCCGTGAGAATAAGCCACCCCTTTCTTTCTGTGAGTGACATAAGAAGCGGTTAAGAGAAATGCCTTGACAACAAAGTTCAACGGAAAGGAGGTTACGTAACATTGCGTTACGTTCCACTTCCCGGAGAGGCGAAAATTGGGTTGCATGTTGGGCTTTGGCCGTTTGGCTTCACTGGGTCGCGCCAAGTTGAATCGGGGTGACAGACGCGAGTGTCTTTATACGTATTTACACATGGATAAAAATTAAAAATACGACTCTTCTGAATCTTATTTGAACGAAAAAGTAGAGCCCATTATTGGTGTGAAAGCCCAAAATTAAAAATTGGCCCATTACTGTATCCCGAGGTGCATTTACAATTTTAAGTCACACACCAGACATAGAACATACGTAGTTCGATCATCTGTAGATCCTTCAAATAATTTTGTTCTTTGCAAGGATACGGTACCTGAGTCCCATAGTGTTAAAGGCGACCACGCCCACCAATCGAGCCATCGAACTGAGGAGTAATACTTCTGAATTCACGTTAATTTTCACAAAAACAAAACACATCATATGTGTTCCGATCAATAAAATCTTAAAACATTTAATGAAAGGCTGTTCAAAAGGGACTTTACGAAATAAAATATTTAGAAAAAAAATCATTTTTATTTTCTTTTTTATTGTAGTCATAACAAAGGTATGTTCAAACAATTCATAGAGTTGAGGAATTTTAATAGAAGCATTAAAATAAATAACAATGATAACATAAAAAGAAGACAGTTATTAACCAATATAGCTTTACCTTTGGATTCAATCTATACTCAAGTCTTTAACACCACTATTTCTGATGTTAATCAGATGTTTTGTAAAAATTACATATTACCTTAAGTATAAAAATATTTTTATAAATCGATCGAATGTCATTCAAGCATAACATAATTTTAATTAAATTGTTGGCGTTTACTCGAAATATTAAAATTCCAAGACATATAATGTATAATGTAATCCTCAAAATTAATAAGGATAGGTACGAGCATTCCATTTAATGAAATACATAATAAATTCGGGTTGGCACAACTACAAAGTATCAACATTGCAAATATACCGAAGAATATGTCAGTCGTAGAAACACACAGAGTCCGTAGTCATTTTATTTTCGTTGAACACTTCAATTGTGTCTAGCTAAGGAGGGTGTAACAAAATTTAATTAGCATCAAATAAGTGCGTCAGATACCAAAATACGATTATTAATATTGCAGATGTAGCGCCATGTCTCCTACCAGCACCTGAAAAACATATTAAGTGTAATTTATCACCTTAAGTTATTTTAAAGTATTAAGTTAATCATGGCAAGAAAGGGTCGTAATATGGCCGTAGCTCATAATGTACCCGCCTTATATCTCGCATTTTTTTATTGGATTGGATATAGACTACCTAACAGTCGATCTGATGGTAAGTGGCTACTGCTGCCTATGGACACTTCAGCTTCAATCGTAGAAAGTTACAATTGCGTTGTCACACCTGAGGACCAATGAATGTCTATTGAATGTCTCACAGCCCCTAACTATACTGACTCTCGATGCCTTTCAAACCGGAATCCAATAGTTAATACACTGCTTTTCGGCGGCATATGAGTGAGGCACCTACCCAGACAACTCCAAGGCAGAGAAGAAGCTTAACCAGTGAAAAATCGATGGATGCTGGTGATTCGGAAACGTGCTTTCTGACAATCTTAGGGAGAGGCCTATGTTCAGCTGTGGACTTGTAACAGGCAGAAATGATAAACAAAAACTATGAATGTTGCTGAGTAAGGACCATAGCAGTCATATCCGAACAGATATATGTATCTCAGAAATATGATTCCAATAACAGAAGAAAAATGAATATTTTTCGGTTTAGTAATTTTCACAACAGTTTAAAATTATTCGACTCAAATCGGAATACTTAAACTGTAGAATACAATTATTATACCTTCTATGTAAAATAAATAACACTAGTTTCAGTTTCATTTATTTATTAAACCAAGCAAAATTAGCTCTAATAAATACATACCCAATATGGGGTGATCTAGTCATTTTTAATCCACTTTTAAATTACTTTTCATCAGATCTTATTTGGGACATCGTGTCAGGTGGTGAGCCTGTCCCTGTCTTAGTATCCAGGCCAACGATAAAAATTGTACATAAGTTTCAAAAACCTCATTCGATTCAACCGGATCGAACTCGAGTCTTTTGTTTCGCAAGCAGATCCCCTAAACACTCGGTATACTTGTAATAATTGTTAAATACAGTTAATACTTGCGATTGTAGCCTCTTAGTGGAATTCCTTAGCAGATTTATTGGGAACACAAACACTTGTCCTTAATGCGCCGATTTATTACGTTTATGTTTACATAAATTATTATTAGGCGAAACTGGACAAATGTTATAAACTTAATAAATCAATGGAACAAGTACAAGTTTCTGTGTTCCTACTCAATTTTAAATTCGTAATTTTAAAACTAAAGGTACAATCCTTTAGTTTTAAAATTAACTAATAACAAAAACCAAACAAAACACACTACAAATTGTCACTATATTCTATTTATTTGTCTAGACGTACTAATTTGCTTACTAAATTGAAATAACACATTCTTTCGTTAAGTATTTTAAAATTATTTACTGTAGCGGGAAGCAAAGATATATATGGAAAAAATTAAAAATTCATTGCATTTACTCACAGTCGTTGGTCTCAGCCATTCGGTGTATGGGAAAGAGGATGACCTCATTTATCTCGGGTAAGCTGACTGAAGTAGTTGGGACTCGCTCCTCTAGGGCACATTGCTCATTACTTTTTAAGTATATGGAGTAAATGTTTGCGGTGCACCTGATCTATAAAATAGAAATTCTCTATTAATTACGGACACTTTGTATTATAAAACGCCCGTGGAATTAGATTAACGAGTAAAGAGATTTGGTGACATTTTAATTAATAATAAAGAATGATATAATAATCAGTTTGATGATGTCATCAGCAGCATTGCAGCTTTTTAATTATGAATTAATTAACAGATTTCCGGCTCACATTACTTTCTTAACAATGTTAACCTTACACCTTAACTGCATGCAGTAATAGAATTCTAGCTAGACAAGAGCGAAAAAATCTCTCTGCAAGGTAGAATCGAAGAATTTAGATTATATAAGAATTAAACGACACAATCGTCGAATCGATAACCCTTGTATGGTAACTGGTATTGGTGAGCACACAGTGTAGTGTAAGATGGTCAAGTATTTGATGGAGCGTCAAATTCAGATGGTTGAAGGTGGGTCAGTATAGTGCTTTGTTACAATATCTGGGAGGGGCTATAGAATAAAGTCTACCTACTCAGGACGTCAATAATTATGATGGTACACACAGTTCAGTAAGAATGTAAATATATTTAATTTTATGATTTATTCAAACAAGTAAATATTACAACTACGTAGAAATCGAAGTCACTTCTAAAATACAGTTTTATTCAAATACTGATTTCGAATGCATTTGGTAGCGAGTACGACGAAAAACTCTTTTGTTTTTTTTTTTGTTTAGCAGCCTTTGTCACTGTTTTATATTCAGCGAGCATCCGAACACTTTCTCACTATAACTTGTTTGAATTGATATGAAAAGAAGCAGCTTTAATTTGATTATTCTGCTTTTTGTGCAGAGATTTTTATGCTATTTGTTTTGCGTACTTTATCTAATTTTATCATGAAAAAAACGATAAAACGAGCGATTCATTGCGATCAAAATGAAAGTAATATTTTATGTTAACTAAGACCCTACGAGATGTTTGCAGGGTAACTAATAGTGGGTGGATGTTTGAGGGGTGTTCTACCCCAAGAAAACAATTTTGAGGCGTCACGGACAGTAAATCTCTTAAGAGAAATAGCGCGCTCTATTTTCTGCTCAGTGCAAAATATTATCATGCAGCAAATACAGTGTATTTCTCAAGGGCCGGGAAATTGCCTGAAATGGTTAAGTATTAAGTCATGTTAAATGGATTAATTTGGAAAGCTTACTCAGTCATTTCTGTGACACATTTTAATTTTGTTTTTTTATTTTTTATAGGGAATAAGTAATTTAGACTAGAAGTATTTTTTATTTAATATTATGAAAATAAATAAATTTTACATTTTTTATCATTTGAGAGCGTGGCAAAGAATAAATTTTTTTTAATATTGTAAATTTCAGTATTGTGGTCAAGTTAAAGGCAGTGCAAAATATTTTCTTCTTATTTTAGTACTTACCTTCATTTTACCTCTTATGAAGTGATGCTTTTGTACAACGAATTGAATTGTACTGTAAGCATTCCACAAGCTCCCGTTGGCTGGGCTGACCCGATGCCAAACGTGCTGCTTATGTGCCTGTTTTTAAAAAACCAATGTCGAGAATAATTTCTCGGTCTTCATCAGAGCTAAAGACTGGCCCTCGTCCAGTTCAGATCTGAATCCGTTGGATTACAAATTGAGGAGAGTACTAAAGAACATATCCTGCTCTAAACGTAACACTTATAAAATTAAAATAAATGCCTTGAAAAAAGAAGTATTTTAATTCGATTTGATTTGTTACATAACTTATTAACCATATTAGGTACTTATATTATGTCGTGACTCGATAGTATAAACGCCCGATCATTTCGGGAAATATTACACTGTCTATTTTCTACATAATGATGTGCCTTGGCCCGATCATGAATAGAAATCGTTTGTCGGTATGGTCAACTAAAGGCACGGCTACTTTATAATATTGCCAAATATACTTCTTCGTATCGTATAGTAGTTACGTTGTCTACCGCCGGAAGCGCTGACTGCACTTATTTTTAAATGATGCATCACGGCGGTTGTGAAAAATGTCGATTCTCTTACTTTAAAAGCGAATAATTATGTGTTAATTAAAAAATTAATTAAGTGAAATGGCAATACTATCACGCTACGAATGTTTTATGGAAGTTTATCAAAAAATTACGATGTATTCCACAGGTGCAACTGTGACTGCAACGTGCGATTCGAGCGAGCGAAACGAGGGTGCCGCAAAAGCTACCATCGAAGCGGTAGTGAAACTTGCCTGAAATATTTAATTATACAAACATATAAACAATACTATTGTTATAATAACAACAATTGTTATTTATAATGCCATATTTTTATATCACGAAAAGTTCCTAATTTATTATACTATATCTTTTATGTTCACCCGACATTAGTTGTATGTCCAAACGTAAATTGATAAATCGTCAACGATTAAACGACCGGTTGTTTTGTATTAAATGGTTGGGTCAATTCTACGATCGGGCAATGACATATTTACTACATCAATGGTCTATAGAAGTCACTACTTACCTACTCTTCATGTACTACTGTTGCTGGCTGTTACTTTAAAAATGTTATTACTAAAACCTATTACCCTTTGGTTTAAGATAAAGCTTGGATTTCAGCCAGATATAAAATGTAAGGTATACTCAGGCCTGATTAAATTATGAAATATTAAAGTAGAAAAAAATAAACGCACGGCCCAATACTTGAGTAGTCAGAAGTCTAAAGATTGTTATCCTTGCAACCCACTTTTCACCAGATTATATGGGATAACGAGGCAGGTGGTCAGCGCGTTCAGAAAATTGTCTATTCGCTGTTGATATCAATAATAGTAAAGTCGTACAACTGACAACTGTTAGAGAACAAAAGTTTTCAATAGACATCTTTAAACAGACACAATCGTGTGAAACTACCATTCAGACATTGAGTGATGACATACATAATGGTACGGCAAGTCGATGGATGCAGATGGCTCGGGACCGTGCTTTGTGTTAATTTTAGGGGGAGGGCTTAGGTTCAGCAGGTGGACTTGCACTAGGCAGTCTTGGAGAAGTCGATATTGATAATTAAAATAAATAGATGATGGTAATAAAATTAAGACGTCGTAGAGCCAAGCAGCGGATATAGCTACTGCTCGAATAGGCCGACTCCACCAGGGTATCATTTAGACCTCGCAAAAGACCGGCGTGAGGAAGAGGCATCTTGTGCTTCTGCGTTTACTTCGGAGAGTGAGGTAACCGGAGGCCCACTCCCTTTCTCCTGCCCCTCCTCATCCTCCTTCCCATCTCCCAAATATCCTTAAAGGCCGGCAAGACACCTGCAGCTCCTCTTGAGTTGCAGATGTGACGCGGCGACGGTCAATCACTTGGCAACAGGTGAGGCGCTTGTTCGTTTTCCCCCTTTACCATAAAAAAAAAGAATGCGTAAACCTTAACATTTAAATTAATGCTCTTTGACACTTACCGGTTCACTATTTATAAAAAAAGATAGATTAGCGGCCGGCAAAGAGTTGTAGCTGACGCATTCAACTTTAAGCTTCATCCCTGCACGATAATACTGCTTTAATCCAAGCATTTCTGGTCCAGATTCTGGTAAATCTGAAAAGAAAAGTACTAAAAAATATCTAACACTTTTATAATTTCGCCGTCTCGTATCGGTGTAAAAATCTGCCACCCTCGTTCTTCGCGTGGGTATCGTAAGAGGCGACTAAGTCAGTACTCTTGAAACCCGCAATGGCTACCGTCTGATGGCGGATCACGACCAATACCATATAAAATCAAGCAGACCGATGGTGGGCATCAACGTCTATGGTGCACGGTAGTACTAAACAGTACTGCGATGTCATTTCACTTGCAGAGCGTGGCGATTATGGCAAATACTCCTTACAGCCGAGGCCTACTTACATGATGTTAATGTAAAGTAATGATATGTATATATTTAAAAAAAATATTAAAAAGCTTTGAATTTCACATGGATACAATCTAAGTAACAATGAATAAGCTGGTAATACCAATACTCGTTTATGGGCAATTTATAAGCTTTATATAAGTTCTTATTCTATGGTTTAAGCATATACAACAAAACTATTTTCAGGATATAAATCTAACACAAGATAAGCGTTTAAAATTATGGAATCGCTGCTATTTGTAAATTGTAAAATTAAAATCATTGTTGATTGCGAAATGATTTTGAAAAAAAAATCTCGCAAAGCGAGTTATAAAAGTCATCTATACAAAGCCAATTTTCCACCTTATTCCAACCTGTGGGTTTCGTAAAAGTTGACTGAGAAAAATTCTTATGCTTTCTTTAAAATTTCAAAATAACTATCACAAATATGCTAGACTTCATTTATACAGACCAGTGACGAGTAGTAGCGTCCAAGCTCGCCAAGATGCCGATGAGGGAAAATCATTACAGACTGTTATAGAATTAAAAAAAATATTTTCTAGTACCCTCTACATCCTCTCCCGACCACTGCTATCGTAGCTATATTTGTTTTTTTGCATTAGAGTAAACGAGCTAACCGTTGCCCTGATGGTTTCCTGTACCATAGGGACTAGCAAAACATTTCTATCTAAAAAGGTTACAGTAAGGTGTTACCCGTGAAGATTAAAATGGAATGCTTTAGAGACTGTAATTATACTGGCCGTCTATATCCTTCAGACGGAGAGGTTGCATATTAGCGGTAGAAAAGTAAAAGACGGAGTTACCTGCGCAGGAGAAAAGGAACCCAACAGCTATTACTATTTATATATCTTTATTTCAACTATCTTCTATATCAGGTCCACTGCCCAACATAGCCATCTACGAAAAAGCAGCCGCAAAAGCCAGGATACAACTTTTCAAACTTTTGCCCAAATTCACACGGAAAAGCGCAGTACCAGCCCTCGTACTAGTGATGCTGCTTCTCAACACTAATCTGTAAGATTTGGGTTCGACGAATTTTGATAGATGTTTCACAGGAGAGATTAGCATTTGCAGAAAGAGATTGTTTATTCGCTCTTGCGAACCATTCTCCCTTACGCCCTTCTTTCGACTACTTTTTATTAATATAATACAAGTTGATTTGTGATCTCTTAAGATTTGGTGCATCTCCAAGAAACAGTACCAAACAAGTAGCGCCTGCAATCAGATTTTTTAATGGATCGTTGCCAGTAGAATAGAAGTCCAGTATTGACATTTCGATTACTGTACTCACTTAATCTGACTACTTTGTGATCGTAAACCTAGTCATATAAATCGTAATGCTTTGTTTTAACATTGCTACATACTTTCGAGTACATACTACATACATTACTACATGTGTTTGGAACATAATAAATATAAGATACATGTTCTCAATAAACCATTTTTTTAACAAAATACACTTACAAAAATTGTTTGTACGTGGTAGAGCCAAGCAGCGACTTTTGCTGTTGTTCGAATGGGCCGGCTAGACCAGGGTAATACCACGATTCATTCGGTGAGTGGGACCTATTCCCCCCCTTCCCCTTCCAAAAATATCAATATAGGCCGACAACGCACTTGCAGCTCATTTAGTGTTGTAGATATATGTGGGGGTCGAAAATCACTTAGCATCTGGTGAGTCGCTAGCCGTAAAAAAAACTCAAAGAAGTTATTCAAATCCTCATGCAAAACTACATTAAATTAATCTATTCATGGAATTAAAAACATAGATCCGTTATTTTATGAACAAGTAATTTTATATGAATAAATAAAAAAATCTAGTTGGTAAGCTCCTGTTCTCCCTAGGCGGCGTTAAGGTAGACATGACCCTCTTATCTATTTCTACAGTTAATTAGCAGTGCAATCACTGTTATATTCAGGTTTTTTTAGGGTATAGAGACCAAGTATGATTACAAGCTTTGATTCCACCTTCGTTCATCAGGAATGACAACGCACCTGTCACCTTATGCGAATAGTCCGTGGGCTGCAGTAGTCACTTTCCACCAGTATTATAATGACTTGCCACTAACTTGGCACATTTTTTATAGAGTAAATTTATTTTAAAATGGTTTCTTTGAATAATTTGATGAAAACCCAAAACAAACATACTTTTTGTGGTTAAAACTATAACATTTCTGGTTTTATTTGTAATAGCAGAATACAAAAATTAGAATAGCGGAACTTGCTCGTTTATTATTATAGTACTTAACAATTTCGTACACTCTGAAAACATAACATATTTTAATCATTTTCAATATATTGTTTATATATCTCCAAAAAATACAACTAATTTATTTTAATATTTTACCACGGTTGTCATACACTCGCCTACAACCCGCTTACCGTTGAATGTTGAATTTCTGCAAACACCTATCGAACTCTTTTTCCTTTTTGAACGTGTCAGATTCGATATGATCGGGAAAAGGACTCTTAGTTTGATAAAGTCATCAGAAACACATTGATAGTCACAAAATGCACCCTAACACGAAATCATTAAAAAGTTACACAAGTAGATCTGACTGTTGTGCAACACACAAATTTGGGCGAACACAATACAACCGGACGCAATAATTAATTATCGCGTTTGGTTGTATTATGTTCGTTCCATATCTATGACACTGCATCTGGCCGCTGCATCTCCGATCTTATCGCAGTAATATTACTTCGGAAACATACATGTTAAGTCGACAGAATTCCTCTGTTTGCGCATACAATAACGTTGACAATTTTAACAACAATTTTGATATGTTAACGAGTCGAAATAAAATCGTGAGAAAAATAAATGAAGAAAAAATTCTAAGAATTACAAACATTGTAATTGTAAAGCTTACTTTGTATTAAAGTCAATCGATGAATGTGTTTGCCTTAAAACACAGACATGTACGGATATAAAAAAAAGAGAACATTGCAACAAAGCAACTTTATATTCAATAAAATTTAAACTGTGCACTTTATTGTCTTAATTTGGTCGAGGTATATAAAAAAACGACTTGTTCCTCGCCTTCTTACTTTAATTTTGTTTGTTTGATGTGTGCTGATCCGCTTTACAGCTTTCATATTACGAAGAAGGGTTCGCAGGCAGACTTTAATTAACCCGTAGAATAGTAGTGTGCATACAAGATTCTTCTGTTCCTTCATATTTCATTAATATATATTTCTTATCTTAATTACGCTTTTGTCTTAAAAAAAAGAAATAAATAAAATATCAAAGTCAAGTTAAGTTTAATGAATAGGTATAAAAAGATAATCGAGTCAGGATTCCGTACCATTATGATAACTTCACATTACCATAAAGCTTAATAATTGTATTCACCAGTGTTAATTAGTTTTAGATTTACTACGTTATTTATTGGCCTCACTTAAGATGGATTTTATAATGAAACAATAATCGGGAAGTTTTAAATATTTTCCTTTACACAACTTATGGCATGTTGCAACAATAGAAATTTAATCGTTATTATACATATTAACCATTATTTCCACCAAAATACGATTTCCATCATACCTCTGAAAAAGTTTCTAGATCAACGACTACTAACTACCATGAACCTACTAGATTTTCATTTTAGGCCAGTAAGTGTATAATAATCCATGTCAAAGAAATTAAATAATTCATACTTCAAACTGTTTCGTTGAAGCATGAATTTTTAATTTTATGTGAATAATGATGAACTATGTAGCGTTTGCATCGTATACATTGCAGCATTCCAAGACAACGTTGGTTTGCCAAATGTGTGACCATGCAAGTGTTCAATCTTTTCAAGCCTGTCTAAAAATTACTCTGAGCTTAGCATCGCCGAAGTCAAAACCTTAAGAAGTAAATCATTGCTTGCGGAAACTTGACTACCGTCAATTGCATGCCAACACGACTATCCTTCTTGAAATATATTAGGATAACGCTAATTTTGTTACTACTTTGAATTCGAATTGTATTATAATTTTTTTTAAAGTATTTATTTAGATAACGAAAACTTGTATTACATTCATAATAACTTAGTGAAATTTTTACATTTATTGAGAAGTATTTTTATTTGTAGTTTCATTTAGAATGGCTTATGAATTCGAAATGTGATAAACATTTCATAATTATAAGTAAGTACTCAAGTACTCGGTAACGAACTTTGTCCCAAAACTAACATCGTTAGTCGAGATGTGATATGAAAAATGTTTATAATGTATTGATGTTTTGTAACTGATATTTATAGCACTTACTAAGTGCAATCGACAACAACTATTTTCATTAACTATTCTATTCGTCATTATGTAAGAACAATGTACGAATAGTAATAAAATTAATGTAATATTTTGTTCCCAAAAAATAGCTCCTCACCCATTGGTATGTAAAAACGGTATTTAAAATATGGTAGGCGTTTATATGAAAGCTCAGTTAGGTTTATATATATAGATCCACGGTTTTAGCTTTCATCTTTCGCGAGTGACCTGGGTTCGATATCTGGTGGCATCACTTTCAGTGCAGATTTACCAGCAATCGTCGGTTACCAGCATGATTGAGAATTAAAAAAAAATCTAAGACATTTAAGCTACAGGTACTTATACGTATACTATTAGTGTAAACCAAATGATGATCAATGATTTTTTTGTGAGAAACTGTTGTTCGTTGATGTTCTTTTAATATTCTTTTTACATTTTTTCTCGTCAAAGTACACACACTTTGTTAAAATATTTTTAGCTAATGTTCATAAAAAAAAACCTTGAAAAAATAATACATAAAATGGCGGGTAATAGATCGAAGATTCTTTATTTCTCTAGTGATATTTAATGATATTTAAAATTTTCTTCTTCATTCTTTAGTGATATTTAAAAAAAAATTCCAATAATTTATCACGTGATTGAAATAGGCGACTGAGCATAGTGCCATGGCAATGTTACAACTGCTACAGCGCTGATTTGCTGAAGTCGGCATACACAAACTTGCAAGGTAGCCTTGTATTTTTTTAATTAACTGGGACACAAAATATATTTAGCTAAAATTTTACTAAGAAAAAAAGAACACTAACAATATTAATAGAAATCAGAAAAGAATTTATATTTTATAAATAGATTTACAACAAAGTAAACTTTTTCTACTTCTTTAACATCTTCACGTGTTTAATCCCGCGGGCGAACAACTGTATTTATTTCTAAACGCTACGCAAACCACACGAAAACCACATTGTCAAAGAGAGACTTAAGACTTACGGGGTAAAAGACCTGCTAAACGAATTATATCTCAAAACGTGAACTTGTTATTGATATTTTATGTCCTTCCGAAATACAAAGCATGGTATAGACGAAGAACACGGTACTGAGTTGTCAGTATAAAAGATTTATAGTGTAAATCGTCGACTTATGGTTTTAGATAATATAATAACCAATTGTTACTTCGTTCCAAACATATTTAGTGTCACATATCGTTATCACACAAGCGTTCTAGAGTTCGAGAACGCATAGTCGAGAGTTCTTAGGTTTGCTATAATATTTTATGCGTTGTAATTATAATCCTGCGCGAATATTGCTTTCTTGTTACTGAGCAAAAGGTGTTGCCGTTGATGATTTTTAACTCGATTGTCATCATTACCTACTAACATTATGGCTACAATAACAAATTACAAAAATATAAGCTCTCACTACCGAATATTGATGATCCCAACTTTTCACCAGAGATTATTCGGAGCAACGTGAGAGGTTGTGAGCCTGTCGCCACTTTGTGTCCGTGATAATAATACAAATCGTACGTACGAACTTTCCACGAAAGGGCTCGAACTCAAGTCTCCTGAATTGTGGCAAATCCATACGATGGTTTTATAAAAAAAAAAAGTTTTTGCTGTTATTATTCTCTACCAGCGTTACTAAATAATACTCACCCACAACATACATGTGCGCATGGACCTGAGCCGTCTGGAAGGAGGGCGCATCGGCCGATACCTCGCACGTGTACCGACCGTTGGCGGTGCGTGTCGCTGCTTGTATTGTCAGCCTCTGTGAGTCCGTCGCCTCTTTCTGCACAAGCAAACGGAATATTTATAATATCACTTCCCACGTAGACAATGTCATTTATTACATCGTTTATAATGTTTGGTGTACTTTTTACTTTGTGAATATCCGTGTATTTGGCGTGATTTGGAATAAAAAGGATTTAAAACAGAAATTTAAACAACCCTTTAACCACAATAAACGCCTAAATATTGTTGTATATTCTATTAAACATAAAACTTCATTGAGATTACTGATTATTGTTTGAGTTTATTTAGGATTACATGAAAAATTAGGCTTTTAATGAAGTCAAAAGTACATACAAATTTCCGGCCAAATTCATTTAAATTTTAAATTAACATTAATCAGTAGTTCCGTCGTTAACGAGGTTATTTCCCTTGTGTATGTAAGAACTTGCTTATTTAACATTGATTCTATAGAATTCTATCGAATCAATGTTAAATAAGCAATTTCTTATAAGAGGAGAAGAACTCTGTAGGATTACGAAATCTTTCGAAGGTACACAAATTTCAGAAAATCATAACATCTATTGAAATTAAACAATTTATTACAGAATTTATCAATTATTGATTTTTACTTTCCATCATTTTGGGTTCATAACAGCATCCTAGTTTACGGAGAGCTTCCTCAATTCATATGTTTTCATTAGACATCCCGTCATATATAACCCGGCTAATAAATAAAATTAAATCCGAAGCCAAGCATATCACTACACGGTCTTAAGATACTGTAAGCAGTTTCTGGGTAAACCTTACCAAAATTAATAATTAAATGCTGTTGTTAGCCGGGGTTAACTTTGACATCAGAAACACAGGTGCTGTTAAGCATCCAGAGTAATGGATCGCATTAATACTATAAATAATTATATAGATTATAACATCCGAATTGTAGCATATTATACCCGTGTATAGGGGTGTAAGGGCGATTATACCACCTCTTTCTCAAAATGCTTGCGATTATTGGCGCGCAATATGTAGATTAATAAAAGTCTATCATTATTTTTCTATAAATCTATAACAACTTTTATTTTGAGTAATGTCAAACATGGAAATATAGATAATAAGGATACAGGTTTTTTCTTAGAACTTAGTATAAGGCAGTCTGTATGCTGGTTTAAATAGAATTTCCTTCTTTGTCTCTGAATATCTGTGAACGAGAAAGAGGGCATTCCCTACGGCATCAAGCCGAAACTTAACATTTACTCATAAATATTAATAAATAATTACTGTTTCAGACAGCGCGCGAAGTACCCTTTTGCCATTGATCTAATAACTTAAACATACTTCCCTAAGGAGTTTAGGGAAGATATTTCCCGAAGGTAGTTATTTGCAAAAAATACAGCCGAAATCGTATCGTATATTGAGTTCCAAACCCACAAAATCTCTTACGTTGCGTGGGCTATAAATTTAGCTGTGGACATACCAGGGCAAGTTTGCTGATAATATGAAGACAATACTGAATCATAGAAAACTCAAAGGCGTGGAAGTGGTATTGTCCAACATAACCCGCTTGTCCCCTAAAGGACTGATAATAGAAAGGATTTCCCAACGTAAAAAAATTGGGCTAGTTTTGTGTGGTCCGTAACTTCAAACTTCAAATCTACCTTATTTGAAGTTTGAAAAAAGGATACACCCTCTTTCCCTCCGAACGGGTTCCCGCTCGGTCTCCCACGGATAAGCTAGATCAAAATCAAAGTCTTTATTCTTCGACATAGGAACATAAATTTCACTAGTTAAAAGTTCTTTTTTTTATCCACTGTTTCGTAATGTCGTTCCTCTGACAGAGAAGAAACTAGCGTAAGAAACTACGTAGGTTTTCTCCGTAGTAAAGTAACTATAATGGCATTCAAAAATAGAAAATAGAAAATTATTAAAAACAATATGAAAGTAAATAATGCAGGTAAAAATATTGAGATTGTTTCTTCTACAGATATTTTCATAGGATTATTCATTGATGATAATTTAAAATGAAAGACTCAAGTCAGATATATTTTCTTTCGCGTAAATCAATTCATTTAAATTGTCGAAAATTTGTACCCAAAATTTATTATTACCTGCATATCATGCACTTTTCTCTTCAACTCTAACGTATAGAATTATTTACAGAGTTAAAAAATTTCTCTCAAAAAACTGTATAAGATATATTGGCGACATACGATGGCACGAAAGCTGTATATAATATTTTTTGATCTATATAATAGTTAGTTAGTTAAGAAGTTGCTGTTTTAATCGAGTGGCCACTTTCAATTAAAATAAAAAATGAATCGAACATTCTAAATTCAAAAATTTTATGACGTTATATTGCTGACTTTCAATTGTTTTTACATATTATTTGAGATAAACGAGGAGTCCTCTAAAATTTGAGTAATTTTCCAATACGAGTTGCATCGTGATTCTAAAGCAGCAACTAAGTTTGCTGCTGCTGGTAAGTGATTACCGTCGCCAATGTACATCTGTAATACCAGAGTAGCTGCAGGTGCGTTGCCGACCTTTAAGGTTATTTGGGACATGTGAGGGTGGATGAGGAGTGGAATGGGGGTATAGGGAGGGAAGGAAGGGGGGCAGTAGGCCTCCGGTTATCTCACTCACCGAAGGAAGCGCAGATGCACAAGATGCCTCTACTTCACGCCGGTATTCTGCGAGGCCGTTGTGCCAATCCGGTCGAGCCGGCCAAGCAACAGCAAAAGCCGCCGCTTGGCTCTACCACGTATGAAGCTTGCATGCAATGATGCATAAAGTAAATAAAGATGAATTAAAAGTAATGATGGAAACCGATCCTAATCAAACAAACACGGGATTAGCGTAATGGTTTGACGTTACCCTCAATATTTGTGGTGCCATTTGCTGTCAAATACTAAAGAGATTGTAAGAGTAAGATTTCATTAAATTCGTCGGAAGTCCACGTACCTTTCTAATTTACTTAGGTGTATTTTGTGTTCTACGGGGTCCTTAGTCACGTCCATATAAACGGCTGGGACTGCGACCTGTTAGTCAATGCTCAATACCATTCTATTCAACACATTATGAATAGCTATGTTAATCAATAAATTTTTCTTAATGCCCATTTGAACCTGTGTCAAATTTTTCGAAGAATGAGTAAAAAATAATATTTTTTTCTAATAATTTAGAACTTCTTTCTGCTACTTCCCTGTAAGATATATAAAACATCTTTTATATCTATTTTTTTAATAGGTGAAAAACCTCTGATATCTTTAACGGATTATTGACATAATATTATGTTCGCAGAATTATTACATGTTAAACAGTCGTGGTCAAAATTATTTGGACAAGACTATTTTTAAATATGATTATTCACAACTACAATATAAATTATAACCTGTACTTAACCCGTAATTGGAAAAAAATCAAACCATTTTTATAAACATGTGCCTCACAGAAGCTATATATAAGTACATAGACATCCAGCAACGTGGATGCGTGGGTTAGATTGCGCACCCTTCATGAGTAGAAATTATGTTTATTTTGAGCATCAAAAACTCCACGCACAAGTTACGTCACCAATTACGGTTACTTAGCTTTTTTTCTTAACTACCTGGAGTATAATAAATTTTTGACTAGAGAAGCAAGCTCATGATGTCAATTACCCTTTCGAGGCTTGGAATTTATATTTTCCCATAAATATATTGAACATAGTGGGTGGTCCTGGGTTGCTTGCCGGGATTGATAATTGCCTTAAACTTGCTTCTGTTTATTATAATGGAATATTAATTCCAATCTAATATTGTGAAAAATCTTGGATTCCATCTGGACCAGTCGTTGACTTGGGAAACTCAGGTTATTGAAATTATCCGGATGGTTATTGCCACCTTACATTCTCCACATCGTCTTATAAATTATCTGCTCTTTAAAACTAAGCTTTTGCTTATAAAGTCCTTAATTTTACCCATTATCGACTATATATATAGATGTATGTTACCCGGACTTATTCCAATAACCTCTCGACAAAATGGAGCGCCTTCTTAACAACTCCAATAGATTTGTTTTCGGTTTACGTAAATATGATCACGTTGTCTCCTTACCGTACCAAGCTGAAATGGCATCCTATTCGTCAAAGTCTTTGTTTTTTTTGGATTCTACTTTCTTTATCCTTTTTTTATACTGTCCTTTCATATCTTAGAAATTACTTCAAATATGTTTATTGGATTCATAACGGAGTGCCTAATGATCATTGACAATATTCGGCTTACCTTATTTTCGATTTTTATTATTATATATTTGGCTTATATTTATCTATCTATCAATTTATATATTTGTGGTACACATTTATATATTTTATATTATAAATGTTTATTATATAGTGTATGTTTATATCCTTATTAATATATTGTTTTTATGAATCCAACAATTAGAATTTTTAATTATTTTAGTTGCACCTCCTATCTACTTTTCACAATGACAAGGGTTGACTGGAGAATGCCACTTGGCATTAAGTCCACCAATTGTAACCTTTAGCTTAAAGTGTTGACCTTAAAAAAGAAAAATAAACGATATTTATTGGTCAATTCATAGATGAAAGAATAAAATATTCTCTTCAGGCTGACTATAATAGACCTTGAGATGTTTCAATTAGTATTAACTGTTCGGGGAACAAATATGATAGGCAAAAACTTTTTTTTTATAATTTTTTTTTACATATTTCATTTTATAACTTTTATTTGGTTTGTAGTTTGGCTCTTATTTGTAGCGCGACCGACTCAGGGTTGAAATTTGTTTGCTAGCACTTCCTGGCACAATAGAATGTAAAATCTTTTAATGGTATGACACTATTGACTGCAGGTTATTGGTACAATTCAAATATAAGTAAAAAAAAACCTCTCTTTTGTCTTACAGTTTGAAGGGGATGGACCCCGCAAATTTTTAATTGCAAAAGGCAGACAATTTCTTCTGTGAAGGATCACATAACACAAACATCATATTTTCTTAAAGTAATTTTGTAAATCGAGATTGCATAACATTCCAACAGAGTCACTCGTAATTGATTCGTGAAAGAAAACCTACAAAGTATTGGTGATTGCAATCATTTTTGTTTCAATCAATTATGACCGACTCTTTCAAGAATAGAGCGTTGATCCTTTAAACGAAATTTAGTTTAATGTAAATTATGCGAAAACTAAAACAGATTTGTGAAATATTTTTTAATACTCTTCATATTTTGAGACACTTTAATAGCAATAGAAAAGAAAAAAACTAGCGAAAAATTCACGAATTGATTCACACGAAAAACGCATACAATGAATGAACAAAACAAATCGCACTGGATTCAGTGATAAAAACCGAGTTCGAGACTAGCGATCGTTCTTTACCCCGATCCAATGGTACTTATTTGATTGATTGAACGATTGATGTAGGTGATTGAATCTATTAGAAAACTAATTACTTGATCTACCAAATTCACAATGCTGGATTGGCATGCCTGCTTTGTTGGTGCATTTATGGAAATGTCGTGCAGAGGAATTGTAAAGGCTGATAAAGAGAAAAAAAAAAGAAGAATGATTAACCCAATTTTTTCCACCTGTGATATCCATGTGAACTTTTTAAAAATCTAATAGAAAACGAAAAACAATCAGAATAATCCTGTATAATGATATGAATATGCTACAAAACTACCGGGATTTGAATCAGTCGTACACCTAAAAGAATTTTCAAGACAAATTACTTACTGCTGTGGCTCTACTTAATAAAAGGTCATATGACCGTGCTGATAATATATTAAGTTCTGACTAATGAAAGTGTGTGGTTTACTCAGTGAGACCTTAAATAACAAAGAATTTATGTCCTACGCAAAAACAAAATTGGTATGAAAGCAGTATGAATGCTTTGTTTATATTTTACGACAGCCGTTTGATGTTTGACTCACTGTTTAGGGTATATAAATATTCTGATTTTATACGAGTATGTTTGGGATCAAACTTCACCTGGGGTTAATATTTATAACAATACAAGATAATTTAACATTAGATAACAAAAGAACGTTTCCGTGTGGCTGTCGGAAGTAAAGAATAGCGCCAACCCTGTCTAACCATGGGTGTCGTAAAAGGCGACTAATGGTAAAAAATTATATTAGGAGATGGGCAGCAGCATCTTCCTGCACTAGAACAAAAAAAAAAACTGCGGTTGCCAACCCGCTCGCCAGGCGTGGCAACTAAGGCAAACCCCCCCATGATGAGAGGTAGAAAAAAGCAATGGCCCCCAGTCCCCGGCGGCCTCGCTAGTCCTGGCTATGGTGGCAGCCATGGTAACGGCGAGGCAGGGGGGTGCGAAGAATCACCGGCTGATTTCTAGCTGCCAACCCAAACGACTGGACCTGGCAACATATAACGCACGCACATTGAGGACCGACGAGAAGATACTAGAACTGGAAGAAGAAGTAAGCAAGTTACACTGGAGTATTATGGGGTTGTCTGAAGTCCGAAGACAGGGAGAGGACTCTATAATCCTAAAATCAGGTAACTTGTTCTACTACCGGCAGGGTGACCATCTGTCCCAAGGAGGTGTCGGGTTTATCGTCCACAGGTCTCTCATCAATAACGTGATCGAGATCGGAAGTGTGTCGAGTAGGGTCGCATACCTTATACTCAGAATAACCAAAAGGTATTCGCTGAAGGTCATACATGGAGGCAATGTATGAGGATATTTCAAGAGCCATGCATTGCTCTAAGACTCACTACACGGTGTTGATGGGAGACTTTAACGCAAAACTAGGTACGAAAAAAGGCGATGAGCTGATAGTGGGGAACTTTGGAGTAGGGCAACGGAACCCAAGAGGGCAACAGCTGGCTGACTTCATGGCAAGGAGGATTCTTTATGATGAACTCCTATTTCCAGAAGCAGCCCCACAGGAAGTGGACATGGATGAGCCCGGACGGTACCACAAAAATGAGATCGACTTCATCATGACGACCAAGCGTCAGCTGTTCAGTGATGTCTCTGTGATCACTAGGGTAAAAACCGGCAGTGATCACCGAATGGTAAGAGGCATACTGAACCTTAACATTAGGCTCGAGCGGTCTCGTCTGGTGAAGTCTACGCTCCGCCCACCACGTGCCCTTATCCAGAACCCCGAGAGCTTTCAGCTCGAATTGCATAATCGCTTTCAGTGCCTAGACGATTGCGTTACAGTGGACGATACGAATAGCAGGCTAGTGGAAACTGTCCATGCGATAGGAGCTAAGTTTTGCAGGACCCGCCGCACGAACAAGCCCCAAAAGCTCTCCGATCACACTCTTAAACTCATGAAAGCCAGGCGTGAGATAAAGCTGCAGTCTACAACGGATGCGTCAGCTTATCGGCTACTGAATAGACAGATCTCCAAATGTATGAGGCAAGACTTACGCAAATTCAATACAGCCTGTATTGAAAAAGCGATAGAGCGGAACCAAGGCTCCAAAGTCTTCGCCAGAGATCTGTCTATCGGAAAAACCAACTGACCAAGCTGAAGACCGAAAGCGGCGCAGTCATTTCCGCTGGAGCCGAGATTTTGAGTGAGATCGAGAGATTTTATGGACAGCTGTACACAACGTCGTTGAAACCACACACTGATGTGAGTAACGACCCAAGAGCCAAGCTTATCCGACATTACTCCGATAACATCCCGGACGTCAGTCTGAGCGAGATTAGGATGGCTCTCAAACAGCTTAAAACGGCAAGGCGCCGGGTGAGGACGGAATTACAGCTGAGCTTCTGAAAGCGGGTGGAAAACCGATACTTGTTGTCCTTCAGAAGCTGTTTAATTCCGTCATTCATGGCGGTGTTACGCCGAAAGCGTGGAGTAGAAGCGTGGTTGTCCTATTCTTCAAGAGGGATAACTGCCTTTTGAAGAATTATAGACCGATATCGCTTCTAAGCCGCGTCTACGTGCTGTTTTCGAGAGTCATCTCAAATCGTCTAGTGAACAGACTTGACGACTTCCAGCCTCCCGAACAAGCCGGATTCCGAAAGGCTATAGTACCATAGACCACATACATACTCTTCGCCAGATTGTACAGAAGGCCGAGGGTACAACTTGCCATTATGTCTGGCGTATGTGGACTATGAGAAAGCCTTCGATTCAGTCGAAATTTGGGCGGTGCTACAGTCTCTCCAGCGGTGCCAGATAGACTCTCGGTATATCGAAGTGCTGAGGTGTTTTGTACAATGAGGCTACGATGTCTATCCGAGTACAGAATCAGAGTACGAAACCAATCCAACTGCAGAAAGGTGTAAGACAGGGTGATGTCATATCCCGAAACTCTTCACCGCTGCATTGGAAAGATGTTTTCAAGCAGCTGAACTGGAAAGGATACGGTATCAACATCAATGGCGAATACATCACTCACCTTCGATTTGCCGACGACATAGTTCTTATGGCAGGATCGCTGGAGGAGCTTAGTACAATGCTCAATGACCTCAATAACGTCTCCCAACAGGTTGGTCTTAAGATGAACATGGACAAGACGAAGTTCATGTCAAACGTCCATGTCACACCAATACCGGTTGTTGTTGGGAACAATAGGCTCGAAGTTGTAGACGAGTACGTATACCTGGGACAAATTGTCCGATTAGGTAAGTCAACTTCGACTCAGAGGTCAATCGACGAATCCAACTCGGCTGGGCTGCGTTCGAGGAAACTACGTCATATCTTCTCGTCGAGTATACCGCAAAGCCTCAAGACGAAAGTATACAATCAGTGCGTGTTGCCAGTGATGACATACCGATCCGAGACTTGGTCCTTCACTGCAGCCCGTATGAGGAAGCTCAAAGTTGCTCAGCGCGCTATGGAAAGGGCTATGCTCGGTGTTTCTCTGCGTGATAGAGTCTGCAACGATAATATCCGCAGCAGAACTAAGGTAACCGACATAGCCGTAAAGATCAGCAAGCTGAAGTGGCAATGGGCCGGCCACATAGCTCGCAGAACTGACAACCGCTGGGGAAAAAAGGTTCTCGAGTGGCAGCCACGTACGGGCAAACGCAGTGTAGGACGACCCCCCACAAGATGGAGTGACGACCTGCGCAGTGTTGCGGGAAGTCGATGGATGCAGGTGGCTCAGGACCGTGCTTCGTGGCAATCTTTGGGGGAGGCCTATGTTCAGCAGTGGACTTCTAATAGGCTGAAATGATGAAATGATGAACAAAAGAAGATTTTTCTTCTGAATTGGTACAATCATAATTTCTTAAATCGATACGTGGTGGAGCAACGCTGCGATATTGTAACTAGGGCACAAATGGCTGGGCTCGTACGCGGAAATACCACACTTTCACGGAATAACAGCGTTTAATAGCAGCGTAATGCCGTTATTTTTCGTTTGGTGAATGATTAAGCTGTTTTCTGGTAATGAGGAGGGCTGGTGATGATAAGTATTTCATTTAGTAATGTCAAAACTTCAAGATAAACCAGAGCGTCAGATGTTGTAAGATGGTTCTATTTCTTATTTATTCTTACAACACTGAATAAAGTAATGGTAATTAATAGGTTTACGTTAACCACACAGCCCTAAATTCTGAAATCTATGCATTCATCGCGCGTGTAAGTAAATATATATCTGTAAGTAAGGTATAAATGTATGTAGTACTTATATATTAGTCGATCGCAGTGATTGTTGTTGTTAAGTAGGGGTTACGTGCCTGCAGCCTTATAGGCGAGGACTTTTTAATATAAGTGACTTATAAAGTGTTTGAAGTATAAAATTATAATTGATTTGTTTTACTGAGTATTAAGATGACTTATTATAAGTAATTTGGTCTCAGTCGATGCTCCTCTTGGCTCGTCGGACCACTGTCTGATCAGGTGTAGTGCCTATCGCGCGCCGATCCCGAACGCGATCTGCGGGCTTCCGCCGTGTGTGGCACTATAGGTCGGCAAATTGGGATGGAATGCGGTCTTTCTTTGCTTCCTACCCATGGGGGCAGGTTTGCTTCTCGCTGGATGATCCCAACGCCGTTGCAGATTCTGTCACCGATGTGGTACTTCAGGGAATGGAACTTTTAATTCCGTTCTCTGCGGTGCCTGTCGGAGGTAAATCAGCCTTGGTTTGGTCGCACCTGCAAAATAGCGTCACGCCGAAAGCGGAAGTGCTACCAGGCCTGGGCCGATGCATCGGCGTCTCGGGATGCAAAAACCAGTGCTCTTAAAAACGAGTACAACTCTGCCTCCAGGTCCTTCAAAAGAGTTATCGCTGCGGCAAAGTTAAAGCACATTGGCAGAATTGGCGCGAGACTAGTTCGCCTCCCATCGGGATCCCGCGCATTCTGGTCTCTCGCCAAGGCTGCCCAGGGAATTTCTGTCAGCCATCTCTCCCATCTCTACACAAGGAGGATGATTCGCTGGCCCATACTGCAAAGAAAGCCGATCTCTTGGGCTCTCTTTTTGCATCAACTCGACTCTTGATGACCGGGAAACTCTCCACCTACCATCCCGTGGTGTAAGTGCTCTATGCCGCCTTTTGCATAATAATAATAATAAAAAAACTTTAGTCCACTTTTGGACATAGGCCACTCCAAGAAAGCGCTAGCGCACATTTCTGTGGAGGTTTACCATATTCACCACACGGGGCAAACGGGTTGGTGAAAACATCGCTAATTCAAATGGATACTCCTCCATTATTCGGTCGCCAGGGACACATTTGATTGCTAGCAAGATACACCACGCGCCAGTGAAGTTGCCATGTGGAAAGAATGGCATATTCTGTCTTTCACCTTTTACATTCTTTTCAACTTTATTTACAGAGTTAGTACAAGAAAGCGAACTTAATGCCATGAAGCATTTTCTACAATAATATAATTCCATATAATAAAAATAACTAAATCTTGGTCAGTTAATGCGTGGAGTGCTTTCTTCCATGCGTACGACTTGGGTTTGATGTTCAATACGGGCGCTAGTGATGATTATTTGCAATCTTAAATACTGATTTATCTCATGGTCATCGGTCAAAATTATTCATCCGAATCGGCCGATCTCAAGCCCAGCGCTCACAGTTTAATTAATATGGGCAAACCCCCTTAGGTCGATGCTCAGCAGTAGACTTCCATAAACAGGCTGGTGAATAAAAAGAAGAAGTTACCACCACACGGCTGAAAAGAAAATTTGTTTTCGAAATTAATTGAAAACCTTAGCTAAATATAATAAGACAGCGAGGAAGCGAGCATCGGTGTAAAAGATTATAAAGAACATTCTGATTTCCTATTTCAGTATCGTAGAATGTTAATAGTTATGTATATGAATACACAGAAGCTGAAGATTTCTTATATTTACGCAAAAGCTTAGGATTCTGTGATAAAAAAAAAAAGAACTTAATGCCATGAAGCATTTTCTACAATTATATAATTCCACATAATAAAAATAACTAAATCTTGGTCAGTTAATGCGTGGAGTGCTTTCTTCCATGCGTACGACTTGGGTTTGATGTTCAATACGGGCGCTAGTGATGATTATTTGCAATCTCAAATACTGATTTATCTCATGGTCATCGGTCAAAATTATTCATCCGAATCGGCCGATCTCAAGCCCAGCGCTCACAGTGTAATTAATATGGGCAAACCCCCTTAGGTCGATGCTCAGCAGTAGACTTCCATAAACAGGCTGGTGAATAAAAAGAAGAATTTACCACCACACGGCTGAAAAGAAAATTTGTTTTCGAAATTAATTGAAAACCTTAGCTAAATATAATAAGAGAGCGACGAAGCGAGCATCGGTGTAAAAGATTATAAAGAACATTCTGATTTCCTATTTCAGTATCGTAGAATGTTAATAGTTATGTATATGAATACACAGAAGCTGAAGATTTCTTATATTTACGCAAAAGCTTAGGATTCTGTGATAAAAAAAAAAAGAACTTAATGCCATGAAGCATTTTCTACAATTATATAATTCCACATAATAAAAATAACTAAATCTTGGTCAGTTAATGCGTGGAGTGCTTTCTTCCATGCGTACGACTTGGGTTTGATGTTCAATACGGGCGCTAGTGATGATTATTTGCAATCTCAAATACTGATTTATCTCATGGTCATCGGTCAAAATTATTCATCCGAATCGGCCGATCTCAAGCCCAGCGCTCACAGTGTAATTAATATGGGCAAACCCCCTTAGGTCGATGCTCAGCAGTAGACTTCCATAAACAGGCTGGTGAATAAAAAGAAGAATTTACGACCACACGGCTGAAAAGAAAATTTGTTTTCGAAATTAATTGAAAACCTTAGCTAAATATAATAAGAGAGCGACGAAGCGAGCATCGGTGTAAAAGATTATAAAAGAACATTCTGATTTCCTATTTCAGTATCGTAGAATGTTAATAGTTATGTATATGAATACACAGAAGCTGAAGATTTCTTATATTTACGCAAAAGCTTAGGATTCTGTGATAAAAAAAAAATTAATCAAAAGTCAAACATACCACTGTACGACCTGACTGATACTATTTGCTCTTCCTGCGTAGATCGGAACAAAAATGGTTAATTTAAAAGGCTGATGGTTGGCTGGCTATGACATCGGGACATCGAGCACCTCAATCACCCCATGATCACAGGCTGTTAAGCAGAAGAAACGTTGGGAATAAGAAAATAAAATTAAAAGCGATAAATAATTTCAATCTACAACTGGTAACCTCGCCGACGCGGATCCCAGACGTGGAAGCTCACACCCGGACGGATATTTGGTCTCAGTCGATGCTCCTCTTGGCTCGTCGGACCACTGTCTGATCCGGAGTGTAGTGCCTATCGCGCGCCGATCCCGAACGCGATCTGCGGGCTTCCGCCGTGTGTGGCACTATAGGTCGGCAAATTGGGATGGAATGCGGTCTTTCTTTGCTTCCTACCCATGGGGGCAGGTTTGCTTCTCGCTGGATGATCCCAACGCCGTTGCAGATTCTGTCACCGATGTGGTACTTCAGGGAATGGAACTTTTAATTCCGTTCTCTGCAGTGCCTGTCGGAGGTAAATCCCAGCCTTGGTTTGGTCGCACCTGCAAAATAGCGTCACGCCGAAAGCGGAAGTGCTACCAGGCCTGGGCCGATGCATCGGCGTCTCGGGATGCAAAACCAGTGCTCTTAAAACGAGTACAACTCTGCCTCCAGGTCCTTCAAAGAGTTATCGCTGCGGCAAAGTTAAAGCACATTGGCAGAATTGGCGCGAGACTAGTTCGCCTCCCATCGGGATCCCGCGCATTCTGGTCTCTCGCCAAGGCTGCCCAGGGGAATTTCTGTCAGCCATCTCTCCCATCTCTACACAAGGAGGATGATTCGCTGGCCCATACTGCAAAAGAGAAAGCCGATCTCTTGGGCTCTCTTTTTGCATCCAACTCGACTCTTGATGACCGGGGAAACTCTCCACCTACCATCCCGTGGTGTAAGTGCTCTATGCCGGAAATTCAGTTTCTGCAGAGCTCAGTGCGAAAGGCACTCCGCTCCCTGGACATTCATAAGTCGAGTGGGCCGGACGGCACCGGTTCTCACGCGTCGTTTCCGGCACTCCTACTCTTCAGGCGTCGTCCCGGAATCTTGGAAGACAGCATTTGTGCATCCAATACCCAAAAAAGGCGACCGCTCTGATCCGTCCAACTACAGGCCTATTGCCATCACCCCTTTGTTATCTAAAATAATGGAGTCACTCATCAACACCCAGCTCCTGAGGTACCTGGAGGAACACCAGCTGATCAGTGACCGACAGTACGGTTTCCGTCGCGGACGATCAGCTAGTGATCTTCTAGTTTACCTGACTCACCGATGGGCAGAAGCAGTTGAGTCTAAGGGGGAGGCTTTGGCGGTTAGTCTGGACGTAGCGAAAGCATTTGATAGGGTTTGGCATAAAGCGCTTCTTTCAAAGCTTTCATCTTACGGGGTTCCTGAGAGATTGTGCAACTGGGTCACCAGCTTCCTCACGGATCGGAGCATCAAGGTTGTTAAATCGATACGTGGTGGAGCAACGCTGCGATATTGTAACTAGGGCACAAATGGCTGGGCTCGTACGCGGAAATACCACACTTTCACGGAATAACAGCGTTTAATAGCAGCGTAATGCCGTTATTTTTCGTTTGGTGAATGATTAAGCTGTTTTCTGGTAATGAGGAGGGCTGGTGATGATAAGTATTTCATTTAGTAATGTCAAAACTTCAAGATAAACCAGAGCGTCAGATGTTGTAAGATGGTTCTATTTCTTATTTATTCTTACAACACTGAATAAAGTAATGGTAATTAATAGGTTTACGTTAACCACACAGCCCTAAATTCTGAAATCTATGCATTCATCGCGCGTGTAAGTAAATATATATCTGTAAGTAAGGTATAAATGTATGTAGTACTTATATATTAGTCGATCGCAGTGATTGTTGTTGTTAAGTAGGGGTTACGTGCCTGCAGCCTTATAGGCGAGGACTTTTTAATATAAGTGACTTATAAAGTGTTTGAAGTATAAAAATTATAATTGATTTGTTTTTACTGAGTATTAAGATGACTTATTATAAGTAATTTGGTCTCCGGTTTTCTCTACACACCATTCGGATACACACCACACAGTACTACATTATGATGCTTATCGACGTTATTCCGGCCCATTTATGTGTTGTCAATGCCAGAATATGTATTAGGCAATAGATCCCTATTTACCATAGCTAAGTATTTAAATTGTGATTAATTAACTTAACTAAAAAAAAGGAACTTGTTAAAACTAATGAAGGAGTCACAAAAAAACGCTAACATAAACTTAGAAATGACGAGGTCTTGAAACACTACTACAATTTTTACTACATCTTTACTTATTACACTACTACAACTCCTGCCCCTTTTATATGGCCTCGCAGAATACCGACGTGAAGTAGAGGCATCTTGTGCTTCTGCGTTTCGTTAGGTGAGTGAGGTAACCGGAGGCCCACTCCCCCTTCCCATTCCCCTCCTCATCCTCATCCTCATTCCCATATCTCAAATACCCTTTAAAGGTCGGCAACGCACCTGCAGTACCTCTGGTGTTGCAGATGCACGTGGGCGACGCTAATCACTTACCATCAGGTGAACCCCTTGCTCGTTTGCCGCCTTTTGCATAATAATAATAATAATAATAATAATAATAATAATAATAATAATAATAATAATAATAATAATAATAATAATAATAATAATAATAATAATAATAATAATAATAATAATAATAATAATAATAATAATAATAATAATAATAATAATAATAATAATAATAATAATAATAATAATAATAATAATAATAATAATAATAATAATAATAATAATAATAATAATAATAATAATAATAATAATAATAATAATAATAATAATAATAATAATAATAATAATAATAATAATAATAATAATAATAATAATAATAATAATAATAATAATAATAATAATAATAATAATAATAATAATAATAATAATAATAATAATAATAATAATAATAATAATAATAATAATAATAATAATAATAATAATAATAATAATAATAATAATAATAATAATAATAATAATAATAATAATAATAATAATAATAATAATAATAATAATAATAATAATAATAATAATAATAATAATAATAATAATAATAATAATAATAATAATAATAATAATAATAATAATAATAATAATAATAATAATAATAATAATAATAATAATAATAATAATAATAATAATAATAATAATAATAATAATAATAATAATAATAATAATAATAATAATAATAATAATAATAATAATAATAATAATAATAATAATAATAATAATAATAATAATAATAATAATAATAATAATAATAATAATAATAATAATAATAATAATAATAATAATAATAATAATAATAATAATAATAATAATAATAATAATAATAATAATAATAATAATAATAATAATAATAATAATAATAATAATAATAATAATAATAATAATAATAATAATAATAATAATAATAATAATAATAATAATAATAATAATAATAATAATAATAATAATAATAATAATAATAATAATAATAATAATAATAATAATAATAATAATAATAATAATAATAATAATAATAATAATAATAATAATAATAATAATAATAATAATAATAATAATAATAATAATAATAATAATAATAATAATAATAATAATAATAATAATAATAATAATAATAATAATAATAATAATAATAATAATAATAATAATAATAATAATAATAATAATAATAATAATAATAATAATAATAATAATAATAATAATAATAATAATAATAATAATAATAATAATAATAATAATAATAATAATAATAATAATAATAATAATAATAATAATAATAATAATAATAATAATAATAATAATAATAATAATAATAATAATAATAATAATAATAATAATAATAATAATAATAATAATAATAATAATAATAATAATAATAATAATAATAATAATAATAATAATAATAATAATAATAATAATAATAATAATAATAATAATAATAATAATAATAATAATAATAATAATAATAATAATAATAATAATAATAATAATAATAATAATAATAATAATAATAATAATAATAATAATAATAATAATAATAATAATAATAATAATAATAATAATAATAATAATAATAATAATAATAATAATAATAATAATAATAATAATAATAATAATAATAATAATAATAATAATAATAATAATAATAATAATAATAATAATAATAATAATAATAATAATAATAATAATAATAATAATAATAATAATAATAATAATAATAATAATAATAATAATAATAATAATAATAATAATAATAATAATAATAATAATAATAATAATAATAATAATAATAATAATAATAATAATAATAATAATAATAATAATAATAATAATAATAATAATAATAATAATAATAATAAGTTACCACCACACGGCTGAAAAGAAAATTTGTTTTCGAAATTAATTGAAAACCTTAGCTAAATATAATAAGACAGCGAGGAAGCGAGCATCGGTGTAAAAGATTATAAAAAGAACATTCTGATTTCCTATTTCAGTATCGTAGAATGTTAATAATTATGTATATGAATACACAGAAGCTGAAGATTTCTTATATTTACGCAAATGCTTAGGATTCTGTGATAAAAAAAAATTAAATCCAAAGTCAAACATACCACTGTACGACCTGACTGATACTATTTGCTCTTCCTGCGTAGATCGGAACAAAAATGGTTAATGCAAAAGGCTGATGGTTGGCTGGCTATGACATCGGGACATCGAGCACCTCAATCACCCCATGATCACAGGCTGTTAAGCAGAAGAAACGTTGGGAATAAGAAAATAAAATTAAAAGCGATAAATAATTTCAATCTACACGGAAGCTGCACAAAAATCATCAACATCCTCTTTTGCCTTAATTCCGACGTTTCTTTTAGTCCTAACGACATATTTAACTACGAGTATGACTTTTAGAGATTCTATGGACATTTGGTATCACAGTTTATTATTTGTATAACAATTACCAAACAGTAACGATAATTAGACCGTAGCTAATACAAGTTAGTCTCCTAGGACCTCTTCTAGTTTCGAATTGCGGTAAGATAATAGAGAAATATATACGCTTACCTGTAATTACACGAACAGAGAAATTTAGCACGTCTTTATTTTAGATGTCTTCAATAATATTCCTTAAAATTACTAGCAGCCTTATTATTATATAATTATTACGGGAAATAGTTTTTGATAACAATGGAAAACATACCGTCTTATCGTATTTACAAGGCATTACAATTATCGACCACAAAATAAAATACGAACGCTTAATCAAATAATTACACTTTAATAATCTTCTTCTGTGTCATAATGCTATATTAAATTAGAAATATTTATAAGAGTATGCTTATTTAAATATATACTTTAATGTAGATAGAACATTAATAAAGTTAAAATCAAATTTTCGAAATAGTTTTGACTAAATGAATCTGCGCCAAGATTTCAGCAACCGTCATTTATTTCTCGTCTAGTAGATCTTTTGAATTATGTAAGTTACGTTTTTTGAGATTGTCTGGGATTTATTATGTATTACTACTAAACACAAAAGTTTACTTAAATGATTATAATTTCTAGTATTTACGTGAATACACGTTTGAAATTAAACTATTTACGGATTTTATTTACATGATTTGCATATAGTCAAATATAATAATTAACAAGTCTTAAAAATATATGCTTTTAGAATAAAAAATAGAACTTGTCTTTAGCGCCGGATC
The DNA here is from genome assembly GCA_029286595.1 of Bhutanitis thaidina. Lineage (NCBI taxonomy): Eukaryota > Metazoa > Arthropoda > Insecta > Lepidoptera > Papilionidae > Bhutanitis > Bhutanitis thaidina. The sequence continues at coordinate 5,277,061 of JAGSMS010000022.1, forward strand.
TTTTAGCGATTTCTTTTTTTTTTTAATGATTTTTATGCAAATTTTCATCGAATACTTTTAAGGTTTTTTAATGTTCAATTTTTTCCGCTTGATTTTATAAAAATAGGAAAACTCCGACAAACACACAATCCACCAGATACTATGTTACCTGTGAAATAAAGCAGCCTACGTCGATGAGAAATTCAGATTCATAGCGAATGATAACGTATTGATCACGCAAAAGTACTTTACACTGATTTCTATGATAGGAGTGAGGTCTTTCCCTAATTGAGCCGATCCTTTAATGTTCTTCTTTCTATAAAGATGTCTATGTCCAGAGTAAAGTTAGTCTTGTTTAGAGCTATCATATATTTCTTTAACCAAAAATTTTTGGAAAGATGTAGAAAGAGAGTATTAAAGAAAAAACATTTATTACTGAATATACTTCCCTGAGATGTAATATAGAACTTTACTGTTTAAAACATAATGCGAATATAATATAAAAGACAAATGATAGAATATTATTAAACTAAAGTGTATAGTAAAGCGTATGCGAGTCTTAATCGACGGAGATATTCGAGAGTTTGGAAGATCACATAGATGAACATCACAGATGACCAGAACGCGGTTTGGCTCTTAAGCATTAATTACAACATTTAAACACTATTTGCCGAAAAACACTTCGCAGCGAATATAATTTTTTTTGTCTTAGAAGCGCCATAAGCAAATTTGGACCAGTATGAATATTTTACTCGAGATTATATTTATTAATTAAATCAACATGTGTTGGTAATAAGATTAAATGTCTAGAGTTAAAAACCATCTCTAAACGAGAAAGGTGACCACCAACGCGTTTAGTGTGCCATTATGGAGAAATAGGCGCAATTTTAATACATCGTAATAATATTAACAATTAGGTAATACTAACTCAATACTTATCCCGCTTCCTTCGCTTCGCTTCCTTTGGACGGAAATAAAATGCTCAGAAAGATACACGGTCCCTGAGAAGGGACCATGGCCCGTAAAGATTAAGGGCCATAGTTCCGAGGAGTCAGTGGGACAATCCGTCGAACGAGGTTCAGCAGAAGACTACACGCTGGATGCATTAACCACTGGTGTACCTTCCAACACCGGTTGTGTAGGTACACCTTTGAAAGGTGTCGTGTAAAATTTTAATTTAAAGAAAAGAATTATAATTTAGAATATCATTTGAATCACCAATAGACAATAGAAATTTCATAATTCTTTGCGGTGTCCATATCTAGTAATTTCAGACCAATATGTACAAAAATTAAATTTGCCAATTTCTCCATTTGAAGGTTTTTAAGACCAGCTGCTATAGGCGCGGTGTATTTATCTATAAGTTATTATCTCTAAATTTGCGAACTCTGGCACGGAAGGCTTTTTAGGATAATAATTGATTTAAATAGTTAACAATAAGAAAAGTTTTTATAATGGTATTTTGAGACAAGAGCAGCCTTTACCGTTCTATAATTTTAAGCTACTGGTACGAACTCAGCAGCGACGGATTAGTACAACTATTAAGTAATGAATGCGTCCCGGATCAGTAAGCAAGGGATTATCATGGATAACCCTCTTAAATGTTTCATAGAAAAATGGAATCTCTTCAAAGTATCCATTAAAGGTGGCAAGATTAATGCGAGCTACCTTAATTAAACTTACCTTACCGTACCTTAATTACACGGTCAGGATGGGAACACCTTGAGTAAGCTTGATCAAGTGTACCCAAAGTACCCTTCATTATGAAATACAAAGAGTTGAACACTTTTAAAGATTGGTAGCTGTCTTCATTCATAATCTTGTTTTAAATTTATAAACTTCGCGGCATTCTTAATGCTACATGTTAATATCGTCTATCGAAACATGATAGTCATGTCGCAGTTCCATATAGTCCGCGCTCAAACCAAGAAATGAACCGAACCATTGCATTGCCAATGCTATTGTTTGCTGTCAACTGAAACATCGCTTGTACGCTCTACTTTAATATGATTTTACATTAAACTCATACGGCTCGAGGTAACCAAAAATAGTATTTCGTCACTTAATTATTGCGGTTCAAAGTAACCTAAAATAATTGTGTGTTCATGAGGAAGAACATACGTAGGTGGCAACTAATTATTCTTATATGCGCGCAGTTTCCAGTAGTTCGCAAGAACAATGCGTCCAGCTGAAGCGGTGAAAAGTCCGGCGCCAGCCGAAGTTCGCTCACAACCCCGCACGGATCCGGCACGGCTCCTTTGCGGTTAATGGCCAAGAGCTTGCACTTGATGCTCTCCGATAGGCAAGGTGAAGCGAAGATATTTTACACACAATGCGATTACAATTATTTGACATAATATACTGATAAACATTCAGACATGTCTAATAATAAAGCTATTAACAATAATTATAAAAACGTTATATATATATACTTTTCTCATCTCTTATCTGAACAACTGAACGAAGCAAAGAATTCAAATTTAATATGGATATTTCTGAACATGTGCAGTTGATGACAAAAATGCGAAAATAAAATATCAAACGTTTTTTAATTTTTTTTGCATATCTACTATATAACTTTTAATATAACATATACTACACTATATTTAAAATCACAGTGTCATTTATTCCACTATACTATCAAGTGTTCTGAACCCATGCGGGTTTGGTTGAAGTATGGTTGATGAGAAAAATACAAAAACATTGTTTTAAATTTTTCTTAATAACTTTTTTCAAACTAATTGTCTAATAATTTTTTTCCCAAAACTGATTTCGCCGCTAGATTAGAGTGAAAAAATATACTAAAGGTTTAATATGATACTTTCAATATCTATGAAACCGTTTTTATAAAGTTTAATTAAAAATTATGAAAACGTTACAAAAACTTTCCACATCTCTTATCTGAACAACCAAGACCTAGAGAGATATTATTGAATGCCAACAAGCAAATGACTGTATGCTCCTAGCGACTCAACGGGTAACCCACCTCTAGAACGCCCACCGTGTATCCCAGAAAGAAACCAGATGGATGTCACTAAGCTCCGCGCGGTAAACAAGCCACCTGTTAGAGCGGACGTGGCCAAAAGGATGCTGAGAAGAAGTGTACTTTACATAAAATATTTAAGTCATTAAAGCAGTTGCGTACTACTTTTCTATGCGAGATTTGAATCTCAGTCAAAGATTAAGCGGATACCAAGTTTTGGTGTGGTGGTACTAAAACTTAAAAATTGTAAAAAATGTTCCACAACAATGAAAATATAACATGAAGCGTAACTTGTTATATCATATGTTATACCTTAGCAGGTAGTTTTTAATAACCCTGTCTACGATCGAATGTTTGGATTATATTATTCAGTTTCACCTCAGCATGGCCTCATGCCAATGTCCGAATATATAGTCAATATTTTCATACAAAAATTATATTTCAGGAATCATTTTATTTATTTTTACAGTAAAGTAGCCGCTCTTTTATTGAGACTGCTTTAGAGCCGGGATTGGTTTGGCACGCAGCTCCAGTACGGGTTGGCGGACTTTACATAAATTATTCTTGAAATATTATTTGTTAAAATCAAGTGTGGTAATGAAATTAAAAATATGTAATGCGCGAAATTCAACACCGTTTTGTCTATTTATATTAGCTCTTCACTAATTATTTTACTGTTTAAATAACATAGACAAATAAATTGGGGTTTTTCGTTGTTATATAATATGTAATAATTTACAAGTAACGTTTTCGTTCCTCTTAAAATGCTTCTACGAAGAAATGTCCCTTTTAAAATCGAGTTAAATGTTTGCTTATTTTCCGTAATTAAAATTATTATTGCTTCCGGGATAGCGGCCAGTTTTTATCGCTCACCAGGAGTTACCTAATGCAAACGTTTTTCATAAAAATATTGAATTATACATCGAATTAAGCATCTCACTTGTTGTGTTCCGAATTGGAAAGACGAAATACCCGTATTGAAATTATTGAAATGTTTGACATAACTGCTTGTGTGTATATTATTTTCCTCTACATATCTGTATTTTTACAGAATAACCTTTAGTTTCACGTGATCCACAAGGAAATATAATGGGGTCAAAACTGGAAAAAGTTGCAGCCAGGTGACAACACCTTCACCGATAGTTTTCATTAAAATATTGCTAAATATCTAATGAAAAAATTATTTCCGGCACCGTCTGATCGACAACCACATCCGGCGTCCATATCAATACTCTTTCAAATAGTTGATCGTCTTATTCAAATCAGTGTTGAAAAAATAATTTAACATTTGACAGTGTAGTTGTTCTGTCATAATCCTCGATTAACGACAGACACCTACAAAGCGACGAGGCTGCCACCCGTTAATTTCTTCTTTCTCCATTTGCCATTGAATAAATTCCGTGGCAAATGGAGTGGCAAATGTGTGGCGCGGATATCTATTTAGCTACACCTAGTCGTACCAAATAGAGACCCATGATCTCTACCTGCCTTTTGAGGTAATATTCAGGAGTGAATCTTTATGTCTACATGGTTTGGTATTTTTGATTCCACTGCAATTAATATAGCTTAACTTTCGTTTTGAAATTGTGTTCTGTTTTTTTTCCCAATTAATCCAGCAAAAGAATGAAACAGTTTATGCTCCTAATAATTTACAACACGTGGTTTGATATTCGTTAAAAAAATACTTCTGTATAGCGCTGTTTAGTATTTCGATTTTTAATATTCTGTTCAAAAAGATTTACCGCAAGTGTAATTAACTAGTAAAGTTTTACCTAATCTTCGCACACTTAGGTCAAGGTCTCACAGTATTAAGGTAAGGTTTTAAGTAATGGAATTTAACTTAAGAGACCTTGAAACTTGTAAGTCAGTCTCCTGGTATTATCTTATGTTTACAATGTTAATGAAACTTTATGTATGTCGTACATGCTATATTACACAGTGATATTAAAATTACATACATATTTACGAGCTCTGTTCACACGAAATTAAAATTTCTTAAGTATTTATATGAATGTTTGTTTTTTATATATTGTGACTCTTTTAATTTTGGAATTCAAATATTGAAAAACGTATGCATGGGTAACGGATTAGTTATCATTAACAAATCACCGCTCCCTGATGACAGCATTCTGACATGGGATCTCTCCAATTAGCGTGTTAACGGCTTTTTCCAAATTTTGTATAAATGTAACCGATTGCTGGGAATACATTTAATTTCATTGAAACTGTGATTTTTTAATTTTAAAAATATGGGATATATATGTGTGAGTTACTTGATAATAGGAACTGTTTTTGTGATAATAGGAGAGTTTGACATTGCCACTACACTACACTAGCCTTTTTCAATCCACTTCTGAACATAAGCCTCTCCAAGAAAGCGCCAAAGAACGTTTGCCCAAACTGAACGCTGGTGAGCGGATTGGTGAGCGCAGTGTCGTTGCCCTCGCACTATGGGACTCTGGGATTTGGGTTCGGGAAATTCCGATGAATTGCCATGCCATGCCATCATTCGATCGCCAATGTCTCAAGTTTGTCATTGGTCTAGCCAAAGAAATAAAGTATACCTATAAAGAGAATATAAAGACTATATATTTAAGAGTTAAATGCTGCATAAAAAAAAATATAAAAGTATGAGCGAAGTTTAAAAGTTTTTTTTCCGCTGACTAATTTCTCTACTGAGCCACTAGTATAATCTGTATTTATTTACGAGTACATTTACATAGACTACAAAGTATTTCCTGGTTATACGCTATCACCTCGTTACTATTTCCCGCATAAGGATATGCAAATGTTTTAAATAACTGCCACAGTATCTGTAATGTTCACAATGGACAACTATAATAAATATACGGTGTCTTACAGGTCTCACTATAGATAACCGCTCTTTTTAGTTTTAATATATATATATATATATATATATATATATATAGGTGATATCACTATTATTCAATATCAATATATTTTGAACGAGTTTGGCTGTAAAGAGGAATATACCAACTTACCTAGGAGTATTTTACCCAAATATCAACTTCACCTGCAAGCTATACCCCCTGGAAACTAACGAACGAGGCTCTGGCGACTGGCGGTAAATCAATCCAAATATGTCAAACCTTAAGGTTAGCTGTAACTGAGATCAAGGTATCACGCATTTTATCAGCAGAATTGAAGCGCAATACACCACATTGTTCCACTGGGAATTTTCGAATTCACATGCCTTGGAATAGTAACTTACAAAATATTAATAAGAGGCTAATGTATTCTTACAACTTTATAATCATGTTTACTCGCATACATTCAATCATAAGCTCTATAGAGCTGACGTAATTATCAATCAACGTTGTTTAACTGAAAATTCATATGTAGACTTACGTTAATAATTACTCTACTCATCATAATTAAATTTGTTTAAATTTACTTTTGATTGCGACAGATACACTTTAGAGTTACTAATGTTTTTGATGATATCTTTTATAAATGTTGTATTTACAATGACTTTTTTTCCCAATTATTAAATAGGCATTAAGCAGTTAAAGTTTCCATAGAATTTAACACATAACAATTTATCTCCATGCCCCATCCAGTCATTACATGGTACTTACGTTGACCTCTATACCGGGAATACGAAATATCTTCAGAGGAGGTACGTCACGCGGGGAGTAGCGACAGAACTCTCGATCCCCTCGATACCACTTCACTGTGTATAAGACCTCTTGCTCCAAATCATAAACGCATTTCATCTCCACTTTTGATCCTCGCTCCACTGATTCTGGCACCAACAATTGTACGTTACGCAAGCACAATGTTCCTGTTGACAATAAAAAAAAGGAATTAGACACATTGCGTAAGCCCCTATACATTATAAATCGGGCGGTCACTACGAAGTGCTTTCGCTAGATTTCCAGTTTCAGTTTCATAAACATTAATTACAATTTTAAGTGTTGAATATGATGGATCAATTTTCTAAATCCTATTGGCAATTAACAACAGTACAGAAGACAATATAGAGCCCATAGTGTACGTCCAAACACAGAGGCACTCATACGCCTTGATCTTACTGTGTCCACTGTAACGGTAAGCAAAAAGACCGAAAAAGAGTAAGAGAGACTGAGATATGAAAAATAATACAATATAACCAGAACTATATATGATTTTAAGTATTTTCTCAAAAACTACACATTTGAAATGAAAGTATTGTTTATGGTTTTATTGTGTTTTAAGATGAAGATATATTCCGTTAACTATGACATCAAGACGTCCAACACCTCAGTCCCGCCGTGAGCACGGGTGGTGTAAAATACTCGAAACATCGGGAATAGTTTCAGAGTTATATATACTAATGACCAGAACCGACAGTATGCTTGCATTAATATCATAGTACGCGTGTGACCTTGGTTCGATCCCGGTGCCGGCAACACTAATACAGTTTTAAATTCTTAATTTACCACGTGCTCGGCAGTGAAGGAAAGTATCGTGAGGAAATCTGCATATCTGAGAATCTCAAGAGGTTTTGTTTTATTGCCAAGAACGTGGAATATTCAGCACTGTATTTGTATGTGAAGTATGTTTGTTGTTGTGCCACTTTATTTTCTTACATTATTATAAAATTACATTTTATCATTTCTTATTGAAATTTTTCTTATAGTATTTAAAAACTGGTTGAAAATTAATTGCAACTAGAATCTTATAATTATCAGTTGACTTTTAAACTCATTTGCAGAGTGTTTATTATTCCTTCAAAAAGAGTGAAGAGTCTCCTGCCTCTTAGACGTAAATTAATTAACGGGCAATTAACAGGGACTAGAACATTTTAAAGTTGGTAGTATAAAATAAGCTCATATTCGTTCTCTCTGTAAGTTCACTAAGGCAATTAAATTTTTAGCGTTGCATTCCTGCTACTGACTGTAGTTACTGAAAGTAAAGTAAAATGAAGTAGCCTGAAATAATGACGATAAATATAACAAAATGCAATCCAGAGGAGTATAGCTATTACAGTAAAATATTCACTGTAGAATTCAGTACTGTGTTGTGAAATACTAATCTTGCAACCATTAAAAGAGCGAGATACTCGACCATGAGTCTAATAAAGAAAATGGAAATTATTTTAACAACGTAATAGAGCCAAGCGGCGGCTTTTGCTGCTGCTCGAATGAGCCGGCTCGATCATGTCACCGTAGTCGTAGGTCGTAGAATACCGGCGTGAAGTAGAGGCATCTTGTGCTTCTGCATTTCAATTGGTGAGTGAGGTAACCAGAGGCCCACTTCCTGTCCCCATCTCTCTCCTCATCGTCCCGCTCATCTTCCAAATACTCTTAAAGGCCGGCAACGTACCTGTAGCACCTCTGGTGTTGCAGATGTATTGTAGGCGACGGTAGTCACTTACCATCAGGTGAACCGCTAGCTCGTTTGCCGCCATTCCCATAAAAAAATCTTTGAGATGTGCTAGTGAATTTTATTGTCATTTAAAATTGAGTGAAGTACCAGGAAAGTTCTGGCGATCAAAGGATATATGGTCATACTTACGTAAACTGAATATAAGTCTTATTGAATTATTAAGAAGGCGCTCCAACTTCTTAAGAAGATTATATTATATTATACATGGCCCTGCTCTGTTACAGTTTTATTAAATGTAAAGACAAAATCTACCTGATTTTAGTGTTTTCTTTACTGCTCACCCTCAAGTACTCAACTCACTACCAAATGCATGTGTTGTCATTTTTTTATTTTGTTACATTTATAGGAAGCGAATACAAATATCTATTTTAAATATCAGCCCAACGAATTCGCGGACATTCGCTCGTTAATATACCTTATTATTATGCTGCATACATGTAAAGGTCACTCCTTAACACTTTAATATTTAACGATACAAATATCTTTTGCCGCAGTAAAGAAAAGTAAAGCTTAACTTCTTTACGACCATTTTTAGAATTAAATTGCTACTTTGACGTAGTCGGGGTTCATCGCAGAGAGACGAGGAAAGGGCCTACGAAAATGAAATGGCTCATTTTACTTGATACGGATTTCAGAAAGTAAATTATCTGCAAACCCGTAATAGCACAGCTGCTTTGATTTAATTAAAGATATATTTAAACATATTTTTGTTTAGTTTTGTAGCCCGTTACACGTAATACCTACAAGAAATAAATATAATAGACATTCCTTAATTGCAGACAACGAGAAACTTTCAAGATAGTGTACAAGTTGTGTTACATGTACCAACTTGTTATAAGAATGATTAATATTTTAGTAGAAAGTATCATTGTTGTACTTTTAAAAAAAATTACCTAATTTGTATTAAGAATTAAAAATTACACTTGATATTTACTAAACTTTATGTGTATTTATTTTGTTAAATTTTGATGAGAAAATGATGTCAAGTTTATTCACTTAACCAACCACAAAGTGTTTAAATTGGAAAGTATTATGTATCAATAGAAAAAAAACTAGAGATTGGATTTTAAAGTATTTGGCTATGGGGGTCTGAGTTATCAGTTCATTTTGGAAAAGGGGTTTCTTGCTCAAAATAATTTGGGAATCCTGGCTTAAAGTGTGTATAAACTTTGATGAATTGAATAGCATAACAATATAATAAATATAATGACAGAAATGACTAAAGAACAAATAAAATGGTTAGCAGAGAGGATTAAAAATAATGGAGAACCACTTGTTGTTGCGATGCAAACGATTGTTCTGATCACGCAAGAGTTGTAGAATACTTAGTAAGCAATATGATTCTGTTAAAATTACTGTTTGAAAGAAAAAGACTACATAAGTATAGAATTTAAAATTAAATATGAATATTTAGACCCAAAAATAAATACTTTGTTTTTTATATAGTTTCAGTCCTTTTTTGACTGCACAAATTACTCAACTTCTTTACAAATACGGCTCCCGTGAATTGCATATGAAAGTCGAGATAAGAATTCAAAATATTGCTTATAAAATAGAAAGACTAAATTAAGAAGAGTAATTTAAAACCATGTCGAAATTTAACTGAATAAATGGCGCATGTATAATATACGTTGTCTTTGTTACTAGTCAGGTTTACAAAAATATATAACCTAAGTGAAAAAAAGAAAAAGATTTCTAGGAACTAATTTGCGGCTTCCTATTTTAATTTTAAAGCAATTTCTAATTGGTATTAAATCTGCCAGTTTCTAAGTTTCAGTATTTTACCACTTGAGTCCATTATTTAGTTTAATTTGCAGAAAGTTTAATTTTATTGCTTAAAATATCAGAAAGTATATTTGTACATTAGTAGTATTGGTGGAATATTACATTAGCTATAAGTGATGTTTTGCCATAAAGCTCGTATAATTTGTCTCTACTAGTTCTAATTCTTTTAGTTACCCAATCGCTAGAGCATATTATTCCTAAACGTCCTCTAAAAACCTTGTTAAATTCACTATGATTGCATAAAATAAGGTGTTAAAATTGCAATAGAGATCATTGACGGAGAAGCATAACTAAAATAATGTAAAAAACCTGTCAATGACCAGTGAAAGACCTGCTTTTCAAATACCTGAGGAGGTTTTGAAGTCGAAGGTCCGCTACGCTGTTTCAGTGTGGGTTAAAAAACTTCACATGTCTACATAACAACTACATTAGACTCATTTTCGGTTTACGCAAAGATGATCACGTTTCTTCTGACTGTTCTAAGCTTTAACCTATCAATGGTATAGCTCCAGATCTCTATTATTATTGTATTCTTTATTACCTGATTCTCTTGTCTTTCTGGAGAACATCTTCCAATATCTTCCTTCTACTCATGAAAAAGTACCTTGTTCCATAAACCTACTTAAGATCGTATTCCACGACATAGTAAAGGATACTATAACTCTTCCTTTACTGTTTAAACTATACACCTCTGGAATGCTCTTCCCGGTAAGATCAAAACAGCTCCTTGGAGGGATATGTATAAAATATTATATAATATTAGTTCGTGAATATTACCTAAAGAAACACTGATAATATTTTCTAAATTTGTTTTCGCTCTTTTATTATTAAAAAGTAGTAGTCAAAGTTTGAAGTTGCCTTTTTAATGGAGTGGTCAATTTGATTTAAAATAAAACCAGCATTCTCTTAGAATCGTTATGGTTATAAAACTTTTTTTAGAACCATAACACTCTAAATTCGAAACTTTTCACAATACTCGACAAACCATTTTACATTACAAGACCTGCAGTTGGAAACTATACGTCATCCTCAGTACTCGCCAGACCGAGCTCCAACCGATTACCCTTTTTTCCACAGTTTGGAATATTGCTTAAAATAAAAATCGTTCACAGGAAGCGCTACAAAAGGAATTCATAGACTTTGTAGAGTCCGATTCCCAGAGTTCTATCCCGAAGGTATAAATGATCTTCCCTCGAGATAGCAGAAATGTACAGATAAAGAGGATAAATGCTTAGATAAAATAAGCATATTTTTTCTTAGAAAAAAAGAAAAAAAAAAGTGGTTCATCAAAAAAAAAATAACCATTTGGTTCATATCAACTCCAGTGATTCTTTTATTCTGAGAGGATATTTATCCCTCGAGCCGAGTCCGTGCCGTCCACACTCTTCGATATGCGTTAGCATCGAAGGGATAGGCCGGGCTCTATCAATCTCCGAGATTCACTCTGGGGCATCTCGTCAGCCGGATGCAAAACAACGTACTTATATATAGTTCCCCTTTTTTAGCTCCTCATACCTCTTCTTAAAATATCCTTTTATTTCATATTATTACTGTCAAACTGTCAAAGAAAATCGTAATATATTTTGACTTTATCCCACCGAGCAACCTGCTATGATATGGGCAGTGGAGTAGGGTGTCATTAAAAAGTAACGACGTACTAGAAATTTTTTGTACTGATTCCAAAGAGATTCACACAAAGAAATTCTTTAAGATACAACTAAGCAAAAAGCTTAGGCTGACTACGACTTCTTATTTTTTTATTCGAACGTTATTGCTTTTTGTTGAGAGGCAGTGTTATTTAGTAACGGAAAAAAACGATACTATTGACGTTATTTCATGAATAAAAGAGTAGTATTCCATTTTCAAAAGAAAACTAAACAACAAGATCTTTTTGAATCTATCTTCTTTTAGAAATCCGTTTATAATCATACCGACTAAAAACACATAGTTCATTTGTTACAAATATTCAATTATACTGCTAAATATGCTAATGAAAATTTCAATAAATGTATCATAATACGTTTGGTTTTAATGTAGGAAGTTTAGTAATGATTAGAGGTAGTAGCGAATTAGAGGGGCGTTCAATAAAATGTGAGGAAATTTATATATGTATTTATATTTTTTGTAATTACATTGTATGTTACAAGTATAATTAAATGTTATTTTATTTTTCGACATAGTCACCATATACACACGTAAAAAAAGAACTCTTTATCCTGAGCATCCTAAAATTCCCATACTACAGTAATTACAGGTTAATCATCTTCAAATATTTGTCCTTTCAGAAACTTCTTTAATCTCGAAAATTTATAGAAATTACTAGATGCAAGATCTTGTGAATATGTAGGACGATTAAGTTCTTCAAAGCCGGATTTATGAACCCCGGTTCCAATTCCGACCTTAAAGAAATTAAACCCCGGCTTCATTCACACTCAGATAACGTTATCTGAGTGTCAATGGAGTGTCGACAGGGCCACGGGAACGCTACCCTAAACAGGATGGGGATCGCGGCAAAGGAAGAAAGCAAAGAAAAACCACAGACGAGCCTTCCTGCTCGGCCTCCGATCACCCCCGAGCCCCGAGAATAGCGGATGATGATTCCGCATCCTAAATAGGCTCGCCATCCGTATTCGGATCAGCCACGAGTAGATACCTATTGGATCAATTTGCAAGAACATGCCACTGCTTTGAGGGGAAGAGGAGCATTTATCTGTAATGTATCCCTTGATTTACTTATTCCGTATAGATTTTTGTTCAAGCACAGGTAATTATTAACAGCTCGGAGTTGATTTTTTTTTTGCCAACACGCTACAACAAACCTCAAACAAATGAGGAAACCCGATACAAGAAAAAAATTAAAGAAAAACAAACTTTTGAAATACATTTGAAATTATAGTTTTATTTCAAATGTGTAGTATTCGCGTAAATACAAGAAATCCTTATTTGAAATATACTTAAAAGCAGGTACAAAGTGATCCGTTGACAGTAACAGTAGAATCCCTGTCTCAAATTAAATAGAAACCATAAAAGAAGATATTGTAGACATGAAATTATGCGAGATTGAGAATAAATATAATTATTACTTAAATAAGTGTGTATGTGTGATGTTATCAAGTACAACTTCATATAGCTACTAAATGTTTTTACTGTTTGTAGGTTCCTAAGTGGCGGTGGCAGGTTGTATATAATACTAATTACTACCAGCCCACTTATTAAATATGTTAAAAAAATTTGGATATTAATATCTAAAAATTAAAGTGCCAAGCAGCCTGTAAGTGCCCACTGTTGGACAAAAGCTCCTTCTCAAGGAAAGCCGGAAAGGGCTCGCCACATTGTTATAATGTGAGTTGGCGGGCTACACATATCCTCAAAATAATATTTTTTATTATTTCTCAGATATGCAGGATTCCTCGCGATGTTTTCCTTCACCGCCGAGCACAAGGTAAATACAGCCATTAAAATTGCTATTAACAGTTTTAGTGGTGCCGGCCACCGGGGATCGAACCCAGGTCACTTGCGCTCTACGAAACTAAAGCGAACACCCTGTCCACTAGGCTACCACGGCCTAATTACTCTAAATTAAAATGTAGCCAAGTGTAAATGTTTTCTCGTAGAATTTTTATATGAGCACGGGGGGGAATGATGAAACAAAAACCAGCGCACGCATTTCGCACCCATTGTATCAAACGGTCAGAGCGAAAGAGAAGGCATGGTCCGTTTACAACATCAGCATAATTGAGCTTTGAAAGTAACAGAGACCTACAGGATTCACTAACATAACCTTATACCTCATTTAAATAAGGTCTCATTTTTTATCTGCAAAAGCAATTACGAATAGCTTCTAGAATATTGATTTTTAATATATTTAACAAGAATAAAATGTATAAATTAAAGCTACGCTATGAACAATACTTTGTAGTTATGTTATTACGAGCACAAAGGATCCCCTCGCTCACATTGGTGTATTTATTGGGGATACTCACTCTCGAGTATGCCACATAGAGTTAGCTATGAGATAAGCACGACGTTTGAAGATCAATGTCGAGTCGCCGACCGTCTCCAGCGTTTGGTCTTGTGACTTTATCTTGATTGGTCGTTACAAAAGAGACCGCTACGTAGAACTGCAGGTGCTTAAGTTAAAAGGAAATTTTAATAGGTTCCGGTTTTGAGGTATCTGAGGATGAATACTTCTTTCCTTCGAGTAAATCCCATTGAAATAGTGGCATCTAGTTTTTAAGTTAAGTTTCATATTTTAAAAGAGCCATTGCTGAACATTTATATCCATATTGAAGGTTTGCCGTGCTTTGACGTGTGCACCTTAGATTCTACTACGCAAAAACTTATTAGTGAAAAAATATTAAACACTCTCTTATATAACCAGAAAATATATAACACTATTACAATGCCAGCTTTCAATTAAGTTACATTGCATTGTAAAATAAGAAATGGAAATGTCAGTTCATAGCTCAGGTATCTTTTTTTAATTAAATACCCCCTTCAGCTTTCTAAGAATAGAGCATTAAACAAACAGCTTCCTGTGTGCGTCTGACTGTTAGAGCTGGCATCTCACAAGGGTTGAGTCACTGTATTGTTTGTTTCAGATTTTTGACAAGATTCAAATTTTCCGTCAATGTGATAAACCGGACCAAAATTACTTTACTTTCCTGTCGATTCATCAATTAAATATAAGTTTCGACCCATCGACTTTCTGTCAGATACTTTGACCGATCAGTCAACTTTGAACTTTGAATTAACGATAAACCATTCTAATTCCATAGTGGCCTGAGATGGGTAGGCCTGTATTATTACTCGTTAGAAATCCATTTCCGGGACACGCAATAATTCAGTTCAAAATATCCTCATTTCTGTGTCGATTTCTCGAAAAACTAACAAGCTTAGCAAGTCAGTATCTAATTCCATAGTGGCCTGAGATGGGTAGGCCTGTATTATTACTCGTTAGAAATCCATTTCCGGGACACGCAATAATTCAGTTCAAAATATCCTCATTTCTGTGTCGATTTCTCGAAAAACTAACAAGCTTAGCAAGTCAGTATCATATGCGTGCTGCTAATTCTATGGTGGTATAACGGTTAGGCAAAGATTGGCAACCATTATCCCTCGGAATTCTTCGTTATCAAACTCGATAGATCAACATTTCTACTACCGCAGTGCCTCAACCAAAACTAAGCAGTTCGCAGAGCAGCGAAAAGCAAATCGAAGTCGTAGTTTCTTCAAAGCAGTTACTGTTAAGCGTCGTTATTCCCACGTCGGAACTAGTATTCAAAAATAATTTGAACTTTTGATGTTTTCTTGTCTACGTATTATAACAGTGACTGATATATGATATATATAATTGAAAATTAAACAGTTGACACATGACAACATTCATAATATCGTGAATTTAGAACACGGAGCATTTAATTTAATAACTTCAACTTGTCTCACATCCGGACAGGCTTTTGCAAACAAATGAGACATTTATAGCGGATTGAGGATTTATATAGAGGTGGAAAAATGCGATTGTTTGATACGATTTCTTTGTCTCTTTTGAATTCAGCAAACCATTTAAAGACGGGGCTAAGTTCCTTAGTGCTGATTTGAATACAAGCTGGGAAAGCTTAAATTTCCTATTAAATCGAATTTAACATAATGGAAGAGTAAATTCTTGACGTGTTAGAACAAAAGAAATGAAATTTTATGACATGTTAAGGGATAAGCAAATTATCACGTTATAGCTTTATAGAAGCAAAGAAGAGAAATACTACCAAAAATGCAAGAAATAAAATATTATGTTTAAAATAAATGGCCAATTAAAAGTTATCTGTATATATTGTTGACAATATCATTCTAGCATATAGCACTTACACATTGTTTGAATTAATAAACGACAAAAAGATTATCTAAATCGCCGTTTATCTACATTGTTAAAATTAATCGGCACCTAGCACAAAGCAATCAACGGTCAGGAAAACAATAAAATGCTAAGAGGGGTCGCTGGGTAACATTAAATTCGTTTGTATTTTGTTGCTTATAAAAATTAAGCCGATATTTCATTTTATTGTTGCTTTTATGGTCGTGTAGATACCATGTCAAACCAACCTTTAGATTTTACGATTATTGTTTCAAAACAAAACTTTGTGTTGTAATAAATGAAAAGTGAATATAGTTTAAACTTTAAATGTAATATGTAATATAATTGTACAAATATATTATATATTAATAATTACATTCATTGTATTATATGTCAGTTTTAATATAATTTATAAAAGGGTTTGTAAAGGGGAATGTACCAACATATTTGCCCAAATGTCAGCCTCACCAGCAAGCGGTGGTCCCTCCTGACAAGCGAACGAGGTTCTGGTGAAAGAATGAAGGTATGCCTTGTGAGATTTACTCACAGTCTAGTTATGGGAAGCAACAAATGTAATGGCAGGATAACGGTACTGCGCTCATCTAAAAAGTTTAATATGTGGCAGCGGCAAAGAAAAAATGCGTCTACCCATTTCTTCCAGTGGGTATCGTCACTAAGGGAAGTCTCTAGATCTCCTGGCAATGCGTTACTTTTCATCTCCACGAAAAATTAAAATTGGGTTGCTATCAAAAGCCTGTTTATGAGTTGATAAACTCTCATGAGTATTGCTCATAAACAGTCCACTGCCGGTCTTAGGGCACTCCCATACGCAGGATATATCATAATCACTACGCTTAGTGGGTCAGTGATCGCAGTACCTGACCTTAGACACTGCTGTACCCATCGTCGATCTGAATAATTCAGAACAGGCATATTTGTGATAATGATTCTGCTACTAGTTGGTAGTTATTAGATATTTCAGGCATTTATCTTAAGACTCTTAAGTGACCTATGGAATTCGATTCGGTGATAGGTCCTCTTACCCTTACCACGCCGTTATTACACACTTAATAATTCATAACAGGGTAATTATTAAACATGCCTCAACCCTCCTGACTACCAAAATATCCAAAGCTTCATTTATACAATGTTTTTGTTTGAAACTGACGACCGTTTGATGTGGATTTGGTGTGTTTTCAAAATCGTCATTTGCTTTTTCAACCAGATGCCTTTTCAGTTCAGCTTCAATTTTAAATGTAACAGTTGTCCCACTGCACGATTTTATATTCTGTCGGGGAGTGGTTTACATGAATTGCATATGGACTATTGCTCTGAAGAGCTGTAAAATGTATTGCCGTTACATTACTCGTTGGTTTTTCAAGGCGTAGAATAAATATTGTTTAAATGGAAATTAAAAGTAGATTCTATATTTAAAATTGTATATCTCCAAAAATGTATCAAAACTGGATGCGTTGCAACCTGTTGAATGACACACGGGGCTCTGGCAATCGACTTAAGGTGGAGAATTCATCCAAATGTACCAAACCCAAATACAACAGACTAATGACGGGGAGCAGTCTCATCAACCCAGCTTGGGGAGAAATCTTGCGCGAATAGCATGTCCGCTTTTGTGAGTAGCTCTGCCCGCTGTGAACATAGAGGCTGATAAAGAATAAATACAAATTGTTGACAATGTGATATTTGGGTATAATCTTTATTCTTTATTGACCATGAGCCTAAAGTTACAATGGATGGACTTAATGCCAAGTGGCATTCTCTACCAGTCAGAATAAAAAAAACCATAGGAGGAAACTCCAAAAAACAATAAGTTAATATATACATAATATTTACACTATGTAATAAATAAGTATGTATAAAATAATATACACAAATATATAAAAAGATAGATATTGAAACATATAATAAAAATCTAAAGTTTTGTCAATGATCCATTAAATAATCACGCACTAGTCTTTTAATGAGTTCCTATTAGGAGCTGCTTTAATCTTATCGGGCAAGGCGTTTCAGAGGAGTGTAGCTTGAACAGTAACAAACAACAATAACAGACGACTTAATTCATATTTTAAGTCAATATGAAACATCTAACTTTGATATGACACATTTAATCGTCGCTTGTGGTTGAAGTTCTATCAATTTTGTTTGTAAAGTAACGAAATTCAACTCGTTTTTCAGATAATCAGACACCTGGCCTGCCTCTCGGTTTTTTATCGAATTCATTTCGGAGAGTGTGCGGAGGTTTTGCATAACCTAATAACCTCTTCCCCTTTCCATCACCGAACGACTAGACGCGGCGAGAAGTTCCACCACAAGTTGTAGACATTCCTCCATTACGCACGAGGCGGTTTGCCTCTTCTTTCTTTGTGCGGACGGCTAAGGAGTGGAACTCTCTGCCGAGGTCGGTTTTTCCGGAGGCCTATAACCTGGATATCTTCAAGGCCAGAGTGAACAGACATCTTGGCAAGCGTGTACCATCCTAGGCCTCATCTTCGCTTTCCATCGGGGAAGAATGAGGTCAAACGCAAGCCTATTTTTTCATAAAAAAAATAAATGTTGCCCTCAAGGCAGGTTAAATAAAGTGAAAATAAACACATGATTTTTTATACAAAACTAAATTAAGGTTTTTTTTTTTGCAAAACCTCCGAACACTCTCCGAAATGAATCCGATAAAAAACCGAGAGGCAGGCCACTCGTCTACGGTGTTCGAGGCTTTGAAGTTTTGCCTCTACTAATGAGTCACTGCCTATGATCCTCTTCGCTCGGCGCTCCAACGAGTCCAAAGCATCAAGCTGATGTTTAGCCGAACCATCCCAGAGGTGGGAACAGTATTCCATGCAAGAGCGGACTTGAGCTTTGTATAGATTTAAGAGCTGCTCCGATGTGAAGTACCGTCTCACCCCCGAGAGGATACTAAGTTTTTTGGCAGCAGTGTTTGCTATGGACTCGATGTAACGGCCGAAATTTAGATTAGAAGAGAGATTTAGACCTATGAGCTCAAGACGGTCATTTACCGGAACGGGGACATATATGCATGAATTATTTTTGTGTACGTTTCTGGCACAGTACCTTTCGAATTGTATAAGTTTCATTCCTCTCCTTTTATAATTAATACAAAAAAAGGTACTTAAATATTCTATGTTCACGTATTAATATAATAACGCTCATAAGCTAAATCCGTGGGGGAGGCGTAAAGTAATCCGTTACCGCATCTTGTCTTCCGGGTGTCGTTATTGATTACCTACAGAAAGAAATATCACAAATATTTCGTGGCTTCTGGTAGACTAGAGTATAGTTATTTGTAAAATGCCAAATATTATGTTTATGCATGCTTCGATCCGACGTGCCAAAATGAGTTCCTACCCTTGTATAACCGCTATTAAATATTTCACACCAAAAAACGTTAAACAGTCAGGCTATCGCCCTAGATATCTATTGATACATTAGCTCTTATTCAATGGCCTGAATATTTAGCTAGTCGACAACTTGCATCTTTACCTCGTCTGTAAAGTTCACCTATTCAAAGTCAAAGCCAAAACCTTATTATAAAATTTTATTAAGTTTATTGAGTTTCGCACCAGTTCTTCTCTAAGAACATCGTTTTTGTGCAAACTTGCGTACACTTTTTAGGGATGAGGTGAAAAACGAGCGAACGAGTTCACCCGATGGTACTCGTAAGCGGCTACTGCAGCCCACAGACACGCGCTCATATCGTGAAACGTGCCTCTCGGTATATTCGGCGACCACATTGCACTACTGCATATTACATGAAACTAAAAAGTTACATAACAAGTATCCGTCAATTCAACGTCTACTTAATTATTTACTACGAGCTAATGTTTTATTATACGCAATAAATACCTAGTTAATATAAGCTACAACGCCTATGCGGTAAATTCGTACAAACGGTGAAATAGATGCCGTTTTCAGACACAACATGTCATACTCAATGACATATTGACTGAGTCAATGACAGGCGTATAGCACTTAATTTGGCTGCGATGTGAAGTAATTTCCATTTTAAGGTAGTCTTTCCACTGCACGACGTACCGTGAGTGGGATACCCCGTCCGTGATAGCGCAGACGCAAAGGCGGCTTCTGCTGCTCTAATGGGCAGTGATGATGGTGAAGTAGAGGCATCCTGTACCGAATGTCTAGAGTGAGGTGAGCGGCGTTAGCTCTCTCTCCCCCCCCCCCCTCCTGCCCACTCTCCCTCCTCAAATGTTCATACAGGTCGATAACGCACCTGCAGCTCCTCTGGTTGCAGATGTACATGGGAGTCGGTAATCAATTACGACTGCGTGCGCCGCTTACACCTTTTTCCCCTTTCCCATTAGAAAAACCTTAATTTTTTAATTGGTGCATACCTCGATAACAGCTGTCTTCGTCCCCGTGAAAGCGGCTTCAGGCATTTCCTACTTTATTTCTAATATTCCTACATGCCTCGTGAACAAATACACATACCTTGTGAACATTATCAAGGACGGCAACTTGTAACGTTTCTGATTTCATACCTTGTGTCAATAATGTACAAACTAATGTGTATGCTTGGCTCCCTTACTTGCAAATATATACAGCAAAAGCAATACGAGCACATGTGGTGAGAGAAATTGCAATATTTTGCAAACGCATGTTTCCTTTTTGCATCTTAAATAGTATGGAATGAAAAGAAATGAAAAATCTTTATTTGACGTAAGAAATTCAGATTTCGTTTGTCGACTGTTTTTCTTTTTAATCTATCACCGGTTTCTAATAAGGTGCTTCTGACGGAGAAGAAACCGACGATTGAAACTCCGTAGGTATCCTCTTTTTTTAAACAAATTTTTTACATAACGAAATACAACATAAGATTAAATAAAAAGCAATGAATAGTCTCACAGGCAATTTGCAAACCCGAGCTGTCCAGCCCCCACAAGCAGCCTGTTCACAAGCATGACGCATTATTTTTCTCGTTACAGCAATATTTAATGCGAAAGACGTCATTATGAAAATTCTCAAGATATGTGATTAATTTAACAAAAGTCATAATGTCAATATTATTCATCACCCACTACCAAATTAGTATTAGCAGTGGACTCGATAACGTGAGCACTGTATATCATTAGCGTAGTTACATATAGATTGATATAATAAATATATGGGGTAGCAGTATGAAATTGCCATTTTATAATGAAAAATGTGAAGTATTTACCCTTATTGTCTATACATTTCTGACATCACGAGGAATATCATTTATACCTTTACGATAAAACTCTGGCGACCTAGACTCTACAAACTCTATGAAGACATTTTGTACCGCTTCCTGAGAACAACATTTTTTTTTCCTGGCAGGAAATTCTCCGAAGTGCGGAGAAAATAGTAATCGGTTCGGGGTATAGTTTCTAACTGCAAGATTTATTATTTTAAAATGGTTTGTCGAGTAGTGGGAAACGTTTTGAAATTAAATTGTACTGATTTTGAAAAAAGTTTTAGTCGCGAATCTGACAATAGTTTTAAATCAAAAGTGACAATAAGTTCCGAGATAAGTGATGGAAAATTCTAAATTACCTTTAATTAATAACTAAATATAAAATACTCGACAGCAACCCAAATGAAGTAGTTAAATATGTATTTTTATATGAAATATGTTATCTTAAATAATTACCGTAATATCGCTTAAACGAAATTTAAATAAACTCATAAATTATAGACGCCAACACTGATTTGCATTAAAATTAACTACATATAATAAAACAGTCCTAGCGGCTGCCCGCAGCTTCGCCCGCGAGGTCACAAATTTTGTCCCAAGAGGACTCTTAAATGAGATAAAAAGTATCATATATTCTTTTCGATGGCATAATCTACATCTCTGCCAAATTTATTTTATATCTGTTTAGTCCTGAACTCGTGATTGACCGACAAATATACCAACATTCGTATTTGTAATATTAAATAAGATAAAACGAGGCCTTCCAAAAATAGCACTTCTGGAATCATATAAAACATTTTAAAAAAGGTTTCATTAAAATCTACGAAATTAATTGTAAGTAAATCCGTTTTAGTATACATAAATGTTCAAGGTATAGACATTTATATAAATCATACAACTAATGTTTACTCAAGTGAAAGTAGGATATTACCAAGCTACCAACTCGGCACTCCGGAAGTCTATCTATAGATAGATAGATTTTTTTTTGGCCCGAATTCTGTATCATTCCGAGGGTCAGTTTTGCTTACTAAATATAGATAATATTTAACAGAAATCCTATTCAAGTTATGTCAATTATCTATATTAAGTAAATAATAACAGTCATAGATAGGATATTGAAAAGTCATTCTACATCTCATTTTAACTCTAATTTTTTTTGTTTATAATACATCACCAGTTATAAAGTAAATAAGTAATATAAAGACAAAAGCAGCAACATAATTAACTCTTTTATATTTATTTTTACACAAAACTGCATCGGTTTGGCTCGGCCAGATTTATAATTTTCAATTGTAAAAGTGTTATATATATAAGCCCCATAATTATAGTGAAAACCGCATAGAAATCCACTAAAAAGTTTAGAAGTCATTAGCGAATACACAGAAAAAACGCCAATTGCTACTTTGTTTTATTCTATTTAAATATTCATACAAAAAAAAATCGAAAGACATTTCACAAAATAATAAAAATCCTAAGACTGACTCAGATGATTATTTTGGTGATAGAAAAATAAAAGCATTTATTGCCCTGTAAAAAGTTTTATATACATGATTATGCCTTATTTACGTGTTTTGGCGTAGGTTATATTTAGAAAAAGAATAATGTGACGCTTTTTTGAGTTAGTTTTTATATAATAATAAATTAATACTTTTAAACTTATTTACCTTGCAACGTAAGAAGAAATAAAGATGTTTTCACAACAACACTCAAACTTTTAAACATTATAAATAATTTTAGATATACATTACAAACTAAAATCTGTATGTCCACACTTATAATGCACACATTTATTAAATTTCGTAGAGTTTGCTATACAGGGTATGAGTCGTATCTCAAAATGTTATTTCTAACATTTTACTCGGCTACGTAATTATTACGTAGCGATAACGCCGCCAGCGTAGCGGACGGGCGATTGCGACAGGTCTACGCAGAGACTGGCGGCTACGACGTGCGCGCGACAGGTACCGCGACGGTGCAGTTCCGATATTAACGCCGATGCTATGACAGTATTTCAGTATTCGGAGCTTCGAAACCACCTTTGAATAGGTGAGATAGTCATAATAAGCTATCTTTAAGAAGTATAACAATTACTAAGTAGCTGGTTTGGTATCAACCTAATTAGGCCGCAAGTTTTTAGTACCAATAACTTATCGTCGCCCAAAATGAAGGTCAATAGAGTAATTTTCTGGGTAATAAGTCCGAAGTTTTTTGTTTAATTAACATTTTTTCTTTATTTATGTACACACCAAAAGACATAAAAATATTAAAACATAATATTTGAATAAGAGCCCTACTTACTCCTAAATAATATATATATGTAGATATATATACATAAATATAAAACATACATATGTATGTTTTTATATTTATATAATACTCAATATATATTTCATTAACACGATCCTAAGTAGTGGTCTTTTACACTTTTCTTTAATATGGTAGGCGGTAGTGAGTTCCCCAAACTAACCGCATGGATTGCAAAGGAATAGAAATAAAAACTGGCATTATAAATAGGAAAATTAAGGCATCCAATCGGTTCCTGAAATATGAGGACGGGTTGTGCACGATGTTATAAAGGAGACATAATAATCGAGTGTTCCT
This sequence comes from Bhutanitis thaidina, assembly GCA_029286595.1. Classification (NCBI taxonomy): domain Eukaryota; kingdom Metazoa; phylum Arthropoda; class Insecta; order Lepidoptera; family Papilionidae; genus Bhutanitis; species Bhutanitis thaidina. The sequence continues at coordinate 5,300,854 of JAGSMS010000022.1, forward strand.
GCGAAGTCGAATTGCGAGCCACGTGAGGTTCTTGCGTAACTGAGATATTCGGTCAAATTTCTTGAGTCCGAAGATGAAATTGATTGACAGATTTTTAAGCGTTCAAGTTAATTTAATAGCTCCTCTGTAGCATCTAAATAATAGGCATCAGCATAATCAAGTATGGGCCGAATAAGATTTACCAGCTTATAAAGTTATAGCACTCTCAAAGGAACTAAGGCCACACGTAAATTATCTACTAATAATACAAAATCTTAGCATGTCATAAGAGACACTATGGCACTTTTTCAATAAGACTAATGACTTGAAACTTTCGTCATTCCTATTTTTTGAAAGGAAATATGTACTTCCGGAAAGATATGAATAAATTTAACAAAAAAAACTCATGTAGAACGTGTCTAGACGATAAGCTAGAGGCTTCTAAATTAAGTTTGACCGAAACTGGTAATCTTTTTTAAAGTAAATGTATGAAATTTTACAATAAAATCGCTAATAATATACAATCGGTCATAATATTTAAGCTTATTAAAGCAATTTTATTAAAAAAGGCCTACTATAAAGTAAATATATTGAGAGCAAAGTGTGTTCGCCTAACAGTACCAGGCGCATAAGCGCTGCTGTCCGTCATCGGTCGGTTTATCTTTGGTCTAGCATATTGTGGACATGGAAAATTTTCCTTCTTTCGTGAATCATTAGATTTCCAAGGATTTCCCTTCGCTCTTATAACAGTCCATGAAAAACGAATTGTGACATATTTTCTTGCACCGCCTTAACACGAAAATACAGTCAGCAGTTCCGGAGCTCTCCTCACACATCCGAGTAAATCGTTGTCATTATTACAGCTTATCGTAAGTCCACTACTGAACTTAGGCATCCCCTAAAATTTCCATAAAGCACGAGCCACCTGCATCCATCGACTTCCCCAATTGTATTCAGGTTGTCACTCCATATATATATACAAACTCATATTCTCTCTTTGTAACCGTTTTAAAAAGTTCTTTATTATTGTAATCTACATCTAAAAATAAAGTTAAGGTGAGGTGGTGGTTACTAATAAGAGAAGAAAAAAATCAGCAAGAAATTTAAAATTCAAGTACGTTACAACGTGGATTAATCACCAGCCACGATTTCTAACAAATATATAATAGCTGCATTATAGGTACATCATTATCTACTCTAGTCTACCGTTAAATAAAATCATCTCCACACCTATCTATATATGCAATAATTATATCTCTATCCATTAAATATCTTCCAGCAAATCGGGCAACCGGGCTACAAACTAATATTATTACTCAGAGTTTCAAACGGAATTTAGTTATCGCAAGGTGCATAGTTAAACTTCTTGAGAGATTGAACACTAGAGAGTTTTTAGAGTAGCCATAATCTGCAAAACTGATTACTTTTTTGTAATATAATGCGTTAAATGTCTACTCGCATATATTTTTTATAAATTAATTAAATATCGATTTTGAGAACCATTTTCTTTATTTCAACCTCGAATATTTCAGTATAAACGTATCGTACGTTGCGTAGAGGCCTCAAATTGTCCTAAATATTTTTTTTTATTTCAGTAATCACAATAAACTTATTTAAACAAAGACCACAGTAAAAGGCAAAATATTATAATGATGAATAAATTATGCGAGTAAATTTAATTATTTTACATAGTTCAATATTTAATTAATTTCACTGTAATGATGTCGTTTGGTTTTTAATTATTTCACCTCAAAATCCATTACTTATATACTTTTACACTAAATGTCGACTAAAAGCATGCACATGTAACCAATAATTTTGAAACCACTTTGAAACTAATTTACTAAATTGCGAAGTGCTATTATGAAATGTATTTGAATGTCCGAAGGCCTGCCTATGAAATAAGTGAATTGTATGAGAAACTGACACAAATATTTTTGCTATGAAAATATTTATTATTTTAGTCTATTTACAATTTTTATAATTTTATAATTTATTAACCTAAAATATCTACATACATTTGCCACTACACTGACAGTTGATTGATGCTACTCCTGTAAAAGTTTAGACATCTTTATAAATAAACTGTTCAAGCCTTTTGATATATTTTTTTCCTGTACCAAAGTTATCCAAATAACAAATGAAATGTAAATCGGACGCGGCAAGTTCACTGAGTACTTTATTGTAGTTCATGAGGAAGAAAAGAGAGTTTTCAATTCCCTTATTTAATTTGAGATATGAGATAATATATAAAATTATTAAACTCAACATACAATAAAATAAAACATTGATCTGAAACAAGCTTAGCAACTATTAGAAGTTTTATTATAAAAATTGAATTAGAACAGAAGATATCGAAACTTATAGTGGCCAGTAATAAAATCGTTCATTTCATAGGTTAATATAACCCGGTGCAAACTTTGCAGTCGCCATAAACTTAGCTACCGGCTATAACTAATATTAAAAATAAAATTTAATTTATGTAAATTTTTGAAAAAATATTGTTATGAAATTCTGATATAGAACCTAAATTAACTATTTTATTATTTATAAATACACAAACCTCCAAAATTTTTTTTAGTATCAATACTTACACGTATTTATTTACTTATTCGAATATTTTAAATTTTTATTGATTCAATATAGTTAATATATGAATGAATAAAGTAATTTTAAATTGGTCTATCATGCAGTTAGTATAATATTGTTACTTATTATGATTCTAAAAAATGATAAATAAAATCGAAGTATACACTTTGTATAGACAATATCGGTGCTGAAATCAAGTTAACCAACAGTGATGTTATGACATAAATTGATGTGGTAATAAACCAGTTTCATACTTCGTAGAACCAATTTCTATGAGAGACGAATTTTTATAAGGTGGCAACCTCATGCTCGCATATTAAGTGTAAGTCAATATCCTCTAGACGACGCAAATATTTGACAACGGCGTGGTTTAGGTAGCGATTAGCTACTGGTTACTGAGGTCTGGTTGTGTAATGTAACCCCCAGTTTCTCTGACACCGCCTGTACCCTTCCACTGATCTTACCGTATAAGCAATACCGCATAATAACAAAATTAATAAATCAGATCATACAACATAACATAATCGACCTAAACTATCAATCGTACATACGATAGACCACAATGATTATGATAATAATGAATGTAAAAACTTCTAAAAGCTGCTCACAAATCTTCGCTATTTTAAAATGTTTGTTTATAAACATATTTACATGCCTACTTAAATTCGTGCTTCAACTTGCTCATTCAACTGGTATGATCAAACTAATACCTTAGTAGTTATATATATAATTTTACTTACTCCTACTACATGGTCTGCTTTTTGTAAACAATTGTCTACAGCACGAAGATCGCCTTTAAAAATCGAGAAAGACAAATGGATGTACCATTTACTCAATAACAATCATCGAGTACGTTCGTAAGTAAGTGCACTCAATGTTAATTAAAATGAATACAGCTTTGAAAACAAATTTATTTCCATGCAATGTAATAACATTCTGGCGGTATAGAATCTGCCACCAATCTAATCCTATAGGTGCCACATACTATGAAAAATGCCAAAAAAGTCTCGTACCTTCAAATAGTAGAATTGCGTGGAGAACTCTTAATAGATATAAAAAGTGTCCTGAGTACATAATCTAGATAATTGAAAAATAAACTACTGTACTTATATAATTGATATTTGGTGTATCAGGTATATGCATATGTAGTAACGTTGCATCCAGCCTGTATATTTCTTCTGTTCATATTTTGTATTTGGAATGAAAAAATAATTCAAAATCCAAAAGCAGAAGTTAAATTAAGAAGTACAAGATTTAAAATAGCTATGATAGCCAAGTGGTTAGAGTATTTGCCTCCGAGTAAGGGGACCCGAGTTCGACTCCCTCTGTGAAGGGCTCGTACCAATGAGTTTATAAGGTTGTAAATTTATGTTGTCGACCTGAACACTATGACGATAACAGCTCAGTTGTTCCAAATCTGCTCTGGTTATAAGTGTGTTGACTTTAAACCACCCCGGTATTCGGTATATGGCCGTGAGCTACTCATACCAACCCCTCTGTAATAACGGTTAAAGATTTAACATGGAATTATGTAAAATACTATTAATTTAATAAAAAATTTCACGGTTAAAAAGTTAAGCACCAATGTCATTAGAGTTGATTTTTTAATAAATATATATTACAGAAGATTTAAAATCAAGTCTGCTACCGGCGTATGATATTTACAAGAATTATCACTGTCACCACGCAATATAATTTCATCGTAAATACGTGTTTCATAATAAATATGCCCACGTATTTATTACCGTTACATTACTCTGTATAAACATGGGACAGTACATCTCCAAATAAGCCTTTAAGCCATCTCTAAATTTTGTATTTTTTTGTTGTAAGGAATAATACACATAATATAACAATAATCGCTAGCGAATGAGAAACAGTGATTGGAAAATTTTGTTCAAGTTCGGACCCCGCCAATTTTGGTTTTGGTTCCATCAGTCCATTACACTATCAGTAAAAGTGGACTGTCAATTTTCTATTGCTACAGTACTCTCTCACTAACCCGCTACCACAAAATCCCGTCCAACGGCATATTACCGAAATCGCCGGATTATAGTGTTCAGGAATAACAATTTATAATTAAATTATGTCATCAATCTACTTCAAAATATTCAATCTTAAACCGCCTTTGCTATAAAAAAAATTCAATTACACAATGAAATTTTGATGAATATTTTTAATGTGATTATGTAAAAATCAACAAGTATGTTACTTAAATAGCACAAGCTTCGTAAAAAATCTGTTATAATTTGGCTTGTTTTTTTCCAGAATATATTTCTAACGTGGTAGAGCCAAGCGGCGGCTTTTGCTGTCGCAGGAATGGGCCGGCTCGTCCGGATAAGTACCACGGCCTCGCAGAATACCGGCGTGAAGTAGAGGCATCTTGTGCTTCTGCGTTTCGTGCGGTGAGTGAGGTAAACGGAGGCCCTCTCCCCCCTCCCCCCTCCCCAAATATGGTAGCGGTATATAATTTTGAGCTACCCCAGGAGGGTACCAGTACCTACGGTTCTGGAGAATCCTCACTGAGCATCCACGTTCAGGCTTTCCTACGCTACCTAATCGTGGATGCTCAGTCTGCTACCGGCGTATGATATTTACAAAATTATCACTGTCACCACGCAATATAATTTCATCGTAAATACGTGTTTCATAATAAATATGCCCACGTATTTATTACCGTTACATTACTCTGTATAAACATGGGACAGTACATCTCCAAATAAGCCTTTAAGCCATCTCTAAATTTTGTATTTTTTTGTTGTAAGGAATAATACACATAATATAACAATAATCGCTAGCGAATGAGAAACAGTGATTTGGAAAATTTTGTTCAAGTTCGGACCCCGCCAATTTTGGTTTTGGTTCCATCAGTCCATTACACTATCAGTAAAAGTAGACTGTCAATTTTCTATTGCTACAGTACTCTCTCACTAACCCGCTACCACAAAATCCCGTCCAACGGCATATTACCAAAATCGCCGGATTATAGTGTTCAGGAATAACAATTTATAATTAAATTATGTCATCAATCTACTTCAAAATATTCAATCTTAAACCGCCTTTGCTATAAAAAAAATTCAATTACACAATGAAATTTTGATGAATATTTTTAATGTGATTATGTAAAAATCAACAAGTATGTTACTTAAATAGCACAAGCTTCGTAAAAAATCTGTTATAATTTGGCTTGTTTTTTTCCAGAATATATTTCTAACGTGGTAGAGCCAAGCGGCGGCTTTTGCTGTCGCAGGAATGGGCCGGCTCGTCCGGATAAGTACCACGGCCTCGCAGAATACCGGCGTGAAGTAGAGGCATCTTGTGCTTCTGCGTTTCGTGCGGTGAGTGAGGTAACCGGAGGCCCTCTCCCCCCTCCCCCCTCCCCAAATATGGTAGCGGTATATAATTTTGAGCTACCCCAGGAGGGTACCAGTACCTACGTTTCTGGAGAATCCCTCACTGAGCATCCACGTTCAGGCTTTCCTACGCTACCTAATCGTGGATGCTCAGTCTGCCCCGCGTATTCTGGGGGGGGGCAATATTCCGCTCTCTTTCTTTCCTACTCGAGGCAAACGCAGCAAGGAAACTATGGCATCCCCTACCGCGCTCGCCGTGGATTTCTGCAATATCAGGGGACTCCACTCGAACCTTAGCGCCGTTCATTACCATCTTGAAACGGCGAAGCCGGCCTTGCTTTTTCTTACAGAGACTCAGATATCGTCTCCGGCTGATACCTCTTATCTCCATTACCCGGGGTACAAACTGGAACACTCCTTTGTGCCCCGTGTCGGAGTTTGCGTATACGTCAGACATGATATCTGTTCTCGACGCCTCGGTAGTCTTGAAGGTTTGGACCTATCTACCCTTTGGCTGCGCATCGACAGCGACGACCATCCGCGCGTCTATGCGTGCCTTTACAGGTCCCATAGCGGTAATACCGTAACTGACCGACTCATCGACCACCTCCAAATGGCTACAGATTCCGTGCTACAACAGATCCCATCCGCAGAGATCGTGATTCTCGGCGACTTTATGGCCACCACACCGATTGGCTCGGTTCTCGCATAACCGATCATGCGGGGAGATCTGTTCACGACTTTGCATTAGCATATGGCCTGACACAACTGGTAACCTCGCCGACGCGGATCCCAGACGTGGAAGGTCATACACCTTCCCTGTTGGACCTTTTGCTGACCTCACACCCGGACGGATATTTGGTCTCAGTCGATGCCCCTCTGGGCTCGTCGGACCACTCTCTGATCCGGAGTGTAGTGCCTATCGCGCGCCGATCCCGAACGCGATCTGCGGACTTCCGCCATGTGTGGCACTATAGGTCGGCAGATTGGGATGGAATGCGGTCTTTCTTTGCTTCCTACCCATGGGGGCAGGTCTGCTTCTCACTGGATGATCCCAACGTCGTTGCAGATTCTGTCACCGATGTGGTACTTCAGGGAATGGAACTTTTTATTCCGTTCTCTGCAGTGCCTGTCGGAGGTAAATCCCAGCCTTGGTTTGGTCGCACCTGCAAAATAGCGTCACGCCGAAAGCGGAAGTGCTACCAGGCCTGGGCCGATGCATCGGCGTCTCGGGATGCAAAACCAGTGCTCTTAAAACGTGTACAACTCTGCCTCCAGGTCCTTCAAAGAGTTATCGCTGCGGCAAAGTTAAAGCACATTGGCAGAATTGGCGCGAGACTAGTTCGCCTCCCATCGGGATCCCGCGCATTCTGGTCTCTCACCAAGGCTGTCCAGGGGAATTTCTGTCAGCCATCTCTCCCATCTCTACACAAGGAGGATAATTCGCTGGCCCATACTGCAAAAGAGAAAGCCGATCTCTTGGGCTCTCTTTTTGCATCCAACTCGACTCTTGATGACCGGGAAACTCTCCACCTACCATCCCGTGGTGTAAGTGCTCCATGCCGGAAATTCAGTTTCTGCAGAGCTCAGTGCGAAAGGCACTCCGCTCCTAGACATTCATAAGTCGAGTGGGCCGGACGGAATCCCTCCAATTGTGCTGAGGATGTGTGCCCCTGAGTTGGCACCGGTTCTCACGCGTCTTTTCCGGCACTCCTACTCTTCAGGCGTCGTCCCGGAATCTTGGAAGACAGCATTTGTGCATCCAATACCCAAAAAAGGCGACCGCTCTGATCCGTCCAACTACAGGCCTATTGCCATCACCCCCTTGTTATCTAAAATAATGGAGTCACTCATCAACCCAGCTCCTGAGGTACCTGGAGGAACACCAGCTTATCAGTGACCGACAGTACGGTTTCCGTCGCGGACGATCAGCTGGTGATCTTCTAGTTTACCTGACTCACCGATGGGCAGAAGCAGTTGAGTCTAAGGGGGAGGCTTTGGCGGTTTGTCTGGACGTAGCGAAAGCATTTGATAGGGTTTGGCATAAAGCGCTTCTTTCAAAGCTTTCATCTTACGGGGTTCCTGAGAGATTGTGCAACTGGGTCACCAGCTTCCTCACGGATCGGAGCATCAAGGTTGTTGTCGACGGTGCATGCTCGGACCCCAAACCCGTGAATGCTGGTGTTCCACAAGGCTGTGTGCTATCTCCCACTCTGTTCCTTCTGCATATCAACGACATGCTACAAATCAGTAGCATTCATTGCTATGCAGACGACAGCACGGGTGATGCCCTATATACAGGCCGTGCGAATATTTCTCGGGAACACGTCGACGAGTGCCGGAACAAACTTGTGTCTGAAGTCGAGACCTTGTTATTCAAAGTCTCAGATTGGGGTCGACGTAATTTGGTCCTATGCAACCCCAAAAAGACACAGGTTTGCGCGTTCACCGCTAAAAAGAATCTCTTTGTCGTTTCTCCTCTTTTTGAGAACATTCCCCTTATTAGCTCAGCCAGTATCGGAATCCTTGGCGTTGACATATCAAGCGACGTTCAGTTCCGTGGTCACCTGGAGGGAAAGGCCAAATTGGCCTCTAAAAAGCTTGGTGTGCTCTGTAGAGCGGGACAGTATTTCATGCCGGTCCACCGTTTGCAACTTTATAAGGCGCAAGTTCGGCGCCACATGGAATACTGTTCTCATCTCTGGGCAGGGGCACCCCAGTACCAACTCCTTCCATTTGACCGCATCCAACGTCGAGCGGCTCGAATTGTCGGCGACCAAGCTCTCTCTGATCGGCTTGATCCTTTGGCCTTGCGAAGAGATGTTGCTTCTCTTTGCATTTTTTACAAAATTTTCCACGGGGAATGTTCTGAGGAACTTTTCGGATTGATCCCAGCTGCTGAGTTTCACCATCGTACATCGCGACAGAATTTGAAGTTCCATCGATACCACCTAGATGGTTGGCATTCCACCACAGTGCGTTTTAATCGAAGTTTTCTGCCACGCACTTCGACTTTGTGGAATCAGCTGTCGCCAGCAGTATTTCCGAATAATTACGACTTAGGGACCTTCAAGAAAAGAGCTTATTCCTTCCTTAAAGGCCGGCAACGCATCTGTAGCTCCTCTGGTGTTGTGGATGTTCGTTGGCGTCGGTGATCACTTACCATCAGGTGAGCCGCACGCTCGTTTGCCCCCTTCTTCTATAAAAAAAAAAAAAAAATTCTTGATAACATGGTCCCACATTTTATGTAAATTTGTAACCATGTCGCATGGCATTTCATTTTCTTGAGCCCATTTAATACAAATATCTACGCCATTCAGAGAATTTTCAAATAAAACGGAACAATCTAAACCATTCTAGACTCAACTCAGCAATAAACGGCGGATTATAGCAGTTGACGGATAACCGAGCGGTGGATTAACGAGAGATTACTGTATTTGGACAAGATTTTGAGCAATAGTAATGGCACTTACGTCATTAATCTGTGAATAGTACAAATTCCAAGTTTCTTTTTTACTTGAAGGCCATGTAGCCAATGCCACAACAAATACGTAAGAAAATATAAATTCCTTTCTAAGTTTAGTTAAATTCTTTCACTGCTTAATAATGTGAAGTTATTCCCAGAGCTATAGAAAAAAAATTAAGTTATGCTATTAATATTACAAAGGAACTGCAAAGTAAGAATAAATTGCCAAAGTGCGCGCAATGTATCTACATATTGCCATTAATAAAAGGCATCATAACATACTTACAATAGTTTAACACCAAAGTCTTGACTTGTTTCAGGAAATAGCCAAACATGATGAGTTTTAAAATTCAAATGATCGCCTTTTTAATCAACTTTAAGCCGCATTTTAACACACATTTTCTGTGTTTGTAAGTACCCATCTTTCGGCCGCTTTCCCCCGGGCTGCTCTTGAGTTTCTGTTTATTTTTTCATGATTAATTTTAGAGACTCCACAATTAGTATTTCGGGCGAAAGAGTTTCGTACAAATGAAATATGTTTAAAGGAGTTTTTAAATAATATCCCCTATACATATCAAAAGAAAAGTGCACTATATGCCTATAGTAATGAATTCCATCGGCTTTGCCTGGACAAATGACCTATAAAGTATTGTCAGTATCGTATTTTTTTTATTAAAATTTTTGTACTTAATTTTTCCAATATTGTTGAAACCCCTTGTCGTTTTCAGTACGTAAACTGGTAAGTGGGTATTTGAAGCAGACAGCCTCAAATATATTTTAGCAATCAATACGCCAAATATGAAAGCATTGCAAAAGTGTGAGTTTTAAGTTGTTATCATCCAAAATTATCATAGTATTTGAATGTATTAAATGTCCGAATGTCTGCAGCATAATTCTTCAGTAGATTAAAACGTCTTAAATTTTGAATACACTAATGTCCAATTAGATCTGCAATGTTAAAGTTTCATTTATATCTCTACAAAACCCGCGTTATAGGTGTATCTAAATGACTTATCTACGCGTAAATATATCAACACTAAACCTAAATGAACCTTGTGCCATAAATATAGGTTATGGTACCAAATGTATTAGAGCCATGCGGCGTCTTTGACTGCTGCTCGAATGGGCCGGCGCGACCGGGGTAGGACCACGACCACGCAGAATACTGACGTGAAGTAGAGGCATCTTATGCTTCTGCGTGTAACCGGAGAAGGCCGGCAACGTACCTGCAGCACCTCTGGTGTTGCCGTTGTACGTAGGCGACGGTAATCACTTACTATCAGGTAAACCGAATGCTCGTTTGCCGCCTATCTCATAAAAAAAAACATAAAATATAACCAGGTGCTCAGCGATGGAAAATGATATCGTGAGGAACCGCATCTACGTGAAATAATAACAAATACAAGGACGGGAAGATTTTTACCTAGCAGTGGAACATTGACAGGCTATTTATTTAACGCTAGATATGTTTGTACGTAAATAACATTAATGTGTGGAATACGATACACGAATGACGGCGTTGTTTTCTAAAACCACAATATCAATTTCTTTATTGTAATGGTGAGCAAGAGTGATCTAGTATCCATATTTTTTTTAAATGTTATGTCTATCTGCTTTTTGTTAGGGCGGTTTGGTGAAATCGCTAAGCCTGTAATCAATCAAACGTACGTAAAGGAAAAATTATTATTACTAGTCTATTCGGTTTTTTGAATTATGTATCAGCCAAGCAAGTTCGGTGGTACATGAATAAGATCGTTAAGCAAATGATGAACTATACAGTAGTTTATCGATCTAAATCAACATCTTCATGTACATTAACGATTCTACTTCTTTGCAAGGAAGCACCAACGATGTCTGGCATAACTTTCTTGGAAGATTTTCCTATTCTTACCACACGTTTTTTCAACGTGGTAGAGCCAAGCGACGGCTTTTGCTGTTGCTCGAATGGGCCGGCTCAACCGGGTTGGTACCACGGCCTCGCAGAATACCGGCGTGAAGTAGAGGCATCTTATGCTTCTGTGTGTATCCGGAGGCCTACTCCCCCTCCCCATCCCCTCCCTGGGAAGAGGGATAAGGAGCACAGAACCACACAACACAGAAGTTTTTGGAATTGGGGTTCGGTATGTTTAGATAGATTTTTCTCCCCCGGTCGTTAAAAAGAACTTCGTTTGTCAGCTAGCAGGATGCACTACGTGTAGGATTTCTGTTGTTCGTAGTTAGCTGATTTTTGGGTCACTTTGGTATAATAAGTACTCTTGTATCACACAAAATCATTTATTAACACGAACTCTTCAGTTTTCGTCAAAATTGTCTTTGAATTTGGTAATTACACTTAGTGCTTTGAATATTTAAATTTTAAACGATGAAATGATTTACACGAAATGTCGCGTTTACAATTTCACTATGTGGCGGTGAGGTAAGAGAATACATTTTATCGAAATGAGTAAAAGTCGACTAAGAAGCTAGCGAGGTAAATCACATGACCTCCAATATACGTTTATATTTATTATTTAAAAGTACACAAATAATGCAGAACAAATCCTATACGCATGACAATTACGGTGTACATAACATTTACGAGAAATTATACACAAAGAAAAAGATTATTGAAAAGAAAGAAATACTCATAATTTACTCTAAAAATTCTAATAAATACTAAACAAAAATAATATTTAAAAAATTTGAAAAAGATATGAAATGGCACAATATCTTTCTAAAGAGACTGTAATGAATTACGAAATAAATCCAAGTCTGATTTAAGAATACATCTATCTATAGGAAAAATAACTATCTTATATAAACGCAAATAACTGGGCAGATGTCGATCAGCAAATTCACAGTCTCGATCTGCGCAGGTGAATCGCGGCTAAATGCTAGTTTTATATTATTTCACAAACGTCGTTTCTTATAAAGAACAGATACAATTTTTATAAGATCCTCTGTCTAGCTCCTCAAAATCATCATTCTTATAAACGAAAAATTTAAATCCTCCTATTTATATAACATTTGAATTGTAAATTACTAATGATACCGCTATTACGGGAATGTCCACGATTTAAATAACGACGCACAATTTGGTTCTACTGCTTTCATCGTATTTTTTTTTGTACATATGTTTGCTTAATCACTATGATATACAGCTGTCTCGTTTCGACCTGGGCGAATCATCCTTTTATCAATTCTTTTCAGAAATTTGCGCATGATTTATTTGTAGCTATATTCCGTCGCTTACGCTTATACTTACAATGAGCCACTCTTTTCAAGTTGTCTACATTACTTGTACACGACAAAGTACAAAAATACAACAACAGCGTACCGTACCTGAACACAACGCACTACCGTAACACAAATTATAACGAATAACAAATAACAATAATTAAAATACAAGTAAAGAAAGTTCGTATCAATTTCTGAAGAAAACGAAGTCATCTAAGATACTCCGCTGTAGGCGTCGCTCACAGACGTTAAAAAAAACGAGTTTTTCTTGAAAAAACAGCGCAGCTCAAAAGGTTACTAACGTGCACGTTTATAGTAACGTAGGTCAAAAACGATGTTTATTTTAAATTTTTCTGTCTCGTTTGTAGCGATTCGAGGTATATGTATATAATAATAAGTAGCTAAGTAAAAAAGTCGTAGTAAATATTATCAGTGTAAATAAAAGTAGGTTGGTGTTATTTCAAAAAGGGTGTGTGCTTTGAGGGGTGTCATCTCGGTAACTATTGAAATAAGTCCAAATAAACCATTCACTTCCTTTTTTTTTTATTGAACACGACTATTAATTTTGGAATCTTAACGGAATTTTAACTATAAGAAAAGTAAAGTGTTCAGATTTGTAATTTAATTACATATAAAACATAAAATTTCTAAAAAAAAAATATTACATAATTGTTCATCCTCTAATAACATGTTAATTGGCATTAAGTCTGCCCATTGTAACCTTTAGCTTAAGCTTAAGTAAAGAATAACATCTCCTTTATTTATCTATCCTTTCCCCGAAATTGTGAAAAAGACCTGATGGCATGCCATGCTTGAAAGATTTTGCAATAGTCACCACAATGGACAAGTAAGTGCAGTGCCGTAACCGTTGTACTCTAGCACTGCGCTTACTACTACACTACTACACAACTTACAGTTGTAAGTTGTCTAAACTTACAGTTGTAAGTTGTCAAAACTTGCAGTTGTAAGTTGTCAAAACTTGCAGTTGTAAGTTGTCAAAACTTGCAGTTGTAAGTTGTCAAAACTTGCAGTTGTAAGTTGTCAAAACTTGCAGTTGTAAGTTGTCAAAACTTGCAGTTGTAAGTTGTCAAAACTTGCAGTTGTAAGTTGTCAAAACTTGCAGTTGTAAGTTGTCAAAACTTGCAGTTGTAAGTTGTCAAAACTTGCAGTTGTAAGTTGTCAAAACTTGCAGTTGTAAGTTGTCAAAACTTGCAGTTGTAAGTTGTCAAAACTTGCAGTTGTAAGTTGTCAAAACTTGCAGTTGTAAGTTGTCAAAACTTGCAGTTGTAAGTTGTCAAAACTTGCAGTTGTAAGTTGTCAAAACTTGCAGTTGTAAGTTGTCAAAACTTGCAGTTGTAAGTTGTCAAAACTTGCAGTTGTAAGTTGTCAAAACTTGCAGTTGTAAGTTGTCAAAACTTGCAGTTGTAAGTTGTCAAAACTTGCAGTTGTAAGTTGTCAAAACTTGCAGTTGTAAGTTGTCAAAACTTGCAGTTGTAAGTTGTCAAAACTTGCAGTTGTAAGTTGTCAAAACTTGCAGTTGTAAGTTGTCAAAACTTGCAGTTGTAAGTTGTCAAAACTTGCAGTTGTAAGTTGTCAAAACTTGCAGTTGTAAGTTGTCAAAACTTGCAGTTGTAAGTTGTCAAAACTTGCAGTTGTAAGTTGTCAAAACTTGCAGTTGTAAGTTGTCAAAACTTGCAGTTGTAAGTTGTCAAAACTTGCAGTTGTAAGTTGTCAAAACTTGCAGTTGTAAGTTGTCAAAACTTGCAGTTGTAAGTTGTCAAAACTTGCAGTTGTAAGTTGTCAAAACTTGCAGTTGTAAGTTGTCAAAACTTGCAGTTGTAAGTTGTCAAAACTTGCAGTTGTAAGTTGTCAAAACTTGCAGTTGTAAGTTGTCAAAACTTGCAGTTGTAAGTTGTCAAAACTTGCAGTTGTAAGTTGTCAAAACTTGCAGTTGTAAGTTGTCAAAACTTGCAGTTGTAAGTTGTCAAAACTTGCAGTTGTAAGTTGTCAAAACTTGCAGTTGTAAGTTGTCAAAACTTGCAGTTGTAAGTTGTCAAAACTTGCAGTTGTAAGTTGTCAAAACTTGCAGTTGTAAGTTGTCAAAACTTGCAGTTGTAAGTTGTCAAAACTTGCAGTTGTAAGTTGTCAAAACTTGCAGTTGTAAGTTGTCAAAACTTGCAGTTGTAAGTTGTCAAAACTTGCAGTTGTAAGTTGTCAAAACTTGCAGTTGTAAGTTGTCAAAACTTGCAGTTGTAAGTTGTCAAAACTTGCAGTTGTAAGTTGTCAAAACTTGCAGTTGTAAGTTGTCAAAACTTGCAGTTGTAAGTTGTCAAAACTTGCAGTTGTAAGTTGTCAAAACTTGCAGTTGTAAGTTGTCAAAACTTGCAGTTGTAAGTTGTCAAAACTTGCAGTTGTAAGTTGTCAAAACTTGCAGTTGTAAGTTGTCAAAACTTGCAGTTGTAAGTTGTCAAAACTTGCAGTTGTAAGTTGTCAAAACTTGCAGTTGTAAGTTGTCAAAACTTGCAGTTGTAAGTTGTCTAAACTTACAGTTGTAAGTTGTCTAAACTTACAGTTGTAAGTTGTCTAAACTTACAGTTGTAAGTTGTCTAAACTTACAGTTGTAAGTTGTCTAAACTTACAGTTGTAAGTTGTCTAAACTTACAGTTGTAAGTTGTCAAATACTAGTATCAGAGAGGGTTTAGGAGCCGGGAAGGGCCCGCCACGCTGCTCCAGTGCGGGTTGGCGAGCTTCACATATCCTTGAAATAATATTTTTATTATTTCTCAGAAATGCAGGTTTCATCACGATGTTTTCCTTCACCGTTGAGCACGTGGTAAATACAGCACTTAAAATTGGTGATCAGGGCGTCTAACACCTCAATCCCCACGTTACTATGAGTGCTCCCGAATCGTCAGAAATAAGGTAAAATTAAACACAGCAAATTCCGTAAAATTTGTTCCATTTCAATAAATTACAGACATGACAAATTGTTATACCAAATGTAACAAAATTATGCCTGAAATTTACCAGTAATTACTTCTTTGTCATAGTAATGACGTCGTAATTTGTATTATTATGGTTATGAAGTCTTCCTAATAATTAGGCGTAAATATCACTGTACTATTAATACCATTTTACTATGATTTTTTTTCACATTTTATTTAACGCATTTTAAGTTTCTTTTTTTCTTTCTCATTTTCTTAAAAGTCTATAATCATACTTGACTATAATTTATACTTGCAATTGTTGTCACTTGGTCAAACTTCATCATGTTGACAATTGTTAACCGCCGTAATAATTATTGTCGTAAGGCAAAACCGGTCAGTTACTTATACAATAATTACAAAGTGTTGTGAAACAAATACAAGATATCATAATAATCATCCGTCTATAATCAGTTAACTGCTAGATATAGGCCTCGCCCTATGGAGGGATTTTACTGCAGTATCAGAAACTCATACAGAGACACGGGATGAACACAACACAGCTAGACCCCAAACTGATTTTTTTATGCACAAATATTGACATTTAGTGGGATACGAATCCCCGGGACCCATGGCAGTCAGATATGTCAACCGTTAAGCCACGCGGGCGCCTGCTCGACCGTAATAAGCATTAAATATCAGAAAGACTGTAAGTATAAAAAAAGACTGACAAGACTAAGAATTTTTTTTTTTTTTTTTTTTTTTTTTTTTTTTTTTTTTTTTTTTTTTTTTTTTTTTTTTTTTTTTTTTTTTTTTTTTTTTTTTTTTTTTTTTTTTTTTTTTTTTTTTTTTTTTTTTTTTTTTTTTTTTTTTTTTTTTTTTTTTTTTTTTTTTTTTTTTTTTTTTTTTTTTTTTTTTTTTTTTTTTTTTTTTTTTTTTTTTTTTTTTTTTTTTTTTTTTTTTTTTTTTTTTTTTTTTTTTTTTTTTTTTTTTTTTTTTTTTTTTTTTTTTTTTTTTTTTTTTTTTTTTTTTTTTTTTTTTTTTTTTTTTTTTTTTTTTTTTTTTTTTTTTTTTTTTTTTTTTTTTTTTTTTTTTTTTTTTTTTTTTTTTTTTTTTTTTTTTTTTTTTTTTTTTTTTTTTTTTTTTTTTTTTTTTTTTTTTTTTTTTTTTTTTTTTTTTTTTTTTTTTTTTTTTTTTTTTTTTTTTTTTTTTTTTTTTTTTTTTTTTTTTTTTTTTTTTTTTTTTTTTTTTTTTTTTTTTTTTTTTTTTTTTTTTTTTTTTTTTTTTTTTTTTTTTTTTTTTTTTTTTTTTTTTTTTTTTTTTTTTTTTTTTTTTTTTTTTTTTTTTTTTTTTTTTTTTTTTTTTTTTTTTTTTTTTTTTTTTTTTTTTTTTTTTTTTTTTTTTTTTTTTTTTTTTTTTTTTTTTTTTTTTTTTTTTTTTTTTTTTTTTTTTTTTTTTTTTTTTTTTTTTTTTTTTTTTTTTTTTTTTTTTTTTTTTTTTTTTTTTTTTTTTTTTTTTTTTTTTTTTTTTTTTTTTTTTTTTTTTTTTTTTTTTTTTTTTTTTTTTTTTTTTTTTTTTTTTTTTTTTTTTTTTTTTTTTTTTTTTTTTTTTTTTTTTTTTTTTTTTTTTTTTTTTTTTTTTTTTTTTTTTTTTTTTTTTTTTTTTTTTTTTTTTTTTTTTTTTTTTTTTTTTTTTTTTTTTTTTTTTTTTTTTTTTTTTTTTTTTTTTTTTTTTGCTCTTATCTATAGTGTTTTGTTGGTTTACAGAATCCGATATAACCGACCACTTTGGAAACGGGTATGCGTTTGAGCATTTCCTTACGAGCCGAAAATACAGAAAAACTTGGCAGATGGAGATTTCTCCCCAATGTCACGACCACCCGAACAAACGAGAAGCGCACTTTCTAATACTCCTTTTTTACTTCCTGAATCAGCCTGTAAATTCCACTATTATGCATAGCCCTTTTCGTAAAAGCGTCAACAAAAGGCTGCATGGAAAATTTCCCCATACCAACATGCGCTGGGAAAATATGTTCATCAGTGCAATGCTGGTACTCTAGCACCAGGGATACTGCACCCCATCATTAATCTGTGGTATTTGGTTCAGTATATAAATGAATTTTTCACTATCATTTGGACGCCGCAGTTATTACACGGTCTTGATACTAACATGAAAATTTATTTAATCTATGCCTGCATTCCATTAGATCCAGCTTTCGGCAAAAATAAAAATATTTCGATACATTACAGGCATAATTATTTCTTGTACTTACGCGAATACTAGACATTGGAATAATATAACGTTTAAATTTATCACACTGTGTATAGGAAAGCCACCCTCATAAATAGATATTTAAACGGCGAATTTCACCACCATCTTACTAGCTAGTTTGAAAATAATCATTGTTTCTGAGAGCACGAGTCATCTGTGACGGTAAACACCTAGCAGACATATCGTTTTACAAGATGCAGGACTGGTACAAGATTTAATCGTTTAGGTGGTAAGATTGTGGCTCACAGTGAGCCCAATGTATATACTATATATGCGCGGTGTGGGGATCGGAACAAGTTTATAATTTAAAATTGGTGATCAGGGCGTCTAACACCTCAATCCCCACGTTACTATGAGTGCTCCCGAATCGTCAGAAATAAGGTAAAATTAAACACAGCAAATTCCGTAAAATTTGTTCCATTTCAATAAATTACAGACATGACAAATTGTTATACCAAATGTAACAAAATTATGCCTGAAATTTACCAGTAATTACTTCTTTGTCATAGTAATGACGTCGTAATTTGTATTATTATGGTTATGAAGTCTTCCTAATAATTAGGCGTAAATATCACTGTACTATTAATACCATTTTACTATGATTTTTTTTCACATTTTATTTAACGCATTTTAAGTTTCTTTTTTTCTTTCTCATTTTCTTAAAAGTCTATAATCATACTTGACTATAATTTATACTTGCAATTGTTGTCACTTGGTCAAACTTCATCATGTTGACAATTGTTAACCGCCGTAATAATTATTGTCGTAAGGCAAAACCGGTCAGTTACTTATACAATAATTACAAAGTGTTGTGAAACAAATACAAGATATCATAATAATCATCCGTCTATAATCAGTTAACTGCTAGATATAGGCCTCGCCCTATGGAGGGATTTTACTGCAGTATCAGAAACTCATACAGAGACACGGGATGAACACAACACAGCTAGACCCCAAACTGATTTTTTTATGCACAAATATTGACATTTAGTGGGATACGAATCCCCGGGACCCATGGCAGTCAGATATGTCAACCGTTAAGCCACGCGGGCGCCTGCTCGACCGTAATAAGCATTAAATATCAGAAAGACTGTAAGTATAAAAAAAGACTGACAAGACTAAGAATTTTTTTTTTTTATTAACTAAGCCTAGAAGAACTTTCTTCGCACAATTGACAGATATGAGTCAAATCTATGAACGAATGATAATTGTTTATAGAGTTTTACGATTTAAAATTGAATATAAATTTAAAGAACAAAAGGAGCCTTCATTTTATAAGTAAAACAAAGGGACACTCCTTTTATTATTCTTGTATAGTAGTAGAATAACTTTTAAATAATGTTTGTGTTATATAATTTTTTTAATGTATATTTATTATAATTTGAAATGTTTGATGAGAATTTTTAGAATAATTACTAACAAAATAACACAAGTTTCTGTTTAGTTTTTAAAACCACAGAAGCGTGTGTCTTTGATGTGACAAAATCGGAACAAATTCTTTCGGCACTGGTTTAATTAAATTTTATGGGTATTTCGTAAGCACTAACAGAAAGCGTTCCTGGCAACCCCGGGCATAGTAACTAATAAATCTTTGTTCTCGTTTACGGCAAACTGCGATATTAGCGATAGTCGCTAACAGAAAGAAAAAAAAACAAATTTATTTGGTACATGCACAGCAAACACAAGTAATCGCAGTGAAAATAAAGCAAATATTATGTTTATAGGAACTCAACAAAAAGACGTGTCCTAAAGAAATCCCAAATAAAAACAACATACATGTATATTATAGGTAAATATTATACAACTGTGTATAAAATATACTAAAAAGAGGGGCAAAACGAAATAACATATATATAATAGGAAATTAAATAATCATTTGATAATAGTTATATATTACATATGACAGTATTTTTTTTAATTTTCTTTTTGGCGGGCACTACAACAGGAGTTAGTCGAATTAGATGAGGGGGAGCAGAGGCACGCTTTTCGAAGTCTCCTTCTCTTTCCGTCTCACATTGGAGTGCAAATGCGCAGGATCGCAAGTCACATGCGTCCTCAGTCCAAGGTATACAATGTAAGCGAGAAAAATATTTAAAAATTCATTCATCAAAAAAAATAAAGCTACACTCTTAAAAATTCCCGCTATGGCTAATATATATCGTTTGTAAACATATTTATATGTTTACAAACGCATGCTGCTTGTAATAAGAACAAAGGTAAACATACTTTTAATGGATATACTACGGATAGTAAACAAGCTTGTAGTGCCAGTTTCTAAACACCATAGAGTTTTACGTTTCTACAAAAAAAAACCTTACTGGGTATTTTTTGCGTAAAGTGTTCGACAGGTTTAATAGCTTTTTTTTAACAATTTCTTTATAAAAACAGTTCTTACAATATAAAAGATGATAAAAGAATAATAAAATGGACGATAACCCCTGGGAATGAGTTGATCGTTGCCAAGCGGTTTCTAAAACTTGTAGTATAGTAATAACGTTTTTTTAAAAAAAAACCTGTGTAGTTTCTTTTGCCTCTTTTATATCCAACAGAGGAACTACACTACAAAATGGTGGACATAAAACAATGACATTTAACAATTTAAATTTATGCTCCTGTGAAGAAAAAAAAGATTTTAATTTGTTTCAAAAATAAAGTGAGCAAAATTATTTATTATTGGCTTCACTGCCTACATTTATCTATTATTTTTTGCATGAATTTAAATACAAGGCAGCAAAGGGCGGACTTTATGCTTTTAGGCATTCGCAATAAACTAAAAAAAAGTAATTGCGCATATTTTTTTATACAAATTAAATTAATATACAAACATTAACAAAATATAAGACAAAGGAAAGTAAAGATATCATATCTATATATATTTATATAAACAAATGTATGAAACTATATGAACATACATACATTCATAACAGATGATGATGGTAATTCTCATGGACAATTTAATAATTTATTTAGTTGATCACGCTACATCCTTTTGAAGGAGCATCTACTGAGAGCTGTTCTGATATCGTCGCCCCAATTTTGCTGAAAAGGAGTTACCAAAGTTTTACCTTTCGACGGTGATCCGAGCTGAGGTTTTACCTTCTTAACAGAAGGTATTTCCTCCGTAAACGTGACTCACCAGCAGGCAGCAGCATCACACCAGCGCCAGCAGCGTCGTTGGATCTTAAAATATTTTACATTCTGCTCGCGAGTGTCTTCCCCCCGATTCTCTTCCGACGCCGTGAAGCCGAAAATCTCAACATAACCGGTCACTGCCTTCAGTAACTAATAGGTTGGCACCTATCCCCCACGTAAAAGAACAATTAGGTGAGTTTTCGTTTCATTGCGAGACAAAACGTGACGAGCAGTGGCGAGCCTCGTAGAGTTTTATGTGATATTTATTGAGATGATTAATCGATAATCGGTAATGGAATAAATATGTAAAAAAAAAACATTATCAACAAATTGCATCATTATTTACATTATTTCTTAAGTATAAATTAAAAAATAATGACATACATCAAAACTTGTATGAAACATAATAAGTAAACAACAACAGTTTTAATAAAGAACAGACATGATGTAAGTTCAAAATATCGCATTTTCAGCTTATAGGAATAAAACTGAACGGGAAGGAATTTCATTACATTCTCTTAGATCTTATTGAAATTGCGGTCGCACCATGGAATGCGAGTCGACATTATAAAAATGTCGCTGCAAATGCTTGAACGTGACAATATGGAGTATGAGTAAAGCGTTTTATTTTTTACGCGTATTAGTTATTCCCTGTCCTAGTTTTAATCCTATCGTAGCAACGAAGCATTTTAAACCACCACAAATGAGTTAAATGATTAGTAAACGATTTTCTTGAAATGTCTGCCAATTTATTAAATAGTCAGTAACATAGGTTACTGAACCTGAATAGATAGAGATACAATAGATAGAGAAGAGAGAACCTAGATAGTAAAATATGTGCGGTATGTAATGAAAACAAAGTACGCATACTTTACAAATCATCTAAATAAGCACTTAAAATATATAGTCGCTACAGAAATTTTCAGAAGTACTTATGCCCATCCCCCGTTGTAAACAGATATTTCGGATTTTTGGCAGGAAAGATATTTGGCACAATTCTTATGCAAACCCCTTTTCGCCTCTATGGAAGACTGAACATGATCTTATTCCCTACATTATCAATCGATAATTCTTATAGGATTATTATTATGGCAATAGATATTATTGATATTCTACAATAAGTACTGCTTCATGTTAACCCAATGATGACGGGAAATCCATCCAATTTTTCCGAACCCAAACTCGGGTCTAGTAATGAATAACTGCATATCTAGTGCCGACTGTCAGTGTGTTGAGTATGGGTAAATATTCAATGTAAGTCATACCAGCTTCTGTTCCATGCACTCTCATGGACTGACCAATGAATAAAATAAAGATATTTATGGCACTGATCACTTTAATTGTAATGAAAAATAAACAATATAGGTCCTAATACCTTGCCTTGCAGGACGGTTCGTAAAATTATTGGCCCACTGCCAACCTCCTCCTAAGCACCTATTACATAAGTATTTAGCCACTGAAAAGAAAAACTAAATAATGTGTGAATTTCAGTTTTTAACAGGCATAAGAAATTCATATAAAATATTAAAAAAAAAAAAAAAATTCAACTCATCATCAGAAATATATTTGTTTGCCGCCCCCCTGGAGTCCCAACACTGCGTATATAACCGCGAGACTTCTGAGACAATCAGATACAATAATCTTATCCTAGCGGTTTTGAGGTTCGAACACTTAAATAGGTCTATCAGTAAAGCCTTTTTTTCTATCAGAAACGTTACATAAATTTTATTAAGATAAAGATGATTTCACTAAAAAATGTTTTTGGCATTTGTAAAATTGTTAACTAAATGGTAGGTCAGATGAGTTTTTTTTTTAATAAAATCCTTTTGATACGAACCTAGTGCTTATGGCTGCTAAATATGTGCTACTACATACTAATTTCTTCGGACGAAGCAGAGCCATAATTGTGAAAGAGTATCACAAGGTTACTTCAATTAGTTATCTATTAACAATTAACAATATGCCAATAACATTAGCTATTAGATGGAAACTAAGTAAAATTGTTGAGATAGCTAAAGTTTGCAAGTAAAAATAGTCCTTACTCTAAAATTTTCTTGCTAGTAAAATAACTTTGTTTTTAGATCAGTTTTCTAGAACTTTCAGAAGCTTTCAATAATCTGTTTGAGAAAAATGTTTAAGCTTGAGATCTAATATTTCTTCAAATAGTCTGGTTCTCTGAATTCAATTAATTAATCAAACATATTATTTATTTTAATTTACGGGATCAATGTAACAATGATATTTAAAATAACTGCAATCGAAAATTTTTAATTATCGTAAAGCGCTAGCCCTCATGGCATGGTACCAAGAATACTGGCTGCATTTCTGCTGCCTCTGATGCCGCCTCGGCTCATGTCGATGTGTTATTGATATGAAAGGCTGTCAATTTATCTGTACAAGTAGCATCCCGCAAAATTCTACAAGGCTCAATCATTATGATGAATTATCCGTAGGGCACTTATCTCCATAAAGAGGGAATATTTATGGAGATAAGTGCCCTACGGATAATTGATCATAATGATTTAATAAGCCGTGACGAGACGCCTACAAGGGCTACGGTGTGGCGCTCCTAGTCGTATTCCCACAGCTATACGAAAACTTTCGCTGTAGAGTAATATATTAAGATTACTTGATAGTAAAGCGCGTAGCCAGTGACTGGATCCCTTCACCAAACATCCTCGCTGAGACAGAGAACTTTCCATGATTCCGTTCGCATGTGCAAGCTAGTCAGGTATCCGGGAGCGGGAGCAACGATTTACTTTATGAAAAGATTTAAAACCTTTGTTAGAAGCTATAGTTTAATTAAAACCTAACTAAGTGTTTAGTTTGGCGATGGTAAACCGAAAGTGATTTTCAGACGTGCACGGGAATCAACGCTTCGTCTTGCATGGCCACCCAGGGAAGCTGATTTGGCAAAATATTGTTATGTAGGAATGTTGACCCATTAATATTTCATGACGTAATCCTCTACCCTTATGGCCTCCTAACAAGATACGCAGCAAATGTCGAGTGCAAACTATTATGTCGAATTTTATATATCAATATGCTAGTATTTTGACTATAATATTGCCAAACATAATGACAAATTTTTGGGGAATGGCAAATTACCTCTTTCAACAGGGGTGATCTATCAAGGGAGGTACATATCTGAGGTCAACATTCAAAAGAACATTTGATTAAAAGTTCATTAAAAATTTACGCACTGAATATACAGCCACTTCACAACTTCTCTTACTGCCGAAGCATTATTGAATAGAGTTAGTTCTGACTATCGGCTGGAGATTATGTGCCTATATCCAAATTTTAAGGTTAATCGACGAAAATTTAAATAGAGACCTATAAAACGTATGTTGTTATACTTTTTTTTATACGTACATAACCTTGCTCTTTACAAGACTTTAACAAAATTTCGATTAACATTGCCGGAAAGCATAAAATTACATAGTTTTGTAATTTCACTCAAAAAACGTGAACGACTTTCAGATCTTGAAGCATTATTCTATCAATACCGCCAGCAGAGCTATTTGAGAAAGACATAATGGCTTCTAAAGCATTTTTTCATGAAAAGTAATTTACAGATTTTGACGGAACATTTTAAAATGTTTCACCTGAAGTAATATAGAATATGCTTTGACCTACGTTTATCTTAATAAGTAGAATGAAAATGAACATATAATGTTTGTTGTTCGATAAAGCTTTAAAAAAAATTGAAGAACATTTGACAGGGCTGTAGATTATGCGATTGAGTAGAAAACTTTTTAACTCAATTAAGAGTGTCGTCACGACGTTTTTCCTGCGTTTGTCTATATTCACGATAACCAAGCGGGCCGGTGAGAGCAGTGTCAGTGCCCACGCACTAGTAATTGCTGTTCGCCATTACTGTGCCTGTAGGATTTACTTTCGGCGAATTGGGATTGATTCACTGCCATCATTCGGCCAGAGCCTCGTTTATTATCGTTCATACTACGTGCAAGTGAGTTTGATATTTAGAGAAAAATGTGGTGTTCACCATTGGAACCCAATAAATTTAGAATGTTTTAAACTAGCTGTTTGCTTTTACAAGAGATAGATGATTAAAATAAAATTAACATTGACTTGAAATTATTATTTGGAATTAGTTATACGTCTTATTTTATTTGACATTAAGCCGAATCCCCCCGGAAATTTTACGAAAAAAAATTGGTTCATGGAACATGTACATTGAACTCAAAATGCCAGTCTCTTGCGTCATCTGTCAGTCAAACAATGTTTCATTCAGAGTCGTCTATTTAATAAAATGCGTATCTCTCTCCCCGTAGGAAGAAACGTGAATGTTTTTGTTCACTGCGGATAACACCAGTTCTTTAACCAAAAATGTTCTCGACAGACGCGGCTTTACTGTTTTGATATATATAAATAGAATACACGGACGTCGCAATCCGCGTTTGATTTTGTATATACTGGAAATTCACTTGGAAGTCTAGAATAACATCTAAACATCCGCGGTTTTTCCCCTCATTTAGAACATTTCATGAGAAAGGTTTATATGTACATACACATTAAAATCTAGTTATTATGAACAAACATACAAAAGTTTGCGATTTTGTGATAATGGTGATTGAATCGTAAAACAAAATTACAATTTTATCTCAGAATTAATTACATTCTAAACTTTATAATAATTGTTAATAATTGTAATACTTTTCCTTATTATGTAAATTAATTCAGTATTTATAATGTGGAAAAGAGAATAGATATTTTGATTTTGACTGTGAAATTCGGATATTCCATTCAATGCTTATTATCAAGTTTGGACGGAATGTTTCTAAGATAATCTGCTATGGCCAACCGACCGACAAAGAGGCAGTGAGCCTGGTGATTAATCTTATTAGGGTTCTGTTTTTTCTTTATCAGCTGGAAATTCTGTTATGTGTCATTGTAAATGAGAGTAACATTGTACAGTGATTCAGAAATTGTTACTATTTTAAAAATGTGTCCAAAATATTTTCGTTATCTTTGAAAGTATACGGGGGGTAAAAATACAGAAATACTCTTTCCCGGAATCCCCCGGGATTCTATTCCCTACTAAAAAAAAACGAGACTATGGTGGAACATCCATCCGAACTTGCTGGCTGAACCCAAATAAATCAAACTAGGGTTGGGGAAGCAGCATCACTAGTGCGAAGGTACCGGCACTGCACTCACTCACCCACCCGCTTGCCCTTCGTGGTGAGTATGAATAATTGATGAGAATATTTACATAATTTAGTAGTTTTAAATTTTGATTAGTGTGGCTATTTTGAAAACGCATATTTAAAGGCATTTCTGTTTACATTTATTTTTAGAATTGATTAAACTCACAGAGTTGTTTATTTAGGCTCTTTTGATGTAGTACGTGAATGAATAATTTATTATTTAAGTTTTGTAAAAACATTTTTCTACTAAACGGGAGTTTGAAAAGCTTAAAATAATTTCTATTTTCAAATAATCCCACACCACCTCCTCCTAAAAATCGTAGGTGTCATAAAATCACGTAATGTATTGTGATGTACCAATACTGGAATTTCCATCAAAATTTTTACAGATCTTCATTAATCCGACCGGTGATGGGCAGCAGAGTCTATGCAGTTCGCAGTGTCTGGTACTGCAATAGACCAAACTTAAAACTAACTTCTAAGGTTACAAAAAGACTAACCAAACTTCATGTTGCTATCGGGTACTGTAACTTTTCTTAACGACTAACCTGCCATAATAACTGAATTTTGCAACACGTCATGAGTCATTATAGTATCTGTCATTTCTATAACTTGAGGAACAAATAGCATCGTCACTTTTTCTATGTTGATCCGCGAAGAAATCATTATTTTGTTAACTGTTCTTAGTAAAATGATAAAAAAAACTCTCTTTTCAGCAAGTTCGTATGTTTCGCTTAGTACATTATGAGAATCGCGAATTTGGATTCTATATCTAACAATAATGTACTTTGAAATGAGCGGTTTAGGTAGATTTCCTATCCTTAGTTATATCGACTATCTTTAATTATATTGTAATAGGTGGTAGACTTCTTCTTTGCTTAGACATCATCTGAATAAGTACCACATTCTTACCCATTTCTGCCGCCAAACAGCAAGGTAACAATCAGGCAGTATAACTACTGACTGTGAAGCATTCTATCTTAGTCCACAGGGGCGAGAACACATCTGTGACCTTCGTCTATTGAGATTATTTGCAGTTATCCATGGGTTGTAATAGCTGCTTACGGCCAGGTGGACTGTTTACTGTTTGTTTGTTTTCATCCCAATTCAACAAAATCTGTGAGTTGACAAAATTTAGAATTTATTATTTTACAAAGTTAAATAAAATTATGGGGCCCGGCCCCTTGATGCTCAAGTATAGGGATAATTGCGTGAAGTTTGTCGTTTAGAAATATGTGAAAATGGATAGGAATGGGCTAACTCCTCTTGGTTATAGATTTTTGCACGTTGCCCACGTGGTAGTGGAGATAGGCGCGTCTGTGTTCTGGACCTCTGCCGACATACCGCGAAGGTGCGCACTGTGGGGTTTTAGTCGGTACAACCCGACATAAACAGGCTTTGCGGGGACGGGGATGCGTTAGATATTTCCCCACGTACAAAGTAAAAGTAAAAATATATAATAACCCTTCACTAAATTATATTAATTAGCAGAGATAAATAATTATTATTATTTATTAAGAGATATTTTTGGCATGCACATATTTGTGTTAAAAAAAAATACGTATATAACGCACTCAGAATTGCCAACTTTTCTCTTAAACTTACGTTGCCCTTTGCCCAGTAGTGGAATATATTTTATAAACAGGTACTTTTTTTATTTAGATATTTAATATATACATATGAAAATTATGCTTATTCATTTGCATATATTTGAATAATATGTTGGCTTTATGTTGATTTTAACTTTTTTTTATTTATATCGATAAACACGTGAAAACAACGACACCTATAGTCTATAACATAAAAAACAATTATTTTAAATGAAACTGTATTAAACCAAATAATATTCTGTTTCTACAAACAATGAGATTGTTGAAGGTAATTTTTATTTTATGAAGTATTCGCCTTCATAATCAAATTGAAGAAACTTTTAAACTCGAAGCTTACGTAATGTGTATATCACGTTTCCATGAGGTTTCCACGTGCCAAAAAGTCAGGTGAACTTTGGGCAACTTGTTCGTTTCTTGCTCTGTGAAATGAAAGTATTTAAACTACACAGGAACGTTTTTTTCGTTTTCATACAAATCGTAAGTAAACGCAAATTCATACTTATGGAACGAATCACTAAAGAGTCGCACATTATTAAGAATTTACAAAAAGGAAGACGTTATTTTAAAATAACGTCTCAACGTAATTATTATCTCACTAATTGTAAGTTTTTTTCAATAAAAGTACTTATTTTTATACAGCTTAATTAAACTTGTATAAGTAATGATTTACACATTTGTCAATAGTTTATTAATATACAATTCATCATTACGCTTACAGATCAGTACAGGTTCACTGCTGTATTGACCTAAACCATTAAGACCAATGCAAATCGCATCTAGCTGTGAAGTAGGATTCCTGGCATCTCGGACACCAAATGGTCATATGATGAAAAATCATTTATAAAAAAAATCAAAAATAATCTCTCACGACCTTAGACACAATACTGAGGTGGTCAGAGGTAAAGGCAGTTTAGTCCTTTCAACCCACTTTTCACCATCATTATCATTTCAGCCTATTCAAAGTCTACTGCTGAACATAGGCCTCCTCCAAATATTGGCACAAAGCTAGTTCCTGAGCCACCTGCATCCAGCGAGAAATTGACAATAAGCCACCCAAGCTTATTAACTGATGTGCATAGAGGATCACGCATTGAAGCTTAGTGAGTGAAGGGTAGTATGAAGGGATTTTGTACTCATGAAGCGGTACAAAATGTCTTCAAAGACTTTGTAGAGAGTCCAGATTGCCAAAGTGCACAAAGGCATAAATGATCTTCCCAAGAGATGGCAGGAGTGTATAGATAATGAGAGTAAATTCTTCGATCAAATATAATAAACTTTTTCTTAGAAAAAATGGTGTTTGAATGGTTAATGTAAACCGGCAATTTCATACTTTAACCCCAATATGAAATGCTTTCTGGAAAACTTTTCAATCGCCGATATGTAAGGAATGAGAAGAGAGGTTGATATTAAATATACGGTGTAGTCCCGCTGCAGCTACAAGCATAATATTGGACCACATTCTTACAGAATATTGGTATGAAAATATTATTAAGAATGCAATATCAATGTTAAAGCACATTGGCAGAATTGGCGAGAGACTAGTTCGCCTCCCATCGGGATACCGCGCATTCTGGTCTCTCGCCAAGGCTGTCCAGGGGAATTTCTGTCAGCCATCTCTCCCATCTCTACACAAGGAGGATGATTCGCTGGCCCATACTGCAAAAGAGAAAGCCGATCTCTTGGGCTCTCTTTTTGCATCCAACTCGACTCTTGATGACCGGGGAAACTCTCCACCTACCATCCCGTGGTGTAAGTGCTCCATGCCGGAAATTCAGTTTCTGCAGAGCTCAGTGCGAAAGGCACTCCGCTCCTGGACATTCATAAGTCGAGTGGGCCGGACGGAATCCTCCAATTGTGCTGAGGATGTGTGCCCTGAGTTGGCACCGGTTCTCACGCGTCTTTTCCGGCACTCCTACTCTTCAGGCGTCGTCCCGGAATCTTGGAAGACAGCATTTGTGCATCCAATACCCAAAAAAGGCGACCGCTCTGATCCGTCCAACTACAGGCCTATTGCCATCACCCCCTTGTTATCTAAAATAATGGAGTCACTCATCAACACCCAGCTCCAGAGGTACCTGGAGGAACACCAGCTGATCAGTGACCGACAGTACGGTTTCCGTCGCGGACGATCAGCTGGTGATCTTCTAGTTTACCTGACTCACCGATGGGCAGAAGCAGTTGAGTCTAAGGGGGAGGCTTTGGCGGTTAGTCTGGACGTAGCGAAAGCATTTGATAGGGTTTGGCATAAAGCGCTTCTTTCAAAGCTTTCATCTTACGGGGTTCCTGAGAGATTGTGCAACTGGGTCACCAGCTTCCTCACGGATCGGAGCATCAAGGTTGTTGTCGACGGTGCATGCTGGGACCCCAAACCCGTGAATGCTGGTGTTCCACAAGGCTGTGTGCTATCTCCCACTCTGTTCCTTCTGCATATCAACGACATGCTACAAATCAGTAGCATTCATTGCTATGCAGACGACAGCACGGGTGATGCCCTATATACAGACCGTGCGAATATTTCTCGGGAACACGTCGACGAGTGCCGGAACAAACTTGTGTCTGAAGTCGAGACCTTGTTATTCAAAGTCTCGGATTGGGGTCGACGTAATTTGGTCCTATGCAACCCCAAAAAGACACAGGTTTGCGCGTTCACCGCTAAAAAGAATCCCTTTGTCGTTTCTCCTCTTTTTGAGAACATTCCCCTTATTGGCTCAGCCAGTATCGGAATCCTTGGCGTTGACATATCAAGCGACGTTCAGTTCCGTGGTCACCTGGAGGGAAAGGCCAAATTGGCCTCTAAAAAGCTTGGTGTGCTCTGTAGAGCGGGACAGTATTTCATGCCGGTCCACCGTTTGCAACTTTATAAGGCGCAAGTTCGGCCCCACATGGAATACTGTTCTCATCTCTGGGCAGGGGCACCCCAGTACCAACTCCTTCCATTTGACCGCATCCAACGTCGAGCGGCTCGAATTGTCGGCGACCAAGCTCTCTCTGATCGGCTTGATCCTTTGGCCTTGCGAAGAGATGTTGCTTCTCTTTGCATTTTTTACAAAATTTTCCACGGGGAATGTTCTGAGGAACTGTTCGGATTGATCCCAGCTGCTGAGTTTCACCATCGTACATCGCGACTGAATTCGAAGTTCCATCGATACCACCTAGATGGTTGGCATTCCACCACAGTGCGTTTTAATCGCAGTTTTCTGCCACGCACTTCGACTTTGTGGAATCAGCTGTCGCCAGCAGTATTTCCGAACAGTTACGACTTAGGGACCTTCAAGAAAAGAGCTTGTTCCTTCCTTAAAGGCCGGCAGCGCATCTGTAGCTCCTCTGGTGTTGTGGATGTTCGTGGGCGTCGGTGATCACTTACCATCAGGTGAGCCGCACGCTCGTTTGCCCCCTTCTTCTTTAAAAAAAAAAATGTTCTGTAATAGCCACGTTTATGGGGATCGATGATTACTGTATGAGAAACCATTTAAAGCTTTTATTAAGTGGTATCCTTATCTGTCTAGAAGCCTCCTGTATAGGTGCCACCTTCTTAGCCATTTCTACCCCTAAGTAGCAGTGCATGTTGGATGGTATGGAAAGCCACTAGAATAAAAAAAAAGAACAGATCCGTTTTTCAAACATTAGCGGGATCTTCTATTTTTGCTTGCAGTTGCTGACACTTGGTGAATCACTTCTTATTTCACAAATAATTCATCTTCATGTCACATTTATTGATCAAAGAACCAAACTGTTTCGCATTAGCACATTTCCAGGGTATCGAGTTATTGTTTCCCAGCTATGCCCGAGACTTTGTTAGCCCGAGACTTTGTTAGAGGCGTAATCAAGGAGAATTTGAAGCCTCGTGAAGTTCGACAAATGACGAAAAAAATGATTCATATACTTCAGACCTAACATACAAAGGCCGGCAACATGAACCAGGTAACTGACACAGCTTTAGCTTCAGTGTTTTCAAGGATTTGTTTAGATTTTTTACAGTATTCATTTTAATTTAGAAACCGAAAAATTAAACAGTAGTTTGTAATTTGACGTTGATTGAATAGCCAATTACTATGACATTTGATATTCGTCATTATACAAAGTTCACGTTACTATTTATTTATCAGATCCAGTGTGTTAAAATAAAGTTTCATTCCGTTCCCAATGCGGTCAAGGTGGCATTAGATCGATCGATAGTCAAAAAAATAGCTTGTCCTCAGATAGGTGGAAAAATAACTATCTTCAATATATCACTCTATTTACGTCCTGCTCGAGTCAAACTGAGCACCAAAACTACGACTCCTCGCTGCCACACTCGCTGTCGATTTCGGTAATATTACTTCAATCTTAATGTTGTCCAGTAATACCCACAAATGGTGAAGTCTCCCTTGCTTTTTTTTTTTAACTAAGCGCATTTATCTCTATGTATTCGTCAGAGAGAACACTGCTCTGTTGTCGATAACTTTTTGATGACCGAAAACACATTTCCAAGTAATAAAAACTCCTCTGGAATACCATAATAATGAAATTCCCGCAAAGTATATTCTAATCTAGATATTTTTTTAAATCAAATGTCCTCTTGGCCGTTTCTACCACGGTTACAACTTCCAACAGGAGTTAAACTTTACAGGAGATAAACTACGCGCAAACACAGAGGAACTCACTGATCTTTACTTTCCCATATTCGATGTAACGCTTAAGTAATAAGATTCAGAAGCAGTGCCAAAGACACGGGACGCGACACAACACAACAAAAACCGAAAACGAATAATTTGAGTTTTCCATAAATATTGGCTTTGGCCATGATTCTGACGTATGGCAGGCTAAGCAATGCAGTCGCCATTACAAAATCAATTCGAAGATATTTACAAAGACATCAACTTCATTAATTGGTCGAAAATAGACTTAATGACTGTATAAGTTTTGAACATTAAATAACATTTGCTCTGGATTGAGTAGCTTCTGATGTAAAAAGGACTAAATGCTTCTCCAAATACAGCCCAGTGTTTTTCTGAAAATATCATCTAAATCAGGTTTGCAGTGTTTACGTGAAGAGTAGCCAAACAAACGGTCAAACATAAACAAAGTAACAAAAAACTAAAAATTTTCAAAACTTATTGTATCAATTATTATATTGGTACATTATTAATCAAAATTCGCCCAAATTTTCACAATTTAAATTTATTTGTAAGGCTTTGTTCTAGCTTTGATGACAATATGACATCAAATATTGAATATTTAAGTACAGTCTCAGAAGGGATACAAAATTAATGCGGCTTCGCCGTTGGACCGTCGAAGTTGGGTCCTTAAGGTTACGTCGATTGATTATAATTTAAGCATTGTGTAATACCATAATGTTTTTTTTCTTACACTAAACACTGTAGTGCTCGTAATTCAACAAATAAAACTTCAAATTTATGTGACGTATACGAAAATGATTATGTATAAGCACACACGCCTGTCATCCATAGGGATAGACAGACGTTACGGATTTCTATTTGAGACGATCGTAGTCTTGTATTTTAAAGATGAAACTCGGTGGTGAGCCTCATCATCATTTACGAATCAGTTAAAATATATATCAGTTAAATCTTCGATTATAGCAGAATCGAAGATAAATGAGCTCCGAGAATTGAGAATGATTCCGAGAATGTACAAGAAATAAGCCTAGATAATAAAATTATTATTAACAACCCGAATGATATTTTGAATGCATTTAATAATTATTATGTTGACTAAGTCCCTAACAATATGCATAACAACATACTTACTTTTAAAACCACAAATATATAACATGCCAAGGACCTGTAAAGTCAATGTTTATTTAAATGCCTCCAATCCATGTATCTTTAAGGCCAAAGTAAACATACACTTTCTAGGCAAACGTGTACCATCCCTATTTATTTCTAGACATTATGTGTTGCTCTCAAAGTAAAGATCCGCGTATAAAAATGAAGTAATCCCTGTAACTACTGACTTTATTACAAAGCTACGATAGCCGATTGGTTATTATTTATCTGTCTCTGAATCAGTAGAGTTGGATCACGTACCGTGAGGTTTTTGAAACTAATATTATTTGAATCGTTGGTCTGGACACTAAAACTGTCACGTTTTTCCAAATAAGCTCAGGTGAAATGTAGGTTTAAATTACTTAAATAAAGTATTGTATTCTGGAATCCTATCACATATAAATCGTTAGCTGCTGTTAACAGTATGTGTGAATAGTATAGAAGTATTATTATACTTAATATATATTAATATTTTATATTTAAAATATTAATATATATATAAGCCTAAGTCAAGCCAGGACTTGAAAAAAAACGTCACATTAGATGACTCGACTAGATAGTCGAGTGTTACTTCAATATCACACAAGAAAAATATTTAAAGCATTCAAATCATATGCATTATGAGACAAGGTCTCTGCAAACCGAAAAAGAAACTTCTTTAAGCCAATCTATGAAGGAGGCCTATATTTCAACAGTAGACTTGTGTAATGATGATGATGATGAATATGAATATGAAATTCTAAAACGCAAATTACTTTTAGTTTTATATTAATATTAATATAATATAGACACAACTATATAGTATACTGTACAACTACATATACATACTGCCAATAATGATTTTAATTTTACTTTTTTTTTATATAATACACAGTGCTTAGAAATTATGAAACGATAACGGCACGTTTAAGCGTAATCAAGTACTCGCTTCGCATACAAGCGCTCAATTTCAATCTACAGTAAGTGACTCTAATGAAATTCTTCATAGAAGTTATAGTTATAGTAAGTTTAGTTCAAGTACCAAGCAGTATTCCTATTATTAAATTCCAATATCACTGGGTGACACTAAGTTTCGATACTGTTACTAACTTCTCGTCCTTTATAATATTCTAGCTTACGCTAGACGCAAGACAATCGTTTAAAATTTTTAATAAAAGTTTTAATATATGTAATAAAAAAACGATTGTATAGGTAAAGTAAAATAAAGTAATAGCTTGTAAGTGCCCACAGCTGGGCAAAGGCCTCCTTCTCAAAATACTAGTATCAGAAAGGGTGTAGAAGCTGGGAAGGACCCGCCACGCGGGTTGGCGGGCTTCACATATCCTCGAAATAATATTTTTTTTATTATTATTTCTCAGACATGCAGGTTTCTTCACGATGTTTTCCTTCACCTTTGAGCACGTGGTAAATACAGCACTTAAAATTGTTATTAACAATTTTAGTGCTGCCGGCACCGGGGATCGAGCCCAGGTCACTCACGCTCTATGACACTAAAGTGAGCGCCCTGACCACTAGGCTACCACGACTCTCATTGTATAGGTATTGTACGTAATATACGAGCCTGTAGTAATTTTTTGTTCGTAAAATCGAATTTGTTTTCAGAACAAATACTTTTTTTTCACAATTAGTTTACACAAAAGTATTTTTTATCAATAGAATATAATAAATACACTAAAGATGCCGTAGGGCGAAACCGTTCGGTTACTTATATAATAAATAAAGTGTGTCGTGAAACTAGAACAAGAGACAACAATAATAATTGTCAATATGATGAAGTTTCTCTATATAGTTTATACTATTTAATATATATAATATTATGACATATATAATAATTTGAGTTCTATTATATTTTATAGCTATCTATAAATTATAATAGAACTTATACTTATATTTTACGGACAGCCATACATATTGTCGTTGAAAACACACATTAGTATGAGTACCGACCCAAGAGCCAAGCTTCGTCTACATTATCTTGATGACATCCTGGACATCAGCCTGAGCGAGATTAGGATAGCAAACTACTTAAAAACGGCAAGGCACCGGGAGTGGAATACTGGTACTTGTAGTCCTTCAGAAAAGAAACTATTTAATTTCGTCATTTATGGTGGCTATATCCCGAAAGCATCGAGTAGAAGTGTGGTTGTCTTGTTCTTCAAGAAAGGTGATAACTGCCTACAGAAAAGTTAGATACCCATGTCCCCGATACCGCGTCTACGTGCTATTTTCGAGAGTCATCGCGGTTCGTCACGCAAACAGACTTGACGACTTCCAGCCTCCCAAACAAGCCGGTTTCTGTAAAGGCTATACTACCATAGACCACAGACATACTCTTTGACAGATTGTTCAGAAGACCGTGAAGTACAATTTACCATTAGGTAGACATACCAGACGTATTCGTGGAACCTGAGACAGCCAAAGATTTAGTCGAAATTTGGGCGGTGCTACAATTTCTTCAGCGGTGCTTTGTACAATAAGGGTACGATGTCTATCTGAGTACTGAACCAGAGTACGAAACCCATGCAATTGCAGAGCAGAAATGTGTAAAATGTGTGATATTCCCGAAACTGTTTACCGCTGCTTTGGAAGATGCTGAACTGGAAATGATACGAATATACGAAGTGAATAAACCACAAAAACAAAAACACCATAGCCGAGTGGTCCTCTGCCTTCAAATCAGGAGAACCATGTTCGACCCCCTACGTGAAAACTGCATCACAAACTAAGCCTCAAACCTCGAGTTTATAACTAGTGCCTGTTGCCAGTGGACTAAGACATGGTTTTTCACTGCTGATCGTGATGCGGTTTCTATGCGACATGATGAGGAACCTGAAAGTTACTCAGCGAGCTATGGAAAAGTGTTGGTGTTTCTCTGCTTGATAGAATCTGAAGAATAAGCTGAAGTGATGACATAGCTCGCAGAACTAACAACCTTAGGGAATGAAAGTGTAAGAGTAAAAGTGACAAATGCAGTGTAAGACAACTAACATGATATGAAATAAAAATTATGATGACGGACAGACTTTGACTTTGATTTTATTATTATAATAAAAGGTTAAAAAGCCGATATTTCAGTAAAGTTAAATAAAAACAATTTTATCATAAGTTTGGTAGAAAGGTATAAAATTGCCTTTTATTTCACCACTCTCGGGAACAATGTACCGAATTCTATTTAAACAAAATAATCTTTATAAATATCTGAATCGTAAAAACCAGAACCCTGTTTCGCTGCTGATTAAAGTTGCTGTTCTTAATTACTTATATTACCAATTCATGGCAAAACCTGTTTAATTTGTAGAATTATGTTAGGGTTTAAGATGAAAGAAAAGTGTATCATCACGAGCGCCAGTGCCCACTTCTCTGGCTACTGGAAGTACGCTGCTTGTAAATGAGCTTTTATAGATATTCTCGCTTTGCATTAATAGCAACGTGATGCAAATCTCTCAAAACTTCTTAGCAGACATTAAATATTAAAGGTTTGAATAACTTTTAAAACTCAATTTCTTTTCGACAATTTAATACACATAAAGTGGAATCTGAGTCAGTTTTTTCAAAAATCATAAAAAAAAATTAACGTTCAACCTTTCGAGTTTCTAATTAACATAAAAAAAATATTAAAAAAAAAGAAATATTTTGTAATTTGGAAATTGGCTAACCAAGATAGAACGTGCATGAAGTGTACAATGGAATTTTAACAAAATTTACGTAACATGAAATAACATTTTTTTTAAGTGGAGTTTCATTAAACAAGATTTCTCTTCAAAGTTAATTATGTAAGTTAACTCACTCTTGTCACGTATTTTAATATAACGAGAATGATAATATGAAAAACGTACTGAAAATAATTTGCTTTTGAATATAAGAACCGTATTTTATCTAGTAAATGCATTGTTTTTTTATTAGAAAGGCAGCAAACGACCAAGCTGTTCACCTGTTGGTAACTGATTACCGTCGCCCATGTACATCATCATCATCAGCAATACCAGGGGTGCTGCAGGTACGTTGCCGGCCTTTAAGAGTATTTCGGAGTTGAGAAGCAGGATGCGGAGGGGGAGGGGACTCCGGTTACCTCACTCACCGAACGAAACGCAGAAGCACAAGATCTACTTCACGACGGAATTCTGCGAGGCCGTGGTACTAACCCTGTCGAGCTGGCCCATTCGAGCAGCATAAAAAGCCACGGTTTGCTTCTACCACGTACAAAATAACACGCACAAAAAATATATATATGAAAAATAAATTACCGAGAGGTAATGGGCGAAAGAATCTACCACCCCCTTTCTTTTCCGTTCCTTTGTATCGGAGAGGCCTATGTCCTGCAGTATACTATTTATAGACTGACATTTATAGGTCACACAAACACATTTTCTTTTTTTATTGCAAAAACGACCAGAATTTGAATTGGATACAAGTAATTATTCCAGGTCTATGTAATAGTCCATATGCAATGTATGTATGTAAACTGTCTCCAAGGCCCGGGAGAATTTCTCACGGCGTGGCGATGATGAATAATAGTTTCGTATTCCTTATGTTCATCAGTCATTTAATAGTTAACTGTTGTAGGCGTCTCTCAATTCGAGGATTTGCCATAATCTCTACGATTGGCACGCAGGGGTTGCCGATCATAGTTCTGGCCGCGAATTTTAAATGTGCTATCTAAACGACGCCATAAGATTTTCAAAACTTTTGCCTGTTACGGCACATTTTCTTACGCGGCCACCATGGAAGAATCGGAGTGGCCACTATTAAACAATCAACTGTTTATAGGGGACTAAATCTTGTGTGTTATTTGTATAACTATTTAACAAAAGAAGAAGTTTTTAACTGTTAAAAATATCCTGGTTCTCTACAGAAAGAATGAAAAGACAGCTGCCAATCACAAGTATGACTGCGTTCCGGGCACGGACCACTAAACGTGTTCAATTGACGAGGATAGCTGATTCTCCAAATTGTGATAGAAACAGAGGGAGGATACGTACCACGCTTTGGTGAAGTGTACCTGGATTGACGTAGAATGTAAACTATTAAAATCGAAGATTGGAATTAGTTTAAGCGATGCTGGTGCGTGTAATATAATATCATTATTATATTAATATAATTAATCCATCATCTGAATTTGCTATTAGTCTGTTTAAACTAATTTTAAAACGTAGAAGGACGACACAAAGCCTTCTTTTCAACAATAAAGAATTTAAGAAAATGTTGAAATTTTAATAGTAATACCTATGATTCCTTACGTGCATATAATTTAATTTTCTTAGCACTACGCGTATATTAATATGGAAGACAGCCGCTCGATCCAACGGCGTGCTTTATTAAGCCGTCATATAAATGTGGGACAAATTCTTGAATGTCACAAAATGAAGAAATAGCGTAGTCCCTAAAAGCTCGCAAAATATTTCGCACGTAATAAATATCAGGCGTCTGTAAAGAGAAGAATATTACGTAATGTAGGAACTCATTTTCTTAAATTTACGCGTATACAATTGTAATTTGCGACTTTTATGTTTGCGAATTATGAAATAGATTTCAGCAAACATACATTACGTATAATTTGGTTCATAATATAAAAAAGTAAATTAGTTTCTTAAATATTTGAGAGAGTATTGGAACCGGGAAGGGTTCACCACTCTGCTACAGCGCGGGTTGTTGGAGCTTCACATGTACTTGAAATAACATTTTTTATTATTTTTTAGACATGCAAGCTTCCTTACGATTTTACCCTTCGCAGCCGAGCAGTGACAACAATTTTAGTGGTGCCGGCACCGGAGATCAAACCCAGGTCACTCGCACTCAACTCAATGAAACAAAAGTGAGTGCCCTGCCCTCTAGGCTAACACGACTCATTATAATGCAAAATATGAATAAGATGCTTGGTCACTTCGCCTTATGGTTTGAATGACCAACTTACGTCACTGCTACAAGTCGGTTCGATTTCCGCAAATGAATGTTTGTACATATGTATATGTAATGTTTGTAAATAGTATATAGTAAATTAGCAGCCTATAGCAATCAATACTGGGGAAAAGGCACCCTCAATTTATCGGAGGGTTCTAATATACGTACTTTAAACATTCGGATTTTCTACAAATAATTGTTTCGTGTTGTGTGAATGTGTATATTTATATGTCTGTAAACTCATCCATGATACTGGGAGAGTGGAAATCCCAGGCAATAAACAACTTTTCGTTTATAATTGAATATTTCTTTAACAGTTTATTACAAATGTTTCTTAACAATGTACGTTGAGGTGATGGAATGGTAATAGTAGTGGAATATTTTAAACGTGGTAGAGCCAAATGGCGGCTTTTGCTGCTGCTCGAATGTTCCGGCACGACCGGGTTGGTACCACGGTCTCGCAGAATACCGGCGGGAAATAGAGGTATCTCGTGCTTCTGCGTTTCATTCGGTGAGTGTGGTAATCCCCCTCCCCATCCTCGCCCTGCCTCCCATCTCCCAATATCCTAAAAAGTCGGCAACGCACCTGCAGCACCCGTTGATATTGTATATGTACGAGGGCGACGGTAATCACTTACCATCAGTTGAGCCGATTGCACGTTTGCCGCCTTACCTATGAAAAAAAACAAATATGAGTATATAATCGTCACACGTATGTATAGTAAGCTACTAAAAAAAATGCTAATGAAATCTCTTGTTTTCCGATAAACAGACAGACATAAGCAGCAGACAAATCATTTCTGTACTTGGCCGTCTGCATTGACTTTTGTTCATAACGACTACTACTTCAACGCTCAGAGGAACTTAAGCAACAGCACGATTATAAATAGAAGGTAAATATTTATGATGAAATCGGATACCTCCAAGGCTACTTATAGTGTTACTGATAAAGATTTGGTCAATATGAGGTAACTATTTATTGTATGTTATGATGCCTGTGCTGGCGTACCATTTTGTGAATAACTACATTGAAGTACGTCTAAAAAACGTTTTGTAATTTGCTCTTTACTTTTTATTTACAATGGCATAGGTAAATGCATCAGGTGGAGTTATTACTAACTATTTTATTGAGTCTTTATTTTTTTTTTAAAAAAAAGAATACTAGCATTGGTATTTTACTCATATTCCTGTTAACCCTCCAACTAAGCATTATTGCTTGTATTTGCAGTGGTTCACGACAATAGTCGAACGGTGGGCTCGAACCTGCTACGTCATGTTTCGCAGTCCGCACCCTAACCCATTAGGCTATTGGCGCCGAAAAAAACATTTTTTATAAAGTTAAGCTACGATCTGAGATATACATTTACTTTTCGTTTCTCTGCGATCATACAATAGTATTATTAAATGAGAGAATATTACGAACTATTATTCACTATTTATTAAATAAAATCCTCCCCAACGATATTTTGTAACTGAATCAAGGGCTAAAGAATATTTTTTTTATTATTCAGAGTATTTTTCCGATAGGTATGTAGGTTTTCGGTATAACAGGAACGCTTCTATTTCGAGTGCGGAGAAGGGTGGCCGGTATCGTTACTGCCATAGGCCAGGACAGAAACCCCATTGCGCGAGGAGAACGGAGTGCGCCCACGTTCTCGAATCATTTATGGGTGAGCATTCCCCTCTCGCCGTCTACCACTACCACTTCCACTTACTCTCGCTCACTACCATTTACTCCCACCTTTATTCATATTTGCTCCATGTACATACCGCACAGTGACCGCCACGAGACATAATTAAGTCTATTCTTTGAATACATTAATAATTTAATATAACAAATATATCATTAAAGAAAAGTAAATAAACCCAAATGATTAATTTTTCATAGCAAGTGATTTAAATGATTCGCTGATTGAGTCAAGTTCAATCATAATGCATTCTAATACCATCTCACTGATACAACGAACAGCCGATTTTATGAATTTTACGAATCTAAAGCAATTTAATTGTACACATAATTTTGATAAATTATGTCTTTAAGATAACGTTTGGCATACGAATAACTTTTAATTATTTACCTAAGCAATTGGAATGATTTAAATACAAAGTTTAATCTTTAACGAGAATCAATTGTACTATCTCTGCTATTAATCCCTCTAATAACATAAAAGTAATAAAACCTACGTTTTACAGGCATTCGTAAAGAGTAGCCCAATCAAGTTTTATCTTTATGTGTTTGAAATTTACATTTCGCAATGTATATGGAATAAGAGGAAGGTAGTCTATCAATTTGTAGGCATAATTACGTATTACATAAGAAATTTACAATATCGGATTACATTACAATAAATTGCATTAAAATATAAACAGAAAAGTTTTTTTAACTTTGGTGTAATCAAGGTAAGGTTAACGATCAACTAGGTAGGCTATAGCCGTCGGCTACTGCAGCTCGAGAATACTCTTAATAAATAAAAAATATCTAAAAACGTTTACCTTTGACGTAGCTTTTTTACACACGTGAGGAAATACCTATTTCATACTCGTCCCGCGGGTATAGCATGGCGCTCCACCCGTCTATACTCTTCAAACCGGAACGCAATAATGGGTGCCTTGTTGATTATCAGCTTAAATAAGTATCCACCCAAATGGCTTTTGGGCAGAAACGGAGTCCTACGACCTACCATAATGACAAACATGTATTTATATAAAATGAAAGCCCTCGTCTGTTTTGTTTAAATAAATTGTTGTATTAATAAATTTTCCATTGCAATATAATTTTTCTAATAAAAACTACAATGTAAATTAAGGGTTATTGACAATGCATTTTGAAGTAATTAAATCCTTGCCTACGTCTACGTCAGGGCGCGCGCTTTAATTTCTTGGCACTCGAGTGAACTGGGTTCGTCGATGAACACAGGGGTGTTAATTGTCATATTGTTTATAGCACCACTAAAATTATTTATAGCAATCTTAAGTGCTGAA
Source organism: Bhutanitis thaidina (assembly GCA_029286595.1). Taxonomy (NCBI): domain Eukaryota; kingdom Metazoa; phylum Arthropoda; class Insecta; order Lepidoptera; family Papilionidae; genus Bhutanitis; species Bhutanitis thaidina. Next base: position 5,343,216 of record JAGSMS010000022.1, read on the forward strand.
TTTACCATGATGAAACCTCCATTTCTGAGAAATAATAAAAAAAAATCAAACATTCAGCTGGGAACATTCCCAGCTCTAAAGCTCTCTCAAATATTTGATAGAACGCCTTTGCCCAGCGGTGGGAATTTACAGGCTGCTACTTTACCACATTATATGATATACGTATACACAATACGATCAGGTGCGGGATCACAGTCACAGCTACATCCGGACCCAAAAACTAGACTATTCAGTCTAGAACAGTCCTATTAATAATAATGAAATATTGTAACAATATGATAATATACCAATTTACTATATACGCAACAATGTAATAAGGCTTGACGTGATGAAACCATTAAAATTCTATTTTTATGAGACGAGGAGGGTTATGCGAGCAATTGTCAAGACGAACGTCGTGTCAGTTTGCTCGTGGAAATCTAAAAACAAGGAAACAGTCGTGACTTTTTAAAGATACGAAACAAATGTAAAAAAATATTCCGTGCTTTATTCAAATCGCCGTTGTAGATTGAAAGAAATTGGTGTTTTATAGTTTTTCTCTTCAAAGTTTGAACTCCTTAAGGTAAATTGGTTAAAAAGTTTTAACAAGCACTATATTGTGAAACATTTGCTTCTACTGGCTTTAACATTTAATAATGGCCAATAAATTGAGCCTGAACTTGAGTATCGTTAATTTTGTGTAAAGGATTTGTCTTGTTTCATTTATGTTGTTTTTACCTTATCTTGTACTTCATAGGTTAAGCTATTTCTGCGATAAATTAAAATATTAAGATTATGAATCAAGTGAATTGATGTATCATGCCAGTATGCTTACTTGCTGACGAATTTAAATGACTATCGATGTAGGTATATCTACACATAAATATATATATATATATATATATATATATATATATGTGTGTGTCTGTGTGTTTTCATACCTATTTTAATTAGTAACTAGGTGTGGCGTAACTAGCATAGTCACAAATTATGTTCCAAGAGAACTAACAGGCTATATTTTGTTGTACTTATTATGTCTGGAATTATTAGGAACATTTAAAAGAATTATATCGAAATTCGTAATTTTTTTTTGGGGTGATTCAGTCGAAATCTGTCATATAAAGAATTTTATAAATGACTAGCAGACCCGACCGCGCGTTGCTGCGGCTTTATTGTATGGAATAAAAAAATAGTTTATTTTGCTATTAATTATTAAAAAATACGTGACAAAAACTATCCTATCTTTGGCACGCCAGCAAACACACACATTTAAAAAAAAACATTAAAATCGGTTACATAGTTTCGGAGTTCATCGTGAGCAACAACGTGACACGTGAATTATATATAATAGATATAGTTGAACAATACCAGCGATTGCACACGGCTTCACCCTTGTACGAGATATAAAGGATTCTGATTCTTGTGTGTAATCTACTTATCGGACAAATTTTGCATAAATCTGGTTCAGTAATTTAAGAATGATTAATCGGCAAACATTCAAACTTACACATTTATAATATTAGGTTTAGAGTAATAACTACCCGAGGAGAATAAGTTTTTCTACAACATTTTTCAGAGTAATTTAATGCTTTTAAGGAAAGTTAGGCATGTTCCAAAACTCGAAGTTATTTCATTCAAACGTCAAAATGAACCTCTAGGTTCTCACACAATGACGATCCATATTTTTTTTTATTTTAGAGTTAATGCGAAATAAAAAACCGTCTCTGTAGTTCACATTTACGAAATATTTAAAAAATATAATTCTCCGTAAAATTTTATTAGCAAAACTAGAAAGAGAAAAGTATCATTATATCCTTATAGCCAATATTCTTCACTGGGTGACAATTCAACAACAGGACATGACTCATACGATCATGTGACTGGTGTAGTACAAAGTTATGTTAGAACGTTAAGCGGTGAAGTGACATAACTTTTCTCACGTTACTTTATTCTCTTACAAAAACTAGCTAACTATAGCCACTATTATTTTTTAATATACACGATATTGCTAGAAATACAAATTTTAGCTAAACATGGTCAAGATGTTATGCTGGGGACGCTGCAACTTAGGGTTTGTCAAAAGGTTACATTCGTTTTCAAACACGTTTGCGGTCTATTGCTGGCGAATGGCGCGAAGGATAGAAATCAGGAGAAGTTCGCGTGGCTAGATCTCTACAGCTGTCGAAATCTTTGAGACCAAGACAAAGGATTGAAAGGACTGATACCGAACACAGTAATGAAACTCAACATATGCGAAAAAGGATAAACGATGCAAAAGAGGATAGAGGAGAAAAATTCGGAGTCCGTCTCCGACAAGTAATGCCTATACTTTCAATGCACTTTAATTAATGTCCGCAATTAACCCTTCTCGTTTCATCATATTCTCCTTAACAACACATGGGTCTCGAAGAGGAGTTCCTCATTTATATTTTATACATAGATTAGCTCTAAGAAAGGATTTTTTTAAATTAATCTCCTAGTGGGGTTAAATGTAAACTCTAACATACCTAAAGAGTCGGATGGTACCTAAGATATTGACGACGGGAGATCCCATCGGGCAAACGGAAAAAGAATTTCAATTATTTTAACACGTCATGACTTAAATTAAATTAATGTTAAAAGAAATTTTTAAGTAAGTTAACGGTAGAGGAGCCCCAAAACTCGCATTACTTAAGGATCTCTACAGGGCTTAATACGACCCCGTTGCGTCTTTATACGTGATGCATATCAAAATGTTTTGTACCCGACACAAATTCTATTTCACTGTATTTTATGTCTACTATTTTAATAATAAATATTTGTGCAAAATAATATTGTCACATTTCAATGAACCATTAATCGAAAAAAATTTAATTATATAACAGCTAAATTATTTCTAATATTTGATCTACACAATTGAATTGTAATATTTACGGATTTAATCGCGTTTAATTACTTTTTATTTTATTCCCGCCGTTTCGGGTTCGTTACAGCACCAGTGATCACAGTGGGACTTAGGTATTTGACGTCCATATATCATAGTTAACTTCCTTCGACTACCACCTAAAAAAAATATTAATTTCGATAAAATCCGTAAATAATAGTTTCATACAAGCAAAATATCTAAAACATATTGTGAAGCAGCAGCATGTCAAAATACCACAGCTAAACAAAGCTCTATATTTGAGAGCGTTAGGATCCGGGAAGATGCCCGCGCTGTTGGTCTAGTGATTTTTTTAATATTTCGCTGACACGCCCCCAAGCACGTGGTAAATTCAGCAATTATAAATAAAAAATAACAATTCTACTGTGCCAGTATGCATCGATATTCGAACCCATTCAAAATTTATGCGAGCGCCTTGGCCTCTAAGTTTCTAATATTAATACGTGTAAGTTGATAATTTTAACTGCTGTCAGACCTTTTCTGCTGCTAGAGTCGCCTGGATAGGCACCGAACTCTTACACCCATTATTTCTTGTGTATGTAGGTATAGAAAGCCTTTATAAGGAGCGACAACGCATCTGTAACCTTCTTCCATAGAAGTTGTGTGCAGGTGTCCATGGGCTGCAGATGCCCCTGGCCATTAGATTGTTTTTCACGTGAATCCAATAAAAAATAATAATAGTATTAATAATATAATAATAGTGTATTAATATGTATCGCCTCCATTGTAAGAACGTTCTTAAATTTCGAATTTAATACGACCCCATTTCGTATGAAACAAAACTAATTTTTAACATTACTAAACGCCTAAATAGTTTGAAAATAAAGCTTCGAAAGCCACGTACGTCACATTTTTCATTTATTTTTCTTTTATAAAGTGCTGTGAAATATGAAGACCCCATAGTTTAATGGACAGGGTACATGACTGCTAAATATGCCAACCTCACTTGCACGTGGTGCACCCTGCTAGACTACCAAACGAGACCCTGGCGGCCGAACAATGGCCAAATCAGAATCAGAATTGGTCGGACCCAAATTCCACAAACAGGCGATGAGGAGCAGCACCGTTAGTGCGAGAATACCGGCACTACACTCACCAACTGTCTTGCTCAGTGTGGTGAGTTTGGGCTAGTTTGTGCTGGTTTTAGAAAAAACACCAAAACATTTGCGCTGTGCTGACTTATGCTGGCACTTGAAGAGGGCTATGTTCAGCAGACGAGTAAATAGGCTTATGTTAGTAGTTGTAGTATGAAGTATTAAGACTGCGTAATTTCGCTAATTCCTGGGTTCGAATTGCAACCGTAGTCAATATTTGTGCTACACAAAAATGTGTTTTGTCCACTAACACGAATCCGAAGTAGGCTCGCTAAGCCCACCCGGAACAACCACCTCGGGCCAACCATCCCCGCTAAGTTAAGCCGTCCATGCAGTTTTCTCTAGGGACACCAAGTCTCGGCTACTAAGCCCCCCTGCCATGACTAAGTGGAAACCCGTACGCGGGGATTCGCTAGCAAAACCATTAACCAAGGTCTTCTACATCCTCAAGCACTAACAGCATCGTTGCTCTTTGATATTTTTAGACGCGGATCTCTTTTTGTGAGTCTCTTTTGCAAATGCCTACTGTAACGGCCACCGGGCCAACAGCATATCTTTCTTCGAATGTTTTATTCTATAAGAGCTCAACATAACCGGCCCTGCTACGATATGAAAGCGTTTTGGGAATTTCCCAATTAGGCAAAAATACATATTTATACACATTATAAGACAATGCATTGTATACGTAATATTAAAATTGACTATCAAAGTACACGAATCCGAAATTACTGCCGTTTATTTAATCTAAGCCCCATGTAATAATGTCGGTTATGTTTAACCAACGTAATTATGAACGCTATTTGTTAGAGCCACTTTGGGGCTTAAGTAGGATTAATAATACGAGTATAAGAACATATATAATGTTCCATATCTAAAATAATAAGGTACTAAGGATGGTAAGATGAAAAATGTGCATTTTTAAACTTCACGCCACATATTAGCATCAGCCCTCTCAGGGGTGACATATTTTGGGTGCGAAGGGTAGTGATACCATCGTAACCTCGATGACAGACACCATGTTCGCTCGCGAGTCCCTCACGGCCGCATCTGCGTTGTATCCCCGCCAAAATTACTCAGAAAATGGAGAGTTATCACTTCAACTGCGGAGAGGAGGGAAAGTTGGGAAGGGCAATGATGCTTTCCGTCCCCACACAGCGCACCAAATCATACCTGAAAACACTACAGTCTGCGTCAGGCTCATCAAATCAAATTATTTATTTTTCAACATTGGAACATATCTGGGAATGTTTTGATACCGAGAAGGGTCCCCCGCGCTGCTCTAGCAGAGTTATTAGAGTAGAGAGAGTAGTTAGAGTAAATTATGTAATTTAGAGCTTTCAGGCAATGTCAATCCTAATTTTATTAAATGATTATGTGCATTAAAAAAAGATAATAGTATAGGTCCTATAGCGATTCCATACTTTTCTTCGATCAGCCTCAAAACTAGCATGCTGGTACAAAATCTCTTCTCTGAAGTCCATACAAATACTAGTCCCGGGCGGGAATGAAACCTACAGCGCCGGAGGTAAACGCTACGCCACCGTGCCGTCAATATAATTCTACAAAATAAATTAGACTAGACATTTGCCACAAACGTAACGGCAGTATGGAAAAGTCTATGTCCCAGGCAAGATTACTCGAAGCTAACCAACAAAAACGGTGTGATGTCCGTTGGTTCCGAATGTACAGAAATGGTTATTAGAAAATTACGCAGTATCTGAGACCGCGCCGGGATTCTGAGATTTAATGACTAAACGCTTTACCATCAAGTCATATTGGTAAATTACTAGTCGGCAAAAGCTTACGTATATCTTTAGCAACTCGACTAGGATCTGTCAACGACATGGATGTCCTTGTAGAAGCAGGTCGTCGAGTTGGTTCTCCACTGGCTTTTCAGCCAAAAAACAAAGCCAAGCTAATAACAAAGCACCCTGTCAGCTGTCACGTTGCTACTTATCTCTCATTAACGTCGATCTCTACCATCTTCCTTTGAAGATTTTAATTTTTTTATACTAGATAATAATCTGAAACGTACGAACAAAGGTGTTTGTTCTAACGGTATGCCCTCGGTATTTATTTTGAAATGTTGTGAAAAACTGGCATATCCTCTTTCATTTCCAGTGAAACTTGCTAAATAATATACATATATTTTTTGTTTCTTTTATTTAAAAACTCCACTGATTGGTCGAGATTCCGGACTATCACACTATTGCGTAGAAGTGACAATGGCAAATAAAGTGTACGACTACGTTGGTCTGACAATTAAGGAGGATCGACCGGAAGTTATTACTACCGTGGGAAGCTTAATTAGTTTTCAGAGCACTGACGAGCAGGTTAAATGAAAACGCGTTATACGGTTTCTGTTCTCTTTTGACTTTTACAAGACCAACAATTTTAATAAAGTTTCATAAAGCGTTCTTCAAACGGTAGTTTTTTTCTATTTCTCTTCTATTTTCAGTCGGTTTATGATCTAATATCTATAATATATTATTATCGGTTCCTACTTTAGAATAACGTTTCCTCTAAATGAGTTTAAAATTTCTTTGTATATAAGTTAATAGATGTAGGGCTTCGAAAAGTGAGTTGAAGAATAATCTTCATATGCCAGAGTTTTAGTCTTGTATATCCATATATTATGTCTTTAGAGCATTACATGGAGAAGGATGAAATATAGCAACGTTTTTTTCTAATATCAACCTCACCAGCGCGGTGCGTAAATTCCACAGACCATTGATGGGGAGCAGCATTACTATGGCGAGAGAACTACCGGTACTGAGGGCTCCAAGCCGCCCTGTGAGTATGGGGCAAGTCTACCATAAAAGGTAAGGTAAAGGCTTTACTTGGTGCTATCTGTATTGTATTGATTATATGTTATTGCATCTAGAATAAATAAAGTTAAAATTAAACTAATTTGTCGAGATGAATAAAAATAAATTAGATATTCAAAACCCTTATATACCTATTATCTATCTAATTCAATACAGTATTAGTGAAAAGATGCCGCTTGCGTGGGCTAATACGAGTTTAAGTTTACGAAATTAATTTGTTATTATGAGGTACTTGGCTATAGGATAATTGTATAATTTCTTATTTTCATAGATTCTTATATTCACGAAGCGTGAGGGTATTTGATTCACACGAACGTTCACAACACGAGAATAGTTGCAGTTGCGTTTTCGGTATTTACAAAGACTCTTTTCGTGAAGGTCCTTAAGTCGTATCTGTTCGATATTCCCGCGGACAATAACTGACTCTGATTTAAGTAGTAGTACGTTATAGAAAATTTCGTAAGAAACATGTGGTGGTGGTTTGCCGACCATCTGGATGATGTTAGAGAATTTAAAATTATATCCCGTTGTGTCATGGTGGAACTTACTGGCTTCGACTATTCCGAACATGTCCACGGAGCACTCTTCCTTTTATAATTAAATGCAAAGAGATCAACGTCTCTGCGCGAAGTGAGTGGATTAAGCCAATCAGAAACAACTTATCATCGACGATGGGACTTGCTGTTCGTTGGATGGATCAAATGGAAAGATCTGGTACCTGGTGTCACGGCCCGGAGATGAGAGCTCTATTTGGGGTCGAACATGCGCAATGTAAAGTTGCAGCCGATGGACCGGCATGAAATACTGTTATGCTTTACTGTGCACACCACAGCTTCTAAGAGGCTAAATTAGTCTTCCCCTTCAGTTGAACACGGAACTAATCGCTCCATATATCAACAGAGGATTCTGGCAAAAGCGACAAGAAAGGGACGATAAAAGAGTTTAAGAGGTACATTCGCAAACTTTTTTCTTGGGGTTAAATTGGACTAGATTTTTTCTTATCAAAAACCTATCACACAGGCTTGTACCGGCACTCTTCGAACGTTCCAGAGATTTTATAATCCGGGGTCTTTGTATAAAGCATCGCCAGTACAGTCGTGTACGTAGCAATGGATGTTATTAATTTGCAAAATGTCATTGATATGCATACAAAACAGAGTAGGCGACAGTACACAGAAGCCTGTGGAACACCAGCATTCACAGGACTTAGAGTTGAAGTCCAAACATGCACCATCGAGAACGACCTTGATGCTCCAGCCCAAGAGAAAACTGTTCACCTTATTGTATAATTTCTCGAGAAACCCGTATGAAAAAATCTCCGGAAGAAACATTTTATGCCTTAGAAGATCTACAATGGATACCCTTTGGTCTCAACGTCCTCTAATGAGTTTGAAATATATATACATTTTAAATATTATACTTGAGATTGTTGTGACTTCGTTAAACAAACTTACCTGAAGTAAAGTTCTATCCTGATTATATAAAATAAGTACTTCTAAGTACTACTAACTAAGACTACTACAACTACGTACTACGACTAAGTAGTCCGAAATAGGAGCTTACCGTGGTAGCTACACGTAGTAACTTACATTACAATACTTTGACTATTAACATAATGACATGTATGCGCCAGCAGTGTTGTCTTTTGTGGACATAATGGTGGCTTTTAAATTTCACAAATAGAGACCAGGAAAGGACGATACTACATAGTTATGTTGGACTAAGTACTCCAAATAATCAGGATAGGACCTCACTTCAGGTAAGTTCCTTGAATCCTTTTATTACATTATACAATAGGTAACTAGTTCCGGCCGCAGTTCCAGGTGCGAGGTATTGTTTTCCATTACTCTGTTATTAATGAACACTGATTTCTATTACAAGTGAGGTGCGGCGCTCGCACATTCCTGCAGAATAAATATGAACGTATTTTTCAATAAACTAACTTGTAATGGACATTTCAATCTAAATTGTATTGCATCTGATGTTTTTTTTTTCTTCTTTAAAGCCCTACCGACAATCTCATGAAGTCTCTACACATGAGAGGATTTGTTGTAATAGTCATGCTAGTACTGGCCACCTTATAGCTTTGACATGCTGCTGAAGTCACCAGTCTGAATAGTTTAGTGCCAAGTCTAAAAAGTTTGAGACAGTTATTCCATAATCCGTCCTAAGGTTATGGCATATCCAAGGGATATGATGCCGACTATACACGGAATATTACATGAAATGTTATAAAATTTGGCGTGAAAGACGATGTAGAGACACGAATTGAGAAAGAGATGCTGTGCTGGTTTGAGCATGTGGATAGGATGAATGAAAGTAGGTTGACGAAACAAATATATGAGGCGAGTGTAAATGGTAGAGTCGGGAGACAAAGACCTAGGCGAACATTTCCCGATCAAATCGGAGACGTTCTGAAAAAAAGCCAGGTAAATCAACGAGCATGCGAAGATTGATGAAAGTGGAAGAAGCAAAAGACGTAAGTCAGGACCGTAGCAAGTGGAAGAAGATTGTCTTTGTCTACCCCGTTGGGAACAAGGCGTGAATATATACATTGTTATAATGGATACGACGTTACGACTTTACATTTAACCCTTATTCTACTGGCCATTCCTAGGTCGTACACCAAATATCAAATACATAAGTTAGTCATATGATACTCTTTAGTACTTTGACTCAAGACGCCTTGTGTGTCACTGACGCGCCGTTGAAGAAATCCTGCGGTATCACCCCTCCTACCGAGGTTAGTAAATTATTATTTACCCAGAATGGTGCTTCTGTTTCATTTGGATTATTCGCCTAGTTTTGATTGTTTAGTTTGTTTGTAAACAGTTTTTTTTATTTCATTACTTAGGTAGCTAACTGTTAGTAGCTGAGTCATGGGTCCTGGGATAGAAATCGAGCCGATGACAAAATTTGTGCAAAAACAAAATATTGGTTTTCAAAACAGGTGTTGTTGTGTTCATCCCGTGTCACTGATACTGCATCGAACCTTTTCTCCGATCTTATCGTATAAGCGTTACGTCGGATAAGGGATGGTTAAGACTAGTGAGTGCCGCTATGTTTGCACGTACATTCACGGCACTATAATATCACTTGCGCAGTTGACAACTGCATAATAATCGGAAGTTATCATCATGGTTGCATTGGCCAGAATTTTACGTTGTATAGCCTAGCCGCAGCTTTAGCCTTTAGCTAAAGCTCTGACGGCTTGAACGGGGTAGTACCATGACCTTGCAGAAACCCGACATGAAGGCCGGTACACCGGAAGCCCCTCTGATGTTGTAGATGTACGTGGGCATCAGTAATTTATATTAAATATTTTATAAATACGTACGTATGCTAGAATAAGGTGACGAAGGTACAAAGGAAATACTTTTGCTAGATAACTGAGACGCACAAATTTCCTTACTAACGCACAGGAATTTGAATTGTAAATGAAGAGTACAGTTAGTTCGAGCATTCGATTTCCATTCGAAGGGTGCAATTTGTTTGAAATTCTTAAATACGGGAAATTCGGGATTTCTCTATACCGCCACTATGTTGTATTTTTAACATGAAGAAGAAAAAAATACGGCATAAATAGTTAAACAAAAAGCATTAATGAAGCTATTCTATATTTATTAAAACTTTTTAAAGCATGAGTTCCACATCGACACGGAACTATACATTGGTTTCGACAACACAAAAGCTGTTTTTTTTTTATTTACTTCTCACACCATTCTCACGTTCATACTTTCATACTTATCCCCCAGAGATACGTCATATGAGCTGCGGAAGCCTGCATAGCTGCGATGAGTCTTGCCAAGCGGAGATCTGTAATCTCTGCCGATGTTACTTATTCTTTCTTATAAACCACATGTAGAACACATGAAATTATGTAGCGAATTTCAGCTGTCGTTAGGATCCTAAATGTCAATTGTGGTGAAGTGGCTACCCGCGGTGAGTAATTTTACGGAGCTGATGGTCCGCGGATGCGCCGAAACATCAGTACAGTAAGTCGAATCCGCCGCAAGTCGGTAACTTTAAATATGCGCACCGAGAACAGAAATTTCTTGACGAACCTATTTTTGTGTCTACTAGTGTCACATAGTATGTTATATTTGTAAAAAGAAAAATAGAAATACAGATTTGTAGACCGACTTGTGATGTACGTCCGCCGACACACAGACAGCAGAATTGAAACAGTTATAGAATAAGTCTCCTTTAAGACTTGGCTTATCTAATGGAGCTTAAAACCCGTCACAAATTTTATATTTTAATTTACACTAAGATAAACATTTCGTCTGTATATTTGTGTGTTGAAAATAAAATTGACGGATTTTCATATTTTTATTTAAACTTTTCTTACGATTCCAAAAGGGCTATTTTTTATTTTACCATATCCATATCTCATGCTAAAATGAAATTATCTGACAGAGATGAGGTTTAGATTATCACAACAACGATAGCAGAGTAGTAAAAAGATCTGAATCCCAATCAGCATACTCGTGTTCGATCCCCCTATGCGCAGGACTCAATATCAATGAGTTCTTCAAATCTTAACTTACACACAACAAACTTATACTAAAACGATGATAAACTTACCATCTGTCACGTTGTCGCTAACAAGCTCTGGTGAAAAGTGTGTTGAAACGATTAAAATGTCTAGACCCTAGTATATTTTTTGTTTTTACGGGAAACGAGCAAACGGCCTGATGGTAAGTGATTACCGTTTCCCACTTATTTTTGAACGATTATTTACTCTAGATTGCGTAGCACATATATTACTCCGCCTGGGGTTTGAACGCAGGACCCATGGCTCAGCGCACGTTAGCTACTAACGCGGTCGTTGTCATTATGCTTACAACGGTAATAATGAAAACGCAGTCTGCTAATCTCTAAAGTTACCAAGCCACGAACTAGCTGACGGAAATTAAATATAAAATAAGAAGTTGGTGCAATGCAAATTAGCACAAACTTCTGTTTGTTATGCTTGTTGTGAAAATGTTCACATACAATATAACGCAAATAAATGTAGACAATGTATTTTTAATCCAATTAGAACTAACAGATATTTGATAATAAGTGAAACAAAAAGTCTAAACACTTTTCGAATGGAACGCAAATAGTGTTTACCGATTTTTTTATAATATACTCGTAATCGTATGAACATTCATGACTCGGTTATAAACATTTATATTGATCGTACAAACGTTCTAGCGGGATTCAAACCCGCGACCCTCAGCTTCAATTGCGTGGTCACTACGAACTAAGCTCGGGCTGTATTCCTAAAAAGTTTATTATACGCGGTTTCGTCTACGCGGGGAATCTTTCCGAATCTTCCGCGTATCCTGGGATTATGAGTGGCCTACGTCCTTTCCCAGGCATCAAGGTAAGATATTTCCGAAGTAAATCAAAAGCTGTACGACTGAACAGCTTTTGATGATATGCGTGATTGAATGACAAACATCGAAACAAACATATTTTCACATTAATAATTAAAAGGATTTCTATATTCTGGAAATAAATAAATAAAGAAAGACGCTCTTCAAAGTTATTCAAAGCAGCCAGTTGGAGTTGTGAACACGCTCTCGTACTCTCGGAGGAATGCCCCCTGTGGAAGAACTTGGGTAAGAGTCGCGCTGATCGCTTGTCCCGCACCGATTTCGACGTCACCAGTCTCGGCTCAATGAAGTCGCCCTGTCTAAATATACACATAGCCTTGGTAACCTAGAGGTAAGGGCGCTAACTTTAACTCAATAGTACGCCACTGATCTGGGTTTGAGTGGAAGTTGCTGACATCAATTTTAAGTGCCAAATTTACCACGTCTTTGGCGGTGAATGAATACATCGTGAGGAAACTTGCATGCCTGAGACATATTATATCGAGTACATGTGCAACCTGAACCGTGTCCTATCAAATATTTGAGAGAATGTCTTTAACCATAAGCGGGCATTTATAGGTTATACCTGATTCACTTTAATAATATCTAAATATATCGTTATGTACATATAAAATCTGTCAAACAGTCACCTGACTAACTTCTGCTGAACGACATCGACCGGTCCCGGGGTATGGCGTATCTGCTGACTTTACACGTCCACAACATTCCTTTTATACACATCGTAGGTAGAAAAACCGTCTAAGTATTTTGAGGAACAAGGAAAAATGTATTTATAACTAGTATCGATTAACGGTAGCGAAGCGCGAACCTTTTATTCACCGTCAAAGCGTCCTTGCTTATGACAGGGAGGGGGTGAGCTTGTGATAGCTGACAGTAACAAGTAAAAAATACGTTAGATTAAAAAGTGCTTGCCAGTAAAAAATAAAACCGGCAAAGTGTGAGTCGGACCTCGCTCTATTAAGAACCCTCATAAACGTGACCCTGAAACCTTTTTTTAAAACAGACATTTAATTAAGTAATGCATTTTTTGTCTTAGTTCTTAGGTAGTTCTACATTATAAAGTTGTTCTAAAGTGTCTCGTATTTTGGATGTTTGAATTAAAGAACAATTTGTACTCCTGGCCGTAAGCTAAATATTTTAAATATATGGTATATGTAAGTTAATTGCAACCCGTGAATGAAAAAACTCTATACAAAATTTCATGAACATGATTTTTACATTTCCATAGTTGCAGACACGGCGATATCAAAGAAGAAAACAAACTACAGAAAAGTTCATGAACGGTAGATTCTCTTAAAAGCAATGGCATAGCTTCAATGTTACATTCATTTGAATTTGAAATTACAAGTCGAATGCAAAATTGGGTGCTACTAACTAATATTGGAAAACAGCAATTTCATATTAGGTCCTATGAAATTGCTGAATACCTATATATATTTTTATAATAGTCATTATTAAATTAAATGTTGTTTTTTTGATTTCGTTTCATATCTACACCATCTAAGACGTAAGGCGACTGGTACTGCGATCACCAACCTGACTGCTAAAAACGTGGTAAAAACAGCTAATCCTCTAACTCGAAAGGCATATATCCAGCAGACCCATAAAAATATAGAATATCCAATTATCGAATACACAAAGTTCAATTTTACAAAGAGTTTATTTTAATAAAAGTCACTTGAACAAAATCTCCATTTGCATTGAAATTTAGACGGCAGCAGGAAACATAATAGACATCCGAATTTAATCTGCTCTTCGAGTTACACATTAAGTTAATGGGAAAAGATAACCGTACATTCTTTAAAACAAAATTAAACTCTAACCGTAAATTTAATTTATAACAAATTATGTATTTATAATTCGATATCGGTATTTAAGAGAATGTTGCTGAGGAAATGCCTCCTCTGAATACTTGAGTGGGTTTTGGTGTCGGGAACAGTGCATCGGAGCAGGTGCAGTTCACAGGTTGTGTAAAAATCTCTTACCGTCTTTTCTATCGCCAATCAGCCGGTAAACAGCACTTACTGTTAGCTTTTGGTTTGAAATGTATAGAGTACCAACCAGTTACAGTCTGTGTGGTCTTCCATGAAGTTGTTTGCAGGTGCCCATTGAATGCAGTAGTCACTTACCATTAGATGAACTGTTAGCTCTTTTGTATCCCCCACCCAATAAAAAATTGTCTGTAAATTATGTGTCTAAATTTAAAGTCTTAACTTCGCATCCAACCAAAAAAGTACTTGATTAGAACCGTGTCATTTTTTCAATTCGTTTAATACAGATATCTGAAGATATCAGATATCTTATAGATTTTTTCGATTTTACCAGAGTTGCATGATAAATATTTATATCGGCAAAATGCTTCTCCACGATCGAGCACGCGCTAGGGCGTACCTATGTACAAGTATTTATTAGAATTGAGACCAAAGTGTGCAGTTATTTCCAGCACTTGATTTGCATTTTATTAAACGGTGAAGGTTCTAATGAAATACGATTAAATCATGGCTTTAAATCGAGCATAAAATTAAAATCAAATGTGACTAGGATGTGTGATAAAGAAAGTAATGCTTTTTATATTCTAAATAATCTTCATTAAAGCCTCTCAAACGTGGTAAGGTAAGAAAAGTTTTGAGTTTACGTTAACATTTATGGCTCTAATAATAAAAAAAATTATAATCCTCTTTCTGATATTATAGTTTTTTTTTAATCCATATCAAGTCTTTTGGCTGAAAAACTCATACATATTTTACGTCGCAGTTTTACTTACAAAGTTGCATTGCATTCAGAAAGTTGAGCTCACTTACTACTCTCATGAGTGATCAGTAACGGTGAATCCTATCTACTGATATCCTTGAACATCTTTTAAGAGCCGTATTGTGGCGGCGTAAGAAAATCTGCCTGCATCCCTTACCCCGGGCATGTCGTAACAGTCGATTATGGGAAATATCTCGAAAATGTCGTAAATACACAAGCTTTTAAGGATATTTGGGAGATGGAAGGAAGGAGGTTGGAGAGGGGAAGTGGGCCTCCGGATACCTCACTCACCGAAGGAAACGCAGAAGCATAAGATGGCTCTACTTCAAGCCGGTATTCTGTGAGGCTGCGGTAGCAACCCGGCCCATTTGAGCAGCAATTTTTAAACGTATAAAGTAGCAGCAAAATTTTAAACGTGGTAGAGCCAGTGGCTGCTTGGCTCTGCCACGTTTAAAATTAAAAGTTTTCTAGATCTACGTAATGTTATGTTGTACAGTAACTATGTAAAACTTTTAAGTTAAGTAAAGTTTAAGAGTCAGTCATAAGTTTTATATCGTTATACTTTATAGTTCACAGTTAGAATTTATTCTAGTCCCTATACTTCAAAACTTTTATGTTATTTAGACCGGGGTCCAAAATAATGTTGACAGGTTTAAATTGATAAAATTTCAAAAATGTATTGGTTTTCGTTTTCTTCCCTTTTTTGGTACCATTTCAACATTATTATTTGTAGTCTTAACAAAGATGTAGATCTGTTTAACCTGCAGCTATAGTGTCATTGCATGAACGTTCTTGAAGTGAGCAGACCATTTGTTCCTACGACAAATAATCGCTATAATAAGGTTGTCAATATGGATACTGTCCTGGGAGAGATATTAGTAAGATAGTCAAATTTAATGCAAAGTTATATGATTTTAATAATTCTTTTAAACCCTCTAACGCTACCATTTCATTGCTACTATTATTAAACGTGGTAGAGCTAAGCGGCGGCTTTTGTTGCTGCTCGAATGGGCCGGCTCGACCGGATTGGTACCACGACCTCGCAGAATACCGACGTGAAGTAGAGGCATCTTATGCTTCTGCGTTTCGTTTGTGTGTATCCGGAGGCCCACTTCCCCTCCCCATACCCCTCCTCATTCTTCCTTCCATCTCCCAAATACCCTTAGAGGCCGGCAACGCACCTATGTACGTGGACGACGGTAATCACTTACCATCTGGTGAACCGCTTGCTCGTTTGCCGCCTTTCTCATAAAAAAAAAACTAACAATTAATATTAAACAAAAAAAATGAAATTGAAAAAATGCCCCTTTGATTAAAATGCCTCGGTTAAAAATACCCCTCGAAATAAGGGTAGTGAAAACTTCAAAAAATCGTTATTATGACGACCCACAAGACATAAGTAAAAGCCAAAATATTTTAAATGATAAGAATTAAATTCACACAAAGTTTATTGTATAAAGAACAGAATATTTAAATTAAGTCAAAAAAAGTTGTGTTTATCAAAATAGCACAATGATAATTGGGAAAAAATCGTAACTGCGTTTATACGATATTTTCTTTTTTGCCTAAAACTTTATTAACAATTATAACGCTTTTCTGTAAGGAGCACATTTGTCAGTGTCTTCCACGAGAGTATCGTGACAGCAAGGGTTTTGATCGACCACTCTCTTACCTTGCAGTGAGTCATTTAGGCATGTCCTGTATGTGTGTAGGGCAGCGGCAAACTGTTCATTTAGGTCTTATTTACTAATCGCAGCCAGAATCTTTGTTTCACACGTTAGTATTTTTAGTTTCCTAATAGTGTCGTCGAGTTTTGACTGCTTTCTCAGCCCGCCTTACTCTAACACCAAGGCATCCCCCGATGTTTTATTGTCTTCGACAGAGGAATTATTGGTGTAACAGTCGACAGTGCGAAGAACTTTATAAATAGTCACATTATTTATGGCCAGAATAGTTTTAACGTAAATAGTAGACTGGTGACAGATGAATTAAATTACCCGCTATTAATTTAAAAACAGATCTCGTCATTGGAAATTAGTAAAACGGTTCATATTTTGTAAAATCATTACCCTGCTTTTAATTTAACTTAATTTTTTCGTTGTAGGAAGCTAGCAGTTTCACCTTTTAGCAGAACAGAAAATCAAAAACATTGTCACGTATGCCCGATAGCGTCTCGTCAACTCTTACGTCTACGAATGACAAGTCAAAAGAAACAATGTTTTATAAATTACCAGTCGATGTTAACGAAACCCTTTGGTAGGTAAATAAAGGCAGCTGTACACAGGTTGAAATACAAGTCCTTTTTTCTTTTAATTAAAAAAAGTCCGTTTGGAGTAAATTCTGGAATAATCGAAAATAAAGAGACGATCGAAATTCGGGACTATACGTAGCACCGGTGCGCGCTACGAACAGTTCAGTGGTGAGGTCTAAAGTAAGCGGAAGAGGAAGATCATGAAGAAAAGGAAGAGAAAAGTAAGAAAAGGAAAAAAAAGACAAGAAGTGAAGTTAAAGTGACCAGTGGAGGAAAAGATAGAGGATTGGTTACTGGCAAGAAGACCCGTGAAAGACCACTTGCGAGAGGTAGCTCATCGAGGAAAAAACTCTGTAACCTTTGTAAGTATTCAAATAAATAGAAGTTTAAGATACCGGCATTTTACTCTAATCTAGCAACCAGTAGCTCGTAACAATATTAAAACTTTATTACTTTCTGAAACATGTAGTGTTAAAACTATTATTTATTAATAATAATTATCTTTGTATTAAAAAATTGCCGTTATTACTGGGTTTGTTTTAAAGTCGTCCTAGCTTACTGGCACGATGCTTTATTTAAATGTAACAGTAGGGTTGCGAGTGATCTTGGTTCGATTCTCGGTCCCAGCACCACCCAAATGGTTACATTTAAATTTTATGTCAAGCCGAATATACAACGCCAAGTACGTTTTGAACGAAAATATCGTCAGAAAATCGGCATGTCTCAGAAATAATGAAAAATATGTTTCAAAGACACGTGAAGTCTGCTAACCCGCATAGAAGCAGCTTGAAGCAAAGGGTCCTAAACCGTCTCAAATATTGAGAAGAGTTTATCATTAAGTAAACTATCACATATTTACAGATTGGTACTTTACCAATGGTACTTTACTTTTAACAGTAATGGACGTCGTAGTCACACATAAACTAAAATAATTTTGTTGAAATCTTTTTTTATAATTACATTATTCTACATTATATTTTTAAATACCCCTTTTATTACGAAACTAGGTCGGTAAATACACAGACGTGTATTTACCGATCCGATGGTTTATTGAACCTTAAGGTGATCCTCGATACTAATATTACTAATCTTCCAATACTAATCACAACACTAGCTTTAAATTCAGCCTTGGTCTGAGTCTGAGGTTAATTCGAGACTAAAGTTAAAACGCGTAATAAGATTTAATGTTAAATGTACAGGACAAACAGTTATTCTTGTACCTTGTTAACAATAGTCAAGACCAGCCGTTACATGTATAAAATAACGGCATGTATTTTACAAAGTTCCATTGTGTAAAAGTGAAGCAAATGCTCTGTTCTGTTGAGCTCGCGACTTTGCCCGGTAGAACTTTAGGATTCATGTAAATATAGAACAATTTATTTTGAGTTTCCGTCTGAAGAAATACGTAGATAAGAATTAATTATTTTCTAAAGTATAAGTAGATGTGCTACAATTGACGCAGGACAAAGCTATATCTCATAAAATAAATGCAAAAATAACTCAGTCACATTTTCAACTGCAAACAGATTTTGATAATATTTACGATAGTGATTATATGAATCGTGGGAAGACCATGGACTATTTTTATCTCTGGAAAGCACAGAACAAGTTGTGGCCAATGTAAATACAATGAAACCTTTTATTAGCCGTGAGGTAGGAGTGCTGGTAGCGGTAGCTGCCCCTTTTTTCCCCTTTGTAGCGCGTAAAAGGCTAACAGCGTCGTAAAGGTGACATGAAAATCTCATGGCAAGCTCTCGGAGCAATACCCAGCGACGAGTCTCGCCACCTGTCACGTTTTGTCTCCGGGAGACGCGATAAGTGGACAAATAACGAGCCAACATTCGTTCTTCGTAGTTTAAAATTCTATATGCCTAACAATATACAACTATAATATACAAACGTATTTATTCGGATGTAACTTATACGATAGGTAGATCGTTTAATTTCTTTCATTAATGAAACATGTACAACGTGTACAGGAATGAAAGTTTCTGCATAAAGAATAAAAAGCTATGGGTACTACTGCAAAAAAATTCCCCAGTTTGTTGAATATTAAACCTCTTCACGTTGTATGCACATGACTTTTATAATACATACAAAGGCTTTTAGTGGAAAGTTAGGTCGTTAATAACCTGGCTGCTATTTTTTTTATATTATTTACCATTTTTTTACATTACAATTAATCCTCTATTACCAGTTTGACCTAAGTGTTATTTTATTTTATTTGTGAATATGATTTAACTCAAACAGCTTCTGTTCACTGCACTTATTTGACATATTAAATAGTTTTGAAGCCAACCATGAGTGCAAGGCTATATTTATAACCGCCGTATTAAAGGGTATTTGTATCCTTCGGTCTTTAAATGAGGATATTCGTATTTCCCCTATGAACTTCTTGTCGCAGGAGGATTGCTCAGAAGTACTAGTAGTAACTTATTACTACTACTATTTGGGTATTTCTTTTTTAGTCATATCATGATTACATAGATACATATTGTATTGAGAAGTTTCGTGAACTATAGTAATATAAGTTTTCACAACAGCCAACACTTTCTAGATGTTTGTGCACTATTACAATGGCCGCAGTGCGGTAACTATATCGAACTTCGTTAACACATAATACCGTTTCGTGCTTTAACCAAAACCGATCGGATGAGCGTTAAAACTTAAACGCGTATAACGAAACATTAAATAACACATAATCAAGATTTAGCAATTTTTGAATTTGACACTGTTATTTTGAATGGATTGCAAACTATTGCCATTGTTGTGGCAGCTTTAGAGAAGCTACTTTCTGATACTATGGTGTAACAAAAGACGTCTAAGGAAAATCTTCTGGCTGCGGACATATTAAAGTCAAAAATGCCAGATGTAGATTAAATCAAATGTGCCTAAGGTAAAAGGTATTTAGTACTCCAATAGGCAATCAGTTTGCCTAGTGTGATGGTTATGGAAAATTCGTCTCATCAAAGCGGCTTTAGTCCACTAGAGGACTATTTAAAAACTAATGCTTTTTTAAATGAATAAAAAATGAATGATTCCTTGTAATTACGCGAATAATTAATCGCGTTTGATTTGGCTTATATATTCCCGACGTTTCGAGTGCTTCACGCAGACGTACAAGCAAGTGATGCTAAGGCAGCTTTGCAGCACCCGTGGTCATGGGAGGATTAAGGTGTTTGACGTCCTAATGTTATAGATAACCCTGCTATCGTCAACTTTTAAATTATTAATTTGTGACCCGATCTACGCAGAACCGATTCCTACCAAGGATGATTCACAAAGCAATTGAATAATATATAAAATTAAATTTATCCTAATTTCATAAGAGAAGACAGCTAAGTGCTACCGTCTAGTTTAAATGTTGGGGAAAAAATATTATACGTTTTAAAATCCGTAAATGTTTTATTTCAAAAACAACTTTTTGTCGCATTATCGTAAGTTTCCTAGCCACACTCAGTTGTACCCACCACCGCCGTATCTTAATGTACATTCGATAAGAAGTGTTGAACTATTGTTTCCGCCGTTTTAAATTTTGTTTGTTCATCAGTATTCGCCTCTCCCACGTCCATAAGTCTATTTTTCAAACTCTTCTTTCTACCTTCCACTGTTCTGACGGTCCATTAGTCATCCATCTTTCTCCCTTCTGCAATATCTCAAGCATAGCGTTTTCTCCAGTGTTCAGTTGTTTTACATGATCGGTTGCTCTCGACGGACCGGACTAAGCGGTTTATATGATATTGAATCCATTCCACACACGCCTCTGTTTCACTTAGTATTGGTCTTTAAATTTTATTAAAATTATATTATCCTTACAGATTTTTTAATTGGAGATTACAGGCTACTTTTTATTATACTGCAGATTCTTTACTATAAAATCTAGGAAAAATCATCAAATATGTAACCCAGTGCTATAAAGATTTTCAGTAAGACAAAAAGAAAATTATATAAATATAGCATTTTAGATTAAAACCTAGTCCTTCAATTAAACTGTTATTCTGAAAATATATTATAGGTAGCAGATAATACTTACCCACAAACAAAATGTACCAAAAGAATTAGAAAAAAACAGAATTGACGCTGCTGGAGTGAAACTTCTTTAGCGTTGGGCTAAAGTTTCGTTCGTTCTTTAAAGTTTTAACTAAAAATAAACAAGCTTTAATTATTTTATTAGCATATAATAATTATTTAAGTATCAAATGTTACAAACATCGATTTTTGCCATCTTTGATTTTAAATGGGTAACTTTCTAATCAATTTAATTCATTTACTTGGATAAATTAAACATCATGACATGGTTACCAGGAACTCTGGCTGTATTAAGAATGGTTAAACTTTAACTTTGAGCGAGCAACGAGCCTAGCATTATTATCACCGGCAGCTATGACGAGTCCCGGGACGAGCCTTGAGGAATGGCACCGCACGGGGACGTCCCGGACCGATCGTCTCTTTGGCAAATGGCACCAACACATAGTCTTCCTAAAGGAATACTTATATTTGCGCCACTTACACAATTCAGCTACCACTGATGCCGCTCCGGCCCTGGTACTTGATACGAGAGGTCGTCATTGTATCTACATAATTAGCGTTCAATGCTTTGCTTCTCTCTCAAGGGACCAAAGTCATGCCATCAGATCTCATAATTTTTATTTAATAACTGTTATTTACCAAAAGGCTCCACTTATCCATCAGATTATATAATTACAGTCAGGTAATGTAATACTGTTACAGTAATAATAAGTTTTTATTCAACCTTAAATCGCGTTCGCGTTAAAAATTGTCTAAATTTTACTTTTCGAAGTCATCAGATTTAGCAAACGCTCAATCTTTGATCGTCAGATTTACGTTTTAATATTATTATGCATCAACCCCCATACGATGACATTAAAAACATTTGCGCTCAATATGACGGTCATTTACCCTTTTTGGAAATTTGAAACTCCTGTACGAGGCTCCTATCTGAAACTTTTCCAATAGATTTCATTAATCTCCCATCAACCCCAATCTACATACCACAGTTTCATCCAGATTAACACGTTTAAATCCTTTCATCATCATCATCATCATCATTTCAGCCTATCAGAAGTCCACTGCTGAACATAGGCCTCCCTCAAAGATTGCCACGAAGCTCGGTCCTGAGCCACCTGCATCCATCGACTTCCCGCAACACTGCGCTGGTCGTCACTCCATCTTGTGGGGGGTCGTCCTACACTGCGTTTGCCTGTACGTGGCTGCCACTCGAGAACCTTTTTTCCCCAAACGGTTGTCAGTTCTGCGAGCTATGTGGCCGGCCCATTGCCACTTCAGCTTGCTGATCTTTACCATTATATAATGACTATTTTACTATTATTTGACAAAAGCTAGCTGATCAGATCTTGACAAATAATAATAAAAACGAAATCTACCTAGGGAATGCAGTAAAAATTAGAAATACACTTATAATCTTAATAATCATCAATTGCAACACGGGAGGTGAAAAAACGAAATTTTGGAATATTAAGATACAAATAAAAATTATACAAAATGACAAGGCGCCTGACTTGACGCTTCTCCAATTACAGCGTAATAAAGACAGGCGTTCAGTTTAAATCGTTGAAATGTAAAAATAATCTTTTAATTGTATTTTTAACGACGGTCCTGAGCCCCTTTAAAGTATGAGGAGACACTTTGAATCATAATTCGTGTAGTTATCAACTAGGTAAAGCCAAACGGCTTTTACTGGTGTTTGAATAGGCCAGCTCGACCGGGGTAGTACCAAAGCCTGGTAGAATACCGCCGTAAAGTAGAGCCATCGCGAACTTCTGCGTTTCTTTCGGTGAGGGAGGTAACCGGAGGCCTTCCGCCCTCCCGCTTTCTTCCTCCTCGTCCATCTCCCAAATATCTTCAACCTGCAATGCCCCTGCAGCTTCTCTGATATTGCAGACGTACGGGGGCAACGGTTATCAGTTACCGTCAGGTGAGCCGCTTGCTCTATTATATTAATTTCCAAAAAAATAAATTAAAGTACTATTAAACTACTTCAATCGAAGAAGGTTCCAACTGCGTTATCTGCTTTAAGTGCTAAGATGAAATGCCTAGCAGCCTGTAATTATATGCTCTCTATACCGTTTAAACCGGAATACAACAATAGCTGCACTGATGGTAGGCGGCAGAAATAGAAGAAATTGCTACCACCTAGTGATGTGTCCACTATAGAAAGATGCATAATGTAATGACGGAAAATCTTACCTTATCAAACATTTTCACTAAATCAACGGGTATATCACTATCCATAATCTATAACAAATAGGTATTATTTTTATTGCAAGCAGCTAGAGATCGCTGCTTCGACTGGAAATGGCGAGCACACTTCAGATGCGTGTTAATGATCTGCGGGGGTAAAAGTAGCGTAGGAATATTGGTATTGCGTTGCGCCCCACGGCACACACAGGTACAGTGAGAAAATAATATAGAAAATAAAAAATAAAAAAGTTATGGAATAATAAATATACCTGCTTTAGAATTTAAGTAAAAGCTTACAAATGTCAAGATAACTAGAAGAAGGGCAAGAGGGCTTAATAACTGGGTTAACATCTGTGCACGTGCAAATTAAACATCGCGATCATATTGTAACTGGTTCTACATAAGTTACTAATTAGTAAGGGATGTTTTATTTATTTTTAACATGTTTCCTTTTAAATTTACATTAATCCATGTCCACGTCAATGCTTTCTAAGTCTTTGTGTTTATGTGTTCGACTGTTACCTATATCCGTGTTACTTTTTATAAAAATTAGAAGTACGCAGACAAGATATTATTTAGTACCATAATGCTACGTGTTTCAGAAAACTTTGAGTATTTTTGTTTTCACTAGTAAGCTGAGTTTTACTGTTTTAATTATTGTTTTACATACTCTCAATCTTAAAGATAAAGGTACCGAAGACTCGAGAAAATAACATCCCATCACATCTCTATCCATCATGTACAAGATACTAACGTCAATCTAAGAGTGAGAATCATCCGGCATGTCACGCGCTCGGAATGGATATCGGACGGACTCGGTCTCTCACAAGTGGCCTAAAGAAGTCCTGTGCCAGATAGATTTTACAGAAAGATACTACCTCAAGCAATGGGGCTAAACATAGGTATGGATGAGAGTGACATGAAACAGTCGATGCGCGATTTGTTTTTTGCACGCCTGACAAAAGTGTTTAACAGCATTTTGTTAGGCGTAAACAAAGCACGCACGTATAACGGCAACGTCATTCCAGTCCTCATATATACCTTTGGCATACTCACTTGAGTCCACCTGGACTCAAGCCGAACTTAAAACCTTGGACAGAAAAAGCCGCACCATTTTGAAATTGTTTTTATGCAAAAGTCGACAAACAAGCTAGCGGCTCACCTGGTGGTAAGTAATTACCGTCGCCTACGTACATCTGTAATACCAGAGAGCTGCAGGTGAGTTGCCGGCCATGAAGTATATTTGTGAGATGGGAGGGAGGATAAGGAGGAGGTATAGTGTGAGGGTCTCTCCGGTTACCTCAGTCACCGAACAAAACGCAAAACCACAAGATGCCTGTACTTCACGTCGGTATTCTGCGAGGTCGTGGTACTACTCTGGTCGATCCATCAGATACCATGTAGAAAACGGCTATAACGATTTGGAAAAAATACCACATTTTCCGCAGGAAAATTATCACATTGACATGGCAAATTCGAAAGATGTAAAGCGAAGCTCTGGCGCTCAGGTACTATATATAATGTTATATGTCATAATAGGTGTAAGAAAATGAGTTCATTATGGACCCTGTCGGGAAAAATTATGAAATATAAACTTTAATACTAATTTAGTAATCACATTTTGAACAACAACTTACGGGAAATACTTTCCTATATGCCTTACGACTACCAGAAAAGAGAAATTTTACACGGATGTTGTTTAGTCCTTTGATCACAAAATTACGCCTACGTATTTAAACATCGTGTGCTTTTTGAATAAATAATAACTTATTCTACGAGCATAAAACACTTTAAAGTATTCTCAGATATACGAGAATAATTCCATTAAAAGACTCGAAGTAAATTATAGCAACGAATGGAATTACTTATTTCTCGAAGGAGGAAGTCCCATAAGGTTTTATTGCAACCATTTATTTCCTCGCAGTTAGAAAATTAGAAAATAAGAATACGTTACTCAATGAAGATCTAAATAAATCTTCATAAACGAATCTATACCTTTATACCGTAAAAGGTTGATGTAAAATTATAATTAAACATTTTTTTTTAAATACCATGAAATTATAATCGTAAATAAATATAAGCTCTCACGGCGCAATCAGAGGTCTAGATTACCAGGAGTTTAAACCTACTAGCTTATTCGGGACAACAGGGTAGCTTTGCACAATGATATTACATTATATTTTATTTGACCATTGAAAACCTAGAGTAATTTACATTTTGGAACAGAACGTACATTACAACTAACGTAAAATTCGCATAAAAGATACTCTATAATTACAACTACATTCTGTTTATACATATAAATTCATTATAAAACCACAGAAATAAGATGAGGGTACAGGTAGTTGTAGGTCCGCGTGGTACATCACGTGGTGGAGAAAATCAATTATTGTTATTCAGTCAATCAATTATTCAGCGGATTTAGACCAGCGGATAATTGTGGTTACAACTCCAGAATGTGCTATGTGATCGTCTGGGGTTCCTTGGCAATGTCACCAGAGGGTTGCGGTACTTTGCCTGCGCAGACTGGTGGGTTAGTAACATTAGGTTGAATCAAATAAACTTATTCTAAACAATTTTTCTAATCATGGCAAAATGCCTAACGTGTAATGCCCGCGCTGGGCCGACGACGGGTTATGTCGCGCTTGCACTGACCAAAACCTCACGGTGGTCCATCTTCACCGCACATCGGCAGGGAGAGAATGCATCCTCTCCTACGGAACACGGACGTGCTTAGCAACACGGCCACCAAGCGTGGTAGAGCCAAGCGGCAGCTTTAGCTGTTGCCGAATGGGCCGGCTCGACCGGAGTGGTATCACGGCCTCGCAGAATACCGCCGTGAAGTAGAGGCATCTTGTGCTTCTGCGTTTCGTTCGATGAGTGAGGTAACCAGAGGCCTACACCCCCTCCCGATTCCCCCTTCTTCCCTCCCATCTCCCAAATATCTTTAAAGACCGGCGACGCACCTGAAGCGTCTATGGTGTTTATGATGTATGTGGGCGACGTTAATCACTTACCATCAGGTGAACCGCTTGCTCGTTTGCCGTCTCTTCGATAAAAAAAAAGCCCATGTGGACATCGGAACCCCCAAATCCGTCACCCGGAAGCCGTGGAAATCAAGAAGGCGTGAACTTGTAAGCACCGGCCTTCCCGGCACTCAGCAGCTGATGTCGTCTATGGATACACAATTCGGCCGGAGGCGGAGGGTAGGGAAAGCGGAGCATCGTAATACCGACACTCCTCTCCCCGCGGCCCGTTCACAGCCGCATCAGCGGTGCAGTCTCGGAGGATGGACCTAACATTACTTTAATAAGTGATCGCGCAAGTTTTTTCATCTTGCCTACGCAAAGGAGTAAACATAATGTGGCCTGCATAGTCACAATTTGTATGTGAAAAAGCTTTTTAATCGACGGAGATATGCGAAGGCTTCTAAAGTAAGCCGACACGGTATGAACTGAATACGACTTGTGAAATATAGCAGTGTAAACCGCTTTAGCATGTTAGCATTTAATATTAGCATACTATATTAGCAACGGTTACCACCAACCCATGATTATATAATTCAATTTATTCTGTGAAATCCTTTTTATAAAATTCTGGTAAAACGTTTTTTTACTATACTATATTAGCAACGGTTAACACCAACCTAAGATTATATAATTCAATTTATTCTGTGAAATCCTTTTTAAAATTCTGGTAAAACGTAATTTTACCAACAATATTTAAATTTTTCTTACTAAAGCGAAGTACAATTTATTCGGATTTATGTAATATTGAAATTCTAAGTTCCAATTTGTGATAAAACCTGACCAAGTTTTTTGGAGTTGAGGCTACAAGCTAACTTGCGCCCAAAGAATTAGAAAAAAAATACGCATAACTAAATTAGACCATTTTGTACAAACTTAGTTACCAAAGAAACTCTTGGCTTTGAGTTTACTAATAACATGTGGTTATGGATACACACACATATGAACATGTTCAGAGGAACGAAAAAAAGGAAAAATTTTAGTAAAAATAACATTTTCAAACAAAACAAAACACAATAGAATTGGAGAAAAAATACAAGTTGGAGACTAAAGAGTACTGTAGTATTAAGTAAAATTATCAATTTTGTACTTTCACAGAGAAAATTGAATATTGTCCAAACTAAAATTTTTTTTGTCATGTTTGATACACTCCGTATTTAAGAAAGTTAAAACTTCCAGCATTCGTCTGGAAATACTTTTTGTTAAATAATCAATAAAACTTTGTGGCACTAGATTCCATTCTTCTACCAATGCAACTTTAATGTCTCTTATGTTAACTGATACCGGATTTCTTTGTTTAACATGTCTTCCCAGTTTATTCCAAAGATAGGAACATCTTTGGTATCATGGGTTTAGGTGAGCGGGCCGGCTTTTCCGAAACTTCGATTTCATCCCCTCTAAGCTATTCTGAAACTATCGCTGCAATATGGGGCCAAGTATTATCATTTTATTAAAGAAAATTATCTCCAATGTTTGGTGCATAAGGCATCACAATCTGTTCTAAAATGTTCGTTACGTACCGTGCCATAGTCAGTGACCAGTTTTCCTACGATGTGTTGGTCCGTCAGTATGTCCTTTACGTCATTTTCCAACGATGTTACACCGAGCGTATCGTTCTCTGGGTTGTTTTCATACTTTGATCATTCCATCATCTGGCTTAAACCAGAACTCGGCAGTAAAAAGCACTCTTCTCCAAGTATGATCATCCCAGTTTCGGTGTAAGCCATCACTTTCTCCAGATGCCCAACTCACGCATACGTTGTGCACCCTGCTAGCAAATAAACGAGGCTCTGGTGACCAAAAGATGGCGGAATATCCATCCGAATTCGCTAAACCAAATCCAACAGACTAGTGCTGGGGAGGAGGATCACTAGTACAAGGGTATCGGCACTAGGAACTTCGTGCAACTTAGTTCTTATTTGTAGTCCTTCGCTATTTTTACTTTTTTGCGACCTTGTCCCTTAAGTCCCGTTTATTCTCGCAATATTTAAGCCACTTGATTGTAAGCGACAGCTCTTGGACTTAAGACACGGCATTATCACTGATATTGACCAAGTAACATGACAACAACAAACTAAACTGAACTTGGCAAAAAAACAGCATAATTAGCAAACTTTCTTACAATATCCATAAATTAAACGTAAAAACATTTCAACGTGGTAGATCTAAGCGGCTTTTACTGCTACTCGAATGGGCGTGAAGTAGAAGTGCAGCAGAGTACATCTGTAACACCAGAAGTGCTGCAGATTTACGTGGGCGACGGTAATCACTTACCATTAGTTGAACCGCTTGCTCGTTTGCTGCCTATCCCATAAAAAAACTACTTAATCGAACAACATATAAAACTCTTAAAGGAATGGAAGTTAAAAACCTTGTTTTTTTTTTCGAATGTATTAGTAGTAACAGTAATTGTTAAAATGTATGATACTTGATAATAAAAGAATTTCATTTACTACTCTTACTATGCGTAAATACTTAAACTAGAATAATGTAAACCGCAACAAACCAACAGAGTACTCGAGGCAGTGCCAATAATTTCACTCACCCAATACTAAACTATTTAGCTGGTTCTGGCTAAACGGAGAGTCTACTTCGGAACCTACATTCACACTTGCTAGTAAATATCATGGCATGGGTAAAACGGCATAATCATCACCTCTCTTATGTGACAATTTGTCTATTTCACAGAACTTGAATTAGGACAAGCGCGTAGATTGATTACGGCTGGTTTTGTCTTTTTTTCGTTTCAAATCAAATCATATATTCTTCGACAAAAGAAACATACATTTCACTTGTCTAACGTCATTTTTAGGATTCCGTACGTAGTCCCATCTATTAATCCATACGCCGTCTATCCGTTTGGCCTACCGTCACGTCAAGTTCAGTACTGAACTTCACGCACACGCTTACCTAACTCACCGAACGAAACGCAGAAGCACAAAATGCTTCCATACTGCACAAATTATTCGCGCGAATTAAATCCGCGCACCGTACCGCTTCAAATTCGCATCAAACCACAAATTTATTTTCGAAGTGGTTTTTGAATCGTCAATGTGATACCAAGTGCAATCGAATCGCAAAAAATAATGCGCAAAAATAGGAAAAAATTACAAAATAGAGTAGAATACCTTCAGAGTTTCTTTCGCTCGTTACCGCTCCGTCAGCGGAACCTCATTACGACATCGTGGTAGAATTAAAAAAAATTACGTGTGACAAGTGAAATTTATGTCTCTTACGTTGATGAATAATGATTTGATTTGAGTAAAAAGAAATTTCTTATTTTTGATCTTTCGTAAAAACGGTAATACATACCAGCGACAAACTTGGTGTGATTATAGTGCAAACTCCCGCTGTAATACACAATTATTGGTGATTGGTAAATACATCACAGACATATATTGTGTGGTTGTACGGATTCCTCTGTGCGCGAGTTCGACTCGCAAAATCTATCACCGCTTCTTAATGAGGTTCCTATGAAGGAGAAGAAATAGGCGAAAGAATTTCTCCCAACCCAGTGTGGCGGGTGGGTCATCGCCGTGCCGGTACCATCGCACTACTAACGTTGCTCCTAATCAATAATATTATGAGATTTGTGTTGGGCAAATTCAGATGGATATTCCGCCATTATTTGATCGCTAGAGCCTCGTTTGTTCGTTAGTTGGGTACACCGCGTGCAGATGAGGCAGGCATTTAAAGAAAGAGATGGTATAATTTCCATTTACACACCCAATCTGTTAGAGAAAGTGAAAGTCGTTCAGCGAGCTATAGGAGGTAGAACCAACAACTATTTAAGGATAAGAGTTTTAATTAAAAATATTGTGGGTTGATGTGACAGCTGACACTGAAGGAAAGTCAATTGTTTAAAATTTCAATTAAAGTGTAACAAAGGTTTAGTTCTGAATTTGTACGTAATTCTACAATAAATTTATTACAAGGTTCTTAAAGGTTATAGTAAAACGATTTGGATTCTCCAAAAAGCAAAGGGAGATGTATATCATTATAAATAACGACGCTCTCAGAGTTATCCGTCGAGATTTATAAGTGACTTTCAAGTGGTTTAAGCAATGAAAATACAAAGAGTATCTCAGAAATTTTATTCAATCGGTCGATATATATATGTATAGTAAATATAAAAAATGGTATTATTAGTATTATTTTTAAAATGTTGTAATGATGTATATACGTGATAGATAAACTGCAATACTGTTTGACAGATCACCATAAAAGTTGGCACATATTAGTATTTTTTCATGGAGAATGTTTTAATGATATCCACTTTTTTGCAAATCGCCACTAGATGTATCACATCAACATTTGTACCGTTCAACAGATAACCATGAAAATTAAAATAGTAATTAAAGGTTGTTTTGAAAATTCAAAAAATTCTGAATCTTTATAATTGCCAAATTTTCCTTTGAAATGTCAACTCTTGCTTTTATTTATGCATCTGTTAACATTCGAGGGAACCAACGCGTCCACCATTTTACCTTCAAAACCACATTTAAGTAGCTTCGTAAATTGAAGCCAAAAAAGGGTTGAAATTATTACCATAAGTTGAACTAACGAATGCCGCAACCCTATCTCTATTCATAGTTGCTTGACAGCTTTAGTGCACTATCTAGACAGGCCAAGCTATAATAAATCTGTGTGATCATAAAATTTGTTTGATGCCAGTGTAACTTCTAGCCGTACATTTTGAAAGCACTTTATCTTTATACATAATTATTTATACATTTTTGTACGTGGTAGAGTCAAGCAGCGCCTTTTGCTGCAGCTCGAATGGACTGGCAGTACCATGCCCTCGCAGAATACCAGTGTGATGTAGAGGCATCTTGTGCTTATGCGTGTTAAAAGAAGCAGATTGTTTCTATCTAATGCGAATATTGTCAAAGGACTATTTCTGTCTGAAATAACCCATAATCTTAACACAATTAAAATTCTTAACGACTTCTCGTCCCAAGATTCTTTAAGGGTGACTAGTTTTTTTTTTTTTTTTTTTTTTTTTTTTTTTTTTTTTTTTTTTTTTTTTTTTTTTTTTTTTTTTTTTTTTTTTTTTTTTTTTTTTTTTTTTTTTTTTTTTTTTTTTTTTTTTTTTTTATAGAAGAAGGGGGCAAACGAGCGTGCGGCTCACCTGATGGTAAGTGATCACCGACGCCCACGAACATCCACAACACCAGAGGAGCTACAGATGCGCTGCCGGCCTTTAAGGAAGGAATAAGCTCTTTTCTTGAAGGTCCCTAAGTCGTAACTGTTCGGAAATACTGCTGGCGACAGCTGATTCCACAAAATCGAAGTGCGTTAAAAGAACTTTAGAAAACTTTATTTAGGAACTAGTTGCCAACTGTTATCATTAGCTCTAATTTAAATTGATTCATCAATTGTATTACTACAACTATCTCGATTAACGATCAATATATGTTTAACTGGGAATTTCTTACAGTAAGAAACTTTTTATATATAAATTACAATAAAAATAAGCATTACAAAAAACGAAACAGATCCATTTAGTAAAATTATTCCTTTAACCTCCAAAATCCCCATTCCTCGCAAATAACTGTAGTTTTAATTCTA
This sequence comes from Bhutanitis thaidina, assembly GCA_029286595.1. Lineage (NCBI taxonomy): Eukaryota > Metazoa > Arthropoda > Insecta > Lepidoptera > Papilionidae > Bhutanitis > Bhutanitis thaidina. The sequence goes on from JAGSMS010000022.1 coordinate 5,375,248, forward strand.
AAGCTCGAGACGACCACACATCTGGATTTTATAGATTTAACAAAACGTTAACAAGCATCCTAGTCTGATTAAAAGAATATTGTCAAAGGACTATTTCTGTCTGAAATAACCCATAATCTTAACACAATTAAAATTCTTAACGACTTCTCGTCCCAAGATTCTTTAAGGGTGACTAGTTAAAAGAACTTTAGAAAACTTTATTTAGAAACTAGTTGCCAACTGTTATCATTAGCTCTAATTTAAATTGATTCATCAATTGTATTACTACAACTATCTCGATTAACGATCAATATATGTTTAACTGGGAATTTCTTACAGTAAGAAACTTTTTATATATAAATTACAATAAAAATAAGCATTACAAAAAACGAAACAGATCCATTTAGTAAAATTATTCCTTTAACCTCCAAAATCCCCATTCCTCGCAAATAACTGTAGTTTTAATTCTAAAGCTCGAGACGACCACACATCTGGATTTTATAGATTTAACAAAACGTTAACAAGCATCCTAGTCTGATTAAAAGAACATTATAATCACATCTGTAGTTCCCGGGGGTCAATGATCTTTAATACGGAAAGAAGATCTGTGCCAGAGACAACCGCACCGGCCGACGGAATGGCGCCTGTTCACCCTTCAGCTCCTACGAGCACTTTTAGCGCTTTTAGTAACTCTCCAAAAAATCAATTTCATGGGTTAAGCTTTGTGATACCTCCTTTTATGAAGATTTTATGCATCGTTTATTCAAAGTTTAATTTTTTACTCAAAAGTTTTATTTTTTACCTTGTCTGGTGCAATTTACATTGTGATTATTATTTAATGTATGGCGCAGTAGAGTATTCGGAAGTGGCATATTCGACACAATTATCGCAGGTGGCCATTGAGAAAATCTAAAATTTCTTACTTACATGATACAATTTATAATCAATATGAGACATGAAAAGCCTTTTATAGGCGTGAATACAAAATAATACTATATAAAATATAGCTATTGGTAAAAAGCTCAAAAATGTGGCGGCTTAGTAGTCGCAGTCATACCATGCTCCCACACAACTTGAAATAGCAGCCAAAAGGTACTGCAATTAGAATTCTAAATACGAAACTGACGTCTAAAGTCTAAAAAGTACTTAATACTAAAAACGGGAAGATATGAATCGATTAGAATAAGAGTCAACGTCATTCAAATAAGAAAAAGAATATTAAATGTTTATGAATTGAAAATATAGTTTATTGTACACAACAACAAAGAACATAAGTGTAAACAAAACAGTACAATAGGTGGTTTATATGCAATTGTAAAAATTATTAAAGCGCTAGAATCGCTTATGTTCACTGTACACGGTATTGTTTGTTCTGGCTGAATGACTCGTCGCAGTGAGCAAACAGGGGGCGGATGGAACGTGAACTTGCATTTCCTTACAGACACACAGCAGACATGATTACTTCTTTTCTTTAAGTTATAAGAACTAGGTACTTAAAATTTTAGAACGGAAAATTGTTTCATTGTAGAAAGTCCATTGAAATATAATACATAGTTTGTTTTTTTTTCTTTTGATTTTATGAGATTATTAGAGATTAGTAAATAAAGATAAAGAATTTAAATAAAAAGAAGAAAAAAAGAAAAAATAATGATCATAGTTAAGAACTTCAAATGACCCAAAAAATATTTCAAAATTTTCATTTTTGAAATATGTTCTGATATTTACATAAATACTTTACAAATAATGGTCATAGGAAAAATTCAACCCAAATAATGTCATTCGTTACTATTTCTTATTTTCATATTATCTTCATGTATTTAAAATAAAATAAAATCATTATTTTGACATTAGTTCATTATTCAGATCGGAGTCACGTTTATTATTAAGCAGGGTGCAGGTACCACGTGCAGGTGAGGTTGGCACGTAGAGTAATAATATAATATCCCCCATAAAGGGGAATGTACCATAACTATACTAGACCTATATTGAACTTAAATAGATAAGGATGCGTATTGTAACACATAATGACGAAGGTTCAAGTTCCCTATTCCACGACATTATTTACCTTTTTACATGGGGCAATCTTGCACTGGACACTCCTACATCGCAGAGGCCGCTTTTTAATGGCTTTGAGATACCTCCCACCACGAGGGCGCAAGTGATCTTCATTATTTTTCATGTAGAATTAAATAGCGGTTACTCCTTTGTTCGTTGCCTGTTTTCTTTCTTAGGCCATTTGGTTCTTCTCCAAGTTCCGCGAGCTTGGAAAAAAGAAAAGTGTGAACCATTGACGGGGAACTAATTTTTGGAGAAGACCTAAAATTGCCTCACTCAAAATACGTCCTTCCGACCACAGAGGTTCATAACTCCTCCACCGTACCATCCATTTATTCACGTGTTCTTTCAGACACTTGAACAAGTTTCTCTCGGCGAGTAATAAGCTACCAGCCAGAAAGATTGCCATGGCGAAGTTGCCGCCTGGTGTCCATTTTACTTACCCAAAGCAGCTCTACTTTACCCTCCGGATGCATCAAAGGGGACCAGCAACAGTCAAGCTCACAACGAGGTTTTATAACGTAGCATCCCGTCGTTATCCCATATAGGAATCAGCATCCGCTCTTAAGTTTAGTTAGAGTGGATCCCCTTCTTAGACATGACCATTTTTTATTATTTTTATAATTACCATTTTTTTACTCAATTATCGATAATATATAAAAAATTATTCATACCCATAACACAGAATAGACAATAGGCAATAAGCCGTTTACATCTTGCTTAGCTTAAGCGATAATTAAAAAGTAAGAACTTGTTTCCGCAAACTAAAGTTCATTACATTAATTCAATAAAAGCTGCTGAATAAATTGCTTAACAAAGGCGTCTGTTTGCTAAGATTTGTTTACATATCTGATTGCCTCTTCGTATTCAGAAGATCAAGAACATAAAAAGATTTTTATTTGCTACTCCTATTTTTGTCTGTGTCAATTGAATAAAATATGTGTTATTCTGATACGTATATATAGGTTGCTTCGTTCTGACCAAATTAGCCATGAATATTAAAATGCGAAGTTCATATATTCTCAATTTGAAATGCAATCGATGGGCTTGCAAACTGCAGCTAAATAAAAAATAGAAATATTTGCACCGAAACTCTATTTTAACTCCAAAAATCAAAGTATGTAGAAACTTTCGTCTCGCCCCTGCACTAAGCGGTTGGTTAACTTCACATGCATTTAAAGTCTTTTTCTATTAACTCTCAACATGAAAGTTTCCTCGCGATACTTTCCTTCATACTCGTGCCCGTAGCTAATTAGCATATAAAATTTCAATTAATTATTGTAGTAGTGCCGCCACAGGGATTCAAAATCTCAAGTGACAAGCCCGGTTCTAGAGCTACCGTGGGTCACGTAATGGACTCTCCTCGTTTGAAGATATGTTGCAGTGTCTTAAGTGACGCGCTAACAAAGAATAATGAATGAATGAAATATACTTTATTGTACACACACAGATTTAACGTACAAAGATTATTTAAGGAAAGGCCTTATCGCTTAGAAGCGATTTCTTCCAGGCAACCCAGAAAGAAAAAGGAAATATGATAAATATCGGGTTCGGGTGTACACATAATATAAAGTATAGTGAACATATAATACATACACATAATATGCAAATAAAATAAATACAAAAATATACATGATATTAATATATGAAATACATATACACGTACATACTATTACAGAGATACAAGTCAACGACATTAAGAAACAGGAAACAAAGATTAAGGAGGCATAAAGTATTTTTTAACAGGCGCGATATTTAATTTCAAAACAGTTTGTTAAAAAAAATATATGTAAATGGGGAAAACTAGCTGACAGTCCACCTGATGGTAAGTGAGGGTGCAATTAACTACAATCTGTCTGTTGTCAGCTGATCGCTGTCACCCCTGTGGGCTAAGATGGCATGCCTCACAGTCTGTAATTATCCTGACTCTCTTTTCAAACCATACCACAACCGTGGGTGAACAGCTGATTGGCGGCAGAGGGTGATGATACCCATCCATACGGCTCCTAGGCGGAGAAGAAATATATTATTTAATACAGTGTTTGTTTGTTATATTACCGAGAAGTAACACAACGATACTAAGAATAACTTTCACCGTGGGTGAATGCAGCTTGAGAACTTTATTGATACTGTAGCATAAACGTTATATCAATTCTGCTAACCTGGTCAAAATTAAAGCCACGATGGCTTAGGTTAGGGGCTCTCCATCCGAATCAGGAAACACGAATTGGATCCCCGGAGGGCACGTATCAATGAGTGTTTCAAAAACTTTTATATAGTTTGTATCCTTGGCTTGGACCCTAAGTCGGCGACATGCTCGCCACCTGGCACGTCCCAAATAAGCTCTGGTGTTAAGTGAGTTGTAAGATATGAACGAAATTAATGAAACGGATGAAATAAAAAATGGGTGTAACATAAAATAATATGTAACGCTCTGAACAACTCACAGTTTTACTGGGCTGTTGTTTTAGTGAGGCACCGGAGGTCCAATTTACGTCACTCGGTAGTAAGAAATTAAAACCGATCAGTTAGCTACCATAACTCCAAGCTCCACTCTTCAGTTTTCCAAATCTTGTTTTTAAAAAGAAATGTTTTGTGTTTAAATTATTCCAACAACGAATTTTTCTGAACGTTTTCCTCTCCCAGCTGAATATATTATTGTATTTATACCAGAATTCTAAACGCAAGGCAAACATAAAATAATGTACATTTTCGTATTTCACAGCCAAGGACGAAATCTGATAATAGAAATAAATATTACTTTCCTACGTAGATTTCTTTCGTTTGTACTTACTTTAGTCCTACACATTTTGCAAAAAAAAACATTATATCCTACAAATAGACTCAATAAAGTTTTAAAGAACTTTTGGGGAGGGGATGGAGGGTGGGGAAGAGGAGAATAGTGGGCCTCCGGTTAATTCGCTCAGCGAACGAAACACAGAAGCTAGATGTCTCTACTTCACGCTGGTATTCTGCGAGGCCATGGTACTACCCGGGTCGACCCGACCCATTCGAGCAGCAGCAAAAACCTCGGCTTGGCTCTGTTTTGCAAGATTGTATTACGTAATGTTCTATTAGATAAGGTAGCTTTGACCTCGAAAACTGCACTCGGGGTCTTTGGTTTATTCATTGACTATATACCACCATAAATACTGCTGCCGGTCATCAAGCAGTATATTTTCACTCTAACCCCAGATTTACGATAGTTAATCCGCCTTTTATAACACCTACGGATAGAAAAAAGGTGGTAGATTTTCTTACCCAGTTACCAGGGGGTAGCATTAAATCTCTCAACATAATAATCATAAATAAATTATTAGATAGGCTGTGGCCTATTTTTGGAAATAACCACAACCGATTTGTGTCTTAGACGATTGTTTAAAGTCATAGCACAACGTATGACTAACTACAGACGTTAATATTTTTATTATAATAAGTTTGCATTTTGAAATCACAATAGAAGAATGCTACAGTGTCACCAGCTGTTAATCCTTATGCGACATCTGCCTCTCGTGAGCAGTGTATACAAGACTTAGTAGCTGTTGTTTTCTTTTTAAATCTCGTAACGGCACGGGCAGTAAGTATTTGCATATTTTATTCTGGTGAAAAAGATTTTGTATAAAATTCAAGTTAAAATTATATTACAAGCCACATATAATGCTATCAAAATTGAAATGTTTTTGTTTGACAGTCATTTTTATCCCCTGATTACAGTAAACCAAAAACATTTCTTATTTTCTTCTTTAACTGCCTTCAAATAGTTTTCTACGGAGGCTTTTCCTATGCCATAATCGCCGTGTTTGACCACTAGGTTCAAGATTACACAACACGAAATACCACGCACTTTAAAAGCGGCTTTCGTTAACCGAGCTCGATTATTTTAGTTCAGATGTTTATTCGGACATCTATCGGAATTCACAAGATTTTGATGCACATTCCTCAGCTGACTTTTACGCGTATTTGTTACGGTACGAAGAAATGCAATGAACTATTATCATATAAAGCAAAGTATTACCGAAAGATGTCATGACATGTTATGAAACGACTATATAGCATAATAAAGTTACGGTAAGAGAGCATAACAATGGCCCCTATTGGAGTTAGCTTTGCCTTAAAAGAGAAAATATAAGCTACAAGTCTCTTAGCGCATTTCTCAACTGAGAATACTTTCGAAGCAAGTAGCTCAAAATTGAGTAAATAAACCGTGGCAGCGTTGGAAAAAACCGCACCGGAGCTGACAGAGCATCGGTTAGGCGTAAAATGCGATTAAAACACTCTTTCTTACCCTGCGTGTACTTGTACTTGTAAATGCCTATACATGATTTGTAACGTAAAAAATAATAAAGTCACTGAAGTATGTTCGCGGAAATATTATACATTAACCATTAAAAAAAAAGTCAAAGTAGCAGCCTGTAAGTGACTACAGCTGGGCAAAGGCCTCCTTCTCAAATACGAGTATCAGAGAGGGTTTAGGAGCCGGGAAGGGCCCGCCACGCTGCTCCAGTGCGGGTTGGCGGGCTTCACATATCCTCGAAATAAAATTTTTATTATTTCTCATCACATTCTCATCCTCACGATGTTTTCCTTCACCGCTAAGCACGTGGTAAATACAGCACCTAAAATTGCTATTAACAATTTTAGTGGTGCCGGCATCGGTGATCGAACCTAGGTCACTCGCGCTCTATGAAACTAAAGTGAGTCCCTGACCACTAGGCTACCACGGCTTTTTTTTTCATTAGCCATTATAATGCTATAAAAGAATTTTAAAACCTAATTGGTTACTGAGGAGTTGCATCATTATTACTTTTAGGTATATTTTCCTTCACCGCTAAGCACGTGGTAAATACAGCACCTAAAATTGCTATTAACAATTTTAGTGGTGCCGGCATCGGTGATCGAACCTAGGTCACTCGCGCTCTATGAAACTAAAGTGAGTCCCTGACCACTAGGCTACCACGGCTTTTTTTTTCATTAGCCATTATAATGCTATAAAAGAATTTTAAAACCTAATTGGTTACTGAGGAGTTGCATCATTATTACTTTTAGGTATATTTTCTATGCTCCCTCTACGGGGATACGTTCTCATCCTCCCTCCTTCCTCCCAAAGGATATTTAATGATATTAAAGGCCGGCAAAGCATTTGCAGCTCCTCTGTTATTGTCCGTAGGCGACAGTAATCACTTACCATCACGTGAGCCGCTTAGTCGTTTACCCCATTTATAACAAAAAAAATGGGAACTTTGCAAACGTAAATTGAAAAATGTTAACTTCTCGTATTGACTGCAAGAATAGATAGCGTTTTAAAAGCTATATATCTGGTAGATAGTTCTGCCGACTGAACCACTGGTAAAAGGCGAGACAAATGAGGACAGAGTACACCACCTGAAAGACGATTCTTCATCAGTCTAGTAATAGTCCTGACCTGACTGTTGTTATGGGTTTAAATGCCACCGGAAGTAGATATTTGTGCACAAAGTATTAGTAAGGTCTGTCTGTAAGCTGTTGTCTCTATCACTGCCTATAACTTTCCCTCCAATTTGATCGCTTAAGCGGATATTACATCGGATACGAGAAAACTAAAGACGAGTGAGTTCCTGCATACACTTGCAGCACTATTACATACCCTGTGCTTTTAACCACAGCTTTCATTGGGAACGAAGTTGCCGTGAACGAAATCGGCCACCTAAATCATCACAGCGTGGCTAAAATATAGGAAAATGTTGTCTACGTTCAAAGCATTCAAAGATAAAATACATTGTAATAATCCAAACGTTCTACAGAATTGATATTTCACAATAGATTCCAGTTACAAATCCAAGAAAGAGACCTTTGTATCTGCGGCACAAAGGCTATTCTAAAAATATATCATTCTGTAAATTGGTATCAAAGAATAGGCATCATACTTCACCGAACAACGCAATAAATATATGGTATACAATTATTTGCTTTCATTAATGATAAATATTTACCTGTTTGTAATTGTTCACATGAGTCAATTAATTTTCTTCATCAACCAAAGTTCTGGTAGAGAATACTACAAGGCATAGAGTCCGCTTAATGTAACCCTTATTTTAAAATTACGACTATACAGAATAAGTAAATATTACATATGATTGACGGAGTGGTTATGGGATCCGTCTCCGAATCAGGAGATTCAAGTTCGATCCCCTATAATGAGGGCTCGTGCCAATGTGGTTCTCATGTACGATTTGTATCATCGGCTCAGATACTGAATCGGCAACAGGTCACCAATCGTCACCTAAATAAGCTCTTGTGAAAAGTGAATTTAAAGAACTAAAATGATCCCAGCATTGGGTATACTGATAAGAACTTCTTTTTTTTTAGCAATTACTAAAATGAGAAGGAAAATACCATATCAAAAATCAAAAATGAATTTGTGTTCAACGTACTTCAACTTTATATTAAAATAACATAGAGGGTACGTTCCTTTAAGTTAGTGTAACAACCACTTGTACAACCACCAAAATGCACTTTAACATTAACAAATTTAAAACATTTAACAAATCCAATATGCAGCACCTCTGCAGCAAACAGTCAAATTAAAACTCCGTTCAAGTACTAAGTCGACGACGGAGTTGTAAATTAAATTACTCCCACCCTTTACTATTTTTTGATTCCATATAGTTCAGACGGATTTATTAAATCCCGACAAGGATTCAAGAAAACAGTTTTTAGTAAACTGAACTCACCGAACGACTTTCTCCTCTGTCGTGAAAGAAATCGCCAAACCGAGAGCGAAGCGTGGCGATTACGCTAGGGGAGATTTACTTCCAGCAGAAGATTATTTACATTCATATTATGATGATAATTTTCAGGCTTTGAAATCTGTTTGCTCCGTCTTTGACACTCGACCTTCCGACAGTCTTAGAGCATGAGGAAACTCAACAAGAAATAATCTGTGCTTGCTCTAATATTGCAATCCAATAACGATCGCGTGGCTTAACCTGAGTGCTGAGCCATGGGCCCTCGGTTCAAATCCCACCCGGAACCAATATTCGTGCATCGTACAAATTATAGGTTTTTCAAATGTTGTTATGGTGTGTTGTGTCTCGTATCCCTGTCATTACATCTAACTCTTCCTTTGAACTAATTTTCCATTACATTAGTACTGCACCTTCCTCCAATTCGATTCTGTTTCTAGTGACTGTGTGTGTGATAAGCTATACATAAGCTCGTATATTGTACGCTGTTTATAACCGATAATATTCTAAAGTTATCATCAGTTGTAGCTCCTTTGGTGTTGTGGATGTTCGTGGGCGTCGGTGATCACATACCATCAGGTGAGCCGCACGCTCGTTTGCCCCCTTCTTCTATAAAAAAAAAAAAAAGTTAAATCAACAGTTAGTATCAATAAAAAAAAAATTAGATGTCATCACAATTTTTTTTTTGAATGCAAAGTCACACAGCACTTAGAGAAAAAGATACAGATTAAGTAAAGTACACCTTAAGGCCGAAATGAACTTCATTATTTACACTAAAGGAAAGTGATGACATCTACTGTTACAGGAGATTATTACCCCAGTAACAAATAAAAAGATCAACATTATGTAATAGAGAATGCAATATCTACAACACAAAAAGATACATTTTAAGAAGGCATTAAAATAAAATGGAAATAATAAATGTGTAGGTTCTTAAACTGTTGGTACGATAAGGTTAGGTAAAAGTAAGTGTGATGCGTATGTGAGAAGTCTATTGAGAATAAATCTTTATGTATTAAAATGTGTGCCTTAAAGAGTGGTTTGTAGAACAGCTGATTACCAATATTATAAACTATTCAAAATTAGAACATTTTGCTTTTAAAACTTTAAAACTTTCTTTTACTTTCTATAAAAAGATCAACACTTGAGAAATGTTTATTGTAGATCTGTGAGTTCTGCACGTTTTAGAATTCTGCGGATTAAGGGGACATCGAACAATGGCTTATTATATTGTAATATTAGTATATAGTTTGATACGCGGGTGTTTGCAGTTTCAAGAAGAATCAGAACGGAATAGGCTGCAGTTCGTACAGACGTCAAACGTACAGACGTCAAAGAGAAAAAGCGTTCCAAAAGATTTCGCCTGTCTTTCAGTGACATTAGGCTGTGATTTTTACAAGACTTAGTGTATCTAATATTATATATATGGACGTTTAATACATTTTGATTGTACCCGATCAATGGTATTATTGTGCATTCGATATTGCGGATTCCAGATACTGCTACAGTACTACAGTACAGCTGGATACGTACAAAAAGTAAAGAGTTTTAGGCAGTCAATATCTGTGAATGGTTGACTTAAATTTTAAAAGGTTTTTAAAGACCTTGTTGTTTATATAGTGTATTCCGAAAAGGTTAATTTAGAGTCTATAAGAATTCCAAGGTCTTTGACTAGTTCAACTTCATTTAAGGCGCTATCTTTAAAATAATATGTGAAGGTAATTTTGTTCCTTTTACGTGTGAACCTTATACTCGTATATGAACATTTATTAATATTGCCACTCATTCTATTATCATCATAGTAAAGCTGAAGGCGGTTTAAATCATCACCATTGCTTACAGTTTACGTACAGTTACAGTTAGTGAACCTGACTGTTCAGCCATGGGTCCTAGGTTCGAATCCCAGCCGAATCCCAATATTTGTGCTAAACACGAATAACATATATACATACAGGGTTTGGTTGTGTTGTGTGCCACGTTACATGCGGTAATGTAAAGACGAGCGAGTGCCGCTGTGTTCGTCCGTACACTTACGGCACTATAATATCTACCGGGCAGTTGACTACTGCCCATAGTATACGGAAGTAGACGTCGTGGTCGGAATCGACCAGGAGGATATCAATACCTACGGCACTATAATAAATCCTGCGTAGATAGGCTACGTGGATATCAAGGGGAAAGTTTCGATCGGCTTTAATGCTGTTATATTAAAATAATAAATACAGGTAATGCAATAATGGAGTAAAATGAATATTCCATTTCAAAGTCCTATTGCGAGTTAATAATAAAAAAAATCATGATGAAAGAGATGTTTCTTCTTCATAACTTTTAATTGTACTTTGTAAAATAGGAACATTAAGTCATAACACACCTTTACAATGGTTTTTATCTCAAGTATACGAGCTCGTATATCTTCTGTCATATGCAAAAATAAATAGAGACAGTTTTACCAGCAAATATTATATTTTCATCCCTCCAAATATTTACATAAACAAAATTTTGATTTTCACATAAATTTTTACCCTATTCTCGCCTTTTTCAAGTCATTTTTGTAGCATCGCTTAGTTCTTTTATTTTAATAAAAAATAGTGCTTTGCGAGTGTATGAGGAACAAATAATGAAACATTTATATAATTATATATACATATAAAGGTCAAAAGAAAAATATAATACTATGTAAATATGTATTAATTATTTAGTATATTGGTATGATTGTATAACTTTTTATAAACTTTACTTTTGTTGATTATTTTCATTTAGATACACTTATCAAAGTAATTTCTCCGCACGGTCGACTGAGTGAAAAGTTCGGGCCTAAGGCATTGAAGTCCACCCTTTGTAACCCTTATAATTAACGTGAACACCATAAATTATAAACGAGTATATATATCGCTGAAATTCAGCTTTTGTGTTAATTTCCCTTTCCATCTTTTTATCTAGTAATTACAAAATATATTATCAAAATAGTCACAAAAAAATTTCAATTCAATTCTAAAATGCTAGTTGAAATATTGGAATGCGTTTAGTTTTAGTTTTTTTTTTCGGTGTGAATGAAATTTATGCAGTAGTATGTATTATTCGTAAGCCTTACGTGTACCTCACCTTAGACTTCTCTGTAGATACGCTTCTCCTATAAGGAGGGTTTGCCATAATCGCCATGCTAGGCTTTTGTTACGTGGTAGAGCCAAGCGGCGGCTTTTGCTGCTGCTCGAATGGGCCGAATGGGCTCGACCGGGTTCGTACCGCGGCCGCATAGAATACTGGCGTAAAGTGCATCTTGTGCTTCTGCGTTTCGTTCGGTGAGTGAAGTAAGGTCCTCGTCCTCCCTCCCATCTCCCAAATACCCTTAAAGGCCGGCAACGCACCTCTGGTATTGTAGATAGTATTCAATAATTGCCTTAAATTAAGGCAATTATTGAATAAATTATTCTGCGGTATTAACTGCAGAAGAATTTATTCAATTATTGACGAGTGCGCTGCTGACTAATTTACTTATCATGGGGACTGGGTTCGAATCCCATCCAGAAACAAAATATCGACGAACTTGAAAAGTCTAGTAAAGGCGTTGAACTTACGCCTGTCATACTTTAATATGGTATTTTTTTTTTTTTGGTTAAGTGTGGTAACTTCAAATAAAGCCGAATAATAACTCTATCCGTTAACAGTTGATAGATTCGGCACCTCTACCTTTCCTATGAGGAATTACAGGCGTGTGTTTCTGTAGTCAGTGTCCGAGTATGTGTGTTCTCATAAATTACAAAAGCAAATTAATACGTACAGTAATGCGAAACTATGAGAGTCATCCTCATAGATATACGGGTGATTGAAACGCCTACGTGACTTGTGCTTTATATCTTATTTGAATGACAAAGCTGTTTCTCAAAGTGTAACGAATTGTTTGGTACAAAATTTATGATCCGTAAAGCACTTTGCAAACGAACTTATTGTTTTCCATAGGGACGTCTAATAAATACGATAACTGTGTATGTTATGGACAAAAGTGGAGCGACCTTTTGGAATTATAATATAAATTATCTAAAAATTTGTGTATAAATGAATATTCCAATATTTATTTATATATTAATCGTGATTTTATATATTTTGTTGATATGAAAATAGCTACAGACCTGAAAATTAATCTGCTCACAAAACGAAGATTATCTGTGCTAAGTTTCATCAAAATGGGATAATTAGTTTCTGAGGAGATAGCAATAAAAAATTGCATCGGTGTCAGGGATATGATCCTGCCAATATATGTTTGATACTGCCCACAAATGTAATTACACATGGTGTAAATAACCTAAATAAACATGTGTATATTTTACTTTCCACACCTATGAAACCATTTCTAACAACTATGAAACCTCATAAAAGAGTTCCACATCCCTTACAAGTTTAAGTTAATTTGGGACTAGGAATTCAGAAATATATACTGAATCAGGTCGTCAACAGTCAAAGGCGAGTTTGTCAATCAGAGAAAATCTTGGTATATTTTCCTACAATTCCTGTTCCGATACATTATATTATAATCTGGTATTATGCTATAAAATCCCCACTTTGTTATTTTATGCCTTCCTTAATTAATAATTCCCAAATATGTTTATACACACACAATTTCATACACAATTGACCAACATTTTTATAGCATGATGACAGCGTAATTGGTGGAACCTCGTTGCTTCAGTAAATATTTTCCTAACCTAATTTGGATGTAGCAACCAACAACGTACCTTATTATGATTTATTGAAAATCAGCATATTGCAAGATTGATAACAATTTATTAATAATCTGGTGATAATCAATTATTTACAAACGACACGTTAAATCAATAACATACTTACGATAGTTTTATTATTAAAGACTAGCTATGCCCGCGACTTGAAGCTTGGAAGCTTTCGACAAATGACGAAAAAGACATTTCACATATCCCAGAACTAAAACACAAATGCTGGTGACATGAACCAGGCAATTAACACGCGTGCTGCGATGACCAATCTGTCTACCAAGCGTAACGATAATACTTATACTTTGGAAATGCACGTGTGTATTAATTAGTTACAATACTTACTTACTAACTAAAAGCGACAAAATCTGCAAGCAATGTGCTATTGGATTTAATTTTTTTTAATTTACCGAAAATATTTTAATTAACCCAAAATTGCGATTGTTACATTGATTGAAAAGCCAATTACTATGTCATTATAATTTAAAATTGCATTCTATTACTGATAATAAGGACAAATGTGTTGGTGTGTGAAGATTGGGATAAAGTAATGACACAGAATAAACAAGAACTGAAAAACAAATTTTATTTGCTAAATCAAAATTTACTTAGACTTAATGTCTCAAAAACCAAATTTATTATTTGTGCAAATACTGAAAGAATACTACCAACTGAACATATTTTTAATATCCTAGTTAACAAATGTCGAAATAATAATCAAATTACATGTAACTATATGTATTTAGTTAGCACTAATACAATTAGATACAACAAAATTAGAAAGAGTACAACGCTCTTAATTAAAGGTTGTAAAAAACAATCATAAAAAAATTACCTTTAAGATTTTAAATATCCCCGAGAAAACCTGCATTCTTAATGTGATGTTTTAACAGTAAGATAACATCTATTTGTTCAAGAGATTATAATATCTCAACATACGAAACTTGCATAGTAAAGTGTTAAAGTAAATTAGCAGTCTGTAAGTGCCCGCTGCTGGGCATAAGTCTCCTTCTCAAATATCTAAGAGGGTTTTTGGAGCCGGGAAGGGCCAGTCACGCTGCTCCTGTGTGGGTTGACGAGCTTCAAATATCCTCGACATAATATTTATATTTTTATAATTCCTCGGACATGCATGTCTCCTCACGATGTTTAACTTCACCGGCAAGCACGTGGTAAATACAACACTTAAATTTGTCATTAACTATTTAAGTGGCGCTGGTCACCTTGGATCGCAAGCAGGACCTCTAGGCTACCACGACTTTCAAAACTAGTATACGATGATGAAATTATGAAAAACTAGTACGAGTAATAATATGCGTATGTATAGACATACCTTTCTTTCTCGGTTACAAGAGCTGTAAACGGTTATCAGTAGTGCGACCGGTCCATTACCACTTCAGCTTTCTGATCCTTAAGGCTATATTCGTTTCCCTAGTTTCGTGAATACGAAATCACACTATCCTACACCTATACGGATGATTTTATTCAGTAGTTCTGTACGTAGATAGGCACTGTAACTTTTCTGTATAAACACTTAAAACTTCGATATATCAATCAATCTGGCACGGACGAAGAAACTATAGCAAGGCTCATTACCTTTCTTCATGTCTAGTTTCTTGTTTAAATTTCCCATTAAAACCGTGTAGTAAATTCTAGAAGAATGCTCCTGCCCCTTAATATCCTCTTATATTGCCTGTACAGTTTACCTGTACGACCTTCAACGAGTGCCATTTGGTAATTTAAAGTATAAGGTTCGCATTTCTTACAAATAGTAATTAAGAGGCACGTTAAGATGTGTCATAGCCATATAATTTCTATTTTTGTAATAAGTCATGTGTTGAATAAAATTATAATTTTATCAATCAAAGAGTACATGCAAATATTCAACGAAAGAAATAATGGAAACACATCAAATAATTCTTACATAAGTATAGAATATCTTAAGCGATGACATATTCTATTCCTATCGCCATTATTACAGGCTTTCACAAGTCCACTAATGAACATAGCCCTCTCCCATGGACTTCAACAAAGCACGGTCATGTGCCGCCTGCATCCACTTCCACGTCACTATCTTTTTTATTTTATATCCACGTCACTCACACCACATCTCTTGTGGATTGCCTAACACTATGTTTTTGAGTGCCTGGTACAGACACACCAGGAACAACTCGGAAACCTTTCTTTGATTCCAAATACTGCAGGCCATTACCAATTTAGTTTGCAGACGCTTTCATTATATTTTTATAATACAATATGTTAAAAATCAAACATTAAGAATCGTAGTAATTCAGAAAAAGAATACGAAGAAATTCTTTTTGAATTTAATTTAACTGCGAAAACGTGTACATATTAGAATCTGTCATAAGCTAAAGTACAGGTACAACTCACGTAATTTCACATAATTTATTACACATTTTACGACTTACATCATGTTAATAACTTTCTTTTTTTTTATTTCTGCGACCAGCTGTGTTCGTCTTATAAGACCAATATCACTGTGACTAGAAATATCTCTATAAGTTGTCACTAGTGACTTTCTTAGGCTAACCACGACAGAAACTTATCTTACGTACGTATCTTTACCGAAAGTAAGGATAAATACGAAGGAGGAGTGGGTGACATTAAGATGCATTGGGCATAAACTTCGACGTTGACGAATCACTATAATTGAGAACGATTTAATTAAGTAGACACTTGGATGACCAAACTTATGAAGACTGACTTACGAAGATTAACTATGAATCAAATGCAGTTTTTCGAATCGAATTTGAGAACATCATATTTATTTAATAGATCTGCGAGATGAGGGGAAAAGTTAAGGACTGAAATCATGCATTCATTTAATTATTTTGAAATATCGTACCTCCTTCGGTGGGAATTTGATTGTATCACGGAGAGACTCGTAGTTAAAATATATAAATTAAAACACTCAGACCCGGATCAATTATATGTCGTTGCAACGCTATAGGCAAACGCTTAGTTATTACGTCCCGAAATAATTATAAAATTTGTGTGTTGCATCAACATTGGCTTGAGCAGGAACTAGAACCTGACTTAGTGAACAGATACGCTATTACAGGATATAAAACACAGTAGTTTCCACTATAAGTAAACAACCAGTCAGAAGACACGAGTTCGAACACCTGTGGAGGCTTGTAATAACGAGTTCGAACATTCTACGATGCTCTGTACCCTTGGGACAAACTCCTTCTTAGGTAACTATTCAGTAATACCTGAATAACGTGCATACGACCGACATATGGTGGAATATTGATACCTTATCTATGGTTTTGTTTTGATTTCGAGGTCGACCTCGAAAAATAATTCTTTTTCATCCGATTCATCCAATTTATCCTGAACTCAAATACCACAGAACTGTGGTGTATCATCTCTAATGCGAGACGATTCACCCACCAGGTATGGTATGGAGTATGGATAGTTCCTTCTACGACATGCCAGTCTTTGTTGGTACTTTTACAGAAAGGCCTATGTCTAACAGTGGACAGATATAGGCTGATATAGATAACAAAATAACTAGGAAGCAGTTTTTTCAACTCCTGTTGTAATAAAATTTCAAAACTACAAAATAATAATATGAATTACTTGCCTATTTACTCATTGTATCCGACGTAATAATAAAACACAAGTTTTCCCCGTGTTAATTTAGTTTTAATTTAAACAGCGTTTATTTTGCTTCGAGGCATAAACAACCTAGTTTAACATTTAAAAGTCTTTGTATGGTTTAAAAGCCACGTACGTAGAACGTGGAGCGGTTTAATATTCAGCAAACTGTGAAAAATTTCAAATGCGCTCCCGGCTTTTCGTCAATTTCCGAATACTCACTTGTGTACGATAGAATAATATGTACATACAGTGCCGTGTTCATGTTTTACTTAGCGTTCGCGCCTTTGTATTCTTTGTTTTTCAAATAAAAAATTGTTGAACATAATATGATGTAATATTCAGTATTTATTTAATTTAGAATGAGTAAAAAATATTGTACTGGGTCTTATCCATAAAAATCAAAACAAAACTGATTTTAGACGCATGTATGGTGGCGGCTTATGAGAATCTGTAACGTGTATAACCCATATGTGTTGTAAGATGCGAAGGAAAAGCAAGCCAGAATCTAAGGATAAAAACTTCCGTATATAATCATGTATCGTAGAAGGTAAGGAAAAAATGGCAAACATGTATTAATACGTTGTGGTTATAGTATTCTCTCTGATATGCATAACATCTCCTTCCTGAATTCTACCAGTCACTGGTGTTAGTCAATAGAATAAGGACTTTCTTTGGGGAAAACCATTATTTTAAAGAAGTTATTTTACCATGTTTACGAGAATGATCAGGAGCGGAGTTTGCAGGAAATTTCCCGGTACATTTTTAGAAAGTTTGTCTCTGACCCTTCACAACACGATCACAGATAATCTTCTTTTACAAAAATTAAGCTAGAATTTTTTTTAACCATATTTATGGCCTCTAGAGTCAGGCTTAAATTCAGCGATTAGCTGACAACCTGTCGCGTTTTAAAACTGAATATTTTTAGTCAAAATTGGAAGTAATCTGTCATGTCATCTTCGTTGACCTTTAAAATTTTAGGCACCTCAGCCATAAGGTATAACAGTCGTATGTTATTTGTAGTCTAATTATAAGAACTATAAGCAATCAACATATTATCAGATTTAAATTTAAAGAAAAATCTTATAAACAAAGGCAGGATAAAGACTTTTTTCAAACCGACAATTTAATTTAAATGTTCTTGACAGGCTTAAACAGGTACAATTTTATAATAGCTAAAGGAAACGTACTAATTTGATTTTGTGTGAAAAAATTATTTCTTTGTGAAAATTCTTTGAATCTTTCAGTTAATTAAAATATTATGTTCTATATGTTATTCGTTTACTTTAAATAAATAGTATCATCTGAACTGAACTCTCATAACTTTATCTACAAATCCACATCAGTCCAATGTTCATAATAAATAGGATTCCCTAAGTCTTGGTAACCAGATAAATTAATGATAAGATAAAAAGACTCTATATTTTATCGGCTCCGGGGACTGCTTCGCTGTGTTTGGGGGTTTACTTTATATTCACACAGGACAATTATGTATTTGTATACTACATCAGCCTTTTTAGTTCACTGCTGAACATAGAGGTATTTTCAAGAAAGTGCCGCCAAAAGTATATATTTCTTGGAAGGGTATGGGTACCCATACCCATAATCACCAATCCGGGCAAGATTATTTTGAGTTCGGCAAATTGGCATGGATATTTCGCTAGAGCTTTATTTGTTGGCTAATGTTATTCTATTATATCCCTTCACGTGTCACACCAATACAATTCCTATTAATGCAATATTTCATTTGAAAAATAAACTTCAGTTTTTTTTTGTTTTGAACCCTCATTAAGCTCCACGTGAGGTTACAGATGACATAGAAGGCGATTATCTGTAATAGCATATTATACCTTTGGCGAAGAGCCACAATTGAGATGCAGTCTTCCATTGGTATGCATTTCAATAGTCACTGGATATCAAAAAAGACCATAGTTTCATTGACTAAAATGGTAGGAATCCTCAATGGTAGGAACAATCCCCTAAATTAAAAATTCTACAAACGGTACCGTAAATGATATTTTTATAATCTTACCAACAGATAAACTAACTTTATTTTTAGACTATTTTAACCCCATAAAGGCGAAATAACAATGTACAATAGAGTTAGAAACAAAGAACCTTTAGCTTTCCTAGATGTTTCAGTAATTCGGAATCCTAATAACATCTACATCATCATCATCATTTCAGCCTATCACAAGTCCACTGCTGAACAAAGGCCTCCCCCAAAGATTGCCACGAAGCTCGGTCCTGTGCCACCTGCATCCATCGACTTCCCGCAATACTGCGCAGGTTGTCACTCTTGTGGGGGGTCGTCCTACACTGCGTTTGCCTGTACGTGGCTGCCACTCGAGAACCTTTTTTCCCTAATAACATCTTATATGTAATAAATTCTAAATGTCATAAAATGCCAGTAACTGCGTATTAGGATTATTAAATTTACATTTTCTTTAGATTACATTATAGATGTAATAAAAGTATTATTTTCTTCTACAACTGCCAATTTTTTCTTCTTCCAACGAGATAATTTATCGTAATCATCACACTTACTAGGCGGTTAGGAGATCGCAGCATTATATATTTTTGTTCGTTAACTACGTCCAGATAATTTAGTTTTGTCATATTTAAAATTACTATTCCGCCAACTGACGTTAATTAGGCATTTTTCTCGAATCGCCTTTAGGAACATCCACTAAATATGCGTTTTTCCAGGCAAGGAGATTTTCTTATTCTGCTAATCCGCGGAGACTGCAGTACAGTGACGCAGAGAGAGATGATCAGTCATGATCCATAATACACTAGTATGGCGGCTAAGGATTCCTTGTTTTTTATTATTGCACGACCTCATCAAACTGTTAGCGCCTTCTGAGTAGATATAACTAAAATTGTTAATTGAAAGGTGGCAGTAGTCCGGGTTAACTACGACATCTAGATGTCTAATACCTCAGGCCTCTGGCGACCACGTGTTACAAAGTGCAAAGCACTCGAAACGACGGAAAATAAAATCCTATAGTAATTAAAACGTTAGTGTTAATATACTCTTTGTAGCAATGATAACCTTCTTGATGAATTCGAGCACGGAGATAACTTCCAAATACTAACGTACCGCATGTGTATCACCTCACTCTCTCACTCGTCTTCACCATCTCGTATCCGCTGTTACACTTATGCTTATTAGGATCGTATGCAGTTACAGAAACACCGGACGCGAGAAAATCCAACCAGACCCGAAACACCATTATGTTTCACAAATATTCGAGCCAGAACCCATTGCCCAACAGTAAGGTATGCTAACCATTGAACCGCGCGGTCATCTTTATAGTAACGTATGTCTAAAGATTAAAAAACAATAGAAATTTAAAAATGGTTGATACGGAGAAATCGTTTGTTAGGGAGTTACCTCGACTGTGACGAACACGATTATGAATGTAGCTAGAACCATTTATGCAGGAGCTCTAATCCAATCTCAATTTACCCAAATGGATCAATTCAACTCGGGCTGAAATTGATATATCACTGGGAACGAAAATTGAACGAACGTCTACTTTCTAATATTTTGTCCTTTTTAGAATTAGAATATAGAATCATTATTTATTTCCGATTCCTTAAATTTATTTCATTATACACAAGGTATATTTGTGTACGGGTTTAAGAGAGAATATAGAACTTTTTCTACTAATGTCAACCTCACCTAGACGCAATGACGACAGTTGACTGACGGACGAAACTCGGGACATTGACTGACGGCAGAAAATCCATCCAACTACGCTAAATTCATATCCTACTGAACAGTGGCCACCGACATACTACTTTTATCATGAAAAGCCTGGTATGTATGTTCAGGAGTGCAATTATTATTTTCCAGGGCGCTTATAAGTACAATGTGGTTCCGCCACTACTAGAACCCCACTCTGCATTCAGAGAGAGGATATCAGCAACGGAAAGGTGGAGCAAAGATGAACCACCTTTTCTACATGGATGACCTCAAACCTCCATTCACTCCCGTCTGATGAAATTGCTAAAAGTCACTTGTGATTTTAGTAATTCCATAACAATAGAGCTCTGAACGGATGAGTGTACTGTCACTAACTCCGACGGCATAGACTTGTCCATGCCCGTCAATTTAAAAAACCTTGTCGAGGTCATAAAAAAACGTATCGATGAGAATAGCATGAAAGAATTAGTTAATTATTTGTTGTATGCACGCTTGACAAAAGTTTTTAACAGTAATTTGTCAGGCATGAAAAAAGCAGTTTTGGTATTGCTATTCGCCATTCTACTATCCTCTTCCCTATCCTCCGAGACTCTGGCGGGAGCCGGACCGTTAACGTGGCCGTGGTGGGGCCGCGGGGGGAGACGAGTGTCGGTATTACTTACGATGAGTCGTTCTCCTTACCCTCCGCGGCCGAAATGTGATCGGCGGCAGAGCCTTGTATCAGAACCGCCAGGGGTGCCGGGAAGTGCCTAAGAGCGCCCGCCTTCCTGATCCCCATGGCTTCAGGTTTGCGGACACGGGGGAATCCGTTGCCCTCGTAGGTTTGGAGGCCGAGAAGGTAGGCGTGTCTGTGATCCAGCGGGTCTAGCCTGGATGGAGTAGGAGAGTACATATTATGTCCCGGGAAGGGGCCGCCAGCGGCCGGCGGTGGTGGGGTCGCGGTTGCATGCGAAAGCGTTACCGTGACCCTGCCGACATGCGGCGAAGGTGAAGCAACGTAGGGTTTTAGTCGGTGCAAGCCCGACATAAACCGTCCTTGCCCCCGTGAAGGCAGATTTGCGTAAGGCATTTCCCCAAGTAACAAAAAAAAAAACGAATACTCGTCGAAGATCGAGCGAGAAGAAGAAGATAAGCGACAACGCATCGGCGAAGAAACTAAAGCGCACCTTTGGTAAAACGTTAATTAAATAGAAGTTTAAGATACTCACTCGTGCTTGCTTACACTCGCATGCGTAGATAATGCTCTCACAGTCGCACTCACAGCGGACTCTTCGTAGTGTCTGGGGGTTGTTACATCCTTTAAACCGGTCTGGCTATTTGGATCACATAAATATCAATAGTAGCAATAGTAAATATGAGTTTCTCATACTGTCCCTATAATAAACCAGATTTAATAACATATACATTTAACGTAGTACAGCAACATTTTATGTTTATTTTTTATCTTTTAACTAGCATACAACACAGTCTCCGCCCGGTGTCTATAGTATATTATGCAGATCACAGAAATCAATAATTGTTTAAACAGTTTAAAAAAGATTTTCGTATTTTCGTCGTCCCTATAGGATCATAAGTACTCAAACCAAATCTCAACACTGTCTCATTTCGTTATCCATATAAGGGTAGTGAAAATAATCGCCTGGAGATTTTATATACAGGTTGGATGTCATTCCATTTCTAGGTCATGCACCAAAAATCTATCGCTGCCCGCGTTTAAAGTCGCCGACAAAGAAATCCTTCGATGCCGTCTATAAAAAAATAAATTCCAAATAAAGAAAGTTCATTTCTTTGTTCAGATAGGGGGTGTGAAAAGTTTTTATGACGTAATCGTCATAAAAATTAAATAAATTTAATGTTTAAACTGTAATGATGTTTATTTCTCTCTGTAGTTTTTTCCGTAGGATCGAACGGCGAAATCAGTTTTAAAACAATATTTTTTGACAGTCACCTTAAATGATAAGTTGATAAAACAATTGACAAATATATTTATGTCATCAGCCGCATGGGTTCAGAAGTACACATTTGAAGTCCTATCTCATTTCGTTGACGAAATAAGGGTACAATGGTAGAGATAAGGGTTGTGGGAAACAACAGTTGAAGGATTTTTTTACGTTTATAGATTTGCTCATTGTTTAAGCACGATGTAGAACAATGTTCGTTTGCTCATTGTTAAAGCACTGCGTGTTTACACTATTTGTTTGAGTAAATTAATAAAATACAATTTTGCAGCGCATTCACTGTTCAGGAGTGCTATCGAATATTCACTGTTGTCATATTATTTTAGCCCGGGGGAATTTGATGGTTCAATTAAACTACTAGCTCTTAACAGAATATGAAATTAGAATAGGTTATTGTTAGCAAAATCCGGCAAAAGTAAATCAGGGTTACGAGTCACGAGTATATCCGATATACATATGTAATACATACTAACTCCAACGTGCAGCTTTGCCCGCGTGATTTTAAACTTAACTTAACTTATTTCTAAGTCTTAAGTCTTGACCGAGACAAATGTAACCTTAGTTTTATTTCATGTCATGGTCTACCTCTAATCAAATTTATATTATACATTTCATAAAAATATTTAAAAACCATTAGAATCAAGTATATAATATAATAAACCTGTATTATTTTTCAACTATAGCCTCCAGTTTCCAAAAAGGATATAACTACATAGACCAAATACATACTCTTCGTCTTCGATTTCCTTACGACAGAGTCGCTGAAGCAGCTTAGCACTATGCTCCATTGCCCCAATAGATTTTCTCAACAGGTTGGACCAAATATGAACATAGATAAGACGAAGATCATGTTTAAGGTCCATGTCACACTAATACCTGTCGCTGTTGGGAACACTTCGCTCAAAATTATCGACGAGTTATCGGTAAGATACTTGGGACAAATTGTCCTACTACAACCCAGAGGTCAATCGACGAATTCAACTGGTTGGGCAGCGTTCGTGTAACTACGTAGTATCTTGTTGTCGAGTATACCTCAAGCGTACAACCAGTGCGTGTCACCACTGATGACATACGGAACCCAAACGTGCTCTGTCATCGCAGGTCGTGTTAGGAAGTTCAAAGTTGCATAACGGACTAAGGAAAGGACTATGCTTTGTATTTCTCTTCATGAAAGAATCAACGACGACGATATCCGCAGTAGAACTAGGATAACCATCATAGTTCAGTCCGGGTCGGCACAAATGTGTCCTAAGAAAATTTAACCTTTCTTCTTAACCTTTCACGTGTCATAACTTCAAAACAATTGCAATCCTATTGTTATAGGTCATATCAAAGAGTTATGTCGCTAGAATAGTAAAGTAAAGTGAGCTAAAAAACTTAAATTACAAAAGTGGAACCCGTGTCATAACACTTTTGTAACTTAAGTTTTTGAAACATTCCTTAGAATGTTTTATGTTTTGATTCGATTTAATGGCAAAAAGTACCAGTACCAATTGTAAGACATCTTTTTAAAGATCTCCTCTCAAAAATTTAAGGTTCCACCACGCTGCCCAGAGCTGGTTGGCAGATTTTACCCGTTCTCGAAATAGTGTTTTTTTATTATTTTCCAGACATGCAGGCTTCCTCACAATGTTTTCTTTCACCGTCGAGCACGTGGTAAATTCACCATTTAATATTTCTATAAGAATTATAGTCGTGCTGGCACCGTGGATCAAACCCAGGTCACTCGAGTACTAAGATATTAAAGCAAATGCTCTGACCTCTAGGCTACCACGGCTCTTAAACTGGAAAAATTTAATAAAATATCCTATCTTCCATAACCATTAACTATTAATGTAACATAAAGAACATTTTTAATTATAAAATAAATTGCAAATCCTTTACTCAGTTTCAAATGGCACTTACGCTCTACTTGCTTTGGTTATTTTAAAATAGTTGCCTCGTTGTGGCAGGCACAGAGACAGCATTGCATTTTCATGAAGTGCACGTGAATTCAGTGACCCAGTTGTATTTACTGGTCAAGCAGTGCTCGGGGTTCGAACATTACTCGTCCATTTTTGTTGTTCTTTTATTAAAACACAATTCACGTTGTTAACGGTTTGGTGGAAGTTAAGATGTGCCTTTTAATAAAATGTTGTTATTTCTGTGAAGGTATTTCGAGTTTTGATTATAATATTGGTAATGAGTACATGCGGCATAATGATACAGTAATTGAAAATCCAGTTCAAGTCGCAATTTTCATTTTACATCCATCACGTTACATTTAATATGTAGTAGAATTGCTATTGCGGACGGCTCGACCGGGGTAGTACCAAAGCCTTGCAGAATACCGGCATAAAGGTAGGCATCTTGTGCTTCTGCGTTTAGTTTGGTGAGTGAGGTAACCGGAGGCCCTCTTCCCCTCCTTCCACCTTTCTTACCCATCGTCCCTCTAATCTCCCAAATATCTTCATTGCACCTGCAGCCCCTCTGGTATTGCAAATTTACATGGGCGACGTTAATCACTGTGTATGTACTATCAGGTGAGCCACCTGCTCGTTTGCCACCTTTACCATAAAAGAAAAATTAATAATTCGGAGGTAACAGAAAATATTTCTGTCTTTATAATTAAATCTCAGATTTAATGTCGGAATTACGATTTCAATAATCCTGTAACACACTAATAAATATTTAGTTATGTCTGATAATAACTAATGCGATGATGGAGCCCCGAGCACGATAAACGAAAAATCAATAGGATTTCTTAAAACAAAAGATATTCAAATATTATGGTGCATGAAAGAAAGTTAATTTCGATGAGGTGATTAGGATTTGGTTTAATGCTGCTACCTATCGAACAAGGTTATGGTGACCGTCTGATGGTGAAAAATCCATTGAAATATCCCTTATCTCAGCAACTACTAATAGGAAGCAGCATCAGTACGAGGTATATTTTGCAGTTTAGCCTTAAAATGGCTCATAAAGTATAGCTAAATTTTAAGTGACCGCCCCCGTGTGGGGAAATCTTAAATTGGATGACCCTGTGCACCTAGAGTAACCAAGATATTATGCCAAATACTTGCTAAATAAAACCCCTCGACCATTCACCAAGACTGCAGGAAAGCTCTCAGATATAACCATAGCCTCGATGCGTTAGCTCCTTACCCTTTTCTAATCCATCTTCGAGTTGGTGCGTTGACAGGTCTCTCTTTGAGAACGAACATATAGGGCCACTATACGCTCTTATACCTTAATGAACAACTCTTGCTTGGAGTGAAGCTGGAGATTTCCACCCTTCCTCCCACACACACGAAAAAAACAATTGCCAAACTGGCGACAGATCTTTGCAGAGTCAACCAACTTTTGAAGAAGGTTGAGCATTTGCCCTCGCCTTTGTGCCCTCCGACCGTATAGCGGGAGTGCCTGTCCCTCTCAGCGGTCGATTAATTTATACCAACCTTATAAACGGTAAATCACCGATATTACAAAAGCAAGTATTTCTTTAGTTTTTTATGGAAAGAAAGATACTTCATTGAAATAGTTGATCGATCAAAGCTTGCTTAGGTAGGCCAGTTCAATGAACTGAAATGTTCGCGATACATAGTTGAATGACTCCAAAAGAAATTTACAACGTTAAAAACGCCAATGGAAAGTACAGAGTTAATTAAATTACTTGAGAAAGAATTCAATTGTTTATTTTTATTGAAAAATCAAAGCAAAAATAATCATTGTATAATATATTTTACAGTACGTAATGTTTGCTCTATCTGAATAAGTCGTTGCAGAGTGCAAACTAGAAACGACCAGTTGGAACGTGAACTGGCTTTTTCAACACTCTAACTGCATACAGTCGTGCATCTATTGTGGACCTACTTAATGTTGCAGAACAAACAAGTATATCAAGAAGCAGTTATAATGAGTATGTTAAAAGAAACATCTGATCTGAAAATTTAATTTATCAAATGGTATGGTGGTACTAGAAATGTCTTAATATTGGCGATTTATTGGGATTACATTTTTTACAAATATACATTAGGCCCTAACCTTCTGTCACTCATAGGTAGGGATTAGGAACGACTCAGCTTAGCTAAATATAAACGGTACTCACTTGTCGCCTCTCCGAGAGAAAGTAACGATTGGTGTCTTTCGAATTTAAAAATTGGCCTAAGATTTTCTTTAGCAAACTACTTACTTACTTCAGAAGGACTGTAATTTTTTTTTTATTGTCAAGGGGACAAACAAGCAAGCGGCCCCACCCGATGGTAAGTAATGACCGTCGCCCACGTACATCTGCAAGACTAGAGGAGCTGCAGAAGCGGTGCCGGCCTTTTAGGATAATGGTGATGGGCGTTGGGGGAGGGAGAGCAGGGCCTCCGGTCACCTCCCTCGCCGAAGGAAACGCAGAAACACAAGATGCCTCTACTTCACGCCGGTATTCTGCAAGGCCGTGGTACTACCCCGGTCAAGCCGACCTATTCAAGCCGCCGCTTGGCTCTACCGCGTAAACTGTATATATAAATATTACTTTATTTACAGAATACCGTTTGTTTTAAGTATTCTCATTCTGTGAGGTTGTACATACAGGTACAGTACAGGTACGGGACGATTTCAGTATACTATTTTTTTTTATTTACTATTCGAGCTGTTGCCCGTAACGTACGTCCTAATTTATAAGTTGTAGTGGGAGTACCAGAAATCGTATATGCCAAAATACGTGAGTAAGACAAACCAGCACACAAGCACAAAAAACACTATAGTACACCATCTGTAGAAATATTCTATCAAAGTGTCAGAGGACTTCGTACTAAAGTAAATATTTTTCGGTCGAGTATGGAAGTATCAGAAGCAGATTTATTTGCGATAATGGAAACTGGATGCTGATACCTGACAATGTTGTCATTAGTGCGTGTTGTTTAGAACTAGTGAGCCCAGCGGTGTACCTACATAAAAGATATTTATTTATATGTTGTGTTATTTATATACCACCGAATAGTTCGGATAATGAGTATTAATTGATGTATAGAATATCGAAAATTTGTGAACAAAATATCGTAATGTATTAGATAGGTGACTTAAAGTTCTAATGATGAACGTAAGTATTATGAATATTTTTATATCTCAGGATGTATGGTGCATATCCTTCTTATCTGTTTATATCTTCATCGTCATCATTTCAGCCTATCACAATAGTTCTTAATCTGTGGCTGCTTAGAGTTAAGCACGTAAAATTACTTTATGTAGCACATTTTTACTCTGTGGTTCTGGGGACAGATTGTTGTAGTCTTATGTGTGTTACGTGACCAAAGAGTATAATATTAATAACCGACAGCACGATGTGACCGTCAGGCTGGCGTCCG
Organism: Bhutanitis thaidina; assembly: GCA_029286595.1. NCBI lineage: Eukaryota > Metazoa > Arthropoda > Insecta > Lepidoptera > Papilionidae > Bhutanitis > Bhutanitis thaidina. The sequence goes on from JAGSMS010000022.1 coordinate 5,403,358, forward strand.
TTTACTTTTGAATCTTGAAGGTTAAACTAAACTGTTTATCTTTGTCCAATATTACTGTTTATTTTTATCCAACTATTCAAAGTTAGTTTTATTTAAATATTGATCATATATGTCTCTTTTTACATTTTACGGACTACATACAGAAATATTTGTATCAATAGTAGCTTTGATCCTATTTTAATTTAGATGTTAATGATGGAAGCAGACGATTATTACGAAATAACCTCTCAACTAGATGCCAGGGAAATATTGCGATACTTAAACAATTTGGGTATACACAATATAAGTGGTGAAGTTTTAAAATACTTCATAACAGGTAGGTTACATTAAATTTTAAATCTCATTTATTAACTACTACTTTTGTTAAAGTAGGGATGTTCCTTATGATTCCTGAAGTTATCAGAATTATCATAATCGTAACAACTTTACTTATTTTCGTAACTATATTCCGTATTCTGATATTCCCTTTTAAAATTCAATTGATTTTTTATTTAAATCTGATGTAATGTTTGGGACTTCTGGGAGTGTTCATGTTCCACATCAGCTATGTGTATGTTTGTGAGAGTACTTACAGATCTTTTGACTTACATATAAGCGACGCCAAATTTACAATCAAGCTTTTCCAAACTCCTGCACCTTATAGAGGGATATAGTACTCAAAAGATGGTAAAAATTTACTTTTCAGTCTTTCTTTTGTCGGGAATATAATATACTAAAATTAAATGAAATGTAAATTGTACATAATAGTTTAAAATTAGAAAAGATGGGGATATTTTCCAGATTTGAAAAAACTTATTAAATACGACTTGCAACATAAACATGAAAATTTAAACACTAAAAGGACATATGAATTTGGACCTGAGCGATTACACAGTGCAAGCACATTTTCATCTAGGACAAGGTCTAGGGGGCCAATTAGTGAGATATGCTGCTCTAAAGAATGTCAGAAGACAAAAAAAACATTTGGATTTCGCAATATACATTCTGCACCTAACATTGGAGTCGAAAAAGTAGAGCTGCAACAATCAAAGAAAGCATATTCTTGTGTAATTGAAAAGAAACCTGAGACATTACACAAAGATACAAAAACAACACCATCTTTAAGTAATAATTGTAAGATCAAATGCCTATTTTTTCCACTGAATTCATTAAATATAATTATTATTTTGTAATTATTTTATATCAAACTTTAAAACTTAAGGTATATTCTTAACCAATATAATTGTTATTTTTAGTAATCAAGATTCCGAAACATCCTATAAAAAAAAAAAGTGATCCTGTCTCTTTATACCATCACTACACATCACTATGGGCTAAATATAAACCAAATGTACCAGGTGAGAACAACTGGTCGGAGCTTAGGTGGAGTATTAGACAGAAAATGGCAGGAAATGTGGCATCTCATTCTAGTAAGGTAAAGATAATAATATTCTTGATTCTTCTCCTTTAAGCTGCTATTCTGTGATTGTGGTCCTTTCCTTGTTGAATCCTTTCATGTACATACTACCTCCTACTACAACTAAAATATTTTATTAGAGAAAATACTATTGCAAATCTGCACATCTTTGAATAATGTTTATGGTAGATAAACAACAGCAGTATGTGTTATAAGAAGCATCATTTCAAAATGTGTGTGTGGTGACACATTTGTTTTGTTCATATCATATCATTCATTGGATTGGTATGGTATTCTATTGTATACTGCAGGATTTTCATTACCATATCATATAATGTGGTAATTTAGCTTTGTGTAAAATTATGATGCTGTAAAACCAACGGAATGCATTGTAAACCTGTCCCTGTCTTAGTGTCTCTGCCTCATATGGCCTGCACTGCCATGGCAGTGATACAAACAATACATTAATTACGAAAAACTCATTGGTCTAAGACCTCCACATATGGGATTAACTTGAGTCTTCTGATTCATAAGCAGGCATTCCCCTAACCATTCAGCTAGCATGACCAATCTGTCTTATAAATACATGGAAACATAATAAGGAACATTGGTATTCTAAACTGGAAATGAGTTGGGTACGAAATTTAACTGAGGTCTTGTGCTTAAAAAAACCAACATGTAAAATTACAAATATCAGCAGCAGAACACACTTATTTGTGTGTGATGTGAAATTATCATATTAATAGGAAAGAATAAGAATTGTTGAAATAATTATTATGATAATACAGGAGTTCTGATATTTTTTTGTTATAAATATGAGAAATAAAATTTTTAGATATGGCAACTTAGATTCTTACAATACAGTGTGTATTTACCTAGAGGTTTATACCAACTTTTCTACAAAAATCTTGAAACACACTGGATGTGATGCACTTTGCTAGCTTGAACTACTTAGCTGGATAACTTAGGATTATTTGGATTAATAAATTGAATTTTTTGAAACTATTTTCTTGGCCTGAACACTTAGACGGCAAAAGTCTCTCTTTGATCCAAATAATTATTGTTGAAAAGTGGATTGATACTACTATGAAAACAAATTGTCTAGTCCCTCTGACAGTCACATTAAATGGTATATGGAGAGCTTTAATGGGTAACTGCTGCTTGAATGGAGTGGTACTTTCGACTTCGCAGAATAGTGGTTTAAAGTAGAGGCATCTTTGCTGTTTCACATTAAAAATAAAAGATTTTTGTTACAGGCTACTACTACTATAAATAAACAAGGTAAGGTATAGAGAGTAAAAAAATAAAGTGATGATCCAGCCATCTGTGGGTGATTTAAACAAGCCTATAAGCTCAAACATGAACTAAGTATTCCCTTTAAGTATTGGTGTTCCCTCCACTGTATATTCTACACAAAGCTCTATGCAGGTGCTGCTACCTCAGTTTGAGGCTGTGGTTTAAGGTAAACAGTCTTCTAATGTCATTAGAATAATAATTTTACTGTTGTTAAATGTGTACATCACAAGAAGCTAAATTTGAAGAAAAGAAACTAGAGAATGAAAAACATTTAACTATCATATAGTTAAAACAATTACATTGTAGATATTGTAACAGTTTAGTATTGAGTGGCTAATCTAACGTCTAATATAATAGAGTATCTCGATTTCTAATATATTTGATTGTGACCCATTTTCTTGGATATTTTATCTCTGGAAAAATATTGTTTCCAATATTTCAACAAATAAATATACAAAATTATTATTCCTTAAAAAAAATTAGAAAATTTGCCTAATTAAGAAACAGTAAGTTCAGAGATTCAGATTCAGAACTAAATGTTTATGTACCTAGTATTTAGGTTGCGCCTGTATCAGAATTAAAACAATAAATTACCCTGTTGTGATGTACTATGTCAATGGATTAGCAAATAATAATTTACAAACTACATTAAAGTTAATTTTTTTTTTAAATCTTAAGATGTTATTGTAAATATTCCTATTACACAATAAGAATTTTTATATTTAAGGACTGACTTTATTATTATGAATTTATTGCTAATGGACAATGTCAATAAATTTAAGAAAAATAAAGTTCTTGGTAATATCCTGATGTTTGTCATTATCATGTTTATTTATAAATTATTTTCATTAAGTTGTGAATAGTCAAATACATAATGAAACAAGTGAAATTTATTAAGGCTTTAATTGATTAGGTACAGTACCATATTTTCTACAAAATATACTACTAGAATTTAAACCTGACTCAACTTAAACTCTGCTTGGTGTTCTGTAGTAACAGAATGAAGGTGGTGCAGTATCCTCTCTTCTATTCTCTCAGCAGCAGATAAAGTAAGTACAAGTGTATCATGCTTTAGCATGGAGTATACATTCAATCCATAGACAGGCATAATGTTTACATACGGGAGAGAATCTGTAGCTGCTGTTATGTTTCTGGGAGCAATATCAGTACTGAAATTAAATAATACTTTAAAATATGCTTTATTGCACACCAAAAACAGCAAAAAAAAATAATAATACAAAAACGTAATACAATAATAATAGACACATATTATAGAAATCCTTACACATTTTAAAAACAATTAATATATATGTATACATATACATAAATAGACTAAATCAATACATATATATGTGAATATATATATATATTTATATATATAATAGAACTGTCTATATAAACAAAGTTACAAAGATAGATAGTGGGCCTTGACAAGATTTTTAAAGACAGGTAATGATTGGCCGCATCTGACTGATAGCAACTGACTTTATTTCATTCTTACATCCTATATTGTTTAAAATATTCTTATTCTTCTGTGACAGCTTGTTAGTAGTCCACAGTTGGACATAGACCTTTCCCATAGGGAGGTTTCGCAGTAATCAACATACTTAGCAAGCAGGTTTGTAATTGCAGACAGACAGTAAAGTTACCAGTCATCAGTCTCCAGAATTTTCAGTCCTGTTTTTTTTTGGGATGGTATCAGCTAAAGCTTTAAGGCATTTACCTAATGATACACATGGGATCAGATAATGCATATCATATCTTTAAAATTGTTACTAGTGGCAAAAAGTATTTTCTTATGTGTCTAAAAGTCACACAGCCCAAAGTAAACAGCAGTGCAACCACAGTTGTGTTACAGATTAAAAGGTATTCTAAGTTTTAATATTCCAATTTAATACTAATACAGGTTATGGCATTAAAGTTTAGTCCTAATAATCTGGGGTGACAACACAACTGTAAACTTTATTGATTGAAATTGTTAGCAGATGTCCATTTGCTGCAGTAACCACTTACCATCAGGTGGAAATGTATTAGTCTTAAACATTATCATATTATAATTTTTTTTAAAAAGCTTCATCTATTACAGATTTCCCAATAGCCTTGTTGGTAATGAACCTGTCTTTAAAGCTAAAGGTCCCCGAATTGAATCCCACTTTAAGCAAACATTTGTATTATGTACCTAAATTATGGGTTTTTATTACTTTCTAGCAACCACTCCCACCTTTACATGAGTAGATTTACATAGAAATGTCCATAAGGATTACATTTTAACAAAACAGCATTTGTCCATCTGAAATTTCCAGGAAAGCAAATTTTAATAATCTGTAAATTTCATGTCATTTCAGACAAATTTCTTGTTAAAATAAGATGGAAGTTTTACCAATTTATAAGCATAAGCATTTTATTTACCATAAATTCATTAAGTATTTAACTAAATTTTGTATTAAAAGGACAGCCTTTCATTCAAATCCTATGAACTAGTAGTGGGGAAAACCATCACTATGTGTTGAGTCATGAGCAGCTGTGCAATTCTACACAAAGTAGTGGACTTAGTCTGATGAAAAATAAAATAAATACTTTATATTTAAAATAGATCCAACATTACTTACTCATCAACAATTAGAACAGATGGGCCCCAATTTCTATTTTCTATCAAATCTATTAGATACTCCGGTTCATCAGATGGTAATATCAAATCTTTGACAATGTGGAGGTCATCCTGGGCCAGTTTTGCAGATAACGTAGAAGTTAGACCTTGTATTCGGAGATGAAATGGCAACATGAAAAAATGCGTTTTACCAGAACGTGGTCCATGAGCTTTACCACCACCTCGCCACAAAGGTGATCTTATAGAACCATGTCGAGCACGGCCTAAGCCTTTCTGTGGCCAAGGCTTCTTGCCACCACCTCGCACTTCGGCCCTAGTTTTTGTTTGAGCCCATGACACCCACCGATACTTTTTTTGCCAAATAATATTACGATGAATTATATCGATTCGGGGTACCGCTGCGTAGACTGAAGGATGTAACTCAAACAGTCCTAATTTCTTTTCTTCAACCGAATCCAAGTTCTCTATCCATACTTCACGTGGTTTTGTATATGCAGGTGGAAACTTCCATTCTTTGTGGGTCACAGTAATAGAATTTGCCGGACTCGTAACAGTAGAATATCCCGAATAGATAACTTTAATTTGAGGTGTTACTGACAAATGGAGTCTCTTAAAGGCATTTATTAAAAAGGAAGTCATGATTTACTCAATTACAATGATTCGATAGTAACAATATCTTTAATTATGTATTAAACATCTATTTTAAGCAAACGATAATAGGTAATAACATAACCTTAATATTTCCAACAACTTTGTCTGTCAATGTCACTTCAGCACATATCAAATAAAAAATAGTGGTGTGCCGAGTCAGGTAGACTCGAGATCGTATGCTTAAATCGCGACTTTATGGGATTGCTTATACATTTAATTATTTTGTAATGGATCTACACTGCCGCCATTTTTTGGTCGAGTCGGCAGCACTGGGGTAGTTTCCCGCCTTGGCGCCTCTGTGCCAATCAACAAATACCGGTTTTTAATTGTTGTTATTGATGATTTATTAATTAAAACAGTGACATTTTTACGAAGTGAGTTTTCTATGTACAGAACAAAGAATTAGATAGAGATAGAAACGATTATTCCAATTATTTAAATATTCTAAAACTAAACGCGATAAAATTCGTTTCATTTCAAATGCAAAGTATTCGCGTTATAAAATAAGAAATCGTTAGTATTTAAAATTATAAATTCTACTGTATTTACTGATCAATAAAAGAAATTTGTATTATATCATTGTCTTATTTTTGCCCGTATTTATCATAAAGGGAAAGTACTCGAGTACTTGTGCAAAGTAATTGCCGACTCAGCACATTACTAATACCAAAAAATGTAAGCACTATAGGTCTACCAGGATCTGATGGCAAAAAATGGCAATTTTCATATGGCAACAAAAAAAATATCATCTGTCAACTGAAATTTCTAGGAATTGTTTTTGGTTTGGCTTCAAATTTCCTTTAATAAGTGGTGAAAATGACGAAGAGACCTCTTCGATCGCAAGCAAGAAATATTGTTTTCAATGTTTATCAAAGAATACTTGATGAACAAGGTGCAGAACAAACACAATCATCGATATTGAGCCATATGGAAGCGTTGACTGGTTAGTAGGAATGACACGTCTTGATACTTTGGTTTATTGCATTTTTCGTGTGTATGATATTATGTATACTAAACTTTAGTTTATTTCAGGGGTTTCTAATACTGCCATGCCAAGACGAACTGTTGCTGAGGGCAGATCTAATAGAGGCGTATTTAGTACGCCCGGTAAAAATAGGAAAGGTGGCAAAAAAAAATAAACTTGGATAGTTTTGATTTAGAATTGATCAGAAACAAGATAAATGAGTTTTACACTGTATGAAAAGAAATACCCACTGTCATGAAATTGCTACAAATTCTTCGGGAGGAAATCAATTTCAATTGAGGAAGAGAATCATTAACACAAATGAATTTCATTTTCTTTCAGTTTGAATATAATCTAAAAACATAGTAATCTAAAAATAACAATCTTATTTTGTCTTCAGACTTATTTTGAAAGACATCGTATTCGAATTCGTGAAGTGCCAATCAAAAAGGACTATTTTAATGGAGCGACATGACATAAAGATACACAGATTCAAGTATTTGGAGCGTATGCAAAAGAATCGAGAAGCCGATGATAAGCTAGATGTGGTTTATTTAGATGAAACCTACATACACGGTTCATGTTCAGTGAACAAATGCTGGCAAAATAAAGATATTGCAGGCCCATCTAAAAGTATTTTGGCAGGGCCTAGATGGATCATTGTACATGCTGGTGGAGAAAACGGTTTTGTGCCAAACTGTTGTTTGGTGTATAAGTCGAAGAGTCTGCTGACTACCACCATGATATGAATAAAGATAACTTTACAAAATGGGTTACGGAGAAGTTGATTCCCAACTTACAAAACCTTCTCTAATTGTCATGGACATCGCCAAGTACCGTTCTGTACAATTAAACAAACAGCTAAAATTAAATATCAGATAGATGAGATTTTAAAATCACACGGCCACGAAGTCTTGAGGCTCCCACCATATCATTGTACGTTAAACCCCATAGAATTAATCTGGGGAGTAAAGAAACAAAAAGTTGCGGGTAGAAACGTCAATAGACCTGTAAGTGATATAAAATCTTTAACAGAAGAAGCTTTTTTTCAAATAGGGATCGATGAATGGCGAAAATCTAGTAAACATGTAATAAAAATTGAAAATCAGTTCATAGAACAAGATCGATTAATTGAGATGTAGGAGGAAAGGTTTATCATAAATATTTCGTCTTCCTCGTCTTCCTCTTCCGATGAAGACTTTTTTTATGGATGTGCAGTATTTGGAACAATTTTCAAGTTCTGATAGCCTATAATTAATTAATAAACTCATGAACAGAGTAATTGGAGTTTTCATCTAAATTTCGAACCCCACATTCTCCACAGTAAGATTTTCAAAAATGATCCTTGATCATTGGATAAATTTTTATATTTGCATGTATCACACACAGAATCACCCGCGATAAGGAAAAAAAGTATCAAAACGTTTTACTCCAATTTCCCCAGTATTGCTAGCGTCAATTTCTTTTTTCCCTTTTTGCTATCAGATCCTGGTAGACCTATACATTTTTGTCTTAGGTTTTAAACACATAGGTACCTTATTCATGTGTGGTGTCACTGTTAATCTGTTAATGTAATTTAACTCATAAAGAAAATTATATTTAAATTAATATAAATCGAGCCTAATGGAAGGTAAGCCTTCCGGAGCCCTAGCCATCCAGGCTCCACCGACGAGTATTGTTTATGGCCTCGCCGCCCATTACGTTTTGACAGCGGAGGGTAGGGAGAGCTGTGCATTGTAATACCGACCATCCTCCCCACAGCCGCCTTACCATTCGGTCCTACCAGAGTCACGAGAAAATAATTTTGAATACGTCTGTTTGTTTTAGCGAATTTACGTATTTTCTTTCTTTCATTCTAGTTAACATGTAATCAAATGCACGTATCAGAAGTATTTTCGGCAACTAACCAGTTAACCTCTTACGTTTCATAACTTTGAAACAATTGAAATTCTATTGTTATGAGTTATATCAGGAGTTTACACTGGAAATAATAATATTCAATTTATGCACTTAGTACCAGTTATCACGTCGTTATTATGGTACCTATTTGACTTATATTTGTGTAACATCGGTCGGTTTCAGTCGACTTATTTTTGTAAAATTAAAACCTGCAAATAAATTATGGAAAAATGTCTGACGATCCACTTAACTATTGTCCATCTTAAGACAGCTTTGGTCATTCGCACTAGTAGATTTAATCCACAACTGCAAATAATAATTGTCAACGTAACGTAAAAATTTGAAATATATTACTCATCATAGTCATCCCTGGCCTATCTAAGTCCACGCAGTGCTAAGGGGATCATACCTTGGTACCTTCGCACTCCTGATTCGCTGCTTTCCATTTCATAAATTTTCACATTAACGACATTCCTAAGTACATTGCTGAATAAAGGACTTTCCTGGAAAGCTCCGGCAATAATTGACATTTGAAAGAATTACTCACCGAGCTGAACCGCTGTGGAGCGATGGTAACTTTAAACAAATATATAATACACAAAGTATGTAACCACTACTTTTTATTTGAGGTTAAGATGCTGTGACGTAATGGTTATAAATTATCTTTGACAGAGATATAGAGATGTAAATTATGTGTAAAGTTTCTAGGATTAGTTAAGAAAATTTTGACAATAGTAAGTCAGTCATATTTCTTCATCATCATTACCAAAATTCATCTGTGGATCAGAGGGCTCTCCGAAAGATTTCCACAAAGTATGGCTCGTCGGTTAGCCACCTGCATCGATCGACTTCCCGCAGCATTACAGGTTGTCACGATGTCGTGTGGAGGTCGTCACTATATGAGTTAACAGTGATATAAATCAATGACCTCCTGTCTTCAGCGGCCGCTTGTACCGCCACCTTTACCTTCGAACAAATTTTGAAAAACTCGATTAGGGAAAATGCACACGTGGCGGATTAAACATTTCGAAAAGTAACAGACTTAAAATACTCAAACTGATGATGAGCACTATACAGCGATCGGCAGCCCACCTACTAAATCTGGCGATTATAGCAAATCCTCTATGAGAGAAAATAATGCCCAGTGATTTACTATTTACAGGCAGCTAAATAAAATAGTTCCTATATTAACTAAAATTCAATGCTTCTATTAAGCTTCGTTAATATTTTTCCAATATTTTCCATAACTAAACAAACTTTTACACTGTAGCTTGTTCATGACTCATTATTTTAGTATAGTGTTAATCCAGGCCAGAGGTATATAAAACTATATTTATTCATTGCATGTTAACATTCTAAATTTCTCCAGCGTGCAATTCAGAACCGACCCGACCGCTTCCTCGGGACTAACTTTCGAGTCTTATTTAGTTTTTTATGTGTATGTATTTGATAGTTATTGCCTTGGTGCAAGTAATTCATCAAAATGATTAAATTATGAGAAATATTACTTACGAAAATAGTGCAGTTACACTGCATAAAAAGCATAATTAGTTACTCCACATTATATTCAAGTTATTGAACTCTTTATCAGTATTATACATGTGACCGGCCAACGAATTAATTTCCATCGTGTCTTTTCTTTCTTTTTGTAGGTACCAAGTGCGTACTGTATCACAACCCAACTAAAATCTGTAAAATTATAAAAATCCTAGCTGCACTTGGTTTAACCACGTAATCATTATGATCAGACCGTACGCAGATCCTGTTGTTTTATATATTATTAAAACTGTAAGATTTACTGCTATCGTCACGTTTTTAGAAACAGATTTGCGATTGCAGTACCATACCCTTAGCACCTAAGATGTCATCCCGTCGCCGGTACTAGGTACAAACCGCTACTCTACATAAGTATAAAAAATAAATTCTTACTCGCTCAACAATGTAGTTTGTGGTTTACTTTGTTGACCTAGCATATTGGAATTAATTTAATTAAAGCGTCGCCCTTTGATTATTGATATTGACGGTATTGACACTATTCACCCAAATGCCGTGCGGTATTGCAATTACTACGAAATTGTAGTCCCAGGAATACACACACGAGTGGTTACCCCATTAAATACAACGTATATATTATGTTAATTAAATGTAAGCTGTAGGTAGATGCCAACACAAAGCAGAATTTTCTAATTACTTAGAACTGCAATAGACATTTAGTGCATGCTAATAGAGAAAAATATGTGTGTGTTTTATTTTTGGAGACCTGTTACACACATGAAAAAATACTTTCTCTCTTTTGCTCCATTATTTCCATAATAAATTATATTTTAATATAGTTTGCTGAATAAAGATATAACAATTAAGGTAAAGATAAGTACTTACTTACCTATGTATTGTGTACTATGTTGTGTACGAGTTATTCGTTCTTCGTATACTTCTTTGGTGAGTATTTATTGACTGTTGCACGTTTGATGTATGTGTTGTTGTTGGAATAGTATGGTGTGTTTGATAAATGTTGGGTGTTTAGTTACTTTTGCGTGTCGAATGTTTGTTGCGTGTTTTGTATGTGTCGATCTAATGTATTGTCTACAAATATTCGTCCGATCACATTACTAAGTATATTTCATGTGTGTATGGCTGCTTGTTTATGAAGGATGTTGATATCAAGGCAAGTGTCTTGTTTACCTATGTACTTTTTAATGCTTTTAGTTAGTATTCCAGTAGCGCCTATTTCTATTGGAATGTCTGACTTCAACTTTGCGATGCTTTAAGCTACACAAGCTCCATCTCGACGCTGCGGCATACGTTACATTTTATACATTTTATATTCACTACCTTTGCTCACGCAGCACTAGCGCCACGAGAATTTGCTGATGAAACTACTCAAGGTTGACAATTCTTATGTGAAAAACTCCCCGAATTTTAATAATGTGTAAGTTTAGGTGTTTGCTGCCGTGGTAGCCTAGTGGTCAGGGCGCTCACTTTAGTTTCACAGAGCGCTAGTGTACCTGTGTTCGATCCCTGGTGTCGGCACCACTAGAATTGTTAATAGCAATTTTCAATGCTTTATTTACCACGTGCTCAGCGGTGAAGGAAAACATCGTGAGGTAACCTGCTGATTAATAACAAAAAAAATATAATTGCGAGGATATTTGAAGCCCGCCAACTGAATTTCCCGGCTTCAAACCCCTCTCAGATATTTGTGGAGGCCTTTGCCCAACTGTGGCTACTTACAGGTTGTTTTTCACTCTATTCACTTTTCCGCGACAAATTTAAGCGCAAGTTTCTAAATGTTAGTTTACAGCGAAAAAAATCATAACTAATAACAACATAAATTAGGGTCACGAAGTGTACCTCTTAAAAATATGTCTTTAGAGAAGACGAATTTTTCAGCGTTGAATGATACATCTTCCATTTATAGTAGATGTTAGATATCTCATCGAACTCACAAATTATTGCTGATAAGCAAATGTACGATTTCATTAGGTAAGTACATATTTACTTCACGTACTTTATCTACTTAATATTGTGTTATTAGATATAGTCAACGCGACAAGCCGAAAGGTAAAACAAACTTAATGTAACATACAACATTAAGCGTAACAAACTAACATCGTAACATGTACAGAAGCAAGAGCTACGGTCTTTTCATTTTAGTGCTCGTTGTTAAAGGAGAAACATGTCTACCGCGTACAAAAATAACCCAGCTGTGGAGAATTTTGTAGAATATTTAAGAATACCAACCGTACAACCAAACATCAGTTATGGTAAGTGTTTTATGAATGTAGTAGCTAACCTTGGAAAGTACACTGAACTACAGCTTGGAAATAATCATAAAACATTAATAAAATTTTAGGTTAGAATAGCATTCTCTAAATTCCATTATTTCATTTTCGCTTTTTTGTTACCAGTATATACTCGTAAACACATAAGTACGGTTTGTACCTTACAAAAGCTCAAATATGCTTTTGTTTGGGTATGCCTATCTTCTATTTAATTCTATCTAATCATTACTTTATTTTTAAATTTACTTCTGCACTATGCAACAGTTTTCAATGTATTTTACTATTGTGAAATACTATTTTCATGTAAGAAAATTGTGTTTGTAATTGCAATATGATTAAATATATAAATAATCATATTGAGCGATCTCACATTCGGGTTTAAAGACTGCCGAACTGCATTTCCAGCGGAATCTTTAATATTTTATGCTCCTTGCTAGATGCACTTTCTTTAGCTTAGAGGTTGGTCTAGATGACGCGAATTAGTATTATAGGCTTATTTCTTAATATCAATAGCGTAAAAAATTTTTGCATCATGTATCCCTTCGGCCTGTTATTTCCTCTAAACCGATTCTATTCATATATGAAAACTCTTCTTGTAGCCCGATTCATCTTTCATTGGATTCATCTAAACCAGGGATTCCCAAACTATTTAGGGCAAAATACGATGACATGACTGACAAAATGAACTGATACCTCAGGCCCCCATCAGGCCAAATTACTCTAAAAATCCTATCTCTCGTTTTTTTCTATTGATATAAAATAGTTCCCAAATTAAAAACCTTGCGGTTGGTTAAGTGAGTAAACTTGACATCATTTTCTCATCAAAATTTAACAAAATAAATAGACATAAAATTCAGTAAATATCAAGTGTTTATGTGGACCCCTGGGATACCAATCGATCACTTTGGGAATCCCTATTCTAAACGTTACTGATCTCTTAGGTGCGACTTTGGCATTATTTGTCACTTTGTAACCGTTTAAGTTCTGAAATGAAAGAAAAAACAATATTTGTTCCCTTTTCGCTATTTTCAAAATAGCTGATACCTGTTAATGTATTCGTAGTTTACTATAAATTAAAAATCAATACAAAAGTCTCACTGCGGAGTCTCTTAATATTTAAGAGTGCTTTGGAGCCCAGGAATGGTCAGCCACGTTGTTCTAATGTGGGTTGGTGGACTTGAAGCAATACTTTTTATTATTTCACAGACATAACGGAATCCTCACGATTTTTTTCTTCAGCATCGAGCACCTGGTAAATTCAGTACATAGAATTGCAAGTAACAATTTCAGCGTTGCTGGCACCAGAATTCGATCCCAGGACTCACGCGTGCTATAAAGCGAGTACCCTGATCCCTATGTTACCATGACTTGTAATTGTATACAGTAAATCTAATATAATGAATTAAAGTTTTAAAAATAATTTCTGTCTCTAGCTTACGTTCTAACCAAATTTCAGTTTGCTAGGATTTTGAAGATTTTATAATCATTCGATCCAGTGTTTTTAAAAAAAAAATTGTTATTAAATGTATTGTTAAAATTGACCCCAAAGTATTCTACGTAATTGTGACACTGCGTAAACCATGCATAATACGTCTGATCACGGGACTTGTTTATATGCGACACAAAATATAAGCGCATTTGTAACTTTATAAAATGTCTGTATTTTAATCAATGGTTCTTCCCCCTTATCTACTAAAATCCCACGGTATTTACCAGGAGGTCCGTGATTAGGTTACATTTACAATTCACCAATATAATTACAATGTCAAATGTACGTATTAATAATTAAACATAATGTCATAATATCTATTAATGTTTTACAATGTCTTTATATCAATGGCGCTTGCAAGTGCTACATCTCTTTGTCTTCAATATTATATTGATCTATTTTATAATAGGCCAATAGAGGTTAATAAAGTTTCTTTTACAAGCTTCGTAAATATCGTGTTGCAACATATTTTTAGTGATTTATGGTAAAGTTTTAAGCCTTTAGTCAAAAAACACTCAAGTTTTGTCCAATCTAAATTTAGATGATGCTTCATCAGGAAATAACCGTTCTACAGTTCTAGAATATATTCATACTGTTTCCGTACGTACATAATGGTTTTAAATATTCCACTTATAGATTGCCCGTATAACTTATTTTTTGTACAATGCAGTACAAAAACTAATAAAGCTGCAAATCCTCCTGAGTAACACACCATAGGACATGGTACTGATGCTAAGTATGCCAAGTAAACTAATTTTGGCTTAGCTTCGTCAATATGTTGTATAATGTTTTTATTACGAACTAATTTATCAAAATGCGCTCCTATCTTAAGAGAATTATGATTCCAAAAAATATGGTCAAAGTTCGACAGCATTCTGTGACGACTCCGTTAGTGTGTAAACACTAAACATTGTGTTTAGATGCTCACGAGATATTGGAGGTACATTCCGGCTCACCTTGCCAGAACGGAGTAGAAGAGTCCTTTTTAGAGGAGGGGTTTTCCGCGTACGGCCGGCGCCATCTCTAGAAAGGACGGCTGCGGATTCCGTGTGTCGATATGCGACGCTGGAACACAGTGACGTTTCACTAGAGGAGTTTCATTACATATACATGAAACCCTAAGGTTTTCCCCACTACCGTTATCTCGACTACCAAATGAGACTTGATATATGTTGATGACAAAAATTTAAAAAAAAATATTAGTTAAAATAATGATTTAGTTTGAGACAAACTATAAAGTTACGTTACGTTTCTCTATATAAGTATTTAACGCTTTTCATTTATCATATAGATATTATAATTCTTGATAACAGAAGCTGTGTGAATAGTAGGATAAACCACTATCTCAATTCACGCATTGTTATCATTTATGTGTGATAGTAGATTGTAAAACTGTGATAGTGGTAAAGCAATCTTTAAATACATTTATTTTGTTATTTATAATACTGATTAAGTTAATAAATACTTAATGTATATGAAAAGTTTTGTTTAACTTAACTATCTTGTTAAAATGTAGTTACTTGCAGTTGCTATCTGTTTGTGGAAATCGATTGCTTATTTAGTTGGATAATATAACACTCGAACAATTTCGATACACTTATAGTAGTTGTATAAGGACATTACCACACTTATAACCGGTGGCGTGTATTCTATAACCAAAGGCAGTACCGACCATAGCTAATTTCATAAGAAAGTGTAACTACGATTTTTGTGCTACTAATTTGTGCTCTGCTTTTAATATCTACTGCCTACCCAGGGTTAAAACCTTATGCATTTCACTGTTGATGATCGCGTGGATTAGCTGTCCACGTAAGTACTTGCTGAATCGTAGTTCCAATCGAGAACTTAATATGAGAATTTATTGGAAAGGCGGCAAACGAGCAAGCGATTCATCCGATGGTAAGTGATTAGCGTCGCCCACGTTCATCTGCAACACCAGAGGTGCTGCAGGTCCGTTGCTGGCCTTTAAGGGTATTTGGGAGATGGGAGGGAGGATGAGGAGGGGAATAGGGAGGGGGAGTGGGCCTCCGGTTACCTCACTCACCGAACCAAACGCAGAAGCACAAGATGCCTCTACTTCACGCCGATATTCTGCGAGGCCGTAGTACCAACCCGGTCGAGCCGGCCCATTCGAGCAGCAGCAAAAGCCGCCGCTTGGCTCTACAACGTTTAATATTATATTCGAAAGGGGCAGCACTGCCCTGCTGGTTAACGTGTAAGGGTGGTATAAATACAGACAACTTTTAGACAGAGAAGGAGCCTATAGCCCAGTGTAGTGGAAGTGTCGAGACTGTTTCGTGATTATGGTATTCCTATAGGAAAACAACGTTATAAGATTAAATCGGAAATTCTAGAATATTCCAGAGTATGGTAGCCATATATGTACCGGACACCGGGTCAACATGCATAACACGTTGCATACCGGTATTTTGATTCAGTAAGTCCCGGTTTTTGTATCGGACCTTTTTGTCCGACAAAGCCCGATAGCTTTTATGGCAATCAACAAATGGTTGACTAAACATCTTAAAGGGGTGACGAGATTCACCTCTCGTTACTTTTAGGTCCCGGCAATGGTGGTTATCACCTATAGCTGATTCCTGTGTGTAACAGGTCGGAATACTCAATAAAAACAGCCAAATGGCTGCGCAGATAATTTAATTAAAAAGTAAAGTAGTAGCCTGTGAATGCCCACTCATGGGTAAAGGTCTCTCAAATACTTTTTGAGAGAGATCTCTAATTACATAGTACGCGTGTGTCCAGGATTCGATTCCCTGTTCGTCACTAAAATTATTAACATCTATTTTAATTTCCGATTTTACCACGTGCCCGGCGGTAAGTGGAAACATCGTGAGGAAAGCTGCATTTTTGAGAAATAATAAACAATATTCGTGTTAAACATATGTTTTTCTGTACGTACGTACTGTCTATAGTTAGCACATGTATCGCTTGATTTTGAAACAACATATTGCGAATCCCCTCAGTAACACACTACAGGACATGATATTGGAGGAGTATGCAAAATAGATTAATTTAGCTGTTGCTTCATCAGTCAGTTGGTTGCCGCTTCTGATAGTCATAACTCATATTCTAATTATTTTTTTCCTGTCACACGTCTTTAGATGATATCACCAGTATAGCCAGTATTGTATTTCTCTAATATTAATCTAATATTTCTTAATATTTTTCTTTAATTGTTATCTAAATTAAAGAGACTATTAGCGTATTGTAAAATTGTAATTGTATGCCCATCGTAAAAAGGAAACGGCATATTTCATTGCACTGTCGGTCTCGTTCTACAATAAGATAGATCGCTTTGATACAACTGGTTGTAGGTACGCTAACAGTTTCCTGTCGTTATAAATCTACCAATTCAGCTCTGACAGCGGACCTTCGGATTGAGTTGTGAATTGCTCAAGACAGATCCAACTGCGTCTATTAAACTGCATCTATACTTTTTTCTTTCTTTCTTTTATTTAGATTTCTCTTGGGCGATTTTAAAATTACTTATTACAGCCATAAGTCCACCGAATTTTCCAAAGATTTCGGATACCAATTGGAAAATGTTGTGTGTCTTCTTTTCGCACCGTGGGCGCAGCTGCAGCAACAAATGTTAAAACTGGTAATGGGTTCCCTATCGATCAATTAAAATGAGTATTAAGACAGAATAGCCTTATGTATAGATAGTACTTACATATAATTATATTTACATAGTTCTACCATAATTTTATGTTCTATTATACGCTTTGTCTGGTCCGTAATAACGAAGCATGTTTTCTAAGAAAAGAATGTCTCCGGTATTATTAGCTGTTTATAGAAATAGCTCACTCGAAATAATATTTACGGGAAATCACCTACGCAAACAACGTGAAACAAAATATCAATAATAATTGCAATACAAATAATGTGAAATAATATTTATTTATCTGCCTTTTACGAAGACAATGATCTAGCACGTCGTAAGGCATCTAGACATTTGTATATAAAGTTTTTTTTTCTGTTCACATTTTTCATAAAATTATAATGTATTCTTTTCTGGAAGCCCTCGGCTACGTAAGTTGATATTAAACATTGTTAGTAATTATTTTTTATGAAATTAAACAAAATCAGTACAAACTAAATATGTTCTGAGATTCAAATTAAAGTACATTGTTATTAGATACCTACATTAACCATGAGTTTTTGTTTTAACTGGGCTAAATAGAAATGAAAACAACTATGAACGGCTTTTCGAGTTTTGGTACCGAGCAAATCACCAAATGATTTTAGAAACAGGGCTGATACTTTAAGATAACAATTTATGTTTAAGATAACAGTAATTCCTCTGTCCATTTCCACAATCAGTCGTTGAGTTAAGATTCGACATCGGTCTTGTCAAAGCTCGAGTAAGAATAACATGCTCGTTCCCTTTGACCTTAATGTTACAGACAATCGGATGGACTTGAAGTCAATCGTTGGAAGGGACGGATTTAAATCAGATTGCCCCCTAGGCCTATTCAAATATAGCGCTCTGTTGGAATCTGGAATTATACTCTAATATTTAGCATTTTGAACTCGTAAAGACTTGTAAGGTATTCAAACTTGATCACTTATTAACAATCAAATCGTATTGGATAAATAAGATATACTACCATTTCCTGGCTGTTGTACAAGTAGTTTATCTATTCCTCTAGCTTCTGATTCCATAACACGGGTTTCATAAGAAATCTTATTGTAATGAGTGCAGGCTATAAAAGTTGATCGATGGAAAATCCAATAGATTTTGAATGTTAGTTACCATGCAGTACCAATTCAAAGTATTGGCGTAACTCGAATTTTAACGCTATGGTTAATAAAATATAAAAGATGCTTAATAAATCTGCTGATGATGTTGACCTAGAATAAAAAAAGAGGAAAAAAAACTTTGCTTAAAGAATTAAGAATTTAAGTAATAATTAAGTTAAAAAGCATTATTTTATTTGTTTTTCGGATTAAATTACTCATGGACGCTCAGACACAAAACTAAGTAAGTACATGGCTGCCCGCTTTAGTTATTCGAACTTAAGACAGAATTCTTAGGCTTAGGCTTATCAAGGCGTTTATAGGGCTAAATATTGTTGACATGCACATCTACACTGCCACAATCAGTTCCTCTTGTTTTTTTGTCAATGAAAGCAGTGATAGGTTATATAATCGAGACCAACCCTGTACCGTATTCCATGACATATTTTACCACTCTCCACCAGTTTTATTAAAACGTGTTCAGAATCATAGGCGTGAATGTATGACAAACATCCAAACAGACATTTTAGAGTAATAATATTAGTAGGTACGATGTTACAGAAACTATTCTAACCATATTTAATTTCTCGACGTGTATAATTTGTTGCAGATGAATGTGTTAATTTTCTCAAGAGACAAGCAAAGGAAATCGGATTAGGAGTTAAAGTGTATGAAGTGGTGTCTTTAAAACCAATCGTTGTAATGACATGGTTGGGGCAGGATCCCACGTTGCCTTCCATACTCCTGAACTCTCATATGGACGTCGTACCTGTATTCGAGGTATGTATTTCTGTCATCGGCAATGTTTGGCACAATAATTAAAAAAAAAACAAGTGCACCAGCTTCGCACGGATCTATAACAAAAATCGGATTCGGATCGCAAATAATAAAGGAATTTGTAAAATCAGTTCAGTACTTCCGGAAATTAACCTACGGATGTATATAGGTGATATCCGTAGGTTAATTTCCGGTAGTCTACTCTCTTTATAATATTAGGACAAATTTGCCTCCTTGTTTTATTACTTTATTTAGAATTACTAGGAAAATCTCGTGGCTTCTGACAGTTGGCGAAGTATACTCGTACATCTAATAATATTCCAGACCTGAAGTACGAAGAACTCACCGGTCAGCAGTGTATCATGTGCTAGGGGCCTGCTACTGTATCCTCAACCGCCTGTAAAGCGTGGAGATTATGGTAAAAGACGAACGGTTTAATCCATATTGGTTACAGTTCATCATCATCAGCATCGTCCACTACGTCTTCGGTTTTACAAGATTACAATTGTTAAACATAATTTTACTTTTATGTTCCAAAGGAAACGGTCGATGCAATCAGTTGAATTAACCAAAAATGGAAATTTGATAACTTGTTTGTCTTTATTTTGTCACCTAGGTATTCTCGTCTGCGAAAATTGTTAGATACTTAAAAGAAAAGAAAAATGGAACTAAACGCAAATATAAGTTATTTCATCATCATCATTACAGTGCCGCAAGTCCTCTGCTGCTTTTTATTAATAAACTCTATTGACACTGTCGGGTACAAAGGTTGTAATATTAAGAATTAATTCTTCATCATCATCATCATCATTTCAGCCTATCAGAAGTCCACTGCTGAACATAGGCCTCCCACAAAGATTGCTACAAAGCAGGGTCCAGGGGCCCCTGTATCCATCGAGTTCCACGTCCGACACTGCGTTTTCCTGTATGAGGTTCCACTCCAGAATATTTCTTTCTCTACGCTTGTTAGTTCTGCGAGCTATGTGGCCGGTCTGTAATAACATTTTAATGAATTCTCTAACGATCCTAAATGTAACCCAATTTACTTGGTTTTAGTACTTAGTAGCAGTCTATAATAGTCTATAAATCTCCGACAGCGAAGAATAGACCTCCTCTCATTTTGATTTAGAGCCGCGACGAGTTCCCCAATCCGCTCAAATGCAAGTGACTTTCTTTTTTTTTGGTTTTCTAGTTTTATGGTATATATAACGAGCGCCCACTGCTTCTACGGCTCTCCCTGCCGAATACGAATCGATAATAACACACTTGGTGTATGATTTATATGTTCAATTTGGTATTCTTTACGAGATTTAATCATTTTAAGAAAGCAAAGATCACAGATAGCTTTGCTTTTCCTCCCTTGATTACCCCTCAGAGTACATAAACTACGCCGAAGCTCTCGCACTTAAATATTTATCGTTACTATTGGCAAAGACTGGAAATAGACCTGAATGTGCCCATCGTCTGGGGGGACAGATTCGGCTCACTAATTTCAACTAGATTTGGCAAGCCTATACTTAGAATATCGGTTCTTTTTGTACACACTATATTAAAAAAAATGCATTACAATATATATTTAAAAAGGCGAGCTTAACTTTATAAGAGTATTCTTCTCGCAAAAAAGAATACTTTCTTCTGTGTCTTCTTAGTTGGATCTTTTTTATTCCTGTGAACATAATACAGATTTCAATAAGTGAAGACAATAAAATTATCTCAGTGTTGTCATTTAATTTCAGAATAGCTGGACTTACCCACCGTTTAGCGGGCATATCGACGATGATGGGAAGATTTTTGCTCGCGGTTCTCAAGATATGAAATGTGTCGGTATTCAATATCTTGAAGCGATACGAAATTTAAAACAAGCAGGCGTGGAATTGAAGAGAACATTGCATATTTCTTTTGTGCCAGGTATCTACTCACTCCAACGAGAAAAAATATTTGCTATGTTGTTGTAGAGTTTTGTGTTTCATTAGAATTGACTCATGGTCTCGTTAAAACGATATCTACCAATTTGAATGACTTATATGCATTTACTAACTAAAGATAGACATTTAACAAAACTTGTTTACGTTTCTGTTAGGTTATTAAAATCGAACGTTAGTTACACTTCTGTTGATATTTTCGCATTATGTTTCCGATTTTTTTCATCGTGCTCATCAAGTTTTAACAAATGCTGTAATATTAATAATTAATTATTCAACATTAAGAATTAGCAGTAGCTGCAGCCCGTATGAGGAAGCTCAAAGTTGCTCAGCGCGCTATGGAAAGGTCTATGCTCGGTGTTTCTCTGCGTGATAGAGTCTGCAACGATGATATCCGCAGCAGAACTAAGGTAACCGACATAGCCGTAAAGATCAGCAAGCTGAAGTGGCAATGGGCCGGCCACATAGTTCGCAGAACTGACAACCGCTGCGGAAAAAAGGTTCTCGAGTGGCAGCCACGTACAGGCAAACGCAGTGTAGGAGGACCCCCCACAAGATGGAGTGACGACCTGCGCAGTGTTGCGGGAAGTCGATGGATGCAGGTGGCTCAGGACCGAGCTTCGTGGCAATCTTTGGGGGAGGCCTATGTTCAGCAGTGGACTTCTGATAGGCTGAAATGATGATGATGATGATGAAGAATTAATTCTTAATATTACAACCTTTGTACCCGACAGTGTCAATAGAGTTTATTAATATAAACATTTTAAAAGACTACGGTATCCTAGGTCGTCTTTTATAATGTTCTGTAGTCAATATAGCTTTATGCGATTGCATAACGTGACAAAGGAGTTCTGAATAATTTTATTTGCTCGATTTGTAAAAAACATATTTGTAAAAACACAATAAAATCGTAACATTCACAGATGAAGAGATAGGAGGCCATGACGGCATGGAAAAATTTGTTTTGACAGATGAGTTTAAAGCACTGAATATTGGATTTGCTTTGGACGAAGGAATGGCTAATCCTACTGATGAGTTCATAATATTTAATGGAGAAAGAAGTATCTGGCGTACGTATACGGAATTGATAAATTTTCAACTTTTTTTTTTATATGTTTTTATTTTATATTTCTTATATTATTATCATTACGACAGAAATACACATTCACTGCACTGGGCAGCCTGGACATGGTTCTTTGTTAATACCGAACACTGCAGGAGAAAAGGCACGTACGAACATTATTATTAATTATTTTATTTCTTTTCTTAAACAATAAAAAAATAAATCACTATTTCAGCTACGGTACATTATCAATACATTCATGGAGATGAGGGAAGAACAGAAGAAAATATTGGAGAGTAACAATAAATTGACAATTGGTGATGTTACTACAATCAATTTAACTCAAATCTCAGTAAGTACTCATCGCAAAAAAAAATATTCCTCGTAATATCAATTTGCCATAATCGACCATGACAAGTAGTTTGGCGTCGTTAGAATCATCCGTTTATTTGCATCATCAAGATGGTTTTTTTTTATTCAAGGTTGACGTATCACTATTATCAGAGATATCTAGTTATCTTTTTTATTCCAGGGAGGAGTGCAATCTAATGTTGTACCTGAAAAGCTTACCGTTGTTTTCGACGTACGGTTGGCTGTTACAGTTGACCACGAGGAATTTGAAAATAAGGTAAAAAGAAATTGAAATTAAAGTGTAACTAAATAACATGTACATTGATTACAGTCGAAACATTTCTCAATCTTCTACGAATGTACATATCTTGGATACTGATGGGAGGATCCGTTGCTATTGAATTGATATAAATTGGTAATTATCTAGTTCGAATAGACTTTTAAGACCCATCATTTATGCAATTTTCTAGTATTGTACTTCTTGTATATTCACTTATTTATCTTCAAATTTAATGTTATTTTAAGAACCTAATGTTTCGAACCATAATAATTGCAATTAAAGAAAATGACTTTTCAGATCACACAGTGGTGCAAAGAAGCTGGTGATGGTGTCACATTTGAATTTGAACAAAAAAATCCGAACGTAGAATGTACGAAAATGGATCATTCTAATCCCTTCTGGATAGCTTTTAAGGGAGCCTGTGATGAAATGTAAGACTAAGTCTATAGAATCCTATTAACATAAATATATATTTTTTTTTACAAAATGATAATTATCTCTGGAATCCAATCGTTGTGTAATAAAGGGCTGCCGCGATATTTAAAATGTTTTGAATCTAAATACCAATTTCATAATTTTTTTTAATTCTTAAATAGGAAACTCAAGCTGGATTTCAGAATATTTCCAGGAGGTACCGATAGTAGATACGTCCGCCGAGTAGGCATTCCTGCCATCGGATTCTCACCTATGAACAACACACCTGTTCTTCTGCACGACCACGATGAATTTTTAAAGGCTGATATATATTTAAGAGGAATCAAGATATACGAGAAGTTAATACCAGCTCTAGCTAACGTCCTGGCATAATGAAATAAATACAAATTATTTTTTATTATATACATTTGTTATGTCATATTGTTAATTTATCAAACGTATTGCAATTAAAGACATTTAAATTTAAAAAATGATATTTATGATGGTTCATCCTTTTTTGATGTTTCGAATGGAAGTAGTTAGAAAAATTAGTTTTCATAATTGAGTTAATTTTTCATAATTAGTTTTCATCTTACATATTTATTTATAACAGAGATGCACTGTAAATGCGAACCAGTCGAAACTATTTATAACATTGGAATCAATAACCTACCTAAAATTAGTTTATTTTCAATAGTACCTATTCGTTTAAATAAAATAATTATCAGAAGTAATTTTAAATTCGTCGAATACTTAATAAATTCGTGTTAAATTCATAAATAATGAGTAATGACATTCTATTCATGTAATGATGATCTTGTGATTACAAGTAGCCAGCATAAATTGTTAACCCACGTAAATAAAGTTATGCTGGCTATCTACTACAACGTATCATGCTACTGAAACCATTACTGGACAAACAGTTGCTAGTATAACACCCTGCAATTACTGCCTCCTTAATAGCAAGATCATTCAATTCGCATTCGCAGAATGAGGCGAAAATGTTTCTTACACGTAATGTAATATAAATAACAAATTCTACGATAATTCTGTATACAATGGAGATATATATATATAAATGTGTGTTGTTATATATATACGAAGGAATGGATAATCCTACTGATGAGTTCATAATATTTAATGGAGAAAGAAGAAACTGGCGTTCGTACATGTAATTGATAAATTTTTAACTTTCATTTTTTAATATGTTATTTTCATTACACCGCCAGGACATGATTCTCTGTTAATACACGTAATGGTTCGTCGATAACATACTTTGTGATTTCGGTGTATCCACGGAACCGTCGGAAGCTTTGAGACGATGTAACTCAAAAATTTATTGGCTAATATGAACCTGTGGGATGTCATCTTAGTTTGCTTGACCGCGTGGTTGAGTGGTTAACATACCTCTACCAACTTGTGCTGAGACCTGTGCTTTTTGCTGTGTGCTGAGAGCGGTAGCTTTTTAGGCGTTCACGCATATGAATCCAGTTACTGGCTAACACTCTTTACCACCAAGTAATCTTAGTACATTAGCTTAGTACATAGAGCTTACGCAAGCATAAGCTTTCGCCATTTACGTTCCTAGTCAGATTCCTAGGAGCGTTTGTCAACCACATCACATCGATATCCTTATTCGATATAAGCGATTTCAACAAGTTAGGCATCCACGGGCTTTTGTTGTCAAAAAAAGTGCCCGCACACTGCCTTGCCCAGGCCAATTTTTTTTTGGTTTATTCAAAGTAAATATAGTTTACACAAAGTTATTTCAAAAGTTGATGCGAGCAAAAACCGTATTCGGTTTATCTGACGCCAAAGATTACTTGATACAGACTTGATATACTTTTTTTATTATTTATTATCTTATGTTATTACTCCTTTACTTCACAACTGTACACGTTATTTACAAAAAAAAACTATGTATCTATTTGGGTTAAACGACATGCATGTTCGTGAAGAAAAGCAAAATTACAACATACGTAGTAAATACACATCGACTGTATTTCACTCAACACAATACAATAAGCGAAACACTCAACAATGTGTTGAGTGCCCAGTTCAGTTAAATACATGAAGTTACAATCAGTGAACAGGACACACAAAAATAATGGTTTGACAATGTTATTACATTTATGAGGATTTTGTGCTAAGGTTGTAGGTTTCGTATGGCAGATCATTTAGTATATGCGGTAATAGATATTCCCAATTTATTTTTCCATATACATTAGTAAATTTTAGTAAAACATTTTGGGACAAGTAACCTACTTACTTTGTTAGGTTACGAAGCTGTATAGATCTAGAGCTCTTTGCGAGTGTATTGTTATTATCTACCTCATCGCATACTAACACAATTTGTAATTTATTATAGATATATATTACTTTAATATAATTAAACAGTGCCGCTTCATTATTATGTTTTTTTTTTATTAGGCCTTAATCAAACGCATTTGTAGTTTATAAATGTCGTCTATGTAGGTTTGGTGGGTTCTGTAGTTACTACATAAAATATATTAAATTATTGAGTCAGCTAGCGATTTGTATAACATTCTTAGTATATTAAACGAAATTTTACATTTTAATAATGACAAAATGGCTCTAAGTGTAGTGTATATATAGTGTACATGGGGTCCCCTGTTCATTACTGCATTATAAGGCCTAAATATGTATGTAGTTATTTTGTTGAATTACTTCCAATGATTAAAAATTACAAGTATTATTAACACCACTACGATGCATACAGTTGATTGAAGGATAACATTTTTGGATTTATATTTACTTAATAAACTTTTATGTGATGAGTGTATAATGTTTTCATTTATAAAATTGTGAACTACCAGAAAAATCATAACTTAATTTTCTGGTAGTTCACAATTTCTATAAATATAACTTCAGACCCCTGGGAGAATTGACTGCATGGCTTTGGTTCCTTGGCAAGGTCTTTTATGGGACGCTACTTGTGTAGATACATTGGCGGCATAACATATGGAGTATACTATACTTCGACTAGGGCCGAGGCGGTATAAGAGGCAGCTGAGTTTGGTAAGTGGTAAACTTGAAAATATAAGGGAAGACTATCTATTTGCCACGACGAAAGACGACTGGTCCGTGTGGTCCTCGGTGCAATTATTAAAGGAGTTATAGTCACGACTCGGTGTAGCCGCCGGTGACAAGAGGGTTGATTCTTTAATCGCACAAAGATTAAGGTTCAACTATTCATCATGGAAATTCCGCCAGTGTTCTTGGTACCATAGCACGAGCTTTACGTCAATTTTTACAAATATATAGTCTATATTTATATTATTGTAATTATTACTGTAATGTAATAATATAGTACAATACTTTGTAACACTATTTACAAATAAAATAAAAAATATCTGTGTCAATAATATACTATATTCTATGTCTGTCAAATTAATGTCACTGTCAGTTTGTTAGGCTGTGATAGTTGTTTAAATAAATTGACTGTGATCGTTATTTATTTTGTTTATTAGAATTATTAAGAATAAGTTATAGTTTTGAATGAAAGCATTACCGCAAATAATATAAGGAAAATGAATAAAATATGTAGAATATGTTTAAAAGGTGGTCTCCTGTCTTCTGTGTTTACAAAGAATTACAATGTGTCTTTGTGCGACATGATAGAATACTGTAGTAACGTAAAAGTAAATATCTTGTTTAATATAATAAAAATTACTTACATCTTACCAATATTGAACATATCTGCTATATAAATTAATATTTATAATTGCCTTTCGCCAGATATATGAAAACGATGGTTTACCAGAGCAAATGTGCAGCAACTGCGTTTACAAATTAGGAATTGCTTATCACTTCAAACAATCGTGTGAGAGTTCAGATATTCGGCTTAGGCAACACCTAGGACTACAGATAACAAACAAGTATTTTTTTAAATATTTATTGTTTACATAAAATATACCTTACATATTCTTTCTATATTTTAAATTAAAACTGGTCGACACATACTGAAAATTATTCGTCCGTCGATCAGAACATTTTACTTGCAGGGCACAGACCTTTTTAAGATTGTTTTTTTCTAAATTTGAAATATAGTAATGACTGTGGCAGGAGAACATAATTCTGTTAAAATGAGGAGTAATTAGATATCTTCAAAACAAATCTTCTTTTTAGAAGTATAGATCAATATGGCAAACTGAGAACCATTGGGAAAAAAAGGCAGCTACATATAGGCAAATGCAGTGTAAGACAACCCCTCACAAGATGGAGTGACAACCTTTTCAACACTGCATAGGTGTTCGGTCGATGGATGCAGGTGGTTCAGGAACAGGCTTTGTGGCAAGGAAGCCTATGTGTCAGCAGTCGCCTTGTGATAAGCTGAAATGATGATGATGTTGATGATAGTTCTAAAGCACTTTCATATTAAAACTTGCAGAACATCAAATTACAGTCTTGTGTGGCACACCATCATTTACAAGAACTAATATGTCTAGTAATTTTTCTAGCTTTGGTATACATATGCTATAGAACAAGCTTGCTAATGCTTAGTAGCAGGGTAGCAAAAACCTACCTAGAAGGACTCTGGCATAGACCCTCTATCACCCAGTAGCTTTTGGCCTTGAGTTTTAACTCTGTAGGCAATAGGTAAAAAAGCAAAGAATGCATATCACAAATAACATATTAAAGTATGAATTGACCCATTATCATGATTTGTACAAAATTGTTGTGTTCCATTTCTATTTATATTTTGAAAAATCCCTAAATTTTTGCATGTTTATTTTTACAGGTTGAATGACGTTGCTGTTATGACAGATCCAATTGTATGTATTACAAGTAGTAGCATTTTTTTCTATAATGCCTAATATTATTTTCCAATTCTAATTTTGCAACTCAATACCTTTTCAGGTACCAACCCATTCCACAATAATTAAAAAATGGTATGTTTTCTATCTATAATGTTTTATCTATTAATTCATACAATTTACTTGTTACACTAAATAATTTGCGTCACTATGTCTTTTCTCTTTGTAAAATTAATTGCTCTGTTTCTCTATTACAGTAAATGTAAATTAATTAATCAGAAAAAGAGCAGTTCAAATTATAAAAGGAAATCGGAATCAGAAAAATTAAAGCGTGGACCTAAGCCAAAACCTAAACAAGAGCATTCTTGCTATCAATGCCAAAAGCAGTTTCGTTGTCAAGCACAATTGGAAATGCATATAAGGTAAATATAAATTACAAGCAAATAATTGCTAAGAAATTTTGTCCCAAAAGGATTTTTAAAACAGCTTTTTATATAAAATTTCAAGACCAAAATCTTTAAAATGATTTGACATAAGCAGAATACAGTATATTTTGACAAACAGTCCATGTATAAGAATGCTTTTCTCATTAAATACAAGGAGTTTACTCTTTACATCATTAACATCTATGATATGATCTTCCGATATTAAGTTGAATGTAACATTCACTCCAAGGTCTCTGAGCCCTCATGTTTTTCACTATTTTGGAGTACAAACTGTCCTCTGTCTTATCATGGAAGGGAGGCTTTGTAGGTGTGGCTCGATCACCCACAGTGAATCAAGCGAAACCTACATGAGCGGGCGACCTGGTGCGAGTTGACCACTCTGAGTGAGCTTCAGGCGGAGCAAAAGACTAGATCCACCACTGAAAACCGGGAAAGACTGTTGATTCCGAATGCTTGCGTGCTTGAGAAAGTCAGTTGTCCATTTTAGTGGAGCTCCCTGTACACCATAGTAATAAAGAGTATAGAAGTAATGTAAGATTATCTTGAGACAAATGAATTTCAATACAAATTAATTATTTACAGAACTCACACTGGAGATAAACCATTTGTTTGTATGTATTGTCCTCGTCGCTTCACCCAGAAACATAATTTAACGATACACCTTCGTATACACACAGGAGAGAAGCCTTTCCAGTGCGAAGTGTGCAGGTACTGTTTTTTATTATTACAAATGTGCCTACATCTTCGATGTCGTACGTCTTTTATGAGGCTAAAATTAAGCGTGATTTATAAAAGGATTTATCCTTAAGGTATATCTTGTAAAGTGAATTTTTACTATTTCAGCCTATTTTAGTCCACTGCTGAACATAGGCACATTCAATAATTCGCCAACTAAATGCATGGTAGATTTGTCACTAGTATGTGGTGTATATAAATAATCTCTGTTTATTTAATATGCAATTTGCTTTATTACAGTAAAAGGTTTTCTGCTCAAAGTAATCTACAAGCTCATCTGAAAATTCACACAGGACAAAAGGATCATGTAAGTAATATTGATAAATGAAATAAGAAGAATACAACTGTTTCTGTCAACTGTGACAAACCTGTTCTATACAAAACTAACCTAACACATTTATTTGTTCTTTAATGTTGACCATAAGCTAAAGGTTACAATGGGCATGTGTCCAAGTGGCATTATAGTGTAAAGTTGATGGTAGATGCAAAAAAACTAAGTTCTAGGGCAATTACGGGAAGCATTGCTATATCTGTAATATCTGGGTAGTGGCACTGCGCTCACAAACATACCAGCCAAAACTCTATTATAGCATATAAGATCTGCTTATTTTATTACAATTCTAAATATAGGCCTCCAAGAAAGCACTAGCAATTCTTGATAGGTTTGGCTACATTGGGCAGGCAGGTTGGTGTGAAGATTAGATGTGACTATACATAGAAAAAGCATACTAACATATTTTTGCTGTGGACTGAGACAGACTGTCTATGAAGACACTTGTTTCATTATTATCACTTGATCGACTCAATAAAGGCTCTGTTCTTAGTCGCAGTATTGACTAAGGAGGGAAAAGGAAAAGCTTTAAAAATATCATGGCATGATAATGGGTAAAGTAGAAGGCCACTGCTGTAAGTGCCCACTGCTGGGCAAAGGCTCGGTCTCATATATGTGAGAGAGTTTTGAGCCGGGAAGGGCCCCCCACGCTGCACCAGTGCAGATTGGCGGGCTTCACATATCCTCAAAAAATATTTTTTTTATTTTTTCTCAGACATGCAGGTTTCCTCACGATGTTTTCCTTTACCTCCGAGTACGTGAACCCAGGTCACCAGGGCGCTCTATAGGACCAAAGCGAGCGCCCTGACCACTAGGCTACCGTGGGTAACCATCATAAAATGCCAGGACTATTGTAACCACCACACTTCGCAGGCATGTTGATATAGTCAAAACCCGCGGGATGAAATGTGGTGGCAGATTAACGTACGCTGTTATCGCACGGAAAATGATACGATAATGATAAGCTCTCACGACTCCTAGCCAATACTGTGGTGATCAGAGGTCCAGACATTTTAGTGCTTTCAAACCAATTTACATTAGAGCTTATTTGGTACAACATGTCATGTGGTTAGACTGTCGCCGTCTCGGTGTCAAGGCCAACGATACTAGTAAGAATAGTATAGATAGGTTTGGAAAAACTAACATCTATGTACTGTACAACGCTGTTTAATGAATTATTATTCCAGGTGTGCTCCTTATGCAACAAATCGTTTATAACGT
The DNA here is from genome assembly GCA_029286595.1 of Bhutanitis thaidina. Classification (NCBI taxonomy): domain Eukaryota; kingdom Metazoa; phylum Arthropoda; class Insecta; order Lepidoptera; family Papilionidae; genus Bhutanitis; species Bhutanitis thaidina. The sequence continues at coordinate 5,434,519 of JAGSMS010000022.1, forward strand.
CCAGTGAACTGACTCGCCATATGAACAAACATAGAGGAGTGAAAAACTTTAAGTGCGATCTATGCGACTCTGCTTACATTCACAACAGAGACCTTGTAAGTGCTAATCATTTTTTTATTTATCGGATCTAAGCCTAAGCCACCTGTATCTATCAAAAGTCGATGCATACAGGTGCCTTGCAAAATGGTGCAGATCGTTGCTCTGTCTAGTGCTGGGATCATCCTGCATTACTCTTGGTCTCTTACATCTATGGCCTCTAAATTTTAAGGATATGTTGGTTACCAGTTCTACTGCAGCTGTAATCATTGTAGATGACCCATGCTTGGCAATGGCAGTACCAAACATCTCGTACTTCATACGCTGCTACCGATCTTGAGTCTTTAAATTTAGAAAGAACTAAGATTTCACATATTTACGCGAATACTGCACATTTGAAATGAAACTATTATTTAGTTTTTATGGCGTTTAATTTTACTGTTAATCCCGATGTGGTAACGGTGCCCCCCTCTTGGGGATTAAATTCAGAAATTATAATTAAATTTCAATTCAGAGAGATCTGGTAAATATGAGACAGCAATAGGAGTAAGGGAGAATACACCATACCTTTCTCCAAATGCTAACTTCAACTACACTGCTAGCAAACAAAGGAGGCTCTGAATGAAATGGAGCTGAATAGTTGTGCAACATCTATACAAAATAGTCGAACCTAACCTATCTAATTTCAGAAACTCGTGATGGAGGCCATCATCACTAGTGCAATGGTACTCTACGCACACCAACCCTCTTGCCCAGTGCGAGCTTGCGGTGTATAAGGGCAGGCCTCACAAATGTTTGCCGGCTTTTACTGGCGCTTTCTTGGAGATGCCTATGGTCAGCAGTAGACTAAAAGATTAAGACCAAGAGATTTTTCTTATATTTCTCGTTGTAGACTTTTACGAAACAACCAGAGGAATGGGTTAGAATGGCGGATTATTGTACGCCAGCACAATTTATGATAGCATAATTTTATGTAATAAGACGAAGCCCTTACAACGCGCGCCGTCCACGTTTAGTCTTTCTTTACATGTCTGGGTATCAAATTTGTATAATTATTTCATTTCTCAGAAACTACACAAATTAAAGAAGCATCAAGTGGTACCCCAAAGCGTGAAACCCCAGAATGAGGGCTACAACAACAGTGGTCACATTGATATTATCAGTCTCGATAAAGGAAAAGAAATTCATATGAAAGATATCAACCATCGCTTTGCTCCAAACCAAGCAGAAGACAAAAGTCTACAAAGCCATAATATATTATCTGATCACTCATATACATTATACGATCATAAGGGATTGAAAGAAATATTCCAGCCATTTCCTACAAAAACTACAAATGATACTCACAATTGCACTATATGCGGGGAAAGATTCATGTTTGTGTCGGCATTTGTTCAACATTGTCTACATCATCATAAGGGCTTTGATCCCATGCAAGCAAAAACCTATGTTTAGTATTTTTGAAGAATTTAGATTTCGTAGATTAAATATTTTAGGGAGGCATAGAGTATAATGTAGACATAGAGACCATGAACATAGTATAAGAGCAATCATTCCAAGATAACTTCATAAATAATAAATCTGAAAATTACTAAATTGTTTTTTTTTTCTTGTAAAATAATGTCTTTATTATATTTCTTGTAAATTCCTGATCAGACTTAAAACTTTATTTTAGTTTAACATTCCCCATTTTTGATGACATTGGATTTGTCAGGGCTAGATACAACTACAATTAGTGTAGGGTGGTACGGGTGACCGACAGGAGGTAGAAAACCCATCGGTTTTTTTCTCTAACCCCTTTTTTGTTTCTCCGACAAAGGAACCACATAATGACATGAGAGGTGGAAGTACGATAAATAGTAGTTGCTCCAGATCATACACCTGTTGTTTTTCTGACATGCAAGTTCCTTCACGATGTTTTCTTCACTTTCCGTATACTGTAACAGCTGATGGGGCATTGTTTCCATGCCCATCACACATTGCCCCTGGAAATAAATCGTAAACTACAAAACTAAAGGCTTTCCGCGTGCCTAAATAATTGCGAACAAGCCGGTTTAAAAAGAAAGAAACATAGAAGTTTAAAAAGCATAAAAAAGGGATTTAAAAAATATTTCTAGGATATGAGAAGTTAGCCAACCAAATTTCCAGCTCCTTAACATTTGCCGCATATGGCTGGGCCATGGGAACGCTCGCGCAACCATCCGCAACCACACCAATGCCGGCCGCCTCCAGGGATCTGATTTTTTTACATAACTTTTCTGTTCATATAAAGCGTTTTCCAAGAGTGGCGCTCGCCGATTTACTTTCGCCTCTAACCCGCTGCTAACGTACTAAGCAATTGGTTTAGGACATGGAGAATCGATGTCAACCCGGAAAATATAACACTATTCGACAAATCCGTTCCATGGGTGGCAGAAGTGAAGCAAATGAAATTGCTTAGCTTCACTAAGCATATCAGAAACGTAAGAAATAAAGCGACCTTTATATTTGCTCGCCTATATTATCTTACGGATAAAACAAATAAAATGTTATTATACAAAACTTGCATACACAGCCCTATTATGTCTTATGCAAGCGTAGTATTCGCACACGTCCCTACATTGCGACTGAGACAACTTTAAGTGATTCAAAATCGCTTCATGCGCCGGGCAACCGGTGCTCCTTATTACTTGATATCTAAATCTGCCCTATCTGGAAGCCCTTATGAAAGAAAATTCAATAAAATCAAGGGTCACCCTGTACCGTTAGTGGCGGCGCACACATTTACACACACAATTTACAAACAGCTCACATGTCTCATACAGCCCATGCCGCGTCGTTCATCGTGGAATGGATACTTTCTTGGGTTGGTCTTAAAATTTATTATCAAAATCAGTACTCTGTTGGTCTAAGGTTTCGTGCTCTGCGTCCTATTTCTCCTATTGCAGATCTTCGAGGCCAATCTGCAGCAGATTTGCTCAGCCTCTGTGAGACTAACCATGATTTTCCCTGTATACTGCCTTGCCAACGGACTTCACTTACTGTGATCGTGCCGTAAAGTGACTGAGAAACAATTTTTTTTGTGAACATTGTATGAAGTTAGTTGAAAAACTGACTATTTTTGGCATAACTTTTCTATTTATTTATTTAGAGTTTATTACTCTTCTTTAACAGACTCAAAATTCGATGTTCCAGTCCCCTGCTGAACATGGCAATCGCATCTGTATTTCGCAACGACAATCACACCGAGTCTTCTTATTATCTGACATGATCCACTTCGGGCGCCCGTCTCTCCTAACTCAGGCCAGGCATATGGGTTCCTTTTAGTTCACCGTGAATGACCACAACAATGGCTACTAAGATGATAATATGATATGAGGGAACCCGTTAGGGTGGAGAAATTGCATTACGTCTTTTCATTGTCTTTAACTATCGCAAGTGTGTAGCCAAAGTATGTCGCCATTACAATACCACGATGTAGTCTTTCACTGTTAGCTGTACAAGGGAGTGATGACCTATCTAGAGATGAGATATGATGATGTAGGCACGCCCGTGTCCTGGCGCATTTTGGCAGGAGAGAGAACAGAAAAGAGATGGAAGGTGCTTAAACATTCCGATGACGTGGGTGGAACTCCATGGGATTTTAGTGGTTGCAAGCCCGAAATAAATCATAAGCGGAGGCATGCATTACGTGCATTGACACCACTGAGAATTGCCTTACCACTGCCTGTAATAAGATCTACATTATCATCAATCAACCCATGAAACTTGGCAGCAATATGCTGGGAGTCTCTGCCACCAATGAACAAATAACATACTACGCAATTAAATATTTGACAGCTCGATAACCTAGTTGATAGATGACCTTACCTTCGATGCTGAATCCTGGTAGAGGCGAAATGTCTGCCTGAGATTTTGAAACAATTGCTTTTTTTTGTATAATTATTATTATGATTAATAGCTGGACCGATTTTGACGGGACTATCACTAAAATTATCAAATCAAAAACTTTGGTGTAAATTATACCCAAATCTTCATGAGAGGAGAAAATATTGAAAGAGTACTCGAAAATAGAAACTTAGGCGTTATTTTCGATGAAAAAGTTAGATTTGAAGGTCATGTACAAAACGTCGTTCGTAATTGTTTCTACAAACTTAAGCTATTGTTGTATCGCGTAAGAGATGTTATCAGTACTGATTTACGTACTAAGCTGTGCGATTCGCTAGTCCTATCTAAATTTTATTACACAGATGCCGTTTTTGGCCCTCGTCTTTTAGCTCGAACCAAAACCTGAATACAGCGTGTACAGAATGTGTGTGCAAGATACTGTTTTAATATTCCAACTCGTTCACATGTCACTCATCTTAATGATGCAAATGTTCTCAAAATAATTTATCGTAGTGAGTTACATTTTGCTACTTTATTACTTGGGATTGTTAAACATCGAACGCCTCCGTACTTATACGAAAAGTTGCAGTGGATGAGCTAACAGAATTCTGTATACATAACCAGATCTTCCACCTATAAATTAGTTTTCCCATCTCATTGTTCGGCTGCATTTCGAGGTAGTTTTAAATGTAACGCCACAAATTGCTGGAACAACCTGCCTCCCCCAATTCGCACTGACATCAGTGATTAACTTCAGACTCAAATATAAACCCTTGCTTTTGAGTCTACTAAAATCATGTTAATTCGTTTTTTATGTATGTAGGTATATGTATATTTGTTTATATTGAATGTTAGTTTTATGTATGTTGTGTGCGCATATTATATATGATACGTTTAAAAAAAAATCGTCCTGGCATTTTGTGGCATGTGAAAATATTTATTGTATTTTCGGGTGTGTATTTGTGAATATATATGTATGTATATAAAAAGGAACTTTGTGTACCTTGTATAAAGTCATACCCGATTGTTATGTATTTCACTTTATTATTATAAGCTCATGAGTTTATTTCAGGTGGTTTCTAGATGTCTTTTTCTTTCGATTTTTTTTCTTTTTTATTAATATATAGATGAGCTGTATCTATTGCACACTACCAGCTCAATTGTGGTATATGGCACAAGCTGAAAATCAGTGTTGCGGGAATCCGTAACATAAACTGAGCGTAGACCCATTTTTTGCATTGGAATAGCACAGAAAAAAAATATAAAATCTTGTTTTTTTTAGTTTTTATAATTTTTTAATTGTTTTATTAATAACTTGTTTTAACTAATTCTGGTGTAATGAATAAAGTTTCTTTCTTTCTTTCCTAAAAGGTAGAAGACATTGTAGGGATTAACTCAGGCTACTTTTACCAGGAAATATTTAGGGTTCTTTTGAGAAAATATAAAACCTTTGATGTGATTTTCAAGAAAAAGTACAGGACTTCATACGGAATACTTAGTGTTCTTGCTCAACAATTAAAAAGCCTATAAAATTAGGAGCGTAATTTTTGAAACTGCAACTGGCACTACATTAACTAGCATTTTAACCTACCTAATGCATATCAGCAGTAACAGGAACATATCCGCAGCCCACCATCATTAGGTGTTTTATTAGGTTAATTATAGTGTTCTCTTAATAATGCTTTATTTTTATTGTACATAAATGGAGCATCAAATACGAAGAAGCAATTTAAGTTGGGTAAATTGCTTGAAAAGTATAATAATACAAATATCGTAAAGGGAAAGTGTTTCAATGTGTGCATAATGTAAAACAACTTCATAATAAGTATTCCTACAGTTTATTGAACTAAATGAGTCAACATTGCTATAATATGCCCATTATTTTTAACAACACAAATACCTTAATTATTGTTACTTTTATACTTTAAGGATTTTTCTGTTGAAATGTACTTTATCGAATTGGATACCATGATTCCAATATGTCACCAATCTTTTTTCTCTCTGAAACAAATACAAATCTTTTGAGAAATGAATGTTGAATGTCACATAATTATGGTTCTCTGTCTCTCGCTTGCTCTCTATCTCTCTCTCACTCTGTATCTGTCTCTCTCACTCTCTTTCTCTCTCTCTATCTCGCAATGTGAATCATCATACACAAGCAAAATTACATTTATACTCAAAGTAAGTTTTCGGCACCAAACATGATAAATATTGTGTTATTTGTTTTGGTGTATGGTACATATATTGATGGAAATAGTTATCTATCAGGGAAATAAATAACTGCAATCAATGTTAGTCTATTGAGAAATTTAGTAATGTAATGAAATTATGTAATATTTCTTATACTTATAAAAAAAATTAAATACTATATTTATATTACAAACCTATTACCTAGTTCAAAGAGAAGAACAGCATCACCTCCCTTCCACAAATGCATGCACCACATCTTATACACCATGCACCTTTACCAGAAGAATCAACCCACACAAGCTATGCTCAACACTAGGTAAATTACACCACCAACAATTAGAATGCAACCTGTGTTTCACCTCGCAACAAAGTATTGTCAAACAATTAGTCTGTTAAATACATCTGCTGGGGTGACTGGATGGTTGGACATATTCTGTGACATATAGGTAACATATATTTTATATTTTGCATGTAGAATTGTGAAAATTTACTTTTAACTAACATCTCTGTAATATTTCATATGGCTCTGCAGTACTGCTGAACTTTTTAATGAGGAATAGTGATTTTTTGCATTAAGTGTAGTCATAGTAAACTGGCTTAAAGAATAAACTATACTACAACTTTCATACATCAAAAATGTAATAGAAATAGCTTCCCCTAATAATAAAGGAATTCTACTAAAATTGCACAATTTACATTACATACTTGCAATATTATTAGTAATACTGTAACACCTACAAATGGCTCATTGTATTTTAATGGGGTTAAAAAAAATTATGTTAAAATGAGGGTGTTTTATTGAATTATATTTTCAGCAGAAGCCAAATGCAATTTGTCCAATCTGCAAATGGAAAATTACTGTAATGTAATTATTAACATTTAGAGCCTTCCTAGCCAAGAGGTCAAGACACTCGCTTTAGTTTCAGCTTGAGTGACCTGGATTCTAACCCCAGTACCTACACCACTAAAAATTTTAAGTGCTGAATTTATCACATGCTCTGAGGTGAAGGGCCATGTGGGAACCTGCATGTCTGTAAAATAATAAAAAATATTATTTTGTTGACATGTGAATTCCACTAACCAACACTGTAGCAGCATGGCGGCCTTTGCCCAGGCGTGGGCATTTACAGGCTGCCATTTCACTTTTTTTTACTATACTTATTAACATTACTAAAAGCGATTGCTATGGAGACATTTAAACATTTACCTGGGGTAACAAAGTCTTCAGGATGTAACTCTATATAGTGGCGATAGACAGCATCCTTTTCAGCAAAGTACTCATCACGTTTTTTTTGGGCATAACATAACATTGTTGTCCATACAGCCACACCAATAATATGCTTTTGTACACCTATGATAATGAAAGATTTTACGTAACTACAGATTTCCTTATTGCACTTCTTTATTATTGTTTTTTCATCATTACTTCGAATTTGTTATTAATATTATGTAATTCCTTACCGCTGAAAATTGGACGTCTTGTGACGAAGTTCATAGATATTCCCGTTCCAATCCCAAAACCAACCCCTATAATGTATGGCCAATATTTGTTTAAAACTGGTTTTATTCGATCGTCATCTCCTAATTTCAGGAGTTCGATTGCAGATAAGTTTGAGGCCATTGTTATTACCTCTTTCTAACTCACTATATATTATACAAAAACAGCCTCTATTATATCTGTGACAAGCTCAGAAAATCAGTTTTCGATTGACAGTAAGTTGACAGTTCAGTCAGTGCTGCCAATGCCAACGATATTTCTCAAACCAAGCAGCGGTTCTGTTCAATTTGAACATGTTCCAAATAATTAAAACTTCATCAATTATTTTAAACTTGAAATTTAGTAGGTAAGGGCCAGCGTCTGCTTCAAACATTGTCTCTTAAATTTTATAGGTGGTCTAGGGGGTTCAATCTCTAAAATCAACAAAGAATAAATCAATATGTTGATTAACAATATACTAGGCGGTGAAGTAATAATGAGAATGCCTACATGTCCGGCATTAAAAAAAATAGCATGAATTCCTACGTTACACACCTAGGAATTCATACTATTTTTTTGCAAACAAGTGTGCCCGTACCTTGATTGGGGCATCGTGGCGGACTCTCAAACTCTTAATACTCTAATGGTAAATTTTAAACTTAAAACCATTATACGATACTTAGAACCTAAATATAATCTAAACCATTGATTCCGAAAGTGATTCCTCCCCTTTAGTGGATCCTTAGGGTCGATATCGGTTTCTCCGGGGTCGACTTAAACGAAAACTGATTGACTGTCTAAAAATCGACCCCTATTAATTAACACAAGTTCTTATTTCAAACTTTCAGGTTACTGTACAAGGTGTGTTACGTGTACCAACTTGTTATAAGAATGACTAATAATTTAGTAGGAAGTGTCATTGTTGTACTTTACTCTCTCTCGTATCGATAGGGAAAAAAATTTGAGATAGGATTATTAAAGTAATTTGGCTATGAGGGTCTGAGTAATCAGTTCATTTTAGGACAGTGGTCTCTTGCCCAAAATAGTTTGGGAATCCCTGATCTAAACGATTATAAACTCTAAGTGTAATTTATGGAGACAATCGGTTATTTGGGTTACCAATATATATGGTTTACATTCCCAGTTGAGTTGCAATGTTAAATTACAAACAATTAAAAATCTTTTGCTTAATAATATAAATAGCCTTGTAATTCAAATAAAATACAAGCGCTATTCGTCATGACTAATTGTTTAATGACCTCGGCAAGAGCAACGACCTCGTAGGATATCATTGTTGGTGCGTCTCTTTAAGCTCGACTTCAGATAGGGGCAGCGGATGCCGGTGCGAACGGTCGATAAGGTCTTTGGTCTGAGTAACGTTAGCCTGAGTAACTAGTAGCTTAAGTACACCTTGAATCGAATAAATAAAAACTAAAAAAATAACTATTTAACACTATAATTTTATTGCCAATATCTGGCTGGAACAAGCTGATATTGGTCCCAGCAAACGCCATCCCGACGGCACGCACAATTCTCGGCCTATTATTGCCCGACCTGAAGCTTATCGGCCTGGCAAAAAGGGGCCCTTGCCCTTGCGATACGGTCCTCAATTCTTTTCCTTCACGCTGGGATGGTGCTACTTTGCCTATTAACACGTCCAATCGTGGGAAGTTACCAAATAATAACAATACGGCATACTGCCAATGCAGTGCCAAAGAGAATTGAGTCCGTATCGCAAAGGTCCCGGCTAGCTTCCAAATAGGTTGCCAGCATTGGATTAAGAGCCCTCACAACAGCCCAATCCCGCTTGCTTAAGGGACTGCGGGGGAGTCGTGGTCGACACTCGAGCGGCGTGTCGCGCATCAGAATCGCCTCCCTTAACAACCTGCACATCTGCTCCGTTTCCTAAGTGACCATTCCATCATCGTATGGATCCACCGAAAAAGGGAGGTTTTCGGCCGCAACCACATCTGTTGATCCGTAGCATCCGCAGCTTGTGGGGCTACATCTCCAGCCACATTGTTCTCACACGACGCATCGTAGTCGTTCGAGTTCGGCATCATCAAATAGTTTCGAGCGCATGATGTAACGAACTCGATCTGCCAGGTTTTGCTTAGTGACGGCAATGGATGGTTCAAGCTCAGTAAAGAAGCGATGCATCCTACCCCGGTACGGAAATCCTCTAATTTCGACCCCTTTCGCCCTAAAATACGCCCGCAATGCGTTCTGATTCATATCATTTGTCCAGCGCGTGCGGCGTAATCCATCAGAGGCAGATGCCGATTGCTGGTTCCTAGTGACCCTGCCGATACCAAGCCAGGTGATGGGGATGATGGATACGAGGTGCTGCTAGGTGAACGTGCAGCACCTCGCATTCGGCTGACGATCCGCATGCTGTCGCATCCAGCGCCAGCTCCAGATGCGCCCTGGCGGCCCCCAGGAAGCGGCCCTATATGGTCCCGGACCCGGCACCGTTTTGCCGGACCCAGCTCAGTTTTGCCGGATCCAGCACCGTTTTCCATAATCCCCTATTTTTTTTTGCCGAGGCATGGTGCTAACACTTTTTGGCAAGGTGCTGATTGCTTGCGCCGACACAACAGCTTTGTCACTTAAGCTGTAACGCCGGTGGGCGGAGGGGTCGTTACTTCCCTACGCCATTTATTGTTAATAGTCAAAATTATAATTACGTGTTTGCGAAGCTTTACAATATTTTAATAATGATATACACGTGTAATAATTGTAATTTCTTTTTCTTTATGTAGATAATTATCGCATGCTTCATCTGGCAAACATGTATAAACAAGAGAGAATTAAGAATGTTTTTTATCTACTGCATGTTAGCAAATAAATATATTATTATTATTTTGGGACTTGTATGTTTGGGTGGTATATTATTTATATGCATATTATATTTATTATTATTTTTACTACATTAGAGAACATTAACCCACAATCTGTACTAGTACCACCTACTTAACCACCAGTGATAATTTAAACGATAAACAAGTTTGTTGGCAATATTCTGAATCACGATCGCTATACGCGTAAAAAGTTATCAAGTGTCACTTAATTAATTCGTTATGACTTTGTACGACTTACTGTTTACATGAATCATTGTGATTTAGATGCAAAATTACATTTATTTGATTATAATTATGATAATGCGTTACATTGTGACAAAAATGTTACTTTTGACCTGTCTCGTAAACGAGAATGTTACATTTGACCATCAGGCACTGGCAACATTAAGTATAAAGTTGTCAACTCCAGTCAACGTGAGAGTGACTTGAAAAGCAATTGTTTTTATTTTTAAGAGGTTAATTAATATAACCATTTACTTAGTGATTTTTCTATTATATTAAATAATTTAATTACTATACTTATTAAAGTTCTATACTAAAAATATGGTAAATGTCATTTTTTAATTAATTGCGCATGTACTTTCAACTAATATTTCTAACTTTTCCATAATTTTTTTGTTTATTAGGGGAAGCAACGTAAAACAAGAAAGATCGTGGAAAAAAGATTTGCGAAAATGAAAAAACTTATAAGTCCTAGCGATCAACGTATTAAGACAAGTGAACGTTTAGAACCGAAAAAGAAGAAACCGAGTGACCCCCACGAAATTAAAATTCGCGAAGTGCCTCAAGCAAGCTCGGCTTTGTTTTTCCAGTATAACACGCAATTAGGCCCACCATACCATATACTTGTAGACACAAATTTTATAAACTTTTCCATTAAGAATAAATTGGATATTGTACAGAATATGATGGATTGTTTATATGCTAAATGTATTCCATATATTACAGACTGTGTTTTAGGCGAATTAGAGAAGTTGGGGAGAAAGTATCGTGTAGCTTTAAGAATAATTAAAGACCCTCGGTTTGAAAGAATGGCCTGTCTTCATAAAGGAACATATGCAGATGATTGCATTGTTCAAAGGGTTACACAACATAAGTGTTACATTGTAGCTACTAATGATAAAGATTTAAAACGAAGAATAAGAAAAATACCTGGAGTGCCAATTATGTATGTTGCTGAACATAAGTATACAATTGAAAGAATGCCTGATGCATATGGGGCTCCTAAGGGTGCAATTTAGTTTACACAAAATGTTAATTGATTAAATTTTTAAGTAAAACTTTTGATTTCGTTTTTAATAACCTAGTCTTTACTTTTAGTAGAGATTTTACTATATATTAAAAAAGTTTCAGATTTAAAATGTCAAATTATAAAAATATATGGAAAAAAACTGAATAGTTCACTGTTACCACTTTGGCCCAGTGTAGGCTTGCAGAATTCATATCTCCTAAGATTTGCACTCCTGAGTAGGTAAAATCAGCAAGTGGTGTTGCCATTATTATTCATGCATAATTTTAGCAGTTCACTATCACTAACATATGCTATTTGTGGCAATCTTTGGGGGAGGCCTATGTTCAGCTGTGGACTTGTAATAGGCTGAAATGATGATGATATGCCATTTGTTGTCATTTAGTATACAGAATGTTTTGATTTCTGAGAAGTTTAAGTTATATATATATATACACCACTCCCAAATAAAACTTTGATTGACACCCTTATTACTAAAATAAAAGTCACTCTAGACTGCAGACTGTGCTTTGCTAAACATATCAAAAAAGTAAGGTAGAATAATGTCCTGAAGACAAAATGTTATTATATAAAAGTTGCATATGTCTTATTGTGACATATACACACATGTCTCTAATAATCGAGTCACCACCTTATATGCATAATGTAGATATACATTATTTTCAGTACCTTAGTATACCTACCACACGATTTTTTTATTGGATTGGGGTGAAAAATTAGCTATGGAGTCAACAGTGGAGTCATTGCAGCTCGAATGAATGTGAATCGAAGACGGATATAGATGTGTTGTCCATAGTACCCTGTTATAAGTTATGACACACATAACTACTCAGGTGTGCATTGTCTTCAATACCTCTGATAAACATAGCAAAGACAATACTATATAGTGTTATTCAGAGCACCGGCGAACCAACTACATCAATGATTTCACCAAGGGTTTTGTGTCTCCTTCACTTGACGCATTGCAAATCGATGGTGGAATTGTCAAAGTCTGAAATAGATACATTGTTATTTGTTAACAAAATTATATATTAAAATTAAAATATTATTTACGGATTAGACGTCTTGATGGCGTAGTGGCTGAGCGTCTAGCTGTGGCGCCGTGGATCGTGGGTTCTATTCCCGCAGGGACTATTAATTGTATGGACAACAAATAGTTGTTTCGGATCTGGGTGTTTGTTCATATGCAATTTATGTATACAAACTACCTCCACGACCCAAGAAATTTCGATTGGGATTACCTCCCTCTGTAGAAATATATTTTTTGTTTGATTATGTTTTAGTTTTTGAAATTTTATTGCGTTTGACTTTTTGTTATATTCCCGACGTTGTGTTCTTAGGGGGACTGAAGTGTTTGACGTCCTGACGTCATGATTAACCTGGCTACCGACAGCTTTATAATCATTAATAAGCTCACGGTATCTCGTACGACACAATGGTATACTTTGTCTTGGATTTAATTTTGAACTTGACTATTGAAATTAGGATGTTTTTTAAATTCAATGGCGTCCCGAATCATCAATCGGTGTTCTTTTGCGAGGGTATGCGGTCTGTAAAATGTATTGGTAATGGCCCAACCAAGCAATCCTGAAAATGATCAAAGAGAATCAAATGATGGGTTTTAAGCCAGTTTACTTACATTTTTATTATTTAGTTTTTTAGGATAGGTACATGCACAATAGTAACAATAGTTATAAAAAAAATTGTTAATTGGTAATTAAGTTCTGTGTAATACGTGTTTCGGCATTAAATGTCCTTGGTGGTCAGTAAAAGATACAAAACATGCACCAGGAGTCATTTATGTATTAAGATACGAGTTCACTAATTAAAATATGTTGAAACAATATATGGACTCCATTGTTAGCTAATTGCAACGCCTATGATATAAAAATTGATCTTTAAAAACATGAGAGATAACATAAGATAGTTTATATTCCGTTGCGCCGGAATGAATTTCAAATGTATCCTTGCCATATGGTCTATACTATTCTATATTATTTTGATGTATTGCAGGGATTTAATTCTAATATTTTGTTAATATTACCTGTAACTGCATTTATTATATTTATATTTACAAAGTTACAATTTTTAGTTTATATTATGCTCCTTTGGCTGCCCATTGTGACACTTCAAAATATTATAAAATAACCAAATTAGTTTAATAAGTAATGTAATTAACGATATATAGTAAGATTCCATTATTTCCAAACATTTAGAAGTGACCGAAAATTGCAGATAGTGGCAAATGCTTTAACGAAAACACAAATGACTAACATTACACATTTAATTATTACTATAATTAAACAAATACTAATATTAACTTGATGTAGTTATTAAAAGTAATTATGTATACATCTACACATAATACATTTTATAAAAGTGAGATCGCTTTTACACAGCAAGATCTAAAACATAGCAAAGACAATACTATATAGTGTTATTCAGAGCACCCGGCGAACCAACTACATCAATGATTTCACCAAGGGGTTTTGTGTCTCCTTCACTTGACGCATTGCAAATCGATGGTGGAATTGTCAAAGTCTGAAATAGATACATTGTTATTTGTTAACAAAATTATATATTAAAATTAAAATATTATTTACGGATTAGACGTCTTGATGGCGTAGTGGCTGAGCGTCTAGCTGTGGCGCCGTGGATCGTGGGTTCTATTCCCGCACGGGACTATTAATTGTATGGACAACAAATAGTTGTTTCGGATCTGGGTGTTTGTTCATATGCAATTTATGTATACAAACTACCTCCACGACCCAAGAAATTTCGATTGGGATTACCTCTGTAGAAATATATTTTTGTTTGATTATGTTTTAGTTTTGAAATTTTATTGCGTTTGACTTTTGTTATATTCCCGACGTTGTGTTCTTAGGGGGACTGAAGTGTTTGACGTCCTGACGTCATGATTAACCTGGCTACCGACAGCTTTATAATCATTAATAAGCTCACGGTATCTCGTACGACACAACGGTATACTTTGTCTTGGATTTAATTTTGAACTTGACTATTGAAATTAGGATGTTTTTTAAATTCAATGGCGTCCCGAATCATCAATCGGTGTTCTTTTGCGAGGGTATGCGGTCTGTAAAATGTATTGGTAATGGCCCAACCAAGCAATCTTGAAAATGATCAAAGACTGTACGATAAACTAAACGCGATAAAATCAGTAAATGATAGTTTTACTTTTAATACAAGAAATCACAAAGTTCTATAGTTGTACAACAATATTGAATGAAATTTTTTGAATTGTTTTGATTATAATGTGGGTTTCTGAATATTATTTCATTAAAATTAAGCTTTGATGTCCTTTTTTAATTATATCCTCTGAAGGAGATCGCACTGAATTTATTGATTGAATGTTACATTCATAGCATAGTTGTATTGAATTTACTCTCATAAAGCAGTCATAATTTCAACATGAGTCGACTGATTCGTAGTCAACTGTACGACTATTTGTGTATTGGTAGCACAATATTGTGTAATACACAAATTCCCCTATATTGGAGTCTTATGTTCATCAGTGGGCTGTATAGGAGCTGATGGTGATGGCATATTTTATAATTGGGTTTACAAACAACTCCATGGTAATACCTTTCCAGGGTTGAGAGCTTCATACTGGTGCCGTAAAGCTTGCAGCTCGAACTCGCACGACGCCAGCGCGTTCTTCAAGTCCAAAGCCAAAGCGAGGTCGGAGCGGAGTTCATTGAAATGTTTGCAAATGGGCTCAGTTGGAGTTGGTGCAATATCTGTAATTTAAATTATATTTAATACTACCTTCTTAGTCTTCTTATCAAAGTATAGCTTTATCGAAATGTTTATTATTTACATGAAGAAATACTTAACCATACAGCATTTAAGTTTTCTTTCATTAACCAAAAACATGACTTATACAAGAGTTTTACATTGGGCAGAAGTACTTTCACTAAAAACTCTTTTAATTACCAATGTTCATAAGTCGCAACTCTTGTTCGATGGCTTTGGTTTTTCTTTGTCCCACTCCGGGTGGCAGCTTCATACGTTGCGACCGAAGCCATACTCCGGTACCTCTCGCCTCCGGAAACTTTATACCGGACCACTCTACGGTCTGAAAATTATTAGAATGTTGTATCAAATATTGATATAATAATTTATTACCCAAGTTAATATCATTCAGGATGACCGTGTGGCTAAACGTATCTTCTAAGCCATGGGGTCCCGGGTTCGAATCCAAATCGAAGTCAATATTTATGCAAGCACAAGTCATTGGTTTTTATTTTGTGTTGCGTCCTGTATCTCTGACAATGTATTTGATGGTTTCTCTGATTATGTCGCGTAATTCATTAGTTAAAATTGAATGGAAATTACTGAAGATCCTATTTAGTAGGGTATTAGAACATTAATGTAATTAATAAGTCCGGGGAGCTTTTACACTGAAAAAAACGCAGAAGCATAAGATGCCTCTACTCCATGCTGGCATTCTACGAGATCATGGGACTACCCTGCTCGAGCCGTCTCATTAGAACAACAGCAAAAGCTGCCGCATGGCTCTACTACGTACAAAAAGACTTGCTCTTTGTTAATATTCAAATTTATATAAATTAACATACCACAGTTTCTACAGTCCGAATAGGTCTCTGCTGAGTAGCCAGTTTCTTCTTGTGCAGTTTCCTATCATGTCTCCTTGCAATATTGGATGACACCGTAGAAGGAGTACCCATTCCTTCATTGTTTATAACTGATTGGTTTAACGATGTACCATTGCCACTGTCTGCCCTCGATATCAGTTTCTGCAAATCTTGAGTTTTTCGCTCCCTTTCACGCTTCCTTGCTTCGATTTTCTTTAGTTCAGCCAGGAGCATTTGTTCTTCATCAATCTGTAATAAAATAATTGATGCTCTCATACCTGACAGCTGAGCGGTCCGGTATCCGGATCCGGATCCGCTGAGTCCAGTGTTCGAATTCCAGCCGAAGTCAATATTTGTGGTTACAACACAAATTATAGGTTTTCGGGTCTGGTTGTGTTGTGTAGGTCTCTGACACTACATCTGACCCTTTCTCCGATCTTTTCACATAAGTGTTACATCGGACATGGACATGGAGGGTATAAATATTTACGTCACTATAATATCTCTTGAGCAGTTGACAACTGACAACTTCTGGATACTATCAATGCGGAAGTAGTCGCCGTGCCCGAAATCGGACAACAGGACATCATCATATGAATTTTTTTTGAACAATGTGATAGGTAGCAAGCCTATCGCCGTTTTTTTGTCCAAGCCAACAATGCAAACAGTAAATAAGTTTCGAAAAACTCATTGGTACGCGCTTCCTACCTATGTAGGATCAAACTTGAGTTTCTTGATTAGGTAGCAGATCTACTCCACTATCATGGCTATGCATTCACACATTTAAATCAGAGACATACATGCATTCTTATGCTATTCCAACACTTATTTGACAAATTTAACAAATTTAGCTATCTGACCAACTTACATCTTCATACTGTGTTTAATTGTGTGACATTGCAAACTAATTATAGACTAATTAAAACTATCTTTAAGTCATTTTACCTGTTCTTGTGTCCTATCAAACAACCTGCGCAATTGTTCCTTTCTCTTTCGTTCATGTTCCGAGTCATAATGATATACTCTCTTTTCTCCATTAACCATAGTCACTGTATTGGACCAAGGATTTGTTTTTACCTGTGAAAAACGGTGTAATTTATTAATTAATGAATACTGAACAGTCATATTACACCTATGTAAGATTGCGGACTTCACATGTCTGGCAGCGCTTAATTGTAGTTTTACAAGTTTTAATGCTGAATTAATACAGTCTAAAACAACACTCACTAAAATGAGTCAAGGGGGCCTAGGTGCCTTCACGGTGCTGTGTATCGACATGAAAAATTTCTACTCCCTTTCTTCCCATGGGTGGCATAAGAGGCGACTAAGGGAAATGTCTTGAAAATTGCAATGGCTACAGCCTGACGGCGGGATAACCTTCTCAAATATACCAGATCAAAATTGGGCAGCCTGATGGTGGGCAGCAGTGTTTAAGATGCGACGTGTCTGGTACGGCGATCGCCAATCCGCTAGCCGTGGAGAGGCCTATGTCCTGCAGTGGACTATTTATGGACAGTAAGCTAACCCTTCACATTATACCAATGAAATTTCTATTGTTGAAACATTTCATGACTTCCTTTAAGATACACCTTTATAACTTATACTGCCATAATAAGCTAGTAAATAACAAAGATATTTAAACCTTGCTTAAAATGCCACAAATAGCATAATATCGCTCCTTTAAATCTTCAACACTTCTATCCCTAAAGGCAGCGCGGTCCCATCTGTCATGGATAACAATAAAGCGTAGATCAAAACGTTGGCACAAATCTATTAGATGATCAGTCTCCGCCTGACTCCAGTCTTCCGATTTTAAATATTGATTGTATTCAGACTCTGAATATGATGGTATTGACACTTGCTGAAAGAAAATAACAAATAGATAATTAATACATCCTTTATAGCTAAACAATAGGTGTGATTACATTTATCATAAATGATTTAAAAACTTAATGAAATTAAACATATGATCTCACAATATAGGCTAAGACATTTATGACTGTCATTGTCTTAGTGTCCAGAAAAACAATCACAAAGAGTCCTACACAATCAAACTCCTGTCTTCTGATTTGGAGGCAGATCCCCCAACCAGACCTTTTTTTTAATAAAAGTATTCCCTTTATATTACCAATCCCCATTATATAAAAAAAACTGCTGCAGGAGATGTGGGAAGAGTGGGAGGAGGCAAGAGGGGAAGGAGGGCAGAGGGGAGGAGGGATATGGAGAGAGGAGTGAGATGGCTGTCCGTTATCTCAATCTCAGAACAAAGCACAGAAGCAAAAGATGCCTCTTTTACATGTCAGTGTTCTGCATAGCCATGGTACTACCCTGGTTGAGTCAGCCCATTCCAGAAGCAGCAACAGCATATAAAAGATGGTTATAAAATCCCAAATAACAGTTTATTTACATAGTATTCTATCTTTATGAATATAATAATAATATAATATAACTGATTTACCTTATTGAATTGGGCAAAAGGATATTCTTTACTTTCATCCGTTTTCCTTTTCCAGTGGTAGAAAACAGCATTGTCTTTACGGGCAGGATTGGTAAATGGAGCCCAAACCCATTTTCTCACTTTTCGCATTCCAAGCTTTGCTTTTGTTTGTTTATATGCTTTACCTTCAAAATATAAAGTGTAAGAACATAAAAAAAGTTAAGTGATTAATTTACAAAAATGCTAGCACTTGATGTGTTAGGCTTAACACAATTGCCTGGCAGATTTACAATTGCAGTAAGGATAATGGTGTATGGGGGATTAGGTATACCATTTTTTAAATTAATATCAACCTTAGCTGCAGCAGTGTATCCCACTGACTGACAGTCAAGGGTCTGGCAACCTACTAATAGCAGAAAATACATTTGAATATGCTTAACTTAAATCCTTAAGATTTTTTTTTTATTTGATAGTGGTAATAAACAAGCTTACAGTCCGCCTGAGTGTTATTCTACTGTGTCCCATGGACTTGCAAACAATCTCAATGAAAAGAGGCATCTACAAAGATTCATTGTCACACTCATATGAAATTACACAAGACAACACAGACTTATATGAAATGCCTTAAAGCCTGTGATTATACTAGCTCTTTATACCCTTTAAACTGGAAGACAACAGAGCCTGCATTCTTTATAGGAGGCAAAAATAAATAGCCATATAACATGATAGATTTTACACACTATTTTATAATATATTGTTTATTTTACAGGGTTGCATAGTTGAAAGTATTCATAATGGACTCACCAGTATCTGTAGGTAATAACGGAGGTAATTCTTTATTGTCATTGTAAAGCAGTGCAAAAACTTCACGGTGCATGCCTTCAGGCCTCCGAACAGCTTTAGTTTGCACATATTTCTTCTTCAATTTGTCTCCATGTAAAATACTATCCCTTGTGATTTCAGTAGTTCCAGGTTGTTCTATATCTAATATATCAAGAATATCTGCCATATTTGTTGATGTTTAATGCACAAATATTATATAATTATTAACGAAGTAAATTCTCTTAAGTTATCAATCAATAAATATTATGCACTATTCTATTTTTCTTTCCTGCAGTGTGAAATAAGAGGTTTATATTTAGAATTAAGCAATGATAATTTTTCAATCTAACTTAACCGCTGTTGTTTTAGTTTTTGGGGCCTTATATTTTAAAGCGGTTATTCTTTGCTATTTGCAATAAAACAAACTAATATTAATATATTAGAAATCGACCAAAAGTTTCCCTTGTCATTGTCAGTTGTCATTAACACTTACAGCATTATAAAGCAGTGTTGCAAAAGTGTAAAATTAAAAATTGTTAAATTTGGGACCTGAAAATCGGGAGATTTTTATTTGGAATAAAACAGAATTATTTTATGTTACTAATGCGTTCATATATTTAATTACAATCATTTGAATAATTAGTTACATACAATATTTTTTCACGTTTGATATATCGTATACTGATTAATCATTTCCGACTTCATACCACCTCTTACTAGCTATTTTCGTAAACATTTTCTCATTTATATTAAAATTGTAAGAACTTTGATTATTTCCCCCTATACATCTTTTTGTGTGTAAAAGACCTACAGACATTTACAGATGAATGCGTTGAGGCGAACTCAAAACTTTGAAAACTAAAAAACAAACGATTTCAAACATGCGTGAGCCATCACCACATTTCATGCTACTCATGCTTGTCAAAAATTCTTCTGTTTTTTCACTGAGTGACCCTATTTCTTTTGTAATACGAAGCAAACGCCATTCTGTGGTTTTTGATAATCTGACATCTTTGAGTATTTGTTCACACGCTTCAATAAAAAACATCTCAGAACAGATGTTAATGTATTATCCATAAGTCAAGTATTTATGACATCTGCTCCGAAATATACATCTTTAATATTTACAAAGTTATGTGGGTTTTTACTGTCGAATGTTTCAAGATCGGTTTTTTCTTAGGCTATTACAAACATCCGAAAACAAAGCATGTATTGTTGCTGATTCAGACTGCATTTCTCGATTAAATTTATTAGAAATTGGAAAAACAAAATCTAAAAACTGAAGAAAAAATTTCGTTACTGAGTCGTTTAATTTATTTAATATATTTGTAGCTGTCGTGACGTCATCATTTATGGAAGCATCAATGAAAAATAATTTTAATGCCTGATATTGAAATAAAATTCTTCATATTGCTGCATGTACCGACACCTCCTTTGGCAAGGATGTAACAATTTATATATAATAATTTTAGTCACAATATGTTCTTGAGCCGGGATGAGAGATCCGTTATGGCATTAGTTCGAAATTTTATGCCGGGATTAAAGTTTGATCATTAGGAATTTCATACACGAATTAATAGGATATTCGTCGGCGCGATCTTCAATTTTGGTCATAATCTTAAAGGTTGACCTTGATAAGAGCATATGTCCTAATTCCATCTAACGTAATTCCTACATCTAACGATCCAAATATTTCAGTATACAGTAATCTAAAACATTTTATACAGTGTTAAATATAGTTTTACTTAAGCAAAAATTGATATTTAAAACTTACGAGAAGATAAAGTTATAATTATTTTCATAAGTTATAAAAATACTGGTGATCCACCCCAGCTACGAACCATAATTTCTTTTCTTCGTCGTAATAGTTTTTGTTTTATGTTTGACCTTAAAAAGTACATGTTGACTGCATAACGTCTCGGAATTAGAATAGACCTCGAGATCCTGTAATAGTATTGTCAGCGTAAATTATACAAGCAAGCTAACAGACTACCTGCTGGTACATAGCTACTCCAGTCCATTAAAACCCGCAAACAAATTGAATCGAAGATTGTTACAAATGTGTCACCCCTGCGGACTGAGATGGAATGCCTTACACCCCGTAACAATACTGGCTCTCTATACCTTTCAAACCGGAACCCAAAAGCAATTGCTTTGCTGTTTGGCGGCAGAAATGGGTAAGACTGTGGTACCAATCCAGATGACTCCTAGGTAGAGAAGGAATCTGTACCTGTTCCTGAACTTTTTCATCGATGCTACTTTTTATTGTCTCCGACGATTGATTTGTTAATGACTGAAATTAAAAAGCTAGTTATCACTTTTTTCTTTCTATTCTGTCTGCTTACTGTCTTCGTACGAACTAAAAAGAAAATTCAAACGTCTGCCCTGATTCTCGTTTGACCAAATGAAATAAGGAAGGTTCTTGAACTAAAAATGTCATAAACTGGACATAGGTTTTCCTGTGAAAGCTGAAATGCTATGCATGAAAGATTTTGTCCATATTCACAACGCTTAGCAGGCGCGTTGGTGAGCGCAGTGCCATTACTCTCGCAATAGAAATGCTTTGTCCTTTGACTAGTCCATAGGATTTGTGTTCGAAATAGACGGTTTTATTATCCGCCTTCGTTTGATCACCAGACCCTCAAACGTTCATTAGTGAACAGAAGGCACCACGTGCCGATGAAGTTCACCTTCGAAGCAAAATGATTTATGTTACTTCTTTCTTCAATTAAGAAATTCGAAGGAAAACTATCAACAAAATAAAAACTTTTTAAAGGGGTTTTAAAGAATGCTTGGCATGCGAGTTAGTGGTTGCAGTGCCAAATACCTCGCACCTATCTGCTATACCTCGCAGCCAATCACTGGCACATTTGGGATGGCAAGGGATTTTTTGGCATTTCCTATAGTCGACTATTATAATTAATATAGGATGAGACATGTCAGATTCTTTTAGACCGCTACCTCTCGAAATAGTAACATATAAAACAATTGCTCGCCTTGATTATGAAACAAAACAAAAAAGATAAGGTATGACCAAAAAATTGTCAATTTTAATTATTTTAATTGCTTGTAATAATTTGCAGAACTCGTTTCATTGCTGCAGGGCTATCAAGCGGAACCTGCAAAAATATATTATTTTGTAATATCACATAAGTTTAATATAACGTGCAAGCTCATTTTAGTACCTAATGTAAGATATTCTGTAAGTTTTAAGTTTGTTTGTTTATAATAAGTTATTCACTATGAATTAATTATACCAGAACTTAAAGAGCGAGAAATTAAAGTAGTTTAGAGATTTCAGATATTCAAAATAAGTTTAAAAACTATGCGTTTATTAAAAAATCGTTATGATGATGGTTTAAGCAATATTGTGAAACAAAATATAAAAAGTTGCATTAAAATATTCCAAAATTAGTGAATAATCAAAAAATATTACATACATATTAACAATTAGCGGCTTTCCGCTGATTCACCCGCGTAATTTAAATTCTTGAGATTAAAATAGTATTCCTTCACGTGTCATAGCTTTGACTCTGACGTTCATGAGATCTATAAAATAGGCCTACATTAAATAAAAATTTAATTTTACTTTGAAACAATTGAAATTCTATTGTAATAAGTCATATTACAACTAATGACACTAGAAGAGTCTTATTCCATTTCACAATCTACCAGGCATTGCTTTAAATTAAATTAGGCAAAGGCCTAATTTAATTTAAAGCAATGCCTTAATTTAAAGCAAAGCAATTCTTGTAGGCGCGATTAAGCGACAATGATCAAAATATACATTAGATTACCGATTGGCCCGCAGCGTTCATCCAATAGAATTGTAGCCTTGCTGTCTGTCGGAAGTAGCCTTCGACGCGACTATTCACTATGAGAGTGCTACGCGGGCTGTTCAAGAAGGAATCTTGACCTGGCCATTGTAGATTCTCAACCCACTGTAACTGACCTAAAATAACATTCTTTGTAAGAAAAATCACGCTTTGTGCTTTGTTTCTTTGTGACCGGGATAGTGATGAGTTAAATCCATATGCTCCAATATAATACATAAAACAATAAATCCAAAATCCATATTCTTTTCTTTATATTTGGCATGAGATAATTTGATCTTATCCAATATTTTAAGATGAAAAGTCTTTTTCTAAATGTGTTGAAATAATAAATTTAACATTATTTTAACACATTTTATACGAATGACTTTAAAAGGTTTTTCTCTTTTATAAAAAAAACGTAATGTGTGTCGCGGAGGTAGTTTACATACATAAATTGCACATAGACAAACACCCAGAGCCGGAACAATTACTTGTAGTCCATAGAAGAACTTGTCCCGTGCGGGAATCAAACCGGCGACCTGCAGCGCTGTAGCCAAACGCTTAGCCACTGCGTCGCCGCCTACAATGGTATTAGAGTGTTAGGGGGAACTATTCCACAAATGTCAATCTCACCTGCACGTGGTGCACCCTGCTAACTAACAGAAGAGGCTCTAGCGGAAAATCCGTCAGAATATATATCATATATATTTGTGTCATATCTAAACACAAATTCCACAAATTATTAATTCTATAATAAATGTAAAAAATTAAAACCGCATGTGTGGTCGTGACAGACTATTCATTTAATTAGTGTAGTTAATGGTACATTGTGACGATGCGATGGTATGATAACTGTTTATGATAAAAATAACATACCCGGTGTATTTGATACTGCATCGAGATTTCCGTTGTAAATTGATACTGTGACGTTCGTAGTTTGAAGAAGATGTTCCACTGAATCAATAATTAAACAACTCAATTTTAATAACTATTTTAAAGTAAACAACAGATCAGTGCTAAACATATGTGATCGATCTTTATATGATGTAATAATAATATACTCTCCATTAGTATATATTATTATAAGAAGTATTATTAAGTACTTTAAATGAAAAAGCTTGTACAACCTTTATCAACGGCCGGTTTCATAAAAGAAGATCTGAACGCTCGTGTAGCAGATATACGTTGCTCATCGTATTTGTAGGTATTAGGTATTCCTAGAATGGGTGCCACTGTTTCATCCATGAATTTATAAAGGTCTGTTTCAATTCTATAAATGTCTTGAAGATATTTATTCACGCCGAAAGAATCTGAAATTATGGCCAAAGTTTAAATGCATAAAAGTGTCATATTCGGATTAAATTTTTTATTTTAAACTTTCCTCCTATGAGTCTCAATAATTCTTGACGTGTTACAACAATAGAAATACTATTGTTGATATTCTATATATGAAGGTATCATCGTTTTAATTAAAAGCACTTTCATTTGTTCTTTAAAACAATCTTTAAAAGGTTTAAAATTCTTGAAGTTAAGTGATTTTATTTTCTTTTTAACTTTTGTGCTTTATGGTTACCTCGGATAGTGGTTCGGCTTAATTTTTCCATTATATGATTCAAATTGACAGCTATCGCACCAGCATTCTCATTGATTAATTGTCCTAAAGATAAAAATATGTCAAAAGCATTTTCAAATTGCTCGTTATTAATTAATTTATTAACATCGGTTGAAAAATTCTTGATAACATTTCGGCCATTTGCATCGATATACCCAAGCTCTTCAAGATAGACATCAAGTTGAGTAAGTACCAGGCCCGGTGACAGTATTCCATTGCCTATTACTACGCCTTTAACATTATTCGTAAAGGTCTGTGGCTGTAAGAAAAGAATGATTATTATAAATGTAGAACCTTTGTGGTATATTTTGTAATTTATTGTAATAAATTATGCGCGCATTTACACACACTCAAAAACATCTTAGACCGGACTGACTATCGAATTAGAACATCCAGAAACCGTAGATGTAAGTTGAGTATTGAAAAAAATACATTTTATAAATAATAAAAAGGCTATTCAAAAGTCCGAATACTCGTAAAACATGAATATTTATAAAAATATGGATTTATCTAAGCTCGTCTTTTTAAATACCTTAAGCACTATCAAAGTTTTTTTATTATTTCAAATTCACATTCTTCCAATTTGAGTCTTCCAATGTGAGTACAAGTGTTGTCAACAAAGGAACTTAAATTAGATCGTCACATTAACATTTTGGCATATAAATATTAACGTCAACCTTATTTAATGAAGGTATCATAACTTGAATATGCGTATTATGGAAAAATAGAAACAATTAAATAGTAATGATTATATAACACAATAATACTTGAAATATCCAAGAGATCATAATGAATTATACTGACCTCAGCAAGGCGCAGTCCCAGCGTAACAGCTAATTGTGATCCATGGCCTTGGCCAATTATGTAAAGAGGAGCATTTGCATACTCTTCATGAAGCTTATAAAATGATTCTATTGTGTAAAGCAAATATTTAGCTGAAAACAAAAATTTAACGACTTTTTATTTTTTTTTCATAAATATGTTTATTGAATCAATAATACTTCAATAGCAAAATTATATTAAAATAAGTATGTTATATTAAATATGATTTTGTCTCCACCAGTCACAGGAATTAATCGGAATGTGATGGAGTTTAAATAACTGAATAGTTCGCATGAATAGGTCAGCAACGATAGTAGGTTGCACCCTTTAAAAATAAAGGGTCACGGGAAAGCTTGTAGCATATATAATTTAAGTGATGCAACGTGTCTTACCATTTTCATCAAGATTGCCAGAGATGTTGGAATTATCCTCTGCTTTACTAAATCCGGTTCCCACTGGTGCATCCACAAAGAGTAAATTGTATTCTTCAATCTTGAAAAAAGATTAAATAATGCAGTCTATCTTGTTATGTCTCTTCTATAAAAGCCAAAAAACCAAACAACCAATCCTACAAATGAAATTGAACGTATATACTCGTACGTAGAATTAATTAATTCATTGGTTATCATCATCATTAAGCCTGTCACAAGTCGACTGCTGAACATAGAGCTCCCCAAAATATATCCATAAAGCATGGACCTGGGCCACCTTCATCAACCGACTAACCGTAATACCGTGCAGGTCGTCACTTAACCTTTAGGGGTCGTCTCACACTTCATTTACGAGTTTGGTACTCGAGAAACCTCATTAAATTTAATTCTTTGTTAATTCTACAAGCAGCCGGCCTATTCTCATTACAGCTTGCTGATCCTTTTGTCTTTATCGGTTACCCCTGTTGTTTTTTATTTATATAAATATGTCGTCCACGTATATTTGCAACAATGGAGGTGCTCCAGGTGCGTTGCCGGGCTTTAAGGATATTTGGGATATGGAAGAGAAGACGAGGAGGGGGATGGGTCGGGGGAGGTGGCCTCCGGTTGCCTCACTCACTGAACGAAACGCAGAGACACAAAATGCCTCTACTTCACGCCGGTACTCCGCCGAGGTCGTGGTATCAAGCCGGTTCAAGCAGCAGCAAAAGCCGCAGCTTGGCTCTCCCTCGATAAATCAATTGGCTCTCGCAAATATCTTCATCACAGATTCTGTAGCGAGTGCACTTTTGATTACACAGAACAGATAGTACTTTCGATAACCCACTGAACACCACCAACCAAACAGACAAGATTCGTGCTAAAAAATGGTTAGTTCAGTATGGTTAGAATTACTTTTTACTAGCGTGCAAAAGCAGCGTAACTTTAAGTGCTTGTGTAATGAGTTCTGCCGAAGAAGGAGGCTTCTTTCTTTCTTTATTTTGTTACTGGTACAGTGGTAAGCCATCCTATTCTTGAGCGTCACAGTAAATATACATACATATATATACATATATATTGATTTCAATCAATGGTAAATTGTGTTTGGACCACAGTGATACCATTAAGGACGTACTTTATGCCACGGTAAGAAATGTAATATCATTGTCATCGTGTATAACGAAAATAAACATACCCAGGAGTCCTGCCTTTTGTTCAAATTAAAATCGAGCGGTCCAAACATTCCAAAATTTGCAAATAAGCTAGGTGGGGTACCAGTAACGCCATCTAGCCATAAAATTATGGGCCGAGAAGTGGGGATAGTTGCGACACTCGGATAAAATAACCAAAATACATCTCCAACTCCTGGTACCCTTGTAAATGCCGCTGTATGTGTGATGTCTTTAAAGCCATCGCCTTCCAGTTCTAAAATTTTAAGTTACATAGATATTCTTATTATTAGTATTTGTAGCATGACTTTTATAGCACCTTTTTTTAAAATCAGAATACTTAAAATTCACTACAGGCTAAAGATCAGAGTTAGGAGGACTAGCCGTAATCTCCACATTTCCACATATGCCGCTGCTGTCCATCAGTTATACTACTACTACATCAGCAGGTTGCCCGCAGGATGTCAGAACTCGAGGTGGCGCTAAATAAATCCGAAACTATTTCAGTTTTGAGGGTTTGGAAATAAGAAGGCCGCGCTACAAGGTTCTCACCTTACCTTGGACTCATCCTCGACCAACACGGAAACGTCCGCGAACACTTTACTTGCATCGACCCTCAGAAAGTAGGAACGCTACATTAAAGCGGCTTCGACAGAGCACATTTAGGCTTCTAATCTAAGGCGGTGTGCGAACTGGTGGGTTCCCTCCTTGGGATTGGAGCAAAGTTCCTGGTGGATACCAGGAACTTTGTATCGACAGTACTCGGAACTCCGGGTCCAAGGGCATTATCTTTTGTAGAAAGACTTGCTCATCAATTGTTACGTCACTTGCATAAAAATATAATGAAAAACACTGCTTGCGATATACAAATATACAAAGTGCCTTCATGATGCTAAAATTATTACTAAGTTTTGTAGGTATTCCACATTATTTCTAAAGTAAACATTATTTAAAAACAATTATAAGTTATAACTTACGAATTATTTCAAATAAATCCTGTGACTGGACCAGCCACCAGATAAGCACAGCCAGACCAGCAGCTATTAATAAAATAGCTGTAGTAGAAATAATAATTATTGTACTCCTCTTCATTGTCTATGTCCTTAAGCGTCGAAACGTTTCTCGATTTCGTAAATTTACAAACGTTTAATACGAGCCTGGCTGATAAGAGGGCGGGTAAATAATTTATCACTGACGCAATTTGATTATGGTATAAGTCATTAATTAGCAAGTCACGGATCGATTATTTATTTTATTTAAAAATGTCGATAGAGTTTTCGTGCACTCTTCTTCTTTAACAGTTGATTTGCCATAATCGCCATAGTTGGCAGGTGGCTAAGTGATCGCAGTATCAGACATCTCACATCTTAGACGCGGCTGCTCGTTAACGATCTGGATAATTTTGGACTTGTAAATTTGAGTTGGGTTTTCCGACAGTATAGTTGGGGTGTATTGGTTAACGGTCTATAACAGCTAATAAATAGTATATTGACGGAGAATGTCATAGGGCTATTAAGAATGAATTAAAAAATAGAAATGTATACAGATCAATATTTTTAGCTGTGGGTAATATATTTTTTTATTAAGTTAATCAATAATGTTAAAAAAAGATATCATAATTTTACGTATCTTATCATTTCTTTTAAATTTGTTACAAATGTCGTTAAATAAGAATCGGACTCAAGATATACTTGTGATATATGTGCCAAATTAGATGACGATAAGATAAAATTACATACTTATTATAGAAACAAGGCTGTTGGAGCGTCAAATACTTAGTTGATTCTTGTGATATTTTATTATTGTGTGCAGTAATAACATAATATTTTGACGGGTTTTGGTATTAAAGGCTCTTTTATGAAGTATTAGTATATATCTATAGTCTGTATATTCTACATTTAATTCTAAAATAATATAAAACTGAGTAATAAGCCAAACGAGAGGAGAAAAAGCTACTAGTTTTACGGCGTTTCTGCACATGTGTATAATTTATTAACAAACACATAAATACCTAAGCTTATGACAATATAAATGTAAAAAATCTTTATGTAACAATACACCAAATTTCGGCACACTCACAAGTACGCGCGTATGCGAACACGTACACGCACGCAGGCACGCACTCACTCATACACACGCGCGCGCGCAATCACCCATCCATGTACGCACCCATACATATACAATTTCTGTTCCATATCCTTTATGAAGTGAGTATATTTTATTTAATTTAGTTATATGACACGTAAATGTTACTGAAATGAAGATTTAAAATTTTTCCAAAATACGATATGATACAGACATTTCTGATGTCACACACACAAATATATATAAGTATAAATTTATTGCGTTATTATTTTACAGAACTCGTAACAGATGCCTGCCATCGTTTATCACGTCCCTCCTGCCTCCTTTGGGAATGCGTAGGTGAAGTGCCTGGGCATTTGTATATTGGAGAAAGCAATTACTTAATCGCTGAAATGAATATAGTTTACAATCAATGTTCGATTTATGAAATATGTTCTATACTCGTTTTAATCCTTGGTATTTGTGGAAGCCTTAATTTAGTGCAAGATTAGTTAGTTCCTCATCTCCTCTATAATATTAATAGCTTTCTGCAAATGAAAGGTTAAGATAATTATCATTTCTAAATTTTCATTACTCTACGCACCGAGTGCCAATTATTTTGAAACTCAGACATTCTAGCACCAAGGTGGTACACATCGTGGCTTGCCGTGTTGGTTTATGTCTGGGTGTTGAAGTTGTGGGGCAAAAACATTCTAGGTTCCATTATGTGAGTTTGGATAAAAAAAATTACTGTTTTGTTGTTTTACGAGTTACGAGAAACTAATTATTACGAGAAACTACATTCAAAATTAGAAGCACAAAGCAATTGTAAAGAATTGTGATTCCAGGACAATCAAATAACTATGCTACCTAGATGTATGAAATACGGAAATTTAAACTAAACATTAGATTTTTTTTATAATTTTAATTTGAGCCTTACATAATTAGTCTCGGAGATATATGGCGACAAAAAGGACCTGTAATAGTTAGTATCATTGATGATACATATAACTGAAGGTTAGTGTAATATAACAGTGTGTTCCTGGGTTTTTTTGGGAAAACTTAATCCGGCGGATTGTGTGCTGAGATATGATTTATTTAAATGTGTGTCTTTAATGTTCATTTTTTGTGGTGATTATTATTTACTGGTATATTTGTTATTTACATTTGTTAAAAAACAAAATAGGTTTTTTAAATACAAATTTTAATTGATTCAAATGTAATTAATGTAACAAGAATTATGAATAGTACATATATTTCTTAACATTGATATATTTGCATTCATTCAACGTTATTATATAAAATATTTTAATTCTTTCTAAATTTTACGTTTAAAGATCCTATCCAATCTATTTTTATTTATTGAATAGCTTTTTGTAAATCCCCAAGAGTTTGGCAAAATCTTTAAGTGACGCAATGGTGACATATGAAAGAGGCAAACGTAACCTATTTTAGTTATCACACTTACCACCCTATTTGGAGAAGGTAGTAATTTGATCGTGTGCACGGGTCTCAATAGAAATCGATCTTTCTGGTGTCACGTACATATCATACGTACTTAAGTAACTAACGTAATTTTATTTTAACTTTTCATATATTTCCGCTTCAACTTGATTTGTCAGGGTGATTTTTAGATTTTAATAATACAGGATACGAGATTGGAAGATAAGAACGTGTGAGTGTGTATGTGTTGTGCGAACTCTCGCGGCGTTGTAAATGTATTATCCTGGGCGTATCCAGTGGGTATTCGAAAATTTTCGCTATCATCAAAATTGTGGAGAACATCACCATGTTAGTTTCCCACAAACACGCTGTTTCTATATGATTTTTTTGTTGTTGATATTTACCCCACAAAAAGTCGGGCAACAACAAGTGTTGCGGGAAGTCGATGGATGCAGATGGATGGGACCGTGCTATGTAGCAATCTTTGGAGAAGTGTGTTCAGCAGTAGATAGTAGACAGTGTAACAGGTTGTAATGATGACAATGATGTGTTTTCCATGTAGTTCACGTTGTATGGTTATCTCGTTTAATAAATGAAATCGAAGACTATAAATTATTTACAAATATATTATCCAAATGAAGTCATATCACGTAGAAAAGCTCGACTGCCATCTGGATTGTCTCTTGGTACCTGCACAAAAAAAAATATAATTTTAGAAATAAATCTGCAACATAGTATCATTTAGGCGACATCCGAACTCTTTCGGCTTACATTAAGTCTCTTTGGCAACGAGCAACTAAGCAAACTATTCACAGATCCAACAATTACTCTGTCAAATATGAGAGGACCGTACCGTTTTCTAAGTTTTTTTTTTTATGAAAAATAGGCTTGCGTTTGACTTCAATCTTGCCCGATGGAATGCGAAGATGAGGCCTAGGATGGTACACGCTTGCCTAGATGTCTGTTCACTTTGGCCTTGAAGATATCCAGGTTATAGGTTACCGGAAGAACTGTCCTCGGCAGGGAGTTCCACTCCTTAGCCGTCCGCATAAAGAAAGAAGAGGCAAACCGCTTCGTGCCTAATGGAGGAATGTCTACAACATAAGGGTGGAACTGCTCGCCGCGTCTAGTCGTTTGGTGATGGAAAGGGGAAGGGGGTATCAGGTTATGCAAAACCTCCGCACACTCTCCGAAATGAATCCGATAAAAAACCGAGAGGCAAGCCACTCGTCTACGGTGTTCGAGGCTTAGAAGTTTTGCCTCTACTAGTGAGTCACTGCCTATGATCCTCTTCGCTCGGCGCTCCAGCGAGTCCAAAGCATCAAGCTGATGTTTAGCAGAACCATCTCAGAGGTGGGAACAGTATTCCATGCAAGAGCGGACTTGAGCTTAGTATAGATTTAAGAGCTGCTCCGATGTGAAGTACCGTCTCACCCCCGAGACGATACTAAGGTGCAGCAAAAAAAAAAGGCAGCAGTGTTTGCTATGGAGTCGATGTAACGACCGAAATTTAGATTAGAAGAGAGATCTAGACCTAAGAGCTTAAGACGGTCATTCATCGGAACGGAAAAGTTGTCACTGGTTACTTTATTGCAATTATTTTTCGTGTCGTAAAACTAATCTTCTTCAACTAATTGAATAATGTCATTTTAACATTTTAAACGACATTGCCTTTTCTAACTTTAGGTAATTAGGTTTAGCAGAGTTTCATAACGAACGAAAAATAATTAAGCATGAAAATCTAATTTGAACCTTAAACGCGAAGCGTGACCTTACAAATAACCTTTTGTTGAACAACTTCATAACAAAGGTCGGAGTGAAATGTTGGTATCCATGTTTCACAACCCAAGAAGTTACAATGAAGTTTAAAGATAATATAATAATCTTGGTTTTCAGGCTATTTTTAAAATATTATATTGTTTGCTTGATATGTTTCGCAGTAAGTGTATACAGTATTTTGTTTCAAGCAAAGTTTACTAAACCGGTGGCAAGTTAAAACTTCGTTTAATTAGAACTGTTAGAACTATTATAGTTTCATTATTCTTCAAAAGTTGGCCAAAAATAAATTAATAATTTTTAAATGAAAACTAATGTAATCTTAACAACGTTTTGTTATTTATATCTTTTTGTCATCCTGTTCTGAGCTATGTTTAAAGTTTCAAGTCTCTAGCTCATCGGGAAATTAGAAGAACAAGCAAGCAGACACATACAAACAATTAGACAGGAAGCGAGTTAGTAAAAAATGGTAAAAAATAAGGTCTGGGTGATGAGAGGTCTAGGTAGGACATATATTTAGCACCATCATATCCTTTCTGTATAATAAGTATTGGTAGCTACTAAGAGCAATGAACAATGTCTGCTCTAATAATACTTTCTAATAATACCTTCTTAATTAATCGTTTCGCTATTTAATTTTTAGATGATACTCAAATGAGAAAATATGACATGGTTCGTAAATGGCGGGAATGAAATTACTTTTTACTTAGGGACTTAACGGTTATAGTGCTTGACTGCTTGAATTAGTAGTTATATATACTTCATTGTTGATCTAAGGGTCACACAGACCCACAATTTACTGGTTTTTCAGTTTTGATAGTGCCGTGTTACGTCTCGTGTCTCTGACGCTGCATCTGACCTACGGATCTTATCGCATAGGCGTTACATTGAATACGAGTTGGGAACATAAAAACCAGAGAGTGTCTCTATATTTGTGCGTACATTTGCGGTATTAAAATAGGGATTGTATGCGAAATTTGTCACCGTGATCGAATTTGACGAGGAGGACATAACCATCTTAGTTTATTGTAAAATGCATTTTTGTTATTAAATTATACGATAAAATATCTTTCCTTAACAGCCTGTAAATGGCCCACTGCAGGACATAGACCTCTCTCATAAGGATTTGCCATAACTGCGCAAGCGGAATGGCGCCCTTAGTCGCCTCTGACGACACCCACGAGAAGAAACCTTTCTTCTGGTGGCAGATTCTTAAGCCGATACCAAACGGCAAATATATAATATATTAAGTTTAACCTTTACAGATAAAAAAACACTTACACTGTGTCCGGCTACATTAATCCAAAAAAACCTGAAGTTTCGATATGATTTGTAGTATCCTTCAAGACGATCGTTTTCCCAAATGGGCAATCTGGGCGCCTTCTTGTATTCGTCCGCTCCTGCCCATTTGAGTCTATCTACCCATAACAATTGACCTGAAATTTGTTCAGTTAATGACTGATCTCTGCAACCTGATTTTTGTGCCTTGTAGAAGATATAAGAGCATTTGTGAGACGTACTTTTTAAAAAAATATTTGAAATTTTTACATTTGTGGGCCATGGTTACACAAGACGCAGTCAGATTACTAGAAATGTCTCATAATGATTTCTTATATTTACGCGATTACTACACATTTAAAATGAAACGGAAATCCACAAATAAGTAACAATATCTAGTATTATTAGAAACTATTACTTATTGGAGACACATTGGGGAATGGATCTCAAGAGCCTCTACTTCACGCCGGTACTCTGCGAGGCCCTGGTGCTACCCCGGTCGAGCCGGCCTATACGAGTTGCGGCAAAAGCCGCCGCTTGGCTCTACCACGAATGAAATCATTAAATTTGTGTCGCGGTATTAGATTTATTCTTGTAATTATTATGTTTAGTACTAGCTAATTACCTTTTAACTTCCCACGGGCCCTCGTGAAGATTAAAATTAATATAATTAAAAATATTTTGAATACAGAAAATACACAGAAATATTGTACCTTTTATCAAATCTAAACCAGATGGAATCCTATAAGACAAGTCATGTGTGGGACCATGCATACGTTTGCCAAGATCTTTTAGTATGCTTGTAATTTCCGTATCAAGATAAGCTACTACCAAGATCAAAGAACAACTTCATTACAATGCGTAATACTCTAATGCTAATTAAGATCACGAGTTCAACAATTTTCCGCATGTGGAATGAATGAAGCGTCCAAGGAAGAATAACTAGTATGTAACTACGGTAACGTTTGTTTCATTTTGCTTATTCTTTGTTTTTTATTGTAATGTAACGCTTAAGATATAATGTGTCAAACATTTTTTTTGCCATTTATTTAATTAAGTTTAGCATAAATGTAGCGTTTTTAGCATATTTTTCTTAGTAATTAAATTAACGTCCGCCTCCTTGACTGGTAGACGTCGTTGACCGATGTCTCATAAGTCTATGAAACAAGAATTAATATTTACGAACTTTCTATGCCTAACTTACAATGAGAGGTAGTTAGTGCTTTATTTATTAATATATATTTAAGAGATATTTAGTAAGTTCTGAATTAAAATGCTAAACTAATTTCTCAAGTTAAACTAAGGTCTCGGTGCCGCAATGTCAATTGTATTAAAGAAAGTGTTGTCAGATTTTACTAGCCGATACAGAGGATATCGTTTACCAGTAGTTTTTTTTTACCATCTGGTAGTCGCAATCCATTGCATCACAGGCAATGGGGTACTTATGGTTCATACAGTCCAATGGGGAATTCAATTACACGATTTATTAACCATAGGAATACAATCGTACTCATTGTGGCAGAAGTCATGTAGTACCATCGCTCCTAGTTGATTCGTCTTTGAGAAAATTTTTGCATTTTATATTTTTTAAGAAATTGTTCGTATGATATTTAATTTTGAAAACATCTATTATGTACAGAGTGTAAGAGTATTAATATACTTTGAATAAAATGGTTTCATCAACGACACCACTTAACGAAAGTCCACAGGATACATTTCGCGGCTATACTATATTCTAGTAGTATATTATAAAAAAAAAAAAACGATATTTACCTGGAGTGTCGCAAATAAGGTCAAGGTTTCCGTTATATTTGGTGAGAATAATGTCTGTCTCATTTAATAGCTTTTCAACTGAAATAAAGAAAAGTGTAAATGAATTTAAATCACTGTGATAAATATCATGATTAATGTGGTATAAAATGAATTGAACTGGAAATGCATAGTGTTTTTCTTTTCAGCTACAAAAACCAACTATCTACCCACTGTCAGAAGCTCAGCTGTAATATCGTCTTCACCCGGCGCTCTTCCGCTTGCTGCAGCTGACGTCCCGGATGTTATCAAAATAGTGTTAAATAAGCTTGGCTCTTGGATCTTAGCTACACTAGTATAGGGTTTCAACAGCGACATGTACTGCTGAAATAAAACAGCAGCTGCCGGTATTCAACATTTTGTGGTATTATAACGAAGATGCTGCTGCCCATCCCTTGACTTTTTGATTTCCCTCTGTCGTCTTTTACAATACCGACGAGATGAAACAAGATGGCATGACGTAATGACACCATTGGTCTAATATGGTTGGCGCTCTTCTTTAATTCTGACAGCCGGGCAGGAAAGAATACATATATAATATATAATAAGTATATAATAATACGAATACATACTGCCATCAGTAACCGGTTTCATGAAATCTCCATTTTGATAATTGAATACGTTGTTTGATAGGGAGCCCCATACAACATGTTCAGGAATCTTAAGAGCTTTCTTTACTTCCGTATTCATTAGAATGTCAAGATTAATTTCGTTCTCCCTTGCGGTAGACATAAAAGATCTACCGCGAATCATCAGGTCCCTTGCAGCCTCTGAAAAGGTATTTTTTAGAATATATCATACAGACATAGATTTACACATTAAATATGTCAATCATTACGTACCGTAGGCGCTTCTCGACGTATCCGGTTCTGATACGGTCATTTTGGTCAAAATATTGTAGAAATCAACGTTAGTTGTTGCATTGAACACTGCTCTTTGTGTTCTTGACCACTGTTGCGTTGAATTCACGTATAGACCCAAGTTAAATAATCTCTCAGCTTCGCGGGCTTCACTCTGAATACTTTCATATCCCTTTCTGTCGACCAGACCTGCTGCCAGTAGTAGTGGGCCCCAAGTGAGGGTGGAGTCCACTGGGGAGATCCATGCGTTACCCATAGCTATGCCGCGGAGATTCGACTTTATTGTTCCTTCGTTTTCGGCCTGTTAATTGTTATTGGTTGTATCTTATAATCGTTAGAAGATTAATTATTGACAAGTCACTAGAGGCTGCCCATGACGCACAGTGCCGATAATGAACCTGTATAGTTTCTCCTTTTCTCGTTTTCTACTATCGAACTTTTACGCACACATAATTCATAACGAATACACTGCTTTGATTTTATGGCATTCGAGTGACCTGGGATCAAGTCCCACTACCTCTACCACCACTAAACTGTTAATTACAATTTTAAGTTCCATCACGTGCTCTGGTACAGTTGTCAGAGACATTTTAGTCCTTTCAACCCACTTTTCACCAGAGCACATTTGGGATAATGTGAAACGCAATGAGTCTGTCGTCGCCTTAGTGTCCAATTCAACGATACAAATAGTACTCGTACAGATGTTTGGAAAAACTCATTGGTACGAGCCATCTATATCCCTATATAGATGGCTCGATGGCTCGAAGCCTGATTCGAAGTTATATCCCCTAAACACACGACTATCGTGGTTTTTACTTTTTTATTTATCATGATGATTAGTCAACAAGTTTTTTTTGGTTTGGTTGTCCAACTACAACCAACTCCACTTACCAATGACTAAAATTTAATATTTCTTGATACAGTTAATACTACCATTCGTCTAAAATCATAATGCAGGGTTATGTCGCATAACGTAGACGGGCGCACGCTTTAATTTTATAGTACGCGAGTAACCAGGGTTCGATCCACATTTTCAGGCTGCTCTTTTACTTTTTACTTTATGTAGCATATAAATGTCGCAAATAACTAAAAATAAGCCTCTCTTACTAAGTAATTTGATAGGAACACTTACTTTGTGCATTAGAATACCCATATCAATAGCCATTTTCCCTCCATAAGATTGACCGTAAATATAAAGAGGGACTCCTTCGAATTCTGGGTGAGAACGATAAAAGCCACGCATCAATTCCAGAAAGTCTTCAGCTGCAGAACATACATATATAAATTAATGATCAATATAATAAAAGTGGCATTAAGTCCGCCCATTGTAACCTTTTGCTTAAGGTCAACAATAAAAGTATAAAATAATAATCAAAATAAAACTAATATTACCGATTTTTTTAATATCGTTTAATTATTACTTTTTAACTTTCGACGTTTAGGGTGCTTTACCCCATGATAAAGTGTTACCCGGTTTATTACGTGGGGAATGACACGTAACACCTCGATGTTGTAGTTAAACCGGGATACTAACAGATTTTTTATTATTACGATTACTTTTCAACAATACTGACTGTACCTCGGGTCAACTATGACATCAGGAGTGCGGTCATGGTCAGCCAGTCACAAGTGCTGTAATGCACCCGCAATGTCGGGAATTTAAAAATAAAAATTAAACGCGAAAAAAGCCCTGAATTTAGATTAATTTAAATTTTGTGATGATCGCATAAATATAAAAAGCATAGTCACAATTTTTTTTAATAATATGCAAAAAAAAACCATTTACCAATTCCTATGTTAGTCGTTGTCAGATATTTAACGTCATCGACGTAACTATATCCTGTACCCACTGGGTTATCAACAAATAGTACGTTGAAGTTTTTTACCTGGAATAAGATTTAAATGTTAGATTGTTTCAATATGAAGCAAAAAACATGAGCAACTTTTTGGGATAACGAGACCAGCAGTGGAAATTCCATGGGCTGATAATGATAATGCATTTTGAAAAGTAAAATCATATCTCCGCCGGTATTTTGAATTGTGGTTCGGAAAATTCAGATGAATTTTAACAAGAAAAACACTGGGACATTTTTATGTATGTTGACGAAAGTTATGGAAGTATATTCTTACAAATTTTTAGCTAACAGATCGGATATTAATTTTACGTACCTCAGAAATATGTTATCATGAAAATATGTTAATTATAATCTTCTACAATAAATATTGTACCAATATCAGTCAGTTTTTAAAATCGATCGGTTTAAAATGGAATATACTTTATATTATGGAAGTATGTAAGTAAATTATATGAAATAACAAAAATTGCTAATACTAATCTCTTTAAAGATATATATGAAATGTCTACTAAGCATGAAAGTTGGCAAACAACAACATGTTGGACAATTTTAGATCGATTCGATCTTAGACTATTGTTTGTGTGTTTTTAAATTATTCCTTCGTCTCAAATACCTTTGGCTAACATTTATTATTTTATCGTTTTCGATTTCAGTTCATATTTATCTATCAAACGAAGCCCCAAAACTACAAATACTCAATAATTTCTCACCCATGTATAATTTCTCTCTTGCAAAGTTAGATCAAGTGGTCCTAATATTTCGAAGTTGCCGATACCAGTTGAAGAACCGCCTGGGCCACCTTGCAGCCACACTACCAGAGGACGCTCGGTGTAATTCTGGACAGGCGCCGTAGTATAAAACAGCCAATAAAACATATGCGCTCCTTCCCGTACGTTAACATAATCAAAGGCTTGTTTAAAGGGCCCAAATTGAGCTGAAAATATATTTTTTTATTTTAGTCTCCATCCTATGGCAGTAAGTAGAGGCATCTCTTGCTTTTCCATAAGTTATTACAGGCGTGAGTGTATTTTTATTAATAAGAATTGTAATGACTTTTAAGATCTTGTAATTTAATATTCAGAGAAACAAAACAGTTACAGTAGATAAATAGAACAAGTGTATTCTGTTACATTACTGTAATGCGCTATAAACTAATCAGGTAATACCTTACACTCATAAATCAGAAATAAGTTAACATATAGTAAAAAAAAAATAAAGTGACGCTTCTTTATTTTTTTGCTACTGGTAAGATTGAACGAAAACTAAATCCACGAAAATGTTCTAGTAATAATGATGACATAAGATTGCGAGGCGACATTTATGACATACTTTATTATTAATAAAATGAATCCGTTAATTTATGTGATCTAGTAAGAAATAAATTAAAGTGCATACAAATAATTAAAGTTATGTCGTAAGCTTACGACTTTAATTATTTGTTAAATCAAGGTTCGGCTTACCTTCTGTACATTGAGTTGTAAAAAGAGTAATTAAAATAATATATAGAAACATATTGAACTGCTGTACGAATCGTACTAAGGCAATATCATAATTTCAGAATTATCAATGGAAATGAGGATACGTTACGTATCGTAACATGCTGATATTGTCTAATCGTAATCAGTAACTTGAGATAAGCTCAAATAAGGAATTAATTAAATAAACAACTCTTACGAGTACATTGCTATAACCAATAACCAGAACGAGTATCTTCTGTACATTTTTATTGCTGAGCATAAGTTAGTGCTTATCCACAATCTCAACTGGTGCTAAAGAGTTAATTTTTGACGTCAACAAGTACAGAAATTCTATTCTTATTACACATGAAGGATTGGAATATTCTAGATCTAGGTCAAGCTCAGTAAGTAAAAGCACAGGCAAATTATACGAATCCTGTACTGTACGAATTAGACGTAGCATAACCATTCCTCCGAATGCAACATGAACAAAAGCATGGAGAGCCGCCGTGTGTCTAGTTACTTGAATATTTTTTGAATACCTAGAATTATATCCTGTAATTCAAACACTCTCCAAACTTTTTCATTTAGGAAACCGGAATTCTGTCCACTTGACGCTTTTCTTTGTCGCTAGGAAGATTGGCAATCAGATCTGGGTCAAAAATTAGTCTCTTGGCACAATTCAACAGCTGTTTGTTATTATATTGCAGCGCCTGTTCAAATATGGCAGCAGTGTTACACATGTCCGTCTCAGAGCTTTATATGAGAAGTGGACCCGGTGTGAAATACTACACTTTTTTTAAAGATTCTGAACTTCCCTGCAGCAGCCTTTGGCATAGTTACGAACGCGACGCATGAAGGTTTTTAAATATTTGATTGATAACAAAAATACATGTATTTGACCTCGGTTAAAAGTATACCGAGTAAATATGGCGTTTATAAATACTATATTTTAAGGAAGCAGTTCTTGTATATATTTATGTATATAGGTAAATATCTAACTGGTTCGATCTCTAACCATTTAGATGATATTTTGTAATTAGATAATGATTTACTTTCCAAATTTCTCTAGATAGGTGTTACGACACTTTTCTAGATAAATAGGGAAAGTTTTCACATATATAATTTTTGAAACCCAATGAAACTTCAAAAAAAGTTTAACAAAATTCTATTTATTTTTCAACCTTCCAACCTTATACACTAAATTGAAAATTAAATATTTCTCAATTCCGTTAGAAAAAAAGGCTTGATACTGGACATCGACAAAGGCTACTACAGCACCCATCTTAACCATTTCTTAACTTTTTTTGTTTTCTTCAGTAGCGGTGGTTGAACGCCCGTTACAGACGGTACAGCCGCGTTTAAATTTTGCACACCAGTAGGCTACTGCGGAATAAGACGCAGAATTGGTCTTGGAAATTTTTTGAAAAACATATTTCTTATAACAATTTTCAAGCAGAAATAATTAATGACTGCACGAACTCTGATTTTCTCTATTTTGCATGCCAATTGGCAAAAACTTTTTTTTAATTTTTTGTGCTAATGGCTTCTAATGAATTCTTCTAATGAACAAAATAGAATTCATTGCTAAAAGTTAATGTAAAGTATTCGATTACAAAAACTTATTGATCAATCTAGTGTTATGTAACTAGAAAAAGTAAGTCAAGTCCACTGGTCGTATTTGAGGCCTTGAAGGTTTAAATGTCTTATGAAATAGAAGTATGACACAGCACGTTAAATAATTTGAAAGTTTAAGGTAGTAATGTGAAATTTCTCTATTCGTCATTTTAAACTAAAGAATGTACCAGGCGCATTTATGTAAAAATGTTTAAAACAAAAGTTTGAAGACTAAATATAGTATTTATTACATCCTCGTTTCAACAGAATAACGAATATGTTAGTGTAGAGGCTTTTTCATCATATTTGCGATATCATAGTCATGAATAAGCAGTTGCAGCAAGCACTATTGTTTTGCAGTAAGGGAATCAATGCAAAACAGTAGTGTTAGGTAATAATATTTAGATATTATATAGTCATAGATTAAACTTAAGTATTATCCATTATTTTAAAATATTAGAAACACGTTACAACACGCGATGTAAGATTCTTGTGGTATCATCTATCTAGTAAAAACACTTTTTATGTATATAGGCTAAATGTACCCTGTCAGATAGTAGTTAAACTATATTGTCGTTTTGAAAATTTGGTTAATTTACATTTTAACATGACTATACCTCAAGGCCGTCATTTTGTATTTCTTGATGTGTCCAAACAATTTATTTTGTAATGATAATGGAATCTTAAAATTAATGTTAATATCTTTGATCATAAACAATATATTAAAAATTAATTTTTGGTCGTTTGTTCTATACAGACTTGCAAGCCGCTCGGTCGATTGAATTTCAAACTTATGGGTTGTATTCGAATCATGAAAAATAGCTACTGTGAAAAATTTTTGTTGTACTCTTATATTATCTGTACCTAATTTAAATCATAAAGTAGAAATTATTAAAACGTCTACCAAATGTACACTAAAATTGTTTATTAAAATTCCAAATAAGCACAAAATTAATAAAAAATTAAAGGAATTAATGAGTTGGTGGAGTTTTAACAATTTGTTAATGTCGGGTTCCAATTTCGTAAACATCAATGTTCCACTTTGTTTATAATAAATAATAATAATAAATTTAGTAGTTATGAACTTACGTATTAGTGTCAGTAATATGCCATAAAAGTCGACTTTATTTGAAATTAAACTATTATTTACGGATTTTATCGCGTTTAATTATGTTATTATATTCCCGACGTTTCGATTGCTTTACAACAGCCGTGGTCACGGGGGACAGAGGTCGATCACAAATTACACTCAAGATGCTGATGGAGGTGGTGTGCAGGCGCGCTGCATGAAGACGGATTATGGCCATGAAGCCGTCAACTAAGCAACATCCTGAATGTGTTCTTATATTGCATATGTAGATCGCTGTATGCCCGCTGGGTATAGCTAACCCATTGGCTGCACGTATAGAAAAACTGGCAGTATGCTTTAAAAGCGTTTAATTTACTGGCCTAGTGCATGGTGCAAACCTGCGAGATAGCATGCTGTAGTAGACAGCCAGCGACCAATGTTCTCTATCAATGTCCACGTTATCCTACGAGTCCTCGGTGATAAAGTGGCAAAAA
This sequence comes from Bhutanitis thaidina, assembly GCA_029286595.1. Taxonomy (NCBI): domain Eukaryota; kingdom Metazoa; phylum Arthropoda; class Insecta; order Lepidoptera; family Papilionidae; genus Bhutanitis; species Bhutanitis thaidina. Next base: position 5,477,625 of record JAGSMS010000022.1, read on the forward strand.
TACTTGAACTTCTGCACACGGCTGAGAGGGGTAAATTGACTATTATATAGGACGAAAGAAATGCGATTTAAAACATCCACAACCCAGAGTTGAGAACTAGTATTGATTTTTGAAACCAAAACTCATGATATCTATGTATGAATTTTACTTTGACTTCTTCGTTAGTAGTGAGTTCTACGGGTTCCTGTTTCAAATTTGATAATTCCTCAGCTTCTAAATCCCAACTCGGTATATTCATGTTTAAAATATCTTGAAAACGCTCCGTAAAATCAACATAAAGAACGTACAAGTGTTGGCTGTAAGTAAGTAAATCTTCCTGTTTTGCAGAGACTGCGGATAAAGTGAGAAAGCGTTTATACTCACCTCTACCTAGGTTTGAATAAAAAAAACAATGTGAGTAGGATTATGTCGTTCTTTGTTTTAATTAAATTTAACTCAACATCTTGCTATTGTAAATTAAGTTAATAAAATATTTTTCACAGGCTGGCAGATAAGCGATGTTTTTCGAATCGAATCAGATTTTCACCCAATTTTTCTGCTGTCTTCAAGACGGAAAGTCCAGTACCGATTAAAATTTGATTGTAAAAACGATTCAAACACCTTTGAGGAGCCAACGTAACATACTTAGCGTACTTCTGTATGCAACAACAGGTGATTGGATTCTACATAATTTTCACAATAAAGCTGACTGAATGATCGACCATTAAATAAATAGCTTGTAATCTTATTGATTGCTCTAATAACGTAATGGTGCGACGTATGCAGGCGTGAGTTCAAAAGTTTGTCAACCAAATGCTGACGATAAATAATACCCAGGTAGCGAATACATTTAGTAGTTTGTTTCAAATGCACTCTCGAAATTCTTTGGACGCTGTGTCATTGCTGGAGCATGACATCAGCTGACAAAATATTGCAAACAGGAATTTCTTTCACTTGAAAATACTTTTTTTTGATATTATATAATAATATTTCAAGGTCTTTTGCCATTTCACACATTCTTTGCACTCAATTATTACTGAGAAGAACGTTTCTGATGATATCTATCGGTGTCATATGATGAAGAATAGTTTTTATTATCTATTCGTCTGGCGGCTTTAATTCTTCGCCAATTGTGTGTTGTTTTCCTGCTTTTGAGATTAAGATATGAGGCTCGTAGTCTATCATGACAAAGGTGCTTACACACCTACCTGCCACTGAAGGCAGTGACCGGTTATGTCAGGATCAGCAAAAAGTGCCGGACTGCCTAAAACCTCCAGGGTTTGAAATACGCCGTAGGCCCAGTGGCCATGACGGCTTCAGTGGAAGAGACTCGCGAGCAGGAGGCCCGCAAGTGAAGAGTAACAGAAGCTGTTTAAAGACTTTTGCTTTTGTATTGTGAGGGATACTGAACAAAAGGATATAACGCAGTTTACCGGAAGCTAAAAGCCGTCTGGGTTGGTACCGCCCTCTTAAATGTTTTCGCCGCCAATAAGCGTGTACTGTTGCGCTCCGATGTGAATAGTATAGGGAATCAGTATAATTATAATTAAAGCAAGCCAATGCTTCTGTCGCCTGTAGTCTTCTTCGATTGAAGTAGTTTGCAGGGGTCTATGGACTACAGTGGTCATGTTAAAGTAAACTGTTAAATGGAACTGTTAGCTCGTTTGTCACTCAGGGGTTATAATAAAATTGGAGGAGTGTAATGGTCGCAGTATATTTATTTGTTACTGAAGCATCAGCTTAACGTTTGTCAAGCTAAGAAGGAAAGATAAAGGTAGTATCTCTATATATCTCGTAGATTGCGACCTTCCTCTAACGGTGAAGGCAAATAAGCATAATATTATACGTTTTCGTTAAAAATTCAGATTTTACTAAGACTAAGACTAAAAGACCGGTATAATTTCTTAGGCATAAGAAAAATAAATATGTCTGTAAACTACAGCAATGTTGTTACAGTGCTGTTGGTTTCAGAGATCAAAAATCACGAGCAGTCCCTAGATTTCTTATCTAAACGTGAAGGAAAACTGCATATCTTTTACTTCATCTTCACAGTCTGTTAACATTCTGCCGCTGGAGATAGGTCTCTTCCGTAAAGAGAATTTAATTGGCGATCCCTGTACTAGACAAAATTAATCAAAAAGCAGTATTGTGTTGTCTTTCATCTTCCATATAAGTTGTGTTTTGTATGCTTGCGTTGTTTCTATTTTAATATACAGTCTCAAGCTAATCCTTAAGATAAGTTTGAATTTTTTGTTTGAAGCAGCAACGATTAAATTATGTTTCTTTAATTTGGAAGCTTTGTCAAACATATGCATATTTAGTTCAGGTTCAGGTAATGCGATATGTAATAATTGGTCGTGTGGTAGGGGACCAACGGACCAACTTGAAAAGCTCTGGGCAATCTCTGGGATCAAACCTGGTGATCAGGCTCGCCATCAGTCACTTGGCGGCAAATCTCCTGGAAAGGCAAAAACTAGGTTGCAAATGCCAAGTTGTATCTCCCTTGTCAATAATCTCATGGAACGCACTAAAACAAACAAATATCTTTTTCAGCGGACTGCAGCTACCATTATTGAACTTGGTGCTTTTGATTCATCCTTGTACGCTGTGCCGTCAATCTACAATAGTTAAAAGTATCGTAGAATGTTAATAATTGGTGTAAGGCGGAATAAACAATGTTCTACTTTAAATATCAATCTTACCAGCATTCGATGCATTCTGCTGACTAACAGACGAGTCTCGGGCTGTCTTGTCCGATGACGGAAAATTCATTAATATTTGCCGATCCCAAATCGCTCATCTCTAGTGCGAGAGTTCCGGCACTATGCACTCCGAACCGTCTGACTAGCGTTACGAAGATGAGCAAATGTTCTATGTTCGGTACGCTTTTGTTAGCGCTTTCGGTAAGAGCCCTATGTCCTGTAGTGAACTTGCAGACAATAAAACAAAACAGACTAATAAAGTAATGAACGAAAATGTTACTAAGCAGCAAGCATTGGTGGCACTTGAGGCAGCGATAGATTTTTTTTTGTTCGGTTTTAAATAATTAAAATTGTAAATAAACAAAAACTGACTTGGTTTTGTACCGCCTCAGAAGTATTCAGACTCGGTAGTCGAGAGACGTCGGTCTCTCGTGTTTGAAATTTCGTCGGTTTTTTCTTGTTTATATCTTTATGATGGCGTGTTCGTCTACAGCAAAGAGGTCATTTAAATGTACCATAGATTGCTTTTATGTTAACCGTGCTGTTAGTTAAAATAATTCAAAATGACTATTATTACTTCGGCGTTCCTGAAACCGGATTTTTTATTTGTGTAAAGTATTAAATACAAGTTACGCTATAAGTTGGTAGGCCTAAAGCAATTTCCATGAGTTGTTTATTAAATGTAAGGTTCTGTCTTATCATAAAGAAGTTTTCGGTATAGATAACCGTAATTTGCTTATAATGGCCAAAGTTTGAGTTCCGTTATTTAATAGAATAGGGCAGTTCTAGCCAACTAGTCATCTGCTTGTTTTTTTTAACTCAGCTGAGTAAATAAGAATTAGAAAAATAATTGCAAACGCTACTTGGAAAATATTTTCAAGTACTCAATTTTCACGTTTTGAGTTAAATATAAGAAGAATAGTTGGTGAGCATAGTTCGGGAGCGTAGATACTACTGTCTACCCCATCTTCTTCCGTGAAAAATTTATATCAATCTCTCGGAACCTCTTAACTGAAATATCTAAAATACTCATAAAGCCTCTGAAGTTCAAGGTTTACAATTACTGGTACAACGGATATTTAGTAATTATGGCTAATCTAATTCTTCTAAATAGAGAGTGTGTAGTGTAGAAAGTGGTAGTCGGGTACAGGTCACGGCGCTCGCATAAATGTCATAGTAAGCGAGCGACCTGAGCTTGAATTCCGGTACCGGTACGAAGAAGAAGAAGAAAACATTATAATGAATTACTTAAAATATAAAAATAGATCACCCGGATCTACCCCAGCTACACACTATAATTTATTTTAATCATCGTAATAGTTTTGTTTTATGTTTGTCCTAAAAAAGGATATGTAATATGCAGTCACGGAATTTTTAGTCCTTGAGATCTTGTAATAGTATTGTCAGCATAAATTATTTAAGCACCATAAAAGCTGTTTTTTTGAGGGTATGAGGACAAAAAATCGATATTTTTAGACAAAAACTTCTGTAGACTGAAACGTATTAAAAGGATTTTTTTATTTTTGGATTGGGGTGACAAACCGAGCTAACAGACCACCTGCTGGCAAGTAGCTACTGCAGTCCATTAACACCCGCAAACGACTTGAATCGAAGAATGTTGTAAATGTTTTTAAGCGTGGTAGAGCCAAGCGGCGGCTTTAGCTGCTGCTCGAATAGGCTGGCTCGACCGGATTGGTACCACGGCCTCGCAGAATACCGGCGTGAAGTAGAGGCATCTTGTGCTTCTGCGTTTCGTTCGGTGAGTGAGTTAACCCCTCCTCTTCCCTCCCATCTCTCAAATATCCTTAAAGGCCGCCAACGCACCTGCAGCATCTATGGTGTTGCAGATGTATGTGGGCGACGGTAATCACTTACCACCAGGTGAACCGTTTGCTCGTTTGTCGTCTCTTCCATAAAAAAAAAAATGTTACAAATGTGTTGTCACCTCTGAGGACTAAGATGGAATGTCTCATGCTGTTACAGCCCGTAACAATACTAGCTCTATACCATTCAAACCGGAACCCAAAATCAATTGCTCTGCTGTTTGGCGGCAGAAATGGTATATGGTAAGATAGGGATGGGGCGGCAGATCTAGCCTTTTTTTTATGGGAAAGGTGGCAAACAAGCAATCGGTTCACGTGATGGTAAGTAATTACCGTCGCCCATGTGGATCTGCAACGCCAGAGGGGCTGCAGGTGCGTTCCCGGCCTATAAGGGTATTTGGGAGATGGGAGGTTGGATGAGGAGGGGGATTCCTCCGGTAACCTCACTCGCCGAACGAAACGCAGAAGCACAAGACGCCTCTACTTCACGCCGGTATTCTGCGAGGCCGTGGTACTAACCCGGTCGAGCCGGCCCATTCGAGCAACAGCAAAAGTCGCCGCTTGGCTCTACCACGTGAGAAAGTTGCCTGATTCTCGTTTGACCAACTGAAATAAGGAAGGTTCATAAACTGGACATAGGTATTTCTGTAAAATCTGATCCTGATTTGTATCTGATTCATGAAAGATTTTGTCCATATTCGCCACGCTTGGCAGCCCCATTGGTGAACGCAGTGCCGTTACTCTCGCAATAGAAATGCTTTGTCCTTTGACTAGTATATAGGATTAGTGTTCGGTATAGACGGTTTGATTATCCGGCGTTATTCAGTCGCCAGAGCCTCGAAAGTTCATTAGAATGGTCAACAGAAGGCACCACGTGCAGGGGAGGTTCATCTTCGGAGAAAGATGTTGTATGTTACTTCTTACTTCAATTAAGAAATTCAAAGGAAAACTACCAATAAAATTAAAAAAAAATTAAAGGCGAGATTTTAATAACTTTTTTATTTTTTAAATTATTTATTTATGAAACAATCTTTGATAAAAAAAACAAAACACAAAAGCTTAGGTATGATAAAAAAATTGTCAAAACATAATTTGTAATTATTTTATTTACTTGTAATCATTTGCAGAACTCGTTTCATTGCAGCAGGGCTGTCAAGCGGTACCTGGATAAATATTATTTTGTTATATCACATAAGTTTAATATAACGTGCAGACTCATTTTAGTACCTAATATAAGATATTCTGTAGGTTTTAAGTTTGGTTTATAATAAGTTATTCACTATGAATTACTTATACTAGAACTTAAAGAGCGAGAAATAAAAGTAGCTGAGAGATTTCCGACTTTAAATAATTTTAAAAACTATGCGTTAGTAGTTACAAAAAGTGGCATGTAAAATATTCCCAAATTTGTAATTTATTCCAAAAATATTACATACATATTAATAACTAGCGGCTTTCCGCTGATTCACCCGCGTAATTTTAAACTCTTGAGATTAAAATAGTATTCCTTCACGTGTTATAACTTTGACTCTGACGTTCATGAGATCTTTAAAATAGGCCTACATTCAATAAAAAAGTTTTGACTTTGACTTTGAAACAATTGAAATTCTATTGTAATAAGTCCTATTATAACAAATGATATTAAAAGGGCCTTATTCCATGTCACAATCGGCCACTTTGCCTAATTTCATTTCAATCAATTCTCGTAGGCGTGATTAAGCGACAATGATCAAAATAAATGTATATTTTGACGTAGACGTAGACGTTAAAAGAACAATAAATGAGTTAATATTACCGATTGGCCCGCAGCGTTCATCCAATAGAATTGTAGCCTCGCTGTCTGACGGAAGTAGCCTTCGAGGCGACTATTCACTACTAGAGCGCTACGCGGGCTGTTCAAGAAGCAATCTTGACCCGGCCATTGTAGATTCTCAACCCACTGTAACTGACCTAAAATAAGATTCTTTGTAAGAAAAATCACGCTTTGTGCTTTGTTTCTTTGTGACCGGGATTGTGATGAATTAAATCCATATGCTTGAATATTATACATAAAACAATAAATTCAAAATCCAAATTCTTTTCTTCATATTTGGAATGAGATAATTTGATCTTATCCAATATTTTAAGTTAGTTGTTTAAGATGAAAAGTCTTTTTCTAAATGTGTTGAAATAATAAAATAATAAATTTAACATTACTTTAACACATTTTATACAAAAGACTTCAAAAGGTTATTAATAGCTGTTTATGCACAATTTTTCTTTTTTTTAAAAACGTGACTTCCATCTGCAGGTATTTATCATGTGTCGCGGAGACAGTTTACATATATAAATTGCACATAGACAAATACCCAGAGCCGGAAGAATTAGTTTTAGTCCATAGAAAAACTGGTCCTGTGCGGGAATCAAACCGGAAACCCGCATCGCTTAGCCACTGCGCCACCGCCTACAATGGTATTGGAGTGTTACTGTTCTCCAAATGTCAATATCACCAGTACGTGATGCACGCTTCTGAATAACAGAAGAGGCTCTAGTGGATATCATACCCAAACACAAATTCCACAAATTAGTAATAGGGACCAACATCACTAATGCGCGGGTACCGGTACGGCGGCCACTTAACTGTCTGCAGCGAGGTGAGTACGGCCAAATTTTCAAGTTAGGTTAGGTTAGGTTCCCCCTCCGGGAGAGGAGTGTCGGTATTACGTCTGTGTTCCGGTGCGTCTAGCAAGGGCGGTGTGGGAGAGGACGTTCTCTCCCGAGAAGGGGCCGCTTACAGCCGGCGCTGGTGGAGTCGCGGATGTGTGCGAAAGCGTTCCCGTGACCCTGCCGACATGCGGCGAAGGTGGAACACCATGGGGTTTTAGTCAGTGCGAACCCGACATAACCCGTCTTTGCCTCCGAGAGGGCGTATGCGTGAAGCATTGCCCGATGTAATTGAAAAAAAAAAGGTTAGGTTGGGTTAGATTTAATGTACGATTTTTATCATTGACCTGAATATTAAGACGGTGGCAGGCCGTAGTGGTTATGATATCTTTAGTGACAAGCTCGTCATCTGTCACGTTAGTCTTGTGAAAAGAGGGTTACAACGACTATAATGACATTTTTTACATTTATACAACGAATATAAATGTAAAAATAATGATCGCATACGTGGTGGTGACGTATTACTTATTTATAATGAATGTCGTTAATGGTACATTGTGACGATGCGATGGTATTATAACTGTTTGTGATAGAAATAACATACCCGGTGTATTTGATACTGCATCGAGATTTCCGTTGTAAATTGATACTGTGACGTTCGTAGTTTGAAGAAGATGTTCCACTGAATCAATAATTAAACAACTCAATTTTAATAACTATTTTAAAGTAAACAACAGATCAGTGCTAAACGTATGTGATCGATCTTTATATGATGTAATAATAATATACTCTCCATTAGTATATATTATTATAAGAAGTATTATTAAGTACTTTAAATGAAAAAGCTTGTACAACCTTTATCAACGGCCGGTTTCATAAAAGAAGATCTGAACGCTCGTGTAGCAGATATACGTTGCTCATCGTATTTGTTGGTATTAGGTATTCCTAGAATGGGTGCCACTGTTTCATCCATGAATTTATACAGGTCTGTTTCAATTCTATAAATGTCTTGAAGATATTTACTCACCCCGAAAGAATCTGAAATAATGGCCAAAGTTTAAATGCATAAAAGGGTCATATTCGGATATTTTTTTTTATTTTAAACTTTTCCTCTGTGACTCATAGTCTCAATAATTCTTGACGTGTTTAACAATAGAAATACTATTGTTCAATTCTACATATGAAGGTATCATCGTTTTAATTAAAAGCACTTTCATTTGTTCTTTAAAAAAATCTTTAAAAGGTTTAAAATTCTTGAAGTTTAGTGATTTTATTTTCTTTTTAACTTTTGAGCTTTATTATTACCTCCGATAGAAGTACGGCTTAATTTTTCCGTTATATAATTCAAATTGACGGCTGTCGCACCAGCATTCTCATTGATGAATTGTCCTAAAGATAAAAATAAGTCAAAAGCATTTTCAAATTGCTCGTTATTAATGAAATTATTAACATCGGTGGAAAAATTCTTGATAGCGTTTCGGGCATTCGCATCGACATACCCATGCCCTTCAAGGTAGAAATCAAGTTGGGTAAGTACCAGGCCTGGTGACAGTATTCCATTGCCTATTACTACGCCTTTAAAATTATTCGTAAAGGTCTGTGGCTGTAAGAAAAGAATGACTATTATAAATGTAGAACCTTTGTGGTATATTTTGTTATTTATTGTAGTAAATTATGCGCGCATTTGCACACACTCAAAAATATTGTTGACTGGACTGACTATCGCATTAAAATACTAGATGTTTAGCCAAAACGGTAGCTGTAAGTTAGGTATTTAAAAAACTATAACATTTTGTAAATAACGAAAATGCTATTAAAAATCGAATACTTGTAAAAAATTTATATTTTTAAAAATATGGCTATTAAATACCTTAAGCAATAGCACTGTCAAAGTTTTTTTATTATTTCAAATTCACATTCTTCCAATATAAGTCTTCTAATGTGAGTACAAGTATTGTTGACAAAGGAACTTAAATTAGGTCGTCACATTAACATTTTGGTATACAAATATCATCGTCAACCTTATTTAATGTAGAAACAATTAAATAGTTATGATTATATAACAAAATAATACTTGAAATATCCTAGAGATCATAATGAATTATACTGACCTCAACAAGACGCAGTCCCAGCGTAATAGCTAATTGTGATCCATGGCCTTGGCCAATTATGTAAAGAGGAGCATTTGCATACTCTTCATGAAGCTTATAAAAAGATTCTATTGTGTAAAGCAAATATTTAGCTGAAAAACAAAAATTTAAAAACCTTTTATTTGTCATTAATATGTTTATCGAATCAATAATACTTCAATAGCAAAATTTTATTAAAATAAATATGTTATTAAAAATGATTTTGTCGCCACCAGTCACAGGAATTAATCAGAATTTGATGGAGTTTAAATAACTGAATAGATCGCATGAATATGTCAGCGACGATAGTAGGTTGCACCCTTTAAAAATAAAGGGTCACGGGAAAGCTTTTAGCATATATAATTTAAGTGATACAACGTGTCTTACCATTTTCATCAAGATTGCCAGAGATGTTGGAATTATCCTCTGCTTTACTAAATCCGGTTCCCACTGGTGCATCCACAAAGAGTAAATTATATTCTTCAATCTTGAAAAAATATTAAATAACACTATTTTATTTTGTCTCTTTTATAAAAGCTAAAAAGCCAATCCTACAACTGAAATTTAAAATTTATATTCTTATGTAGAATTCTTTAATTCATCATTAAGCCAAGTCGACTGCTGAACATAGAACTCCCCAAAATATATCCATGGTCCTGGGCCACCTTCATCAACGAACTAACTGTAATACCGTGCAGGTTGTCACTTCATATTGGGGGGACGTCTCACACTTCATGTACAAGTTTGCTACTAGAGAAACCTTTTTAAAATTCTTTGTTAATTTTACGAGCGGCCGGTTTATTCTCATTACAGCTTTTTTTTATAAGATAGGCGGCAAACGAGCAAGCGGTTCACCTGAGGATAAGTAATTACCGTCTCCCACGTGTATCTACTACTGCAAGTGCGTTGCCGGTCTTTAAGAATATTTGGGAGATGAGTGAGAGGACGAGGACAGGGATGGGTTGGGGAAGAGGGCCTCCATTTGCCTCACTAACCGAACGAAACGCAGAAGCACAAGATGCCTATACTTCACGCCGGTATTCTGCCGAGGCCGTGGTACCAACCCGGTCAAGCCAGCCCTTCCAGCAGCAGCAAAAGCCGCCACTTGGTTCTTGCACGATAAAGCACTTGGCTCTCGCAGATATCTTCATCACAGATTCTATAACTCAAAGTGCACAGTACAGATTGTACTTTACACCTACCAAATAGACACGATTCATGTTACAAAATGGATAGTTCAGTATGGTTAAAATTACGTTTCCCCAGCTTGCATAAGCAGCTTAACGTTTCTCTATTCGTAAGTGAAGAGATTCAAGGACAAAATTGTGTGTGTTTGTGTAATTAGTTCTGCCGAAGAAGGAACCTTCTTTCTTTCTTTATTTGATTTGACTGGTACGGGGGTAAGCCATCCTATTCTTGAGTGTCACAGTAAATATAGCTACATATATATATTGATTTCAATCAATGGTAAATTGTGTTTGGACAATAACCAATAAACACAGTGATACCATTAAGGACGTACTTTATGCCACAGTAAGAAATGTAATATCATTGTCATCGTGTATAACGAAAATAAACATACCCAGGAGTCCTGCCTTTTGTTCAAATTAAAGTCGAGCGGTCCAAACATTCCAAAATTTGCAAATAAGCTAGGTGGGGTACCAGTAACGCCATCTAGCCATAAAATTATGGGCCGAGAAGTGGGGATAGTTGCGACACTCGGATAAAATAACCAGAATACATCTCCAACTCCTGGTACCCTTGTAAATGCCGCTGTATGCGTGATGTCTTTAAAGCCATCGCCTTCCAGTCCTTTAAGATCATCGTAGATACAAATTGGGTTTAAATAGATATATAAGATATATAAATACTCTTATTATTAGTTTTTGTAGCATGACTTTTTTAGCACCATTTTTTAAAGTCAGAATACTTAAAATTCACTACAGGCTAAAGATCAGAGTTAGGAGGATTAGCCGTAATCTCCACGCTTCCACATTTGCTGCTGCTGTTATACTACTACTACATAAGCAGATGGTCCGCAGGATGTCAAAACTCAAGGTGGCGCTAAATAAATCCGAAACCATTTCAGTTTTGAGGCTTTGGAAAAAAGAAGGCTGCGCTACAAGGTTCTTACCTCTTCTTGAACTCATCCTCGACCAATACTGAAATGTCCGCGATACCAGCATCGCCCCTCAGAAAGTGGGAACGCTGCATTAAAGCGGTTTCGACTGAGTATACTTAGGCTTCTAACCAATCTGGAGGTCGGTGGAAGTGGCCACTGTCGATATTTGGGAGTGACGCGGTTGATAGATCTACATAGTATCGGGGATCTGTCTGGAGGAAAAAGATTGCTTGCGATCGTTAGATTAAAATATTCGAAGTGGCTACATGATGCTATAATTATTACTAAGTTTTATAGGTATACATATTATTTTTAAAGTAAACGCTATTTAAAAAAATTATTAAGTTATTACTTACGAATTATTTCAAATGAATCCTGTCTCTGTACCGGACCAGCAGCTATTATTGAAATAGCTACTGTTAAAATAATAATTATTGTACTCCTCTTCATTGTCTATGTCCTTAAACGTCTAAACGTTTCTCAATTTCGTAAATTTATAAACGTTTAATACGAGCCTGGCTGATAAGAGGGCGGGTAAATAATTTATCACTAACGCTATTTGATTATATTATAAGTAGACAATTTAAGATTAATTAGCAAGTGACAGGGCGATTATTTATTTTATTTCAAAATGTGAATTTACGTCGACAGAGTTTTCGTGCACTTTTCTTCTTTAGCAGTCAACTTGGCGTAATCGCCATGCTTGGCAGGTGGCTATGTGATCGCAGTGCCAGACACCTCACATCTTAGACGCGGCTGCTCTCAGCGATCTGGATAATTTAGGACTGGTAAATTTGAGTTGGGATTTCCGACAGTACAGTTGGGATGTATTGATAGATAGTACATTGACGGAGAATATCACAAAATAAATTAATAAAATATAAATGTATACAGATCAATATTTTTAGCTGTGGGTAATATATTTTTATATTTAGCTAATCAATAATGATATTACCATTATTGATTACCTTTTGATTTTGATGATTAATAAAAAAGATATCAGATCTTTACGTATATTATCACATCTTTTGAATTAGTTACAATTATCGTTAAATAAGAATCGGATTCAAGACATACTTTTGATATATGTGCCATATTAGATGACGATAAGATAAAATTACGTACTTATTCCCGTCCGACCGTCAAGTACGTAGCTGATTCTTGCGATATTTTTTTATTTTGTGCATTAATAACGTAATATTTTGACGGGTTTTGGTATTAAAGGCTCTTTTATGAGACATTTAATTCTCAAATGATACAAAACTGAGTAATAAGCCAAATATTCGAAACGACTGGAGAAAGAGCTACCAGTACCCTACGTGGCTACGATAAATACAGCTTTTGCAAGGCGGCGGTTTTGCACATGTGTATAATTTATTAACAAACACATAAATATCTACGCTCATAATAAAATAAATGTGAAAAATCTTTATGTAACAATACACCAAATTATGGCACACACGCACACAAGTACACACATACGTACGCACGTACACGCATGCACGCACGTACTTACACATACATACACGCGCGCGCGCACGCATACAGATTCAATTTATTTTCTAGTGACTGGTTATGCAATGGCGGAGTATATTTTATTTTATTGTATTATATGACACGAAAATGTTACTGAAATGAAGATTTTAAAATTTTCCAACATACGATACGCTACAGACATTTCTGATGTCACACACACAAATATATATAAGGATAACGCAATAAATTTGCGTTATTATTTTACAGAACTCGTAACAGATGCCTGCCATCGTTTATCACGTCCCTCCTGCCTCCTTTGGGAATGCGTAGGTGAAGTGCCTGGGCATTTGTATATTGCAGAAAACAATTACTTAATCGCTGAAATGAATATAGTTTACAATCAATGTTCGATTTATAAAATATCTTCTAGACTCGTTTTCAACTCAGGTATTTAAAGAAGCCTTAATTTCTGCAAGATATTAGTTCCCAGACTTTTCTATAAGATTAATAGTTTTCTGCAAATTAAAGGTTAAGATTTATCATTTCTAAACTTTCATTACTCTACGAATTATTTTGAAACTAAGACAATGGTGATGCATTTAGCCATCGTTTATTTAATATGCTTAATAGTTACTACAAGGTTGTAGGACTGTTATTCGGCCTAGGAGTCATCTGGGAACGTACCGCCCTCTACCTATACGTACCTATTTCTGCCGCAAAGCGATCTCTGTTATGTTCGAGTTTGGAAAGCCAGTATCATTAAAGTCTGCAAGGCATTCCCTCGTCCTTAGGAGAGAGAACGAACCTTGTTTGCTTCAAGTTGTTGGCAGGTGTCCACGAGTTTCTGTAGTCACTTATTATTAGGTGGACTGATAACTTTCCCGTATGTAATACAATGCTTATGTGATAAAGGAAAGGCGATATGCATCGTCAAAAAATAGCTTGTAACACAAAACAACACAACCAGACCCTATACTTTTTTGGAACTCACGACGAGCCTTAGGCTCAATAGTTAGATCTAAACACTAAACCATGCGGTCAACAAGCGCGAAATTTTAGTCTTATTGATTTATTGGGAACCAGTCATCACGACTTTTCGTTCAAAAGTGGTACACACCGTGGCTTGCCATGTTGGTTTATGTCTGGGGGTTGAAGTTGTGGGGCAAAACATTCTAGGTTACATTATGTGAGTTTGGATAAAAAAAACACTGTTTTGTTGTAATTATTACGAGAAACTACATTCAAAGTGCAAAAAAGCACAAAGCAATTGTATAGAATTGTGATTCCAGGGCAATCAAATAATGTTCTACCTAGATTTATGAAATTCGGAAAATTAAACTAAACATTGGATTTTTTTTTTAATTTTAATTTGAGCCTTACACCCTTAAAAAGCATTCTAAAATTCAGTCATGTTACATAATTAGCCTCGGAGATAGATGGCGACGAAAAGGACCTGTAATAGTTAGTATCATTGATGATACATATAACTGAAGGTTAGTGTAATATAACAGTGTGTTCCTGGGTTTTTTTGGGAAAACTTAATCCGGCGGATTGTGAGCTGAGATATGATTTATTTAAATGTGTGTCTTTAATGTTTAGTTTTTGTGGTGATTATTATTAACTGGTATATTTATTATTTACTTTGTTAATAAACATAATAGGTTTTTTAAAATAAAATTTTAATTGATTCAAATGTAACTAATGTAACAAGAATTATAAATGTAAAACGTTTTACCAGTTAATAGTAATTTAATTATTAATAGTAAATATATTTCCTGAGATAGATATTTGCATGCATTCAACGTTATTATATAAAGTATTTTAATTCTTTCTACATTTTACGTTTAAAGATAGAAACCTATTCCAATCTATTTTTATTTATTGAATAGCTTTTTGTAAGTCCCCAAGAGTTTGACAAAATCTTTAAGTGACGCAATGGTGACAGATGAAAGAGGCAAAAGTTTAGTTATCACACTTACCACCCTATTTGGAGAAGGTAGTAATTTGATCGTGTGCACGGGTCTCAATAGAAATCGATTTTTCTGGTGTCACGTACATATCATACGTACTTAAGTAACTAACGTAATTTTATTTTATCTTTTTCATATATTTCCGCTTCAACTTGATTTGTCAGGGTGATTTTTAGATTTTAATAATACAGGATACGAGATTGGAAGATAAGAACGTGTGATTGTGTCTGTTTTGTGCGAACACTCGCGGCGTTGTAAATGTATTATCCTGGGCGTATCCAGTGGGTATGCGGAAATTGTCGCTTTCTTCAAAATTGTGGAGAACATCACCATGTTCACAACACACTGTTTTTCTAAATGATTTTTTTTGTTGTTGTTATTTACCCGACAAAAAGTCGGGCAACAACAAGTGTTGCGGGAAGTCGATGGATGCAAATGGATGGGACCGTGCTATGTAGCAATCTTTGGAGGAGGAGGAATGTGTTTTCCATAAAGTTCACATTATATGCTTGTCTCATTTAATAAATGAAATTGAAAACTATAAAGTATATAAAAATATATTATCCAAATGAAGTCATATCACGTAGAAAAGCTCGAGTACCATCTGGATTCTCACTTGGTACCTGCACAAAAAAAATATAATATTAGAAATAAATCTTAAGCATAGTAATATTTAGGGGACATTGCATCTCTATCGACTTAATGTAAGTCGAAAGAGTTCGGATATCTACTTGGCAACGAGCAACTAAGCAAACTATTTACAGATCCAACAATTACCCCTTCAAATATGGGAGAACCGTTTTATTAGTAGTCACTGGTTACTTTATTGCAATTATTTTTCGTGTCGTAAAACTTCCACTAATTGAATAATATCATTTTAACATTTTAAACGACATTGCCCTTTCAAACTTCAGCTAATTAGGTTTAGCAGAGTTTCATAACGAACGAAAAATAATTTAGCATGAAAATCTAATTTGAACATTAAACGCGAAGCGTGACCTTACAAATAACCTTTTGTTGTACATCTTCATAACAAAGGTCGGAGTGAAATGTTGGTTCCATGTTTCACAACCCAAGAAGTTACAATGAAGTTTAAAGATAATATAATAATCTTGGTTTAGGTAATTATTCAGGCGATTTTTAAAATATTATATTGTTTGCCTGCTATGTTTCGCAGTAAGTGTATAAAGTATTTTGTTTCAAGTAAAGTTTACCAAATCGGTAGTAAGTTGTATAAAAGTTAAAACTTCGTTTAACAAGAACTGTTAGAACTATTATAGTTTCATTATTCTTTAAAAGTTGGCCAAAAATAAATTAATAATTTTTAAATGATAAGTAATGTAATCTTTACAAGGTAAATACCTTATTCATATCTTTTGTCATTCTATTCTGAGCTACGTTTGAAGTTTCAAGTCTCTAGCTCATCGGGAAATTAGAAGAACAAACAAACAATCTAACAAGAAGCGAGTTTGTGAAAATGAGGTAAAAAATAAGATCTGGGTGATCAGAGGTCGAGTACTTTCAACCCACTTTACGCCTAAGATTATTTGGAACAACCTGGGAGGTCTGCCTGCAGCCATTTCAATATTCGATATTTGTAACGAATATTGAATGTGGCGGTGTACCAAAGTAAAGAATGATTCGTTAGTACTTGTCTTCTATTATTTACTTATATTTTTTTTAGATTTTGTTAATTACTCACTTCCATAAGGAGAACAAATTTCTCACGGCATTCGGATTGGCAATCCCAGTACCAGGCACCTCGCACATTAGACACGGCTGTCCATCATCGATCTACTTAATTTTGGTCGGGTGTTTTGATGGTCGAAATGGATATCCGGCCATCTGTCGGTAGCTAGCCATTACAATTTTAAGGCCTTAGGCCGTTAGTCGCCTCTTACAACACCCACGAGAAGAACCCTTTCTTCTCGTGGTAGATTCTTCTGTGGTATGGGCCACACGGCAAATATATATTGAATAGCTAAAAATTACTTACTTTGTGTCCGGCTACATTAATCCAAAAAAATCTGAAGTTTCGATATGATTTGTAGTACCCTTCAAGACGATCATTTTCCCAAATGGGCAATCTGGGCGCCTTTTTGAACTCGTCCGCTCCTGCCCATTTGAGTCTATCCACCCATAACAATTGACCTGAAATTTTTTCAGTTAATGACTGATCTCAGCAACCTGATTCTTGTGCCTTGTAGCATTTTTGAAACGTACTTTTTAAAATATATTTTAAATTTTACATTTGTAGGCCATGGTTACTCAAGGCGCGGTCAGATTACTTGAACTGTCCCATAATGATTTCTTGTATTTACACGAATACTATATATTTTAAATTTTACATTTGTAGGCCATGGTTACTCAAGGCGCGGTCAGATTACTTGAACTGTCCCATAATGATTTCTTGTATTTACACGAATACTATATATTTTAAATGAAACGGAAATCCACAAATAAGTAACAATTTCTAGTATTACTAGAAACTATTACTTATTGGAGACACATTGGGGGAATGGGCCTCCAGTTACGAACGAAACGCAGAAACACAAGATCTTTAAGGCCTCTACTTCACGCCGGTACTCTGCGAGGCCGTGGTACTACCCCGGTCGAGCCGGCCTATGCGAGTTGCGGCAAAAGCCGCCGCTTGGCTCTACCACATATGAAATAATTAAATTTGTGTCGTGGTATTAGATTTATTCAAGTTATCATTATATTTAGCTAATTAGCTTTTAATTTACCAAGGGTTCCCGTGAAGATGAAAATGAAAATAATTAAAAATATTTTGTATCAAGAAAATATACAGAAATATTGTACCTTTCATCTAATCTTAACCAGATGGAATCCTATAGGACATAAGACAGGTCATGTGTCAAATAATTTTTGTTTAAAATTAGAGTTTTTGTATAGTTATAAAATAATCAAATAAGGGACCATGGATACGTTTGCCAAGATCTTTTAGTATGCTTGTAATTTCCGTATCAAGATAAGCTTGTACCAAGATCAAAGAACAACTTCATTACAATGCGTAATACTCTAATGCTAATTAAGATCACGAGTTCAACAATTTTCCGCATGTGGAATGAATGAAGCGTCCAAGGAAGAATAACTAGTATGTAACTACGGTAACGATTGTTTCATTTTGCTTATTCTTTGTTTTTTATTGTAATGTAACGCTTAAAATATAATGTGTCAAACACTTTTTTGGCATTTAGTAAATTTTGTGCTCGCATGCATGACAAATCCGTATATCTAATAGTCCTTATTTATTAAATTGTCTAGGTGTTGGTCAAGATGCAGCTGCCTTATTATCAAGTGTGATTCCAAGATCTTTAATTAATTCAACAGTTTAAAAAATAGTACCGTTTAAGTTGTATGGAAAGTTGCTAAATAGTCGTTTCTTTGAAAATATAAGGATTTTACATTTATTTGTACTAAGGCAGAGATTATTGCTAACACAGTAAGTAGAAAACTATCTAAAATCGCTTGAAAAAAAATTATGTAATAGAAAGTCACAATTTTTTTTAAGACTTAGCATCCATATCAATGAGTATTCCTATGCTTCATGGTCCATTTTACAAATTCTTTACGAACGTCCACAAGATAGATTTCACGGTTAAAACTAGTACACTATAAATCAAATAGAAGAAAATAATATTCGATATTTACCTGGAGTGTTGCAAATAAGGTCAAGGTTTCCGTTATATTTGGTGATAATAATGTCTGTCTCATTTAATAGCTTTTCAACTGAAATAAAGAACAGTGTAAATGTATTTAAATCACTGTGTGATAAGTATCACGATTAATGTGGTATAAAATGAATTGAACTGGAAATGCATAGTGTCTTTTCAGCTATGTTACACAGGCCTTCCATGAACGGCACTAGATTACCGCATAGAAGTTTTGGCCTTATACGATACACCACGTTAGCCAGGCGGGTTGGAGAGTGTAGTGCCGTTACCCGCACACTAAAGATTCCCTAAATGGTGTTATTTAGGCTCGGCACACTCGAATACGTCTTCCGTCATCAGTCGGTCTTCAGATCTTCGTCCGTCAGTCTTTAGGATGCACCGCGGCGGTGTGATTGTTCTACATCAGCAATGAAACTGCTTCTGAAAGACTACAAATATCGGCTTTCTACCTACTTTCAGAAGCTCAACTTTAATACCGTTTCCACCCCGTGTCCTTCCGCTCGCTGAAGCTAACGTCCCGGATATCATCAAAATGGTGTTAAATAAGCTTGGCTCTTGGATCTTATCCACACTGATGCGTGGTTTCAACGACGACGTCTACTGCTGAAATAAAACAGCAGCTTCCGGTATTCAACAGTTTGTTGTTTCCATTGTTGCCACGCCTAGCGAACGGGTTAGCGACCGCATTTTTTTTGTGGTATTAGATAAAGAAGATACTGCTGCCCATCTCTTGACTTTTTATTTCCCTCTGTCAACTTCTACAATGCCGACGAAATGAGACAGGATGGCATGGCGTTATGGCACCCATGGTCTGATATGGTTGGCGCTATTCTTTAATTCTGCTAGCCGGGTAGGAAATAATACATATATAATATATAATATGTATATAATAATACGAGTACATACTGCCATCAGTAACCGGTTTCATGAATTCTCCATTATGCTTATTGAATACGTCGTATGATAGGGAGCTCCATACAACATGTTCAGGAATGTTAAGAGCTTTCTTCACTTCCGTATTCATTAGAGTGTCAAGATTAATTTCGTTCTGCCTTGCGGTAGACATAAAAGGTCTACCGTGAACCATCAGGTCCCTTGCAGCCTCTGAAAAGGTATTTTTTAGAATATATCATACAGACATAGATTTACACATTAAATATGTCAATTGTTACGTACCGTAGGCACTTCTCGACGTATCCGGTTCTGATACGGTCATTTTGGTCATAATATTGTAGAAGTCAACTTCAGTTACAGCATCGTACACTGCTAGTTGTGTTCTTGACCACTGTTCCGTTGAATTTACGTATAGACCCATGTTGTATAACCTCTCAGCTTCGCGGGCTTCACTCTGAATAGTTTCGTATCCCTTAAGGTCGACCAGACCTGCTGCGAGTAGCAGTGGGCCCCAAGTGAGGATGGAGTCTATTGAGGAGATCCATGAGTTACCCATAGCTATACCGCGGAGATTCGACTTTATTGTTCCTTCGTTTTCGGCCTGTTAATTGTTATTGGATGTATCTTATAGTCGTTTTTATATAATTATTGATAAGTCAACACTTTGACAAATCACTAGGGGCTGCCCATGACGCATAGTGCCGATAATGAATTTTTCCCCCTCTGGTATAAACCCTAGCTTTTCTATGGCTGATGGATCTGTATAGTTTCTCCTTTTCTCGTTTTCTGCTTTCGAACTCTTATGTTTCTTTGCTGTATACGTCAGGCTACTTGCTTTGATTTCATGGCATTTGAGTGACCAGGGATCGACTCCCACTACCGGTATCACTGTTAATTACAATTTTAACGTGCTCTGCTACAGTTGTCAGAGATTTAGATTTACACTGACTACATTTTAGTCCTTTCAAGCCACATTTCACAAGAGCACATTTGGGATAACGTGAAAGGCAATAAGTCTGTCGTTATCTTAGTTTCCAATTCAACGATACAAATACTCACTGGTACAGAAGTATCGAAAAATTGATCATGAGTCACCTGATTTGGAGGCATATCTCCGAAACACGCGACTATCGCGGTTTTTACTTTTTTTAATTATCGTGATGATTAGTCAACGAGTTTTTTTAGGCTTGGTTGACCACAGTTAATACTATATTCATCTAAAATCATAATGCAAGGTTATGTAGCATAAAGTAGTGGTCCGGGCGCACCTTTAATTTTGTAGTAGGCCAGTAACCAAGGTTCGATCCACATTTTCAGGCTGCTATTTTACTTTTTACTTTATGTAGCATATAAATGTCGCCAATAATTAAAAATAAGCCGTCTCTTACTGAGTTATTTGATTGGAATACTTACTTTGTGCATTTGAATACCTATATCAACAGCCATTTTTCCTCCATAAGATTGACCGTAAATATAAAGAGGGACCCTTCGAATTCTGGGTGAGAACGATAAAAGCCGCGCATCAATTCTAGAAAGTCTTCAGCTGCAGAACACATACATATATTATTAATAAGGTAACATACATAGACATTTAAATTAATGATCAATATAATAAAAGTAGCATTAAGTCCGCCCATTGTAACCTTTAGCTTAAGGTCAACAATAGAAAACACTAATATTACCGATTTTTTTTTATTTCGTTTAATTATTACTTTTTAACTTTCGACGTTTAGGGTGCTTTACTCCATGATAAAGTGTTACCCGCCTTATTAAGCGGGAAATGGTGTATTTAGCACCTTGATGGTTAAACCGGGATACTGACAGCTTTTTTATCATTACGTGTTTCTTTACAATGACATCAGGAGTGCGGTCATGTTCATCACTATCATTTTTGTCACAGCCTGTCACAAGTACCATGACTGCTGTAATGCACCCGCAATGTCCGGAATTAAAAAGTAAAAATTAAACGCGATAAAATCCCTAAATCTAGTTTAATTTCAATTTTGTGGTGATTGCATAAATATACATAAGCGTAGTCACTAACTTTTATTTAATTTTTTTTTTATATAAAAAATACCTATTTACCAATTCCTATGTTAGTCGTTGTCAGATATTTAACGTCATCGACGTAACTATATCCTGTACCCACTGGGTTATCAACAAATAGTACGTTGAAGTTTTTTACCTGGAATAAGATTTAAATATTAGATTGTTTCAACATCTCAATAATTAATACTATTTTTATTTATTTATTAAACTTCATATACATGAGAATGTATAAAGGCGGTCTTAATGCCAGAAGTATTCTCTACCAGACAACCTTTGGACAATGCAGAGATGAAATAAAGTAGGTGTATGTGATAGAATAGGGAGTACTAAAGAGAAGAAAAAAAATTTAAATAAATGTAAATCTATATAGGTACAATATTTAAATACGCATACAACATATACATATATAATATTAATTTTGGTTAAAGTTGGTAAAGAACAACATGTTGGACAATTTTTTCGCGATGTTTAACAATCGGCTTATAATAGACCTTAGACTATTGTTTGTGTGTTTAATTATTCCGTCATCTAAAGTACCTTTGGTCAAAGTTACGACTTTTTCTTATTCGATTTCAGATCATATTTCTATCTATCAAACGAAGCCCCAAAAACACAAATACTCAATAATTTCTCACCCATGTATGATTTCTCTCTTGCAAAGTTAGATCAAGTGGTCCTAAGATTTGGAAGTTCCCGATACCAGTTGAAGAACCGCCTGGACCACCTTGCAGCCACACTATCAGAGGACGCTCGGTGTAATTCTGGACAGGCGCCGTAGTATAAAACAGCCAATAAAACATATGGGCTCCTTCCCGTACGTTAACATAATCAAAGGCTTGTTTAAAGGGCCCAAATTGAGCTGAAAATATAATTGACTTAAATAAAGTCTCCATCCTATGGCAGTTAGTAGAGGCATCTCTTGCTTTCCCATAAGTTATTACAGGCGTGAGTGTATTTTTTTTAATAAGAATTGTAATATTTTGCTGTTAAACTTCGAAGTAAAATAAGCGGAAAATGTAAATCAAAATTAACGTGCATGCGTACGGGTTTACTGTGTTCGTATTATGAGACTTAGGGCATCAAATGAGGACATACATTTGGTAAGAAACTAGCTATGGGTCCCTTGCCACTACAAACATTGTTGAAGAATCAAGTTCGTTAGTTCTCATTGGTTTGAAGCCTTCATGGTCAGATCTCACTTAGGTGATTTACTACATAGAGCATGCCAGTAAATGTGCTTTCGAAGAAGTAATGAATAATATTGTTCTTTTTGTACAACAACGGTTAGGTACGGTAGGTTTTCTTATGTTATTCTCTAACATTACCATAGTGACTGTGCTCGACGACGAAACGTAAGACTGGGTTCGAATCGTAGCCGAAAGCAATAATGCATTAGCATTCACCTCTCAAATTATTGTTCTAGAGTGATTTTGAGAAAAAGTCGATACAGGTTAACAACATACAATGCATTAATTATCTTCTGTGTATTATTTTATTTACCTCAGGCCTAATATAACAGGGATATAAATTCAATAATATCTTTGAGGGTTGGTGGATATTGTTACTGGGCGTTGAGGTTTTGTTTTTGTTACGCCCAATAATAAGGGGTTATAGCGACCCATTCGCCGACGTCTATCCACGATTGAGAATCAAAATGTAGATGCATTGTCTTGATCTAACGATGAACTAAGTTCGAATGCTTCTTTATCAGTAACAGTCTCCGGTTCAATGACTCGCTATAATAAACATCAGCATATTACTGCTATTTTATGCTGGATTTCTGCGAGCCCTTCCCAGTTGTGCCGTCTCGTTCGTGTTACATATAACACAGCTGTAGCGTGGCTCTACCATATATGATTCAAGAAAAACATTTTTTATGGATATTTTTACACATAAAAATGACGTAATCATATGGAAAAATAACGAACTTAAAGACCTTGTGATTTAATATTCAGAGATACAATACAGTAGATAAAGAGAAAAAGTGTATTCTGTTACATTACCGCAATACGGTATAAACTAATCAGGGAATAAATGGTACTCATAAATGAGAAACGAATTAACATGTAATAAAAAATATGGTGATGCGATGTTGGCGATTTCAAAATAAAAAACGAAGAACCTACAGGTAAGATTGAACCAATACGAAATCCACGAAAATACTCTAGTAATAACGATGACATAAAATTGCGAGGCCAAATTTATGACAATCTTTATTATTAATAAAATTAATCCGTTAAGTTATGTGATTATCTTGGTAAGAAATAAATTATAGTGTTAGTTAAATCAAGGGTCAGCTTACCTTCAGTACATTGAGTTGCAAAAAGGGTAATTAAAATAGTATAAAGAAACATATTGAACTGCTGTAAAAATCAGACTAAGGCAATATCATAATATCAGAATTATTAATAGAAATGAGGATACATTACGATACGCACATCTTGATATTGTCTAATCTTAATCAGTAATTTAAGATAAGCTCAAATAAGGCATTAATTAAATATAAAACTCTTTCATATTATAGCAATATGTAAGAGTAACCAATAATCAGAATAGGTATCTTCTGTACATTTTTATTGCTGAGCATAAGTTACTGCTTGTCTCAACAATCTCAACTGGTGCTAAAGAGTTAATTCATGACGTCAACAAGTATAGAAATTTTATTGTTATGCCACTGGTAGGATTAGAATATTCTAGACCTGGGTCAAGCTCAGTAAGTAAAAGCACAGGCAAATTATTTAAATCCTTTACTGTACGAATTAGAGCATAATCATTCCTCCGAATGCAACATGAACAAAATCATGGAGAGCCGCCGTGTGTCTAGTTATTCGAATACTTCTAATACCTAGAATTAAATCCTGTAATTCAAACACTCACCAAACTAGAAAAATTTAGAACCGGAATGCTGTGCACTCGACGCTTTTCTTTGACGCTAGGAAGATTGTCAATCAAATCTGGGTCACAAATTAGTCTCATGGCACAATTTAACAGCTCTTTGCTGTTATGTTTGTGTCAGAGCTTTATGTTAGAAGTGGACCCGGTGTGAAATATTACACTTTTTCAAGGATTCTAATATTCCTTGTAACGCATGAATGTTTTTTTATTTGATTGTCAACAAAATATATACTTATCCTCAGTTAAATGTATAACAAGTAAAAATGACGTTTATAAATAGTATATTTTAAAAGAGTATTTCGTGTATATTTATGTACATAAGTAAATATCTAACTGGTTCTCTATCTCTCTCTAACCATTTGGATGATATTTTGTATTTACATAATGATTTACTTTCCAAGTTTATCTAGATAGGTGTGTGTGTGTGTGATATACAACATTTCCAAGTTTATTTAGATAAACTTGGAAATGTTATATCTTGAAAATGTCACACAAATAAATTATGAAAACTCAGGAAAAGTTTTACTAAATTGTATTTATTTTTCAACCTTCCAACCTGATACAAGGTTAATAATGTTTTGAAAATTGCTCAATTCCCTTAGAAAAAAACCTTTACCCTGGGCATAAGGCTTCTACAGCACACATCTTAACCATTTCTTAATGTTTTTTATGTCGTTGAACCGGCTCGATGTTACAGACGGTACAGCCGCGATTAAATTCCGCACTCCAGTAGGCTACTGCAAAATAAGACAAAGTATTGGTCTTGTGAAACTTTGGGAAAACAAAATTAAACAAAGATCTTTGTAAAATAATTTTCAAGCAGAAATAATTAATTACTGCACGTACTGTGATTTTCTCCATTTCGCAAACGAATCAAATTCCTGCCAAATATCAAAAATATTTTTTACTTTTTCGAATTTAAGATTTCTACAAAATAAAATTCATTTCTGCAAGTTAATGTTAATAAAATAAAGTTAAGTGTTATGTCTAGTCTCTAGTTGTATTTGATTCCTAGATGCTTTACGTTTAATGTCTTATAAAATAGAAGTATGACACAGCACTTTAAATATTTTAAAAGTTTAAGTTAGTAATGTAAGATTTGTCATTTTAAACTACAGAAAGTACCAGGAGCTTTTATGTAAAAATGTTTAAAATAAAAGTTTTACATTACATTACAATAACGAATATGTTAGTGCAGAGCCTTTTTTTTATATGCGATATAAGTATTATCCATTATTTTAAAACATTAGAAACACGTTACAACACGCGATGTAAGATTCTTGTGGTATCATCTATCTATTAAAATCACTTTTTATGTATATAGGCTAAATGTACCTGTCAGATAGTAGTTAAACTACATTATTATATATAATTTTATATTGTCGTTTTGATAATTTGCATTTTAGCATGACCGTCAAAGCCGTCATTTTATATTTCTTGAATAATCTTAAGTCAATCTTAAAATTAATATCTTGGATCATAAACTATATATAATTATAAATTTTTCGTTGTTTGTTCTATATAGACTTGCAAGCCGCTCGGCCGATTGAGTTTTAAATGTATGGGTTATATTCGATTCATCACTGGAAAGGTTTAGAATGAAAAAACATGAAAAAAAACTGTACTTACAAAAAAAGCCACTATATAGAACTACTAGTAATTAATAAAAATGTGTATGTGCGACGATAATGATAATGATTACCTAATTATGCCATTGGCCTCAGCGCATCCATGTATTCTCATTCATCAACAATCAATCTCACCTAAGGTGGAGTCTTATTATTAGTAGTTAGGGAGAGGATACTTTACGTTTTACCACAACCACACTACTTGTGCCGGCAAGAAAATGCACCACGATTCATACAACTTTGGAGAGCCAATGTACTTCTGTATTCAGCAGCAGGCGATCGGATCTACATCGTTTTCAGAACAAACATGACCAAATAATTGGCCATTCAATGAATTGCTTGTAATCTTATTGATTGCTCTAATAATATAATGAAGTGACGTATGCAGGCTGTAATGCAACCAAACGGTGCTAACACCTCCCAGTTTGTGAACGCAATAACCGGTTATGTCGGGATCAGCAAAAGTGCCGGACCGATTAAAACCCCCACGGTTTGAGATACGCCGTTGGGCCGATGGTCTTGACTTGAGCTTCGGTGTAAGAGACTCGCGAGCAGAAGGCCCGCAAGTGAAAAGTAGCAGAAGCTGTTTTAAAGACTTTTTCTTTTGTATTGTGAGGGATACTGAAAAAAAGGATATGACGCACTTTACCGAAAGCTGGGAAGAAGTCTGGTTTGGTACCGCTCTCTTAACTGTTTTTGCCGCCAATAAGCGTGCAACCACTGTTACGTTTCGTTGTGGATAGTATAGAGAACCATTATAATTATAATAAGAGCCAGTCAATGTTTCTGTAATCTTCTTCGATTGAAATTGTCTGCAGGGGTCCATGGACTACAGTGGCCATGTTAAAGTGAACTGTTAAATTAAACTTTTAGCTCATATGTCATTCAAGGGTTATAAAAAACTAGTAGGAGTCTGATGACCGCAATTTATTTTACTGAAGCTTAACGTTGCCAAAGATATTGAGGAAGGAAGGATTAAGGTAGTATCTTTATATGTTCCGTAGATTGCAACCTTCCTCTTTTTTTAAAGTTAAAGAAGCATATTATTATTGCAACCTTCCTCTAACGTAGAAGGTAAATTATGCTTAAAAGATTATGCTGAATAATAACAAACGTTTTCGTTAAAAATGCAGATGTTACTAAGACTAAAAGACAAGTATAATGTGTTTGTAAACTACAGGAATTTTGCTACAGTGCTGTCGATTCCAGAGCTCAAAAATCACGAGCAGTCTTCAGACTTCTTATCGAAGCGTGAAGGAAATGCATATCTTTAACTTCATCTTCAACAGTCTGTTAACATTCCGCCGCTGGAGATAGGTCTCATCTGTAAAGAGAATTCAATAGTTAAGGATTGGCGGTCCCAATACTAGACAAAATTAATCAAAAACAGTATTGTGTTCTCTTACAAGCCTCATATAAGTTGTGTGTTGTAATGCTTGCGTTTTTCTTTTTTAATATACGGTCTCAGACTAATCCTTAAGATACGTTTGTATCTTCAAGTAGCATTCTTTAAGATAAATCCATATCCTTAAGATAGAATCTCAGGGGTCAAACCTGGTGATCAGGCTCGCCATTAGTCACTTTCTATCTTCTGGATAGGCAAAAAGTGGGTTGCGGATGCCAGTTTGCTACGGTGAGTCTACTTGCTACGCCAAACACAAATAATTTTTTTAAATGTTTTTTTGTTTATTGTATACAAGTTCAATTTTAATTTAATCATAATTTCTGCTTACTCCGTTGGGTGACTAGCGTGTGTACTAAAATATTATACAAATTTTATATACGTATGTTAATTATACTATGATGTATGACTAACGGAGTTAATAGTCAAGTTGTAACAGCAATTTCTTTGTCACAATTTTAATTTGTTAGATGTGTAATGCGGTGAACCTTGTTTGTTTTATTATCCCTTCACGTGTTATAACTTTGAAACAATTTAAATTCTGTTATTATGAGTCATATCACGACTTATGATACTAGAGGGGATTACAATCGATCATCTCACACTGCTGCCCATCAACGATCTGCTTATTCCTTTGATCTGAATCTACCTGCATGTATACATATATCTTACAGTAAACTAAAGTAACAGCCTGTAAGGTTTTGGAGCCGGGAAGGGCCCGTCACGCTGCTCCAGTGCGGATTGGCGGACACATGTCCGAAATAATATTTTTGAAGTTATACTTATTTTGGCGCGTTTAGGAAAAATTAGGAGAGGGAATTTTTACGATGCGCGCACACACCGACACCCAAAAGCGACCCCATGAAGATGGTGGATGGTTGGTAATTGTTTCAAATTTTCGTGAGAACTGATAACTACTTTCAAGGTAGTTATCCAAATGAATATGAATCTACAACACGTGTTTCATATCAGTGGAGAGAAAAAATATATTCATAAATAAATATACATGTATAAATGTATTTGTGTGTGATTTTAAATTAAATATGGTGCTAAATGATAATTTATTAATACTTTTTAGTGGGTTTTTAGATTTGAGGTTAACTGTTGGTATGTTATCTTTTTATTTGTTTACATTATAAATTATTATATTACTAAAGATTATTACATCATTATTTTTAAAACCTTTCAAAGTTAGTTATAATTTTTTTAATTAAACCGTTATCAATTGCATTTAATGTCTTTTTTTCACAAACAAAGAGTATTGGCCTGGTACACGGGATAAAATTTTTACTTATTTTTGTTTTGTTACGCGGAAGAAGGAATATACCAAGCTCTACTTTAAATATCAATCAAGCCAACATGGCTGACACTTGAGGCAGCAATGTTTGCGCAAATTGTAGTTATAAAACATAGCCGCTGGAGGTTTGACTTTCAGAACATTGCGCATAGTATCCAAATCGGTCTATGTAATGCTCGAAGTCTGGTAAAAGAAGCAAAATGTGTGTGACATATTCACGTGCAATACGATTCATCAAGCGCTCCTTAGTCCGATGAAACCGGAAACTGCTACGACCTACGCTAAGGTTTGGATGCAGCGGTTGGCAAATAGATACCCTTATCCCCTTCTGTCCTGGGCTCCTGGGCTTTTAACAATTTCCTTTGCCTGGGCCTTTCGTACTCACATTCACATCAGAAATGACGAGTGAATTCGCAAGCCGCAAGTTACCGAGTTATATGCGTTCTACTTCTCGATTTAAATATTAGGAATTAAATACTCTTTTTTCTAAAAGGAGGAACAGCTCCATACCAAAGAATCTTGCGTACTATTTTGCAATGAATTGTTTATTTAATTAAAGATTGTAAATATAAATGATCTTATACTATCATTACTATCATTATCATATTCAGAGTATCAGTAGTTCCACTGTTGAACGTAAACCTATCCCGATCGATGGATTCGTTATAATCGCCACTATTTGCAGGTAGGTTGGGAATTACAGTCGCTTCGCACCCCTTTCTCCGTCTGTGTATTTTTGATCTGGTGTTTGAGAAGGTTAATCCGGCTTTTAGGCTGTTACGACATTAATGGTAAAAACTTGTGTGGCATATTTTCTTACGCTGCCAAAACACGTTTAAATTGTATACAGTTAAAAACGAAAATTCTTGACATACATAAATTCTAGAGCCTATATGATTGCATTTCTTGTAGTAAATTAAAAGAGTCTGTTACTTTTTAACTTATAGTTTACAATTTTCATTGTTGGCCACAGGCTATGACAATCATTATTCAATACACGAAGGGGCAGGATCAAATTAAAATAATATTTATAGGAAGCTGTAAAATTCGTATTGACCATATTGTAGATTCATGACGTATACTACACAAGGTATCTTTTTTAAAACAAAGTTTCAAGATCAATTGCAAACAATATTTATTACAATATTTACAATCCTCAACCTATTAATTCAAGACCTCTCCTTAAATTATCTCTCTGAGAATAAAAGATAACGAAGGACGTAGTAACGTTTGTGAAAAAAATTTCATGATTGACAAGTAGTACTAAAACAAATCGATACGGATTATTGCTCACATGATCCGCGGAGATGTTTTTTATTCGGTTGTAAATAATTAAAACAGGCGGATCTGCACGGCCTCAGATGCATTCAGACTCGGCGGTCGAGAGACACCGGTCTGTCGTGTTTCAAATTTCGCCGGTTTTTTCTTGTTTATAGCTTTATCATCGCGTGTTCGTCTATTAGTTCGTATACTAGAAGAGTTAATTTAAATGTACCATAGATTGCGTTTGTGTTAACCGTGCTGTTGGTTTGCAAAATGACTATTATTTCTTCGGCGTTCCTGAAACAGGTATTTTTTTTATTAGTGTACAATAGTGTGTAAAATATTAAATTCGAATTACAGTTTAAATTGGTGGGCCCAATGTAAATTCCATGATTTCTTTATTAAATGTAAGGTTCGGTCTTATCATAAAGAAGTTTTCGTTATAGATAACCGTAATTAACTTCTAATGGCTAAAGTTTATGTTGCATTATTTAATAGAACAGAATCTGTCATCTGCTTGTTTTTTCTTAACTATGCTGAGCAAATAAGAATTATAAAAATAATTTCATATTTTTTAAGTAGCATGCGAAACTGCTACGACCTAACGTAGGTTTAGATGCAGCGTTTGGCAAATAGATTTTATCCGCTACTGTCCTGGGCTCCTGGTCTTCCAGTTCTAGTCTACAAATGATCTGCTAAAAATAATTTCAAACGCTACTTGGAAAATATTTTCAAGGACTCAATTTTCACGTTTTGAGTTAAATATAAGAAGAATAGTTGGCGTGCGTAGTTCGGGAGCGTAGATACTACTGCCTACCCATCTTCTTCCGTGAAAAATTAATATCAAAACTCGTAACCGCGTTAACTCAAATATCTAAATTATCCACAGAGCCTCTAAAGTTCAAGGTTTACAATTTCTGGTAAAACGGATATCTAGTAATTATATATTATTATTATTCTTCTAACTATTGAGTGTGTAGAGTGTAAGTGGTAGTCTCTAACAGGTCAGAGCACTCGCTTTGATGTCATAGTAAGCGAGTGACCTAGGCTTGAATCCCGGTATCGGTACCAGTTTGATTATTTATTGCATATTTAAATGCTGCATTTACTACGTGCTCTGCGGTAAAGGAAACATCGTGAGTAGTTTAATAATTAAAAATAATGTTTTACTGTAATTTATATATGCGATTGTTGTCACTTGGTGAAAGTTCATCACATTGATAGTTATTATTATCACTGGTACCAGTTTCAGAACTTATTTGATTTATTTAAATGAGTAACCGACCAGTTTCATCGTGGCATCTTCAGGGGATTCAATTAAGTGTGGTGTTTTACTGTCTGTAACTTTAAATAAAAACGTTTTGTGTTGGTAGCTGCGCTAGGGAAATTCATAACTTCATGTCGGTCCGTGGGTGTCGAATGTCGACAAGACGAATATGGCGAATGTAGCACGCACGTTTCACGTCCCTCGTATAAATAGCGACTACAAGCAGTGATCACCATCACATCGTAACAATTATTTTCTGAACAGGCCTCTGTAAAAGAGCTCAATGGACATTTGCCATAATTTACCGATGTTGCTACGCAACGGGACGTTGCGTTGGGTTGGGATGATAGATTTTCTAACGCCGCCCAAACATTATATTTACGCTAGTAGTTCAGTTCGAGGAGTTGCTAAAATTGTTATCAGTTTAATTGAATCTAATTAGCTACAATGTGTTTTAACATTGTCTTGTAAATGTGATTACTTAAAAATTACTTAAAGTGAAATACTTACTGGTATTAATTAAATTATAAATAATCTCTTTTCAAAGTTAAACAAAATAAACTTATGGTATATTAATGTTTGAAAATCGAATATCAATTAATTCTTCACGTGTCGCAGTTTTCAAACAATTGAAAATCTTTTGTTGTGAGTCACATCCGGACTTTTAATTCGGTTTATTGTCCGATTGGAATATATAGAGACAATGGCTGTTATAAACGTGGTAACAAGAACGGTTTGATGTTAACGATTGTTCGGAATGTGTTTTAATAAATGAATTTCAGATATGATACGCCATTCTTTGAAACGTATTGATCACAAACGTATCAAACATTTTTCCGCTAGAGTTCATTGTCATCGTCAGCATCGTTAGCTTTTATTATACAGAATGATGATGATAATGACAAATTACAAAACGGCGACAACTTCCGAATACTATCGCCAGTTGTCAACTGCGTAGGTAATATTATAGTGCCGTAAATGTACGCGCAAACACTGTAGCACTCACTTGTCTGTGCTTTTTCCCTATCCGATGTAATTCTTATGCGATAAGATCGAAGGAAGGGTCTGATGCAGTATTAGAGATACGAGTCGAACACAACATAACTAGACCATAAAAACAAGCAAGTTTTTTTTATAATTATCATAAGCTATATCTGTTTAATACTCTTCACATCTCGCGTCAATATTCTAGTAAAAATAGCAAGGTTTAGCTACCTTTTTACGTCACGCTATAGAGTAAAATAATTTTGAAATATTTTGTATATTATTTCAGACTAAATGTACAGGTGTATTTTAAATGACCCTGAATATAATTATGATAAACAAAACACGTTATTTTCTCAACGAGTAATTAAACTAATCGTTGTATTCATTAATTCTTCCTTAAGGCTATATCATGACAACTGTCTGTTGTTCCAATTATACCGAAATCTAACAATATGTAAATAAATCAAATTAAATGGTGTTTCTATGTGAATTTCGGTATCCACTCTGTCATATAATTATTTTTTTATACGAAGTCATCCACAAAGGTTGTCATACTAATTTGTCGTATTAGAAAACCATTTTTTTATTTTCTATTTTCGAATTAGGCAATTAAAAATTGACACTGGAGAAATGATAAATTAAAATACAGTAGGTGCTTATTCTCTGAATACCATTAAATACTATTCGAAACTGTTCACACAAAAGACAAGAATGTTAGAGTTTAGGTATAATTAAGTGAAGGCATAGATCTTTATTTTTTACGATTTTGTGTTCAATGTACGAGGATAAAAATTCAATAAATACATCTAGTCAAAGAGCTGAAGCCACTATATCGCTTATATAATTTATCTCTTATATGATCGGCATGTAAGAGATAAGTTACTACCTGTTAATCTATTGAGCTAAGGTCACGCCTCTTTTCCAATATCATGATAACTTATACATAAAAAATTAAAAATAATATTCGATTATTTGCTACATCCCGATGACTAGATCTAATTTATAACCAAATGTCATAGAGTTTTTTTTATCTAAGTTGCTTCGAAATTAATTTGCTTAAATTAGAAAGTAAGTAGTCATTTACTTGGTTTACGTTTTTCTCTTAACATGTTATAACAATGTAATTTATATTGTTGCAACATATTAAAGACAATATTAAAAATAAAATAAAAAGATGTCAAATGCAATTCATATATCTTACGTCGAAGATAATATTAAAAAGTGATATTAACTGCATTACCTGTGACAGGTTGCATGTGTTACGTCGAGCATATCTACTGCTGATACTGTTACGTAACTATCCACGCGGCTTATCGTTCATGGCAAATGTGGTTAAAAGAGATATACAGGGGTAATCCCCTATATCTGTTATTACGATCTTTGTCTCCGAACGCCAACCTGGCCGCAGTGGTGCACAGTGCACAGTGCAATGACTCTGGCGATCGAATGGTGGCAGAAAATCCATCCAAATTAGGTAATCTCAGGTCCCACAGAGTAGAGATGCATCATCAGCGCAAGGGTACCGGTATTGCGCCCGGCGATCCGCTTTCCCAGGCGTGGTGAATACGGATCTATCAAGAAATACGTACTGCCTTAGTGAATTGGCAAGTGTTAATATACTTGCCAATTCACTCTATCAAAGACCGAAAACTGATATTAACTTTGCTGGGCCTGTATAATCTATCCAGGATCCATGGTTCAGTAGTCAGGTGCTGAAACCACTAAGCCACGCGGTCGCCGTCGAAATAACAAATAGTGAAAATTCTGTCTGCCGTGATGATACTATTTTGGAAAGTATATGGCATGTAACTGTATTGTTAAATTGTTATAGCAATGTAACCACTCACACACCCACAAGGACATGCAAAATTTACGGAATTCCATTTGCCACGTCTCAGCGTAACCGTACGGACTTCCTCAACGAGAACGAGAATTAGTTTTCTAGACTTTTTCTTTACGTGTCATAACAATATATTTTTTATTTTTTACGATTTTGTGTTCAATGTACGAGGATAAAAATTCAATAAATACATCTAGTCAAAGAGCTGAAGCCACTATATCGCTTATATAATTTATCTCTTATATGATCGGCATGTAAGAGATAAGTTACTACGTGTTAATCTTAGATTGAGCTAAGGTCAGGCCTCTTTTCCAATATCATGATAACTTATACATAAAAAATTAAAAATAATATTCGATTATTTGCTACATCCTGATGACTAGATCTAATTTATAACCAAATGTCATAGAGTTTTTATCTAAGTTGCTTCGAAATTAATTTGCTTAAATTAGAAAGTAATTAGTCATTTACTTGGTTTACGTTTTTTTCTTAACATGTTATAACAATGTAATTTATATTGTTGCAACTATTAAAGACAATATTAAAAATAAAATAAAAAGATGTCCGTCAAATGCAATTCATATATCTTACGTCGAAGATAATATTAAAAAGTGATATTAACTGCATTACCTGTGACAGGTTGCATGTGTTACGTCGAGCATATCTACTGCTGATACTGTTACGTAACTATCCACGCGGCTTATCGTTCATGGCAAATGTGGCTAAAAAAGATATACAGGGGTAATCCCCTATATCTGTTATTACGATCTTTGTCTCCGAACGCCAACCTGGCCGCAGTGGTGCACAGTGCACAGTGCAATGACTCTGGCGATCGAATGGTGGCAGAAAATCCATCCAAATTAGGTAATCTCAGATCCCACAGAGTAGAGATGCATCATCAGTGCGAGGGTACCGGTATTGCGCCCGGCGATCCGCTTTCCCAGGCGTGGTGAATACGGATCTATCAAGAAATACGTACTGCCTTAGTGAATTGGCAAGTGTTAATATACTTGCCAATTCACTCTATCAAAGACCGAAAACTGATATTAACTTCGCTGGGCCTGTATAATCTATCCAGGATCCATGGTTCAGTAGTCAGGTGCTGAAACCACTAAGCCACGCGGTCGCCGTCGAAGTAACAAATAGTGAAAATTCTGTTTGCCGTGATGATACTATTTTGGAAAGTATATGGCATGTAACTGTATTGTTAAATTGTTATAGCAATGTAACCACTCACACACCCACAAGGACATGCAAAATTTACGGAATTCCATTTGCCACGTCTCAGCGTAACCGTACGGACTTCCTCAACGAGAACGAGAATTAGTTTTTCTAGACTTTTTCTTTACGTGTCATAACAATATATTTTTTATTAACAAGAAGTCGTCTCTTACTACACCATCGGGAAGATAGGGGCTGGTAGTTTCTTATAACAATACCAACCGGCTACCAAGTACTTTTTTACTAATAGATTAGTCTTCTGATATGAACTTTAATAACCTAGTGTAAGCTAAGTCTAAGCTAATTATCTCTTTCTCCAAATGCCAACCTCCCCTTCACGTGCACCCTGCTAACAAACAAACTAGGCTCTGGAATCCGAATGATGGAGGAATATTCATCAGAATTTGCAGAATTGAAGGCCCACATACTAGTGTTGGGGAGCAGCATCACCAGTGCGATGATACCGGCACTGCGTTCATAAACTCTTCTCGAAATTCTTCTTTCTAAAGCGCCTATTCACATAACCTACGATCTTAAAAAATATTTGGTTAGCTATGAATACTTTGAATACTTCAAGACCGACGGGCGACAATGGATTACATATGAGTAAATCACTTGTGATTATTCTCTTCCGCCGGGTACGCTAGTCACATCGTATTATACTAAGTACCTACACTGTACATAGCGACCTAGCGACTAGGCCAATTTGGAATCGCTATTGTATTTTTTTCGAGGTCATTTTGTTTTTGTTATTATAACATTCACACGATACGTACCTCTAAATAAGTATTTTTCTGAATATTCGTATTGTATGTTGGCAAAGTCAAACCATAATAATATGCAGTCAGAGGATTCATCGCCCCAATATGTAGATGACGTATAAGGTGAGTAATTTAAATATGACCTTTATTTTTATTAAACGAGCAAGCGGCACACTTGATGGTAGGAGATTACCGACGTCCACGCACATCTGTAACACAAAAGGAGCTGCAGATACGTTGACTTCACGCCGGTATTCTGCCAGGCCGTGGTACCACCCTGGTTGAGCTGGCCCAATAGAGGAGCAAAAGTCGTCTCTCTACCACGTCTTAGAATATAGTAGTAAATCAGAAGGATTTCAGTTTAAAAGTGGACATCTTAGAGG
The DNA here is from genome assembly GCA_029286595.1 of Bhutanitis thaidina. Classification (NCBI taxonomy): domain Eukaryota; kingdom Metazoa; phylum Arthropoda; class Insecta; order Lepidoptera; family Papilionidae; genus Bhutanitis; species Bhutanitis thaidina. The sequence goes on from JAGSMS010000022.1 coordinate 5,514,051, forward strand.
CTAATAATGCTGGCGAAGATGCTTTTGTAAAGAACTCTGGCGTCGTCAGTATAAGCACTGATAAGTTTGCTATATTTATTTCTGAATTTAAGGTTGCCTATGTTCGCCCTCGGGGTTCAGAATATCTGCACTATACGGAAATTCATTGACATAGGTTCAGCAGCTTAGCTGCGAATATGTATCCTTTAATATTACCGTAGGTAATATTGAAAACTAGTAACTTTTCTTATGTTTTAATATTACTCGTGTGGCGGGTCGTCCACCTCCCTTTAATATGGTTGAGAAGGGTGATGACTGCCGCATGTGTCATACTTGTGAACAGGTGCTGCTGCTGTGGTGGACGTTCTGCTTGAATTCACAGTGCATTCACATACATTTTATTTTATGGCTTTGTATGTATTACAATTATCGAAAAAAAAAACAAAACGGAAGATGCCTACGGCGTTCAGAGAAACCTCATTACGAAAAGGTGGTGGAAATAAATAAGAATTAACATTTAATAAACGAAATTATCTTTCTTACGTCGAAGAATATTCTTTCATTCAACCACTCGTATAGTATCCAACTATGGACATGCATGGACTAAGTGCTTAAATTCGTTAGTTCTGTAATGAATTATAGATTAAAGTAGAGATGATTAATACTTATTATCTTAAAATTAATGAATTGGCTGCTATGCTTGGTATGGCCATTTTGCAGAATAAACACGATAAACCATATTGTGTGATATATGTGAGTTTGTAAATCATTTTCATTGGTTATTATGAATTTATAGATTTGGTTATTCGTACAAACGCAGATAGTACCAGAGTAGTTCCAGTCGCAAATAGCTTAGCCCTCGGATAAATTGGTATTGTAAGCAGAAGTTGTATTAAAAAAGATAGCCTAAGTATAATGTTAACTGTAGTCTTTGACATTAAATTCTATTATATTTCAGGGTTATGTGAGTGTATACTCTATACCTATGCAAAACTTGATTGACGCGGAAATTTAATAACGTGTAATCTCGTTTTATTGATTCTTCTTTTGGTTATTAATAGATTTAGCGTTGGCATAATCGCCAAAGGTTTTATCCTTAAAGAGTTTCACGTAAAAAAATCTTATATATAAAATATTAGGCACTACGTAGAAATGTGTTCACATTGATCATAATTGTTCGATTCTAACTCTAGTTAATATACTATATTGTATATTTGTATTTAAAAAAAATATATGCCGACGTTTTGTGCATCTTCAATTTGCTGAAGGTGAAATGTTAAATATGTAAAGAAGGTCGCTTCCGCGGCGTGACCAACTATTTTAAGGTAAAGAAATAATATTAAAGTTTTGCAAGTGATAATATATGTAACCTCCTTATTTCCAATGGCAACAATACCTTGACATAATTCGTAATATGAAAAGGTCCTAATTAATAAACGTATGTCGTACATGTAGTAGTAACGAGTTCCAGGGTTAATGTTTTATACAATCAGCTCCGATATGAGAGACCGGTTAAGAAGCAGATACGGCACGATGAGGGAGCGTCATATCTTTTTCTTGTGAATCTAAAGCTAAAGTAAGACAAAATAACTAGATCGCAAATGTATCTTCCTTCAGTCCTCCACGCTAGTTGCTGCTCTCCCTACCCTTCCCGCCGAAGTTAAATCGAGGGCGCCAGGTCAGCCGCTCTTGCACATTAACATATCTATTTAAAGGGTTTTGCTAGCAAAAACAGTACTTTTTCTGACAATTTTTTCAGGAGATACAAAAATGTCTCACATACAACTCTCATTCAGCTTTTTCTTGCTCTTTATTCATCTACTACTATTTCGCATAAATTGTCATAAAAATCCATCTGAGAGCTGATATTAAAATTTAGCATGTAGCCACTCCGGTTGGCCTCGTTAGGAAGTTCATATAAGAAAATACCATTCACTTTCATTTTATCAAAATGTAAAAGGTATTAAGGCATAACAAAATGACTATCTACTGATTTATATAAAAATACCTGTAATATCTAGCTATAACCAATTTCTTTTTATGATTTATATGCTCCTTTCTCTTTACCATACTTTCCTTACATTTCTTTAGTTTTTTTTTCTATTAGCATTAAAAAATTCCTTACTTATTCCGTAATTGCATAGTCCGACATTTTAGGTGTCTAAATATATATATAGCTGTTTATGTACATATGAAGGCATTTTATTTTTGCATAAGTGCTTTTCCCAGTTGAGTAATTTTTGTTCAAAAATACTTATACGAGTAGTTGTGTAGTTACTGTTAAATATACGTTTTTTGTATTTCCATTTTTGTGCCCTTTTTCGTCAGAATTCAGTGCTACCTTTAGTAGAACCTTACAAAAAATAAAAATAAACTAAAGAAATATATTACTGAAAAAAAACCTATCAATTCTAGTTAGCCCTTAGTAGTGCTTAGTTCTTGTCTAATTCTTGCAGGAATATATAAGATGATTTCTAAACTTTGGATTGGAAATACTATTTATTAGACGTTGACTTTTTTACATTGTTAAAAATAAAAGTAATATAAAACGAGGGGAGGGACGTTTACATCTAATATGTTACAGAAAGTCGTAAGAAAGAAATTATTCTGTGGCGGGCCGGGACAGGCTGTGCTATTCAAATATTTCGAATTAGTGTAGACTTTAGGATATCTTTCCAAAAATCCTGTTTGAGAGTTATATGTGAAAAAGTCAAACTAAGACTAGAGGTTGCTAATTATTATATGTGCAAAATAAAAGCTACATTGCAGTCGGACCTCTACAAAGAAGTCTAAATAAGAAAGTAACAACGCAGTGTCAGTAAGTCTATCGCTAAGCAGTAGTGTTTGGCAGTTGTCGCTGACGCAGGCGAAATTGCATATATTACAAGAATTAACAGATGTTAATCGATCAGACGAGCTTGGTCAAGAAAAAGTCCTGCGCTTCTCTGTGCCTTTTTGTGATTTGATCCATCAAGCGAGCGTCTAGACTGCTACCACGGTTCCTACTTAGGTTCCAATTTTGTGGTGCTTTGTTCTACCAATCTCGACAGTAATTGCCTGTAGCGCACAATATTTATCGTATATTCTTGTAATTAAGGATAGAGGAGTCGGTACGTTATTATTATTCTTGCTTTTGGATATTGTTTATACACGAATTAATTATCTAACAAAAGAAGATAATTTTTCTTTTGGATTTTCTTACAGGCTACAAGCTGAAAATGATAAGCTACACGCTGATCCGTTAGTGTAACTGTAGCAGGAAATACAGACTTTTTAGAATTCTTAATTAAAAATGTGACAATAGTAAATATTATTAAGGAAGTTTTATTATAAAGTGAACATAGATTGTATGTTTTTATTTTAAATAATTATAAATTAAAAGTACAATTTTAAATAACATTGTACTGCGATTGAAAAATCTTCGTTTGTTTCAGCTGTGGCTGACGTTTGGCGCGTCCCTAGCATTCCTAATCATCGGCCTGGTGAGAGGTTACTCGGCGTCCGCCATACCGTCAATCGAGAGTAACGATCCCTCACTTATACAGCACAGCGAGCAGAAGTCATGGATTGGTGAATAAATATTCAATACTAATATTTAATTTTTAGACTTCACGGCCTTCTGCCAGTCTCCGCAAAAAATAAAGCAAAAAAAAGAAAATTAGAAATTATCATTTGCATTTTAGTATTGACAGAATAACTATGAAACGTTCAAGCGATAAGATCAGAGGAAAGATATATGCAGTCTCAAAGACTTGGGAACGGTTGCAGAGTACCTTGACTCAATGATCATTATAAACAATATAGGTGTTTATGATCATTATTAGACCTTGTGTTGCATTTTGAGAGCTTCGGTGGCTTATGGTTCGCCGATTACACGGCGTGATTTCTTGAGAAGCTTCTGCGCAGCGGAATATTTATACCAGTGGGATAAAATAGATATTTTATTATGAAATCCAAAAATAAAAACCTAGAAACATACATTCGTATTTAATAAGAGAATGTCCTTTTCAGGAGCAATTCCACCATTAGGAGCATTTGTCGGCAGCATGATGTCAGGTCCCTTAATGCAGAAAGCAGGTCGCAGACGTACATTGCAATTGACTGCACCATTATGGGCCGGGGGTTGGTTACTACTGGGCTTTGCGCCCGGTTTTTCTCTCATCCTAATGGGTCGATTCTTGACCGGTCTCTGCGTTGGCTTCGTGCTTGCTCCTGCACAAGTTTATGTAAGTAAAAATATATCCTGAGTCGGAAATCAATTTCGTTTGAATTAAAACCCCGTAATTACCACTCAGGCAGGTGCGCTGTCCGCAAAGTTCTTACACGTTTCATTGTAGTTAAGAAGGGGTGACGAAAGGCCTCAAATCAAATAAATTACACATCTAGCGAAGCGTGGATGGGTCACTAGTGCTTATCTCATCGAAGACATTCATATAAAACACTTTACTATCCGTACTCTGTGATACTACTCTTCTTGTCAGGGCTGTGAAAACGTTACAGATGCAACACGATGTGTTTTCCAAATTTCAAAACCCTAGCCTATCTATCAACCAATCAGTTAGTGAGCGCCTATGATTTTTGAACACTCGTATATTGGAAATTATTCCAATTAGGTCTTTGTAATTTGGAATACTGTACCTTTTTGGGAACCTTGACTCCTCTGATAAAAATCAGTCTTATAAAGTAACTAGCATTGGAGATAGACGGGGTTGAAAAGATGTCGAAATGGTTCGTGTATTTTCTTCGCATAATATTACATTTATTGCGTATAAAATTTAAAACTTGAAATCTTATAAACATTTTCTGTCATCTGCCGTTCTCCAGAGCCTCTCGTTATAACTGTTTAACGTAATCTTAATAAAATCTAAGATAGTTTAAAACTGGTTTCATTGCACAAAAAAATAGAGTTTTAAGTTGAGCTGGATGGCATGAATCTTGTAAGCCTTTGTTTAGGGCTCTTAAGGTTCTTACTTTGCCAGAAATGAAATTACATTTTTGAAGCGAGTCTACATGTAAATAATAATAAAAATGTTTATAAAAGATTCATGTCTTTCCGCGTTTCACAAGAAATAATTACAGAATTCTTTAGAAGGTTTCTGAAACTAGTGTTTTTCATAGTTGTTTTGCCAAGTCTATTAAGATAATCAACAAACTGCCATTCGATTTAAAAGGACCAATGGATATTGACAGATTTAAGACCAAACATTAAAACTGGCTGATGTAGTGTGTTGAAGAAGAGTTTCTAACAAAAAAACAATTAATTTCATTACTTAATTAATAATGAATTGTATTTACAAATTTTGATTAAATATTATGACATTCCCTAATTTTTTTTACACTTCTTTGATAAGTCATTTATTTTACATGGTTAATGCAATATTAATGTAGTAATTATTTTTATTTTGGTGTATGCCACAAAGTTATAATTGTTTGCAAAATTAATGTAATAATTGTAATTTTTTTTATATTGTAGATAATTTTAGCATAACTCATCCGGGAAGTATGTGTGAACTAAAGAACATTAAGATTTTTACCAGGTACAGTATTTACTGTACTATGTTTGCGAATAAACATATAATTATTATTATTACAAGTAGTTCGTTCATTCACGAGTGATGCCACCCTCGTACTCGTAACAAAGAGTTTCTTTTATAAGATTCTTATAAATGGCACGTTTAGAATGTTTCATCAAACGAGGATAAGCTCAACTTTATAATTAAACAACCATTAACAATAATGCTATTGATTCCAATACAACATTTAATGTGTATTTGTGATATTATATTAGACAAATAAGTCTAATACAATAACACAAACACATATTGTGGCTATTAACGGTATTGTAACCGGGCTCATTATGTGTTAATTGTTATTATACATTTAAATAGATTACGGTTTACGTTTTTCATCATCATTACAGCCACTGCAGGACACGGCCTACCCCAAATATTGGTCGAGGACAAATCGAGGTTTTGTTACCTGCATCCATAGGCTTTCCACAGCAATGTGCACGTCGTCCTTCCATCTTGTGAAGGTCGATGGTGTATATTCTTTATGAGAATCAGAAGTAAGAGTCGTTATAGTTTAGTGACTATACTGGGTTCCAATCCGGGCACCGGTATCACCAACGTTTTTAATTAGATTTTTATAACGGAATTTATCACGTTCGCGAAGGAAAGTTTCGTGAGAAAGCCGTAATATCTGAAAAATATTAAAAAAATATACTACAAGGACTTCCAAAATCAGCCAACTCGCACTGGAGCACCGAGACGACCCCGTCCGGCTCCATACCGCTTTTTAATGTTTATTACATTTTTTTTAGTACTTTATATATTCTGGTCATGCTCATTGAACATCTAACATGGACCGCCTGATAGAACGCATTAGTGATATTGATTACCATGATGATGTCCAACCATCGGTAACATTAATAGCGCTAGCATTATTATTTAGTATATAGAGTATCTACTAGTTAATAGACTTCTTTTCTGCCTAGTAGCCTGGGTAGGTTTTATCTTAGTTAGCAGTGCAACCATTGAAGTGTTTCGACTTGGACGGAATAGAGAGCCAGCATAATTACAGGCTGTGAGGCATTTCACCCTATTCCTCAGGGGTGACAAGGCCTTTGTTCTTTCGTTCTTCATCGATTGAAATTGTTTGCAGGTGTCAATGAGCTTCGTGGTTCCGAATCGGGTTGTAAAAAATTCAGTCTTAAATTTCTATAGTCGTATAAATATATTTGTCATACACATCAGTTCGCATAACGTAAATTCTAATACCGAATAATACGAGCATTACATTTTCCCTCCTAATAATTGTTGTTATAATGGTCCCACAATTTCCGAGCATTTGTTTTTCTTTTATGTATATACACTGGCCCTTGGGCCAACCCCTGCCGCACCTTAACCTACTGTGACAATGTTTGGCTCAAGTTTTTATTTATTGTCTAATATTTTTTATGATTATTTATTCATATTCATATAAAATACGTATATAGACACAAGAACTTTTTGGCAATATTTGTGCGAGGCCTATGTTCAGCCGTGGACTTGTGATAGGCTTAAATGATGATGAAGGTGATGATATAAAGCAATTATAAATAATCGTTAAAGGTGACAGTCAGCCCTTAAGGATATGTATTGACTCCTAGACCCTTGTCTATTAGTACACGATGAAACCAATATTATCACAAATTACCACGCAAATTAACAGCGAAAGAACTTTGAGTAAAACATTTCGTCACCTACCATTAGTTGGACCGTTAGCTCGTCGCTTCAATGTTACAAAAATCTGCTGTGGAGATGATATTACGCTTAGAGTATCTGTGATGTTAATACACATTTATTCATTGAATTTGTTTATGCCGAACCTTCATTAATTTTATACAATTTTATAGTTAGTTTAACGTGTTTACTATTTTCCTAACATTTAGTCAGATACAAGCCGGTTAGTTTTTGGAGTTGAGTTTACAGGTCATAGCTCGGTTACTACGATATCCGAATGTTTATTGGAGTTTTTCTTTTTTGTTGTTGTTGCCTCTAGTTGACTTGCCTCTGAAATAGGCGAGCAAATTTCGTTTTCCTATGTGATGGGTACCAATAAGTCAAGACGGCAACAGGCTCTTGACCTCTAAACACCCCAGTTTTGGGTATATGGTTGTGAGACTGTTGGGTATTGGGTATTGGTAATGGTATATGTTATTCGCTCGGTTACTTTTCACTTAAGGTACTTACTAGGTACTAAGGGTACTTAAGAGTACGGGGTTAATTTAAATATAAGGTGACATGACATCAATGTTAGATAAATTATAAACATTTTGCATATCATGATTAAATGCGTTTTCTATTTAAACTCGAATAAAATATTTAAGCTTTCTTAAGTGTTTTTTTATCATATTATATCGATATATTGTACGATTCGAAGATTGATTACTGTTCTTATCAGACGTTCAACAAGTTAAAATTAAAGATTGAATTCAGGTAGTCCCGATAATCAAATCAAAGTTTTTCATAAAATTTAATACGTGAATTTATCGTTTATCGTGACATTTAGAGCCGCTCAATCTCGTATATTATATTTCGGTAACTGCAAACTTCGACGTTGAAACCTGTTCACTAACAAACCGGACCGGTTGATGGTAGCAAATACAAATATAAAAGGCTTATCAAGTACAAGGGCACCGGTACTGTGCTCACCAACAAACGAGACTGTGAACCGGTTGATGGCAGAAAATACAAATGTAATATACTTATTTAGTACAAGGGCACCGGTACTGCGCTCACCAACCTGTTTATTGGTTGTTGGTGTAGTGGGCATACGCCCAGCCAGGTCTCTATGGGCAAATATTCCAAGACATGTATGCTAGCTTGCTGGCGCTTTTATGAAGAAGCCTATGTTTCGAAGTGGACCTAAATTGGATACAGAACATATAGATATGGCAAAGTTTTAGCTTTAGTTTAGCATCATTAGTGTGATCGTATTAGACGGATCTGAACCAACGACTTATTTAATGTCATGGAAACGCCTTTACCTAGTATTGGACTTAGACAATGTGTTTTAGACGAAGAAGAAATGACATAATAAAATGTAACCACTTATTTGTGCTTCCCCGTATTGTAATTCTAATATTCTAAATTAGTTTTGGCTTTATCTCATTAATTTATTCTATGTATTTATTACGGTTTTATGGCAGTTTACTTTTTATTAACAGCAACGCTATTGTGTTTTAATTGACTTTTAGTTTATTATTTTGTCTTGTTAACGTCTTACCTACAATGGGGCATACTTCAGATCTCTTGCGATCTATTTATATAAAAATGTAATAATGTATGCGCTGCGGGTGTCCTATATAAAAATTAAAAAAAAAACAAACGTAATTGAGAACTTTAGATAAATAGTCGCCTATTACAAGTCTTTCGCTCAGAAGTATTCTAATTTACGTTTCATTAGCGAAATCCTTCATGTCCCAAGAATTAAATCATATGTTTTACATTTCTAAAACATGCTACTAACGGCTTCGCCCTTGTGCCCAAAGTATTTTTGCGGAGGGAACCCGTGATTGAGACGAAAAGACCTCCTATGACCAAGTATCTCATATCCAATGACACGATCAAATTCTATGCCAAGTTTAATTTAAAACTGTTCAGTCTTTTAGACCTGTTTGGACAATAAAATTTAAACATACAAGTAAGTAATAATAATAGAAGGATAACTGTAGATATTAATTTTGCAATCGTAGGTGAGTGAATGCTGTGACCCAGAGATCCGAGGTCGATTGGGTTCATTGCCCACGCTCTCAATGTCCCTCGGTATCTTGATTTCGTACATCGCTGGCAACTGGCTCTACTGGAGGCACCTTGCCTTTCTCTCAGCCACATTTTGCGGTAAATATTTCTTAAAGTTGTTTATTTATTTGCAGCCAATGATATAATTTTAATGCCAGCCACATAGCTCGCAGAACTAACAACCGTTAGGCAAGAAGATTCTCGAGTGACAACGTGTTACAGGAATACGCGGTGTAAGACTATATGATAAGTGAAAGATGACGTAACGACCTACACAGTGTTGCGGAAAGTCGATGTATGTAGGTGGCACCGGATAATGCATTATGACAATCTTTGGGGAAGGCCTATGTTCGATACAGAACTTATGATAGGGATTAATGATGATGATGAATGAGAACATAATTTTTCATTTAACAATAGAAACTGTTACACAGGATCTAGTATGGTATGATAGTATAGTACAAATTTTCACCGAGATGGAGATGAGTCGCTGTAAATTCAGCAGTAAAAACTGCAAGTAACAAAAGTGGTGGCACTGGAAATCAAACTCCGGACAGTCGCGTTTTATGTTTTTTGAAAACGTGCACCCCACACTGAGCATGAAGTAGCAAATATTAGGGAGGAATGACCGAAACTGGAAACCGGAAAAACATGGTCGAATGTTGTACATAAGAACAATTTATGGTCTTTAAAAGAATTACGTTTTACTTGTTTTATAATAAACACCGGTTTTCATTGCTTATCATTAATACGTATATCCTTGACGCCATCCGTTTATGCGAAGTATTGAAAAACAGTAGACCTTTCAGAATATGCTATAACTAAAACTAAATGTTAAATTATTATAGATAAATGCTTGTGTGTATCTGTACTTCGAAATTAACATTCAACAAATTGACATTAAAAGACACAAAACCTGAAGGAATTGACAACATTGCTGTTTTTTGTAATATACATAAGGAAGTTAGTTACTTAGATTATAATATATTTTTATTGTATGCGTTATGTACGTGGTAATAATAGTTGATATTAAAAGAAAAAAGAAATTACAAATTAGGTTCAAAAGATTACTATATTTATTTACAGTGTAAATAAATTATTTCGTTTAAATAAATTAGGATGTTTCTAACACACAACAAATTGAGATCGTTTTAAAATATAATATATTACCTCTGTCTTTATTTTCTTGGTTTTTTTCATTAGCGGCCCTGTTCGTGATCCTTCTGCCATTGCCAGAGTCTCCAGTGTGGCTGAAATCGCGTGGTCTAGATGCCGAACCAGCTATAAAGTGGTTGCAGCTCTCAGGTAGAGCTGTTGCCACAGTCAAAGACGAGGAAGAACACCAAGAGTAAGTAATATAATCCTATTACAAAGAAATCTGACATAAATTTTCTTTATCAGTAAGGCTAGTAACACTTGGCCGATTGATTAATTAAACGAAATGTAAGGAAACATGGTGCTGTGATTATTTACTGCTCTAAATATTAGTAGATATACACTGAAGTTCAGTAATGTTTGGGAAAAATATCCCAAGGAAACCAGCTTGACTGAGAAATAACAAAAAAAAAAGATTTGTGAGGAGGATGTGTGAAGTCCCCTGCTCGCACTGAAGCAGCGTGACGGAACCTTCCTGTCGCCAAAACCTTATCAAAACAATGAGAAAAGGCCTTTACTCAGCAGTATAGAATCACGGGCAGCTTCTCTTGCGCCGCCTCCACTGAGCGTATACGATATTTACTTACGTTATAAATATTAACGACCCACACGCAAAATACACACACAGCCGTAGAATTATGGAAACCAGGCTGCCATAACATAACATAACATGCTTGTAGTAACGACCCATAGATACATTTAAAGGAAAATTATACAATGCATTCTATACCGTTTCAGAAAAGTTCAAGAGACAGAACCAAAGAGTCTATATACGCGTGAGGTATTCTTTTCGTCAGCGGTTATAAAGCCTCTCATTGTGGGTTTCGCACTTCTTATATTCCAGCAGTTCAGCGGTATCGATGCCGTTATATTCTTTACCGTGGAAATCTTCCAGAGCGCAGGTAAGGTATACACCAATTTTTAAATAAATGGTCACTATTTCTTCGTCTACTTCTTCGTCAGCCTGTTAATAGTCCTCCGCTGGATATTTGCCGTCTGAAAATTTTACAGGATTTACCATAGCAATGGTTAATCCGTCATCTATCAGGATGAGATTTTCAAAGCTTTTCTCTTAGTCGACTCTTGCAACACCCGGGAAGAAAGATATTTGCAAATGTTCTTACACCGTCACCAAACGGCAAAATGGCATTTAATTTAATGTTTTCTATGTAAGTAAAGTCGGCCTCGCAAGTTGGGTTGATAATTGTGATCAAATCAAGTTAACGTAATGTGTTCCTCTTAACTGTGACTATGACCGTTCAGGAGGAATCCTAAGAGATGCCCATGTAGTCACCTCATAGAATTAAGCTTCGTTTCCCGCGTTTTAGTCCTCTCTAACCATGGTCATATAAAACAGCCATATTACTCGAATTATATAATTACTCATATCATGTCTGTAATTAATTATTTTCGGTCAGTATATAAACTAAGGAGCATGTGTATAATAGCTGTATTTTCATAAATTTTAACGTTTGTTTAGTTTAGTTTAGTTTGTTGACACTTACTTCATAAGAAAACCTAAAATACTAGACAAATTGTATTCAGATAACAAAAATATTTTCGTTTTAAATTACGCCAAGTACGATTTTTAAATAAGCAATATATTATAACGGTTCGCTAATTTATAGGGAGTGTAAATTAAGATTAAATTTTCCTAAAACATGGCTTCTTAGTGTCAGTTAAAACGTTTCAAGGCTTTCTTAAGGATATTCTATACCAGGCTATATAATAAACCTGTTAACGTTTGTTATTTTTATATTCACGGGAATGAGGCTATTGACGCAAGTGTATTATCTTTTTTTTTTAACCTTTTCCAGATAAACTTTTTATACTTATCTGCAACTACTCGTAACAGGGAATAACAACTACATAAACAAACTTGTAATATCTTTCGAGGCAGGCAAAAGTATCAATTCTTCCAGCAGACATTCGACGACAGACAGAGATAGACCATAACAATAAAATTTGTATTGTTTCAACACTTCAAAAATTACACACATTCATGTCAATAATTACAAATATTGCTCCATTCTCCTGATACTGCACACAATGTGCAAATTACTCTCCATTCTTTTTTAAGTTTTGACCTGCAGAGCCTTTTCTGGCCCTCTTGGTGACTCAGGTCCGGGGTGTTTTTGTTCTGGTAGGGTTGGCATTTGGAGAAAAACATAATGAACTTTCACATTAAACAGCTTACGTTGGTCTTCTCATCCTGATAAAATTGGTGATCGGTTTGATCGGCATAAAATCACACACTCAGAAAAGAATACTCCGCAATATACGCCTACGCGTTCTAATTTATCTATGATGAGTAATGAAAGCTGAAGATATAATTTCTAGCAACGATACAGTCAAGGTGGTCATAAATAATGTTTAAATTCCAAAACAGATTTAAAAATTAAATGAGAATATTACTCAACTAAAATATAAAGTCCTTTTTAGGAAGCAAGCTTGAAGCCATGACAGCCACTGTAATTGTTGGCGCTGTCCAACTACTAAGCAATGGAGTGAGTACCATGCTGGTGGACAGAGCCGGACGGCGACCATTACTGTTGCTGTCTGCCGTCACGATGTGCATCTCGATGGCAGCTATGGGTGCTGCTTTCTACTTCCAATTCGAATCGGAATCGTGGCTTGGGTAAGCTAACGATAAACGTATATTATTAAGCTATAGTAACATTTTGTAGCTTCAACATTTTAACTTCTGTCCAAAGGTTATTAAATACTTATGCATTTAATAATCTTGCTCTGGGCTAAGGAGAATCTGGCATCTGTCAATGTCGTGATAAATGGTGAATTAATAATTTCACATAAGCGAGATTTTATTTGTGGTGAACAAAAAGAGATGTTCTGCTTTCCTGATTCCCCTAGCTCAAATTTTATGAATTTATATATTTAGGGCCAATCCGTATATGGATTTCAGTTCGTTATAACTAATTAGCGAGGATGGTTTTATTTAGGTACCTTTATTACCCAATACCTAATTAACGACTTTTGATTTTTTTTTAATTAGAGTGACAAACGAGCTGACAGTCCTGATACGAGTAATAAGCTACTGCAGCTCATTGTCACCTGCAAACAATTTGAACCGATGAAGGTTACAGATGTGACGTCACACTAGAAGATTAAGATGCAATACCTCACAGTCTGTAATTATACTGGCTCTCTCTACCTAACAAGTGAAACACAACAGTGGTTGCATTGATGATTGACGACAGAAATAGGAGTTGTCTAGTAAAATATAATTTGAAAAACACCAATTTTTTATATGGTATTTATGTTTTATTGCCATAGGTATTTACCAATAGCCAGCCTGGTGGTGTTCATGCTCGGATTTTCCCTTGGGTTCGGCGGCCTACCGTTTCTGCTTCTCGGTGAACTGTTCCCCACATACTACCGTTCTCAGCTCTCTGCTATGGCGAGTGCTGTGAATCTTCTATCCATGTTCACCGTCATCAAGTCATATCATGCTTTAGAGGTAAGTTTTTTATTATTATAAATAATTCTTTATCATTATTAAGCCGGCAGTATGGTAGCAGCTCACGAATCTGTCACGCCATTTCCTTTTTTCTTATAAAACAGTGGAATTAACACTCAATTTATGTGAATTAACTTTTTGTTTAGCGGGTAGAAACCTCGTTGAAGTTTATTTAGGTGCTAGCCAGAGGCAAAAGTAGTCAGAAGTACTTGCGGCATAATACACTTTCGATATGATAGATTAATACTCAAAATTTACAAAAAGAGACAAACAACCATTAGTGTTATCGCCTAAAATCAGTATCATATCTAAAGTAAGTAATATTAATATTATAATTACCCTTCGTTTCACTGATAACGCTGCATAGACTTAGAAATACTACAAGTGGACTTTCATCATCATCATTCATCATTTTAGCCTATCACAAGGCAATTTCTTCAGTATCAAACAATTGTCTGAAAGAGATGGTACTTAGCGATAAGACTGCCGATTGTATCTTTTCAGATTATAAAATTGTTCATTAGCATTTGCGCTAATTATGTCCAATGAAGAGTTATCTAATAATAGTTATGTAATAAATAAACATATCATTGTAGATTGGTATGAATTTTTAGAAATTCATGGTCTACTTTAATTAAAATGTTTCATCGAGAACTTACCATGAACCCGATTGTTTCAATTAAATTCGTTCGTTTTTTCCAACCTGTAATAAGCAGTTGTAACAATTTCGATGAAATTTTGTTTAATTTAGCTAGGTGTTATCCCCGAGAGAATTCGTTTTCACGTAAATAATATTTTTTTTCTTAACGTTTTCTTTTCTTTTGCGGTTACAGTTAGCAACAACAGATGGCACTATTAATGAATTTGAATATAAGCAACTTTACCCTCAACTTGATAGGCATTTTGTATAGAAAAGTGTAATAACAAATACTATTTGTTCTTTCTCTGCAGGCTGTTCTGACGTCAGCCGGAACATTTTGGATGTATACTTGTTTCTGCGCTGTGGCGTTCTTTTTTGTCCTCTTCATGGTCCCAGAGACGAAAGGGAAGTCACTGGCTGAGATCGAAGAACACTTCCGCGGTAATAAGAAACAGAAGGAAGTGGTACATTTACAAACGATATCGTAATTGCAGCAGCAATCCTTTGTTAGCAGCGTTTAGCTAATCATTTCTTTTGTTACCGGTAAATAACTCATTATAACCTGTAGACAGTAGACAGGTCTGCCATTTGTGAGTTGGGGTATTTTACGTTCTATATTTTCTCGTATCAGAAATATTAGATATTTTTTTATTGTAATAGTTTGAATATTTACATACCATGTACAGTTTTCATTTAGATTATTTTCTAAATAATAGTAATTTGTACGAAATCGGATTGGTGATCAGACTGTGATGTTTGCAACCTCAATAAAACTTAAACGTAAAGATTGGTTAAAATATTATGTTATATAAAGTAAGGCGGACCATTTCCTATGTTAATAGAGCTGTGATAATACGTAGGTATCTTTGTTTTAATAGTATTATAAAATTTATTTTTAATTGTTAACTTATGTATTAATAAATGAAACTATAAATAATCGTATTGTATAAAACTATGTTGTGTTTTTATTGCAAATTCGCTATTTATCTTAACTAATAAACTTACTCATTGTTTGTCTAAGAAGTTATTATGACGTATTTTCATTATCGTTTCTGGTCGTTTTACTCCATTTAGAGGACCTTAAGAGCTATTTATAATGTGAGTTTAAGAATATCTCAGCGATACATTTAAAGAAATAACGTAGGTCACTCAATATTTATATGAAAATGTAATGTATCTACATATAAATATAAATAAATTTATAAAGATTACAATTCATAATGTGAATGTTACAAGACTCCGTAGAGTCAGTAATTCGCTCATGTGATAATGTATACATTTGTAAAACGAAATCCCAGTAAGTGCGCAAAGTTTTCCTATCAATAAGTACAAAAAAATCATTAAATAAAGACTTAATAAAAAGGGTTATTATAATATAAAGGTATACATGGATTATCGTTACCTTTAGGAGTGAGTGAAGCTATTTCGAAAAAATAGTAATTCTGTACTTATCATTAAATTAAAAACGTAATTAAACATTAAAAAAGGGGTATTTACGCAGTTTCTTTCTCTAGTTCCTCCTCGTCAAAGGAACTTCAATACGAAACGTTGGTAGATTAAAAAAATAAATCAAAAATAATGATTTTTGACAAGTGAAATTTATGTTCTATATTAGTAGTCGCCGTACCACATCACCAGTAAAGATCATGTTCTGTGTAAATTAATACGAATAAGTCGACAAACTGGGAAAAACATAGATAGCTTTTCGTGGCCTTGCGGTGGCGGCTTAAGGGAAATTGCCCCCACGGATAGTCATCCTCTGGGTGTTAAAAAGACTAAGGGAAATGCAAAAATATTACGTGTCTTTTGACAGATGGGGGAATAACCATTTTCAAAATACTAAATCTAAATTTTCCTGACCAGTGAAGGGCAGTAGCGAGATATCCGGTACTCTGAAGGCCACAGCGAAGCAATTTTGACAAATCCTCAAAAAAAAGTGGCTCATGTCCAGCAGTAAAATAATTAGAGTTTATCAAAGATGACGAAGAAGTTCGTTCAATAATTTAACAATCGAGAAATATACGTCACATAAAATCAATTCAGTTTACGAGTTTTGAGAGAAACTTTCAGGAGACCTGTCTCTTTTGTTTTCTTAGTAATAACTTCAAGTAACTTTGGACAATCATTTCAGGTTGTCATTGTGGTAAATTTATATTATTTATAGAGTGAATTACTTTTCAATCAATCTCACGTTTATTATTTACGTGAGGAGAGAACAGGTTTGATTGATTGATGTCCTCTTTTACGATTTCGGTCGCAGCTACATTCCGGATGTTGAAATTACGCTACAATCACAGCTTCAAGTTTAACGAAAACTGTATTTAACAGAATATTTAAATTAAAAGTTCGGAAATGTTTTAAATTAAAAAATAAGTCTTGAGTCTCAACGTTAGAAATATAAGTTGTAAGTTTTATTTGTAAATTGTACGATCATGGTTTCGTAAAAAATAAAAGAAAGAAACTGAGGAACAAAATTCCTTTTTAATCATTTCTAATCAAAATCATTATAAATTAAAATTTTATAAAATATACACATGTTTCCATGACGCTTTTGACAGCTGAAGTAAAGTTTAAAAGAAAAATAAATTCAAACATAGGTTTGTAAACTACCTGAGTAACAGCCAGTGGCAACCATTAAAAGTAGATAACCACGCCGACACTCACACCTCTGCCGCAAATACACGTGCCATAGCAATTTGCATTGTTTGAACACACAAGGATAAGATTATTAACGTAGATATGAAACCAAACTGCACACTGAAATGTGTTGTTATATTATTATATTCTAATTCTGCTACAATAAACGAGAACGTTTACCTGTATCATTTGAATCCTATTAGTAACATAACGATGCAGCAAAAAAAAAATATAAATGTATTCATATAATTTTCAATAAAATCATCAACAAAGTGAGTTTATTTTGTAATTGCGTTTATTAAAAATTAAACGGTGAAAGCATAAGATGACAGATAAAAGCATTCGCATTTAAAGAGAAGTTTCATATCTAAAAATCTTAGCGCCTGTATTAATGCAATAGCAATTTATTTATTACACAAATATTGTCAATGTTTTTTAAATCAAACATAATGACTGTCTTTTATATTAATTTACACTATTTATTAATTATCGCATAATTAATGAGCATCATGAGAAAATACGGGCAATATAAGCCATATAGGGTTTCGTACGGAGCGGTATTAGTAAGCCGTCTGTTCGTCCGTCCGTACGTCTGTCTATCCTACCTTTAAAGGGCTGTATCTATTGAACGGTAATAGTTAGTCCATTGAAATCGCAAAAACAGTAATACATACAAGCGTCAAACTTGATGTGATTATAGTAGCATAAGGTGTAATGTCTTGAAATTATATACTATTGCAAAATTTTTATGCCAATAAGTGGTAGATCATATAGGACACAAACAAAATGTTAACGTCTTTACATGTATCGCATATGATCAACAAATAAACATTATTATTATTTGTTAATTAATTTTTTAAAGATTACATCCAGGATTACTGAGACACAGGTCATTGACCAAGAGCAGTAAGTAAATTAAAATTGAATTGTCTAACAGAATGCATCGTTATCACTAGTTGTCAGAAATTTGCGGACTATCCTGCAAGTGTTAGATGTTAATGCTTTTTGTATTGTAATATATGTGTTGTATGATAGGTCGAGGGTTCTTAGACTATGGTGTAGGTGTTTGGGTATTACACCTGTGGTGGAGGCACTAATGGTGCTATGTAAAAGTTACATTTAAATGCCATATTCGTGTAACTTCTTCTTTTAAATCTGTGTATTTAGTATTTTTTTCAGTTATTGCTTTTCTGAATATTGTGAGTATTAGGAACTGTTACATGTATTAGTTAGGGTATTTTTGTAGCCTTGTTTATTAATGTTGAGTCTGGTCTATTACAATGAATCGTTTTGCCTGTTAGTACAGCGCGGTCATATTACAGTTTAGTTTAATGTTGGCATTCTCCATTACTGGATCTGCTGTATATTCGTAATAAGGCTACGTTTTCCCTAATTTTTTATGTTTCATTGCAATTTTTGATAAATGTTGTGTACTACTTTATTATGACTTTTGAAGAATTACAGACAACTGGAAAGAATACGCTATCAACATCAATGGCGAATACATCACTCACCTTCGATTTGCCCACGACATAGTTCTTATGGCTGGATCGCTGGAGGAGCTTAGCACTATGCTCAATGACCTCAATAGTCTCCCAGCAGGTTGGTCTTAAGATGAACATGGACAAGACGGAGATCATGTCAAACGTCCATGTCACTCCAATGATGGTTGTTGTTGGGAACAAAAGGCTCTAAGTTGTAGACGAGTACATATATCTAAGGCAAATTATCCGATTAGGTAAGGTTAACTTCGACCAAGAGGACAATCGAAAAATCCAACTCGGCTGGGCTGCGTTCAGGAAATTACGTCATATCTTCTCCTCGGGTATACCTCAAAACCTCAAGAGCAAAGTATACAACCAGTGTGTATTGCCAGTGATGACATATGGAAATGATAGTTGGTCCTTCACTGCAGGCGGTATGAGGAAGCTCAAAGTTACTCAGCGCGCTATGGAAAAGGCGTAAAAGAGTCTGCAACGATGATATACGCAGCAGAACTAAGGTAACCGACATAGCCATAAGGATCAGCAAGCTGTTGCCACTACAGATTGGAAGAACGCAGAACTGACAACCGTTGGGGAAAAACGGTTCTCGAGTGGCAGCCACGTACAGGCAAAAGCAGTGTGGGACGACCCCCCACAAGATGAAGTGACAACCTGCAGTGTTGCGGGAAGTCAATCGATGCAGGTGGCTCAGGATCGAGCTTCAATCTATGCGGCAGGCCTATGTTCAGCAGTGAACTTGTGATAGGCTGGTAGGATATATTTTCAAATATGAGGTTTCGGTCGTTTTTTTACTTTTAGTTGAATTCAAGGTATTTTTAGTTGAATTACGGATCCAAGTAAAAAAAAGGCAGCAAAGATACAATTTGATTGTGTAATAATTAAATATCACTAAAATTATAATAATTAAAAAATAAAACGAATTTTTACCTGGAAAAAAATATCTCTCCATAAAATGCATCATATACATATCAATACAATTTTCAAAAATGTATTTGTAGAAATATAATAAATATCAATAATATAGAATAGGAGTCTGCGTACACCGACACTGCGTCATCTGTAAGAAAATGAGACACTTTGTTATATTTTAGGGAAGGCAGAGTCATCAATAAGGTGTGATACAAAATGTGTTTCAATAGAGAAGGCGTTAAAACCATTAAGCACATTTTTTATTTTATTTTATTTTGTGCTGAAGTAAAGAATGCATCGCGTAAAGTTGGATAAAAGTTGGTGTACATTCACCCTTCTACTCAAAATTATGTTGCTAATATTATCATTATTATTTGATATATTTATGTTAGTAGTAATTGTTGTTAAATGGTACTTAGTTAAATGTATTATGTTTATGTGGTAAAAGGATCAGCCTCCGAATTAGAAGACCCGAGTTCGATCACACATATGTGAAGGTCTCGTACCAATGACTTCTTTTTCCGAAATTTATGTACGACATGTGTGGTTGGCCTGAATACTAAGACGATGTCGAGCTCATCACCAGTTTGTTCCCAATTAGATGGTTCAAAATCATTTAAAAAAGGCTAGATCTCTGACCATTGAGCTTACAAGGCATACAAGTGAAAAATAACTGGGAAAATTAATGACAATTTTTTTTAATATATTTCTAATAAAAATACTTACATATATGTCGGGACAACCGAAATATAAGAAACCGTAATCGCTCGACTTTTATTGAAAATGGCGGAGGTCGATGTAAGAAAAAGTTCTATGTCTATTAATTTATTGGACAGTTATAAATACATTTTATAGAAACGAACGACTTTTATCGAATCTTTAAAGATCGCTTTACTGATCGAAATTCTCTAATATAGATTTGAATGAAGAAGTAAGGCCGTTTGTGGTCTGCACAGATGAATAAGTCTCCCTAAAGTTTCCGATACCACCATAAACCTCTAACTGTGTATGCGATTTTTGTGTAGAGAAATAATATTAATAAGAACTTTATCTCCTTTTATCATCTACTGTAATTTTATATATATATATATAAAATAATTTTATATATATATATATAAAATTATTTAAAAAGGAGATTAATAGACCTTTTCCAAATAGAGACGACTTTCCGTAATCGCCACATTTGGTTTGCGGTTTAGCGATTGCAGTAACAGACACTTTGTCTACTGTCTATATTCTACACGTATTTCATTCATATAAACAATGATCTATTAATGTTATACAGTTTAATAAGAAGTTATTTAGTTACATTACTAGTAAAGATTTTTGCTCGAAAGCGGTGATGTTGATGGAGATCGCCGCTTATAAATCAAAATAAAGCGCCATTCGACATGACTGATAGTGACTGGTAGTGATATCGAATTCATATTCCATCATCAATCTAGAATATTATTCTAGGCTATTTAAGTAGTCTAAAAAAAGTTATTTAATTAATTTGGCTTCACTATTTCCAAATAACTATGAGTACTAAAGCCGAGGTAGCCTAGTGGTGAGGGCGATCGCTTTAGTTTCGTTCGAATCGACTTAAACCGCTATAATTATTAATAGTAATTTAAGTGCAGCATTTACTACCTGCTTGGCGTTAAATAAAAACACCGAGAGAAAACCTAATATCTGAGAAATAATAAAAAATATTATTTCGAGGGCATGAAGTACGCCAAATCGCACTGGAGCGTGGCGGACCCTCTCCGATATTCTAGAAGGAGACTTTTGCCCAGCAGTTGGAATTTACAGGTTGTTACTTTACGAGTACTAGTACTAACAAAGTTTTCATTCAATGTCAATAACTTTGCACCTCTCTGTACTGTATCATGTGCTTAGGAGTCGTCCGGGTTCCCCAGATGTGGTTCCTGCCACACTCTTACCCATTTCCACTGTCAAACAGTAGTGAAACCACTGTTGTGTTCCGGTTTGAAAGCTATAGTCAGTATATCTATGGGCTGTGAGGCATTTCATATTAGTCCTCAGTGGTACAAAATGCATCTATAACCATTGAAATCTGGAAACAACTTCCTTATGTGCTGCAGTGGTCACTTATAATCAGGTCACTTTCACGCCAATACATTTACACTGCATTCATAAAAATGCTGTGTTTACGTTCCTATTTCCTGTATTGGAACGCACAAGAGGACGAAATATCTAGAATAATTCCTTATTAATAATTCTATGTTCACTTGCCCTTTTCATCCTCCAATTGTAATTGAGTAGTATCTCCAAAATCTGGAAAAGATGGGAGAGGTTGTTCTCCCAGTTTCGGTTCATCTGTATACGAATCAAGCGCTGGAATCTCATACAATGTCGCAATGTGTGAAGTCTCCATCTGATACAGAGGAGCTATCGTCGCTTGACACTGAAAAAAACACCAAAGAAACTTACTATTCTTCTACATCATCCTATCCATTATATTCAATAGACAATTGTAGGCCATAAGCATGTCTGAATGGGAGGGTGCCGTAATAGTTATAGGAAAAAAATATGATTTGCAGATTTTCGTCACCACATGGCGCTACACATTTTTTTAAGACAGACAGGCACTTTCATTAAGGAAATCGCTTTCAAGATGGCGCAATTCACAAATATATACTGCGCATAAATCCATCATTGCACTATGAAAGCTAACTACAGGTACAGGTACATATTTACGAGTACTCGTACAAGATCCAAATGAGACTTTGGAGGATACCTAACATGCGGGCCTTCTGCTCGCGAGTCTCTACGGCCGAAGCCGTAAAGGCCACCGGGCAAACACTACTGTGGGGTTTTAGTCGATCCGTCATCTTCAATGCTGATCCCGACGTAACCAGTCACCGTCTGCGGTGAAACGTAGGTGCGAAAACCTTCCCCCCACATAAAACTAAAAAAAAACTTTGCAAGAGTAGATGTCCACCCCAGTTATCGAACACCCGACCTGGTAGGTAGCCTTTTCCTTTACACCTTATCTGCCATAAATTTAAATTATCAGTAATTGAAGCAGCCGCATCTTTGAATATGCAACCGAAGTTTACGACCTTCTTTCATTATCTGAGTCGAAAAGAGTCTGCTACTATTGTCCTCGAATATTTTTTTTTTATTTCTCAGACACGTTTTAAGACTTCAATGTTCGATATTCTAAACATGGAGTTATCGGCCGAACGATAACGAAATTGAGCTTCTTCAGCGTTGTACAAAAGATACACGGAGTTCAACAATCAGCTTTACGTCATGTTTACCATAGGGCTTAATTTGATTTTGCACACAGGTAAATATTTGTAAGCTTAAACGTAACACTCTTTATAAACTTTTACTAAAAATGAAACTCCTCATCTACTAGAGTTACGAGAGATATCAGAGTCACTGATGAGTAATTCAACAATTTTGCTGTTAAAAAGCATCAAAATTATAACTTTTTATGTTATTGTACTTAGAAAGGAGCTTTGTGCCGTAGAATTACTGAAGGAAAGCTTTTTATTTGTGATAATCGTTTAATTATATTGTAAGACAAAGAAGGAAGTTCAATACATTGTGTTAAAGTTGTCCGAATAATAAATTACCTAGACTAAGGTAGCGAATATAGAAAATTTTTCAGTAACTTGACGTGTACGTCCAAATGTAGACAGTTTATACGCAGTGAAGAAAGAAGAAGATTTTAAAGACATTTAAAGTCATTAAAATCATAAAGTAATATTGCGCACTTACTTTGAGATCCATTGCATTAAATCTAAAGTGGTTTGATCCAACAGTAAAAGCTAATTCCAATATTGTTTCGGTAGCATCAGGTCGTAATGATGTTCTATACCATGGTCCCCGGAGAAAATTCTTTGGGGCGAGCCTATTATTAATGAGCCATTTTAATTGAGCCTCTGGTCGCGAACCGGGTGATGTGCAATTGGCTGCGACGCGGTCCCCAATATCGTATTTTTTTTGTAAACTTCTGAGTTGAGGTCCAGTTTCAGGAATCACTGAAATTTTAAAATAAACTTGTTAATACGTGAAATGATATTTGACGTTTTAGAGAATTTTAGGTTCGTTGCTTGATTAATTAATTTAAAACATATTTGAAATAGACTTCCGGTCTTTAAACCTCGGTAGCCTAATTCGGTTGGCCAAAATTCTTTAGGGAAAATATGTATATTTATTTCCCCTAATATATATATATTTATAAATATTGTTCCGAGTTTTGGAGAAAGGTCCGCCACGCTGCTCCAGCGCGGGTTGGCGGACTTCATATGTCATCGATACTATGTTACCTCACAACGTTTTCCTTCACCGCTAAGTATTCCAAAACTTTTTTGCAAAAATTGTGGTACTTCAAGATGGGAAGATTATAAATACTATCAAGCATACTTCGCCATATTGGCGCAAATATATCAACGGAGATTGTAATAAAAAATATTGATTTGCACACAAATGACGAATACCGTTTTAAAAACTTTTATTATTGTGTTTGTAGGAGGAAATCCTTTTTATTAGTATTTATAATAACAATACACCTTTGATAAAAATCAGCTATGGTACTAGGTATTATGTAAGTACTATAGCAACTTTTTTAAAATATGCGTACGACCTGAGTTCGAAAACCCTTCACTCACATAAGTGTCGAATTTACCACTCACTCGGCGGAGAAATCATTAGGAAACCTATATGACTGAAATATTTAAAAAATATTCCGAAGGAATGCAAAGTTCGCCAATCCCGCACTGAAGCATCATGACGCACTTCTTCTCTCAAAATCCCCTCCAATGTTTAAACGAGGTCTTTTCCCAGCAGTGAGACATTAGCAGGCATCTACTTTTAAGCTCTATTAAGAAAAAAGGACACGCTGCCTGTTTCACTATGTTCTATGTTCTTCATACTTATATTATAGTAAACTTTACTTTAAACATACTCTTTGCAGTAAACTTTAAACATACTAGTACTAGATGATCTGCATAGATCTTTTGAAACATTTGAATACGTATTTCTATTTACATGTTTCTACGAAGGATATCCCGTTCGCTACGGTCTGTAAATTTGAATACCAGATAATTAATGGCGTCGTGTTCATGTTTGAGTATAAATATTTATACATTACTACACGATTCAAGCGTTCAATGGATAGTGATAATGTAATGAATCCATTGAAATTAAATGTAATGATGTCGTAAAATTTTAAACGGCGTAGACTTTCCCAATTTTATACTGAAAGAGGTTAGGACCAAATTCTAAGTACTACTCAAAATTTTCAAACAGATTATATAAGTTGTATGGTTGCAAACATGTTTACAGTTACCTGTCTTATTAAATTTTTACTGCAATATAAATTTCGGTACGTTGACGTTGTAAAGTACGAGGAGTCATCAGTGATCATGGATACATTAAAGTGTATATACTTTTTTTAAACATTTCCGTGATCACTAATCCCCTGATGCTTAATATGGCAAATCATTTAGACTATTTTTAAATTATACTATTTGATAAATACCAGAAGTTACTGCTGTCGAAATAGACCTTGTGCTCTTCATTGACTTACAGTATATCGTGATGTATTTCTCTTCATGAGCTGTGGCAAAGTGTGGTGCTTCACCGGATACTTCGCAACTGTATAGGCCTGAGGAGTCACGCGTTAAATGAATCAATGTAACAATGGTGTTTGATGATCGCGTCACCTGCAACAGAAGTAGAACAAACATGCTTATCATTCTGATTTTTTCAAATGTGAACCTAACCTGCAGGCAGCGCTGATAAACGAACGAGGCTCTGGCGACCGAATGATAGCAGAAAATACATTCGAATATGTTGAACCCAAATACTACAGGAAAGTTATGTGGAGCAGCATCATTGGTTCGAGGGGAATATTTGTCCATAGTTACCATAATTATGGGCACATATTTCATGCACGGCATGCTTGCTTTTATTGGCGCTTTCATGGAAAGATCTATGTCCAGCAGCGGACTTTACAGGCCGATAAAGAAGAAGAAGTTTCAGATTAGTTACAATATGTACCTAAATAAATAACATTGAATTTATAGTACGCTAAAATTGCCGTCAAGGTTGAAAACAGGCAGTCAGTGTTTACTGATTGTCTGTTACTAATTATATTCACAACGCTGGACTAGTGGTTTGGCTAGTTCCGTTACCTTCACCGACGTGATGCTCCATTTCACTAGTGGATTTAGGTTATGGTAGATTCTGCTATTATTTTTTTCGTGGGAGACGGACCTTCCGCCACACATCACTTTATCTCCTGGAGAGGCGAAAAGAAGGTTGCAGAGACCGTCTGTTGAGTGGTGCCAAATGGAAATCACTTATCTTTACCTACCACGGGTGATATGCACGTGCTTTTTGTTAGACATGCTTATTACAGCGATGTCAAATAAAATTTTGTCGCAATTGCCACTGCGCAAATCAAATCAAATAATTTATTATTCGTCACAGGAACACAATATTTCGTTTGACCAAAGTATTTTGTTTAAAATCTCCCACCGTTCGGTAATGAGCTTCCTCTGCAGGTAACACGTACGTGTAAAAAACCGAAAATACTTTTTTTTCTCGAGATGAGCTCTACGTAACTGAATACAGTCCATGAAACGAATGGAAATTTATGAATTATTTTCAGTTGCCAGCTGCGGTACATCTGTCCATTTACAGTTTTCTTAAGATATACTGTTTTAATTGACGTCACGGTACCTGCATGTGCTGATTATTTGTTAGAAATCAATACGGCTGCCTAAGAATACGTGGTTTCCTAGCGTGGAATTATTACATATGTAATTTTCTTGGTCTGCGCTCGTGGCTGTGTGCGCGGTCCTACAAAATTCATGTATTGATGAGCTAAACAGGCACTATCAGCCTGTTTAGCTTTGAAGTCGTTTAATTGTTCCAATATTCTGAGAAATTCTATATATAAAAACTGACACATGTCACAACTTGCAGAGATTATGAATTTAATTACTTTATCTGCTTTCTATTGGGTGTCATAAGATTTTTAAGACTTTTCCTTTCACCCGCAGGAAGAAAGAGGGCGGCAGATTTTCTTAGTTTGCCACCATACGGATCTTTTTATTTAATTAGACCGCGTTACACAAACAATCCAAACACTACGATCACTTTGGCACTGTCAAATACAAGAAAAGCAACCAACCGACAAACCGGTGACGGGCAAAGTAGTGTAAAGTAGTATTTTTACAAATTCAAACTACCAATAATATTTTAATACCCGGCGTTTTAAGATAAGCCCACACAATAACAATTAATTTACACCAAAATAGTTTTCCGCATAGTTTACGTCCTAAATGTTATTTGATTTGTCTGATGTTATTTGTAAGGAATTTTTTGGATAACGAGAACTTTTTTGTAAGAAATTGTTTTCTCAGTCTATTTCACAGGTATGAAAGAAGTATATGTAAGAATTAGTACTAAGTACTCATTAACAAAAAAATCAAACCTACATACATCAACCATAACTCCAGGTGTGGCAAAATTACTTATTGGGTGTTGGCTGACGGGTACGAAGCGGTAGAACTCTCGGCCATCCTTATACCACTTGACAGAGTACAATACATCGTTTTCCATGTCGAACTGACAGCCCAATATCGCCTCACCTCCTTCTGCCGCGTGCGCTGGTACCCGCATTTCTAAAATACGCACGCTGCTTACTGAATCTGAAAAATTATTTCACATTACATTTTAATATCGTTTATATTAATGTTATGTAAAACATACGGTTTCTTCATCATCTGCAGCTTGTCTGGGTCCACTGCTTTACTTAGGGCTTTTCAAGAAGGCGCCATTAAAAGATATACCAGTTTTTCAGCCATATTCACTATCAATAATGCTGCTCCCCACCGGTATTTGGGTTCAATATATCTAGATGATTATTGCGCCATCAGTTGGTCGCCAGAGCCTTGTGTATTAGCTGTTAAATGCCGTCCTTAGTAAGTAATAAAAATATCAGCAACTGTAATAACACAAGACTTGGCCATGATCTTGACAAACAGCCTATTTATAGGAAGGGACACTTATTTACTCAAATAAGCTCTTAATGTCATGAGAAGGTTCGTTTTCAGAAATTACAGCCTATAAATTTACAATGGCCTGTCCAGATTCCATCTCTATCAGCCCGTGTTTGCCCATTACATGCTATGAATGGAAATTTTGCCCCTACCCATCTTCGCGCTAGAGATGGTACTGAAATTAGTCTGAGGTACTCTTAATTGGGATCGGCATAGTCGGATGTATTATTATTTTTTTTAAGTTTCTTAATCCTCGTTTCATCGCGGAATTGAACACCAAATGATGTTAAACGAACTCCTATCCTCAAACCCCACTGTGTCCCGATAGCATTTGGTCTTTACGCCCTAGGTATGCTATGTACTGCTCTGGCTCTTGAAAGCGTTTTCTTGAACTTCAGTAGGTTCAAGCACCATGATTACAGTAGTGAGTTCAAAAAGTTGGTTATATCCAAGTTACAGGTCCTCTGGGAGATCGATTCTCCGAGATAATAAATGGGATAAACGATAATTATTTGTTCATGTGAAGATGTATTTGACTATAAAGCAACACGTCTCAGACTCTTCAGTAAGACTATAGAGTAGGTATTACACCGTTACAATATTTTATTTTATAAAACGTTTTTGCGAAAAGATAAACTCTAAAAGCAGATTTGTTATTTGATTAATATCAGTCGACTATCACAATATATTTGGACCGCAGTACAACAATTTGTGTGTTGGACAATTATTAGCTTTGGCTGGGATTCGACACTCCGATGAGTTAGAGTACTAAACCGGCAAGTTCGCTGACCGGTAAAACACGTGTATTCATAAATTATAAAGAGCCCGAAAACGGCGACAAATTAATAAACAATATTAAAACAGCCGTTAAACACTAGTTTTTGTTTTGTAAAAGGAATATACATGGAACGAATTCCTAAATATAAATATATATTAATAGTCAGTTAATTTGGTGGTCAACTCGAGCCTCAATAGCAAGAGTATAGCCACCTGCAAACTAAAATGTAACTGTAAATATTTGATACCATACGCTCCGGAATCTTAATTTAATATATTTTAATAATAAAAATATTTTAATGTTATAAAAACAATAATAATCGATCACAATGACTATAATAAAAAAATACATTCTCTAATCAAATTTTTAGGTACCGTAAATATTAGTTTTACAATTGATTCATTCATTTATTTAAATGGGATATGCGTTTAAAAAGAATTCAGGTTATAATAGAAATTATGTAAAAAAATTGTTATTGCTATAAGTTTTAAGAAACTTTTAACTGTGATTGACGTTTACAATTAAAAGAGCTGTCACCTTAAAACTCTTGCCTTAAATATAAATTCATTATTTCATAATTGTAAATATGAAATCGGAAAGTTTTGTGGAAAATAATCTATTAGCGGTCACTTACATCATAAAAGATTATTAATTATTTAAAATATGCTTACACAAATGTGGAGAAGAATCAATAATTTTGTTAACTGATTAAATGATGTGTTCTTATACATTTACCTTGCTTCCATAACAACAAAGTAGTTATCAGTAAATAATTCCGCATTTTATTCAATTCGTATTTATGCACTATATGTTTACACTTAGCACTTGCACTCACTGGACGACTATCCACATTTCACTTCACAAAAACTGTTAATTCAGAGTTCTATCAAAAGATCTCTGATGGAATTAGTGTTTAGTCAATAATCGTATGAACTAAGGATATAACTGCTGAAATCTGCCGTTTGCGGCGGAATTGAAATAGGCCAGGCATATTCCGGACGATGCTAAATTTAAATCTTGTCGCGACTTTCTCACTCATGCGCAGTGCGTTTCAAGTAGACTCCAGTGACAAAATGATCGCGCGCTATATTTAATTTATTCGCCATTGTTAAATTTGTAATTACGTGCCTTTCACCGTGCGTGGGCTCGAGAATTGGCAGAGGGTTAGTTAGTTTGGGGGAAAAATTATTTTTTTATGCTCCAGTGACTCAATTATAACTTAAAAAATGTCTTATACATTTGTGCAGCGTGAGTAATACTAATTTTAATACTGGGTGAAAGAGTCCTCGGCAATAGAAATTAAAGTGAGTCACTTAATTTCAATTACTTTAAGTACGTACATCAATTAAATTGGTCTATAATTGAGTTATGGTACTATCTACCAGTTTCTTTTCTTTTTGTTTTAGTAGCCTGTAAATAGTCCACTGCAGGACGTAGACGTCTCCCATAAGGAGGATTCGTAACTATCGCCCCTCAGTAGCTGGTAGATCGCAGCACCTGACACCTCGAACCATAGATGTCTGAATTTCTACTAATTGGTGTATAATATTAGGGAGGTACTTCCACTGTTTCTGGTATGGATGACAGTGAGGATAGAAGAGATTTAATAACCGATGTATCTGGTTGAATGGCGATTATTATTTAAAACAAAATTAAGAGACGAAACTTTAAGATTTTAAAATATCGGGTGCTAACATAAGTGGTATGGGCTGATACAATATTCTGACGCAATCTCCGTTTAACTTGCCCGTCTAGTCACTTAGTATCGGCGATAAATAATAAAAGCAAAGTATGCAAAATCACAGGTAGCTTTAGTATTCTACTACGTAATTCGTAATTTGACCCTATTCTAACAGTATCTTAGTTTTTCTTTATTGGGTTTGGGTGACAAACGAGTTAACAGTGCACCTAAAGGTAAGTTACCGCACCACTTGGACATCTGCAAACAACTTCAATTGAAAAAGATTACCGTGATTGAGATGCGTTGACACCCCTGGGGACAAAGATTTTTTTTTATGGAAGAGACGGCAAACGAGCATGCGGTTCACCTGATGGTAAGTGATTACCGTCGCCCACATACATCTGCAACACCATAGATGCTGCGGGTGCGTTGCCGATCTTTAAGGATATTTGGGAGATGGGAGGGAAGAGGAAGGGAATAGGGGGTGTGGGCCTCCGGTTACCTCACTCACCGAACGAAACGCAGAAGCACAAGGTGCCTCTACTTCACCCGGTATTCTGCGAGGCCGTGGTACCAATCCGGTCGAGCCGGCCCATTCGAGCAGCAGCTAAAGCCGCCGCTTGGCTCTACCACGCTTAAAATGGAATGCTTCATAGCCTGTAATGACACTGGCTTTCTGTACCTTTCTAACCGGAACACAACAGTTTTTACACTGCTCATTGGTGGCAGAAATGAGTAAAAGACAAACTCAGTTGACTCCTAAGCAGACAAGGAGCCTACCACCTAGTATAGGTTTAGTACGTAATTGTACATACTAAGATGTTATGCAATAGGATAAGTGAACACTTAGTAATCTTTTAATAAAAACTTAAATGCGAAAAAAAAAACATTGAATTTGCTGGATTTTTTGATTGAGAACAATAATATTGCAATGATTTGTAGTGATTTAATTGATTATGATGAGACTGAAATTAAAAGTGTATCCTATGGTCCACACCCACGGTGAGTAAACAGAAGTGTTGTGTGTCTATTCTGTTTTAGTTATAATTTTTATCAGATATTTATCAGTAATAGAATGTCTTTTATTTAATTATACGAACAGAGATGAAATAGGAACAACATCTTAACAAAACGCGATAAGATTCTTATTGATATTCTATTTACGTCGGCTACTATCCATCTGCTTGCATCTAGTATTATCTATCACTAGACAATATTGATCTATTCTCACTTCATTTTTATTACGTTGGTGATGATGTAATCTTCCAATGTAGTGTAAAATAGATGAGTGTGGTTACGAAATGTACGAAACTTCGCTGTTCCTATACCAACATTGAGAACGAGGTTATGACAGCTAATAGATCCGAATAAAATATATTCGGGGTATTATTTTATATTGGTCACTGAAAAGTAATTGTTGATTAATTGGAAACTTATGTTTAAGTATCGCAAGTTGGTAGGAAATAGGCGCTGAGTATCTTTGGGGGAGGCCTATGTTCAGCAGTGGACTTCTGATAGGCTGAAATGATGATGATGATGATGATGCGCTGAGTTAGATTTGATTGTTGTTGATTTATCTGATCAATGTTACGAACGATCTAAACGTACGCGATGACTGCTTGGATGAAAAATGGTTTACGTACCTAACCTTAGATAGATCTTGAGTTCAATTCACAGTCGAAGTCAGTATTTGTGAAATACAAATTTATATTTTTCGGCTCTGGTTCTGATGTGTTACGAGTTCCTTATGGCGACCTTTATGTCTATGTCTGATGTTTCTTCCGATCATATCGTGTAAGCGTTTACAATGGATACGGGAAGATAAAGTCGAGCGATTGTCTCTGTATTTGAGTGTACACTTGCGACACTATAGTATAGCCTGAAAAACTAACAGCTGCCAATTGGTATTAATTGTCATCGACGGAAATTGGCCAGGCTAATGTAAATTCTCGAAAAAAAAAAGTGAAAAGTATCGCAATTAAAAAGCTATGTGATGTCAAGGATAGAACTTAGGTTAAGGATATAATCAATCAGTGGTTAAAATAATTACCAAATATATCTGTACCCTGGAGTGTTTTTAACTATTACGACAGAGCTAGCGTATGTTTAAAATTTGAAAGAATATAAAAATATTATAGTTTCCCAAACTATCCGGCGATGCACACTATATTTAGGTTTGGATTTGATCTCTGGAGATATTTAATAGAATCAGGCCTTACTTTGGAGAAACTCATAATATTAAAGCCTTATTTTTATTTATTAATTCATTGCTTTTATTGTAGCCTAAAGGTAACAAAGGGAGGACTTAGTGCGGCATTCTCTGCGAGTCCACCCTGACATGAGTTGACAAACTGAAAATATTCCAAATTAAACGTAAATTCTAAACAGTATTCCAGCATGACGACTCTGTTAGATGTTTAGCGATTTAAGGCAAATGCGAGATGAACAGTGTCATTAAAAAAATTATTAGGTCCTTACAACTTACACTAACATAGACTCTATGAATAGCTCGTCTGTGGGGAAAGGTCACGTGATACCTTTAAATAATTAAAAGATTCATTATCATTATAATTTTAGCCAACTTTTGTCACAAATTCACCCCTGAACATAGGTCTCCCCAAATTGCCACAAAGCACGGTCCTGAGGCACCTGTATCCATCGACCACCTGCAACACTGTTCGTCGTATGCAACCGAATATAACCTTGGCGGGCTGCTACTTTTGCACACTGGTAAAATTTAAAAAAACCTTTCATACAGTATTGACTTGGCACCGTGAATCTTTTTGTGGAGTATGAAACAGCCTGAAAAAAAAGTTACAATTATTTGTGTAAGATTACGAAGGAAAAATTTATCAGATCGTTAGATAGGTAAGCAAAGGTAAGTAAAAACGTTGGCCCTAAACCGCGTCCCATCTGACCCTCCCCTTTGGATTAATTAACGCAGTGCCGCCCCGGAGCGAATAATAAACGTTCACAAATAGACTTATTTGCACGATATTACCGGTGTTTTACGTTTAGACAGCGCAGCGGGACGTTTATTGACACATTAAAATATTGCCCGTATTTCTAACATGCTTATAAATTTTGTACAGAATTTTGTAAATCCATAATAACGTACAATAATGATACGTTTAAGAAATTGACATGACACGGTAAGCCTGGTACCTGGTAAATATTCTCGTCGTACGAAATAACATGTGCTGAATTTCCTATTCCATTTAAAAATCTATAAAGTACTCAACTTATTTGTTAGGTCGATGTACGTATAATGGTGTAAGAGTATCCCTCACTTCATCTTGTTGTAGATGTCGGATCGTGGGTGTCGCAAGAAAGGCATCAATAATTAATTGAGGAACATGAAACTAATAAGCTAATAAGCCAGCAGTATTATTTTGATTTATATACAGTAAAGTTTTACAAGTGTTATACTAAGGAGAATTACAGGAATATTTTGAGGCTTTCCACGGATAGCAAAATCTTCTTTAACGACATCAGGCTATTTAAGCCCACTGCTAATACGATTTTGCAAGAAAGTGCATACATTTCTTGGATCACATAATCAATCACACCAATACCATGCAGGGCAGACGTACGCGATGATCAGAAGTGGACTAATTTCTTTATAACATTGGAGTGACGAACTATATATCAGTTTAGCTGCTGGGAAGTGGCTACTGCAGCACCTGGTAATAACTTTAATTGAAGAAGGTTACATGCATTATCACCCCCGAGAACGAAGGTGGAATGCTCTTGATTTGTAATTATTCTCGCACACAGTACTCTTCAAACCGAAACACAACGGTGTTTGAACATCTGATGAGTGGCAGAAATAGGGAAAGGAACGTCAACTACCCCACCTGGTTCCCACGCAGAAAAGAGTCCAGAGTCCTGCCACCTAATAAAAAATAGTCAAAAGTTTTTACAGAATAATCGGTAATACCACAACCGGTTTGCGATATAGTTGACGAAAACGCCCTGCAACTGCTACTGGACAAATTACATACATATAACTAGCACATAATTTATGTAAAGTCTAATTTCTGTACAGTTATTACACATAAATCTTGAACATTACCCGAAAGATTGAATGAGTATATTACCAAATACAACTGCTGTAATGAGTGAAAAGTAATAATGAAAAATTCTGTTAGCACACTGTCTTGAATGATTAATGTTTTAATTTTGGCTAGGTTAAAAGTCTGTGTGTGCTGAACGTATGGAGAAGAAATTAGGTAGCTTATAGTAACATGCACAAGTAAAAGTTCATAATTAAAATAAACTCGGATGTGGTCATATTCTTGCCTTTTTGAAGCTGCATTTTAATAAACGAGATAAGAAATCTTGCCATCTGTTTGCAAAAAAGAACAAAGAAGTAGACAGCGTGGCGTGTAAACATAAGAGATATTACACAGTAACGCCAACTAGACTACTTCCACGTTAGACTTATTGAACGCCCAGTACGTTAAATAATATAACACCAGGAAATTATTTGTAAAAAAAAAATTAAAGTACTTTTAAAAACAAATAAATATCGATTTTTCCAAGAATTATAAGAGTTAATGAAAAACTTTCAAAAATCTTTATTACGGAATGATTAAATTGCAAACAAATGATGTTACTTGGTTTTGTGTAGGTCATGGGCTTCGTATACAGTATAGTGATCGCGCTGAAAATCAGGATGGCTTCTCAGCCGAAATACCTTTTTTGTGGGTAAATCCTCGATGGGAAGATGTTATGCCGGACTCCTACCAGCTTAAACCCCACGCAACAGCGTGGGATTTACTCCTAACGATGAGAGTAACAACTATCATCGTTAGGAGTCGAGACTGTGGGAATTCTTACGCACACGATTGCAGCCCCGTCAGCGATAGCCAAAGTGCCAAACTGTCTGTTAAGACAGATCCTCCTTGATCCACCTCCTCTGTGAAGCAGGAGGTCTCTGTAAATTTATGCTTCCAGCATATTTTACATATGAATGTGTCACCAAAATATTTTTGTATAAAGTGGTAATAGTTAGATTTGGAAATTTTATTGATATTTAAAGCAACGCAAGTATGACGAAATTGTTCTACGGACGTAATGAACTCACATTTTAGTCGCAATGTTAAATTAATTAGTTGTTGGACTCTGTAAGTAATAAAATTAATGAAATGAAGCTCCCTTGCGGGAAATGAATCTCCGGCCTCCCACCAGTGAGACAGTGATAGCTACGTCATCGTCAGCTACTATTATTTTTGTTTTATCTTTAAATGGAACATAAAAAACAATTAGAACGGAATATCCTAAATAAGATTATATAGTATTTAGACGATATAGTATAAGTCTGGGCTTAGGTGTTAGCTGTAGCAACATGTAAAATTGTTTTATTTATTGTTACTCCTTGAATGTCTACAATGTGATATAGTTAAAAGCAATCTGCAAATGTGGTAGAGCCAAGCGGCGGCTTTTGCTGCTGCTCGAATAGGCCGGCTCCACCGGATTGGTACCACAGCGTCGCAGAATACCGGCGTGAAGAACAGGCGTCTTGTGCTTTTGCCTTTCGTTCCGGCAACGCACCTGCAGCACCTCTGGTGTTGCGTATGTACGTGGGCGACGGTAATCACTTACCATCAGGTGAACCGCTTGGTCGTTTGTCGCCTTTCCAAAAAAAAAAAAAATTGTAAACGTAGACTTTGATTTTCAAAGACAGCTCATACCTTCTCACTTTCATATCGACACTATTATATTCAAAAATTAGTAGTAAAAGAGTAAGAGAATCTAACTCCTTTCTTCCCGTAGGTGTTGGAGAGTCGTCTAAGTAGATAAGCCTTGAAAATATCAGAACCCTAACAGATGGTCTATCCGTCGCTGGAATAAATTGCAAAAATTGCCTGACTAAAAACATACAGATGCTACCGCTGCATCTATGGTGCGAGACGTTTGTTACTGCGATCGATAACCGAGGAAATAGTACGTTGGAAATAAGTCCCTAGATAGTCTGATGAAGTAGATATTAAATCTAATTAATTTGGTAACCGTACAGCATTCATCATCATCATTTCAGTCTATCATAAGTCCACTGTTGAACATAGGCCTCCCCCAAAGACTGCCACAAAGGATTGTCCCGAGCCACCGACTCCATCGTCACATACTGTGTTTGGCTGTACATGCTTGCCACTCGAAAACGTTTCTTCCCCAACATTTTTTAATAGAATTACCTACCGAGAGTATAATGGAATATCACTGTATCTATCGAGAAAACAATGTAAGTATATTAAATGCATAATATTTTAGTTCAGTCATTTTCTCATATTGGTCAGTTGCCTCCGGTAATTGCCGCAAGTTATTAAGTCGCTTCTATTGTTGGTTAAAATATTAATTAACAAATTTAGTTGAGCTACGGTATTCGTAATTTGAATAATCTTGATTTTTTTCTTCGTATCTAAGATAGTTAATATAATCTGACATTAATTATTTTCATCAGAAGTATAAAATTAGTTTCCTTTCTTCTTTTACTGTCTCGTCATGTTTGTTTTCGGTCTAGAATTTGTATATATGAGATTTTAGTTTTGACAATCAATTTTAAATTCAAGTCTTTTCAATAGAACGACATTACACACTATTCTAAATCGACATGCTGTACTATAAATCTCTTTTTTTGTATTTGTTATCGGTAAAGAGCCTGACGTTAAGTCTGCAATTAGTAGTATTATCCCTAACATCGTTATCATATTAAAAATATATACGGATATTATTTTTCTTTTTTTCTCGACATATGAGGAGGAGGATTTACCGAAGATCGCAGTACAACGTCTGTAGATACCTATATCTTCCCACAGACTACTGATAGAAGGCAGCATCACTAGCCTGCAAGGTGCTGTGATGTGTTGATGCTGCGCTCATCAACGCGCTTGCCCAGCGTGGTGAGTATGCGTAAAATTTTCAAGATGATTTTTTGGAAAGGCTCTTCTTCAGCAGTGGACTTTAATAGACTGATGTAAAAATTATTCTTTGTATGCTTTTAATATTAAAGCTGTGCTTGATTGAAAGAGTGTCTGAAGAAACAACATATTAGTGTTCTAATTCTCGAAGTCGTATTTTCAGTAATACTTATTACTTTCGAATTGGTACTCACGCTCATATATATTTATAAGACCGCCCACAAAACGTGTGATAAATCTTAATGAAGAATTCCGTTTCTTGGCTCACAGCAATGAATGATTAAAGCAGAGGTTCTTCATTTATTTTCACTTGGGCCGGACTCCGTGCCCGTGTGTGCTGGATGTGCGCAGGGAAAATTACGTCGCCCGCGGGAGCAAGCACCAGTAAATCATAATTAGGCTCGCTTCGGTCGTGGGACAAGTCTTGTGTTCATTAAAGATTCAATTTATTAAAAGCGGGATGAAGTTAAGGAAAATCTTGTGATATGTTTGTAAAAAAAGACAGTGGCTTACTGTAAAGGTAGAAATTTTAAGGGGATGTTAGAATGCAAGCTTTCTCTTTTAACCTGTCTATTTTCGACTTTGAATAATCGTACACATGGGACTAGAGTAATATACGAAAATGTATTTGAAATATTGTTTATATTATTTGGAAGCTGAAGTTTTTTTTATTATCAGTCAGATAATGTTAACAGGAGGCCTACTGTGTATTCTAAATTGGAAAATCAACGTAAATAGGTTTAATTTTCACCCCTTTTTAGTGAAAATAATTTCATAATGTTGTACAAATTATGTTTACACTTGTTTTTCTCCATACAACTAGTCTACTACTGAACTTAAGCCTGTGTATGTTGGAGGGTTTCACCATAATTGTAACCCTTGGCAGGCAGATCACGCATCATCGCAGCAGCATACATCACGTGCGTTAATCGCCAATTTCTGGCAAAGGTATGAATTATTTAGGTCTGGCATATTTGAGATAGTTATTTTGCCATTTGTCGTAAGCGATGAGATCTGCAACACCCATTATATGAGAGGTAGAAGTCTTTTTTGCGATGCCACTGCCACTACATGGCGTACTATTACCACACACAGCGTATTTGTGTGCGCTATGCTAGCTCGAGCCGTGTATGAGGGACCTGAAGCTGCGCTAAGTATGTGTTAACTAAAAGGTTTTTAATTACAATTTCAAATGCTCCTGATTATTGAACGTGCTTGACGGTAAAGGAAAACACCACATGGAGACTTGAATATCTGTGAAGTACTAATTATTTCGACGTTATGTCTCTTTTAAGCACCAACATTTTGATAAATATTGGAGGAAACGAGTGCCCAGCAATCTTAACTAATTTCTTTTGGTTAAGGTACTAGTTTTACCTCCTAACCTGCGGGTAACAGGTAAAAGAAAATTAGAATTCCTAATGTTATTTTTCTGATTGGATTGGTAATGCGCCTGCCAAAGTTTTTAATGTCTTGACTATTTTTGTCTATTTTCATCTGATTGAATGAAAAAATCAGGTGACGTCAGAGATTTTAACGGTATCCAACCCTCCCCGCAGTTTCTTGTAATACAAGCAATATCTGGTAAGTAAGTCTATTTGCGCACATTTAATACCTGCTGTGGGACGGTAACGCGTTACATTATTTGGTGATATATGATTGCCGGTCGCAGTTTCTTCTTCATTAACATCGCTCTATGAATTAACTTTCAATGTATTTGAGAATTCTTATACTTTAGGGTATACCGAAAGCTCATTCATTGTAATCAAGTCAGGGTTTTTTTTAGTTATCAGAAAAAAATGGGTATTTTTTCGAATGAATTTTATCTCTTACTGTTAACCACTCCACACTCCCCTAAATGCTTCCTCGTTTTATTTTTCATTTGACGTTCGAAATATTTTTTTATAATTTCTCAGACATGCAGGTTTTCTCACTACGTTTACCTTCACCGTCGAGCACGTGGTAAATACAGATTACTAAATGAATGATGTGACTAAGTAGTAAGCAAGGAATCACCTTGCTATGTGAACCCAAGACATGCTGGAAACCGTGCATGCTCGTGAATTATTCTCACACTCCAGATGATATCACCGGGTAGCCGCAGACGACCGCATCGCAGCTGTCGGATTAGCGATCGCCGTTGATGCTTTGCAGGTGATACAGGTAAGTTTGAACACGTAATTACCCGCTGTTTCTTCGTAATATATTTTGAATCAGCCTCTAGTGTTGTCTGAGCTGTCTT
Source organism: Bhutanitis thaidina (assembly GCA_029286595.1). NCBI lineage: Eukaryota > Metazoa > Arthropoda > Insecta > Lepidoptera > Papilionidae > Bhutanitis > Bhutanitis thaidina. The sequence goes on from JAGSMS010000022.1 coordinate 5,553,289, forward strand.
TCATATTCTGCCCATATCATCTGGAATTCCATAATAATTAAGTGCCAATCCCGCGTGTTGTCGTCGCTGACACATCACTAAAAACTTACCGCGAAAAGTGCTAGTGTTTGCGTTTATAGGTGTTTGATTATATATCTTATGACGGTGCCGAAAATCAATGTATTCTCTATGCACATATTCAATAGTAGTTACAAATTCCGATACACAAATAGAAAATTATTGTAGTAGCACATTAAAATCAGTAATTACTTGGTGAAAACCAAACAGATTGTTACTGTTATTTACTGGTTTTTGAAAGAAATAATAATTTGGTGACAAATATTTCAAAAACGTCAATATTTTAATATATAATTTTCATATTATTTTTGACTCATTAAACAAGAATACAAAAATTTTTAAGTATTATTTCCGACAAATATTGCAATTGGAAATTTCAAGATAAAGAAGTAGTAAAAGTGAGAAAATTTAACAAGCATAGACGTGTTACACAGATCAAATCAAATATTTGGAAAAAATGCAAAACGAATACTCTACCACGTATGTAGCATCAAAGCTAAGATATGGACTGCTGGTATGGGATAACTATACAGATATGACGAAAACCTTTATAGTTGAAAAGAAATGAGTAAGCGCAATCTGTGAACTAAAACCTATAGCCTCTTGTCAAACTTTATTTAAAATACTTAAAAAAGTTGATCTTACTCTGACGTAGTGATTAAATTCTCTTTGAACATTATCTTCGATATATATTTACGCAACCTAGTGGTAATACATACTCGGGTTGATTTTCTGCCATGAGCAATTGTTTGTCAGCACAGTGCAATACGCGCAGGTGAGTTTAAGCTTTGGACGAAAAGATGGAGTGGACCGCGCGAAATGATGCACTTAGTGTTCCCCTCAATCGAGAATGGGTCAAAAAGTTTGTAGAGACGGGTTCAACACGAGAAAAACCGAAATCCGGGCGACCAAGGACAACAAGAACGGACGAATCCGTGAAGAATATTAATAAGTCTGTTCGTGACGATTTGAACATTTCCACTATTAAGCCCGCAAGTCCATTAAAGTGGTCAGGGTGCTCGCTTTAATTTCATAGTACGCGTAGTGATTTGGGTTCGAACCCGCTCCCGGCACAACTAAAACTATTAATAACAATTTTAAGTGATGAATTATCCACATTCTCTCTTATTCTTATTCTCGGTGAAAGAGAACTTCGAAAGAAAACCAACATGTCTGAGAAATAATAAATAAATATTATTTCGGAGACATGTTAAGTCTGCCAACCCGTACTGGAGCAGCGTGGCGGACTGTTTCCGGCTCCAAAACTGTCTCAAAAGTTAGAGACACCTTTGCCCAGCAGTCGGAATTTCCAAGCAGCTACTTTATTTTTTTCTTTATGTTGAGATGTCAGATGTCTTCTTGGTACTTGAACTGTAAAATTTTTCTGGTTAAAACCAAAGAACAGAATCCTATCACACATATTTAAAACATCCCTACCACGAGTTCGTGTAAATTTCCTTTACAAATTGATTTCCATGAGATGTGACATAAATTGGCTCCCACGCAGTTCTGATTTCAGCCTAATGGACTTTTTCTTATGGGGATACCTCAAATCTAAAGCGTACGTCTATAATCCGACTTCTCTGGCGCAGTTGAGAGAAAGTATCCGTTATGAAATGGCAGCCATCAGGGAGTTCACGTGCCGAACCGTCATGAGAAGTTTTACTGCTTGTTTAAATGTCTGCCGAGAGCGTGACGATTACTACTTAATTTTAGGAAGTAAATTCCTAAACTGTGTATTTTATAATCTATAAAGATTTTTACGAGAGACGTCATCCTTTGTTTTATATTGATATATAAATTGGAAAGTTTCTTTTGAGACACTTTGTATATTTCTTCTTACTCCACTACCACACACTACTGCTAGTGACTACGTAAGAGAATATACCTGGTAAACGGAAAGAACGAATATTTAATAGATTAAGGAACAACATTTTAAATTATTTACGTCAAAAACAAATGTTACTTTTAACAAAGAACTCTATTGAAATAAATATTGTTAATACAGGCTTCCATTTATTTTCACGTTGGCTGAGCGTAATGTTCCTGAGTAACCGTTACAGTAAGAAGGGAAAATCACGTCGCCCACGGGAGCCAGAACCAGTAAATCAACATTAGATCCATGGTGGCTGCCGGACACGCCCTGTCTTTATTAAAAATTTATCTTAGACGGAGCAATGTTTATATTTGTGTATTTTGCGGTTGTTGCCCTAAAAAATGCACTTAAAAGAAACTTACGACGTTAGAAAAATAAGTAGCATTAGATAAATTTACGCTTAAAATTGCTATTTCTAATTATTTAATTTCAGGAATGTGTAAGACAGGGTGATCGCTGAAACTATTTTCATGCTGCTGGACTGGAAAAGGTGAGGTATTAACCATATGGAATATCCTTTATAAAAATACAGTAGAAACCTTCACGTTATTTCACGAACTTTTATTGTTTCCACACGTTTCAATTAACAATGAAAAGTAAAGAATCATTAGTTTTGTGACTTATTAATCCTTGTAGTAAAATTCCTGGAAGACTTTAACTGTAGAGTTTGCATTATATAATATAAACCATCCTTTCTTAGGACTAGAATTTTACTGGCACATATTTTGTTCATGCCTATTATTAGTTATGATGTAGCATGTTGTTCCTATATCATTGAAGAACAGTTAGATAAACAAGAGTACCTTCAAAATTTCTCTATAAGTTTATTAGGCCTTCGCAAATATGATCATGTTGCTGAATCACGCGCCAAGCTCAAGTAGCTTCCAATAAGACTTCGGCGGAATACTCACATTCTCTCCTTACTCTACTGTGTAAAACCCAGAAGTACGCGAAAGAAGAGTTTGGGTACGTGTGAAGAAATTTCTAGCGTAGCTGATAATCTGATTTTATCATTAGAAATTTTTCAATTTCTTCTTTACTGTGTCTATGTTCTTTTCTTTTCTGTTCTTTCTCTTTCTTTGAAAATAAGGACTGCACAGAGTATTGCTTGATTAAAAATCAAATACAATATAGTTAAGAGCTAATTTCAACGCAAAGCCTTTATTAATATGAATTCATTCGTCTATTATTTCGTGATAAGTATATATAAAAATGTATATGTACCTTTTTGAGCCGTGGTACCTTGTGGTCAGGGCGCTCGCTTTAGTTTCATAGAGTACGAATGCCCTGGGTTCGATAGCCGATGCTAGCAACACTAAAATTGTAAATAGAAAATGCTGTATTTACCACGTGCTCGGCGGGATAGGAAAACATCGTGAGGAAACAGGCATGTCTGAGGATTAATAAAAAATATTATTTCGAGGATAAGTGAAGCCCGCTAACACTGGAGTTGCCTGGCGAGCCGTTCCCTGCTCCAAAACCTGCATAAAAAGAGATAGGAGGGAGGATGAGGAGGCGGAGTGAGCCTCCGGTTACCTCACTTACCGAACGAAACGCGGAAGCACAAGATGCCTCTACTTCACGCCGGTATTCTGCGAGGCCGTGGTAACAACCCGGTCGTGCCGGCCCATTCGAGCAGCAGCAGCAAAAGTCGCCGCTTGTTCTACCACGAATAAAAATATATTTACGGCCATTAAAGGTACAGGATAGAACGACAAACATTCAAATATTTACATTAGTAATATTAACTCTTAACGTTCGATACCAAAATAATTTCAATTGTTGCATCACGTTTAGAATTAAGCAGTAATCTATACATAGTTTACCGCGTGGTATCGGCGTAAGAACATGCCACCCCCGTTCTTCCCGTGGTACGATATCGCGAGAGTTGACTAAGGCTAAGTCTTGATAATCGTAATAACTACCGACAGATTGCGTGATAATCATCTAAAAAACAAGTTGTTGAGGTTAAGAATATACATAAACACTATAATATACTTGTATATGTAGAGGCAGCGAAAATTATGAGAAACATTATGAGACTTTAAAAACAATTTACAAAACTTTTGTTCAACAGGATACTCAGTATTAAGAACGAACAAAGTTCTAATTAGGTAAATAACGTGCTAGTAACCGAACAGCCAGTGTAGACCTAATTACAGATATCGGAGTTAAAGAATTGCTATCATATGCGACTTAAAGTATAGTGGAAAACAAGAAATTGTTAAAAAAAGGGTAAGGTATCTTTGCATGGGACTTGCAAATGCCAACTCATACTCTGTTGATTATAACATAATCACGTCGTGGTCAGCTTGGAACACCGTAGCAACTCCACTTTACTATCGGCAGTTGTCAACTAAGCCTTTAACTTCTCGAATCTGTTTGACTCCGGCTGAGATTCAAGCACGGTCCTGTGCTTTTGCTTGCATGTTGGTGCCAGGCGCCAACCCAACAGTCAGTTAGACTGACTATTGAGCCTTCTTCAGATGATATAGTAGTCTTCAGATGATTATATCAATTAGTATTGGTGCCTCTAACGAATTTTCAGGGATTAGCGGCGTGCGTAAATAGTTTGAGAATGTGTGTCCGTGTGCGGGCGAGCGTGTATGTATACACATGCACGCGAATTATTTTTTATGGCGACTAGACAACTTTTCTTAAACTGTCGCCATAAAAACGTAATTCCAGTTTCCTTGTCAAAGTGAGACCAAATTTTTATTGCTTTATTTTTTTTGATAGGTGCTAATTCAATTAAAACCGTCTTAGGGTCTGGAGCAGGGTGCTTTGTGGTTTCAATATCACAAAAAGCGTCCATATATTACTTAAACATTGTACATTGCTAACATATAGACATTTTCGAGCGTCTGGCGGGTCTTAACAATTAACTTAATTAATAGTTTGCGATGTTCCGCCGCAGGTATTACGCGCGTGTTTAAACGGAAAGCCTCGCCGAACGTTGTTGCCGTAGCGTATGCCTACGTACGCTATAGCAGCGCTACACCAACGCTCGTCTACTGTTCGATATTAGTGTATCCATAATTTTATTTTATTACGAGATTTATGTAGTTAAATTGTTATTATATAGTTGCTAGAGTTCGGTGTTGTGAGATAATCTGGCTCTACCATTCTCCCCGAGTGACGTAAAAAAAGACTGAAGAAAAACCTTTGAAGATATCATTACATCCAGCCAATAGAGGATCAACTTTCTCAATATTAGGCTTTCTGTAAAATGCCTAAATCGATAAGGTGTGGTAGTCAATTAATATTATTAAAAGAAATAACTTTAATTCTAAGATATAAAATTTAAAAAGTAACAATTATGCTCTGTAACGCACGCCGGCGCACTTCGTTCGTCTAAAGAGATCAAAGGCGCGCGGTGTGCAGACTGTTGACTACCTCGTACCTGTAGCTTTGCTTCTCTACGCCTTTGGTTGCCTGGAAACGATTGCTATGCAGCGAAAAGGCCGCCAATTTGTACCTTCTAATGTACTTTTTTTTGTTTTGTGGTGTACAAAAAAGTATATTCATTCACTATTGGAAAGTTTTGCCATCCTTGTATTTTTAAAGATTACTTTTGTATTTGCTCACGAGTGTCTTCCTCCGAAGCCGTCGTAGCACCCGGGCCGACAGGTAGGTGACGAGCAACTTTCCTCCGCGTGAGACAAATAAAACGAAGATATAAAATATTGTTTCTCGAAAGATGTGACGTAATCGAAAATAGCCAGGAAGAAATTATCAGCACATTGTTGAACCACTGATGGTCGATTACATAAATTTCAAAACAGTATGTCGAACTTAAGGATACGAATAATCATAAATTTTTAAAATCTGCATTATATAACTATGGTTGAAGATAGTCTCAAAAAAGCTTCTTGTATCATAGCTATCATACCGCTACAGCCACCACCACTGTCACCATTAAACCAGAAATATTTGACCCCCTAGGTCAACTATTAATCACTTCAAAAACATTTTATTCGACAATTTATTAGATATTGTGGAATAAAATGGGGACTAGTTAGGGTAGGGTTTAACCGTAAAGAAGGTAACATTCAATATTATCAAAAACTTTACGATTTTCTGTAATAATAATACTTTTTGTATTATTATTACAGAAAAGTTGCAGCGTTAGAGAATCCATCACCACCTTCTTATCCCGTGGTTAGTCAGACAACTCTTCGGTTAATTGCAGAATAACCATCTTAAATATTTCAGATCTTGTTAGGTAAGAACATGTATAACGCACACCCACTATTGCAGGGACAAGAACGAGTTACATCAGCTTGCACCGATCTAAATCTCACATTCCACCTTCACCGTATGTCAGGCACGTCAAGTCACAAGTGCGCCTTCCTGTATGGTCTCCAATTCCATGTCCACTGCCTGCTGTCTGGGGTCAGGAAAATAAATATTCTGAAGCTCTCCTGGCTCTTACTTTACCGTCGACCAGACATAAACTACAGAGGGTAGAGAGAACAACCTATCGTAATAAAGACACCATTATTGGTCTTGCCCACAGCCTCATCTTAGTCGCATCAGCAACGCAAGCCAGAGCAGCAGAGGATAGCGAGTGTGATCCTTTGCAATCCCAATACTTCTACTTCACAAACGTTTCCTTGGGCATGAATACACATACTATTACTACAGTACACATAATTTACTTACAGCCCGCGACTCAGTGGCCAGTAATACTATCCAATGAGACAAGCGCTCGCCTAAATATCCAAAAGGAAATAGTTTGCAGGATATTGATTGTAGTATCTTAAAATAACATATCCACTCGCTGTCATTCTTACGATATGGCAGCCGTTATTTTGATTTCACACGCAAAATAAATACGCTAACGATTTGTTACGAAGATATTGAGCCCTCGCTATCTACCCCTGGGGAATCGGACAATAGCGTGAGCCATTTCCAGGCATTTCCCATTTAAATTTGTTCCCTCGGTTTCCTTATCGACAGGAGGGTTGCTCGTTGATGTGAAAGACATGCGCGACGGTTACATTACACGAGGGGACGGCTAAATGACTCATACCGGTTTGAAAGAAAAATATAAATACACACTATACAATAGATAAGAACGTCGTCTTAATGCATAGTACGAGTATATGATGATGATAATGTAATCCTGGCCAATTTCGAACACTTCCTAGTTCTGTCGCCAGTTGTCAACAACGCAGTAGATGTTATAGTGCCCCAAGTGTACGCGTGTACCCACCAGGTCGGGTGTACGTGACCTGGGGAGGACATCTCCTCCTACAGATGGTTATTTTGGCATTCACTACCCACTTTTATCACTCCGGGAAAAATAACGTGACGGGTGGTTAGCTTCGTTGCAGGGTTTGCTCAAGGAAGTGTAATATAAGATAAGTATGTTGTAATACTCGTATAACTTAAGATATATTTTAACTCTTTAGAAATTTCTTTAGAAAAAGAGAAAATTTTATGACTTATTCGTTTTGATTAATGCAGTTACTCTTTCACAGTTCAGGCTATACTCCTTTAGAACGCCCTCCCCAATGACATTAAGACAACTCCAAGTAAGGACTCTTTTAAAATATAAGTTCGAGCAGATTTACTAAATAATTAACACGTTCTGACAATTTTGGATTTCCTCCTAATTTTTGCTGGTAAACAAAAAATTATATAGTCATGTTCATATAATTTTTATTTATCTTATGATTATTAAATTATGTTATTATACATGGAATCTATATTTATATATGTTCGTATAATTATTCTAATTATCTATTAATATTAATTAATTTCACAACGTATTTCTCTCCGTCACGCAGGGTTGACTGGTAGAGAATACCACGAGGCATTAAGTCCGCACATTGTCACCCTTTAGTGTGAGGCTAGCAATAAAGAATAAATAAAATAAAATAATAATATAAAAATCTTAAATAATCAACAAGTAACCAGAAAAATACAAGTACCCAGAAATATCTAAGCACTGTTAAAATAGACATATTATTGACGCAAATTCTATACAAATTCTTTGTTGTTATTTTTCATTGTCTGTCCTTCGTTTATCCCTAATAATGTTTTGCGTATTATGTAGACTTACTGTAATTTGTTCATTGAACTTTCTTCCCTTTATTGAAATGGAAGCTTCCTTCAAAGCTCATTTTATGTAGTGAGTACAAAGAATTTTGCATCGTTATCAGGCGTAAATTCGACATCAATTACGTTCAAATACTTCATACTTCTTACGGAGGCAGGGATTGTTGTGGAGGAGTTTAATTCTGTAAAGACTTCTTTTCAACAAAATCAAAGCGATACATATCTAAGTAAAGTTATAAACGTGACAAGTTATGTAATGGGGTAAAGCTACTCCGTGACTGTCTGCAGAATGGGTCGGTTCAACCGGGGAAGGACAGGAATCTCATAGATAAACGGTGTAAAACAACAGCAATAAGCTGCTGTCTTTTTGGTGCCACTGCTTTCGACACTTTCTATTTCTGTTCTCAGGTCACAACGCTTTTGCATTTTGAGTCTTAATCGAGGATAGATGTAAGTGTCTCTTGAGCGCATCAACCATAGCTAGATAGTTGATCCAAATCCCGGGATTAGCAGTTGCGTGTGTGTTATTGTAACATCTGAAAAGGTTTGGGATTTGCATGTATTCTGGAATTCACACGAACAATGTTATGTTACGATCAAATCCCATATCAATTCGATTTTCCAGACAATATGTGTTATAGTTAAACATAACGTTTACATTTCGTTCGTTCCATTTGAATTGGGTAGTACAAATCGCATATGTATATTTAAACTATATTTCGGCGCAATATTCAGAAACTATGTATTATTAGAAAATCTGATATTGTTTCAATACGGCTATCGTCACTGTGTATGTTGAATCCACAGAATCTACATCGATGTGAGATATACGTTTCGTTAGTGGGAGCGACTTCATTTTTATAAATCATATTATCGAATCAAAACTGGCGATATGATGCGATGCTAGCAAGAGAGATATAAGAAATAATATATATTGTCAAATGAATTAGAAAATTTAAACTTTAGTAAGATGAATCTAATTAAGATTAAGAGAATCGCGCAATATAAAGATAATTATTATTTTTATAAGTGCATATTGACCTGTTGCAGTGACCGAAAAAGGTAGGTTCCTATTCACAGCTATTATTGCTGCGAAATGTGTCACTGTTTTCGAAAGTCAATGTATGCGAAAATAGATTTTGATAATAAATTTGAATAAAGCTTAATTTATATCACGGTTAACGATGTTTCCTGAAAATGAACCGCTTTGCCTCGTTATCAGACTTAAATTCTAAACGAGGCGTCCAATAACTTTAAACGCTTTCTCATGCATATCATAGCAGAAGCCCTTATACAGAAAAAGTTCTAAGAACTTGTTAATAACGAGTTTATTGACATGATTTCTATGTTATATATTGAACGTAAAAGTACATCGATTTATAGTTTGGAATATTTGCCAATGAATAATTTTTGTAAGGAATTAATACATTTTTAATTAATATTAATTAATACTTTCCATATTATCTGCTGTATTACATAAAATTTTGCTTATGGCTATAAACAAAAGGGTTACAGAACCGAATAATACGTAATTTAATATTTTAATAATTTTACGTTGAGTGCTTAAATAAAGTGTAGGGGAATCAACATTTTATCATAATGCCAATCTCACCTGCACTCGGTGTTGACTGACCGCCGAGGGTCTGGCGACCGATTGCTGCTGGATATTTTCAATTCAGCCTGTCATAAGTCCATTGAACATAGGCCTCCCCCGAAGATTGCCACAAAGCCCGTCCCTGAGCCACCTGCATCAGGTCGTCACTCCCTCTTGTGGGAGGTTGTCCCACACTGCGTTTGCCTGTACGTGATGGTCACTCGAGAATCTTTCTTCCTTAACGGTTGTCAGTTCTGCAAGCTATGTGGTCGCCCCATTGCCACTTCAGTTTGTTGAATCTAACGGCTAAGTCGGTTACCTTAGTTCTGCTGCGGTCATCTTCAGTCCAGGTAGACATTAACGTGCAAAACACCGATTACCGACACCGACACCCTTTCCATAGCCCGCTGAACAACTTTGAGCTTCCTCATTCTGCCTGCAGTGGAAGATCTCATCTCAGTTCTGTAAGTCATTACTGGCAACACGCACTGGTTGTATATGGTTGTATCCACATATGCTTGGCCCAAATACCATAGTCTAGTGAAGAGGAGCAACATTTATAGTGTGAGTGTCAGTACACTCCGCTAGTGTTCTGCGCTCACTAACCCGCCTACCCAGGATGGTGAATAATGGTAAACTACTTTTGGCATTTTGATGAAAAGGCCTGGACTTTAATAATTATATTGACGAGGATCTAACCTTTTGTAATAGTCTTGTATTAAGCTTATCCGTAAAAACAGTACTTTTCTTAACTGATGATTAACCTCAAATATAAAATAAAGCCACGAAAATCGAGCGCACTATTGAGCGGAACTACAATAGAAAGTACGTTGCAGGAAGTGCATAGCCATTAGACCAGCATTAGTATCTAAAGAAAATTTGCAAGTAAAATAGTTGACTTCCTCCTGCATGGAATAAGAACGCAACAGAATGTATTTGTGTGAATACACGACTTGAATCTCTTAAGGAATAAGGAAATATATCAATATTTATATTTTAGGCAGTTGTAATGTACATAGTTTAGCTAACATCTGCTACATCTGCTTCGTAGCTCGCCATAATTGCCTGTTGAGCTGTAGGTCAATGGTACGATCGTGTATCGGACTCTGCACTTCATCTTTCTTCTCATTTTGTTACATAAATGTTACCAAATGTTTGTTTTTGATATGTTTGCGGCAAAATCAAAAGTTTTGCCTGGTATGAGTTACACCATGGTAAATCATAAAGAGGTCTAGGCCATTGATAAAGTTTATCGAGATTTCAGCCGAATTGTCCGCATCATGGGTTTACGGCGTAAAGGCATTTACACTATGCTTCTCAGAAGTCTTCTAATTGAGAAAAACTTTTCCTGTAGTTTCCATAGAATACCAATGAATCGTTGCAATGAAATTAATGCATGCTTAAAATGTTCTAGACGTTCGTGCTGTCCACACTTGACTGTTAAAATAAAACTCCTTGAAGGATGTGACCAAAATTGAACACGTTAAAGTATTTTCCGATCAGATATTAAAAGTCAAGAGTGGATTATAACCGGAAGAAAAAGTAATACATATGGAGTTAAGTATGTATTATAGTTTGAGTAAAATAAAAAATGTTTTGAACAGTTTTCATTCTCTTGATTCAACTCATTACAATCAACTTTTTATGGGAAAGGGGGCAAATGAGCAAGTGGCTCACCTGATGGTAAGTGATCACCGACGCCCTTTCCGTTATGTTTTAAGTGCATGCAGTTTACGTTAAACCTTTGCCTTGCCATGATAATAGATAATATTATGCCGTCGAGGATGACACAGTGATAGATTCTCTCTATTACCGCAACACGGCGAAGCTTTCTTTTATTTCTGTGTCTTACTGCTAGGCATTGCACAGACGATGGACAGTCCTCTATGTACTTTTTACTACGCCTTTTCTTTTTTGAATATACCTACAGGCCGGACTGATCTGGCCGCGAATGTACTCCTCTTTGGAACCGTCTTTTTTCTTTTTCTTAAGCATTCTGTACATTGCAACACAATGTTATTTCAGAATATTCACTGCCATATCGTGCACTTCTCTCACTCTAAACTTCCTGCGAGCAAATGATCGTACACCGTGCGCTTGGAGTCTGTGGCGAGTACCGGCGGACATGTCTTTCAAGCTTTGCGGACTTTTGTTCCGCGAACAATAGTTCCTCGTCTGCGCAGGACCCAATACGTATTTAACGCTAGCGAAGCCGCTTAGTGAAGACTTACTTACATAGATTGAAACTATGTTTACGAAGTAAGAAGTCTTTTAAAGTTTACTTTTCTAAACTTTATACAGATATCGTTTTTTAAATGTGTATTGTAGTTTCTATTGCCATTAAAAAAATATGTTATTAATGTCGTATTCAAAACGATATGACATTAATTATATATTTTTTTAATTGCAATAGAAACTACAATCTTAGAAATTTCAGAATGTTCTCTTGACTCACCTTTTCATACAGTAGTTTTGAATGGACATGTCTTTATGAATACAAAATACAAGTAGAATCTTGTAAATGTCCCATTATAAGGCAACTTTTAAGAAGGTTTTGGACCCAGAACGAGTGTGCCACGCTGCTCCGTACTTACACCACATACCCTTTTTTTCCATTTATTAAATCCATTTTTTTTTCTCTTACTTACATACCACGTAATTAAACCAGTATCTACGCGTGCGAGTCTATTTAAGCATTAAATTATAAATGCATAAAATTCTTTCTATTTAGGTATATACATTTAAAATCAAAAGTTAGTTTTCCTGTTTTGTTAATGTGAATAATTGACACATACATATAACAATATTAACTAGAATTTTAATATGAATTTGCTTGTTACGAATATTGGTGGACTACTCATTTGAGCCAATTAATTAAATATTTAAGGACACACGCCTGTCACCCACAGCTAATATTATTTAATAGTTACTCGATACGTAATGATGCTGAGATTCGATCCCAGGACCCGTACCTCAGCAGTCAGACGCTCACCACTGAGTCATGTATTCGTTAAAATAGTAAACGTTGAAAGTTACATAATGATGGTATGAATACAATAACGGACTTTGATGTCATGGCGCTAGTTTTTATATTAAAGTACGCGAGTCACTGTGGTTCGATTCTCGCGGTCGGCGCCACTAAACTTATTAATAGTAATTCTACCACGTGCATGACGTTAAATGAAAACATGATGTGGAAACCTGCGTGTATAAGAAATAATATTAGATATTATTTTGAGGACCTGTGAAGTACGTTAAACAGACCCCGGCTGCAATCTCTTAAACAAATATTCGAGGGAAAGCCTTTGCCCAGTTGTGTTAATTTACAAGCTGCTACATTATACATTTTTAAAGTTAGTGATTTTTTTAAACTTAGGAATTTGCGCACTTACTGAGGTTTTGTTGTACAAACGTATACCTTGCCCCATGGACGAGTTACTGACTCTATGTAGTCAAATAACTCTCATTACAAGCTTGTGTCTATTCCTAGTATTGACATTAGGTACATTACAAATTTTATTACATGTATTTTTATTTTTATGTATATTATTACATTTCCATATATGTAATAAGTGGCCAACGTAAGAATATTTAATTAATTTATAGTAAATGCTCTTAGTGTAAATAGCTCTTACTATTTCTTATTTATATCTTTTGCATCACTACATAAGCCTATTTTAGTCTACTGTTGAACATAGGTAGCATTTCCAAGAGAGCGCCAGTCTCCATACATTTTTCGGAAGGTTGAGTGAACGCAGTGCCGATACCTTCGCACAAGTGATTCCCATCACAAGTCTGTGCGATTTGGGTTCGATAAGTTCGGATAGACGTCCCGTCATTATTTGGTAAGAGCCTGGATTGTTTGCTAGCAGCGTGAACCACGTGCAGGTGATGTTGGCATTTAGTTCAACCGTACACCTCACAGGGTGTGTTAATAGTATTGAATTCAAAAGATCCGCTCAGTAGAAATTATAATCCCTAACATATTACAAAAATATAAAGGTGGTTTTAAACTATTTTAAGTGGAAATTACAACAAGGAACAAAAGTGCATTGCAAGAAGTGTAAAGACTAAAAAGCTACATTAGCATCTGAAAAAAATTTGCAAGTTAAATAGCTTCTTCCTTCTGCATTGAAAAACATAGTTTAAACTGTTTCTTGGATGCAAATTTTCATACATTCGTGCATTACAATCTTTATATTCACTGAGTGCTAAAATTGTTACTTTCTTCTACTTTCGTTAGTGTAGAACGTTTTTACCTTTACTACAGCCTATAAACAGTTTACTGCAGCACATAGGGCGCTTGCCATAAGGAAGACTTGCCATAATCGACAAGCAAATTGACGATCGCAGTAGTGGACATCACCTCGCACCTCGGACATGCAGCTCGCCATCGGTCTGCTTATTTTGGGAATGGTATTTTCAAAAATTTTCCCATAGTCGCCTCTTACGACTTCCAAGGAAAGAAAGGGTATAGCAGATTCTTATACTAAACCACAGCGCAAGAAGTAACTTATAGTAGCAGCCTGTACGTGCCCACTGCTGGGCAAAGGACTCCGTGTCGATTATTTCGAGGACATGTGAAGTCCGCCAACCCGCACTGGAGTGGCGTGGCGGATCTTTACCGGCTCCAAAACCCTCTCAAATATTTGATAGGAGGCCTTTTGCCTGCCGTGGGCATTTATAGGCTTTACTTCATTTATAATAGATACAATTTGCCAGTTTACTTCACAATTTTATTGGAACGCAAAAAATTGATAAATTAGCACTAAAACTGCTATAATAGTGTTTGTTGGATTGAATAAAACAAAACTAAGACTAATTAATAAAAAACATATTGGAAAAAATGTGTACTGCAGTAGTTTCAAAGAAAATGATAATTTATGAAATTTCATAGAGAAAATTAAGGTCAGTCAGGGACCCATTTTTTACGATGTGAAGCTCCTGCTCCTATAAATATGACCACCGAACCATTATGTACTAGATTCCAACAGGGTATCTTTCTCCGAGCCATCTCCATACTTTGATCATTCCATCATCTACCTTAAGACAAAACCGGAACTCGTCAGTGAAGATTACTTTTCTCTAAGCATTATTATCCTAGTTTCGGTGTGAACAAGCAAAATTGGAGTTACTTGATGACACGTGGTAAGTAAAGATCCCCTGACAGGTAAGTATTCCACTATTTTAGCCGCCACAAGTCTCTTTTATATGGTTTTAGTCCCTCGTTGTTGTTACTACTTCGCGTCCTTGTCCGTCCATTATACGTCTCGTATAATCTCCAGTCTGCCGGCATCGTTTAAAATTGCGAAAAATTACAGACTCGGAAACTTGCAATGTTTGAGCATCTTGATTATAACTGTAAGCATTTTCAATTAAAGTCACTGCTCTCAAGACTAGAAGCTATGCTGAGATCCGGCATTATTACTTAAATTGATCAAGTGGTGGGGATGTAACACGTCAACAGTGTGTGATCTGTGTCTGTAAAATGTAGGAGTTATTCTTATAGGTGGAGTCATATTTTAATAAAAAAAACCTAGAATAAGCTTACATAATGACTAACATACTTTAACTACGAGTATTGTAGCTTCGAACTTTAACAGTGTTGCTATCAGTGACACTTTTTTAAATTAAAATAAAAGCCGGAGTTAATGGTTTTTTTCTTAAAATGGATCGCTTCACATCGTTACTTGGCGTAAATTGCAAAGAAGGTATCAAATTCCATAAAACGTTACACGTGCAGATTATTGAGAAATTTTTATTATAAAAGTGACAACTCTGTGTGATAAATTATAGCTTTCTAACAACAGTATTAAAATACTAAGAAGATAAGTTGAAAGAAATAACAACGAAATTTAAACGCAAATGTATGGTGTACAACTAAATTTTATTAAAACTATGGGTGGCGAGGCTGACGTGGAACTGCCCTTTCTGGTAGATGGCGCGATGTGTATGAGAATTAGGTCTAGATTTTGTAATTTCGCTTCGTGGTCCTAAACCATATATGTGAATATGAGTAATTTTGGTCTTTTAAATATATTTTTTAACCTTGCGCACAGCGCCTGCTATCGGGTAGAATAGCTATGAATCATCGTCTTGACATTACAAATATATCCAAAGGTTACTCGATTTTTATACATAATGCTTATCTATAAGCTACAAGTAGTGGGAAAAATCATTTTCGGATATATGGCGAAAGGATCATATGCTGTTTCGAGGTTGAAGAATATTTTAAGTCAGTAACTAATTATGTGGATCGATCCGTAATAAAAACATTATACAATGATTGGGTAATATTTGTTCGTATGGCATTATCTCATTGATTTTTACATACGATTATGTTAGGAGAAAAACTAAAATATTTTCTATAATGAGCTATTTGTCAAATTTCATAACTGATATGAAACCATATTTTCCTTATTGCGATACATAAAACTTACGTTTTACGAGTTATTATAAAACATAAAAATTTTACAATTAACTTGCTATCGTTTCGACTAGTTCTTTGTTCATGTCGTTAAACAAAACTTGATATTTGCAGGTGAATTGAAGAAACCTTCAAATATAAAGTATTTAAATGTAAACTGTATGCTCGCTCGTTTTTATTAATAACTGTAACTTACTCCTTACTGTATAGCAGGCGGTAACTTTGAATACGATGTTAATCATCTTTTTAATATGCCTCAGAGATACCGTCTAAGAAGTTGTAAGCTTGTAAGATATACTATAAAATTTCTTTTTAAAAATATCATTAGCGAAAGTGGTAATGTAATTATTTATCGTATTAATTTAATACAAGTAATAGTAAATAACATACAAGAGCTGTAATTTGTAATGTAATTTGTATTGTGATATATTTAAAAAATCTTGGTTTTGTTCGATACGCAAATATCAAGAGGCAACCTTTGCCCAGCTGTGGTAAATTTACAGACAGCTTCAGTTCACTTAATTTTGTTTTGTCTGGTACATTCCTTGAGCAGAATTAATGTAAAATATGTCGTTCAATAACAATTAGTCGTCTCTTTTAACAAAGACTTTCACTAATCGTTGTTAGTAGTTATGTACGCGAGGCCAGGATTGAAACTGCCAGAAATACTAATTATGACATAAACATCTCATTAACAAGTACTTAAATTACTAAAGGTTTGTAATAAATTATTGTTGTGTTTCCTGAGAGAGTCTCCACGAAATCCTTAAAACGGAAACTTTATTGTATAAGTTTAATGTCATTTAATTTTACAAGTATGTTATTGAAATACGAAACTATTGGAACATCTAATAGATCTAAAATGAAGACATTTAGAAAAAAAAAACAGGATTTTTTAAGCTTAACAGTTAAATGTGCTTAGTCTGCTTTTACCATCAAGTTTTTAAGAGATAATTGTAAATTATTACTAATAACAGCTTCAGCTTCATAACATATTTGTATCGGAATAGTAAGTTTTTTTGTTTATAGTAAGTTGTCAAGAGATCCCTATTCCAAAATGTACTGATACCTTAGCCATATTATATATTCATAGCTAAATTATTTTGAAAATCCTACCTCTAGCTTTTTTTCTTATTGATAAAAAATACTTACCAATTTAAAAACTTTGCGGTTGGTGAGTAAACCTAACTTAACACTTTGGGAATCCCTGATTTAATACCTTAATGTGTATATGATAAGCTATGAATTATTATGATAATAGAATTTATATTGTTACAACACGCCGAGAAAAATATAATATGTTTTGTTTGAATTCCAGTGACATTAGTGACATAGAATATACAGAAATATATAATAAAGCTGGTCAGTCACGTGCGGAAGAGTGGTATCTAATTTCGGAATATATACCACCCTCTTATCTATTTCTGCAGCCTTGCAGCAGTGCAACCATTGCCAACAAATGAATGAAATTAAAGAAATTAACGACATGAACGACTTGAATGAATGAACCGCAAGAGAAAACTTGAGAAATTCAAATTTTTTTGGTTAATTAAAATTTTCTACAATGTACCACCGTTTCGTAATGAGTTTCTAAAGTTCTAAACCTTTCTACAAACAGACGAAAGAAACTACGTAGGTATCGCCTCTTTCTCATAGTATTATATATTCCTTCTTACACCTCATAGTTATATAAGGTCTAATGCCTTATAGTTAGATTTTCTTTATTGTTGGAATCGCCACTTATTAACCTTCGAAAACTGTATGATTATAAAATAATTATTCCAGTAGAGCTGTAGAAATAACTTAATTGCAATCAGATATTATTAATACACACAAGCGTAACGTCTAAGTTCTCGTAACTTGGGTTGGGTTACCAACTTTTAGACACTATTTTACAGAAATTACGTAGCGTTATTTGTCTATGAACTTTTGTCAGGCCTTAAACAGTCCACTACAGGACAGGCTTCTCCCCTGTTCAAACAATTTACCCTAATCACTTAATATGGGCGGAGGATAGGAGATCGATGGCTTGTATATTTTAGCTATGGAATTTTTCTGGTGGTTTTACTGCAAAAGTCTGTGCAAATATGTCGTCGAGTCAACTAAAGGTAATATAAATAACTTATATTAAGTGTAATTATTATAACGACAATATAAGTCACGAAATAATTGAATAATTGAAAAAAAAAATAAAAGATACAGTTGCGATATCCGCCTGATGACTAAGATACCAACTAACTCTTTATGCACTTGCAACCGGATTACAACAGTAGTGACACTGCCGATTGACGGCAGTAATGGGTAATGGAGTAGTATGTAGCCTCCTAGGTATAGAAGGAGCCTATCAGATAGTAAAGTGGTAGGAGCGTAAGAAACTTTATCACCGCTAGAAAGAGAATCCCATTTCAGTTGTAAGAACCAAATAAGGAAAAGTCGGTTCGACTGATGTGGGAATTACTGTATCGAAAATCCTGATTTTGGAATAGACCAATGCCCATCATTAGGCTATAAGGAGGAAGTAAATTTTTCTGCAAACTAAAGGAGAAGCTAATGGTCAGACCAGTTACGTTACTACAAACTTAAGGCTAAAATACTTTTTATGTTGCTTTATTTACAAGAAACATATGATTTATTCAAACGATGTGTTTTACATTGTATTTATAACTCTTGCAATAATTCCATATTCTCCCTTGTCGTGTTATAGTAACTTTGAATCAATTGAAATAACACTTTTAGGAGTCAATGTAAAGTAGAAATAGGTTTAAACTCTTTCTTATAATGTTCTTTGTGTTTAAGATAAGATAGACATACATCCTATAAACAACGATACAGCACTTGTACCTGTCTCTACGCATAGATAAATATTACGAATTTCCATTGGATACGTTTCAACGTAGCCAAATGGACTTTCGCAACCAATATTTCCCTCTCCGGGAATACACAGTGACGGGGAAGAAGAAGGGGACAACTTCCGAATACTTGTTTAGTAAGTTGTCACCTGCGAGAGATTTAAACCTAGCGCAGAATATGCGGAATGACAAATCCGAATATACCTAAATAAGCTACGATTATAAATAACTGCATTACTCAAAGATACCAAAGATAACAGCTGCTTTATATCTCAATAAGATAATATTTAAAACCTGAAATGCTGCTAAAATAACAAAAAAATACATTAATAATTATAATTGTAATTGATAAGACAACGAAATTAAATTAAATCTACCACCGTTTCGTAACGAGGTTCGTCTGATGGAGAACAGACAGGCGAAAGAAACTTAGCAGACTTTTTTTTTGATTATATATTATTACACTAAAATTTTGAAGAAACAGTTTGGGGACGATAAATTCATTCTCTGAAATTATTATCTTCCGTGTATTCCTTTATATTATCATAACTATTTTCATAGTATTTGTTCAATAAATAAACTAGACTCCACCCCAAAATTTTAACACTCAAAATAATTCCATATACTGATTTCTGATCAAATCTTTATATACTGCTATAGGCATTCGTTTGCCAGTAGGAAGTTTTGCAAATTGATTAATATCTTTTTTATGCCAAGCAATTCAATAATTTGATCTTGTGTGGCATTCTCTATTTCTTCTTTAAACCGTTATCAGAAATAATAGAAATCGCAGTGACTGGGCAGTCACAGCAATATTTTTTAACTATACCGCTAATTGTTTTTTTTGTGCACATGCACAAATGACGGAGTCTAGATTCTCTTTTGCTCTTCTTAAATTGGCGCAGCAGTAAGATACGTTAATCACTAAACTACGCGCTCGCCAACAATTATATATTAAAAAGTAAACATATAAACGAAACGTGCGTGATTCGTTAGATTATAAAATAAATACCCAGTTTTTAAGTCGGTCCTAAAAGTATTTTAAATTGGAATAAACTTTGTAAAAATACTTTTAAAAGATAAGCAGACTGCATGCAAATTTAAATTACCACGCAACTACTCAGGTGGAAGTAAACGGAATTTTCCAGGTAGATAAAAAAATAAAAATAGACAATTTTTTACCATTCTGTTACGTATTTGTATTTATATTTAAACTTTTCTACTTTTCAGGCATTTTCGGTAGTGGCGAGATTACTATTATCGTAAGTATGAAAAAAAACCACATTCCCATTTTTAAAAAATTTAATTATTGTAAAAAAACATGGTATCCGAATAAACCTCTATTCAATAGGGATCTGCCTCAGAAGACCGGACCGAAGGAAGACCTCCAAATTACCACTGGTAAAAATAGGGTGAAAAATGGAACCTTTGAACACTGGGAAAAGTTTCGCGAATTGTTTTTTCTTTGCATGTAATCTATTATATAAAATATGTAATTATATATCTATACTATATAAAATATCAAAACCAGGTTTGTTTTAATTTTTAATTAGAAGCAGATCTAATAAGTGATTTTGGAAGATATTGTGATATTCCTTGTTTCGTTATATAAAGCTTGTAGCTCGCATCTCTACGTAATTGCTGCCCCAGGCCACACATAACGATCAGTCTAGTAACCAGGCTTATTACTGGGGCTTGTTGATACAACACTAATAAAAACTATGCTCTTGTCGCATGCTCATTGATGTTGTAGGCAATATTGCCTCTTCTTCTTTATTAGTCCACTGCTGAACATGTGCCTATTAAAGAAACAATTCTTGAAGAGTTTGTCTATACTTCAGTAGGTGGAAGGACCGGTTCAGGTTATACAGAGCCAGTAATATATAGTATAATTACATATTATTGACAAATAGTCGCTGGTAGTTCCGCCAGAACCACTGCTGTGTTCGGGTTTGAAGAGAGTAGAAGCCATAAAGAAAAACTAAAACTTTTGAATTTAAAAGCCTTGTAGGATACTCGTTATTTGGAAGTGTTGTATTTAATATTTACTAATAACAAATAATTCTACTTACGTGACAAATCTAATGTACGAGTATATAGCTCATATGAGATTGTTATGCATTTCGTGTTTACTCCGCTTGATGTTTGTCAAGCGTGATATTCAGATTCACATTTGATATGCAAAATAAATACGGTTAGAACTTTTGCAGAATGCATTCAAACTTAAAATACTTTTATAGTTTAATGTATGTAAATTAGCTATTTATACACGCAATTCTTCATTCTTCTTACTGCACGGTCTTTTGCAGCGGAACATAATCCTATTATATCCCTTTCACATAGTTAGCCCATATTCGCCATTCTAGGTTAGACATTCTGCTTCCTATCACTAGTCTACGAATTATGGGTTCATCAAATTTGGATGGATTAACATTTAGAGAAAAATGTGTATCCTACGTTACGCTTAAACTTTATTATTATCATTAGACTACTAAGTTAACAGTTGGGCATAAGCCACCCCTCAAAAATGGCATCAAAAGCACTTCAATGTAATCTTCAATTTCATAGGTCATAGGGCATTGACGGACAATCAGATAGATCCTTATTATTATATTTTGAATGAATCTCATCAAATCTAATCAAAAGAGCTTATGTTCGGTAGTTGTATTAATAACCCTACACGTGTCTAATAATTTCGATTGTTTAAAGACGACAAGAAATAATCATGCGCTATCCGACTGTAGCATACTGTTCCTCTTGTCACCAGGATTTCAAACATTTGCAATCTTTAGAAATCGATGTGACCGTGAGAAATGGGTCAAAATCGACTTCAGAGCTTATTTTACAACCTTAAAGGTGAAGCTACTAAGTATCATCGTAATACACTTGACATGACTTTGAAATTACAACAGAATTATAAGTTATTCTCTAATTAAAAAAATAAAAGGCGAAATATTTGACATGTTTATTATACACTAGCTGAGCCCTACCACGCAGTGACTATGATTGTAAGTACTGATTCATTTTTTTTTTAATTTTATTTCGTTCTGTACCATTGCAGTGATGAGTCGAATATAACCCATAAATTTGAGATCGAACGGCTTGCGAGTCTAGGGGAAAAACAAACATCCCGTCCGCAGGTGATACCTCAGTCCCCTCCGCGACCATGGGTGCTGTAAAGCACTCGAAACGTCGGACATATAAAAAATAAAATTAAACTCGATAAAATCCGTAATTAATTGTTTCATTTAAAGTAACATATACGTGTTAAATTCATGCTTAGTAGAGCTTTTACTATATCTCGCAACACTTCGTGATTGCAGCCTTGGGCTACAAATAGCGGCCAAACAATTAATAAGGCGTTATTACTAGGGCATGTTGAAACTATGATAATGAAAACTATGCATGTAGATCACATATTTATTGATGTGGTACCATTTTGAGCTACACAAATTCCGTTCATTATTTACATTCATAACTTACGCACTATAAATATTTATAACAATAAGCAACAATTTCAACTGCATTCTATAAAATACACTTCTTATCGAAATTAAATAAATATTCGTTACAAGTGAAGATACATATTGTTAATCTTTTACATTGAAAAATTTACAGCAAACCCTATATGTTTCTATAATGCGTTGTAGTTAAAATGTTTAACTTTTGAAAATGGAATCTGATTTAAATCTAAAAAAAAAATTTTTGGTTTTGTTTGCCGTGTAGTAGGGGCTATGAAAAAGGAAACCTCATGACTGAGATACCCTACTTTATACTGCCAGATAGCAATAATAAATAAAACTAAATAAAGCAGGGCATGGCCAGCATTATATGTTTAATAAGACAAATGTACCTACTACCATTGACAATCCACTTATCAAGGGAAGCGGAACCTTGTTCAGGTGGACTTGCGATGAGCTGTAACTATGATGATGAGGTAATAATAAATTATAAAGTGGATTTAGATAATCTATTTCTTACTCCGGAGAAACACTCTAAAATTATATCACAAATATAGTTAAATATAGTATATTTATAGAGCTCTCATTCTCATCATAATCACCGTCATCATCATCATAAATACACTGCAGGTTCATACCCTATGAGTTAGTTCACCCATAACCAATCTAGGACAGCGAAAGCACCGCCTATATACTCGCACTATTCACGCTGTTCCCCATTCACTAGTCCTTTGAATATGAGTTGTGCAAATTTTACATCCCATCTGTCGACCGTCGGTACCTTGTTTGTTAGCCAGCAGGTTTTTACTATTTGGCATAATAATTATAACGAAATATTTATTTTAAGATTTGTAGATATAAATCTAATTCAATTTCTCAGTTTCATTTTGTCATATTTGGGTGTCTAA
Organism: Bhutanitis thaidina; assembly: GCA_029286595.1. NCBI lineage: Eukaryota > Metazoa > Arthropoda > Insecta > Lepidoptera > Papilionidae > Bhutanitis > Bhutanitis thaidina. Next base: position 5,576,527 of record JAGSMS010000022.1, read on the forward strand.
TTTTGTTAAATACCTTTCTACCTTTAAGGTCTAAAATAAGAAAAAAAATTAATGATTACAGATAGCCCATAGCTTCACGGAATGTTTTTGAATGTATATAGCATTAATTTTTTTTCTTCATATGACAATTTGTTTCTACAAAACATTTTGAAAGATAGGCTTCTTTTTAAATGTTTATTTATTCAATTTGTTTAAGGCTTAACGTGACATAATAATAGGATTTCTAGTGTTTTAACTAGTCAGGAATTAAAGTGTCATACTTTACATTTGTGTATCAAATATGAAAGAAAGGAATTCTTATACATACCAAATACCAAACGTAAACTCATAGAACTGAATCTTTACGATAAGTAATAATAAATACACATTACACGTAATCATGTTACAATAATTGTTACATTTTCTTTAATGAACTATAAATTGACATCGTAATTTTAAGTCGAGTTTTACATATAAGTTTAGAGATATGTAAGCTGTCTTGAATAGTGTTAGATAGTTGTTTATTTTTGTTTTGATTATTTCTTTGCTAGATTAATTATCCCTGTACAAATTTGTAATAGGATTAGAATTTTAAGTCCGTTGCCTAACTAATTTATTAACTTTACAATAATTTAATATAATATTTATCTATCCCGTAATATTTATGAGAAAAAAAACATTTCATTTATTATAATAATGAGTAAGTATATTCAATCATCTTTATGTTCATCTTTGTTTTTGTGACTAGGATTAATTTTTCCGGTAAACTATTTATCAAGATAGAATAAATGAACTTAAACAAAAACTTAGCTATTTCAAAAGGTACACTTCTTCTTACTACCTATGTTATGTCATTACAGATCTCTTGGATTTGAATTAATTGCAACCCTATTTAAAGGTCTTATAAGTTATAAATTTCGAATGACTATTAATTTGTACAATACTGCACTTCAGTAATAAATAATATTATGCAGCATAGAAGTTTACCTTACCAGTATACCTTTACCAGTTAATATTATGTCATCTGTAAATGTTCATCAACTACAATATTGAATAAATAGTGGATATATCAAAATTATACTTATTTTAACAAATTATAATACATGGTTGTGTCACTCTTTTAGAAGAGCATAGTTATAATATTATCTATTTTATATTGATGAAAATACTAAAAAACCTTTTCACGTTATATGCCTATTAAAATATGTATATGTTGGGTAACTAAGTATACAGTACCTATGCCCAGATGGATATGTTTAATATGCAGAATTTATTTAACTAAAATACAATAAAAAAATAATAGAAATCTATGGCAGTGTCCAGCCAGCCAATAATAATATAATATGATGTGGAATGAGGAGTAGCAAGTATGTTAAATTTTAATAAATTATAGGAAATATAGTTGATCCTCTTTACATAAATGATTTCTTCTTTAGATTTTTGATTTGTTTGTTTTTGCTGCTGATATTATAAGCCAGAGTAATGAAGTAAACATTTTATTCGTTTGGCCCTTTAAGTAAATTGTCTTCTTTTGGATAAATTATTATATATTAGATATAACAATAATCCTAGATCCACATCAAAGAGGCATTTTAAAAGATTTAATTATTTTATAGGTACAGTAATTAAAATTCCGTTTTATACAATTTTGGTAAAACTATTTACAAAAAAAAATGTAACAACTGTCAACTGCCTTGAAATGTTAATAATATATATAAAAAAAAAAAAAATTCAATTTTAATTTAGTGAATTTGATAACACTTTTATGATCGCAATACAGGATACTAACAGGTGAGAGGTGCTCGTGAGGTGAATGTCGTAATGCCCTGATGAACCAGCTGCTTGGACACGGTCTGCCCTGGAAGCACCTTCATTGAAATCCCGTGACCTTGCGTATCCCTTAAGCCTTTCACCTTGCACACTTTCCTCATTGCTCCGCCAATATACTGTTGCTATTGTGGCGAGACACTGCAACAAAAAATAATATCATAAATTAAATTACTAAGGTAACGAAGGTAAGTAGTAAACATAATTTTTTTTTCTCAGATGCGTAGATTTCCTTGCGGCGCTACGACGAGATCGGAAAATAATTAATACTTTAAAATTGTAATTAACTAATAGTTACCAAACTGGGAATCGAAGCCAGCAGCAATTACGTTATAGAAAGTAATGGAAACAAATAAAATTATTTTTCGATGTAGGCGCCACGTTTTATTTTATCCACTTGTATAAAATTGCCTGGGCTAAAAAATCAATAAAATTTAATAACTTCACACGTGAGAGCCGAAGGTACGAGCGTGTGTTAAATATTTATATTTTATGAATAAATTGAAATTTTATGAGTTATAACAATAAATTGGACAAACCAATATTCAATTAACCTTTATGTAATCGAACTCTTTTACTACTTAAAGTGATATTATCATTATTAGACTAATCAATTTAAAATCTACTAAAGACAATCAAATATTTGCAACTTTAACTAAATTGAATAGACTAGGTTGATGCGATTTTATATAATTTTGTGATTCTTCACTTCAAATTTTGTTTAAAAGTAGTTTCTTATTAGGTGTTAAGGTTATTCGAATACATTTCATTTCATAAGTAAGATGAATTCTTTTTATGATTAAGAACCTCCAAAACTACGTCCTTGATATCGTTTATGTCGTTGTTTATATTTTTACTATGAAGACTTAGTAGAATAAATACAATAACATTTTTATTGTATTTTTGTACTTATGAATATGCTGTTTCGTGTGTCTTAGTTTCCACCCATTCCAATCCAATTTTGAGCAACATTTTTTGTTTTCCTTTCCTTCGATTTTAGGACATAAGGCTTATAAAGGCTACAGTGTAGACGATTGAGTGCAGCCACTGGGTTTGTGCTTATTCGTCATCAAATCATCGTTAAAGGCTATCTTGTGAATGCTTGTTTCTTTATTTCCTATTTCTGTCTAACCTTGTGTGTGTTTGTGTATTTTGTGAATATGAAACTTTGCAATCAAATTAATTTTTTTGTTTATAAGTCTGATATAAGTTATATTGTCTAATATAAGTTATATTTTGCCACTATTTGTACTTCATATACGTTTTGAACTATGATTATTTAAATCCTTTAAATTGTCTTATTTTATCATGCCCTGTCTAAGTAGGCTTTATAATATAAAAATATAAAATTTCCAAAGTTGAGCAGTCAGCGACTGCTACTGATCAGAAAATTTAGATCCGACGTAGTATTATCAATTTGATTTGGCTCGTCATATTTTTGAAGCGACTTTTTTCTGGCATGTCCCTCAACGTCCGCCAAAAGAAATAAAATATATAATAATGTTCAGCTTTGCAACTTACTTTCAATTTAAGGTCTCCCTTTCTAAAGTGTTTGGGCTTGACTTTGAAGTCAAGACCTAAGCTTGCGGTCTCAAGCCCATCATCGTCCTTAAGGGTGACGGGTGACAGTACGGTGGCAGGCGGCGCAGGTTCACCGTTGATGTACCAAGCCAGGCGCGTCGCTGGTCTTGACCGTCCCGACGTACAGTTTACTTGTACCCGATCTCCGATCTGGTACCGCAATCGCGATCCGGTGATGGTGGGACCGTGATCGGGTAATGCTAAAATAAAGTAATATATGAGCAACACTCTGCTTTTAGACCTAAGAATCAGATACTTCTTCGCTGTGGGTGTCGCGAGAGACGACTAAGCGATAAACCTTGAAAACCTTATGGAAATGTATGGGATCGACCCGGTCACAAGGCATGCTACCTGTCATTTTGTTATCGGGAAAGGCGAGATTAGGGTTGCGAAAGCTCTCGAGGATATCTCTGTTTTTCCCTATTGGAGAAAGGTATAAGTGGTTATATAAGAAGAATGTGGAATTCACTCTTCAGGCATAAGTTTGATGGCATTTATTTTGCAACCCTAATTACTAAATAATACTTACATTCTGTAACACAAGGCCACCTACGAGTAATACTCCTTATTATTTGTATTGGTTAGATGTGAATTTCTAATTTAGTGGAAGGAAGTATGAAGATAATTACGTAAAATTTATGGTCCAGTTATAATTTAAGGGTTCTGTTTTATGACTAGATTGTACAGTTACTGCTATATTACTTGGCCCCATGATTTAATAGGGTGTATTAAGTTCTTAGTCGAGCAATACTAGTACACAGGCGCTACATTGTCTAGAAAAATGTTTTTTTTATAGTTTCGTCAACAGGATGGTGTTTTAAAACATAAATCGATCAAATATAGACATGGAAATTATTCTTCGTACTAATAATATAAAAGTGAAAGTTTGCATGTTTTTAGCTTAAGGGACTAAAATCAAGTTCAGCCTAGATGTATCTAATGAGACAAAGAATACTGTTTAACTCGATTAAGAATTAGCTTGAGACAAAATTTTATCCCACGCAGGCGAAGGCGCAGGCAGTGCCTAGTAATTCATGATTAATATTCGTTTAGGAGTTAAATGAACCTCTATAATTTCTATTTTTTCATCATACTCTGTAAAGTGTCTCAAAATATAACATCAAATATATCTACGAAATATACTACATCAGTATTTAAGGGGTAACTGAGTTATCAAAATATGGGTTTATATGTCGACCGTAAAATATGCATAATATTCACATCGGAACTAGATATTGAAGTACAACGGGTTTTATGTCGTTATTTTATAAGCGCATTTATACTGCTGCTTTAGTATTATCAATAACAACACAAGAGCAGTAACAAATCTCGCTAATAACAAACATTCTGACAGATGCACAAAAATATGAAAAGATTTTTGAGTTTTAATAAATCTTTACAAATATATGGAATGCTAATATTTAGTTTATTTATTTAGCCATTTCATGAATATACTTTTGCTGTTAATTGCTAAAAGGGGGAATTTACCATCTCTGCCTCAACCTGCACATGGTGCGTACTGTTTGCCAACAAACGAGGTTCTGGCGACCGAATGATATATCTATCAGAACTTGTCTAACGTAAATCTCACAGACTGGTGATTGGGCGCAGTATCACTAGTGCCAGGGTACCGCCACTGTGCTCACCGACCAACTTCTCCAGCGTGGTGAGTATGGGCAATCTGCTGAGCACAAGCCTCTCGTGTAGACGCTTGTGGTCAGCAGTGGACTAAGATAGCCTGATGATGTAATAGTAGTAAACTGCCGGTTGTGGGCACTTCACTATTTTAGATTTGCCGTTATCGGCACGCTAGGCGTTGTTAGGGGAATTGGAGATCGCAGTACCGGAAACCTCGCACCATTTACGCCGTTGCCTGTACCGGTTTGCATAAATCAGGTATGGCTTATTAGAGATGGTCATTCAATGTCGGAGGTTATAAGATTTATATATCAATTCTTTTGCTCACTCGATTTTTATGATATTTATGAAATGAGATGGTGTGTTAAATTCTCATCTGTAGCCTCTATATTTGGTTTCATGTTTAGTTTTTATATGTAAAATATATCAAGCTCTAACCGCGGAGTGATGTGTCGTGGGTTCGAATCATAAACGTAATACTTGTGCGACAAAAAAATATTGATTTCTCGGGTCTGGTTGTGTTGTAGTTGTCCAGTGTATATTGTACAGAATCTCACTTACATTAAGTGGACATGACGGTACATGTAAGTTATCAGATTAAGGAAGGTGAAAATGAGTTAGTGCCGACTGCTTCTGATGATGCACTATGCACTATGATATATTGTCGACCCTGCTTGCTATCGGCATTCTGGATACTATATTAGATCATTGAAGGTGACATGTACGTTCCTACATATTTGCTCCAATGCTTAAGACACTAGAAGATATCATTTTGCCATATATTATTAAATTAAGAATTCTTTATATAGGTATAATTAGAACAGAAAATTAATTTAATTTAATAACTAAATGGTGCAGTTTAATACAAAGTCATCAAAATATATGTAACATTTATATTACGTGCAATGAGAGAAGGTAATAAAGTCGTTTGATATTTACCTACTATGATCATGTCGGAGTGGTCGGACACGGTAGGGAAGAGTGGCCTCTCACCAGACACTTCACATCTGTACCGCCCACCTGTTTCCAACACCGCTGGGTACAGTGTTATATTGGACCCGTTCGGACTCGATTGCTGTAAGTAAACATTATCTTAGAGACACGAATAAATTTATGACAAATATTTTAGAATTGTGGTCGGTTGTTCAACTTATTTATTTCTTATAGCTTCACATGTTCGTTGTGCACCTTTCTCACCCAAATCTTACAGATTTTTTTTTATTGCATTAGAGTGAAAATCGAGGTCACAGTCCACCTGGTAAGTGGCTACTGCACCCCATGGTCATCTGCACACAAATTCAACCAAAAAAAGCTACAGATATGTTGTCACACCTGAGGACTGAGATGGCATGCCTCACATTCTGTAATTATACTGGGTCTCTATACCTTTCAAACCGGAACATAACAGTAATTGAATTACTGTTTAGAGGCAGTAATGGGTATGAGGGTGGTACCTACCCAGACGACTACTAGGCAAAGAATCAGCTATGGGGAGCTACGGCACCAGTGCGAGGGTACCGGCAGTGTCCGCCCGTCCGCCCAGCGTAGTGAGTATGTAAACGGTAAACCGTCTAAGAAATATAAGCCGGTTTCTTAGCGATTTCTTACAAAAGGCGTAATTTCAGCAGAGAACTGTTATTCACGGATTTTATCGCGTTTAATTTTGTTGTTTGTATTTCCGACGTTTTGATTGCTTTACTGGATCCGTGGTCACGGGGAGACTGAGGCATTAGACGTCCAGATGTTATAGTTAACTCAGGCTATCTTCAGCTTTCATTTATTAATTTTACTTTCTCCGATCTACGTAGAATGTGCTCATAGTATCTTGAGGCCGTGCAGTGGTATGCTTGGTTTTAGATTTAATTTTGTTTATAACTGGATTCCAAGCCGGTTGCAGCACGCAACCATCTTATCTATTGAAATTAGGATGTTTTTGATTTCAATAACAATTCGCGAGGAATCATTCTTGGTAGGATTTGTGGTCTATCAAATCTGATGTAACGGTTGGGGCGATCAAGGATATGATCACAGACTGTAGACTTCCTAGAGCGTCGGTGTTTCACGTCAGCTATGTGTTCTGTAAAGCAATCGAAACGTCGGGAATATAAAAACAAAATTAAGCGTGATAAAATCGGTAAATAATCGTTTTATTTCAAATGTGCAGTGTTCGCGTAAATACAAGAAATCATTCAGCAGAGAAGTTAAGAATAATGTTGAAATAGACATTTTCAAGGATATTTATTCGTGCAATTTGCATTATATTGAAACATAATCCACGACGCCCTAATATGAATTCTCATGCCTTTTAAGAATAAATTTGAGTCAGTTGGTTTTCCCCAGATATTTTCCTTTGCCGCTGAATTTGTGATCAATGTAGAAAGCGAAACTCACTGATTAGTTTTTATTAAAATTGTGGCGTTATGCTTTCACGGCTACTAGTAAAAAATGCATGCAAGTAATATAACATAACATTTTTAAATTTATTTTTACATTGCATATAATTAAACAATATAGTAGAGGGTAAGTGCCATTATAAAATCTCACATTATTTTTGCCATAAGGTAGCAGCCTGTAAGTGCCCACTGCCGGGCAAAGGTCTCCTTCTCAATTATCTGAAAGGGTTTTGGAGCCGGGAATGGCCTGCCACGCTGCTCCAGTGCGGGTTGGCAGGCTTCACATATCTTCGATATAATATTTTTTATTATTTCTCAGACATGCAGGTTTCCTCACGATGTTTTCCTTCACCGCCAAGCAAGTTGTAAATATATATTTTTGACATAAATTAAAAATAATCAGCATATGTCATATCATCAACATATATAGCAATTAGCACTTAAGCCTGTCTTCCATAGCGGTAGGCAGAGATTACTGAATCACCACCTAGGTAGACTACTTTGTTTACCCTGGTCTGCGATTGCTATGATATTTTCCTCTAGTCGCTTCTAAAGGGGGTGGCAGATATTGTCACGCTGCAATCGAACTAGCGTTAGCTCTACATTTTCAGTACTCTAAACAATTTAGAACGACTATAGATTATTGATAGTAACTGCACCAACAATTTGTCTTGGTTTGTTATTTGAATAATTTCCGAAGTATTTCAATATATTGTTAGGAAACAATTACTAAATTGATCCACCATGCGTACGATGTCGCGTGCTTGACCGTTCTCAGTAAAAAAACTTCCAGCATCCTAATAACAGTATTGACGGATAAACTTCGATAACAATATGACGGCGCAACGTTGAACAGTTTTCCCCACTTAAAACAACGATACGTTGAGTGATAAAGTTGCTTTGTGTGTACAGGACTTTACGTATTTATGTTGGAGCCGCGGCCAATTGGACGAGGCAGAAACAGTTTTCCACGTGAGTACTGGTGTGTGCACGTACCACTTCAAGTTGCAATATCCGTTCTAGTTCTCCACTAGTTTGTTAAATGCTCCACGCTATGAGAGACCTTAGCCATGTAATATAATTAGAAGAAAAAAAACCACACTATAATATAGTCGTTGTTAATATGTGTAAGCATTAACGTCTGTAATCCGAAAGGAGAGGCAGAGACTATTTATTATTCTATTTCTATTTATTAGTAGTATCTAGTTAGATACGATGCAGGCAGTAGGTCTAGGCAGTTGCCGAGGCCCGGATTCGACTCCCATCCGAATCTTATATAATGTAAAGTAGCTACTGCGGCACGTGGACACCTGCAAACAACTTCAATCTAAGGTTACAGATTCGTTATCACTCCTGAGGTTTGAGCCACACATCCCGTAACTGTACTGGCTCTCAGTACCTTTCAAACCGGAACACAACATTTGTTGTACTGCTGTTTAGCAGCAGAAATAGGCAAGAGGACTCCTAGGCAGAGACTGAGTCTATCACCTATTAGAATATATAATTATGATTCAGTTAAACATTTAATAAATATTGGGTTATGTATGAAAAGTGTACTGAGATTATGCTGTGTCTCTGAATCTAAACCTTTCTAAAATCTTATCACATAAGCGTTACATCCAGGATATTGGAATAGTCCAGAGTAGTGGTTAGATATATGCTTGCGCTTCTATTACCAGTGTCTTCTGAATAAAAGGAGAATTCACAATCCTGACATAGCTAATGTAAAAGCTAAGGGAAATGCGAGATATAACGCGTGGTATTTAAAGGTATATAAAAAGATGTAAATTATTAGGCAGAACAAGCATCTCAATTATACAAAATGTATGTTATGAGTAGTACTCTAGTACTACTAAGTGTTAGGTATTGTTTTCTGCCTACGGGCCGTCTGGTAGATACATATTTAGCTATTTTTCCCGGTAAGCAGCAGTGCAACCACAGATCTCCACAGGTTTTGAACCCGCAACCCTTTGTTTTGAACGCAGAGTACCTAGCAACTAGGCTATGGTCATCGTAGACGAGGCAATAACTCCACAGAACGTTCATTATTTAATGTTACAATTTGTATGTGAGCACTTAGTTACTAAACGCCTGAGATGAGGTAGCTCAGGGATTGATATGCCTGCTTGAATTACATAATACGCGTGTGACCTGGCTTGGAATACCGATACTATTACAATTAAAATTGTTCATTGCTATTTTAAGGGATGAATTTCCACGTGTATTTCTGAGAAATAATAAAAGATTTATTTCAAGGACATGTGAAGTTCGGTATCCACTATCGGGCAAGTATCCAGTATCCTAAGTCGCGGACGCTTTGGGGCTCCAATATCGTCACAAGTGTTAAGATGTGGCCTTTGCCCATAAGTGGGCAAAAGGAATTTTCGGGCTGCAACTTTACTTACTAAATATTTGTTAAATGAATTCATTTAATATTAATTACTAATAATTACACATAAACTACGACAGTATTACGTTAAAAAAATAAAAATACAGTAGTAAGTAGATAAAGTTACACTAAAACGGTAGGTAATCTTTTATGTATCGGTCCTGCTATTATGTGATTGGATCGCGCATTTATCTCAATATTTTAGAAATGGACATTTTGTTTGGCCATGTAGGGCACTTTAGCTTTATGTTAGAGCCGGTAAATCAAAGAAACTTTTACTTAAATATATTTTCTCTTTTAGATTTAGGTACCTTTAATATGATTGAGAGACGCTATAAGTAAAGATTTGTAGCCATAAATTAGATGAAAAAACCTGTCATAATAATTATGCGTTAAAAAGTTTAAATAAATATTTGCATTTCGAAGGCTTTTTATTTTATAGCAGAAGGGGGCAAACGAGCGTGCGGCTCACTTGATAGTAAGTGATCACCGTCGCCCACGAACATCCACAACACCAGAGGAGCTACAGATGCGCTGCCGGCCTTTAAGGAAGGAATAAGCTCTTTTCTTGAAGGTCCCTAAGTCGTAACTGTTCGGAAATACTGCTGGCGACAGCTGATTCCACAAAGTCGAAGTGCGTGGCAGAAAACTTCGATTAAAACGCACTGTGGTGGAATGCCAACCATCTAGGTGGTATCGATGGAACTTCGAATTCTGTCGCGATGTACGATGGTAAAACTCAGCAAAAATTAGGCTTACAATTATTAGGTGACTGTAGTAGTACCTAGCATATTAGTAGTACCAAATTGCGTGGACTCAAAGTAGGGTCAATGTTTTATCTTGCGACACCGAAACTAATGACAAACCAATCCTTCACTTTGTAAACACACAAATAAGTAAACCCAGCATACATTTGTGTTTTTTTACCTTTCCATAAATTCTAGTTTTATTTAAAATATTTTTTAGGTTATTCTGAAAAGTACTATAATCAGCCGTAAAAATGTATAACTCAAAGTGTTGTAGAACATTTGGAAGCTAGACTGTGGTGTTGACAATGAATGAGACAATTAGTTTGCTAGAGGTTAAAGTTAAAAATAAAGTACATAATATTTTAGTTCTTTATAAAAGCTTAGACAGGGGCTTATATTTCGTGATATTACTTATGTTTCCGCATTTAAATTATGTAGTTTTTACAATAAGTGGTTGCCCCATTAGTTTCTGATTTAAAACAGAAAAAGTCTTGATACACACAGATGCACACACAGCTGATAATATACAAAATCAGTCACGCTTGTTACTCGTAAGGTTTGGCAGGCAACAGGAATTTCCATTCGGCTAGACACAGAGTAACCAAACTTTTGCAACCGTCTCTGAGAGATAAAATGAGTTGGGATGGACGCCTGTCACAGGGATTGCTCCCCGTGATTGCCATGAGATTTTCAAGGCTCTTTCTTAGTCGCCTCTAATCTTTTAATACTCTCACGAAAAGAAACCTTTTCACAGATTCTTACGCCTTTACCATACATCTTAGCTTAAACAATCCTCTCCATATTATATTATAATACTAGTCGTAAAGCATTGTATTTTAATAGTCTAAAAAATATCAAAATTTCCATAACTTCATTCTTTGCATACATACATATAAGATTTAACGTTCCTCATTTGATTTCAGAAAACAAGAAATTGGTATAGTTTAATTATTTTTTTTAATTGTACAAGTGTGTCTGTAATAATTAGAATAGAAGTTGCATACAGCCGAATGAATGTTTTATTAAGTTATTAAGTTAATAACATCAACATATTTATTCCCTCATTATATCTTTCAATTCACTCCATAGTTTCTAGGTTTTATTTCAATGCTTAATTCAAAGATATTACATTTACATTTTAAATTAAAAGAGGTAGCGCCACATTTCAACGTTGTTTTTTTTTTCAATATTTTCACGGAACACCTAGCGTTATCGGCGCGAGTTAGACGCAGCGTTACATGTAGATATATTTAGGTGTCACTCACCCGCCACAACACGCACGCAATTTCGGTGAGTCAACTTCATTACGTGCTATAGATTACAATCGCGACATCCATTAGAGAAAATAAGCGCCTCCATAAAGTACGTCTTGTCCGGGTTTTGTTCGGAACCGTGTCAAGTAACACCTATACAAATAAATTTACCTCGACATCCACCCCCGGCAAAAGGAATTTTCTCCGCGGTTCGACATCGCGAGGTACGTGGCGAAAGAATTCCTTCCCATCTTTGTACCACTTGACGGAGTAGAGCACGTCTGTGGGACCCAACTTCCAACGACAGGAAAGGGAAGCGCGCGTGCCTAAGGGCACGTGAGCGGGCACCCGTAGCTCCAGCAACTCCAATCCCGTCACTATGTACCCTGTAACAATCAAAGAATAACAAGTTTATTCAAAAGCGAAACACGAATTTGTGTCGCGATAAAAGTTGCCTTTGATACAACTCTCCGCCGCGACTTGCATGTACGCGCACTTTGAATACATGTATTTTATTTGCATGTACGTAACATGTTATGAAGGCAAAAATCCATTAAACGCCATGTCGAATAATTTCCCATGTGACGCCCGCTCGTGGCCCGTAAAAGAGGCACTATTGCCCTCGCCCAGCGGTGGAAAATATTACTTTACGATCCGTTCCCGCGGGGCGGTGCGCTAAAGTAAGTAAATTGGTGAATAAAGACAAAAAGCACAACCTCATGCATTATGAATGGACTACAAATAATTGGTCCGGGGTTAGCCGTATGTCTGTGTACAATTTATTTCTGTAAAACGCCTACAGGACTACTGTACCATCTGTAAAACATGAGAATTCCAACAGTAAAGTTTTCAAAGAATAAAAATAAGCTCTCAGTGCCATGTACCCAATGGGTTGGTCAGAAGTCTAGACAATTATTTGAGTAATTTCAGCAGTTTTTGCACCAGAGCTTATTTGGAACTACGTGACAGGTGGAGAGCCAGTCGCCGTTTTAGTATCCAGGCGAATGATACAAAACGTTGGTACTTATTTACATCAGCCTATTTTATTCATCTGCTGAACAAAGAGCTCTCAAAGATTGCGCCAGCCTAAGGCGGCATGCGTTTCTTGGAAGTTTTATCTGTACTCAACGCTGGGTTAGCGGATTGGTAAGCACAGTTCCAGTACCCTTTCATTAGTAATGCTGCTTCTCATCACTAGTCTGTGGTATTTACATTCGCGAAATTCGCATGGTATGTTTCGGGTCCCACTACCTTTCTTCCTGTGGGTGGAGGCGACTAAGGGAAAATCTTGAAAATACCAATCGCTATCGATAGATTGCGGGATAACTATCTCGAAAAATACCAAACTCAAATGAAGAAGATTGATGACAGGCAACAACGCCTGAAGTGCATACTGCAATCCGATAAGTCCAGTCGTGGACTGATATTTGGCTGTTAATGTAAGGTAGTTAAGTAAGTGGGGGGTCGTCCTACACTCCGTTTGCCTGTACGTGGCTGCCACTCGAGAACCTTTTTTCCCCAACGGTAGTCAGTTCTGCGAGCTATGTGGCCGGGCCATTGCCACTTCAGCTTGCTGATCTTTTTACGGCTATGTCGGTTGCCTTAGTTCTGCTGGGGATATCATCGTTGCAGACTCTATCACGCAGAGAAACACCTTTCCATAGCGCGCTGTGCAACTTTGAGCTTCCTCATACGGCCTGAATTGAACTAATAGAAACATAATCTACTATTGACGTCAATTACAGCCTTACCGAAAGTCGCTTAATAATTAACGTTGTATTGTTTCTGACAACGATTGTGTAGGAATACGTAATTCAATAACATTTAAAAAGTCTCGTAAAATGAGATTTGAATTTGAAGCATTGTAACTTGAACCGTTCGCCATATGCCATATAAACAATTGTGAGGGAGGCTTTGAAACGCCTGCCGGGAATATCGGTCTGCAGCTTGGACAGCGGAACAATAACGCAATTTCATTTATATCGAACAAAAGCTTGCGGTCTTTGGCAATTCGTTTATTTCACTATTGTTGGTAATTATTATTTTATAAATGAAAATCAAATTAATCATTTTGTTTCCATTAAAGTATAATTTTTGTTATATAATTATTAGTAGTATTAGTTTGATAACTAGCTTGAACGCGCCTCACACGCTTGAAATTCACTTACTAAAGAAATACACATACATCCATAGAGTTCTGTGGATGTATGTCTACGGTAGGACATTAATAGTGTCTTTCGATATTCCTATGTGAAGATGATGATGAAAAAAAAGGGCCAATATATACAAAATTATTTAGTTTAAAATTAAACTTTAAATGCCATTTGAAATGATACGATTATTTACGGATTTTAACGCGTTTAATTAGATTCTTTAAATCCCGACATTTCGGGGGCTTTACAGCACCTGTGGTCACGGGGGGACTGAGGTGTTTGACGTCCTGATGTCATAGTTATCCCGGCTACCGTCAGTAATAGAATTATTACATTTTTGGTCCAATCTGCCCAGAATAAGCTCACGGTGTTTTGAGGTGATGCAGTGGTATGCTTGGTTTTGGATTTATTTTTAATAACCAAGAGTCTATAACGCAAGTTTTAATTGAAAAAAATAATAATTTAATCAAATAAATAACGTCCAGTTTAGTCATACTGAGTCAACAATTTTCCTTACGTGAGTGCAACATATCAGATTAAGATTTTGCCCCAGCTATCATTTTGTTGATTGTAGCGAAACGTAAGCAAAAACTAAGGGAAAAAAAGCTAAAGAGCGATAGAAGAAAAGGCCCATTTACTCTCTAATGAATGGCTTTTAAAGGATCTGGAGAAGATTTTTTGGTCATTCTCGCTGTTACAAAAAAACGTGTGCGTGTAAATAACTTATGTACTCACGTAAGAAGTTATAGATTAACAAAACAAAAATAACTAAAAATTTTATCCCGTGTGCCAGTCTCTTTGTTTGTGACAAAAATATATTTAATGCATTGATAACGGTTTAATTGAATAAAAATTATTAACTTTTAAAGGCTTCAAAATAGACAATTAACCTATGAAACCGCTTAAAAAGTTGATAATATTAAAAACCACGAATATCTCGAATACTCACAATAAATTATTATTCACCACCATACATTGTATAAAATCACACACAAATACACATAATATAAAACACGTGTTGTAGATTCATATATATTTGAATAACTACCTTGAATATAGTTAACAGTTCTCACGAAAACTTGAGAGCCAATTAACTTCATGGTGTTGCTTTTAGGTGTCAGTGGGCGCGCATTGTAAAAATTCAGTATCTAATTTTTTCCCAAACGCGCCAAAAGAAGTATAATTTCAAAAAGGCGTGCTTGTGAAAGTAACTGCACCGAACAGTATAATAAAAAATACTGTCCAACTGCACTTCCTTATTCTACATATGACACAATTAATAAAATATTGTGCAATAAAATTTAAACTCGCCAAACTTTTGTTCAATCATTATCTAATAAATCGAATCTAAATTGTAATATAATAATGATATAATTAAATTAATAATTAATAATGATAAAAATTAATTAATTAAAAAAAATATGAAAAATGCACAATAATATTGTAGGTGTACATAAATATGTATATAGTAGGAGGTGTATACCTTACTCTAAGTTTACTGGGAGAAAATTTTAAATCTTATAAATTTATAAAAATAAATTTAACAAACTTATTTTATTTGTGGTATGATGATATGAAACCCCTACGTGCAAATGCAATCCGCACTTGCGTAATATCATATTAGTATCTATAGAATCTAAACAAGAGTAATAATTAATTAATATAATTGCACTAGTAAATTAAATAACTTTTTATAATTATTTAAAAGGTCTGTACAAGATGAAACATAAGTTTAAATTTTTAACGAATAAACATTATTTTAACTGTCTAAACGAAGAACTTTTTTAAGATGAGATTACAAAGAAACAAGATCACATTTGAGTAGAGTACAATCCTTGCAGAAGTAATTTAAGTACTTTTTTGGCAGTATCAAAAAGAATAAAACATTTATGTTTTAAGCACTATTCGTTTGGATATGTTGTGAGAAAATTCAAATATGTTTTCAATGATAAGTACAAAAATTTTATTAAAAACAAAAGCTAACATTTTAATACAGTCGTATCTACTTACTCTCAAATCAGACTACAGTATTCACAAATATGCCAAGAGCCAAAGGGGATTGAGGAGGCTCTTGTAAAGGCGGAAATATAACTAAGTGAATCAGCAAGCCGGAGGGGGCTGAGCACTCCATATAAGATAGTGCACGTAGCTCCGGGTGCCACTCGAACTCACCTGCAGGAGTCACAACATGCCGATACGTAATTCTACTAAAACGTTTCATTTAAAGGCAATTTTTCGCTCCGGTGGGTTTATGCGACACTTGTATAATATTTAAATATCGGAGTACGAATGCTTTTGGTTGTAAAAGTATGGTTTTTTTTACAAAACTTTCATGACTGTGTACCCAGTGTCGGGGTTTCTACTTACTTTTCACCAGAGCTTATAAGGAACTATGAAAAAAAAAGGATAATATTAAGAAATATATAGGACATTTGAAGCCCTCTAACCTTACTGGTGAAGCGTGGCGTATTCTCCTCGGTTTGAATTCTTTTAAGAATAAAATGAGCCTTGAGCCGTTAAAAACGGCTCAATACGACTCAACGACAACGACAATCATACATAAAAAATGCAATCTGAGATTACCTCATTCTGTATAAATTATTTTCAAAATGATATAAATAAATCATAATTTTCAAAATGTAAAAAATAAAAATGGTAAACAAATAGCTGAATACCAAAGGAAAGTGCTGGAGATCAGGTGTTCAATTATTCCCTTCCCTTGTAGTGGAAGTGTTTGACTCTAAAGAAAAAATATATATAAAAATTGCTTAGCAAATACACTTCCTGTCGCTATTTTTATCGGAGGCAGTCTGACATGTCTTTTAGGAATGATGGAACGATTAATCTATTAGTACTCGTATATTTTATTAGCAACATTGTTTACAGCAGGTTATTTTTTTTGCTCAAAAACTCTTTTTTTTCATTCCATATCATTTAGGTCACAAGACGAACCAATCTTAAATCAAACTTGAACTCAGAAGGATATATAATTCTTGAGATACAGTGATCAGTGAATCAGTGAGTGAGATAAATTTGGTTTTTGTAAATAGACTATCTGATTACCGAGCCTTTGTTCAGACAGTACAGACTACCGACGTGAAGTAGAGGCATCTTGTGTTTCAATTCAGTGAATGAGGTAATCGGAGGCCCACTTCCCCTTCCCCAAATATCCATAAAAGCCGGCAACGCATCTGCAGCTCCTAAGGAGTGGCAGATGTACGCGGGCGTCGGTAGTCACTTACCATCAAGCGAGCCGCTCGCTCTTCGGCTCCTTTTTCATCAAAACAGGAACCTATAAATTTAGTCATTGAGCCATACTTCTGAAATAACTCGTGACTTATACCCCTACGGTCAGATATGCTCAGATACGAATTCTGTGGGTAATCGTTTCCCTGAAACTGCCCCTAAACTTTCCTCAAATTTATTGCATAAACGCTAAGGTTTATCATTTAAATGTGGTGTAGGAATACGCGGGCGAGTGAACACCTCTGTATATCTTTCTCTAGTGCGTAATGTGTGCACTATAATATATCCAGCGCAGTTGTGAGATTGTGATGTAGGCAGTGGTCGCTATGGCCGATTTGGCCTGGAGAAAATCGTTTTCAATGTTCTAAATCCCAAAATATTGTAGGTCGACAATACATAGCTTGAAAAAATTTTAGGTGAAAAAATATTTCACAAGCTGTTTTATCATTTTGAACAGAAATAGTATAATCCTGTATCGGAGGATATATTAACACTTTCCTCAAATAAACACTTCTCCTACACGGGGTAATCTCTGCGAGCTAACAGTTTAAATGAGTTATTTCAATACGCTGTTCACGAGTACATAGTTTATTTATGTGAACTTACGTTAAGAACACCGTGTGGTTTCGGCGTAAGAATCTGCCATCCCCTTTCTTCCCGTGGGTGTCGTAGGAGGTGACTAACTAAGAGAAAGGTCTTGAAAATCGCAATGGCTACCGACAGATGGCGGGATAACCATCATAATGGGTAGCAGCGTCTGTTATCGCCATCGCCAATCCACTAACCAATCCAGCCAATTGTAGATAAAAAAAAACTTCCGCGGAAAAAATACGCGAATCTACAGTGGTTTTTAATTTTCGGTTCCGCTTTCTATTTCGAAATATATTTGCAGAATACCGGCGTGAAGTAGAGGCATCCTGTGCTTCTGCGTTTCGTTCGGTGAGTGAGGTAACCTGAGGCGCACCCCCCCTCCCCATCCCCCTCCTCATCCTCCCTCCCATCTCCCAAATAGCCTCAAAGGCCGGCAACGCACCTGCATCATCTCTGGTGTCGCAGATGTACATAGGCGACGGTAATCACTTACCATCAGGTGAAACGATTGCTCGTTTGCCGCCTTTCCCATAAAAAAAAGTATTTAATTGTGGAGCGTGACGTAATTGGAAACGTTCGCACCATGCAAAGTGATACAAAGCGTTCGCTACGGGGCGCGAAATGTTAACGAACTAGTGAATACTATGCATAGTTAGTACAGAAACTTTTAGCTCATAGACAATGAATTCAGCACACGCAATATAACTGCGAAACGGCCTATTACTTAGGTATGTATACAGCGTATTAAGTGGTCAAGTTAATTTAAAAATATTATTCTAAGAAATTCATAACATCCTAAACTTTGGAGAGGTCTATTTCCAGCGGTGGACTATTTTTTTTATGAAGGAAAGGCTACAAACGAGCAAGCGGTTCACCTGATGGTAAGTGATTACCGTCGTCGACGTACATCTGCAATACCAGACGTGCTGCAGGTGCATTTACCGGCCTTTAAAGATATTTGGAATATGGCAGGGAGAATGAGGAGGGGGATGGGAACCCCTCCCCGTCTCCCAGAGCCAGCAGAGGCCCACCCCCCAGCTACATCTTTCACCGATCCAAAGGCAGAAGCACAAAATGCCTCTGTTTCACGCCGGTATTCTGCAAGGCCGTGGTACCATCCCGGTCGAGCCGGCCCATTCGAGCATCAGCAAAAGCCGCTAAAAATTTGGCGCTAAAACGTACACAATTATCGGGTTGTCTAAACAGATTAATAAACTTTCTTGACTTGTTGAAATTAGAGTTTCTTAATTTTATTGTTATAATACGTGAAGGGTTGTGTACAGACAGTCAACACTATAAACACTTTAATAATTTTATCGCTAGACCAAGCTGCCAATAGTCATTGAGACGATCTCTTTTCATGTGTGCGCCCTTTACGACACAAATATAGAAGCTGTGCAATTTTTAACACCTATAATAGCTGATTGAATAATGGATGAAACAGATTAGAACAAAAAGGCTAGATGTCTTTCTAGACGCTGTTGGCGAACTTCATCCACCAACAGCCATCGATTTTTATTAACTTTTTGATATGCAGATTTCATAACAATATTTTATCCCCCTACCTAGCTAGTTAAATACATTACTTGAAAATGCAATTAACAACGGGATTTGAATTCGAAACTAGGTGTCTCGCGTAATATAAAATTAAAACGAGCCTCTTGACTCCTGAGCTACTACGGCTCTATGGAATTTTTTTTTTATTGGTTTTGGGTGATAAATAAGGTAACTGATGATACCTGGTTACAGCAGCCTATGGACACCTCAAACAACTTCAATGGAAGAAGGTTACAGGTGTGTAGTCACCCCTGAGGACAAAGATGGAATGCCTCATAACCTGTAACTACGACTATACTGACTATACTGATTATCTACTGATAGGAAGGATACGTTTTAATAATTCGTAGATACGTTTTAACTAGTCGGTTAGCGGTTTAAAAATATTATTCAAAATCAACTAATCGATTAGTATTATAAAGCTCAACAAATAACATTTAGTTGGAGTGATTATCAAAGGTAATTGTAGAGGTTTCGACAGAATTGCATTCCTTAAAAAGTTACGCGATGATATTTTTATAAGATTTTTTGACACCAAATCGAAATATGTTTCTCCTATTTTAATTTATCGAAATCAAAAGCCAAAGCCATTTTGTTATGATTAAAAACGCGATTGGTTTAAAATGACCTTTTGATTTCACCCAGAATTGAAATGCGATCGTCTAGTTTGAATATAAATAGAAATGTACAGAAAATAGGAAAAAAAATCCAATCAGAGAGTTTGTGGGATTTCGTTTCGGCGTATTCAGACGGAACAGCCTCGTCTGTGAGTCAGCCGTAAGAAGGTAACTAAAACCGAAAATCATCATATGTCACGTCCATTTGACTACCGCAGACTGAAGATGAATACGTAAGGAAATAACAAAAATCTCCAATGCAAAAAGTACTATTTCGCATTCAGGAGGTGTAAGGGGAGATATACTATCTTTAACTCTAAAGACCTCACCTGCATGCGGTGTAGCCTGCCTGCTAACAATCGAGGCTCTGTCAACCGAACGATGGTGAAAAATCTGCATCACTGGTGTGAGGGTACTACGTCCACCACGTTTGAAAGATTAAACATTAAAGAGAGAAGTGTTCAGCAGTGGACTTAAACAGGGCGGATAAAGAATAGTGCATGGAGAAGAATTAATTTTAAGTAAATATTTAAGGAATATTCTTATGTTGAATGTAAGTAATGGTTATATAACTAGCTAAGTTTATTGTATTTTTTTTATTAATTTTAATTTACTTCCAACCGCCGACATGTCATAGTTGCCGGCTGTCAGTTCGTTAACGCTTCATGTCCCATAACAAACGCTTTGAATCGCTTTGTATCGCGTGAGCTTTTGCAATCACGTCACGGTCTACAATTAAATAGTTCTCAAAAGGCGGAATAAAAATTAAAGCCAGCAACAAAGGAACCAATACCTACTTCGGTAAGGTTAATGTTATGGTATGCTTTTTAGAACAAAAAATATTTTCATTCTAATTATTATTAATTATTATATAATATACGATACTGCTCCTTAAAATGTCCGAGAAGAAATAATGGTGTGTCCACAAAGGACAACATGCGGTGGTGGCGTGTATTTTTGCGGAAAAAGGATCTGTGTGGGGGTGATTTGCTTCGCAACACTCTAGTGGCTCTCCATATCCGAGGTAGAGTCGCCAGGGGAGAAGAGTTTTGGTATTGTGATGAGCCATTTTCCCAACCCTCCGCGGTCGTATTATTTTCGGCTGTGGAGCCATAGACCAGGTGCGCTGTGGGATGCCGGGAAGACTTGAGCTTAAGACCGTCAGACTTCCTCCATCATCCCCATAGCCACCTTCATGTGTCGTACTCGAGAGGGTCCGTTTCTCTCGTGAGTTTGGAGGCCAAGTTGGTAGGCGCATATAACCAGGACGGAGAAGGAGAGGAGGTGTTCTCTCCCGAGCAGGGGCCGCCTGGAGTGACCGGCGCTGGTGGGGTCGCGGTTGTGTGCTAAGCGTGTATGCGTTAAGTATTTCGCCATGCATGAAAAAGGGCCCTTGGCTCTACCAGGTTACTCAATTATATAATATATATAGATTACGAAGGACCAGCGAGTTATTGCGTGAAACACCTAGATAGATGCAGATGCATTACCTGCTATTCCTCGAACGTCAAACAGCTCCAACAGTTGTACTGCAAATATAGTCTACCGATGCACAAAGTGTAATGCGCATAGCAGATGAGACAAACGTTACCACTAGTCTGTGGGATATGGGTTCGAAAAATTCGGATGAATTTTCCGCATTTATTTATTCTTCTATTATTCCAACTTCTATTCTTCATATATTTAAAAAAAATGGGCATTAACTATGTGTTTATAAACATAAAGAAAACTGTTTGACTCCTTTTGCTGCTCATGGTTTTATATTATTTGATTTCTTGATACCGACGCTAACAAAAATCTTAATGAGTTATTACTAGATGGATGTTAAACAAATGCTTAGTTTTAAATAAATTATTCAATTCTACATTGCTATTGTTTATGGTAACATGTCTTCGTCAATTGAAGTAATTAACGTTTAATTAACATTACGTTACTAAACTGCTTTCAACAATTGTTTATCAATTTAGTCAGCAAATGCTCATAATTAAATGTAAATATTTTACTTCGCGCGTGTATTTATTGTGTTGGGTTTAAGAGGGGCTTTGTGAATGAACTAATCTGGTACATACATATGTACCAGATATATACGAGTATATTAGAAATTCAGAAACCTGTTTCTAAGACTCTTTAAAACGAAATTTTGATCTTTACACTTTTTTTGAGACGACAATTATAGTCGGGAAACGTACTCGTCAGTGAAGGAAAACATGATGGGGATGCATGTCTGAGTCCATTCACATCACGTGTTGTACGTGGTAGAGCCAAGCGGCGGCTTTTGCTGCTCAACCCGGCCTCGCAGAATACTGGCATGAGTAGAGGCATCTTGTGCTTCTACGTTTCGTTCGATAATTGAGGTAACTGGAGACCCTTTCACCGGAGAAGGAGGTCCTTAAAATAATAACTTTTATAATTTCTCAGTCATGCAGTTTTCCTCACGAAGTTTTCCTTCACCGCCTCGTACTTAGTAAATGCAGATTATAATTGCTATTAACATTTAGTGGTGCCGACCTCCGGAGATTGAACCCAGGTCTATGAAACCACAGCGCCCTGACCACTAGGCTGTAAAAGCGATGTTTATAAGGGTGTAAAGGATCATGTCAAATGGAAATCCGTAATCTCTGTCTACCCTTTAAGGTGATGATGACAGGTTTGAGCGCCTTTTGTTATCATTATTATATGATTGATATATTGACAAGTTTAGAATTTAGAAAGAAAGATTTTCTTTCTGTACGTAATTCTTACTTGTTTACAGATTTAAAAATAAAGATATACTAACATACGGAAAGATACATAGAATAAAAGATAATGTCAGTAGTAGTAAAAATAATCGCTACAAAAAAATTCCTGCAAAGTCTTCGATACATTGATGTTTCTCAGTGTGATAAGCGGTTTTTAATTTCGTATCTCATTCTCGCAAAGAAAATATTATTAATTTAAATGTATTTAATCATTCACTCCTGTAATCAAAAGGGGTAAGCAGAAATAAATGATTTCCGTTTTGTACAGCATAGTCGAATGGGCTTCCACAACTCACTTTTCACTTTCCCGGGATATAGAACGTGACGAGTAGGGAGCCTCGTCGCTAGATCTTCTCCCGGAGATTTTCGACAGATATTCAGATTCATATTGATATTTCACTAATCCTACAGCAAACGCGTAATTTAGATACAAAATATCATTCACACAAATGCAAATCATTTTAAATTTAGACCTCGCCTGTTACGTATTCATATCATGTATGTTTGTGAAAAATGTTAGCAATTAAAAGGGCCGAACGTGGACTTCCCTTAGTGATTATGTCTAATTTGGGCTGAAAGAATTAGATTTTTGTATTATTGCAATCAGGAATTTATATTTACTTGTAGGTCACGTTTTATACATTATTGTGGTGGCATTTATTTTATTACCTGTATCAGTGTTTGTTGTACGACCATGTGGTCATCGTAAATGGGGTTCATATATTAGCCGAAGCCTTTATAGGCCGTGGATTTTCATGTGATTGTGCATACATGCTCATACATATTATATATTACATATAGTTTGGACACCGGAACACAATTGTGTGCCTCTATGTTTACCTGTGCAACAATTGCCAATAATATTTAGAAGTTATTTCTGTGGTCGAAATCCGTCATAAATATGATTGCTTCCATTGTTATTTTCTGAATTTTTTAAATGGCTTCTTCTTCTTCAGCAGCTTATCATTGAGCTGCCGAAAAGAAGCCTCTTCAAATTGGCAGGTTGACAGACAAGCGGTTGGCAGACAGACGGTTGGCAGGAAGGTGGTTGGTAGGAGGCTTGGCGATTGCAGAACCAGACACCTAATACCTTACTATTTTGCAATAGTTGAAATAATAAAACTTTATAATAACGCCTGGAATTATTTAGATGGCCGTAGAAATACACACAAAGTAATTCAGAGAGCTATGTTGAAATTATAATGAAGTTTATTCGGCCATTTAGCTCTATGACCCGATTTTCTCTCGGAAATACAAAATTCGCCGGACACGAATTGTAACCAATAAACGAACTGTACACCCTGTGATTAAGCAAGCACCATTTATATATTTCAAAAAGTCGACGGAGGTTGTTGTTTCGACGTCGAAATTGGTGGTAATTTATGGAGTGGGTTTATGGTAACCTGGTTTCTTCTTCTACAGCCCGTCTAATAGTCCACTATTATACAAGTGTCTTCCAATGATTGCATTTTGCCATAATCGCTTCGCTTTTCAAGCTGATTAGCTATCGCTATACTAGATTTCTCGCACCTTAGCCGCCTATGCCCGTCATCGTGTTGTGTTTTTTCGCGGAATTTTAAGGTTCGTTAATTCGCCATCTATTGGTCGCAGATTTTCTTACATGGCCAATACACAGTCTTGCCTTTGGTTCTACTTGGTTCGGTTACTCAAGATGTTAGTGATGTCGTTATAGTTAATTTCAACACGACATCTTCTGTATTCAATTTGCTTTATCTCATAAAGAAGATACAATCAAACATCATGATCAGCGTATCAAAAACCACAATAGGTTTTACTATGACCACTGAATGTACGATATTCTATGCCGGACAGATATTACGAGATTCAGGAGCTGTCAAACAATACAGGTTGATCCACCAAATGAAATTTGGTATTGATTTAAGCTTTTTAATATTAATTAATTTTTGGTATTCTTTGAAAGTTTATTAATTATAGATGGGATAATATACTTGAGTACTCGTTCACGTCCGTTATTTATGAATCTAATATTTATAATAATGGAATACCAATAATTAATGTTGCGCACAAATATTGGCCAAATAGCCGTCAAAATTGTTAGTAGCAAACATTTGATGTGCTTATTTAGTATGAAGCCGTTGGGAAGGGCGTAGGACATATATTTCGAGGACTTAAAATGTCTGCCGTTCCACATTGATAAATGGAAGTAACATGGTACTATGTATAAATGTTTGCTGCTGGACATGTACTTTTGCATTAAGAGAGCGCAAGAAAAAGCAGGCGTTGTGTGCAAGTTAGTATGGCCAGTTCTAATTAAACTGGTCATACTAACTATGCTGGACTGTCAGGTTGGTGAGCATAGCACCGGTCTCACTAGAAACGCTACTTCGTGTTAATATGGAATTTGACTCCTGCATTTTGCAATTCATCATCAGTCAGAGCTTCATCCCCAGTTAGCGGGGTGCACCTCATGCAATTGAGGGAACAAGATGTTATTCTCCCGTACTCGATCTCAATAACACGTAAGGCATATTAAGTTTCCTTCAATTATAATTTTATTGAATTCTTGGAGATGATGATGATCCTGCTGACTGACGTTTGAAATCGAAAGCTTATAAATATGGAGACGTTTATATGACCTTTAAACTCTATTTGATTTGAAAACTAAACTAACTAAAATAATTTATATTTTTATAGTACCTACTTTATTCATTATTAACACTGTAAATATTTCTATAATCGTAAGTATATTAAATAGAACTGTAACTCTGTACTCAGTGTAAATAAGAAAGCGTACTCTGTTGAGTGCATAAATAAACTAATAAACCATTGTTTCGAAACAACTCAATAGGTTTTTTGATTGATCCACGATAATATTGCTTTCGCGTACTTTATGAAGTGAGGCCCGGAACCTTTTCAGTGTTTTTTGTATGTGAATGCTTTAACATCTTAATTAAGCCACTCGAGTGCCTGCTGCGAAAAAATGTTTAAAGCTCTCTCGGGAAGGCGAGGGGCTATAAGGTAATATTTTAATGCTTTCTCTGGAAACGGCTACTTAACAACTCGTGGGTCATTAAGACTTGAGGAATTTCACTTTATTATTTAGAGCCCCTGTATTTTAGCTGTCGGTATAGTTTAGTAATAAAATCATTAAATTCATGCTAAGTTTGTCAATGGCTGTCATTATTACAGAACTTATACTATTGACGTTTTTTTGTTAGCTAAATATTTACATGTTATTCGTAGCTAAGTTGTGGGTTTAGACTGTTCTCGACTCCCGATTAAGGTAAAGACAGGTGAACGACTCTGAACTTCCCATACTACTCGTATATGCTGTAATATCCCGTACAAATGACAACTTGAGAGCTGTGATAGCCCAGCGATTCAGCGCTCGCTTTTAATTTCTTCATCCCTAGACCGCAAGATGAAACTGTTTCAAATTCATAACAAAAATAAAATTTAAAACAAATTATCACTTAAAAGGCACTCTTGTTCTCGAGATACAAAGATCAGTGAATAAGCGAGCGGTACTTAGCTTTCAAATGGATAGATTTATAGTAGTAGCTAATGATCTCAACGTTGCATATATGTACATAAACGCAATTTGTCGGTTTCTAGTGTAATAAAATCAATAAAAATCCGGATGCTGAATTAGGTCTACATCTGTACGCAGTTCTTTGTCTACATAAGCCGGTTTTAAATCTCTTCGAAGAATCCAATTGATCCTAAGAGGCCTAATAAATTACTGCGAATCGTACACACAGTACCGTTATTTGTTGTTTTTGTTTGGAATTTATATCACCGTTGTTGACGACCGCGTGGCTTAGTGGTAAGCGTAAGCGTACTGAGACAAAGGGTTCTTGATTCGGTTCGAAGTCGAAACCAATATTTGAGCAAAAAAATTTATTATTGGTTCTTCGGGTCCGCTAATGCAGCATTGGCTAAAGGAATGAACAAAGTAAAACAAAAGAATTTCTACTGTTATAACACGTT
This sequence comes from Bhutanitis thaidina, assembly GCA_029286595.1. NCBI lineage: Eukaryota > Metazoa > Arthropoda > Insecta > Lepidoptera > Papilionidae > Bhutanitis > Bhutanitis thaidina. The sequence goes on from JAGSMS010000022.1 coordinate 5,603,210, forward strand.
GATATTTCCGATAATATTTGTTTTTGTTTAATTTCTGAACACCTAAAATTAATGAAATATAATTATAATATTGGGCCCTTAGACTTTATTTCTATTTTTTAATTCTTATCGATCACGACGTGCTCAAAGAAAATTATTTCTTTATGCTAAATTTAAATTATTAATGAAAAAGAATGCAAAGTCACACTTACCTCTTTTAAGTATTTAGTCTATTTATGTGCCTATACATAAAAATTGCCTATATCTTGAGTATGGAACGTATACCTAATGAACATTGATCCGCACATCATGTAGGCCCAAATTAAGATTCCTGGTGTCTTGGTAACTAGATGCTCATACGTTATAGATATATTTTATCTATCTATAATAGTGCCTATGTTTTGAACAAGAAGAAAGAAGAAGATTGAAATTAAAATCGACATTTATTATTAGTTTTAAACAGTAAAATACTTGTATAATCACTCTTTGAAAATAAACTCTTAGGGGTTGGGAAACTCATTTACTGATGTACGTTGAGCGTACACAGGGCAAACCAAAATATATATAAAGGAACCGCGTGAAAGAACACATAGCTGACGTGAAACACCGACGCTGTAGGAAGTCTGCAGTCTGTAATCATATCCTTGATCGCCTCAACCATTATTTACGATTTGATAGACCACAAATCCTCGCAAAACAACGCCGATTCCTGCCAAGGATGATTCGCGAGGCTATTAAAATAAATAAATAAAACAAATTTCAATAGAGAACATGGTTGGGTGGTACCACCGGGTTGGGATCCAGTTATAAACAAAATCAAATCTAAAACCAAGTTGTACCAACACTGTACGACCTCAAGATACTGTAAGCACATTCTGCGTAGATCAGACCAAAAATTATTAATAAAAGCTAAAGGTAGCCCGATTTAACTATGGCATCTGGACGTGTAACATCTCAGTCCCCCCGTGACCACGGCTGCTGTAGAGTAATCGAAACGTCGGTAATATAAAAACAAAATTAAACTCGATAAAATCCGTAAATAATAGTAACAACGTACATCTTACTTTGAAAATTAATTAAGAATACGTTCACGTTAATTTATTTCATCGCGTTTTCGAATAACGAAGGATTGATTATCGAATTTAATAAAAAAAAATATGCAAAGTAGTAAGTCCTCTCGTACGTAGTCGCGAGTAACAGCTAGTATTAAATAAACGTACATGACTTGTTTCAAAAAACTGTACAAATGTTTTACTTTTAACAATTTCTTGTTTATATTTTCTATCATAAAGTTATTCACAATAGTTCCGATTAAGAATTATTCGAACCCGTGTCGGCCCTTGGGTATCGTTAAGGATAACTAACGGTTTCAGTTAGAAATACTTTAAACTAGACGATAAAAGGCAAAATACCTGGGCTACCTTAAACGAGGTTATTTATCTAGACAAAGAAAAGGATAACAGCTATTCGAATAACAAACGAGGATCACGTTTCACGTTGCGATTCGGACACTAACTTTACAACATTTGTTTGCAGATGAATGTCTTGATTTTAGAATGAAATACTTTTCGAATGTTGTGTGTGCATTTCTAAATAAACCTGAAAAATATTCTCAGGTATTTTAATTCGTTATTTTTTAACACACACACTTTTTTTTGTAGATGTAATCAGAGTGCGATTTGAAGTATGCGATTTATTAAAAATATTTTTTTACTAATTTATTTTTCATACAGTAAATTCTTGTTCTACTATATTTTTATTTAATCTGTCGTAGATCAAAGCTGTGGCATCCCTGAAGTGCCATGGTAGCTTAGAAACAGGGCGCCCTGACGCCAGTAACCTCCTAAATGTACCAGGTGCTGGAAGGACAAAGAAAGATAAAGAAGGATAAAGGACGAGTATGTGTAAAGTCGTCCATCAGCACTGGAGCAGCGTGGTGGACCCTTCTTCGTAGTACCTCAGTCTCTCAGTAAGTTTTTGGAGACCTTTGTCTTTGGCAAATATTCGAAAAACATTTTCTTTGAAGAATTGCGTGAACGATTTCATACAGTGACATAAATTGTAATAATATAATATACATATATATATATATATATATATATATATATATATATATATATATATATATATATATTGATATTCTTTAAGTTAAGTTTGAGAGAACCATTTAGTTATTCCTTAATAAATAAATGAATCCATAAGTTATTTATGGGATGCTCTTATTTAAATAATACGATAGTACACAAAAGCTACAGTCGTTGTTGTGTTACATTTAAAGTAATAGACATATTTGGAAACCTCTGTTAGAGGTATAATTAGCTATGATACCTGCATAATAAATTTTAAATTAAGATTGTTTCCTTACGAAAATATTTTAAAATAAAACTTCAGTCCCAGCATCCTCATCTAACAAAGAAATTTAATTAAAACATTAATGTCACGAAAATAAGGCAGCGCAACGTTTTTGAAATAATAATTCACAAGGAAAACACACGCAGCAAGTTTAATTTCGGAAAAGCTTTTGAAAGTACAATAGTTGAGCAAATCTTACTCTCTTACAATGACACTGTATACTTTTATCAGATATAACGTGCATTACCCGGTTTTACTCATGTGTATTCATAACGTCCTCTAAAGAAAAGTTCGTTAAGTAGTTTTTTTTTTCGAGTAAAATAGTATTACAAATAGATTTCATCATAAAAACTAGATCATTGTAATCTCTGACTTTCAAAAGTACCCGAGTTCAACAGACACATGTATTATATACTAGAGTGAGACACCCACGTGCAAATTCATCGGATTTACCTCCGATCCCACAGCTCGAAGAAAATTGACGTGTTTGCTAAGAATTAAAAAAAAACTACTTTGAATTTGTTCTATGGGAAAACTTGCAAATGAGCAAACCGCTTTTTTTGTACGTACCACTCATTCTTATTTCCATGGATTTTTTTCTCTTGAAAAATAACAGAGACATATAGTTTGACGTTCACAACACTCACTCTCAACAATGCTTTTTAATTACATGTAAAAAGTTATATATTGACTTTCCCCGTCCACTTATCAAGTCAACGAATGGGGCACTTATTTACCATTGACTTGTCAACCGTGATTTCACAACGCAACTCGAACTGTAACGTTTGTGTTTCAAATCAGAAAGCACGTATTTACAAAGTTAAGTAATTACTCAGCAAATGTGGTCTGCTGTCAGTGAAGTGGCGTGGCTATTGCGTACAAAAACGCGTAGAACCGAATAAACACTTGTGTGAATTTTTAAATATATAACTCTGTTCGTGTTAGATTCCGAACTGTTTTTTTTGTTTTGAAAAAAAAATTAGGAATACGTGAAGTCCACGTATTCCTAATTTCGTCTGATTTTAGTGTGGTAGAGCCAAGCGGCAGCTTTAGGTAACCGGAGGCCCTCACCCCCTCCCTATTCCCCTCATCTTCCCTCCCATCTCTTAAATATCATTAAAGACCGGCAACTCACCTGCAGCATCTATGGTATTGCAGATGTATATGGGCGACGGTAATCACTTACCATCAGGTGAACCGTTTGCTCGTTTGCCGTCTCTTCCATAAAAAAAAAGTCCACCTACACTAGTTGCGTGACGGACTCTTTCCGGGTTCATATATTGAGGTGGCGTTTAAACAAAAACAACAGTGGAACATTAACAGTAGTTGCTTTTGTATTATTACTTCGTTGGTGATAGGTAGAGATTTTTTAAACCACATGATTACCATTGTATAGTTTCTTTCACCTATTCTACCCGCCTAAGTAACTTGGTGCGCCCAATCGTTGAATAGTGAATAAGTTTGAATCCGAGTCAAAGTGTCAAATGCAGTCATAGTTAATAGATTAGTTCTTTTATGAAATAAATGAATGTGAATATTATGTTTAAATAGCGAAATTGAAAAATCTTTTTTATAATCATCTTCTTATAGAAAATCTAATTATTCTTCTTTTTTTCTTTAATAGTATAAGTATAAGTTCACTGTTAGACACAGGGCTCTCCACGAAAGCACCAACAAAAGGTGGAATGCCATTAATGGAAGATTTAGTCAATACTCCACTACTACCACACGTGGCAGTGGGTTTTGGTCAAAGCAGTATCGGTACTCACAAAAATACATATAACAACCACTTCACCATATCGTTTTTAAAACTCCTTAATTATCATTTCATTAAAAGATTAAATATCTTGTTCCTCATCTGCACTATTTTCACTTTTGGATTAAGGTCATTCTATAAAAGCACCGACATGCACGTAAGGTTGGCCAATGTTCACCATGCTGGGCAAGCGTGCATAGTGCATGTACCATCGCTGTGCACATAGTACAGTGATGCTGATCTGAGTTCGAATGGATTTTCCGCTTCGTTTTTTGGTCAGAACGGTGCACCGTGTGCAAGTAAGGTTGACATTTGGAAATAGTTGGTATACTTCCCCATTAGACCCTATAAATACGTGTAAGCAATGTAGTCTTATGTCTTAAGCAAACATGGACCCGAAAATATTCCCAAGTATTTTTCCTCTATCGTACTTAAGTCACATGCTAATTTTCAGTATGTTTCATATGTTTATTTTTACAATAACGTAACTTAATCATCGAGCAATTGCACCCGCTGCCGTTTCACACGTTTTATTTGGCATTAATGTTTTCAACGGCATATTCGTGTATTTCGTTTTACGCAGCGACTTTATCCTCGGGCCCAATAATGTTATTCGGGGCGCAATCATATTTTTCCATAAAATGTGTAACGCTGAACAGGAGGGCGCGCCCGCCACCCACGAACGGGCGCAATGAAAGTCGAGTGTCTACATTTGTCTCCGTTTACGTGGGGGCCTATGTTAGGTAAATTGAAGTTCAGTTATAACATATATAATAGAATGTGACCTAAGGCAAAATAAATGTGTTTGTTTTTGAGAACAACTAACAAATATTTTTTTTCTTTTAAATAAACTTGATATATATGGAAAAGTTAATTACTTATTAGGTTAATTACATAACGGTGAAAGCTTACGCTTAGCTGTAGCCTCATCGATGTTCTTTTGGTAGCGACGTTGATGAGTTGGACCTCCACAGGTTTTTTTTCCAAAACTGTGCCGGCAGACTGTCACGTCACGCCTCATTAAATTACGTCATCTGTAAAGCTCTGTTCTCCGTTAATAGAGCCTTACAAAATTTTATGGTGGACAAAAAGAGACTCCAACAATACGTGGACCACGGCTAAGGCGGTATCAGAGGTTAAGTGACGAAAAATAACTCTATAAGGGAAGGTAAAATATTTGTGCCAATTCCTGTAGACACTATTGGTCCATGGGGTCTCCGCTTTATGCAATTCCTAAAGGAATTATATCCGCGACTTGTTGTAGCCCCCGATGACAAGTTGGTTATTTTCTCGTTCATAAGTTAAGTTTAACTAAATGTTAGAATATCCCAAAATAATAATAATAATAATTTATTTTTAAAATATAGGTAAGTTGTAGATATAAAATTATTGATTCCTATCTACTCTTCTCAACAGAGCGGGCAAATGTTTATATGTTCATTTTAAGCTCGTCACACTATTATACAGAATGGATGCGATGTTCCGACATTAAATTTAACTTTGTATTCTATACCAAACATCAATTATTATAAGTCATCATTATTAAAGCCTGTCACAAGTCCATAGCTGAACATAGGCCTCCGTCATGTTTGGTATGGTTGTCAGTTCTGCAAGTTATGTGGCCGGCCCATTGCCATTTCAGCTTGCTTGTATTATATAAGTACAATAGTTTAATCAAGTAGAGTTTTTTTTTTAGTATTAAATTTGCCTCTAAGTATATTTGGTCTACTAGTTGACTAGGCCGACGACACCCATGTCAAAGACCTTATCGACCACCTCCAACGGCCTCATATGAAGTCGCCGATGCGCCTATAGTGTTGTACTGCGAGGTTGCTGCACTTGCTGAGGTCATTAGATAATTACTACTGACGAATAGCGCTTGCGTATTATTTGGATTATTGAATATATAATATTTTAAAAAAAAGGTTTTTTTTTATTTCCGTTGTAAATTTTCGTCTCATCCAATCACTGTAATCACTGATATTAAACATGTCAATACGTCTCTCAAACATTTAAATGATTTTTTTAAAAACGTCAATAGTGGCAAAACTAAATTAAATAAGATAACAAACAGAGTAATAAAATTAACAGAATATTTGTCCAACCTGAATTAATTAACATTATAGTAACATTTTCGTCTCGATATATTTGTCAATATTTTTATAAATAAATTAAAATTTAATTAATTTAACACAAATTCTATAAATGTTACGTCTACTGCGATAATGGGCTGAGTATAAGTATATATTTAAGTATGTTTCTGTCCGTGTCCAATGCTCATATATATGATGATACAGGGACTCCTAGTTTGGATGATGTGCAAATTTATAAAATGCAATAACTCTGGAAAAGAGATAAAGTAACGGATGTATTTTTTTTAATGCAACCCTTTTAAATTTATTGTCTGTATTAATTATGAATGCTACTTAAAATTGCAACTCTGACAAGTTTGTTTCAAAGGAAAGCTTTTAGTAAATTATATTTCGAATGTAAAGTAATGGATTGGGACCAAATAAAATTATATTCATTCTTTTATATTCCTATATTATGTCCTTTATTCTACACCACGTAACTTTATAAAAGAGTACATTTAATCTAATAAATACAGGGCTCAAATATCTTTACACCATTATTTATTTATCTGTATTGTAATTTATTTATTACTGTACGTACGTTGTGAAATGTGTATTTTTTTTAATAATTTTTAATTAATTTTTAAAAATGTTCTGGCTGTTTTGTCAAAAAAAGTATTCTTCTTTTAGTCGGTCCGTCTGCCTGAATACACCGTCTGTCCGTCTGAAATTTCACGATGGATTTTAATGAAACTTGACTTATACGCAAGAGTAACATTCGTGATATTTATTTTCAATAACGGTCAAGTGCGGGGTGCGCCAAACTATTACTAAGTATCTTTTTAGTAGTTTAAATAGTTCTAATGAATATGTATGTATGATGCAAAAGGCTGGCAAGTGATATAATTAAAGGAGCAACGACGCTGCTATCGCTCACACGATACTGCTGTGTCACGCTCTGTCCTGGTCACCTTAGAAAAACTAGAGAATAAAAATATTTAAAAACATCATATACGTACGGAAAAATATGGATATATATATATTAAACAGAAAAATTACAGTCTCCTGTGGAACAGTTTGAGGCGATGCGCTAAAGGTTCCTAAATAGAGATTGGCTAAAACTGTTTAGCAGTTAAGTGTGCTTTAGATATTAGTTTAATTTACTTTTTAATACATAAGTTGAAATGGACGTTTACTTAATAAGTTTATTGAATTAAAAGAGTACTGCAGAGCAAAGAGCGTCTTAAAGGGTCGTTGGTTTCGTTGGCTGCGTTAGTTGATTGTTTGTGTGATTATTTTGATGACTTTTCTTTCTGTTTTGCTAGCTATATTTGTATTAAGGTTCTTATCCTTCGTATCATATTAATATTCTTATACTTCATCGTTCATTATACAAACGATCATTCACGCAATAGAAGCCATTCTGTAAAGTATAATATGTGAAGGTATTCCCTTTTAAGAGGGTAGCATCTTTTACCTTAAAGATCACCATCACCTGCAGTGCACCCTGCCGACTAAAGAACGAGGTTCCAGCGAAGGATTGATGATGGAAAAATTATTCGAATACGTCGCACTCAAATCTTAGTGACGTAGTAGTAGTGATGAGGAGTAGCTTCTCAAATTCTTGGGTACTGGCACTGCGCACATCGATCCGCCAGCCCAGCGTGTTTGTATGCCTTACAAACAATGTACAGATCGGGCTATTTATGTAAGATAATAAATTCTGTTTGAGTTCATATCTGTACAATGAAATTACGATACTCGTGTAATCTTAGATTGGAGTAACGGTTTTTCTTATAAAATTTCGCTATCACTTTTCCTCAATGAAGATTCAAATTAAAATTATTCCGGCCCAAGTTGATAAAATCGACATTTTGTTAGCGCGCTTTGTATATCCCAATTTGATGGCACGCTTCGATAAAAGTTATCGCTACCGAATAAACTTATATAGTTGCTTTGAATATGACAAAGTTGTTTCAACCTATTTGCGCGTTCCTACTGTACATTCCGATGGATATGGCCGTTCGCGATAGAAATTATACGTCGGAGATATGAGCGAAAAGCTTATCCTTTGCCACGCATTGATAAAGTTTCGGCGCGTTAGAATGGCAATGGCTGACATTATCGTAAAAGACGAAACTTTGCGTTGGAATAGCTTCGACGAAACATAAGGGGCTCCATACGATTGTCTAAGTTTGTAACCTACCGCTGCGTGCGCTTCTGTTGTAGGTACTATAAATCTAATAAAATATTTGAAGCGGACACCGGAACTATCCGTGTCAAGTTTCGCGTTACTCTGTTATAACGAGGTCAATATTTCGGGGGAGACGAATGATTCGGCATTCGCACTTGAGCACGTAGACAGACGTAAAGAAAATCTTCAGAGAGATTTTTAATTTAAAAGAAGTCCTAATTATTATAACACTTCTAATTGTAATGGCAGGTTTGATCAATTAAGCCCAATTTTATGTTTCGTTCAAATTATACATCTTGTGTTTTGTTAAAATACTCATAATTGGATACTCTATTCAAAAGTAAAATAAAGTAAGCAATATTAAGTAGTCTGTAAATATTTCACAACTGAGTTGAAACTCTCTTCTCAATTTTTAAAACGCTGCATCTGGCCGTTTCACTAAAATCTCGTGTGATATGATTTCACGTTAAAATCATACCGTGTAATTTTTTAACGTGGGTTCGTTAATCCAAGACATTGGTTACTAAAAATTTAAATTATTTCTTGGACGTGAAAAATAACTCGATATCATTTTATCGAGGAAATACTTCACACCGAAGTTTTGTGATTCTGGCACTGTGGATCGAATCTAAGTGGTTACGTAGTTTTGCCGCTGCCTGAGCTTCCACGACTCTTCTTAGGTATAACGGCCTGAGCTTTATTTAATAGAAAAAATATACCCATGTAGTAGTTTGTTAAGTATTGTAATAGAGTCGATAAAGTTTCGCATCATTGCCGTTTCTCTTTGTTAGTGGTACGAGATTGAATTCTGATTGATCTGTGGATGTTGATTGCTCGAACCTACTCCGATATTCCGAACCGAACTCAAGCACACATGCTGTTTGATAAGGTTGGCGATGTAGTTGGATGATTAACGTACCTACGTCTTTTTAACACTTTTTGAGGATTAAATAACGGAAAAATATCCAAAACATAAATATACCGAAAGATGATGGGTTGTAGCGTCTAGGTTGCATACATCTCGTACTACGATCGCTAACCAACTTGCCTATGTGTAGCGATTATATCAAATCCAACTATTGCGTGACTCATGTTCAGCTGTGGACTATTGACAAACTGATTAAAATTATTTAATTTATTTATTTAATTTACATTATTAACTTACAGTGTCATAATTCAAAAAAAAAATTCCGTCGTATAATCACAAAGAGAAGGTATTGCATGAAAATATATTTAATATAATGAGTCATTTCAAATTTGGTCAACATAAATTTTGTTTGAAAACTTGTTTACAATGCCTCACTACGTTTACAGGTGCGAACATCTGTAAATCACTCAGTATTAGAGTTAAGTACGTGGTGCGAAACTGCTGTCGAACCACATGAAAAGACGTCAAAAGGAAGGAGTTAAATTTCAAAGCACTTCTGAACTACTTTCAACGTGGTAACTTATTGTCGGTGTAATTTTACTCTACCCACTTTAGGCGCTAGTTATCTTTTGAATTATTTACTGCTTTGTTCAATTCAAACGTATATTGTTCAATTTTTTTTATTATTATCTTTAGGCTTACTGACCGCTTTGACTGCTGTCTCATCTAATAATCGAAATGTAGAACGCTTACCTATAAGGATATTCACTATGTGATATTACATCATATATTCATATATTATATAATTCATATATTTACATATAATATATAATATTCATAGGTATATTTACTATATTCACTTTCGACCTGAAAACACCTAGATTAAAGCTTTCGGGAAACAAACACCGGAAGAGAATGATGATGATATGTTATGCTTAATCTTTAAGATGTAATTTACGAAACATAAATATTTTTGTACCTATTTCAATAAAATACTTTAGAAGTTTCTAGATTAACTTTTTTCGTGTTTAAGATGGAATGTACTTTTACTGCAAATGACAGCTTTGCCATCTGACTGGCCGAAAAACATTAGGCTATGCCGAGCTCAAATCTAACAAATTAGTGATTTGCAGTCGCAATTCTAGTTCCGATGGCACCGGAGGTGTTGCACTGACCATCTTGACCAGCTTGAATAGTTTGGGAAAAACCTTTAGCGGTGCTTTCATGGTAAAGGCATATGTCCAGGAGTTGATTAACACAAGCCGAATTTCTCAATACAAGTGTAGACTAGTATATTTTTTCCGTTAGACCAATAAAAAGTTTTATAAGAATCTCGTACGATAAAACCAATATATAATTGTGTTCAAATGAGAAGCAAGTTTCAACAAATACATAGACATTTCACATTAAAACAGTATTACGTAGTATGTCAAGCGTGAAACGTACGATTAAATATTAACGGTCGGTGAACTCCAGCCTAAGCAGCTATAATATAAAACACTCCGTTAAAGTGTAAACAGTCATTTTCTTATACAAAAGAAGCTGACGTACGTCAATAGCTTTAATTAAGTGCAGACATTCAATACGCATTGTTCTGTTTAATGCGTGTAAAAGCACGAGCTCGTAAGTAATTTGAAGGAAGTAATTCCTTAATCCCGAAAGTGAAGCCGGGACACCCGCCGTGCAGCTGTGAGGGTTCTTGGCTCGGGTTACTATCATGCCTATGGTGTAACGACAGTTACAAAGTACATTCAATTAGTTTTTACTTTTTATGTAACCATATTATCTTTCGTTAGGTATGCATCCAAAGTTTTCTTAAGGTAAATAATACAAGACAGGTACGTCTTGTATTATATAACTAAATAATAGAAACAAAAGAAAGTTCGTCGTTTATTGAGTAGAGTAGCATTGAAGTAAAGTTTACAGAATCATTATACCAAAATATTAAATAGTCAGCTCGCGTAATATTTGGAATCGATGTTTCTCTTGATTCACCGTAGGTAACCAAACCACGATTACTAAATCTCTCCAATGAGCCGGGAACCCGTATGGTGAGGAAGGGAGCTTATTATGCTACCAACATACTACAGAACGTGATGAGGATTATGAACTTTAATGATGATACTGAATTAAAAATGTTTTTAATTAAATAGGTATATAAAAATTCTCTAATAATCTTAGGACTTTGACAATAACTGGCAAAGTTCGACCCTGTCAGATTGGCAGTGAAAAGGGATTTTACTGACCGTTATTACGCCAAAAATATATAAAATGAGTTTATAGAACTGATGGGGAGGACAGGCTGGATAGACATATTTTGGGCAGATAGGTAGATAAACAAAAATCATAGAGCGCGAGTGACCAGGGTTCGATCCCCGGTGCCGGCACCACTATAATTGTTATTAACAATTTTAAGTGCTGTATTTACCACGTGCTCAACGGTGAAGGAAAACATCGCGAGGAAACCTTCATGTCTGAAAATAATAAAAATATTATTTCGAGGACATGTGGAGCTCGCCAACCCGCACTGACGGCAGCGTGGCGGGCTCTTCCCGGGTCCTAAACCCTCTCTGATACTGGTATTTGAGAAGGAGGTCTTTGCCCAGCAGGGCACTTACAGGCTGCTACTTTACTTTTACTTTTAGGTAGATAACCTGGGCATTCTCGTACTTGTGTTGCTGCCTCCTCAATCACCAGTCCTCATCAATCAATCGAACAAATCAAACAAAATTGTCATTTAATGATTTCTTGTATTTACGGGAACACTACACATTTCAAATGAAACTACTATTTATTTATGTTCCCGTTTAATTTTGTTTCTATATTTCCTACATTTCGATTGCTTTAAAGCAGTCGTGGTCACGGCTTACATTCTGCGTAATTCAGACCAAAATTAAGAAATAAAAGCTGAAGTTAGCCCTAATTAACTATGACAGGAGCTCGTAGCGATGAATTTTTCGAAACTCATATACCTAGTGTATCTAGTGATTATATTATGTACTCGTATGTATAATATTCATCATTGGCCTGGACACTAGGATGGCGACAGGCTCACTACCTTTCACGTTCAACTAATTAAGTTCGACAGAAAAATGGTTTTAAAGGGCTCAATTGAGCGTCTCTGACTATTCCATTATTAGATAAACAGTAGTGAGAGCTTATTTATTAATAGTTATTCAAATACCAAACATTTCAGCTGTTCATTTTGTGTGGCTATGACCTGATTAATTGAAGTGCGCTAACACAAGTACCGAAAGACATGTTCATTAACTGCAAAGCTTTGTGGCGCATTCACAGCTCTTGCCCGTCATTAGTGACGTCCGTTTGTAGCAGTCACATGTCAACCGGCTCAGATGTTACGGTAATTGATATGTTAGTTTCCGCAGGGATTGCGGACTGTACGTTCGGAGAAGCATAGATATATACACGAGAACATTATATCCCACCTTTTAACTATTCCCTATAGGCAATTTATTTTCTATAATAAATTAAGTTTTATAAAAAAAATATTACATATAATTTCTGAAAGTTATTTCAGAACGTTTCGGCAAACTCATTTTTTAATTTATGTATCTGGTTGCGAAAATAAAAAAAAAATTGTATGGGTTTTAAGCCATTTATGAGTTAAGTACAAATTGTGGTGCATAACAATATTAATACAAATAACCAGAAAAAATATTTAAAAAATAGATAAATGCATTTTTTAATCCTGACATTTCGGGTGCTTTACAGCACGTGGTCACAGGGAAGGGGGTCTAGTCACTTTCACAATTGTAACTACGAAGCTATCAGAGAACAACATGCCGCCAGAATAATCAGTAAAACTTAGACATTGCCTCACATCTGCTGTGTGCTAATTCTGCATAGATCAGTCCAAAAATTTATAATTAGTAAGCTGGCGGTAACTCAGTTCAACAATAATACCGGGACGTCGAACACCTCGGTCTGTCCGTGACGAAACGTCGGGATGAAAAAAGTAAAGTCAGCGGTGAAATACGTAAATGTATTATGTAGTATTCGCATCAATTTATGAAGTAATCAGTAAGATATGAAGATAGTAAAGGAGGAAATACGCCAACGCGACTTCTACAACTCAATTTTTTTTTAAAAACAGTCGATACGATAAAAGTAAATGCTGTAATATTTTTATTTATAGCCATTTACGAGTAAGTGTAAGAATCCAGCGTTTATCTTTATAAAATGGCGGTTTCAAAATAACAGAAATTTAAAAATGGAATTAGTTTAGAATAAATTGGACACAAACTTCTTCAAAAGAGGACGCGTAAGAGGGAAAGCTCTAAAACAGAATTTGAGGAGTGAGTGATCGTTCTGAATGTTTTAGATTAGTGGCGCAATCAAAAACAAAGCTTGTACTCAAGTGGCATTAAAGAGCGCTCACGTGGTATAATTAAGCGTAACACTTACAGCGGTTGAGGGTGCCACTCAATTATTCACAACTTGATGCGGGATCACGGGCGCCAGCGTTAGGCTCTCCACCCCCACCGCAGCCGGGGTACGCGCAGATCCGACCACGCACGTAGCGAATTCCTCCGTAATTATGTGGGATTCGCGACATCTAACAGATTATGCAAAATTAGGTAGACATCGAATGTTACCACAATATTATTATTTCACGCCGTTTCATTGTCGTTAAGGGGATGTGAAATTTCTATGAATTGAGTACAAATGACAAATACAATTTTCTTATTTTCCATGTTTAATTTCTTTTTATATTTAGTGGATATTAAAGAAATTGCAGAACAGTTTGAGAATAAAGAGAGTGTAAGAGACGCAAATTGCCTCAATTTGCGTGGGTACCGGCAGGTTGCTAACTAATTCACCTACCTAGCGGTGTTAGTATGGGTGCCGTTCATAGACAGCCTGTATTAGTCCACTGGCTGCGTCCAGCTGACGACTAATTAAGACAAATGGAACAAAGAAATACGTGATAAGAAGAAGCACTTCTCCTTCCTCTCATTGACTATGCTGATGTTTGTTTTCTGGACGCTTCGAAAGAACTGCTGGACAAACTAGAACGTCTTTAGAACTTATGTATACGTATACCTTTTATTTTTGGCCTACGTAAGTTTGATCACGTGTCTGAATATAGAGCTCAATTGAAATGGCTCCCTATCCGTAAGCGTCGTGACTTATATGTGCTATCTTTTCTTTACTTTTTACTTTTCCATCCCCGTGCTCCTCCATATATCCTTGAACGTTTTGAATATCTTGAGCCGCGCGGGGTTCCGTGCCGGACCATTAAATCTTTACTCCTTAATACACCTTCTCATTCTTCGAGGCGATATGGTGAATCGTTCACTGTAAAGGCAGCCAGGTTATGGAACTCACTACCACATGACATACGTGCTAGTTCTTTTCGTGAAATATTCCGGAAAAGAGTGACGGAGCACTATCTTTCTAATTAAAATTGTAAATAATAACTTATCTGCATTTATGTATTATTATTGTATTGATGATTACTAATAAATATTTAATGTAATATTGGTAAGTATATGTGTTTATATGTTTGTATGTGTGTATATTGATATATATTTAGACATTGTATTAAAACATTTAGTAATATTGTATAATATCTGTAGGTCATTGCCCCGCTGTGGGCACTTACAGGCAGCTACTTTGTTCAAGTTTTTTTTTTCTCATTGCCAATTATATTAGTTAAGATATTATGTATTAATTAAGTACACAACTACCTACTTGAATAATAATAATAGTTTTCTCTTTCCTCATGGGTTTGCTGGAAGAGAACTCTGCTTAGGGTTAAGCTCGCCTTTGTGCATTTATTTTGTTTATTATTAAACTTGTAAATTTTTCATAATGTGTACAATAAAGAATAAAAAAAAAATCATTATCATTAATGCTTAGCTACCGATACTGCGCTTACCAACACACCTACTGGGTAGATGAGTGGTGAGTATGGGTAAAATCAGTTGAAAATATATGTCGGCTTCCTGCCGCAGTCTCGGGAGGCCCAAAGTTATGTAGTGAACTATATAGGCTAATTGTGATGATGAAGAATAATTTTTTCATATTATTTCATATCAAATTTTTTTATTTCCCATAAATTGTTGGATGTTTTTCAAGTTTTTACTCAAGTTAGTTTTCTAACCTCCATATTAGGCATGCCCTGTGAGGGAAGCGGCTACGGCTAGTGAACCAAAGCTCTAAATGTAATATTTATAACTTTTAATTGTAATATCAAACGTTGATTAACGTTTGATGTTCCCTGTTGAAAAGAAAAAATACATTTCACTCTCTCTCTCACTTAAAAGTGCCATTATTAACCGTACTTGACATTTACTCGTGAAGTTGAGGAGAGAATTTCCTTTTTTTTAATTCCATGACTTGCGTTTAAAGTCATCGTTTTTTGAAGATTTTTAAAGAAGAAGAAAGAAAGATTATGAAAAGAATGATTAAATTCCTTTATCGTATACATGACAAGAAAAATAAATTGCAATGTTAGTTGTAAACTTTTTCATCCCTTTTGATACTAATTAAAATAAAATAACACACTTAATTGAACCAAATACAAAGGTTTTTATAGAGTATCTTTAACTAATGAAAGGTAAAATTAACTTAGTCGCATTGAAGTGTTTTCATTAAGTTTAGTTGACCAACGAAGTGAAATCCTGTGTCGGCAAAGTATTTTATTTCAGAACAGATATAATTTTAAAGCAGTGAATTTCGTACCTCGCATTTTCAATTTGACTAAAAATAAACTGAGCCGATGAATTAGTTTTTTTTATCACAAACAAAAAAAATCTTAAAATTCACTGTGTGACATTCTATATTTGTAAATTATATTCTATAATATAATGAACACAAACAGTTCTATTGCAACTAGCCCGAGATAACTTTGACATCAGGACGAGTAACACCTCAGTACCACATCATCGGACACTTCGGGATGTAAAAAAAAGCTTGAAATGAACGCAATAAATTCCGTAAAATATGTTTCATAGGATTAGCTTAAATATATAGTCTAGCAGTAGAATTTTGTAAGTATTTGTAAAAGTTTAGTGACATTGTCTTGGAAGCTGTAGGCCACAAGTTCTAAAACATTTGTATGATGACTATTAACGTTTGTTTGTATGTAGTGACATTTATATGGACCGCATCAGCATCTAGTTATTAACACGAGAAATACTTGTTTGAGAAGGGATGACGTGACAGTGTTCAATATACGACCTATTATTTTTATGGGTCAACGCGCAAGTGAGGTGAGCTAATAATAAGTGATAACCAGTCGGTATTCTGCGACGTCGTAGTACTACCTCGGTCGAGCCGATCCGTTCGAGTAGCAGCAAAAGCAGCCGCTTGGCTCTACGACCAAAAATTTTTTTATAGAACTTATATGGAGTTCTTGTCAAATATCTATCTTGAGTAAACAAATCGAAGGATATAGAAACAAGCCGTAAATACTCTACTAATCAATGTAATACTAAACTATTGACTTATCATCTTTGACAGATGGCCCAATTACCCGACGAAAAGACAGATCGAAAATACACAGATCAGTGACAAACAGCTAATTGCTAAGTATCAAGCAGGTACCAAGCATGGTAACAACGTTTAATTCATCTATTTTGGACATCATTGAGATTTATGTCCAAATGTGGTCGAGACTCAAATCACTCTATGATGGTAACCATGGAAAAATTAAGCACTACATAACTATCGTATTATATCGTTATGAGATGGTACATCTACAAGCTATTATTATTAATCGCATATTGCAATATAATTTTATTCCAATTACATAAGTTCTGTACTATTTTAATTTACTCTTCAAACGTTTCACAAACATTTAAGATTACATGCGACTGTTCCGAGGTACATGAAAAATCAAAAACCATTTATAAAGCTCATTATTCAAAAAAGCGTTTCTTGTTTCACGTTTCTGTTTCGTAGTTCAAGGGAAAATAAATCATATTCAATTCAGTTACAGTTGATTTTAACTCATGCTTAAGTGAAGTTAGTCACAACTCTGCGAGATTACACGAATGTCGTTACGATGCTCGTTTAGATACGGGGCATGAGGAATTGCAGATCTAGAAACGACAAAGACTCGCGAGTGACGTCACAGAATGACATTATTTTGTTTAACAACTACACCTTAAACTGATTTAAATTAAAAGTACACACAAATTGTTGTGATTAAAAGGGAAATATACGAAATTTTCCTCCAAATATCAACCTCATCTGCATACGATGTATCCACCTAGTAGTAGCGGACGAGATTCTGGCGCCCGACTTATTTTCTGACCCATCATCTGAACATACTAAGCTCGAATTTGCACAGTCTTCTGATGGGAAGAACATTTTCACTTGCGTCAAAGTAAGCCTTCTCTCTGCCAAGGAGTCGCCTGGGTGGGTGCCGTGTTCTTACACATTTCTTCGTCAAACCGGAGTGCAATTACTGCTGTTCCGTATGTAACGCAAAGAGAGGTTGTATAATTGCGGACTGTGAGGCATTCCATCTTAGTCCAAAAGGGTGGCAACGCATCAGTAACCGGCTGCAGTAGCCTCTCACCTACGGGTGGACTGCGCACTCGTAATTCACCTCTATCCAATAAAATAAAACTGCACTCACCAACCCTCCTGTCTAGTTCTGTAAGTACAGGCAGAGTATATAGTTCATGTAAAACCTTCGACTGTCACCTTCTTTGAAAGACAAAATGCAGTCAGACAAATTATATCACAATATACAAATAACTCAGAAGTAACATCTTACGTAAAATTTGAATTTTATTTAAAAACAAACGAAAGCAATAAATGTGAAAAGGTCAACGTCTAAAAAGTTAAAAGCTTTTACCAACAACGCCTTCTCAGGGACATTAATTACTTAATAAACACTTCGCAGTAGACACAATTGATCTTTTCTATTATTAGAACCTATCGCAGACAGGTGTGAAAAATAGAAATAAGAGAAGAATTGAGTTGATTGAGAATTCGAATTACCACAGGGTCCATAAATTAGTTAAAGAATACATTACGTAGGGCTTAAATGGTAACATCTCAATTACAAATAAAAAAATCACAATAATAAGTATTAAGAAGACATTTATTACAAAATAATGGTGCCGGATTTCTCTTGTCTATGTAATCATTGAAACAGATCTATAGCCGGCTAAATTTCTTTAGAGGACAGTCTTGAAGTTTTCTCCATACCATTCAGTAAGAAAGGATGTCTGTTACCTCTAGTGGAAATTGAAAAGCTATTCTCTGTTGAATAGGATTTCTTGTTTTGCCTTCGTACTTTAAATATGACAAAATAAACATGACAGTATTCCAGTAATGTTTTGTAATTTATACTGATACTATTGACGAAGTACGATACTAATATACTCTTTACTTATGTTTAATTAAAGTGTAAAAACCATGAGGACTTTTTTTATACAAGAATTGGCCTTGTTTAAGTAAATTGTGTAGGACGACAATGTAAATAAAACAATACGACAAAACTTTACCCTTAGTCTCATTCTGACTCGGAACAAGCCTACAGGAGTTGTGTACACCGAAGATAAAAGCAAACTGCTCAAAACTTCGCTTGATCGAAATTCAAACAAAAATAAAGTTGCGAAACGACCGCAGTATTTTTAAAATATCAAATGAAAGCTAAAAACCTTGTACCGACTTCGATTCGTTCGCCTGCAGAATAAAATATTTCCTTTGACGTTATTTATGTTACAAAATGTATTTATATTTTGAACATTGATCAACAAAATATAATCTTCGAATATATTGTTTAAAATTGAAATGTATTTGTTGCCAGTGTAATAATCGATTACCCCATTTCGTCCGGTGGGTGCTGTAAGATTCGATTAACGTGCGAGTCAGATATTCCATAGTGAAAAAACGACATGCCAGTTAGATATCATACCTACTTACTAAATGTACCCGTATTTTTGAAATATTATTTAAAAAGCAGTAAACCACATGAAGAAATTCCTTTTTCTCTGTAAATTATGTCTTGACTTTTTCTTCTTCGTCCTTACCAGCGCTTAAATGGTTTCCGGCTAATCATATGCCTATCTTAATAGGAGGATATGGCGTAATCACCACACTTGTCATATGGGTTGACGATTGTAGAGACAAATATTCTCATACCTATCTAGACCACTTAGATCTGACATGTCGTATGATAATGTCCCGAGATGCGAACAACGCAACCAGGCAAAGTTATATTAGCTTCAGCTGAGATTCAAACCCATGGCTCGACATTTAGGTACGCTAAGTACTATTTAAGTCACAATACTTGTCTGACATTTGCTTTAGTCAACTTTCACACCCATAGCATTGGATTATCTTATACAGCTTACATAGCACATCAAATATTTTTAGTATTGACTAATTAGTACTTATTAATTATACTTATACTTATGAATAATAGAAAATCAATCGAACAATGCTGAACTAGATATAAAGCGAACGTAATGGGGTTTGCCTAGGGCGGCGATTATAGACAAAACTTCCAAGAAACGTATGCTAATTTTTATTAGTGCTTCCTCAGATAGGTCTTCGCAACATCATTAGCATGTTGGGCATCTGCTTCTGATGTAGATTCTTCCATGCTAGTGAAAAAGAAAAATAAGAAGACGATGATGAATTCCGCAAATCTGCGCTAACGCTGAGCATAAGTATCATGTCCTTCGTTATCCCTATCCTTCTAACCTATACAGCAACGCAAGCTATTTCACATTAATAAGTTGGCTCGACCGTCATGATTGACCGACCGCCAAAGTATAGAGGTAGCACCAGCACCATCTTAGTCTTCCGTGTCGATTGTAACAGGTGTCTACGGATAACAAATACCACCACGTACAAACAATAATCACGTACCACTACGAGATCTGTACCCTCGTTTCTTATCCTCAGTAACATAAAAAAACGCGGGGATCGAGATCGGCCGGTTTCTTTACTACGCTCAGAGGTAAGTTCGTAAGTCAAGAAAATCATAAGCATGATATTACGTACAACTACTATAAAGCTACTATGAGCTTTCGTCTTAGACCTCAATCTCTGGACCCATAGATCAGAACGTAGGAAGGCAGACAATTGGGCTGCGTAATGGATACGCCGTTAAGAAAACAACGTGTACTCTTAATAAGATATCATTTTTAGATTTTCGTATAACGGCTTTACAAAAATGTTGTTTTAAAGGTAACGTATATTCTACGGTAATCATGTAATATAATTACATCTTTAAAAAAAAATTTAACAGCCTGTAAATGCTCCTATGCAGGACATAAAACTCTCCCATGAGGAGGATTTGCGACACTCGGCCAGCGGATTGGCGATCGCAGTACCAGACACCTCGCAATCCGTCTATGTTATTGCGAATATTGTGGGTATCATAGTAAAGCAGACATGACTCCTACCACCAGCAAATCAATGTAATCGTGAATTTAAGACCCTGAACACATACATCCCTTAGATATAAATATATTATTTATTTATTTATTACACGTTTATGTATTATTATACAACTCATATATACTATTGTATTGTATTGTCAGATATTGTTTTTGCTGCAGAAATATTTATGTTTAATATTTTTTTTTTAATTTTTTAATTTCTCCAGATTTGGAAATACCCATGTCCTGCTGTCGACTTCCACATTGTTCATTACCATTACATTTGTTTTTCGCCCTCTTCCTTATATTCCTTTATAAATTTATATTTTCTAAGGTACTGTAATAAATAAAAAAGATGCTAAAGCTCCGCGCAGAGTTTACTCTTTGATCTTTATTATATAATAAAGTTAGTTCATTTCGCCTCAGTAATGAATATTAATGCTCTCACTTAAGTCATAAAATAAACTTTATCAGAACAACGCGTTGTCGTTGTGCTGCCACTTTGGGTTTAGTTATAAATTTACAAAGAATAAGCCAAATTCGGTCCGTTTTCAATTAAGTTAGAAGTTCGTATTGTGAATCCAATTGCAACTTCAATAACGTCATGAATTATTTTGAATTCCACACTAATTATAATATTTTTTTGCATATGTCTGCAACTTTGTGTGCTCATTAGAATTAGTGTCTGATACACGAAGTAACTTGCACTATGTTACTCCCAAAGTTACAATTAATTTTTTTGTTATCAATAGCTGTAAATGTTACATTTTATCAATAGCTGTAAATGTTATCAATAGCTGTAAATGTTTGTTAACATCGAGAGTGCTGTTAAAGGTTAATTCTTTGATTAACCCTTCATGACAGTTGTTGTGTCTTTTCGGATAAACAGATAGGGGGAAAACAAACTATTGATGTATTGGTAAAATTAAGGAACAGCAGTCAGTAAGTATACAGCCTACATAGTTCCTACCTCTGAGCACTGGCCTCCTCTCAATCAATGAAAAAAATTTGGAGTCAGACAGAGTCCGCTTTCCAGTTTCAGTGTAAAGTTGCAAGTATGGTATGTGTTGTAATATGTGATGATGTTTTCAAAATACTTTTTAATTCGTTCCAGATTTCCTAAAAACGTTATCCTTCATCGCCGAGAATGCGGTAAATCAACATTTATAACTGCAACAGTCAAGGAAACACTCTTGTTTTTTTTTACTTTGACTTAGTTCACAGTTAACTTTCTGTGAAATGTATGCTGACTTTTGCTGGCGCTTCTTTGGAGAGCGTTGAGAGTTCAGAGTTCAGCAGTAGATTATTATAGGCTGATGTAGTAGAAAGGAAATAAGTCGTCTGGTGGAGGTATACGAAAATCTGCTTTTCGTATATCGAGGGAAATGCTGGGAAATTATTCCAAGCCTTAACCTTCTATTGCAGAACACGCATTTTGATAGTAGCCAGACCATAAATACAAATTGGCAACAGCGTCTAAGGTGCTGGATGTGTTGGCTTGTCTGCAATCACCAACACGGTGCCAACACATCGCCAAAGATGAAGAGAAATTAAACTTAGACTACGCGCGTACTATAAAAATATTTAGTGCCTTGTGGAGCGACAAGGACCTCTTTAAATATATGTATATTTACTACATTACATGTACATTTTACTATTTTGTATTTAACGATACCTTGTACTACCACTGTGCTCAGCATGAATATCTTAATTTAAAATTTACCTAAAGCTAACACTTTAAACCCTTTTGTATTTGAGTTCTGAGATTGCGAAATACGCTTTTGTTTTTGTTGCTGGCGAGTAAACTTCGGCTCTTCGAAGGCTTGTTTCCGTTCTGTTATTTTGTTTTATTTGCGAATCCCGAAGCGATATCGTTTATTATTCCTTAACACCCAAGATAACGATACAAAAGCAAAATATTGCTGTGAAACGATATAAAATGGAAAAATTTATAAATTTAATAATTGGGGATGCACAATTATTATATGCCGAAGTAACTAATGGTCCATCAACCCAAGTCACTCATGTAGATAGTACGCGAGTGACTTAAGTTCGAGTCCAATAAAATTATTAGTTACAACTCTAAATGGTCAATTTATCACGTGCTCGGTGGTAACACGAGCAAGCAGGTCACCTGTTGGTACGTGCTGACCGATGCCCACGTACATCTGCAACACCAGCTGAAGGTGCGTCGCCCACCTTTTATGATATTTGGGCTAGAGACAGGAAGGGAGAGAAGGGGGAGTGAGCCTCCGGTTACCTCATTCACCGAACGAAAGAAAACACGCATAAGAGCACAGCAGCAGCACAAGCAGCAAAAAAAGCCGCAGCCTGGCTCTCATGCTGCCCAATTTGGGTACAAAACTGGATTTTCCATCGAGAGTGCTGTTTTGTGCTTAAAGCGTATGTTTTTATTGACAACTACTAATCGAAGATGAGTACTACGCCAGTGTTCGAGATTGCCGACTTGTCATAAGCTTATGATCTTGTAATTTATGACCGCTTATGGGGCGAGTTGGAGTGCGTGGGTATGCTGATGGAATGCATCTGCCTCCTCGAATTCTAGTAATCGTACCAGAAAAATCAGGTTAGAGCTACCTTATCAGATGAGTACAGATTGCAGTGTGGCTTAAGACAGGAGGAGTTAGGCTCACTTCTACTGTTTAATCTGAATCTCAATCAACTTATTGGGTATTGGCACTGATATATATTTCCATAGCACTCATGTTGGCTGTTAAATATTAATTTTTTGACATTGATTTTAATAATATGAGCTATGCTGATGATATGGTGTTACTGTATCTCACGATCGACTCACTAAGGGTTTCATTAACGGGCACATTAGGTAATACATAACGCTAATAATAATAAAATAACAAAAAAAATTACTAAAATATTTTATGTTATATTCAAGGCATGCAAATATCAGCCATCCTGTCCATCCAGTGGTTCTCTGTATGGTGCCTCTAAAGCTGGTTAACAAATTTAAGTACTTAAGATACTTAAGATATATTATATGGATCACAGATAAAGGGAGCGCGGGAAGTTGGCAGTAAGAGTTAATATGCTTGCTCGCAGGTTCACAAGATGTACGTTTTTTAAGCGTTCTGTCACTCTTTGTACTCTACGCGTCGAGGTACGCATGAAAACCGCCTCACTGCCGCAGCGCTCGCGAAGCAGCAGCAATGACATCACGAAAGCGATATCTGTGCGTGGTAGAGCCAAACGGCAGCTTTTGCTGCTGCTCGAAAGGGCCGGTTCGATGGGGGTATCCCCATCCCCCAAATATCCTGAACCATTAGATGGAGTTAAAAGTCAAAATCGTTACTAACTAACTAACGATATATGGATTGAAATAATGAATGAATGGTCTAAAATAAAATCTATTATTATTATATATTCTAGGTAACAATCCCGCGAGCTTATTGCATAGTGTACCTGAGTGCGCGTTTAGCCATGGGTACTAGGTTCGTGTTGTTACCTATGCCATGTGCAGCACACACATTACGTACGGCTATTTCGGGTTAAGTTGTGGTGAGTAGCGTCCCGTGTATCTGGTACTGCATCTAACCCTTCCTCCCTTTCTCCCTTCCTCTGATCTTAACACAATCATAACCTTTACTTTGAATACGCAAATGTAACTAACTGTGTCATTAGAGATCGATATCCTATGTGGAGGATTTGTATTGTTAGCATTGAGTTAAGACGGCAACGGATTCACCTTCAGTTATGTTGTCACTCTGTTGTTTAGCTCTGGCGAAATGTCTAGCATCCCAGTTTTGGGTATACGGTTGTGAGTGGTTATATAATTTTTATAAAGTGACTGATCTAGACATAGCATCGATGCCATAGAGTTCCAAGTTCTCGATTTAGAAAAATATACTTTTATTTTCGTTTTTCTTAAAAGAATACGGCGGCTTATTTACTCATAAATTCTATTTTACAAAAACAAATATCAACGCACATTCTAAAATAATTTGGAATCCACAAACGAAAAGTCATATTTAAAAATCGAATATTGCATAGCCGACCAGGGTAAACACAGGAACGTTTAGTTAGCACCGTTTAAATACATAAAGTAAAGAGCACACACTGCAGCTGGTTTTTTCGAACAACGAACCATGCAACATTCGCCTTTAAAGCGTAAAATGTTTGTTCGGAAAGCAAAAATCAACACTACTTGGAAGGTGCTGCTCTCGAATGACCGATCGCCGAACGGACTGTGATCTAGTTACGGAACCGACCGAGCGCTTGCCGCTATTAACATCTCATTACCATACACAAACATTAGTCACACACAGGAAGGGCTTAGCGGGCTCACTGTGCCAACAAGCCACGGCTCTCTCGGGCACTTCATGCGCAATTATTGTACTTAGCTATTGTCTACGTAAACAGAATAGCTGTTTGTTCTGCAAACGTAACGGAGCATAGAACGAGATTAGGCCTTGTTTATACTTACTAGCGTTCGCCGTGAATCATGCCAAGTTTGCTACAATTACTTATTTCCGTAGATATAACTCTAGATGCGATGCGATGCATACAATGGTTGGTAATTTAATTTACTACAATTATTATATGGAAAACCTATATTTAAATAATGATATTCGATTAACATGTTGTATATTTGTAAAGCAACACTGAATTTTGATGAAAGCTCACAATCAGAAGATCCAAATTTGATTCGATTTTTTGGGTTGTTTATTTAAACTTGTGTATGATTTGCGTTGCCCTTAACATCAACGGTGACAAGCTTACCACGTGTCATGTTGTTCCAAATAAACTCAGACGAAAAGTTTGTTGATACTGTAAAGATAAATATCCTCTGTACACAATATGATCGGGAGAACTAATTAAAAAAAATAATGAGTAAAAATAATTAAAAGTTGTATTAAAATATTGAAGCGCCACAGCCTAATGGGTTAGGGTGTGGTCTGGGAAACATTATGTCGCAGGTTCGAGCCCGCCATTCGACTATTGACGTGAGCCACTCCAGACACATGCTTTAATGCTTAATAGTAATTTTAACATATAAAACAATTGTCATCCTTATAATAACCCTTAATATCTGGAAAAAACAATTAGTTTAAATTAATGATTATATTACACTAATATTTTGACAATACTCTCTACATATCAGAAGTTACATAATTAATACAAATGTACAAAAGATATGCAATTCTATCAAATACTTCTCACTAGGCGATAAGTTATTTTGTTTCTGTTACTAAAGTACTCGTAATTATTATAATTATTTCCGATGCCAATTGTCTATAAACAGTGAAATAGAGATACACTAACAATAAGTTTCATGTTATTAAGATCTTAATATTGTAACATCTTGTGGACGATTCGAAAATGTCGTTACAATTTAGAATTTTATATATCTCATTACATATATTATTTACTAACAACGGGTGTACAATTACTTATTTACTAATGTTTAAACTTTAAATTGGTCTTGTTTAAAGTGTCTGGACTGACGGTGTCAGATATTACGACCGTCAATCGGCTTGCTGAGCGTAGCGAAATTAAAATAGTAGTAAACAAAGAAAAAAAATTGACAGTTGAACTCATCGTCGCACTTCTAATACTCTACACTACACTTAAAAATATAAATCCTAGCTTTTGTCACCTTCAACGAATACAACGCCCATAGTTTGACAAAGATATTTCAATTCTTTAATTGCGATAGCCACCTGAATAAGTCGCTAATTTATTTCAATTTACATCTTTATTAGCATTAAGAAACACCATGTACCTACTAACAAAAGGGTATTAAATTTAAATCCGACATAATACAATCATAAATATGGAATAATACGAGAAAGCAGCGCTGTTAACAAAACATTTTCAAGAATAATTCATAACAGTTGCATTCATATGAAAGGAGCACGTACTCGGTAACGTACGGCCCAATTTTGGCACACAATTTACCTGCAGATGCAACAAACACAAAGAGGCTATATTTTCGCGGAGGACCCAGAGGGCAGTGGGGGGTTGGGAACGGGAGGGGGGTAAGGCAGCGAGCAGCGGGTCGGATTACTGCGGCCATCTGCGGAGCGACACCGAACAATCAACCTAACGAGGAGCGCTCGCGACGGAATTAAACCCTAATACCTCTGCGAACAATACCGTCAACGCCCTTTATCAGTTACACTTAGATAAGGCTGCCTACTTTGGGGTAAATCCAATGCGGGACATGTACTGTAAATTACTTACGGGCTCGACGTATTAATTTAATATTTAATCGCCTCAAGTTTCAACACTTTTCACATAAGTAGATTTTAATAAATTCTGATATGCAAGCAACGTAGTATAATGGTACGAGTACTGCAGCCTTAGCGCAAAAAAGTCAAGTCGTTACGTTGTGGAAATCTTTTCGCAATTATGGGTTAAATAGGAGTAATAAAAATAGGATATGGATATAAAAATCTGCTAATATTTTTTAAGTATCCGACCTAATGGGTCAACACCATCATCATACACCATATTCAACATCTCTAAAACGAAGACAAAAAGTCAGGAAGAAAGAAAAAAAGAAGAATGCAATATCTAAAAATGTATTAACTCTTACAATAATTTTTAAGTATAAAGTAATGATCTACATGATGACACCTATAGAGACATCATTTAGACAAATAACTTCTTTTTTTTTTACTTTTACTTAAATATACAGAATATCGAAGTACGTTGGGACAGTCTCGGATTTCATCTTGCGTATGGTTGCCTTACACTTAGATGCTAACAGATCGCTCGTGTCACTACAATGACCCTTCTTGTTTACGACTAATCCTAAGTGGATTACTTCTGTTCCGCGGCGACGACGGCGTGGCGCATCCTTGATCGCTTCTGCCTTCTTTAATTAAACTTGTTTACATTTCGATGATTGCTAACGTCAACTGCACTTCGTTATGTTTACATGAATATTTATTACTTTGTACTCGTAGGTTTATTTACAGTGTAAGTTGTTCGCCAATGAGATTCAGTGACAATCCGATAGATATAGGTCGCTTTCTAAGATAGTCATATTTTCTTCCCGTGGTTTCGAAAAAGGTAAATAAGGCCTTGAAAAGCTTATGGAAATATCCGTGAGCAAGTCCGGTGATGAGACTCGCCAACACGTCACATTCTTTCTCCTAAAGTCTCAAAAAATGGGATGCGCAAGCTCGTTCTAATACTCTGAGTCGTGCTAAGTAAAAATCTGTAACTTGCCTACTCCCATTTTAAGAAAAATATGGTATATGCTCCCTTATATCCCTTATTTTACTTATTAATAATTATTCCTCAAAAATTCAGCAATGTTTATATTATATTTGCCATTCTCTTCAAAATTAGTCATACCAGCAAGACTTAAAATTTCGTTCTTTCCTGCTAAATTTATGTTAAATCTATTCAGAAAACTATACTTTGTTATAGTACAGTACAACAGACTATATTGTAGTAGAATTAAAATTCGGATAATACATATCAAGGTTTATGTGTACGACAACGTATTCTATGAAGTCTTCGAAAGTAATACTTCCCTAGCGGCCTTAAATAAATTGGCCAATTCACACTAGATTGCAACACTTCCGCGCGAAACGTATTGCAAGTTGAATAGAACCAAATGTAGAAAGTTAAGTATTCACATTTTTCTTCTCTTTGTACAATAAAATGCTTCAAAGTCACGTTAGTTTACCAGCCGGTAGGCTCCTTCTCTGCCTAGAAGATGTACCTCACTCATACTTATTTCTGCTGCCATACTGCAGTGTAGTAACTACTGTAAGAGCAAGTGTAATTACAGGCTGTGAGGCATTCCATCTTAGTCCTCAGGAGGGGGAGGGGAGATACCGAATCTGTAAGCTTCTTCTATTGAAGTTGTTGTAGTTGCAGAAGTCCATGGGCTGCAGGACTGTTTGATGGTTTGTTACCCAAATCCAATAAAAAAAGAATTGTTTAATTTGCAACACACACACAATTCACGTGGTGGCGGTCTAAATCTACTACCCCATTTCTTCTCGTGGATGACGTTAAAGTCGACTCAGCAAAGGGCCTTTGATAGAACAGTCTGAGAAGACGGCAGCATCTAAGATGCGAGGTGTCTAGCTGCGATCACCAACACAGCAGCCAAATGTGATTATGACAAATCCTTCCATTTGAGAGGCCTTTCCAGCAGTAGATTATTAAAAGGCTGATAAAGATATTTTTTTTTGTAGATCACCAAGCACCAGAGTCACCCTCTTGGTATAATAGTCCGAAATAAACTTAAACATCATTAGGAGAATCCGAAATGATATATCGCTATGAATACCGAATTATTATCTACCTTCACAATGACAATATTTGATATAGCACTCGATCGCGGAGACCACTTGTCAGCGTGGCGCAGCAGGCGAGAAAGTGGGAAACTAAACGTAGCTGCCAGAAGTACGTGACCTTAATGTATATCAATCCGAGCGTGATTTATATAGGGAGGGACCTCTAAAATATGATATAAAATAAACATTGACAACCGAAACGATGACATACGACGCTGCGTTGTGATTTAAGGGCGCATTTCACGAGATTTTATGGTGCTATAAAATCAGCACACGGCGTGCCGAGGCGGGGCTCACGTATTGCACAGATTTGACAAAACAGACGACGGGCATTTATTTGTTCACTAGGTTTTTTAAAAGCTTTATGGACTAGTGCCAAGTTTATAGTCTACGGGCGTAGCGCGCTTACGTCTGACAGAGTAAAAATTGAGACTCGCGACTCAATTTGTCTGGAAATTGGTTCTCAGGTATAAGTGGTTATTATTTTAGTTTATTTGTTATTTTTAAGAAAACTACACGATTGAGTGTACACAGCTACATCGTAAACCGATAATGTTTTACTGTGTACGTTCTTTACAATAGAAAAACAGGTGCAATAATTTACGCTTCTACCGTTTGAAAATATCAAAGCATGGGATTTTTATTAATTTTTATTGGTAAGTATTTCAACCATTCCTGTTAATTTTTGTTTTTACGACTATGATGAAGTCTTGCTAGCCGATTTTCACCGCGGCGACAATTAGCTGAATATCATTGACAAACGTGAACTTCGCAGGAGATAATATCGTGCCGTAAGTGTACACAGATGCACTCACTTGTCCAATGCTAATGCGATAAAGTTCCATATCCAATGCTAATACGATAAAGATCCGATCCAGACCCCAAAACCAATTATATGGTTTTTTTGTACAAATATTAGCATCGTCTAGGATTTGAACCCAGGAGTCAGGTACAGGTATGCTAAGGAATAATTGAAATACATTAGTACTACAATTTATTACAAGTATATATGGTTACCTAAACTCAATTGCTTTCGTTGCATAATTTTCTAAAGCCTTGTCACAAATTAACCGAATACAAATGTGGTTCAATCATGTATTTTCAGCTTAGTTACCTTTTGCGCATGACGTGACGCTAAATATGTTTTATAGCTATTTTTAAAGCCTACCATTTCAACGGGCTCATATAATCAGTTTACGCTAACGTACATTTTTCACCATTTACATGGAACGTTTTGTCTAAATCCTTCTAATATAGGTAATAGGGGTGAAAGTGTTTATGTTAGAATGTTTGTCGTTTAATCACCCCTAAATTAAAGTACGGATTTAAAGCAATTAGGCACAGGGAGGCGATTACATCATTATCATATAATAAGAGGATATCTATAGGGTACCTACTTTTAAATTCGATCTGGGATTCTCGTAGATCGAAATTTAGTATAAAATATTTCGTAGATATTCCTGTTCAGAAACGGTTTCATTACGACTGGTTTTCTCATTTTGTGATCCGACTTATCCCCCTTCTCCCTAATGCGTGACATAGATGTCAGGGAGATTAATTTTTTTTATCCAAACGCCAATCTCACCTGCACACGGTGCACTCTGCTGCCTGAGTAATTAGGATTTAGAAACGGAGGGAAAATATTCGTGAAAATGAGCGTGAAAAATTTGAATTTTAATATGTATCCGACTTTTATTTCATTATAAATGCTTAATAATATACTAACATGCCGTCTGGTATCGGCGTAAGAATCTGCCACCTCCTTTGAGTATCTTAAAAGGCGGTTGATCAAAAAGCCTTTAAAATAGCAATAGATGGCGGAATAACTCCGATAATCTCCGAAAATACCAGACCAAAATGAAGTAAGACCGATGACGGACAGCAGCGTCTAAAGTGCGTGGTATCTCGAAGTACTATGGCCAATCCGCTTGCCGAGCGTGGTGATTATAGGAAATCGTCCTTATAGGAGAGGCCTATGTCCCTATGTCCCACAGTGAATTGTTTCTAGGGTGTTCAGGTTAAGGTAGAGTAATACCGACATAAAAGCAACCATCTAGTACGTATCTGATTCTAAATTATACCTATCTGTCTTCGCTATTGATAGGTACATTACAAATTGGACGATCCTGATTACGGTAGTCACTATCAATCAACATAAAACGCTAACAAATGTGGTTTAGAAATTTCTATCTATATGTAAGTTTCAGGTCCCACAATCACACAGATAAACATTTGTCCTTAATTTATTTTAATCAATATATTTAATGGCAACGATTGTAGTTACGGCCGCGTAGCATAGTAATAGAGCAGGTTTTAAAATATACTGATTCTTCATCATCCGATCAGGAGGTTTTTGAAAAAATAAAATAAATTACGTTACCTCTACTGTAAGAATTGTTCAGTGTCGTAAATGTACATGGACATAGACCCCAACCCGGACCAATTAGTTTTGGTCCATGCATGCTTATCCAGAGCCGTGACTTCCTAGTGGTCAGGGCTACGGGAGTGAGTTTAACTCACTCATCGAAAGAAACTACCAGCGTAAAGTAGAGGCATCTTGCGCTTCTGCAATTCGTTCGGTGAGTGAGATAACCGGAAGCACACTCCCCCTCCCCATTCCCTATTCTCATCCTCCCTCCCAACTCCCAAATATCCTTAAAAGCGGATAATGCACTGGCAATTTCTTAGCGCATGATCGATTGCTTCTCTTGCCCATAATATTTTTTTTTAATTTAATCTTACCATGTGGTAGAGCTGTAAAAATCTGTCACCTCCTCTCTTACCGTGGTTGTGGTTAAGAGGCGAGCAATGGAACTTGAGTGTTGAAGTGACTAATAGACTAGTGGATTCGCGAAAGCGTGCATGTTTATTTATTCACTTTTGCCTGTGAAGTGTGTCAAAGAAATGGTGGCTGAATGTGCTCTGCGTTGGGGTTCATACTAAATCATTGACGGGCGTGTCTAGATTAACGAAACTATAGACCTGTCATAAATTTCTTAAACCTATTTCTTGAAAGAGCATTGAAATGAAATAACTTATTCATCGACATGAGAAACATAAATTTCACTTGTCAAAAGCAATGTTTGGGATAGAGTATGGTTTAGCCGGTTCTCCCCGAGCGGATTCCCGCCTTCTCGTGGCAAGGGGGCTCAGTCGCTATGGTTTGGTCTGCCACGGTGAATCAAGACTTGGCGGGGAGGGATGGCCCGAGGTGGCCGCTCCGAATGGGCTTGGCGAGTCCACTTCGGATGCGGGTTGGTGATATTTCCGTCGTTGCTTTGCACCGCTCTCCAGCCCCTCCACAGCCGTGGTGGGACCGCAGGGGGAGAGGAGACCCGGTCTCCTTTCCCCAATGGACCAACGCCACCAACCAACTACCACCACCATCAACTAATAGACCAAGCCACGGCTACTATACCCTAGCCACGAAAATGCAGGAACCCGTTCGTTGGGATACTCTGCTGTATATATGACAACAAACGATCTCAGTTTGTATTCCCTCACAGGGCAAGTGGTGCCGATAGTTCGAACTGTGATCAAATAGAGTTCCAATTTGTTGACAGTAGAACGTATTCTTACTTAAAAAAATATATACAGAATCTTAATGTGATATTGATGACGTGCGTGTCGTAAGAATCGACAATGTGAAAAGCTTTAGGCTTCCGACTTCAGATTAACTATTTCGAAAAATAGTAAAGCCTAAAATATCCACTACTGGGAAAAGCCTCCTCTGAAATATTTTAAATCGTTACAGAGTTCACCACGCTGCTACAGTGCGGATTGGCGGACTTCAAATGTCCTCAAAATTATTTTCTTAATGCTATTTTTATTCTAAAAATGCTTATCGAAAATGTACAAACTGAAAACGCTCAGCAGAGTGTAAGCCATGCGAGGCGTCTGGTATTGGGTCAATATTCCAACCTATCTCCCCAGCATGGTATATCCTACCATTGGGAGAGCCTAAGTTGAGCAGTGGAATATTAACAAGCTGGTGAAGAAAAAGAATAATATTATTATTACGGTAATTAAACGAATATCATCATTACTATTAGTTTTGTGGAGTAGATAAAAAGCAGTGTATTAATTAAGTCTCCTTTCGCATTTGCGGCGTGCCGTGAATTGAAGTAAATAAATGTAGTTAAACCGCGTGCACCTTTACGCATGTGGCCGCCGCATACGGCACACCGCAAGTTTGAAAGGAAACTTAATGCATTGTTTTTGGTGTTAAGATGAAGAAAAGTTAAAGTGTGCTTAATTATAGCTACAAAAAAAACATGACATCTGCTTGCTTCTAGATATCCTTAACTGCTTAAGGTATACCTACAACGTACATTTTTGTTTTTTTAAAGGTTTGTTTGCAGCCATTAATTACAGTAACGTTGTATAGTTTTCAAGTTGTAAGTAAAATTCACCACTAATTAAAACTAAATATATTCTATTTCCGTTAAAACTAAAATATTGTACTCTGATAAACTATTTGTATGCAAGGCGTAAGTATTGGGAAAATTGTGTGGTTTTTGCGATTTAATTTTTTTCTGAATTTCTAAGATAATTATCTGTTTCAACTAATTTTTTTGTTTATCACCCCAAGCCATCTGGTGATCACTGTCACTTCTGAGGTCTGAGATGAAAGGCCTCACTTGTGTTGTTTGACAGCAGTGGTTGTACTGCTGCATACCCAGACGGCTTTAGACCCAGAAACCTTCCAAGGAATAAATATATGCATAATTATTATATCATACATATATTTTAATATAACCAGGTTTTAGAGCCGAGCTCCGAACCAGGGACTCTATCTTTTGTGACTTTTATTGTCCTGTTTGAGAGTAGAAAAGAGTAACAGCTGCTTCTACTACCGAGCAAAGATCTACTTTAATTTTTCGGTTTTGGAATCGTATGACCCTGTCAGGAAGCTGCCAGTGCAAGGAGACGGACTTCACACGTCCTCGAAATACTGTTTTATAATTTTTCAGACATGCAGGTTTTTATAATTTTTTTTTCACCACACTTTTTTTTAACACACTCATGGTGAATTCAGCACTTAAAATTATAATTTACCAGTTCATTGGTAATGTAACCGGGAATCGAACTCACATTTCACGTATACTATGAAACTAAAGCAATCGCTCGGCCCCTGGGCTACTATAAACTTCAATATAATATAATATTACATATTATATTTTAGGTCTCGTTATTATAATACTTAAATATTAAACCTGCCGTGTGATAACGAAAAAAATCGCGTTATAAGATAATCTATCCCTTCATTTCTTTCCATAGGTGTATGTACTGTCAATCTAAAACCAAATGGTGTCCGATAGATGGCGAATTATATATTTCGAAACTTGCCATACCAAAAATACACAGCGTCTAAAGTACGACGTATATGGTACTGCAATTGCCAACTCGGCCTGTTTGTCGTAAAGGTTATGTCCGGATAGCTGATGAAGAAATCGAAGAAGAAACCTAAAACATTTGCTTCAGCAGTGCCACCATATTTGTTAAAGACAGTTTAGCGAATATATATAATTCGTATAAGTAATCCATTTTCCAAACAATCCTTGTCTTGTGGTGCTGACTGGCGAAAAAGCAACCTTATCACATCACATTGTGGTTTATATTAAAATGCAGCCTGCTACTACCCTAGGGGAAATTACCAAAGCCGCTAATATGCTTAAATTTCGCATTAATTTATTTAATTAAATTATATACACAAACGCCGCCATTTCGTTCGCTCGCTGACCAAGAATTTCAGAGTATTGTAATAGCTATCTTACCAAACTCAATTTAGACTATTCAAGTAGTCGAGAGACTTAGCATACTTAGAAACAAATAACTAAATTATGTGAGCGTAATTTCCTATGTGAATTATTTTCAATTCTTAGCATTGATACGTTATTTTACATTTATCTCAAATTACCCCATTTTATACCAAACATATTCTTTCTCACTCCAAACCAACCTCAACAGCACGTGGTGCACCCTGCTAGCCAACAAACAAGAATTTGGCGACTGAATGATGCCCATCCTTATTTGCCGAACCCAAATCCCATAGATTAGTGATGGGAAGCAGCATCACTAGTGCGATGGTACCGGCACTGCTCTCTCCAACCCGCTTGGCCAATATGGTGAGCATGGGAAAATCTCCCACGAAATATATGCGGGATTTTGCTAGCGCCGTTCGCTTTATGTCCAGCCGTGGACAAAAATTATTTGAGGTAGTAGTATAATATAATACAGTAGTGTATTAAAGTAATATATAAAATTCCATGTTTTTAGTATGTTTAAACATAAAAATAAACTTTAAAAAAATATTCCTTATAATTTCTTAAGTGCAACTGCCTATGTTTTGTCGTACTTAATATTAAAAATGTAAAACTATTCTATCAAATGTAAAAATGTTTGTAGTTAATCTTTTAATTTATAGTCATGATAGCCGAATGGTGCGGGTATCCTACAAATAAGGAGACCCGAGTTCGATCCCTAATGTGGATTGCTCGTACTAATGAGCTTTCAAAATTTACGAGTATGCACGAGTTATATCGTTGGCACTAGGATGACAAGCCTATCGCCTGTCACATTGTTCTAAATGAGCTGTGGTAAAAATTAGGTTACAATGACTATAAAAACACATTTTTATAGTCATTGCAACTGATGGTCATCTGACCATCTACTACACTATTGGATACTAGTACTATATATTTTATTCAGGAATATACTAAGCTCGACTAGGCAATTTACTGCGCCACTTGGGGTTCGGGAACATGTTATCGTATTTGGCTTTATAGTCTATTGGTGTTTGACCATGTGCAATTTGTATGTGAAACGCTTTCACGACACAGGAGAAAATTACAGTGTGTTTATTAAAAATGAGATTCAAGAAACACCACAGGTAGGATGCGTTGTTTCTATGGTCTGTCGAACTAACTTCATTACGGAACGGTGGTTGGTTGTAAGAGGTAGTAAGAGGGATGATGTTTGACAAATTAAATTTATAATTCTTCAGTCTAAGAATAAATATATTTTAGTTCAATGAAATATAACAGAATAAAAATAAGTTCAGAGACCACAATAAGTAAATTGAAATTTGACCTTATCACGAATGCTACACTGTGAGACCGACGAAGTAGTATATCACCACGACATTGTTTCTTTTGTCTTGATAGTCCTTTTTTTTTTCAAAAAAAATACGTTTTTGTGACTGTGACAAGAGAGGATAGTGGGTTCAAATCGGTCTAAATAGAACAGCTTGATACATTGTTTATATTTTTCATTTAGAGTTTTTGATTGCCCCGTCTTTGACGCTGTACCTGACTCTTCCTCCAATTATTTAAGCTTTACATGAAAGTAACATTTATACTTCACATTTAAAAAGTGAAGACGTGTGTTTCCATTAACGCTTATACCTACATTAATATCAAAAATTAATCCTGCGTGTGTCTGAGTGTCGAGTGTGACGACTAGTATTATCATCATATTATTAATATTGGTTGAAAAAGTTTATTACACAATACAGGAATTTATTTGCGATAAAATTTGACTAATTAAATATATCATTTTTTTTTTGGACATTTAAATTTTATTTTTAACTGATAAGGAAATTAGACTTATTTACATTGTTATTATTTTATTTTACTTTGATAGTTGTTATAAATTTTGATTTTGACGCCTGATCAACAATGTAATAATGTAATGTAATATACCTTATATGTCTTGAAATTATATCATATTGTAAAATTTCCATGCCAATAAGTGGTAGATCATATAGGACATAAACAAAATGTTAACATCTACACATGTATCACATATGATCAACAAATAAATATAAATAAATAAATAAGTAAATAAATAAATATCATCTGGTTTTAATTAAACTTTCCAATCACTATACACATTTCAGTACAATCAAAGTACAAAATAAAAAACTAACCTTATTCACTTTTTTACAAATTAAAAGGCCTCACAAATATAAGCTTTAACAACTGTGAATGATTCAGCAAAAAAGTACCCAAGGTGCATTCAATTATCCTTTGAACCCGAGGACATATAAATGAAACAATGTAATCCGTTGGCCAAAGGGTGTTATATGACAAGCGTGTTTTGAACAGTTTGTATTTTGACTCTCGTATCGGAATTATTTTAAAATCGAATTCAGATAAGATTTTGTTCATGTACATATTAATCTTAGCAAAAAAATATAAAAACGATTCGTACCTTACAAATATTTAAGGAAGGTTTGAACACAGGTTTCCTTAAGTTTTTGTATATTTATTTTTGTAATTTTGGAGGTAACCCTTCGTACCCATTTCTGCTGCCGAACAGCATTCCAACTACTGTCGTAGCAATCGAAACGTCGCGAATATAAAAACACCGATTGGCTCGGTTCTCGCATAACCGATCATGCGGGGAGATCGGTTCACGACTTTGCATTAGCATATGGCCTGACACTACTGGTAGCCTCGCCAACGCGGATTCCAGACGTGGAAGGTCATACACCTTCCCTGTTACACCTTCCCGGTTGGACCTTCTGCTGACCTCACACCCGGACGGATATTTGGTCTCAGTCGATGCCCCTCTTGGCTCGTCGGACCACTGTCTGATCCGGAGTGTAGTGCCTATCGCGCGCCGATCCCGAACGCGATCTGCGGGCTTCCGCCGTGTGTGGCACTATAGGTCGGCAGATTGGGATGGAATGCGGTCTTTCTTTGCTTCCTACCCATGGGGGCAGGTTTGCTTCTCGCTGGATGATCCCAACGCCGTTGCAGATTCTGTCACCGATGTGGTACTTCAGGGAATGGAACTTTTTATTCCGTTCTCTGCAGTGCCTGTCGGAGGTAAATCCCAGCCTTGGTTTGGTCGCACCTGCAAAATAGCGTCACGCCGAAAGCGGAAGTGCTACCAGGCCTGGGCCGATGCATCGGCGTCACGGGATGCAAAACCAGTGCTCTTAAAACGAGTACAACTCTGCCTCTAGGTCCTTCAAAGAGTTATCGCTGCGGCAAAGTTAAAGCACATTGGCAGAATTGGCGAGAGATTAGTTCGCCTCCCATCGTGATCCCGCGCATTCTGGTCTCTCGCCAAGGCTGTCCAGGGGAATTTCTGTCAGCCATCTCTCCAACCTCTACACAAGAAGGATGATTCGCTGGCCCATACTGCAAAAGAAGAGAAAGCCGATCTCTTGGGCTCTCTTTTTTGCATCCAACTCGACTCTTGATGACCGGGGAAACTCTCCACCTACCATCCCGTGGTGTAAGTGCTCCATGCCGGAAATTCAGTTTCTGCAGAGCTCAGTGCGAAAGGCACTCCGCTCCCTGGACATCCATAAGTCGAGTGGGCCGAATGGAATCCCTCCAATTGTGCTGAGGATGTGTGCCCCTGAGTTGGCACCGGTTCTCACGCGTCTTTTCCGGCACTCCTACTCTTCAGGCGTCGTCCCGGAATCTTGGAAGACAGCATTTGTGCATCCAATACCGAAAAAAGGCGACCGCTCTGATCCGTCCAACTACAGGCCTATTGCCATCACCCCCTTGTTATCTAAAATAATGGAGTCACTCATTAACACCCAGCTCCTGAGGTACCTGGAGGAACACCAGCTCATCAGTGACCGACAGTACGGTTTCCGTCGCGGACGATCAGCTGGTGATCTTCTAGTTTACCTGACTCACCGATGGGCAGAAGCAGTTGAGTCTAAGGGGGAGGCTTTGGCGGTTAGTCTGGACGTAGCGAAAGCATTTGATAGGGTTTGGCATAAAGCGCTTCTTTCAAAGCTTTCATCTTATGGGGTTCCTGAGAGATTGTGCAACTGGGTCACCAGCTTCCTCACGGATCGGAGCATCAAGGTTGTTGTCGACGGTGCATGCTCGGACCCCAAACCCGTGAATGCTGGTGTTCCACAAGGCTGTGTGCTATCTCCCACTCTGTTCCTTCTGCATATCAACGACATGCTACAAATCAGTAGCATTCATTGCTATGCAGACGACAGCACGGGTGATGCCCTATATACAGG
Organism: Bhutanitis thaidina; assembly: GCA_029286595.1. Taxonomy (NCBI): domain Eukaryota; kingdom Metazoa; phylum Arthropoda; class Insecta; order Lepidoptera; family Papilionidae; genus Bhutanitis; species Bhutanitis thaidina. Next base: position 5,642,109 of record JAGSMS010000022.1, read on the forward strand.
CCGTGCGAATATTTCTCGGGAACACGTCGACGAGTGTTGTTCAAAGTCTCGGATTGGGGTCGACGTAATTTGGTCCTATTCAACCCAAAAGACACAGGTTTGCGCGTTCACCGCTAAAAAGAATCCCTTTGTCGTTTCTCCTCTTTTTGAGAACATTCCTCTTATTGGCTCAGCCAGTATCAGAATCCTTGGTGTTGACATATCAAGCGACGTTTAGTTCCGTGGTCACTTGGAGGGAAAGGCCAAATTGGCCTCCAAAAAGCTTGGTGTGCTCTGTAGAGCGGGACAGTATTTCATGCCGGTCCACCGTTTGCAACTTTATAAGGCGCAAGTTCGGCCCCACATGGAATACTGTTCTCATCTCTGGGCAGGGGCACCCCAGTACCAACTCCTTCCATTTGACCGCATCCAACGTCGAGCGGCTCGAATTGTCGGCGACCAAGCTCTCTCTGATCGGCTTGGTCCTTTGGCCTTGCGAAGAGATGTTGCTTCTCTTTGCATTTTTTACAAAATTTACCACGGGGAATGTTCTGAGGAACTGTTCGGATTGATCCCAGCTGCTGAGTTTCACCATCGTACATCGCGACAGAATTCGAAGTTCCATCGATACCACCTAGATGGTTGGCATTCCACCACAGTGCGTTTTAATCGAAGTTTTCTGCCACGCACTTCGATTTTGTGGAATCAGCTGTCGCCAGCAGTATTTCCGAACAGTTACGACTTAGGGACCTTCAAGAAAAGAGCTTATTCCTTCCTTAAAGGCCGGCAGCGCATCTGTAGCTCCTCTGGTGTTGTGGATGTTCGTGGGCGTCGGTGATCACTTACCATCAGGTGAGCCGCACACTGGTTTGCCCCCTTCTTCTATAAAAAAAAAAAATTAAACGCGAAAATATCCATTAATAAAAGTTTCATTTCCATCTACTGTCGTGTTCCGGTTTTAAATGTACAGAAAGCCTATATAATTATGGGCTGTAAAGCATTCCATCTTAGTCCTCAAGGGTGACAACGTTTCTGTAACCACCTTCGACTGAAGTTGTTTGCAGGTAAATAATATTCCCTTAGATCCATATTACTCCATTACAATATTTACTATAACTGGGGATTATTCGTAAAGATTTTCATACGGCTGGAATATAAATACATAAAATACAATACAATGCATGTAAAAAAGTTATAAACAAAACCCAACGAGTAAGCGTGGTAGAGCCAAGCGGCGGCTTCAGCTGCTGCTCGAATGGGCCGGCTCGACCGGATTAATACCACGACCTCGCAGAATACCGGCGTGAAGTAGAGACATCTTGTGCTACTGCGTTTCGTTCGGTGAGTGAGGTAACCGGAAGGCCACTCCCCCTCGCCATTCCACTCCTTATCCTCCCTCCTATCTCCCAAATACCCATAAAGGCCGGCAACGCACCTGTAGCTCCTCTGGTGTTGCAGATGTATTTAGGCGACGGTAATTACTTGCCATCAGGTATATTGTGTAAAAAGAGCTATATTTTGTACAAAATTTAGATACCATTTGATTTAAATCTTATTTATTTCGTCAAAGACCTTGGACTTGAATGTAATTATTTATTATTATCATAATACACAATTTCCGGCTCGATTAATACCTAAAAGATACAATTGGCAATCAGACGAGTTAACGAAGTATTTCACAGTGTTCATGGATCAATCGCAGCGCTTGTTCATAATCATTCATTCAGTCCACAGCGGACGCTGGGGGTCGTGAGGAATAGAGAAATTATTTTGGAGGTTATTTTGTGACGCTGATTTTTAATTAAATTACTATATTGAGTTATTCTTATAACAATTATTTTCATTTTAGCCGCCTTAGAATTTGTTACGGTACGAAATAACGTTCCCTTAAATCCATATTACTCCATTACAATATTTACTATCACTGGGGATTATTCGTATAGATTTTCATACGGCTGGAATATAAATACGCAAAATACATTACAATGCATGTAAAAAAGTTAAACAAAACCCAACCAGGAAGCGTGGTTGAGCCAAACGGCGGCTTTTGCTCAGGTACTGCTTGAATGGGCCGGCTCTACCGGGGTAATATAACGGACTCGCAAAATTCCGGCCGTGAAAAAGAGATAGTTTGTTCTAGTTTTTGTTTGGTGAGTGAGGTAAACGGAGGACCCTACTCCTCCTCCTCCCTCCTCAAATTTTTTTAAAGGCCAGCATCACACTTGCAGCTCCTCTGGTTTACTTACCATCAGGTGAGCCGTTTAGCCCGTTTTCCATAAAAAACAGCAAAACTTTCTACATTTGAGCTAGAAGCGGCCCATCACGTGGTCCCAGCCACCTCATCAACTCATTCGCAGAGATGACTATCGGAATAATTATTTCCCCCCCTCCCCCCTCAACCGTTCACCTCGTGTCACCCGGTTCATCAGCACGATATCATTTAGATACGGTTAATAAGGAGTGTAAGGGAGAAAATACCTCCTTTTTCTTCAGAAGTCATCCTCACTGGCATGCGGTGCACCCAGCTGGCTAACGAAGGAGACGTATGCTGAATATAAGTTCCATCGAGTATTAGAAGCAGTATACGCTCTGCTACGCTCAAGAATCCGAGAGGTAAGTACGAATAAATACGTGGCAAGCCAGTTTTTGTTGGCACCAGCCCATAATTGTACTGAAATGGGAGAGAGGTTGGTACCAACCTAGACGACTCCTAGATAGAGGAAACTAGAACCTGTCAAAATTCAAACCTTCACTAATTATTTTCTTTTAAATTCCTCTAACATTATTAATGAGAGATGTTGAATAACGTCAATTTTATATTTTCAATGTTGCTTTATTAAACGATGAAATTAAATACATTCAATACAACGGGCCGTGGTCTTAATTAACATATTACACGGCCTGTTCTGATATCCTTGTATCTTTTGTGCTGCGATTGTAAACAACATTACACCTGAGGCTGAACTCCCCGCAAGTTATGAAAACAGCCCAACTTTGAGGTCGCTCTGATTAAGTTACCCTTAACGTATTTCAGAATTTGCTGTACCCAAGAACTTGAGTTAGGGGTCTGTATTTATCTGTATGTAAATTGGTTATCTGATTATATTATGCTTTCAATTTTAGCAAATCGGCAAAAAATATTTTCCTCTCTGTTTACTGCATAAATTGACGACTACGAGGCTCGTATTGACTTGGACTTAAATTTGTACTAAACTTAAATTATGTAAATCTTCTAGTCTCTTCTGCATGTCTGAGGGTTGACAACCCCTACTGTGTAAAGCCACAGCGCCAAGAAACTAAACTCATAACATGTCATGGTATGATGTATTTCTGGCCGATTTCGACCACAGCTATAACTTCCGATTACCGATAGTAATGTTGTTAACTGCGCAGGAGATATTATACTAGCACAAGTGTACGCGCAGACACAGAGGCACTCACTCGTCCTTATCCTAAGGTATCTAATAAAACGCATTTACAATGAGAACGGAAAAATAGCGTGATGCCGTGTCAGCGACACGAGTTACAACACAACGCGACCAAACCCGGAAACTAATTAATTTGTGTTTTGCACTAACATTGGTTTCGGCTCGGATTGGAACTCATGATCTATATCTCAGCAGTCAGGTGCACTAACAACTTAGCCACACCTCTACTTTATACTGAAGACAATATACAATGAGCTTAAAGAAACTTTTATGACAACAACAAATTACTTTTAACAATGGAATGGTAAAGAGCTTTGATTTTGAAGTTGTATCATCATGACCATTGTCCCAAAAGTACTATATAAAGGTCTTTAGAAACAAAACCGAATTTATATTTTGTTGTTTGGAGAGCAGTAGGTCAAAATACAGTTGAGGCGCTTTTTAATTACTGCATATTACGTTGAATAGATAATTTTACTAAGTTATTTTTTATTAGTATTTATGTTATTGCATGTTCACATTATATTACGGAGTGGTACAAACATGTCTGTGACATGGCACACGGAAACAGCAATTTCTAGTCGTTTAAGATACTACTCAATTCACTACAAAAAACATAACCTCTAGAAAAAAAAAACTAAGTCTGCTAACTACTTTCTATGATGTAACCAAATAATTAGTAATCATTATTAAATCCTTAGTTTTTTAAACCTCGGTTGTATAAAGTTTATGCAAGATTGTGACATTATTTCTTATTTGTTAATAAATTCAAATAAAAGATACTGCCGGGCACCTGCTCGCAGGACTTTTATCAAGGGTGCATAGTAGCAAGGGGGTAGAATATCAGCGCTGGAGCATTTCGGCAGTAGCAATATGCTGAGTAGGCCGCCTTTTTGTTGCTGTAGTTCAATACTGTTATTAATATTATTTATTTACAGTTTTTGTATTTTGCACCAAATGTTTTGTATTGTATTGTGTTGTATACCATATATTGTACTGTAGCTACGAATAAAACATTTTTCTTTCTTTTTTTCTAATACAAACACTATTAGATATTTGCGATACAAACAAGGTGTCTTCTTTAAATTTTAAGAAAGATCGTTTATTTTACTCGCTTATATTCATAGATAAGAGCTTGTATTTCTTAGATTCCATAGATTTTTTTTAATTCATCATCATTATCATTTCAGCCCATCACAAGTCCACTGTTGAACATACGTCTCCCCCAAAGATTACCACAAAGCTCGGTCCTGAGCCTCATGCATCCATCGACTTCCCGCAACTCTGCGCACTAAAATAAAATTGAAAGCTTTTTAAGAACGTGTTTTGTAAAATAATCGTAAGTTCGCGACAATAACATGTCGTATGTTATTATTATTTAATGAATTGAATATATAATTTATTATCTCCATTAATTCATAAACGAGAGCAATATATTTAATATCAATGGCAAATCCAATCACTTGGCACACAATGTATCATTTTACCTATCCCATTATGCAACGTGGTAGAATTGAAAAAACAATTTCCACTACGCTTCTTTATACACAAAATTCGGAGAAGATCAGATCACATGTAATATCCTATACTGGTAGACATTAAAAATAGTGGACTCACAGTTGTCGTCGAATACCTGTTTGTTCTAGTAGTATATTTACCACTGTCTTTAACTGAAACTTTTTCTAGAAATGATATTAGAAAAAAAGTTGTCCGTTGTTTTTTGTGTATTTCACACTTTTGTGTGAGGAAGCTCAAACTCGCACAGTAGGCTAAGGAAAGGATTTAATAACTAAACATAGATCTAAGTATCAGTAAGTGGTAACGCTCGAATGGGCCAGCCCGACCGGAAAAGTACTACGACCCCGCCGAATTCCAACATGAAGCTTCTGCGTTTCGTTCGTTGAGTGAGGTAACCGGAGGCCTCCCCCCTACTGATCCTCTCTCCCATTCACCAAATATAAAGGAAAGGCCGGCAACGCACTTGCTGCTCCTCTGGTGTTGCTGATTTACGTGGCCAACGATAACCACCAACAGGAGAGTGATATTTTACCCCCTTTTCTCATAAAAAAAGAGCGCGAACTGGACACAGAAATGAGGCTTGAGATTATATTTCGTGGATAATATTTATTAATATAATAATAATGACCGGACAAAGACGTCGTCGACAGTAGTTTGTGAATATAACCGTGAGATAAAAAAAAAAAATCATATGTTACAAATAAAATACGAACTATAAGAGTTTTGTGCCCCTCCTTGTTATTATACATACGAACTATGAACTTGAAACGAACTATATAATTTTATGAATTATAATATTGTTCAAATAAAGACGCCGTCATAAATTTTGAAACACATAAAATATCTTAGCTGCCAGTCGCAATATCCGTCGCCCGACTCCTTTATTAGGGTCCAGAGGAGGCTTTCATAGAGACTGATAAAATTAATTGCTCCTTATTTCTGGAAAATGTAAATTAAGCAAATCAAATGACACGTATTACATTCATTATTTTTATTTATTATTGACTTGTAAGGATTGATCTTTGGGGGAGGCCTATGTTCAGCAGTGGACTTCTGATAGGCTGAAATGATGATGATGATGAAGGATTGTGTTAATCATAGCCTCCTTCTTTTCGTAAGTGTCTTAAGATGCGACGAAGGAATCTTCTCGACTTTATCAGCCTATTTAAGTTCACTGCTGAACATAGGCGTCTCCATGAAAGTGATAGAAAAGATCAGGTTCAATTTCTTGAAAGACCCATACTCACCATTCTGGGCTAGCGTGTTGGTAAGGGCAGTGGCGGCACCCTTGCACTAGTGACCCTGCTCATCTTCACTAATCTGTGGGATATGAGTTCGGCCAATTCGGATGGATTTACCGCCATTATTTGATCGTTAATTAGATGGATGCATCACGTGCAGGTAAGGTTGGCATTTGTAGAAAAAGAAAGAATACCTCTCTTACTCCCCACTAAGGATGATTGAAATATGATTTTGAAAATGTTATGGTAAATCTCCCGGCTAGAACATTTATCCATTACTTTATATATCCCGGAGAGGAAAAAGTGGGTAGCGGAACGTTTTGCAACGCTGACTAGCGCCATATGGAATTCCGTAATCTTTACCTTCCCCTATTACATATGGCATGTGTGCGTCATGCAATTTTAGCTTTGTTCTTAATGTTTTATTATATACACCTGAACCAATGATAATAAATAAATTGAGTGGTGGCAATAAGTTGTCAATAAATAAATATATAAATAAGATCATACGACCGAATACTCAATTCTGGGATCGTTTTGACCTACTTTTCCTCAGAACTTATTCGGACCAAAGTAACAGTTGGCCAGCCTGATTTTGTTCACACTCAAGGTCCAATGTTTCAAAACAATTAGTCTTAAAATATCTTTGATAGCTATTGTACCTATGTGAAACCTATATATAATATGTGAAACCTACGAACCGGGCAGATCAAACAGTTAAAACAAAAATATTCAATATACGCGTAAGTGCCAGCATTCACGGTTCAAATTAGCACATTACGCCTCGGCCCCGTGTGCCTCGTATTTTCCTTCGCACGTTTGTAAACAAGATTATAGCTGGAGGTCGCGCCCCGGTTATGAAACTCCAGGTGGGACATATCGGATGCCATGATAAAATTATTTTTCTAATACCCTGCCGGTTATATAGCTGCATTACTATGTTGCTTTTTCTTAAAAAAATACTTTCTTAAGCATGTTACCGTATTAATAAATTGTTCTTGTATTTTTTTCGCCGCCACAATGTTCCGGTTACGCCACATCCACAAAGATTATATTTTAATTATTCCTCAGATATGAAGAATTTCTCACAATCACTTTACTCATTTATCCATCACTCCACCAGCCCATAAATAGAAAACTTACATCAAATATGCTATATCTTAATTGTCCATACCGGTGACAACCAGTAGTGTTAAATGTTGAATTTGTCCCGTGTGGGAGGGCAAATATGAACGCGGGTCCGTGTTCCAGCACGCCTTGCCAGGAGAGAGAGAGAGCAGATGTAGGGCTTTGTGCGGCCCGCGCTGGTTGGATAGCGAATGTGTTAGGGAAGCGTTCCCGTGGCCCTGCCGACATGCGGCGAAGGCGAAACACCGAGAGGTTTAGGTCGCTGCAAGCCCTACATAACCTGTCTTTGCTCCTGCAAGAGCGATTACATGTTAGATATTTGCCCTCGAACAAAAACTCACCTGCTGCTGCCATCTTGCTAATTAACAAACATAAACCAAATACCATAGACAAGAAACAAGCAGCATCTCCAGTGTCATCGAAGGTATCAGGACTTTAATTACTAACCCCCCTTCTGGACGTGGTGATTATGGGCAAATCCATGCATGCCAGCTTATGTTGGCCCTTTCATATTAAAACTTTTGTCCAGCACTGGACTGACAGGCTGATAAATAAAAATTTATCACAGTTTACACCGAATGCCACTGAACAATGATATTTAAATCAAAACTAATACTTGTAATTATATTATGACGAACAATTTGAAGTGAAATACTACCATGTGGTATCAGCGTAAGAATCTGTTACCCTCTTCCTACCCGTCGATGTCGTAAGTAGCGAGTAGGAGAAAAGTTTAGAAAACCACAATGACTACCGACAGATGGCGGGATAACTATCAAAACATACAAGGCAAAAAATAAGCTGTCCGATGAGAAGCAGCGTATAAGGTGCACGGTGTCTGGTACTGCGATCGCCAATCCACTTGCCGGGCGTGGCGATTATGGCAATTCCTCGGACGGAAAAGGCCTATATCCTAGAGTAAACTATTTACAGACTGTCACGGTTAAGGACTACCAAACTTAGGTATTTTCGTTACCACAATAACATAACAAAATAACGTTGTATACCTTTTATAACCCTTTCTGCGAGTAGAGCAGCGAGTAGTACATACCTGTTAAAAAAATAGTTTATATCTTGAGAAAAGAAAATTTTTCAAAGTTACCAAAAAAAATGTAATTAAATCTGAAATCCCGGCTTACTTCAAGTTATTGCTTAGCAAACGCTTCATTAGCAAGTCACCTAATGAGTTAAATACTTTTTACTGTTATTAATTACCGCAGTACCATCATTGTGCTTAATATATTTATATTTATTATTCGCTAATTTTCATATAGACATGATAAATGTATATATTCTCTCATTGGTAATTTTCGCCAAGACATTTTTTTATGTAATAGGGGGAAAACGAGAAAGCGCCTCACCTGATGGTAAGTGATTACCGTAGCCCACGTACATCTGCAAGACCAGAGGAGCTGCAGGTGCGTTGCCTGCCTTTAAGCATACCCACCCGACGAAACGCAGAAGCACAAGATGCTTCTATTTCACGCCAATATCATGCAAGGCCGTGGTACTACCCCAGTCAAACCGGCTCATTCGAGCAGCAGCGTAAGCCGTCACTTGAGTCTACCACGTACAAAAATACCACGTGCCAAACATCACATATTCCTTTGGCTTTTCCAGACGAGTAGTATTAGAAATATCTCAAAAATACACAGTGCTGTGGTACCCTAGTGGACAATTAATAACAACAGCAACAGCAACAACAATAACAATAAAACCAGCATTCATGATAAATAATAAAAATAATATTTCGACGACTTGTAAAGACCAAACAACCTACACTGGGACAGCGTGGAGGACCTTTCAGAGCTCCTTAAGTCAAGTATTCAGAAGAGACCTTTGTCCACCAGTGAGACATTTACAGACTATTTTATTTTATATTACTTTAGTTCCTTAGACGACGTTCCGTTCTTTCCGTCCGTCCGTTTACTTCGATTAAGGTTAATAGTTTTTTTTAAACTAATGTCTCTTAGTTTTCTTAAAATTCCAAGTAACTTAAAAAATCGTTCGTAAAATCATCCTGTACCATATCTAATTTTAAATATTCAACGTTTGAAGTCAACTACAACTTAATAAGATATTTAATCAAATACTAAATAACTTACATTGAATTAAATATAATTAAATTCTTACCTTAAATGCCCTAGTCTCTATACTAATACTTAATCCACAAAGCGCTCTTTGTAATTACTCGATGAAATAGCAAATTATTTTAATTATCCAAGTTATTTATCAAACAGGCGAGGCCGAATTTAAAAACGTCTTAGTTAATATAACAAAGGTTCATTCTCGATTATATTACGTTTATGAGTCATAATCTAGTAATAATATTGTGTACTAATGCATTTGGCAAATTTTACACAAAAGAATTAAGGCAGGTCTTGATTACATTAAGACCTGTCTTAATTGGCTTGTATCACAAGTACTATATTTAAATATTACAGAATCTATACAACTACGGGTACACATGGTCCAGCAGTGAACTTTAAAAGTATACGCAGGTATACAAACAGAGTTTAAAATGATGGTGATTGAACAAAGTTGCGCTAATGAACCTTTGTAAAAATATTAATATTATTTATTTAATGTAGAAACAATATGTTGATACATTTTCATCGTTTCATGGGCGGAGAATTTGTAGATGGAATTCAGTTGCCTTTCACAGTCACTGATTATTTCATAATTATTACATAAGGAAGCGGGCTATGAAAACTGCAACGTTGGCTGCAACGATGATATCCGCAACAGTTATGTGTACGTGGCAGAACCAAACGGCGGTTTTTGATGCTTCTCGAATGGGCAGGCTCGACCGGGTTAGTACCACGGCCACGTTTAGTGGCAATATTTGGTGGAGACCTTGTTCTGCAGTCGACTTGTGACAGGCTGATGTGATGAAATCAAATAAGCACTGGTATTAAATCGAAATGAAATAATTTTAAATGTTTCTAAATATATAAGATTTTTTTTAATGGATTATCTGAACAGATTTCTAGACGATATTAAAACTTCTTTGTACGGAAAAGGAGTGAGTGTAAAATGATAGTAGAATAATAGTTTCGTTATAATACCATAAATATGAATATATTTGAGAATTGTGAATCATAACATAATGTTAGATATCCTAACAACTAGAAATTCATCACATCTGTGCACACTGCGTAATGCTTAATACAAAACATTATATTTTATGATCGCCACCCAGATGTACTCGAACACTGGTCGGCACTCCCTTTAACCGATTAAACGAATAATCGATATATTTACAAATGATTGAATGACAACGTACTTTCATTTGAAATAGACTATAGCAAGAACTACGGTCTCCATTGAAAAGTGTTCAAATTTTGCAGAATCTGATTACTGACAAGTGCGAATTCAGGGAAAAGGACAATGTGCAATTGGTAGCGGTGTTAGATATGATGAAGATGATGAAATACTTTATTGTACACTAGAAAAAAATATTAACATACCAAAATAATGTACGCTATTGTACACTTGACCTTTTTTTATGCATTTATTGAAAAACCCCTTAGCAAAAACCTAGATCCGCATCTGGGGTAACAATATACCTCATCTATTATGATTCCTTACCATGAAAACGTTGTAGTTGTCTTTATAACACTGATCAAAAGTCAATTAGTGAGTGTGCTTGTAACAGGTTCATTTGTTAATTCATCGTTTATATATTCAAAAAATACTGCCTATCTAATTATAATTAATTTAAAAATTATAATTAAGTTTATTAAAAATAGTATATAATGGTATCTCAAGAACTTTTAATCTTCTTTTAACTTTTAATTAAATATTCGGTTCTAGCAATGTAAGGATCAGATTGAGATATTAGAAGCAAGCTTTTAGTAGTCACTGAAGACGTACAACGACACACAAACCGCCGCCATAATGGAAATTTGCATACGCATCTTATAACGTAATTTGTAAGGCGAAAATTGCTATCCATTTGCGTCAGCGTTGGATAAAAATCGAATTACCATGGTGTGAGTAATTATGTTGGAAGCAATCTCTATTTCTGTGAATATAAAGATATTTATTTCTTCATTTTTAATTCTTAGAGTGAAATCTATAAGCGGGATTTAGACTTAGCCCAGACTATACTTACGTGGTAAGTCGAAATCGATGTTTAAAATGGATTCAAAATAGTATACAATCGCTATGTTTTCATATGCTTTGCCTAATCTCATAGTAAAAGATAATTCAAATTCCAAGTCTGTCCAAGTCTGAACTAAGTCTTAGTCGGCTTTATAGATTTCATCCTAAATAATTTTCCCTGTAATTGTAATTTATTCAAGAGGGATCTAGTTACTGTTGACAATAGATAAACAGAAAATTGGCGCGAAATTTACTACCAAACTATTTTTTTTTATTTTTATTTAAAACCTTTATTGTTTATTTTCACCTTAATACATAAGGGATGTTGACATTCTCTGCCAATTAACAATCATGGGCTATAGCCCCACCACCACTTACTATGAATTGAACCGTTAAATCATTTGTTACTTTATTTTAAAAAAAATGTTAAGTGGCGTGGCTTAGTAGGTATCGTACCTGATTGCTGAGCTGAGTTGGTGAAATGGGTCCTGAGTTTGATCCCAGCCAATAAGTATATACGTAATATTATATGCAAATGTTAGGTTTTCGGATCTGGTTGTGTTGTTTTTGTCCTATCTCTCTGATACTGCATCTGACCCTTCCTCATATCTTATCGCACAAGCCTCACATCGGATATGGGGAGGTAGAGACGAGACAGTGTCCCTGTGTTTGCGAATACATTTACGGCACTATAATATCTCCTGTGCTGTTGACAACTCCCGATAGTATTGATATCGCCGAGGACGAAATTCGCGGTCATGCCGCGGTCGGTCAGCCGCATATCGGCCGTACTGACATCATCATCATAAAAAAAAGTTAGGGTAAGGTAGAGTGTCGTATTTACACAATCACAAAAAGTATTCAACTATTATTTTCATCACAGACTTGTTGTCGTACGAGATCCGGAAATTGTTGATTGTGTTTGGAAATGATTATCCACGTGATTGGCGCTAAAGGTACCAGCATCAAATATATAAGATTTAAAAAAAGTCAAGGAGATGTGACCAACTTGCTCTGTAGCATAGTGTTGTACTTTTCCAAAAAACGGGGTTAAATTCACTAAAATAGGATTTGTTGCTGGTGTATAATCGCCGTCCCACTTCACACTACTGTCCCACTGTGCCTAATCACTGTCCCACTAAATGCAAAGTCCTAAGAGTTACTTTGCATTTAATATTTGTTATGCATTTGTTAGGTTATTCTCTTACTGTCAATTTTTTAATAAAAATAACAACTACGTAGATTCGAACGATACCAATTTCGACAACAGCATTTGGATTTCCACTAATAGAGTCCCACTGAATTCCAACACCTTTTCAAATTGTGTTATGTGCGACCTTAATTATTGGTTTCCGAATGTAATGTGACTATGCCAATGTCTATTGAAATTCTGATATTTCCGCATGCAGTGTTCATGTTGTTTGACTGCGTTGTGAGCGTAACTAACTGTGGAACCTGGGTTAGGATCTAAGTAACTCTAAGGCCAGTGTTCGAATGCCAGCCGAAATTAATATTTCTTACGCATAGAAATGATTGTGTCTCTGATGTAATGTTGGGTCGCGTGTTTCTATCACAGCATCTGACCCTTCCTTCGATCTCATCTATTTTTGTTTATGGGAAAGGAGGCAAACGAGCGAGAGGCTCACCTGGCCGACGCTCACGTACATCTGCAACACCATAGGAGCTGCAGGTGCGTTTTCGGCCTTGAAGGATATTTAGTATAAGTTTGGGAGGAGAGGGGGCCTCCGGTTACCTCTATCGCCGAACAAAACTCTGAAGCCGGTATTCTACGAGACCGGGGTACTAACCCGGACGAACCGACCCATTCCAGCAGCAGCAAATGCCGCCGCTTGACTCTACCACGTACGAAAATAATTGCTTAAACGTTATATCGGATACGGTTGTGTAAAGACAGGTTAACGAAACGAACATGAAAGAAATAAAAGTTAATAAATAATTTTTTTACAGTTTGGTTTTCTGTTTCAAATTCTGAAAAATTTATTATTTACACCTTACCTTACAGCAGTATACTATATCCTGCGCAGTTGACAACTGTCGAATGTTTTTGTGGTACTCGAAATCGTCCTGGCGAATATAATTTGGTGACTATTCTGATAATAAAATATTGCTATAGTCGCATAACATTATCTAGATATTTTTGAAAAATACCAAATAATGTTAGTTACCTGATTTAATAACTTATTTAATGAGTTTAACAAAGTTTATCGTCCACAAGTGACGTCATTTAGAACCCAAAGGGTAAACTCTTGGATGGGTATTTAAAGGTACAATTGGCAATCAGCCGCGTTAACGGAGTATTAAAATTATTTATGGATCAATCGGCGCGTTTGTTCAAAATCGCTTATTCAATTTGACAGGAACTCGTTTTACGGTGTGAAATAGAGAAAGTGTTACAAAGCTAAATGGATTTTTTAATGATTTTTTTTTTGATAATTTTGGACAAAGTGACAAGGCATTTCTTTTTCTAATTTTAAGAAGGCCTTTTGTTATAATATGTTAAAGTCTTTACAGATATAAGCATTACAAAATAAGGAAATGTGTTACAGATTTTTATAATTATATCAGTTTAATTTATTAAGCAAGCATCAAATTTAAATATTTACTTAGTAATCTTAAAATTATTTCGAAGACCAGGAAAGGTCGAAAGGTCGAAAGGTCGAAAGGTCGAAAAGTCACATGGCTGTTCCGTGTCCGAAAACATAATTATGTAGACCTGTGATGTTTTTGGTCAGTCAAAGCAGCCACTGCTGGTAGGCCTCCAAATGAGAGAATTTCCCATAACCGCCACGTTTAACAAGCGATTTGGCGATTGCAGTGTCTCGCACCTTGGACGCAGATCCTTTGACAGATCAGTCATCGATCTGTTTATTTACTATGCTTTTTTTTTAAATGGTACGGTGGTTCCACTATCTGTCGAACGAGATAAGTTTTTTAAGGCTTTTCCCTTATTTCACTCTTATAACACCCATGGCGGAGGTGACAGACTTACACCGCCATTACACATGGAAATAGGTAAAAAGTCCTCGTAAAACGTAAAATAGTCATCGCAAGCGATAAGGCTACTGCCATAGAAAGCAGCGTTAAAGCGCAGACATTTTTAAAGTTTTATTTGTATATAACTAGATACCTGTCTTCACTTCGACAGTTCAGTGGTTTATTTCTTAATTAGTTAATAGAATCGTATGTGCATTTGCAGTTGTTATTTTAAAGATCGTACAAGAAGCTACTTTGAAAAATATATTACAGAATAAAGAATATAGTATACATAATACCCGTAGGGTTAATAATATTCGAGTCACAAGGTTTTCGAACTTACCGACCGATGAAAGTTTTAAAAGCCAAAACGGCTAACTACTAAAAACTGAACTTCTAACTTCACTGAATAAATATTAATGTATAAATATTGATCGTGAACCCAAACAATAACAAAACAAAAACAGTTAATTTCTTTATTTGTACTTAGAAAACGTGATACATGCGTTCTGTACAGCCTTAGTGGCTAAGCTCTATGCCCTCTCAAAATGTGAGTAGGCATGTGCCCTTGAGATATATAGGCTGCTATCGTAATATGTTGTTTTTTTGTTATCAAATATACTGTTAATGCATGGATTTAATAAAATTAAATAAGTAATAAATCTCTCTTACTCCCATTACTATAATTCGATAACAACTTCAAGTGCGAAGTTTGAATGTAAGCTATACTATCGTGGTTCGGAACTCATGTAGAAAATCTTTGAATCTATTTTGTATAATCTGTTGATATACCATCACAATGTAGAATATTATGTAGTTTTTGTTATTCATTGTTTGTAGACAATCATGATAGGAGACAGGTTGCGGTTACGGAGGCAGCATTGAATACCGATGACGTAGCAACTGCTCGGCTCGCTCCAATCTCTACTCTATGCATAAGTAATGTGAAAAGTATGGAGATATCGCTCCGATGCGGAACACACGCCACACTTAAAATATTGTTGTGTATTTTTATGATAACGGCTTTAGTTATTTGTTGGTTCGTTTTAAGTTATAACGTAATATTATAGACGGATTACTATATTATTATTAATTTTTATGCTTATGGGTTACGCATTAATTTCTAATGCTGCAACTCTAAATGAGAGATAATCAGCCTTTAACAGGTGGCAGAAACAGGGGAATTTGTTACTGCGATTGCCCAACTGCCTGCTAAATCTGGCAACTATGGCTATGTACTTTATCTTTATATTTAAACTTCTTTATACTTTATGTTAGTACATTATAGATTGATAACAAACTGATGGTAGTGATGAACAGTACATTTGCTGTTCGTTTAAATCAATGAAATCAGACGTATTTCTTTATGTCTGTAGCAGAAAAAAATCATAACCAAAAAAAGACATACTCTTAATAGACATATTATAGACAATAAGCCTGAAACTGTGTTGAACTTGAGTATCATTCTATATTCATATTAATCAAACAAAGTTCCGGATTCACATGCTTACTAAACTACGGGTAAAAGCTGCTAAGTTAATTATTTATTATATACTTAATTTTGATGAAGTTTGTTTTATTCCATGTAAACCAATGTTTGAAGAAGATTCAACCTGGGGTAAACTGAGGATACATTCTTAAATTGTATAATCACGATAATATTAAATTCGATGGTAATTTTATGTACTTTGGTGCCGAGAATTAGTACAAGTACTGTACAAATAAGTCTTATTCAGAAGAAAAGATTCAATACTCAAGATAATAAATAAGGTATTCATCATCATCATCATCATTTCAGCCTATCAGAAGTCCACTGCTGAATATAGGCCTCCCCCAAAGATTACCACGAAGCTCGGTCCTGAGCCACCTGCATCCATCGACTTCCCGCAACACGGCGCAGGTCGTCACTCCATCTTGTGGGGGGTCGTGGGTACCCCCACTTAATGATATTGAAATAAATAAGAAGTTTTTTTTAAATAACAGCTATTCTCTATTTAAAAAAAAAACACTTGCACCACTAGGCTAACAAACTACACTATAAGCTACCATGAGTTTTACAATGAATTATACGTTGATGTCGTGTATTTCCCTCAACGTTCAGAAAATTGTTTTTGTTTTTTTGGAAACATTCGTTGTTAAATTTCGAATGGCATTTTCGTTGTTCTATCGATGCAACTCGGCAAAACTATTATCTGCAAATAAAAATGACTCTACATTTTCATTTTCAGATTATTTTTATTTCTACTATACTGTGAAATAAATTAATTATGCAAATGAAAAATCCCCCTGGAGAGCTATTTACTAGTTTTAATGAAGGTTTTAAAGGCTCGACACGCGTCGAAGTCGATAAAATATTTGTTGAAGCAAACTTACGATCAAATTCATATTTGCCGACGAAATAACTCGTTTATTATTAAACTAACTTTCAGGTTGATCGGAGTTCATAGTTTTAACAACCTTCCGTTGTTTATATGAAAGGTGTTGTAATCAATACCATCAAGGAAATATTCTGAATGGAATAAAATATCAGCGTTCTTAGTCTAGTGATGGACTATTTCTATAGTTGCTCATCCTCACCGTGCTGAGCACCAGTGATGCCTCATCACCAATATTTCAGTCAGTATGGTGCATCAGGTCCAGAGATAGACGGCATTTGGTAAAGGTAGCTAGTTTACCAAATGCTCATATATTGGAAAGATTATACTAGTGCTTAGTATATTATGTAATACTAGTATATACTACACCTACTACTTACTACTACTTACCTACTACTACTTAAGCTATTGGGACACCCCGGCAACTTTCGATAAATATATGAAATAAATCACATTCGCTCTTTCGTCGTTGAAGAGCAATGGATAATTGAGCTTAGAGATTTTCTTATCGCCAGATACATTTCGTACATATAACCAATCGGGGAGGCTAGTGGAATTGAGAGGAGGGCGCGAGTGACCATTCTGTATGTTACTATTATGTAGTTTGGCCGTATAGTCATGAGATTTGCTTAGAATGCGATAGTAACTTGGAGTAACTTAATCCTTATTTTATTGACATCAGGCATTACAGACGTGGATTTCTGTAAAACTATGCGGTAATTATTTAAATTGAGAAGACATACCTAAATTACGTTTGTTTCATAAATTTCATTTATAACTAAAGTTTCATATTGTTTGATTTTAAAATGTCCTATTTGGTTTTACCACTATATTTGAGTTAAAAAAACAAATTTCAACTAGTAAATAAGAATGAAATTTGATCAATCACGTTTCTCCGACATTTAGCATCTGAATGGGATTAAACGTTTGTGTATTTAAAGGGACTGGAGGGCCATGTATTTGGCCAGCTGTAATATGTATTATCCCTATAGAGTAGTCATAAAATTCATGAGTTTATAATTTAAATAAACGTGGAAGTAAGTGTGATACCAGATTTCTTACATGCTAGTAAATATGTTATCAATTTTTAGTTTACGACAAAGCATCAACTGAAACCTAATTACCATTATACGTTTCAAAGGTAAAAGAGTTATATAATTTTCTATAGTTAAGTCACGCCATCACAATTAATTCAGATACGATGTATTAAATATTGTAACTCGAAAGTGGCCAGTATTGTCTCTGAACCTTTTCAAATAAAATAAAAAAATTATCAAAGTCTCTACATTTTCTTCTTCTTTACCAGCCTGTTGAAGTCGACTGAAGGCATAGAGATCTTTGCACATAAGCGCCAACAAAATATTGAATATATACGAAATATTTTCCCTGATGAGCACTGTGCCCGGTGCCCTCGCACTACAGATGCCGAATGGTCTTATGGATTTTTCGCCATCACTCGGCTGCCAGAGGGCATATTCTGTCAGCAGAACACACCGCGTGCAAATGAGGTTGAAATATATTTTTATACTTATTTTCCCCCATACAACCCAACTATAAATAGTGGTGTGATGATATCGTCTCGGCCGATTTCAACCACAACGACAACTTCCGAATACTACAGGTATTTTGAACATATGTTATTTCCGACGAGGTTACGAAACTAGGACCTGTGGCTTAGGAGTCAGGTGTGCTAACCACTAAGATGATATAAAGTTGATTACACGGTCGTCAATAAACGTATTATCGTGTCCGACCCTTGAACAATTCAACAGCAAGAAGTATAATGAGAATGGCCTTCTTGTCTCATTTCATCGTATCTGCGAATTTGCAATAAAATAATACGTAGATCTATCCCAATAAAACAGAATAGCCTCCTCACAATTTTTGACAGGGTTGTAGAGCCATCTTTGAAGCAACATTAAAATGTGTTACATCGCTACTTAAAAATAAACCTCAAAATTAATGGTACTACAGTTCCAAGACGATAGCTATTAAGAGGTAAACTTCTACTCTATCTCAGAGTCGTCTGGGTAGCTACCACACTCTGAAAAGGTATAGAGTGCCAGTATAATTATATACATATAATAAATTATTACACTATTATCAATATAACTAATTATTCCAACTTCTTCAGTCGAGAACCTTCCTTCCTCAACGATTGTCATTACTCTACGAACCACTAGTATGTCATGTGTAATGTGATATAGTCGGCTCATTGCCACCCTAGCGTGTATGTACATCATACTTGGTGGCAATCTTGGTGGGAAGGTCATCAGTAGTGTAGTCTCAACTACCGCCTAACATAAAGGATCCTTTGTGACAGGCTCATTAGACAGACTCATTAGACATTATTAATGATGAGTATTTAAAAGAATGAAAGAATTTTATTTTTCTCTCACTTCGTACACGAGTAATATGCGAGCTTTATTTAATAAATGATCTCGTTGATGGATTAAACAATGGTAATATAAATGGCATTAATCGTTATTATCCAAAAATTAATTTATTGAAATAAGTTACTTTGGAAACAGTAAGGTTTCCAAAAATTATGCACACTTATTATTAACATAGTATATATAAAAAATATGAAATACATTAAGTAAATATATTTTTTTTTTTTTATATATTTTTCTTTTAACCTAGTTTAAAGAGAAGAAGAGCACTACGCACCTTTTCACAAGCGCGTGCATTACTTCTACACAGCGCACTTCCACCTCAATGTTGATGTCATCACCAACTTTTTACTTTTTACGTTAAGGGTGCTCTACAACACCCATGATCACAGAAGGACTATGGTGTTTGACGTCCTGATTTCATAGTGAACCCGAGCTACCATCAGCTTTTTAATTATATACTTTTTTAATTTGTAATATTGATTCGATCCACGCATAAATAGATCATACAATATCTTGTAAACATGCTCGTTTATTCGAGCACAATTCCTTGAGAGCTTAATTTATCACAGGATCCCGAGTAGGTAGCACGCAACCCTCATCATCATAAGGTTATTTTAAATTTTTAATATCATTCATTCCTGGCAGGAATCTTTGTTGTTTTACGAGAATTTATAGTCTATCAAATACTGGGGACGATCTAAAATATGACCACAGACTGCAAAAGTCCTGGAGATAAAATCCATAAATATAAATTTATTTTCAAGAGATTAAACTCTGCAATGGTCAAACGCCGAATGAGCAATGACAGCCTAGTAGCCTTTTATACTTTCGAGACAGGGGAGAGGGCCACCGGTTACCTCACTCACCGAACGAAACTCAGGAGCACTAGATGATGCGACGGAAGTCTACTTCGTTTCACGTACGAAAATTAAATCATATTAGTGTAATATTTACTATCGTGTTTATTACATAAAAACTCTATTAACATATTGACACGTGAATTGTTAATAAGTACAGTTTCTCATTTTCTCTAAGACTCGCGCGTTTTTCACGAATCTATCGCAAGCAAGAATTTCATACATACATTTAATTAACTTTTTTAATGCACGCAAAAATTAAGCTGTGTATGCAATATGTAACATAAATGAAGTTAATGTAAATATCATTTACGTTATTTAATTTCTGCGCTTTATCTACCTATTTCTGGGAAATTCTATATTTGAACAGAAAGTACGCTGTGAGTTAGTAACATACTTTAATAATTAATTAAAATAGTCCTAAAATAACATTAGCCGAACAATACTAATGTGCGGGAACGTAGTTAACTTCGTTATGTATCTTTCTTTTCCTTTATTTAACTATTCCCACTGAATCAAATTCTTCAAAGTTAGTAGAACAATTTTAAAGCAAACACATATTGCGTCGTTTTATTTAAATTATTTATTAATGTTATATTAAAAAAAATAAAGCGACATTTATTTGAATGTATTACATTAACAAAAGTATTACTATAGATTTATAGTAGTTAGTAGTAGTAGTAGTAGTAGTTGACTTACCATTTAAGTTTTCATATGAATTTACTCGAGTTAAAAGTTAGACTTTGTTTAACTTTTAACACCAAATATCTCCTGAAACCTTACACGCTCATACAAGCTCGTCGGTTATGAGTTATCCTTAAAATTATTCACTAAATTTGGCACTTCTTGAGTACACATACCTTTTGATTAGCCCTTGCCAATTAATTCCTGCAGAATAAATTTGCTATGAGGTTAGCTGACTGATGTGATGTGCAGGTTTGGCTACACTGAGTAGTCCGTAATTATTGCCTACCCCATAGGAGAGAGTGGGAGGCATCTCTATTAATTATTTGAGTACTTTATTTGTAATGGTGTGGATGTTACACGTGTATTATTTATTTATTATATTATATTTATTTATTTTAAAATTCTATGCACACTTTAGTTTAGATGGTGGACTCATCTCTCTCAGTCAACCATTAGGCTATGTAGAGATATTACAGAGGCACTGCAGCAGAATGAACGCAAACAACTAAAATTATTTATATAAAAATATAAACATACCCATATAAGCGAATTTGCGAACGACCGATATGACGACCGCGTGGCTTACTGGTTAGCGTTCCTGACCATGGCCTGAGTTCGAATACCAGCCGAAGTATTTTCAAAATTTGTGCAAAAACATAAATTCTTGGTTTTTGGGGCTGGTTGAATTGTGTTCATAACGCGACGAACGATACATCGGACATGGGAACACTGAGAGCACTTTAATATCTCCTGCACAGTTGACAACTGCCGATAGTATTCAGGTGTTGTCGCCGTGGACGGAATCGGCCAGCAGGA
Organism: Bhutanitis thaidina; assembly: GCA_029286595.1. NCBI lineage: Eukaryota > Metazoa > Arthropoda > Insecta > Lepidoptera > Papilionidae > Bhutanitis > Bhutanitis thaidina. The sequence continues at coordinate 5,663,635 of JAGSMS010000022.1, forward strand.
CATCGTCATCATGGTTACATAATTATTATAATCGTAAATTTTAATAGTAATTTACATTAGTATGTCTCCAAAGACGTCAGAATGCTACTGCTAGTAGATCGACGAGCGAATGAACCAATCAAATTGAGTTTCCGAAGTCTCAATAAGCCACTTTACGTAACATATTATGTGTTTCTTGACACAAATTTTTCACGCTGCATAACAATATAGTTTCTATTGTTTCAACATAATTAACATTATGATAGAGCTTGGAAAACTACTTTACTACGTAGTACTAAAAGTTACTAGCGTGTTACTAAAAAATACTAGTCTAGTTCTTTTAACCACAACGCCTTCATAGCATGCCGATGAGAAGCAAAAGCATATCGTGTGACGTGATTTGAAATAATAAAATGTAGAAATATAGGATTAACTTTAACCTAGTCTACGCTGTTCGCAAACATGAAGATCTCGAATTATAATAACTACTGATTTACTATTTAATATATATTACGTAAAAATTTTCTATTTTTAAGTATATTTTTTTAAATATCTTTATATAGTGTTTTCACAAAGAGGGTCTAAAAGTTTTACTTTGTTTAAGAACGTGTACATATATCAAATACGTTTGTCGTTGAGAAAAACGTGTCGGCTAATACTCCTTAGGTCAAAGATCCCAAAGGCTAGCGACAAATCTGTTGTTTTATCCCTTATTTCGATTTAATGGTAATCTCTTTCCTATACCCATGTGTGTATTTTCCTAGGAAAATAAGATAATTCTACAAAAGTTAAACATTTCTGTTCCGAAGTAAACTCTTCATACATTATAAGAGCTTTACTAAATCCATGTTTAATGGTTTCCAGTACAATCAATCTTCAATGATCGAGCCTAAGACGGCGGAAATTGACAAGTCGTGTCATTAGAAAGAGCTGGACTGCATTTCGAGGACATTAAGCGAGCTTATGTGCAACAATAATTTTCACAAAAATTATGTGAACTTTTCGTGAAAGACGAATCGTTCATTCATTAATGGTAATTTTTATATAACAATGCGGAATTTGGTCCATTTTTAACTGAGCTTTTTAAAATTTCACCACATCCAGGAAGTAGTCTCTGCACATCACATTTATTGAAAACAATCACAAATATATTACATCGTTAATAAGTGATTCAAGTAATAAAAATTAGAATTCAACAAATGTATTGAAATTCAAAGTGCTCAACATTATGGTATTGTTGTAGATCTATATCCGGCGCTACATCGGAATTGGCCTAGGGCGCATTCTCACTTAAATCCTCCTGCGAAAGTCATTATGATATTTTATATGAAACACACTCCTGGTTTTGTACACAAATGTTTGTGCAATGTACAAATTAGTCAGATAGTCTATTGAACATTAAAGCTAGAGGGTTGGAAATTAATATTAACTAAATTATAGAACACTTCGTCCATTCCCAAACTGCGATTCTAATCGGTAACTGGATGGTGATAAGATAAATATAGATGTAGCAGCGTAGACGGATAATCATACATACCTTACCTTACCTTAACTGTGTAGAAACAGTCCACTTATATATACATTAGTCATAATCGCCACGCTTGGCGATATACAAGGCGATAAAGCTGCGCGTCATTGGTCTGCTTCATTTTAGTGTTCCTCTTCAAGGTGGTTTATTCCGCTATCTGTCGGTAGCCATTGCTATTTTCAAGGCTTTTTCCTTAGTCGCCCCTTATGGGAAGAAAGGGGGTAGCAGATTCTTATGCCGATACCACACGGCAAATCAACCAACAGCAATCCAACATAATACACATCAAATATGTTTTTTTATCAAAAACGGGTACAATTGCTTATATTCATCATATAAATGTTTGCTGTCAGTGCAATTCTCTCAAAATCTCTCAAAATCTCGTCAGTCAAAATATAACTATTAGGTCAGTTCCTTTTAGAAGAGTGGAGTAGTTCAAGAGGCCCTTACTAAATTATCTACCTAATGAGTGTTAGGATTCCAATCGTTTTTATAAAGATTTCTTTAATGTTTTGCACTATGAATGCTGTAAGATTTTTGAAACTAAGTCACTTGCAGTTAACAAAAATGTTTAATTTGACAATAGGCTCACAGCAAAAAGTACCCGTAAGAGGATACTAAGGAATAAGCCCAGAAAATTTCATGAGTGGAGCTCTCTCATCACAATCTACGAGTATGTCCTGTAGAGATGAAAAGTTAATTTCGGAAGTCCTTTTAGCTACGCTGAATCGTGCCTAATGGAAACACCTAATCTCTAGCTTCTATGAGTGATATGTATACGTTAAGGTTAGGTAAGGAATAAATTGGAAATGATTAATAATTTCCGGTGATAAATGTATCACGTTACCGATTATTGTCAATAATTTCCTCGTACCTGGAGAAAATTTAATAAATTTTGAAACGGAGTGGCGTTAGGATAAATGCCGAAAGCGGAGAGGGAGAGCATCCCCCGCTCGCTGTAAGTGAACACAGGGAATGTGCGAGACGCAGAGACAGAGGCTGGTTATTTTTGTGCTTCTCCGGTTTGTTATTCTGAACTACTTCCTTCATTCAATACACACTCATTAATTAATCGATAAAGAGATATTAATCTTTATATTATATACAATAATTATTGATACTCATTCAAATTTACTAAAGGGCTGGTCTATTTTTAAAATATAATATGTTTTAGGCAATTATCATAACGGCATATAATGACAGTTTAAACAAATTTTGTTGTCAATTCTGAACTCTATGACACCTTCATTCTCCCAATTCACATCTTATAGTTAACATTTTAAAGCTGCGCATGTTCCTCATTCGTGTGATATCTCCATACCTCTCCCATTACTTATGCATAGAGTAGAGATTAGAGCAAGCCGCGCAGTTGCTACATCATCGGTATTCAATGCTGCCTCCACGCGGTTTAACCGCAACCTGTCCCCCGTCATGATTGTCTACAAACAATGAATGACTGATTGTTACTCTACACCGCAACAATTCAGGTGGATTATTAAAAAAACCACTTGATTGGTCCTCTTAATGAAACCTAAACGATTACAGAATTTAAGGCGTTTGGATGTAATTTACCGTCATTTTTTTTAATAGCTTGTAAGTTGGAATACTACTGCTGGGGCCATATTCGCTATTTCTCAAACGAGTTCACAAACATTTCATGTGACATCGAATCCCTATAAAATCATAAGGAGTTATTTTTTAACACGGTTTCGCTTATCCAATACAACCAAAAGTTTACCAATACACAAAAGCACGTAAAGGTCGTGAAAAATAACACAGTATAATTTTATGGAGTGATAACTTCACACAGAATTGCTGTGAATTATTTGTATGGCGTAGTGGATAAAGCCACTGAACATAGGCCTCTCCTGTAGGATGTATGATTCGTAATCGCTACGATTGTTAGACGAGTTGGCGATCTTAGAACCAGGAACTACAGATGCTGCTTTCCGTCATCGGCGGGGATAATTTGAGTCTGGCATTGGAGATGGTTAATCCGCCATTTATTGGAAGCCATATAATTTTGTGGTATTTCCCTAAAATCATCGACTTTTACGACCCCACGGGATAAATTCGGACCGTAGATTAACTTATAGCGCCACGAGACAACAACATACCTAATATGATAATAATTTTGAAATTTATCTTATCTTATACTTAAGTCGATTCTACGATATAAATATGATATTTTAATAATTATGATTATAATAATAGTTACATTTACACACATACTACTAAACTATTAAACAATATAACTTAGCAACAGTTGATAATATATATTAAACAGTAGACTTATATAATGTTTCTCAGGCCTTCAAATTAAGCAAATCCCTACCATTATGATATTATTATAAAAATAGAATCAATTTAATAGTTATTTTGTAAATTTTCTAGCTAAAATTTACAACAAACAAAGTCATGTCTGTATGTAAGTTACATAGACATGACTTTGTTCTCAAAGTTGGTTCGAAGATAATGATTTTCTCAATGTAACCTAAGTACACTAAAGTGTAAGATCCCAGTTCATAAATTGAAAAGAATTTTAAGGGAAAAAATTATGCTATATTTTTGGCTCCAACATTTTTCCTTTGCCCTGAGTTTAATGCGGCAAAATTGGTAATGCTCGGCAATAATTCGATCTTTTTTACTTGAGTGCGACGCAAATGTGAAACAATTTTCACCTTATTTTCATTTCGGTGAACTGTCTCCGCGTTATAAGCAGACATTATATTTTCATACTGACGTCGTGGAAGCTACGTAGCTTGCCAGAATTATATGAAAGAAAACTTTTACAAATCATCTTCAATATTTACGGTTTTATTTATAGTATGCTTCCTTATTCTTTAGAGGCCTCTAAATGGTTAACTGACGAGCATAGGCCTATTCCTAAAGTAAGATTAGCCGTAATCGCCAAGGTCGGTCAGTGAGTTGGCAGTCAGTTCAGCCAGTTAACGGTCCGGTTAATTTAGATCTGGCATAATTAATTTAATTATTCTTCCGCGATCTGTCCTCCGACACAAGATTTTACTGGCATTTTCCTAAGTCGACTTTTAAGAGACCCTGGCATTTTCTCCATACTACACCAGCACACACCTACGTAGTGTATGTATAATTTATTTCTTTATCGGTCTATATACTTAGCTATAGTGATAGGGAACGGACACCGACCTCATATCAACCCTCCTAGTATTACTAGTACTGACTGATGTGACTTATATTATTATACGAACTTTGAAACAATTGATATGATATCATTATCATATCAGTTGTTTCAAAGTTATATCTAAATGAGTTTCTATTGGTATTAGACTTGGTAGCGCTAAGTAGCGGTTTAAGCTGGTACTCAAATGGGCTGGCTCGACCAGGGTAGTAACACAATCTGGCAAAGTACGGGCGTGAAGTAGAGACAACTTGTGCTTCTGTGTTTCATTCGGTGAGTGAGGTAACCGGAAACCCACTCCCCATCACCCTCCGCATCCTCATATATCCTTCAAGGCCGGCAACGCACCTGCAGTTCCTCTGGTGTTGCAGATTTACGTGGGCGAGGGCATAATCACTTACCATCATATAAGCCGCACACTGGTTTGCCTGTTGCCATGCATGTTTTTTAAAAATAAACACGTAATCAACACGTAATATGTAATATTCAGTATTCTGATTTATTGAACATTATATTTCTTCTGTGCCCCAACTCAATCTCAATCTCGCTATTTTACAATGTTTAGAATTAATAACAAAACTCACGACGCCTTCCTTCCATTGTTATAACAATAAAAAGGTCAATCAAGATGGCGTTAATTGTTATAAAAGCTTTCGTCGCATAGCCATGTATTAACTGCAGATATCCTAGTTATGATACGTTACCAAACGAGCTGTTCGCGTGGTGAGCGTGATTCCAACGTAAGCAACAACTAACTAGGCTATAAAGTGTACATTTAAAGCGATAAATACATAGGCGTGACCATCAACAAATAGGTACTTCATGATAACTCTCTTCTAAATATCCCTCACGTATTTTGGTGTCATCCAAGAATAACATACACAAATGTCTACAGAACATTTTCTTCTTCACTATCAGCTTGTTAAGGGTCCACAGCTGGACATAGGTCTGACCCAATAGATACACGTTTCTGTTAATTATTTAAAATTTATTTATTAGTTAAAAGGGAAAACGGAATTTACAAATTTAGCTTAGTATTAAAAAGGGGAAAAATATTGTAGTTTATAATTGTTATATAAATTAGGAAGCAACGCCCTTTACTTGTTAAAAAGGAATAGTAAAAGTTTAAGAAAGAATTTAATTTAATCGTTAGGCAGTAAAAGCCATAAAAATTTAAATGTCTATTGTCAAGTTCCCTTTTTATAAAGTTACATAAAAGAGTGAATAAAGAATAAATAAATAAAATGTGGTTCATTAATTTCGGTTTTGCGAGGATTTGCAAAGACTGTGAATAATAGGCGTGAACGAGATTTCCTAATGTTATTTTAATTCATTTTCACGATTTCGAAATTTATTTCAATGAAAATATTCTTTTATTTCAAACTCACATTATATCTTCTTCTTCATCAACCTTTTTCCGTCCACAATTGTACATAGGTCTCTTCTAGAAAAACCTACCGAGCGGGCAAGTCTTTAGAGGGTTTTTCCGTACACACTGGGCTACGGGGGTTAGAGAGCGCAGTGCACAAGTGATGCTGCAGAGCCCACCGCTGGTATGTGAGAATAGATTTCTGAAAATTACTATGGATTGTTCACCATCATTCAGTCGCCAGTGCCTCGTTTGTTAGTTAGTAGGGTACAGGTTATATGCAATATTTTATATTACATGTGCAGAATTTACCAGGTGCTCAGCGGTGAAAAAAAAACATAACGAAGAAACCTGCATGTCTGAGAAATAATAAAAAATAATACTTAGAGGACATGTAAAGTCTGCCAATCTTTACTGGAGCAGCATGGCGGACTTTTTTTTTTTATAGAAATGACGGCAAACGAGCAAGCGGTTCACCTGATGGTAAGTGATTACCGTCGCCCACATACATCTGCAACACCATAGATGCTACAGGTGCGTTGCCGGTCTTTAAGGATATTTGGGAGATGGAAGGGACGAGGAGAGGAATAGGGAGGGGATGTGGGCCTCTGGTTAGGCCCACATCCCCTCCCTATTCCTCTCCTCCTCACTCACCGAACGAAACGCAGAAGCACAAGATGCCTCTACTTCACGCCGGTATTCTGCGAGGCCGTGGTATCAATCCGGTCGAGCCGGCCCATTCGAGCAGCAGGTAAAGCCGCCGCTTGGCTCTACCACGCTTTGGTGGCAGGAAATCAATCCATATATACCACATACTAAATTCAATCAATAACATTTGTAGGAAGCATCACTACAGCGAGGAACACAAAAATTAGAGGCGACCTTTGCCAAGTAGCGCTTATAGGATACAACAAAAAAGTCCTCCACAATTGAGAACAACCCTGACACAGTACAAAGGAACAATTATCATACTATAATTTCGAATAGTTATTATAAAAACGATGGAACTTCAAAATTATTAGGTTCTGAGCTGACAGGGTAAAATTATTCAAATTGCTTAACATTCGATAATAGTCGTAGATACTCATAACCACCAAAAGCCGCTACGATCCATTCTATTTTATGGTTCTGTACGGAGCTTTTTTACTAAGCCTACGCTGTCTGTCCATCCGCCCATCTGTATGTCCTACACCGTAATAGGTAGGCCTGTTGAAATTTTTGCAGAATATGTTTTATTATAACAGACATCCGAACAAATAATAAAAAGACAATAATTCAAAATTAATCCCCTTATAAGAAACGTGTTTCTTTTAATTTTTTTTTTGTTTTTGCTCTAGGATTGAAAATGGTAATACATACAAGCGTCAAACTTGGTATGGTTAAAGTGAAGCCTCTGAAATAAAACAACAAAGAATAAAAACCGGCTAAATGTAAATCGGGCTCACACTACGGATCCGAAACTGAATGATAGAAACACTACTTTATTAGTAAAACCATAACACGCATAATTATATTGTGTGGTTGTAAGGAACCCTCGGCGCGAGTCCGTCTAGCACCCGGTCGGTTACATTTTAATTTTGTTGATTGACATAAATGCTTGGGCCAAATACCTAGACTTTTTTTATGTGTATAATGATGTATATTTATTTATCAGTGAAATATATAGAGCACAAGTGTAAAATAATAATACAGAACATATAGTGGATTTTCCGGGAGCGACGATTAAGTTTTAAAAAACATAAAAATGAATAAGTAATTTACGGATATTATCGCGTTTAATAATGTTTTTATATTCCCGACACCTCGATTGCTTTACAGCAGCCGTGGTCACGGGGGGGACTGAGGTGTTAGACGTCCAGATGTCATAGATAACCGGGGCTACCTTCAGCTTTTATTTAATAAATAAAAGCTGAAGGTAAGTAATAGTTTAATTTCAAATGTAAAGTGTTCACGTAAATACAAGAAATCATTGAAAAAATAAAAAACTTTATTTCAACAGCAATTTATTTAAAACTTAACTAGGTGTCGACTGCGGCGATGCTAAACCAAGAGTGACTTTCAGGCGGGCTCGGAATCAACGCCACGTCTTGCATGGCCCCCCAGGAACGCTGATTTGGCATCATTGTGTGGGAATGCTGTTCCATCAATATCTCATCACGTGATCCCATGCCATGGTGGTCTCTTAACTATATTGCCTTCGCCTATTCAATTTATCTATAAAATAGCAGTTATTCGCGACTCACAAGTAGTCTGCGTTTTGATGGTTTTTCAATTTGTACAGACAAGAGGAGTGCGAATTTTATTCTACATTTTCGTTTGATAAATTAACACAGGTAAACAGATAGACAGATAAAATCATTTTAAGCCTTGGTATTGTACAATCTACCACCAATTGCAATGTGATTAGCCGTGTGGAATCCAACCAACCCATGTTGTCATCCCGTAGGTGTCGTTAGTGGACTGCCATAAAAAACTGTTTGATTCCGATAGCGGAATAGTCTTCTTAAAATATACCTGACCTAAATTCGGTAACTGACAGCAGCATTTAAGAAGAGAAGAGGAACCTCATTACGAAGCGGTGATGATGTTAAAAATAATACTTAGAGGACATGTAAAGTCTGCCAATCTTTACTGGAGCAGCATGGCGGACTTTTTTTTATAGAAATGACGGCAAACGAGCAAGCGGTTCACCTGATGGTAAGTGATTACCGTCGCCCACATACATCTGCAACACCATAGATGCTACAGGTGCGTTGCCGGTCTTTAAGGATATTTGGGAGATGGAAGGGACGAGGAGAGGAATAGGGAGGGGATGTGGGCCTCTGGTTAGGCCCACATCCCCTCCCTATTCCTCTCCTCCTCACTCACCGAACGAAACGCAGAAGCACAAGATGCCTCTACTTCACGCCGGTATTCTGCGAGGCCGTGGTATCAATCCGGTCGAGCCGGCCCATTCGAGCAGCAGGTAAAGCCGCCGCTTGGCTCTACCACGCTTTGGTGGCAGGAAATCAATCCATATATACCACATACTAAATTCAATCAATAACATTTGTAGGAAGCATCACTACAGCGAGGAACACAAAAATTAGAGGCGACCTTTGCCAAGTAGCGCTTATAGGATACAACAAAAAAGTCCTCCACAATTGAGAACAACCCTGACACAGTACAAAGGAACAATTATCATACTATAATTTCGAATAGTTATTATAAAAACGATGGAACTTCAAAATTATTAGGTTCTGAGCTGACAGGGTAAAATTATTCAAATTGCTTAACATTCGATAATAGTCGTAGATACTCATAACCACCAAAAGCCGCTACGATCCATTCTATTTTATGGTTCTGTACGGAGCTTTTTTACTAAGCCTACGCTGTCTGTCCATCCGCCCATCTGTATGTCCTACACCGTAATAGGTAGGCCTGTTGAAATTTTTGCAGAATATGTTTTATTATAACAGACATCCGAACAAATAATAAAAAGACAATAATTCAACAGCAATTTATTTAAAACTTAACTAGGTGTCGACTGCGGCGATGCTAAACCAAGAGTGACTTTCAGGCGGGCTCGGAATCAACGCCACGTCTTGCATGGCCCCCCAGGAACGCTGATTTGGCATCATTGTGTGGGAATGCTGTTCCATCAATATCTCATCACGTGATCCCATGCCATGGTGGTCTCTTAACTATATTGCCTTCGCCTATTCAATTTATCTATAAAATAGCAGTTATTCGCGACTCACAAGTAGTCTGCGTTTTGATGGTTTTTCAATTTGTACAGACAAGAGGAGTGCGAATTTTATTCTACATTTTCGTTTGATAAATTAACACAGGTAAACAGATAGACAGATAAAATCATTTTAAGCCTTGGTATTGTACAATCTACCACCAATTGCAATGTGATTAGCCGTGTGGAATCCAACCAACCCATGTTGTCATCCCGTAGGTGTCGTTAGTGGACTGCCATAAAAAACTGTTTGATTCCGATAGCGGAATAGTCTTCTTAAAATATACCTGACCTAAATTCGGTAACTGACAGCAGCATTTAAGAAGAGAAGAGGAACCTCATTACGAAGCGGTGATGATGTTAAAAAATAATACTTTTATTTGACATTTGACAAACGAAATTATCTGTCATTTTCATTTCATTCCAGCCGGAGTAGCGGTCTCCGGCCGTCTGGTATCGGTGTAAGAATATGCCACCCTATTTCTTCCCGTGGGTGTCGTAAGAGGCGACTGAAGGAAAAGTCTTGAAAATAGCAGTCGCTACTGATAGATGGCGGTATAACCGTCTCGAAAAATACCCAACTAAAATGCAGCAGCACCGACGACGGGGAGCAGCGTCTAAGGTGTGAGGTGTCTGGTACAGCGCTGGCCAATCCGCTTGCAGAACGTGGCGATTATGCAAATCAGTCCTGTGGAAGAGTCCTATGTTTTGCAGTGAACTGTTTCTAGGCCGTTAAGGTTACGGAATTTTACCCGTTTGAAAATTCGATAACTCCATGTTTGTGTTTAATTTGATATAGAGTATGTAAGTCTTTGGGTTTTGTGGTTCGGCATATTCGGATGGATTCTCTCCTATAAGACGGTCGCTATGACAGCAGCCTGTACTACGTGCAGGTAAGGTTGATATTTTGAGAAATAGTTGATATTATATTCTCCCTCTTAACATCTATGAAAACATAGAGAAAAGGCTCATTTTCCACGATACAATATTGTTTAGTTGCAATCTTCAAATATTTTTATTCCATTGTTTGTAGACAATCATGATAGGAGACAGGTTGCGGTTAAACCGCGCGGAGGCAGCATTGAATACCGATGACGTAGCAACTGCTCGGCTCGCTCCAATCTCTACTCTATGCATAAGTAATGTGAAAAGTATAAAGATATCTCTCCGATGTAGAACACATGCTGCTATAAAATATATTGGTTGAAATTTATGTTAACTTTTACGATTAATTTGCTTCTCTTTCTTTTCCTTGAACATTTTCCTAAAGTCAAAAGATAAGAATAAAAGAAATATGACTTTAAAGATTTGGCACATAAAAAAAGTTATATTTAATTTTTATTATTATATACCTAAAACACCCTTAGGTGTAAGGGTGTATTACATTAGCTTTTTGTCTACCGTATCCAAATATACTACAGACTAGTGATGGAGAGAAGTTTCACTCGTGCGAGGGCACTGGCTCTGCTCTCTCTAATCCAACCGCCCAGCGTGGTGAGTACGGGCAAACCTTCTGTTGTGTACAATGTATTATAAATTTAAAATAGCAAGCTTTCATTAAACCAAAACTAAGAAGCTTCTTAAGTTACCGTCAAACGTCTCTGAGGTAATCTGATATTTTTTCTTAAATTCCGTGGAAAAACATTTCAAGTGTAAGATAATCTTGCGCAAATGGATTCGTATGATATTACCGAAAATTATGAAAAAATAAATTAATTTGTTAAGATTTCGCTTCTACTTGATAATATTTTGGCATTTCACATTTCTAATAACCTTTTTAAACGATGGTACATATTTAGTTCGGTAACACAACTCCTCGTAGGTATACATTCCACTGATTGAAATTCCAACAAGAGACAACAATCACTTGTTGTATGTGTGTATTAACTATTCCAAAACATGTATTTTGTTTTTACTCTTAGTATTTATATTGGCATAAAGTATTTAGTTTTTAATATTATAATGAAACTAACGTCTGCCCGAGACTTCTGCCCGCCTCACAAGAGCACAAGTCTCGGTCACAAGAGCCTCTTAGTTGAGATAAAAATTACGTCGTACGTCGTATATCCTATTCATTGGCTTAATATACATCCCTGCTAAAATTTCGTTCACATCTGTTCAGTTCGTTAAGCGTGATTGAAGGACAGATATTCAAACTATCTTATTTGTAATATTAAGCAAAACAAATAGGTTATCTATCTATAGCACTTCTGGTCCAAAAAGGACATTTTCTTACATTACATTTTAATAATTCTATTTAGGTATATATCTCCGTTGTGTTTGATATTTTTAATTGAGTTAACCTAATATTTTGATATTTTCTTTGTTTTGATTAGAAATATGTACACGTAAAATAATATTTCTTACGGTTCGAGTTGACTAGCAGAAGGTATTAATTTTCCATCCTTTGTTATCCTTATTATTAGAGCATAAATAAATAAACATTTTAAAAAAGTTTTATCAAATCCGTGAAATAGCCTTTTAAGTAGATCCGTTAAAAAATTGTATATATACAAATCATACACACATACAAAGATTCTATCACAACGGCCCGGCCTTCGAAGTCTCTGAGCTGGAAACGTCCTTTTCGTTACCAAATTATTATTATCACAGGACTAAAACATTTTATGACGATCCAACAATGTTTACATGTCTTTAATGTAACGTTAAAAACGATCGCGCCGTCGTAACGTTAACGTCGTGAACCTACTTCCCGTTGAAGACGTTCCACTGCCGTGACATAAGTCATGGCGCATGAATAAACGAGCAGTTGGCGTGGCCATCGTCTGTTCTGACACAATCACTGTAATCCCGTTTAACAATAGCAAATAGATATAACCGACTTTGAATATTCCATTATAACTAACATGGTATTGTTATTTACAAAATAATGGTACAAAGGAATAAGCGAATTCGTGAAAGCAAACGTTTCTGTTATGCAAAACGAGTGAATTTGGCGTCTGGTAACAACTTAAATTATATTCAAACTATTGATCATTGTTATATTAGAATTAATTGTGCAAATATTTATTAAAATAAAATATATGTGTAAATCAAATCGTTAAAATGTGTCAAATTTACATTTCAATCCACGATTACCGTAAATTAGTATCTACTGACTAAAAGTTTAAAAAAAATTATGTCAAATTTTCACAAAGTGACTAAGAATATAAAATTAGGAAGAAGGAATGAATATTCAGTATGAAGTGTATAAATAAACAAAGTTTGGTCCATTTATTCCGATACTCCAGGGTTCTGTGCGGAGACTGGAAAAGTTTGGCGGGAACGGGATTTCCTAATGTGATTTTAATTCATTTTTCTACGACGAAGAGGGTAATTTCAATAAAAAGTCGGCAGATATTTTATCGCGGCGGGGAGAATTAAATGAAACAAATAAAATTATTGACGTACAAATTCTGATCTCGAGTTTTTGAAGTGCGAATCGCTGTCACTGGTATGATTTATTCAAACGGTATAAAAGCCGATGTAAAAATTATTCATAACGGTGAAAATTTGTTGAAATGCCATGACTAAAGTAATTAAATTTACCTAAATGTGATGTGAACAGTTATTTTATTTTTATAATAATTGTACCCAAAATCATTTAGAAATAACATAATCATCTCAATATCGTGTCAGGACAATGAAAAAAATATTATTATTAGGTCGTACAAGAGTAGTGAGAGGTCTAAACAATTTAGTCCTTGCAACCCAGCTTATTTGGGACAACGTGACAAGTGGTGCGCCTGTCGCCAAGAGTTATTGCATCCTATTTGTAACCCAAAGTAACAAAGCAAACTTAATATGACATGGGTTATGATTTGTAACTTTTCAACTAAGGTTTTTAAGTAAAACAGTGGTTATGTAACATTTTTAAAGCTCAAAAATTTTATCTTTTTTATTCAGTATCCATCCAATACTTTTAACCAAATGAAAACCAAGAAACCTGATATGGGATTAGTTAATTCTTAGTATTATCTTTTTTAAAGTTTGACTAGGTGATCAAATTTATCTAATGCGATAGGATAGGATGCAGCGAACGATGCAGGGTAACATTCAGTGTTACGGAGATTGGATTGGGATCGAGGCTCACCTGTTACGTCACTGTGAATAGCTAGACTAGATTACGTGCCCCATTTGTATAAAAGAGGCCACATAGTAAATAAAAGTGCAGTATAATAATAAAACTAAAAATATTCAACGTTATGATATATAATTTATAAAAGTGTACGCAAGATACAATTTTTTTATGAAAAAAGTGGCAAATGTGCAAACAGCTCACCTGACATTAAATTATTAGCTACACTCCAGTACATCTGCAATACCACAGGAGCCGCAGATGCGTTGCCAAACTTTAATATATTTCGGAAGGATGTAATGTAAAAGAGAGGGGAGTTGGCCACCGGTTACCTTACTCACCGAACGAAAAGCAGAAGCACAAGATGCCTCTACTTCTCGCCGGTATTCTGCGAGGCCGTGGTACCAACCTGAACGAGCCGGCCTATTCGAGCAGCAGCAATGAAAACTAAAAACACGGATTTAAAAATTTACACTTTATATTATTAAAATAATATCTGTCAAAAACATAACTCAGTGAATCAGTCTGTTACGTTTTCACGGCTAAATCGTCATTGTCGTCAAATTTTATGAAATTTGATATGATATACCTTTAAAGATGGGGAAGCACACAGGACTCTTTTTATCGCGGCAGGAAAATTTTAACGCGGACTAAGTCGCGGGCGAAAGCTGGTTGAAACTAACAGTCTTTGTTTTTTCTTAAGATTTCGAAAATTTCTGCATTTATATAAAAGCAAACACACCTGTAATGTAATATTTTTTTATCTATTTACCTTTCACTTCCTTGTTTTCTATCTATTACGTTATATTGTTATCATTCTGGTAATACTGTCTGTATTTATATCATGCTATCTTTTTGTATTTATTGTATTTTGTTTCATATTTCAATAATAATCTTTGCTTACATATTTCTATGATAGCTGAAACGACTATCTGTTATACTTAAAAATCATCAATGTCGTCTCCTTGTGTTATACATAGGAACTAATTACAATATAATAAGTACTTGACGTTACATAAGTTCTTATTCTATTATTAAATTCCATCTCGACATAAGGCTATCCGACCTCTAAATTTTTACCTTTTTTATATAAAAACCTGCCAATTACGATTCGGCATTGTGCACCGAGGGTTCCGTACAACCACACAATGTATGGCTGGCATACTTACCAAAAAAATTGTGTTTTCTTTGATTCAATTCGGGATCCTTAGCGTGAAGCTGACTTTCTGACTTTGAAGCTGGTATTCATTATTTTTTGTTTTAAAAAAATAATGAATACCGACCAAGTCAGCTTCAGAGATTGCACTATTTGTCACAACAAGTTTGAAGCTTGTAACTATCACCGTTTTAAGAAAGAGCAAAAACTTTGAAAATAACACGTTTCTTGTATGATTTTTAGTTTTAGTTTTTTTTACTATTAATTTTTGAGAGGTAACCCCTTTAAAGGTAAAAGCCAACAGACGCACGGACGGAAGTAAGGAACCCTAAAAATGGTTAGAAAGCTCCGAGCATTATGCAATAGATTTCCATATCGCGATCTGAGATCTGGTAATCCTTGCTGCGATTGTTTGACTGTATGTCTGACGCATGGTTATTGACAATGATGGGATACTTAATTACACTGGTGGTATTATAATTGCACGGATTTTTGTCAATGGTGTCAATGAAATAAAATATCACGGGCCAATTTTCGTAATATTGTAATTTCACTTGACAAAATCAGTTACATGGTTTGTTTAAAAATAATTGAATTTGCAAAAGTTATCGCATGTTATAGCGGCGCACGAATTTGCCACATCATTTCTTCAGTGGGTGCCATAAGCGGCCACTAAAAATATTCCTGACCCGCCAAATATATTGCGAGAGCCCGAAGGCGATGGGCGTCAGTACTCATATAATACATGTATATATAAACACATTAATGTGCATTAAATGTATAGCCCATCAAGATTTAACATCTGTCAATTTGAAATCAGGAAAGTGATAAACATTTTTACTTTTCAAACCAACCTGTTAAAAGCATATATCATCTTTTTGCCTTCACCTTAGGCGGAAAAAACTATGGATTTAGTAGTGTTGTAGTACTGTAGTGCTATCGTTGTAAATAAAAAAAAATTGTCCCACAACCGCTTATCGCTTGATGCCGCTAAAACTATTGTAAATGTGTGTAAGCATATGTTGTAGCGGATTTTAAGTCTAATAAATTGTAAATTTTGATCAATAATATAAAAACAGTTATTAATGTTTTTAACGGACAATATTATTCCGTTAGATAGGTCGAGTTTTGCGGCACCGCCCGCTGCGCGGCGTAAGCGTTGCATGCTGGGTGCGGGTAATCGCTCGCTGTACCGGGTTTTGTAAATGAAAAGTAGGTAACGATTAACTGTCAATTAAGTTAATTGAACTGTGGTATTTATGGATTCTGTCTGCGGTATTAAATTCCGTAAAACGTAAGCAATCCGATCGAGAACCTTTGAAATTGTTAATTGTAAACGTTATTATCAATTATTTTTGTAGTAAAAAAATATAAAAGAAAATCTATATCAAACTCGATTTATCTACTACCCCGCATTTAAACAACGTTACCAATTATTTGCTCCGCGATTCTTTCAAAAATAACAAGAGGTCTTGTCTTACACATTTTCTAACCTTACTTCTAATTTTATCCATTCACTAGAGGTTAAATTGAGCAATATCCATAGTATACTCGTATTTATATTTTCCAGCAAGTGATCATGTTTGTTATTTCAGTATCTAGTAAATATATCATACACATATTTGTACAGGTTGGATACGCTTTTAATATCTCAGTGTTTTAAAAGTGGACAAATCTATTGAATGATAAAAATGTTAATAAATGGTAAATAAATTTACGGTTATCAATTTAATTAATTATAGTAAATTATAGAAGAACAAACCTTTAAAAAGCAGCATAGCCGTGAGGAAAAGAGTGAGCGGGTGTCCTTGGGGGGACGCCATGCTTCTTCACTCCCAATGCACCAGCTACGTCACCAGTCCGAATGAAGGCAAAGCGTGCGTCGAATTCATCTCATGCCATAGTCTGAAAAAAATTAAGGTATTTAAATAAAAAATACATTATTATCTAAAGAAAATATAAAGTAAATTTTGTGTAGCATTATGAACCTTTTGAATGAAGATACTTCTTTCATAGACAAAGTAATATTTCCTAAATATCCTCAAAGCACATCTCCTAAATATCCTCAAAGCACATCTCCTAAATATCCTCAAAGCACATCTCCTAAATATCCTCAAAGCACATCTCCTAAATATCCTCAAAGGCCGGCAACGCACCTGCAGTTCGACTATTATTGCAGATGCACGTGGAAGACAGTAATCCTGTGTGTGATATCTTCAATACATAAACTTTATGAGTCACGATAATGTCATGCTATAGAGTAGACTGTGCTCGTTTGTCACCCTTATTTAATGAAAAGATAGTCAAGTGTGAGTTCTACTTGTATAAGTTGTAGGTTGTTATGTGGGTTTGTAAAAAAAATCTTATATATTACCTCTTACCGATTCTGAGTAAAAGAGTGTTGCGATAAATAGACAAAGTGATCAATCAATAATGATTCTGATCTCTTCTTCATTCCTTGGTGCGGAAACGAAACCCTTAAAAGAAATTGAATTATATGTCTTTAAATGAAATTGGTTTACTGTTTCATTCGTATAATATGGAGGATATGAAAAAGAGACAATGAATATTTTTGTAATTACTAGTTACAATATACATATTACAGAATTAAAGAAACTGTTGCTTTTTTAACTCGCAGAATAATATGTTATCGTGTGCTCTTTTTTAACGCGTTTTTTATTAGCGTGCGACGTTTAGATGTATGTATGTACGTACGTATGTATGTTATGGAATCTTTCAATGGAATGTTCCATGTCTTCCTTAAACTGCAAATCTTTTTACTTCACCTCCAGACGACGAATTTTGCACACGTACTAAGAACCGACGACTATACAATAATATGATACCACCCTTGATAATCGGGTTAGAGGAGGATGGGTAACGGAATCTTTGAATGGCTACTAGTAAACACATCGAGTTTGCGCTCATTAGATTTGTCACAATGAGTTCCATTTATTGATGAATAAAAAAGCTTATTCTTCCCCTTTTTTTCAAACTAAATTATATTCCTTACGATTATACGATTATTTGGTAAAATTTGTTATTTAAATTCAAAATAATTAATATATTTTTTTACTGGTGGGAGGTTACATAAACATCTTAAATTTAGTTTTAGATATACTCCAAATCAAAATTTGTCGAATAATAGTAATTCATTATTCTTTATTGGACATATTTTTTTCGGAATTGTTTAACAAAGAAGATTTATACTAAAGATGTTGACATTTTTATCGCTTACATTTTACTCTGTATTTATATCATACATCAGTGTTCTCAAAATTATAACAATATTATGGTTGTTGTTAAGTTAATTGTAGGTTCTACTATCAAAATTACTATCAATTTATTGATAAACTCTTAGCTTCCTCGGCCATAGCAACTTTTATATCTTAAAATTGAAAATAAATGACGGTGAGCATAATAAATTTTCATGGTTTGCATAATTTTTTTTTAGGGATAATTAACCAGTTGTGATATAAGAAATAATTTCTCTTAACAGAACGAAATCAATTCGTTCACGATCCACGTAACATCTGTTGGCCGGCATACGGGCAAAGTTTAAATAAAACGTTCGGGAGCGCCCTTAATTGGGCTTTTTACAAACATTAATCAAGAGCTACGTCGAGGGGAGAATTTTTATGTCGGTCGCTAGGCGATCGCCGGTGACGGATGACGGGCGGCCGCGGGTCGCAGAGCGTGCTGCATCCATCAATGCGGGATTTGATCGTAGTTGATATACCGAAGGGTTATACAGATTCTACTAAATACTGAATTTAATAGATTCAGTGCATAACCGTCAGCTTATCAAACACTTTAGGCTGCATTTATTCACAATGCACACAAAAACTAGAGCATGGTACGTAAAAATCCGTATATAAAAGATAGATATGTTATGCATTTGAGAATTCGGTATTGAAAATATAAGATGTTAATAAAATGTAAATTTTTAAAGTCGATGTGCTACTTCCGGATCTCCACCATCATCATACCAAATATTACAAGACCAATGTTGTCTTACGGTTTAAAGGTATAGAGTGCCAGTATAATTACAGGCTGTGAGGCATTCCATCTTAGTATTCATAGGTTTAATCACAAGCTGTTTAAGTAGGCTTTGTACAGCCTGATTGTTGTATAACAGCTGTTGAATGGCTTTAGCAGTATCAATATGCTGTATAGCTGCATTTGTTTTAGTAATTAAACAGGTAGGTGTTACAGCATGATTATAACTCAAATACCTAAAGAAATACAAAGATAGCTGTATAGTGTTTAATAGGCGTTCGATCTAATGAAGACTTAAAATGTCCATTTATAATACTTTGAGATCTTGAAGAGGATTTTAAGCGGTAAGAGGATTTGAATAAAGTTACAAGTTTCTTTTAAAATGCTTCAAGTGGTATAAAGCATATACTTAAGCATTAAACCTCTAATTTAATATAAAAATAGTAAACTCTGATAGCTGTTGTAACAAGACGCCTTTATAATTGTTTTTAAATGTATATTCTAAATGTTTTTTAAACGATGCAAACTCTCCTTCGTATCTTAAGGATAACTTCAATTTTCTTTATTCGAGTCATAACCGAGTGCCTCGAACTTCAAACAGCTTGAAGGTTAGTGTTCCACAACATAGTACTGGTTTCTTTTCTTCTTCTTTCACCGTTCAAGCCACACTTCTCTGGAACGCTCTCCCCGATGATATCAAGAAAGCTCCGAACAAAAACTCCTTCAAAACCCTGCTCCGTCGTCACTATCTGAAGGCAAATGCCATCTAAGAATTTTCTCTCCTCATTTAATTTGTTTATGTATGTATTATATGTTTATGTATAGTGTATTATGAATGTTATATTATAAGTATGTAAGTATATTACAAAGGTTATATATTTAATATTTATATTTAATTTATATGTATTATTTATTTTGTACCTGCCAACATGTTTTCTTTCTCTCCCAGGGTTGACTGGTAGAGAATGCCAAAAGGCATTAAGTCCGCCCATTGTATTCCTTTCTTTTTTTTTAAGGGACACAATAAAGAATAAATAAATAAATAAATAAATAAATAAAAATATTCTCATGGATGTTGCAACAAATTTAACAACAATCTTCTAATACATGTCTCTATTTTTCACCTACAACCCCTAATGAAGCTGCAAACAATACCATAAACAACGCAAAAAATTTAAACACACTTTAACTTCTGAAATGTTTTTTTATATTAATTTCTGCGAGTCCGTGATAATTTAAGCTAGAATATACTCGTATGTATAGAATATACACATCAAACTGCTTCTGTATCAATATGCTACAGTACACATCACTTTTATCACCTCTGTAGAACGATTGTGCTACCGATATACCTGTATAAGTCGGTGCATCTTTCGAGATTATCCGTAGAGCTAATGCCGTAATAAATTAACTCAAATCGGCTGTAGATCTAGTTATAGAGCTTGTGTGCTACTTGGGAATGCATCTGTAACCTTCTTCGATTGAAGTTGTTTGAAGGTGCCCATGGCCTGTATTAGCCACTTTCCTTCAGATGGACTGTGAGCTCAATTATTTGTGGGTGTTGTAAGAAGAACAAAATTGAAAATCCCTGAAATATCTCGTAACTCCCTCTGAGAACCAACGCGGCGACGTGACTCGCTACACGTCACGTTTTATTTCCCGGAGAATTGCAAAGACGGTTTGTATAGCAACGTTGTAAATATTTTGCCACGCGAAAAATAATCACATATAAACTTTAAAAAAATCTCAAATCATCAATATCATTATTAATTTATATTTACCTGACCAAAAATAAAAGGTAGGCGTTTTAGTTTTATATTAATATTTGATTACCACATTAGAAACTTTAACTAAGCTCGTAGATTAAAAGCGTTTGGTAAAACAAATCCCTCAAGGTATGCCTATGAATACTTGATGAAATCAAAACGCCTCTCTCTAACATTGAAAACTATAAAGTTGTTTTAACTAAGTATGACTTCGACTGTCTAGACTAAATACAAGAGAAAGTTTTCGTGTTTCTACATATCTAAGGATAGCACTTTCCGTGCGGTGGAACTTGAAAAATTCAACCCTTTTCTTAACGTAGGTGTCGTAAGAGTCGACTAAAGAAAAAACCATGAAAACCTCGTTGCGTCTGACCGATGGTGGATTATTAACCGTTCGAAAAATGCCATACTCAAAACATACAGATCGATGATGGGCTGCAGGTAGAAGCTTATGTCCTGTAGTGGGCTATTAACAGGTTGACGAAGAAGAAAATATATTAACTTATTAACAGCTACAATATTCACTTCATATAATGTTTATTTACAAAATCCATTTCAGCATTTTAAGTCGTCACTGTATGTAGAAGTTTTAACGATTTCTATCTAGAAAACAAAAGGAAACGAATGAAACTCGCTTTCCGAAGTACACTTAAATCAATTAAAGTTTTCTGAACAAACAATAAATCGACTCGTTACGTGTTTCGACTGCATAATAAAAACGTAACGTGTCGATAGGAAAATTATTAAATAAACGCTACGTTCATTTATTATTGAAACAATAATTTTTTTTTTTTTCAGAATCCGAGAAATTAGATCAAAGCATTTTTGATTAATCGAAGCCGAAAGCAATGTATTGTAAATTATTAGTTTTTGAATCCGCGTGTATTGTTATGGATCATATCAATTATAATGGCTCTAAACCTAGACGTTCCTGCAAAGGAGCATTTGCGCCAATAATTACGACACAATAATATCCTCACATCTACACAGTACGAACTCAAGCCTGTAATCCCTCACGGGGTATACAGAGGATACAAATACTTTGAAAACTGTTGAATGCGTTCAAAACAAAGCAACATAACATCAAAACGTTACATTATCAGCTCATCTATTACGATATGGAACCGTGGATGACGGACCGAACCGCGTCAGGACAAGTCCAAGTTCGATTTGTAATTAATTCTCATATCCCGGGAATTAGTCCAAATGCAATGTGGTATACGTTGTTAAAGGTCTCTTCAGCTCTCGAGAAAACCTTTTTGTAAAATGAGTAAAAAATATACAGGAACCAAATTATTTTTCAAGCAAAAATTTTAAGTGGTGCCGATTCTTATTCTTATTTAATAATTAAATAGGTTGTTAAACTAAACGTATCACCGTACTCATGGTCAACCAGTGGACCTCCATTGTGCACCCAATAATCTTCTATCTACACATATAAAGAATGTCACAACAAGATATTTGATAGTAAATTTCTTTTGTAACATAATATAGTGGGCCTAAGAAAGATTTTTTAAATTTCTCCACTAATGCGGTAAGATATGGGATGGAAATTTGTATAGACGACCCGTTACCGAAGTAAGGAACATGAAATTCAATGGTTAGGGTTCTGGTTAGAAATATCAACAACTATAAGCACACAACAGACAAAATTCAGAAGGAGTAAAGTGAGGTGTTAGAGAGCGGTTTTTGCTGCTGCTCGAAAGGGCCGGCTCGACTGGGTTGATACTACGGCCTCCCAGAATACCGGCGTGAAGTGCACGTGCTTCTGCGTTTTATTCGGTGAGTGTGGTAACCGGAGGTCCACTCCATTTCTCCACTCCACTCTGTTTCTCCACCCCACTCTATTTCTTCCAAATACCCTTAAAGGCGAAAGAGCCGGTCACATAGCTCGCAGTTCTGACAACCATTGGGGAAAAATGGTTCTCGAGTGGCAATCTCACATGACGGAATGACGACCTGCACAGTGTTGGGGTATTTCGATGGATGCAGATGACCCAGGAGAATACTTTGAAATAATAATTTTAATTATTTGATCAGTTGCTAAAAATATGTAACGAATTGTATGTATCACGGGCTTATTAAAGACTCCACAAACTTGCCCTTCGCTCCAATAACATGTATCATATTATGAATAAGAACTTAATGAACTGAAAACCATAAATACCATTCCTCACAGACCAATACATAAATACTAAATGCCAACTGGTTATAAATTACAATTAAAACTGCAACAGATTGTTATAAGCACTGTAATAATCGCAATTGGCTTACACATCTCAAAATGTAGTGCTATTAATACATAACTAATCTATCTCTGCTTACATATCACACATTTAATATTATGGGCCTGTCTCTGACGAATTTCGTCTTCGCCCTTAGGGGTGGCAAAGCTACTGTAACCTCATCAACTGAAACTGTTTCGCCTATGGGCGTCTGTAACCATTTACTATCCGGTGGACTGTTAGTTCCTTTATCACCACAATCCAATAAAAAGAGGTTAACTGTATATAGTACGAAGAAAAAGTGTAGTATACACCGCTTTTTGATCCACTTCATCTACGTCACCTTCCCTTGCATATTATGCACACTGTTGGCAGATGAACGAGGCCTTTGGAATTCAACGTTTAAGATTTTTTCCTTCTATTCAGCCTATGTATATCCACAGCTAGACATTAGGGTTTCATTTCATAAAAACTCGAACAAACACTAGTTTGGCTGGCATAGAAAATTTGCCCATACTCCACGCTGAACAGACGGGTTGGTAGACCCCATTGCTAAAAGACTTAGACACCCTTAATTTGACCCACTTAGTAGCTTAATCTTTGCATGCCGTGTGCAGTATGAGAATAGTGGGAATAAGTTGAAAACCCGTTTCTTTTTAAAAATGTAGGTATTCATTTTTTAGTCAAGTGTGAGTGCTGCTACAACTACTAACAAAACTCTGTATGCTTGTACACAAAAGATGAATGATAAAATAACACAGATGCTTTACCACCTTATTCAATCCCGTGGGGGAAAATTTGAAAACAAGGGGAATAAGGAGAAGCAGACTAAAGTGTTGCGAGATATGTGAATAGTAAATCACTAAAATTTTATACCCGATAGGCCCGATAACTGGGCACATGATCGAATCGTTAATTGACACAGGTTTGTTCTTAGAATAAGTGGCTACGCGTGTGGTTTATAGTTGCTGTGAGTCATAAAAAACGGTTACGCAATATTTAAAAACGTCCATAAGAAGATAGTCTTATGGCACAAAATCCTTTCCAGTATTTTTCTAACAGAATCAACATAAGCTTTGTCAGCAAGACGGTCAGGTGGTGTGAACCATCTGTCACATCCAATACATGACATTATTATTACCGTATACGTATTAGATATCCGATAGGGGATAGTTTACCATGCATTGCGTGGACAGCTGTTTGTTCAATTAATAGGCGACTTACTGCGTTGACCGTTGTAAGATATTGAGTGGGAATGGTAACTACTAATGTGATTTTGACCTTTAATACAAATTAAGTCAAGCTAAATTCTTAACTTACATAACACGATTAGAATGAATGTAAAATGAAAAGTGATTTACGATGCTCAGCTTCCGAAGATTAGTACTCGTAAAGGTGTTCATTGTGTTTGTATTGAAAACACCACATTTGCTTTAAAATACATAAAACTGTGATCTGTCTGCACAGGTTGCGATACGGAAGACCGTAAAAAGTTAAATGCTTTGTAAAAACCATTTATAAGCAACGTTTAAATGAATCCTTGATTTATTATTTAATCATTTACTTTCGTTTCTTTATATTACAATATACACATTAAAACATAATCATTAGTATGTTTATATTGCTGTTATTAAGGTTTTACTTTTAAATGACAAAGGGCTAATTTAATAATAAAATAATAGCCATAAAAAGTGTGTCCTTTAAGTAAAATAAAAACTCTTGTAAACACATCACCAGGTGCTAACAAAGAATAAAAAAGTTAAGGATGCAAAAGGGTTATTTAAATTGGCTGTGACTATAAATAAAACATAGAAGGGCTCTCGTGGTGTTAACACTACAATGCCTTCGGTGAACTTCGGGTGGTCGACACAAAAAAAAATGACTGAAGCGGAGCGCGCGTGTACAGAAATAAGTTA
Source organism: Bhutanitis thaidina (assembly GCA_029286595.1). Lineage (NCBI taxonomy): Eukaryota > Metazoa > Arthropoda > Insecta > Lepidoptera > Papilionidae > Bhutanitis > Bhutanitis thaidina. The sequence continues at coordinate 5,688,535 of JAGSMS010000022.1, forward strand.
TAAAAACAGTAGCGGCGCACGCGCAGTTCGCTGCTACGTTGCGGTTTGTTAGAGTAAACACTGTATCCGTGACGTAGACTTCTGACCATCCGATATCATATGTTACGAGGAATTTGTATCAACTAAATTCCTGCTCTGTCATCAAAAGATGAAGAGTCTAGTAGGTACGTATTAGAAATTAGTTTTATTGTGAACTGTTTCAGCTCCAGTGAGATGAAATAGTCTTCAGCATGTTGGGCTAAGTCCTCTCTCATGGGAATGAGTAACCGTAAACCCCATGTTATGTTATGTCATTTTACTTAAAGGACTATAAGTATCAACTATACTCGTATTACTGCTTTGCCATTAAAAGGAGAAGAGCATGGTAGGTACCTTACTAAGTAATTACTGTATTTTAGAACTAGCATTTTGGTAGAATATATTACACACTCTCCAAATTAAACAGGTTGGCAGTTTAACTTACGCCCCCACTATACGAAGAACATTAACTTATTAACGTGTTGTAACAATATAATTTATACTGTTATGACATGTTATAGGCTAATATATTTTTAATAGTAATTGCAAACCTTATGCACATTTAAATTTAAAGTTTAATGTATGTACAATTTATAAACTAGAAATACTTTTCACGGCAAATTCAACAGCGCCGCATATTTAATAGTACTTAAAAATATTGAGTTCCACTTTTCATTACTTTAACGTACCTTACGTACTTATGTAATAAGATCAGTGGCAGGGTTATATGCCGTGTGGTATCGGCGTAAGAATCTACTACCTCCTTTCATTCCGCGAGTGTCGTAAGACACGACTGGGAAAAGCCTTAAAATAGCAATGGCTGCCGACAGATTGCGGGACAAACATCTAGAAAAATAGCAGACCGATCACGGACAGCAGTGTCTAAGATGTGAGGTGTCTTGTACTTCGATAGCCAGTCCGCTTGTCGAGTGTGTCGATTATGGCAAATCCTCCTTATGGGAAAGACCTATGTCCTGCACTGGTATTATTCAAAGACAGCTGTGGTAAGGGCTAAATGTAATGTCAGGATACATAACGCAATATAAAACAACCAGACCCGAATATAATGTTTTATGTGTTGCTCCATCAACGGCTTAGATTCGAACCCAGGGCACATGACTATATAATCAGTTAAGCCAACCTCTAAGGAACATTTCATTTCTCAACACACTACTAGTCACTGAATCGTAAAACTTGGTATCGTAATTTAGTGCACATTTAGCATGATAATGTCATCATTACGGGTCGTTATACAAAAATTGCCTGAAATATGTTACATGACATAGTAACATAAGTAGGATTAATGGCCGCCGTTTGTTTAACTCCTTCCACAAATGCGAAGCGCTCACGTGTAATATTACATAATTATAGGGAAATATATTATGTCATGCGAATATCAAACTGTAAACCTACTAATGATTATGCGGTAATGTATTTTAATTGAAACATTGATAATAGCAATCAAATATTATGTTAATGAATTCAGCTGGCATATGAACAATATTCGAATTAAGGAGCTTAATATAAAATTGAATGTCAGTGAATTGCATCAACGTGTTCAATGAAAGCGATAATTCAGTTTTGTTTATGCTTAAATTACCTGTCGACAGCGTTCATTGCGCTTCGAGTTTATTTCGGTAAGTATACTTATGAACATTAATATACAGGAATGTACACGACTCGAAAGAGGCAGGCCACATTGTTTTATTGATTAGTGATATTATTTTTATTATTAACATTAAATACACTAACCTGCCAGTAACAATGTTTGAAGAAATAAATATTTCAGATGTCCACAATTTAAAATCCTATGCAAGGCTTTATGTTTGGATGCTTATGGTCAATCCTGCCTAAAGGATTAAATGGGTTCAAATTACATGAAACAACATCTCACGAATATATGTCCAATAATTAGGTGGACAGAGATCTAGACAAATATTTTTAGACGCTACAATGCATTATACAATTATTTTTGAACCTGAATCGGAGGCTGATCCCCAAACCCTACTGCTATCGTGGTTAGACGATAATATCCTTCGCCAGAAAATAAATGTAAATATATGATGTAATGGGATATGAATACGGTGAGTGTCTTAGAGTGATTACTAACGTCACTGAGTCACAGCGACTTAACTCGCACACGATTTTATTAAGATGTAAACAAACTTTGAAGCTACGATTGCTTCGGAATGCGGATGGTATATAACCTAAAAAATTTAAGTATGTTGTCGTTTGATATTTATTTATTGTTTAGTACATTTTTAAAAATATTGCTGTCTATCTATGTTAGGAAATATTGTTGATATTAGCGGTTAGCGCACCTGCCCGCAAATTCAAGCCGAAATCAATATTTGCATTATATATATACATTATAGATTTTGTGTTTGGATGTTTTGTTTTTATTTCAGTGTTTGAACCTCCTATTTCTCACGAGCGTATACGATGAGTTATAATTTCTTCGTCTGCCTTTTTGAGTACACTGCTGAACATATGCCTTTTCTAAAAATCTCCAGGTTTCTTGAAAGCCTGGCCATACATTCACGCTGGGCAAGCGGGTTGTTGAGCCCCGGTTATAGTGCCGCTCTCTTAATCACTGACCTTTGTAGTTTGGGTTTCACCATGTGCGATAGAAGTTTGAATTTGGTAAAAAATTTGGTATACTCCACTTCACACCCCAGTTGTATAATAAGAACCCCACACAAAGTATAATTTAAGGCACTATAATAAATACTGTTCAGTAAAAACAATTTTTTTAAGTAAGTAAGAAGTGTACATTGTACAATAGTAAAGTAGCAGCCTGTAAATGTTCCACAACTGGAGAAAGGAATATTTTTTGCGTACTTCATATGTTCTCGAAACAATAATTACGCAGCTATGCAGTTTTCTTCACGACGTTTTACTTCTGTGCCGTGTACGTGGTAAATTCACCACTTAAAATTGCTTTTAATAATTTTAGTGATCCGGGGACCACCCTCGGAGATAAAAAATAGGTGACTCAGGTACTATGACCACAGCTCTATGAAAAACATATATAATACATTTTTAAACTGCCATTTTTTCTTTCATTTCTAGGTCATTCGCAACTACTGCTAGTTTTTCGACTTGTTGAAAATACTGGTTAAAAGAAGGTAGAACTCACATACTTTATTTTGCATTTTACATAAAAATTATTATTTTAAATTTCTGTTCCGGAATCCTAGCTTTTAAAAGAATGCACCGAATAAATACAAAATACACCTAAGAACTCGTTATTTATGCTCATACTTATTACTCGTAAGGTCACGTTTTCCTTTAAGGTTTTCCAAACAGTTCATACAAGTTAGTAAATTGCTCTAGTACACGGTTGTTTTGTTCTATAAGACTGCCAGGTTACTTATACAGGCAAATATATTTTAATTGGTATCATTATTTTCACTAGTGATAGAAGTTTTCAGAAGTGTAGGTATCGCCGGTAGTTTCAAAATATGTTGTTTGAGAAGTAAAATCAATATAAGAAAGACATATTAACCTTATTATGTGGAAGGCTACTATTGTAACAAATATATAAAACGAGTGTAAATGGTAAATTTGGGAGAGGAAGACCTAGGTGAACATTTCACGATCAAATCGTACACGTTCTGAAAAAAGGCCAGGTCAAGAGTACTCTAAACCAACGAGCATGCATGCGAAGATTGATGAAAGTGGGAGAAGCGAAAGTCGTATGTCAGGACCGTAGCAAGAAGAGGATTGTCTCTGCCTACCCCATTGGGAACAATGCGTGAATATATACATACATAGTGGTATTGTTTTAGCACAATTCAACCACAGATACTAAACATATTTCTTATCTTACCTAGCCCATAATTGCACCAAACAAGAATAAAAACATAAACTCTCGCGACCGTATACGGTCCAACAATAGGATGGTCAGAGATGAAGACAATTATTTTAATCATTTCAAACCCTTACTACCTTTACTATAATGGTAGGTGGTAGACTCCTATTCTGCCTAGGTGTCGTCTGAGTAGGTTCCATACTCTTACCCATTTATGTCCATAACTACTGTTATGTTCTGGTTTGAAAGAGCCAGTATAATTACGGGCTGTCAAGCATTCGATCTTAGTCCTCAGGGGTGACAACGAATTTGTAATTTCTTCCATTGAAGTTGTTTGCAGGTGCTCATTGGCTGCAGTAGCCTCTTACCATCAGTTGGACTGTTAGTTCGTTTGTCACCAATAAAAAAACAATAAAAAAAATTCCCTGTGTACTCAGTACGCGTGACAGAGAGTTTAAGTGATACTTCTGTAATCAATTGAAAATAACTTCTTAGTATATAAATTAATTGAAATTGACAATAAATATAACTAATTGTTGAAATACGTACACTTTATGAATAAATTAATATTTCGTACTTCTACACAGAATTCAAGACACTCGCAGCTAACCGGAACGTTGCACACAAATTCAACCTTGAAATTTTACTCTCACCGCGCCCAAAGTTTGTGTGTGTGTTAAAGTTTCACTTCCCCCTTAACCCCTTTGAACTATGGAGTCAGATTCGGTATTCGGTTCCTTTTTTTAATCAACATTTTTATTATCTTTTTTTGTGAATAAGTTTTATTGTGATTACTAGGAATAAATAAATTGGAAGGATAAATTAATTCATTTTGAAGGATAGTAGTTAGTGAAATTACAGACCGTATGAGATGTAATAACCTACGTTGCGGGCTGAGGAGCGCAGTGTAAATGTTCAGAATTTGCAATTTAAAGTACGTATTCCAACTGTTGTTAACACGAAAAAGAACTAGCTCGTGACGTTATACGTTACGTTAGGTATACACACACATGCTTATGGGAGACAGGTGTGTGATAGGGGTGGGAAGAAATTACGGCGATCCATGTATTGAGTGCTACTTAGGAACTCTACTGGTAAGTTTTTCTTGTAATGACACTTGTTTTTTTTTATTATTTTTAACTATTGTGCATTTTTCTGTACATTAATTAATTATTGTGTATTCAATATATGAAATTAAATAGTAGACTATTAATTAAAAAGGTGCGTATGTGACCTACATAATGAAATTGGTATTTATGAGTATTAGAGATTTCCCTTGGGAATCAAAAACAGCAGGTAATTATGTTAATATCTGTTTGTGACAAGTAGTGCCCATCGGTCGTCGAGATACAGATAATAAGACTAACAACAGTAAAATAAAATAAATAAAAATATTTTTAAGTTGGTATGCGTGACTAAATCACGCATACCAACTTAAAAATATTTGAGCGGAAAAGTAGGTTAACACAAAATTAAAGTAGCACCACATTACTTCGCTCTACGTGGTACTCGTAAGTTAACCGAAACGACAGGTACCTAATTACACGCAACGAGACAACTATTACATTTTTAATTTAGTCTTAATTGAAGATGGGTGTTAGTGGGTCTTTAAGCCACAGCAACCTTAATGGTATTGGACCGTGTGGCGGTAACATATGGAAATTTGCCATCCCCCTTCTTCTGATGTGTGTCGGAAGAGTAGACTAAGCGAATTCCTGAAATTTCTAACGGCGTTTAAACCGGAAAATAAACTATCTCCAAAAAATACTACATCGAAAATACACAGACCGATGACGGGCTCCAGCGTCTATATGAGGTGCGAGGTACTGCGATCATTAACTAGCCTGCCAAGCGTGCCGAATAATCACATAAAATGTCCAACAGTGGACTATTAACAGACTAGGTACCTTTTATCACCTGACAGACTATTGCTAGATTGTCACTCTTACTGCTACACTCAGGGACTCTTGACGGTCACGTAATGACCACCAGACATGAGTAATGTAATGTATCATGTAAGCGAATAGTGTAGACAGTACACAAGTTATCTAATCTAAGCATATACGTGGTGGAAAACGTCCACACGACTCCACCGTCACGAACGCCGTCCAAACGAACACTGCGAGAAAGTCTTTGCTCGCATAAAAAACCGACACCCCGATCGACGCAAGTGTTCACATGATCGTTGTGCACACGCAGAAATCGCGTTACATTACATGACACGTTACATTATACATTACGCACGTCTGGACCCGCCTTAAGCAATTTCTTAGTATTACTTAAAAATCCTAATTGTCAATAAATCAATGTTAGGCAGCAGTTGCTTAAGTAACCGTTAACATACGCCGTCTGCGACCGTCGCTCATAAAAAACATAACCTTAATCCTTTCGTAATAAAAAACGAACGTTAAATCTATTAAAACTTACTTTTGTTCCAAGCCATTTTAAAATCAGACTTTTGTCTACGTTTTACTAACATCATTGGCGCGCGGTGTGTAATAAAACATCTAAAGCTACGAGCTCGTATCATCATTTATTATATCTCTTAATTTTTGGTAAACTATTTAACGTATGTCGGTTGTGTGAGAATTTGCCTGTTTCGTAAGAGGCGACCAAGGTCCTTTAAAATCATGTGGTAAGCTCCGGGAGAAAACCTACCGACTAGACTCGCCACCCGTCACTTAATCTCTCCAGGATAGGCAAAAACTGGGATACAAAACTGACTACGTTGAGTCCCACGGGTAGTCTGTCGTAGTGGCAAATGTAAATCCGAAGTCTCGGTCCATCATTACAGGCGACATGCGGGAATGCTTATATATATCTACAAAGCACACACAAAACCTTTTAATAATAATAAGCTGTCGCGACCTTATACGCAATACTGGGGTGGTGAGAGTTCTAGACATTTTCTTTCTTCCACCAGAGCTTATTTGGAAGAACGTAACAAGCGGTGAGCCTGACGCCGTCCTAATTTCCAAGAAAACGATGCAAATCGTGCATAAATTTCAAAAAAAACTCATTAGTACAAGCCCTCCTATTATCATCGGGTATCCAACTCGTGTCTCCTGATTTAAAGGCAGGCCCCTAACCACTCGGTTATCGTGGCTGACAAAATTGTTGCGGTCAGAAAAGATGTTATTTTTAGAAACATTCATTCAGATCCAAAAGAGTTGTACTTATTTTTTTATTTTTATATAATTCTATTAATGTAAGTGTAATATACAGATGCTTTCAAAATTAAGGAATTGTTACGGAAAAATTATTCTGTGGGAATTCAAATAGTTATGAAAGATAAACTCATTGAAAATCGAAACGCTTCGAAACAAGTGATGTTATTGAAAAGTGAACCGTTTTATGCATGAAAACATTTTAGTTCAGTGAACGGGAACTATAGTTACAAAAACATCTGTTTGGTTGTTCTTAGAAGTTGTTAAGGCGGGGGTTTAAAAGAGGCGGTTTGTGGGCGAGGGGTTCGAAAGTCAAGTGAGAGGGCTAGAGGACAAAAGATACACAAAGCTCGTCAGGTTGGGTGTTACACTGCGGTCTTTCTGAAGATTCTAGAGACGCAAATTCATTAATACATAATATGTCGATAATTTGAACATACTTTTTTCAATTTCTTTTTATCTTCTGTATATTTAATATATAAGCACACTCACGCCTGTCTTCCATAGGCAGAGATTACGGATTTCCATTTGGTACGACTCAGTGTAGCGAAATGGGTTTCCGGTTTTAACTCACTTTTCGGAAATCGTAAGACTCTCGTTTGTCAGCCAACAAAAAAACCTGAAGTTGAGATTGGCCTTTAGAGAAATATGCCATTCTCTCATTATATCCTCCTGAACCGAATTCACATACGAAGATAACATCAGACTACTATGGGCAGTTTTCAACTGTGCAGGTGTGCATCATAATACTGCAAGTATTAACACAAATACAAAGGCACTCATTCGTCTTCACGTTCCAGGAGTAAACAGGGATGTAAAGCTGTGACAAGACCGGTCGAAAGTCACATGCAGTGTCTGAGACAAAATCCAACACAACTCAACTAGACATGAGCAAGATAATAAATAGAATGTGACATAAATGTGTTGGTTTCGGCTGAAATTCGAACCCAGGACTCATGACACAACAGATAAGTACGAAAACCACAAAGTCCAAATAAATTTAAAGGAAATAAATCCTTCTTAGGCCATCGTAATCGGTATTTATTCGGTTTTCAATATATCCTAGCTGTCAGACGTCGTACGACCGGTTGTTTGCTTTAAATTCGTAACTCGGGGGAGCGGCCAAAAATAACATAACACTGTAATAACATTTGTCCTAATATATCACTATTGTGACTGCCGGCTACGTTGGATTTATGTACTGCCGTGCGAACAGCCAACTAAATATTTATTAATATTAATTCCTGTCGGCTATAGGTTTCATTTTCATTAGACAAGAAAAGGGAATACTTTTTCACATCACTTGAACAGAAAAAACCAAATTCCATAAAGCTTCTGGAGCTTTCAATGGTTGCAGTTGTTTATATTCGCTGAAGTGTATTCTTTCTTCTCTGTTTACTTGGTTGAGATCTTTGAAAGTGTTTTAAGAAGCAATTCCACAAATTAGCATATATAGAAACGGTTTTTATTATTTTTTAATTTTAATAACTATTATTATTACATTTAATAGTTTTATTTTCAAAGGGAACTAATTTATATTAATTAATAATTTTTTTTGATAAATAGTGAATCTTATATCTCTTGTTTTTACAGTATTCTGCTGATAGTATTCGGAAGTAGTCGAAATCAAATTCTCAAAATGTGCAATATGTAACAGGCATGTACAAGTATAATCAAAATTAACCGAGGGTGAAACAACGGGGCGTAGCTAGTTCACATATAACCATTGACGACTCCATTGTTATCACTGTTTGCTCCCATAGCAACGACAAACTGCATTATTAAACGTAATGGTATTATACAGTTTGTGATAATGCAACTTCAAATAAATACCAGTATTGATGAAAAATATAACTAATATAAACAAACTTAAAATACTAGTAGTGATGTTCAAAAAACTTTTATTCTATTTGAATCTGATGCTAATAGAAAAAAAAGGGATGCGTACATAAGGTACGGGCGTGATCATGATTACGTACGTACATCCCGCACCGAAATATTTATAAATTAACGACCGTAGCCGGCGGCCGTATCGTATCAGCGTGGCCGTGTGGCGTATATCGGCGTAATAATCCGCCACCCTCTTTCTTCCCGTGGATGTCGTAAGAAGCCTCTGTCTCCGAAAATCGCAATGGCTACCGAGAGAAGGCGGGATAACCATCTCGAAAAATACCAGACCAAAATTAAGCATACCGATGACGGCCAGCAGCGCCTTCAGTACAAAGTGTCTTCTCTTTGTTTTTTATTTTTTTAAGGGAAAGGGGAAAAAACCTGCCTACCATCTCCGATGATAAGTGATTACCGACGCCCACGTACTTCTGCAACAGCAGAGGAGCTGCAGGTGCATTGCCGGGCTTAAAGGATATTTGGGGATGGGGGAGGGAGGAAATAGGTCTCCAATTACCTCACTCTCCAAACGAAACGCAGAAGCATAAGATGCCTCCGGTATTCTCCAAAGCTGTGATACTAATCGAGTCCGCTCATTAGAACAGCAGCTTGGCCACCATTAACAAAACTAGAATCTGTCTTGTATTGCGATCGCCAATCCGCTTGCCGAGCATGGCGATTATGGCGATATGCCATAATCGCCATGATCGGCTCCTAATGAGAAAGGCCTATGTCCTGCAATGGACTATTTACAGGCTATTAAAATAAGAAGAAGAAATTGACAAAGGCCAAATTTTTTCCATCGGTTTTTTATCATATATAATAATTAAATGTTTTTTGAAAACAAAAGATTTCTTAGTTATAGTATTCTACACGCGTAGAAGCGATTTAAGTTGAGTAAATCGTGTGGCCTTGAAAAGTTGATAATAAGGATATGGATCTTCTGGTCTGAAATAAAAATTTATTACTGTTTTTACGATGCACTCATTCAAACGTTTTTGCGTTATTAGGCATGGCATTGTATCAAACAAATGTCGTAATTCGCTTCTAACAGTAGAAATTCAGACTTCTACGTAGATTTAAATATGTTTTTCGCCATCATTTAGAACATATTACGAGGTTTATACTCGTATGTATAACGTATACACATTTATTCTATACTTAACAGATCTGTCCCTGTGAATACGGTGCACTTACTTATCCCGCTGCTGAGATCAGGCTTCTTCTGATGTTTTGAAGATTCTGGAGCGGGGAAAAGTCCGCCACGCAGCTCCAGTGCTAGTTGGCGGACTGCACTCCTTCCTTAGTTATCCTTGCAATATTTATAATATTTCTCAGACGCTTATTTTAAGCAGTAGAATTCTAACGGGTAGCAGGTAACGGATAGTAAATGGCCAACAAATATGGTGGTTAGCTGCAAATATGTATTCCCCTGGTATCAGTCTGACAGTCTGGTTTACAAATGACAGGAGGAAGAAATGATCTAGAGACTGAAAACCCTTTGAGTAATGTCTGAAATTACTTCACTGGCAAGAGCTTAGATATTAAATCAATGACGATATCTCGATCATGTAGGTTTTCTTATGTTGTTAGAACTATGAAACTTTATTAACTTGATCACTTCCGAAATTAATTGTATACCAATACCATACCACGTACCATCTGTATGCCGATGACTTACAGCTCTATGTACAATTTAATATTGATGACCTCCATAACGGGATTGAAACAAAAATTTATAATAGAAAATTATGAAAGATTGAGCTTCACGTTATGGAGTAGTGGTCAATTCTGTAAACTGTCGAGCAATGCTGGTTGGTAACTCGAGGCTGTTGGCTAAGATTGATGTTGAGAATTTACCTCCTGTTCATTATAATAATAGATTGATACCGAACAGCAATTCAGGAAAAACTCTCGGTCTGCTCATAGACCATACTCTGAACTTGAAAGTCCAAGTAATGGATATCAAGCGCAAAGTCGTTGCCACCTTACGATCCCTTTATCGACTAAAACATTTCCTTCCCCTTCAATATAAGCTTTTACTTGTCCAAACGCTTACATTACCCATTATCGATTATTTAGATGTGGGTTACCCAGACCTATCCCAAGATCTTTGGGATAGCCAAGATCTTCTTAACAAGCTGGAGCGTCTCCTTGATGGCGAGTGTGAGATTCATTTTCGGTCTGTATGTAGAAGTACGACCACGTGTCTTTTTATAGATTTCAGTTTAACTGGCTGCCTACCCGATAGAGGCCCAATCTGCTTGTTCTTTTCTCCATTTTCGCCTTCTCATCTTAGGTATACATTTCAGTATCTCTCTTTTTCCAATGATAGGGTTCTTAAATCTTTTTCTAATAATAAAATTTGTATTCCCTCTCAATTCACCGGGTTCATTGGTATCCTTCATTCTTCAGGCTAAACTGCACACTACTCAGGAATTCCTTGCCCGATGATATAAGACAGTAAGTGTTATTTTAAAAGATATGTTTGTGAACTAAGTTCTTCATCTAAATTCTTTGTTGCGCTTACCATAAAATTTCACCACACTGCAGGTTGACTGGCAGAGAATGCCTACAGCCATTAAGTCTGCCTTTTGTGTTCGTCTATATAGAGGAATGCAATAAACATTAAATAAATAAATAAATAAACTTGTAACATGAAAAAACAAAGAGCTACCATGGCCTTATTTCTCTATATATATGAAAATCGATGTTAGTCTTTGTGTCACTAATACTCGAATACCACTCGATGGATTGAACTCAAATTTATGTTGTTTTTTTATTTATTTTTTCTTCACTGCAAAGTTTGGTAGGGTACAGCTAATTAATAAAAGATAATATATTCATAATAATTATTATAAATTTGTCATCAACAAAGATGGAATTACCCCATATGCACAGAAACGCATTAATTTCAAATTATTTTAAAAATCCAATTACGGAGTCCGGTAATAATATTATTATTCCATATCCAAGCAAACTATGTATTTAAAATTAATCTTCCATTAAAATTTTAATTGCATATGTTACGAGAGCAATGTTCATGAAATAAGCTAATTGAATGGATACGACGCGTGGAAGATTATTTGTTATAGTAATTATTTTTTCGGTCCGAATATAAAGTTTAACGATATAATGATATGTATCTTTAGGGCAGACATGAGCCAGTCGTGGGGAGCAACTGAATAATAATCAAACTTGGTGTATATGGTGATGTTGTTACCAGATTTTGCTTGAACTTAGTCTAAAAGCGTCACTGAATTCTTCGTTGTCATATAATGACATTATATATAAAAAATAAATATTATTTTCAAAGTTCGTAGTGGTAAGAGCCGTAGAGTAAGTAAGTAGTGTCGTCAGAGCGTTCGCTTCAATAATCATAGTACGCGAGTCACCTGGGCTCTTTCCTCGGTGCTGTCACCACAAAAATAGTTATTAGCAATTTTAAGTATTAAATCGATGAAGAAAAACTAATAGGCGGTGAGAAATAATAAGAAATATTATTTCGAGGACTTGATATTATTTGAAGTACGACAACCAGCACTGGAGCAGTGTGGCGAATCTTTTCCGGCTCCAATCTCTCTCAAAAAAATATTTTGGTGGAGACCTTTGCCCAGCCGTGGGCATTTACAGGCTGGTACTTTACGTTACTTTAGTGGTATATTACTTAACGTACAGTTAGTCTCTTAGTTGCCACTCCACTCCTATTTCACAAAGGCATGCCAAGCTTGGAATATTTGCATGTAACCTCACTGGGTCGGCGGAGTTGTTGAGGTATTGTCGGTACTCTCGCACCACAGATTATCTCACCGTAGTAAGTCTATGAGATTTGGTATATTCGGTCACAAGCAGCTGCATTCACGATTACGACGCATGTTGTTACTTAATTATTTTTTTTTGGGGTATTTCTATATATTCTCATCTGGTTGCGTTGTATATATAAATACGTATAGACTTATTTAATTTGTGTATAAATAAATATAGATACAAATAAATACCATAATATAAATAATATTTTATAAGTTACATATATAATAAAATTAAATAGATAACTAAAACACAAATATTAATTTAAATTAAAAGAATAAATAAAGAGAATTTGATTTTTATTGTTTTTATTATCGATGTAATTTTGCAGCATATAGAAATGTTTCTATATCTGACTTTCGATTATCCATATTAGGTCAGTCTATTCAGTCAGTTGTACTATTGTCACACAACATGAGTATGTTATGGGGTTTTATTATTAAACACAATCTTAACACACTAGGCAACTGCACTGTCCGGAATTTGTAATATTGCTTATGGTGACCCTAATCGGAACTTACCAAGTCAATCTCATAGCATAGCACCGGCGCGGCGTGTGCCAAACAGCAGGCAATAAAGCGTCGCTCGTGTCGCTGCTCGTTTCGATCACTTTGATCATACCGGACGTCGCAAGCATTTAGGACAGTTTTGCGAACGGTTCACCAATACATGTGCGCACAAATTTAGATTAATTCGTCGCAATTCCGCTCAGAGTTTTGCGATTCATGGCCATGTGTCGTGATGATTAGGCTCGGGCATGCTACAGCGGTGAGTGTGATCGGTTTATAAAATACAACCCTTTTGTAGGACATGTCCTACATATTTAATGGAAAATAAATAACGCAATTTATTTGGGTACGTATTATGGGGTAATGATTGAGCTCCACAACGCTCGTAATTAGTCAAGTTTTTTTAGTTACATTTTTGTGACAAATCTAATAGTAACGTAAAACTTTATAATAATAAATGCCATATGTGCAAAAAGTAGACTATTTTTAAATTCATATTCACTTGAACAGCTAGATGTAATTAAAAAAGGTGCGTAACGAGCGGACAGTACCGACCATATGGTGAATACGGTATGTGTACTTGCTATGGCCTATCTACAAGATAAAAATGCTTCTACATAAAAATAGAATCCCTGAAAATATCAAGTACAACAAGGAAAAGATCGTTGATTTTTATGGTTCTATTTTTTCTGAGTTACAATACAAATTTCGAACTGAGTTACAATTAATTAATATTTTTTTTTGTAAATACATAATACAGGTATATTGTGTGGTTGTACAGAACCATCGGTACGCTAGTCCAACTCGCACTAGGCCGGTTTTCTTTATTATACCGAGACCGGATCCACCCACATTATCGTGTCACTTGGATTCCTTGTATCTGGAACACTGAATGGTGTTATGTATAAGGGTGATAAAAAAAATTGAGGACATATGTGGTTTTCAGTCACAGTTCCTAGAACTCTTATTGTGGAAGATGGTTTTTTATTGGAATGGTGCGAAAGACGAGCTAACAAGTGGACACTTGATTGTAAGTGGTTACTGCAGCCCCGGACACCTCCAAACAACCTCAAACGAAGAAGGTCACAGATGCCTTGTCACCTCTGTGGACCAAGATGGACTGCCTCACAGAAGTTTCTCTTGTACTGGATTTAGTTACTATTAAATTTATAGAACAAGAATTTTTTTAATTTTATGAAATATGGTAAGTTTCTACTAATTACATATTTTAATATTAACAAGCTGTTACAGCTCAAATACAGGTTGTGCTTTTATTCTGCATAATCTCGCTGCATAAGACAGTTCACAGAATGCAATAATGTTTAACAGTCTGTCGAAGGCATTTGACTGCGTAAATCATGATACCTTACTTCTTAAATAAGGTCACTGCATTCTTAAAGAGGTGGTCTTGAAATTAATCGTATCATACCTCAGCGCCTCAAACGCAGTCAGTAGAAGTCAATAGCGTTAAGTCAAATTATTCTAACACACGATTAAGTTCTATTTTGGGGCTATTGTTGTTTCAGTGTTACATAAATGACCTCTCATACTTTACCGTACAATACCGTTTTTAATGATGATAGAAATAAAGCCAATTATGACGATGTACACAATACTCTCACCGAGAGTATACTATTAACAAAACAAAATATTTTAAATGTTGCATGCCAAATACAGTAGGGGTTTATACCCCACCATGTTTTCAAGTTAAAATAAATTTGAATTTGTTGAGTCCGCAAAAATGTTTGGTATCACTATAGATAACAAATTACAATGGAAAGTGCTTCGTAAAAATCTATGTGAACAAAGCGTTTTGATTTAATTTGATTAAAATAAATATATAAATAATCATACACAGTAAAATGACAACCATGTTTAGGGTACAAACATAAACATTCATAACACAAAATGTTTTCCCCTAATGAGATTCGAGCACGAAACCTTTCGTCACCTTGTTTTTCTCAGAGAATACCATAAGGTTTCAAGGTTCTTAAAAGCCTCTTACGACCTCCACGGGAAGAAAGATTGGGAGATAAGGTTTTCTATTATTCCTTAATTCTTTATAAATATTACGTGGTAGAGCCAAACGGCGGCTTTTGCTGCTGCTCCAATGGGTCGGGTCGACCGGGTTGGTACCACGGCCTCGCAGAATACCGCAGTGAAGTAGAGGCATTTTGTGCTTCTGCGTTTCGATCGGTGAGTAAGGTAACCGGAACCCACTCCCCTCCCCATCCCCATCCCAATCCCCCTCCCATCCCCCTCCCCAAACCCTCCCCATCACCCCCTCTCCTCAATAAACCAATCCAATACAAAGCAAGACAAAGAATAAATGCTACGAAGCAACTCGCCACACTCTCATTCATGGGGAAATGTGATCGCAAGGTGGTAATAAATGTGATTTTATGTTCCCTTAATATTTACCCCAAAACCAATGTCTTCCTCAATAACGATTCCAGTGTACAGTAACTCGATTGGTCGATAAACAAAACTTCCAGTTGACTCGAAATAGCTTCTAGTCCGAAAACTAGGTCAATTAAGAGTTAATAGAAACCGTTTATCAGCAACTCTGACATATTTTTAAACCACGTTAAGAACGTAACACGTTTGCTGCATTACAGTCTTGCAATACGACGGTTGTGTTGTTTGATATGGGAAAATTTAAATTACTTCAGACTTTATATTGTTTTCAAAGCCACGCTAGCTTAATATAAGGCTACTTGATGGTGGACATATAGAATTGTTACGGTCGTTAGGCCCATATTTTTAGAAGTATATAACTTCTAAAAACATGGGGCCTACTATATTTGTAGTTGTAGTATAGTCCATACAACCTGTATATTCAACTTCACCCACATATTGTGCATGCTGCTGCCTGGAACCTGCACTAGATACGAAGCTCTAATGTTTTGATATGGTTTACGGCGTTAAAAAATGTCCCCATCTCAATCTGGCTATTCTAATTGGTAGGAAAAGCTTCTGCCCAGAAACCGTCTGGGTAAGTACCCTCTTACCTATTTCTGCCGCTGTTCAGCAGTGCAACCACTGCTGTATTCCGGTTGGAAGGGTATAGCGAGCCTATATAGTTACAGGTATTCCATCTTAATCTTCAACAGATTGTTACCTTCGGTTACCGTCTTTCATTGAAGCTGTATCCAGGTGTCGATGGGATGAAAACCCATTTTCAATAACAGTAGATGTTCTAATTGTCAACGAATACAACAGTCCTTAGGATGTTATAAGTGTTTGCACTTTTGTCTACCTTGGTAAGAAGTAGGCGTGAGTTCACGTATGGAATGCGCTTATTATTTGTACGGATCTGTCAAATTTTAATTTATTATCTCGCTATCTATTAGATGCTTACATTATTTTGTGCGTTTAAACCGCAATACAAACAGAATATAATTGTCCTAAGGTATTCCCTTTTATATTACAAATCAACGCTTTTACGTCGACATGACGTCCTCAAATTTCAAAAGCTAATGAAAATGTCCCACTGAGCAATGCAACGGTTAGGGGATACGGTTCTGGCAAACATGTGCATGAACGTCGAAGCTTCTCTCATTTGCGACAATCTACCGCCGCCATTGAGGACTGATTGCTTAATTGCTTCGTTTAATCAATTGACCGCTTGAGAAACGCACGACCGGCTTTACACGCAGCCCGGTTATTGGTAAACTTCTTCGGGTCAATAAATCCTTTGCTTAAAGGACGATTCTATTAACGCCAACGTTTCATTTGAAATGACTATTACACTCTCTTGTGATGGAAGTACTTAAGAATTAGATTGCGATGGAGCATTCAAAATTTAAATATAAAAAGTTTTAAAAAAGAAAAGTACTAAAATTCATATATCTAACTAAACTGTTCAAAGCAACAAAGAGTCCCGGATTTTTATGATGCCTAATCTGTTTGAACAATTTTGTTTAGAGACAGATAACCAACGATTTAGTGTACAAAGTTAGATTTAATTCTGAATAAATTATTTTATTTGTAAATCTACTTTCTGCATAAGTTTAAGATATAGATTTCATGTAAATTATGAACTAATAATAATCATTTACTACACTGATTTCTAAATTTAAAAATCTTGTTATATCAAACCAAAAATTTTATTGACAATAAAGGTTTTCGAAATTGTTTTCATTTCGCTTTTCAAAATGTCAAAGTAGTAATCAAGCAAATTTTAGTCAGGGTCGCTACGAAACTACTAAATACGAAATAGGTAATTTGAACCAGGTATAACTGAACTAAGCTGGGCCTGGCTATAATTGCCACTAAAAATGTTACTAAAATACAAATTGAATACTGGCATCGGTGTTATAATTCATAGACTATGCGGTGAATATGAATCATACCATAGAATAAGAACCTTTAATCTCTACCAAGGTATAAACAGCCATTACTAGTAATCGGTGTGCAAGTCAAAGAGAATATAAGTACGAGCACTCTATTGTTATAAATTTACGATACCAAAAATACCAGCAACATTCATAAGAAACGTTTTGAAACCACTATTTATACATTCTCACAGTTTTGTAAACATATCATAAATAATTTCCTTTTAAAATTAAAAAAGTTATAATTTATTTAATAACTATGGGATGTTATTGTCTCACTTAAACATTATATTTTTATACTTTTCTTAAAATCTTCGGGTAACTTTGGTAACGTTTACCAAAGTTACCGTTAGTTTGGTGTTTAAAAGGTCCCTTTTAAATTATGAACGTCAACAATCCTAATTCTTATCTTATCTTTGTAATTGCGAAATAACGTCTAACAGAAAACTTTCAGCAGAAGGAAAGAAAAACGATGGAATATTATATAAATAAATTAATAGATTTGTTCATTTAAGAAGTCCCCATAAAGAAGTAATGTTGACAGCGACGTTGACAAAAATAATTAAAAATAGAGAAATGTTGCACAATGTTATAGTGATTATATTTTTTTTATTTGAATTAGAGAATATCTAGGTATAAAAGCTCTGTCCTTTCAAATACTCCTTCAATCTCGGAAACGGAAAGAAATCCCTACTAATTTATATCTACTCTTTTCAATGTCTGGTGAATGTGGTGTGGATGCCCAGTTATTTCCAAACCAGTGTCTCGACTTGCAGCCATCGCAACAGCTGACTTGAGAATCTGGGCATTATCTTGGTGAAAAAATAAAAATATTTGCGATTCGTTCGGTGAGCGGGGCTCACTCCCCCCTCGCTCTCCGCTTAGCCTTTCCCCAAATATCCTTAAAGGCAACAGCTCCTTTGGTGTTGCAGATGTACGTGGGCGTCGGTAATCACTTACTATCATGTGAACCTCTTGCTCGTTTCCTTTAAAAAAAATCCTCATCATTTTTAGCAGATTTCGTTACGAATTTTTTTATTAATTCTGAACAAAAAAGAATGCTACTTCGACAGGAGTCTAGCTATTTAGTAAAAATCAGCATACAAAGTGTCCGTAAAAATACCTCTATGATCTACATATTCAATAATTACTACTAATAATCTTATAACCGGGAGAACTCACTTTGAATCTCTTAGGAGTTGGAGAAGATAGTCTTTTCCAAGTCATAGTTTTGCATGGGGCTCGTAATGGTGAAGCCACATTTTATCTATTGTTATAAATGGAGACAAAAATAGACTATGATCTTGTTGTAACAGTTCAAAACAGCCACGAGAAATATTCAGTCTGGTTTGTTTCTTGTACTACTGGGCGAGTTCATATTCAGACAGAGTAAAAATTTACTCTATCTGAGTTGAACAAACAGCTATTCGATATTAGTTCTAAAATAAATATTTTTTTGTATGTGTAGTATTTACAGTCCCTATCTTAAAAAATATGGGTTAAATTTTAATTTTTTTTTCAAAATATGGATTATATGTTATGTAATTAAACCAAATATACTCGTTTAACAAGGGTCAAAGACTGAAAAAGCGTTGTTTAATGTTGCTTAATGCTAAACAACGATGTATAGAAAGTTAATGCACTGTGTCTCACCGTTCATTTAACGGACTATTGAACACGATTCTTCGTTGCCTAACAGGCATTAGAAAGTAAAATAAAAAACATATTTATTTAATACGATCAATAACTTATCAGAGTTTGTGTTCATCAACATTATCACATGAGCTATTCCAGTACCGAACACACCTTACATGCTGCAGCCCATCTGAACAATTTATTTTTTTTAATTTCTCTTAGGAAACGAACAACGCTTTGGCGACGAAATGTTGGATATTCCGACTATGCCGAACTCAAATCCCACAGACAAGTAATGGGGAGTAGTATCACAGGTGTATATCACAGTATACTACAGGATGATGATAACGAGTTTGGGCAAATTTCCCAACAATAAACAATAGCGTAAATTATCTGACATTTTCTCCATCATAATAGTAATCTCCAAACAAGTCACACAAGAAGATTGATACTAATTCCATTGTTTAACAAAAATAAAGCAATTATGAAGATTTTTTCATAATAAAGCATCGACTAAGCTTTTTCATATTTATATTTTCGTAAAAATTTCCCTCTTGCTTTTAAAAAGTTAATTTCATACGGGTTGAATTGATTACTTCCTCATTTATTGCCCAAAGCAGAAAGAGAGAAACGAATATTATAGGCATTTGACTTTCGGTATATTTTGTTTTCTTTTTATTGACTGCGGGCATATGAATTTTAAAAGTAAAAGATCACACACACACCGACACACTTTTTTACCTTCGAAGTGCACCAGTAAAGTGCGTATCACTTTAAAGAAATTTTATCTGAATACTTTAAATATTTTTTTATTGAAATCTACTATATTCACGCACTTATATAAGCCAAATAAATAAAATATATTCATCAATCTATGTGGCCGATGTGCAAGTAGTTGACATTAAATTTGCACAAAGTGAAGAAAGTAAATTACTCGAATGTAAGGAGAACATGCCATTTTTTTTTAAAATACCAACCTCACCTCCACGGGGTGGAACCTACTGGCTGAGAAACGAGGCTCTGGCAATCCGCAGATCGTAAAATATTTATCGGAATGCTTAATCCAAATCCCACAAATTTGTGTGAGGGTATGGGTTAACCAATCTAAAAAGCCAAGCGATAACTTTTGATGATGCATTCCATGGCAGTAGGCGTGACATCCATGAAATATGTATACGTGACATGGCACCCAAAACTTATAATAAACTTTCAAGGAAATAACGGAATCAAATTAAAAGTTATTTAAGAACAGATTGCGAAATATTGACATGAAAATTTAATATCAATATTTATTAATTTATTGTCACATTAAACATTAATGATTATATAACGAGACAATCTTTTAGCGAACATATACACATTTGCACACTTTCTCGAATTGAGTAGAATATAGCAAAGCAATCTCTAACTCAACGAAATATATCTATAACTTACATATATTTCGCAAATAAATGATTACGATCATGATAAATGAATTAAATTAAAACATTTATAAGTAAGAATTTCCTTCTTAATTTTTTTTTTAAAAAACTTTTAAGAAGGACATTCTGTAAATAAAAAGGTTAAAAAAGAAAGCAAAGTCGTGAATTAAAGCCTAAAATGAAGATCATACGTAGTAATTCGACACCAGTTGCGTTACACTTACAGTTAAAGTAACGGTTGTGTTAGAAATGCATAAGATATGTACTTAGGGGAGCACGCCAAAGTTTCACGCTTTAACTGATTTACTATCCAAAGTAGATTTTACACCTGCGACCGGAACAAACTTGTTTTGGAACCAAATCGTTTGTTTATATAGTAATGGAAAACAGAAAACCTTGCCTTCGATTTGTAGCTTCTTTAAATCAATTCTGCGGTATAGTTCTTCAAAGAATTTTTTGCTTTAATACTTTTTTATTTTCTTTAAATTATAACGGTCCCAAATTATTCGCACTGAAAATAGTTTTAGTACCTTTTTATTTTATTATATTTTTTTAAGTATCTCTTCGTAGTAACACTAAGAGAGTGTTAAATAACACTATTTATTCCAAGGTTAATAACTGCAATCTATGCAAAAATTTTGACCACGCAATATCCTTGATCGATTTTTTTACTGTTAGCTAGTGCTTGACTACAATCCTATCTGAAGCTAAATGGCGACGATGGCTTAGGTGTCAGCGAATTCTCTTTGAGACATCTACAACAAAGATCTTATCCTTTCCAGTTAATAACCAGAAGTTAAATGTTATTCTATGCGTGGTAAGTGGCTACTAAAGCCAATTAACACCAGCACATAACTTCAATCGAAGAAGGTGGCAGATGCGTTGTGACCCTTGAAACTATGAAACACTTAGGCACTATTAACAGAAAATACCTTCCATCTAGTATATAATAAAATATATTGACTTCACTAGTTTTCTACCCATGACTGCAGCATGGAGAGACTCCTATGTCCTGAAGTGAACTATTTACAGGCTGTTAAGGTAAGTTTAAGGTACGTTGACCAATTGCCACGTGTCGTCACATAATCATATATTATAATGATTAGGCTTCTTTATAATTTTTAATAATCACTAACACTAAAAATAAGTATTATAAGCAACGAGAATCAACATCAAACATACTATCATTGGTTATAATCATTTTAAATTAAAAAAAATATAATCAGTATGAACAAGTGTATTTAACGTCTGTTGTACCTTGTATAAGAATTTTGTGAAAATTATATCTTAGCCGCCTTTTTTCGTCCAATAAGCATCGCAGGAGTCAATTCATAAAACGCTGTATCGAAAAATCAAAAAATGTCGAGGCAGCTACGGTAGCCGAATGATTAGGAGATTTGGATTTTATTCAAACCTAGACATTGTCTAGGATCTCCTCATCATCATCAATGATCTCCTGATTTCCTGACCACTATCTATGTATTTTTGTATTAGGAAATCAATGATTACTAGCGCACCGAAAGATACATTACTAGCGCACCGAAACTGAAACTACAATTGTTACCTCTGGCCTCGAACACTTTCGAATAAGTGTAATATATACGTGCTTCCCAGTTCCCGCTAACTGTGTTTTGAGTTCGTTTAATAGTTTCAAATGCCGTCATGTGGTATGTGTAAATACAATAATTGTATGTAATATTAGTAAAATTTAAATATTCGTATTATTAATATTTTTTCTTTGTAAAATTTAGGAATTTTTTTTTTTTTTGGTTGGTTTGTGTGAAAATAACATATCATTTTTATAAAGCCATTGGCTTATTAGATCGATCCCTATGAGTCGGATCGTGCCAATGACTTTTTTTTAAAGTTATGAACGTTTTGTATCGTTGGCATGAGGACACTAAGAGGACGACAGACACATCCTATCACGTTATTCCACATAACTCTAGCTCTAGCTCTGGTTATCAATGTGTTGAAACTCATCGTATTTGTAGCCTAGTCATAACGATTCAATTTCACAGAATGTGTTATTATGTTATAAATCAAGTAATCATATGGCAAATAATAAAAAAAAAAACAAAGTAAAAATTAAGGGAAATTAAATAAAAAAAAAGGGAATTATAGGGACTAAAACCGGGCTTTTTTTAATTTTTTTTTTATTTTTGCTCTATCGTAAAAACGCAAATACATACAAGTGACAAACTTGGTACGATTATAGTGAACACTTTAAAGTAAGTTACCCGTTATAATAAAAACCGGTCATGTGAGAGCCAGACTCGCGCTAAGGATGAACCGAATGAAAGAAAACACATATTTTTTTTGGTAAATACGTAACACATATACATTGTACTGTTGTATAAAACCCTCGATGCGCCAGTCCGACATTTTTTTTTTATTATAGGTATTTGTTAAATAAGAAAATAGATTAACGTAAAATAACAACAGTGTATAAAAATATTGATGGTTATCCTTTTTATGTATAAGAATTCCTATTGAAGTTCTTTATTTAAGAAACATCCATTTAACGGCAGTTTGAATACATGAACCAAACACACGTAGCTTTATGCATTTCGAATATTCTGGAATAGCAAACGCCGCAAAGAAACTTTTCCTCGCACAGCTCGTGGAGTCTTCTTATTTCGTTTTGCACTAGCAAAGGTAAATTATAACATGTTCCAACTTAATAAAAGTACTCAAGAGAAACGAGACGAGTACCTCAATGTAGAATGCCGAGAGCATAAAATTTTTGGTAATTGCTAAGAAAAAGAGAGAGGAGTAACTTTGACGACGTTAGTGAGGTTGCCATTTAGAAAATAATCCCCGATTGCCGTGTTGTAGCAGCATAAGAAGATTAGCTGTTGTTAGGAGTCGACTAAAGGAAAAATGAAATCTCTTTTCGTCCGACAGATAGCAGAATATTCATCTCGATAAATACTAAGTTGATAAAACACTGACAAGTGACGACCAACAGCGTCTAAGCGGTAAGAGCTCAGCCAAACCTTTCGGAGGAAGTCTTTGTCCAGTTGTAGAGAAAAAGAAAATTTTCAATCGAGTTGTAACTCGACATTATTGTAAAATAATTGCAGAAGGTCTTTCAGGACCAAATTGATAATTCAAATTGAATATAATTTATTTTATACTAGAAAACCGCGACGCCTTCGGATGGATAGATCTGCATGCTTAACTAAATGTGAATGTGTTCTAAGCGTGGTAGATCCAAGCTGCCCTAGCTGCTACTCGGTAGTACCCACGACCTCGCGGAATACTGGCATAAAGTGGAGGCATCTTGTGCTTCTGCTTTTCGTACGGTTTGTGAGGTAACCGGAGATCCACTCCTTCGTCCCCAGTCCTAATTCTGTCTCCCATCGCCCAAATATTCTTAAAGGCCGGCAACGCACCTGTAGCTCCTCTGGTTTTGCAGATGTACGTGGGCGACGGTAATCACTTAGCATCAGGCGAATCGCTTGCTCGTTAGCCCCCTTTCCCATAAAAAAATAAACATATTAAATTATTTTAAACTCGATCTAAACTTTCTTATAATGGTCAACTGGAGGCTCATTTACTGTTGTAATCTCAGGGTTTACAACGAACCAAAAGTTTAATTCATTTTTGAAGATACATAAACTTTATGAGTCACGACAATGTCATGCCATTGAATGGCTCGATTCCCATTAAAAATAAAATATAACCTTCGTCATGAAATGTTCTAAACGATGGTGAAAACAGGATAAAATTTTTACATAGAATTATGAAAATGAGAGAAGGCCTTAATTGGGATACTTTCAGGCTTCTGATTATGCTTTACTTTTTCAAGTATCAGTAAAAACTCAGAAAAACCTTAGATACTCGGTAGGCAGATGATTAGGATGTTACGAGTATATGTAACTTCATGCAAAAACAATCAAGATATATAAACCAAGTTACTACAACATAATATTTTTGTGCTTCACAAACATTCGTTTTAGCCTTTGGGATAGGACCCGTGATGCATTCGGATACGCTGACTAGCAGTCGCCTTGGTTCTGATAAAACTAGTTTTAACATAGATATAGACTATAGACACGCTCATAGAGATATCTGTTACTGCACACCAATTATCAGCGAGAACCAATCAACGTCAGATACCCGTCGGCTTGTTAACTACTTATTTCCTAGAATGCTGACCCTATTTTTATTTGCACAGTACATTCAGAAGTACTAAAAGCATAAAATTAATATTTAATATTTATTTAAATAATATTCAAAACTTCGTGCCTTGGTAGCTCAGGACTCAGCTTACTCGCTTTAAATCTCGAGTGACTTGAATTCGAATCTCGGTGCAATTGCAATTTAAATACTGAATTAACCACGTTCGTCACCAGAGCTTATTTGGAAAAACTCACTGTCTTACTGTTCAAGGCACACGAACCCTGCATAAAGGGCATCATACACAGGTCTATTGATACTACTGGATAGAGTAGAAAAAAAAACATTTTTATTTCAAAAATCTGTCTATACATCTAAAGAGTCTTCGTTTTCTGTAGGTCATCGCTTTTAGACATCATGTTACACATTTTCTTTTTATTTTGTGTTTATGATGCTCATACGAAAAACTATACTGTACTATACAGAAAGAAACATAGTAAGAATTTTTAACTTTTCCCTGACCTATATCTACTTCTGCATACTACAATATGGTATTTTAATCCACTGCTGAAGATAGACCTTTCCAAGAAAGCGCTAGTAAAATTGGAAGGTTTGCCCAGCAGCTGGGAAAGCGGGTTTGTGAGCGCAGTGCCAGCACTCTAACACTGGTGATGGTGCTCCCCATAATCAGTTCGACATCGGCCATCATTTCCGAAAATTGTAATGAATTTTCTGCAGAAACTTGCCGAAGGAGAGACTAACCTCCATTTAAATTATAGCTCTACTTTTTGAGAATAACCGTCTCAACTGCCAAAGATGGTTAGCAATTAGGATTATCGAAATTTTTTTTTATGTTTAAATAATTTATAAAAAATATGTTAAAAGTTATTTACTTCAAAAAATTCTGGAAATAGTAAAAAAACGTTAACATGCCTTTATTACTTTAATTATGTGTTAACAAAGAGAGGGATTTGATTGTGTTAGTTTCGGTGTTCAAAAAAAAAAATTATTCATCCAACTGAAATATAGTATTTTTGCGTTTCTTCAACAGTAAGTGTACAATACTGTAAATATTCACACGTCACACGTCACAGTATAAAGAATACAGATATCTTACTCTGTGCCTACGTTGTCACTTTAATTCACTATCACACAAAGAGATATAAATATACATACTCGTAATGATGCATGCAATTAAATTAACAAAGCATTGTAAAGATATAAAAATAAACATTAACTAAACTTGAAAATTTAAAAATAAATGGGCATGCAAACTGTAACAAGCGTGCGCCTTATATTTCATAATACTCATATGTCTGACAACGGAGTAGGTTCGTCATTGGCAGGACTACGAAAATAATTAATTGGAATTTTCAGTGCTCAACAGTTTTAAAAAATATCGTTAAAATTAAGGATGTGCTAAATATACAAAATCGAGGAGGTGAAGACGTGAAAAAAATCTATATCAAAAAGTTATATTTTTCGTTCATTTAATAATATGTAATAAAGTAATTCAAAAAATCAATATCATCAAAAAGCTAGCTCTCTCTTTTCGCAGATCACTCCGTTCAGCACTAAATAAGTTGCATAAACTAAAAAATTCTGGGTTAATTACGCCATAACCCTAATAAAACATTTTACATATTAAAGAATGCCGGGCGATCGGTTTGTTTATGATATTAATAATTCATCCGGAAGGCCTGGTATTTTTTGTGCCGCATCTGCTTGAGGAATTAAAGACAGTTTTTTTTCTTTTAAAGCAACTTTTTTCTTATGAACTAATGTTTTATTTGATTAAAGTAATATTAACACCATTAATAATAAGTTGCGTCTGGAAAGAAAACGATATTTCAGTGATTTATTTATCATTTCTGATTCTATATTTATTTCACACTTAATCTATATTATATGCAGATGAATATCTAGTTCCGATGTAACTACGAGTAAAATTACGTGACATTGTTAGTTTGTATTGCAAAAACTTTATCCTTGTTAGTTTCTAGTCATTTATGAAGCTCTAGTTTATTTATCTCAATATTGATGATTTAATTAGAGGTACCGTAACTGTTAAATTTTTCAAACTGTCACAAAAGGCCGGAAAAGCTCATGAGTTTACTTCTTAGTTTACTTACATTATTCCAGATGAACATAAGCTATATTAAAAAAAAACATGAGCTAAAAATTCCCGAGCGAAACAGGGGCGGAACTCTGGTATTGAATTAAGGTAAAACAAATAACTATATTGTTATAAAAAATACTACACATACACTTTCTAAAATATTTTTATATTTGAAAAGCAAATAAAACATAAGTTGATATATATTTTATTTTCAGATTATTATAATCATTTTTCTTGTAGTATTCTTAATTTTCTTATATAATATAATGTTATAATATAATTATAAATAATATCATGTAATATTTACAATATAAACTTATTATAAATTAAATCGAAGTGCTCTCTTTCTAGATATTTTTAATTCAGTTCGATAGATAAAAATAAATAAATAAACATAAAAATATGTTTTTATTAGAACAAATTATTACATGATATTTTAATTACAACTTAACTTGATTTTTTTAAATTAATTATGTTAAGTTACTTCTTGTTTGTTATTATGCGCAATTACATGTATATAAAAATTGTTCCAATTTCCTTAATTTTTTTTTCATATCGGTGTCATGTCATGATTTTTATGTAAAACAACCGGAAGAAGAGGCCAGGTAGGAAAAAAACAAAGCACAAAAAAAACGACAAATAGACATTGATATATCGTACCCATTCTCATAAGCTTAAAGTCGTCCGTTATCAACAAAACGGTCCCATTTGACTCAAAAGCACTGTGACGGATTGTTTCATTAATTCCTTACAAGCACAAAACTTGAACTTTGTCACTAAACACTGCATTAGTTACATCCGAATTCATCTAAAGCACAGCGCACTTTTTACGATATGAAACTCGCTCGAGAAAGTTTACGTACGGTGCGAAAGGAGACAAACGTACGGCACGTTCGTCCGGAACCGGCGATCGACGCGAGAATGAGCCGGAGCCGCCGACGAAGTTGCTCCCTCCTGTTTTCGTTGTGGCCTGCTCTATGCTCATATCGCAACGCCCCGTCTAGTCATCCCTTTATGTTACGTTATTACGGAAACGACGGCGTTTGTTGTTACTGCTTCTAAACAAGCATGTGGCAATTATGCCCTAGCTACCCCAAGGCTGATTGACCGATGAGCCTATGAATTTAATGGTAGTACGCTCCTAAGTCCTCTTTGTACGCCGTCTTTGAAGCATGACATTGTATTTATAACTGGCAACAACATTCGACTTTATGAACATTTACGTTTAAAAAACTTTTCTATCTTTTTCTCCAAATCCTTTATAAAAGTACGTGCTTAAATTATACTTTCCTAAGGGAAAAAGAAAATAGTACCTTTTTTATTTTTATCAACTTAGTCCAAAATATTGTTTATCTGACAACAGAGCCAATTTGACATGTTAAATCTAAATAACAGACCCCGTAAAACATCTGGGCCATAATCTATACAATTTTACATAGTTATACAAAATAAAATTGGGGTATTAATTATTAAGAATCAAACATATCCGTGGTGAAAATTTATCTTGAAAAATCTTCCATTTATTGTAAGGATAATCAACCGCTTAGCCTAAAATCAGCTCGACTTGTATTACACCGCCACCAGTGAAGTGACACACAATAAAATCATGATATAATTACGAACTACCCAAAATAATTGTTTAGAAATAAATTTAACATGTCAATTGCGGTTGAAATAATTACTTGATGAACGACAAAAGTTACCGATTGCTATCGGATTCCCCTGGGAACGGAGCGGAAGATCGGTTGACAACCGAACTCCTGGCTAAACCTATTACCCAAATAGCATTGTGTCATGGTTGGTAATAGAAATAGTCTCTATGATTGGGTGGTATTATTAGATAGAAATAGTTCAAGTTAAATATTAATGAAATAATCTTATTACAATTTAATAATAGGAAACTTTTAGTGAAGGCGTTCGATTAAGGGAAGGGCGACTAAGAAAAAACTTGTTGCATTCGACTGATGGCAGGATTTAAATTAGCTCAGATCAGACTGGCAGCAGTGTCTGTGGTGTGTGGTGTCGGGTACAGCAATCGCCAATCCGCCGGCGAAAAGTAGTGATTATTCAGCTAATCGTGTTGAAATTGAAAGAATCTCTACGACGCCTTAGGGCGCGTCGCGTAAACATTAACACATCCGTGTAGACACACCCGCATGGGGACGGATTCCTTGGACGGTTTCCACAGATGAGGTATCTGTGGAAACCGTCCAAGGGAGGAGGGAGGATAGTTTATCAATTGAAGATAAGGGATAGAAGTCCACCAGACGTGCGATTAATAATTATGCTTGCGGCCATAAAAACGGCTAACAGCATTGACCTCTCAGGAAACATATAACTGAAAGGAGAATAATATAAGTCATAAAAATTAAACCTCGCCATCATTACAAGCTGAACGATAACATGATAATAATTAAAATATGTTAACATGATAAAAATTAAGTTTTGCTTTTAACCAGCTGTTATGCTTTAAGACATACAGGCCTTTAAAGGTAGGACAGACGGATGGACAGACGAACATAAAGCCTAAAGCCTAGGCTTAGTAAAAGGGCTCCGTACGGAACCCTAAAAAGGTAAAATAAAGCGTACATACAGAGCGCTATAAATTAATTATTACAAGGTATTTCTATGAAATGTTTATTTCAACTAAGGTATATTATAAGGTAAAACAATGGTGAAAAACTGACAAGCACAACAGAATATATAAAAAAAAACAGAGAAATCCGGCCATTGAAGATTGGAAGTAAAAGTAACAGCCTGTAAATGCCCACTGCTGGACAAAGGCCTCGTTCTCAAATACTAGTTTAGAGGAGGTTTAGAGAGGGTTTAGGAGCCGGGAAGGGCCCGCCACGCTGCTCCAGTGAGGGTTGGCGAGCTTCACATATCCTCGAAATAATATTTTTATTATTTCTCAGAGATGCAGGTTTCCTCACGATGTTCTCCTTCACCGTTGAGCACGTGGTAAAATACAGCACTTAAAATTGTTAATAACAATTTTAGTGGTGCTGGCACCGGGGATCGAACCCAGGTCACTCGCGCTCTATGACACTAAAGTGAGCGCCCTGACTGACCACTAGGCTAATTAATTCCCAACGCTCCGTAAAAGTGAACGCTTCGGACCGTTAGTGAAAAGCTCTAAGTTGTAAAATTCACAGGTAGGGTTGAAATTCTCGTTGAATGGCCGAATAAAGTAGTTTAGGTAAATGTTATTTTACAACAAAAAACGGTCAGTTTACTATTTTGAATTACTTGCTATTATATAATTATATATAATATTATAACAATTTATTAAAAGTAAAGTTGTAGCCTATGAACGTCTCACTTCTCGGAAAAGGTCTACCTCCATTCTTCAGTGCGGCTGAGAGTCCTATGAATGTGCCTCGCTGCGTGGCCGATCGATTGTCCTATTGGTTAACTTCACAGGTTATCAAAATAAAAAAAATTCTTACACATTTTTCATCCTTTATAATGTATTTCTTCACCGCCGAACACATTGCGGTGGTAAATCGGTACTTAATTTTTTTTATTACCGTGGGGAAATGTGCTTTCTTTCAGTCACTGAAGACAGTGACCGGATATGTCGGGATCAACGTTAAGTTCGGACTGACTAAACCCCACGGATTGAAGATAGGCTGATGGCCCGGTGGCCTTAAAAGCTTCGTTGGAAGAGACTAGCGAGCAGATGAGTAATCAATACAAGGGAGGTCAGTCTAAACATTTTGGTCCTTTCAACCAAGTTTTCACCAGAGCTTATTTTTGACAACGCTGCAGGTTTGTTGCCGTCTGCAAACAATTGTTTCATCATCATCATTATTTCAGGCTATCACAAGTCCACTGCTGAACATAGGCCTCCCCCAAAAACAACTCGACATCAACTGCATATATTCAGATATTTACTAACATATCAAAAACTCACAAAGTTTTTATCTTAATTGGTTGTAAAATTAGGAAGAAATTTTTTAAAGGATTTATTTAATAATTTTTTTAGGTGAATTTAAAATGTTATGTATCAAGAGTTTTTTTGTAGATTTCGTGATTTAAAAAAATATATTTGTTTGATTTCAGAGTTGGGCCTGTATCATATCCCAAGAGGTTTTTTGAAATTTCTTCTATGTATAGACAGTTGTTTTACAATTATATAATAAACTATTACATTTTTATAAGATAATACAAATTAGTAAATTGGCAATATGCAAATACAAAAGTACGAAAGTTTACAATGCACACATAGTTCTCTTATTAAAACTTTTTATTTTAGAAAACTAGCCAGGTAACAGAGTGCCGAGATCTCAGAAAGCGGGCTGCATTTGCTCGCTGAATCGTTAAATTTATTCTTTGTACAATGAAAAACTTTGTATTCTTCAAGAAATTCTAGGTCAATATAGAGAAAAAAAGACTATTTTTAAATTAAAAGACGAAACTATTGAAAAATATCACAAGAAGATTGGACGTCCCAAACGTACACTAAAACTTATTCCAGATTAATTAACTTTCTTATTCATTGCTTGCTAACAATTATGAAAGATTTCTTGAGTATGCAAGTGTTCTCCAATCAGTAGTCTGACTGAATACCCTCTATATCTTCGCATAAATAGTTAGTTTCCAACAGTCGGCCGTATAAAGGCTGGAGTTATCTAAGGTTTTGTAACTTAAACCTCAGAATCGTTTGCAACAAGTAAAGTCGCCGCGGCCAATTGAGCGTTCAATATTATTTCTAATAAGTTCTCAAAATTATAACTAGTGCTAGGTTTCCAAACCAATGTTTCTTACTTTTATTTAAAAAATAACGCTTTCATTTGCTTGACTACATGTGTATGCATGTATATATGTATGAGTCGGAATCTTTCAATTAAATTTTCACACGCAAACGTCCGGACGTTCGAATAATATTGAATTTTGCACACGTATTAAGAACCGATGACAATAATATTGTACCATCGAGCTGGTCCGATAGTGGAGCAGGAAGGTGGGTAACGGAACCCCAGAATGGCTAGTAGTGAACTACGGTATAGTTTTTAAACTATTTATTTTCCTGTTTTTATGAAACTAATACCGTAGTATCAAAAATCGTTTCATCGTGAATCGAATAGAAACATGTGTGTCCCGCAAATATTGGCATCGTTTGGTATTTCAGTCGTTTAATACTCCAAAGGCATAGTGTTTTATGACTTTTTCTTTACAATGCCATAACTATAACTCTACATTTCATGTAGAGATTGCCGGGCCGAGCGGGTTGGTGAGTACAGTGTCAATACACTCGCACTAATAATACTGGTCAAACTCATTTTTATCATCCTATAGACAGTCCACCGTACGACATACACCTTTCACATGGTGGTAAACTCTTGCCCCCATACCACAAGGCACAAACTCATTTACTTTAAATCATTTTCTTTTACACTTTTTTTTACTTTTATACAACATTTTTGTATTGGAGTACGAGTAATTTGGATAAACTTTCCGCCATCACTATTTCGTCAAAGCCTTCTCGATAGATCGATCAGCCACAGTTGCATCGTTCAAGTAAGGTTGTCCGTTTGAGAAAATGATGAAATCGTGATTCAAAAAACGTTAAAGTGAATTATCCCACATTGCTGAGTGGTATCTCAAAAATATCAGACCGAAAATAAACACAACCGTGACGGGGCAGAAGTGTCAAAGGTGACACTTACCACGTGTGACGGTTATGGAAAATCCATATGGGAAAGACCAATGTCTTGCAGTGGACTGTTTACAGGCTGTTAAAGAAAGATAAAAACCCATCAGTATATTTAGCCACTAACGTAGTCTTGTTAGTATATGATATATGACATAGTTATATCTGATATAGTCTAGTCTAGTAAGGTATCTGATATATGTCATCACATTTCATGATACACGTATATTTTCGTAGTTCGACCTAAACTTTAGCCATGACTTAAATACATTAAGTTGATAATTATTATTATTAGATTTTATGATGACCACTGTCGGGTAGCGGTATCTAAAGTTCAAAGTGACTGGTACTGGGATCGCCAACCCGCTTATTTTTGCAATATTTTTGCTTTCATCCATTTACTATTGTTAATTGTTTTGGTTTCATTGAAATTGGCACACTAGAAGATTACATTAATGTCACAATACGTGGTCGAAATAACTTTAGCCGTGACTAATTAAAATTTAAACGTCTAATGAATCCTGAATGTACGTTGTACAATAAAGTACCTCTTTCCAGTCGACGCACAATTGTTAACATTACTATTAACATTGTTCGTAAAGCTTTCGGGATGTTATTTGGGTCGTTTGACAGTTTGCTTTCAAGGGACGAAAGTTTATTGGTGGCTTATTTGTATGCTGAACGCTGTATGCAGAGTAAATTGGTGAACAACATTATTCCGTACCTTTTGTGAAGTAGTTAACCACGACGGCAAATTGAACCCTTCGTTTTGTTTCAGTTTTGATGTTTCGAAATAAAAAATTACTGGGGACGGTTACGAAACTGAATTACATTGGTTTGGTCGTAGCTCTTAGAATAGACACGCATTTATAATGAGAAGTTACGTCTGTCAGCGTCTGCTTAATATTGGTCTGTTATTGTTCGTGATATTAACCCGCCATTTGTCGGTAGCCAATTAGATTTTCAAGGTTTTTCCTTCAGTTACCTCTTACGACATCCACGGGAAGAACGGAGATGGAAGATTCTTACGCTTCTTACGTCGTTTTGATATATTTATTTAGGAAAATACCAAATCACCAAAGCTTCAGAAAAGATAAATGTTAACGCGTAAAATAATACTATTAAATTCTGCTAAATCCCATTCACGTGTAAAGTCGACTATAATGGTCTGTGACAAACCAATACCAAATACGAAATGCAAGATAAGGACCATCATGGACTCGGGTCATCCTGAAATAACACAGCGACACGCCGCGCTACTCCCGACCCTCATCCGCACACATTATCCAAAAGCAATCGACCGAAAAATTGATTTTCATTATGCCCTGTTTACAAAACAATTTAATGCTAATGTCTAAATAACTATGCATTATTTAATCTAAAAATACACCCATGACTGAATTCACAGAATTCTTTAGTCTACCTGAATATGCAACCTATAATATTCGAACAAGCTCTGGTGAAAAGTAGGCTAAAATTATTAAAATAAATGTTTAGGACTCCGATGTGCCCTGGTGCTGTCAGGGTGTAAATCGTGAAAGCTTATTTCTTTTAAAGATAATATTTCATCTAAATGCAACTCGTTAGATGTAAAATAACGATAGTAAACGCTTTCTATGTATATTATTTGCACGTTTGTTCACAGTTGCAGTCAAGGATATCAAAGTTTGAACTATTATAACCACACAGCTGACTTTGTAACTAGACTCGTATTGTTAAAGTTTAAATGCAGGAAGCTTTTCCTCCAACACTGTGCAATGTAATACCAGTAGATAAACTTTAAGATAAACAGAAAACATAATACATAACAGAAATAGGGTTACCATGAATTCATATTTTTTTATGTATGTACTCACACTTATTACCCATACAGGGTGAAGATTACGCACTTCTATTGGGCATGACTCAGCGTAGCCACAGTGCCAAGACTGTGGATTCCATCTCTCCGGGTGACACCACCAAACACCAAACCACCACTAAATATATATTTAATATTTATTTAAAGAGGAAAGTCTCCAATTTTTCTTCCAATGAAAACTTTACTTGCATGGGATACATCCTGTTCATTAACAAAAGAAGCTCGTGTAACAGATAGTGAAGTATCTATCAAAAATGCCTAACACAAGTTTGCTATTAGGTTTATATTTGGTCTTCGCGAATATGATCATGCTTTCGAGTTTCGCACCAAGCTCTAGTGGCTCCCAATTAGAATTCGCCGGAATACACACATTCTTTGTACTTCTACAGTACTGTGTACTATTTGATAACCAAACATATTTGGCAATACTCTTCTTTCGTTCAGGGCATACCCTGATGAAGCAGACTGAATTAACTCATTATCTTATGAGCATCCAACTGTGATCAAAGTTTTTGTTACCACAAACGAAATTTCCATCAAATGCTCGATTCTTTTTTTAACATGAAGCAGAACGGTGTTTGAGTGCATCGAACATTATTGCTTCGGGGTACACGTTCTGCGCTTTTGTTTAAAAATATTACGATGATGTGTGGAGTGAGTTTGTCTAGACTAGTCTCAAAATATTACACAAATACGTTTTCTATTTTACACGGCGCTTCTTTAAATAGGTAAAAGGCGAAGAATATGTATAGAAACGAAATCTTTTTGGATCAAAATATCGTAAGTATCAACTTACGTAGATTCTCTGCTCAAACTGTACATGGCCAGTTCGATTTTTATTTTTAAATAAGGTAGATTATTTTTACGTCTGCCAGATGGCGGTACCAACTTAAGTAAACCAGACCTTGATTTTTCAGACAGGTATCAGGTGCGAGGTATCTTGAAAGCTATCGCCACCCTGCACTGCACTGTACGAGGTACGGATACGGGTAACAGCATCTATGCATCTGGTATTCCACTTAGTAATCTGCCTGTCAAACGCAGGAATAACTGTAGTGAAACCCTAGTTATTGCATAGCTTCTATCTATATTTCACATTATCTCTTTATTAACTTATTTAAGTTTATCGCTAAATATCGGCATCTTGGAGCTAGGACACCTTTTCTGCCTAGAAGCCGTCTGTAGGTAGGTAGGTACCTTACCTTAATAGCCCCTATAGTCCATTGTAGGAAATAAGCCTCTACCATAAGTAGGATTCACTATAATCGCCACGCTCAGCAAGCGGATTGGTAATCGCAGTACAAGACACCTCGCACCCAGACGCTGTCTCTCTGAAGGACGATTTGCTATAATCGGTAATTGCAGGCAAGCGAATTGGCGAACGCAGTAATCAGACACCTCTTGTACGTATGTGTGTGTAGGTATGTATCTAAAAAGGAACTGCTATTTTATAATATAATAAATTCATGAGCTTATGCTCATGAATTTATTTCGGGTGGCTTAAGATGTCTTTTTCTTTTCTTTTATATTAATATATAGATGTGCTGTATCTATTGCAGACACTACCGGCTCGATAGTAGTATAAAACTGCGTTGAAAATCATCCGGGACAAAAATTATTGGGAATCCGTAACAAAAACTGAGTGTAGACCCATTTGTTGCATCACACTGTAGTGCAGGAAAAAATATTTAAAATCTAGTTGTATTTTTATTTTTTATTGTTTTATTAATAACTTGTAAGCTAATTGTGATGTAATGAATAAACTTTCTTTTTTCTTTTTTTCTGATTACCGACATCCACGTACATCTGCAATACCAGAGGAGCAGCAAGTGCGTTGCCGGCCATTAAAAATATTTCGGGAGTAGTGGAGGAGACAGAGAAAGGAAAGTAAGCCTCCGGCTACCTCACTCGTCGAACGAAACACAGAAGCAAAAGATGGCTCTACTTCACACCAGTATTCTGAGAAACCGTGGTACTACCCCGGTCGAGCCGGCCAATTCGAACAACAGCAAAAGCCGCCGCTTGGCTCTACCAAGTTTAAAACTAGTAATGCTGCTTTCCCTAACCTGGTATGTGAGGTTTAAATTCAGTAAAATTGGATGGTTTTTCGTTGTTCGTCGGTCGCCAGAGTTTTGTTTGTTAACTATCAGCGTGCACCACATGCATGGGCTGTTGGCGTTTTGAAAAAATGGTGGATGGTAATGTTTGTAATTGACTGTAGCGCTTATGCCGTGGTTTCGGATGTGACCATTACGGGATACTGCGTCACGATTAGTGCATGAAGCGTAATATTATGTAGATAAATCATAGGACAGTCACAAGTCACACTATAACTTATTTATTTTATTCTGTACACTTTCATGAATATTAACAGAATTTCAGAAAAATAAAAGGTTACTGAACTGAATTCACGCGTTAAAATTGAATTTAAGAACAAAGCAAACCCCGAAGTGAAGATTGCCTAAAAATTTAAACTGCAAAAAAAATTGTAACGGTTTGTTATTTTAGAATCCATTTTACGTCAAAACTCATTATTTTAAGTTATCATAAACACAATTTAAGTAATGAAACGAACATTCTCACCTAAGTCCACTGCTGAATAAAAGCCACTCGAAGAAAACGCACAAAACACTCAAAGAGCACATTTTTCTTGGAAGTGTTGGCCACAATCACCCCAATGGACAGAAGTGGCAGAACTGTTTGTTTCACCCTCGCACTAATACGTTTCATTCAGTGAGTGAGGTAGTCGGTGGTCCACTCCCCTTAGTGGAATGTAGGGAATTCCCTTCCCCAATTATCATTAAAGGCCGGCAACGCACCTGCAGCTCCTCTGGTGTTGCGGATGTACTGGGCGTCGGTAATCCCTTACCATCAGATGACTCACTAGGTCGTTTACCCACTCGCCCCAACCTCTTGAATAAAAAAATATGCTGCTCCCCATCCCTAGCTTGTAAAATTTTGGGTTTGTCAAAAATGGAGTTAAGTTTCAATTATACATTGACATTTAATATTCTAACTTGACTCCATCCTCGGGCCAATTACATAATCGATCAGACTGAATCTAACTTTCAATTTAAAATTACATGGAGTCATTGATACTTTTTAAAATTTTGAAAAAAGAATGTTGTAATTAATCAGGGTAACTAAATTCATATTACGGAGAATAGACAACGCATGTTTAATAAACGTAATTTGTTTCTTCAACACGCAATTCGGTCCGCGGAATGGTCAGTGGACTGCCGCTAATAAAATCTTCGCGCTACCTGGACCAATAAGGGTCAGCGCGGAAGTGTGAATGTATAATAAGTATGACATCTAAAAATGAGTAATGAAGGGTCTTAAATATAATATATTTTCTCTTATATCGTATCATCTTATTCCTATTCCTTTATAAAAATGCTATAAATTTTCGCATACCTAATTGATTTTTTTCTTAACAAAAACTTTTTAAAGTGTTTTTGATCATTAAACACAATAATTTTTCTAAGGTAATAATTCTCATGAGATCGTTATGGAAAAACAAATTTATTGTTAAGATATAAACGAGCCTCACTATCGGCCTGCTTTCTTAATAATAATAATGTAAAGAGAGCACGTGGGCGTGCGCACGCGCCGGCCCCGCCGCAACACCAGGTGAGGCCTTAAACATCTGCCGGACAGACGCCAGATAACCCTACAATGTGTATACCAGTAACGCAAAAAATTATCTGTTCATTTATATCTATAACATATTTAATTTTTATTACTCAATCATATTTATGTTAATTAAGCTATACCGTAACTGACATTTCTAAATCTATGATTTATGCATAACTAGTCCTCTTTGACCCCATAAAATTAGAAAGAATTATAAGAGATTACTACATTTACATTTTTATTTAAATTTATATACGTCATTTACATTTTTCCCGTGGTTTCATAAAGTCGTACATGACTTAGGTTTTTGTTTGCTGCTCCGCTCCTTTGTGTCGTAGCGTGATGTTACATATCCTTTAACCTTGCTCTTTAAGCAGGATATCAAATGCAAAAATAGTTTTTCAAACCGGGCTGATAATTCCTGTGAATAGTGCGGTTATACAAAAGGAAAGACGCTCGCCAGGGTCTTCTTTTTATAGTATGCGTAGATTTATGTTCATATGATTATAATAAATTTGTAGGTTAGTGGATGTAAACAGGAACATGCTCATTTTTTTTTAATCCAGAATTTAACCTCACCTGCAAGCGGTGCTCACTGCCGCTGACGCCGCTCTGTCGACCGGCTGATGGGGGAATATCTATCCAAAATGGGCCGAATTCATATCCCACAAATTAGTGATGGAAAGCAGCATCTCTAGTGCTGGGTATCATCAACTCGGGGAAATCTTCCATTCATAACAGACCCATTTTTAACACGCTTTTATTAGTTTCACTTGTATGTTTGCTTGCTCGCTAGTTTGTTTGTAACCGACTTCTTTGAAGTAAATTTTGACCCATTTTAAACGGCTAAATTTCATTTAAACGCTGTAGACTTATCAAGGACCGATGCCAAAATTATAATTCGATAAGATTATCTCATTACCCTGATTAGGATCGCCAGGATTAATAATTTTCTTACAGATCTTTTGTGTGATCATTCTTATTCCAATATATACACATAAAATAAGATATGTACTATTAGTTCGCATTTTGGTAAATTTATGTATTACCCGTCTGCAATGTCGTCCGTCTACATGCCTGCCTACAAGTCATGGGTCAGTTGTTCGAAACTCATTGCAATTATTGTTAATAAATAGTTATTTCATTTTATTGTATTATGAAGTTGAAGTGTCAAAGTGTATCTTTGTTGTTTGTTCTTTTTTTTAACACCCAAAGCAGCAATCTTTCCCCTACCAATGAATTGGCGATTACAGAACCAGACGCTGCTGCACGCGTCTACGGTGCATCACTAGTCTGGATAATTAAGATCTGACATTTTTAATATGGTCGATTCTACAATAAATTGCTCCTCGCGTTTTTTTTTAGAATTACACTAAGTTAACTTTAACAACACCCAAGGAATGTGATGGGGTAGATATTATTGGTATATTGTATTTTCATAAGTAAATAAAATTTTTTGAAAGGAGAGAATATTTTAAAAACTAGATTCTAAACCTGTGCACACAGTGTTTTAAATTAAAACCATTGCATAATAAGTATAAAAACGAAATATTAAAAGCTCAAATAAAGTTACTTTAAAATTAGAAAGCGGATTCACCTTATCATCTGACTGTTAATAATTTTCTAAATGTAGTGGACTGGTAATAATGAAATCGATAATTAACAATATCTTTTATAATTAATTTTGAATCACTATCAATTTGAATTCCATGGCACGAAGATTGATATGATATTAAAATCTACTTACACACATAATAATTATTTTCTGCCGTTGAAGTCGTTCGAAGAAAG
Source organism: Bhutanitis thaidina (assembly GCA_029286595.1). Lineage (NCBI taxonomy): Eukaryota > Metazoa > Arthropoda > Insecta > Lepidoptera > Papilionidae > Bhutanitis > Bhutanitis thaidina. The sequence continues at coordinate 5,728,315 of JAGSMS010000022.1, forward strand.
TTTAAGTTAACAAGAATTCAATTTACATCTGTCGGTCCCCCACGTACTTATCCAGTTTTTTCGCTCGGCGAAAATAAATCTCCAGTAATTGATTCCGCTTTACTTTAATTTGTCTTCGTTAAAACTCAATTTTCTTTGTCTATTCGTGAGTAATAAATTCAGTTCTTGCGAAATGCAACGGTCTGGTGGTAACGCGCTAGCTATGCTTGAGAAATTGCTAATCAAACAATTGTCTTGTTTTGAACCCAAACAAGACAATTATTTGATCAGCGAAATGCGGGAGCCTTTGATTGCTCATGGAAATGATAGAGTATATCTAGAATCATCGGAGAGTCTATGGACCATTTGTGATGGTTGGTAGCGTCTAAGGTGGGAGGTGTCTAGTACCGCAATCGATCATGGTAGTACTCATCATCAGCACACAAAAAAAAAACTTTTATAAACTGTTAATACACAATTCTAAATTGAGAATAGTTTTATCCTTACTTATTTCAGCTACGATTTAGAAAAGTAATCAGAGCCATCTATCTATCAGTATTAGTTAACTTTGTTTTAAAACCACACAGCAAAGCGTAAGCTACTTAATAAATTAGCCTTCAGTGCTGCCATCTTTTGACGTCAAGCATCACAGAATTATATCAAGGAGGGAAACGTTATCTGTACGCATACTGTACTTAAAGTCGTAACATTTATAGTATAGTGGTCAAGGCGCTAGTTTTAATTTTATAGTGGTCTACTCTCGAACCTCAAAAATTGTTTGGGCACAACGCAACCTACTTTACGCCTCTCTAGGAGATAGGCTTTTCCTTTTTACTATGTGGTAAACTTTTACGCTGCTTAGGATTATTGTCTGGGTAGATAATGAATACTCTTGTATTCCGCTATGAAAGGTATAAACAGCCGGTATAATTAGGGGCTGTGCCATTCGATCTTAGTCCACATGAGTGACAATGTTGGCCTTCTTACTTACCATCAGGAGGTTTTTGACATGATGGAGCCAAGCAGCGGCTTTAGCTGCTTCTCGAATTCGCCAGCGCGTCCGAGGTAGTGCCACTACCTCGAAGAATACCGGCGTGAAGTAGAGGCATCTTTTGCTTCTGCGTTTCGTTGGGTGAGGGAGGCAACTGATGGCCCACTCCCTTTCCTCATTCCCCCTCCTCATCGTCCATCTCCCATCACCCAAATACCCTTAAACGTCGACAACGCACCTGCAGCTCCTCTGATGTTGGAGGTGTACGTGAGCGGGGGTAATCACTTACCATCAGGTGAGCCGCTTGCTCATTTGCCTCCTTTCCCATAAAAAAGGTCGACTGTTAGCTCGTTTATCATCAACTCAATAAAAACATCTCAATTCGATAAAAAAGTTACTTCTTTCTATACCCACATGAGAATAAGAGTTGGCAGATTCTTACGCCGCTACGTCACAGCAAGACCTCAACTATGGAAATATATATTCATGGCGACTATTAATCAATCCCTAAAGTAATCAAGACTCGTATTTTATATTGTTAGCAAGCTCCAGTTCTGGTAACTCCTAGCTGTGCTTTAGGAATCCACAATTTCTTATCGAGATTTGTTCAGTGTTTTAACTTGAGACGTGTTGACTGAATATTCAAACGGGCCGACAGTAACAGTATAATATCATCCACAGCGGAAATTTCCTCTTCGGCTAAATTATGACACGTAAACTAATTAAGAGCAAGATGTGAACTGGTTTTAATGAAGCCTGTTCTAAAGATATAAAAATATAATCTTATAAAATTAGAAAAATATTCATTTTGGTATCTACTTGTACTTCATTAGCCTGTCTGTTGAACATAGGCGTTCCCAATGCCCTTCGCACTAGAAGGTACACCAGCATGCATTTCTTAGCAAGGTCACCTTACTCACCGTGTACTGGTGGTATTTGGATTCAGTAATTTCGGATGTATTTTTGCCACCATTCATTGAAACATTTATCGTTCCTTCTGAATTGTCGGAACAACCAAGGAATTGACGGAAACATTGCTGAGGTTGTACAGAAAATAAAAAAAGTTTTCATGATTTTTAACCATTTCATTTTGGAATAAAACTTAAGAAAGAACGTAGAATAGAGTAATATATAAAAACTCACGCAGAGATCACGAATTTCCCTTAAGGCACGACGCAGAGCACCCAAACGGGCTTAAGCCACCCACTTTTCCGATAAATAAAAATACTTTGCCTTAACAGCCTGTTAATAGCAAGATTGCAGGCAAGCAAATTGGCTAACGCACTAATCAGACACCTCGCACCTCAGACACTGCTGCCCGTCACCGTCCTGCTAATTTTATTTTGATATTTTTAGAAATGGTTCTCCCGCCATCTGCTATTTTCAAGGCTTTACCCTAAGTCGCCTTCTACGACACCAATCCACCACCTTACGACAAAAAACGAAAGTACGAGGCAGACTCTTGCACCGATACCAGGCGGCAATGTGTAATGTAAATAATTCTAGTTACCTTTTAATTCCTTGTTTTCTATCTATCCTTTTATATTTCCTTAGTTATTCATTAACTTCTTAATTTGCTAGTAAATAGTTCGGCCTTGTATTCATTGTATTCTATAGCGAGTATGACAATCTGTCACACTTAAAATATAAATGACGTCTACTACTAGTAGATATGTTTATTACAATCTATTACTAAATTAATAACCCGCGCTCTTCTAATGAGAGAGCAACTTGCTCTGATCTTCTATCTACTACCGATCTTATTCTTCGTTGCCTTTGGCAACCGATTGGTAAATATAGTGACAGTGAATATATATTGACTATAAAACCTTATTTGGTAGTAGGAGTTTTACTAAAATTATATACATTTCTAATTACATTACCATAACCTCACACTGACTATATTCTTAAACTTCCATGCATACATTGTCCGCTTTTATTCGCGATTTAAATGGAAAGCGCTTATATACCGCAGTAGCAGTATGTAGCTCACACAGGCGAATAAAGAAGAATAAGAAAATGCTATTAATTCCAATTTTTCAAATTTATATTTTCAATGTACAGATATTTTAATTGAACCCTTACAATAAGTATCGTATATTCGAGTAACCTCGTCCAAAACTAGTAAGAAAGTAGTTACGTGCACTTATGTACGCGCATTAGAAGTTATATTTATCAAATATTGGTGTTACCTTTACTTTTAGTATCGTTTGCCCGTCGAAACAAAAAAAAATTACCTACTACCCACCTACCTAGTATTAGAAACCGAAAGTCCACTTCCATAGTTCATCTCGAGTCAAATACTTCCTAACTAAATCTTCACAGAAAAGATCGCAACCGGTAGCGGCCATAGACTACTTTATTATTCTGATTTCGTAATTGACTTATTTCTAAATATTAGCATTAGAAATGAAATAGTTATTTAGATTTTACCTGACCAGGTTCACTCACACACACAGCTAGACATAGCTAGACAATACGCGCGTGCGCACTACGCCGTACCTCGACCACCATCACAGACCCTGTGAAACTTGTCACATAAGAAATATCCACTTTATTCAAATATTACCACTTTATATTGTTTAAAGAAATAAATATCTAACCTTGAAATCTCAATACATATATCAAAATGGGTTGGCGGACTTCATATCCTCGAAACAATATTTTTTTATAAATAAATTAATAATAATAATACACAGACGCGCAGGTTTCCTCACGATGTTTTCCTATTGATTGGAAGTATTTGCGCACTTACTGGGGTTTTGTTACTATAAGTTTACATAAAATGTTAATTTTATATTTTTAATGTTTTACAAATACCGGTATAAAAATTAAGTTTGACAAGAAACTGTAAAGTTGCGAATGTCCCAACTCAACATTTTCTAACATCATATTAAGAATGTGAAATTGAAATCTCTACACTCGCAACCACTGAAGCGTAAAATTATATCCTACTGGGTGTCAAGCTACTATCTCGAGCGGACAATGTTTCCAGACTTATTTCTGAGAAAATAAAGATAGAAACGATTGTCTTTATTCCTGACTGCAAATGTTTGTTACTGCGAAGTAAAAAGTGTTATAAAGTAAGTCTTCGATAACTCCTGCCTCAATATTTTTATTATTCATCTTCAATGCAGCTACATCACGTATTAACAATATTTTCACAAAATTTATGAAAAAGCTAATGATTGAGCTACACGTCAGTTTTAAAGCATAAAGTCTATGATTTTATTCACGTAAAGTTACTCAATATTGATTTTGTACCGGCAAACCGCAGCGACTTCGCACGGACAGATCTTGAATATTTATCGTATGGTACCATTGTCTATATTTATAGTCTCTTCTTTTTTTTCAACCACCTTTTCTCCACGACTAAATAAGGTAGAGATTTTAAATAAGATAATTCCCCATTTATTTCTACGGAGACGTTACTTAAGGCAGAGAAAGAAGGAGTAAGAAAGATAAGATTTTTTTTTTTGTTCATGGACAACAAATACTGGCCTAGGAGAATAATTATAAAAAGGGTTGTTGTTCCAATGATATCACATCAAATATGTAAAAAATTGTACTATGTAAAAAAAAGTTACAAATTTTTTTCTTACCTAATCAGTAGTGCAATGTACCAAAAAGAATTGCCAATAATTTATTGGAATGAAACAACTTGAGTACTCGATGTCCTATCAAGTAACAAAAAAAAGAACAAAATGTAAAAAATTAAAAGGGGTACGAGAAACGCTTAAAACAAGTCAAAGGTTAGACTTGTCTTAAAGAAAGATACATTTCACTTTATGTCGAGGACCTGATGAAAGGGGGAAGAGGAAAAGATGTTTTTACCACTCGGCTGTTGAGGCTTCTTTAAACTATATTTTATGAAATTATTCTTTCATATATATATGTTATCATCTACGTGCTGTAATAAATTTTAAAAACTACAATCAAATATAAATGTGTACATATTTCCATATAAGAAAAAAATAATATCATAAAATATAATTTACAAAACGCCACAAAGGCTAGCTAGCTCAAATGTATTTTTTTCTTTTAATTTTGAACATTGTTACGACAAAACAGTTTATTAGTAGTTACAGGGATATTAGTGAAATTTTATATTATATTTAAGGTAATGGTTATGTAATTAAACTGTACTTGAAATGTTCCTATTTTTGTTTTTTTTTCACATTATCCTATATTTTTTTTAGAAATTTCGTAGGGTGCTTTAGACCTGCAAGGCAATGTCCCCTTAATCCAATAATAGCAACAAAGGGTCCAATCAAAGTCACAGTGGTCCAAATAAAGGAACCTTTATCAATTTGGTTTTTAATACTTTCTGACATTATGCTTAACTGAAAAAAAAACATGAATGACAGCTGCGATGTGATTTCATGAGTGTTGGGTTAGGAATTATTCGATTAATCATTTTTGATCTAGATATTCTACTTAAAATTTTACGCTTGTTCAAAGTTAAGTGGTCCAATGTGGCAACTATATTGAACTTTATGTGTGATTTAATGATCACTTGTCTAAGCGATAAAAACAATTTTATTCAAAGTGCCGTTCTTTAGAACTGTGATGTTCACACATTTGTCATTATGCTTAATGTAGTGTTTTACAATCGTGTAACAATAATAAAAAATGTGTTTATGTAGAGAAAACAAAAAAAAAATACTTTTATTTTTTATGGCCAGAGTAAAAAAAAAAATTATTGAAACACAGAAAGTTTTGCAAAACTACAAATAGTTCTTTGATTAAAGTTTTTATTATTAAATCTTTTCAAAAACTCTCCACTAGTATCTATACAAGGTTTCATAATTCTGAACCAATTTTCTGAACAGTTTTCCCCGTCCGCCTCAGACACCTTCACTACGGTCTGCTCAAACGCTGCTAGCTCTTCATCCAGCTATGAAAACTGTATCCGTTTCAGCGGTTTTTTTTATTACTGTGGCACCAAGCGCTAAACTATCCTCCTCTCGCGAAGGGGTTCGAGAAAAATCTCGTGAACGTTTCCTGATCCAATCTGTAATATGTGACTCATCTTCTCAATTCCTCATACGTAGTTCGCCTATTCTCTTCAATTAAATTTTTCCGTAACAGCTATCAAAGGGCGACCTCTTCCTTTTTCATCTCTCAAAATTAGTCGACCGTGATTAAGTTTGTTATGCCAGCGGTACATTGTGGCCTAAGAGGGGCTTTATTCGTAAATGACATTTGAAGTTTATCAAACGTTTCATCCAGTTTTAGGCGACTAGTGAAATCATAAATAATCATCGCGCGAAAATGTTTTCGATCCAGATAAATTTTTTAATGAAACACGATATTTCAATTTAGCTCCTAAATAATTTGGAGGGAAATTTGGAATAGAAACATTTGTATTTTTACATGTAAATAATGATATTTTCAAAATAAATACATCATACTTTTAAAAAATATAACGCTCACCACGCAACTAAAATTTTTGCCCAAAGTTTCTGCTTGGTTTATTATTACATTAATTAGGGTATATTTATGTGTGTGTGTGTGTGTTTGCGAGAGAACAGTGGTAAAGCCAAACAGCGGCTTTTGCTGCCGCTCGAGTGGGCCGGCTCGACCGGGGCCTATGATGTAATGAAGTGACCATCAAACAGTTACTAGTACTTAAATTGCACAAGTGATGGTCACTTAACACAAAAACACTTTTTAATAAATTTTTTTTTGGATACGAGTATAAAAAATTATCACCGGCTTTGCCTTTGACGACGGTGCATTGGTCACTGTTGTTGTGATTTACAAATACGCACTCTACAATTGGGTGGTATGAGTTTTGCAAATTACACTGGATTGAAGTAGAGCGATGTATTACATGGATTGGTAACTATATGCAACATTTAGTTACATTTAGCTAGTCGCGAAACATGTGCATTTCTTTAAAAAAAACCGGAAAACCCCAGAATTATCATAAATTTATGTTTTCAACGTTTTGGTTTAATTTGTGTTACGATTTTGTTTTTAGTTTTATTGCTTTCTAACCTGCTGTAAATCTCGTGTATTTTGTATAAGTAAACATTTTTTTACAATACAATCGTTTTTATAAGTTATGTTGAAATTACTGCTAACCCAAACTCTTTCTTTTGGAATTCCTTAACAGTTTTAATCTCAGATTTGTTTACTGACATCTCTAACAAACCGCAGTATCTGTCTAATATAATTCGTGACAGAAATTTGCTCCACGGTGAAGGTGTAGCACGTAAACTAATTAAGGACAAGATGCGAACTGACTTTTTAACACAGGTGTCTACCTTAACTAAATTAGCCGGCATATAAAGGAATAACTGAAATTAGTAAACAATTTTTAATATTTAGACTTGTCTTATTACGTAAACAAGTATACAATACCACTCCGAAACAGACTTCCAAAAGCAATGATATATTTATGTTTTCAAAGAAAAAACGTTAATTCAACTTATTTCTGAGCAACATGAACAGACACTCGACTCCCTCGATTTTATTTCAGAACATCAATTGAACCTACGAACCAAGCTGAATGTTTTTGTTCGATTGCTCATATTTATAGGACTGTGGCACTCACACACTGTTAGTTAATACTCTAAAAATAGATCGACTTTTCACTAAAAGAGCAGATGAAGGACCTACAGTCGACGTGCAATATATAAAGTAAAGTAACAGCCTGTAAATACCCAGAGCAGGGCGAAGGCCACGTTCTCAAATATTAGATATAGTTTTGGATTGGTGATGGGTCCGCCACGCTGCTTTAGTGCGGGTTGGCGGACTTCCCACGTCCACGAAATATTTTTTAAATTGTGAAATTCTTTAATTCCAACTGCCACATTGAATCGCCACAGCGTCGTTTGTTAGTGTTTTGTCACACTTCGTGTAGATTTCATTCAAGTTTGAAAATATTTAGCTATATGACAATAAACTCTTTTGCTTCTATTAGTTCAATATTTCTTCTTCTCCATTATCAATCATTGCTAGTCCACAACTGGACATAGGCTTTTTCATAAATGACCCAACAAAACTAACAGGCTAAGCATACAATAAATTCCCATACTCTCAATATTGGACGGGCGGATTGGAATCATCGATATTTATTTCTGTGATTAGAAAAAAATTAATTTGAATACGTAAGCACTCACGGAATAATGTCTACACATATTTTTATATAATGAATCTTCCTTAACGAAAATAAAACCCCTAAACAAGTTTAAGCCTCTGTTTTGCTTACATAACCAAAGTGATCGTGCTACTTTATTCATTTTGAATTATCTTTAAAGCTATTTATAAAAAAGACTTATGCAAATTATAGAAAACTTGTATATGTTTAACTGCTAGAAAATTCAATTAAAAATTCAACTTAAGACAAAAAGATATTGCCTCCATCATTTCAATTTAAAAAAGCAGAATATATTTCTTCTATGGCACCCGAAAACTCATTTAAGGATCTAACTCAACTACACTGAAAGCGCGCTGTTACAAACTGGGCGAGTTAGTGAGAACGATATTGGACTGGAAATCGATTTTGAAATATGCGAACTTCAATCGCCGATATTTACCACGCTCTGTAGAAATGGACTCAATTTACTGTCGATTGTCGTGCGATTCATAACACTTCTTCTGCCAATGTTCTATTCTTTTACAATCACTTTTTTTACCAACTTTGTAGTGACTATACTGCATAAAGATTTAAGATATGACAATAATGTTTATTCTCCATCAGCATATTCGTAGTCATTCGTAGTAAGTCATCTGCTGAACATAGGCCTCTTGCAGAAAGCACAAGCAAAAGTTGACAGATATTTCTTGAATAGTTCGCCCATACTCACCCGAACTGGGCTGGTTAATTGGTGAGCGTAAAATGTATGATATGTATGTAATGTATGATATGTATACGCAATATGCGTATGGTAATGTTCATTACCATACGCATATTGCGTATGGTAATGAAAAAAAAAATATAACAGCAGCGTCAGGTAACGCTGCAGTTTTACGTTCTTTAACTAAAAATAACAGATACTATTAGAAAAAGTACCAGCAATTGAACAAGCCATTGATAAAGCAGAGAATAAGATTTAACACGACGATAAAATACCAAACAATTCCCCATACTAATGATGATGAAAGCAAGCGATTGATAAGAGTAATAACGAAATTACGTCGCCTGCTCAAAGTATTGATAATAGTAATAACGAAATTACGTCGCCTGCTCAAAGTATTGATAATAGTAATAACGAAATTACGTCGCCTGCTCAAAGTATTGATAATAGTAATAACGAAATTACGTCGCCTGCTCAAAGTATTGATAATAGTAATAACGAAATTACGTCGCCTGCTCAAAGTATTGATAATAGTAATAACGAAATTACGTCGCCTGCTCAAAGTATTGATAATAGGCAAATATTTTATTAAACACAATAAAGCATTTGTAGGCGTTATTTTTTGTCGTATGTAACCGGCGAAAGAATCAGTCACTACCTTATTTTCCTAGGCATAACCCAGGCATTGCAGGTGGTGGACTCCTTCTCTGCCTAGGTGTCGTCTGTGTAGGTACCACCAGTTTAAATCCCAGTATAATTACGGGCTGTGAGGCATTCCATCTTAGTAAACAGAGGTGACAATACATCTGCAACCTTCTTCAATAGAAGTTGTTGTTGTAGATGTCCATGGACTTCAGTAACCATTTACCATGAGGTGAACTGTTAGCTAGTTTTTCACCCCAATCCAATAAAAATACGAACCTCAAAATTGTTACACCTAAAACATATCGATGACGCATCTAAGTGTGAGGTGTCTGGTGCTGCGATCCGTCTGTTAATCATAGGGGTTATGGAGATCCTCCCTATGGGAAAGATCTATATTCAGCAGTTTCTATGACTGTTTATTGGATGTTAAAGAAGAAGAAGAAAGAATTGTAATCTATAAAACAGTAATATCAACGGTACTTTAATTAAAGATTCCCTTCATATAAGTTTAATTTTTCAGTCACATTTTGATAAAAGTAAATGATACAATAGTTGATCATCGTGCAGTTTCAGTTTTTCGGTTAATATTCGAGTCCGTATTGTTTTCGGTTGACTTTTTAAAGGCAGTGTTTTTTTAATATTGCGCCGACAAGTTCCTGAAAGCGTCCATAGGGCTCGTGTGATTCCTGGCTGCATGACGTTATACGCAAGAATGTAAACAAGACTTATTGGTACATTACATTTATATTACCTGCTGGTTGCGTTTAAATTTGCACAATAAGTTTTTGCAAAATTTTGGCTAACCTTTGAAATTCAAACGTTACTATAATTTTGATTTAGCTTTATCAAATGTTTGTTAAACTTTTTCTCTTTTTCTTTTAGCTCGATTCCTTTTTACTTACCTAGCCAGCCGATTAGTCCTCACCGAACGGTTTCCCGCTATTCAAGGCGGGGAAAAGGGGCGGCTTAATAGCTGTGCTGTGCTTGGTTACCTGCTGTGAATTGAAGAAGAATCTACATGGCTGGCCTGACTTAGCCCAGCGTGCTGGCCCAAGGTGGCCGCTCCCTGTGAATGTAGTTCGAGGCCTCGCCTTCCCTGCAACAAGCTATTAATTCTCTAAATATTACGTATATAGGCACGAGTACCAATCTTCAAATGACAAGATCCTTTACCGTAGCCTAACGGACTTTCACTTTTCACATCTTCGAGAGATAGACCATGAGGTCATGTTTAAACTCATGGGAAGAAACAGAGTGAAAGATTCTTACGCTGCAACCACGTGCATTGGTTCGATTTTAATGGAGAACAGTATTTTATACTCAATAAAAAAAACTAGACATTTAAACATTGTATAGCTTTATTCTCATAGTGTATACTAAGAAATTAATTATGTAACTAAATTTCATTAAGACATTTAATAATTAGAAAAATGTGTATTGCCTAGTTGTTTAGCCCAAGAGAGCTGTTTACATAGAATACGTAATCTGCATTCATAATAAGCAGGTTGTACCATTTAACTTATTGCACTTTTTTTATTCTGTATTCATCCTTGCAAACAACTTGATTTAGTAATATTCATAACAGTAAATAAATACTACGTCTTTATATTACAGACGGTTAAAGAATAAAGTAACAATAATATTTTATTTAATATATTTTGTTAACATAGATTATTGATTTTCAGGCTATGTTGTGTTACCAAATCCCCCCCGCCCCCCCTGTGTCAGCATCTGACCCTTCTTCCAATCCTATAGCATCAGCGTTACATCGGACACAAGAAGGTAAAGATGAGCTAGTGCTTCTTTGTTACGGTAGACGGTGCGGGTAGACTTGACAATTGCCGGACGAATTTTGAAATGGTCGCCGCGGTCGAAAACGTGCGCTGCTTCATCAGCCTATTTAAGTTCACTGCTGAACATAGGATACAAGAATACATTTTTTAGAGGGTTTGCCTACACTCACTATGCTGCAACAGCATGTGCATGTTACATTCGCATTAGTGATATTTCTCATAATCATTAGTCTGCAATTTTTTAACTAACAAACAATGTTCCGACACCTTGTTTGTTAGTGAGTGCACCACATGCAGCTGAATTTAACTAATGTGTGTGCTAATTACGTTATAACGCAATGTTAATAACTCCTGTAATTATTAAGGGGCCTCCTCTTGTTTTAAGCAGGGTTTTTGAGCTAGGAAGAGTCTGCCACGTTGCTCCAATATGAGTAGACGAACTTAACGTATGGGTTAAGTTCGTTTTTTCATAGTTGCAGGTATCAGAAAAAAAATATAACATAAAGTTACAAATGACAATGTTGAAAGTGCTGCCATATAGGCTTTCACAAGTCCACTGCTGAACCTAGGTCTCCTTCAAATACGAGGTTGCCACAAAGCACGGTCCTAATTATTCATTGACTTCCGAAAACCCTGTGCTATTTCATTTATAACAAATTTTAAATACACAATGAAGCCAAATACCGTCGTAATACACCAAATTTATACGTACATGCAATTTGGAATATGAAATGCATAGTTTTATAGAGTAAGCTTCTGTGAGAGGAATTGGCACATGTCGCTGAATAAACATCGTCATATGCCTGTAAGTGTTCCATTATAATAAATCTTTATTTGTATTCCGCTTTGCAGAAAGGAAAGGCTTTGGTCGAGACATTTTTCATCATTCGCAGATTGTAATATATAGCAAAATTTTTGTCGTTCCGTTAACACTGCGGAGATAAAATATGGGTGTTATTTATATTCAAGCATTTCAATTACAACGACTCCATATAAGACCGGACATGTCTTAATAAAATAGACGTAATAAATTTAGCCAATTACAAAGCTATACCTACCTCAGTTCTTCTACTTCCAATACAAGAAGCTGTGAAGATGAGATCAGAAAACGATGTGCAATCACAAGATCTGCAGTAGAAAGACTGCAACTTATGAGATGGCTTGTCTCTTCAATCTTTCTCTAGAATGTTGAATCTTGGTTTTTGAGACTGCATAATGGCTGAAACATCGACCCAATGCAGGAGATGCATATTGGAGATCTCATTGACGGCTATCCGCACAAGTAATTCAATAATCAAAAACCTTGGAAAAATTTCGTCGTCTGTGCACCTGCGAATGCTCAAGTTCTTCGGACATATCTCGAGAAATGGACAGTCAGTGGAGAAACTAGGCGTCCGCGGTCCAGTTGAAGGCAGAAGATCACGTGACCGTCTCGTTGGACGGATTGTAAAGATTTGCATTCGATTCACCGTGGTACAGTATACTCGCAACGCTGCGAACCGCCAAAAGTGTAGAAGCATTTCGAAATCAATTATCCAATCCAGGGACAATCTCTACGTTAAAGACCCATCGTTTGTATCAACCACGACCACTCTGCCAAGGCTACCTGACTGATAATAAGAGACTATATATAATTGACGTAGTCCATGGGCTTGTGATCAAACACGTGCAAGGTTTTAAAACTCGTGATTCCAATTTCAAAGCAAAAACGGTTCGACTATGTGTTTAACCTTATATGAAAATACGGGGTTATGAAAAGCTTACTTTGCTGAGGTCGCGTCAGGGGTATTAATCCTAAGTAAACTGTAATTATAAAGTTTGCGTTCGCGCTACGCCGCGATTAAATAATATAAACGAATTGTTAGCTAGAATAAAACAAAGCATTCAGTGAAATTTTAACGCAATGAAAATCTATCGGTTTTGCATTTTCTCTTTTATGTTTTTAATTCTTAATATATCACGAAATTAATGTATACATAAATATCTTACCTTAATTGCAACGAGATAGTGCTTGCCGTACCTATCTACCTGTTAAGTTATGTATTCTATTGACAATTATTATTATCACTTGTACTAGTTTCACAACACATTTTATTTATTAATATGAGTATCGACCGGTTGCGCCTTACAGCATGTTCAGGGTAGTTAATTATAATGACACATTCAACTGTGTAAAAGTTACCCACTTCAGGGGATAGGTGTGGGAAATGAAGCAAAATATGGTACATATTATTTTAATGAAATATACACGTATGTCTATTTAATTTAAGATTGACGGTTTATTGCTTTTATTATTCTTTAGTATCTTTCTCCCGATCATTGTGGCAAATTTTATAATCTGTTATCCCTTGTCATAAAAATTATAAATAATAAATAATGCATATAATACAATTTACATGGATTCTGAGTTCGAATCCAAGCCGATATTTGTGCACCACATAGACTTTTTGTTTTAGAGTTTAATAGTATGTCATTCCCTGTTTGTTACTACAATATCGGGCCTATTTACACACCAGTCAAGGAGCTGGGTTGGTAAGTGCACCCTAATAACGTACCTACCCACCTCTTCAGTCTGGGGGTCTTTTCTTAAAACACATACACGCCCGTACGTCGCTCGTCACTTAGGCCCTCTGAAAACAACCGCTTTACTCCAAACTGCAGCATTAAGCTGTGATCTGCTTGTCCAATGCGTCCACGAATTAAGTGACAATGATAAACAATAATTGAAAATTGTTACTTATTATGTAGTATTATAGTTATATAGAGTTTATATGAAGGTTTTGTTCACTTACTTTTTTTTAAATATCAGAACCCACTCCACTGTGCTGGATGAAATCGAAAATAAAAGCTGGCATATCTTGTTTACATTTGTCCTCACCCAACACGTGGGGCAGACGGGGAGTGAAGTGCCGGTCCTAATAATATAGTGAGACTGATCATCACTAATCTGTCTGGTGTTGCATTCCGCAAAATCAATCAATTTCTTAATCGCAACTCTAATTCAAGGCTTCTGGCACTGCATAGGCATAGGCAAATCTTCCATGTTAGATATGCCAGTTTAAGTTGACGTTTGTTCATGGAAAGAATCTCTAGGCTTAAACAGACTGTAAAATTTGTAATCATGCACAGAATCGACTAAGACCAAAATGAGTTAACTCGATGTACTAAGTACATATTTGTCCACCACACTAAATTATTATTTCTGTACTAATTGGTAATTAATTGAATACAGTTATGGTATTTATTTAAAATATTGCTGTATTAGCCTACACGTGAGGGACCTCGTGCTCGGTGATGAAGAAAACTATAGTGAAGAAACCTGCATTTCTGGGAAATAATAAAAGTATTATTTCGAGAAAGTTTTTTATTATAGGAAAGTGACCAACGTGCGAGCGGCTCACCTGATAGTAAGTGATTACCGTCGCCCACGTACACCTGGAACACCAAAGTAGCTGCAAGTGCGTTGCCGGCCTTGAAAAATATTTGGGAATGGAAAGAATGATAGGGAGAGGGGTTAGGGGAGGGGAAGAGGGCCTCTGATTACCTCAATAACCGAACGAAATCCAGAAGCTCAAGATGTCTCTACTTCACACCGGTATTCTGCGAGGTCGTGGTACTACCCTGTTTGAGTCGGCCCATTCGAACAGCAGCAAAAGCTGCCGCTTCGCTCTTCCACGTTGAAAAAAGTGTGAAATCCACCGATCTATGCAGGAGCTACGTAGCGGACCCTTTCCGGCAAGAATCTTCTCTCATATGTTTGAAAGAGCTTTGGAGCCGGTATGGGGATTGGCGGACTTCACATGTGCTCAAAATATATTTATTGATTATTTCTTGGACATGTCATTTTCAGACATGTAGGCATCTCTAATGTTGCTATAAATAAATCAAACAACCCCTAACTAGTCCACTATCCACTGCTGGATGTAGGCCTTTCCCAGTGAAAGTTTCTACCGTAATTGAAACCACGCTTGGAAGACGAGTTAGCAATGCTAGTACTGTCACTCTAAATATTTAAGTACTTATAATTCTGTGCGTATTCCAAGTATAGAAATACTATTGTTATGACCCGTAAAGAGATAAAGATATTCCGCCATTCTTCGACAAATATATGACCAATATCGTATGGCCTTATTGCCTTAGCTTTGTAATGCTCACTAAATCTTTTCGAAGCGACTTGTGGAAAGCTTTGGGATTAATGTAGACATGTTTATCATGTTATGTTTTCAAATACAATCCAATAAGAAGTTAACAATTTTATTGCATATATGTGCATAGTTCGACATAGGCCGAAATGTCTATATTAATAGTTCTGTAATTATTTACAAGCAGATACGGAACTCTAATAAATAGGGTGTCTCATGCTGGCTCATAATGAACTTCCCAAATCCTTTTTTTAGCATTCTTTGTCCGACATTCTCTATCTTGTTAACCACATTTTTAGTTAAGTAATTTAAGTAAGTAGTTTAAATACTGAAATTAACTGCTTATTCTCATATTTTAACTAGTTTAAGCGATTAAATACTTCATCCTTAAAAGAATTATACAGGTTTTAAACGATTTTTGTTTCGAATCAATAAATGTCAATGTTTTTGAATCCATTATTTCAATATAGAGTAAAATCCTGTTAGAATGTCGCTTTCCCTCTATAACACAAGCAAACCCAGTGATCTGTTTAGTTCCCAAATAATCAGTAGGTATTTTAAAAGTCGCAAATTAGTTAGTATTTGTGCACTTTCAAATCATCTTAAATAATTTCAAATCATTGTTAACGCACAAATTGGGTACTAATGTACAAAATATATCCTTAGAAAGAATTATATATATTATATATATTTATTTATATTAATATATTATAAACTCTCACTACCGTGTACCCAATGCTGGGGTGGTCTAGTCTATGTGGTGGACTAGTTTAGTCAGTTCAACCCTCTTTACAAAAGAGCTTATTTGACACTACGTGATGAGTCTGTGATGAGGTGGTAAGTCTGTCGCCGTTTTAGTGTTCAGGCCAACACATCATACAGATCGTACATAGATTTCGTAATAGTCATTGCGGAATATATTTCTTAAGTGGCCAGGTTGTGTTGTCAAAATAAGTCCAGTTTGTAAGAAAGTGATCCAAGAAGTATTAACGAAAAAAAGTGTAAAATAGGTACGGCGAGATCATATACCCGGCTTAATGAAATTTCAAGGCAAGATTATCCGGTAACATGTCGGTTGAGGATTCATACCCGCCTCGGTGGCTGTCTTTTGTAATTTACGACACGAATTTCTCCCACAAAGCAGCTATTATGAGAAAACTCATTAAGATTGGGACGAGGACTGACTTATTTAATTAAAAATACTTTAGTTATTCTTAGGATCTCCATGATTTAGTCTCGAAAACTTGATCTAGTATTTAAAATAAAGGATATGCACTGAAAGATTCAAGTTTGGCATTGGCTGGAGCAGAGAGAGCCCACTTTTATGTGTACATCGTTTATGTGTTTATCGTAGAATGAACAGGAACCATTTTCCACAAGCTGTTTTTTTTTCTATTCTATTACAAAATAATAGACATGGTTGTATGTTTTTCCCACAAGTCGTACGCCAGTCCTGATTCTTACTACGTGTGGGAGCGATGTAAGAATCTGCCACCCCCTTTCTTACCGTAAGTGTCGTAAGAGGGGAAGGCAAAAGCCTTGAAAATCTGATGGCAATCTTCGCATCCCTTTATTGAACAGACTGTGATGACAGTCCGGTACGGGGTGCTTTTGACGTTTAATCACAAAGACAAATAAAAAAATATTTCTTGGACATGTGAAGTCCACCAAGCCAGCAGCAGCAGCATAGCGGACTCTTCCCGGCTCCAAAGTCTCTCAAATATTTGTCCAGCTGTGGGAAATGCCCACACAGACTGCTACTTTACTTTAGACTAAGACTTGCCACAGCCTTAGGGGAATACCGGTGTGGAAACCAGAAATGTTAATACATCGGATTTGTGTCCGGCTGAAAGAAAAAATACAATCAAAACGAAGAAAATAAATTATCATCAGACTAAAAAAATTGTTCACAAGAATCTTTTTTAAGTTGCTTTAAGACAATATACACTGGTTGGTTATTTTAATAACTATATAAATTCTTGAAAATGTTCAACTATTATTTGTTTTAGATCATTGTTTTTCGCAAAATATGCGATGTATCCACAGTTAATTGCTTTTTCTTTCTATGATATAATTAACAGTTGTAATAGGGCTTTTATACGAAAAGTATATTGTTACCAAAGTAATATACACATATATATAAACGTACGTGTACATACACACATTAAAAATATATGTATATAAATCATTAAAACTTACATTTGGAGAAAAGTTTCCATCTAAGGAAAGTCAAGTTAAACAAAATTATCACTGCTTAATATTCACAACATAACCTTTGAACATACACAACTACCAGGTACCTACTTAGACACTTTAGCGATTGCGTTGAGCTTTTAAAAATCAAGTATAATTTCTAATCCATGATTTATGTCCTATGAATATATATAAACACTCACGCCCGTTAACTACAGGGGTAGACAGAGATTACAGGTTTCTAATAGGAACGACTTAGCGAAGTCAAATGGTCTTCCGCAACTCACTTTTCGTCTCTGCGGGACGGTGAGAACGGGATGAGGGTAAGACTCGTCAGTCGTCAGCGAGTTTCATTCCAGGCTCCCGGAGACTGTATGACATTTACTAGGACCCCTACTACCCTTAGTTTCCTCTTACGCCATCCACGGAAAGAAACGGCATGGCAGATACATATGTTGTTGCCACATGGCATTTTATAATACCATATATTTGTGAAATAACATATAAATTGAAAGAATTACACCACAGCGACTTCTTTCGTCATCCGTAGGTATCCATATTTCATTTTATACAGCAAATGCTGATGCGCTCACCCTCTGCCAATTTATGTAACGCATATGCGACCAGTCAATAGGCAGAAACGGTTGGATCTGTAGATACGGTTTGCTTTCACACCCGCAGCGGTTACGGGTGCGTGATGTTATTTTGACACACTCGAGGTCGTAGGTAAAGCGTGTAACAACAGGGAAAGAAGCAATCAAATTCTGTCTTGAATAATTTATTTTTAATCACGGTACACATTCGCGTGCACTTCCTGCATAATACTATCAATATAAAACAAAATTTAATAAAAAAACACTACCATTGAAAGAAATAAAGAACGAATAATTTATTGCACAAAGACGCCACACAAAGAAATCCCACAATGAACAAACAATTTGAACAAAACATTGCTAAACGACAATTTATTCAAATAATGCATTAAACGTTGCCTCACTGTTGATATAGCTTAATAAAGAGTCGCGTTCTGGGCGCGCTGCCCGGTGCATAAGGCAAACAGACAACACTCAGCATGATGCTGCAGTTGAGATGAGACTACAGCGCTGGTTCTGAGCGGGCCTGTCACAGAGCACATGAGCTTGTCTACCGACCCGTCCGACTGTCGATCGTACGGAGGTTCGCATCATAAATTATGTACTAATACGGAGAAAGTCCGCGTTATTTTCAACAATATTAACTTAACTTATAAATTAATAAATGTCAGTAAGAATTGTGAAAATAAAAATAACTTAATAATATATTGGGTAACTAGATTTAACAAATACAGCATTGTAAAGGTATCCATGAGTTATCCAAGTTCTACTGTGATATGGATCCATACCGCAGTACATAATTATAGCATAGTCCCAGGTTTGTAATAAAAAGATTAAATTATCGTATCAATTACAATAATTACATTAATAATAATATAAATTTTTTAAAAACTATGTGCATTAAACAATTTAAAAAACATCAGCCTTTACTTACAAAAGACGAAGCCTGCACTTATGCAGAAACCTTGCTCGTCAGTGTCGGGGAAAAGTTTTTTCATATTTTATATACAAATTCAACATATTTTTTAACATTGTTTATTTACAATTGATTATAATATATATAAGCCATTTTTTTCGATAACTTGTTGCCATTTTGTAGGTAGTGACATATTCTCATTGCTGTAGACATTTTGGGGATTCTTCACAAAAAACTGCGACAAGTAACTTTGACAGTCCACTCTTGATGTCAACCTAAGACTACCTAAAGAATTCTGAAGAGACCGAAACAGGTGAAAATCTGAGGAAGCACGGTCAGGGCTAAATGGTGAATGTATTAACACTTCCAACCAAGCTCTCTCAATATTTGCGTTATCATGATGAAAAACAACACCCTTTCTGTAGATAAATTCTGATGTTTCGTCTCTATTTCTTCCTTGAGCCTCATCAGCAGAAGAGATCCGAATTGATGGTTATGTCCGACGGTAAAAGCTCACAATGAACGATGCCCTTCTAATCCCACCATACACATATCATCACCTTATTGCGAGTTCATGCGGGTTTCACTATAGTCTGTGGAGCTTGACTGCTCTTTGACCGTCATATTTTTTGCACGTTGTTGGGTAATCCACTTTCCATCTCTTGTGATCAATCTTTTCAAAAACGGTTCCGTTTCACTACGTTTCAATAGAGAATCGCAAATGAGTACATGATTCATTAGGTTTCTTTCTTTTCGGGTTTTTTTGAATATTCCGACTTTTTAAAATAGGTCAAAACAGTTTTGTGGTCCACCCCTAGCTCTTCTGCTATATTCCACCTACTAATATGCCGATCTTGTTCCACTTTATCAAAAATTGTATCGACTTTATCTGTGTTAATGGTATTAACTGGTAACAGACCGAGCAGAGCGAGCTTCATCTTTGACGTCAAAATTCCCGGACTGAAAACGCTTGATCCAATTTTGTGCTCTTACTGACATTGAAGTCCATAAACGGCACTATAGCGGCGTGTTTTGCTTTTTCCCTTGTTTAATAAAAAAAACTTAAAATTTATCGAATTTCTTCGTTAGATTCACTCATTTTGGCGGACAGAAAAACAATAGAAAAATGTCGGGAAACCATTATCACTTTAAATTTTTCTGTTTAAAAATCAAAGAGATTTTACTGCAACTTTTTCCCCGACCTAATTTTTTTGTGATGCCGAATGTGAGGTTCGGGGGTCTGCCTCCAAATCAGGAGACTCGCGTTCGATCCCCCATGTGGAAGGGCTCATACCAATTAGTTATTCAAATTATGTATCTACGATTGTATTGATGGCTCTTGGTATCCAAGACGGTCACAGGCTATCCACCTGTCATGTTGTCCCATATAAGTTCTAGTGCAATGTGGGGGAAAAGGACAAGAATTTGTTCTATATTTATTTCTACTATATAAATCTATTTATTTCTATAATATACGAGTATATTTATTGAATCATAAAATTATTTTTATACTTAGCTTTAAATTATTTTTACGTTTTCAGAACATGAAGTGGTAGCGGCAGATCTTTCACTGCACTTGAAGGCAGTATATTTAAAACTTCCACGTAAAGTGAACGTACGATGGTAGGGCACGCCGAGAGAATAACTTGACGTACGAGTAATTTTTGATTTCAAATCGTGAGTTCACTCATATTTTTGGAAGTATTAACTTCTGCACAGTAAAGTGCCCGGTATGTTAATTAAGAGGAGAGTTGCAAGTTTAGCTAGCTTGCGACGGCACTCCATTTTTTCATTGTTTTAAAGTGTAACCGGGCGCGTGGCGCGATACCGCCGTAATCAGCAATTGCCTAAACACTTGATACTTTCTTTATATCTTCAAACAGAATCTCCTGCAGGGGTTCTTCTCCCGCCAAACTATTTAGAAAGAATCAGCGAGGTACAAAGTATGATACGAACATCTATGTAGTGTTAAGGCAATTGCTGATTAGATATAATAATTTGAACCTACAAAAGCATTTCTATTGTTTAATTTATGACTTTCGAAACGTAGATAGTCATCCATTAGCAAACCTAAATTGCAGGTCTGGTATATTTGTGATGTCCCACCCAAATCCTAGAAACTTGTGCTTGGTAACAACATCACTGACCCCCCTTCTTCCGTATTTATATTATTTTCTGTTTTGACAATTGTTTTGAAATAACCAAAAAAAAATTTTGTGATTGTAGTTTAATATCCAATTATAATTGCTAATATTATAGTGAATTGAATTGCCATCCGAGTATAAACCTTCATTAGAAGGTATCGGCTACAACGGCATAGTTTTCGAGGGTAAGGATTTTCCAGGCTCAGCGCAGTGAAGGAGCTACTTCAGCTCTTCACTTATAAAAGCACTTTCACATCGAGTACTCTACATCCCCAAGGCAGCAGGATACTAATCAAAATAGCGTTGTGAAAATTATTTTGTACATCAAAGACGATATTATACGTTTTAAAGTCCTAAAGAATCTTAGTTAGAACATATTCGGACAACACACGTTTTATTGTTTGTTGGTAAATACAAATACCCGTACTAGTTCCATATCCTTTAATATATATAGCACCATCGTCATATCAAAAGTGCATCGAACAGTATCGAACGGCATCTGAGACAGCTGAATTGGGTAAATGGTTCAAATATGAGTATCCAAGGAAAGGGTGTAATGTATTTGTGCTATTTGCAATAAAGACGATCGGACATCGCGCCGTGCATTTCTAAAGTCATTAAATCCGCGATTGGACGTAGCCGCATGTGACAAGATGGACATGTAATTCTATCCTTGCATAGAGTTTAAGTATAAGTATTCAGCGGAAATGTATCCAGCGTTCGTGGTACCATGTCACAATTGGCCTTTATGATAGTTTTAATTATGAGACTGCCTCTGAGACATTAACTATGCCTAAAAAGTACGTATGATGCGATAACAGTTTTAAAACTTTTTTATGACATTTCGGCTCGGCTCTTATGTACGTCAAATCTACACCGTTTCGTTAAACAAGACCTTCTGAGAGAAGAACCGACTTTCTTGTTCTTTGTGGCATATTTTTTTATGTATATATTTACGCCTTGTTCCCTACGGGGTAGGCAGAGACAATCTTCTTCCACTACTGCTACGGTCCTGACATACGTCTTTCGCTTCTTGCACTTTCATCAATCTTCGCGGCACGCTCGTTGGTTTAGAGTACTCTTGACCTGGCCTTTTTCCAGAACGTCTCCGATTTAATCGTGAAATGTTTGCCTAGGTTTTCCTCTCCCGACTCTGCCATTTACACTCGCCTCATATATTTGTTTCGTCAACCTTCTTTCATTCATCCTCTCCACATGTCCAAACCAGCTCAGTATCCCTTTCTCAATTCGTGTCACTACATCGTCTTTCACGCCACAACGCTCTCTGATCACATCTTTACATCAATTATACTTCTTAACGCTCTCATTTCTACTCTTTTCATGCCTCTTCTAACATACCCAGCTTTCCCTTTCATGTGTTAATTTTGGTACCAATACCCCAATTTTTTTATGTTATTTACAATTCTCCGTAAAATGATTGCAAAGACAATTTAATATAAAATAAAAACTGTTTTCACTCCACTTTGTCCTCAATATATTGATCTATTTTATAGTAGGTATTTTTAAATAAAGTTTTTTTTACAAGCTTGTGTCTGTTTGTTGTACTATATTTTGAGAGATTTAAATGTAAAATTTTTGCATTTACGCAAAAAAGAATTTCAGGTATCGGCCAATTAAAATTTTAGTTATTTATATAGCTTTAGACTCCCAGCCAAAGCGAATATTGCTTCAAGAATAAAAGTTCTTGGTTTTTGGGTCTGGTAGTATCGAGCTGTGTCCCGTGTCTTTGACACAGGTACTGTGTCAAAGACACGGTAAGAAGACGGTAAGAAAGCTACTGTGACCCATAACGCATATGCGTTACATTTAAATACGGGAAGGTAAAGCATGTTTGACCGAATGCCTCTTATATCCCCGTGATACAGTGATAATATTCGAAAATTGTCGCCGTGGTCGGAAATCAACTTAACTTTATCGAGCAGTGTATTCCAACCGCAGTTAACGTATTATCATACAAAATCTGCCCAGTCTACTGTGAACTTGCTGTTCGGTAGCAAAGATGAACGTAGTTGGCAAGGTTAATTAATAGATTCAAGTGATTGCAAGAAAAAAATGTATATTTACGATAGACACGTAAAGCGAGGCCTAAATGTGTTTAATTTAAAAAGACAGCGCTCGTTCCAATCTTAATAAGCTTTACCATAATGCCGGTTCTGCGGAGATTTTTATTTTACAAATTACAAAAGGCGGCTGCACAGGCGTGTATTAATTTTAACCGACATATTTCTGGATAATCCAAAGGTATTTTGTTAATCCTGATAAAAATAGGTACTGAAAATATGGTGTTTTTTTTTAAAAGGAATAAAATGTTTTATTCCTCAATTCCAAGAAGTATTATTTTTTAGAGGCCTTTAGATTGTTTATTACGGGACACGTAGGTACTGTGTACACACAGTGGTGGATACACGTATACGATATTTATAGTCACGACGATAACCTTCTGCTGGTTCTAGTAGTTATTTTTTTAATTTATGCATTTCATCTGCCCCATTCTTTTCTTTCTTAACCGCTGCAGCAGCACAGGCTCCTTTCTGATAAAATGCATTTAAGTAAGTATTTAATATCAGTTCAGTAAATTTCCATACCTTTAAAAAAACGTGTCCAAAACATAAGATACAAGGAAACGTACGATACGCATATTGCTAACAAACGTACGCGTGATAAAGTATAACCCCGCTTCCGTCGACTGGGGTTCAAAATTCTTACCCGTGACCATACCCTAATGTGAAGGATAGATACCCCTACACACGTTACTTGTACAGGAGGATTTACCGTATTTATACTAAAACTTAGCAGGCGGATTGGCGACCGCTGCACCAGACACTTACTCGTTGGTATCTGACACCAGTTTGCATAACTTACGAATATCACATTTAATGAACGGAATCCCCCATCAGTTACAGTTCATAAGACAATGAAATACAATATAAATTTTGAAAAAAAAAAAAGTCATGGAGAAACTTACTGTCACGTTTCATAAATCTCCATTTGTGTCACGCTTCCGCTTGAAATGGTTTTAGCAAACACATTATTCTTCATTCGTAAATGTGCAAAAACATCTTCGGAGATTTCTCAGTTATTATTCTGCTCATAAGTTAACATGTTGTTTTTTCATTTAAAATTATCCTTACGGTATCAATTTTAATAACCTAATTATATTTTATTTATAGGATTTTTCAGTCCCAGTTTATGTTATCTGTGCTGAAGAGAATCATGTCTTGTCTTAGAAATATTTAAAAGAACTCAGACTTAAATAGTCTTCCGACCCGTACTGGGTCTTCGTGAATTTATCCGCCCTCGCGGGGGCAAAGCCAGCCCCTTTCCGGTCCACGTTACCCACGGTGTTCCGCCTTCGCCGCATGTTGGCAGGGACACGGGAACGCTCTCGCACCCAACCCAAGCAGCATCACCACGGGAAATTACGGAAAGTAATGGAACACGGACGGGCCTTCCTACTTGGTTTCCAATTCCACGTGGGTAACGTACCCCCCGAACCTGCCACCCAGATATCATCGAGATCGGGAAGGAGTGTGCTAGGAAATTAGAAGAACCATCCCTCTCTACATCCCCTCGGCTGATCTGGTATCACCCCATCTCTCCTGTACTGACCTCATTTCGACCGCGGAGGGTAGGGAAAACGGTAATAAACCGATGACACTCCTCTCCCTCCACGGCCCCACTACGATCGCATCAGCAGTACGGGTTCTATTATCAGAATACCACCGAATACGGAATACCTACCAATACGGAATACCTCGACTGTAGAGAGTGTACAGAATATCGACGTGAAGTAGAGGCATCTTGTGCTTCTGCGTTTCGTTCGGTGAGTGAGGTAACCGGAGGCGCGGGCCTTACCTCCTCCCCCCTCCTCATCATCCCTCCCATCACCCAAATACCCTTAAAGGTCGGCAACGCACCTGCAGCTCCTCTGGTGTTGGAGTTGGCGGCGGTAATCACTTACCATCAGGTGAGCCGCTTGCACGTTTGACGCCTTTCCCATAAAAAATAAAAAGTCAAAAACATACTTAACATAACAACAATATTACATACATGATAGAAAACACCACCGGTACGCTTTGAGTCATAAAATCGACATAAATCTTTATTCTGATGACACTTTCGCAGAAAGAGACGGCTGACGCGGACGCACATTTAATAATTCATGAATTGTAATAAAGTTATCAATGTTAAATCAAACCGGCGGGAATCTAGTTTGCTTGTCAAAATTTGTTATTTTAATATCAATCATAGGAAGGTTTTATAAAGAGAATTATTATGCAAAACGCTGCTGTAAAAATACTGTTCAAAATCAGAATTTTAACCGAGTGACTGGCAGCGCTATCTGACTACATAATTTGCATTTGAATCCTAAAGTCATCGTTATTTTTATTAAAAAATAAAAGAACACAAAAGTAACACACAATAGCATTAATGTCTCAGGCCATAGCTTGTCTCGAGAGTATTATTATGGTTGTTTGTCCGGCTATAAACTACTCTACTCTACTACTCATTAGCTCCACGTTCTACTTCAATAATCATCATTGTTACAAGGAAAAGGGGTGTTTTAGTGTTGCCAATGTATAAAGAGTAATTGAAAAACAATAACAGCACTGAAACATCTGAATATCTACTATCTATCTCATATATATCCACAAATTCTATTATTTTACGTACAACAATAGGGAATAATTTTAATTTAATTAATTTTGATTCAACTTGAAAATGCTGCTGTGATTCAAATCGACCTGAGTGTCTCGTTAAAAATTCTCTTCCTTCCTCTTTCTTTTTGCTTATCAATTAATGTATTGATAGAATTCTATCGATGTCAAGTCAGTATCACATAAAATTTAATCCGGAAAATAGTTGAGAGACGCTAAGTCGACAATTCTATCTATACTTTTCTAATACATTACAATTAAAATAAAATTAAATAATAACTTTCCAACAACATTAGTTATATTTCATTATCCTCTCACTAGTCATAACTTTGTTACAATTGACATTCAATTATTAAGAGTCATATCAGGACTAATGCCACACATAACATTATTCCCCCGTAAAAAAATAGTTTAAAAAGAAATAACATCAAAACAAGATAATGTTTAAAAATTTAGTTCACGGCTTCGTCGTCTGTCTTGTGAGGTCCGCACTGAAGCAGTTTGGCGGACCCTTCCGGGCTCCAAAGCCTCAGATATTTTTAAAAGGTGGCCTTTTCCCTACTGTGCACATTTACAGGCTGCTACTTTACATGAGATATGCCAAGTATGTGCATGTTAGTTTAGTATTTTATTATAAGATAATCGTAAAAGTTTTTAAATTTTAATAGTAAATCGATCAAAAAGTGTGACACAATATTAGGGCAAATAATAATTGTACCAGTCTTTCCTGAACAGTGTTTTCATGTCAATATAAAGGTCGGTAACGGTAGCTTTGAGTCCTAGGTTCGAATCCCAGCTGAAGTCAATTAACATACAAATAATAGGTGTTTTGGGTCTAGTTGTGTTCTGTACGACCCGTGTCTCTGACAGTTCATCCGAACCATCCTCTGATCTAATCACGTAAGCGTTACATCGGATACGGGATGGCGAAAACGAATGAGTACCTCTGTGTTTCCATCACACTTGCGGCATAATATTATATGTAATGTTATAATGTTGTAAGTTAATATATGCTTCTAACGTTCGTTTCACTAAGTTCCATCCAAGTGTTCTGATTTAATGAGTTAAATAGATAAGTCAGTTTTTCCTTTTTTTTATTGAAGTGTTGTTCTCGTCCTAAGCTTACTAGGCCACTTCAACCACTGAAGAATTCTAATCCGATAATCTCACATACTCGTACGTGATTAGAGGCGACAGAATCTTAACTGGAGATATTTTCTTTTCATTTAAGATTTTTATCTTGAGTGCATAAAGAAGTTTGACATAAGATTAAAACACTTGCTAAAGTATTTATTTAGAATTTACATAATACACAGTTATAATCGCAAAATCAACGTCGTCATCATTATCAATCCAATTGAGTGATGTAGCAGAACCAACAGTACCCTGATTGCATCACTGTAGTTCAGTTATAGGTGGTAAGGCTCCTTTTCTGTCGAGACGCAGTTAGTTACCACCTTCTTACCTATTTCTTTTGCCTAACAGCAGTGTAATCACTGTTTGCTGGTTTAAAGGGTTAAGACAGCTAGTATAATTATAAGCCGTGAGGTAATCCATTTAGGAATTATTTCCATTGAGGGTTAAGACCCTCAATGGTGACAACCCATCTGTAACCTTCTTCAATTGAAGTAGTTTGCAAGAGTCAATGACCAATTTCAAGTGTACATTGTATTAGTGTAAGTGATAAATTGTTTATATGCCAAACTTCCGTACAATTAAGATTACTTAGCCATTACATGCTACCGTTAAAACAGAGTGCACATTTTAAATATAAGTAACTTTTAAAATACTTTAAATATTCACTCATGATCAATTAAACATCTTAAATTTAATAATAATAAGAAAATGAATTCGATTCCAATTTACAGATTAACTTAAATATAAAATAACCTCCATGTCAAAAAGAAACACAAAATTATTATAATAAGAAATAATCAAATACACACTAAAAAATGTCAATTTTTTTTTTTTTTAATATTGATTGTTGACAAAACAATTACTGCTATAACAATTCAACATTCCAATTCCTTTACACTATAATAGCATTTGTTAGTTAATAGCTTGTAAACATTATATCTACACATACTCTTTAATTTGTCGGGTAACTTGTAAATAGTTGTAACCATGCTGTAGGAAAGAATACTTTGTATGATAAAGCTTTAGTCTTTTCTGGTAGTAGATATGATTCGTTTTTACGTCTACACGGTAAGGTTTACAAGCGATTCACCGTAAATAAAGGTTTATATCAGCAGTTTATTACTGCGCTTAGCGTTTAGTTTATTTAATCAAATGTAGTTTCGTCTTTGCATATTACAAGTATTGTGGTATCACCAGTAAACAAGATTACTTGGCTTATTCCTAATCCCTGTGATCGAAATCGGTCAAGAGAACGTTATAAGATGAAGCTAACAGCAACTAGATGCGTGAAAAGTTTGAGCTAAATGACTGTTTTTGGGAACGGTACACACCTTTCACAAAAGACGTGTGTCCAGCAAAGGATTACCCTATCATGAAGACAAATATATTCTTGTAGGTTCAATTCGACACTGAACGCTTTATCCGAACATAATTCATGAATTATTAAAATTGCGTTAGAGTACGTCTTTTCTGTCTGCGAAAGTGTCATCCGAATAAAGATTTATTTCGATGCTAAGAACTCGTTCAATATTGTTTTATTAACCTGTGATACATAAGAAACGACACACATAAATTTGTCGTTTAGCTTTTAATACGTTTTAACAAATGATGTGCTAACTAAATATTCAATATTAATAGATTTCAAGCACCATGCTTTAATATCATATTCAAATTAATTATAATGACCAGCATGGAAGAAGTCGGTCCTCATCTGAGGATTACAACCTATTCCTGGTTGAGAGGAGTTACCGAAGTCGATACACTTAGCTAGGATTATATTCGAAGTCACAAGATTAGAACTCATAGATGCTCGTCATCGATCTAGTTATTTGAGTCAAGCATAATATTTCAGAAGGTCATACAATCATATACGGGCTCATTTCCCATTAGTCGATCTTTACGACCCACACAATGAGTAATAGGTATCCAGTACTTCTCTGGCGCCATCACTGCACAATGACTTCTTCCTGAAAATAGAAACCACCAAAAAAAATTTACTCTAAATTAGTTTAGTCGTCATCAATAGTAAATGATGATTAAACAGTGTTTTACAAGCGTTTTATTAAAACTTGCAATTGTGTTGTAAGGTATAGTAAAGAATACTACAAAAACAATCAAAAGTCTTAACATCCATGATGCAAATTTTTAAAAAAATCTGAAATAGAACGCTATTGAAACCCTTTTTAATCATTAACTTATTTTGATTTTGACAGTTGACAGTGAATTTAATAAACTTGCTGCTAATACTAGATTGATTAAAAGTTTCGGGAATGACAGGTAAACAAGAAAGTCATTTTTAAGCTAAAATTTTTAAAGAAAAAAATGTTGATGTTGTATAGCAAGAAAGGCTTCTATTGCGCAACTGACTTCGATGTTTCCGCCAATTTTTGTACCACGTAAGTGTTTCTTTTAACTCACAAATAGATAAAAGGCAGAGCTCCGGGTGAGAGCGCAGTCAGAGTTACAGACAGTATTTAAATTTAAATTTTCTTTATCTCCATTTTTACGAAGATTGAATTCGCGCCCAAAATCAAACGTCAAAACAATTGCCAAACTTTTTAAAATTGTTTTTTGACTGTTAATGAGTTGAAGTTGACTACGAATTAAAAAATATCCTAATGGATCTATCTGGATAGAAATTACATGGTTCTACAAAATTTATCAACATTTAAGCAAAATTGATATTTTTCTATACAATAAATTATCAATAGTCTTTATTTCATTTCAAAATAATGTATTGCAATAAACCAAAGAAACTAAACACTAAACGGCTTACAAAGTTACATTAGGTTTTAAAAAGCTTAGATAGCAGTAGCAAGAGAAAATAGCCTTTTGTCTTAAAGCCCGCTTTTATCGGAGACTAAGGAATTGTGAGGCTTTGGCTAATATCGGTGCTGTAGAATAAAAATTTGCTAAAAGCCACTCGGAAAGTAAAATGTTAATAAATTGTTAACCATTAAATTAATATTGGCAATAACAACATGATATATTTCGTGGAAGGCTCTTTTGTTAATCTGCTTCTCTGTAAGTTTGTTTTTAAACTATCTTTCATCATAACAAAAGGTAAATAACACAAGATCCGGTGCTTCTGCTTTTCTCTCTGTGAGCGAGATAACCGATGGCTCACACCCTTTTCCACCCTTCTCCCATCTCCCAAATATCCTTAAAGGCCGGCAACGCACCTGCAGCGCCTCTGGTGTTGCAGATATACGTGAGCGACGGTAATCACTTACCATCAGGTGGTCTCCCTTTGCCATAGAAAATAACGTGGTTCACCCTGCTGTGTAACGAACGAAGCTCCGGCGACAGACTGACAGTGGAAAATCCATGCGACTCCGGCAAACTTAAATCTGCAAGGCGCCAGTAATCTGGCATACATTTTTTAAAT
The DNA here is from genome assembly GCA_029286595.1 of Bhutanitis thaidina. Classification (NCBI taxonomy): domain Eukaryota; kingdom Metazoa; phylum Arthropoda; class Insecta; order Lepidoptera; family Papilionidae; genus Bhutanitis; species Bhutanitis thaidina. The sequence continues at coordinate 5,758,723 of JAGSMS010000022.1, forward strand.
TATTCTTCAACCTACCTAAGTCCACTACGGAACGTTGTACAAGCATTAGTAGGAAGCACCGACAAAAGCAAGGACGCTTTATTTCGTACTGGCCACGTAGGGGTTGAGGGTAGATGAGCGCAGAGCCGCTACTAGTTGAGCTTGTATACGGCTCCCAGTAGACGTACAGTGCTCCGTAGTATGTGGGATGTGTGCAGATCACTCGTTTTAAATTACTAATTCTTTTTATTTAAATGTCTTTCCAGTATACGTAGTTGTTCTGACCTAAAATTGTTTTTTTCGATGAGACATTATCGCATTGGCCTAGTGCGCCAATCTGATTAAAACTCTTTCGCGTTATAAGGAGTTATAATCAGCTTAAAATGCTGATAAAAAATTGTTTAAAAGTTATTACAAAGTTGTTCAAACTGCATTAAAAATTTGTATAAAATTATACTTACTTAAACATCCTTTAAATAGTCCACTGCTTTATATATAGCGTTCCTAGAGGGGTATTAGCTTTAATCGTCACTCCTAGCGGGCAAGCTGGTGATCGCATAACCAGAAATCATGCATCAGAAACGCTGCTACCCGTCACCAGTCTTGATTTGTCTGACATACTTGATATGGTTATTTAACCGGCATCTACGATACCCTCGGAATGGCTGAGCAGGCTGATTATTCACCACACGTGCATCGTGTGGCGACGTTACAGAATATGCCATCTCATTCTAACAGAAATTATATTTAGTTGATATTTTAAAATTACCTTGCAATACTATGTTCGAATGTGTAAACATTCTTATTGTACTTGAAAAAATGGAGAAACATTTATCTTAATACTTATCCTAAAGTTATTATTACACTACGCAAGGGGCGCACCATGTAAGATCAGTACATCAGTCTATTTAATCCATTGCTGAACATAGGTCTCTCCAAAAAAGCGACAGAAAAAGCTGGTATATTTCTTAGAAAGTTTACCTATACTCACCACGCCAGGCACGCTGGTTGTTGAGAGTAGTGCTGGTACCCTCCAATGACGCTGTTCTCCTTCGTTAGACTATGCAATTTGGGTTCGGCAAATTCGAGTTGATATTTTGCTATCGTTCGGTCGCCAGAGCCTCCTTTGTTGCTAGCAGGCTGCACCACTTGCAGGTGAAGTAGGATTTGGAGAAAGAGATTATACACCATCGATGACATGACTCACCTGCACCACCCATAAACTGTGCTCTAATTCTAGCATGTGTGCGCTTCTACATGTATCCCTGTTTCAGCCTCATGAACATTGAGCAATAGTTCGTTGTGTGTGAAAGGGTATATTCATTTTAATTTATGCCAATTTTTTTTTTAAATTAAACAATGATGTCACTCTTTAATTATGTGGTTGTGGCACATAAAAATCTCCTCCACATCCTCTCTCCCTCCTCCCAAATATCCTTAAAGGCCGGTAACGCACCGGCAGCAAGTAACATGTACGCGGGCGACGGTAATCATATAACGTCAGGTGAGCCGCTAGCTCGTTTGCCGCCTTTCCTATGATAATAAAAGTTCCAAATGTATACAATTTTTGCAAATATGTATTAATATATCATCAGCATCATGCTTCAATAAGACTACATTTTAGAAATAACCTTGTACAGGAGTAAATATCGTGTAGGCCGTAAACCAGGGTCCGCGCGTTCGCCAGCGAAGTCTAATAGATTCCATCTTCAGTTCATTAGATTTGAGTTCAAAATATTCGGTCGATTTTTACGACATCAATCCGCCACCAGAATCTAGAAAGCTGATATGTCCCTTAAATTCTAAAATACAAACAACTACTATTCCGAACGAAGTAGCGTAATAAGTGTATGTAAATTGCAAAATAGCAACCTTAATGTTAAGTAAGACACAAAAAGATAGCAATTATGAAAGTGACTCTGTAGGTCATGAATAGTAATTACCTGCGCAGAGACCAGTTTTCTTGATTCGTGTCACGCGTAACGCTAACGTGTCTAATTTGAAAAGAGCTCGTGGCTTAACTTTAATTGGTTATCTTGTTATACCTTTTCTGCATAGTATTTTCATTCAATTAATAAGGTCTGTCCGTGTCTTTTATTGGATAATCACCACACAATAATGACCTACTATATTCAACTAATTAACCCACCATAAAAAATTAAATCCATATCAATCGATATAAAAGAAAAGTTCAACGCAGTGGCTAAACTAATGATAACACTACAGACGCTAAATTTAAAAATATCTATTTATACTTAATTACATGTCTATAACATTAAAGTCTATATTTCATTTCATGAAATTGTTTTCGCAAGTTATATATCAGTTGTAAGAGCTTTCTCTAAAATACAATTTCATAGTTCTTGTCGCAAATAAGATTAAGGGGAAATATCTTTTCCGCTGTCCGTCACTTAATTTTTAATGTTTCTCTAAAAGTTCTTGAGCAACATCAGGTAAGAAAATCATTTTATACACTTAAATATTTCTAAAACTTTTACAAATACTTTTTATCCTAATCGAAGATTACTTTTTATAACTAAAAATATTTATCACGGATATCTCGAGCGAGGATAGTTATGGTTTATTAATTTGGTCCATCTTCTTCTCCTTTATCTTCTGTTAATATTCCACTGTTGGCAGGCACATAGGCATCTCACAATGACACAATTTTCTATATCCTCCAAGCAGATAGGCGATCATGGATCGGTCCGAAAATTTTAAAGATGGTTAATTTGTTGCATGATAGAATATGCATTTGCATATGCATCGTACATATTATTAAACGATAACCTGCCAGAGTAAGGATATAACATATTTGAATTTAGTTTAAGTTTATAATTTATCTATATAGTAAATCTTTTCTTTACTTTGTGACTCTCACGGCTGTTACTAGGGTGGTAAGGGGATTAGGCATTTTAGTCGTTTTAATCCAGCTTTTCACCAGAGCTTATTTGTAACTACGTGACAAAGTGTGAGCCAATCACCGTCTTAGTGTACAAGCCTACGATAACAATCATACATAAGTTTTGAAAAACTCTTATCTCCATTTCGAATTTCGAAAATGTGAAATATGGGATCAAACACGGATCTCCTGATTCGGAAGCAGAAGCCTTTACCACCTTAGCTGTCGGGGCTGTATCTTTAAGATGACCACGTTACTATATGATCACCGACTGTCGTTGAGCCATTTATCCAGTAATACACAATATTTTAAAAAAAATCTTGTCTGTTTGTGTTGTGTTGCATCCTGTGTCACTGACTTCTCCTTCGATCTAATCGCATAAGCGTTATTTCAGTACCGTACTGTTACCTTTGTAAAGACTCGCTAGTCCCTATGTTTGTGCGTACACTAAAGTAGCAGCCTATAAATGTCCCACAGCTAAGCAAAGGCCTCTGCGCAACATTTGAGAGAGTTTTGCCGCCGGGAAGTGTCCGCCACGCTGCTGGAGCACTGGAGTACGGGTTGGTGAAGTCCGATATCCTCGATATAATATTTTTATTAATTCTCAGACATTCAGGTTTGCTCACGATGTTTTACATCATCGCCGAGCACGTCGTTAATTCAGCACTACAAATTACATTTAAGAATTTTAGTGGTGCCGGCGCCAGGATTCGAACCTTGGTTAAAAGTCAGCGCCCTCACGACTCTACATTTTCGGCACTTTAATGTACCCAACACAGTTCACAACTTACTATAGAATTCTGAAGTTGTCGCCATCACTCTCGTCTTGAAGTGAGTTACGTTGAAGTAAGACCTTAATAAAATTATATCAGTTTAATGAAAAACATAATATTCTATGTAAATAAATATTAGATAAAAGCGTGTTTATTCAGGAAACCTCAGGAGACCGCCCGAAGTGTTCAGAATTTAGCATTTAGCTTCGGTAATAGGGTAGACATTATGCATGCTCACACTATCTAGAAAGAAGTACTGAAATGTACGGACGCTCTCTGAGGACAATACCCGAACCCAAAAAATACATAATTTGAATATTTGTAGTCTTTCTAAAATACGCGTATTAAATACGTATTATGAGTGTTATTTTAATAAATCTTTCATACGAGATCGACAAACTTAGTTTAAAAAAACATAAAATTTCTTATAACGGAAAAGTTTTTGAAGTCTAGCAAGTAACATTCCTAAAACAACAGCAGAACTATAAAGTTTTAAAAGGCAAACGTGTTGAAAACTAAAAAAATATCTGTCCTCAAATCAACGAAATTATTGAGACCTGAATAAAATAAACAAAAAGTAAGAGATTTATATGGCAGATGGTGGTTCGAAGGAAAAATTAGCTACCCGCTAGATCCGGTGTTCGGACCATTAGAGGACGTTGTACTGGGTTTTTTTTAGTTTCACGTGGGGGAAAGGTTCTCGTCACCGCCTTCGGTGACTGTAGGTTATGCCGTGATCAGCATTGCAACAGCAGCAGCAACAAGATGCCGGACCGACTAAAACTCCCACGGTAGATAACGCTGTTGGCCCGGTGGCCTACTCAGAGGAAGAGACTTGCGAGCAGAAGGCCTGCAAGTTAAACCGTCGGGATATTATTTGGGTCTTGTTGTATGTAAATGTATACTCAGAAGTGCCATCTTGAGTCAAGCGATTTTTCTGAATGAACGTCTGCCATGTAGAGCCATACTCGTAGTTGACGCCTCATTTATTTATTACAAAAAAAAAAGTTATACGTCATAAGTAGTAAAACCTTTTTTTATTGACAAATTTGATAACTGATTTTGATCAAGGCTACAAAATACTATTGGCAGTTGTCAACAGCATAGAAGATATTATATTGCCGCGAGTGTATGCGCAAGCGCGGAGATACCTTTGACGGCTCGGTGGCGTAGTGGCTAAGCGTTTAGCTGCGGCGCTATTACTCGCGGGATCGTATTCCCACACGGGACTAGTATTTGTATGAACTACAAATAATAGTTCCCGGTCTGGGTGTTTGTCCATGTGAAATTCATGTAAGTAAACTGCCTCCGCGACACAGGAGAAATTATTACAGTGGAAGGTAACGTTTCATTCAAAACAAAAAAAACCTATTCGTCTTCACCTTTCCGTATCCGCTGTAATCCATAAGTGATAACATCGGAGGATGCAACACAACACATTTTTGTGGCACATAAAGCTTTACCTTACATTACCGTACCTTACTCCTTGCTGCCAGTCACTGGTCTGGATAATATAGTAGGACTGGTATTTTCATTCTCCCCCGAAAGGGTTCGCGCCTTAACGTAGCGTCGGAGCTTTGTAGCCGTGGCTTGGTCTCTCATGGTCAACCCTGAGAAACCGAGTAAGCTTGGCAAGCCCACTTCAGATGCAGGTTAATGGACTTTCCTTCTTGTCCAGGTGTACTTTAGGTTTTTTGCCACGTATATAAAACTTATTGAGATACTTATTGCGCCGGAGTTGCAGATTTTCTTATCCAATATCTTTTACATGGTCGTAACTTAAATATTCTCAATGAACATACATATACATGAAATACCATTAATTTCACACTAAGGTAAAGCTAAATTTGTCGACTTAAAAAAGGACACAAACGACAGCGCGAAAGGGAGATTATTGCAAACTCTTAATGAAGAATAATGTTTAAACAGAAGAGCTTAACTCTTCCGTTTATATTGTTGTTTGGAGATTACGTGTTGTATAATGTAAATGTGACTTTTATGTTATATAAAAATAGTTACATGAACTTGAAGAAATATACAGTTTACTATATTAATAAAAATATAAACCATAAACTTCCATCAGTCACAGGAGTAAGAAGAGTTAGAAGGAAACTTCTAATTTGCACGAGACGGCGTAGACAAATGGGTTTCCTGGAGATAGAACGTGACGGTAGGCGAGCTCTCTTCACCTGGTTTGTTCCCGAAGATAGCCATGACATTTTAACGAATTTCTATTCGTCGTCTCTTACGACATCCACGGCAAGAAAGAGGGTGGCAAATTCATAGATTCTCAGAACATGATATACACGGCTTTAAAAATGTAAACTAAAATTTTTATAAAATCAACGTCTTTGAGTGCGTGACATTCGTATTTTAACATGAAATACTCTTAATTTGTTGGAAAAACCGCCAGACTAATCCAAGCCAAGCGGAAAATTACCAATTAAATTTACTTCTGCTCAGCCATCGTTTGTTTCTATTATCTTCATAGAGGTACATAAAGATTTCCACTCGCCTATATGTATGTAATAACCTTTATGCGCATTTGTGTGTGAGTATTTGTGTATGCGTATGTGTGTGCATATTTGTATGTGTGTGCATATGTGTATGGGTGTGTGCGTATGTGTGGTGTAAGACTTATTTCCAATCGAAAGGAACGAATCGGTTGCTTACCATACAATTATGGTAATGTTTGAAATTATATAGTGGAATACAAGTCACCGAGTACAGCAGATGTATTTACCTAATTCTATTTCATACAGGAAAAGATACATAAACACACATAGAAATTACGGCAGACATACGTTTCTACAAAACTGTATGTATACCATAATGATCACGATGAACTAGTTTATTAAAAATAGTAATTTATAGTAGTAAATAGTTCTATCAACATTGCCGCAAACAAAATCTGGCTCGACCATATTTAATGAATTTAGTTTATTAAATTAAAAAGTTCCAACTAGTATACATGATTAAATACTCTTTACAAACCAAGAAGTAATACCTTTTAACATTTTCAGCGCGATGCAACCGAATGTCTTTTGTCATCGCGTTTTAATAAATCCCTTTTTGCAGCATTGCACTTGTGAGTGGAATATTTTAATGCAAAGATATTTTTCTTCATTTCCGTATAAGAAGTAGCTAACTTTTAGGGAATTACGAGGATTTTTCTTTATAAGCTATTTAGAAATGACTAGATGAGATTATATTTGATCGAATTCCCTCCAATGGATATGTGATCTAAATAATCAGTTTTTTTTTATCGAGAATAAACTATCGTTTGCCCTAAATATACATAAATACTAGGACTAGTAATCCATAACTTATATAGTAATACGACTTACAATGTGTGTGACAGTTGTATTCCGGATAGAAAGGTATGGAGAACCAGTATAATTGCGGGCAGTAAAGCATTGCATTTTAGTAGTCTTCTATGTTTTTTAGGTTGGCTGCAGGTGTCCATGGGCTGGAGTGTGGATTGGCATGCAGTTGGATTGTTAGCTAGTTTGTTACATTAATATTATAAAGTTGGGAAAATCCAAAAGTGCATGTCTCATGACGCTCATTTAACTCTTATGAAAAAAATCGTATTGAGGTTCAAATATTTCGAGTCATTTCGATTTCAGATGGAAACAATAAGAAAAAAAAACAATAAAAAAACTACAAGGCTAGACTTTTGATATGAAATAGAAAACCAGTAGATAAAATTCTGGACTCATTAAAAAAACCCGGTTTCGATACGTCATTTTTTTCGGGAGTTATCGTGACAACATATACACGTCAAATTTTTTTTTTAACTTTTTTTTTAAGTGGCAATATTAGATGATTTTTCAATAATTTGAATAATTATTTAAAATGTTTTCATGATATGAGTCTATCCAAATTAGCGTATGAGTGCAATATAATGGTGATAGAGGCATTTGAAAACCGCCGAACCGCTTGACCTTGACATGTCGGATGTAAAGCACTATATCACGCCGCTTCGCGCCATGAGACGTGCAAAAGAGTCATACCGATATCGGGCAGCAGGGTCTATAGTGTTAGTCATCTGTTTCTGCGATCGCAGACTCGTCTGGCATGTGTGGAGATTATGATTAACAACCTATAGAGAAAGGTTACAGACCTCCCTTATCCAGCAGGGAACTTTTTAAAGACTAATAGATAAAAAAAAATAATAAGCAATCCTTCTTTGCAATTTTTTTTTATATTAAATAAGTAAGTAAAATTATTTTCCTACAAAATCAAGACACACACCGACTGACCGACAAGACTTCAAACTTGAGTTATCCCCCTTTTTTCATCGTAAGTTAAAAACTGATATCCCAGTAACTAAGACGGGGTAAGTTTGCTTAATTACAAACGGTGCCAGGCAATGTGTAAACAGATCTGTTTGTTCATTCTACACTAAGAAATTTATCGCTGGAGCGTGCACTAGGGATTTTTTTAAACAGTCTATATCTATTTTATCTAGAGCTGATTCTTCGTTTATCCAATCAGTTATTAATTCTATGTAATCAGATATTTATTATTTGAAATCACAGTTTTAACAAACTATTAATGTCAACGTTTTTGAACGGCCGTGTGGTTGTGGCGAAAGAATCTGCGACTTCCTTCTTTTCCGTGAGTGTTGTAAGAAGCTATTAAATGAAAAGCCTTTCAAATCCAATGTCCGGGATGAAAGCCAGCGAGACACGCCATTAATTTCGGTCTATCTCCCGGAGAAAAGTAAGTTGCTGAAACCGATTTGGTTACGCTGAGTCGTACCAAATTAAAATCTGTAATCTCTGCCTACCTCTTTGGATGAGAGATGTAAGGCCTTATATTAAGCAATGCCAGAAACTTTTACCTATCCTCACACTGGCGGATGTCTTATTTTTCGGCTACTTCTCATTTCGAATTATAATTATAATCATCATGATTAAACTATATGGTCAGTACTAGTTGACCATTTCATGAAATGGTCGAATTCTATAATCAGGCCACGACATATATAAATAAACGCTATATGACTCTGAAGCTAGACGTTATCTGGTTTTTATTTGTGAGTTGCAAAGTGCCTTATACTCGTATGATTGTGCTGTGTTTCTCGTGTCTAATATAAATATTCTAATCTAATTATTTTCATAGTAATATGATGTTCAGTACACATCACATCAAAACATTTTCAATACACATAAATAGTGCACAGCTGGACAAGCTGTTTTCTAAGTCGTAGGATTTTTCATCACACTTTCTTGATCTAGATTTTTCTGTTATTTTCTCGGTCGGTTTTGAGAATACGACACCCGCGGGACGGAATTAATTATGTTAAACCACCATGAAGCACATAAATTAAAATATATTTTGCTACTTGTAGCGTTATAATGTTATTTATAAGATCCAAATAAATTATGTATTATAAGTGTATCATAATAATGTACGTTTCTTTGGATGTTTGCCTTTCACTGACGCATAAACGACTAAACCGAATTTAATGAAATCCCTTACATTTTACTTTTACTTCCCAAGAAATGTGTTGATGTTTCTCCATGCGGACGTAGCCGCGAGCGGAATCTAGAATTGTATAGTTCGCTTCATTTTACAAAACTAGATGAACAATTTCCTCGGTGGTTCTGATATCTAAGTTTAATGGCGGGTACAGGTGGCATCGCAGCGAGCGCAAAGTTTGTATCTACAAATTACATTGCTAATACCCCAGACCCGGCGACCGGTCAGAACCTAACTTTTCACTCACACGCTCTTGTTTCTGAACTCTTATATTTTTGTCTATTTTACCGGAGACGAGAATTACTTAGCACTCCAATGGGCAGTAAATAAAATTTTATTTATCCCTGTTTATTATAGACGTCCTTGCTCAATGATGTCGAATTTACTGTAAATTGTTAGCAGCTGATGCGCCGACTGTATACGACTAAGTCCTTCTTAAAGAAAAAAATTATGAAATTTACTAGTATTTGGAATTTATTTAAAAAAAATAAAGTTAAACATACATTTAAAAAGAGAGCAAAAAAACCTTGGATTTAGAATTTTATATCTCAATATAGATATAGATGTGTCATAATATATTATGAGTAATTGTACACTTCGAAATGCTGACATTATTTACTGTTTGTTGGAAGTCTTTTTAGTTATTCATTATAACTAATAAATAACTTTCCCCTCCTCAATCTCTGCTTCCAACTGGCCCAAGGTTGCTTGGGATTCCCTCTGGACGTGTTTCCCCCATGTCGTGGCTAGGGTATTACGATCAGTCGATCTCCCGACCTTCCAAGGCATTGCCTACGTGGGGTTGAATAGAGTAGGTAAGCGCTTCCGTGTTCCGGCGCGTCTAGTCAGAAGGGAGAATGAATTAATGAAATTCAGTGGACCTCGCAGAATACCGCCGTGAAGTAAAAGCATCTTGTGCTTCTGCGTTTCATTCGGTGAATGAGATAACCGGAGGCCAATTACTCCTCCCCATCCCTTTCCTCATCCTCCCTCCCATCTCCTAAAATCCCTTAAAGGCCAGGAACGCAGCTGCAGCACCCCTGGTTTTGCAGATGTACGTGAGCGATGATAATCATTTACCATCAGGTGAACCTCTTGCTCGTTTGCCGCCTTTTCTATAAAAAAAAAGAAAACATTCATTATCAGCTTCCTCATAACTTGAGCCCATAATTAAAAGGAATATATACCATACCTATATTACAGTAAGGATAAATATACTAGCATTTTTCCAAATGTTACTATTGGTTTTACTCCAAAAATATTCGGTCGATAAAATTTCAAAATATATTTTATATTCTTAGATATTTACACAGGAAAAATATTTTAATGGTACACTGAAATATCCTTACAACACTACATAACAACATGCTCGTTATCTCTTAGCGATCTACCCTTAAGCATTAACTTCGAATTCAGAAACGCCTTGGCAGAATAATACGCAATTTAGATAAATCTCAATTTATATACCCAATAAAGTTCCATATATTTAGAAACTCTTCCCTACGAGTCACTTCGAGTAGGTTGTTCAAAAACCCTAACATAAATGAACAATCCTCTCCCGGGGGCCTTCACTATATTTCGTATTCCGCAATAATTAATTGCCCCCATCGCGTGTTGGGTCCCTCACTGACACCACATAGGCCTCTCCAAATGGGAGGTTGCCATAATCATCACGCTTGGCATGCGTGTTGGTGATCGCAGTGCCAGACGCCATACATCTTAAGCGCCACTACCCATCATTGATTTTAGAAGGTCCCGTATTCGGGGTCTAAGAATTCTGAGTATTGAAAAATGACAAAACATAAACGTAAATGCAGGTCACATTTAAACTTTTGTTCGTAAAATTGTATTGCTCGCAGTGCAAAGTTGGAAGTTCAGTCCGACCGCAGGTTACTGGTGCAAACTTACAAATTAAGAATAATGTACATGGTATACTTGCTCTAACTATTACAACTTAGACACTCGAGAGCTCGAGACACATTTGCTTTATAATAATATGAAGGATTACCAAAGTAGTTTTACTCTATTAGTGACTTAGTACAGTGTTCACATGTCAGCCGAGGTACCTGACTACTTTGTAGACGATTTCAGTAAGGAATCTATTTCAAGATTTATCTATAAAGTTCCGTTATGATAGGTCATAAATATATCTGTAGTCTATCGTAAATATAAAATATTTACGATAGACTACAGATTCTTTTAGTAGTTATTCTAAGTAAGTCTTTTTCCTTAACTAGGTTTTTTTTAATAGGGTTTAATATCCTTACCTTACCTTAACAGCCTGTAAATAGTCCACCGAAGGACATAGATCTCTACTATAAGGAGGATGATTTGCCGTAACCACCGCACTAGACAAATAGAGTAGCGACCGCAGGACCAGACACCTCGCACATTAGACGCTGCTGCCCGTCATCGGACTGCTTAATTTTGGTTTGGTATTTTTCGAGATGGATATCCCGTTGTATGTCAAGGCTTTTCACTAAGTCGCCTCTACGACATCTACAGGTATAAAGTGGGTTGGAACAAATTCTTACGCTGATACAACACGGTTCATAATCACTGCGTGTTTTATTAATTCCGAAAAAACAAATATTCTGTAATTTGTGTGGTCAAGAAAATAGATAAATAAATCAATTACCTTTTTTCTAGCGTAGGCTAAATTTCTCTACTGCCACTACATGTCTAATAAAATGTAGTGGCAGTAGAGAAAATTAGTAGGAAAGGAAGATTGTTTTAAGTAATTAACATCAATTTTAGCTTATTTTGATTTTTATGTGTTATAGTGCACAAGCGTACATACAAAATAGAGGTCTGCTACAACGAGCCTTAAAAATTAAAATAAAAATGTCATGTGTGTCATAAAATTATCATGTAACACACAATCGTACTAAGATGACAAACTAGAGCACACTGCTCTAGTTTATTTTCTATTTAAATCTAAGCAGTGAGCAGCAACCCTCCAAGTTTAGACCCGAATTAGAAAAGAGCCTACTACGTCCTGAAAGTGTAATCACTTAACCATCAGGTGAGCCGCTCGCTCGTTGGCATCCTCTTACTTTACTTTGCATACTCCACTTCTTAAATAAATATTCAAACGCTAGGGAATAATTGACGACATTTTATCTAAAACTTAATGTAAAGTTATACAAGTATTATTATTTATCCCTACTTAATGAAAATAGAAATAATATTTCGTGAAATAAAACTAGAATGATAATCAGCTGCCTCACTACAGCTGACTACTAATTTTAGTCGGGAGTCACGCGTGCGCTAACTAATCTAATTAGAAAAGTCTGCTCGCGTCTGGGTTTTAATTAGTTCCAGTGCAATACCTTCTGTGTGGGGGAAATTGTTTCGATGGATTACAATAACGGGCAGTCCTGCCGTGTGCGCTACTCGGTACGTTTCATTAACTATATAAACGTCATATTAAAATTTGTATAAATTAGTAAGTTGTACAAAGTTACCATTCGTTCCATTAATTTAAGTTTCGACCTTTGTAGAAATAATTTGCCCGTATCTAATGAAATACTTTTATGAAATATAAAGAATGCAAAATTAAGACTATTAAAATAAATCTTATATAATAATACCTTCTCATTACAGCTTGTCAAAAGTCCACTGCTGGACATAGACCTCTCCCAAAAATTACCACAAAACATGGTGGTCCTGAACCACCTGCATGTATCGCAACACTGTGTAGGTCGTCGTACACCTGTACGTGCTTGTCAATCGAGAACCTTTCTTCTCCAACGGTTGTCAGTTCTGTGAGCTATTTGGCCACTTCAGTTTCTTGATCCTTACCTTACGGCTATGTCGGTTAGCCTACTCCAACTGCGAATATCTTCATTGCAGATGCTATCACGCAGAGAAACACCGAGCATAGCCCTTCCCTTAGCCATATCATCTATATATATAATAAATCTGCAGAAATGTGGCTTCTGTAATTCTAATAGTTTTGTGAAAAAATATGTGCAGGTAAATATATGAGATACTGGAAACTAAATCAGTAATTTCTAGAATCTTTAAGACCGATTTACAAGAAATTGTAAAAAAATATGTTATGCAAGTAGGCTGCCAATATATAGAGTACTTTTTATCCGACTACTATGATGTGAAAAGAAGGTTATGGCTTATCTTTTTCTTAAATAATTATAATAAAAACACAGAAACTAAATACGCATTTGTAAATCATTTCTTGTATTTACGCTAATACTAGATTTAGAAAGGAGCGTCCGTTTCTGGCGAGCCAATTCAGAAGGGAGAGGGAAAGGATAAGACCCGAGAGGGTGCCGCCTAGAGGTCTGACGAAAGTGGGTCTCGGATATGTGCGAAAACGTTGCCGTGGAACTGCTTTAAAAGCTTGCTTTAAGAAAAATTTATATATCTTATTCAGTCAAAATCTAACATAACCTGGGTTATAAACAATAGGTACACTGGTCAAAATAATGGGAAGTACAAAGAATTTAGTGGCTGTCAGTAATGTTGAATTCTGTATCGTTGATTTTTATATAAATAAATAAACGTGCTTCATCGACAAACGGAAATTGTCTAACAACAATTAATCGATTACAAAGAGGTAATGCTTCGATCGCTTAATTACAAACACAGGGAGCAGAGCAAACAGGGCAGTTTGTGTATATTCGCTTTTTTTGCATAATATTAAAAATACAACGCTTTAAAAGTGATCATTTTATTTTGGTCCTCTGTAAACTGTGCTAGAAAATCTCCCATCCCATCGCGTCCCGTGAGTTGTATAAGAGTCGAGGACAACAAAAGACAAATAGAAACATCTGAAAGGCAGGCGTGACCATTACAAAAACTCATCAAAAGGCACACTTTTTACTGCTAATATTCCGTACCTATGAGGTGCGCTATTCAGATTCAATACCTGATTTTTGGATTTATTTTATGATTTAAAATAAGGTCATATATTATATTGTCCACATAGTAGATACACTATATGCATATCCTTTTATGCAGCCCGCAAGAAGGGATAGTTCTGTGGCTGACGCAAAATTCAAGAAAATGCAAGAAAAATATTGAAGCCTATAAGAAAAATTCCACTGAACATTGACCTCTCCCAATGGAGGGATTTGCGGTAAAAGCTTGCCAAGTGAATTGATGATCTCAGAAACGTCGCACCATACATGTTGAAATCCGTCATCAGAATAGCTTAAGTTTATCATCTGTCAAAAAGTATGAAATTTTTCTGGCATTCGACAATTTTTCCCATATTCGACTTTTACCACATCAACAATTTGAGTGCCTCACAATAGTTGTTAAAACTGTCAATTATTTATTTACATATAAATATAATAAAAATTTAATAATTAGAGCTTAAAATTAAAACGATATACTTCTTTAGCCAAAGCGATGGTTCTATTAGAGGAAAAATTATCGTTACTCAAGTGTTCTGCCACTTAAACATTAACAGCTTCCCTATCATTATTTCCGGAAAGCGAAGAGGATGAAGCACTGTAAGACGTTCGTGACTTCATTAAAGGGAACAAAACAAGGTCACTCATTTTTCAACTTGAGCCGATTAGTTGTGTAATAATTAGAGGAAAGATTTATTTATGTTCTTAGAAAAGTTTGAAGCACTAGTCATAAATTTTGTGCTAAATTTCAGCGGTATCATTATTTTTTCTAAAATTTCACAGAACGCCAAGGAAGATAGATATGAAACGGACTCCGACTACGTCGCATCGTACCTCATAATACTTATTTAGTATATCCTTAACTATTACTCAAAAACAGAATAGTTTTTGTATTATTTGACATCACCTGCTAGTTTTTTAATAACTAAACAGAGAATATCTACGGATTTTCTTTCGTCTGTTTCTTCTCCAACAGAGGAACTTCATTAGGAAACGGTGGTAGATATAAAAATTACATTTGACAAGTAAAATTTATCCATATGTTGATGAATAAATGATTTGTGTCATTGCAGATAAATTGAATCACATTGATCTATATATATACGACCCATGTAACAATCACATGGCAATAAAGATGGCATGTGACAAAATGATAACATTAGTGATTTATAGTTATAGAAGACTGTAGATGCTATTGGTCCATTTGAAGAGGCTTTTGTCGCTTTAGGTGGTCCTTACAATAACACATTTCCTAAATATACGAAGTAAAGAAATGAATACAACTACATCATCCTATATTAGTCATAACATAGCCCTCTCCAAGAAAACGCCAGTAAATGCCCGTATAAATTATTTGAAAATTTTGCCCATACTACGCTCAAAAGCGGCTTGTTGAGCCCAGTGATGGTACACTCATGCACGTAATTCTTCTGTTCATCACTTTTCTATAGGATTTGGGATATATGTTTGTCGTGTCTGTGTGTATTGGCGGGTTACGTACTGAATGACTGCCAGCGTGGGTTTCGTTAGGCTCGGTCCACCACTACCAACCATATGATATGTGCTACGTATAGTTTATCTGACACTTCACTGGAAAGAAAGAAACGAAATTCGTGAATTGAACTGATATTGTATAATAATTGCAAGGAATTTTATACAATGACAAATATTTGCAAGAGAGGTAATAAAAACTTCGGCTTCATAATTAGAGTGGCATCGCAGTTCAATGTTAATTTTGCCAGAGTCTTGTGTAATACTTATGTCCGTAGCAAATGCGAATTTCCGAGTTCCTTGCTGTCATTTGGGATCAATACGAGAGGAAATACTCCGTTATGATTGAGAAGATGCACCAAAACTTCACACGGTGAGTATACAAGCGTACATACGGGTTACCCTTACCTATATCCCCCGTTATTTGTTTTGAGTATGGTAGGCTTGGACACAATGGCACTGACGTGGAAACTGCTGATAGTGGTAAAGAGGCAAAGTAAAAGTAAAGTAGCATCCAGTGTATGTCTCACTACTAATTCGCTTAGCAGTGGGACCGGAGCGACTTCAACGGTGCTGCAGTTGGCAGAAGGCGCACTTTTCCTCGAAATACTTCTTTTAAGGTTCCTTTGGAGCCCTTTTACTAAGCCGTCACCGTCTGTCCGTTCTATATTTAAGAAGCTGTATCGTTTAAACTATATAGGATATACTAAGTATACAAACAAGTAAAGAGCTTGCTTAGTGCTAACTAAAGAGTTCAGTTAGCACAAAGCAAGCGTTTTACTTGTTTGCACCAATCATATGTAATTAAGCCGTCGAAGCGTGTTTTGTAACATATTGTTACTTCATCGTCTATTTTAAAGAAAAGAATATAACTTAGTTTGTTAATATAAATAAACAGTACGAAGAACTGACGAAAACGAAGTTTATTAAATTATTACCTAAATACCGTAGTAGTAATAATATATAGTAGTATTCTCATTTGTTCATTTAGATACCTTTATTAAATTGATAATATGTATTCCGATTATCAATCAAAATTAAATTCCGCTCTTTATGAGATTTTTTATTCGTATCATCGCTTTTACTAGACACTTTGTGATGTTATTTATCTCGATACAAGATTTCAGCAAGTATTGTCAAACACTTTTATAATGAAAGTAAAATCTAGTTTGCAGCAAGGATAAATACTATCCAGGCACTTCTCACATCTCCATTACAAAGAACGTTACTGGCGGTGAGCGATGAGATTTTGAAGGTTTTTCTCTTAGTCATTTCTTACGACATCTTTAGGAAGAAAGGATTCTAAGACCGCTACCACACGTTTACACAGTCATGAATATTTTTACATATGAAAAACAGTCTTATACAACCTTATTTTAAAGTTGATCATTGATTAGAATATGCAAAGTTATTTATCAGTGTAGGTTAGTATTCGCATATTGCTCATTACACCATCCGATATTCAAATTAAGGACAACGAATCCCACTTTGGGACTTAATGAGTGTGTGTTCGATGTATTACGACATTAACTATAATATAATAAAACCTTGTCCAGAAAGTTATTTCCTGTGACCCACTTATGAACCTGCTGACACATAGAAAATCTTCACATGGAATCAAAAATTGGATGATGTTTTCGTCCCTTTTAATTAAGTCACGAAGCCCGCAGTCAGTTGCCTCACCTCGGATAATCTCGATCAGGACGGTTTTAATTTAAAAGTGTCCGCACACTTGAACAATACTGGCAGCAGCTCTCTTAAGCACGTCGGACTAACAATAGAGTTTCTAATCAACACAAGCAAGGGCTTTCCTTACAATTTTTTCATACTAAAGGACATGGTATTAAAGAGCAAGACGTAAAAGAATTAATTTCATGACTAATTTTAAAATACTTATATAAACATAAATAATTATATCTTAATATCTCATTTTATTTTATTTTAATGTTTACTCTAAATTTTTTTTTAATTAGACGGTTCTTAATTTTCAACTACATATTTGAACTTTTACACTTCCAATAAGATATCTTATTAATGTCATACTTTTATTCACTTTCGCTCTTGAAGTTTATAAAATATCTTTTCTATCACACTTTAAACATCCATCAAATTAACTAAAGAAGCACCATATGTGGTTAGCGTGATAAAGTAAAATGTATTTTATTCTCTGTGCTTTAACGTACATTATTAATAACGACAGCATAGGAACTAACCTCGATATTAAATGGCAGACTTTCGAGTAGTCTAGAAAAAGAGTACCTACGCTCAAACGAGCATTGCCCCCTGTGTTCAGAATTGACCTAATAAAAATGACCAAAATGGTAGAATCAATTTATTAATTCCGAATGTATTTTTATTGTAATACTAATCAGAATATCTTGAGCATTACATTCCCAAGATTAGCATACCCAGATGACAAGTTCTGTCTGACAAAATTTTCAAAGATTACCATTGTAGCTTCCTTCGAGACCATTAATCATTAAGTAAATCACGTTAATAAATAAAAATAGTTAACTACTTATAAACTAGTGTTTAGGTTCGTCAAATTCAGATGGATTTTCCACCATCATTCGATCGCAGGAGAGGTAGGCATTTGGCGAAAGAGATTTTTATTATACCCGACTTACAACAACCCATAAAAGAATGTTTAACTTTTTAATTTTCTTCTGCGTTATTATTATACTTAGAAGATGTTTCTGCTCCTCCGGAGGAAGTTTCTTTTTTATACAAGAGTAAAAACACATAATAGACCTCGTTAGTTACGTCTTTATATATTAAGTATAGAAGTAAAAAAAGATGCAGAATTTCTGAAGTTAGCTTTGACATTTTTAGCAGCGATGTTTCGATATTCCACAATGCAGCAGCAGAAAGATCTGCAAATGTTTAGACGTCTTATTAAACCAATAAAGTTCAAACAAAATAAACCAAAAGCATTGGCAAACAAGCATCTCTGTTTGGAACGAAGCCAACTCGGTAAAATAAAAGGCTTTGAACCCAATTTTATGAAGTAGGTACTAATATAATTAATGTATGTAGCGCATATGTATTAAAAATTCGGTTATCACCAGCAGAACTTTTTTTTAAAGCCTGCGCTGGTTGCCTCATTCGGACCCTTCTCGGGAGCCCCTTCCAAATTTACCACCCGGAGGCCACGGATTTCAAAATATGAGCACTCTGAAGCACCAGCACTCTCGTCCCCTCGTCGATTCTGACCTTTAGCTACTGCGCCAAGAAGACCATGTAAGTTTCTATCCGCTTCGTCGGTTTAAAGTTAATTTAAAGAGCTTTTGTTATCTTAGATTTCGGTTTTAAAGCTTATATTTTAGTTTTGCAAGCAAGTCGTTGACTTTCTCTGGAAAATGAAATTAAACAAATAGTAAACAAATTTTTTTTTGCTTTATTAATAAAATGTATGTTATAACAAATTGTATAGTAAATTTTTGTTACATCGTTGAGTGAGAGGTTGAGCTTTTGTTGCGTTTTGTAGGCTTTGATAACATTTCATAAATGTTATTGATATTATTCTGTACAACTGTAATTTAAATATGTATGTATCAATCGCACCATACAAATGATGTAATTTATATAAACCTTTGCAAATTCTGTTATGCCTCTGCTAAAATGGTAATTAATGGTCGTAGGCAGTAATGCCGTAATCGTAAACGCCTCCGAGCCCGTGTATTCTTCGATCGGTGGTTTTGAGTAATGCGTCACGATATTTCCTTTACGGAATATTTGCGATGTTTCCGTACGACGCTGCGCGGGTGTAACGTGTTAGGCCCGACAAGTGTCTAAGTCTAAAGACATCGACGACTCTAATCACCTTAATGGTAATGACGATGTTAAAATACAATTGACGTTACTGAAAATTGTAATGATATTAATAGGATGGTAATGACGAATTATAGAAAATCATTTGATTGCGAGTTCTATTATAATTTACTTGAATGTACTTGTGGTGTAAGAGGAGAATATGCCATCTCCAAATACCAACCGCGTCTGCTTGGTACAACCCTGTATGCCGAAATTCGATGGAATCCAGTATATCTTCCGTAAAGTTAGACAATATATAGGCATATTTTGCACTGACACTATAAAGGATCTTAGGATAATAATTACTTCAAATCTTTCCTGGCATGCCCATGTCAGCGAAATCGCTATTCCCTCGTAAAAGTTCACTATTCCTTTCATTCACTAAAATGATTCCTAGGCGTATTCCTTTTAAAAGCTAAAATCTCTCTGGCCCTAATGCTAATTCAACCCATCATAGACTACTCTGACGCCTGTTACCTGGATGCTACCGTGGAGCTTCTAGATAAACTTGAGTGCTTGCAAAACCTATGTATTCAGTTTATCTTCGAAATTTGTAAGTTTGACCATGTTTTCACTAAGATTACACTAGGATTTAATGCTTGTACTTTAATATCCTATATTGCCCAACTTCCCCGCCTTAGTAGAGCGAGCGATTTGGCCGAGCCCACCTAAAAAACCTCCGTAAATTTTCGCTCCATAAAATCGCCTCATATTCCTTCTCTGTTCATACAGGCAGATTATGGCATTCACTTCTACCAAATATTCTGGACTCCAAAACTATTTAAATTTTTAAGAAATGTCAAAGATTATTATTGGTCCTTGACAGTCTGAATGTTGGAAATATATTATTATATTTTATTTTGTATATTTGTATTCAGAACGTATATTTATGTATGTATACGTAAAAACAGGAAAGTATTTACATTCTCTTGTCGGTCTGCTGGAAGAGAATTCAGAATAAATAAGCAGGGCTAAGAGAATAATTGTACAACGTACTTCAATATATTGACTGTGTATATAAATTATTAAATAAACAAATAAAAATATCAGTACCAACGCTTACCAGCCCAGTGTTATGGGCAAACTCTGCAAGAAATGTATGTCTGCGATGTATGTCGCCTTTTTGACGCTTTCTAAGAGATGAGCGATGTTTTTGTCTTAATGATTTTTATAATATAGTAAATACCTACCAATTAGTACATAGCCCGCCAACCTGCACTGGAGCAGCGTGGCGGGCCCTAGCTGGCTCATCATTGTTGGAATTATCTTATCAGACACTTCTCATTATTTATGGAACAACATTGTTGTAACTCTGCTTATGTTGTATTATTTTTCCTCAATGTAATGCTAATATAAGCTCGCAGAAATGACGACCGTGGGGTAATCGACCCCACTGAACTTGCGGGCACTCCTGCTCGCGAGTCTCTATAGATGAAGCTGTAAAGGCCTCTGGGCCAACAGCGACGTGAAAGGTTTTTAGTCTGTATGTTTCTCCTTCCGAGATCAGAGTCCGACATACCCAGTTGTTGCAGGGTATGCGTAACGTATATCCCATCCACGGGGGGAAAAAGAACCGTGGGGTAAGGAAGGTTCTCGAGTGGCACCCTCGTGCCGGCTTAGAGCGATGACCCGGGTATATGCATACTATAATATTATTTTTTATATAAAAATAATCCTTAAAGGCACACTTGTCTCTCGCCGATTAAGATTAAGAGCGTTTACGGCATTTCATACAAAAATTTCAAGTACAAAATCTACCGATATATACCGATAATAATGAAAATTTATACGCATAAGCAGAATACGTAGGTATTCATCACCGTACGATTTACTCATTTCATCTTTTATTGGCACCTTATTTAAAATGTGTATTGGAAAGAAACAAAAAATACATTTTCTTCGTTGTTTTTAATTAATCAGTTTGACAGAGCATGAAGTAGATTTAGATCTATATAATAGTAGATACAGTCCTGTGTACATTGTCGGAATATGCTGTATTATTATAACCCTACACGTGTCACATCTTTGAAAAACTTAAACTCTGTTGTTAAATCATATCATGACTAATGACACTAGAAGGGTTATAAACCATGACACGCCCCTGCCCAATACAAAGTTTTACAATTACATTTCAGGTTTACAACCGTCATGTTTCAAACGTTCCAGTTAAAACGACAGTGTAGTAAATAACAAGCAAATAGATACGTTGCAACTCTTCGTACCACTTGAAGCCAGAAATACTTACATCGCAACTTTCTTCCATGTCTTAGAAACACAAATACATCAAGCACATATAAAAAAAACAAAAATAGGGGTCAACAAAATAGTTTTCAAGGCATTTAGCACAAAGTTGTATTTTTGGTAATACTTAATAAGATAAACTTTTTATGTCCTGTGTCTTAGACCAGGAATTAGACAAATTTAAATAAAAGTAACTGTTAATAAAAGCCAATAGGGACCGTAGCAATGGTTTTGTGATTTTGCCTGGCTTCCAACATGATTTGGGGCTTCCATTTTTAAACACATTTCTATAACATTATTATAATAAACATTAACATAAAAAATTATTATTACAAGTTTTTTTAGGCTTCCTTTCCACTGTTTGGTAATCTACAACGATAAATTTACTTTTAAGGTTGTGGGTGTACTTCTCTAATGGGGGATCAGAGCCTAACATAAAAATTTTGCAACAATTAATTTATGAACTTAAGGAGTATTGCACAAAAAAAAAGGTTTTAGGATAATGAGTATGCAAAAGTTAGTAAGATTTGACATATTTGTAGCAGAGTTATTAAATCTACTATTTAAAGTTACCTCTTTCCAGAGCATAACATTTGTCGATCGTGGATATTTTGCATGATGATCTAATCAGGAAATCCTTATATTCTTTTAAATAATTCATCCATACTCCAGATGACATCCAATTATAATGATACAGAAAGCCCATACAAATACACCCCTATTTATAACTCAGAATTCATGTAAAAAAAGGTCAGAGGTAAAAACACTCACACTGAACACTTAAAAATGGTCTTAAGAAGTATCAGAAGTATTAATAAATTATTAGGTACCTATTCATATTCGTAATCGATCAAGTAAACAAACAATTAAATAACATCTTTGTGGTCTTAATGTAAATAATTCAAGAGGTACATAGTATTACATAAGACACAATAAATTGCATTTCGATAGCTGATTACACATGTAGTTCAAAAACGTAATAATTTAAAGAAAACAGTTTCATTTATATTGTGCGACGTTACGTATTGGTTTTGTACGTTTTTGTACTTAACCGGTTTTGAATACAGAATAGTAATTTCTTATCTTATTTGCTAACATTTTCAAACAATTTGTTCCTCTGTAATTTTCCCCAAAAAAATATATTAATCGTACTATGCGAACAAGACCGGAATAACGTCAAACCTGTCAACTGTTTGCAAGGAAAATGTTTTTGCATAATTGGTTTTTTTTTTCAATATCGGGACCAGATTGAAATATAACTTTGATTGGTGTAATTTACCATTAAGTGTGTCCATTTAGTTACCTATCCATTTGGTATACGCAAAACACAGTAGCAGGTATCCGTCGCGAATGGAGAGATGAGAAGGCCAGCAGCAGTAAACTAGCGACACCAAGCTAAGCTCGGGGAGATCGACAGTTTGTGATAATGTTGAGCGCTGTTCGTGTTAAAATACATTTATAGGGTGAAGAGAGAAATTTAAAAAAAATATTTACTGCACACAGTACTGTTTCCTAGAGGCAAAATTACATTAACAAGAAAAATGGTTCAGTCACTAGGTTACAAATTTTAAAAGTGCCAGAGCAATAGAGTAGCTCTTAAACAAAGAATATTAAAGCCTGGCGTGCAAACTATTAACGATGTGTTCGTCCAAACGATGCTGGAGGCTAATAAAAATAACCCCTTGTCTATTTATTTGAGACATTGATACAAGTCCACTGTGAAGAGGTGTTGGAAGACAATCCTAGAAAATTGCGTGAAAAAGATAGTGTGGTACGTCGGTGGGATAGTTAGTGTTCACGCTGGAGGTGAAAATGATTCTATAGAGGTGGCGCTTCTTATGTTAAAGGCGAAAAAACTAAAACTATAGTCGGACTTTTATTAGCTGGACACATTTAATAATTTTAAAAATAATATATATATAATATTGTTACATCCGAAACTGGAAACTGGAAACAAATATGTCCAGTAAATAAAAATACGACTTTATATTATGTCAGTGCATACTTTTATGACAAAGTGAAATGTTTTTTTTTATAAAACGTTTACAGATCGGATATTTAAATTTATATATAGCAGCACTGTGTTGTTAATAGATTTTTAATGTAATGCAAAAAAATGTGCTTCTTTAACTTAATAAAACCGTCATTGACGACAGTGACATCATTTAGACGTTTGCCGATATTTAAATTCCAATGTGTATTAACATCCAACTTAATATAGAATAGATTAATAAAATGTTTTACTTCAATGGTATAGATGGATGTGATGTACCCAGCATAGGGCATCAGAACGGCGGACTTCGCACTTTCGCGTAGTTTTTATTTCTTAAACATGCCGGTTACCCCGATCTTCTTTACCTTTCTACTTTACCGCCGATCATATGCCGAATTCATCATTTAAAATTGCAATCAAGAGTTTTAGTGATGCGGCATCAAGATTGGAACCCAGCTCACTCGCGTTCAATAAAATTAAAGCGAGCGCCCAGATCACTGAACTACTACGGCTTGGCTAGCCAATCAATATAAAGAAATCAAGACGTGCGCGAACATTGTTCTATACCTGTGGCTCGATTATCTATTCTAATCTCTATAAATAAAAACGGAAACGTTAATTTGTTCAAATAAATTTTTTTAAGTTTTAACCCGGGCAACGCCGGCAACAACGGCTAGTTATTTAGAATTTGAAACGTGCAGAACTCCACTTGAAACTGTCATAAGTGCCTGTGACCAGTGCCGCCAATATTATTGCAAAAAATATACAGAATGAACTCGGTATGGTCCGCAGCATAAACAGTCAATGCAATCAGATAGTCATACTTTACATGATGTCTAATTACTAGATGTAATTTTAAAGACTAAAATGTCCTAGCGATAATCCATCTTAAAAAACCTTCAGGTCGTTACAGTATATAGGGCAGGAATTATTATTATGTATGAGAAATTTCGACATATATTTAAAAGTACAAAGTCTTAAGAAATAGTTACTGTATAGTAGTACATTCAATAATATAGCATACAGAAAAACAGTAGAAATTCTAAGAGATTACAAGTTCATATATGTCTAATTGATTTTTTCGTATAAATTGACATGGCAACAAATTCATGTGGAGATTTGATATATTTAAAGTCTGCTATGCATTAATTGATTGAAGCTACACTACATGATATAAGTGCGCCAAACGTTTATGTTGAAAAATCGTAACAAATAAGTGATTGAACAAGTTTACTGCATTGATTTTGAGATAAGCTATGTACAGGACAATTGATCAATGAGTTGTCCAACAAATAGTACTTCCGATGTAAGAGTTAAACCATATCTCCTTCAGTGATGTTCAGCAGGGGATATAAATAAATTTCATTACAAAAAAAAATATGAAGCGCAAAACAACTCCTCTGCTATTTAAATAAAATGCTATCAAATTTTATTAAGATTGGGCTTCCCAGATTATGTTTTCAGGATTGCATTCCCGCTTTTGATATATTTTATTCAACGAATAGGGGGAAATTAAATAATATGATATACCGAAAAGTACTAAATATTATATTATTTCGCTTACACTACCTTAGCCATATATTAATTAGTTAATGGAACAATCTACTAGTCTTCTCGTAAAATTTTAAAATACTTCGCGATCCTGTGTAAACTTTATAGTTTATCCAACAAAGACAATAAATATAAAAAATAGAAAATGTAATAATCGGAATTGCAAAGCATACTTCTTAAAAAGACATTTAGCAAAATAAAAAAATCTTCGTTTGTTAAGCGTAGAAATAGAAGAAAAATAATACTTTTGTGATGTATTAGAAAGGAATTATGAATAATTAAGCAATTCAGACCCAACACACAAAAGTTAATATTTTCTTTTCAATTACAGAAAACACATCCATCAGTTTATACATCTACATTTCTACAGCAGCATGAATATATTAGTTTAATAATGACTCGTTATCACCTCAAATATTGCCCATCCTTACACTTACCGCACTTTAGTAACTACATAATATACATACATGCTAATATTAAAAACCTTACAACTTATCTGAGGTTAAACACTATCTAGTTAAAGCAAATATATTATATTGTTCTACATTCTGGGAATGTACGGGTCTCGTAAAAAAACACTAACAACTACTTATTTACAACAAATAAATTACAAAAATACATTATGCCCAATAACAAATTATGGCCTATAAAAATAATGTGAAAATTATTATCGAAGGAGATTCGTTCTTTGGAAGAAACACCACACTGCACATATTATGCTAAGTATTGCCAGTTCGGGCTTCTTATAGCTTACTACGCACGACAATATAGTGCCAAAATAAATTCTAATAGTGGAAGCAGACCCTGTCAATAACCAAATGTCCAATTTTAAACTTTTGGCAAGTAATTTGTTTATTTTAATTTCTAATCGAATAATAACAAAATACGTATATAAAAAGTATTTTCTGTTATCAAAACGTGTCAGTATTTTCTGTTATCAAACTGGAAGGTCATTCAATTTAAAGTAGATTTAGAATAGATTTATAAATAGAGCCACCGAAATTATTTCTGGAAAATATTATGTTATTTATTAATTCACGAACTTTTTACATTAATAATACTTCAAAGAAAGACTAGCAATATATTCCTGGCATTTGCAAAGTCTACCTCCACCTTAAAAATCAGATTCTAATACTTTTTTGGTAACAAATACAAGCCTCCACATTACTCAACTCACACCATTTCATAATTGAAGCTATATAAAAGATCTAAATCAGTTCAGCGGAGCAATTCTCCATAGGTGAGAACTAACTGGAATGAAATTATGCGTAAAATAACTTAAAAACCAAAAGTGCGCATCAAAATCGAAATAACATGAATGTAACAAACATTAAAAATTATAATAAAAAAACTTAACCATTTAATTTGTTAAACCATTGTTTAAATTATAATCAAAAATATTAAAGGAATTATTAAGAGGTAGACATGGGGTTTTTGTACAAAAAAATCTGGTATAGGTTATAGATAGAGTCATAAAGCCTATACCTCTCAATTCTTTACATTGGTAACACACGTGTGCTTAGATCCGACTTGTAAGACGGAAAGGCCTTTAGAATGAAACATTGGTATGGTTTCTTAATGTAATATGAACACTTGTCTATCTTGAGATTATTCAATCGTAAACCAGATCTAGCTTTCTTCAATACTTTAGGTTAGTTTAACTTGTTAATTTTTTAAATGTTTATGTGACATTTTTTAATCACAGTTAATATTAATTAATAATAGTTATTAACTTATTAGGCTTGCAATTTTGAGTTTGAAAAACTCTTTACATACATGACAATTATAGATCTTTGCAAAAAGACAAAAAAAATTTTTTTATTCAATATCTCAAGAAGGTCTGCCTAAGTGTGCGCTTATACCACTTAATTTCACAATAAAACTAAAGTGTCTACTTAATTTTTCGTTTTTAGTTATCGTCATAGTTATGCGGCATGAAACAATAAAATTGATACGTTACGAACATAAAGACGGTGTGAAAATGGCAGACACGTCCATATCGCCTCGTGTGATTTCTTGTTATAGCGGATTGGCGACCTCCTCGCCAGGCAATGAGTGCACGCGCGCGGACAGAAGATTATGTAGGATGAAAACGGCTGGCTTTGGACTGCCTTCCATATCCAACTCCTGAAACAAAAAAAAATAAGTATAAATTATCCCAGCGTTTTTTGGTTGCGAACCAACCTGTCACCAAATCTCATAAAAGGTCGAATAAAGAAATATTCGCCAATTTTTTGTCGATCGGGTGTGTTTAAGTATTACTCAGACTTAGGGGTCAGGGGGTTTAATTTTATCATACTTTTTCTAAAATATTTTTTTAAGATTATTACATTTTTCAATATAAAACGGCAATTTCACATTGATGTTCAACAGAATCTGCAAAAATATCTTTTGTTTCGTTTAATTTTAATGTATTTTTAAATAATATTCGACATCCGCATCCCACAGCAGGTACTATAAACTAAACTTCTATCTTATAATTTATTTTTGAGTATTATATGTCATTGTTATTTAACCAGGTATCAGTAAAGCACAAAATATTTAATAATTGTTTGAATGTGTGGTGATTAAAATGGGTGACAAATTAAATATTTTAGCTATTTATTTTTGGAATCCATACGTTTTTGTCATCTATAGTTAATAATTTTTACAATGACGTCATGATTTTTAGGAGGGTCGTAAGGGTGTAGTGAGGGTCGTAATTTTGAAGGAGGGTCTGAAATCATTGAAAGTTTCCTTACTAGAAGGCCCCCAAAACAAAAAATCTCGTGGCTTACGTCAGACGGCTGAATAAACCGTATAAAGCGAACCGTACGTACCAGCGTGTCGTCGTCGGCGAAGTGCAGCCAGAGCGCGTTGCGATCGTCGTCCGCAGAGGCGCGCAGTGCGTGCAGCGGGCGGCGGTACAGTGCGCGCGCGCCGCCGCGGCCCAGCGAGCCGGCCGCCTCCCACACGCACACGCCGCCCGCGCCCAGCGCCAGCCGCGCGCACGCCCCGCGGAACCGGCAACCTGCACACATATTTTTTATAACACACGAACATACGTAAGCGTTCTCTTCATGTTTCTTTATCGGCCTATAAATCTATTGCTCAATATAAGTAGATGCCCGTAGACCACTCCATGTAAGAGCGAGCAAAAGCCATGCATGTCTTTGAAAGTTTGCTCTCACTGGTCTAGTCAGCGAGATTTGGTTTCAGCAAATTCTGTCGGTTCCACTATCATTCGGTTGCCAGCCCCGTTTGTTAGCTGGTAGGGTGTAGCACGTGCAGGTGAGTACATTAGCCCTTACACCGTTCAAGCGTTATCATACAGCAGGTATCTATAATCACCGTCGCCTATTAACCTTTGCAGTACCAAAAAGTAAAGTTAAAATAAAGCCCGTTATGACGATCCGATCTTGCAACTATATACCATGAGAAAAGAAAGCTTTCGAGCGGCAGTCTTGTGCAGATGGCAGATTGTAATTAATGCCAATTTAAAGCAAAGAATTTGGCCAATATATGGCCTCTCCACTACGGTTACCGAGTTATGACTTTACGAAACAAGAAGTATAACATGTGCAACTGCTTGCCGTCATCGATTAAACTCAACACTCACGGAAGGTGAACTCGGGTTGCGCCCTTACGGCGTGGTGCGCGCCGTCGACCAGGGCGCCGGCCACCGCGGCCAGGTCGTGCGGCGTGTCAGCCCGCAGCGCTCGTACGCAGAGCCCGGCCGGCGTTCCCGCCCGCACGCCCAGAGCCGCCGCGCCCCCACTCCCACCACTACCCCCGCCTCCTCCACTCTCGGCGTCCTCGGAGCCGCCGCGCCGCCACCACGCGAGTCGAGTCGCCGCCAGGTTGAAGTTCTCCGAGGGCGCGCACCAGGCCTCCGCCGACCAGGGCGCCGCTTCGTAAAGCCTGTTCATAGCAATTAACTCTTTGGACGTTTGGAGCGAACTCGAAAGCAATGGTTGTCTTGAATAAAATTTAAATATTTCGACTTTGGACTTACAATATTAATAGTGTATTATGCCGTAGGTTGCCTCTGACTTAAATTATATTGAACGTTTTGTTTTAGAGCCATCAGTGCAGATAATTACAGTAAAAGTTGATTTTTGTTTTACTGTCCATATACAAATTTTCATGCCCGAATACTTGACTTTTATCCAAAAATTGTTGGATAGTAAAAATATGTTTCCATATAAGCCTTCGTAACCACAAATTTTAATATGCACCCCATTTATTTAAGCTAGAGACATTTTTCTTTTTTGTCGAATTCAAATTTAGAACTCGTTTATTATGTAAGAAACCTCGATAGATTTGCCAGCATTTCACATGTTAATTTTAATCATAAGTTAATAATTGCCTGAAATTTAAGAGCCGCTAAGGAAAACAGAACTGCAGTGATTGCTTTGCACAAAGTGAGTACGGAGCTAAGTGTTATTTTTAAGACACTTCAAGAGCTGGGTGTCAGCCGTAAGATTGTGCATCGCATTATGGACACCTCCTCGTCCAGTCCAGATCTAAGCCCGTTGGACTACAATGTCACCGTCAGTACTAGAGGACATGGCCTGCTCAAATCGTTACTCGAACTGTGAATCTCTCAAGAAATCTTTAGAGCTAGCAGTGGCTAAATTCGCCATGGGGAAAGTGTGTTTATTCATGACGTAAAAGCTATTAATTTCACTAATATGATTATCTTAAAGCCTTTTAATAGATATTATTTAAATTGTATGTATGCCAGACCATAAATCTCTTTAATATAAAAAAGCTACATACTCATAATGTTTTTCATTCATAATATTATCATGTCACGGAATAATGTATACGTTTCTACGCTTACCTTAGCTCGCGATCAGTGATAGCCACAAAAGTTGGTACCCAACCCTCCATGTCATCGGAACTATCTGAGCCACCGGAAGCTCCCATCTGTAAACGCACAAATAGATTATATCGACAAAGAAATCTACAAATATTTAATAAATGAAAATGAATAATATCATCATTTCTAATATCAACAATATATTTATAGCATCCTCTAGTAAATAATTATTGCAGCAGTGATTTATAATAGCTTTCACAACGGCTATAAATAAAAAACGCGTTCGGACGACAAGCTGTATTTATAAAGCGAGAGGAGCGCGCGCTTATCATTACAACGGACAACGAAATGTGATTTTATGTGTTGTTTAGATCTGCTTTACTTTTTTGTACTGCAAAACAGTTCAGTACAGTCTTAGTAAAGAGAGCGAACGAATAAATAAAACTGCTACAAAGATAGCAGACGAGAATTAAATTTGGTGAGTACTAGTGCACCTTAATATTTGTAAATTTTGAAAAAAAATCACGAATCAAATAAAAAGCTTCATAAACATAACACAAATATAAAATTTCAGGACACAACTAATGAATATAAATACCTAGGTGTATCCCTACTACCAACTACTGAAACTTTACAATTCTAGGCATTAATATATCCTACGGCTAATGTCGCATTAATCAGCTGCCGTACCATATTCCGCAAGTCGCATAGGGATCTATTATGTTAATTGTTACATTTAATGCTAATTGTTAAAATGTTATGCTAATTAAACCAAGTGAGTTTGAAGCGATGCTCACAATATCTTGCGGCGGGCGTCGCGCAAGCCAGCCGGCGTACCGCACGTCCCCCAGCAAGGCCCGCAGACGAGGGCGCGCGCGGGCCAGCGCGGCGCGGGCGGCTCGGCGCGAGGCCGCATGCAGCGCGCGGTGCCAGCCCGCCGCCGCTCCCGCTGAGCCCGCCCGCAATGCCAGCGCATGCACGCCATCCGGCGAGTATATCTCGATTATGCGCTCCTCTGCGATAAATACATAATACTTTTAGAAGAAAGTAGTGTAAAAGAAACCGCTCCAAAAAAGCGACTACAAACTATTCTACGTACGACGTACGACAACACTAAATATCTATTTAGTGTTAAAATCTGTCCTAAAAATGGCCTGTAGGATATGTGGTTAAATTTAATGTCGTGACGTTGCATCCACTTTGTATATAGATCTTTAAAATTTCATAACTTCGTTGCAATTGAACATATAAAAATAATCACCTGGATCATGATGACGCAGGTTTTTCGCTACACAGGCCATGAGTAAAGGTACATAGCGAGTGTCAGCGCGGCGTCGCCTGGGAGATGGTGGAGACGGAGGAGCTTCCGCCATGTAGCCACGCTGCAACTCCCACCCCACCTCACTGATAATGGACGCCTTGCGGAAGTATGGAGTGACCTCTCGCAAATATTTCACTAAAATAGATCAATATACAATATAAGAAAACTATAGATTTGTAAACTTTGATACTTTAACTGAACTGTCTTTGAAATACTTTTTAGTAAAATGAAACAGTATATGTACATGTAAAAACGCCATATTACACAAGCCCTACACAAGTTACAGTTTCGTCCATGAGGTATTTAAATTTTTAGGTATTTAAATTTTGGCACAGAAATTAAATATTTCCTACATAAAAATATAATAAATTACTCTATACAAAGTCCTCTACCTTCTTGTGAAAGTCCTGTCATAATCAGTACAGCCATTTTACCAGATTAGTCCGGACAAAAAAACAAAATTAAAACCCTTTACATACAGTGAGACATACTTTATTTTATGAAAAAGGGGGGGTATAAACAACCAAAAGGCTCATCTCCTCTCCCTCCCCAACACTAGAGGAGCTGCAGGTTCGTTGCCACTCTCATATTTAAGGAGGGAGGAGGTGGGCTTCCGGTTACCTTGACCGAAAAAATGCAGAAAGAGAAGATGGCTCTACTTCATGCCAGTATTCTGCGTGGTCATTGTACTACCCTGGTCAAACCGGCCATTCGAGGAGCAGCAAAAGCCGCCGCTTGGCTCTACCATATACCATATCATTAGGAACATCTGAGTTCTGCTTAATTTATAATTGTGAACAATATTTCTACTATAATTTATCAGGGTTCAAAGACTATTTATTATGTCACAATGTACTTACATGGACCTTGTTTAAAAATAAAGATAAAAAAGTCTACTTCTATTAAGTCCAATATCTTAAGTTCTGACAGCCATTAAAAAAAAGGAATTGTTCTTAAATTTGAAATTTTAAAATAAAACTATGCATTACATTCTGCTACTATTTTAAACTTGTCTAATAAGTATTGTCTAATATTTTGTTAAAAGTAGGTCAAAGACGTTACAATAAATTTGATAAATTCTGATAGACATTGCCCAATCAACAAAGCATTAAACATAACAAGAAGAAAAATATGGTTAAACATGATGATGGAAATATATAGAGTATAAATATAGGGGATCAGGCCCAAGAGAAAGATTAAATAAATAAATAATAAGTCATTACTTGCTTCAAACATGTTGTTAGTTGTTGCAATAGTTATTTCGATTGAGCCTGTTTCGCCACATTTGATTATCAGCATGCAAATATAATCATAACAAAAATTCAAAACCAATAATTAAGTTATTAAATCAAATGTTGTTTAATTTTGTATTAAATGAAATTATAATAAAACTAATCTAAATTGAATAATAGAACAATAAAGATTAAAGATTTGTCATAAAAATTATAAGATAAAAGCCAATGGTACAATCTCTCTATAAAGAATCAGTATCAATAATTTTGACTGTGGGGATTTTATTACATAATTTTATACACATAACTGGCTTTTATTATTATATAACGTAGACAAAAAAATCTTTGGCAAATCCATGTTGGTGAAGGGATCAAGAATTGCAGCAATATGGTATCTGTGTAAATCAACCATATTTCAAATAACAAATTAAAAGAGTGGTAATGAGCTTAGTGTAGTAGAGCCAAAGTGATTTAGACATGTAGATACCAACATTCTATTCAAATCATATAGCTTATAGAAGTTCTATTGGATGTAAAATTATTTTGGTAATATAAATGAACACTAAAACTAGCATAAAAGAACACACAACTGATGTGAAGCATAGACACTCTAAAAAGTATGCAGTCTATGATTATATCCTAGATCACTACCGCCCAAACACTAGATCAGATTTGACAAACCACAAATTCTCACAAAAGAACACGAATTCCTGCCAAGGATGATTTACAAGGCATTTGAAATCCAGTAACATTTGTATTTCAATAGAGAAGATGGCTGGGTGCTACCACCAGCTTGGGATAAATATGAAATGTTGGTGTAAAGCACCTGAAACGTTACGAAGTAAGAAGTTTAAACTAAATTAAATAAATTCTGTAATATTAGTTTCATTTCATTACTAAAAAGCAAGAATTATACATAAAGTACACAGTAATAACTCATTCATATAGTTCACTCACACACTAACCCTAATTGCTTTGAACCTAATTATGAGGTCATATCAATTTTAACAATTACAATTATGATATGTCTAAAGGCTAAATATGTACATACGGAGAGATAAGTAATAGTCTGAGTAAATAGAAGCTTTAATGAGCTATTAAAGTACTTACCTTCTAACTGAACCATTTTTCCTGCTCTTTTCAATGCCTTTACCGCTTCCTCATGCGTTGCATCCTTTAAATCTTCCCCATTGACTGAAAGAATTGCATCACCAACATACAATTGCTCTGTCAGATCAGCAGCCATGCCTTTGAATATCTTCGATATCAATATGGGCATATTGTTTTCTATTCCACCTTTAATAGATATACCTAAACCATTATTGTCTGACTTTACGACTTGCACTAGACGTTTCTGATTAGCAATAGCCTCAGGCACCTCTGTGAAGTCACTATTTGGTGTTTCTACATTATTGTTATTCAAAGTCCCATTGAGAGTCGTAGTTGCGTCGTAGCCATCGTCTAACGATACGCTCAGGTAATCATCTTCCAAAGAACAATGCACCCGGTACCAAACACCTCGTACCAACGTCTCCAACAATCCCGAACGTGCGCATGTTGCATTTGGACTCTCGCTTCCACCGCTGGAACCACCGTTCTCCACCATATTTTTATTTGTATTAATTGACTCGTTAAATGTATATTAAATTATACTTCCTCGAATTGAGAGACGAAAAAATTAAACATCAAAGAGCGTATATTCATTTAAATTTAACGCATAATCTTTTTTATTTTTCCAGGGTTTTGATACTTGTAACAATCCAATAATAACATCAAATAAACACAGATTCATTGCACAATCAATATTACGACACAAATTTGACGTTCCGCCCCAAAGAGTAGAATAGAACAGACAGATGAACATTATGATGCGATTTTTATGAAGATCGATTCTAGTGTATATGGACTAACGATATATATATCGATTCATAACATTTTTATGTGAATAATTCAAGAAAAGCCGAATTGAATCGTCGGATATCATATCCATAAACATATGCCCACCTCGTTCCTTTAATTTATTAAGGTCAGCTAATAAATATTGATAATTATTTGTCAATATCTGTGGATCAAGATTGATGACAGAAAATGCCGACAAATATTTATTAAAGACCTTATCAAGAGAAAAACCTTAACCCACAGCAGGATTTACAATTAGACATGTGAAAAACGTACATATTCTTCCTCAAAATAATGTAAAACTTCGATGCTTTAAATGTTCTAAAGACCAAATTGGAGAAAACTGTTTCACAGAATCACGAACGAATATCACAGGAAATTTGTAAGTTATAGTTTATAATACTTTTTTCGAATTGGTGTTTAATTTTATAGGTTAAGTTTGTAACTTTATTGTATGAAGTAAATAAAAAAAAAAAAAAAAAAAAAAAACTACTGAAGGTTGGTAGATCGAATGCCTTGTTCTATAAAAACCAAAACCAAACCAAAAATCACCAATGCCCACGAACATCCTTAACGCTAGAGGAGCTACAGATGCGCTGCCGGCCTTTAAGGAAGGAATAGGCTCTTTTCTTGAAGGTCTCAGTCGTGACTGTTCGGAAATATCGCTGTCAACAGATGATTCCACAAAGTCGAAGTGTGTGGCAGAAAATTTCGAGAAAAACGCACTGTGGAATGGCAACCATCTAGGTGGTATTGGTGGAACTTGAAATTCTGTCGCGATGTACAGCGGAGAAACTTAGCGGATAGGATCATTCCGAACAATTCCTCAGAACTTGTTTCTATGTTTGCTTTAATAGGTACTCATTAATAAAACTAATAATATTAATCTATTTTATTGTTAGATTAAAATATGAATGATCCTTTGTAGTTATAAAACTGAGATCCAGATAGAGGATCAATGCTATTATGTTTCCCGTCAATCGCGCTCATGCTATGCGATTGACCAAATACAAGAACTTTTGCCAATGATAATGACATCTTGAATTAAAGTTTGTTATTTCTGTATATTTTGTGTTTTGATGTATACTATATAATAATAGAATATGTATAGTAATTGAAAAATGCAATTGAAGGCTGGATATCGGCCATTTTCGTTCTGGTGCTATCAGTCCAACAACTCTTCCGTAAAAGTTGACTATCGTTCTGCTGTCGGTATATTTGAAAAAGTATGAGCAAGCAGCCAAAATAAAAATGTGAAATGTTATGTTATGTTAATATTAGCCTAATTCCATCAAAATTATTAATTTCCTTTGTAATGTGTAACATTTAAAATTTTAAGTTATTGTTTCTAATTTTTTAATTTATTACTTTATTTATAGTGACAGTTATTCAAAGTGCAAGTGGAGCAAGCCAGTATGTGATTGTAACATTATTTATTAAATATGTGTATGTTTTTGAATATGTGTTAGTGTAAACAATTGTTGCTAAGGCATATAAATAATTAACACCGTTGCCCTAAGAGGTACCGCCCGAGAAAAAAAAAACCAACTTGACTTTTGACAACTGACAAACAAACAAAATAATTTTCTAATAAAAAGTATTTGGCACTTAATAATTGCCTATCCATATTTTTACTTTAATATTGTTACAAATGCTTAAATTTGAAGAAGAAGAATTTTGAAGTTAATGATGGCAAAGTGCAGAGCATGTTTATCGGCAGATAAAGAAATGATACCATTTGACGACATGTTTGTTTCAAATTATAATTTACTTACGAATCTGGAAGTAAGTTAAACAAGTAATATTTTTATATGAAATGCTAACACATTATTTACATATTTATTAGGAGACACTAAAATAAACTTCAAATTTGAACACTTTACTGCAATATAAAATTTCTTCCATGCAAGTGAAATTATTGTATTATGATGACAGTCACAAAAAAATTGTGTTAAAAAATCTTGTTCTCATGTGACTTTGAACTCTTGGCTCCAAAAACTTCTTAGATAAAAAGATAGAGAATCTTTAGCAATTTTAGGTTGCTATTGCTTATGCTATTACAATTACTTCAATATACTGCCATTAGTCAATTTGCGTCTGGATTTGCTTCAGCCCCCCTCGAAAGGTTTCAGCACTACATCAGGGCACTACCACCCTAGCTGGGAATATGTGATTTAAAATAGTGATATGACAATGGCCGATAGGTTAGGGTTTCTGCAGACCTGAGTTCAATCCGATATATACAGGAGTCATACCTATGAGTTTTTCTAAACTATGATTTGTAGTGTTGGTCTGGAGACTAAGATAGGGAAAAGGGTCACTATCGGTCATGTGGCTCCCCATAAGCTCTAGAGAAAAAGTGGGTTGAGATAACTAAAATAAATGTCTAGACATCCTACCACTTAACTCTGCCCACCCTAGTATTGGGTATATGGTTGAGAAAGCTTATAAAATATAATATATATAAAATTAATGGACCTGCAGTATCATGTAGTAAACTACTACTAGGTTGATCAATAAGTTTTTGGAATTCAATACCTTATATTAAGTTATAGGAATCCATTCTATTTTGTTAAAATCTTAAATTAATTGGAAGCCATTGCCACAGAAAAATTAATAAAAACAACCAAAATTTTTTTTAATGTTGTCATTTGATGGAATTTTCAACTTGTGCGATTTGTGTAATCAAAAATCAAACAATGACCAAAGTTGTCATGGCGGAGTGCTTTTTTATCATTACAATGCATCAGAACGGCTAGGTTCCAGTTGATGCTTCTCCCGCCATATTCTCCAAACCAAGTGCCTAATGATTTTAAATTTTTAGCATATTTAAAAGTATTTGCATGGTATAAATTTTGACAGAGATGATGTGTGCTTTAGAGACCTCTTTTTGATCCCTTTTAAAAAAAGAGAATTGTGCATCTTTAAAATCATTATTCAAGAAAGGTTATAAAGTTGAAAAATTCAATAAAATTTAGATATACTTTTCCAAAAGTTTCATTACATTTTCAAAAACTTATTGATCAACCTAGTACTACCGTTACCACAAAAGCCTGTTTTACTCCACTGCTAAGCATTGATTTGCCTAAAAAAATGCCTAAAGTTAGCATATATTTCTTGAAAGTGTTAATTTGTTGTAATATGTAATGTTTTATAATATTTACTCATATGCTACAATGGCACCTTTTTTACAGGTTAAATTGCATGATGAACTATCACACTATACATGCAAAGATTGCTGGAAAATAGTAAACGATTTTTCAGAATTTAGGACCAAATGTATTGCCTCAGAATCGGTGATGAGTAAAGCTGTTTTGAAAGTAAGTCTTTATTTCAAGTGTGATACAAAACTTTTCTATAGAGTAGAGATATGACCTTATTGACATTTAATGAAAACTTGGTTAGAGTACCAGTGGTCAGGATTTATAAGTCAGCGACTTCAAACTTGGCCACCAGACATCGGAACTAGTCTTTGACCCGTGTCTTATCGGCCTAGTTAGCTATTAGCGCGAATATATTTCAAATAAAACTAACAGAAACTAAAAACGTATCCTGTGGGTAAACTACTGTACTTATGTAATTGATATTTAGTGTTTGATCTAAAAATTACCTGAAAATTATAAAGTTAAATTGATTGACAAAACATCCAACCCATCCGCATGCACTTTGTAAAAGCTAGTGGTCAGCATACCTGCTGATTAGTGAGCCCTGGGTTTAGATCAGAAGGCATATATATGCCAATTGTTCTTTTAATTTTAAATATTTTAATTTATTTCTAAAACTTTGAATTTAAAATTTAGGAAAGAGTCAGAAATTACACAAAATTGTAACTAATGGTAAAGTCATCAACTACTAGTTTCTATCATTAGCTCACTCACAAATCACATTGGTATATGAACCATACCCACGTATTAGTTGTGTCCCAATTCTAAAATTCAACCATTTTATTTAATGAGCACCACAGTATATCGATTGTCCATCCTCTCCACTTGCAATTCCACCTCAGCTGTGATGGGTACTTGTACTTGACAATGGTCTCAAAGCAACGACCCAAACTTTAAAACAGGGTTTGGCTGCCACCTCGGGCCAACCCTTCCTGCTCAGGTGGAACACATAGGTTTCTCTTACTTCATTTGTTTATTAAAAAAAATTAAATGCTGAATTTACTGTGTAATACTTTTTTGTTTACAGGTTGTTAAAGACGAATTAGACACAAATTTATCAGGTGAAAACTATGATAACAATGATGTTATAAAAGATGAGTATAAAATAGAATTTGATGCTTACGAAGATATACAGGAAAACGATAATTTTGAAGACGAAGAAGTAATATTAGAGCACATTAATACTTTGCTACCAGAAAGAAATGTCATATCTGAAGGTATTTTTAAATCAATTAGCACTATGTTCTAGATAAAGTACTTAAAAGAGTTATAGTTTTCTTAAAAAAAAATCGAATTTAAGGTATGCAAACTGAACTAAATACAAAAATTAGAAAAAGTAAAAGGACAAAAACTGTAAAATGTGATGAGGAATCTCTAAAAATGCCCTGTGGTAAGTTAACATTATTAAACTACATAACCTATTGAAACTAGAAAAATAATCTTTTATAGACTAAATTATTTTAAGGTTTATGCAAAAAATCATATCAAGATCAAAAGGAATTAAATCAGCATTTAGAAAATCACAAAAATGATAAAATTTGTGAAATATGTCAAGAAGTTTTTTGTGAGTGGCCGGAGTTGCTAGGCCATAGACTTAAACATATTCCAGAAAAGCAGAGAAGATGTCATATATGTTCTAAATATTATATGTCACATATAACTATGGAATATCATTACAGGAAATTACATTATAATGGAAATGTACGTAATTTTGGTAATTCTTTTGCAACAACTAATCAAATTACAAGTCAGTCTTTTTGTTGCAACATGCACTAAGTTCATGAACTAAACTCTATGCTCAATGACTTCAATAGACACTATTGCAGTAATGTTACCCTAGCAGTTATTTGCACAGAACAGTATAGTATCTGCTCGTAAAGTTTGTATCTTTTTTCCTATACATTAAGTTTAAAAATTATATATTTTTAATTTAAAAATAGAATGTTTGTGTTCTCAGAAGTTGAAAATAAAATGTAAGCAGTGCCATCGCATCTATGATACACCAGTTCAATTAAAAAAGCATGTATGGAGCGTACACTCTATTAAAAAGTTGATCTGTGACTATTGTTCCAAATCGTAAGTAACTTCTAAAGTATGCTTTGGTGTTACAATTTCACAACTAAGAATTGTTATCATTATTTCAGATTTAACAACAAGCAGAGACTGAAGATACATATTGTGGGTCATACAGAATACAAAGCATATGTTTGTGATATCTGTGGGTATTCATGCAAATATAGTAGTGGGTTAAAGGTAATTGAATATTTTATCAATATACTGTATATTTGTTGTTGATCAGCGGCATGACTTTTTCTTTAAATACCGTTGTTGTTGTTGTTGTTGAAACAGCTAGACTTTTTAGGAAAATACTATGATAATGCCTTAACATGTCATAATAATGGAATTTCTATTGTTGCAATATCTAATGAGATAATACTACTTCTGTGCTAAATTTCGTTCATGAAGACTGAACGGATGTTCAGTCTTTAAGCTTTTCTTTGAACCTACCAAACATTCCAACATAATGTTACTAATAAATGAACATGTGGGTCATTTTTCATTGTACATTACAATTTGTTATGTTGTTCTTGTTTAGTATATATGTAGTAAAATTTAGAGCGGAAAGAACAAAAAAACTTTATTTTAGTGTAAGTATTTTTAATTATTCTACTGCATTATAATGTATTACAACATTGTCTATTACAATTATTTGTCTTAGGATCACAAATTACGGAAACATACACCAAAGAGGGTGTATTGCAAAAATTGCAGAAGGCTGTTTCCAAGTCAAATAAAAATGGACAAACATATCTGTAAGCTAGTGACCAAACTATGTCCAATATGTGGGAAGGAGATAAACGGATCGACAAGAGTAAGTTCTTCACTAGCCTATTCAAGTCCATTACTTCTACTTCAAGTAAATTGGTTAGCGCAGTGCCGCTACCCTGGCACTAGACATCCTGCTCTCCATCTCTAATCTATAAGATTTGAGTTTGGCAAATTTGGATAGAAGTTTCGCCATAATTTTTAGCTAGCATGGTGCACCACGTGCAGGCGCGGTTGGCATTTGAAGAATGTGGTGTTATATTCCCACTTACACTGCTACTAAGAGTAAGTTGTAGCACTATTGTTTAAAAGTACAAAAAACCGTGTCACCTCTTAAGCAGTGGAGGCGCCTTAAGTGTCTACTACCCTGTTTGAGTTTGGCAAATTTGGATAGAAGTTTCGCCATAATTTTTAGCTAGCATGGTGCACCACGTGCAGGCGCGGTTGGCATTTGAAGAATGTGGTGTTATATTCCCACTTACACTGCTACTAAGAGTAAGTTGTAGCACTATTGTTTAAAAGTACAAAAAACCGTGTCACCTCTTGGGCAGTGGAGGCGCCTTAAGTGTCTACTACCCTGTTTGAGTTTGGCAAATTTGGATAGAAGTTTCGCCATAATTTTTAGCTAACATGGTGCACCACGCAGGCGCGGTTGGCATTTGAAGAATGTGGTGTTATATTCCACTTACACTGCTACTAAGAGTAAGTTGTAGCACTATTGTTTAAAAGTACAAAAAAAAACTGACTGACTAACTAGAGTAAACATAATATTGGTAGTAGCAGCATGTGCCTGGAATATATTAATAAAGAAACTGCATTTGCAAACCCTTCTGCGTTTAGTACTAAAGTCTCCTACTCATAGCCTTACATTTGGTTCAGATGTCACGACACATGGAAACACACAGGGATGAAAAAAGATACAAGTGCGATCGATGCCCGGCGAAATATACAAGTAAAGCCGCCTTAGACGCACACCAGAACCGCCATGACGGCAATCGCACGAAACAATGCGAATTCTGTCCTGCTAAGTTTTATTCGGCTTCGGTCCTTATCAAACATCGCCGCATACACACAGGTCAGTATTGTTTGAAGACTTCGTGTTTCGTGGATTAAATGATAACCACACCTCCTATCTAACCTACATATCGTACACTAGACAGGTGGAGAAGTCACCTATTCACAAACCTTACCATAAGATCTCTCACTTTGAGAAGTCATTTACTTTATTTTTTTACTTCTCGTATTGTTTGTGAAAAGAGATGTACAAGCCGCAACAAATAATTTGAGCGTATGGTGCGTAAGCGCGAGGGTGGGACGTGCTTATGTTCACAAAATTCGCTTTAAATTTTTGCATATCATGTGCAGTATATATAAGAAGTGTAGAACGTATGGTTTATTCGTCTTGCCACCTTTACCTATACCGTATGGGATATACGTGTGTTTGGGTAATTGTAGCAGGATTACCAATATCAGTAGCATTAAAAATATTTATGTAATTCAAAATCTGAAGCTGTCACACGGCGCTCGCTTTCAGTGCAAAAGAAACCAACATGTCTAAGAAATCGGCCAACCCATACTGGCGCTGCTTAGAGAGTTCATACCGGCTCCAAAACATTCTTAAATATTGAGAGAAAGCTTTTGCATAGCGAGGGCATTTCGAGGCAAGGGAATTTGTAACATCGGAAATATCAGAAAACATAAGACGTATGGTAAATTCACGGATCGATGATGGATCTACGAGACGACTGTGATCCGTACAGTAAATGTGATTGCTTATCCGTCTGCCAAAGCGAATACCGGATACCCTGTTTAGCTTTGATTATTTATGTGCCGATGTTGATAACGTTCTATTTTGACTGAACGCCTAAGCAATACAATGACTG
Organism: Bhutanitis thaidina; assembly: GCA_029286595.1. Lineage (NCBI taxonomy): Eukaryota > Metazoa > Arthropoda > Insecta > Lepidoptera > Papilionidae > Bhutanitis > Bhutanitis thaidina. Next base: position 5,800,965 of record JAGSMS010000022.1, read on the forward strand.
CGACTCGATGACAATTACTATAAATACATCCAGTAATGACAACAAATGATGACTTTGTCTATTACGCAAATATTAGCTGTTGGGACACAGACTTATGGTGCAGTGCCTGATGAATTGGTAAGCTGACAGAGATGTCTAATTAAAAGCCCTTCTAGTGTCACTTGTACTGATAAGACTGCAATACCGTGTGGTAGTGCCTAAAGAATCTGCCACGCCTCCTTTAAATCTCATGGCAATCTCGCCATCCTTTTTTTTTATTCCCATAGAGGCGAAAAGTGGGTTTCTCAAGTCACCTAGGCTAGGTAGTCTTGCCAAATGGAAATCCGTAATCTCTGCCTACCCTATTACGGATTTCGATTAACAGACAAGCTAGAATTTTGAATGTGATAGAATGCTGAGTTTGTCCAGAAGTTTTCCAGTTTAATTCTTATAAGCAACACTTTTTCCTTGCAATATTAAGTACAGATAAATGTGGTAATATTTTAATTAACCTATTTTTTTCCCAGGAGAACGCCCCTATGTATGTAAAATTTGCCAAAGGAGCTTTACAGGAAACTCTAACCTAAAAGTACACATGAAGGTTCATGGTGAACACTTGATTAATAAAAGGATTAAACCAGACGATGTTACCAATAGTTGATAAACATTGTTAAATGTATATAAGTGTAAATAACATTGAATATTCAAATATGTTCTAAAATAAATAAAACTACAAACAATTTTGAATGTTTCTTTATAAATAAATTATGGTAGAAATACAGATTATACCTAAGTAAAAAAAAAGTAAATGTATCACATACAAAAGAGTCTTTGGCAAGTACAAAAAGTACTATAATTTTTTTTTAATTTTTAAACGTAGATGAAGGCGAAGGAAGCAACCTTAACCAAAAACAACTTTAAAAACAATATCTAAAAGTATATACCACTAGCTTTCAAATTAACTACACAACTACTGGTGATTGGTACAATACAAAAGTTATGGACAAAATGCTGACACTTTCAAGCATGACACAATGAAGAGAAGAAATTTACTTTAAAATGTTTGATGTAATTTCTACAATCACTATGATGATTGTAGAACTTATGTTTGCAATATTTTCAATCGTAAAATATATACTTATCACAATAGTATAGCAAATTTAATTCCATATCAAAAAGGTGAAGTAACAATTAATTTATTAAATTCAGCCGATATTTATAGGCTTAAATCCACAGGCAAGAGGAGAGCTTAGCTTATTTACAACATAGTTGGTGTTGTCGGATATCCTATGCTTGGATGCTTGCAGAATGTAAAAATAAGAACACATTTTTCATTTTATTCATAGGCCCCTGTAATGTCTGTTCCTGACTCATCTGCTACAAATTTATCAGGTGTTGTCACCAAACGCGGAACGTAACTATTATTAATCTGTGATGTAACTAAGCAATGCCATTTTGAAAATTTTAAAAGGCACTCTTACTCGGCTTACGTTATTGTTCATTTTAGTTAAATATTTTATATTCGCAGTCGCCAAAGCGAAGCTAAAGCGATTAACGTAACGTTGTCGCGGGTTCAGACAAATTAGCTTAATGTGTATTGCGTGAGTCTATGGGTATGTTTTCCGGTTCAGAACTAATGTTGTCTAGCAATAGTGATAACAATATTAATAACTATGCTTATTGTTAACATTTAATAATACTTAAATTTATATCTAAATGTTGATAAAAATTAATTGCAGTAATTAAAATTAAAAGTTATAAAACAAATTTTTTGTATTTTTTATCAAAAACCTTTGATGTTTTTCATATTATGTAAAAAAAATCTATCTAGGAAGTCTTCATAAGTATACTAAATTGTTTAATTTCCTTTTGGATAGAGTCATGTTATTCAATATTGTATTCAATGTTACAATATTGTATTTTCATACAAAAGCTGCATGTTGAAATGTATATATTTATATAAATATACATATGTTTAAAAAAACTTAACCGTTGAAATTTGCCATAAAAGGTCTTTAAAAATAAGGTCATTAAAGTTACTAAATTCTTATTGTTGACGTTTATATATAGGTATATGTTCAAATAAAAAAAATCGAAATTACAAATTAATTACATAATTATTTTAAATTGTGATATTGACTAATAAGTTGTGTTTTAAATAGATTTCGATTTGTTTTCTTATGGATATATACAATATATTGAAAAAAGGTCATTATTACAGCTAAATTTAGGTATGCAAACTAGAAATTTTTTTTATTAAGTACTTCTTAATAATAATAAAAAAAACACGTTTCTTATAAAACATAACACTTATAGCATAATGTGAAGAAAAAAAAATTGGTAGGAACAAATTAGGATAATACTTTGCATTAACATTTTGTGATTTTCATAGTCCTGACATGGGGCATTGTTGTTTGTATGTCCTTAAAATAGATTTATCTCGTCCAGACCGGGGATAAATATGATTTTGAATTAGAAGATACCATCTATGGTAGGTATGGTATGGTAGGTCTACCTCAATTGTCTGACAAACTTTAACATAATAAAATAAAGTTATAAAATTAAAAAAAAAATTCTCTATGTTACTCAATAATATCCTGAATAAGTAATTTGATGAGAATTTTTTTGCTGCTTATTATATATTTATTTTCACTGTACTTCATAACAAAGAAATGGAATGGTTTTTATACAGTGGTAGTCAATCATCACTACACATTACAATACACTTTTCACATGTTCTGGAAACATATTAATTGCAATATAAATAAATAAATTAACTATACTAGAGGATCCGCCTTATCACCTACAATACCTCAGTACCTAAATATCGTTACTGTAATGAGTGTTGGATATCCTAACGACGGTATCTCTGGCACCCACTTTATCTGCATCTATGAGAGAACCGGTGCTATGTTTCTTTGATTTTGGGGCAAGTGGCGGCACTTCACTGCAGGTTGAACAGTTGTCATCGGTTACCTTGGAACTTGAGCAGGCTGCACTGAACTTCTTGAGACTTCCAGTTGCTAGTGAACCATTGGAGGATGAACAATGAGGAGGCAACAGAGGAGCTCTCTCCTGAAAGTCTTTAGTCGACGTCGTTGGTCTATGGCTACAGCTGCTACTTCCTGATTCTGATGGAACTGCCTCTGGACATCCGCCTGCCTGTATCCACTCTTGCACCCTGGAAGGAATAGAATAAACAAGCATGAGAGAAAATAATGACATTATAGTTACTTTGTTGATGTCATCCTGGCCCACCACGGCGACAACTTTGAATGCTACCGCCAGTTGAGCACGCGCAGAGTAACTCAATAGTCTATCTTCGCGTAAGATAAGATAGGAGGAATGGTCTGACACAGTGTTATTAACACGGAATACAACAACACATCCAGACTAGAAAATCAATGTGCGTTGCATCTATACTGCTTAGGCTGGCAGTATGGTACGCTAACTACTAAGCAGCGCGATCGTCACTCTGTCGGTCGGTTACTACTATATCAGTCTATTTTAGTCCACTAGTGAACATAGCAGTCTCCGACTAAAAGCCGTCCTGCATTTCTTGGAAGATTTACCCATACTCAACACGCCGGGCAAGCGGGTTAGTGACCGCAGCGCCGGTACTCTCGCGCCAGTAATGATACGCACTAGTAATCAGTAGTGAAGTAACGGTCGGTAACTTCGATATTATGTGTCTTTTTTATATGAAAAAGCGCAACGAAAATCATTAAGTCACCGAGATTAGTGGTTCGGGCCTATAAACACCTGCATCTATCCTCAATTAAGTATCCTAATTCAGATGTGTTATCACACCATGGGTCTATCCCTCGTTACCAGCCAATGGATTTTCCATTCAATACCGTATGAAGCATAGCAGCACAATACTGCTGCAACTATAGTATAGCTGCTGTGTGGTTCTACCACATAAACACAGATATTTATGTAACATAAGAATCTAGAGTTTCGCGATGTCGGTGTACTGAGCATGTTTTAAGTTACGAATACCGTAAAATTGGGTGAATAGAATTAGCGGGGTTAATAGAAACATTCCTAGGAATTTCTTAAATATTGGGATCATAAGAAAATTTTAATAATAATAACTTGATTTTTTGAACTAAGGCAACATATTTTTACCAATCTTACGCTATTGAGTGAGAGCGATATTTGTTTGTACAAACTTAACGCAATAATATTCGAATTATTTGGTAGCCTCCATTTATCTAGATTTGTAGGCGGATAGAGACGACGGTACATAAAAGTGAAATAGGGGATTAATGAAAATTAAAAAGGACGAAATAGTAACAAGGGGATTTTTTTTATTGGGTTGGGATGAATGATAGCTAACAGTCCACCTGATTTTTAGTGGCCACTGAAGCCAATGAACACCTGCAAACAACTTTAATCAAACAAGGTTACAGATGCGTTTTCATGCTTGAGGGTTACGACAAAATGCCTCTATACCTTAAACCGGAATCCAACAGTTGTTACACTGAGGCGGCAGAAATGGGTATGAGAGTGGAAACTACATGGACGAACTCTTAGACAGAGAAAGAGCCTTAGTAAATTATTAATAATAATAATGGTTAATAGACAAACTTGGTGGTCGCTTTTGTTTTAACGGTTTAATATAAACTTTGCACCGAAACGTTGAGTTATGGAGACAAACTGAGCTGGTCTCAGTTCACTCTTAGTTTATTTAGGTTAGTGCAAACAAATTAGCTCTTTAAATAATTAAAAAGGGAGTGAAATTAAAAGGAAGAGGATTTTCAACCCTCTATTTCACGTGTCATAACAATAGAATTTGCATCGTTGCAACACGACTCGAAATGAAAACATAATCTCTTAGACATACGAGTAAGAATTGTTTTATAAAATTAGGTTTGAAAAAGGATTTTTTTTTTACTTTTTTATACGGTAGATTGTGAATCAATGCGTAGGGAGTTTTTGCAGCTAACATAATCTGACACCGGTCAAACTGAAAATGAAACAGGCAACAAACAGCAAAGCGTTTGGCAACATAGTACCCAATACTATACGTATAGCGATAAGTACGATAAAACATCCGAAATTGTAAATATGAAAGCATTTAAGACAGATCATTATAAACGGTGGCCAAGAAATTTCCATGGAATGCGGGACGGTTGGCTGCCTTAGATAATCAGTAATTTGTTACACTAAGAGCGTATTCACATTCGCTTTCACAAACAGTTGACAACCGGATGTTCCATGGGGTGTGAATGTATACTTGGGTTACATTATTAAGAAAAGATCTCGTAGTTATTTAACGTCTCGACATTTAACTTCTTAAATAATAAAATATTGACAGAATGGATGTCAAGCCGGCAGTTGTGGACCACGGAACAACCAAGGCAAAGTGATAAACACCACCACCGGAACTCTACCGCCTGCAGATGCATTTCAGAAAGGGGGCCCAAACCGCTCAAGGTTTACTGTACAGTAAGAGACTGTTTGCGGCAGTGGAGTAAGATCATTTGTCATCTAGGCGAGCAGGTGACGCCTGCGAAAAACTGGAAAAGGATTCGTATTGCCCCAGGTGCTTCACCTGGGGCAATACGAACACTGACTGACATTAAACAAGCAGTTCGCGTTTTGATTTTGGCACACCAGACTAAATTATTTCCTCTTTGTCGGGCGCACATAATGTTTGGGTCTTGCCAGTACTCAGACGGAACTTTTACTCAGGCATACTCAAGTATACATACACTACTGTTGCTGTACTGTACTACTTCTAATAAGCCGAACTTAACGCCCTGGATAGAAAAGTCCGAACTATTATGACATCCCTCTAGATACATTATCCGAGAACGTCGGTGACGAGGAAGTTGATAGCAAGTTGGTAATAACACACCTGGGGTGTGTTGCATAGCATGCTCTGTTTGATGCTTTTTGAGCGCAATATAGCTTTGTAAAAAATACGAATGTTAACATAATATTACAAAAGTGCACTTTTAATATATTATTCTTCATCATCCTATTTAAAACCACAACTGAACTCTTATGTAGGTGGAAGGCCATGAGATTATCCAGAATTAGCTTTCAGTCAACTGTGAAAGGGTGGCAGATTATCCGAGCGAGAAATCGTCTTTGTATACGCTCGGGGATTATCTGTGCTGGATATATAATAACACTGTACGTATTTGTGCAAACAAAGAGTGTAAAAGAGCGGTAGTGGTGCAGTGTCATAGACGTGATGCAATCACAATACAGAAAAGAAGAGAGCCCTTATGGCATATTGCCACTAACTACCGAATACTTTTGGCAATTGTCAAAGGGTCGCAAGTGTACGCACAAACACAAAGGTTTCCACCCTTCCCATATCCAATGCAACGTTTACGCGATAAGATAAGACAAAGGGTCAGATGATTCTTCATTGTCATGGAAAGAAAAAAATTATGCTTTGCACAGGCGTTAGCATCAGCTGAGATTCAATCACAGGTTTAACAGTCAGATATGCTAACAACTAAGCCACTGAGACGTCCATCACTATGCAATCCGAAACCAAAACCAATTATGCAGTCTACAACACATTGGCTTCGGTTGCGATTTTTATTCAAAACTGTGGATTCTGTGGACAGTGAATTACTGAGGTGCAAGGGAGTCACAGAGAGAGGTCCTTACTGATTTATTACCTGTTCACTATGTCGTCGAAGTTGGGCCTCCTTTGCGGTGTATGCTTCCAACACTCCCTCATTAGCGAGTACATTGGAGGTGGACAGTTCGCAGGTGCGGCCAGAAGCTCGCCGCCCCGAACCATTGCGATCACCTCTTGATTGCTGTATCTAATGTAAAATAAATACTTACTTAGTAACATAACTTTTCACTATTTTAATAGCAGGTCCGTGCTATTAAGATAGTGAAAAGTGAAATTGTGATGAAAAGAGCATAGCTTAGCGTTTATGATAAATATGCATGCTCACAATACTAAATTGTTTGGATTTTAGTACAAATATCTTGCTGTTACAATATTCATTAAGCTATATGCACTATAAACATCTCATATTGTGGTATGTTTTTAGATTATCACTTTAAACTTGCTACAGTAATTTGTACAACTTACCCATAGTATGGTTGGAGTCCATAACTATAAATTTCCCACAGTACTACACCATAGGACCAAATATCACTCTCTGTGGTAAATTTTCCATAAAGTATTGATTCTGGTGGCATCCATCTAACTGGTAAGAGACTTTTAGATTGCACCTAGAATATTGCATAAATTACTAAATTATATTATATGGATGTTTATAAAAATATGAAACAGATCCTGCATGAAGTAACAATATGCTTAAATAATAAAGGTAGTTAGTAAAAAACATGATATACATATAAATAATTAATAACATTTAATACTTACTCTATAATAGTCAGAGCTATAGATGTCTCTAGAAAGACCAAAGTCAGATATTTTTACAATAAAATCATCTGAAACTAAACAATTCCTTGCAGCCAAGTCTCTATGAACATAATGATGTGAAGCTAGATACAGCATACCAGATGCAATATTGCAAGCAATATTTAACAATCTCATCGGTGGCAAGCCTTTTCCAGAAGGAGGAGCTCTACCCATGAGAAATTCATGAAGATCCCCTCTAGCCATAAATTCAAACAACATGCACAGCGGTTCTTCTCTTAATGCAACACCAACTATGCATACAATATTCTCATGGCTAAGTTCAGAAATCAAATCAATTTCTCTTCTAAAATCAGCCTGTGTCTTAGCTGATGCATTTTCTTTTAATGCTTTCACAGCTACATACAGTGTTTCTCCATTTTTCTTTAATGCTCCTTTATAAACTTTACCAAAAGCACCCTCACCAAGTTCCTCCAAGAACTTTATCTGTGAGAGAGAATACTGTGGTACACGAATCACACCATTTCCACGAACATTCCTGGTCAAATGCGGCTGATTATTCATGTTATCATTAGTCAACAACTCATTCATTTCTATGGGAGAATTCAGTCTAGAGTTACCATATATATTTTTATCTGCATTTGGTAAATTGATATCTCGTATTGTTGCTGCATTCCCTTTATTCCTATGTCTGTAACAGAGACAGACAATAAAGCCCACAATAATTAAAGTCACAAGAAGGAATATAACTACTATATATATCCAAATTTTATGTGCACATTTTGGTATGTCACAAATTTGTTTGTCACTTTTTCCACCTTTATCAACAATACACCAAGGTTGGGATTTAAGACCTCCAGGGTTTCTGCAATAACTGTGCCTACCAGCAAGTTCAGGATAATCAGATGGCTTTACATGTAGCTGCTTAGACCATTCAATGCAAGGCATGCCATTGTCAGCTACACTTACTCTTCCAAGATAACCACTTCCATCTTCCCAATAGCATTCATCATCAGACACCATGACTGAACCTATATCAATTTTGAGACAGTCAGGATCATCTTCTGGCAAGTCCTGACATTCCTCAAGTGTAAGCATCTGCCCAATATGAGGGTGTCTCTTAGCAATGGCATATTCAGTTTGACACAATTCATTTTCCAATATTTCACAATCTTGTTTACAAACACGTCTGAGCACTGTAGAGTTGTAACGGTAATTAAAAATATTAGATAAGTTTTTACTTGTATTTTCATTTGGTACAAAACCTTGTGTTAAGTTCTCAAAAACAATTTCTGAAAGATCATTATCATCTAGGCCTTTTGATACATTAAACAGTTTTTTAGCTTCCATTATAAAATTCTTATTAGTTGTCAGAGGGTTTCTACATATTGGAAATGTAGAGAAACAAAGGCTTGGTAGAGCAAAGCCTTCACAATGAGAACTTATATCTTTAGAGAACCTAGTAACTTGTATGGCTTTAAATAATTTATCTTCTAGAGCAGCCTGTGTGGTATCATAAGGGATGTACACAAACTGAGCCTTCAAATGTGCACTGCATACCCTACCAACATACTCTTGGCATAAAGGTTCCAGCTTTCGAGGGATAGATATGTTTTGAGTTGTTTTCAAGCCATTGACATTCTCAACAGTCATATCTTCAAATAATAAATCAGGAGTGGTTTTAATGCTTACTACAAATTCATCCTTACTCCCCAGATTAGAAAAAAGAGGTGTGTATGTAGGTAACTCAGAGTTTTCTACGTCATTTAAATTCTTCATAACTTCTAATTTAGTTGTCAATTTTTTCTCATAGTTCTGCTTTATGACACAGGAATAATTACCTTCATCAACAAAATCTATGTTTTTCAGTCTAATAATTGTACCTATAGTGCCATTTGTTTTGTCTATTTTCGAAGAGATTTTAACTCTATCGTTTTCTCTAAGCGCCCTGTTATCTTTTAGCCAGTAAGCTTTCACATTCTTCATGAGTGTTTGTTGTATATGATCAGGGGGAGCTTCCTTTGAAGATGCTTCTATACCTTCCTTGTACTTCGTAAATGTCTCCACTTTAGTCACATTCATAATCGCTTCACACCTGAATCGGACATCTGCACCCGGTGCTTTCCTTATGACTGATGGAAGAGTTTTCGTAAAATAAATATCAAGTTTTATATTCCATACTTTCTGTTCTGGAGTTGAATTAGTCTTTAATATTGAAGCCGAATCTGCTTTAACTGTATTCAATGTGTTACTTTTACATAAGAAGCATAAAACAATAAACGTACAAAAGATATACATGACTGATGTTTTCCATAACACTTGACTACAAAGCTTTGTCTTTATGTATGAATCACATGATATCAATATTGTATTTGGAATAAACACAACACAGATATAAAGAAAACAAAAATATGGTTTAAGGTTTAACTCAGTTCTAATTGAATTTTATAGCGCAAGTATAAAACATAATATTTCCATTTCATTTCATTGGATTCTTTCAGTGTTGCCAGATAAGTAACTCGCGTTCCCCTTTCTGCTCCAAACTCATTCAAAATTCCACAAATGTCGTGTTTAGTAGATGAAAAAATAATCTGAACATATTTTGACTCTTTTATGACAAACATATAAATAAATTTAAAATACATAATGTATTATGCCAATTTCTGGCTGTATATTAACGGGCTATTACCTAGTTTCACCAATAGCTTCAAATTTTAAATAGGAATCCGAGTATAACACTTGGACTCCCATTTCCCTCCGAAAATCTGCATAGAAATTCATCCTTCAAATTTCCTAGTAATGCCTTAAAACCCCTTAAATTTGGGAAAATTATCTTAATTTGGCATCCCTGAAATGTACATTTTTTTTTAATTTTTATGGCATTGGCTACAAGTCTTACATCGAAAAGAAAATATAATGGTAAGTTTGTACTAAAAAGGAATAGTTTGCACCGTCTTTAAATATGACTTACATAAAACTTACGGATATATTAAATTAAGGACATAAGTTTTTGTGATACTTTGAATTAGGAGAAGCTCCGAGTAATAATCCTTTTTCTCAATATTGTCTGGATCTTCGCCAGTTATGAGAGATGGAAAAACGAAAGTGGAAGTGGTGTAGATGAGAAATATTTTAGCAATTTTAAGCCTATACAGTCAGCATGTACCAGGTTAATATGGAGGTTTCTGCTCTGGAGTAGACTTTTAGTATTCGAGAACCTGAAAATCCTGCCGATTATTTGTCGATGTAAACCCCTAAGCAATTAGTGCACCATTTACTATGAATAGAGGGACCGCATTATCTGCAGTCACCTCATAATGACTGGCTGGTCATACCTTTGGGCCCCGGGAACCACAAGAGCTTTCTTAATCTTAGCAAATCCCAAATAAATTACTTATAGTGATTCCGTCAATCGATCAGATAAAACCGCAAGTAGCAGCATATCTGCTACCTATAATTTATATTGCGATATCACTAACAGCTTCTCTAGTTAGAGTAATTACTCTTAAAATATTTATTTGAGAGCTATTTGTCTTATATGTTTAATTCAGTTCAACTTTTATTTAGTCTTTTTGGTGTATTTAAAAAAGGCACTATAATCAAATACTTCTATGTAGTCTTTGATTAAAATAAAAAAACATTACCAATTTTGTCGTTTGTGCATCGGTTTAATTAATAGTGTAACTTACAAAAATAACTATATTTGTTGATTAGTTTATGCATCGTCTAGTTCTTCTATTAACTCTTCCTTAAGAATAAGTCCATCGAGCAGAGATGAATCTGGAGGTAGCCATTCACAACTTGTGTCTTCCGACGAACACACCTTAAACATATTAATTCAAAAATAATAAGCTATGCATAATATGTTAGAAAATCGTAGAACGCATGATGCTTTTCAAACACACATTCAAAAACAAATTATGTAGATATGGTATGTAGGTGGCTAAATATAGGACGTGAAGGTTGGTAGCTCGGCAAGTCCGCTGGCTATAAATCATAGTACGTGCATTAGTGATCTGGGTTCGATCCCTGGTGCCAGGAGCACTAAAATTGAATTTTTTTTTAATCGTGTATTTTAAATTTAGTCTTAATTTATCATGAGCGATACACGAAAACATAAAACAAGTAAAAAAAGAGTATTTTGGTATAAAATATTTACGAGATAATGTGATGTATAGTCCGTAACTTGCGTAGATTCTTAAATAACTTATAATAATGGTATTAAACCACCAGATGATATCCATACATAGTTCAAAGTTTCAACGAAATCGGTTCAGTAGGATTTGTTCGAATACAGTGAAAGCAAACATCCCAAAAAAATTTCAAATCATTAAGTAAAATAAGGAATAAACACTTGAAGCTAATTTTGAATTATAGATATCTACAATAAAATAATTGTTTTTCTGGTTCATTTTTATTTACTTCGCTTTTGTACTAGCCATTTTATATTTCTTATTTACAATTTTACTTATTTCTATTTCATTAAAATTATAAAAATACGAAATTACCTGACATTTGCAGTTAGCGGCTTCAACGAAGTGATAGATGTCAGTTCCAGACTGTACGCCAGGATCACAGTTCTTTAGTTTGACAGAGGAGGGGCGACGCTCCCCATGCACGCAAACTGGGTGGTGGGATTCTTTGTATGGGAATTGCCAGTGAGAGATCTGTAATAAGAATATCGTCGAATTGTTAGTTAAATTGTATTTTCATTATTTAATGAAAATACGATTTATTTATAATCTGTAAACCATTTTATAAGAATCAGAGAAGAAGGGTGCTCCCTTATATTATTTAACAACTATAAAATTTTAACAACCAAAAGTTATCTTGCACGTTACATAGTGTAAGAAAGTTATAAATACATAATTGTAGTACTTATTAATTAATAGATTTTTGTTTGTTTGTATTGTTTCTGACATTATATTTGGCCCGACTTCTGATGTTATCGTTTATTGATGTTACAAATATAATATATAAAAAATAATGTTGAGGAGACTTTGTTTTGAGTATTCCGTTTCCACGATCTGTAACCATACAATATTGATAAATCAAAATGAGATCAAAATCGATAACTGTTATTACCTCATAGGACAAGCAATAACCCCAACAGGAACCAATTTTAACATCGTCCCAGCACCGTCTACCGTTAAGGTCAGTTTGCATAGCCTTGTGTGTGTAACGTTTGACGTTACAGCGATAATTTGATGCATTAACGCAAATGATTACCCACCAGAAACATATCAACACTACGGCAATGCCACAAAAACTACCTCTAAACGACATCTGGAAACAAAATCCTTTAGTTTATTTCGATGAAATGTAATTAAGAATATTTTTGTCATCAAATAGCTTTATACCTTGTCTGATGTCGCAAGATGGTTTAATGATGAGAACTTCGGATCGACCTATGGTTTTATAAAGCTGAGACTGGGACGTCAGAACATTTCTTCCGCGTCAGTTCACATCACAACGGTGCGCAAGCCATTTATTCTATGATCTCAGACGGATAAAAATAAGGAGAAATAGCCCCTTAGCATAACATTTGAATATTTAAGTTTCGGATTCCAGACACCATTTTCTCGACGACGAATATTTTTTTTTTACGTCTGTGACTTTACGGCGACGGATGACTTTTAGACAAAATGTAATAAATCAGCGAACTAATGTGTTTACATAAATAATCAAAATTTACAAGCTCCCAAAAAAGTCATTACAAACGGTGGCGCGGAACAAATTGCCTCATTCGGTGGTGGTTTATCCCGCCGCCAGTTCATTTGATTGCTGCGGTGTACCTAAATTTAAACTAATTGCAAGTCTCGGCTTTTTCTTATCATTTCATCACATAATATAAATCCTCTTGATATATCGCTCCCTAAGAAGAAAATAAAGTGAGATCGAATTCACACATTTTGGGATCGTTAACGCACAATTTAAATATTTTGCTATTTTTTTTTCTATTATTCATACAAGTTTTTATTTTAGCAATAATCTTTGTTACCTAATTCACACAATAATTATTAAATTAATAACATAATTAAGATAACTTATGGTTCACTTTTTAAAGATTTCGATATTCCTGTTTTTATCCCCTGTGCAAGTCCACTGCCGGATACAAAGCATTCCATTTAAGTGCCAGCAAAAGCTGGCACGCAGGAACTATTTGTCCATACTCACTACGCTCGGAAAGTGCATAAGGTGAGCGCAGTGCCGGTAATCTCTTACTAGAGTTTCAGCTCCCCACTACTAATCTATGCTGTGTGTTATCGGGTGCCCATCTACCACCCCTTTCTTCCCGTGAGCACCTAAGAGAAAAGTCTCGAAAAACCCTATGGCTACCGGCAGATGGCGGTACAACCATCCAGAAAAATGCTGGACCAAAATTAAGCAGACCGATGACGGGCAGCAGCGTCTAAGGTGCGAGGTGTCTGGTACTGCGCTCGCCAATCCGCTTGCCGAGCGTGGCGGGAGAGGCCTATGTTCTGCAGTGGATTGTTTACAGGCTATTACGGTTAAGGTAAGGTTACTAATCTATGAGATTTGGGTTCGTCATAGTGTAATCAATTTTCTGCCATCAGTTAGTCGTCTATGTCTCGTCTGTTAGTTAGCAATGGTTTTATTGGATTGGAGCTCACAGTCTGGTCGTAAGTGGCTACTGCAGTACATAAACAAATGAAAACAACTTCTTTGGAAGACAGTTATAGACGCGTTGTCAACCCTGAGAACTATGATGTAATTTGTCACAGCCCATAATTATACCTGCTCTCTGTACCTTTTAAACCGGAACGTAACAGTGGTGGAACTGCTGATTTGTGAGATCCTGCAGAGATCCTGACGAACATACAACGACGTTAGGAGAAAATGTTGACATTACACAGTGTATGCTCTGTCGTTTTGTGTAAGATATTGGCCTTGCACAACAAACAAATGATTTCAATCATTTAAAATATCACATTAAATACTTATATGTAAAAGGTGTTTGAAACTTGAATTATAAATATAATAATAGTGCCGCGCCGGCCGTGAGTCACAAATAGCTGCTGCGCAAAAAGCTAACAACTCAAGGGCCATTCGTCTTTTGCTACAATTTTAAAGAGATTGCAATCAGCCATATTTGTTCACCCGCTCGCGAACCTTACACGGAACAACTGATGCTGATTTAAATACAAATAAATACCTAAAACATGTCCTGTTATGTGTCACGAGATATAACAAGCGATTAATTTTCGTGTGGCTTATATTTCAAATGTTATTTCGCTTACGATTGAAAAAATCCTTCAGTTGATTTTGTTAAATAAAAATAATTCCATGTTTTCTCGCTCATAGGTTGTATATAGTAATTCATCTACGATTCGTCGCACGAGTCCGCAAGAGTAACCTGAGCGAGTGCAAGGAGTGATTACATTGTCGTTACATACAAGGTCTGAGTTGTGAGGGTTGACACATACTGCGATTTCCTGTACGATACGAAAACTCTGGATCTTTTCTTTTACATCAGGTATCAGCTAGCCGATGCTTAAGGTTATATCGGTTACCCCTACTTGTGGTGTAGATATTATCTTTGCACATGTAGTAGAGCCACGCTGCCCCTATTTTACATAAGCAATAGTAATGCGTGAGAACACCAAAGTGGACCATGGGGCTATGTATTTAGTATAGGGTGGTAGTGATTGAACTGAAGACCAATTTACTGGTAACTAGGCATAACATCTCAGTACACAGGGCTGATGCATTTTCATCTTGATTCTTAATCGAGGGTAGATGCAGGTATTGGCATCGTTGTAAATTAAAGAAACATTTACTAAAATTATTAACTACTTATATTTTATTATAATAAGTAATATAGCACGTTTTTTCAAATATTATATTATTTTAAAAACGAAAAATTTGTGATTTGATCTTAATACAATCTCCGAGTAATCAATTCAAAGTTTCCAGTTATGTAATTTCATCGTTTTAAATATTGATGACTATAAGCGTAATGTTTTACTGAATAGAATTAACATCAAATGTTATATAACGTTGAAGCCATAAAGTTAACAATATCTCCAGCCGTACCTAAAAGTTCAGCCAAGCCTGGTAACTATGCTGTCCAGATCAACTTGAAAGAATTAAAGATAATTTTATCTGGAAACTAAAAAGCAGTGCCTAAATTATTCCTAAACGAAAAAAACGTTTATTGAAAATTATATGTTCTTAGTCGTAATTACCTACATAATTATAAAATTTTGGAATGTATCTTATAGTAAGAAAATCTACTTAATAATAATTTAATCAAAAGAGCGACCTCTGGACAGTAGTATAATGAAGTGAATTGTTAGCTTCGGCACTAACATTAACATGGAATCTCTCTGAAAGTATGTACTTACGGATGAAAAAAAATGGGTTCGGAAATGCCGGAGGAATCAAGTAACATAATACTCGTATATAAAAAAATGTACTGTAGTCGTACTAATACAGTATTGATAACCTAATCCTTTTTTTCCATCAGTAAAAAATGGTTTCTACGATCT
Source organism: Bhutanitis thaidina (assembly GCA_029286595.1). NCBI lineage: Eukaryota > Metazoa > Arthropoda > Insecta > Lepidoptera > Papilionidae > Bhutanitis > Bhutanitis thaidina. Next base: position 5,816,826 of record JAGSMS010000022.1, read on the forward strand.
AAATAAATTCGGATAAGTGTAATTTTAAATAATGAGCAAGTTTAACTATCGTAATAACAATATTGCTTTTGTATGTAACCTTGCCATACCATACTTGTTTTGTATGGTACTTAAAAAATAACAAACAGTAACTAGTAATTTCTTTTATAGGAATTTCCACGAAATTGCTGATATATGGCAACACCTTCAGCATCTGTGCTCCCGGGCATTGTGTCTAGATCAATTTGCTGTGAATACGTTTATGGGAACGCGTGATAAATCCGCGACATAAGTATACCGAGCCCGCTCCGTGTTTAGCAGGACAATAGGCGGGTTCTACAGTTTCACTAGTTTACGCGATAATCCACGAATTCGTCAAGATTGTTAATCTGTGCACTTTAATTTGAAATATGGGCTGATTGCAAAAGTAGAACATACTTAAACCGTATTAGAACGATAAACGTACTTAATGCTATTTGTAAAACTTAAAAAGGCATGCCTCTTTCTTACTCTCTGACATATTTTGTTCACAATTATTGCATAGAAACTTTAGTCTTTAGGTTTTGACATCCTTCATTGAGTATACCTTTCGAGTATACTCGACGATAAGATGTGACGTAGTTTCCTGAACGCTGTCCGGCCAAGTTAGATTCGTCGATTGACCTATGGATTGAAAGTTGGACTTACTTATTCGAAAAATTTGTTCCAGGTATACGTACTTCTAAATAACTCCGAGGGTAGTGTTCCCACCAAAACCGGTATTGGTGTGTCTTATCCATGTTCATCTTAAGGCCCACACACTATTGAGGTCATTGAGCATCCAAGCTTCTCCAACGATCCTGCCAAAAGGATTATGCCATTGTCAAATCAAAGGCGAATAATGTTTTCACCATATATAATTGTAGTTTGTATACATATATATTATTGTTCAAAAGCTTGAAAACCACTTCCAATGCAGCGATGAAGAATTTCAGAGATAACAAATCACACAGTCTAACACCTAACTGCAAATTAATGGGTTTCGTACTCTAGTTCTGTACTCTGATAGATAAAGTAGCCTCATTGTACAAACACCTCAACACTTCGATATATCGGTAGTCTATCTGGCAACGCTGAAGAGACTGACATGTCTCAAATTTCTAGTGAATCAAAGGCTTTCTCATAGTCCACATACGCCGGAGATAATCTGCCTCACCATGTGAGACTCATTCCCTTTTTTTTATTATGTCGGGAGTAGGTGCTAACACCCACCTATTAACCGATGGCGGTGACGGGTAGACTTTTTGATTGTACTTTTATTGCGTTACTAGTATATGGGGACGTTGACTTTTGTAAGAACCAGAACCATAAGTTAGTACATCACCTCGTGTTCATGTTGATACCGTGCTCAAAATCGGCCACGGCTAGATTATTCTTAAGAAACTACTCACGTTTACAGATTGATGAGAATAATGATGGAGAAATAAGTGTATTGAGTATATATATATTATTGTTCAAAAGCTTGAAAACCACTTCCAATGCAGCGATGAAGAATTTCAGAGATAACAAATCACACAGTCTAACACCTAACTGCAAATTAATGGGTTTCGTACTCTAGTTCTGTACTCTGATAGATAAAGTAGCCTCATTGTACAAACACCTCAACACTTCGATATATCGGTAGTCTATCTGGCAACGCTGAAGAGACTGACATGTCTCAAATTTCTAGTGAATCAAAGGCCACATACGCCGGAGATAATCTGCCTCACCATGTGAGACTCATTCCCCTTTTTTTATTATGTCGGGAGTAGGTGCTAACACCCACCTATTAACCGATGGCGGTGACGGGTAGACTTTTTGATTGTACTTTTATTGCGTTACTAGTATATGGGGACGTTGACTTTTGTAAGAACCAGAACCATAAGTTAGTACATCACCTCGTGTTCATGTTGATACCGTGCTCAAAATCGGCCACGGCTAGATTATTCTTAAGAAACTACTCACGTTTACAGATTGATGAGAATAATGATGGAGAAATAAGTGTATTGAGTATATATATATTATATAGAAATAAGTATATATCCTATTATATATTTACACACAATTCTTTTTTAGTCCAGCCTAGTAGCCTAAATACTGACATGTGTTTAGCTCTCCCTAAACGCGTACCAGTTTCTAGTTTAATCTCGGTAAACTGCTGTCACTCTAACGTCCATCAAAATCATGAAGTAGCAGTGTAGGCTTTAATACGCATCTTTGTATGAAATCTTAATTGGTTAAGTTGATAGATACAATGTTCGCTGTTTAAAGACGCAGGGTACAAATTAATCTATATAATAAATAATATCTGAAATACTAGGCTGTATAAAAAAAAAGCAACTTGATAGCAAATTAACCATGTCCAAAATTGCAATCAATCCTGTACCTATATATGTGCAAATTTAAAATTCTAGAGAACATACGACTTTATTTGGAACCTTCTTTATTATGGAAGTCTTGTGTTAGTAAGTAGCGACAATTGTCATAAAATCTGCCACTCCATCTCATTCTGCGAGTATCTCATAAGTCGACTAAAGCTTGAAAAATCTTGTTGCTTCCGAAGGATGAATAACCATCTCAATTATGTTTTTAGTTGGCGCTTTCTCGGAGTGACCTATGTTCAGCCCTGGACATGATTTTTCCGATAAATACGATGGCATTCCATAATATTTGTTACTTTATTATGTATTATTTTTAACCAATAAAGTAAAGTAAAGGAGGCATTTGCCGTGCAGTGTTAATATCACCAGTTTACCATTAAATATTTTTTATGAGAGAGATTGGAGCCGGGAAAGATGCTCCAGTGCGGGTATGCGGACTTCACACGTCCTCCAAATAGTATTTTTCTAATATTTCGCAGACCTACATGTTTCCTCACATTATTTTTCTTCACCATCGAGCACCTGGTAAATTCAGCATTTACAATTGCTATTAACCATTTCAGTGGTATCGGCACGGCGAATCGAACCCAAGTTACTCGCGTACTATGACTATTAAAGCGGACGCTCTCACCACTAGGCTACCACCGCTCTTGTTTTTTCAACTTATTCCATGTTTAAATAGACAAAAGCAGAAACAAAGGATGGAGAAATGTAAGGAAATGGATATGGTTTCGAATATTGGATTCGTAACAGATGGACGGGAACATATTCGTTTGTCTAATTAAACAATCTAACTAACTCTTCGGGAAGTATAGATGCGACTCTGATTAAATCTGTGAACTACAGGATAGCAACCCTAATAGACTTTGACTGCTTTCATTTCAATTGTAACAATAAAATTTGATAAGCAATATTTCATCGTGCTTTTAACATCTTATGGATTCACAACGCTTTTGGAAAACTAACCATTCTGAATGATAAGAACTGTAACGTCTTAGTGAAAGGAATATCATCGTTACTGCCTATCCACTTACAAATCTACAACTAAACGCAGGCCTCTCCTATACATCGCCAGTTCGACAGATAGCACGGTCTTGAAATATCTCCATCCATCGACTTCTCGTAACACTTAGTATGTTGTCGCCCCATCTAAAGGAAAGCCGCCATACACTGCGTTCGACATGTACGAGATATCAATTCAAAAATCTTACTCAATGATTATAGGATCGAACTTAAACTTATCTCTGTCAACTCGTCGACAATTTCGATTGCAGTGGTCCCTCGGTACCACGGTAATGGTGGGACATGGATGAACGTAATACAATTAAGTCGTACTTGTCGTAAGTGAAATAACTTAGAATGATATTAATGGGACCAAGGAGAACATGAAACAACAGAAGTCCATCTGATGGTAGTTAATAACTAAAAACTAGAACTATCAAAATATATAATAACTCCGAGGGTAGCTGTCAGTTGTGACAAACGCACACATTAACGACGTTCCATCATCATGGTTCGGTCACTTGACATTGGTAACGCAGCAGCTATATACCGCTACTTGGCTGGTATTACTTAATCAGTTGAGCTGATTCGTTTTGTGCAAATAAATATTCTGGGTGCAAAATAAAGGAGGCATTTGCCGTGCAGTGTTAATATCACCAGTTTACCATTAAATATTTTTATGAGAGAGATTGGAGCCGGGAAAGATCCGGCCACGCAGCTCCATTGCGAGTTGATGGACTTCTCATGTCCACGAAATAGTTTTATTATTCTTCGGACATGCAGGTTTCCTAGAGATGTTTTCCTTTACTGCTGAGCTCCGTGCAATTACCCATTTTAGTGATTCCGACATCGGGATTCGAACCCAAGTAACTAGAGCACTATGAAGTTGAAGCAAATTATGCGTAATGAACTCTTATTTGATTGAAAATTTGGTTCTTGCTTAATTTGTGGGTGACAATATTAGTTTTAACATATCATTACATTTCTATTTCTACGAATAAATTTAAAAATTATAATTAAGGCCGACGACAATTCGGCAGGCAACCTTCAACCACTGAGCCGACATCAAATCTAATGTAATCCTCCAAATAGTATTTTCTAATATTTCGCAGACCTACATGTTTCCTCACATTATTTTTCTTCACCGTCGAGCACCTGGTAAATTCAGCATTTACAATTGCTATTAACCATTTCAGTGGTATCGGCACGGCGAATCGAACCCAAGTTACTCGCGTACTATGACTATTAAAGCGGACGCTCTCACCACTAGGCTACCACCGCTCTTGTTTTTTCAACTTATTCCATGTTTAAATAGACAAAAGCAGAAACAAAGGATGGAGAAATGTAAGGAAATGGATATGGTTTCGAATATTGGATTCGTAACAGATGGACGGGAACATATTCGTTTGTCTAATTAAACAATCTAACTAACTCTTCGGGAAGTATAGATGCGACTCTGATTAAATCTGTGAACTACAGGATAGCAACCCTAATAGACTTTGACTGCTTTCATTTCAATTGTAACAATAAAATTTGATAAGCAATATTTCATCGTGCTTTTAACATCTTATGGATTCACAACGCTTTTGGAAAACTAACCATTCTGAATGATAAGAACTGTAACGTCTTAGTGAAAGGAATATCATCGTTACTGCCTATCCACTTACAAATCTACAACTAAACGCAGGCCTCTCCTATACATCGCCAGTTCGACAGATAGCACGGTCTTGAAATATCTCCATCCATCGACTTCTCGTAACACTTAGTATGTTGTCGCCCCATCTAAAGGAAAGCCGCCATACACTGCGTTCGACATGTACGAGATATCAATTCAAAAATCTTACTCAATGATTATAGGATCGAACTTAAACTTATCTCTGTCAACTCGTCGACAATTTCGATTGCAGTGGTCCCTCGGTACCACGGTAATGGTGGGACATGGATGAACGTAATACAATTAAGTCGTACTTGTCGTAAGTGAAATAACTTAGAATGATATTAATGGGACCAAGGAGAACATGAAACAACAGAAGTCCATCTGATGGTAGTTAATAACTAAAAACTAGAACTATCAAAATATATAATAACTCCGAGGGTAGCTGTCAGTTGTGACAAACGCACACATTAACGACGTTCCATCATCATGGTTCGGTCACTTGACATTGGTAACGCAGCAGCTATATACCGCTACTTGGCTGGTATTACTTAATCGGTTGAGCTGATTCGTTTTTGTGCAAATAAATATTCTGGGTGCAAAATAAAATAAATTTAATTTTCTATAGCCCTTTACGATAGGGATATAAGACAAGGTAACAGTCCAGCTGATGATAAATGACTATTGCAGCCCATGGACACCTGCAAACACCTTAGTCGAAGATGCTTAAAGATGCGTTGTCACCTCTGAGGATTAAGATGGAATACTTCACAGCCTGTGATTATATGCTCTATATACCTTTCAAACAGGAACACAACAGTAGATGGACAGTTGTTAGGAGGCTGATGTGACTACCCAGACGACTCCTGGGAAGAAAAGGAACCACCACTACTTACAGTTAAGGTCCGGTAGCTGCTTAAATGTATTATATGCGCGGAGAACGCTTGGAATACATCGAGATAGCTTTTCGCTCATCGAAGAAGAGAACCAACTAAATTATGGCACAAATAAAGTCTTATATCTCGGAACAGTTAGAAGTATACATAAACTTTTAGGTAAATTTGAAGTGTGTTGTTGTAAAAGTAGGCTGCTAGCCAGTAAATGTCCCACTGCAGGGCAAAGACCATATCTCAATATTTTCAGAGGGATTTAGAGCCGGGAAAGATCCGGCCACGCAGCTCCATTGCGAGTTGATGGACTTCTCATGTCCACGAAATAGTTTTTATTATTCTTCGGACATGCAGGTTTCCTAGAGATGTTTTCCTTTACTGCTGAGCTCCGTGCAATTACCCATTTTAGTGATTCCGACATCGGGATTCGAACCCAAGTAACTAGAGCACTATGAAGTTGAAGCAAATTATGCGTAATGAACTCTTATTTGATTGAAAATTTGGTTCTTGCTTAATTTGTGGGTGACAATATTAGTTTTAACATATCATTACATTTCTATTTCTACGAATAAATTTAAAAATTATAATTAAGGCCGACGACAATTCGGCAGGCAACCTTCAACCACTGAGCCGACATCAAATCTAATGTAATCCTCCAAATAACATTTTCATCTTTAGTAGGGGCAAGACAGATATTACGGATTTCCAGTTTGTTCTCAGGATAGACAAACGGGTTATCGTAATCCACTCGTCGCCTATCTGGAAGATTGAACGGGACACGTGTCGAGCATGGTGACCGGGTTTGCTCCCGGAGATTGCCCAGAGATTTTCAAGGCTTTTCAGTTGCTCGTCTCTCACGACACCCACGGTAAGAATCTACCTAAACCTAATCTATGCCCACGGTAAGAGCATTAGTGATTTTTCCACACAGCATTCTTACGTTCACGACCAGCGTACATTACAAAGTGCTAACTAATCTAAAGTGCGAAACGGAACGTCGCATGCTTGATAATTATATTTATTAAAGCAAGATTCAACAATTGTAACCTAACACAAGCTTCTAAGCTGAGTAGAAAAGTTTGTTTTACCAGAATTGTTGTAACTTTAATAATATTCCTAGTACTAAGTAGGTATATAGTGCAGTATATACATTAATATGCAGCCGCTTTCTTTCCGATTTTAAATAGCTATGAGAAATTTAAAGGCTTTTTGCTTTTAGACGTTGCACAGAGCACAGATGCGAGCACGTTATTTCAAAAGCGATTCTCGAATACGCTGCACGTACGCCAGCGGTAGCAAGTAGCATGTACAGAAAATACTTCGCGCGGGAACTGTATTCCTTGTAAACATATTAAATGAAGTTAAAGTTCGTGAATTTTCCTTTAGAGTTTTAAGCGTGTGGTGATGATTTTCTTACAAAAAAACTAGTTATTCCTACTGAATATTTGAAGGAAGGTAAATAATATTTAAAATATATTGTCTGCGCATGTGCCACTTCAACTAATATTAAATTATGATATAATGTAATTCTGTAGGTAGGTATTTAATAGGATTTAATTATCAAGTGTGTATTTGTTTGAAATACGATGTTGTGACTTAGGATTAAGAAAGAAATACTTCGGTGGTTTCGACACAGAGAATGAATGAGGAAAGAGTGTAGAAGAATATAAATGATGTAGAGATGCTAGAGACGCAATAGATGGATGTATATCGAAAGTGTTGTCGATATTATATTTATTAAAGCAAGATTCAACAATTGTAACCTAACACAAGCTTCTAAGCTGAGTAGAAAAGTTTGTTTTACCAGAATTGTTGTAACTTTAATAATATTCCTAGTACTAAGTAGGTATATAGTGCAGTATATACATTAATATGCAGCCGCTTTCTTTCCGATTTTAAATAGCTATGAGAAATTTAAAGGCTTTTTGCTTTTAGACGTTGCACAGAGCACAGATGCGAGCACGTTATTTCAAAAGCGATTCTCGAATACGCTGCACGTACGCCAGCGGTAGCAAGTAGCATGTACAGAAAATACTTCGCGCGGGAACTGTATTCCTTGTAAACATATTAAATGAAGTTAAAGTTCGTGAATTTTCCTTTAGAGTTTTAAGCGTGTGGTGATGATTTTCTTACAAAAAAACTAGTTATTCCTACTGAATATTTGAAGGAAGGTAAATAATATTTAAAATATATTGTCTGCGCATGTGCCACTTCAACTAATATTAAATTATGATATAATGTAATTCTGTAGGTAGGTATTTAATAGGATTTAATTATCAAGTGTGTATTTGTTTGAAATACGATGTTGTGACTTAGGATTAAGAAAGAAATACTTCGGTGGTTTCGACACAGAGAATGAATGAGGAAAGAGTGTAGAAGAATATAAATGATGTAGAGATGCTAGAGACGCAATAGATGGATGTATATCGAAAGTGTTGTCGATATACTGAAGTAGGGCCAAACTACACAATAATCAAAGTACATTAAAGTCCATATTGGATGTGAAGGATGCGACAAAGTTGTGTCAGGCTCGTGCCAAATGTAATCCGTAATCTCTGCCTACCACGCTGGGTGACGACCATAAGTACTTATATGTATAATATGTAATTATGTATTTAACAGGTGCATGCTTGTCTGCTTAATACACCATATATAAAAAAAAAACATCATATATGAAGCCCGAAGTGTGAATTGCTTGACGTAGTGCCGGGAGCTTATAACATACTAATACCCCTGCATCATAATAAAAGCCTAAATTCTGGGCCCTAATGTAAAGAGCAGAATCATCCGTAGGGAAAATATTGAGTAATCACTCCAACGGTGCCAGATTGACCACGGTCAATCCGCAGTTGTCAACTGCCCAGGAGATATAGTGTACGCGAGACAACTTGTTGGAATGTACCCAGTGCCCTGTTACATGTACCCGATGTAACGCTTATGTCATCGGAGAAAGGGTCAGATGTGGTATCAGAGAAGAGGGACGCAACACAAAACAACCAACCGACTGGTGTTCGACCCAAGATCCATGGCTCAGCAGTCATGTACGCTAATCACTAAGCTTTTCGTCATAAGTCGAAGTTATATTCGATTATTCGACATTTCTTTAATTTAAAAATAAGAATACCGTAATGATGCTGTAAGGTGAAACCGGTCGGTTACTTATATAAATAAATGAGTTGTGTTGTGAAACTAATACAAGAGAATTATTATCTCAATTGTCAATGTGATGAAGTATAACCAAGTGAAACTATAGCACGTATAAATAAAATCTTGGATTTATTCCATTTCAATCTTAATTTATATAACGTGATCATTCAACACACATTTTATATAACGCACATAACAAAACTCAGCTTTTGTCATTTTATATATAGAATGGTCTTATCCCAAATATTTTAATAGATAGAATATTATCGCGATTTTCATAAAACATCCTGAAACAGAAACAGCAAATTTTATTAAGAATTTTATGAATTATTTTAAGAAGGGATCTTAATAATTAATTGATTCAAGAACTGACTATTCAAATGAAACCAAGTCATTACGAATTTATTCATTTTAAAACAACGAAATAGTTATTTCGACTGTGCTTACGTTCGAAGCTGGCTGAGGATAGATGTTTGGTATGTGTAACTAATACTAAACTAAACTAATATACATAAATGGTTATTGTATATGAACGGTTTTAGTTTAGAATTTTCACTTTAAATTTTGTTTATAAAAAGGTTTATTGGCACACTGTAGGGATAATTGTAAATAGTCACTGGGAATTGTGATATGCATGTATAAGTATGGAATATGTATGGAATGTGCTATACGTACATAAAATTTTAGACGTGCTGATTTTCAAATACGTATTTCGTCTTAAAACAATAGGATTTTGAAGTAACGGAAATGTGATACTTTCATCCAGTAACGTGGCATGAAATTATGGGAACGCGTCTGACGCACGTTTTAGTGCATATTCATATATTTAGACGTGTAATATCAGAATAGGCAAAGTTATAAACAAAAGAGATTCAGGTTCAAATATGGAGTTGTAAGCAAAACTCCATAATAATATACCATAATTATTTTAATGATTAAATTAAAATAATTATTGTATATTATTGTTGGAAAAGACACAAAAACTGTTTTTCGGTTCGGATTCATGGTAGAGCCGCACCGTACATCATCATATTTTGTCCAAGGCGATTCTACGCAGTCTGTTAAAAATGTGTATTATTATTTAAAATCGTATGGCATGATAGCTCAGCGACTAAAATAGTTAATTCCAAATTTAACATGTACTGTGAAGGAAATCATCGAGAAAAAACCACAACCTTCTGAAGTAATAAAAAATGTATTTCGAGGACCGGCTCTACCATGTCAAATGTTGGAAGGCTTTTGTCTAGAAGTGGGAAATTTATAAGGGCCTATATTAGACTCGTTGATCCTAAAACTATGCCGTAGTTACTTGTAGACTCAAAGACCGAACCGTGCAGAAGTTTGTGCATAGCTTTACATATAGGTACGTTTTTTTTTATTGATCATCATGATGATGATGATTATGAACCATATGTCTATGGGACCACTCACAAATAGTGGTCCCATAGACATATGTATGTAGTGTTGAAAACTGGTGCAAAGCACGAGTGAATCGACTAGTGGTCAAAAAATATATCTCACATATATTTATAATGCAAATAAATCGTTCCTCATCGTGTTGGTTTGTGGCTTACTCACTGACTTATATATAAGGTATAGGTGATATACTAACTTTTTCTCCAAATCTCAAACTCACGTGGTGCACCCTGCTGATTAACGAATGAGTTTCTGGAGATCCAGCCAAATATACCGCATCAAAAAACCAAAGACCATAGATGGGTATCAGCATCACTGGTGCTTGGGCTCCGACACTGCGTTCACCAACTCGTCCGTTCGGCGTCGTGAGTGTGGGCAAATCTTCTATGCATGTCATGCGGGCTTTTATTGGTGCTTTCATGAAAAGGCGTATGTCCAGCTGTGGACTTTACATGCTGATACAGTAAATAAATGTAAATAGCACTCACGACCGTCATCAACAGGAGTAGTCAAAGCTTTGGCACGATCCTATTCAGCGTAGCCATATAGGCCTTCGCAAACTACTTTTCGCCTCTTCAGGAGATAGAACGTGACGGGCGACGAGCTTTATCGACGAACCTTACTCCTTGTTGTTGTTATCAGTTGTTTGCATGTTTTGTCATCAGAATATTCTAATATAAAATTTATGTTTATTTTAAAATTCCAGGTACGAGTATACTCGTATAATGGATACTTACAAGTGTTTGTCAGAAACACAGTAAAATAAACTGCGATAGGGATCTTAGAGGTGGCATTCTCTCTATCTGGATGCTATTTATTCATGTATCCAGGATATCTACAATCATGTCGAACTTGAAATGTACCTTGGTGATGTGTGAATTCCTACTCATATTTAGTAAGTTTTATTACTTAAGTACATATTACATAGGAAACTACAGAATTGCAATCTTTACTTTTTATTTTATAGTTATCTTTAACTTTTTTTCTTGAGTGAGAATTGGCGTTATGTAGTCTGCCTGGTCTCGTTAAACTCGATAAAGGGAAATATCTCGAAAATCTCTTGGCCTCCGACAGATCGCATAATAATCGACAGATGGACAGGGGAAGATACTTATAAGTCATTCGGCCAAAAAAATAAAAGTCCTATAGGCAACTTGAAGCAGCGCGAGTATAAAAACCCACAAAATTAAAGCTTACGTACCGTGCAAATTACAGCTGACCAGACTCCTCAAGCAGCCCCAATTCACAAGTATAACACATGTGACGTTTTACAAAGAACCTCGTGCACAGCATTCCAGTATACAAGGTACACGCACGGCTTCGCAATTGTGTATTCTGTAGCGATTTCCGAGGTGTTGTTGTTCGAGCTTTGTTATTTCCGTTTACTAGAAAAGCTTTGGTCTTATTGTTGTTATAAAATAATAAAAGACGTTTAAGCAAACTTGGAAACGTACACATATAAGCATACAATAACAGATGCAATATGAATTTCAAAAAGAACGATGCCCGCACTAAATCGTATATTTATATTAGGTTATAGTTGTTTTGAATTAATTTTTATTAGTAAGTCATTTATATAGTTAATTAAATACACCTGCTACGACTGTCTCACCAACCCTTGGGTTGACTGGCAGAGAATGCCAACAGGCATTAAGTCCGCCTTTTGTCACCTCATACTATGAGGAGTAAGCAATAAAGTTTTTTAAATAAAAAAAAATACACATCCTACGTACTACTACCACACAAAAATACTACCACCTACTCGTATTGTATATATTAATTAAAATTTCAATTACCTATTACTAAAGCAGAATTAAGTTTTTATTGTCATTTCCCATAAGTATTTCCTATAATACCTAGTCAATTTCTTCGTGTCGCCAACCAGCCCTCACTTTTAGTTAATTTCTACTTAAAATGCAAGGCTTTTCTTTCGCAGATTAACCAATTTTCTTTGTCGCAGCATTTGCCGATATTATGAATATTTCTTCGAACTCAATTTCTTTGTAGATTTGAAATATGAAAAAAAAATCCTTAATAGTTAGTGTTTAATTAATAGCTAGATAACAAACTGAGTAAAGTTTCGAAGAATAGAAGATTACCACGCCGGCTTCTTACGGTCAGATCTGCAACATACAAACTAAATGTGAATTGTGTTAGCATGTCTTATCATTTTTCTTTGCCTCCTATTGACGACTCGTCTCTAGAAAGAAACGTTTGTAGAAAACTTTCATCTTTCAAGAATTATGAAATTGAATTTTTGCTATTAACTCATCTTACGTACCATAAATTTTATGAAACCGCAAAAATTCAAAAATCTCATAGATGAAACTCAAATTACAGACGTATTTTGTTTTAAGATAGTGTATTATTCCTTTTAGTATATTAATCTTCCTAATTCTGCATTGTAGCTTGCATGAAATCATTAAAATTACTTGAGTTGAGAGTACCAGCACACGTACTGCTTGGAACTCAGCCTGCATTGATTTGCCAGTGGGAGTTGGGACCTAGTGAAGTTCTTTATTCCATCAAATGGTACAAGGACGGCAAGGAGTTCTTTCGTTACGTACCACGTGACCCGGAACCTCAACGAAAGTTTTACCAGTCAGGAGTTGAAGTGGAGGTATGATGATAATATATTTAATTTTAAAGTCTGTTGTTCAGGGTCTGTCACTCCTATTAGTATTGCATTCCGACATTAAAATCCAGAATGTCTTTCATCAGATACAGAAATTGGGAAAGTGCCTTATCAAATCCTTAATGCATTGAGTCAGTACAAATAAATAAGAAGGTATACATAACGAAGGTAACATTAACAGCAAGCAATAAAGTCCGCCTTCTGTAATCCTATTGGTGTACATAATAAAGTATAAATAAATAAACGTAACATTTTAATATGTGTGTACGTGTATACAATGTCAAAGAAAGAAAGAATCTTTCTTCTTTCTACAATGTGCGTGCCCTCAATTATTTTATGGTGTCCAAAGCTTACACTACGACACGTAAAAAGCCGCTTGTAGTTGTCGCTTATTTTTTAATGCTAAAGGAATGAGAAAGGTATTTAGAGATCAAATATATTTTCATTTCAGAGGTCAGATCCGTTGGGATCGAACATATCGCTGGCGCCGGTGAGCTTGGAGTCGAGCGGTCGCTACCGGTGCGAGGTATCCGGCGAGAGGCCGCTCTTCCCCACCGTCTCCGAACATGCAGACATGCTCGTTGTTGGTAAGATTAAAAAATAATAAAGTGTCATAAGTAGAAAAGAGTTTCATGACAAGTGTTCAGAACTACGGTGTTTTTTATAAGATACTCGTACCTAGCTAGCGCAGAACGAAACACAATTTTTATATTGGTGTAATTAAAAACTAGTGTATAAACTAATATAATACGTACTATTTAATCTCTTTTGTATCATCAGAAAACATTATCAGAAAAGAGGACTACCTAAAGTTACATTTGGATAAATAATTTTAGTCTAGAAGCGGAACACATTGACTGTACTAATACTAACTAATGCTAAACTTTTTTGTTAATAAAAAAAAAATATATATTTTTTTTGTAACGCACCGCAGGAATACGCATGGAGGCATATTAATTACATAAATAGCACTTGGACAAACATCTAGACGCGGAACAATTATTTGTAGCCCATAGAATTTCTAGTCCCGTGCGGAAATAAGTATCGCTTGAGTCTTCGAGCCTTGACACGCAGTGCCGCGACCAAACGCTCAGTCGACGTCAACATAACAATGTAACGTTGATAGTTAGAAGTATTAGTATCTCTGCCACAGATTAGATTCTCGGAATACTCTGTATCTACTCCGTGAAGGATTACGAGCGCAAATTTGTTGATATGTTGGTTGAACTGTATTTTTATTGACTTTAAATATTTCTTATTTATTAATACCATGTTTTCTTAGTTCTTCCAGAATACGGCCCTGTTATATCAGGGTTCAGACCGCGCTATCAGATTGGAGACCGGGTTCAAGTGAACTGTACGTCGGGTCAGTCGCGACCAGCTATCCGACTAACCTGGTATATCAATGGTGAACCAGCGCCATTCGGTGCTATTGTCTCACCCGTAGTTCGCAAAGACCCTGAAGGTTTTGGAACTACTAGTCTGGGAATTAATTTCACAGTTACTAAGCGACATTTTCAAAATGGTGGATTCAAAGTTAAGGTAAATGTTTTTATGAATATGTAAAGAAATTGCCACTGCCCGCGACATGCCCCAGTAGTACTTTATTACATTTTGTCCCAAGGGATCTTTTCATCGAGATGAAATGTACGGGTATGTTTCTTATTCCATAATTCACGTCTCGGCTTTATGATGTTAAGTGATTGTGCGTGCAAATATCGAAACATACTAACATTTACATTTATAATTCATACTAGCGGCTGCCCACGGTTGCGCTTATCCCAATAGAACTCTTAATTGAGATAAAAGTAGCCTAATCTTTTAAAATATATATCCTATTCCATAGCCACCACATGCGTCTTACTTGTGAACAGGTGCAGCTTGTAGTGACTGGTCTGCTCGAGTTTTCAGTGCACTTGTGTTTAAACTTGTGTTTAGTTGGTTATGGGACCATACCTTTTATTTTATGACGTTGTATGCATTACAATTATTGAAAAAAAAAAATCAGAAAGAGATTACCTACGAAGTTTTCTTCGTCTGTTTCTTCTTCCTCCCCATTACGAACTCACCGGAATCTCATTACGAAACAGTAGTTTGTTAAAAAATTATAATAAGATTTGTCCAGCAAAATTATCTTTCTTACGACGAAGAATTAAGATTCGTAATTTTTTTAATTTTTTTTTGTATTAATTACATTTTCTTCATCTATTACTCTAATTCATTAATGGCATAATCTACCTCTTGTCAAAGTTCGTTTCTATCCGTTCAGTCCTTTAAAGGTGAACCACAAATACGAACATTCACATTTAAAATAAAAACAGCCTATAGCACTTTTGGAATCATAAGCAACATTTAAAAAAAGTTTTTTTAAGTTAAATCCAACACTTCAAAAATCCCAACATAAAAATATTTTTTGGCAGTATATTGCCTATTAAGTAAAATTAATTTTGAAAATCTTCAAGATTAAAACTAAATCTCGAAAACTTTGTTTGTGTTCTTTAAATGTAATGTTTTTCCTAATCTAGACATGTAATTCGCTTTTGTTTAGAAAAGTCTGTACTATAAGTTTTCGATCACTTCACTTTTTAGCAAACGCTTTTTGCTTAGTAGTAACAAGCGTGGCTTACTGGTAAGAGTACCTAACTACTGGTCGAATTCCAGCCGATATTAATATTTATGCAACACAAATTTTTGAATACCGGGTCTGGTTGTCATATGTCTTGCGTCAATTTCACTGCAGTTGACTCTTTCTTAAATAACACAATATTATTGCATAAGAGTTATATTGGATACGGGTAGGTTGAGACTATTGAGTGTCTCTGTTCTTTTGGTGTAAACTGGCGGCACTATAAAATATCCTGCGCAGTTAACACCACAGGAAACATACAACTCTTGGCTGTCGCCGTTGTTGAAAATGGCGAGGAGGACAACATCGTCATATTTTTCTTCTTGCTGTATTGAGATCCAACCATGAAGTTGTGATCCAAAGCGAGTTGTTCACGCGGTAAAAGTGATTGAGACAAATGCTACAAAATATCTTAGCCTAGGTGAATGAAATACAAAAAAAAACACCTAGAAACAGACGCTTTGTATCTATGGTGCCAGATGTCTGATATAACGATCGACTATGCGCTCGCCAAGCGTGGCGAATATGAAAAATCTCCAACTGTGGATTGACTAGAGTTTGATGATATTTTTAACCTAGTACTTATAGGAATATAGACGTCAATTAAACTAACATCAATTATTGCTTTGTCTGTGTTGTCTTTCAGTGTTTAGCGACGTTGGCTTCAATCTATTGGAGAAGTAACGAGGAAAGTGCTCGAGAAGTGAAAACTACAATATATGATACGTTGGAAGTGAAGTCATATAGTGCGACGGATGCTGCAAAATTATCGCCCAGTAATCGGGGTCAGACATGCTACAGCTTTTCAGTCGTTGTAATAATATTTTGTTCACAATTGATATATCAATAATATCTCGAGCTCTGTGTTATAGAAAATGAAATCCGACGATAGTTAGTAACCAATAGACATTGACAAAAATGTTGTGAATGCCTGCGTTTCTGTTTTGTATTGGAAAATTAACTGTGATATCAGGATATTTGAACAAAACTGAACTGTAATGAGATGTGTATAAGTATGTAATACATTTATGCTTACATACAATGCAATAAAGTGCTTATAAGTATCACGTAGTTTTATTATCTTGATATGGCTTTGGATTTAATTTTTTTTATTACAGAATCTGTTTTCCTTAGAATTACTTTATTTTAATGTTAGCATTTGCGGAAATATTCGAAATAAATTGTATTATTACTTCAGGTTGTTGAATTTCCGACATGTTAAATGCCTATCATGTTAAATAATAATATTTTTTTAATATTTGTGTTGAAATCTTTGGGGTGGAGTAGAAGCCGATTCAACAGAAAAAGTTCTCTTCTTCTGTCTGTCTCTCAGTGTCCGTGTGCATCAAGTGAAAATGCGAGTCGATTTCAACTATACTTACACGAGCGTAGCTGTTGGCTGACATTAAGATTATACACAAAAAAATCACTCACGAACCTATACCCAAATTGGATGGTCAGAACTTGAAATAATTTTGAGATTTACTACATTTACTAGGTATTTGTGCCCACGTCTTCGTTCGCACAAACACCGGTATAGTACGCGGTTTCACCCGCGTGATATTTGCATTATGCATGCCTATTTCATAGATATAATCAACATTTATGGGGCCATAGGAGCAGTTTAGTAACTGCTCCTATGGCTCGTAGCCATGTTATATAGCCTATAACCCTTTCTCAGTAAACGGGCTACCTAAAGTAAGAATCTTGTTTCCAATCTGACTGGTAGTTCCCGAGATTAACGCCTTCAAACATACAGTTATAATGTTACTAACTATTGCCCTCGACTTCGTCCGCGTGGAATGCGTTTATGGCTAATCTCTTGAGAAACGTGTTTTTTTTTCAGATTTAAAAAATAACGTATTTCACTCTCCGGCTCTCTAACTGTTGCTGTACAAAAATCCCTTTATTTCGTTGTTACGTTTTCTCGTGAAAGAGGGTTAACAAAAAAGTTCATCTCATTGGTTCATACAAATTTTTCGATTTAGAATCAGTTAACATCTTCGTTTAAATGATCAAATAGAAGGTATATTATTTGATCAGTATTTGTATATTGTGTACCAAATTAATCTTTTAAGGATTTTAAAACATATATTTTTAATACCCTTTTCTTTCGATAATTTTGATAATCTTTGTTGACATATGCTATAGCGGACTTTATTATAAAACTATTCAAGGGCAACAATATTTACTTAATTTATTTTCACCTATCGCTAAGTGTTTACACAGCGCACGCGAAAAAGCCTTACCGACGACGTCTTTTTTTCGATTCCATGGAAGTTATTTAAAAATATCCATTAGTAGTTTCGGAGAAAATCGAGCACAGACAGACGCGGTGGTGTTTTATACTATATTTTTTTAGTTACGTAGTATATTTTAGATTTAGGTAGGTTATATAGGTACTCTTTGTTATTTTACTCTCAACAAACGCAATGACATTGTGACTTACTCTAGGACGTTACATCAACAGAAAACAGGCTGTTTAACACACTAAGTACATTTTGTATATACGTTTAACATTTTAACATATTTCAGTCATTTATAATCTAATTTAAACGCTTACATCATATGTAAACAAAATTTATAAAAATTAAGATTCAAATCCTAGAGCAGATAATTGCGTAATATTAGGTACTTACCTACTATACTTTAATAATATATTATTTTAAAATAAAACAATTCTGGTTTCTGATAAGAATTAAGTGAACAGCTGTTATAAGTTTTTTATTATGTTTTTACTTAACTGTAAAACTAAAGGCTAAAAGGTTACTTTTTTCATTTCTTTATAGTAAAACTGAATTTATTATTTTTGGCTGATGGTGTAAGCTAGACCATGTTTGAAGTAGAAGACTATATTCATTGTTCTGAAACCTTTGGTAAAGGTAATCTTTTTCTGGAATCACATGGATTTTATGGTAAAAGAAACAATTTTTGATTCTTATGTATGTATTGTACTTACTACAGATTAGGCAATTATACAAACTCGTAGCTTATATAGCACTAAATATCTTTATGAGCCTGCAGCAGTGCGGGAGTTCACAGCCGGACATAGACATCTCGCAGGAAGCGCTTCTTAGGCTTCAAGCATCCAGTGGTCAGCCAAAGAGTCTACTTATTTCTTGACGAGTTGTATCAATAGAAATTCTTTTATTATGATACGTGAAGGGTTAAATATTCGATATATTAAATTCCTAATTCGGTTCTCCGTATCATTCTTGTACGTTGTTTTCGCCCGTCTGCTAGTCAAAGTATACAAATATTATGACTTTGTCGCTGTGAAACCAAGCTTTCTGGGCGGGTACAAGTGTTACGGTACATAATATTGATGTAATATGTCAGTTAGATTTAGAAGAAATTGCAATAACGTCCAACTAAAATAAATGACAATAAATATGTAACTTCGTCTTCATCGGCCTATTTAAGTCCACAGCTGATCGTCCACGAACCACTACCCTGCACAAAAGCTACAATCGCCGATCTGTGAACCACTATTTAGATCATCGAAATTTAAGTTTTTATACGAAATGTACATGTATATTTCTGAACTTTTGGGGTTTGAAATTCAATATCGGTATCGACCCCAAGTATCGACACCCAAAAAGTATCGATTTAAAAGTGTCAAAGGTCTAAAATTTACTGACATAAAGGCAAGTTGAACTAGTTAAGCCGTGTCCGCTGTGACTTTATTTGTTCATCGAATATGTTGAACAAACACAAAATAGAGCCTGCTTCGAATGTTCTTTCAACATCTTGTCCATTGAAGAAACATTACATTGATATCCGTAGCGCACGGAATACTTCCCCGTTTTCATCCGTGGGGGACTCTTTTGCTGAATGAATTTATAATTAACTTTAAATGCTGGCTGACGTTAAATCTATGTTATTCATTCCGACGTTTTCTGACTCAATAATTGTGAATTTAAAGCAGAAAGCAAGATAGTAGCACGAGAAGATAAATCTATATCGTGCGGTAATATCATGACGCAGTCCAAGCAGTAGTTATTTATGTTACTTGAGTAGCATCATTGAACACAAACAAATTTTCCGTTGTAATATGTTGATAACAAAGGCTAGCCACCAGATGGTGGCTTTGATTCCGAAAGTACACAATATCGAGCTCGCAGCATCGAGTACTCAAGTACCGGGTATCGAGATTTATCGATACCTACTCAGTATCGAAGGTATCGTTTTCGTTCGTCCCTTAACATAATTGCACTAACTAATACTATTCAGTACACACACACCCATACACACAACACACTACAGTCACTAAACAAAATTTCACACATATAGGTAAAATCTAATATAAATTATTTGACGTTTGTAATAGTAGTAGTAATAATATAAGGTGTAGTGTCGAGTTTTAAATGCGTGATCATTGTCGTTGTTGAAACTAATGAATTACAGTATTTAACTATGTTGTTACTCGTTACATAAATTGTTTAAAGTCCATATACGGTGTTAGAATAATAAATAAATAACAAATATGTCCCGCCGAATGCATACGAAGTCAAGAATTAATGTTCGCAACAAATCTATTTTTCATCTCCAAGATAAAAATGCAGAAGCCAGTGAGTTGTCAACTGGTTTAATTAAATCTGCTAAACGCACCGGGCAATTGAGTCTTTGCAATAGAGGCTTAGGTACAGGTATGTGTTTATTTGTATACTTTTACTTACCGTTCATCGATTTCGATCATACAAAAAATAATCTACTGAGAATATAATGATTATTATAGTGCCTGAAAATGTGTGGAAAATTGACGAATTGGTGTTAGAAGAGACAAAAGATGTTGACTTTAGCAGATCCGATTATAACAGCTGGTGGAATGCTGAACCATTGAAAATACTTGACCTCAGTTCCAATGTTATAAAAACAATTCCGCCCGATGTCAAGCTACTGCAGCATCTGGTCACTCTTAAGGTAAATTTTGTTTTTAAACACAGTGTTCTATATTGGCTTCTTAACCTGTTTAATTTTTTTTTAGCTTCATGACAATGCATTAACAAGTCTACCAACTGACTTCGGAGAGTTAAAAAACTTATCCAACCTCAGCTTGGACCGTAACAAAATAGTTGAATTACCAAAAGAATTCTATAAGTTAACAGAGCTGAGATGGCTTAGCATATCACACAATGCGCTTTTTAAAATTGAACCTGATTTTGGTGACCTTGTAATGTTAACATTTGTGGTAAGTACTGGTACTGATATAAAGTTATAATAATATTATTGTTTAAAAATGTAATTCATAATGATTTGTAGGACCTCTCATATAACAAATTGACAGAGCTGCCACCAGGTATGGGGTATTTGGTTCGGTTAGTGGATTTAAATTTATCACATAATCAGTTGACTGAGTTACCTCCAGACATTGTGAACCTAAGAGGTAAAGACAAACTTTAATTTTCTGCATATTAATTAATATCTATAAAATATGTCACATGTGCTATGGTATCTAATACAGAATTAAGAAAAATGAATGTCAGCAATAATTGTTTGAAGAAATTACCAGCAATGGGTGAGCTAAGAAAAATGGAAATTTTAGATGCAAATCACAATGATATTGAGGAATTACCAGACTTCTATGGTTGTACAGCTATAAAAGAAATATATATAGCAAATAATTTAATAAAGGTATTTTCTTTGTACTGTTTAGCTAAGTTTCTACCTCAGTACATATCTATTTTAAATTAATTAATCAATATTTTTCAGGAAATAACCGAAGAGTTCTGTGATCAAATTCAACATTTGAATGTGTTAAATATAAGAGATAATAAGCTTTCACTGTTACCTGAAAACATATCACTTCTGCAGAGACTGAAGAGACTTGACCTTACTAATAATAGTTTAAATAAGTAAGATGCACTTGTATTGGTCTTATAATGATTCCTTGTATTTACGCAAGTATTCACATGTAGTATTACACATTTGAAATTAAATTATTATTTATGGATTTTATCATGTTTAATTAGATTTTGTTTTTGTATTCTGTTGTTTTTGTATTGTGTTAAGGTCTGTATTTAATACTACAAAACTAGAATACTCAGTACCTCAGCGGTCATAATGTTTCTACAATCAAATCAATAAAAAGGGGAACAAAAAAGTAGTCTAGGTATTGTAAATTTGAATATGATTACCAATTATTTTAGTTTCTGTAAATCTTTGGGAGATCCATGAGAGATATTATATATATAGAAATGACAATGGTAACTTTGATTAATTATTGTTTGCCATGAGTTTGTAGATTTAATAATACTTTTAATGTGTAACCTAAAATGAATTTTTTTTTTTTAGATTGCCAAGAAACCTTGGACTACTTTCACAGCTCCAAAGTATAAGCATGGATGGGAACAAATTATCGTTTGTCAGACAAGATGTTATTCGAGGGGGAACTGATAGAATGATGAAATACTTAAGAGACCGTATTGCAGAAGAAGTTGACAGTGATTCAAAAATTCTTCACAATGAATGGCCAGACAAGTGAGTTCTTAAAGTTATGTAGTGTCTAATGTATAATAAACAAATGAGCTGCAAGTAACAGTCATTTGTTTTTTGTTTTATATATGTTGTAATTTTTAAATATATCTTAGAGAATGAGTTCTCACTCGAGGAGTGAACGCATAGTGCGGCTGGCGCGGATGGGTCACGGATTTGTGCGAAAGAGTTTGCGTGTCCCAGTCGATATAGGGCGAAAGTGGAACACCCGCAGGTTTTTACTTGACGCAAACCCGACATAATCTGTCCTTGCCCCCACGAGGGCGGGTGTGCGTTAAGGTTGATTTCACAGGCGCAAGTGAAATGCGCGCCGATGACCCGCATCAAACTATGAAATCATCCTCTCGGTATTGAGTATTGTTGTTTTGTATACGTACGCGCTTCGCCGCAAGCGCGGGTCAATCGCATAACAATGAAACAAAACGAAATAATGATACATTTACGAGACTTGACTACGAAAATCTCCCATCATTATGGCAATGATTAAAACATAAGATGGTTACCACTACTCCCTCCAAAGGAAGGAATTTGGCATAATTCCGACGCTTGGCAAGCGGGCGGTCGATCGTAGTACTTAGTCGACTCATACGACATCCATGAAAGAAAGTGGGGTCAGATTTTTGGACCTTGTTTGTTCCTCTGTAATAATATTTCAATAATTCAACATCTTGTTATATGGCTTTTCTTCTTTTTAGTTTATAATGATGTACTTCCCGATTTTGAACACCGCGGCTACTTCCGCTTTGCAACCAGATGTTGATGTGTGCAGGATATAATAAAGTGCCATAAATTGAAGTTTCCTCTCAGCCGACCAACTCCAACCATTGACTAAACAAAACAGTTAGGCGGTCATTTATCGTCATCTATGATCTTAAACAAAGTGAAAATATAATTTATTAACTATTTACTATTTCTCATAATGGCTTCATAATTGTTTATGTAATTATGAGTCGTTATATTTGCCTTACGATTTTCAATTTCGACGCTGATAGCCGTGTAAAGAAAGTTATTAGCATTGTAAATTGAAAGTGAATAGTTTTGTTAACATACATTTGCATCCCCGTTAATTATAATAATGCTCATGCATTATGATAATTGCTGACTTTTTAGTTCATTATGACTTTCTTTTTTATTTTAAGATTATTTAGTGCAAGCTCTTTCAACCGTATACCCTGGGGTGATCATAGGGTTAGACTAGACATTTTAGTATTTTCGACCTACATATCAACAGAGTTTATTTGGCATAAGGTGATATGTCGCTGTCTCAGTGTCCAGGCCAATGATACAAATTCTTCTCGTCTTTAAGCTATGAAAAAATATATTTACGTTGCAGATTTACTTTGAAGAAGAGCCAAGCATTGATGTTACCTGGGAAGGATTTGATATCAGTTCCTGACGAGGTATTCGCAACAGCCGCAAACGTTGAAGTACACATTGTAGATATATCAAAGAACAAATTAAAAGAAGTACCTCGGGGGTAAGCCGTGATAGCAGTGGCCAGGCACTCGCTTTAGATTTCATAATACGTGGATGACCTAATTTCAATTTCCGGTACCACTAAAAAAAGGATCACTAAAAAAAGGGAAATCGTCTACTTGGTCCTCTAAATACATGTTATTAGATATTGCTGGGGGCTCGTGGTCAGCTATGAGACATGCATTTCTTTTATTCTGACTGCCACACAGAATCTATATGTCTTTCTTTGTCAAGCAGCAGGTTGTATAATGTGCAGTCGACGTCGAGTCGAGGCATTTGGAGAATAAGATGGTGTTATTCTATACTAGTACCATATACTAGTCTAGTCTACTGCTAGTCACCATTATATCTATACTAGTTAAACTAAAAAATAAAAGTAAAAAAGTGTGGGGCTGGACATACCTTCTAAAGTGCGTGTCTACCACTACTTCGATCGCCAACCTCATCTCGCCTGACATGACTTCCTATTTGGGAAAGACCTTTGTCTATTTGGGGTTTGCTAACAGGTAGATAATGATAATAATAATAAATAGATAACTGAAAATCCACATACAACTTTAAATTCTTATACTAATTTTTTTTCCGTTTCCTCGAGTAATAAATTAGGTCATTATTTTCAGAATATGCCAAATGAAAAACACATTGTCTCAATTAATATTGTCATCGAACAGCATTGAAGTTATTCCGTCGGAAATTAGTGAATGCACCCATTTGCAATTTCTCGATTTGGGCAAAAACTGCTTAACTGATTTGCCATTGGAATTTGGTGATTTGAAAAATATGAGAGAATTAGTAATATCTTGTAACAAGTAAGTACTTGCACATCTTTCGTTTTATATCATGAAGTTTCATTACACAGGGTATATTTATACAATATAGGTATATTCATATCTTTTAGGATCACACAGCAAACACCAAAGTTCGATCATGATAGTCATCATACGTCAAAAAACGTATGTTACAGTAGCTTCGTCTGGGATTAAAACCCAGAATACGTTACACTACAAAAAAATAAATATTCTTCAAAATATTTTATGGTCCTTCGGGCCGGATAAGATTTTGTTAACGGTTATCAAATCACTTCCATAGATTTACAAAGATCCCTCGGTGCGTCTACGAAATGGAGAATTTGGAAATATTACTAATTGCGGAAAACCAAATCACCGAAATCAACGTGTCCTCTGATGCCTTGGTCAAATTGAGGAAACTTGCTGTGCTCGACTTAACTAATAACAGTATTGTCACCGTACCCCCCGAGTTGGGCAATTTCACTCATTTAAGGTAATATACATTTAATATAAAGGTAATTTTACATTTAAAAATCATTATCAAAGCCTGTATACAGTTCACTGCTGGACATAGGGAGAGGACTCCCCGTTGGAAATAATTACTGTAATCGTCACACTTCGCCAGCCGCTAGCACCTCGCACCCCGGACACATTGGTAAAATACCACTATTTATGTCTAGATTATATAATCTAGACTAGATGCAAGGTTGGTATATTAAGATACATCTGTCACCTATTACAACTCCCGAAATTTTTAAGTAAATCGACTTTTATGACATCTGATATCACACAAACGTATTTAATAAAAAAATATCCATTTCCAGGGCTCTGGAATTGATGGGGAATTGTTTCCGCCAGCCTCGTCATGCAATACTCGCAAAAGGTACCGCAAGCTTGTTGTCTTACCTAAGAGACCGCATTCCCACCAAAAATTAAAAAGTATTTTTTATGCTAAGAGGTAAATAATGTTTTTGAAGCTTGCCTTGCCTTGATGGAATTCCATTGGCAGTGCTTGCCACAGATAAATTTTTTATTTTCATATACTATTTACAAAAGAGCTGTGTTGCCATAAAAATTGCAACCTATGAAGCCAAAGGTTTTTCGTTTGTACCTGAATTTCACCTTTCATAATATTTTACTGTTGCTTTACAGTTGTTTTTATTTTTTGTTATTTATTATTATTAGGTTAAAATTATTTATTATTTAAAACAAATAATGTTCATATACTCAATATGACGAAATGCAAAATATGGGTTGTGATTGTTAAATTAAGGATGTAAACTTGAAAATTATAAATTAAATAATTTTCCTATATAAGACACCAAAGACCTAAAGATTCAGACAAGTTATACTCATGATATTGTAAAGGGTATTATACTACACAAAGTATTAATGCTTTATTTTGAAGCCCTTTTTACTGATTTCTGAAAAAAAACGGTTTTTTCATTACATTTAATGATTGATGAATTTTTGTGTTTCAAATTATGTATTTAGTACATCATTTATTTATTAAGTAATACATATGGGACAGTTAAGTGCCACACACATAAACACACAACTGTAATGTCTCTATAGATAGGCAAAGGTGCTAACACTACCAACTATCTTTATTATTAAAAATGCTTTAGAATTATTATTCGTTGACAGTTGGTGACCTTGATAAAATTTTGATACAGAATTAAAAAGGTTTGGCATGCAATCTATAAGGCCTGCAGTGAACGATCGGTTCCATATGTTACCATTTAAAACATACATATTAGAGACTTCATTATAGTGTGTTGCCATCAAGGAGTTTTTTTTCCAATTCAAAATTCCAATTAATTTGTCTACATAAAATTACTGATAGTATTTAATCAGCACCAAGCACTCGTCATGCATGTATGCTTTGACCTACCTACACTTGTATCTTTATTTTTTCTCCGTGTTAACAATGACGAAAGGGACTACATATCATTGTGATGGATTTTCTTGCCGTCACGATGCCGCTCCGCCGAGGTCAGTTTTGCATTGACCATTGCATTTGCCAAATGCATTTGGATTATTAGGCTATTTAAACTGTTTGGAAAAATGTTTTAATTTTTTATTTTTCTTTCGTAAACATTTCACTATTTGAAAATAGTAATGAGCGCAATTACTATCTGCGTTGTCATTCAATGCCGTACCGTCATATTAACTCTGTATAATATACAAATAATTATATTGGCGAATGAACGAACGTGTCTCTGTTCGTTTAAACTGTGTTCGTTATTACAACCTACTACTTTTGAGAAGATAACTTTTTTTTCTAATTGTAATATTTTGTTAACTTATTAATTGATGCAGTTTAACAACTTGATATAATTCCAAAAAAATAACATACATTGTAACTTAATATTATTGTTGTCATTTAACTTTTGATTCCATATTTATTTTTCTGCTATAATTTTGATAGTTATTACTTATACATTTATCTTATTTTAAGAAATGAAGTATTACTACATATAACACGATTACAGAAAGCTTGTTGCCAAATTATGAATAAGGTTTTCATGTATTTGCTATTTTTGTGTGATGTTTAGAAATTAACGAAAATGATTTATCAAGGTTTTAATATGCACTTAGCTTTTACTATTTAATCAATAATAATAATTTTGTTATTACGTTATTATTTTTGTGCTTGTAACCCTACGTTTAGCATTTTTTTAATAATCTAACAGATAATAACTAATGAAACATTCACTTACAACATAATGCCTTGAAATGCTAATAGGATAAATAAATAAAAGCTAAATTAATATGTTGCTGAAGTTGTTTGAAGTCATTTTTATTTTATTATCAACTTTAAAATATTCGGCTATGGTCCCACCATTTTGACCCTAGAAGATCTTCTTGCATCTGATGCATTAAATTGTGCTGGAATTTTTTAAGTAATTTATGGCCCTTTCTATATTTTGAAAGTTTAAATAAAGGACACAAAATTTTACTCTGAAACGTATTAGAGAAACGGTGACTTATTACTTGCTGCTGTACTATCGTTGTGCGTGTTTACTAGATAGATCGTTAGCGCACGGTGTGGTAAGGATAGTAAAAATAGAATATGATAATAGTGATATTTTTAAAAATATTAAGCTTAAGAATAAAATACCTTGGAACAAAAGTTGTTGTTTTGTTATGATGTTAATTCAGACATAAAACATGCACATATATTTGAAATAACTGCAAGTGCACGTTTTATTGTACCAAATGTCTTTTAGAAAAAATTATATTGCTAGTGAATATAAATCGAAAAACATATTTTGTTATATTTTGAGATAATTAAGGTGTGAGCATCAATACACACGGAATATATAGGCATTAGCGCACAAGTATGTAAGCCATTCTGTTACCAATTGTCATCATTAAATTGTATGCTGTGAAACATTTTGTTGTCTTTCCTTTGGTCACCTAAAATTAATTTCCTAATCCATAATTTTGTACGGATTGAAATTTAAAGTGTCGACAGGCCGTCCTTCCACCATTCCCCGGATCCCGTGATTGATGTTGATTTTGGATTCGAAAAAAAACTAAAAAAAATCTAAAGATATGGTAACCCCAGTATGTGTGAGAGAAGAAAGAGGTGTTTGCCCGTAGAAAGGAGCAAGAAAATTGAGCTCTAAGTAATGACATAGACGGCAGGTTACAACAGGTGGTTCAGCAGGTTCAAAAGACACTGCTACTTTAAGAGTAGAAGTCTAGACTGGTCCCGCGATTTTTATGAAAATAGAGTCCATGCTGCCCCAACCGACTGTTAATCACAAATTTGTGATTATCAGTACAAAAGTCTGAAAGTACTGTCAGCAGTACATCATAACCAACAGGTTTTATGATCAACAAATAAAATACGTGTTAATGTTGGTTAGGTCAGACAACATTCAACAGCTGTCCTTAAAAAATTCGGCACTGCTATTCACGCGATTCAATAACGTTCCTTTTTTGTTAGAAAATTTACATTACAATACAATGAACGCAATCGAATTTACATAACACATCGCTTTTTGAGGTCGCCATGTACCCGGCTATAGTGGCTGACGCCGGACATTTCAGCACAATATGTAATCTAATTTTTGCTAAAGTGAAAATTTAATGAATGAAAAAATACGACCGTATACCCAAAATGGGATAGTCAAAGGTGTGGACGTTTATTTCAGTATTTTGGACCAATGTGATAGATGAAGAGCTTATCTCCATCTTACTGTATTTCGAAAGACTTTTTTACGAACCAGTGTAGTGCATAGGATTTTAACTCTGGGTAGGCATTAACAAAAAAAAGGAAACTGCCTTTTTGCCCATGTGGAATGCTGCCACTGTACGAGCCCACTCACATGGAGGATCATACTCGGGTCACCCGATTCGGAAGAAGATCCTCTTACTACACATAGTAGTGGCCTTTTTGAATCAAGAAATAATTTTTGTTGATTCAAAATTTTTCGCCATCAAAAACCAGGACATATTACTTAGAAGGTTCGCTCGTTAATTATCCACGGTCAACCAAGAGGCGGAACCTACATGGCTGGCGTACTTTAGCGGAGTTGGTTGATCACCCGAGGTGGTCGCTCTTAGTGGACTAGGCGAGCCCATTTCGGATGAGTGTTGATGGACTGTTTGGGGAAGATTGGCGTTGTAGCGAGGCGTTGTTCGCCTGCCCTCCGGGTCCAAGGTGAAATCGAGAGGGGAGAGGAATACTGGTATTGCGTTAAAACCACTCTCAGTATGAAGACGCGTTTTGGCATGGCCAAAGGGGAAAGGTGGGACTGCAAAAGCATTCTGCGTTCGAAGGTGGAACTGCAAAAGCGTTCTGCGTTCGAAGGTGGTTAAATTTTAAATTTTATTCTCATGAGTTACATCAGGACTTATGACACTAGGTAGCAAATAAAAGCCTTTTATTTTGTCTTGTAAATGATGAGCACTCTTAATTAAACTTGGCACAATGCACATAGATGTAACCTGTATTGAATGTGTAGAACTGAGCGTGATCAAGTTGAATCGAGAAATACGAATCACGGTAATCACGAATTGTAGTAAAGCATTCGCCTATGCTTATAATAAAATTAAATGCGGGTAGCACAGAACTGACGATAGGGTTATACGCACCTTATGCTGCATACATGTGTGTGTTTATATTTTTAGATAAGGACATTTCGAACTTGGAAAGAGATAGAAATGTTGCTGAACCTAGTAACATACGAAATTTGAAAGAATCCTCGTTTTATTTTATACAAAAGATCCTAAATTCGACGAAGAAGGCAACATAATTGATAACATTACTGTCGAGATATTTGGGTGAAAGTGCTGATAAATGTCCGCCTTTTGATCCTGTATTGTATATGGTTTAATAAAGAATAAATAAATAAATTATTTAAATTTTTATTTATTTCAACTTTAATAGAACCAGGAATTTCAGTCGCTTTCTGACCTTTTTGCTATCACTACTTCATGGGGTTTTTGGATATTTGAATTATTCATAAAAAAGAGAGAATTTTAGTTTAATTTTAAATTAGTTCAGAACACTATTCTCACGAAAACATATATATAGTAAAGTTTAATATAGTACGTATTTGACGATTGTAGTACGGATTTATGTTAAAATAATCGTCGTTTGGTTTAGGTACGTAAATTTGATAACGTTTCCTCATTCATCCAGTCCTCCGACATCGCAGATTCCTTAGAACACTGTTTTTTTCTTATTATTAATCTTACATGATCCGTTTGAAATATTCCTGTCGTATATATACTTCGTATATGTACGTATGTCGAAATACTAATTTTAGTATCAGGTTGACTCTCACGATTGCTCTCTGTCCTGCGCCAAATCCGATCATCTCAAATGTATATAGACTCTAGAACATGTTACCAGCTGCTGTAAAATACGAAGAGCAAAAAGCAAGGCTTCCTTCAAACGTTTACTCTCGGATCATTGTTTAACACTTCACTGTTTTGGATCTATATGTTACCGCTCTTTTAAGGAACTCTAGTAGTGCGATTTAAGATTTTTTTTAGCTTTAAATTGGTTACAACATATTGGTACTGGAAGGTGTTATCCTGGATATCGCCATTAAATTGTTTCCTTACTAGTTTACGAAAATTATCAGTTAGGTTACGCAACGTTCGGATGTCGTCGCAACATCGGAAAAAGTAAAGCCTCTGTTAGGCACTTAATAACATGCGTATTACATGGAAACCCTGTGATTTAGGATACACATAACTCCGGCCCGCATGTTTTACTGTTACAAAACATAGTTTTTGGTGTCAAACGTCCACATTATCGTTCGTTTTCACTATCGTTTGTAGCTCGTCACTCTATTGTAAATTGTAGTCAGTAAAACCATAATAAACTTCAAGGTTGCAGAGTAGTGGGGGCCGGCGCACGGCAGATGCATTCATGCGCCTTCAGTTACTGTGATTTGAAGACACGACCCAGTTCTTTCAGCTCATTAGTCCCACTCAGGGAATACCCGATAGATAGGCGTTTTGCCGCAGTAAAAGGTTGATTCAGAGAATATCGGTATCATTTGTATGAGTTAAATTCAGCGTGCGTTTGTAATGACGTAGAATTTGGTATGTTTGATCAGGTGTAATGAAAATACCAGACAGGTACAAGTGGCTCGAATCCCCTAGTTGAGAGTCCGATTTTAAATAGAGTATAAGGAACTATAGAAACGATGAAAGATCGTTCAAGTAAAAAAATATTTAAGAAAATATGAGCACTACATTAACTACAAATCTGAAATACTGTTTCATGTCCTTACTATTTCCTTGAAAAAAAATTGGGCTTTGTGTGTGTAATACGTATCTACAATGTGCATCAGAAGAATACCAATGAAATCGTTTAAAGTTTTTACCACTTTGGCTATAGTTGCAGTTATTGAAAGTAAGTACCAACTTCATCGGTTTTTAAATACAATATTTTTATTAACAATTCATTGTCAATGATGCTAAATTATTATTAGATTCCAATACTTAGGAAAAGTAATTCTATCGAAAATTAAAATGTTGAATATGAACATTATCAATTTTTGATAGACAGTATCTTAAAACCTTTCCAACCTATTCATAGGATTTTAAATTTAAAAATATATTTGAAATTTATTTACAATTTACAACTTTGTAACTTATTTTTAAATAATAACTTGATCTAAGGAACTATACATATTATGTAAGTACTTATTTGTAATTGTACTTCACATACTGTCAAGGATTTAAGTAATTTAATATTGTTACTTTATTTTATTACTTCGACACGTTTTGCTATTATTGACGTACGCTCGCAAATAAGTAGTCGCTCTCTATTTTTTGCGTTGATATGTTTGTATAGCATTAAATAGGTTGTTAGTGCTGTAACTCATATACATAATATGTGTATTAGGTACTTTTTCAGTTTAACATTACAAACTTCCTCCTCCACAGTTTAATAAAAAATCTGTCATGTTATTTTCTCAATCAACAGAACAATAAAAAAATATGAGGTAACAGGTATAAATATAATTCCTTTGAAATTATCGATAACTGTAACGTTTTAATCGTTATAAAGTTTATTCTTTAGTCTATTGAATTTTTAAAGATTGTAATCACATCAAGCTAAATTGTGTCGATTACGTTTAGTGCATTTGATATTTTGGCCGCCTTGTCAAGAACTGTCCTAATTTCGCGGGTCGCTGTTGGCGAATTCTGTACAAAGTTTTAGGATTCTGATAAAAATATACTCTTATAATGTTTGTATTTACCTACCTGACAGGTTTGAAACCATCGCAAATGACAATTGGCCAAATCCTTATTACAGGTCTCTTCAATGGTCTCTCGGAAATCGGAACCTAGTTAATGCCGATTCTGGGCCTGAATATCTAAATATATAAATTTACGCGTGATTTTTTTATATTGTTGCTAGTTCGGCACTATTAGGAGACCTAATGTCATTAATTCCACGTTTGAGGTCTCATATGAGCAGGAAGAGGCATTGCCGTAGTGAAAAACTAAGTACTCTTCTACGAGAACGCTTTTCATGTACTTTTTCTAAAACAATGGGCAAGCAAATGTTACCAATCAACAGTTATTGTATGTTTACAGTAATTTTCATAGCTGTTATTTGACTTTGACTTTGATGAAGATTACTTGAACCTTCGGTAGCATGTCTAAAATATTTTGTACTTGGCCCATTCGAATTCCTCAAACTGTAGGATTTTGCTGAAATTAAATTGAATTATTATCTTATTAAATTAGTCACCGTACATCATTAATATTACTTTCACTGTTGTCACTGTTCACTGTGCATATGAACATGTCCACGTCTGAATTTGTTGACGTCTGAAAATTATTGAAGACGCCTCTTCCCGTAAGGGTATGTGGGAAGTAAAAATGAGTTGCAATAATAATGTTTATGTTGCAATTTCACCTGATTTAGGTTGCGGCCTTTGGAAACATATTACCCGCATTACGGATTTGCAAGATGTGCTGATTAACCGTTGTCATTTTACACAAGGTTACGAAGTTTGAAAATGCTACTGTTTTGTAATGAAAATAAACCAAAACTTTCTAAAAAAAGTTTTTCTTTTCATTACCTTTGGCTTTTTCATTTGCCTGTTTTAGTTTAATTTTAACTGTAGAGAATTAATTGCAAACGTCTAGAGCAGGGATTCCCAAACTATGTGGAGCAAGACCCCTTTTCCAAAATTAACTGATAACCATAGACCCACATTGCGAAATTACTTTGAAGCCAAATTACTATCTATCTCTATTTTTTTTTCCTATTGATACAAAGTACTTACCAATTTAAAAACTTTGCGGTTGGTTAAGTGAGTAAATTTGATATCATTTACTCATCAAAATTTAACAAAACAAATAGATATAAAATACAGTAAATATCAAGTGTAATTAATAATCAAAAGAAGTATTTTTTTTTCTTTTAATATATTTTACTAGTGTAACATATGTATGTTGGTAGATGTCAATAATGTTATCTACTGTTCAACGCGTTTTATTAACTGCTCCCAATCCTTCAAATAGTGAGGGATATTACAGTGGCGACGAGTTTTTAAACTTTGTAAGTCAATAATAGATTAAATAAAAAGTAAACTTCACGCGTCAAAATGTCTATTTTCGGAAGGGTGCCCATCTACGATTGTAAAACTAATGAGTGGACGGTACATGTGGCTCAGATTAATAATTTCTTTGTGGCCAATGGAATCAACGAGGTCACCGACCCCCGAGGCGCTAAAAGACGAGCAATTTTATTGAACGGCATGTCACAGGACTCGTATCGTCTTACACGCGATTTTTTTGCATCCAGATACGCCTGTATCGACGCATTACAATGTGATTATCTCCACGCACAATGGTCACTTCGATCCCAAGAAATGTGTGTACACTGAGAGACAGAAGTTTCATATTGCTGAGAAGGAACCTCACGAGTCAATAATGGAGTACGTCGCTCGTCTTCGGGGATTAGCATCGGAATGTTACTTTGGCTCAGCACTGGAAATGTGTTTAACGGATCGTTTTGCACTCGGCGTTGACTTTGCGTCGGTCCGAGAGAAGTTGTTTAGCGAGAACCCGAATCATCTCAAATTGACTCGAGCGGTGGAAGTAGCATGCGCTGTTGAAAGTGCGCAGCGTGTTGTGCCCGCAGGTAATTTGGCACCGGTGACCAAAATAGAGCCTGTACTTTATACGGAGTTGGGGTGGAGAGCTAATGATGGTAGCAGCGCGCACGTGCACCCCCCGGCGGCGGCTCCTCAAGATGCGGTGTATGTGGGGCGAGGTCACACGACGCCATAGAATGTGGTTATCGCCATTTGTCGTGTAATATGTGCGGTAAAAAAGGGCATTAAAAAGAATGTGTGTAAACAGAAATGTAGACAGCCAGGTTACGGCTACAAAAGGCGGAGGTTTAAAAAAAAACATTTAGTGGTTCACTGAACAATTACATTTTCGAATGTAGCGACGGTAACGACGACCACTGTTATGATTTTTTGCCTATTAATGGCATAAGATGTCTGAGTGAATCTTCGTCTGTTAACAATATTTTGTGCAATGAAAAACCAGTGATTCTCGATGCGAATGTGCGGGGTGTTACGCTCAGTATGGAGGTCGATTCCGGAAGCTGGGTGTCAGCGCTCCCCGCGCCCCTGTGGCATAGGTATTTTTCGCGAAACGTGTCGCTCGGCGAGTCTAATAAAACTTTAGGTACGTACAATGGGTCACTCTTAAGTAACAATAAAACACGACATACATTTCTATATTATAAATAGCGGTCCCGTGCCCTTGTTAAGCTAATGTATTTATTCTTTAATATTAATTAAAAATACATAGTCGATATAAAAGTACAAATATATATATATGCACAAGTGTTACTGTAAAATAGTACAATAGTAGTATGTTGCATTAGTAGGCGTAGTATCGCATCAATACAAACTGGGATATCCGATGCATAAGTACAAACCTACGTCATATCCGTTGAATTTTTCGAGCAAATATTTGCGTTGCCAAATTTGATGGCAACGGAACCAGCAGGACACTTCCATAACTCTGTTCCAGTTAAAACACCTGCATTTACGACAATTATTGAAATTAATAATAATACCAATAAAATAAAGTCGTAAATGCGAATGTTATTAATCTGAAAAAAAAATCGTAATTAAATTGAAAGTGTACAAAAAAAAAAAGTAAAGTAGCAGCGTGTAAGTGCCCACTGCTGGGCAAAGGCCTCCTCAAATTTGAGTATCAGAGAGGGTTTAGGAGCCAGGAAAGTCCCGCCACGCTGCTCTAGTGCGAGTTGGCGGGCTTCACATATCCTCGAAATAATATTTTTATTATTTCTCAGACATGCAGGTTTCCTCACGATGTTTTCCTTCACTTAAAATAGCGAGCACGTGGTAAATACAGCACTTAAAATTGCTATTAACAATTTTAGTGGTGCCGGTATCGGGGATCGAACCCAGGTCACTCGCGCTCTATGAAACTAAAGTGAGCGTCCTGACTACTAGGCTACTACGGCTCATTTAAGTGTAGTAATAGGGTAATTTAATGTCCCTAAAGGGTCACTATTTTTGACTTTTTAGCTTGTTAATATTTTTCTTTTATGCTTGTTAATATTAACTTTTTTTTTTACAAAAATTCATAGCTGACGGTAGCCCGAGTTAATTAGGACATCAAGACGGCTAGACACGTGTAAAGCACCCGAAACGTCAGGAATTAATTAATTACATTGTCTAGACAAAATCAAAATCTTTATCGCTCGACATCGGACGATAAAATTCACTTGTCTTTTTTTTAACCTGCGACCGTTTCGTAATGAGATTCCTCTGACGGAGAAGAAACGGGGGAAAGAAACTCCGTAGGTACGCTCTTTTTTTTAAATGTTTTTTTTAATAATACAGTATTATATTATTGCCATACATCTTTACTTTAGAAACAGCTTGGGTGCGATCAACTAATTCCCAGGGACTCTTTTTTCCTTTTTTATAAAGTCTTTGTTCTTATTCATAGGAAGACTGCGAACTTACTGCGATTTTGTTGTAGAAATGTATACATAGCCCCGTGAAAGAGTTACTGACTTTATGGAGTCTAGTAATTGTCATTACAAACTTATGTCTGTTCCTTGTATTTTATTATACTTATTTACGTATATGTCTAATCTTATTAAACGTACTTATATTTTGATGTACATGCATTACATCTTCATACATATTATATATTGGGAGCCCAACGATAGAATATTTGTGGCTTTAAATTAATCTCTGGGAGAGGCTCTAGAATTGAAATTATAAATAGCTCT
Source organism: Bhutanitis thaidina (assembly GCA_029286595.1). NCBI lineage: Eukaryota > Metazoa > Arthropoda > Insecta > Lepidoptera > Papilionidae > Bhutanitis > Bhutanitis thaidina. The sequence goes on from JAGSMS010000022.1 coordinate 5,853,118, forward strand.
AATGGCCCTTGTTTGCAAGACGAACATTGTTTCTATATGAGCTGCATGTTCCCTTAGTCGTAGTATTCGCGTAAATACAAGAAATAACTAAGTATTTCCTAATTTGAAAGCACTGGCATGAGATAGAAAGTTATAGTTGTAACAATAAGCAAATTTTTTACACTTTGTTATTAGCATAATTATTAAACTATACTGACTCTAGACGTAGTAATGCATGCGTCTTTTTTTTGTTAATTTACAAGTTTTTTCATTTAGATCAGTAGGAATGGATAAGACTGCATTTAGATATGCAAATGCATGGAATACGAAATTTCATACAAGAAATCTAATTGCAAACGAGGGTTGTGATAAACTAGAATTATGGTTATACAAATTAACACGTTGATAGATATTTTATTTTAATTAAGTTTATTTATTATAGTTTAAGACATTTATTTCTCGTACATAATATTTATTTATGTATTATAATATATTTGAAGTTTATTTCCTCTTATGTTTATAAAAGCTTGTTTTGAAAAAATGTTATTAGTTAGGTACCTAATGATTAAAAAGTAGGTAACTAACACAAAACATAAAGTAGATGGACAAAAGGACAGCGTTTTGTACAGGTTGGCTGGAATTGTGGCCAGAATGCCTTTTTCAGTTTGTTTAATTAATAACTTGTTCTTTTTTAATCTTTGTAATCTGTGTTGAACAAATATTTTCATTGAAAAACCAATTGATAAATACAACACACTCTAATATTTTCTTTATTTAATTCTGTACGATTTTTTTAAGATAAAATTTGCACTAAACGGCTACTATCTGCATATTTACATACAGTTCAGCGTTCGTCATTTACACAATATTTACTGTATTTATATTCTTTAAGTCATAAATATAAACGCAAAGTGCTAACATAAATTTATTGGCTCTTTAAGGTGAATTTTGTAAGTATAACATCAATTTGTTATGATTCTATACACTTAACGATCATAGAGTATATTATTATTTCTTAATAATCAAAACATTACACTGTACCAAAAACAAAATGGGTTGTTGTTGGTTGGGTTAAACGAAATAAAAGTGGACATCAAACCGTAGTGTACCCGGAAGCATCATCCCTTCTGTCCCCCACCGGCAAATCTGGTCCGGTGCATCATAATAGTGGTCTAAACTGAACTCCTCTTCCCTCGCGTCTCTAACTTAGCTGCGAAGGGCAGGCCGAACGTTAAAATGCAACGTCGCTAATCCTCTACCAACAGTCCACCAACTCGCATTGAGACAGCCACGTTGAGTCCACCACGCATCATTAACCCAGCTATGAAGGTGTCTCTAGGTTCTACGTGGGTGTCCAAACTATTGGTCGGGGAAATATACTGTACCTAAATTATCCCGACTAGTGACGGGCAGCACGTACTGTGAAGACGTGATCGTCTAATCACCTGCCAAACGTAGCGAATTATGGAAAAAGGAGAAGTTTGATGTTGATGATGAAAAATAATATTTTTAAATTAAAATGTTATTCTAAATTTGTCGCCATGGTCAAATCTGCCATGAGTTCATCATCTGATTCGCGTGGGGATAAGGTATACGTTATCTACCTATCACTGCCTTCAGTGGCAGGTTTTGTAGCGTGAAATAAGTGCTGGATCGATGGAAACACCCACGGATAAGATAATATAAGAAAGTGAAAGATACTCGCGAGCGGGAGGCTCCCAAGTGAAAAGTAATAAAGATCAACGTCGCTTCAGTGTGGACACGACCCTCAATGTCGCGACGCTGACCACGGCTGTGCTGATATTTGAGCTCTGAAAACGTAAGGGACTTCCGACAACAAGGGGGGCAACCCAAAGGAGGCACGACACCTTGACTTGGGTTACCATAGATAAGGGTGTAAAGGGTAAAATTTGAGAAACGACGAGAGTGATAGGCGTATATAAATTACAAAATAGCAAACTTAATGTTAAGTAAAAAACATAAAAAGATTGCAATTAAGAAAGTGACTCTGTAGGTCATGAATAGTAATTACCCGTGCTGAAATCAGTGTTCTTGATTCGTGTCACGCGTAACGCTAACGTGTCTAATTTGAAAAGTACTCGCGGCTTAACGTTAATTGGTTATCTTGTTATATCTTTTTGCAATTTCGCTTAAATAACAAGGTCTATCCTGAGTGTCTTTTAAAATCTGGATGCTTACACCGATCAACAGTTAACTACTTACATCGTTTGAAAGAAAGAAACATAATTTGTTAAAACCATCCGATAATTCTTGACCTCGTCAAACAATAGTAGGTATTATGACAGGTCAAGAGTTAAAAATAATCTTATTTAAAGGACAAATGAAAAAGCTTTCTAAGTTTTGTAAAAAATGGTTAGCTTTATATAATAATATATAAATAGGACGCGTAAAAAATGGTCTATATCTATAAACCTTAAAGACATCCCACGTCACGCTCGTGTAAGTATCGTTGCAGTTGGAATTAGACATTCGTATTCCCTGCCTTATATGAGACAGCATAGTACGGATAGCTCACGTTATAACTTTACACCTACTTAACTGACTGAAATAAAACTTAGCTACTTTTTTAAGTCAGACTTCTTTTAAGCAAAATAACGAATACAATTTTATTGGCATCGACCCTGCCGTTTTTAAGCGATTCACGCGCAAACAGACAGACAGAGAAAAATAGTTGAATTCGCTTGTACTTCTCACGTACCACTACCAACCTTCCCAAAAAATATTCAATGTACAAATTCATCCCCCTTTACATTTTTTTTATATGTATAGATTTTTATTTCTCCTCTAACTGAACTACAGTGAAATGAGAGTCGGGTTGGCGGACTATCACACGTAGTTACACTATCACCGACATGGTAGTTACTACGCCGACTTACAGAGTATAAATGATGGTTCCTTGTTGCCCATCTTATTTATAGTTGAAGTCTAACAATACATTTCATAATATTTCCGCGAATATTTTTTTTTATTGAATATTTTATTTATAATAATTTATAAATATGATCTTTGATTCATATATTTTAGTTCATTTAAGTAATTTACTCACCATATTATACGAAGTATCTTTAATTGAACAAATTGAAATGGCAACTCACGACCTCTATGTCTTAAACGTGCACAAAAACTGAACATTGACATTGGACAAACAAAGTTACAAAAACCAGGTAGCACACAAAATGTTATCGATAAAATCATCAACGTGAACATCAATACAATGTCGATAAAATAAATATCTATCGAAATATGAAAAGAAATGAAATTTGCTCAATGTCTTATTATGAATGTCAGTTTGAACGAATTAAATTTAACCACCTGTACACGTTTAAATTCAGAGACACATATAACTTATTTTTTTAAACTTAAAAGTCCTATAAATTTATAATACCGTTTATTGTTTTCTGTATTGCATGTGATTAGAATCTATTAATAAATCTGTCTGTCTCAAACTTAATTTAATCCCATAATGCCCGACACTTCACATAATCATTAACTATCGTACATGCGCACGAAATCATTCAGATGCAATAAATGTGTATGGCTACAGCTTCTTCTTAAAGAGATTGATTCATCAGATTTCATCTACATTATATGCCAATTATTTAAGGTATAGTTTTGATCATGATTATATTAAAATTTGGGATGATATAATGATATCTTTTTCTTTAAATGAGTGAATTTTAGTGGGCCGTTGAAGAGAAAGAAATTTTTCGCAATAGTACCATCATTAAAAAGTAGACTTATTTATTTAGCCCTTTTATCAAATACGGAATTAATGCAATAATGACAGTATCGATAATCACAATCAATGTCGACCTGAAGTCAAGCCACGTCTATATTTTTGATGTAAAAAGAATTGACAGAAACCTGATTTTCGTATGTGACGAGTTACGTCTCGAACTTTCGCCTTATTAAGCCTTGAATCGTTAACCCCCCATTGATGTGCTTTATTCAGAATATTTCGCTTATTGTTTTATGAGATTATTAACAATGTTTAGTAAGTTTATAATAAACAATAACTAAGACTATTATCACGTATCTACGGATTAAGGAATTCGTTTATAACAATGCAGTAAGTTTTGTTTACTTGATGTCGTTAGTCGATTTATAGAATTATAAAACTGGGTACCTACTTTTAAGTATAATATGTAGCTCTAGGTTCTTGTAAAAACCAAAAAGAAGTTACAGGTATTCATCGAGTATCAGGTTGTGGAAGTTCTACTTTTTTATCCCTTCACGTGTCATAACTTTGAATCAATTTAAATTGTATTCTTATGAGTTGTATCAGGACTTATGACACTGGAATGTCATGTCTGTGACTTATGATTAATTCCATTTTTCCTTGTATATAGTAGTAAGTGCAGTATGATATTGTACCTTTCTACCTATATTTTTTGCAAGATGTGATCCTTGTGAGCACTCTGACTGTCAACGAATAACACTAACAGTTGAATGTATTGGCGCCTCTGGCTACCCCGTGAGGGATAACAGACTTAAGAGTTTTATCGTAATGTGATTCTAGGAGATTGTTCCTTACCATCAGCAACATACCTTTACTGCAATAGCCGGTGTCTAAAGTGTCGGTACAGGAAATTTTAATCACAGCTATGTTCATATCTGTTCAACTGAGAATATTTTTTTTTGCGTTACATGTGGACATGGGTTTATAGTGACCGCCGCACGACCTCGAAACCGCTTCAAATTAGGTAGTATTGCAATAAAACGCTAGTATATTATTAAAATTAAATAAATCGATGTCGTAAGATTCTACCAGGGGAAATGACTGGAAATCTGTTTCGCATATATGGTGGGATACCCATCTCAACACTTGTGACAGCCTACAGCGTCTAAAGAGCGGAGGTATGTCGAAGTCAAAGACAAAACTTTTTATACAATTTAGGCTTCATTAAATCGCTTATATCTTCATAAGGACGTCAAAATCTACACCGGTTCGGAAAACAAGACCTTCTCAGAGAAGAACCGGATAGAAACTCTGAGGTCTTTTTTTAAATTCATGTTAACATTTATAATTTACAAAAAAATTTAAACAGTGACAAAAAGTACATAAATACTTTTTTTAAATATAAATATTTACGATGTATTTGCTTTTCGTTCGGTGAGCTAGGTAACCGAGGCCCTTTTGCCTCCCCTTTCTATCATTCCTCCCATACCAATATCCTTAAAGGCCGGCAACCCACCTGCAGCTCCTCTGATGTTGCAGGTGTACGTGGTTGACGGTAATCACTTACCATCAGGTAAGCTGCTTGCATCTTTGCCCGCTTCCCCATAAAAAATACTGACCGTTACTGATACCAGGGGGGACTTGCGAGTGCAGAGTTAGACCTACTTCCAAACATTGTTGTTTCTTTTACATGATTCTTAAAAATCTGTTTACACTACATTTTTAGGGATTTTATTGTAAAATTTTATGTATTTACTCAAAAAACTTCTCCAATTTAGGAACCTCTAGCGCATCGCTTCGACCCGTTCTTCGGAGACAGTAATTTTTTATTAAATATATTAATATTTTTCCGTACGTACATATCGTTTTTAAAATAAACATCGCTGTAAGTGTCAAAATGTTAGTCCCTTTGAACAGGCAGCGCAGCGACTCGCGCGGTCCCAAGTTATAGATGGCCCGACCGAAGGGAGTAACTGCCTCTCCCCTGGTCAAAATTACTAGTTTTACATACAGTTCATAAAATCAGAATAAAGTTCATGAAAAGTAGGAAAGCTTTCCCTGCTCAAGAATCTAGATTCGCGCCTAATCTCTCCTTATGCATTTCCGTATTATTTTATCATATAGACTGAACAGACTATACTGAGTTGGTCTCTTCAGCTTATGAACCTTAAATACTTGCCGTAAATCCAGAAAAAAATTGCTTTTAGATCGTACCTTGCTAGGGTAAACTTAATTAAACCTTCCCGTGTAGATAACAATAGAATTTCTATTGTTGCGATACGACAACAATTAAGCGTTGTTACAGAATTACAGTAGAATTTTTTTTAAGGTTGCTGTGCGCAGTGCGATGACGGTAGGAGCTTATCATTCGTGCGATGGTCAGGCGTCGCCCCAGAACGTGCGGCTCCCGTGTTCATGTACTCAGCTAGTGGAGACGAGGAATCCTTGACGGGAGTGTGCCTGTCACGGTGCCGGGAGCTGGTAGACTGCGCGGCTGTCGTAGTGGAATCCGGCAAAGGAAACTGCCATGGCATCAAAGAGTCTACAGGAAAGCTGCATGGTGATAACGATGTTGCCTACTTCACTAAATCATGTCTAAAACGTATGTAGTTTGATTATCGTTTATTTTGTTATAGAAATTGATACTTACTCTTCAAAATTAAAAACATTAACTATGTCATTTATTTTAGAAGTTTCTAATGAAAAGGGTAGTATGAATTTTCCAGCCAGTCATGTGGGTGGAGAATAGTTCTTTCTGTTCTTTCCTCGAGTTAAGCTACGGGACGTTTGCATGTTCTTAATAAAATTTATTAATAATTACAAGTATACATTTATTTTAAATTGTACTGCCAAAGCATTACTTCTGTACTAGGGACACAAATAGAACTGCTGTACATGCAAACAATATTAGCACATATACATTAATTACAGACATAGCGTTTTATCTAATAATCACACATGTTACTTATATGCATCGCGGTCACGCGGTGTTACTTCACAAGGACGCAAGTAGGAGCCGTCCTGTTTATATAGTAACTTAGCAGAAATCCATTACAAAATTATATATTTTTTTATAATAATTTATTTGCAAAGCATTGCCACCTTCTCTTCAGAAATAGGTACTAAGCACCTACTTTATCGTCTTTCTGAAGTTATAATATTTGTAGTTGCCTTCATTTACCTTTTTTTTTTTTTTATGAAAAAATAGGCCTGCGTTTGACCTCAATCTTGCCCGATGGAAAGCGAAGATGAGGCCTAGGATGGTACACGCTTGCCTAGATGTCTGTTCACTTTGGCCTTGAAGATACCCAGGTTATAGGCCTCCGGAAAAACCGACCCCGGCAGAGAGTTCCACTCCTTAGCCGTCCGCACAAAGAAAGAAGAGGCAAACCGCCTCGTGCGTAATGGAGGAATGTCTACAACATAAGGGTGGAACTTCTCGCCGCGTCTAGTCGTTCGGTGATGGAAAGGGGAAGAGGGTATTAGGTTATGCAAAACCTCCGCACACTCTCCGAAATGAATTCGATAAAAAACCGAGAGGCAGGCCACTCGTTATATATTTATCATTATAACTAAACAAACAACAATAGTCGGGAACACTGGAAATAATGATGAAAGTATATTTGTACCAGAACTTTTTTTAATTATATAACAGGTTGGATGAGACGTTACCTCAATTAATTTAACCTCTTTAATTTGACCACATCTAGATCACACACGGAATATCAATTATATAAACACGGTAGTTTAGTCACGCGATATTTTTTAGTTTTTGTTATTTTGACTATTGGTAAAGTAGCAGCCTGTTAGCGTCCACAGCTGAGCAAAAGCCTCTTTCTCAAATACGAGTATCAGAGAGGGTTTAGGAGCCGGGAAGGGCCCACCACGCTGCTCCTGTGCGGGTTAGCGGGCTTCACATATCCTCGAAATATTTTTTTTTTATTATTTCTCAGGCATGTAGGTTTCCTCACGATGTTTTCCTTCACCGCTGAGTATGTGGTAAATACAGAACTTGAAATTGTTATTAACAATTTTAGAGGTGCGATCGAACCCAGGTCACTCACGCTTTATGAAACTATAGTGAGCGCCCTGACCACTAGGCTACCGCTACTCGTGATAAATTTGAGCTAACTAGGCCAACAACACCTAGATTAAAGACCATATTGACCGTCTGCGCGTCCGCTGTCCGTGTTTAAAGTTGCCGACGTGCCGACAATGAAATCCTGCGAAGTCACTGCTCTTTCTGAGGTCAATAAACTATTAGTTACGACAAATAGCACTAACTTTTTATTTGGATTACTTAATTTATTTAATATGTTTGAAAAAATTTTTTGGTGTTTATTTTTTTTACTATTTTCAAACAATTATTATCACTAGTACTAACAATTAATTATTAAATTTCAATATGGTCGCATCCAATCTGTATCTAATACTTCCATCTCTAATCTCATGATCGTATCGTAATTGTAGTCATACGTTTTAATTAATCCACTGTAACGCACCTACAGTACTTATTACGTCTTGTAATGAGATAGCACATATAATCTTAGGAACATAGCTAAGCCTATACCGTGGGAGCCATATTACATTAACTTTCTCTGCCTTCTAATCCAACTTCAATGTCTCTCTCACTTTTTTAAGAAACGGTTTTTGTTCTTTGTACATACAGTACCGGTGGGATGCAAAAACCGTTGGTGGGCATTAGAGAGTACTCCGAGCTACTATTTGCAGTCGGAAACCAATGGTAAGGCTCTGCTCAACATCACAGAAGAACAATGCTTTGACGCTCTGCTTTCTTCCGACGATGAAAAAGAAGTACGCCGGTGAGTAGCTTAACACTAGAACTTTGATAAAATCGCTCTTATTAATTTAGTCCTCAACATAAAAAAATTGTCTGTTTTATTATGTAATTGTTATATTTAAGACTAAATGTGCAGGTTCGAGTACAGTGACAAATATTTTTATGCTTGCTATTATCATCTATATACATAATTATGTCGTAAATAATATACCTAGTAGATACAGTGCATGTTAGCCTTCTATCTTACGTGGTATTGTAAATAGTAAGAATGGTTTTCGTTTTCACAATAAATGTTCTTTTTGTTTTTGTCGATATAAATATGGCATTACCTGCCATAGCATGTGTCATCAATCAACCCAACCAATAGCCGAATAATTGTCAAACATAACAAAATTGAGCCATAAGCGTACACGAAAGTAAATAAAAATGTTTATGTTATCATCCTCCCTACGTCATACACATAATTATGATAGCAAACCTGCCTGTGATTTTCGAACATTGACGTGTCAAGTACATTTTCTTGTTCTTAGTATAATAAATTACTTAACAAAATCGGACTTTTAAAGAGTCAAATATATCGCTAGTCATTCTATTGGTCTGTTTTACCGGATCTGAAAATAATTAGTTGAAAATTATACATTATGGATAGTGCCTACTAAGTCAAGAAACAATTACAGTCTTGTTTCTTTGTAATATCTTATTTACTTCGGGCGTTACGTTAATTCTTAAAGTTTAATGGCTATAAAATTGCAACGTTTAAGTTATTGTTTAAAAATTCGTCGAAAAATGTTTTTAACTTAATCTCATTAATCAACATTCCAGACCATGAGAGATACTCTATACCTATATCATTCTTGTGAATAGAATCTTTCTTTTGCAGTTCTGCACAATGGATAGAGCCTGAAAGTAACTTGAGTACGTTTGAAATTGTATCAACTGGCATTGGCAACTGTCTTCTTAACGCTGAGAGCAAATTCACAGAGCCGGAGTCCTACCGCGTGTCGAACTACAACACGTTCTACATCGAGAGCCAGTGTGGCCATGACTGTGAGTAATCACCCACTTCACTTATTACTGACTTAGACATTGAAATAGCATAACGACAGATTTTATTTACAACCACTTACAACTACGTATGTATAAGATACAAATCTTTAGCAATGGCTAGAATACGTGAGTGGATAAAAATGCAAAGGTAGAGTGTTTATTGTCACTTCTCATACAAAAGTAAAGTAACGGCCTGTGATTGACAAAGGTTTCCTCTCTCCGCCCATTTGACTAGGTTTTGGAGCAGTTAAGGGCCCGCCGCGCTGCTCAATTGCGGGTTGGCGGACTCAACGTATCTTCGAAATATATTTTTTGTAATTTCTCTGACTTTCCGGTTTAATCACACCGTCGCATTCACCGCCGAGCACGGTCGGTAAAGTCAGTACTTAAAAAATATAATTAACTATTTTAGTAGTGCCGGCACCGAAATTCATTAACTCACGATGAAAAAAAAACAAGCTGCCACGGTTACTACTTCTACTACTACTGCATCAGCCTATTTAAGTCCACTGCTGAACATAGGCCTCTCCAAAAAAGCGTCAGCAAAAGCTGCCCTTATTTTCTTGGAGGTTGTGCTCATAATTTACCACGCTGGACAGGTGTTGGTGAGCGAAGCGTCGTTCCCCTGGTTGATGCTGCTCCCCATCGCCAGTATGTGGGATATGGGCAAATTTATTATGGTATTCTGCCATTATTCGATCGCCAGAGGCTCGTTTATTTGGTCGGGTGTGAGCAGTTGAGGTGCAGGTGAAGTTGTCATTTGGATAAAGATATGGAATGTTTCCCCTTACACCCCAATCGTTATGGGTACTATTATTCGTATAATTTTCTTCTGTAATACTAAAATACAATTAATATAACAGCGATCAGCAATATGATGATCGTGCATATGCATTCCCCAATGCATTCCACTTTTGATGCAAGATTTAAATCATTTAATTAGTTTAGTATTAATAAACAAGACTTTGGCGATCTTCTGGTGGCGAAAATCAGTCGGAATTTTTTTTATCCTAAATTCGACAGAATAGTGATGGAGAGAAGCAGCTCCGGTACAAAGATAGCAATACCAAGCCGCCTACCCAGCGTGGTTTTCTGGAATTTTCTAGGAGAGACATTTGCTACTAGTAGAAAAAAAAGGGCTGATGATGGTAATTGTGATGATTTGTTATCGTAACTATGAGTACCACATGAAAATACAACAGAAAAAATATTTAAAATAAATGTACTATTGTACACGAAGTCTCAACACCAACACACGTGGAAGTGTTATTGAAGGTTAGCTTTTTTCATTATTTTACCGACGCATTGACAAGGTGCGCAGTTTTCCGCTCCTTCCGTTATTACTACAATTACCTATAAGGCTTATATTACGTGACAAATGTGATTTTAATAGGATACATGTATTCCCTAATCAGCTGCAACAGAAACGCAATGTCTACGATAGTCATTAATAAAAGTTATGTAATGTTACTTGAGTAACATTTTTTTATGGGATCGGGGTGACATACGAGCTAACAGTCCACTTGGTGGTATGTGGCTTCTGCAGCCCATGGACATCCGAAAACAATTGTAATCGAAAAGATTACAGATGACTCCTGAGGACTAAAATCGTTCACTGCTAGGGAACTTCGATCGCGTTCTCGATTGCATTCCCTATTTACTGCCCGTAATTATACTGCCTCTCTAACATTGAAATGTACAACAGTGGGTAAACTACTACATCGGCACCCAGACGACTCCTATGCAGACAAGGTATCTACCATGCTGTGAAACCTGAAACTTAAACTTGAAAGATCTTATGTTAATGATGATAAAAGTTTTAAAAGTAAACCATATGCTTTTAAAAATTTGTCACCCTCATAAGCTAGTAAAAAGAAACATATATAAAAAATATATATTTTTGAATTTGCTTGAATTAGTACGAGTAGTACGAGAGGTGATACCAAAGTGATGATAATCGGACATTTGTAGATGAGAGTTTGCATTTTAGGAGGGTCAAGACAAAGTTTTTGTTTTCGAATATTCAGGGTTTAGAAAAAAAATGGACAAAATGTATTTATTTGTTAAGAGGCTATATAGAAAACCTTAACATAACTTCTGGAACATTACTTCTCAAATTGTGACTATTCAAGGTTTGAGATCTGTGTACGACAACTTTAAGTCGCTTCAACGAATCTATGAGTTATCTCTGTGTTTCCGCGTCGCTTTAAATTACAAGTCTAATTTAGTAATTTAAAACTACATAAATATACTCAGTTGGGGCATGGTGTAGGATAAATTTGGGGGAGACCTATGTTCATCACTAGACTGTAATGATGATGAATATGTTGATTGTATGCGGTGAATATAAACGCACACCTAAAGTACTTTAAGCGTATTCGTGTATTAAATAATCACAATGTTTTCAGATCCAAAAAGAATAGACAGATGTTCATATGAAGAATATTACAATCAAACATTAAAGCACGTTGATTTCACCACGAACAATATTACAAGAGATGAGGTAAGAGGTAATTTTTCTTCGGTTACAATTATTTTATTTATGTTAAAATATACGATAGTAATCGCTGCATAAGCTATAGGGATATTAAAGCTATATTTAATCGTATGTACCACATATCAAATTTATCCAACTGTCAAACTCACGGACGAGGCACTGGAGACCGACTGTAAAAAAGTAAAATGTAACAGCATGTAAATGCCCAGTGCTGGACAAAGGCCTCATTCTCAAATATCTGAATGAATTTTGGAACCGGGATATGTTAACTACGTGCCACCCCGCATCCATTGCGGATTTACGGACTTAACATAACCTCAAAATAATAAAATACAACACTTAAAATTGCAAACAACAATATAAGTGGTGCCGGCACCGGGGATTGAGCCCTGGTCACTAGCGTTTTTTGAAACTAAAGTGAGCGCCCTAACCACTACGCTACCACGGCTCTGCGCCGTAGAAATCTTTTTAGAAATCTGTGTTAGTGTGACGCCACAAAAGCTGCTCCAGGACTGATCTATCGGAATTCCGCAGCCGATAATGTGTGATGTTTGTTACCTAAAACTAATTTTATATACTAATTGGAAAACTGAACCCTTATTTCTAAAAATTTGCACACATCTCTAGTCAGGTACACATGTGTAAGTAGTATGTACACCGTTTTGCGTAATATTATCGGCAATCGTCAGCTCACCACTACCTCAATTACAGCGAATAGTTAACCCACTTTTAAAACTTTAAACTGCGATAAGATTTTTGTTTAAATAAGTTAATATCTGCAAAAAACATTGCAAGAAATTTAGCTCGGGAAATATTAACTTTTCGTAGCACTAGGCTTACTTGAAATAATTCGTATTTCGAATAATCTTGTTCCAAGGCTGTGTTTATAATAACTTTTAACTTCCCTGGGTAATATCTAGGTAGCTAGAAGAAAAAGCTAAGTGACACAGGAGCTAGATGTTTATTACTACTACTTACTAAATCCGCCTATTTTAGTTCACTTCTAAACATTTTTTTTATTGGATTAGGGTGACCTGACAGTCCACCTAGTGGTAAGTGGCTACTGCAGTCCATATACGCCTGCAAGCAACTTTTGTCCGAGATGGTTCCATGTGCGCTAGTGTCACCTTTAAAGACTAAGATGGAATGCCTCACAGCCTGGAATTTTCCAACACAGGAACACAGCGGTTGCTGTACTGCTGCTTAACACCAGAAATGGGTGAGAGGGTAGTACCTACCTAGACGGGGTCTAGGCAGAGATGGTGCCTACCACATAGTACAACCGCGGAACTAAGCTCAACAACTTACCTTTAATTTTATTTTATATAAATGTTACTTATGATGATGTCATTTGTATTGTTATTATTTTTTTTGTTATTTATATTTTGATTGCTGTCATATACCTCATGTATTACAAAAAGTCTGACGACTGTACGCCAAAAAAAAATATCCGTGGTGCCGACAGAATACCAGCGCTGTAGTTGTGGTTATTCATTTAGCAATACTATAGCAGTATGCAGAATCGGACGCCGTTTTGTTTCTGAAACTCAATAAAATATTATTAATTTTTTTATGTTAATTAAGTTTTCATTATGTGTTACTCAAGTAACACTTAAACTTATTTTATCTCGACATTTAAGAGCTAGCAAAAGTTAGCACATGCGATTGCCCATATTCACCAGACACCATATTCAAGGATAGGTGTGCCGGAACCCTGGTATACTGTCAGAGCTAAATTGTACGACCATTATCAGGAATATCAGATTTCTACCAGAATTTTTAAATTATGGTAACCCGCGGACAAGCAGTAGCAGGATAATTGTGAATCTTTTAAGCAATACGCTGCCAACATACGTCACAATATACTTACCCGATTTTATTTTTAGTGTAAAACGGCATGCGAGGTGGAGGAACGTTTCGTATGCAGAGGCTTCACATGGGCGATGCAAATAAACGGCGGGAAGACCGGTGTACCCCGCGGTCTCTGCGACCTTCACAGCGAGGATCTGGTGACGGCAGGCTCGTGGTTGCTCCGCCGCGCTGTAGGCGCCACTTACTATCGCCGGGTCATCTGTCTCAACAGTAAAAACTTTATGTTTCTCATATAACCTAAACCTGCACAATTAGACAGATCTTTGCCTTCTTCATCAGCCTGTATATGTCAGTCCAAAGCGCCGACAAACGCTGGCGCGCTATGCTTGGAAGATTTTCTTATACTCACCGCGCTGGGCGGTGCGGTTAGGTGAACGCATCCTCGCATAGTGATGTTACTATCCCTCACTAATCTATCAGGTTAGGGTACGGCAAATTTGGCTGGATTTCGATCGCCATCTGAGCCTCCACCGTTAGTCAACAATGCGCAACCAGTGGAGGTGAAGCTGGCATGATAAATATTGCTATTATGCCTTTTACATCCCTAAATTACATGCTCGCTCTTATACATACTCAACAGTCAGCGTAGAATGCCAAGGCCAGGATATGGTGGTGACGTACCGGCCGCGAGGGGTGTTCCGCGGCCGAGTGTACGTGCCGGGGCGCGGGGAGCAGTGCAGCGCGCGGGGTACGGGCGCCGCCGTCCCCGTGAACCTCACTCTACCCCTGCGCGGAGACTGTGACGTCAACTTCGCGTACGGTATCTCCAACGGCCCCAGAGGAGTTGTCAATCGGTTGGTAGTTTGACTTTGTTCATTTTTAGATTCCTAAATGTTATGCTGTGTGATGGAAGGTACGAAACGCATCTGGTTTTGTTAGTTTAGCTATCGGACACTATGAATGATAATCGGATGTGCAATTAAGAAATGTTATTCCAAACACCTGGTAAAGATAAGTCTGACCGAAAAACACAAATTTTCACTTTCACAACTCACAAAACAAAAATTTGTAAAGAAAGAAAGTATCGAGCATCGGTAATCACTTAACATCAGGTAAGCCACAGACACAATGACAATATAGAAGGACAACAACAAAAACATAGCATCTTCATTCTTAAACAAGAACTTGTAAAAGACATTACAGTACTTTATTGCAGAACAATGGCGTACGTGATGGTGATGATCCAGAACAACCCGATCATACAGACCGCGGGAGACCGCTGGGTGCGAGTTGGCTGCTCACCTGGCACAAGTAGCGGTGCTCAAAGCTTCACTAAGGTCGACGCTACCGTTGCCGTAAAAGATACCGGGTAAAATTTACTTTACGTGTAATATGGTTCTCGGGGAAAATCAGTAGACATTTTATTTAAAATTGTAAATATTTTATTAGGCGGAATTGGAAAGTACTGGTCCATTTTTTTACTTGGATGTCGTAAGAGAGAGAAAGAAGGCAGAAAGGTGGCAAGTAAATGTTTTAAAAATTTGATTATCTCCGGCACCAAACCCAATGACGAAAACTGGCTACTTGTCACGTTCTATCTCCAGGAAAGATGAAAAGTGGATTGCGGAAGCCCGTTTGATTACTTGCCGCCGTCTCACGGTTCAGCCTGGCTTGAACGACGGCGAAAGGCTCGCCACCTGCAGGTGAATAGTGGGTTGATACGACTAAAATAAACGTCTACACCTCTGACCACCCCTATATTGGGGTGGTTAGAGTCGGAGGCCGTGAGAGCATATTTTATAGTTTTATTTTGATGTTGGCTTCGACTAAGATTCGTATCCAGAACGCACGGTCGTTAAAAAGAGATGATATGAGTGGGATACATCGTGAGTACGATGTGATGTACCTTGTCGTGGCAGCAAGCCGTCGTTGGCGAGCGAGGTGCCGCAGGCGGCGGGCGCGGGCGCCAGTGCGGTGTACGGTGCCAGCGTGGCGCCGCTCAGCATGTACGTGGTGCGCGCGCAGGACGCTGCAGCCGCCTCAGCCGCCTCCGCCGTCGCCCTCGGCGAGCTACTAGAGCTGCGCATCGAGACCACAGGTATGACGTGGTAGTGGCAGGTGACGTCACATATCAATAAATGACGATGTCCTAGCCGATTTCGACCACAGCGACAACTTCCGAATACTTTCCTCAGTTATCAACTGCGAAACAGATGTAATTATTATTATTATAGTATTATTAGTGCCGTAAATCTATGCGCAAACACTCTTCACTCACTCTTCCTTCTCATATCATGTAATCATATGCGAAAAAACCTGAGTGGCGATCGGTCAAAGACAGTCCATGCTAAACTACTAATTTTTTTTTAAGAGAGGATGACGATTGAACCCATGGTCCATCTGCATAACTACACTTGCCCAACACTGTGTACTAAGATCATTTGATTCCTCAAGTCGCTCTGTAAGCACTAGACAGTGCTATAAAACGCCTTTAAGGTGTATAAGATACGTAACGAAGAAATTCTCGTCCTTGATGTTAATGTTTACCCCTATAGCCGTTGAAGCGTAGGGTTGACCGTACCAGCCTTTTATTTAAATACAACCCGTGCGTGTTGTACTCTGCTGGTTGACATAAGAGGCCTTCGAGGCTTCCATGAACGAAAAAGCAACAAGTGACAAATATGCTTGAAATCTTTGGATATTGCAGTATTGTCAGAAGAACGGCAATGGGCTAACAATGAAGACCAGGCAGGTTTTAATACTGTATACAATATTTGTCAAAAGTGTGCTCTAAAACAGTGTCATCCTTAGGGTATTTACATTAAAGACAACGTAGTTACACTTTCTTAAGAAATTAGCTAGGGTCGGTATTGTCTTTTTGCCTATATGGAATGTTTGTCACAGCTTCAATTGGCAAAGGAATAACTCTATCTACCCCGTGCGAGATTACAGACGTCATAAGTTTATAATACCATTCGTAGCAACTCGTTTCATAAATAAAATGGCATCTTCTTAAGCAGAAGTAATTAAAAACTAAAGATCAATTACTTGTTACCTAAGCCTTGACATAGTACTTTCAAACAATAGCTATTTAGTACTACAGCAATCACGCAGAACGCTAAACAATTATGACAGTGAAAGTTCACGGTTTGCGTTCATTCATATACGTATACATGATATCTAAAGTGACTCTTCTAGGAATCACATACAATAGAAGTGAAACTGTTCACTCCATTCTGTTTGGTTCATCACGTAATACAAATTAAATCGTAAGAATGCTCAAAATCCATATTTATACCGTACCAATATATTGATATTCGATAATTTCTTTCGCTTTCTACAATTTTGGTTAGATTTTATTTATAAAAAAATCGTCAGTTCTCATGTATTTTAAGTGTGCTTAACTTACAGACATAGTATGGAGAGCGTTCAGTGAATTCTCGGTATCGGCATGATTCAGTAATTACGTGGGTAATTTGACTAACATATTAGGTTTGATCATTAGTTCCCTAGTTATTCTTAGTCAAAAACATTTGGAATGGATGATGTAACAATGTTCAAGAAAATCGTGCACTGTGTTTAAATTCCTTACAAAACTAGAGAATTTTTGCGAGGTGATGGAGGCTGTATTGTAAGCTTAAAGTATTGAAGACGACCCTCGTCCGGGTAGCTCGGTTATTGCCCCTACGTATAAAAACGTCAATAAAAGTTGAGAAACTTGTACTGGATGATACCCGAATGAAGGTTAAGATGATAGCCTCTGCTAAAATCTTGACTATACTATCTGTTGGTACCACACATAATTCAATATAATTATTACTGGAGAGAAGAAAGTAAGCAGGAGTCCATATATCCCCGCCCCGGAAAAGTTATAGCCACCGTGTTTTGGGTACACAAAAAAAAGTGAGGCCATAAACGTAGCATCCTACTAATCCACTTTGCCTAATTTTAGAGAAGGCTATTAATGCAGATTATCAGACAAGGTGTAAAGTTATTTTTTAAAGGGTACATTTCGCGATTAAATTAAAAAAGGTTAGGTTTTTTCTTTCATGTCGATATTGTATGCACCTCGTAAATGTCACTGGACATTGTATATGACATACCTAGTCTTTTTGAATGCGATACTGTGATGGAGGAAGGCTGAGTATGTTGGAACTAATTACGGCACTTTTCACTATCGGAGTTTTTATTAAGTTAGTGTGGATAACGTTGGTATTTATCATTATGGTAAATATTTTAAAAATATTCGCTGCAAAAAACACATTGGCGAAAGCAAATCAAAATGTTCTTAAGCAATTTTCTGCTTGGTGCACTTTCAGATGAAGCTGAGATCGAAGTTTACCATCTCATTGCCTCATCGAGGCATGGCGATAGTTCCGTACTTTTACTGGATAGCAGAGGATGCCCAACGGGTCAGGTACGCATGCAGAGAAGAAGTCTACAACCTAGTGAAACTGTTGCCAATAAAATAAATTTTAAACTTGATGACATATGATTATATGAAGACATGAACTAAACGCTTCACTCTTTTTAGTGTTGAGAGTGAGCACGTGTATGAGGTGGCCGCTCCGAGTGGGCTTGGTGAGCCCACTTCGGATGCGTGTTGATGGACTGTGGGGGGAGTGTTAGCTTGACCCCCCACAGCCGAGGAGGAGTCGCGGGGGAAGGGGAGTTTTGGTACTGCGTTTCGCCATTCTCCCTATCCTCCGTGACTCTGGCGGGTGCCGCTGCACCGCTGATGCGGCCGTGGTGGGGCCGCGGCAGGAGCCATAGACCAGATCCGCCGCGGGTGTCGGGAAGGCTGAGGCTTAAGAGCGCCAGCCTTCCTGATCCTCATGGCCTCCGGGTGGTGGACCCGGGGAATCCGTTGAGAAGGGGCTGTCTACAGCGGACGGCGCTGATGGGGTCGCGGATGTGGGCGAAAGCGTTGCCGTGACCCTGCCGACATGCGGGGATGATGGAACACCATGGAGTTTTAGTCGGTGCGAACCCGACATAACCCGACCTTGCCCCCGAGGGCGGGTATGTGTTAGGCATTTCCCCATGTAAATAAAAAAAAAAGGATTTTGAAGGTAAAAAAAGTAAAGTAGCCAGTAAGTAGGCACTTACTGGCTGCTACTTTACTTTTTTCTATAATGCTGGGCAAAGGCCTCCTGCTCAAATCTCTAAGAGGGTTTTGGAGCCGGGAAGTGCCCACCACACTGCAGTACGTTGACGGACTTCACATGTTCTCGAATATCGATAATATGTTTTATTATTTCTTAGACATGCAGGTTTCCTCACGATGTTTTCCTTCCCCGCCGAGCACGTGGTAAATACAGCACTTAGAATTGCTATTAACAATTTCAGCGGTGCCGGCACCGGGCATCGAACCCGGGTCGCTCGCGCTCTATCTCGTGTTTAATTAGCTAAATTCATTTACAAATGTTTAGTATTCGCGTAAATACAAGAAATCATTGTCTAAGTAATGTTTAAATTTCATGTAACAATTCGTTCGGTGATAAAAACTACCGGCGGTGCGGGACGTAGGTATAAAACACGTGAGCCAGACAGCGTGCACCATGCGTTTCGTCACTCGCAAGGTCACATTTTTACGGTTAGACATCGTAAGATATACAAAAATAAGTGGTAGAGCCAAGCTTTACTAAACACCCAGCTAAGCTTTTGATAAAGATACCTTGGTTTCTTAAACTTAACAAAATCAAACATATGATATGCCAAGTGCAGCTTACGCTTTGACTTTAATTTTTAATACAATATGTTTGTTGAAGAACGGGGTAACGTGTCATCTAGGTGGAATCAATTAACAAAGACGAGATAATGATACATTGGCTTGCTTGATACTTTGGCTTGAGCGACGTTTATGACGTCATATGTGTGTAGTTTAAGGTTGATTAAATAAATATTGTTCCTCATGCAGGTGGACTTTCCGACGTTCACTCGCACACGGCTGGGAGGCACGCAGCGTCTCTCTGCACGGTTCAAGGCGTTCAGATTCCCCAACTCGCATGTCGTACGTTTCGCGTTGATGGTGCGCTTCTGCGACATCAGGTGCGAACCGGTGGGTTACCTCCTCACTCTTAGCCACATAATTAAATCGGCGAAATAAACATCATGTTCGAGCCGTGTAGTTTAGAAAGTCGTGGTAGCTTAGTGGTAAGTGTACTCGCTTTAATTTCAAGGAGTGCAATCCCAGTGCCGGCACCACTAAAACACCACTAAAATTTAGTTTCGTTAATTGCTATTTTAAGTGCTGAATTTACCACGTGTAGCACATATGAGGTAAACATCGTGAGAAACCAGGATTCTTTGAAATATTTAAAAAAATATATTATTTAGGACATTTGGATTTCGCCTACCTCTGTTGGAGCAGCGTGGTTTACTCTTACCGGCTCCAAAATCCTCTCAATATTTTGATGCCATTGCCCAGCAGTGGGGCGCAGTTACCGGCTGATACTTTACTAACACTTCGAAGATGTTTGTAATTCAGTTGAATTACAAACATCGCCTAATGATTGAACAGAAGATCCCCTTCTGCAAAAATTTACGTAGATTTACGTAAATTTATTCCAAAGTTTAACTACAATACCGATATAATAAGTATATACTAAACAGACTGTAATTCCGTGTATCAGGTGAGGAAATCATTTATGAAACTCAATAATTATCGCCAGGTTAATAAGCTAGTTGTTGACCTGCCTCGAAAGCTGTGAGTTATAAAATCCGCATTTATATGATGACCAATATTCGTACCTGATAATTATGTATCTATTTGAGTATTATATTTTTATCCTTTAACTATCCAGTGCCCAAAATTCAGAGAGTCCCAGTTGGATTTGGATGAATGCCCCAGCATTTGGAGTGTTTAGTGATCATCATTATTTTAACTCCAGGCGAATTGCGGCTCGCAACAAATCAGAGCTTCGCGACAAACCAACATTACGTCATTCGACTGGAACCCCGGCGAGAGCGGAGTCCGAGCTGCGGTGAGGCAGGAGCTGTCGTGGGGCGAGCCGCGCGCCGCCGGCGTGGTGGCGCAGGGCGGTACTCCCGCGTGCGCTGAGGCCGGCTCGGGGAGGGTCCCGCTTGAACTGGAAATGGTAGTGGGTTCGAGGGATATCCTCTCCGCTGATACTCTCGTCCGAGCTGATCATCGTTCGGCAATACGTAAGTTCGGTACACACATGCGTTGATTTTATAATGACCGTTTGACTCAATGGTCAGAGTACCTGTCTGCTGGGTCATGTAATCTTAGCCGAACTAATAAAGCAATATTTTGTAACTGCCAATAATACTAAACGAAACAAATATATGAGGCGAGTGTAAATGGTAGAGTCGGAAGAGGAACACCTAGGCGAACATTTCATGATCAAATCGGAGACGTTCTGAAAAAGGCCAGGTCAAGAGTGCACTAAACCTGCGAAGATTGATGAAAGTGGAAGAAGCGAAAGACGTATGTCAGGACCGTAGCAAGTGGAAGAAGATTGTCTCTGCCTAAACCGTTGGGAACAAGGCGTGAATATATGCATACATACATATATACATACATGCAACATAATGTAGTATTATTGTATGTAAATAATACTCCATTATGTTGCGTCTGTGTGCTCCGCCAGTGTAATTGAACTTCCTTCAGCATCAACACAGGGATTATATCGAATATGGAAATATAACAGTTGAAGACAAATGAATGTATTTATGCTTAGACATATGACACTACTTACACGAAAAGAATTTAAAATTGTTTACGCTGGATTGTGAAAGGGATTGAAATTGAAAAGTACAATCAGTTGCGATATACCATATCGAGTACATTAAGAACGATCCGGGAATCCAAATAGTGGTTTTAACTGAAGAGATTATGCCAGGTTTTATTACTATTTGATTCCATGACTATTTAAAAACTTTTCGATATCCAGGAAGTGGAAATTGATCATATTTACCAAAATCAATCTTAGCAGAAAATTTGATTGTTAATACGTATTTCAAAGGGAGAAATAAGGGATTGAAAATAGACAATACAAAACATATTTCTATTGCAAAGCACAACTTTATGTTGCAGTTGTAGATTCAGAAAGAAAGTTATATCAGAGAAGTCCAAAGCCACAGTCTGCATCAAATCCGCCTCTGGAAGTTTTCGCCGTAGTCGCGGAGGTCATAGTACTTAATTTAATAATTAAGTATTATGACCTCCGTGCGTATTTTGCGTATTGTTTTTATCCTACGCGTATTTTTAATACAATACGGCTAATATAAGCCACTATAGCTGAGTGGTTAGGGGGTCTACCTTCGAGTTAGGGAACTCCGAGTTTGATCCCCTATGTGTGGGGCGCGTACCAATGAGCTTTTCGAAACTTACGTACGATTTGTGTCGTTGGCTTGGACATTAAGACGACAACAGACTCACCATCTGTCATATATCTCTGGTGAAAAGTGGGTTGAAAGTACTAAAATGTACTGAGCAGTACTTAGCTTTTTTTTAAAGTTTTTAACATAATTGTCAATTACGTGATGGGTTATCCCGTGCTTTTAGGCTTCGTCCAAATATACCCCATATTATCAATTATCAACCATATTAACAACGCTGATAATTTACATAGGCCTCTGCCTTAAGTAGGATTTGCCATATAATCACCAAGCACGGCGAGCGGATAGGCAATCGCAGTATCAAACATTAAACGCTGCCCGTTATTGATCTGCTTATTTTTGGTCTGGTATGGCTAGCTATGTTGCGATATTCAAGGCTTTTTCCCCTAGTCGCCTCTTACAACACCCATGGGAAGGAAGGGGTCGGTAGATTTTTGCGCCGTCCGTACAACACCACACGGTAAACCTTACCAACCTCATATTCCGCTAAATCTATTCCCGTGAACATCGTAAGAGTTGACAAGGGGAAACTCTGTAGAAATTGGCGTCCAACAGATGTCCAACAGAAAATTTGTTTGTCAACTTTCATATATAATATGATACTGTTTTTTTTAAATGTATACTAAAACGATACTGAATTGTAACTTTACAGCGGAGCTGCCGGTCGTAGACGGGGCGATGGTATGCGTGCACGAGCTGTTGCTTGTCGCGCTGGTGCTTGCCTGGCTGGCCGTGCAGGTCCTGCTGCTGCTCGGTTGTTGCGTGCTTGTCAAGAGGTACTTTCCAACCGGAATAAGCAAGCAAACAGACATTACACCATTTACAAGCTTGAAGACAACATACCATTATATTTCCTCAACTCAGCAAATTATTCTCTTTTCTCCATTATAAAAGATGTAAATATAGGACTAAATGACTCACCTCAACTGCTATGCTTTTTCTCCATCAACGCCATCCTCAACCACACGTGGTGCACCCTGCTGGCTAACATACGAAGCTCAGGCAAACGAATGATGGCGGAAGATCCACGCAAATTTGTCGAACCCAAATCCCACAGGCTTGTTAGTGATAGGGAGCAGCTGGATAAATGAATAAATATATTCAGCCACGATAGCCGTGTGGTTAGGGGATCTGCCAGGATCACATCTGTCATGTACTCGTCGAGGGCTCGTATTAATTAATTTTTCGAAACTTATTTACGATTCGTATCGTTGGAAAGTGAGATGAAAGAACGAGAAAATATATATTTTACATTTTGTTTTATGTTTTATTTATGTATTCATCCATTATTCATTGCCCCGTTTATAACTCAGGTACCGCAACCTCGCGGAAATGAGCATGCAGAAAGACTACCAGTCGTTTGACAACGTGGGCTTCGAGACGAGCTCCACGCACAGGCGCGTGCACTGGCCGGATCAGACCATCGACATTCTGCACGCTAGTTAGTTAGACCAGGATAGTCGCACATCATGAAAATTACCCAGCATTAGCACCGTTTGCGATGTGATGTGGTAGCCGAATTAGTCATACAGAACGACTTTACAACTCTGTTTAAGAAAATAGACGGTTAGGTTAGGTAACGTAATAACATAATACCTTAATGTGTAATGATAGTAGAAGGCACCAATGTACAAACGTTTATTTGCAGACTAAATATGTTACAATCCATGGCATACGTTCCAGCCTTAATCAGTGTTTGTCCAACATCCATATGTGGATGAATTATCTCGTGTTATCAGTCGGATATATATATCATCCGTGTCCTTTCTCCGGTTCAAGATGCTACTGAATCTTCACAATACCGTCGTCACTATTAAGTCAACCCCTGTTTGTATATCGGAAGATGTCTCCGAGGTCGAGTCGACCAGTAGAACATCGTCTTCAGAATGTTTTCAAAATTAAGATACGTAAAATAAAACGTTTTCTATTGCAAAATTTGCGCACCTAACCTATGTCCAATAATCGATTGTGCGATACGTTGCTTGTCACCATTCAAAATGCAAATTTAATTGTGCATTTTTTAACATTATTTGCATAGGTCACGTTATTCTGGTTTTATTATTATTTGTAAAAATGTGTAAAGAAAACTAAAGTGTATAGATGATTAAAAGTTTTAGAGTACTACGAGTAACGATTTATGGATGTAAATATAGTGTTATAAGAATTGTAATAAAAATTATAAATTGTTTGAAATAACAATGTAACAAAAATATGCTACAAATAAACTTATGTTTTGATCACATTGTGTTTAATTAATAGTTATAAACCTGCGTGCATCGTTACTAGTGCGGGAGTGCTAGTAGAACTGCATTCGCCGACCCGCCCGCCCAGCGTGGGGACTGTGGTATGGGCGCGCCAACTTTTGAAAGACTAACGTTTAGCAATGACGAGTCTGAGACTCAGACTCACGGCCATAGGTAACATAATTTATAGCATTTTTGTTTCTCCTTCACTGATTATTGTAAAGGTAAAATATATTCATAACAGCCCAGAGAAGGCAAAACCAGAAGATTTCAGTAAAACATGTAAGTAGTATGTATTACGTATTATTAGTTCAAGTTATTTGAAAACGATTTAATACTCGAATAAGGTAATTTTTTATCGCATTTCATTGTGAATAACATAGTTAAACAAAACGTTTAAAACCACATACTTATTGTATGAGGTTTTAAACTTTTAAACTTTGTTTAATTCATTGCTTTTCACTCAATTATAAATTTTTTATAACAATTTGGAACTATATAATAAAAACCCATAAGGTTCAAATTACAAAAATTTAAGTTAGTGACCGTGACTACAATAACTGATAATAGCAAAATACCTTCTCGTTTTTCGACAGTCGCTACCGATTGGTGTAAGCTTGTAAGGTTATCACTATCTCTGGTTATTTAAACATAGCAACATTTAAAAGCAAATTATATTTAAAATAAATATCAGACCATATAACGTGAGAACTACGACCATGGTAGCGGCGTAAGAATCCACGTCCCCCTTTCTTCCATTAGGTGTTGTAAGAGGCGGCTTAGTTAGTCTAGTACCTTTAAGTTTACTAAAAATCTCGTAACTGGTAACAGGCGAGAGTTATTGAAAAATATTCTCTACATTCTACGATTGCATGGAACGGAAAACCATCGAGGTTTCGGCCATTATTTTCTTTGTTACGGTTTACAAAGCAAAGTTAGTTTCTTTAAGAAGGCTCGACGTCTAGAAACGCTGGAAACAAATTTACGTCTATTGGTTTCTATGTTTTGATTATTCAGTTCACCTATTTTAGAAAAGAGCGTGATTTAATATTACAGAACTTTAATATCATAGCATGCGAATAACTTGGGTTCGATCTCCAATGCCAGCAGCACTTTATCCTTTCCATTCACAGAGAAAATAACATATTGCTATATTCAAACAATGCTAAAAGGTAAGACAAGTTTTAAAAAAATCGACGTTGAGCGTCAGTCCCGTTTAACAGTGAATCGCGCGCGCCTCAAAGTTATTTAAAAGTACTCTAGGAACTCTACTTGGAAGTAATGAGCGTATATACAAGCGGTTGTTTTGTAGAGCTAGTGCATGGTAGGCCATAAAGTATCATCATTCATCATCATCATTGCATCCTGTCCATAGCTGAACATAGACCCTCGAGGATGAGATGAGTACGTTCCTATTAAAAATCTGAATTATATTAGGGGTTAGAGTAAAAGCCGTTTTATATAAAAAAAAATCATTTGCTTAATTAAAGAAATAATCCCATCATCTATTTGGGATAAAACTCTGGGGATCTGGATTTTACAAATCCCTATTAGAAGAAATATTATTTTCCTTGCAGAAATTGTTCAAATTGTGGAAAAAATTGTAATCGGTTAGAGCTAGGTCTGGCTGGTACGCGAGATGACGAATGGCACAGGCCCAGTTCTTGTAAAGTTAAAACCAGTGTGCGGTATCGTGTTATCATGGAGCAATAATGGCGAAGATCAATTGACGAGTCGGGGTGATGTCTCTGAGAGTTACGTCATCATCATTCAAAGTTCTTCACAATAAACATCTCAAAGAGCTATAGTGACTTACACCATGAAGTAACCACCAAACAGTTTCCATTACTTTCCTATGAGTGACCTTCGCTTCAGGGCATTGTTTCGGTATTTTACCTGGGTTCAGCCATTGCGTTTTTCGTAATTGGGGGTAAACTAACGTCAAACCATGACGCTAATTACTCGGTTGTTTGATAAGGATCTCCGCCATTCCTTTCAATTGATCGATATTTACCTTAGTGTCTAGTTTTCCTCATGCTTCATTCTTCGTGCTTCAAGTCGAAGATTATACTACAAAAGTGGTTTAACCAAAAACTGTGCGTCGTTAGTCGTATTTCCAAATGCAACATTGGTATTGCGAGTTGTCTCTGCTGCGTTAGAACCAGACTCGACCAGCGTAGTACCACGACCTCGCAGAATACCGGCGTCAAGTAGAAGCATCTTACACTTACCATGAAATGAGCCGCTTGCTTGTTTACCTTTACAAAAAAAATTATAAAACATTCAAATACTGAACATTAAAACAATTGAAAGTCAACCAATATCTTACCATATTATTTTTGAATTTATAATGATATAGTTCTTATGTAAAAAAAGTTTTAATCATAAATCCAAGGTTTAATCTTATTTGAAAGTGCCGTTCCATTAAAACGGCAACTTCATACTTTAACCCCAATTATTTATACTCTGATATGAAACAATGATGTATCATTACCAATTAAGATATTGAGATCATCAAATGTTATTAACTCATGTTTCCTAGAAACGAACGTTTTCCGTCAAAAAGGGTTCCCCCGAGCAAGCTTACTTATTAAAAAATTTCCTTGATTTGATAAAGATTTTATGTCCACTGGACCTGATGACAGTCATATTCTAACCATTGCTCCCTTCAGCTCACTAACTCGTCTTACATCGACCACCTTTCTACTGTGTCAACAAGTAGCAATTCAATTATAAAAAAACCCGTCTGCGTTAAAAGAAAATAATAGACTAAGGTTAAAGTTTATACACTTTATTATACCCTAGTCTTATTCTCGCAATGAAGACGAATCTATCGGCACCTCATATAATCTATCTGAACTTCTTCAATCCGTTTAGGCTACAGAGCCTGAAAAAAAAATAGATATACATAACACTCGAACCTTTCTTCTGGGACAGTCGGGGAAAAAGTGATTGAAATTCTCTCTTAGGGAGATTTACAGTTTATAGACAAATCCCTCTATTAGTGCTTATGTTTTCTCGGCACGTTTGACGTAGCGGTCAAGACAAGCGTATTGGATTCCGTACTGTAATGGCGGGTTGGAATCCTATACGGAACAAGATTTTTATAACTTATTTTTATGTTACAATTATTCTGGGTGTTTGTCTATATGAAATTTAGGTCTATATATAATGTCCTTCACGACACCCGAAAAAAATCATACAGCAAAGATTACGGTTTTTTTTTGACAAAGTGAATTGAAGTGATTTTGGATAATATAGAAACCAATAGACGTAAATTTATAAGATTTTCATTAGTGTTCCTAGGGGTCGCATATTTATAGAAACATATCTTCGTGCTACCAATGTGTTACTAGCGGCCGAGCGGTTATACGAGTAATTAGTATCTTTTGTTTGTTAGTTTATCCAAAAATGTTTTTTATTTATGATATATGGCATATAACAGCTACCATCTATCACCACATGATGGTAAGTGGTTACTCCAGCGCATGGACAACTGTAACCAACTTCAAACAAATAATAAATAAATATTTGTTTTATTTCTCGAATTAAATTTATAATAATTTATTACATATTATAACAAGGTAAAATACTTTTTTTCAAACTCATTAAGAGTAAACTATTACAAAATAAGAAAAATAAAATATGAGTTTGTTTCGATCCTCGATCAGACGTAAAGTTCAATTTGATAGTTGAGCCCACTGCCTCGCGCGCTCTTAAGTCGTATGTTAACGAAGGAAGAGCCGACGCCGCCGGCAGTAATAGTGGCAACGGCTTCCGAATGCTCCAGGTCCCTTGCAACGATTCCCTGAAAAACATATAATAAGCGAAGTTAATAAAATCCATGTGTGAAATAACTAAATATTAATTTTATTTAAGGTAAAGTAGTCACAAATTTGCGTCGCAATGTACATTTGCAACACCAGTCGCTGCCCTTAAAGAATATTAGGAGGTTGGGAGAGAGAATTATTTGAAAGAAAGGTGGGGGAGGGAGTAGGCCTTACTCCTGTAAATGCTATGGTAAGGTTAATCCAACGACGATATCCGCAAGAGATCAAGGTTAACCGACATAGGCGTTAGGATCAGCAAGCTGAAATGGCAATGGCCTGGCCACATAGCTCGCTAACTGACTCTGAACTGACAACTGTTTGCTACGAAAGGTTCTCGAGTGGCAACCACGTACAGGTAAACGCACCCGTGGTGTGGGACGACCTCCCCCTCACAAGATGCGACGGTCTGCACTGTCTTGTGGGAAGTCGATAGACGCAGCGGACACGGGAACGTGGTTTGTCTGAATCTTTGTCTATGTTCAGCAGTGGACTTATTGACAGGCTGAAATTATTAAGATAACTCCTGTAAATTATGAAATGGAGTGCAAAGAGGATTTACCAACTTTTTCTCCGAGTTTAAACCTCACCTGCACGCGCTCTACCCTCTTCTAACTAACGGAATCCCATGCATAGCAAATCATGCCGGCCTCTACTCAAATATTTGTGAGTCCTGGAGTTGGAGCACAAACGGTGCACATTTCTGGGTTTCGGGGACTGCACTTGTCCTTGAAAATAATATACAGCTACCACGAATTAATATGTATAATATGTCCGTAATGGTAGTAAAAGAAAATGAAATAATAGAAGAAAGCACCTAAGGCATTACAAAACACACAAATTTATGCAATATTTACTGTACCCGTATTATCTGCATTGCCGGATCCGAATAGAAAACTTCTTTCACGCGCTTCTTGAATGGAAAACCCATGTACTCAGCCTTTTGTTGCCATACCAGACGTGTGTTGTACGTAGTACCTACAATGAGGTCTCTAGCAAGGCATGTAGATAGGCAGATCAATAAAACAAAACTTAGTATGAAAATGCTACGCATTGTTCAAATTGTATTTACGAACGAGAAATGCCACAACTATACTATTCGAAGAAAGACTGTTAACTGCGAATGTAGGTAGTTAAGGACCGCAAAAAAATAAATATTAGATATGCAATATTGATATTAACCGTGTAGGCATTAACGTTTAAATTCAAAAGACTGTTACATATATTATCATGTTTACAATTCCTGATATTCTATTACACAGAATGTAAGCATATCACTCAAAGAGAGTTCATACAGTGCTACTGATAATGAGAAGATATTGTAAGTATTGTGTTATAAAAACATAACCTACATAATAGTTATGTAGCTGACCATGGTATTAATTTAATCTTACTTCTCTCAGTAGACAGTGTAATACATATACGGATTGTGTACAAATTTACGGTGACCATTTATAATTTCGGTTAGATGGTTAATATAGTTAGTAGTCGAATGAGACTTCAAAAAAGGTTCTCCTTTTTTGGTTATCTCTTAGACTGTATTTTTTTTCGAATGAATGTTACGCGTTATCTTCGCCGATTTTAAACCGTTTGTTTTTATTGGATAGGCATATTTATTGGATATATTTTTTATTGGGACAGCTTCGTGGGTGGTCCCACTTAAATTTTAAGGAAATGTTCCACCACTAAGGGTGGATAAATAGGGTTTTGGAATCGGTTGTTCCTCTAAAACTTTGTTTCAACTCACTTGCCCATGAATGGCATTCCCATAGTGATCTATTTCATAAATTATATTATCAGTTATATTATAGACCTATTGACATAGTATGTAGGTAGTATTAGCAGAGGATTACAATTAGGACGATACATTCGGATGGACGAAATTGGTCAGGGATTCCCTCACAACCCTCAAGATTATATTCTAGAGAGTTAGAACCAAAGAGTAACTAGATAGCTACTAGGCATAAAATGTTTAATAACGATTAAGTTCATTAACTCCCAGTAACATGTAGCCTAAACAGGAGACCAGAAAAACTAGAAGAGGAGACACGTTCGAAAAATTCCCTTTTTAACAGGTTCATTCCGATTCTCGGTAGCGCTATGCGAAAAGCCTTTGGGTCCAAGTTAAACCGATCATCACTGGCCTTATACTTAGTGGAGTTTGACACCTGTGGAACGTAATATTGTAGGACTCATCTAATGGAGCATAAGTCTGTTGACCAAATATTTAAAAAATTGAAAAGCTTAAAGACATAACTACGAACCTACTAAGTAATTAAACTACGCCTTACCATTGATGAATACATCTTTAATCACAACGAATGTTAAAGATATTTTTAATAAAACGGCTGGCGGGCAAGAACATTGCCCAAAGTAACACGGGTATGGAGTCATATTGACAGTTGCAAATACAGCTTGCATTGTATATGCAATTGAATAATCTACTAAAATATAGTAGAAAAACAAATTTCAGGTAAGCAAAGCCTGCCTGCTTTTCCAAGCAGAAGACTGCTTTTTGGCTTCTTCGCTACGAGTCGCGGATTTGATACCCAGACAGCACAAATATTTGTGTGATCAAACGTTCCAGGTTCGATAAACACTAAGATTTTTTGCATTTAACGACAATTTAAATAAATTACAAAATAATAGAGTTACTTAGAAACTTAGAAATTGAAATGAAGGACACATTTATTCTCTAAGTACGGCAAAAATACACTAAATTAGAATCTAACCATCTAAGGGAAATAAAAAGGCAGATTCTAAAAGTCATGTGTAGTGGAGTATGTCTGGTATACGTGGTAGAGCCAAGCGGTGGCTTTTGCTGCTGCTGAATGGGCCGGCTCGATCGGGTTATTGCCACGGCCTCATTGTCGGGTGAAAATGGAATTACAGCAGTGTTTCTGAAGGCTGGTGGAAAACCGCTAGATATAGTCGAAAGTAGAAGAATAGCAGTATGGTTGTCTTGTTATCGCTTCTAGTGTCACAAGTCGTATCAAAACTACGGCACGTGAAGGGTTAATAACTAATGAAAACTTCCAATCTCCGTAACAAGCATAGCATAGAACACTTACACTCTCATTGCCTGATTGTACAGAATACCGAGTAGTATAATTAACCCTTATTACTGACCGAACGAATATTTTGCATTCAATTCAAATACTATGTACCAACATTTCTTAATGAAGTTTTTCTGATGGAGAAGAAACCTGCGAACGAAACTTCGCAGGTATCCACTTTTATGTTATCTCTTTTAACAGATTTTAACAGAAGTCATTGGGATTGAAGCGTATTCTACGATAAAATGAAATAATTAAACAAACGCAACAATAAAAAAAACACAAGATTTGCAACCCGTGCTAACCAGCTCATACAAGCTGCACCTGTTCACAATCATGGCCCATGTATGACAGCCATCGTCCTCCTTAAACCACTTTAAAGGGAAGTGAACAGTCAGATTATTTACAATTTTTTTCAAAAAGAAAAGAAATACATTGGTACACATAGACAAAATTAATAGCTATTCAAAAAATAGAAACGACTCTTTTACATATCTGTGTCAAACTGGATGAGAACTACTACCACACCTACGCATAAAAATAATCATCCATGGCTAGTCGATAATTTTGATGGAGTTTCGATCAAACCGTCTTTTAACATCTAAGAAAGTCAGTCAGCAGTCCTCTATTGTTATTGCCATGCCTCGTCAGGGAAGAGAAATTTGAAGTAAAGAAAAATTTATATCAGATAACAGAGTGTGGTCTGTTTGCCCCATGCGCCACGCAACGCATCTAGAGGAGGCAAAGTTAAACATTGTTTGTTTAAATAATTGTTTTATTAAATGTGTTGTAATGTTTGTTTGTTTTTGATGTGGCGTATTTGTGCAATAAATGTTGCTTTATTTCTTTCTTTTTGGTTTTAACTGCCGTAAACTATTGTATTTATTGTTCACCATACATTACAATTTACGAAGTAAACAATGATTAGTTAAATACAATAATGAACACGTCTAGACGAACTACGTACTCGTAAGTAATATATTACACAAACGATAAAATGGCTTATTTAATGAACGGCGTATAAAGTCATAATTGTGACTTA
Source organism: Bhutanitis thaidina (assembly GCA_029286595.1). Taxonomy (NCBI): domain Eukaryota; kingdom Metazoa; phylum Arthropoda; class Insecta; order Lepidoptera; family Papilionidae; genus Bhutanitis; species Bhutanitis thaidina. The sequence goes on from JAGSMS010000022.1 coordinate 5,885,489, forward strand.
CGGTATTTTTATATAGCAAATACATAACAATTATTGATAAAATGGTTCTAACCAAATCAGTAAAAAATCTCAATTTTAATTAATATGTATATAGCAATGTCTATACGATCGTATACGATGCATGGTGGTACTTTGCACCTGCGCGGTCTTATTCTTTAAAGTAACGTAATAAACAATACGCTAATTACTTTACAACATTCGATAATTTACGGAAAAAACCCTCTTCGTTTTTAAATATTTTTAAATTCTTGTTATAGAAATCGAATAAATAGATCACATTAATTAATTACAATCACGCAAATCATGAAAATCACGTTATTACAAAAATACGGTAGTTTACGTAGAAGCCATCTCTATCACACTACATTGACATAAGGGATAGGGAAGGTCTGGTATATACATTACTCTATGGTCTGCTACAATCACCATAGATAAATAATAAATAAAGTAATCAAAACTAATTTTCGCCGCTATAAGAAAAATGAGATATTTAAGATAATCTCGTGGTTTTTAACTGATAAGCTAAAGACATCTTTTTAAAAACTGTTTGCTCTGTATTTTACGAAATGAACTCAATATTAAGGAGTCGCTGTGCATCAGCATCGGCATTTCGTGCGTTTTCCACATCAACTGTAAGACAGTGTGCTTCACCACCTAAGTTAAAACCAAAAAAGTTTATTGGTCCTATAACATGGAAATCAATAATAGTGACCGCTGCAGTTGGTGGAAGCTTGACAGGATTTGTAATGTATGTTAGAAAAGAAAAACAAGAAGCCCTGGAACGTGAAAGGAAAAGACAACTTGGTAAAGCTAAAATAGGAGGAACATTCGAACTTGTGGATCCAGAGGTATCGTGTTGTTAATGGTATAACCTTACAGATTAGATTATTTTCTCTATAATAAATAAACCTACGCTACATCATTTCATAAAATACAAATAAATAACTTTTCATTTAATACAAAGTTAAATATAATTTAACAACAGAGTTTACATTTTTCCATTTAACAAAATGGATAAATGTAACCTCTGTTGTATTCTGTCTTAGACGGTTCTATTAGAGGGTACTCCGCTCTGGTGGTGAGGAGCTATTTTAAAACACTTACTTCATGGTTAATATATATTACAAACACTACACTCTTACACATTTACAATATTTTACGTTTATATAACCCTAGGATGTTTCATTGTCCGTGTCTACATGAGAAGTAATTTCATAACAGAAGACAATCATCTGTTACTACATTTGAAGAAACATTCCGATATTCGAAAAATGTCACTTCACATGTGACAAGTGTTGCCTGCCATTACTTACACATTCAAACTCCAACATTCTGCGAAACAATATTGCGGATACTCGTATTCAATGGTTACATTATTTTTACACCGAGACACCGGTGATATGAAATGCAGGCATAATTTGCTAGCTCAGACATTTAGAAAGGTCTTTGACCTAGGTCTCATTGGCCTTTTTTACTATTAGTGCAAATACATCTTGAGTCAGAGAACTGGGTCTGAGGTTACATAAGCTCAGTAGTTAACTGTAATAATTTTGCTTTATTAAAAAATACTGAGTTATTTGTAATGCAATGCGTCCTTTCAAGTCTTCACATATCATAACAACGGAAATTGTTTTGTTGCAATATGTCATTATATTTATGTATCTATAACACTCATATGCTTTCTTGCCAATACTTTATATCTGTCTACTTTCACACACCACGCATTTCAGGAATTATACACTAAGTTTTCTTTCTGTTATTGCTATTTACTTTTATATAATTTAATAACAGCTTTTATTTTCAGTGATTTTTAGTCTTCCTGTAGGTACCTTCTACTTCTAAATTATAAAATCCTTCTCTGTCTATTGCGAAAGTATGTCATACTACAAAAACATAATACATAGCCTGATCACTAAAATTGTAAACCTAACCATAATAACTATAGTGGATAATAACCACAGAATACATTGATACTGGTTATTTACATACATATTTTGATACAGATAGAAAAAAGCATTTTATTAATATTATGTTACACCTTAAATTAGTTAATTGTGTTACTAATTGTAATACAAGTACCTCCCTCCTTCTTCATATTTTTTCTTTATTGGCATGGCTTACCATTTCTATTAAATCAAGAATTATTGCAAACTAGTTACATTTACAAGACAAAATATGTCACCATTAAGTAAAATGCAATAGGATTAAAGCAAAACGAAAATAAATTGAGAGAAATATATTTTGTCTCTTGCAGGGCACATTAGTAAAAAGTACAGATTTGTTAGGAAAATGGTTACTGATTTATTTTGGATTCACACACTGTCCAGATGTTTGCCCAGATGAGCTGGAAAAGTTGGCAGAAGTTGTTACATTACATGGTGAGATTACTGTATAATTTCATATTAATTCCTACAATAAACCTAGTTTTATATCATATTCATAGAAATAAAACAAGCTGGTAAACTGGCCATATTTGTCAATACTGACTGGATGAACCAGTTAGTAAATGCAAAACTGGTAGCCTCAAACCAGTTAGGTTGCTTCTCATCACTAGCCACAGATTTGGGAAAGGCAAATTTGGGTGGATTTTCGGTCATCAGGCAAACAACAGTGCCTTGTTTGTTAGCTAGCAGAATGCATTGCATGCAGATAAGGTTGCTATTTGGTCTATCTTCTTCTTAATCAGCCTGTTTAAGTCCACTGCTAAAACCTTTCCATGAAAGTGCCTTATCCTCCAGTCAGCAGGATGTTGTTGAAGTTTGCATTTAGAAAATGGAAGGATGTTTATACTCATTCAAAATTAAATACCTTAAATATATTAATTAATCCATTTTGGATGGATATTATTTATAATATTTTGGTTATTTATGGTTTTATGGATAAGGTTGGGGAAAAAGTTTCTTTGTACTTAAAATAAAAAAAGTAAAAAGTTGCAGTAAAATATCTTAAGTTGTATTGTTTGTATGTGGTTGGTTTTTCATACCATTAAATAGATGACATTTAAAAAAAAAGCTACAAATGGTTTCCCGCCATTTTTCTATTGTTTTTGTCTGCCAAAATGAGTGAATCTAATGAAGAAATTCATTACATTTTGAAGATTCATTACAAAAAAGGGAAAAATGTGACACAAACCGCAAATTACATTTATGAACTTAACAGTGTCAATAAGAGAAGCACAAAACATGTTCCAGCGTTTTCAACCTGGGAATTTTGATGTCAAAGATAAGGCTTGCTCTGGTCAACCTGTTATGGGTAAAGTCGACGCCATGTTTAAAAAGTGGAGCAAATTCGGCACATTAGTAGCAATGTCGTATAGCTGAACAGCTAGGGGATTACCACAAAACTGTTTTGACCCATGTCAAAGTCTGGATATATAAAAAAGCTTGACATTTGGGAGAGATAATGGCCAGAATTTATCAAAAGAAGGGTTATGGTTTTTCATCATGATAATGTCAAACCACACACATCTTTAGACACTGAGCAAATATTGAGAGAGCTTTGTTGGGAAGTGTTAATGCATCCCCCCTTAAATCCTGACCTTGCACCCTCAGATTTTCACCTGTTTTGTTTTGGTCTCTTTAGAATTCTTTAGGTAGTGTTAGGTTAAAATTAAGTGAGGACTGTCAAAACTATTAAAAAATGATGTTATGTCTCTACCTATAAAAGAACAAAATGGCACATACATAATAATAAATAAATAAAAATGTCTGTGATAAAAAGGATCTATGCATAACAATAGAATTTTTATTGTTTCAACAAAAGTCAAGAATTATTCAATGGAAGAGGTGTTGCAAATCCAAATAAAACCATATAACTTTGATTTATTCCAGATAATACTCCATCAGCACCCCCTGTACAGCCAGTCTTTATATCTGTTGATCCTAAACGAGATACACCAGAAATAGTTGGAAAGTAAGTTTATAATCTTTTTTTATTAATTATATTAGGTCATGATAGTTGAGTGGTGGTGAAGATCTGCTTTTCAATCCAAAATGTACAAAAGTTAAAACTTTTATCATTGGCTCGCACACCATGACAACTTCCCTTTCCAGCTCCATCACAAATATGAAAGTATGAAGTGGAATCCTTCGCCATAACCGAGCATGTAAATTCAGCACTTAAAATTGCTATTAACAATTTTAGTGAACCCAGGTCACTCACGCCCTTTTAAAATATTTTATTGACTTTGATTTTATTGTTATTGAATTTTATTCATGCAAAGGTATCACAGATTACTGAGGAAATAATATAGAAAATTTGTTGAATATGTAAATATTTCTTTCTAATCTAATATTTTATTTATTAAACTACACAGTGATTTAAGTATGTCGTATGTAAAGTAAGTATTATTTATACACATATTATATAATAGATAACGTAACAACAGCCCTGGCGGTATACGGAGGGCGACAGCGGGGCGTTGCGGGCTGAGTGGGGACACCTACTGTGTTTATGATGCGGTGTTTTGATCAAGGACACAGGAGTTTACTTTCTATACTTGTATTATTACTTATTCTTATGCCTTTGCCTAGCTTTGGGACATTTATAAAATTCAATATTTTTTTATCAGGTACTGCAAGGAATTTTCACAACGATTCCTTGGGCTGACTGGAACCGAAGATCAGGTACAAAAAGCGTGCAAATCCTATCGCGTCTACTTCAGCGCGGGACCGCAAGACGTTGATAATGATTACATTGTAAGTACTTATAATACCACAAGTGAAATTATAATATCACAGTTTCGATATCTATAACCCTACTACAACATATATTTTTATATACATTGGTGTGATGGAAATTATTAGCTTGAAATTTGTTATTTCTAATAATGGAAATGATATTGCATCCTTTTTTTTTATTTTCCCGCCATTTTTTATTTCAAGTATCAGTATGAAACAGCTACATCTACTAATCGCCGTTTTATTCGCTCAAATTAGTATGTTTACTTCATGGTTAGGGATGGTTACTTCACAAAATATCCTTGCTATAGGCATGCTATTGCAGGGATATTACGGAGGAGATTTTGTCGAAGGCGGAGTCTGAGGTTTCGTAGTGAACTACGCGGAATTGGAATCGATGTCCGAGGTTTAAAAATTAAATGTAAAGTTTGTAGAAAACACGCGGATACAGGGGGTAGGCGAGCAATGATTGCCATGCGTTGATACATTTTTTTTTTGATTTGAAGACATTTTGATTCTTTTTGTAATCAAAACACAGTTGTAACATGCGTGACATTTAACGCTTCGGCGTTCATCGGCGGTCCGTCCAGTTCTAATCGTTTTGATAGAATCGGAATCGGCGTCAGATTAACAGGTAACGTTTGAATCAGAAGTGCCGACATTTCGGAATTGGTCGTCGAAGCATCGTAACATCCCTGGTCATATTCATTCTGGAAAAAACAAGCTTAACGCTTCACATCATAACTTAGGTGCAATTGAAACCATATGACACGATGTTGATATTTTATATGACACGATAAAGCGTTAAACAGCAATAATGAGTTTCATATTCTAAAGCTAGAAAATACTAGTATTTATATACAAATTCATTTACATACGTATGTAGTTGTAATGTTGCAACATGCCAAAAAAATATCAAAGGGATACATTACTCGGTGGCTGGAGTGCTTGTCTACCTATGAGCCGTTTGGGTAGCCTTACGACTGTCTATTTCTGTCGGTAATCGACAGTGCCACCGCTGCTGTATTCCGGTTTGAAGGGACCAGTACAGGCAGCCAGTGTATTTACTGTGACTGACTGTGAAGCATTGCGTCTGAGCCCCCAGGGTACAACGCATCAGGAACCTCCTTCAATTCCAGTCTGCAGTGTACTGTTTATTAGTTAGTTACTCGATTGTAATAAAAAATTAAGTTTCTTCTTTTGTTGCTTTTCGTTTAACACTATACGAAAGTGATAAGTTGGTATAATTTATCTAAAACTATCTTTTAATAATAATAAATAAACTTTGTTTCAGGTGGATCACACAATTATAATCTACCTAGTAGATCCCGACGGGGAGTTTGTAGATTACTACGGTCAGAATAGAAACGCAAAAGAAATTCACGATTCAATGCTCGTCAATATCAAAAAATACGAATCATCTAAGAATAAATCGTGGTTTTAGTTGATTTGTAAAATGCATTTAATTTTATGAGATAGATTATAGGTATAATTAATGTTTTCGTTGTGAAATAAATTATTATATTGAAATTAAAGTACCTGCTTTAATTATAATCTTTTATTGTCAAATATATTAATCTAAAAGGAATGCAACAGAAAAGGCTAAGCGTGAGTAGGTCGCGCTGCAAGGTTTCCGTACCAAGTAGAACTCCGGGCCGCATTGGCCAGCCAGAATCGAAATTGGCTAAATAAAGGGGTAGAGAAACGATTTATAAATTATCATAAAAAGCAACCCGGAATAACTGTTTCGTATAACTACAATAATCAAAAGTTTAACATCAAAAGCAAAAGATGTTAAACTTTGTCAGAAGCTTGAATTTTTCTGGACAATTCGGCAGCCTTTCTTCTTTTGTAACAGCTTTTAATTAGTCCACTGCTAGAGATTACTGCCTAAATTTCCGTAATCGTGGTTGGCCGATTGTTGATCCTAGTACCAGACACTTCTTACCTTAGCCGCTGCTACCTGTCACTGTCGGTGACGGTCTGCTTTTTGGTCTGACACTTCTTGAGATGTTTATTCCGCTATCACCTTAAACTCAGTCGAGACCATGATATTTTCCAGACATTTCCTTGAGTTGACTTTGACGGAAAGAGATGGAGCGGCAGATTACTTACCTCCACTACCACAGTGCGATGAGCCCATACATCATAGTTTTGTTTCTAATTTTGTTTTTAATTTTGCATTGGGCGTCGCGTAACTACTTTTAGAGGGTGTTTCCGCGAGGGACATCTCGCAATCAATTATTGCGGAATACGAAAGATAACTCGGGGCTCCCCCGCGTAGAAGCTGGTTTGTTTATATGGTACCATTACTATCCACTCATACAGTCTTACAACGAAGGATCAGCAGGAATGTATCGTACTTACCTGCGCTGTTTACCTGGCACTCGTAAAACGAAGGGCGGTTCAAGTGCGTTGCGGTCGTCCCCGGCGATAGCACCAGGGGATTGCGGTGCGTGCAGAGAATTTTTTTTCATTTAACATGCAGATACATTTCTTTTATATCATTAAAATGTATGTATATCTAGATTATAAATTTCTGTCAAATAAAATATTGTAATTTTTTAATTATAACATTGCACTAATCTACGTATTATCTTTTAGATACCACTATTCACCTCGTTGTTTGTTAAAAGTTGTCGTTTAACTTTGAAAATTAATGTACCTTATTTATTTAAGTTAAATTAGCAAATAATACAATATCATATTTGTAAGGTGTCATTAACATGAATAAGAAATATGGACAGCAAGTCGAGCCCAGCAGAATCCTCATTCTTCCTCGACTAGGAAAAACTTGCTCCATGGGTAATAACTACATACGTTAGAATCATATTACTCAAGTAAGAAATAATAAGTTTAATTGTGTTGGCGCTGTGTGTCGCGGGTTCGATTCCCACTCGGGACAAGTTTTTGTATAGACTACAAATAATTTTGCTGGGTTTGGGTCTTTGTCCGAGTGAAATTTATTTATGTAAACTGCCTCTGCGACACCGGAGAAATTCCTACAGATTCCTACGACATGTAGTAAACGTTTTTAAAAACATCAAGGTAATAAAAATGGTGTACTTCTACCACAATAATGTAGTTTCCTGATGAGTGTACTATGGTGAACACAATCGTGAATTCACTTAGTAAAATCCTTTGTAAAACCACTGATTATAGTGTAACAGTTTTCACTTAAAATTAAATATCCAGAATTATTTTTTCATAACATACCAAATTTGAATAGAGGTATTATTAATAACACTATGCTGTATTTAATTAGTCAGTCATCTTTAGTACATTAGCGAAACCGGCCATAAATAGGATACTGAAATTAGGCGTACATTAGGAAACACACCTGATTCTATACTGTTACTGCAGATAATATGCCTATGGACTTGTGACAGGCTGTAGGCATGCGTCTGATAATGACGAGGATTAATAATAATGGTTAAATGTGGGCAATCTATGTTTGTTTGTATGGTATGTTCATTTGACTCGCAACAATTTTAATGTTAAAGGATAGCATGAATGTATCGTATCTCTTAAGGAATCGTATATCCATATCTGTTGATGGATCCCTTTCCTAAAGCTACACTGATCGCTACCAAAAATGGCCTGTTAGCTAGATTGATTGTATAATAAATAAGACTGGTAGCAATTGTCAATAATTTAATTTGGTTTCGATATTTAAAAATTTGCTGTCATCTTACTAGTAATTTTGCTAATTGTTAGTTGTCTTCCAGAACTATGTATCTGAACTAAACTTTGGTCCAACTGATAAAGCTTGACTGTAGCGCCCTCTAACGTCGAAGTAGAGGAAATGCTTACCCCGCCTTCGTTGACCGTTACGAAGTTCACATCGCCGTCGCAATTTACGTCATTGACAAAATTTACACCGTCGCTATTCAAGCATATATCGCTTGTTTGATATTCACCATTATTTTGAGCTTCCACAACTAATAACTCGGGTTTCATGTCACTATCGTCTTGCAATATTACTTCCTCCGTTACCTCCAATGGCATTTCGGGAGCGATGTCAATTTTTGGTTCTGCGCTCGATTGGCTAATACAATTTTCAATTGTTTCAGCTTTTTCGTCTATTTTTGTTTCGTCATTCTTACCTTCGGTGAATAATATTTTGTCAGCAACTAGAAACGGTTCTGCAGTCAAATCAAGTTGCCGAACTATTACCAATTCTCGTTTACCCGCCGGTTTCTTTTTCTTCTCATGTGTTTTGAAGTGTTTCATCAGGTGCGACTTGGTTGTGAATTTGTCAGTGCAGTTGGCGCATTCGAAAGGTTTTTCACCTAAAAATAGAATTGCAATATGGTTTTTAATCATTTACTTAGGGTAAAAATGTTACTATGTTGACGAGTTGTGGTCAATGTGTTTTGCAATATAAGTTACATTCGACGATGGTTTGCTACCAAAGTTAGAAACCAAAGAACTAAAGACCGACCTTTTACTACTTGAGCTTAGTAATAGTCAATTTAAGCGCCTAAAGTAAAGGTTAGGACGATAAATATAGACTGCTACATGCGACAGGATTGAGACCGCCATTCAACTAATTGCGTGAACCTAACACAGGCTTAATTCGAGCTGTAACGTGAATATTTGTTAATTTCATTGTGAGTATTCTAAAAAAATGACGTGTGTGCTTGACTTTGTGTATATGTCAGACCTGTGTGCAGGCGGCAGTGCTGGCGCAGGCGCCAGACGCTGGCGAAGCTCCTGTTGCAGAAGGAACACTTGTGCGGCCGCTCGCCAGTGTGCTGCGTCATGTGCGCGCCCATGTCCATGCGTGCGAATCTGTTAACAATTATTTGAAAATCTGTTTTGGGCATATTTCTGCTGCGCTTTGGTAAAACCACTAATTGTTATAATCTTTTATATTTTATCAATTAATATTATAGAGATTATACCAATTTATATTATAACAATTTAAATTTTTAAATTGTAATTGTTATAATATAAATTGGTATAATCTCTACAATATAACTGATTTTGATAGAGACGCTGAGACCCCAAAATCGGAAGGTTACGCGTTCTAATTCAATGTTCAATTCCCTTATTATTAATAAACAGAGTTATTTGTAAAAATATTTTTAATGTTTTCTTATACAATGCCAAGTATTTTAATTCACTGCATAACGTAATTTTTATTAAACCAATAAAAAGTTATCGCAATACATGAAAACTTGAGGTAGAACTTTACGCGTATCATTACGACAGACTAACAGTTTGGCGATTTATATCGTCGGTAAACAGGACAAGCTAGGTATGTGCCTTGTTCGTCATCGATAGATTCCATTTTCACTTTAAAACGTTTTTCTTGTGTAAACGGTTTTAAAGATTTCGAAATGATCCTGCCGCTAGGTTCCGCCCATCGTGCATTGCTACAGGTGCGTAAGGAACCCTTCCTTATTCACCAGATCTAGCCCCAAGTGACCTTTTTTCTTTTTTCTCTATTCTAAAAATTGCGCTCGGAGGACAGAGTATTAGTCATACGAAGAGACCTCCTCACATTCGTAAATAATTATTTTGTATAATTAAGACGTAGAGTACTATTTGGACGGGTTAAAGAGATGTGAGCATCGCTGGGAGAAAACTTACAAGGAGCCTGTGTAGAAAAATAATAATAAATTTAAAGAAAAAATATCTTGTAACTTTTCAGACCACTTTAATTATACAAAAAAAGTACATACCTTTTCCCGCAAACCGGACAGGAATAGGGTTTCTCTCCTGTGTGGGTCCTCGTGTGGTTGGCCAACGTCGAGCTTGAAGAGAACTTACGATCGCACAACTTACAGGAATACGGTTTTTCTCCTAAAACACAGAAAGTTTACTAAATATATGTAACAAAGTCAGATTATCTAATGGGAACTATAAGAATAATATTAGTATTAACACTTCGACATTTCATCACCATAATGACAATCAAGTGAATCAGGTCGAGGTGAAGACTACGTAGTTTACTTCTCCACAGGAGATATATATTGTTCAACAGTCTGGCTGGACATGAGCCTCTCTCGATCGAGTCATGTGGCGTTTGTCGTAATCGCCCCGTCTTGTAAGCGGACTGGCGGCAGCAGTACCAAATGCTCCGGAACGTAGACAAATTCCAATTTTAATTTAATATCCCTAATGTAAATTTATGTCCTATTTATTAGAAATTGTACGGTACAATGAAGGTTCTAGAGATATTAAACAAATAATGTTCGAACACAGAACGATTAATCACGCTCACCTATTACATTAATAAATATTATACAGAATAAAAATACTTACCGGTGTGCGTGCGCATATGAAGCATGAGGTTGGAGCCCTGGATGAAGGACTTCCCGCAGGAGGAGCACACGTACGGCCTCTCGCCTGTATGTGTGCGGTGATGTGTGTTCCGAGTTGAATCGTGCCGGAAACTGCCAACAATATCTTACTTTTTATCAGCCTGTGTAAGTCATACTTTTAGGCAAAGCCTTACCATGAACCAGAGAACACAAGGGTTCCTGTGAAAAAATGGGCAGCCCGTTGATTTATCGCGCCATCCCTAGTCTGTGGGATTTTGGTTCGTATAAGTTGTCTGGATTTCCTTTAGGAGATTAAGTCGGTCCTATATTCCCCTTACACTTGCTTCTAATTTTAACCATGCTAATGTCTTCATCGATTTCAACCACGACCACATCAATTAGTTAACAGACAAACTATAATTTGAGTAAAAGATTTTATAATGCCGTGAGTATTGACCAGAATTCAAAATCGGGTGATTCCCGTATTCGACGTTGTATAATTAGAACATTGAACTTGTTCTAAATGCCTGGCTTCTTTTGTCTTGGACAAATTTATACACAGGCCTTCACGTCAGGACGATTTATTTAGTCTGTTCAGTATGTCTGAGATGATCCCACAAGTGTGAGATGTGCTTACTGGATAACCCGTCATATCCAATATCAGACTTACAACTTTTAACATTATGCTTTCACACCATTTTCACCATTGGTTTTGAATAGATATCATTAAAACAAATCAACCTATCCCAATCCAGGGTGAGATTTTGACTGTATGAGTGCGATTTATTTTTGCCTAAACAGCAAAAACAAGAATTTAAACTAGGGTGAATGTCGATTTCCAAGATTTCTTTAAAAACTCTGGTACAGGTATACCATTATATAAGCATGTTAAGAAAACAGCTTACGTTTTGTCACAGTATAGGCAGGGGTAGGGCTTGCGGTCGGAGTGCACGAGGCGGTGCGAGGCCAGCAGGCGCGACGACGGGAACGCCTTGCCGCACGCGCACTCGTACGGCCGCGAGCCGCTGTGCGAGCGCGCGTGCGTCGCCAGCGCCGTCTTCGAAACGTACCTTTTTATTCATTATCATTTTATTAACACGTGTGAGGAGAACACGACGAGACTTGGTGATAAGTTGCCATTTTAGTCCACGAGCTCTGGCGCGAGCGGTTCAGATTAAACGGAATGCACAATTAGTGAGGCAGCGGATAAGAAGCCAGCATTTGTTCGTATGGGAAAGGCGGGTCGCTGCATGTTTACTGTGCGGATGTCAGAGGGATATAGATAGCAGGGTCAGTTGTTGGCACGTTGTTTGTTGATATGAAGTAATCTCGAATAATAAATTCTACTATATATTGGTAAGGTATTATACCAATATCGCCTTGTAGATGTCGTGAACACATCCCGCCCATCCTCGAAGAAGACTCCAGATTTACAGACATTTTAAAACAGGCTAATAAGTACGAGGTCGGTGAAGTAAGAGCTGTAAGACATTATTTGCATTAATAGCTTCATCGGTCTCTAGGCTCGCAGTCTTGAGACCGCACGCATATAGCCCACATGTGTTCGTAAATACTAACAAGAAAAATTAACCACAAACCGATTTCAAGATCTTAACATCCCTCCTCTTATCCCTTGCGATAAGCATGGCCTTGTTGCTTATCGCAGAAATGTCAGCACAGGCGCGGTGCAGGCACGTCACTCATTCATTCGTTGATCGCAGTAGCGGCCGACATCTTATCGCAGAGGTGACAGACGTGGCACTCACAAACTAATTACATTTTCATACAGCTCTAGCTCACACACTATTCTAACCCATTCATTCCTTGATAGCTTTTGCGGCCCACCTCTTATCGCAGATGTGGCAGACGTGTCGCTTCTCGACCAGCTCTCCGGTGTGCACGCGCTCGTGCCTACGCAGCGCGTACAGCTCGGCGAAATCCTTGCCACAGACGCCACAAGCGTGCCGCTTGCTCTGCATGTGCCGCTTGATGTGCCGGCGGAGCCTGCTCCTCGCTGTCCGGAAATACTTGTTTTACAACATTGGAGTCACAGACGTGCTAACACTCCACCAGTTGGTAAGTGGTCATTGAAGCCCATGGACACCTGCAAACCACTTCCATCGAAGAAGGTTACAGATGCGTTGCCAAACCTGAGAAAAAGTTGAAATGCCTCATAGCCTGTAATTATACTGGCTATCTTTATCCTACAAACCGGAATATAACATTGCACTGCCGATTACCAGCAGAAAATGAGCAACGTGTCAACACGAGTGCGACCAGCTACACTCTCCCAGCCACATGACTGCTTCCTTTTGTATACTAAAATCGTGCCTTGCGCAATTATATTCACGAAATTTCAGAGACACATTTAAGGAAGGTGATTTATTTATCTGCCTTGAAATGTAGTTTCTTACCATCAAACTTCTTGTCGCATTCGATACAAGTCCATTCGTCACCCTCGGTGTGCAAGGTTGAATGTAATTTCAAATCATGCTCTGAATTGAAAGACTCTTTGCACTGGTTGCAGGAGTGAGGATTTTTCTCTGAACTGTGCTGGCTTTTAATGTGGGCTTTCAAAGTTTTAGCTTTAAGAAAATTCTGCAAAGAAAAAATTTGTATTGTGACAATGTTGTCCTGACTGAATTGTCATTGTTTCTACGATATTGTATCTGTCAATACCTGATAAATACACAAACAACAAGTGGCAACTATGCAATGCCACATAAAAAAACTTTACACAAAGAAATCAGATAATTTGTCTGTTGTAAAAATTGACTTTGACTCAGACACAGAAAATTCGAATAGGCAGAATCTTCAGTAAAAATTTATGAAAGCGTTGTAAAAAAAATATTTAAGTTAGAAAAGAAAGTGTACATTCAATCCATGTACATTTTCAGTGAAAATTAATAAAATATTTAAAAAAAATATTAATATTGATAAAGAAAATTGTAGTTAAAGAACTTGTAAGTTGAAGCCATATCTAGTGCAGTCAGAAACTACTAAAAACCAGCAATGCGCGAGTTGGACTCCGAGGGTTCAACACAACCACAAAATATTTCTGTTTTATGTATTTACCAAAAAAAATTTGTTTTGTTTCATTCAAATCGGCATCCTTAGCGCGACCCCGACTCCCACTTGGCCGGTTTTTATTAATATATTGTTTTACTTTGCGAATTTGTACTAAAATTACAACAAGTTTGACGCTCGTATTTGTTACCGTTCTTAAGTTAGAACAAGATACAAAGCCAATTAAAAAAATACGTTCTTTATATGGTACCTTGTAATCTTCTTGTGTTGTTTATTATTTGTTGGAACGTCCGCCATATTAAGACATATTCTATAGAAACATTATTTGCAGAAACCACCTACCTACTAGGGTTCAAAAGATGCATCCCTTTAAAGGTAGGACAGACGGACGGATGGAATGCAAACAAATAAAAATTATAATTATGCGAACTGTACAACTCTGACTGACTTATATTGTGTTTATTTTAACCGAATGATTTTTAACAAACTACCTTTAGAGGACGGTTGGTCAAGACTAAATACAAATCCCTCATACTTTCTATTTACCTTAGAACACAATGTACAGAAATGAGATTTCTTCCTTTTAGCACTTGGTTTATGGTTCCCTTTAGATGAAATATTTTTAAGGAAGGTCTTGGAATCTGTAGATAAAGATACAAATGGGTTACCAATAAACTTATAGATTTGTTATAATACTTCCTTTTGTATGACCTTACCTGTGAGAGAGATCTTTGTATTGTTCCTACAAAAAAATAATGTAATGTAATACATTAAAGAAATATATTAAAATCATAATCTACTTTTTGTACTTACTGCCTAGCAAGTTCTGCGTTTTTTATTAGGTTTAAAGTGATATTCTCTGCATCATAATTGAATTCAATACTATCATCCAAATATTGTACATCTGTAACAATCAACATTGTATGTAACATTTGGTTTCTATGAGATTATTAACACATTTGATCACGACAAGAGAGGGAGGCAATGAGAGAGAGAGGCTAGGAAATCGAGAGAAGTCGTACTGTGGTGGGATTCTTAAAGTATTTAAGGGTGGACAACTCTTTTATAGTATGTGGCTGTTTATATTACACTCCATTTACTGGGTAGAGACATTTTTAGTATATTGTTAAGCAATGCAAAAAATGTGACGTCTTGCTCATACCTTCATGCTCTTCACACTCTTCTTTCATTTCCTCTCTTCCATGTTCATCTTTTACTTCAGAGTCTATTAAAGATCTGAAAATAGTTGATTAAACAATTTTTAGTTAAAAACAAAATGAGGTTAGTTTTCTGTAAATGTCGCAATATTCACCTGTCTCCCATTGCATTAAAGTGCCTGAACTAGTATGTAAGCATAAACCTAATGGAGCCCCGTGCCTATCGACATTTTTATAAAAAAAAATATATTAAAGCCCAAATAAAATTATTTTATTGACTAATACTTAAAAAAAAATTAAATTCTATCAAAGCTTTATTGATAAGTTTTTAATACATTCTAAGAAATAAATATTTATGAGTTTAAAATGAACACTACCTTGATGAAGAAGTAATATAGATTACTAATTGCTGTTGCAGTGCTCTAACAGCACTTTAATATATAGTTGATTACTTTCAATAGTATTTGGAAGTTGTCGCCAAGGTCGAATCGACCAGGAGGACAACAGTATCATCAAAAATGTTCAGAGTTATAAGAACATTTAATCATTTTGGTCTCCTCAGAGAAATAAAATTTATACATTTTGCTTTGCATTCATTGGCATAATAATTATTAAGAATTATGCAAGTGCAAAATATAAACCAGTAACAAACCCTATAAAAAATTATAGGGTATCAAAAACAATTAATAAATGAAATATATTAAAATTTAATTTACCTTGAGACAATTTTTTCTTTAAATTTCTCATTTATCAAGGATTTCAAAACTGAATTTGATTTTTGACACTTTTTCTTAAAATCAAAGCAGAAGAATAGGTCTTTTTTACAAGGTTCACATATCTGAAAAGGAACCTCATTTTCTGTATGAACCTGTAAAATGGTTTCATTAAATATTATTGTGTAGTGTAGATTACAGAGCAATTTTAAGAGGCAATGCTTTAGTCATTATTAGCTTTTGTTTCTTTTGGGTTACATAATAAAGAACACATTTTTTTAGCATTCTCAAAGAATACTAATTAAAAATACATATATCTATATAATGTAGGAGCCTGTAAGTGCCAACTGCTGGGCAAAAGCCTCTGTCACAGATTTAACTAGTCATATGCGAAAACAAATGCGGATTGCGACTGCTAGTTTTATGCCAGTTAAAAGTAATGATTTTAAAACAATAATCTGCACTTACTTCTTTCGATATTAAAGACATGTACATGTCTAGTATTTCTTTAGATATATCTGTAGCAGAAATTAAACAGTCTCTTGTTGCTAAACATATTCGGCACCACATTTCAATATTGTGTTCAAGGGGACTAATATTCTCCTCATTTAGATTTTGTACGGAATGTTCTTGTAAAAATATGTTTGTAGTAGTTTCTGACTCTGAGCTCAGATAATCACATTCTTCCTTAAAACTTATTTGTATGTCTACCGAATCGTTAGACTTTAAGCTCACATTATCGTCTCCCTTCTCTGGATTTTTTTGTATGTCTACCGAATCCATTTTAAAATTTTACTAACAATTCGTTTTATAAAACAATATATTAATTGTTCTTTTAAGAATTTGTTGAACATTTCATGAACCTGCGTTGTTTTGCTGTCAATCAAAGACTATTTACACTACGTTTTATTACTATTATGTTGTCTGCAAATTTTTACAGTACTAAAACCTAATTCTACTTGTGAAAACATTGCTATGATTTCAAATTAAAATACATAATATCCTGCACTTTTTTTGCTTGGAATAATATCATGTCAAGTATTCATAGGTTAAGCAGGATGAACTCTGACAATGACAGTTATGCATCAGGCTCAGGCTCAGGCTTTAGGCCTACGGTGTGTGTATGATGGAAAACTATCCACTCAATTTGTTTATGCATAAAATAGATCAAAAATGACAAAATTAAAAAAGTTTGAATATATGTTTATAAATGGTATTTTATTCAGTACCATTAGAATATGTGTTCTCCAATGATGATAATTAGTCGATTAGAAAAAAAAAATCAAAATAAATATCCCTCTTCTAGTTTTTTTATTACTGTATACCCCTCCTTTGTTGAGTAAAAGTGGTATACGCTTGGAACGTGGATAATTGCTTTTTCCAGCAACCCTACAGTTTTTCAACATTGGTTTTGTCAGAATCGCCTAGAATTTATATTCCTATTCTTTATCTATACAGGTAAAATAAGTTCTTGTTCTGTGGTTTGTATACTCTTTTACACCATCGTAAACTCTTCAAATAATTTCAGACTGTCTAAGATTACGATGGAGGTAATGTAGCGAAGGCTACACGGACAAAAATTATATTTGATATTTATTTAACGTGAAGTGTCATGTATAGACAGAACGTGATGCTTAACCAGTCGAGCCGACCCATTCGAGTGGCAGCTCAAGCCGCCGCTTGGCTCTACCACGTTGAAAAGCTGTCTCTTGGAGACCGAGACTTGTTATCGTAATTGAGATTATAGAATCCATCAAACTTGTTTTTTTTTAAATTATAATTTAAAACTTTAAATTTGGTCAGATTTTATTCTTATTATTTTTTATAAAAATTAGAGGCACGGTGGTTTAGGGACCCAGCGCTTACCTTTAATGTCATCTTTAAAATTTTAAGGGTGATCCGAGTTCAATCCCGAAGCCGGCATCGCTAAAGTCAATAAATAATAAATTAATGTGTTGATTAACAATATACTGGGCGGTCAGTAAAAAAAACATGTCCAAGATATAAATTATGTTATATATCGTAAATTTTAAGAAACTTGTCAAATCAAGTCTGTCAACCCGGGTGCAGCGTGGCGGACTTATGCCTTTGAAAAATAAGATAATACTGGTTAAAATAAAATAAAACGTTGCGCACCGACGCCGAACATAGCCACGCACGTAAGATCGTGTGCAATATGGCCGAGAGGTGGAAACAGCCTGTGAGGGCTAGTCCCCAGGAGTGACAACGCATTAGTAACCTACAGTAACCTAATAATTTTTATATACCTATAATATAAATTTGCGATTAAAAACATCTCCGATACAACTACCCTGGGGATATGGACTCTCCATAATCTATGATTATCTCAAAAAAAATTTTATCCTTGCTGGAATTGTTCGTATTACGGAATAAATGGTAATCGGTTGGAGCTAGGTCTGGCGAGGACGTTCCTAATCTCAACCTACCCCTATGGGTGATAGGCGCGATATGCTAATAGTTACATACAGGTTTAGCAAACAAAAATGTGGTCACATACACGTTTTCGCTTTACGTATAACGACTGTAATTTCTTCTTCAATTAGTGTAGGTGAAGTCAGCTTCAATTTTGATATTACATTTTTTTATAAAACGGTCTCTCAAACTATCCATATTTGCCAAATTTCGTATATCACACATGCCATTCGAAAGAATTTTATTGCTAATAAATTTTATTCACGTTTCACATCGGAAAACACAAATTTAAAAAAGTTGTTACAATCATAACAGTACAGCACCGGAGCTGTGATATCAAGTAAGATGTATTGCCAAAGATAAAGTAAGCTTAATATTAATGTGAGAAGACTGTGTAAAATAACACATCGAACAAAAGATATTCAAAGCTGAGTATATTACAGTAGTTATATCTAAAAAAAGTAGGTAGGTAAGTAATAAAGCTGAAAACATTGAGATTTTTTGCAGTTTAAAGTAGCCGTTAGGTATTATACTGTGTGAATCTTTATTAATTTTACCATAATTATATTGGCTCGAAACAAATTGACCCTCAATCATATCGATGTTTCTTAATAATATTATTATAAATATTACTGATTATAAGATACTCTTGCTATATTTTGGTGGAGAAATATGAAAGTAAAACACAGTGATAGTCTTGTGGTAAGGGTAGTGCTTTACTTTCATAGAGCGCGAATGAACTTGGGTTCTCGAACCCCGGTGCCGGCAACACAAGAATTATTAATAGCAATTTTTAATGCTGAACTTACCACGTAATCGGCGGTAAAGGCAAACATCGTGAGATGGAAATCTGCATGTCTGGAAAATAGTAAAAACTATAATATATATTTCGAGGACATGTGAAATCCGCTAATCCACACAGGAAGCCGAGTGGCTAGGTACACTGCCTAGCTCCTTTAATAGGAAGCATGAAGATATATATTTTTTGATAAAGGCTCAACGCCTAGAAACTTTTATTATGATTATACATTTCTACTGTCCAGCTATGTTAGAAAATAGCGCGAGTTATTTATTAACTATATCGACTGGACTCCTAAGTAATACTGTGTGGAAAGTTCTATCTTAATTTGTTATGTGGTATCTACACTTATCGAGATAATTACGTCTACTATTTAGTTTCTGTAATACGAAGCGTGATGATACATATTTTTATAAGAAAATCCTCCTCAGAAACACAGTAATAATCGTCCCATCTAAATTGTTCACAGGTTTTTGCGTGATGTGAGTTCAGACAGACAGACAACTGTTTTTGTTTTGGCATCTGTATCGGTAATATAGTATACCCCAACTAAAATTAATCAAATGTGCAGAAAAAGTCCGCTTAAAATTTTATTTCGGTACGGGTATGTGTACGGGTAATAAGTACGGGTAGCAACCCTATGTTCAATATCCTGAGATTAGCGAAGGCCTGACAGCCTGTCGCATTTTTATTTGTCTTATGTCAGGAGTCGGTGCCTCCCTGCCTATGAATAAAACCCCAAGAGCGATTGTATGCAACATTTGCTTTCTTGTACTCGTATATTTTGGGTTAGGGTCTAGGTTAAAAAATAAATCTATTACCAATTGTCTCTTGTGGATATTATAATTTTTTGGTTGCTTGGAAGAGATCACTATGTAGCAATGAGGCCGATACAGCTTATC
This sequence comes from Bhutanitis thaidina, assembly GCA_029286595.1. NCBI lineage: Eukaryota > Metazoa > Arthropoda > Insecta > Lepidoptera > Papilionidae > Bhutanitis > Bhutanitis thaidina. Next base: position 5,905,471 of record JAGSMS010000022.1, read on the forward strand.
GTATTATGTTACAATATACTGCAGTGCAAGAGAATTTTAGGGGCAATTAAGGACACTCTTGGCAGGCGTGCTGGCAAAATAGTTTAAAATCAAAAGAATGTTGCATCGCAACATCCCGTTAGCTTGTTCCCTCTTAATAAGCGACAACCCTTGTTAAAAAATTTATCTGTCTTAACATCTTCGTGTTTTCGCAGCAGTGAAGGATATCGGTTTGAGTTCAATAAGCATAGAAGAGAACATTGTTACCTCTATCAAATTTTGTGCTAAGATAACGAACGAAATTGTTGTAGATTAAACAATATAAAAAAATCTATATTACATACATTAAATGTCGAGAAGTGGGAGTTGTTTCAAGACGCATTATAGCCCGGGAGATAAGGATGACCCCAAGGTGATAATATGTGGAAGAGTCTCGAGCGGACAAGCGCGGGAGACGGACGGTGACCGCTGACTACGAGCACCGCACTCGAAGACTGCACACAGTCAGACTGCAGGTTACACGACGCCGCACTACACTGAGGCCCTCCTCACTCTACTGCAGCAACATGTTCATTGGCATCACTTCTAGTGGAGGCAACGTTAATTCACACTACGACTATTTGATTTGAACAATAGAGAGGTAAGATTTCTTTGCAATTTTACCTTATCATAGGTCAACTATGCCAGCTATCTATCACAAAGTTTATAAATAATATAATATTATACTGATAGAAACAGACCAAACTGCCACTTTTGTTAAGAAATCTGACTATGAGCATGATGTTTGCGTGTGACGGGATACATTTATGAAATGAATAAAATGTATAATAGCAAATTTTAACTTACTTTCCGGTAGGCGAAATGTTTATTACGGTTTAATTCTTTGTTACCAACGTTCAATGCAAGTAAGTAAATATTATTGTTTATGTTGTATTGCAGACATCTGGTATCGACGACAAAGGTGATTTACGAGTATGGCCCTCGACTTTATAGCTGGATGTATAGGAGGTAGGTCCCTTTCTCTCTCTCTCTCACATACATATATACTCTCACACAGTGTAGCAGCTAATGATTATATCTCTATTTCAGGTAGTGTTGGTATAATAGCGGGGCATCCATTAGACACTTTAAAAGTGCATATACAATCTGGGAGAGGAAGTGCGTTGGAATGTACGAAAGCACTAATGAAAGGTGGGACATTGTCCATGGCCTATCGCGGTGTATGGGCACCTTTAGGTGGAATTGCCGCTGTCAACGCCTTAGTGTTTGGGGCATATGGAAACACAAGAAGAGCATTGCCCAACCCCGACTTGCTGACCACTCATGCGGTGGCAGGTGCCGCGGCTGGACTGATGCAAAGTTTTATTTGTGCGCCTGTGGAGCTTGTTAAAACACGGCAGCAACTCGCTATGGCAGGAGAAGGTATGCCTAAAGGAGCGTGGGCAGGAGCCCGACATATTTTAAGAATCGGAGGCATTAGAGCACTTTTCCGTGGCCTAGGTATAACAGCAGCGCGCGACAGCCCTGCCTTCGCCATTTATTTCACGTCATATGAGGCGATGACAAGGGGAAATCAGTCCGCTGTGAGGGTGTTTACGGCAGGAGGAGTTGCTGGAGCACTATCTTGGGTCCTCCTATACCCAGTTGATGTGGTTAAGTCGAGGATACAAGGCGATGCGATCGGACGATACCTAGGCGCTTGGGACTGTTTCGTGAAATCTGTACAAAGTGACGGTTGGCGCTGCATGGGACGCGGATTGGGGGCGGTGACGTTACGCGCGTTTATAAGTAACGGCGCGTGTTTTTCGGCTGTTGTGTGGACCGAGAGGGCATGGCAACACTGCACCTCGGATACCGCAGTCAAGACATTGGTGCAGGCCGCAGCAATTAGTGAAGCTGTCCGACACGAACCCGACTACCTCTGTGATATGTAAGCCTACTGCAAAGTTCCTACGACATAGGTGCGTCTCGAAGAATGGAGGTAACACTATTTTTCTCTCAACAGCTCCGTCATTTATTGAACATAAAGTTATGATTAGATGACACGTAAGAATTTACTTACTAAAGGACATACAATCTTACTTGTATATTATGTACCTATATATACTAGATAGATTGAGTGCCTTTGCTAGATATGTGCGTGTCCCATTTATTATGTTTTAATAATATATTGTTATATTTATTTAAAAAGTGTTGGATATTTTATAATTTTTATAAACAATCCTTAGAAAATTACATTTTATAGACAATATAATTATTTTAATTTGTAAGAATTCGTATCGTGCCGGTATCCGTGCTAGAAATGCCAAACCCCATCACTCTGTAGAATTTGAGTTCAGCAATGCAGCAATCCAATTAGGATGGGCATTAATCCGCCAGCACTCGGTTTGCCAGAGCCCCATGTTGGTAAGCAGGCTGCACCACCACGTGCAGGTGAGGTTGGAATTGGAATAAGGGATGGTACATTCCGCCTTACTCCCCATGATGTTTTAGATATTAAATGATAGATACGAAATGAAAAAAGTATTTGTTTAAAAAATTAAATTAAACCAAATAACGTCATAATAGCATATATTTTTCAGAAAAATTTAAACAATCATCAAAAATTATCCAAAAATACAGAAATGATTCGCTTTACGAAATATCAAATTATAAATATGCCAGAAACATTATAACAAATGTATATATTTTAAAAATTAAATCCTGTTACATAATAATTTAACAATACTAATAAATTGACTATATTGTATCTTAATACGTCTCCCATCTTATTAAAAATGTTTATATCTCGGCGTACCGAAGGTTTGAATTTGAAGATTACCTGTAAGTTAAATTAAACTATAAGTAATTCATTTTAATGCAGCAATCGTAGCATAAGTAATCTTAATAAAACAAGATAGACACTATGCTAAGCCCGTTCTACCTAGTTAGTAGAATTAAAATTCACGAAGACAAGAATTGCAGGGGTGCAAGGAGAACATATCCCCTGATCGGCTTAACTCTGCCTTGGCTGACAGTCGAGGTGGTTTCCTGTAGCTGTACCATTAAGGTATCTCGGGTTATAGTAGGCTTAATCCTAAGATATTTATGAATTTCCATTTAGCACGACCCAACTCAACTTTTTATGGAAAAGGGCAAACGAGCAAGCGGTTCACCTGATGGTAAGTGCTTACCGTCGCCCACATACATCTGCAACACCATAGATGCTGCAGGTGCGTTGCCGGTCTTTAAGGATATTTGGGAGATGGAAGGGAAGAGGAGAGGAATAGGGAGGGGATGTGAACGAAACGCAGAAGCACAAGATGCCTCTACTTCACGCCGGTATTCTGCGAGGCCGTGGTATCAATCCGGTCGAGCCGGCCCATTCGAGCAGCAGCTAAAGCCGCCGCTTGGCTCTACCACGCTTAAAAACACACTGAATCCGATCCTAATCCGAGATCCTAAATGTTGCAATCCGCAGTAGTACTATGTAATTAATATGTTTCCTATTAATATCCAACAACAAGTTCAGATCATTCGCTGGAAGTATCGTTCAGTCACAGTCGTAGTCTAAGCGAGAATATACCATCTTTTTTCTTAAAGGTCAACCTCACTTGCACGCGGTGCACCCTGCTGACTAACGGATTAGGTCCTGGCGATAAGCGTCTCTAGGGTGTGGTGGGTATGGGTAAATTTTCCACGAATGGTATATCATTTATTAGAGCCTTAGTGGTAAACTTAGAGCCTAATGAAAGAGGATCATTCACTATCTATACTAAAAAGCATTAAGAAATTATTTTCGTTATTACAAATTATAGAAAACATTTCCATAGTTACTGGTGTAAGTTGTACCAGTTCGCTACGATAACTTGTAGGATGAGGTCCCCGGTGAGATGTGGAATATTTTTATTCGAGGAACAAACAACTATAATGACCTTATGGAAAGTTCTAACGAGCCCTTGCGGAGTCGTCGATAACGTAAGGGCATCAATATTCTTTGACTTGTAGAGTACGAGTATTTCATTGTACATTTCTTATGCATCAACATGTTTGATAACATTTAAAGACCGACGTGCGCGCGGTGTCTGCTGAGCCATGGACGCGTGGTAACTATACGCTCTGTCCACAAGTTATTGGTTTTCGGGACTGGTTATGTTGTGTTCGTCCCGTGTCTCTGAAACTCCTTCTGACCCTTCTTCCGATATTACAGAGAGGCTAATAAGTGTTTCTTACTATATTAGGATAGGTAACTTCGGATATGGGAAGGCAAAGACGAGTGAGTGCCTCTGTGTTTGTGCGTACACTTGCGGCACTATAATATCTCCAGCGCAGTTGAAAACTGCCGATAGTGTTCGGAAGTTGGATCGGCCATGAGGACATCATCATAAATATTAACATATTTAGGTTATATTTATGTAATATAATATTTATATAAATTTATGCCTTTTTACGCGACCACAAAATTCGAGTTATTTAGAAGTGGAAAAAACTTGTTGCATTTATTTTTTCAATATGACCTACATTTGTCACTATAACTATAACTATCATACAAGTATCTAATTGACGAAGTGCATATGAATGGGGTTATCATCTTCTAGTTATAGGTACAAAGCAATTTATTCAATAAATCGATAAAACTAGCATCAATATATGTATATAAAAATTGAGCAAAATAATATGTTGTCCATTCTAATTTCAGAGCACTTACTCGAATCGAGTCAAAACATACGTTTAAGTTTTTATTTATACATTGGGTAGTAGCAGTAGTAGTAATAATCGTTGGTTTCAAGAATAATAAATTTACTTACCAGCCGGGTCGGCCACTGCAGGACATAGGCCTCTTCCAAAAGAGGATTCGGCTTAATCGCCACGCTCGGCAAACGGATTGGCAATCGGAGTACCAGACACCTCGCACCTTGGACACAACTGCCCGTCACCGGCCTGCTTAGTTTTGCTATGGTATCGATTTATTAATTATTCATTTCTATCCCGCCTGCCCATTAACATTCAAACCCCCGATATAAATTTATGCTGGCTTCTGCTGGTGCTTTCTAGGAGGTGCTTAGGTCCAACATTGGATTCAAAAAGGCTAACAACGATGATGAATCTTCATATTATTACTAATATAGGTACCATGTTTTGACTTGTAATGAGTTTTCTGTATAATAATGAAAGTATGTACTAAATTGTTGTAAATTTGAATATCGCAAAAGGAGAAATAAAAAGAAACCGAATTTTACTTAAAAAACCTCGCGATAACACTTTTTTGAACCGATCTAACTCTTTAAAGACTTTATTGTTGGTTTTAATCAAGTTTTAATTAACTACTATGTACAAGGCGCAAACGATGTAATTTAAGAAAATTTTATAAAAGATTAATCGAAAATGTTAATAGAATATTAATGAATTTTTATTGGACCAATATTTCTGTTAATTTTATTTATCACTTGACTTCTGTTTTCTTATATTGAAATTTTAATATCAATCTATTCTATCTAACTTCTTAACATGTTTAATATTAATGATTAAATAAGGTGACATTATTTTAGCGAACATTTAAATATTTTCACACTGTTGAATAGAGTAGAATAGAGCGAAGCAATGGTTTTTTTTAAAAAAAAAAAAAAAAAAAAAAAAAAAAAAAAAAAAAAAAAAAAAAAAAAAAAAAAAAAAAAAAAAAAAAAAAAAAAAAAAAAAAAAAAAAAAAAAAAAAAAAAAAAAAAAAAAAAAAAAAAAAAAAAAAAAAAAAAAAAAAAAAAAAAAAAAAAAAAAAAAAAAAAAAAAAAAAAAAAAAAAAAAAAAAAAAAAAAAAAAAAAAAAAAAAAAAAAAAAAAAAAAAAAAAAAAAAAAAAAAAAAAAAAAAAAAAAAAAAAAAAAAAAAAAAAAAAAAAAAAAAAAAAAAAAAAAAAAAAAAAAAAAAAAAAAAAAAAAAAAAAAAAAAAAAAAAAAAAAAAAAAAAAAAAAAAAAAAAAAAAAAAAAAAAAAAAAAAAAAAAAAAAAAAAAAAAAAAAAAAAAAAAAAAAAAAAAAAAAAAAAAAAAAAAAAAAAAAAAAAAAAAAAAAAAAAAAAAAAAAAAAAAAAAAAAAAAAAAAAAAAAAAAAAAAAAAAAAAAAAAAAAAAAAAAAAAAAAAAAAAAAAAAAAAAAAAAAAAAAAAAAAAAAAAAAAAAAAAAAAAAAAAAAAAAAAAAAAAAAAAAAAAAAAAAAAAAAAAAAAAAAAAAAAAAAAAAAAAAAAAAAAAAAAAAAAAAAAAAAAAAAAAAAAAAAAAAAAAAAAAAAAAAAAAAAAAAAAAAAAAAAAAAAAAAAAAAAAAAAAAAAAAAAAAAAAAAAAAAAAAAAAAAAAAAAAAAAAAAAAAAAAAAAAAAAAAAAAAAAAAAAAAAAAAAAAAAAAAAAAAAAAAAAAAAAAAAAAAAAAAAAAAAAAAAAAAAAAAAAAAAAAAAAAAAAAAAAAAAAAAAAAAAAAAAAAAAAAAAAAAAAAAAAAAAAAAAAAAAAAAAAAAAAAAAAAAAAAAAAAAAAAAAAAAAAAAAAAAAAAAAAAAAAAAAAAAAAAAAAAAAAAAAAAAAAAAAAAAAAAAAAAAAAAAAAAAAAAAAAAAAAAAAAAAAAAAAAAAAAAAAAAAAAAAAAAAAAAAAAAAAAAAAAAAAAAAAAAAAAAAAAAAAAAAAAAAAAAAAAATGTCCGAAGCGAGCGATGCCGTTTTTAACATGAATATCCTTTCATTACAATTCGAAACTCAATGCCTGTGCGAAGAGATGGCGGGATGCTTATATCTAAAATTAACATGCTATAAATAAAATAAATGGTTACTAGGTGTGGAGTGAATTTAGTTTCTATCCTGCTCCAATGGCTGCGGTGGCAAGGGTGGCGGAGGCGGCGGTGGTATTGCTAGATTGTTGTTAGGTTGATGTTCCATCAGCCCGAGCTGCTCCAGCATATCGTCGTTATCCTCCATTAAATGCACCTTATAGAAAAAAAAAATTATAATGTTATTGGTATCGGCATTAGAACCTGCCACTCTCTTTCTATCCGTGGGTGTCGTAAAAAGCAACTAAGGGAAAAGTCTAGAAAATCGCCATTGCGATAATTGGAATGACCGTCGTGCAAAAGAATAAGTCCATCACTGACATAAGTAATTCTGTTCTGAAACTGCGGCCAAATAGATTATGCAAGCACATAGTCGGGATTAAATTGTTACAACCTTATATTTTCTTACTTTGGGGAATACAACATCTTTTTTAATAAAGGCCAACCTCAGCTGCACGCCGTGACTAACGGACGAGGCTCTGTCGACCGAAAATGCCAAAACCCTAGTCTCACAAATTAGTGATGGAGAGCAGCACCTCTAGCACGAGACTACCGGCACTGAACCAAATAACCCACACTGTGCGAAAGGCCTTAAACAGCGGTATACTTCTTTTCTGATGAAGATGATGAACTAGAAGTAAACTCGTAATCTGATTGATTTCAAAAAATATACAGAATCTTTCCTAAAACGAATGCCCAGCAATTATGAAACATAACTTACATCTGGTAAGGCAGTTCGGTGTTGGCCGTGCCTCGCCGTCTCCGAGAGTAATATCTTCTGCCGCTTCTCCTCCATGAGCCGCTCGCGATGCTTGTGGATGTAGTCGTACACGTTCGGCAGGCCCATAATAACGCACGCGGAAAGCGCCGAGCGGTAGATGTTCATGTCGGTCGCTTCGTACCTTTACATCCAAATATTAACTAGTCATATTTAGATTACTTTATCTTCTACTACTACGTCAGCTTATTCGGTTACATAGTAAGCGTAGTTTCTTCTATGTTTAAAGTTATCGTCGCAGCTAGTGACTGCCCAGTACTGAATGATCTCTCGACAGGTCTCTCTCAACTGGTGGTTACACTTAGCCCGATCTTCCGCTATATACAAGCATGTGTTAAGTTGTAGCTTCCTTGTCCAGCCTATTCCTCTATCTATCCTCTATCTTCGAGATCAACTTGTTAATACTCACCATTCATTAGTCTTCTCATCGTAACACTCGACGTGGTAGATGGTGGTGACGCCATTGAAACCGCCAATCGCGAATATCATATCGTCGATGACCTCGATGGCGAAGTTACTGCGCGGATTGTACATATCGGGCACCGGGGTCCATGTATTTGTCGCCGGGTCGTAGACTTCGCCGCTGCACATACGCGATATGCCGTTGAAACCGCCTATTACATAAATCTGTAACATGATAATGATGTTGTCCTGACCAATTCCAATTAAAACTACGTATCCCCGTAATCTAGTGGCGGCCACAATCGCAGAGTTTACCAGGGCAACAGAGCTATCGAAGTAGTTGCACCCACCATACATACTATATCTTCATTCAACTATTTTATCTTATTTAAAGAATGACTAATAGGAAGAAAGCACAAATGTAATGTTATGATATGTATGCGAACAATAAACATTTAAATGTGCAGGATTCAAAAATAGACATAAAGATAACTTGACGAATTAACTGACGCATTCATTCTACTTTAATCAATGAAAGTTTTAAGGCTAGTTCTACTTGCGTTCTTTATTATTGTGGATTTAAAGGGAAGAGGGTTTTTCATAAAGGAATCTCATAGTCAGCATCGCCAAGTTGGGACGTGCAGCGTAACATTCTCTTTAAATATGGTTTCGTATAAATGATAATAAGAACGGATGTACCTAAATACCTTGTTGTGGTATGCAATGCAAGAGACGCCGGAACGACGCGAGCGCATCGGAGCCAGGTTCGTCCACTGGTTGCTATCCGGATCATATACCTCCACGCTGTTCATGCACTCCTGTCCGTTGAACCCACCAGTAATATATATCTTGTCTGTATGAGATGAAGGTAAGGTAATGCAGCGTTTTGAGTGTATATTGTAAAAATAACAAAGAGAAACATTATAAAAAAATCATAACGGTTAATTTTATCTCGATTATATTTTCCAAACAATCGTTAAACGTGGCATTGAGATACACGTTTATGATGCATAAACGAAAAGCCATGCGGCGAAATTGGAGTAGATGTCTACTTACTGCGCCCCGCGGTTTCACCCGCGATACGTTTGCAGTATACATGCGTGTTTCATATACATGATGAGTACATGACCAAGGTTTATGGTTACTGCTCCGCTCCTATAGGATCTATAGATCGAGTAATTTTATACAGATTATAACCTTCCTCGACAAACAGGCTATCTAACGCAAAAGAACTCCAATCAGACTGCTAGTTCCTGATTAGCCTGAATTAGCGCGTTCAAATATCTAAACTCTTTAGCTTTTTAGTATTACTAGCTGTTGTACCCGGCGTTGCTTGGGTTAAAAACTAAAAAAATAGTATAGGAAAATAAATATAATACCACGCAAAAGTTCCAGAATGTATTGAATCTTTCAAAAGCTTACTATAACCTTACAGATTATCTTAACGATAAGGAAGCATAGAATAGTGACCTTACAGTTTGATACGAACTATCTTGTATCTTGACGCTGCTATTGGTAACTAGTCTATAACTAATTTGTTTTATTCATTACATAGTACATTTACATCATTGTTAATGGTCTCGTAGAAAATTGTAGATGTGCGCTAATGGGAATGTGATAGTGTTTACTATAATTGTCATATCTGTGTGTTTACATTAATTGTCATATCTGTATATTGTGAACTTCAGACTCTAAGCGTGCATGACGTTTTCGCTTAGTAGGCCTCTTAGCGGGTTGTGCTTGTGTCGGGTTGTCCACTTCCCTTTGATATGGTAAGGGGAGGATGGTACGATGCGTACTTGCAAACAGGTGCTGCTTGTGGAGGCTGGTCTGCTCGAGCTTGCAGTGCACATATGCTTTAATCTTGTGGTTTACTATATTCTTGAAGCATGCTTTCAATTGCCTATGCGACCATACCTTTTATTTTATGACATACATCATAGTTATAGAAAAATTAAACCTAAAAAGAGGATATCTACAGAGTTTCTTTAGCCTGTACCTTTCCGTCAGAGAGGTAACTACGAAATGGTGGTTTATTAAAAAAAATATAAGATTTAAGGCCATAAAGAATTTCCATTCTTTATTTTATACCGTTCAACCATGAAAATTAGTATACATAAGTATTTGAGCACATACAATATTTTCGCGCCTTTCTTCTTCTTCCCCTTTATTGTAACTTGGCTCTAGAGGGCGCAATCTACCGGAAAAGGCAGCACAATGTCTACCGGGCCAGTTAGTTGTATATAAATAAAATCAAAACCTAATGTTTTGGCAGATAGTTCAGAACCGTGCTTTGTGACATTCATAATTTGTTCATCAGTAAGATTCTAACTGAATCGAACTGCAAATGTCGGTCGTAAATATCTTATTTCCACTTAAATATTTTATCTCTAAATGTGAAACAAATCTCTGATAGAGGAGGCTATAGCATATTTGTATGCTATTCAAATACTTAAAATATACTTAAAAATAATTCATGGTGAGGTGTCAGCTTTTGTCTTTCAACCTGCTACACCAACTGGTCAATTCAAAATATTGTGACGTATTTAAAAAATCTCACTGTCTAGTGCGGCGGCACTTGCATCGGAACGCTGCGCGTTCATAGGCGCCACCAGCGACCACTGGTTGGTGCGGTGGTTGAACCGCTCCGCCGTGTTTTGGCGGTGGTGACCGTCGTACCCACCCATCGCATATATCGTCTCGCCCAGTACCGCCACGGATACATAGCAGCGACGAGCGTTCATTGGTGCAACCTGTACAACTTTCACTCGTTATTCGTTTATTATACAATAGATTTATTATTATTACAAAAAGGAGAAATATATTATGACTTTATTTGTAGATCGAAGTTGTTGCTGTGGTGCGCAATCGGCCTGGAGGAATATCAACCGATGAAAAATCATGGGCGTCGTGGTTAATTCAAATTATATGTATTATAAAAAGCACGCGCGTATTGTAGAATACTTTTTAACACAGTGCCTGGCCATACCTCACGCCAATTCTTGTTTACAGCGTCGAAGCAACGGCACGAGTTGAAATAGTCCATGCCGTCGAAACCGCCGATAACGTAGATGCAATAGCCAAGTACAGCAGTACCGTGATAGGCTCGAGGTCCGGCTGGATCAACCTCTTCCACCTAAGGCATAAAAAAATTAAGAACTTGCTATTGCTATGGTGAGTAATGGATCTACGATGGAATGACATTGTTTTCCAATCGTATAATCTTCGAATACAGAAGGTAAGGATGTGAGAGTATATCTCTGCTCGTGCGAAGTTTTACGGTAGTATGAAGACATCATAAAGTTGGTAGTACTAGCCATAACCGCCGCCAGGCAGACCTCATATGCTTTTAAGTAGCTTAAGACTAAGTATTTTCGATCTGACATATTAGACGTTTATTACGCTATACGTTGAGGTTCACAAGATTTCTGTGGTATTTCACTTATTCGAGTTTTGCGAACTCCATGGAACGAGATGGAGTGGATACTCCTACGTCGCCATCATTCAGATATTAATATAAAATTTAATATTTTTTGATAATAGTAAATAGGGAATTCGACTGTATTCGACTCGGTCGAATCTATGCTAAATAGCACCACTAAATAATTTGTTTTAATAATAAGGTTTTTTTCTATGGCGAAATATTTATCCAACATCAAAATACCTTAATCCAACGATCAGCACGGGTGTCGTAGGTTTCAATGAACGCGGTCGGTGACCCGCCGCTCCATCCTCCAATGGCAAATAAAACCTAAAGTCAATAATAGTCAAGTGTGTCACAAAATAAATCTACATTTTTATTATAGTTTAGACCGTGTGGTGTCGTCGTAAGAATCTGCCTCCCCCTTTCTTCCCGTGAGTATCGAAAGAGGCGACTAAGGGAAAAGCGTTGAAAATTGCAATGGCTACAGACAGATGCCGGGACAACCATCTCGAAAAATACTGGAGCAAAAATTAGCAGACGAGCAGGAGCGTCTATGGTGAGAGGTGTCTGGTACTGCGATCGCCTATCCTCTCGCCGAGCGTGGCGATTATAGGAAAAACTCCTTATGGGAGAGTCCTATGTTGACTATTTATAGGCTGCGAAGGAGAGGTTATGGTATTTTATAATTTTGTTAAATATATCATAAGTCAAATTCGGACAAAAATATTCATTGCTGTCGTTCTAAAAGCATTTTATGAAATGAGCTACCTCATGAGGAACTCTCGGTCGAGCTATCTCCGGTGTGGCAACCTCGCCGTCTCTCTGAGCGATCATCTCCAAATCGTAAAGGAACTTCAAGGTTTCTATAATGATCGGGCGCGATCCTTCGTTGCCGGTCACATAGGGATGGTCCTTGACGTTCTCTAGAAAAAACTAATAACAAAGCTTAAGGTTGGGTTATTCTATTATGCATCTTTAAGAACAATGACGTTAAAATCTTACTTGCGTGTCTAGTAATCCCAGCCGTATACTGCCCATGAGTTTTACAGTGTGCTGCCAGCGCTGATCTGGCTCGTAATTTACCCATCGTAACACAGAGTCCCATACAGCTTCTTCGCTCTTGACGTTCAATTCGTCTTCTAGTATGATCGCGTTCAATTCATCGATGGGCAGGTGTAGGAATTCGTCGCTCTGTGTTGCAACAGTTACGAAATATCTTAAAAGGTAGCGTCTGGAGTCGGCTTCAAGTTTGTAGCAGAATACGCGTCTGTAAAAAATACGGAACATTCTGGATCCACTCATGCTTTATAATTCACTAATTTCAGTAAAGGTAACAGCTGCGTGGTAACGGCAAACGAAAATCTGTCTCCCGCTCTCTTCCTGCGTGTGTCTTAAGAGGTGACTAAAGGAAAAGCTTTATTAACTCATGGCGTCCGACATATGGCGAAATAACCATCTTATAAACATGACCGGCCGAAAATACACAGATCGATGACGGCCACTGCGATCGGCAGTCTGCCTGCTAAGCGTGACAAATATGGTAATCCTCTCATTGGGGTATATTGAACAGTTCGACAGACTGAAGATGAAGAAAAGTAACAAACAACCACTCCGGTCTCTTCTTTATCGGCCTGTATAAGTCCACATCGGAACATAGGTTTTTCCATGAAAGTGCCAACAACACCTAACATGTTATGCATGGAAGATTTGTTTATTGATTATACTCACCACACAGGTAAGCGGATTGGTCGTGAATAGAGCACTCCAGTCTACCTTATAGTATGTGGCCACTGCAGAACAGAAACACCTACATCTACCTATTCTTGATAAAGAATTACAATTTAATGCCTTGTCACCTTTCAGAACTTAGATGAAATGCGACGTGGACAGTAATGTGGTCACCGGTTTTTGTCATTCCCTATATGAAACACGAAGAACTCCGTATAGATGCGGGTATTATATGATAGTGTAGTACTTATAAGTGAGAGAGTATGAAGTGTATATTACAGGAATCTTTCCAGCATTATTCTCAAAATGCTTACAGCTAATGAAAGTTCTGATCAACGATCAATGTCGAAAAACCATCCGAATATCCCGAACCCAAATTCCACAAACTACTAATGCGTTACTTGTGCAAGTGTCACGACACCGGACTCACCAATTCCCTTGATAAAGTGTTAAATTTTGAAAATTCCATCCATCTAATACTTGCCGTCTTTTACTGGGGCTTTATCCTTAAAACTACACCCAGTATTACGAATACTATTTAGTGATAGACTTTAAGTCCGTGTTTCATAATCACCTGGCAAACGTCATGATACCCAGGCAGTTCCTCGGATTAAGTGAAGCTCGGAGATGCTCGCAACACAGCTGCAACACGCCGAGGAAAGCGAGGTAGTCGGCGGTCATGAGAAGCTCGTGCACGTTTGTATCCGTAACATCAATACGACGCAGGTACGCGTACTCGATCAACAATAACAGGATCTCAGAGCGCACGCCCGATATGAGCACATCGCTTTGCTCCCGGGAGTGTAGTGTGGTCGTAAATAGTGCCCTGTGATAATGTAAGCATCATCGAGTTAATTCGTTGTTGTTTCTGTTACATATCAAGAGCTATAACCTCTCCAAAGTTAGGAGGAAAGTGTTCATTAAGCATAATTTTTGGTTGACCTCTGCCTTGCTATGGGGCCCTAGTTTCAGATTCCAGCCTAAGCCAATATTAATGTAGTACAAGAATTGTTCCTTTCCAAGTCTGAATGTATATATAGTGCGACAATCAGTCCCCGTATCACCAAAACTGCATGTGACCCTTCTCATAAATTATCAGTTACCGTACAAACAATAAGGTGAACAAAAGTAAGGGCCTACGTGTATGCCAAAACTAACAGTAGCATAATACATCTTGCACAGTTGACAAAGACGCCATTGCTGAAATGCCGTAGAAAGGTCCAGGCGAGGCTTGTTGCCACAAGGCAAAACCATACCGCTGAATTACTTTTATTGTATTCGTGTGTGATGTTCTCTTTCTCTTTGTTCACAACGTTTGCTAATATTTTTAATTAAAAAATATCTTTCTCACCTTGAATAACTTATTAAACACCCACATAAAATGTAATTCTAAAAATGCTATTCTAATCACCTGATATTAGTATTTACAAGTCTTAAATGTGTTACGAAGTTTTTCAAATTTCGTAACACGTTTCACTCGAAAACATCTTCTACCATCGTTAAGTTAGTAGTGGGGACAATAATATCACGATAAATTTTCAGGATATCGAAATGTATGTAGAATTTGTTTCTACTGATTGCTTCACGACTGTACAAGCGCTATCGTTCCAAGAAAATGTTCTTAAGGCAGTCAAGATTAATAGCAATTAAAACAGTCTCCTTTCATCATATTATTGTTATTCTCCATATTATTCACTGTATTACATTTGGACACTAACAAGAAGTAGGGGCTGCAGGCGGAAAGTATGGCGCGGTGGACTGGGAAGGCAGCGCCGTCGTCCGCGCGCACCACGGCATCGCACAGCAGGCGACATTCGCGCAGCCGGTGCAGCGCCTGCATCGCCGCCACCGACATGCACCGCCCGGTCTCGCGGCCCGCCGTCTGAACACACAGAACAATGTTAAACGTTACCATTACCAGCACCGGTCTTCTGCACATAAGCCTCTCACAATCCTTATTAATCTTACTAATATACTTTTGTAAGGAAAACTCAAGGTTAAGGTTCGACCAGATTCAACTCCTAATAACTGTAGCCGCTCGTTGTATTCCAAAGATTGGAGGAAAGTAGGAGGGGGAGGTTTTTTAGGAAAATATATGGTGATCGGGCTTCGGTGAATAGACATAATTGGGGTAACGCACCAGTTGGAGGACCTTCTTTTTAAATTGTACTTGATTTCGACTAGGCTACTCGAGCCCGACAGTTCGTGCGAAATGTCTCCACCACTATGCTGTCGACTACGTAATGAACTCTCGTAATGTTAATATGCAGCAAAATAAAAAAGGGTTTTGCGGCAACACCTGAGAAACCGTCATTGTCTTGGATCATTCTCTCAAAATTATCAAGGCAATGAGCCCAGGTGATGTGACATAGATAAGAAGCTTGCTGATAAGATTTATCTGCCCGCGTCCATGTCGAATGCCTTCAAAACAGCAAGTGCTTCTCTGCTATTATCAAGGATTTTGCCCCATTGCACATACGCAAGTCTTTAGTCGACCGGTTTCGGCGAAACCTGTTCGACATTAACTGAGGAGATCATTCTAGGTATTCCATGAGGTCTGAATCTATATATATATTCTCAGCGCGCTATGGAAAGGGCTATGCTCGGTGTTTCTCTGCGTAATAGAGTCTGCAACGATGATATCCGCAGCAGAAATAAGGTAACCGACATAGCCGTAAAGATCAGCAAGCTGAAGTGGCAATGGGCCGGCCACATAGCTCGCAGAACTGACAACCGTTGGGGAAAAAAGGTTCTCGAGTGGCAGCCACGTACAGGAAAACCCAGTGTAAGACGACCCCCCACAAGATGGAATGACGACCTGCGCAGTGTTGCGGAAAGTCGATGGATGCTGGTGGCTCAGGACCCAGCTTCGTGGCAATCTTTGGGGGAGGCCTATGTTCAGCAGTGGACTTCTGATAGGCTGAAATGATGATGATGATGATGATTATGAATTCAATATAGGTTCCATACTCTCATAGCATATGAAAGTAACAGACGTAGGTCGATAATTCAGAGGTTCAGCCTTTTTTGGGGACAGTCCGATTCTCAATTATCACCACTAATTGAGCTTTACAAATCAAGTTCCTTACAGACATAGGGTAGCCCGACATTAATACAACGTGTTCTCTGCCATTTCATACCATTCATTTGCCACTTTCTCTTACTCACTTATGGGGCTGTGTTAATTGCTTGATGTATGGTGACATTAGACTCATTTTACGAAATCAGGCTCAGAATCTTTTCTCTTTCCCAACTTATGGGTCAATCATGATTTAAGTTTCAGAGGCGTATTTCAATATAGATAGGATGCACGAATTAAAGAACTTGTTTTCTGAAAGATTGTTTTTTTATTTACCTACTGTACACATTTTACTTATCTGGTATTTTAATTTTAATTTTCTCATCTTCTTGTGTTGTCATACTCCTCAATATCAATAGTTTTTAATATAAATAATAAGTTTCTGCAGAATAGATGTAGTGAATTTTGTACCGACGACTATTATAGTGTCTAATTACTAGGGAGGCTAATGTTATAAACAAAACATTTTTAAAGGATAAACAATGTTAATATCATACAATTTCAATAATTTATATTCGGAATCCATATTGATAAATAATACTTGTTTGCTTAAGGTGTCTTCGATACAAGCTGTTTACTTACAGTGTTATTTGGGTCTGTATCCATAATTTTCGTCTCTAACGCATAGTCATCATAAAAAATTGTCACACGTTAAAAAAAAACTTAAACGCAAAACGAAACGTGACGCGATACAATTAAGATTTGGCTTCGTAATTTGTGAAAAAATATGCGTAAAAAAATACCAAAAACAGCGAGATCAAGTCATTTGATAAAACATTTTAGGTTAGCAAAAAAATGATACGTGAATGACATGCATGTCAAACCTTTTTCTTCCAGATGACATTACTGGATAACAGTATTTTCATTTTCAGTGCGGTTGCCTTGTTGATATCAATTTTTTTTTGTTATATTTTTTCTTACTTAGATGTCTGCTGCAATAGGCCTCCAAATAGATCGTATAGGTTATATCCTCTAATAGATAAAGTTGGACAAAGTATGTATATGTAAACAACCATTCCTTATTATGTGTTCGGAATTTTATACAGAATGAAAGGAATTAATTTAAATTTGGAGGATTGATCAAACCATCGACAAGGGAGCTCGACATATGCCGCTCCATAAAAAAGCCAATAAAACCTGGAAGATTTACCCATTGGTTAAAAAGCACCCCTCGCATTGAGTGCTTACCGTCACTAGTCTGTGGGATGTCAGTTCATCATGTTCCGATGGGTTCTTTCCCATTAGTTAGTCGTTAAAGTTAAAATTATTCTTACTAGTTTTTTGAAGTTTTTTATGAATAAAATTAACCAAGGTAAAAACGGTTTTTTAACTTAGAGTGATTGTAGGTTCAACGCCATTTTTTTCATTACAAAAAGCGGTTTTGGGGTCTGGTTGTACATGTAATCGTCCCTTCTCTGTGACGGAGAATCTTACCAAAGCTTACACGTCTTTTAATCGTATATAAAAATAAAATATAAAATAAGATATGATCTCGCGACCTTGTGTGTCCTTTTCTTATCGTTTCATCTTTTAACCCACTTTCCAATAGTAGAATATTTGACACATCGTGTCAGTTAGTTAGCTTGTTGCCGTCTCAGTGTTAAGGCACAGAATACACAATTGCACCACATAAACGATGTAGATCGTCCACTTTTTTTATGGCAAAGGCGGCAACGAACAAGCGGCTCACCTGATGAACCGCAAAAGTGCAGCAAGTGCGTTGCTGGCCTCCAAGGGTATTCGGGAGATGGGAATGAGGATGAGGAGGGGGCGGGGAGGGTACGTGGGCCATCGGTTACCTCATTCAGCGAACGAAACGCAGCACTAGATGCTTCTACTCAACACCGGTATTCCGCGAGGCCGTTGTACTACCCCGGTCGAGCCGACCCATTCGAGCAGCTGCAAAAGCCGACGCTTGGCTCTACCACGTACAAAAAATTTGAAACATTGAAGCTCTGAGAAGATTGCAGACTCTGGTGTAACCAGATTTGATAGACCACAAACCGTCGCATACCGGTTACTGCCAAGGATAATTCGCCAGGCTTTTAAAATTAAAGATCATCCCAATTACAATAGAGAAGATGGCGGCTGCTAGCATCACGTAACGTAGATTACGCACAATAAAAAGATAGGAAAGAGAATAATGGAAAGACTAATTTACAAAAAGGCTACGGCTAAAAACATAAAGTTCACTATCCGAAAGTTCAATCACTGTCAAAAATAGAGGTGTATTAGCTGCGCAGCCTATAGCGCGTAAGAGACTCTAAGCAGACGTTTGTTACTGTTTGTTAATTAAAAATTTAAATCAAAATCAATTTTAAAATGTTTTAATTATTTTATTAAGGTAAAATATTTGAGTTTTCAA
Organism: Bhutanitis thaidina; assembly: GCA_029286595.1. Classification (NCBI taxonomy): domain Eukaryota; kingdom Metazoa; phylum Arthropoda; class Insecta; order Lepidoptera; family Papilionidae; genus Bhutanitis; species Bhutanitis thaidina. Next base: position 5,924,008 of record JAGSMS010000022.1, read on the forward strand.
AAGTGATAACAGTTTCGTCAAAAAAACTATAAATCTAATAAATAAACTTATATTATACACAAATTAGAGAAGTATCCACTACAAATCGTATCGTTATATTAAGTGATTTCATGAGATTTTGGGTATTGTGAAAGTCGAACATGGTATTTAACCCCTGCGCTTTGTATACATATGAAGTGTTGAGGCTTGATACGATCTTCTTGATGACCGCATGCTTCAGTGTAAAGCCTTCTGAGGCGGCTACAGTCCTGTGTTCGAATCCTAGCCGAAACAATGAAATCAGATGTCTGGTCAGGTCTGAGTTTGCGTCTGACCCTTGCTTTGGTCTAAACTCATAAGACATCAAATGAAAGTAAGATAAGGATAAAATGAGTGAGTGTCTCTATGTTGAGTAACAGTTACAGTACAGCATCATAGTACATTCCGTTATTTCGGACAACTTGGATATTAAACGAAAATTAAAATTGTTTTTTTTTTATATTTATGGATTTGAGACTTACGCATCTAAAGAAAAAGTTCATTTGTTTTAAAAGTAGATGGTTATGTAGCGTAGTGTATAATTTGGGAAACCTTTCAAGAAATGCATGCCGGCATTAGCTGGCGCTTTCTTGGAGAGATCTTACGCACGGCAGAGGACTTGGATAAGCTAATGAAGAAGTAGATCACTTATTAAAACAACATGAATCCAAGAAAAAAATTATAAAGTGACACAGAAATATTACTCTAGTTTCACCGAGTCTACTTAGCTCGGGAATTGATCTGCACGTACGGTACTATACTTCTGGACGGCAGTGATTGGTACATTCAAAGCTGATGAAGTTATTAAATATTAATTGTCTAAAGTTAATACGGAGCCTTAAATTAGTATTCTCGTAGTTAGATAATTAATTTAGCGGTCTGCAAACTTCTTTCGCGGTTATTCCCTCCGCCCTGAGCCTCGACAACAGAGATTTGTAAACGGTCGGGGAGAACGGCAGCACTACCCCGCGATCTTGAATTTCACCTAAAAAATAACACAGATTTAATTAATTGTTGACCTAAGTTACTTATAATTAGCACTAGATAGTAGGGAATTAGCCAAAACATAAGTAAAAGTGCAACAGCTGTCGCAACCATCTAGCACGATCTTTCATAATTGTGAAACATGGCTGGTCGATGAGCCAGCAAGGCAATGGCGACCGGCTGATGGAGGGAAAATTCATCCGGCTACGCCCCACTCCCACAGACTGCTGACGTGAAGTAGGATCTGTAGTGCGAGAGTGTCAAATTTCATCCTAAAATAACTCTTAATTGAGATGAAAAGATCACATCCAGTATTCTAAGCGTGATTGCACGACAAACATGTGAACTTTCAAATTAAAGCAGAGCCTATAGCACTTCTGGAATCATATGTCATAGTAGCCGAATGGCCAGGGCCGCTCGCTTCAGTTTAATAGAGCGCTACTGACCAGAGTTCGGACCCCGGAGCCGGCACCACTCAAATTAATAGCAATTAAAAAACATCGCGAGGAATCCTGCATATCTGAGGAATAATGAAATATGTTATTTCGAGGACATTTGTGAAGTCTGCCAATTCTCGTTGGAGCAGCGTGGACCCTTCCCGACTCCAAAACCTAGTCAGATGTTTGAGAAGGTGGCCTTTGCCCAAATATTAGAGCTAGTAGCTTTACTACTTTTACTTCACTAGTACTGGAATCCAAAGGAATATTACAAAAAATATTTTGTCATAAGGCTTTTTAGGTTAAATCCATGCATACAATTATACAAAGAATTTTATTATATTAGTTTAGAATCAGGATAGTAGTAGTAGTAGGCAGTAGGAGATCACGTTACGTGAAAAGTAATCACGCAAGCCTCACCATCGAGCAGCATCTTGGCGGCGATGGCGGTGGGCAGGCCGACGGTGCGCGCCATGGCGGTGTGCCGCGCGGGCTCGCCGCGCACCGCCATGGTGATCTCGCGCCGCTCGCGCCGCCCGTCGCTCCACGTCACGCCCACCTCGTGCCGGAGCACCACGAAGTCGGTCTCGTCTTTTTCTGCAAACACCCGCGTAGCCATAAACAGAGGAACCCTTGCGAGTCTTCGGCGTCTGTCTGTCAGTCACCGCTGCCGTGCGCCGCTAATTTAGTTCGAATACAAAATAACAAATTATACGTTTTCAGGTTCGGTGGTGTTGTGTTGCAACCCTTGCCTCTGACACTGCATCTAACCCTTCCTCTGATCTCATCGCATCTGCGTACCACCGGATATGGCAAGGTAAAGACGGGCGTCTCCGCCTCTGTTTCTGCGCGTGCACTTGCAGCACACTATCGTCCCCGCGCACTTGAGAACTACAGCGTTCGATTGTATTCGGAAGTTGATATATCGATGGTATCGATAGAAACCATTCTGCCCACATCTATTACAAAATTATACAGTTTAAATTGGGCAATCCTCCCATGCGACGATAGTATCGCGCTACAGCAGCAATAACTGTCAGTTGTCAATATCTAAATTCAAGTTGCGTGTTTTTCGTTTGAAATAGAAGAACTTGATAACGTAGCTCTACCTACTGAGCCGTGGGTCCTCACTTCGAATCCAATTATCGGTATTCGGGTTAGGTTATAGATATAGTTTTGTGTACCGCACCTCTCCCTCAGATCTGATCGCATAGCGCACACGGGAAGCAATAATAGTAATGTATATAAATAACATTATACCTTCTTGAACGTATCTTTAATCTAAGTGACGGATCGTACACGTACGGATTCGTGCGAGTACTGCCACCGAGGTATGATTTCTTTATTAAAATAAAACATTGTCTTACTGGGATTTTTGTTATGTAATTAAGTGTATACACATATGTATCTGTAGACCGTGACGTTTGTACCAGGCGGGAATCGAACCCGTGAAGGTACGTACCGAGCTGCAGGCGCTTGCCGAGGTGGTGGCTGACGGTGTCGAGCGGCGTGCCGCACTTGACCACGGCGTCGTCGCCCAGCAGCCCGAGCGACTCCAGCGCCTGCGCGCCGGTCGCGCCCAGGCGCTCCGCCAGCCGGCTCTTGAGGTTCTCGTAGAAGATCGACGTGTCGAGGAGGCCGAGTAACTCGCACGCGAATTGGCGCTGCTCACCAAATCAAACGATTTAAGCATTAGACGTTGTATTTGTAGGGAATATTATATTCAAGGTAAAATATCCAGCTCCTATTTTTACAGGGCCTTCTGTAGATATAGGCATCTATAAATGTTACTACCGCTACAGGTCTAGGACATGCAATTTTCTTTCACTGCATTCAAATAAAATTTCATACCCAGGTAATGGCCGGCCCCTCGGGGTGAAGCGACGGGTGCGGGATGGGGTCTATTAAGCCGAATAACTGCATCGCTTTCATTGTTTCCGCAAAGCCTGCAAAGTGGAAAAATGCTTTTAAAAGAATACACTTAACTTTAACAAATAACATAAGAACAACCACATAATGATTTCGAGAAACCCGTATGCTTCTGACAAGGGGGTTTTCTTCACAGAACTTGAAAAATAAAAAGTTTTTGATACTAACCACTAAGCCATTTCCGTTTGATGTTTTTTACGGCACCAACGAAGTGAGACGGGATGGCAAATTCTTTAACGCCGCCACCACATGCCCTAGGTACTTTGAAATGATTATTCCATCAGGCGCGTTTGAGATTGAGATGGTTATTTCTACATTTGTTAAAGGCCCTTTTTTCTTGTTTTTAATGATACCAATGGGACAAAACAGCGTTACCCTGAACGTGGTAGACCCAAGCCGCGGCTTTTGCTACTGTTCGAATGTGCCGGCTCGACCGGATTGGTACCACGGCCTCGCAGAACACCGGCGTGAAGTAGAGGCATCTTTCATTTTCGTTCAGTGAGTGAGGTAACCGGAGGCCCACTCCTCCTCGCCACCCCTTCCTCATCCTCCCTCCCATCTCCCAAATACCGTTAAAAGCCAGCAACCCACCTGCAACACCTCTGGTAATGCAAATGTACGTGGGCGACTGTAACCACTTACCATCAGGTGAACCGCTAGCTCGTTTGCCGCCTTTCCCACAAATAACAAAACCTTTATTTGGTGTGTACTGGTCCCCCCTACAATTACCTTTGTACCGAATAGTCCCTCTGAACATTGTGTGCACGTCATCAATGCCGTAGAGCTCGGCGTACTTCGTGCTGTCCCTATTGGGGAACCCCTCGAAGGCGAAGCCGGGCAGGAAGTCCAGGTCGCGGGCCACGGACATCAATTCTCCGCCGCTCAATACTTCAACTATCTTTACGTAAAAATAAAATAATTGTTAAACAATGAAGCTGACATAGAGTGGTCTATATTATTATACTACCAGGGAACGAAAGCACCCCATGTGAGTATTACATTTTATATATTATAACTAAAATGGCACGTGGTGTACCCTGCCAACCAACAAAGAAGGCTCTGGTGACCGAATGATGGCAGAAATCATCGTGCGATGGCACCGGCACTGCGCTCCCCGACCCCCTCGTCCAGCGCGGTATGTGCCAACCTTCAAAGAAACATGTGCCGACTCCAGCTGCCGCTTTCTTGGAGGGGCCTGTGTTGATCAGGGGACTAAAACAGACTGATGTTGTTGTAGCTAAATATAATGTTAAGATTTTTATTTATATTTATATTTATACTTCATAGGTAAATTAAAAATATATATAAATATTATATACTTGATCAGAATTACAATTTTATGACTTTAATACGATCTACATTACTTTAAGTTATTAAACCCCCACGTAGGTGCTTACCTGTCCCTTACTTAGATACTTTGCACTGGAAATGGTGTTAAGAAGCACACCTCGGGGATTCCATGAGAACTTGTAGCGCAAAGCGTTGTCGCTGAACTCGGGGGCGGGCAGGCCTGGCCAAATCAAACGAAGTTAATATTGTAAGTTAGGTGAATAAAACTCAGATAGACAATTAAAATACTTGATGTTTGTTAGTACATGACCATATTCTTAACTGACGGCCGTGTAGCTCAGGGTTTAGCATAGCTCAGCTGACTACTAAGATATGGCTTTGGGTTGTGCTAAAACATATTGAGTCGAGTGGTGAGTCGTGTCCCAATGTCTCTGACACTACATCCCACCCTTCCTCCGATCTCATCTCATATGATTCACATCGGGATAATATAATACGGGAAGTTAAAGACGGCTGAGTGTTTCCGTGTTAGCGCGTACAGTTAAAAGTAGCAGCCTGTAAGAGTACCCACTGGGTAAGGGAAAAGGTAGGAATAGGCCTCCTTCTCAAATAATTGAGAGGGTGTAGGACCCGGGAAAGGCCCGCCACGCGGCTCCATTGCGGGTTGGCGGGCTTCAAGTATCCTCGAAATAATATATTATTTCTCAGATATGCAGGTTTCGTTACGATGTTTTCCTTCACCCTCGAGAACGTGGTAAATACAGCACTTAAAATTGCTATTAACAATTTTAGTGGTGCCGGCACCGGGGATCCAACCTAGTTCACTTGCGCTCTATGATACTAAAGTGAGCACCCTGACTAGGCTACCACGACTCACGCACATACACTTGCGGCACTTTAATAACTCCTGCGCAGTTGACAATTTTGATTTTGAACATTTGGCGTCGATCGGCTAGAAGAATTAATTAAAATATTCTTAGCTACCTCCGCAGTATGACACAAAGGAGTCGATCCGTCCGCCATGGTTCTGGATATTGTGTATGCATTCCAAGGCCAGAAGGTGATCGATGCCCGGGTCGAGACCAACTTCATTAAGTAACGTCACGCCAGCTTCCTTCGCCCTGCGAAATAAATTCTGACATGAATGGAAACAATTTTGCTCCGGCACGATTTCGGCGAAAACATTTTATTAATAGTAAAACATATTAAAAGTAGATCAAAATAAAATAGTGATGTGTAAAAGACAGTAATTGCGATTTATTATTCTGATAACAGTGTAGGTCGACACTTTCTTATCTGCCTTGCTAATGTGTGGAAACACAGCCTTTCCATAATAAATTTCATCAATCTTATGTAAATAGGTATTTGATACTATTTAGTTTACTTATCAGAAATAGGACCAATAATACATCTGTGACGGCCACGCTAATGTTTTATCTAAAATAGAAATATTACGATAAAGATAATGGCTTCGCTGCGTGAATTTCTGAAACGTGGTCAATATTGCCAAGAAATACATAATTCGAAGATTTTTTCGAGAATTTGATGCACTCCCCTTGCAAGTGTTTCCCTTTACGTTATCTAAAAAAACTTGCTGCGTTTAGAATTTATCTAGGATTAAATCATACATATAGATTTGTATATGAGTATATGTATATACTATAAACAAATATATAAATCTATTAATAATATAAATCCCAACCAGATGGAAGCCCCCGGTAGGGGGAGACCAGACGGCCGAGGGTTAGGGAGAAAGGGAAAGAAACCGGCGGACAATGCGAGTGGTATCGAGGAGCAGCGCCTTCTGCATTCGAGCTCGGAGCGGTCCGCCACGGAGTCCCACCTGCCTCAGATGTTCCGAGAGGCTGACTGTGCCCGGTCCATCAGCACGATGTCAGGCTCGTTCGCAAGAATCGTCCGGTCCGTGATGACGTGCCCGTCTCAATAGAGCGACGTGGGAGTTATTAATATTTTATAACGTGGGAGCGCCCACGACCATATACCTAATACTGGGGTAGTCTGTGGTCTAAGTGACTTTATCTTTTAATCCATTTTTCACTAGTGCCAATTATCTGGACCAATATAAAAGTCTGTCGCCGTCTTAGTGTACGATACAAACCGTATTTATGATTCTAAAAACTCATTGGTACGAGTCGTCCCCACAGAGGAACCAATGCCGGTCTCCTGATTCAATAATTATCGTGTAATCCTATGAACGGTATCGGCTAGACCTATGAACACCCCAGTACTGTGTAACAGGGTCCAGAGCCTATTATTATATATTAGTAAAGTAACAGAGGTTAGTAGTGTCCAGTACTAAGGCGACTGGTTTGCCACCTGGCTCGCTGTCCCAAATAAGCACTACTTTAAACGACTAAAAAAAATGCCCAGACCGGACCACCCCCGATATGAAATCGTGAGAGTCCCCTTATTGTTCGATCTCTACAAGCGTCAGCGCACTCACGCGTCGTGCAGCTGCTGCACCTCGGGGCGCACGTAGGAGGCGGTGACCATGTGCACGCCGGCGGCGACGCAGGCGCGCGCCACCGACCCGTGCAGCTCGTACGGCAGCAGCGACACCACGAGCCGCGCGCCGGCGGCCAGCGAGCGCAGCGCCGCCTCGTCGCCCGCCTGCACGTACTCCGCCCGCACGCCGTAGCGCTCCGCCAGAGCGTCCGCCTCTTCTCTCACTTGTGACGCTGAATATAACATTGTTCATTGTGGGGAACAAAAAAACAATTCAAAATCGGTTTTATATCTTGGCTGCTGTTAAAAAGATAACAACTTTTACGCCTGACTGTATCTATATCATTTGAAATCGAGTCATCCCCAAAACATTGCCTTTAAAGCATGGTCTTTAGGCACCCGCAACACTGTGCAGGTCGCCCCTCCATCTTGTGGGGGATCGTCCAACGCTGCGTTTGCCTGTACGATATAGCCTCTCGAGGACCTTTCTTCGGTTCAACTGTTGTCAGATCTGCAAGCTATGTGGCCGGCCCATTGCCACTTCTGCTTGCTGATCCTTAAGGCTATGTCATTTACCCTATTTCCGCTGCGGATGCGGTTTTAGCAGTCGCTCAGCTACTCTCAGCTTCCTCATACGGCCTGCAGTGACCAAGACCAAAGGCTCGGTTTCGTAAGTCATCACTGGCAACACGCACTGATTGTACACTTTATTCTTGTGGTGCTTGGTTTGCTTAACTTTATTATTTATTTTATATTATTCGTAATAATAGTATTAAAAAAATAATACACTTTTCTAAACGAATCATTTTTGTATCATTGATTAAAATATACTCGAAATGAATCTAAAAGTATTCTCGTCATCTTCATGACCGCTATAAACTAAAAAGACTTGTAACGTCCTTATGCAGATTGCTTCATATAGTCTTAAATTATTTATATAACTAGTTAAATATTTTTAAAATCGACCAGAATATTTGATAAATTTGTTAATACAATGAAGCGATACGCACCAACAGTAACAGCGACGTTCTTATCTGCCGACAAGTACTCCACGACTGGAGCAGAGACCAACCCGCTTCCGAGGATCAACACGGTAGTCTGTTGCTCGTGGCCTTCCACCTTGTGGCGAGATCGACTGCGGAGAAATGCTCGGGGTCAATTTCTTTTTAAGGGAGGGTAACAACGTGCACCACAGACAGTCACCACTCCTAGAGTCCGTGGTAAGGTGACAGTTTGCAAAAATCTGTCGCTAGGAAAATGGAATGTCTTACAGGTTATGACAAGTGGCCGAACACCTTTATGCTTGGAGCTTTATGTTGCTGCGTTGAGACCCCTAAGGAAATCCCTCGTAACCTACGTGATAGAGCCAAGCGGCGGCTTTTGCTGCTGCTCGAATGGGCCGGCTCGACTGGTGTAGCGCCACGGCCTCGCAGAATACCGACGTGAAGAAGAGGTATCTTGTGTTCCCCCTCCCCTCCCTATCATCTCTCCCATCACCGTACGCGGGTGGCGGTAATAATTTTTAGAGCCGTGTACGTTTTCACCTTTTACCATAATAAAATAAAGGTTCAATGACTATCTCACGCTAGTATTGTTCAGATTTAGAGTGTGGCGCCACCCCGGCCGAGCCGAGCATACGTACTGCGGCCGTAATGCAGCGTGACTCTGGCCTAACACAAATTAAAATTTAAATACAAGTGCCTTGTATTTGTGTTGTTATCAGTGATTGGTATGTGTTATGTCATGTTATTGAAAGAATGCAACAAAATATTGGCGTTACACACACTGGGAGAATGTATCAAACAATTATATTTTGATCGTCATAGCTGAGGTGTCCGAGTGGTTAAGGAGTTGGACTTGAAATCCAATGGGTTATACCCGCGCAGGTTCGAATCCTGTCCTCAGCGACAACTTTTTTCATATATTTTATAATTTTAGGTTCATAATATGAATAAGTATAATTATTTTTCTATTTACATACTGAATTCTTTGTAATTACATAAAATAAAAAGCGTCGTGTCCAGTTGTTCAAACACGCATCATTTTAAATGTAAACAATGGATAATTTGCAATGATAGATAATTACAGATTATAGATATTATATATCGATGATAATAATGATTGATAGTGTTCACCGGAACCTTGACCAGCTTCAGGAACTAATTAATTTCACTAGCCGTCACATGCGTACGCGCGGACTAATTCGCATATAATTGTTTTGATACATTAAACATTAATAGTTTATCCTATTAAATTTATTACATATATTTTGAAGAGTATCTTTAACTATCAAGTTAATAAAAATTTCTAAATATAAAAGGGGGCAAACGAGCAAGCGGCACACCTAATGTTAAGTGTTACCGGCCTTTAAGGAAGGAATAGGGCCTTTCTCTGAAGGATCCTAAGTCGCAACTGTTAGGAAATACCGCTGGCGACAGCCGATTCCACAGAATTGTAGCAAAAAATTCCGTGCGAATCGTGTGTTGTACTATGTTGCCAACCAGTTGGACGGTGTTTTTGCAATTTAATATCTTATCGCGAAGTACAAAGGTGGAACTTAACGGCTGGGATTGTTCCGAAAAGTTCCTCAGAACATTCCCGGTGGTAAAAAAAAGTATGAAGTGATGATTTTCCACATGCTTGGTGGCGAAGGAAACATTGTGAGGAAAACTGCTTGTAAAAATTTCGATAAATATTGAGCCCGTCAACCCGCACTGGAATAGGGAAGTGCGCTCTTTTTGGCTCTGTAACTCTCACAGAACTGAAAGCATCCTTGTGCTTAACAGTGAGACTATTAAAATCTGTTACTTAATTTTTCTTATTAAAATAACGAGTATTAATAAACTAGGCAAAGAATTAAAACACTTCATTTGAGGAGTTCCTGCAAAACTGTGCGTGAGTGAGTGCATGCTCGTACTTACGTGTTAGTCATCCGCAGTTCATTGATGTATTCGAAGGACGGAGTAAATTTACCATTGCTTGTGATAATGGCCTGTAATGAAAAAATAAGTTCCGTTAGTGACTACCATACTCTCTTCGTATACCTCGAGAAGTCTAATGCATGTAGAAGGTTCTAGATGGCTTTACTGTGGCAATACAGTGCATCATTTGTTGCAACAACAACAACCAGAGCTACTACTACATCAACGTATTTTAGTCCAAAGCTGAACATAGGCATCTCCAACAAAGCGCCAGAAATAGCCGGCTTACATTTCTTGGAATGTTTACCGATACTCATCACGCTGGGCAAGCGGATTGGTGACCGCAGTGCCGGTAGCCTTGAACTCGTGATGCTGCTCACTGTGCTCTGTCGGATATTCCACCATCGAAACCGCTAACATCCCGATATCGGTAAGAAATAGTTCAAATTCAACAGTAAGTTTGTTTAAATACTACGCAGCAAAGAAAAGTAAATGTACTTGTCACTTAGGAGCAGTTTCTTTTATGGAAACATATAGTGGATCTTCACATATTTCTTAAACATATATTAGAATATTGATTAATGTTACTTACTCCTTGAACAACAGGTGAAAAATCGTGCTCTTCCAGTGGCCTAGTAGCATCAGATTTCATGATATCATCTGCATAAGGAGACAGCAGATCACCGAAAAAGTCTGTAGATTCCCTCGGTAGCTGCGTAGGCATGTTGTCTATGGAACACACGAGTACGCCTGGACCTTTGAAACTGAGATATCAAATTCAACATTGAATTTTTTAATTAAAAAGTTAATTTTTTACATAGAGTCCCAAATTTCAAGTTGCCAGTCAGTCAAGTGGAAGTAAAATAAATATGCATTGTATGGCTGAGATCCCTAAAACAACTAGGACTAAACTTGATCTTCAATCAGCTAACCAGAATTTCATCAAGTTTCAACACATCTACGAACCATCTCAATTAAATCAGCCGACAAATATACAAAACGCTTCGTCAGTTTCTTTGGAAGCTACGATGCCACAGACAAACTGACAAAGGCTTCAAACTTATAACATCTCACACTTTCTGGGTCGAGGTTACGTTATATCAATATAACTCGCGAAAAAATGTCAAGTCAAGTGATAAAAATAGTTTGGAACATCCAAAAGTGCACCCTTCAAACGCCAATGTTATTTCCTATAACTAAACTAGAAGGATTAGAGCAATGACATTGAAATGTCTTCTAAGGATTCGATGCGTGCATGTATAATACATATGCACAGGTAGACCAATAGAAGGCAAGCGAATTATTTTCATATTAATGGAATTAAATGTTTTGAAAAAATTACACTGCCAAAATATTTTTTAGATATTTAAATCCTTATATACATAATCTTTAATCCTTACATATATTATAATACATAAAGATTAAAGTTATTTTGTTTGTCACTAGCAGATCAACAAGCAAATCACTCGATAAGATTCATTACTGGAACGTGTAAAAATAAAAGAAAAAAATAAACAACATTATTTTATTTACAAAACAAGTAAAACTCTGCGGTGCGTGGCCGGGTTTAGCTATATAAAGCAGTATATAATTCGTAGAAAAGATTTCACCATCATCATCATTACAGGCTGCCCCAAGTCCACAGCTGAACCTCCCCCAAAGATTGACCTCCCACAAAGCACGGTCCTGAGCCGCCTGCATCCCTCGACATCCCGCAACATTGTGTAGGTCCTCACTCCACCTTGTGGAGGGTCGTCCTACACTGTATTTGCCTGTACGTGGCTGCCACTCGTTAAACTTTCTTCCCCAACGGTTCCATTAGTTCTATGAGCTGTGTAGCCGGGCCCCTGCCAATTCTGTTTGCTGATACTTACGGCTGTGTCGGTTGCCCTTGTTCTTTTATATTATAACACGCAAAGAAACTCCGAGCATAGCCCTTTCCATAGCCAGCTGAGCAAGTTTGAGCTTCCTCATACAGCTTGCAGTGTAGCGGGTAAAATTGGGTAAATCGCGTAAACTTGAAATATCAACAATTATTGCACGCCTCAAATGGTTTCGCGTTATGATGCGTCCAATAATTGGGCTTTTGTGATGGCTGTTTGGTTTGTAGAAAAAATGATATAGTCTGCTTTATTCATATTCTTACTAGAGCAATCTGCACACGTATATATAATGCTGTTCTGATATATAATAATATCTGTACATACATATGTCGATATTGGATGTTGTGCTGTGAGTGTTAAGTAAGTTAAACTACTGAGTCTAGTACCACTTTTCCATAGCCAATGTAACTAGGGTTTCCAACTTTCATATAATATATAGTATTGAATTATATTTCGGGTCTGTGTACTATTATATGTAATGTGTATATATTTCTTCAACTGTGTATACGGTTGAAGAAATATATAGCACGCAAAAATACTATATTTCAATTGGATGAATCAATCTTTTTTTTTGAGTAAAATTAGAGGCTGCAAATGCTCCGTAGTGCCCAGCATATAAAGGCCTCCTTCTCAAATATCTGAGAGGGTTTTGGAACCGGGAAGGGTCCGTCATGCTGCTCCAGTAGCCAGTCTTAGTTGGTTTGGAGGGCTACACGTAATCTCGAAATAATATTTTTCATTATTTCTCAGACATGCCGGCTTTCTCCCGATGTTTTCCTTCACCGCCAAACACGTGATAAATTCAACACTTAAAATTGCTATTAACAATTTTAGTGGAGCCGGCACCGAGGATCGAACCCAGGTCACTCGCGCTATATAAAACTAAAGCGAGCGCTCTGTCCACTAGGCTTCCATGGCTCTGTAGGCTACCACGGCTCTATAAACTTTTTCATAGTTTATATTTCGAATGATTTCCAAAAAAATTATTTGGGCGTCATGTTTGGTTCCGATGTACCAGAGAAAAATAAATTATTAGCACCTTTTCGTATCCTTGTTTCTATCAGCGTCATAGAGACAGAAAGGCGTATCGATAGTAGTGCATTCGTTCATGAACTCGATTGAACCTCCAGGGTCTGCAGATATGTCGCAAATAGCCAGCATTCTGCAACAGATTTAGCCGTTATCGTTAAAATGTATCACCTTGAAAACTTATCAACTTCCGTGAGACAATAAATACATAGATTTTTTTAACAAAGTATTCATAATGACGATTTAGATTAAAATTATAAGAAATATTTTTCAAACTAATGTAAAAATTTATATATCTGAGATTGCCTACGTATTTTATTTAGTTCACACAAAATGACTAATAATGTTTTTTAATGATGTTTTTACGCGGCTGATGTGGTAATGGCATAATAACCATTTCTAGTACACCGTAAAGATTACAAGTTTTTAAAAGTTTTTCTTTCTTAACGAACTTCTCTTCTTTCTTACGATCTTAACTTTATCTTACTACTTTAACAGCCTGTAAATAGTCCACTGCAGGATATAGGCCTGTCCTATGGGGAGAATTTGTCGTAATCGCCACATTCGGCAAGTGGATTGGTGATCGCAGTACCAGACGCCTCGCACCTTACATGCTGCTACCCGTCATTGGTCTGCTAAAGTTTTGGTCAGGTATATCTTGAGATGGTTCTCCCGCCATCTGTCGGTAGTCATTGCGATTTTCAAAGCTTTTCCCTTAGTCGCCTCTTACGACACCCACGGGAAAAAAGGGCAATTTCAAAGGTTGATTTCATCTATCTTAATGTAATTAATATAACTACACTGAAAACTTTTTATCATTGTTTATCTTATCCAAATATAATATAATATAATAGGTACAACATCGATTATTATAGATTAATACGTAATTATAATGCTAAGAATCAATGTTATTATTTAACTTCCTCGTTTTAAAGTAGGCTTCAAATATGTATTAAGATAAGAGTAGTATTTTTCAAGTGAGTTTCGAGTGACCGACCAATGAATTACCCATATTTATTAAACATATTTATAATATTACTAGGGGCTGTCCGCGGTTTCATCTGCGTGACTATAATATTTTTCTAAAAGAACCACTGAATTGAGATATAAAGTAGTCTTTTTCCATCCATTTTTTTTAAGATATCCTAACCTCAGAGTCATTCACGAAAATCATGCCTACATTCGGGTACCCGACCAGCAGTTAAGACAACAGCCGAGGTTAAAGAACTTTCATAGGTATCTATAATAAACTAGAGTCGTCATGGACCATAAACGGAAAAATAATTTACATCATGATTACATTAAACACATTAATCAGACACACATTACATACATTAATCAGAGTTAGGTATCAGAATTCCTTAAAAAAATTAAATTCAACAATTGAGGGCAAACGAAAGCTTAAATAAATAAAGTCTGAACATAAAAATACGGCACCGAAATAGCAAAATTTGTTAAAAAAAAGAATAATTGTGATTTATCGACTTAAAAGGCCAAAATTGGCTTCGTCCCGCCTTTTCCAACTCTATTTTTCTGGTTTTCTTTTGTTGATGCATATCCATTTTTATTTTGCTCTTTAGAATAATCTAAAGAAAATAATTTCTATAACTTTAGACATTCCCTTCAGTAAATCTCAACTTCAGGCACTTTTCTTGGTGACAAAATATCTTGTTCTTCGATAAACATTAATAACTCCAAAAATAAACACTTTCGTCATTTGAGTCTAATAATATAAATACTTACCGATTGGAACAAAACTAAGTTATGATTTGATAACTGATAATTTAACTGAAACCGGTCCTGCTGTTTACACAAGATGCGCGCGCAAACCGACAGACAGACAAACAGACGTAAATCTTAAAAATGGTAACATTGCCTTCCACTCCAACACAAATTTTCCAAAAAAATAAAGAATTGTACACACTTTAACCGCTTTAATTAACACGCGAGCGAAGTCGCAGGCAGTCGCTTGGTAAAGCAATGAAACGTTCGTTATTTTTGTTATTGTTATTTACAGAAATTCTTTACAACTGAGATACGACAAGGGCTAAAAGGTCAGGCCTGCTTCATGCATCTTTCATCAACACGCATCCGTAGATAAAATAGATAAGCCATGCCTTTGTACGCCATGGATTTTTTCCTATATTTATTTACAAAATTACACAAATGTCTCGCAATGTTATTTCAGTACTCGATACGATACAGGTACAGATCACATTAAAACAAAAACAAAATGTTGGCATTATAGATATTATATAGGTATAGGTATTAGTTCGAATAGTTTTTTGCTCAAAATAACATGTATTGCCTACATTAAAGAAAACAAGAGCAGCACCAGAGAGGATGCTACTCTAGTTGAAATACATGCACTAGTTTCACCACCCTAATAAAGTTCAACCCCACCACACTGGCCACCACTAATGCATCGGCTGATAAGCGATGCGAGGAATTTATATATCGTTGCGAGGAGGTGTTCCGGTTTCGTGCGTGTGTATGCTTGCGGAGGTGATTGGCTTCATATTAACGCCATGGTGGCAGTCGAAGTATTACACGCTTTTGAGAGGGAGGGTAGCGCTCGCCTTCTCTTTCAGCTAGATAGTACATACCATTTTATGTTTTCATGCGAAAATTAACAATCTTTCTTTTTCATCATAAAAAGAGGGAATATTGTAGCGTCAGAAATTTAAAAATTCTCATTCTTCTGACAGTAATCAGACTAACCTGTGTGGTAGCGCTGGTGCTCCAACGCTTTTTGGCAACCATGGAGTATGCGATGGGAGGAACAGATGTTTAGCATCAGGTATGGTCAGCAGTTTTGGACTGTCCACGGCCCAGTAGATGCAGTTCACAAGAACTGATGTGTACGGCGCAATCTACATAAAATAATAAGTCGTTTTTATACACTATTAGATAATGATGGTAGAAAAATAACGATTCAAATAAAAGTTTAAAAATTCACTATCGACGTACAATGAATATTATTTTTTTATTGACATAAACATAAGTCATACTGAAGCTCGTGAGCATAGCTTGTAGGTAGTGAATTCTGGAAATTATACATGAAGAAATTTTAATTACTCTACAAACAGAAGTTATCATCTACGCAAGATGTACGAGTACGAGTATATCATAGTTATCATCGTCTAGTCTGTGAATAGTCCGATGCTGGATAGTGGACATAGGCAACCAATATCTCCCTTAAAGCAATCAATAAATAGGGAAAACACAAAACTTTTGCCTTATTCATCATAATTACTACAATCACTACCTCTGGCAGGTGAATGGCCGATCTCAGTAACAGAAGTCGCAGTCTTTACTGATATTTGTAATACTAATCCATATACCCAATCGTTAATTCACCATCACGAAGCGCTGAAATATACCACTAAGGTATTCTGGAACAATATTTACATATTATGTTACTTAGATACTGACGTATCCTAGATGGTGGACACCTTATGAAAGTTTAAGATGACAACAAAGTTTAGTTGTCAAGACCGGCACGCAAAATAAATACAATGGCGGAGTTTTTCGTA
The DNA here is from genome assembly GCA_029286595.1 of Bhutanitis thaidina. Classification (NCBI taxonomy): domain Eukaryota; kingdom Metazoa; phylum Arthropoda; class Insecta; order Lepidoptera; family Papilionidae; genus Bhutanitis; species Bhutanitis thaidina. Next base: position 5,940,501 of record JAGSMS010000022.1, read on the forward strand.
ACCTGAAGAGAAGAAGAACACCATCCTACCTCTCACAAGGGCGTGAAATAACGCACTGAGCACCATAGTGCAAATAAAATCAATTCAATTAATACATTAAAACAGTATTAGGAAAGAAATACTTATCGATACAACAATATGCTACATCATCTCTCATGATAAGTCTTTTCCATTATATTCAGTTTATAAGGAATTAATTACATTCTTAATAAATTTCAAGTATATTATAGAGTGGCAGTGGGCCGGCCACATAATTGGCAAACCGTTTGGGAGGAAAGATGGTAGTGTAGAAAGCCCTCACAAGATCTATTGTATTGGGGGAAGTCGACAGAAACGCATAGTTCGGGAGCTCAAGAATGCTTCGTGGCAATCTTTAGGGTAGGCCTATGTTCCGCAGTGGACTTGTGACAGGTGTTTTGACTGTAATGACAATGATGATAAAATTCACTCAGGAAACACGAACGCACAGTGATACAAAACGGATTGAGTAATGCCTCACATTGATTCGTTAATTGGACGTGTTATGATTGTGAATACATTCCTTAGTTTTATTATATCTGTAATTATGCCCCTTGCTGAGTTTTTCTTACAGATAAATTGATAAACACACGTACGCGTATCAACCGTATTAATTCAATAACAAGCGGCGTAATAATAAATAGGTACGTAATATAGATAACATGACTATCGTAGATAGTTACAAAATGTACCCGAATTGTCACATGCTAAAGAAATTATTAATCCTATCTGGATATTTTTTGTATTATATTTATGGACTTCAAGTTTTGAGAGATTATTGACAAAAAAATAAAAGAGACATGACAAGTTACTGTAATAATGTGTAACATTGCTCGAGCTACGCACGAGGCTAGACTGGGCAGGCTCGACCAGGACCACAGCCTCGCAGAATACCGGCGCGAAATATTAGCCATTTTGTGCTTCTGCTTTTCCTTCGGTGAGTGCGGTAATCGGAGGCCCACTCGTCCCTCCCTCTCCTTCCCAAATATCTTTGATGGGTGGCAACGCAGCTCCGGTGTTGTAGATGTACGTGAACCTCGGTCATCCCTTACCATCAGGTGAGCCAATAGCTAGTTTGCTCCCTTCCGCATAAAAAAAATATTAAAAGATATTTACCGTTTGTGCGAATGTAGAAATGTATCGTTCTGGATGCTCTTCGTACTCCAAATGATCATAGCCTCCTCCATTTTTCCTTACGAGGTGATGCCGCCGACGTACTTCGCATCCATAAATTTTATTTGGACCTAAATGTAATTAAATAAATCACTATGATTTTCATCTTTGGCGATCAACACATTAAATCTTAATCGGTTTTTTGAACTTTGCCTCTGATTTTGTATTTGTACTATTGAGCTGAGGCAGCAGCATAGTTTTTGTTTTTCAGACGAAGTTATAGATATATAACTTCCTACGAAAAAACACTACTGTCATTGCCGCCGACGATGTCGCTCTACTTTTTAGTAATTGTAGAGTACTCTAAGAACAAAGGGGGTCCACTATGCTGAAGTTCCAGCGATCCACAAGAGGAAGTCGTTGCTAGGGAAAATTGATTGTAAAAATAAAAAGGTAGACGATGTCTCCTGTGTCTATGGTAAGACATATCCGCGCGGCACGACTACGAGTATAAGGATGATTGAATCGAAGAGACTTTTCATCAGATATAGGAAGTCGAGGAGGTGCCTTTACTTGTGCCCCGGGATTTAACTAACACTTATGACTACTTCAGACATTCAGAAAGATGGCGCTGTGTGAATACCATGTGAAATTTTTTACATAATAATAACTTACTGCCATGTTCAGCCACTTTCCTTAACATCTCCGGCGGTACGTATTCATGTGGAAGCTCTTGGAAAATTTCTTGACTTCCCTAAAATTTTACTGCGGTTTGTAAGTTTTGTTATTGACGTATTTTAACTTTTTACTCAGAAGCTGTATAGTGTAGCAGAGGAACCCACCTGAGATACATTTCCCGATCCCGTAAATACAAATGTTAGCGGCCCGAGGGACTTTGGCATCATTCCGAGGGCAACTTCGTAGCCGGCGTCACGGATTGCTTGACGTGCCATGCTCGAGTTTCTGTAGTTGTGCGCTGGACCTACATGCTTTATAAAAAATATTAAAAACAATAAAATAATCGTAAAATTACTTTTAAATATTTTATATCAAACCCGAAGATTAACTTTACGTATATATAAAAAAAAACTACCATCCACGACAGACAGAGATACTTTTGCATTTATAACTATTATGAACAGTATAGATAATAAAAATTCTTCAAGCAATAGCAAAGTTAAGTATACGTCTGATTTTTAATCTAATGCATAGTACGTTGTTAAGTAAATATCAGATTACTCTGTGCAATATGTCCTATCATTTCATTTTCAAAGTAATATAATTAGTAATAACCTTTAGCTCTTCGGCTATTTTTAATCAACCTCGTTCCCTATTATTAAATCGTTGATAAATATTTTTTCATGCTATGTAGTGGTACTAGTTTTAACTTATTATATTCAATTACAAAAAATATTTACCATAAAGGGGGTATGGTGACCCAGCGCAAGAAGCCGCAAGCCGAGTCCATGCAATATGTTGATCATTCCTGCTACGCCAGCATATTTTCCGAATGCTACTACCCTATTACCCGCACCATCCATTAGCTTTTCGTAATCTATTAGACGAATATTCTAAAAATTTAAAATGAAAAACTACTTTAATGTTGCTTATTTCAATACAGTCCGATAATATTTAGAAGAAGAGCCAAGGTACTAGGTTCATTCTAGGTGCCGGCTCCACTAATATTGGTTAGTATAATTTACAACGTGCTGGTCGGTGAAGAAAAACATAATTTTTAGTTGTAATAGTAACATTTAAATAGTTCAAAATTGTATTTTTTAAATTCCACAAGAACAAAGACACTTCCTGATTATTCCAAATATAAAATAACCGGTCAGAATTTGTCTGACTGGGGTGATGTACTAACTGGCGTCCCTCAAGGTGGTATTCTTTCTCCCCTTTTATTTTCTGTTTTTATTAATCTCGTTACAACAAACATTAAATGCTCTTACCATTTGTATGCTGACGATTTGCAAATATATGCGCAAGCGGAACCCTCCGAAATCAATAATATAATTGCTCTATTGAATAATGATTTACAGTATATATCTGAGTGGTCCGCTGTGTATGGTATTAAGGTGAATTATACAAAATGCCAAGCCATAGTGTTAGGCAGTTCTAGACTTGTAAACAATTTAGATTTTGCTACCTTGCCGTCGGTTACTTTTGATAACAACATAATTCGTTTCTGTTCCCATTTCAGAAACCTGGGTCTATATGTTGATAGCTGTTTTACATGGAATAAACAGATTCAGGAGGTGAGTCGCAAAATTTCTGCAACGTTGCGATCACTTTATCGTCTCAAAAATTTCCTTCCAACCTCTACTAAGATTTTACTTGTCCAATCGCTCATTTTGCCAATTATTGAGTATGCTGATGTGTGTTGTGTGCAACACACATCAGCACACTCAATAATACAGACCTATCTCAACAACATCTTAACACACTGGATCGTCTTCTTAACAATTGCATCAGATACATTTATGGTCTCCGCAAGTACGACCACGTGTCTTCCTTTCGTGCACAGCTCAATTGGCTGCCAATTCGTCAGCGCAGAAATGTTAGAACACTTTGCACCCTTTTCACAATTCTAAACGATCCTTGTGTTCCTGAGTATTTGAAATCTAAGTTTCAATACCTGGGTGATTCTCATAACTGTTTTCTCCGCTCTTCGGGTAGTCTCATCTTGCTGACGCCTTTACACCGTACTGGGTACTTATCTAAGTCATTCGCTTTTACGGCTATAAGGCTCTGGAACGAAATCCCTCTTGACATTAAAAAAGCTCCTAATAAGTTTGCCTTTAAAAATAACATCCGCAAACATTACAGAAATGTTGCAAGTCTGTACTAGTGCTGCTGTTTGTTATTGTGCGGCTTTAGTTGTTTGTCCTGACATGTATATTATTCTATGTATATGTGGTATATTTATATATGTTATTTATGTGTCTATGTATGTATGTATGTATGTATGTATCTATTGTAAGGATATATTTTGATATTTATATCCTTTTACTGGTTTTTTTCTCTTAGCTGTATTGCCTCTATTATGTATATATCTCTGCTTAGTCTAATGGTTGACTGGGAGAGAATGCCTCTAGGCATTAAGTCCGCCATATGTACGAATTAGTGCATAAAGATTAAATAAATAAATAAATAAAAATAAAGAAGAAGTTGAACAATTACGAGTAAGTTATTAATATTCTTAGTTACCTTTGCTAGAATAGCGTCCAGCATGGGCATGTTGGCTTCCTGAGCTTTGATAGTGTGTGAAAAGAAACAGTAGGTCTTATTAGGTATAAGAAGATCTATGGGAGTCTGTTTCACCCCAAATATAACGCTTGCTTCACTGATGTCCTCCTGAATTATCGCGCCAGCATTTAGATATGACTAGAAGAAAAAGAAGAAAATGAGCCACGGCCAATACGCGATTATTTTTGTGATACAACATTATAATTGCGTGTTAGGTTAATAATAAGTATAACAGAAATTATTATATAAAAAAAAAAATTATTTGGAAACATTTGTCTCTCCAATCCGCCAAGGGGCATCGTGGACCCTTCCCGGCACCGAAAATCTCACAGTAGGCCTTTGGCCGGCTGTGAAACATTTAACGTCTGCAACTTACGTTTATAACCTAATTCGTATATATTATATATAGCTCACAATAAAAGATAAGCTCTCACGACCGTATATCCAGATGGTCAGAGGTTCAGACGTTTATTTCTGTAGTTTCAATACACTATTCACCAGACCTAGTTTAGGACAACGTGACGGATGGTGAGCCCATCTCCATCTTAGTATAGCGCCAACGACACAAATCGTACATAAGTTACGAAAAACTCATTAATACGAGCCCTCCACATAGAGAGAATCGTACCAGAGTCTCCTGATCCCTTAAGCAATCGCCTGTCATCGTTTACTTTACTATTCTAAGTAATAAGTAATAATAGTAGGGTCGTCCATAATAAGAGTGAAGATGACTTTTCAACTTACAGTTGCTGTCTTCGTTTGTCTTGTTTGTCGTGTAATAATTATAAATACCTGCATGGGGTAAGCGCGGCGGTTTGAGGGTTGCACTATGACCTTGACTCCTTGCCTCACTAGCCTGTTGACATTCGCCGGCGAGAAGGGGGCGCGTCTTTCCCATACTGATTGATCCTCTCTTCTTATTGCTATCACTCGACGAAACTAAAATGGCATTATCAGTATAACTCATAAATATTCAGAAAATTTAATTTGAATATTTAATAAATTATTGACTAGAGAATTAGATGTTTAAAAAGTAAAGTAACAGCCTGAAAGTGCCCACTGCTGGGCAAAGGCCTCCTTCTCAAATACAAGTATCAGAGAGGGTTTAGGAGCCGGGAAGAACCCGCCACGCTGCTCCAATGCGGGTTGGCGAGCTTCACATATCCTCGAAATAATATTTTTATTATTTCTCAGACATGCAGGTTTCCTCACGATGTTTTCCTTCACCGTGGAGCACGTGGTAAATTAGATTAGATGTTTACCAATATTAATAAAGAAATTGATATAACCAAAGACATTCTCATCGTAAAATTCGTATCGTATATGCTGTTAACAGTTAGCTGTATTTAATCGTAACATTCTATAAATAAATAAAAAATAAATGACATCTAATAGACAAATGAGTTCAACAAACCTTAAGCAATCGTACTAAATAAATATTACCTTATTTACTGTCAAACAAGCAGGTCTGAATGCACCTCCCCGATAAATGAGGTGAGTGTGAAATAATAAACAATAAAAATAACAAATAAGATATGAACGTTGTTGCCATCGAAACACGCAACTATTGAGCTAATTAAATGCGATAAAAGTTAAGGAAAATTATTTATTAAAAAAATAGATATCCATTGATAGCAGCAATATGATCTCACATCATTTAACCCACATGTTATTCGAACTGACTTGTCTGTGAGTACAATTTTTTTTGTTAAATTAAAAATGACGGTTTTGGAAATGTAACCCTTATAATATAAGCACTTACCCCTGCTACCCATAGAGGTAGACAGAGATTACGAATTTCCATTTCATGACCCACTTTTCGTCTCTCCGGAAGATAGAAAGAATGGCGATCCCGGTCGCCGGGTTTGTTTTCGTCCATTATCATGACATTTTTTCTCTCAGTCGTCTCTAACGACATCCACGCGACGAAAGCAACGCAACACCTTCATATTGTTTAAAATATTACGTGTAGCGCTATATTTACTTATGTAAAAAGAAAGTATAGTTTTATCTATAAGTATATAATATTGATGATGATCAACTAAAGTAAAATGTATCACAACTTGTACTTTTTTTCCTTATCAGAGTCAATAAACTAGAAGCATTGTGAAATTATAGATCCTCGCCGCCATTTTAACTTTTATACGGTTTAACCGACAAATTGTAAACGACATTTAAATAATTGTTCCACATAAAACATCGTCACTAAAAACTACTAATTAATGTTGTCACCTCCGATAGATAAATCGACCAGTAGTAGAAATTATTTCGACCTCGACCAATAATTTTTTAATCGTAACATTTTTACAAAAGGCGTATTCATATTTTATTATTATATTTATGCATATGTTGGTATTATTATATACAATGACCGGCTAGCTCTGAGTCCGGAAAAGCTGTAAAAGACACAAAGTAAAGCAGTCCTTCGGACTCTCCGTTTGGCGTCTATCTTAGTCATCTAGAGTTTAACTTAATTTAAAAATTTTAAATAAATTTAAAAAGTAAATTGAAGGCGGTAAGAACGTCCCACATTGGGATCACTGCTAAAGAATGAAATAATCTGTCAAAGCTCATTTTGGATTTAATGCTGAAGAGATTACAAGTGTTTACCTGGTCTAAATGTCTACGATTTCTAACAATATTTTCTTTACGATCAAGCAAGCAAGCGGATCACCTGATCGTAAATGATTACCGTCACCCACGTACATCTGCAACACCAGAGGGGGAATGGTAAAGAGGATGAGGAGGGGGGATAGGGAAAGAGGGAAGTGTACCTCCGGTTACCTCAATCACCGCGGGAAACGCAGAAGCACAAGATGCCTCTATTTCACGACGGTATTCGAGGTCGTGGTATTAACCCGGTCGAGCCAGCCCATTCGAGCAGCAGCTATAGCCGCAGCTTGGCCCTACCACATACATAATACGTGTACCAGGTAGTAATTAGCAGTTAATATTGGTGCAATTAACAATTGCAGTGAGGCAATGCCAACTCCGAGATTCGAACGCGCACCAAAAAAATCTAGACAAGCGCTCGCCCCCAGATTTAACATGAATCAAAGTGAAAATTGTGTTAAAACTCATTATTTTTTCAAAGATTGATTTATTTTACAATTTATTTTAAATTAACTAACTGACTTTTAGGCTTTTGACCGGAGCAAAATAATAATTTATAAATAGTGATGTGAATTTTTTTTTTCAAAATAACATAAATAACTGAACATATCGTACCTTTGATGTTGAAACCGATAATTGTCTCACCAACTGGCTCTTCGTTCGAAAAGCCGCAACTTTATATGACATTTTACTAATATCTTGTTATGAAAAATAAATCGATTAACTACCAAACAAAAACGGTCCGCTTCTTACGAAGCGTGTAAGTGATCTATATGTTTGTGTTTTACTGACATCTCGATCGGAGTTCCTTACAGAAAACATTAATATCGGAGTGACGTTTTTATCTATAAGCGATTATAATAGACTATTACGTTGTTTTATTGCTGTGGGTTGTGCTAAACATGCCTTAATATATCTTTTATATTGATACCGATAACCTTCCGTTTCGTTTGTGACGCTTTTGTAGTTTCTCCTTGCTTTATTTGTTACTTAAAAATACATTTAACGAACATTTAATAATAAGTAACGAAGTGTACTCGAACTGATCGCCTGTAACAAAAGAGCTGGTTCTTTAATCGTTCTGTGTTGTAGCTGTCCGTGTCGGTGCTGTTTAGTCATTCCGTGTAGAAATACCGTCAACGTTCTTGGTACCATACCACGTGCAGATGGGCCTTTATGATAATGTCAATTTATGATTGTAGTCATTGTAAATGTTTACTTAAAAACTTTGAAATGTACATAGGTTTACAATAGTTTTCCGTTTGGTCGCACAGTGGGTAAACGTCGCGGGTTCGATTCCCGCACGGGACAATAGTATTTTGTATGGAATACAAATAATGTTCCTAGTCTGGGTAATTTTTTTATTTATATAAACTGTCTCCACGACACAAGGGGAAATTCTACAGTAGGGGTTAAGTTACTTAACAATAAAAACTTAAAATAATAGCAATATGTTAACATATTTTTTTAATTTATACATATGTTTACTATTTAATACACTATTTAAACTCAAATAGAAACATTTGCTAAATATTCCTTTATAATAGGGAAATGCAAGATTATAGCCTTGTAGGATAGGTAGCAATCTAATGAAACGGAAATATCATTGACATAGCAAAACAAGGCATTAACCTTAGAACGTCATATTTATCGTATGCTTACCATATTTAGTATTATTATAATTATACATACATTAGGTATTTTAATGCCTAAATTGAGTATTGTATTATACATTTTATATTTAGTACTTAATTTAACATGTCAGTCCCATTTGAGACGTCAATAGCTTAATAGAGATTTATACCATCTAATAGAGATTTCGTCCTTTCATTCACGTGAGGATTTAGACCACTCTTTTAACTTTTCTTAAAATATACGCGTGATTCTCCCCTCATAATCAATATTGACGTTATTGTAACCCTCTGTACCCCTGTTCGCATCTCACGTGAAGACAGGGGTAAAAGACGACCCCTAATTTGTTAATGGTTTAGGGAACTGTTTATTACTTACTTCGTACTAGTAATTGTTCGTTGGACCCAGGTCTCAGCGGTCGTCGTACCATTTATAGTAAATAAAGTAAGAAATAAAAATACCTGTAAAGAAAAATACGTAAAATCATATATTTTTCTGCATATACCAAACAAATCTTTCTTTCAGTCTTCTTTCTAATAGTAGTTATATGCTGATGGCGTTGCTAGTATTCTCTGAAGGAATCAAGTTTCTTAAAATATTGTTAGACTATACAAAAACCACTTTTGTCAAATTTCTCAAAGCAGAGAAGTGGCGAGAAAAGCTTAAGGTAACGATGTAAGAAAATCTGCCAACTTTCCTATACCCCCGCTGGTGTTGTATGAGAAATGTCTTTAAGGTCATGATCATGGCAAACTCTGTCAATGTTATGTCAAAGTTATGTCCAGCAAGTTAAAAGTCATCAACATCAATGTTTTTGCCTTTTAGACATCCCACTTCGCTGATGTATGAAATGTTTTTCACAAACAGGAGACTCACGAGACGGTGACGGGGAGCAGCGTCACTAGCGCGAAGGTACCCGCAGTGCGCTCACCAACCCGCTTGCTCTGCGTGGTGAACATGGCCAAACCTTCCTAGAAATAATGCCGACTTTTGCTGCCGCCCTCTTGGAGTTTCCTATATACAGCAATGGTCTAAAATAGACGGTACATTAGTAGAGAAGAACGAATTTGGTAACCCAGAACCGTCCACTATTGCATCAATGGATTTATTCTTCTGTCATGGGTAATATTGTAATATAAAAGCTTTTGCGAGCTTAACTGTGATCCCTCTCTGTTAAAAGTTTAACACGTCAATGTTCATGCAGAGAAAATCCACGTAATGCCAAACTTGCACGATCTTGCATAAGGCACATATTCTCTTAAGTCATGAGCTACTCCAATTGAAATTAACAACAAATACACGAAATATGTTTTAGTGTATCATGAAATGACGTCTTTTGTTTTCACGATAACTAACTAAATAACTTAATTTTAAAGTATTTTGTAAATTGTTATTGCGATAATATGACGATACTGGCGCAAATAATAATGCACCATTATACACATTATACAGTGTGGATGCGACCTCATTGACATTTAGTGAAAAAATTATTAGTACTTGTGGTCATAATTATTTGGAAACAGTAAATAAAGTTTTAGGTAAATCCAAAATAAAATAGCATAATAATCCAAAAAACTACTACTACTTATATCATTGATATTTAAGTGTATGACTTAAAAATAGCCTATAGAATATAATCGCATCCTACTGTATACAAGTAAGTATGAAGTACGCACATAGGTACTATTTCGCGAAAAGAAATTTGAACACCGTAAATATCTTGTCTTGCTTTAAGACGAAGAAGTGATGAAACTTTTGCCCTTCAATATGTAGCAAAGTGAAAAAGAAAAAAATAAAGCATATCTTAATAAAAATGTAACGTGTTTTTATTCATTGCCCTAAGAACAAGCAATTTCAGATTATGTTAATAAAACAGATAGTTTTAATATAATAATATTTTTTTTAAATTATTAACACCTGAAAGTGTATGTATGTATATATTCAAGCCTTAGCCCCAACGAGGTAGGCAGAGACAATCTTCTTCCACTTGCTACAGTCCTGACATACGTCTTTCGTTTCTCCCACTTTCATAAATCTTCGCATGCATACTCGTTGGTTTCTGAAAGTGTAAAAATAGTCAAATATTTAATATTATTGTAATATGTAAGAACATCCTCTTCACCCGTTATTTAGCAATCATTCTACGTCAGGTGGCGTTGCTCTCCATTTTTAAGTGATACCTCTATCTCAGTGTATATAAGTTAACTTATGCCAGTGCGCTAACACATTTACTCTCGGGTGATTTTAGAATAAGAATAAAAATGAAATAAAATCAATACACATACAGAGGAAATTTAATCTTGACGAAACCACACTGGATCGTCATTTCAAGACTTATAATAAAGATACGTCGTTTTTTGCGGGCTGAATGTCTCTATGGAAATCTTCAATGAACAGTCAAAAACTTAACTTAAGAAATTTTGACAATCGTGTGGGAAGTACTGTTTAGAATATTTTAAAAATAGTTGATTATCCTGTACTTTGCTCCTGTTTGTACCATGACTATTTACTTAAATTATTTACGTGATTCAGAAAATAATATTTACCCATAAAGTTCAACGACACGGACTTCAGACAAGGAAAAATGATCTATCATAAAACTTAAACATTTGATCAACAAATAAATTAATTGAAGTTTAGTCTCACTTATTTTATTTATTTTTTATACTCATACATACCTAGCGCATTCGTTCAAAGGCGAAGTAGCACGAAGGTTGCGCGGTAGGCAAAACTGTTATTGAGAATTGTCTCAACCCTCGGTGCGCTTATGTTAAGTATTTTTAATGAGTAATCAACTCGCGGTACTAGTAAAATTTAGTGTGTGCATGTACACGTGCGTGCGCTAGTATAAAGAAAATACTAATCATAATATAGATACCTTTTTCGATCATACCTAAATATAATAGAAAATTATGTAGTGTCAATTTTAATACGATATATATGTATATTATTATATAATAAATATCAATCCCAATAATACTTACCTGTGCGACAGACCCAAATGATTGCACTGCACTAAATATCGGAACACGTTATATAGCGCTGACTTTTTAATTCTTCTATTTATTTAGGGGCTTTTGTATGGCGCCGACTTTTAAAAGAGAGCGCCTTTTTTATCATTAATAATGTACTGTATGTTTACATAGTTTATCATCTTCCAAAGTTCGTGTTGTGCAGTATAGGGTATTTTTTCGACCATTTTGTAAGATCTGGGAAAAGTCCCTGATTAAATTTATTGATAAATTTGAAGTGCATTATGAGGATTATTAATAATAGTTATGTTTGAATAGTTTTGTAGACGTCGTTGGCATAATAATCAAGCGTTATTTTTTAAATATTTTTTTATTGATATTTATAGGGCCACCGAGTAGAACCGTGTAAAAAAATCTGACAACCTCTGTCTTCTCGTGGGTGTCGTAAGAAGTACTACGGCGATCTTGACTTGCAAACCCGATCTCTCGTCACGTGAATAGCATAAAATGGCTTCCGGAAGCCAGCTTGGCTACACTCAATCGTGCCTAATGGACACCAGTAATCTTGCTTATGTATACCACAAGAAGTTTGTGAGTGTAGTTACACTAAACAAGTCCTTTAAATACGAGGAAAATAAAAAATAAATACGTTAAATCAACATTTACATCTTTAAATCCAAGGATCTATTTTTATTTGTACCAAAGTGACGGGGTCACTTTGAAGCTTTTAACACGCATAGTGATTTTTTCTTTCGTTTTTATTGATTTTCACAAGTAAAGAAAATTAGGCAACTCCGCATACCCAAAACTTGGGTGGTCACACATCTAGGTCTAGTAGTAATTTTAGCCCATTCAACCCACTCTCACCAGAGCTTATTTGGGACAACGTAATGTAGTAAAACAAATATTTTTGATAGATGACGTTATCAGTTTGATACAACGCTGCATGCGATGTCCGTACGTTGGTGTTACGGACGGGTCATAGCTCACAATTAGTAAAATTTTGAAAAAACGCTGACTTATTACGGCTTGTAGCGGCCGCCGAAGCGCCAGAAAGACTAGTCCGAGCAATTTTAAATTTTCCCTTAAACATACTATAAAGCTTTGCATTTGTTCATCATTGTGGTTTTATGATATCCACAGTCCACAGAACTTAGCAACTTGAGAGCTCCACACAATAGCCTGTTCAGCCAAGTTCGAAATGCTGCGAGAATTTCTTTAAAAAACGAAGCGATAAATACTCTATGATGGTTGAGTAGGGTTGCAAAATTTTAAATATAGATATGAATATCAATAATTTATCGATACTCGATATGCCTACCATTAGGAACCGATGTAATCGATATTATGTAAGACATACTGATATTTAAGTAAAAAACCTTTTTATGTGGGTGAGCCATGGGGTGGCTTTAGCTGCTGCATGATTGAGCCGGCTCGACCAGGTTAAAACCACGACCTCGCAGAATACAAGCGTCAAATAGAGGCATATTATGCTTCCGCGTTTCGTTTGGTGGGTGAGGTAACCGGAGGGCCAGTCCCTTCCTCCCCAAACTCCCTCCCTATCCCTTCTATTCCCAAATATTCTTAATTTATATTATTGAAGGCCGGCAACGAATCTGCAGCTCCTCTGGTGTTTCAGATGTACGCAGGCGACAGTAATCACTTACCATCAGGTGAGCCGCAGGCTCGTTTGCCCGCTAACCGAAAAAAAACAGAATTTAGTAATTAATAAATTTAAAAGTTTTAATTGGTTTCCAAGTGAAACAGGAACGCCATTCGTAATTTTACTGTCCTCCGCAAGAGCGTTATAATGTGTTTGCTCTGGGTTAAGTAGATCCAGTAAAATATAAGCGCAAATATGTCTTGCGTCAATCAACACAAACTAAAAAAATATCATGTGACTAAGCTACTGCATTTATTTTGATATTTGTTGTATGGCTTGTAGAACATGAGGTTAAATTTAATAATATTACGCATCTATACTGCGTTATCACCGTAATATCTATTAATTTCTATCTTTTAATTTAAACCCGGCAAGATACCCGCCTTAAGTTTCACATAATTTGTGTTATTACAGCAGATGGCATAACAAATAATAAAAAAATTCCTCATACAAGAAATCGATTTTCTTAACGTTTATTTGTATTTGATCTTTTGTATAAAAGGTAATACATACAAGCGATAAACAGGTGTAATTATAATGCAACCTTAAAAGTAAAATAACAATAATATCCGGCCAAAAGCTAAGGATTCCGAACTAAATGATAGCAAACAACACATGTATTATGTGTTTGTACACTTGACCGGTTTTAAATTATAATATTTAACACTAGCATAACTAACCACAGTAATCACCTTTGATTCAGAGGTGTAATACCATTTGATTCCCTTAAATAATATTGCTTTCGGTTTTACAGATATTTATAGGTTTTCAATGTATCGTTGCATGCTTAGGTTAGTAGTAATATCAGCTTATTCCTATATACTTTCTTCTCAAATGAGTAGTACTAGAATTTTTTTCGATATTACTAATTTAAATAGCTAAAATTCCAATACCTAGTCATATCGAAACTTTTTATATCTAATAAAGCAGAGGCATATCACAATAGCAGATAATAGCTATAATAAATAGGGAATTATTATTATGTATATTTTTATTTAAGAGAAATAAAGAACGAGATTGTCTAAAAAGAGTAATGTCTTCATGATATACTTTTGTTGACAAACCGTTTCTTCCCTGCACATTGTTGCTTCTGCTTTTAAAAACACACACTCAGTTATACCGATGTTGCGCCAACAATTATTTATATTGGTGTATATAAACATGAAAGTAATTATTTCATATCATCCCAATTAACGCAATCAACTTTAGAACAGGAGTACAGACAGAGATATCGCCGTTAATGATATTTGTTAAATTGAAATATTACTTGAAAGATATTAAAAGTATTCGATAGCTACTCGATACAATTTATATCAAACAACGAGTAAGAATCGTTAGAACGTATCGATGTCAAAAGGATTTAGTATCGAAACAAAAGTATCGAGTACTTACGGGTATTTAAATTTAATTGTTTTTTCGGTACGTCCCTAGTTCAGTCATAATCAATTTTGAACAGAGAAGTAGATGTTTTTATGTGAAACATTGGGTTCTTGTCAAAGAAAATAGTATAAATCACTAAATAATGTAAGATTTTGTATTCAAAATATGGAATAACAAATTAATTAATTTAAGCCGATTCTCTACTACGCTCCAAAATGACGAAATTCTTATCGAGAGATAAACTAGAAGGATTAGAAAAATACAAGGTAAATAAAAACAATAAATTTTCAAAAATTTCTATTCATTCAGAATACATACACTACTGTTTTGCTGTAATAATATTTTATTTAATGTGAAAGTGATTGATTAGGTATTATAGTATAAAAAGCTGCACTTCACAGAAACGATAAACATATTTAGTTAGTAAAATTAAACCTATCCTTTTTAAACTCTACTATTACCTATATGATTTTTTATTTCAGTATAACTCAGTGGACACTAGTGTACTTAGTAATTATGTTATGCATCCGTTTTGGAACTGGTGTGTTCAGGTATGTCAGGAATCAATCTTTATGATTTTATTATATAAATAAAATAAAGCTTTCTCATGTTAGTATAATCATTCAAGTTACTAAAATTCATCATCTATGTTTGAATTTTGCAAGGTTATTTATGTGTCCTACCTTTATATATTGAAGCGGAAATAAAACTCATAACTTTTAATTAATATCCATAAAACCAATTCAGGTTTTAGTTGCTTTTGAATAAGTAGGTGATAAACACATGCATCCCAGTTCCAGCTACAAATGCTGTTGTGAGTGTTATTTGTAAATGCATTAAATTGTATCATTCAACCTTAACATTTTAACCATACATTATTAGTATTAAATTTATTTCCTATTATGTAATTACATTTGATTCACATCATTTACTTTAGGTCATTTAGGTGATTTAAAGATCAGCATTTTGCTCATTGCCAAATTATATGCTGAGCTTTGGCCTTTATGTGCCACTGTAGAACACACATTATTTTTGTATGAAAATTAATTTTATTTAGTTTATTTTTTGCTATGCAGCTTATGCTTTGTTTGCCTATTTTGTATTTCGGATGTACATTGTAAGTGTGTTGTAGTGACCAAATAAACGGTTTATATATCTATGTAATGTAAGCAAACAAAAAAAGTTATATTGCATTCAGAAATTTTTTTTTCGGTTGGTTTTTCAGCTCAGTTGGTTAAACCAACTTAAATAAGACATTAATTAAACATTAAAAATAATATTATTTGAAAAGGACTTTATGGGGCTTTGGAGAAAAATTATATTTCATTAATTTTATTGTATTAATTTGTGTAGAAACAATTAATAATCTTCAATTACTGCCATATTATCCTAAAACGAATTATGCTATGTTGGCAGCTTAAGTGTGTTTCTAAGTCACTACATCATTTGATTTGAAACATTTAATATCATCAAAATATACAAAAAAATCCTACTATGGTATCAATTAATATTATCTGTTTTATCTTTCATTGAGTTGTCTAGGTAGTGGTAAGTACTTTTTCTACAAAGCACTTACTTACCTACTACCCCATCATAATTATTCATTTTGTTTGATTATTATCCAACAAAAGAAATGTGCATGTCAACGGTATAAAGAATGCTAACAATTATTGTGAAAATTATTTGTCTAATATATTAACATAATTGCAGTTCTGCCCAATGTGGGTGGCGCCAAACGTGCTAACATACACTGGCTTCCTACTGACGGTCCTTAACTTCCTATTCTTCTCCTACTATGATTTTGGATTTCATGCCCTGACTGAAGAAAATGTCACCAATGATCACATTCCCGGTTGGGTATGGGCCTTCTCAGCCATCAACTTATTTGTGGCATACACATTAGGTGAGCATTACTGATTATCAATAAATTATCAATTGCGACAAGTAAAAAAAGGATGCCTGTTTATGATTGATATTTTTAGATTTTATTCCTTTTGTGCTTGCTGACTTAACCAGTGTGAACAAATTTAACATACAAGCACAATAATGCACATGAAGAATATTTTAATTGCAAAGATTTTTTTATGGGAAAGGGGCAAACAAGAAAGCGACTCACCTGGTGGAAAGTGATTACCGACGCCCAAGTACATCTGCAACACCAGAAGAGTTGCAGGTGCGTTGCCGGTCTTCAAGGATATTTCGGAAGAGGGAAAGAGGAGAGAAGGGGAGGGAGAGAGCCTCCGGTTACTTCACTCACTGAACGAAACGCAGACGCACAAGATGCCTCTACTATACGCCGGTATTCTGCGAGGCCGTGGTCCTACCCCCTGGTCGAGCCGGCCCTTTCGGGCAGCAGCAAAAAGTGGCGTTTGGCTCTATCATATATATACAAACTTCATCTTCTTTATCAGCCTGAAATTACTGCTAGACATAGGCCTAACCATCAAAACACCGACGGAAAATGGCACATCATCCGTTGGCGCCATGCCATGCATGGAAGTTTTGGATCACGCGGAGCAGGCGTGATGGTGAACGCACTGACGGTACCCTCGGAAATGGAGATGCTGCATTTCATCACTAGCTTAGATTTATCACAATGCATATTAATAGATAATTCACACAAACAAAGTCATAGGTCCATCCTGTATTTATTAACAATTGCATGACAAATGGTTTAAATTTTAGAATAAAATGGACGCATTACGCTTTAAGGAATAACTTTACTATATACAAACATAAATCTTTTTGTCTATTGATTACAAAATCAAATCGCTGTACGAAATTCATAATAGGAATTCGAAATATTTTGAAACTGTCCTGTAGAGTTTAACGGGTGGAATGTCTTATTTTACCGAAGAAAATCAACCTTTGATCTTTGCATTTAATTTTTACGTTCGCAGAACGTAGTTAATTTTGATTATGCATTTAATTTACATAAAGTAATATGTAATTATCTTGGCGTATATTGTTGAAAAAACGAATTTAAATGTTTAACATAGAATTAAAATGTTAAGGTATATTAATACACCTGAGAAACTACAAATTACTATACCTACCTAGATCTCTTACTTTTTAAAAGGGTTCTTTTTCTATTAACATATGACACTGTTTTCTTTTACCTCCGAGGCTCCTTCTCCATTCAGGAGTTGTCTGGGTAGGTACCACATTATACCTATTTCTGCCGCAACAAATGCCGCATCTGTAACCTTATTCGATTTATTTAATAACAAAATCTACTTGCGCAGAAGTCTCTCTGTACCATAAGAGGCGACTAAGGGAAACGCTTTGAAAATCTCTTGACAATATCCGGGAGCCAACCTAACGACGAGAGACGAAAAGTGGATTGCGGAAGCACTGCTGAGTCGTGCCAAATGGAAATGTTTAATCTCTGCCTTCCCCTATTTACACGCGTAAATGTTTAAAAATATTTGTTTCGTTTTCCGTAACCGTTATGCCGTGTCGATCTCTTTGAATAACAGCCAGTGTGGCTCTTGGGTCAAAGGTTGAAAGTGAAGGTTCTTCTAATCCGAATAATTTGGGAATATATACTACGATATCCGTATTCACCAGCTAGCTATCTAATCTGGTTTTTTTTCTATGTCTTCCACCAAAGGAAATTCCCCAGAGCCTTGCAGTGAATCTGAGGCATTTTCCGTGTATCGTGTATTAGCAGCTCCTAACATCAGATCTCATTTAATCATTCGCGAGAGACTGAGGCTATTCTCATAAATTAAAAACAATTTGTTATAATTATTTATTAATATTAATATAAAAACAAGCTAGGACATTGTTCGAATATGTAACATTGTTAGCTATTTAATGTTTTTAACCTAGATACGGTTTATAGGTTTATTGTAACATCCGTCGTATTAACTATTAATAATAAAAATATTTATATTTCTGCAGAATTTTATTCAGGTTGCGTTCTACAAAAAAGTTAATTATGGAATTCCGGCGCGAGACCTTGTCGGCGGATATGCGTTTCTTTTCAATTTGTTGCTCGGCGAAGTTTTGTCGGCCATTAAAGGATAACTGCTATCTGACACAAGTCTATCAACTAGACTTTCAAACTTGAAGCAGAAAAGGATACACTGGCTACAAAAAAAAATCACAAAAATTCCTTGTGACACCATTAATCATAATATCACATCGATTTTTTTTTTAGAAATGGTAAACAATAAACGACACCATGTCATGGACGTTAAAAATAACACGTTATGATTTTATTGAAGATATACGGTATTGTTGTGGCTTTGCGAACAAGTCTCCGAATGTATAACCACAGATGAGGAACGTTTGTTTCTATTGTTCCTTTTAGGCTGTCGTGGTATTAAAAGAACAAGTGTTGTAAATTTTTTTTAGCTATTACTAATTAATGTAAAAGAATAACTGGTATCTTTAGTTTAAGTTAGGAACATCGTTTTTTTTTTGTAACGTTAATAAATTTAAATGTATTCGTTCCATCCTTCTTCTTCATCTTCACGCTGCCCACAAAAACATAGATTTATATCTATGTTTTTGTGGGCAGCGTGAAGATTTCCAAATGATTCTTAAAATATTATGCTAAGTACAGCATTCATCAAGCGTCATATTACTCTTTTTATTGAATTGGGAACACAAACGATGTAACAGTCCACCCGAAGGTAAATGGTTACTGATGTACTAGGCACCGGCAAACAACTTCAATCGATACAATGCCTCACAGACTCTATTTATACTAGCTCCGTATACGTATCAAACCGTAACCCGACAGCGGTTGCTGATTGACGGCAGAAATTGGCAAGTGGGTGGTAACTACACCTAGGATACTCCTATAACAAAAGTAATAACTAAACAACAAACGGATAATATAGTAATGTAAAAATTTTGATCTTTTGAATTCGTAGTATACGTTGGAGTTGTAAGGTAAACGAGTACTTTAAAATTAGACGGCAACGGCGTGACTTGTTCAACGAGGAGTTCCGTATATCGTAAAATTAATAATATGCTTTAAATTAGATTACCGACCCCAGAGTTATTATTTTTTTGGTATTGTTGTTTTAAAGTGATAATATTAGGATAAATGGAGGTAACTATTTCTACTTTCCAATGTATCTATTATGCTTTGACTACTCCATATGTAAAGATACATACATTGAGATTCAATACATTCATAGCACACGATATAGGACGCGTCACGGGGCGTCAGAGCACATAACGCGCGGTTTTCATCTATCATTCTTGTCCTGCCCTTTGTTATCTAATGTCGCGCTTAGATAAAAGCTAACAATTTCAACACACTACACATACCAGTAATTTCAGATATGATCATATATTAAGAAATGCATTGTTTATTTTTACTGCTCCTTTCGGTAACGAGTGAATTAAATAAAGCAATATCGTTACGATTAAGGTATTGCAGCTGTGGTAGGTTTCGGGGGCTAGACGCCGGGTTAATTTACCTGTAGTATGAATACGATCCCAGGCGCCGACACTACTCACGTTAAATGCAATTTAAGATATACCACTTACGCCTAAAAAATGTCGTGAGAAAATCTGGACATCTGAGTTAAAACATTTGAAACGACGTGAAATCCAACCAGCGGTGGATAAGCGTGACGGACTCTCCGCGGTATCAAAATCCTCTCATGAACTAAAAGAGGCTTGTACCCAGCTTTTTCGTTTAATTACTACATTTACATTTACATTCATTAACTGATTTAATTTTGAACCTCTTTTACTTGATTGAACACTGTAACTTAACCTGCCTGTGCTATGCTTTTTTAACCCTTCCGAATCTATATATATTTAGTTACATTTACATATTCTTGTACTAACGGCTAGCCGCGGCTCCGTCCGGATGGGCACAAATTATGTCCCATTAGAACTTTTAATTGAGATAATAATAAATGTATCATATATTCGATTCCATCATATAATCTACATATCTGCCTAATTTCGTACAAATCTGTTCGGTACTTTAATCGTGATTGAACGACATACATACATACGTTTAGAACCTAACCTAGAGCACGTCTGGAATCATAAGGAACAAGTTCCATAAAAATCTGAGTAATAGTTTATAGGTTAAATCCGTAAACTTACACACATACAATGATTATTTATATATTGGTATAGATAATTATTTGTAATATAGATATAAAATAAAGGAACATCTTTTGTTTTGATTTAGGGCCTTATATCGGTACAATGTAACTGTAGTAGTAGTACCCAATATCACACATAGGCGTGGAACATTTGCATATTTATTTTAATTCCATTTAAAAAAACAAACAAACACTGAAGTAATTTCTCCTGTGTTCTCGAGGCGTTTTACGGTCGTAAAACTCATAAAATGCACATATATTAAAATTCCAACGTCTTCACACGAAGTTCAGTCATATGAAAATTTTTCAAGATCGTCTCACGTAAATTTTTCAGTCGGAAAAGAAGCCACGTTAAAACTAATGACTTATCTACTTATCAACTTATTTAATTAGTTAACTATGTGACCTTAACTAAAGGTCTCAACTGATTTTACTGCCGCAACCAACCAATGTATGAATTATGAAAAAAAAAGTATTGTTAGTCTGACATAAACTTAACCTTTTAAGGATATTTTCAAAAATATTTTAAAACGTTGGCATAAGGTAAAAAAGAAATTTTTTTACCTGAGAAAGGATTTCTTGTCTCAGATGTTTATTAAAGCTTTTAATATGTTTATATATGTGCACTATATAAATCTAGATAACCAGGTAAAGCCGGAAAATGTACCTTTCTCTTACTTTCAAGGCAATAAATGAAAGGATTTTAAAATTAAAATGAAATGTGAAATGAAAGTGAATTTATTAATAATGTAACCTATCTATCCAACATAGAACATTAATGTCTATTAGATACGAGACGGTCGTTCATATTTTTTTATCATCCGTCATTAGCAGGCCAATAACGCCGTAGATTCCGTCATAAAAAGTGCCATACCCGGCTCGACCAGCAGCGGCTCTCTCGGCAGAATTGACGCTGCTGTCCATAACTGATATAATATTTTAATAAGAAGGCAACGTATCTAATAGTAGGTGAACACTAATCCATCCAGTTGGTACATACCACTTGCAAGTTTGTATCAATTTCATCTCATTGTGCTGGGCTATATTAGAACTATATTGTCTGTGCTATTATATATTCGCTAATAATTAATTACGAACTAACGCAATGAGTTTTGACCAAAATTTAACGCTGATTTAAATGTGCATATTCACGTTTAGTGTAAAGAATCGGAGAAATATCGAAGTTTCGTTATCAATCCGCCAGAAAACCGCTTTTAGATCCCTTGCATGGTTTAAGCTGATTACAAATAATAGAAATGAATGTACCTTCTACAGAATCATTGTGCTCAAAAGGGTATAAAAAAACCTAATATGTGTATAGGTACAATGACTATTTTTGTTTTACAAAATTTGGTTAAAAGTAATCGTATCTAATATATGTTTTGACTATGAACATAAATTTCTTTAAAAAATTAATACGACCCTGTACTATGCCAGGACGGGTCGCTAGTCATAAATATTAGTTAAGTATGTATAGGTATTAAACTACGTCATATGTTCTCATCGAGTATACCTCAAAACCTTAAGAGCAAAGTATACAACCAGTGCGTGTCATGACTTACGGAACCGAGACTTGGTCATTCACTGCAGGCCGTATGAGGAAGCTCAAAGTTACTCAGCGCGCTATGCTCGGTGTTTCTCTGCGCGATCGTGTCTGCAACGATGATATCCGCAGAATCAGGGTAAGCGACATAGCTGGAAGGATCAGCAAGCTGAAGTGGCAATGGGCCGGCCACATAGGTCGCAGAACTGACAACCGCTGGGGAAAAAGGTTCTCGAGTGGCAGCCACATACTGGCAAATGCAGTGTAGGACGACCGCCCACAAGATGGAGTGATGACCTGCACAGTGTTGCGGGGAAGTCAATGGATGCAGGTGGCTCAGGACCGAGCTTTGTGGCAATGTTTGGGGGACGCTTATGTTCAGCAGTGGACTTGTGATAGGCTGAAATGACGATGATGATGTATAGGTTAATAAGATAAAAAGAAACATGATAAGTATAGAAAAAATTGTTTGTTATAGAAATATGGTTACTTGTCTTATAGCTGTTACGTAAATTACTTAGTACTTAGTTGTGTAAGAACTTGTTAAAATACTTCTACTTGTTTAACAATGGTACGTTAATAATTATAAGCTAATTCATTAAATATCATAAATAAAGATGCTTATAAATTTCAACATTGACTAGATGGTGAAAACCACCTTTAAAGAATTCATCGATTCTCGTCGAAATTGTATGTTATCTTCTAGTTTTACTTTTAAGTACATACTGTACATCTTGCGGGACCTAAACATCAACTAGTGATAGGAAGCAGCATCTCTAGGGTGGGCGAGGTGGTCCAGCACTCACCAACCCTATGCCCGTCGTGGTGAGTGGATAATATTCAATGTTTAGCATGTAAGCTTGAGTTGGCGCTATCTCAAGGAAAGGCCTATGTTCATTAGTGTGATGTAAAGAGAAAGATTAAAAAATCATACACCTATGACTTGGGTACAAATATAGAGTGATTTCCGCAACCCTTAGGTTTGAAAGCAGGGTCACTAGCGATAGGATAATCGAGCCGTATACATAAACTTCCAGACGGCATCGACGGTAAGCAAGCTCGTCGCACTGGAACCAGTGGG
Source organism: Bhutanitis thaidina (assembly GCA_029286595.1). NCBI lineage: Eukaryota > Metazoa > Arthropoda > Insecta > Lepidoptera > Papilionidae > Bhutanitis > Bhutanitis thaidina. Next base: position 5,963,851 of record JAGSMS010000022.1, read on the forward strand.
CCGTTGGGTGAACTCTTGGACCACGGACTCGACTCTTATTCTGCAGTCCTCATCCCCACGTATCTCTATAGCATATTTGGAAGGTACGTTTCTTTTTTCATCATAATTATATGTTGTAAATTAGAGAATTAATCGCCTAAATGTTGAAACTTCGTCTTGTAGACTAAGCTAACATTTGCCCAACATGCGAATTATTAGTTTTTGGGTTATTGTTTAGATTCGGGAGTTGTTGTGATTGTCCCGTGTCTGCGGCACTGCATCTCACTTTTCCGTGAATTCGGTTATGTACCTACTTCTTGTGTTTGCAATAATGCTTAAAATAAATAATTATCTCACGCTGCTTCTGGTAGTTAATGAGATAATATCGCCGCGCTCGAATATATATATGTAAATAACAAATAGAAGTAAATACTTTTCTTTTATATGCTCCTGATCCGTTTTATCCGTACTTCGCTAGAGAATTGGACTTTGTACTGATGTGTCCGCCTGGCCGGTGTCGAACCACATCGACAGCTTTCGAATACTATAGGCAGCAGGGGTGGATCTAGCCTTTAGATTAGACTATGGTCACATTTTTAACCCCCACGTCGTTAAAAATCCCTACCCGTGACCATAACGGCGCTGCCGTTCCGTCGAGACGTCGGTTATACTTTTTTACGCGTACGTTTGTTAATAATATGTACGTATTGTATGTTCCCTTGTCTTTTGAACGCGATTTTTTTAAAGATGTAGAATTTTACTGAGATGAGATAAAGTTCTTAACTTCAGAAAGGAGCCGAAGCAGCAGCAGGTAAGGAGGAAAAATAAGGTGGTACAGTGGTAGACGAAAACCAAACCTGAAGAAAATACTAGAGCGAGCAGAAGGTTATGTGTGGTCATGAACATAATGGTACGTGTATCCGCCACTGACAAGTAGTTGGCAACCGCGCAAAAAGTATGATAAAAAATATGTTTAATACGTATTACGCCACAAGACAAAAACCTTTTTTTTATCACAAATCAAAAAACGACTTCAAAAATTCCATTTCTCACACAACAACCCAATGAGATAGGAGATTGAATTTACATTATGGATTTTTCTGAACGTATGCAGTTGATGACAAAAAAGCGGAACTTTTTTTATTGTGTGAACGATTACTTTATTTATTAAGTATTTACTATTTTTGTCTGTATTATACATTTACTACGATTACCTTGCAGAGACAGGTTGATATTATACTAGTTAAAGATAAAAAATAATATTTAGATATACGAGGAGAGTAGCCATGAACGCAACTATGAAATAAGTTAATAATATTTTGACAGATAGTACCTATACAAATTCAGGTGAATGTCGGACTCGCAATTCAGATTGCTTGAGATCTTGTCAATAGAATATTAGACAGAAAAATGTTTAGGATATATGTATTTACTGACAACGAGAGATTTTTAAAATTTCGCAGTAAATTACTTTGTGACGATTGACCAGCATCTGTATACGTATAGATATACATATACTATACATATGTAGTTAGTACTAAATGAGGCGTTCAGTAGGAGCCGCATGTCACTCAGTTGTGGTTCCGGAACCGCAACTCAATTAGTTTACTTTGTGATCGTTTATTTAGCATCAAAACGTGACAAGCTATAACCCCATCTCGACTCTTCTGATACTGCACACAATGTGCAAAGATATTAAGCATGGCTTTATTCTGTCGCTTTAGGAAAGGGGTTTTTCAATTCTATCGCCTTCCTCCATGCTTTCCGACGTATCTGTGTGCCATGCTAACTCTTATAAGTGCGACTTGTATTTCGACATTCAGGTGTTCTCCTCCTTAAAGCAGAACAGGGAAAACGCCATCGATACCGAGTGCAAGCGGGCCTTGCACTTGTAGGATGGGTACAAGTTTGCCTTGCACTACAAGTACAAATTTCCCTGTATCCATCCACTACTTACGAATTTTTGATACGGATACGGAAACCTCTTAGCGCGAGCGTTAAACCCGCGCTTGATCGATTTTATTTATGCTTACAGAGATGAATTAAGCCCGCTGAGGTTTTTCTTTGTGTTATGGAACGTCTTCTTCAACTTCTACCTGACGCACTGGGAGAAGTACAACACTGGTGTCATGTTCCTGCCTTGGGGCTACGACTTCACCATGATTGTATGTAACCACATAATATTATGATACAAAAGTGAGGTGAAAAACGAGTTAACAGTCCACCTGATGGATGGTAAGTGGTTAATGCAGCCAATGGACACGTGCATACAACTTCGGTCAAAGATGGTATAGTAGTTACACCTTTTTCATTGTTCTTATTGTTAGCTCTTATTTACTAGTCGACGAGCATAATGATGCTTCTTTCTGCTTCTATTTTCGTGTTCACCCTAGTCCAAAATATGTATAAAAAATTAATATATAGATTCATCAAGCCCATCAATTCGAAAACAACAATTTTAAAATTGTCACGACTTACCCATAGTCTGTTGGGTAAAAATTATATAACTCATCTCAACTAGATGAAGTTGTGAGTTTCGCGGTGACCATACGGCCACCACTCAACCACCCCACCATCTCAATTATAACTTGTGGCTTCTGAGCGATGGCGGAATAACACAGATGTGCTAGATCTAGAGAAATAATTGCTATCGGAGAAATGACGTAACGTGCGGGAAAGCAATTTATAAATTATAGATGCTATGCTTATACGAGTATATAAGCACTAACAATGCTGTTCAGCGTAACCAAACGTGCTTCAGCAAACTACTTTAGGGCCCCCCAAGGTGACAGCCCTCTTTGTGAAACACACGGGAAGAAAAGTGGTGACAGATCCAGACGAACGAGACCTCTGTTTCTTAGCTGAAATAAAATATATTTTGTCTATGTGCGCCCTTTTATGAAGTAACAAAAGATAGCGATAAAGCTTTTATAAAAATACGTCCTGATTTTAGGGTTCGTGTATTCTGCTCCTGGTGACTTCGGTGATAGGGCCCCGGGCGTGGCACGTGACTCTACCCGGAGGCATCACGCCCGGCTTCTTGTTCGAGCTGGTACTCTACTTCTCTGCCATGCTCACCAACCAAACGGTCATATTGTGGAATATTTACAAGTGAGCTATTCTATACTATAAAAGGAACAATCTTTTTTTTCATTAGATTAGATTAGATTCAGAAGTGGTTTCTTGCAAACGAGTTATTTGAAATTTGCTTATAGGAAATCGACCGCCTACATCTCACTTTCGTGAAATTTATTTAAATTTATTTGTTTTAAATGTTAGCTGAATTTCGTTTAATATTTTGTGATGTTATTACTTAGAGAGATCTATTTCCGGCAGTGGACTTACATAGGCTTACGATGATGAAGACCTCATTTGTTTTAAAGGTCGTACCGGGACGGCACGGGCAAGATGCGTCCGTTCCGGGAGGCGATAAGGCCGTTAATACCGCTCGCGGCGTTCTTCGTGCTCAGCACCATTTGGGCAGTGTACTCACCGACGGACATCATCAACCGCGGACCTAGAATATTCTATGTTCTTACTGGAACTATCTTCTCTAATATCAACGTGAGTGCTTGCAGGTATTTACTTTTAACAGGGAACTAAGCGACGAGCCGTGTGGTGACGGCATTTAAACGAATCTGCCGCCCCGTTGACAAGATATCAAGATACATGGATATCAAACCGAAAGTAATGCAACAAATATTAAAAACCGCTCCAGTGCGAATCGGACTCGCAAACCGAAGGTGTTCGGGTTACTTAGTTCGAGCCCAACTCACACCTCACCAGTTTTAAATATTTGTTGTATTACTTTCGGTTTGCTCGAAAGAACAAAAACAAAAAGTTGAAAAACATATGTTTTAAGTTTTTACTTATTGTTTATTATATTATGACATATATATTCTGTGAAAACCTACCTATTATGGTTCAAAGATACAGGGATGGGACGGGCGGACAGACGGCGTAGGTTTAATAACAAGGCTCCTTACTGAACCGTCAAAGGAATGTGCAGTACATTTTCAACCTATTTTCCTAATCGCTACACTTTGGAACCGAGGTATCGATATTAGTTCAAGAAATAGATTGAACTGATATTCGAGTATGAAATTCATAAATAAATAAAATTTCAGTGTCGCCTAATCGTATCACAAATGAGCAACACGCGCTGCGATGTGTTCAACGGGCTGCTCGCGCCCTGCGCGCTCGTGATGCTCGTGGTGTTCTACTTCCGAGTGTCGCCGACGACCGAGTTGTTGCTGTTGACCATACTCTGTGTTGGCTGCATATTTGAGCACATTTATTATGGAACTTCAGTTGTAAGTAAATAATATAACAAAGCTAATAGTTAACACGTCTAACCTTTAGTATGCTGTATTACTCTGCCGTGCGGTGGCGGCGTAAGAATCTGCAGCCGCCATTCTTATCGTGGGTGTACTAATATCGTAAGAGGCTACTAAGAGAAAAGTCTTTGTCGGCGCTTTTATGGAAAAGCATATGTCTAGCTTTGGGTAGGCTGAAGAAAATGAAGATGGTGATGGTGTGTTTTATTTTATACATTTTTAAAAAAATAATGAAACATTTATTGGGTCTCCCTTGTGCACTATTGTCAATCGCTCTATTTTCTCACTTTTTAGCTTTTCTGCATGTGTTTGAGTTTTTTTTTAGATTCAAAAGATTCGTTAATTTTATGAGTTTTTTGTCAGAAACCCGGTGTTAATAAGTTTTAAAGGTTTAACTAACCAAATTATCTTTCTTACGTCCTTAGAATTTTATTTAATTAACCTTTCCTTCATTTATTTCTGACAATAGGGATAGTACGGTTGTTTTCGTAATCTTTTTCATATATTACAAATTACCATGTCAACTCATTAACTATATAAATTACTATTTTCAGGTTAAAGAGATGTGCGAACATTTCAACATCTCATGCTTCCACATCAAACCAAAAATAAAATAGAGCGTTTAGTGTTGCCTACATTTAATGCATTCCTATTTAAAGAGGTTGTTAAATTTATTTATTTATTTTATAGGTCTATTGTTTTAACCTCTCTTGGATACAAAATATTTATCTGAGAGTTTGTGAGTAATTCCAAAAATATGTTAGTTTTTGTCAAGATTGTTCTAGAACGATATTTTTTATTATTTTTAGATAATCTACATTTGATGTAGTAACGGCATTTAATTTTATTTATTATAGTAGTTTATAGTGTATATGTTTTGTGTAAGCTCTGTTTATGAACAGAGTGACTTCTATAAAATTTAAACACAGTTATTGTCGCTCATTACGCTAGTCGCTAGAATGTCTTAGGTAAAATAACCTTTTCGTGGAATGGGAATTAACAAAAATTATTACTTGTATTGCGGATTATTAAAAGATTTACACTGTATTCATTTGTAAATGTGATTGTTACTAATGCCATGTCACACTTAGCTCTTATGCTATTAATTAGACCTATTTTTTAGCCATGTATACAACTCTCTGTCATATAATGCAATAATTGATGATATTAGGACTTAGCATGGCCGGGGTACACAAGTGTACCATTTGTCATTGATATCAGGTGCCATTATAATATAAAACATTATTTTAATATCAAACGAAACAGTATATACACTGATTTGATTAATTGACTATATTGGGTCATAACCTGCACATTTTAGATATTCTAAGTTTAAAAGTTAGTAACTCAATTCAGAGTTAATTCCTCATTAAAATTCAGGTCTTAAGCCTACTTAATTGTCATTAGCCCGAGCGGGCGAGTAATCACTCCTAAAATGTAAAACTTATTTGGTGGAGCCCAGCGGCGGCCTTTGCTGCTGCTCGAATGAGCCGGCTCACCCGGGATAGCACCACGCCCTCGCAAAATACCGGTGTGAGGCGAAGCGACTTCTTGTGCTTCTGCATTTGGTTCGGTGATTGAGGTAACTGGACGCCCACTTCCCCCCTTCCCCTCTCCTTCCTTCTCCTTTTTCTATCAAGTAGGCATACATTATGATGTATACACTGTATTTTCGAGCTCAGGCTTTGAAAGCCAACTGGTAATCAATAAATTATCCTCTTATTTGAAAATATAATAAACATAATCATTATTGTGAGCAGTTAACACAAGAATTTGCAATGTTTTCCTATACATTAGTAAGATGATAGTAATCAAGTATTAGATGTTCCTAGATGATTTTTGCCAATCTTTATATGTTGCCAAAACATTGTAAACTATTTTATATGAATATTTTTTGTGGATTGTATGCTATATGAAATTTTACTGTATTCCTAGGACAATTTTTAATGTTTAACACTACCAGTGATTTTGTGCTGCTGCGTTTTGTAAGCATTTAAATATAATTAATGGAAAGAAACCTTTATATGATATTTTACTATCTGGTGAAGGGGGTTGGCGGTTTTAAGCTTAATTTAAAACAAAATCAATAGTACTGAAAGTTAACTTTTAGAGTATTAAATCAGCCAGATGCTGCTCTTCTAGAAAGGTGCAAAAGCAGCTGCCATCCTTGCACTCCGCGGCAGCTTAGGACTTGACGTTAGCTTCTAGCATCATTAAAAAAAACTTTAGTTTAACACGTAAAGGAAAACATAGGCAAACATACAGTATGATATGTAAAGTCTTCAGTCGGCAGCGCAACGGAAACTACTTGGCTCCAAAAGCTTAACAGGCATGCGAGGTCAAGAACATTTTCGTTGTATTAATTGTATTAAAAGCGACGGTATGTTCCAACTTGGGGAAATGAATTAAGAATCAAGTTCGTTCCCTTATATCTCCTATCAAAACTGGATTAATGTTGAAAGAGTTACAAGGGATAATGCTGTTTATTTTATAACTAATATCTAAATAATAGTTTGAAATTACGAAAATTTTAAAAATCAAATCGATTTTATGTAAAAAGGGTTGAACAAAACTGATATTATTGGTCCTGGTTGGTACTATGAGTTATATGGTAGTATATGTTTTAACAAGAATGTTTATTGAAAATGTTCATACTCCAAACTACTAAAATTTTCAAGGAATTGACATTCGGTAAACTACTTTCTTAAGCATAAAATTGTCATATTAAAATGATTAAACACAAAACTACTTTCCCAAAGTAAACCAGACTAAGTAAGTTCCTTCTTGTTGTTTATTGTCCAATGTCTATAGCTAGGTAAGACTTGATTTGTTACAAATTTTCATTTATTAAAGTAAAATAAAATAAATGTAAATTTGCATTTACCAGTTTCAGGTTATTCATGCTTTCAGTTTTATTTTTGATTTTATTTCTTTTATAACAGAATGATTTCATTTTTCAAAATTTTAACAACTAAGAGACTTAATATAATACTTTATAATAATATGCTTGCCAAACTCTTGTTATCTTAATCTTAAATCGACACTGGTTGCAGAGTATAGTTACTATGTAGGTTTATAAGTTATTTAGAAATTATAAATTTGTTTGTAAATGTTTGTAACCTATTTGCTTATATGTGAAAGGTAGGTTCTATTTATTACGAACTAACTTCTCTGAAACTCCGAAAACTACGTTAATACAAATAACGCCAGATCTATAAAAATACTTCGTGTTTAGTAAAAGGCAATTAAAAATAATCCTTTGCAACTGACTCATAATTTCAACTGGCGTCTGTTAATTATCATTCAGTCTTAATTAGGAAGCATAACTTTATTCATTGTTATGTGTCTACAAAATTGTTTCTTTATTCTTAAATTCAGATTCAAATTTCAATGCTTTCAATCAAACCATAATGACAACTTAATGTAGACTTGATATTCAATGTAATTTCATGTTATTCAATTTAATGTAATTAAAGATATTAGATCTTAAAGATCATTAGAATACTTCGAAATAAATGCATCAAAACATAATAAAGTTTTTTATCAAATTATGTATGATCAAAATCTGACATGTTATAAACATAAACTCGGCGTCAAAAAAATCGCACCTTTTGAAATTTTGACTTCAAGCTAATAATACTCTTAACTTATTTATTGTACCCTACCAAAATTAATATCATTTGAAAGCACAATTAATACACTTTAAAAACGCGTATCGTTCTTTTCTGTAAAAACAATAATCGCGAAACGTTAGGGTCTTTAAAAAAAAAGTGCTGAAAAGCTCATTAGAGGACTCACTACTTGTGCCACCTTGGACACGAATAAAAGGAGGGGTAAAAATTAGTTATGGGTCATTAGCTATCCAGACATCACAGAAGTCACACCTGAACAGCTCCAGTAAGAAAAAACCCCTACCACGGCAGAAGAAGCAGCTCAAGTGGTAGCACTACTGCAATCAGAACTACGCCAAGTTGATATTGCTCGACAACTCAACTTAAGCCGTTTCCGGGTGAAACGAGTATTCCAGCGGTTCCAGGAGACTGGAAGCTATATCAGGAAGCATGGATCCGGAAGACGACGTTGCACTTCCGACAGGGACGACCTCTATATTGTGTCGACGTCTTTGCGTAACCGATTCTCCAACGCTGTTGAGCTGCAACAGCAGCTCCGAACAGCTCGAAGGACGTCGGTGAGCGTCTCCACAATAAGAAGAAGGCTGCGAGAGAAGAAAATCCCCGTGTGCGTGCGCTTGAAGTCAAAATTTCAAAAGGTGCGATTTTTTTGACGCCGAGTGTATAACGTGTGGTTGCGGACTCTACTTTTTGCAACATCATAATAAACAAATCTAAAAACTCCGATCAAAATCGGTTCAGTAGATTTGAACATTAGCCTGCACAACGAAATACAGTAACGTCTTTATATATTAGTATATAGAGTTTAGATAATTAAAGTTACAATTAAAACCTAACTATAAATTTTTATATGTTTTATATATATAAGCATTCACGCTATGTCTAAATGTACTTTGTGCACTCACGTGAGCCACGAATAGGGGTAGGTAAAGATTATTGCAATTCCATTTGGCACGACTAGTCAAACACGCGTAGTCTTCAGTAACCAACTATTAGCTTCGTCGTGACGTCGCTCGAAAGTATAAAATAGATTTTGAACGAAAAGACAGAGTCAGGGAACATTATCACTTTGCCTGAAATCGTAGAAATTATGCCATTATCTGTTCAAACTATACGTATTGAATGGATAAATGTGTGTGTATATAAATAAATGTATTTCTTCATTCTTCGTAGAATGCTATGCAAGGGCCACTATTCTATAAAAAAAATGCAGTATAGTCCGTATCAAATATATATTAGCAGTCAAGGTGTTCATAAATATGTGAACATTGCAAGTTTAAATACGATGTTATTATTCAAAATTATCAAAAATATGTGAACCTCTTTCATTAGAGCCTCAACTGTAGTATTTCATAATATGCATATTTATGTATTTAGTGACAAAGTTATATATTTCTATACTTGTGCGTAAGTGTGTATGCATGCGTGTGTTGGTGTATGTATAGTTGTTTGTTTAAATAATAAATGTAGTCCATTCCATTATTTTCTGAATATGTAGTAAACATTATATTAATAAAATCTTGTCCTGCCGTACTACGACTTACGACTACCTAACTGCCCCAAAACACCGTTTTACTCTAGTTTAGCTGGTAGAGAATGCCATATAGCATTATGCTCGCCTTTTGTAGTTTTTTTAGGTGCAATAAAGAATAAATAAAATGTTCAAATGTAACAAAGGTTAAACAAACAATACTAATAGCTTTTTTGTTTGAAGCTGGGTTTTACATCTGCTATAGATTTACTTTAGTGCTAGTTCAAAAATGTCTTAAGATGCAAAGATATAGAGTGGAGTTACATGTTTAATCCTCTGTTTTACATAGGTACTTAAAGAGAGATCATGTTGTCTGTTCATGTGATTTTTATAGTTTAGGATCCGGTTGTTTTGAAAATAAAGGGACAAAGTGATTTTAATTTAGCATTTGCAATAAATTTGGGTTTAAAAATGCATCCCTATGCCAAATTTCAATAACTATCTACTGCTAATAATAAATAACTATGAAATTATGAGGTTCTTAATTTCTGTCTAGTACTAGCAATAATACAATCATGGTTACAATAATAAGCTTTATTAACATACAAAATATATTAAGTAACACACATTTTAACAAGAGGAACTAATAGCTTCGTTTATTTCATCTCCTAAAGACAACAGCTTTCTCCACTGCTCAGGTGTTAAACTGATACCTTTCTTTCCTGGTAACAAGTCACCATTTTTCTCATAGAATTCTCTTACATCTACATATACCTTGCCCTTGAACTCCCTGACTTTGACCAACTTCTTGCCTTGTAGCACCCATGTTGGTTCTTTGTCTTCTGTTCTTGAACCTGTTTTGGCTTTCTTTTCTGGTGGTGGATTCCTCTGCAATACAAAGAATTTATATATAAACTAAGCTAAAATATTATAAGTCCTCATTTTGCTTGACCAATTTCAAATGTCCACCAAATAATTTTTTTTTCTGAAATCAGTAATTTTAATTCATAAGTGTACTATAACATTTACAATGAGTGCCCCACTCTTAACAAGCTGTTTATATCTTTTGTGTGAGCAGATGTTCATCTTGCATTACAGTGACCAAACAGATCAATTGCTATAGATCTTGGCACTATAGCTATAGTTAACTGCTAAGCCCTGCCTGCAGCAGTTACTCTTAGTGGTCAAGTTCTTTACTTTATCTTGGATTAAAGAATAGTTGCCCAAGTGCTATGCATATGTATAAGAGATTTACATTCAGAGAGTATGGGCAGAGGTGTTTTTTTTTTCAGTTGAATAGAATCTGCTCATTCTGGACAGTCCCAAAATGCAAATATTCTTTTTTATATAATAGTGACCAGTCAGGGCCTTGACTAGAATACAAAAGCTTAAGGCTTCTGAATTCATTAACCCTGATTAGAGCTGTATTGTTTTAGGCTTGATGTACATAACCAGATCTCTAGAAATTCCTAATGGTTTTGAATGTCGATCTAAGTTTTTTTAAACTCTGCCAATGATCCAGTACAAATAATGTATCGATAACTCCAACCAGGGTGTGAGCAACAGCAAAACTAAGGTACTTAAAATTGTGGTATGACATCATAGTTTTTTAATATCACATTTTATATTAAAAACGCCAGACTTGACAGCAATTTGTCATACATAGTCCATATAATCCCCTTCCTCGCCCCTCACTTAGATTTTCAGTACAGAAATAACAAATGGGTTAAATAATGGTAGAAACGATTTTGTTATAAAGAGTGTCCAGTGGAAAATTTCGAATTTTAAAATAAAATTGAAAACGAACATACTTTTAGAATATTTATTTTATTTTTTAAATGTAATACTGCTGATTTTACTTTTAAAAATTATGTCTCCCTATACACTCTTGCAAGTGAATAGGCGCAAACAAAGCGCCGGGCTGATTGCAGCGATTTCACACTGAATGTTTGCACAACTACAGGGCAAATATATAATCACTAAACAATATGTTACCAAGCATTCTGGTGGTGCGAAATCGTTCCAACATTGTTCTAGCATATGCCTGTCCTAAAACATAATCGCTTTCATTAAATTTTTGAACGATTTGCAGGGGATGAAGTTTTGGGTTTCTTTTTTCATAATTACGTGAACGGATGACTGTTTGATGCATGTCGAGGCGGCAATCTTTCTCACTTTTCTCTTATGATTTCGAATTATTTCTTGTCGCACCTGTTCCATACGTTCTGGTGTTGCTAATGAAGTGGAGTGTCCTGGTGACGGCCTATTAACCATTGTCCCTTCTGGCCGAAATCTTTGCATTCGCTGCGTGCTCGGACCATGATTTAATCGCCGATTATCAAAGTGGGAACAGAAAGCGCAATGAACGAACCAACCAACAATTCTCCAGACTTTAGGTATTGTTCCACCGCAAATGCGCGGTGCACTGCCGACCAAAGATTCAAGGTGACTGACAAATTCGCAAAGATGGCGCGCCTAGCCCCGCTAAAAAGGAATTGCGATAATTTAAAAATTAAATTTTCCGCAGGACACTTTTACATTACGGTTTCGTCATGCAATACCGGTTAAGTACCGGTACAACTCATATTGGAACTTATTCCAGGGACTTATCCCTGGCTCCAGCCTGAGCGAGTTCATCGGCACACTTTTCAACAATGCCCGCATGGTCCGGAAGCCCATCTTAAAACGACTCTATTGTTGAAGCCTCTGTTTAAGCGATTCATTTTTGCTCTTACATATTAAGTACTTAAAAATAAAAGCCTAATAACAGAACATGATCATTAAGACTATTAAAATAGGTTATCGGTTTCACTCTCATTTAGAAACCAACTTTATTTAGCTTTTTGATAGGAATTAGTCGAGGTTAAACATGAATAATAAGATACATCTCAATATATACACGGGGGGTGGCCTTTTTCCTATAAATACAAATTTACTGAAACGTCGTTTGTATATTCATACAAATAAACTCACATCGACTGGTCCATCATCACTATCACTGCTAGAACTTTCTTGCTTCTTTTTATTTTTAGGCATTTTAATTGTTTTATTTGGCTACTAAAAACGGAAAAACACAAATCAACTAAGGTAACCTAAATATTTAGAGCACCGTTAATCTGCCGTATAGTGACACCAACTTATCTGTGAACTGATGGGTGTCGCCATCGTCGTTTCAGTGTTGCTAATTAATTCCAATGTGCACAAAAGTCGGGAAAGTCGACATATTTTTGTTTATATTATTTAGTTTGTATTTACGATAAATTATAACACCACATTCAAAGGGAAAAAAACTGCTGTGACATAGGGATTCTATCTATAATATATATATAATGTTATGTATCTATCTACTGCTATAGCCTTTTAACAAGGAGGTTAAGGGTTTCAATCCTTTAGATTGAAACCTTCTTGTTAAAAGACCCATCTAGATATTAGTGGTAGGCCTAGTTAGGAGACGTAAGTAAAAGAAAATCAAAATTTTTTTTAGGATTTATTGAAAACCACGTTTGCAATAATTGTGGTCGATCACAGTTTTTGGAGAATGTGCAACATCATCCTGGTTGAGAGGCCATACTCCTTCCACTTCCATGCCGCACTCATCACTATCAGAATCACTCTGTTTCACTGTCACTTGTCACATTTATTATAAAAGGTTCATCTAAATACGAGTCCTGTTTTAAATACTCTCCTTCTAGCCTACGAACATGTTTACAATGCTGTTTCCACTCATGAACGGAAATAGCGATTGATGACATTGTTCAATATGATGATTGACATGTGCTCAATATTTACGCTGGCCACGTTTCATTTCATTGTGCTCCATATTAATTCAATTTGATTAAGGTCACAGTGATAGGGGGGTAAATACAAGCACCTGTGATCATTTTCTGCCAAAATCCTTTCAATCTAGTATATGGGCTCAGGTTTGTTTCTTTTAATTATTTCTAACAGCTGGTTAAATCTTCTCCAGACTCGATTTTATTTTGCCTAAGCCATAACTGCATATCTTTTTTTAAAGCGTTTGAATTTGGGACTTTATTCACGCAAACACGGTGATAAGGAGCATTATCCATTACAATAATTGATGGCTCTATTAAATTAGGTACAAGTTTTTCAATCACCCATTTTTTGAAATTGGCACTATTCACATCATCGTGATAGTCACCGCTTTTTGTATTTGATTTAAATACTGTGAGTGCATTTTTAACAAATCCTGCATCCCCTCCCGCATGTACAATAATATATCTTTTAACTTTTGATACTGGCTCCAATACTCCTTCTACGCCCTCTCCTTGCCAACATTTGCCAGATGTATGTGAAGAGTGAATATAAGTTTCATCTAAATAAATCAGAGGCCGGGGGTTGGGTGATTTATTATTTTATCCACTTCACGCAAGTACCTTGCTCTCCAAGCCGATACTTCATTACGCTCCATCGGAATCCGGACGGAATCCTAACTTGTAAAGAAGCATTCGAAGAGTTTCTCGCTGTCCTGTGTAATTTATTTCAGTCTTGTATATTTCTATAAGTTTTTTGATGGTAGGAATCTCCTGTTTGTCAGAATAAAATTCATGGACTTTTCGTCTAACTCCCATATCAAAATGATCTACCTGAACAAATCCACTTTTTCGTATTCTCTGCTTGCCTGGTGTCCTAATTTTGGTACCAGCTTCTTCTGCTACTTGGCCCTCTATAACAATTTTTGAAATTAGCCCTTGATTTACACCTGTAACAAATGTTTTGTGATTAAACATGTGTGGTAGAAATAAATTCATTGTATTCATATATTTGTAATAGCTGAGTGGCGACTGTGGATAGAGCGTCGTTATCAATAATTTAAATGATAACAGAGTGACTATTTTAAAATCCTAACAACTGATTTATAAATATATTAATGATATCCTACATTTGAGTAAATTATACCCTTTAAAAAACAGGTCTAAAATAACAAATCGGCCTGTAGGTTACTACACCCCTCTTGTACAAGAATCATCATCATCATCATCATTTCAGCCTATCAGAAGTCCACTGCTGAACATAGGGCTCCCCCAAAGATTGCCATGAAGCTCGGTCCTGAGCCACCAGCATCCATCGACTTCCCGCAACACTGCGCAGGTCGTCACTCCATCTTGTGGGGGGTCGTCCTACACTGCGTTTACCTGCACGCGGCTGCCACTTGAGAACCCTTTTTCCACAGCGGTTGTCAGTTCTGCGTACAAGAATGTTTTATCTTATTATATAAAAAAATGTTCAATCCTCATATTTGTCTCCATCCCTATTATGATTTTGGGTAATTTATTTAGTATAAACTGACAACACTAACCTGTTGCAGCCGAAATCCGTTTGTATATTTGATTTAACGGAATGATAGGAGCCTGCAGCAGAGCTTCTTCTTCAAAAAATGATTTCACCTTTAGAATAATACTCCGGGCATCACTTTATATAGCTTTCAGCAGATTTAACGCTTAAAATTCAGAAGTATCGCAATAAAACACACGGAACACTCGAAAGTAGTAGACACTGACCGTCGAATGACATTTCAACATGGCGACCGTAGTTCCTATTTTTGCCACTTCACAGATAAGTTGGTGGCACTGTAAATAAATGTTAACGTTGTCAACAGTAGATATATTATCTTTGTTAGTCAGTTACCAAAGATAATATAACCACTACGTTCTAATCAATTACATTTTTTTTTTGGTTTAACGAGGGGCAAAGGTGTTCGCACCTACCCGTCACTGTCTCCGGTAACTGGTTATGACGGGATCAGCATTAAAGATGCCGGCCGACTAACACCCCCTCGGTAGATCTGCTGTTGGCCTAATGGCCTTTACAGCTACATCGATAGAGACTCGCGAGCAGGAGGGCTGCAAGTTAGTTTTATTGTGTAGCCCTACAGCCCTATTTTATACTGTATTTTCTAGTTGTCTTGCCTAAAGGAATATTAAAATTACCCAGAAATCCGACAAGATAAGAAAACACTTTTAGAATTTCAAGAAATAATTTTAATAGAATAAAGAAATAATAATTCCTTGACTAAAATCCTTCACAATGCTGTTAAAAAAGTGTACGTTCAAAATAACTAAAAAATAGAGAGAGAAATATGGTACGAATGGCGAAAAAAACATCGAATCACGAGTTATCTCGCTGGAATCCTGACGGCAAATTGAAAAGAAACTCGAATTTTTCTTTGTTATTGTCATACGAACTAATTCTGTCGCGAGAGAGTGAATTTACAACTCGACAAGATTATTAAGTGAGTCAGTTCTTAAACATTTTTTTAAGACCTGACTGACCGCACGCTGCGCCAAGCCAGGCTTGCAGCTTCAACTTGCCTTGTGATTACGTATTCTACATAGTTTAATGGTGCATGTTTTTGGTCACACTTTAGTCACTAACATGTTTAGTCTTCCACTATAATATTAAAAGTCCGTGGTCTATTCTTTCCACATCGCTAAAACTAAACCTACATACGGTATCTCGAAATGTATTTATGCTATTATTGAAGGTGAAGTATAACTTTTGGCACATTTGGGAAAAATTATGAGAGTAAATTATTACGGTGTACCCGTACACTAATATCTAAAAGTAACAGGATGAAGTTGGTTTCTAAATGTCTCTTAAATTATCTTGGTCACTATCAGGGAGACTATACACTGTAATATAGTAACTATAATATATATAATAAATATATATTATACGATAAAACTTTCAACCGTTTTTAGCGGCAAGACTATCAATATTCTTTAGAATTATCTTACTTTCGCTTAGTACAGTTTACACTTAATGTATATAGTGATATTGGTCATATTCTCTTTGGCAACACTAGGCAACAGGTCAATAAGAAAAAGACCCTACAGGTTACACAAAAAAGACATTAGTTGTTAGTAGTGTACATTTTTTAAAAAAATCATAAATGTTAGAACCTTGGAATAACAGAACTCTTTTGCCGCCTCCAGTTCATACATGTCAGTGCATGGAAAATATTGGTAAGTAATAGTAACAGTAGAATTTATAAGGATAGCAGTCTCATAAATACATCTGCCTATGTTAGTCCATTGCTGAAAGACATTGGCCACTCCAAGAAAGCGCCTCGCGTATATGTCTTGGAAGGTTTGCCTATACTCTCTTACATTACATTTACTTACAAATATTATTATTTACAGACATTTTTGACAAACATTTTGTTGCAGATACGAGGTCTTTGACACGTGTGTGTAGCAATGCAATACATATTTTATCAAAACAATCACCCTTACACAACGAAAGCGCAATAGTGTCAAGATTTTTGTACAAGTATGACAAAAAATTTCGCAGTGATATTGGTTATAGAATTTTCAAAAAGATTAACACAACACTTCGCAGATATTTAATGTTAAATTTCATAAAAGACATTGAAAACTTTAAAATGGTTTTGCCAAATGATGATGAAAGTGTACTATACTTACCAACAAGACAGATGTTAGAGTATCTCTTGGTGAGATTAATGACATTATCGAAACTAATGTTGAGAATATCAATATGTTGTAAGCAAGCTGCGGTTTTTTATTTAGACAGAATAAAAAGAGGAGAAAGTCATTGGATGTCATTAATGCCATATGCTTTATTGAGCAGAGTGTGGTCTTTAACTAATGTTTTACTCCAACATTCTTGTACATGGTATTTACAAATGTATCCTTTTCTTACAAAATTACAATTAAAAGGTTTACCTTTTTTAGGGGAGGGATATGAATTGCCAGTAAATTTAGAACAATGGCTTGACTTAACAAATCATGAGAACTTTGGCCGTTTCCAATGGTCACACAAGAATATTATTAAAGTTGATCCAACATTAATTGAAGATGATGAAAGTGATAAAGTAGAGAGCTTATTGATGTATATAAATGAAATAAATAGAGAGGATGAACAATTACACATAAAGCCACAACTCGAGACTGATAAAGTAAAATTTAAATCAACAGACATCTTGACCGGAAAATATGTTGATAGAGGTGAAGCAATATCTAGAGAGAGTTTTAACAATTTCTTTGCAAAACCTGATAATAAATTAAAAATAAAAATGGATGCTTATTACCATTCAATAGATAGAGTCACCAACAAGGAAACCTTACAGGAGTTTGTAGATAAAGAAGAATCTTTTAGATATGAAGAAAGCACTAAATCTTTAACAAGCCAATTGAGTTTTATGCAGTGGCAAGCATTGAAAACATCATTACTTAAACTTTGTGATTCTCTTAACAATAAGAGGAAAATTCAAAGAAAATTTTTAAAAATGTGGCAGGAGAAATGCTTAGACTGCAGTTAACATATTGATGTTTTGTGACTAATGTTTGTTATTGTTAAATTATAATATATCTTTTGTAATGTCAACCAATTTCTTCTTTAACATGTTCTACTGATACTAAAGGATGAAAACCCTCACCAATATTAGAAGGGGCCTTTGCCCAACAGTAGGAAATTTACAGGCTGCTACTTTCATAATGGTTATTCTGCCATCTGTCAGAAGAGATCAGATTTTCGAAACATCAGTATTTGTTGAATTTTTAATATCCATAGCATAAGATGGGACTTTAATAACTTTATACTTAAATTTAAATTTATTACAATATCACAGCCATGACATGTTGCAACTATAGAAATTCTATTGTTATGACACTTAATTAATAATATTAAAATAAAATACATAAAGATTAATTATGGTTCTATAGATATACATCTACCTATTTTAGTGGGGACATTGCTTACAAAAGTTACTTTTTAGAGACGGCAAAATGTAAACAAATTACATAACGCAACCATATCTCCAGTTTCCTCATAAATCACACAATTTTTTACGCAAATCAATAAAAATCACAAATTTTCTGAACACAATATTATAGAAAATATTTGTACCATACCATTACCATAGTAAATTTCTATTTTTTTAAGAGTTTTATGTTCTTGGCATTCACCTTCAAGTCAAGCTCTCTCTATCTTTGTCCCTCTAGCAATAACCCCAAGAGCTTTTAGCTTGATTGCATAATCGCTTTCAATGCCTATGAATATCACGTAAATTATATCTAACTTCCATATCACAACAAAGCGGTTGTTGTTGGAAACACCTACGCTCGTTATCCACAAGCACGTATACCTGAGACAAATTGTCTGACAAGGTAAGTCTAACTTCGACTAGAGGTCAATCGTAACATAATCAGTAACATCTACTCGTCCAACATATCTCAAAACTTTAAGAGGGAAGTATACAACAAGTGCTAGTGTTAAATTGTAAAACCGCGAGTTTTACATAAGTAATTATATTGTTATGACATTTTAAGGGATATTTCCTATTCCATGGCATAACTTACATTTCCATTTATGCCCATTTAGACCTTTAGACATGATTAAACCGACAAACATAAACATTTTCCTATTTCTAATATTAAGTAGGATAAAAGAAAGCAGATGGGACTTCTGGAATCTAAGGAACTTTCAACAAAAATTCTATTGACATCCGTGAAATTGCTTTTAAGTTAAATCCGTTCAAAGATAATTTTTAATTTAAGGGATTGTATAAAACGAGATTGTTAGTAGCTACTGAACGCCATGGACTATTGAAAACAACTTCAATCGAAGAAGGAATGATGTGAGGCATTATATCTAAGATATGATGTCTCACATCACAATTCATAATTATACTGGCTGTCTTTACCTTTCAAACCGGAACACAATAGTTGTTCTACTGCTGTTTGGCGGTAGAAAAGGGGGAGGTCGAGAGGGTGGTACCTACCCGTGTAGGTAACACCCTCACGTCGAAGGCCACCGTCTTGGGTAGATAATGAGCCTAGCACCTAAAAATATATTAGTATTCAGTTTTTTTATTGAAACACCAACATTATTTGTCTTTTTTATTAGACATAGTGTTAAATTTACTGTTTTATTAGTTAGTTTAAAAACTTAATGTTTTGAAATATACTTTTTTCTGATTAGAAATATGTATTTCCATACTTACTTCATGCACCTAAATATTCCTCTGGTCTCGAGTTGACTGGCAGAGACTGCCAAAGGGCATTAAGTCCGCCGTTTGTCATCATTATTGTTACGGTGAACGCAATAAAATATAAATAAAGTGCGAGAATCTACATGTAATATTTTTTTCCTCATTTGTGGTCGAATATTATTTGAAACGCATCATTCCATGCATACAAATCCAATTCTAATGCAGAAACCTAGCTATATGCATACGTTATTTAAATCAGTCGTTAGTGTTAAGCGTACTGAGTTATGGGTTCAGGGTTCGTATGCCAGCAGAAGCCAATATTAGTCTAGAGTATATAGATATTGATTGAAGGAAATACACACTACACAGCTCAATGTTTAAGGGTCTGGAAATTGGATCCCAGCCACTTTTCTGTCCTTTAAGTACTTGGACTAATTGCCATAGTACCGCATTTTTAAATATCTTGCTAAGAAATATTGTAGCTGTGGTATTACTTCTTCATGCCATAAGCTGTTATGTTAGACTGTTTAGAGGATCTGCCTTCGAAAGAGACTCAAGTTTGATCCCCACGTGAACGGCACGTACCGATGAGTTTTTCGAAACTTATGATCGATTCACGTTATCCCCAATATGGGATAACGCGATAACGTGAACGTCGACCTTATTAGGTCTGGTGAAAAGTGGGTTGAAAATCATTAAATGTCCTCTAACCACCCCAGTGGGTTAGGTATAGTCGTGGGAGCTTATTTATAGGATTTTCATTATTTACCTTCGAGTAGGGCACAAATACTACAATTATTATCCTGATACCATATATACCCAATATTACAAATTAATATAACGTTTTTTATTAATTTCTGTTTTTCAATAGTTTAAATAAATTATAAAAATATATAATACTTTTATACAATACGTGTTAAATCGAGTTGCCGTTTTTACGGAGAGGCCACTTTGAATTAAAATTAAACCTTCATGGTCCAAGGTCCACAATAACATTCTTAATTCAAAAAATGTATGACATTTTATTGGTTGACTTATGTTTTTGCTTTCGAAATTTAAGCTAAACATAGATACCTCAAAAATTAAGAGTAATTTAGAACGAAGCAGAGACAGCAGGCAATATGAGTGTTACGTTTGGAGAGGATGCTACTAACGAACAGACTGCGTTTTTAGTTTAATCGCTTTCGTGATGAAACTTCGAAGTCGAAATTCTTTAGAATTAACGACGAAGATCAGACCGACTATGCTAAATAACAATGAATAAAAAGTAATGGTGGAAGCCGATCCTTATCAAACAACCAAGGAATTGGCGTCACGGTTTGTAGTTTATCTTTATGCACAATATTGACTCATTTACTCAAAATTGGTAAAATAAATAAACTCGAGATATATGTGCCTCATGAATTAACTGATATACATAGTGGAGCATACGTAACATTAAAGCTATTTCCAAGAAAAATATAGTTAGGTTTCAGCTTGTAATAAAAAACAAAACACCTTTGACATTATCTTTTATTTTCAAAATTTTCCAAATACAAAACATGGCAAAATAAGAAGAGTTAAAAATGGGAATTGTTTATTGCAAATTAGTCTTATATTCATTGAATTAATGTAAGTTATGCTTCACCGACATCTAGATATACCTAAAGAAATATTTCAGCTGATTTAGCACTTTTAACCCTACACATGCCATAACAATGAAATTTCATTCATTGTTGCAACACATTTAGAATGTACGATTCACACAGGAATGTAGCACAGTAACAGTACATATTAAATATTAATTGTTGGTTTATTTAATTTATAATTCCGTTTATGTCAATTTTATACTATCAATAAGGCTACCTTGTATACATTTTCGCTTATTGTTTTGATGTATATATTACGATTGGTTATAATTTATATATTGTAGACTATGAATAATAAACAGCAATAGATTTATTACGGTAATTTTTCTAAAATATACGGATTTTATATGACAATACCATTTTTGCAAGGTAAACATTAAACATGGTACATACTTTAAGAAATAGTATAATATAATTTTAAAGGTTTGCATAGAAATATTACTGAAACCAATGAAACTGAACTGAAACCAATGTACACCATTTTCATAAATTTCTTCCTGCGCGCGGGGAACAAGTTATAATAAAACTGCTATTGTTATAGCATCATATTCACATAATATTATTTTAAAGATCCTTGAAACCGATTATTGATCAATTTAATTCAAAAATTAATAATTTTTATTTTATAAGTAACATGATATTCAAATTTCAGTTGGCCTTTATCGTAATTAGTTAGTATTTCCGTTACAGATCATCGATATGGTTTTGGAACATCAATAAACTGTCATAGTTTTTGTTTGCAAAACGAATTGTGTGTAAAAATTTATCACTTTTTTACCTAATTATTTCAATAATTTGAACAGCCATCATTGTGTAACGATTTTAAATACGTCGCCAATCAAAAGGAACTATTATTTAACGTAACGTTTGATAACGTAATAGTAGTAATAATACCAACTATAAACATTTCAATACAAGAACCTGAAGATCTCTGCCCAAATTTTTTTATCATATTATTATAATAAAAGATATTAATGTAAAGATATTTCTTTAATAAAATTCCTGTCAATAAAAAGGGTTTTTCTTTTAAGCTATTAGCAAAAGTTGGGTCTAGTAGCACCTATAAAAATGGGTAACAGTAACTTAATGTTATGAGAGAATTTCGAACGTGAAATCGTAATTACGCGAAAAACCAAGTACTGTTTGTTTGTACTTGTGATAAAAAATAATTGAGCTGCCTGCTGTGAGATATCTCAAATTATATACCGTGATAATGTACGGGTATCGGTCAGGCCTCATTTCCTAGTACCAGATATTTTTTGTAGTCGAGCTTTCAATCCACCTTCTTTTTTAGGCTGTGTCAAAGATTTTCTTTCCTCTTGAAGTTTTTTGGTTTCTTTTAACCTGAAAGAAAAAAAATATGATGATTACTATGCTTAATAATTATAATTTCAATGTTTTTTGGAAATAAAAATTGATAAAATATTTTGGCTTTGTTGTTGTTATATAACCTTTAACAAAAATAAAAATTCTTTAAGGTTCCGTCTGTGCGTCTTATAAATCACCCGAAACATTCTCAGTACAGAGCCACGATGGCTGTGTGGTAAAGGGCCCGCCCCCAACCCCGAATCGGGAGACTTGAGTTCGATGGAGAGGCGTACCAATGGAGAGCTCGTACAAAAATTTTTTTTGGAAACTTCGTACGATTTGTATAGGTATAGTTGGCTTCGACACTAACTAGCTATGATCTGCAAATCCTGCATTCCATTTTTTAGTATTTAATTTACCTTAGAATATGCCTGTATGAATTTCCCTACGTTCATAAAATTTTATTAAATACATTATAGTTTTCAAATAGATATTGCCACAAATCTTTCAGTTTTAATATTATGTACCCAATGATCATTGTTGGAACCTGTTCAGAGTTGATGCATACAGTTCCATTTCCTTTTTAGTCTCCCTAAAAAGAATCAAAAAAAATATTGAATAATAGCAGTATATCGTCTGTGTTCTAAATGTTCCCATTTGGCAGTCTGAACTATATCCTCCTGAGTAAATCTTATTTCTTTTGTCAACATTTTTTGTTATTTTCTTTTTGGTGCATTAAAATGTAATAATAAATTATAAGAATTTGAAATTACAACAATCTAGTGGCATCTTAATATAAACTATGCAATTTGATAATGCGTGGAGATTGGCGCCGTTTTTAATTTACGATTTTTTGTTGCATTCCCATGGGCGGTGATGACCTAGGACCTATTTCCTTGTCCTAGGTTATCAACAACCAAACGGCAACTGCTCAATTGTTTCACCTTTGTTATCACCATATAAGAAACACTATTTTCATCCAAGTTTATCTACACAGTACTTTCCTCTGTATCGCGGCAAATGCTGGAATTGGAATCATCAATGTTCGATACCCAAACGGGTCCGTTTCATCACTCCCTTTTAGGTTATGCGCCACGATTTAGGAGTGATCCTTACTTGTAATCACGCAATTTTCTCGAATAAGGAGATGGACGACCATTGTTTGATTAAATTTATAGTTAAAATACCACATACTTTTCCTTTATGGCAATTTGTTCCTCCTTCTTGAAAATGTCCTTAATATCACTACAAAACGACGTCCAGAGTGAAAAGAATTCCTTTGGTTCGCAGTCCTCCATCTTACCAGTTTTTGGAGTATATTGATAGAATTTCATGGTGGCAATAAACTTTGTACGGCACTCATCTAAATTATCATTCTCAGTCTTAAGTTTCTCCTCAGCCGCGTCGAGAAATGTTGTCATCTTCTCTTTGAATACTTCCAGCCTTTTTGTGTTTTCTCCTGACGGAGAATCGCCGTCTTCGTTCTTTTGCGCATCACATTCTATTACTTTCTTGGTTTGGTCCTTACATGCTGTGGAAGAAATAAATAAATGTTCTTTACTACTTTGTTATTTTTTATATTTATTTTTGACACGCGACTCGACCAGGCTGTGTTCGTAGTTTATAAACGCAAACGGTTCGAGTCGGTTTACAAGTAGTACTTAAACGCGATCGACTGCTATTTAGTGACGATAATAATTCAGTATTCCAAAAGCACGTTTTGTCTCAGTAGTACATTACCCCAAAGTAACGTTTTGGTTTAAGTTTCTAGGTAACACTTCATCGGTTATGAGCAGACGTGGCTCTTGCTATCAGGTGAGCATCTCGTTCGTCACGTCAAAAAAAAATATTTTTTGTGGTACAAGCGACGTAGAGAGAGCTAGTGGCGTACCTTGCAGATGGTTGCGCAGCGTGTTCAAGTGCGGGGCGACGTAGGGCGAGCTAGTGGCGTACCTTGCAGATGGTTGCGCAGCGTGTTCAAGTGCGCGGCGACGTAGGGCGAGCTAGTGGCGTACCTTGCAGATGGTTGCGCAGCGTGTTCAAGTGCGCGGCGACGTAGGGCGAGCTAGTGGCGTACCTTGCAGATGGTTGCGCAGCGTGTTCAAGTGCGCGGCGACGTAGGGCGAGCTAGTGGCGTACCTTGCAGATGGTTGCGCAGCGTGTTCAAGTTCGCGGCGACGTAGGGCGAGCTAGTGGCGTACCTTGCAGATGGTTGCGCAGCGTGTTCAAGTGCGTGGCGACGTCGGCAAAGTCCAGTGCCGCAGCGCGCGCCACGTCACCGGGCTCGGGCACGGGCAATGTGCACTCTGCCGACAACGCTCCACTGCGCAATCTCATATACGTCCGCACAATGAAATGCAATAGCGTCACTTGCGAGTGTTTCGACTGGCGGATAAAAATATATTATGTAATGTAGTGGTAGGATGGTGAGTGGTGGCCTGTGAGAGAATTGTCCATTACGAATCGTTAAATTTAACTACGTATTCGACAAATATTATGAACTAATTCTTATTAACAGAGGCCGGGATAGCTAATAACCTGGACCTGTGTATGTAATGTAATGTATAGCAGCAACCTATAAGCGAGGTTATACAGACAGAGACAAACAGTTGCTAGTTATAACAAATCTGTAATAACTGTTCCTTTATTATCCAAAATAAATTACGTTAACTAATATGATACCGAATACAGTATTTGAGCGCCTCCTGTCGGTTTTAATTGCTGATGCGTTTGGACCTCGCTCAAAATAAATAATCTGTTAGATCGACTCGATCGTTCAGATCCAGCCATGCTAAATTAATGTTCAACACTCGCATTGGAGTTTCAGATGAGTTTAATTTTTCGAGCCTGATTTATCAAGGTGTGTTTTGTGTTATTTTGTTGTAACTCTGTATTCATATATATTCAATATATAATACTTAAACTTTACTGTTAAAAAAAATACTATTATGTGAATGACTATGTTTTATTGTAAATCCCTCAATTATACCTTTTTGCTCGAAAACGAAAATCAATTTAAAAGAAACTATAGTTCTTATCCTTAAACTTAACAATAGTTTTTAATAAAATAATTTTCACAAAATACCTTGACGTCTTTTAGCTTAGCAAGTATCTCCAATCCGAAACCATCAGCTTGTCCTCTTTGACAGTTCCCGCCATTCATATAGTTTCCCAGCGTCAAGATTATAGCAAACAATTGCTTTAAAGGCTCGCTTGTAATAAGAAACTACAAATTATCGTAAGAGGTTAGTTACATAAAAATATTTATTAACGATCGCTGCAAGTTTACCAAAAAGAATGGCTAAAATAAAACTCAACGATGACATTATTATGTTGTTTATTTTAGTTGGCTGTTTTAGTTTAATTTGTTTTAGTATAGTAGCCGTATTCGGCTACGACCCGCCACGTTTATCTTCTAAGAAAGCGAAGTGGGAAATGGAAGTCCGTAATCTCTGCCTATCCATGTGGGTGACATGTGTAAATTCTTATGTACAAATAACAATAACTTACAAAATGATTTTACGGCGTCCAGCTTTCATTTAGTATTGATTATTAGTTTCTTTGTACGCGTATGTAAATACTTTACCTCGCAAGTATGCTTTAAGTTATCTAATTTGTGCATAGTTGTGTTAACTGCATCTTCAAAATCAGCTTGAAACATAAAGCATGATATTCGTTCTGCAAAATTTGGTATACCAGATAAGTCATGCAAAAAAGCTTCGGGTTTGTCTAATGGAATGTCTGGTTTATTTTTTAAATGCTCTTTAATTTGCAATAGTTCTTCATCACTTGCTCGCTAAAACAAAATTGTACGGTAAAAAGCAAAAATAGGAAGTCAATAAAACTTGAAAATATTTCTTACCAAGTCGTAAATCTGTTGCAATGCTTCTAAACTTACAACCGACGTATCAAAATTGTAAATCGCATTTTCTATCTCGGAAAATTCAACGTGTAAGCTTTGTGCTAATATACCAACATTCTGCGATCTTTTGCTATCTAACAACTTAACGGGTTGAATCTTCGCTTTTACTTCTACTTTCTTCTTCACAGGTGCCTTCATCACTTGTCGTGAAAACAAGTCCGTGAATTCTTCTATATTATCCAAATTTGTTTCTTCGATTTCTAGCCACAATGGTTTTAATCCCGTAGAATCTGGCTCTCCTTGACTGATTGGTTGAACCGGCACTGCCAATATCCGAGTCCAATACAATGGTTTCATTGGTGCGGCCGGTTTGACTGGCGTTTTTCTTAAGGCTATAAAATATTTCATATATCAATTCTAATATCCTAACATCAGGTTAAAATAATACAAAGGAAACAAAGTGACCTATTCCTCCTAAATGTTAATTTTGTCAACAAGAATGTACATTCAAATATTTAATTAAATTAAGAAGAATAACATTTTTGCTATGACTAACTGGTGTAGAATGAGGTAGGTACATTCAAGTATAAAGTATATTTTACCCGTACTTACTGGCTCGTTGCATGGTCCATCCACCTATTGGTGGTGCAGGGAATGGGAGAGGTCCTGTTATTTGTTGGGATGCCACGGCAGATGTGGCAGATATATTTGATCCTGGAATATTTGGGAGTAATGGAGGTGGCGGAGGATTTAATCCCATTACGCAAGATTGACCTACTCCAGGCATAGGAGGGGAGGAGGGCCCATACCGGGCATAGGAGGCGGAGGGGGCGCTATTCCTGGAAAAGGTGCGCCCAATCCTGGCATAGGAGGGGGAGGAGGGCCCATACCGGGCATAGGAGGCGGAGGGGGCGCTATTCCTGGAAAAGGTGCGCCCAATCCTGGCATGGGAGGCGGAGGAGGACCCAGTCCTGGCATAGGGGGTGGAGGAGGACCCAGTCCTGGCATAGGGGGTGGAGGAGGACCCATTCCTGGCATGGGAGGCGGAGGAGGACCCAGTCCTGGCATAGGGGGTGGAGGAGGACCCATTCCTGGCATAGGAGGTGGAGGAGGACCGGTTCCAGGCATTGGAGGCGGAGGAGGACCCATTCCTGGCATTGGTGGTGGAGGGGGGCCCATCCCTGGAGTAGGAGGAGGAGGAGGAACATTTCCAGGCAAAGATGGTGGAGCTGTGTCAATTCCAGGCAATGGAGGAGGAGGCGGAATGGCAACTTCTGACTTAGGTAGACCTATTTCCAGCGTGGAAGGGGGAGGGTTTATTCCTAATATAGGGGAATTGGCTGTTTCTGGCATAGATGTAAGTGGGGGACTAAAAATAGGATGTTGGTTTAAGTTAGATAATGTGGAAAGAGAAGATGGCAAAGTAGTTTCAAGCAAGTTAGTGGGGAGAGGCGGCGAAGTCCCATCTGAAGGAGAGATGGTTGGTGCTGGAGCAGTTTCTGACATTGGAGGCAGAGGGGAGCATTTTTCTGAATAAGTCGAAAGAGATTTATTTATATTTTTAGGCTCTATATCAGTGCTACCTGAAGAATTTGTTGGAGCAGAAATTACAGTTGTTACCGATTGTGATGTAAAAGTGATATTTAATTCTTGCGGCAATGTAGATATCACAGTAGAAAAAGATGACATCATTGGCATTGTGACAGAGGAAGGCTTAGATTGTATTGGAGTAATATATGGTGCAGGAGTCATTAACTCTGGTGTTATTGAATGTGTTCCCGGTGCAGGAGGCGGTGATGGGGTCTTTCCAGGTAAAGGAGGAGGTGGAGAAGTCACTGCTTGGTTTAATTCAGTAACTGATGCAGATGAATCCTGTATTACAGGTAATATTTGGGTCTGTTCAGATGGCACATCTTGTGATTCAACTAGTGCTGTTGTAGAATTAGGATGTGATAATGAATTATTACCATCATCAGTAAGAATTTTACTTTTGTTTTCTATAAATGTTTGCGTATGCTTTAATGAAGATTGACTCTTATCTGATGATGGACTCTTATCAATTTTAGAAAAAAGCAATATGCCTTTGTTTCCACATGTAACATTTTGAACTAGATTTTCATTTTTCATTACATCTAAAATATGTTCATCATTGTATCTGATATTTGTCAATTCATTTGATGTATAGGTACTTGCAAAAGAAGTGTCAGATGAACTTTCACATGTTACTGTTAAACTTATGTTCCGATGATCAAAAGTGTCACCTGGAAGACTTTGAGCTTCGCTCTCAATTATTAGACTATTGTTATCGACATTCTCAAGATATTCATCTTTATGAATTGGTTTATCATACTCTCTACTTTTATTTAATTTACAATAATTTTCGATTCTCTCAGATCTTTTTTCAATTATGATGTCATTGTTAACAATTTCAGTTTTATTAGTTAACCTACTTATATTTAATATATTATCATCATTAATGTTTGTTCTTATTAGGCAATCATATTTAGGTGTAGTTATCACAGGCCTGTTGGTTAGTTTACTTATTTCATTAATTGCTTTAGAAGTCTGAACTTCTTTGTTCACTTTTTCAACTAGTAACTCAACTTTGTCTTTAATAAAATCATTTTCTGGCATAGAAATGAAACTATTTTGTAAATTTTTATTTAAAATTTCAATTTGATTATTAATTTTTACTTTTTGTAACTGATATTCTAGTTCTTGCAGTTTTCTCTTCAATTGTAAAATAACAGCTTTAGCCTCTTGTATGTCATTTATTTCATCATTATTATTATGACTGTAGTACTGATTACTTTCCATGCTGCTATATGATATTGCATTATCTCGTGTTACTTGGTTGATATCTTTGTCTGGTGGCCATGAGCACA
Organism: Bhutanitis thaidina; assembly: GCA_029286595.1. Lineage (NCBI taxonomy): Eukaryota > Metazoa > Arthropoda > Insecta > Lepidoptera > Papilionidae > Bhutanitis > Bhutanitis thaidina. The sequence goes on from JAGSMS010000022.1 coordinate 5,992,926, forward strand.
TTTGTAATCTTCCTGGTGTCACTGGCTGTGAAGCTGGTGCCTCCATGTGGGCCCAATAATACATTAGATTGGGCTGAAATACCAAAAGTAGTCAGTTGCAGTCAAATGACAATCTGAAGCATGAGCAATTTTATACACATGATTAGTTATACTGTTTATAACCGCGTGGTGCAGTTATTAGTTTGTATAGTTTCAAATAACAGTCAAAACAGTTTAGGATGACATAGTTTTAAACAACATATTTGATATAAGGACCAAAAACACAGGTCCCACAAGTCACAAAAAGACATATTCCTGAGCAATTTTCGAAACTTTTAACATACTGCAAAAGAAAAGAATAAAATTTGATATCATAGAAAAATCGCATATTATATCAACATTAGAGTGTTCTACACTCGGCAATTTCAACCATTTAGAAAGAGAGAGCGAAAATCATAACACTTTTTGGGGGCAAAAGAGCAATTTCAAAAATGATTTGAGTAAGAACAATGAAGTATATAAAAGATTGAGTAAGCTTTGTTAAAGTGGTTTAAATAACAAAGGACAAATAATGTGCCAATAACAAGACCATTTCTTCAACAAAAGACAAACGACGATATGATATTGTGGCAGGAAAATTTTGTGTAGAAGCTGCTAAAGTGTTGATGATGGTGTTGTAGAAGAATGGATTTCGCGAAAGTGCCCTATATTATGTTAAGATCACGGACCCAATGACATATTTAACAGAGGAAATCGATTTTTTTTATAATTGACACCTGATAGGAATGTTTAAAGCAGAGAATTGCTCTGGTGGGAAAATGTCTAAGATGAGACTAAGAATCATGGTTGCCGCAAATATGACTGGATCCAGTAAAAGGAACCTTTGAGTTGTTGGGAAATCTATAAAACCAAGATGCTTTAGAAATATATGTTTGATAATCAACCTGCTCACCCAATTGGTGATTTGTATTGCAACCTCTGGACCAAGATGTTATAAGATATTTAAAAACATATTACTCTCCTCCAAGCGTTAAAATTGATATAAAACCTTGCCAGCAATGACCAGAATTGTTTTATGGTTCTTGATGCCTACAGCTTTATCTGCTACTGATAATATGATAATTCTATTGCAGTTTGTGCACCAGCTATGGAAGATAACATCGTACAAGAAGTTCAAGAGAAAAGTGACGAACAAGAAGAGACTAATTACAAAAAATTTTTTTTAATGAAAAGTTTTATATGCATGGAAATTATCCAATACACTAATTAAAATCAAATGTGAAGTAACAAAATTTGTATGGATGACAGAAGTGATCCAAACAGTCCAATTTTTTGTATGCAGTTTAAGGAGAATAAATATGTATATTATATTATATTTCTTTAATATCATGTTTTAAAGTAAAGAATTTTAGTTTTATTTTACACATGAATATATTATTCCTATAAGTATCTATGGACTTATGTGTAGGTAAATTTGTTCCTGAAAAATATCACTAGTTTTTTAGACTATCAGACAGACTTTGACAGTCAAAGTATAATATAGTTGTCATTTTATTTACTATAAACTGTTTTATAATATAAGCTCCAGCAAAGGTTTGCCTGGACGAGGTTGCTGTTTAGTGATAAGGCCACCTATATGTACAGGTAATTTAAATTAATGCATTAAGTTAATTTGTCACTTTTTTGTGTATAACAAAGAGTGAAAACAAAAAATAAATAAAAGATTATCAGAGTTCCTTATGGCACAAATTGTATATAATATTCTACATCATCATCAGCCTGTTAATGGTTCATTGCTGGACATTAGTATCTCTCAATGAGAGGATTTTCTCTAAATGCAATGTTTAGCAAGCAGGTGGGCAATTGAGTACTAGGTGTCTCACACCTTAAATGCTGCTGCCCATCAACATGGATGATAATTTCAAGTCTTTTCCCTTATTTGACCTCAATGGAAAGAAAGGAGGAGGCAGATTTTCTAACAACTATCAATCTCTTGAATAGCCTATTTACTTTAATAAAAAAATTACAGATTCACGTAAAGAATATAATGAAGTCTTTTTCTTTACTAGCTTTTAAGTAAATATTTTAAGTAGCTGGCTTATGAAAATAAGTAAAGGCTTTAAACACCAACTTTATAATTTAATTGACAAATTTTTATGCAAATATGAAATAATGAAAGCAGACAAAATACGAAAATTCATAAGCATAGACAGACTCATTTATTTAGTTTGTATATGAATTACAGCATGAAGTATTAGGTAATTAAAATTTACAAGCTAAAGATACTAATGGGTATCTTTCATAAATATGTGTTTTTTTTTTACAAACTGTGATGATAAAAAATAAAAATATACACATAAAAAAACAATCAACTCAATGTAGGAATAAAATGTCAAGAATGCAAAAATATATATATAGGTACCTTAAATACGTTTTCCGTAGGTGCATCTTTGTCAGATATCTGCCGCAGAACACCAGCTGCCAAAAGGTGAGTGCAATATTGTATTCCAATATTTTTCAGGTCTTGGGAACTTATGAGATTTTTCAGATGACAGTTTTCAGCAATCGATGAGACGAACCAATTGAGTAGCATCTGCCCTGGAATTTCAATATGACTATTTTAGTAAATGGAAATTATTAAAAAAAAAAAAAAAAATAAAAGTAAACTTATAGATTACTAGATAATAACAACTTTACGATTGTGACACTGACAAATGACAACTAAGGAACAGAATAATAATACTCTCTACGAGAGCTGACAGGCTGACAACTGTTGTAGTTGTTATTTTTATTCATCCATAGGGATCGGCTAAGGATTATAATCTATACAGCCATGTTTGTCGTTTCTCTTTCTGATTAGGAAGGCCGAAGCCAAGTCTTCGATGACATTTCCTTGCTGAATTACTTGAAATTTCTGACCGTAGAACGATAGTCAACTTCTACTGAAGATTTTTTGGACTGATGATTACACAAACATAAAAATTTCTTCCGGCCTTATATTGAATTTTACAGTTACTGTTCACACTCACAAGCTCTTGCGGGATAATATAGTATCAATATTATACATTAAAATGATGTATAATATTGATACTATATTCCATTGATATGTCAAGTTATATAAAGGTTTGTAGCTCTCAAGTGATAGCTACAGTCGACCAAATTTGCCTAGTATTATGCTTATGCTTGTCCAGATATTCATTCTACAGGTCATTGATGATGCAGATGTGTGCTACTCAGACCTAAACAAAGATCTCTTTTTCAAGCTGGAGCGTCTATTCAACAACTGTATAAGGTATATTTTCAGCCTTCGCAAGTGAGGTGTGATGTGGTCATACATCTCTCAATACCGTTCTCACATTTAATGGCTCACAATATACCTGAGACGCAATTCTAGAATTTTACTTGTTTTCTTTTCCACCTCAAATGATCCCAGTTTTCATTCTTATTTTAAGGATAAAGTTCAATATCTTTATTCAATTCATGACCGGGAACTTCTTCCGGAACCGGAAGGTTCTTTTTCTAATAACAAAATTAGTATTTCTCTACACTCCACCGTTTTCAGTTTCTTTGGAATACCTTGCCCGAAAACGTTAGAAAAAATCCTACTAAGTTGTCTTTCAAGAGGTTAGTACTAGAACATTTTTTTAAGAGTTCTTTAAACTACTGGCAGTGTTCGTAGTAGCATTGGACATAGTGGTTATTTAATATTATGTTAATATATTTATGTATGTATGTGTATGTAGGCTACCCCCTTACATTTTTTTTTATTTATATATTTTCTGTTATTATAATATTATTACGAGTATTGTTTATGTGAATGATCTTGTAATTCAAATAACACTATTTAGGTATATTTAATTAGTTAATAATACCTATGGAACTTTATGTTGTCTGAATAAATTATTAATATATATCTCCGTTGTGTTTTTGATATTTTCGATTGAGTTTACTAAATGTTTTTATTAAAAAATGTGTTGCCGTACTTATTTTCATACACTTAAAACTATATATCTCATGCCTCGGGTTGACTGACAGAGAATGCCAAAAGGCATCATAATAGTCGTATCGACATTTAACCATTAGTTTAGACCAATTAGAAGTGAAACTTTAAATACGATGTCATTATAATTAATCAGATTGTGATTGATTGGTGCAATGGATAATATGTGGATTAATAAAATACACTTTCATCCGGCCAAGGTAACTCGATCCTCAATCGCATCATAAAAATAATTTTAAACAGGCTAACGATAGTATGGAAGATGAAATATGTACTACGATGAGACGATATAGGATACACATAGCTGGTATAGTAATATAAGGTAATAAAAGTAATATAACAATAATGAAATAAAAAATAATAATTTTGATTTGAATGTGAAAGTTTATTTAAATGTTTGGTAGTTTGTCGCTTAACTATGAGTATAGGACTGGATGCATTTAAGTAAGTAATAAGTAAAATTTTAACACATCAAAAGCTAGATTAAGTTTTAAAAAAAATCAAGATTAATAGTTCCTTTTTGTCAAAACTTATTATCACGCGCGCGAAGCCGCAGGCAGATATTAAGCAAATCATAAAGGTTAATATTTTTTTATTAATACTTATGTTTTAACGTGTCATTAAAACATTAGAATTTGTGTTGCTGCTTCATCTCATAAACGAACATCTGCCTATTGAAGACGTAAATGTCAACCTCGTCAGTTATATGCGGTACCCTACTAACTGACAGACGCAGATCTAGCAACGGACTGATAGTGGAAAATCGACCCTAAGATCAAAGATGCTAAACACAAACCCCGCAGACAATACCGCCTTAGTAGAAAGGAAGGCAAATGTCCAGCAGGGATCATAGAGTACTAAAGAAGAAGTGTGTATACTGGTATGTGTTAGAATTTACTGAAATAAAACAAATAACTAGGTATTTTACTACTACCCTGCCTCTTTTTTAGGGTTCCGTGCGGGCTCCGTATGTATATTACTATGTTTACGCCTTCTGTTCGTCCGTCCGTCCTACCTTGCGCCTTTATCTATGCACTTTATCTTTTGAACCGTAATAGGTATCTGGCGGTAAGGATCCCGAACTGAATGAAAGAAAACATATTCTTTTAAGTACATAACACATATTGTGCGCGCGTTTAACTCAAAATTGTTTGGGTTTTTTAGTTACCTAAGCATACGCAATAAATCACACTAAAGGAAAGTAAATTACAGTAGCAGCCTGTAAACGCTGGCAAAAGCGCTTCTCTTAAGTATTTTTAATTTTGATAGAGTCGTCACTCTACTCCAGTATGGGTTGGCGAAATGCACTTACACGTCAACAAAGTAATATTTTGTATTATGTTTCAGACATGCAGGTTTCCTTCCGATATTTTGCTTCACCGCCGAGATTGTGGTAAATTTAACTTAACGTAACTTACAATTGCTATTAACAATTTTAAGTGATGCCGGCATCGGTATGAAACCCAAGCCACACGCGTACTGTGAAATTAAAGCGAGCGCTCTGATCACAAGGCTATCACAGCTCTTTTGCTTAAAAGAATTATCATTGAATATCTATCTATTTTTTCTGTAACTTACACCTGACTGATTTTTCTTCATTAACTTTTCGCAAATTGAGTAATAACCTGGAATCCGTATGTTGCCGTATTGTCATTATAATTACCCCTGATCTCATGTCAGACTCCATTGTGACCTCATAACAGTTCCTTTTCACGGTAAACATCACAATTCGAAACCACTTCACTGGACGATCCATATTTATTGTCATTTTCTTAACAGCATATTGTAACAGCGCGTTATTATTTAAAAGTGTTGATTTTCTAAAGAATTTCCTCCGAATTCGTCTCTCTTTAGTGTCGAAGTCTACATATTGGATATCATCGGAATGCAACCCTAGCAATGTGACAATGTTATGAATGCCTTTCTCTGTTGATTGATGATTATTTAAAAGTTTCACGTAATTGTAATGTGCGACCGATGAGTTGGTGAAATTCACACGACATGTTGATAGTTGCATGTTTCTACACTTTGCACTAATCTTGTGACACGCGTAACGTCACGTACACACTGGTATTCGTCCGTATCGTTATTGAGACTGAAGTGATTACGGATAAGAATTATTTGCGGCACATCTACTTGCCTACCTATCTAATTGCTGATAACAGATAATTTTTTATGTCATATTGTTCATTCATGTATCTGTTTGGATGACGATAAAGGCACTCACATATGACCTTCTAACGCTCACTAATAAAAACGTAACCTAACCGGCAATAAAAAAATATTTAGATAGCGTTGCTGGGTATAGGTATAGCATTAGGTTAAAAACACTTTTCTTTTCAATTTCATTTTTTTAGCCCCAGACGGACGTATATCGAACAAATAATACGAGTGTCTATGGGTATGGAAGTAAAGTAAGAAATGCCAAGTGGAAATCTCTGCCTACCCCACTGGATTACAAGCGTGAGTGGTTATATATTTGTTCTTTCTAAAATTTCGTACACACGGATAAATCTGCTAGTGGGTTCATAACAGTTATTTTATGAGTGTTTTATTATATTTCTTTAACGGTAGAGTTCAGATCGATAGATTTGCATTCGAATTTAAAACTGTTTTATGAAGATACACAAGAAATTACTTTTGTATAAAAAACATAATAATCTATCTATTCTTAATGACAAGTTTGTAAAATTATTAGAAACATTTCAACTTTGAAAACAACACGTTTTTAGTCTACTTATTTCTTCAACAGCCTATTTTCAGTCCACCGCTGAACGGCCAATGTTCGCCGAAAGCTCCTGCAAATGCCTGCATTTCTTGGAAGGTTTACCCGTACTCACCACGCTGGGCGTGAGGGTTGATGAGCGCAGTGCCGATACTCACGCTGATCACGATACTATTGATGCTGCTCACTCACTGTCTGTGAGGTTTGGGTTCAACATACCCGGGGGGATATCCCGCCGTCATTCGGTGCACCAGGCAAGGGTGAGGTTGCCAAATGAAAGAGATATTTTCAAACTAATTACAGAAACTGCTTGGATAGTTTTAATGGTATTTTACTCGTCGCATATGTGTAACAACTTTAAAGTAAAATCTAAACGCTTTATTATCTATCGTAGAAGCTTTTTAATCTATTGAAAACTTTGACGGCGGTGTGCAGAAGCTAAGTGATTGGTTGCGGCGCTGAGGGCTGCAGATGCGATTTCCGCTCAGGGCAAGTATTTGTATGAGTTCACAAATGGTTGTTCCTGGTTTAGGTTTTTGTCCATGTACAATTTATGACTATAATTGACTATATTCCAAGACTGTAGAAAATTCTGCACTAGGTAATGAATTGTTTTAGAAAAAACATAAGTGGAAACATCGAAGATGTCCAAGCAGGAGAACCTTGGCACATCATGTTTCTTTTACTCTTGCAAGGCAATAAAATAACTTACCCTCAAACTTTTCATACAGTTGGAAGTTTAACTTTTCTGGCACAAACTTAGGTCGTATTACTTTAGATTCTGTTAACTTGTCCAGTGTAAGCGATGCCACTTTTCGGAGTACGTTGGATTCTGTCATAGGCGTGTCACTTAGGCTCGAATGTCGGCGATCCTTTTCTGTAAGGTGAAAAATAATAAAAACTTAATTTAATAATTGAAATTATGCCTGTCGTCCATAGGCGTAGGCAGAGATTACGCATTTCCATTTGGTAGGCATAGCCAAACGGGCTTCCATAACCTACTTTTCGTCTCTCTGGGACACTTATCGTGACGGATGGTGAGCATTCGTATCCGTGTTCACTCCCAGATATTGACACGAGATTTTACTGGTTTTCTCTTAGACGCTAGCTGGCACGATACCGCTGTCGGCTTTTTATATAAGTAACTATTAAACTTATTACATAAATTCTATAACTTAAATTTACAATTACAGTAGCTACTACGGCACCGACGGAATAACCATGTGCAACATAAAAACCTCTTAGGTTAGGCTAGGCTGCGAGGTGTCCTGGACTTTGATAATATGCCCTTAGGAGCTGTCTATGAGCTGCAGCGATCTGTTTATATCTTACTGAAGAAGAAACAAGGACTGTTTGAATGTGTAACACACCTCTTTACGAATACAGATTTTAGCAAATTTTTTGTTTTAAAATTAAAATTCAAAATCAATTATAATGCAGCGATGAGAGATTAAAATGCAGTGGTCAGCATAGCTCAGGGAATGTTAAGACGAGTGTGTGCTCCCCCTCCCCCCGTTTGCGCTAAAACCTACGGCACTATGATAAATGTTTATTGAAGTGACGAACGAGCTAACAATCCATAAGAGACAAAAAAAGACCATGGACAACAGCAAGCACCTCAGAGGACAAAGATGAAATACCTCACACAGCCCGTAATTACATTGGCTCTCTCCGAATTTGACTGTGGTTGCACTGCGGATTAGCGGTAGAAAAATTTAATGGGGTGGTATCAACTCAAAGAAGGAAAGTTTCTGGGCAGAAAAGGTAAAAGGTGTAGGACACAACATATCAAAAACATAGGACACCGCGCAACCGGAAGGTTAGCGCAGTCGAAATGGAGCAGGAGGAGAACCAGACAGAAAACGAAAGAGTTTTTTTGAACAGAGAGTTATCTGCCGGTAAACAAATATTTGTACGTGCTGTTATTGTTATAAATGGACAATAAAATGTCTATTGCTTCATTCGTTTTCCAAGAAACAAGAAAAAAGTATTGTGTAGCACCATAGACTACTTAATCTAAAGTAGCATTTACACATTGAAAATAACAAGTAATGTTTACTGCTAAGCACTGGTATACCTACATGTAACATAAGCTAGAAAGAAAGCGCCTTTACCTAAGTAGGTATGTTGCGTAGTAGGTATATTATGTATTTTTATAACGTTGCTTATGTTATTTACAGATTTATTTCATATCTTAGTTACACTTATAGCAATTGACTGACCGTTATCGATCCCAGTGAGAGATCGCTCGCATGTAGTCACCGGCGGCAAGTCAACCTTGCGATGTTTGGAAAGTGTGAAAGATGTTTGCCCGGGACACGTTTTGATCCGGTTTTCAAGAAAGTCATGATTACACTCATTCGGCTCCAAAGAATCCTGTTTTGACCTTGATAAAATAGCACCCATTGTCTGCTCGCTATCACTAGTTTGACAATTTTCATGGAATGTGTCACTGTTAATTTCTTTTTCAATATCGTAAGTCACTGGTGTTATGACGTCGGCGTGCGGCATGTTTACAACTGGCCAGCCGTTCTCTGGCGGAACGTCTATGAGCACATTTATTTGACTTGGTGTGAGGGTGCGAAAAGGCTCTTCGTGCGCACTGTCGCTTTCAGCAGAGTAATAACACTGGTTGAGCTCAACGGCGAGCGGTGTGAGGGGTTCCGTGAACACTGACTCCGAGTTGGAGTCGTTGGGAGGCGCTAGCGACTGGTCGCGGGTCGGTGACCGGCGTTCCGCGCGCGCCTCGCACCTGGACACCGTTACCTCTGACTGCACACTGCTTGTTTCCACGCCTCCCGTTCCCCGGCCCGATGTTTTGAACACGCACTCGGCCGTATCGTTATCGGATGCCTCAATCGTTTCATTGTTATCAGAATCTGGCGTTTTATCGAACTCTCTATCGAATGCCTCTCGTTTTGCGTTGCTCTTTTTCCTTGAACGTTTTTTACCCTCCTTCAATGACCCTTTTCTGTTTAAATTTCGAATGAAATGTTTACCTTTCGCAGGTGACTTCCCAGTTTTAGATTGTTTTTCGTTCGTTTGAGTGTTACCCATTTTTATATAGCTTGCTAACAAATTATCTAGTAAGATATATACTTATAATCGGCACTTTCATATAATAACGAGAATAATCAGTGTATAAAAATCTAATAGAAACAAGTCACAGCCCTTCAAGTCCATTTGAGATCTTCCAGACATGCGCAAAGGGGTATCTACTACCAACAGGCCTAATCAATAGTTAAATCAGAAATATTTTGTTATAAAATACAGTAATAATACAAGTATTTTAAAACTAATAAAAAAATAATATTATTTAAAAAAAAATATTACGTTAATTTATTTGCAGATTGTACATTGCGCTTTTGACTGAGTCTTACTTGGTCTTGCTACATACGGTCCGGTATACTTTTACGAATTAAATTCGATATACTACGGCAGGTGGCGTGGATACCAGTTTATGAATCCCGTTTTAGTGGAACAATTGCAGCCTCAATTTAATAAAATTGTCGTAATAGAAGAAGATATACTAATCAGTGTTTTTTAAGAAATAAAATGACTTGTCTTTTCTGCTACGTTTCAATAACTTTACACATAACTTGATATCATTTCTATACCTTTTTTAGTTAACAATTGTATTAAAAAAAACATTGAGTAGACTAATAAAAAAGGATTTTTTAACTTAAACACATACAAATGAACATCGAACATCGTTTTAAAAATGGAACCATCATATGCTAGAGGGTAAAAAAAAACGATAGCTGGTTATAATATAATATCGAAGATTAAGTTTATAAGAGTGGTAAAGTGGTATGTTCTCGTGGCTGACCGACTACTTTCTAATTCGGTAGATGTCAACCGCGCAGCGTATATTATTGACTTGCTTTGCGAGGTCATCAATTTTAAAAAGTATCCTATTCCATGGCATAAATCTATGTAGCTTTGACAAATTTCATTCATATACGTTCAGTCCTTTAAGCGTGATTGAATGATTAATGTTTAGTCTATATGTGGTAGAGCCATACAGCGGCTTTTGCTGCAGCTCGTACGGTACAGTACTTTACCGTGGTACTAGGTCTGGTATAAGAGGTCGTGACCTTGTATTATACCGGCTTGAAGTAACAGTAGTATACCGGGCGTGCGCTTCTGCGTTTCGTTCAGCGAGTGAGGTAACCGGAGGACCACTCCCCATATATTCTTATAGGCACAGCTACGCACCTGCTGCTCCTCTGGTGTTGTAGATTTACAGGGGTTCGGTTATCATCTTACCATCAGGTGAGCTTGCAACCAGCAAGAAAATATCCAATAGAAAACTTATAATCTTTCCAAGTAGTATGTTTGTCACTCTAATGAGTAAAACATAAGTAAGTCGTACTTCTGGAATCACAAAAAACTTTTAAAAAAAAGTTCTGCCACAATCCGAAGATACCTACGGAGTTTCTATCGCTAGTTTATTCTCAGTCAGAGGAACCTCATTCATCATCACCTCAATCTACTACAGATTTAAAAGATTTCAATAGACTAACGAAACATGAATTTCTTACCCCAAATAAATATTTTTCATTCATTCATTTTATTCACAATCAGACTACAATACCAATAATTCATGTATTGCACAAATATTGACTCTGGCTGGGATTCGACCCCATGACCCAAGGCTCAAGAGCCCCCACATCATGTGTTCTCGGAATTCAACAAATTTAGAGTGGTTAAAAAATGATAAATGGGATAATAATTGTAAAAGTTTTTATTTTCGAACAGTCTTACATGAATATTTACAAAAATTTACTGAAGTATTTCTAATTCGTAGATTGTCTTAAATCTAATAAAAATGAATAATATGGCATGAAGTTGTTGTCCGATGTTAGTCTTATTCACATTAAATTTAATATATAATGCTTGAATATGTTTTCTTACAAAACACCTAAATAACGTGTTCAATGAAGACTTGGTTAAAGCGAACATAGCGATACAACGCTACTTTTTTTATAAATGCTTGTAATATAGAAGTATTATAGGAATAATGAGAGATGTTGACAAGGTTAGGTTGACATTGCATTATGAACACATTCAATAAGGCTTTACATTTTAAGTACTAAGTATATATTGCATAGACAACATGTTCAAGTAATGCTGGAGCTTCCGCTTGGTCCATTGCTCTAAGACACACTTTATACACGCAAGCGATCGGCAGTGTTGTTTTCATTAAACATCATGATTGATGATACTGGACGTGTTGAACATTTAAATAAAAATAATACAGAAAAACAAACGAAACAATTGGTGCAATGTTAAAATATTTTAAGATGCATGATAGATTTTTATATATATATATATATATATTGAGATACAGAAAAACTACTTAATGGTTAACGAACTATTGGATATTTTGCACTTCATTAAGTAGTCTAAATGTGCAGAAAAGCAAAAGCTAATTGCATCAAAGTGGACAAAATAATATTTCTTTGAAACCAAAAAATACCGATAAAAAGAAAATATTTAATATGCATTGTGAGCTCTCATTAACTAGTTATCGAAATAAAAATAAAAGAAATATATATTTCGCCTCGCCTCGGTTGCCACTAACGACAAATTCTTCAATATATTGTACAACAGTTCCACTGTTTCAAACATCAATGATTAAAAATCGGAACCATAAGACTTTTAAATAAATAATCCTTTAACGCTTCTTCCCTTAACGTATAATATAGGTTGTTCCAAATATTGACGATTCTATTTGATTTAACTCTCGTGCTTTATGGGCGGCAAAATAAGCTGTTTTGATATTTACAGGCGCAAAAATGTTTAAGCGTGTGCATATTATATGTATAAACTATAATCTTCTTTTTCTGTATAACTATACATAATTGTCTATTAAAAGCAACAAAATACCAATGTTATTTATTGATCTTCAACAAAAATATACTTCATGATACATTCCCGTGCAAAAAGAACTTTTACAAGCTCGATTCTATAATAACAGAGTATTGAAAAATTATATATGGAACAACCCATGTTCTTAATCGATTAATTTCTATGAGTACAATGATAAACGTTCCGCCGAGAAATATACAACAATTTAAGTACTAAACAAAGGTGGGCTTAGTTTACGATAACATTCAGTTTACAAACAACAAGTTTTTGAAAATGTCGAAGCACAAGTGGAGTTAAATAGAGATTTCATAGATTTCGTATATTCATTTATTTTTTTATAATACGACACGACGATGATAACAATGAAAGAGATTCGAGTACAAGTACATTTTGATTCTTAAACTGTCACACATTGTAATTGGACATGTATTATTTTTGTGGTGTGTGGTGTTATCGGCATGCAAACATTACGTAGGCTTCTGGAGAAACCGCAGGGTGGCAGGAACTCGCTGTTATGATTGCCACTAGAACTGTATTGTGTAAAGTTCAGTGATAAGGTAACGTGGCATGGCGTAGTCCTGGAGAGGCCAGTGCAACTGTAGAACTCATTACGTGTTACAACAAAGTCAATTGCTTTATTATGACACACAAGGGGTCGGCGCGGGATAATGGTGATGACGTTGATATACAAATTAGTGGCGATAAATTTGACAAAAAGAATCCATGTGCCAATATATTTACTACTTCGACTGCCTGTATGGTACCTTACAGTTACTGTAATTTTTGTACGAAACGTTTCTATACAAATTACATCGATAATACGTTTCTTTATAACACGCAAAAGCAAAAGAGAACGATGTACCTTTCCATATAATTCCGTGTAATAATAATAGTAATATTTAAGTGCTATACTTAAATATTACATCCTAATAATGTTTGGTTGAAGTAATTCATAATTTTATAACGTGTGAACGTGAATTTATATGGCCGCTTTTTGTTGGTTTCTCGTGTAATACATAATACTAAATAAAATAAATATCTAAGTTTATACGTTTCGTACGTGTTGCAAGGAAATAGGAGTCTTTTTATTTCGATCAAGAGTTACCTTGAAACAAAATCTAAATTTCGTTGGCAGAAGTTAGTAATATATAAAACTGTATGATGCCATAATAAAAGAAACTAATGAAAGAAAATAAAAACTATTGAATAAAAAATTATGCAATCTGAAAGTTGAAAAGGGCGTTTTAGAACCAAAATGTGCGATACTCAAACAAAAGGTGCGAAAAAATTCATATTGAAATATGAAATTGTCAGATTTATTAAAGTCTATACATACTTATTAGAAAAATATATTTTTACAATACTACATCCTAATTAAATAAACTTTCGATATAGTTACTACCAGCATTAAGTAATAACGTTGCACTGTACACCTATACTTATTATAACATTGTTCATTGAATACTTCGAAATGCTCGCCCATTTAGAAGAACATGTCGAAGGAGGTTAATAGATTGGCCCAAATTAATAATGTTATCTCAAAATTTATGCATGTCACAATTCATAATTGCGATATATATAATTTTTCAAAACTTTAAACATTTACCTCAAGATCGAAGTTTGAGGCAGATCATTAATAAAGATCTTACTTCAGAAACATAATGTAAAATTGACTATACATGCAATCGAGTGAAGTAAATGTGAAGGGGAGATTGGTTCCTTGTAATAACATGTGCAACAGTGCAATGTAAAAAAAATGATCTTAATATATTTACACTAAACATTAACCTAGAACATGGACATAATTATATGAATTATTCTGCACTTCATTATTGGCACTTTAATATTACAATCCTTCATTCTCAGACATTCAGCAAGCTTACTAAATAATACACTTTATATTTACATGTGCGTCACGTCACAATGGCTGTGATAGTTTTTCAATGTCAAAAATGCCACTTGATTTTCACGATTGTAAGAAATGCAAAGTAGCGGGAGATTCGTTCTAAGGAAAATTTCATTTAATACAATAATGAAATGTAAAGTATAATATGCCAGATATAGAAAATCCATTGTCATAATTGTTATCAACTCAATTCATATTGAATTGTGTAAGAAATACAAACATCATAGTTGTATGTTTCAAAATATTACATCTAAATAAATGGTCATAGCTTAATTTTTATTATTAATTTGAATGATGTCCTGTGAAATATGTGTGTGACATTTATTGTAAAATTTCAATATACAAATTTATAAAGTCGTAAGAAATAGAATTATGTGGTTCATAAGATTTTCGAAAACTAATATTTTTATTAGTGTAATGTTTTCTTTAAAGATATGCTATTTAATCTTTAACTTAAGCCTCAGTAAACGAACTAGATTGGTCATATTCTGTAAATAACTACTTTGAATTAAATTGTTTGGAAGCGTGAATGATTGAGATCGATCAAAGAGCTATGAACTTAATTACTAATATATTGTTAAACTTCTGTCTGTCTACGGATAATTCTAGGTGATTAATCTAGTAATTTGTATAATTTCTATGTATTGGATACTTTACATCATTATTATTATACATGAATAAAGTTGGGGGTATCTGTCAGAGTTTAATGAATATTTTAGTTACAATCAGTGTTAAATAATTAAGTGATTATTACAATATGTGTTTAACAGTCGTAATGTCAGAGGGCACAAAATTAATTACATATTTTAGGACATACAGATTTTCGCGACATACGTTAAATATTTACGTATGGGCGTGTTTACTGTCGAGTAACCAGACTCGAAGAGAACAGTCGTGGTGCATTCGCTTCGTAGGCGACGTGTGGGATGCGTGTACGTGAGTATTGCCGTTTGAGAAAGAAAGCACGTTTTTTTTTATTAAAAATGGGTACAAAATATCATAGAAGTTTTCTTTCATTATTACCCTCTTGAAAATATAGTATGGTTGCAATTAGTGACATTTATCATGGGTTGTTACTCGTTGGGTAATTAGTGCACACACCATACCATGCACGCACATGAAGTACACTGCCATGCCGTTATTAGCTGTGCGTGTCTGTCAACTAGTCCCTGCTCCAAAATTCACGCAGACTATTTTTACTTACACACATATATATATATATATATATATATATGTAATTATATTATATTATGTAAATTTAACCACAGGGCAGGTGTGTGATCTGGGCAGGTGTACGGTATTCGTTGTATTAGTATGATATGTTCAGTATTTCATGTGTGAAAACAATGATTACGGCGTGCGGTGTATGCAATGCGTGCGATGTATGCAAGGAGAGGCTCAAACGATGATCTCGCGGATGACGCGGCGCGCGCGCGAGTTAGGCGTGGAGTAGCCGGACTCGAGCGACTCGTCGTAGCTGAGCGAGAGCGGCGGCGGCGGCTTGTCGTCCGCGCCGGCCTCCTCGCCCGCGTACGCGTCGGGCAACCCGCTCACCTCGTGGTAAGGCGACTCTGAAAGGACCGCACTTTGTAGCACATTCTCTACGAACATCTCATCGCCTACGAATTCGTATGTGACTTAGGATAAAGTACACATCACGAAAGTCATCTTCCAGCATGTCCCAGTTATAGTGAGCGGCTGACGGCATAAAATGTATAGAAATATACCGAACTCAAATTGCACAGAGTAATGATGCGGAGCAGCATCTCTAGCATCAGTGACGGTGCCAGCACTGCGCTCAGCAACCCGCCCGTCTAGAGTGGGAACATCTGCCATGCTAAATGTAGCATGTTAGCTTTTGATGACGCATTCATAGAAAGGCATATTATTTCTTCAGTAGAGGAATTATATAGACTGAAGAAAAAGTGTGTCAAAATTTGCATTTTGCAAGCGAGCTGAATTGAAGCACCTTCTTTTGACTCATCAGTTGTTACAACTATTAATATTTACGCATTAATATTATTACAACCAAAAACACACATTATGAAATATTTCAAACCACTCACCAGTATGCTGATCCATACGTTTCTTGGGCTTATGGACGGACGCGTACGAATCGGAGCAGTAGTCCTGTCGCGAGGGATTCTGCGAGGTGCGCATGTAGTCAGCGTTCGGAACGTGGGCAGCGTGTGCCGCGTGGGCAGCGTGGGGCAACGGCTGGTAGGCCGCGTAGTCGTCGATGGTGCCGTAGCCTGCGTGCATGGGATCGTAGCCGTAGTTGCTCGTCCGCTCCAGCATCATCATTCCCGTGTTGTTAGCGGCTGCCATCTTCATCTGCCACAGTGAGTCTTGCGAGTTGACGCTGCCCCCGTTATTACTGTTCGCGTAACCTTTTTCCATGTAGCCCGTGTTACCCCCTATTTGAGACATTATATTAAAATAAAACTGAATCAAAAATTGTGGTATAGACTATCAATATATACCAACCGCGCGATGCGTATTCATTTTATGGTTATTATTGAATCATTATAATGTATTTATGTTTTACAAACTGATTGTGCTTGCGACCCGCGCACGGTCTTCGTATGAAATATACGTATTTGTTTTAACGGCTCACGCGTTGATGGTTGACTGTGTTTGAATGCAAGTGCCAACAACAACTGTACAAAGTTTTAACTTAATCGGGTGAACGATGCGCGAGGGTGGCTAACATAAATTTTTATATTTTATTATATATAATGATTGACAGATGTAAACAAAATGAACTATATTTATACATATTTTAAGAAATACAAATATACGAAAACCTATTACAGCTAATAAATAATTTCGAAAAATGTTCAATGAGAAGTATAATTTAATGAAATAATACTCACAGTCCAAATTAGACATATTATTTTGACCAACGTGCGTTGGTGTGGCGTGTGGCGCGATGTGATACCCATACGCTGCTTGCGTCGCATAAACAGCGTTCTTCGAATCGTCCATGGACAATTCCATCGAATGTTCCAGAGCCTTGTTCTCCATACCGGCGTTAGGGTACTCCATGTATGGAGGTGGCGCCTGATTCTTAGGCGAAGTCAGCGACATGCCGTGGCCTATTGAAGCCATCTCGTAATCTTTCTTCTTTTTCTCTGTTCGTTTGCATCGGCAGAATACGAAGAGCAGGCACAAGAAGAGAACGAAGACTATCACGGAGACTACGATTGCAATGAGTGTTGCAGTTGTCAGGGCTGATGCTTCCTTGATGTAGGCCGGACCGACTGGGAATAGGATCGGTCTTTAGTAATGCAGTTAATTATAACATACTAAGCTCATTAAATACATATCCAATTAAATTAATTCTAGATTGAGAGATTTAAAAATGGGATTCAGAATTTTTGTTTTTTGTGTGTGCGCGCCATCCATATTTTAGAGAGGTACGTGTTTTTCTTAATTTTCCATATACATACTGCGAGTGCTGCATGCTATCAATGAGATTAAATCTTAATGTTTTTTACTTTAGATTACTTATTTATATAGGAGATTGAGACGAGTGAGTGCTTCATGACACTTTTCCATATCTAGACAAAGTTAATCAAAGGATGGTTTCGAGTTTGCTTCTTACAGATTAATTAACAAACACTTTCCCTAATATTAGTATAAACTAAGAGTATCGTATAAAAACATAGCATAAACGTTCTCATTCTATGACTTAAAGCAATAATAGATAAAAGTTTAGGTAATAATTTGGAAAATGTCTTTGTGGTCGAAATTTGCTATTTTAGAAGGTTTTCATTAATACCGAAACTCTTTATGAAACAGATTCACACAGTAAGTTTAAAAAAACATTACTATGAGCGAAGAGATTTGCCGCCATTTCGCTATCTCCTGGTTCTAGTAAAGAAAAAGAGATGAGTACTGACTGTCGGCTTCAACGTTATCGCTGCAGACGTCCTGGTTGTGCAGCAAGCAAAGGCGCAGGCGGAGCCGCGGGTTCAGCTCGTCGAGCGCGGCGCCGCGCCCCGCTCCCCGCCCCGGCCCTGCCCCCGCTGCTGCCCCGGATCCCGCGCCCGCGGCCGGCAGCACACCGCGCTGCACGCTGCTGCCCGCGCCAGATACGCTCAGCGGGATGGTTTCTACCATCTGCCGGCAATTTGCTCGCTCTTAGTCTATATAATATTCTAAAGATTTATATAAACAATATTCTATACATGAACAGTAGCGATCAAAATAAATGAATCTCTTCAAAATTATTTTTGTCAGATGGCGTTTTGGCGCCGTACAAGTGTAATTAAAACATTGATTATTTCTGATAATTAAAATTAAAAAAAGATACATATTTCACTATTATGCGGGGAGGAAAACTAAGCTAATCGCCCGTCCACCTGACGGTAAATGAAGGCCATGGACACATGTAAACAACTTCAATCAAAGAAGGTTACAAATGCGTTATCACCCCTGAGGACTATGATGGAATGCCAATTTTTCAAACCGGAACACAACAGTAGATGCTCTGTTGATTAGCGACAGATAGAGATAGAGGGTGGGTGGCCCTACCAGACGACTCCTAGGCAGAGAAGTACATGTTTTGGTTGTTAAGAACTAAGCTATCAATGCTTAAAGAGAAGAAGTGAAATTAAATAATTACCTGCCATCCGCCAGACCTGCCCAAGCCCTCGGCAACGGCCACAAGGCCCAGGCAAGTGGGTCCAACACTGAAGACGACTGCACGCGTGCTGGGGTCATAAGTCAGTTGCTCGGGCGGTAGTATCTTGTCCACTTTTGTCATCATAGTTATTTCGTTTGAATAATTGCTTTGACCCTTTGTATTCACAGCTTTCACCTATAAAAAAAATTGTTACGTATTCTATATATTGTTGCATTTAACGTCGAAAACGATGGAGAGTGAGAAACGTGAGAGTTTTTGCAGGAACAATGTCCGACAAACCAATAATTTGTACATTGCATAAATATTGGCTTAGCCTGGAATTGGTACCCCAGACCCATGGCTCAGTCACGCGGACATCAACTTATCAAGTTATATCTAACTACTCAATAAAAAGATAATGAAGTAATACTAAACGTACACAAATACTAAAAAGAGGTATTAACTCTTTTTCATTTTTCGAGAGGTGGCCGCATAGAAAAAACTACCACGTCATCTCGCTGGGTGTTGTAAAAATCATCTTGGTTCATTAGATCGCACTATACTAAAATTTTTTTTTAATATTTACGCATAATCACATCATATCCAAATAAACAATTTAATAGCATGCAGTACGATGCGACAGTGTAGGTCATGGAAATATGCATTGCAAACTAATTTTCAAATGTTGATAAGATTAATATTGCTACTATAAAAAACTTCCATCAATTATTTCTTATGTATTTTCGTCAGCGAAAAAAGTAAGACCTTACTTTCATTGGCTTGCCTTTAGTCCGGAGTTCGAGTTCTAGCCAATATCAATATTTGTAAGACATATACGACTTTAGATGATTCAAGACTATTTCCAAGTCGTTGGCACTAGAAAGGAAAAATCATCCTTTCGCATAGTTACGTCGGATACAGGAAGGTTATCTTTTAAATCGGTAAGCAATAAACCCGCGAAATTACTCTTAAGTAACACTATATTTTTATTATGGGACCCCCCTTTCCCATAAAAAACGAGCAAGCGGAGAAGGCCACTACCGGTCGAGCCGGCCAATTCTAGCAACAGAAAAAGCAAAAATTTTCACAACAACAATGTCTAGATTACCTTGAAAGAGTAAGTATTGTGCTGGTCCAAACGCGTGACATTGCAAGGGTTGGCGCGCATGCAATCGTACTCCTTCCAATCGTTCATATCGTTGCGATTACCAGCGCACTGATCGACGGAACCGACGCCCCTCGCCACCCTTCTGTACAACACGAAGTATTTTGTGTTGGACAAGCCGCCGTCGAATCCAGCCTCCCATTTAAGGGTAACATACGATGAGCCCACTTTCTGACTGGTTAAGCCACGAGGGGATTCCGGAGCGCCTTTCGCCTGCATCCGTATCTGTGGCCGAATGCTTCCGAGCGAATTTTTCACGCTGCAATAATAGTCGCCGTAGTCTTGGGGCTTTACGTTCCGTAACTTCACCATGCTCAGATACGAGTCGTTCTCTTCGGTGACAGTTGTGATCTCGTAGTGGTCTGTTGACTGGAGCGGGGAGTTGCTGGCGCCGAAGAACCACAGAAAGTCCGGTTTGGGGTAAGCTTGAACTCTGCAAGAAATTTCGGCCGCCTCCATCACGTCGAATGCTACTTTCTTCTGTTGTCGGATCGATATTGGTTCATCTGAAAAAATATATATATTAATTTCACGTTTATTTCAAGACGTAAGATAATATGTTACGCTTTTCTTCAAAATTGCGATAGCCTAACAACCTGCCGCGTTTTAAAGCTGTTTCCAATGTATTTGTTAGTATTGATATCTGTATAATAATGAGTATGGGCAAATCCTTCATTCCCGGTTTATAATACTTTCATGAAAAGACTTATGTCTAGCAGTGCATAATAAGTAATTCACTATGACTTGGATACGAAATTCTGTCCGATTAATAGCAACGAGTAGTGAAAAAGGCAAGGTAGAGGTAATTTCGAATGAAGTCCTGTAGTGTACAAATATTAAGAAGTACTTACGTTCTATTCTAAGATGCATAGAGGATTCTATTTTCTTGACTTCGTTTTCTATCGCGCACGTGTACAAGCCTCTATCCTCCGGTATCAGGTCGTTAACGTTCGGTCTCGCCTTGCCGTAGAATCTGAGCGTACTCTGCACATTGTAGACGGAGTCTCTACCTTCGGTGGTGTCGGTCTTCACCTCGTATAGATTAACGTCGGGCTTTATTTCGGAATTGTTTTTGTACCATTTGACGCTAGGAAGCGGTTTACCGAACGCGCTGCACGCTAAGGAGAAGTTCTGCTCGCGGGAACGTTTTGTAGCGTGAGGCTGGAGCTTGGACTGGAACCGCGGCGGTTGGTGGACTTCTAAAGTGACGGATGCCAGTTCTCCATGGCCTAATTCGTTGGTCGCTTGGCAGTGGTAGACGCCTTCGCTGCCTAGGTGGGCGTTCGGTATGTTGTACGTAACACCTGTCGCCAGGACGACAGGGTTCGCATCCGAAGCGTCGATGTCCCGGAACCAGCGGTACTGCGGCGCGGGCCAGCCGGGCGGCCGGGCGCTGCACGCGAGCGTCACTCCGGCCCCCTCCTGGGCCACCGGCCGCTCGGGGCTGATGTGGGCCCTCCCGGGCTTATGTCGCACCAATACGGCCACGGACGCGCTGCTAGCTCTTTCAATCCTGTTCCCGCTGCTGGTTGAAATGACATTAACAGCGCGGCAGGCGTACGTTCCCGCTACGTCGGCGTCGACTCTAGTCAGCGTTAATGTTTTTCCTTTCTGACGAAACTCCGGCTTACCTTCCATAGTCCACTCTATGGAGATAGGTTCGGGGTTTGCGGACACATCGCACCGAATTTCGACATTGCCGCCCTCCTCCGCTTCGTATGTTTTGGAGTCAATGCTGACGGTGGGAGGGAAGAGAACATCGAGTGTGATTTCTTTTTCACCGGGGCGACCGAGGCCGTTGTCCGCTGTGCAGGTGTACTGGCCGGCATCTTGCACCGCCACGCCTTGTATAGTGTGCGAGAATGAATTAGAAATATATTTGCCGTTCCTCGTCCACCGTACGCTGGTCACTTTGGGCTTGGCGTCTACTTTGCACTCCATCGTAACGGTGCCGTCTACTTCGACACGCAGAGGATTTTCTGGGCCGACTTCTACTCGTGGAAAATCTGCAAAAATAAAACAGTTTTAGATTTTGTAGATGCCCTAGCATACTTTATTATTTAAATACTTAAAATATTAGTTTACAAGATATAAATACAAATAGTTACAACGGCTCCACGCAACCGACTAACTTGTTTCAGTTTATCTAAGGTGACTATACTTGGGGTTAACTTAACTGTAGAGGGAGAGTTAGCGACGTTTCTTTGCATCGGTCTACCTACAATTCGCAGCCGAGGTCGAGGTACAGTCGCGAGGAAAGGGGAGTTTTGCTATGCCATTCTCCATATCTTCCGCAGCTCTGGCAAAGCTAACACATCCGTGGTGAGGCCGCGGGGAGCAGGGTTTCGGAATTACGATGCGCCATTCTCCCTTCCTTACGCGGTCGACATGTGGTCGGTGGTGGATGTGTGTGAAAGCGATCCCGTGGCCCTGCCGATATGTGGCGAAGGTGAAACAGCGTGGGGTTTTGCTCGGCGCAAGCCCGTCATGACCCGTCCTTGCCCCAGCGAGGGAGGATATACGTTATTATATATATATATGAGTGTAAAGTGTTACACGAATGTATATTAGGTAATCTTCAACCGATTGGGATTAATAAGGTGTCTATAGATCTGCGTGAGTCCGGAAAGTTGCACAGAGTAGTGACGTCATCATAAATCCGATATTGTGGTCTCTACAGCGAAAATTATTTAGTAAAAATATAAAGGTGATGTAAATAAAAGTAAAAGTTGAACACAGACGTGCAGACGAGCTCGCGGAGGCTATAAAACTGCGATGTAACAAAGTTTGTCTTCCGGGAATATCTCAAAATCAAATCTGCAATTTCACAATCTCTTGATTACAGTTAACCAGAAATTATTAGGCAGAGCGGATGTGCACTGGTGTTCTAGATACGAGGCGCCTATAACACGAGTGTTTATGTATGGCGGAACTGCGCGTCGTATTTAGAACATACATAGCACTCATTAGCGGTTCACGATTTTCATTCGGGTCAGTTGATGCGAGTCTGGGATCTTCCTAGATAAATAAACAGGTACATCACACGTACGGATAATATAAATATTTATAGCAAGTCTGTAAGCTGCTATGAACACCGTGCATCCAGAGCTTTGATTCGGACCGTGCCTAAAAGTGAGTTTTCCTCAAACAAATGTTTTCAAATTATACAAAAATATATAAAAACCACTATTTCCAATCGTCTCGTGTCAGATTTTACAAAACATAACTTTTAAAAGTGTACCTACTTATCTTAATATTTTTAACAAAGATTGCCAGGAAGTACGGCCCAAGCCACCTGTATCGTCTCGACTTGGCACTGTACATCAGTGCTGCAAGAAACCGATCGATGTGGCCGATCCATTGCTACTTCACCCTACCTCTTTTGCGGATATATTTTGTTACAAATTAATAACAGTAAAACCCTTTCCATTTCTCGCAGTCCAGTTTGGAATATCATGTGATTGTTCTACTCCTTCTATGACACTCTTTAATAATCCATTGGCCTGGACATCGGCCTCTCCCATAGAGAGGATTTGCCGTAATCGCTGGGCACAGGTCTCGGATCTTAGATGTTTCTAATACAACCGCATGTATTTTCGGTCCGACATTACATAACAAGTATAATAATAAAAGTATTAATTAAAGTATAAACTAAATTTAACCCTGTGAAATGTCCTCGGAATTTCTAACAAGGGGCATTCCTAGCATTATGTTATTTTTCCGACCAATGCATCGACACTGAACATTTGTGTAAAACATGTAGGCATCGTAAAACGTCATATTACGCAAGAAACTGAGAAGGCTAGCCAATCTCATACCGGTATTTATTATTACAAAAGTTAATTTTTCGTGGTTGGAAATCGCATGTCGAAAGATCTACGTTTCTATCGGCAGCTGGTACTATTGATGGCAATAACAGTAGCGTGAATGGACAAGCCCCGATAGAAAATACAGGTTAAGTGTGTCGATTTCATGAACCAGTGTGTAAGTGACTTGAGAAATGCAAAGGGCATCACTTATGAGCAGTTTATTCATGTCAGAGAATTCCCGAATAATCTTAAACTAAAATGTAGATAATTAGAATTGTTACATTCGTGGGAGAAATTGACTTGGCTGTACCTGCCTCTCAGTGGTGTGATTATTATTTTGCACGTAATTATTATGCACCCGATTATTAAAATATACTCCTATAATATTTATTCAGTAATCTGTCAGACACCATTAGGTTTTCAAAACTTTTCTCTTAGTCTTGTCCAAGGGGAAGACGAAGGAAAGGCAGAGTGGTAGATTCTGAGGTCCATACCATATTTGAGCTCCAATCGATTTAAATAGTGACTCGCGAGACTGAGTTTAAAATTTTTAAACAAAACGATTTTACCAGAAATAATGTTTCTTTTAAATTTATTTAAATAATTAAATGTTCCCAAAATTGCTATTAAGATTATTCAGTTTTTCATAACATAAAGAAAATTAATTAGGGACCCCTGAAATAATTTTAAACATGTAATGTGGATCGCGCGATGGCTCTGTGTTATTTGTAGCGAATTAAATAAATATTTAACCATTTGGCACCTGTTATCATCGCGATTAAAACGTGGAGGTTATTTATTTATTAGGCAGTTTTATTTTGGAATGTGTTACAACATTCGTGCCAATCGTTGCTTCAAGCCCGCTGTATAGGCACAAGCTATTAAAGTAAGTCACGCCAGTTAGTAACCGGAGATTGGCTTTGTACGTTAGTTATGCACCTATCGCGAAGGATTGTTTCACCACGAACGCTGATGCGTTCTTCTGTATATATATCTCCAGAGCTGTACAGAAGAAGACTTGAGATGGACTATAATTCGCGTTGAAATAAAATATACGTGTATTAATTATACTTTTCTGATGGGTTTAATTTTTACTTGAGGCTACATACTAAGCTTTTTTTTACTTGTGAATCCAGAAATTTTAGGTTTTTGCAACTTGCTACTTATGCAATACTTTAAATCCATATTCAAATTAACAGATGACGTCATTCAGGGATCGACAACGGAATCATCCTCCTGATAGTAAACATAATACATAATATTATCACTTCAGCAGTATACATATACTCAGAGTATAGCGCCGTCTCCGCTTTTCGGTTGCCGATGTAATAATAATTATATACTATACACAATACTTCGAAATCAGTGAAGTGTCAAATGTCGGTCAGAAACACGGACCACTTTCTATACATTTAGTTACAATAACCAATTATATGCAGTCTTATAAAAAATACGTGCCTAGAATCTATAAAATCCCTAACATTTTTTTTTATTAACCTGCTTAGGTTTGCTGATGACAAAAACACAAAATCAAAATTAGTTTTTCTAACAATAATTTTTTTCTAGTATCTACATGAGTAGAGATCGTCTGATGTGCTTGTATTAAATAAAAAAACAATCGAATATGTGAGAGTCGTTTTCAAACACAAAGAATAAATAAATGGTTTTGGAATATTTGTCTGTTGTATCTAACATACGTCAGTAGTTGTTGAGAATCACGAGAACACTACTATGATGCCTTTCATATTCCTATGGTTAGACTTAAAAACTGGCTATGATAGCATCACGCTATGTGAACTGGAAGCAGGGTAGCAGCGAATAAACTTTTTCATGCGAGCGTACTCGCTTGCTTCACGTAGTAGTCGTCAACAAAGGAAACTTACAATTAACACTGAGTTGCACAGTGGCGTTGTACTGTCGGTCATCTTGCATGGCGCGGTTCCACACAACACATCGGAACACTGCGCCGTCGTCCTCCCGCCTCGGCATCAGCAGCAGCGTGGCCACGGACGGCTCGGCGCGGGTCCGCCCGTGCTCCACCGCCGCGTCCAGCGCCGCCGGCGAGCCCTCGCGGTACCATCTGCAAACGGAACACTATTAGCCAATTGCAACTCTTACGGCGTTCATAAGATTCACAAATCGTTTGTGTCATCACAAGTGCTGTCCATGAATAATATTAAGGTGATATAATTATTTATACAAATATGTAGTTAAGTTTAAATAGTGATATTGAGGAGTGTAAGGGTTAATATACCATCTCTTCCTCCAAATGCCAACTTCACCTGCACATGGTGCACCCTGCTAGCTAAAAAACAAGGCTCTCGAGTACCGTATGATGGTGGAATATCACTCCTTATTTGCCCAAAACAAATCCAACAAACTAGTAATGGGGAGCAGCGTTACTGGTGCGAAGGTACCGGCACTGCGCTCACCGACCCGCTTGCTCAGCCTGGTGAGTACGGGCAAATCTTTTGAGATAGGTATGTATGGAAACCGGCTTTTCATAGAGGAGTACAGCAGTCTGATGTAATATTAGTTATATACAATCAGTAAACACCATCACCGATATAACTCTATATTCTTTATTTCTTGAATTACATCGATAGAAATTCTATCCTCACGACACGTAGGATCTGAACACTTTTCTGATTCAAAATTATTTATGGATTTTATGCAAAAATGTAAACAGAAAATAAAAAAAGATCCAATTCTGAAACGAACGTTACCATGCTCGTACAACAATCATGCGCGCTTGCACTATACACTGCACTTTCGCGCCCTGTGATTGATTTATTTATTTCGTGAGAAGGAGCCTCTCCATGCTCTAGCTAGTTAAATATATCTAGTGTGTTCTTCATCAACACTAAACGTTCTTTTAACTTTACTAGTCAACCGGGCCTATAGTATTATGTTATGTAGCAGCGACCGCCCGCGGCTTTTCCCGCGTGAGTAGTTCCTTAAGAAATTATATTTATCCAGAATAAAATGTATGTTCAGTCTACCTGCTATATTTCATCTAAATCCAGTTAAAGGTTATGAGGCATACAGTCCTCGGCCTTATTCGTTTTAAGTTGGTTGTAGTTATCCTTGGGCTGGAATAACCACTTACCATCAGGTGTACGGACTGTTAGATCAGCCATATAACATAAATTACGAACTTTTATAAACAACGAAACAAACAAAAGATAATAACTACTCGTATAACGGCTTGACAATATTAACCCTGTCGGTAGTTCTGTTGTAATCCGTCCACAGGATGAAGTTATGCGTATTTAGACAACCAAGCCCACTCACTGCTTTTAAATATTCTATATATATATCCACCATAATTTTTTACACCGGCTCAGCAATCTTCCACGTTACTACTTCCAAACAAACTCACGCTCTTTACGCTTCGGTATAGATACATTCATATTTACTTAGTAGGAATTGTACCTATGAATAGCAAGTCTCACAGTGAAAAGTGATAAATGATTTAGGTATCTATAGGAGCACAGTTTCTATGCGAGTTTAATTCGTGATTTTATGAGTGTTGTTTCCTATGTTTATTACCCTCTTTAGTTACAACTGAAACTACCGTTTATTTGGACAAAGGGTTTATTACCCTTTAAGTGATGTTTAATTAGTCACCTTACTGTATTTTACAGACTTCTCTACTTTATCAACGTTTTTTTATTGGATATGAGGCATACAGTCCTCGGCCTTATTCGTTTTAAGTTGGTTGTAGTTATCCTTGGGCTGGAATAACCACTTACCATCAGGTGTACGTCCGTACACCTGATGGTAAGTGGTTAGATCAACCATATAACATAAATTACGAACTTTAATAAACAACGAAACAAACAAAAGATAATAACTACTCGTATAACGGCTTGACAATATTAACCCTGTCGGTAGTTCTGTTGTAATCCGTCCACAGGATGAAGTTATGCGTATTTAGACAACCAAGCCCACTCACTGCTTTTAAATATTCTATATATATATCCACCATAATTTTTTACACCGGCTCAGCAATCTTCCACGTTACTACTTCCAAACAAACTCACGCTCTTTACGCTTCGGTATAGATACATTCATATTTACTTAGTAGGAATTGTACCTATGAATAGCAAGTCTCACAGTGAAAAGTGATAAATGATTTAGGTATCTATAGGAGCACAGTTTCTATGCGAGTTTAATTCGTGATTTTATGAGTGTTGTTTCCTATGTTTATTACCCTCTTTAGTTACAACTGAAACTACCGTTTATTTGGACAAAGGGTTTATTACCCTTTAAGTGATGTTTAATTAGTCACCTTACTGTATTTTACAGACTTCTCTACTTTATCAACGTTTTTTTTATTGGATATGCTGATAAACGAGCTAATAGTCCACCTGATGGTAAGTGGCTACTGCAGCTCATGGATACAGGGAAACAACTTCAATCGAAGAAGGTTACAGATGCGTAATCTCACTGAACTAAGATGTAATGCCGCACAACCCGTAATTATACTGGCTCTCTATACCTTTAACACCGGAACACAACAGCAATTGAACTGCTGTTTGGCGGCTGAAATAGGTAAGAGTGTGTAATGGTGTACCAAACCAGACGATTCCTAGGCAGAGAAGGAATCTACCACCACAAACACCAAAGTAATGCAGATGTGAGTTATTATATAGGCTAAGCCTAATGCACAAAACAGAATTAATTTTACGTATTCCCAAACAAATATGTTATAAAAAGAGGATACCTCCGGAGTTTCTTCCTCGTTAGAGGAACCTCATTACAAACCGGTGGCAAAGTTATGTAGAAGATTTTTTTTCCCTTTAATTTCAAAGTAAGCTTAACAATTAAAAAAAAAGAAGTGCATAATAACAGAGTACGCTTATAGTTTTGTTCACGGCACAAAACTTGCAAAAAGCCCATCTTCTACTGATGAATCTATAATTATTGGTGGTTCCCACTAGACAAAGCTATGTAACATTTCCATTGTTTTTTATGATGTATCTTTTAAGCATTATTGAGCGTAAAATATCCAAACCTAAAAACTTTTACATTCATATCGATGTCCTCCTGGGCGATATCGACCACGGCGATAACTTCAAACAGTTGCCATCTTGTTTGCCTTCACCCATTTGAGCCCCCATACAGCAGTGCAAGAACTGTTTAGTTCCGGTTCGAAAGGTATAGAGAGCCAGTATAATTAAGGGCTGTGCGGCATTCCATTTTAATCACCATGCATCTGAAACCTTCTTCGATTTAAGTTGTTTGCAGTTGTCTATGGAATGGAAGAGCCACCTACCATCGGGTAGATTAGATTGTTTATCCATGAGAATCCAATAAAAAAAAATCGATCACTATCTTCAGTAGATGGTAGAACCAAGTAGTGGCTTATGCTGCTGCTCGAATGGGCCGGCTCGACCGGGTAGTAGCAGGGCCTTGAAGAATACCGACGTGAAGTAGACGCATCTTGTGCTTGTTTGTCCCCATAGGCCGGCAACGCATGTATGTATATTATCCGCATGCAACCTTTTCTAAGCTAATGTCCTAATCAGCCTGTATCACGTGAGCAATTATCTCCGCAAGGTACATCTGAGAGAATTTGTTTACGCTTAAGGATAATTTTAATAAAAAAAAACTGACCACACTTTCTCCTAAGATAAAACTATGTGTGACTAATATAAATGTATAATTTAGTTAACGATTAACTCAAACAATGTTGAATGAAATCTTTTACACGAGCACCCATAGAAAAGCATGTTATAATGTTATCTTATAAAGTTTTGAAATCAGTTTTCCATTACGACACTAGTGCCGAACAAAATTATGATGATGATGCTTAATATTTTAGTAATACTTTAAATTATTATACACTAAAATTCAACATGTATATGGTCTGGTCACAAAATATCCTTACATGATCTACGTGACGTGCTTAATTAAGTGAATTCGTTAGACATGAACTAAGAACAGATGTTCGTAGTCGTGCATCCACGCAGTGGCCTTGTTCAGAGTTCATTTAACTTGCCATGTAAAACTGAGCCACAGAAACGATTTAAGCTAAATGGTACGCCTTGGAGATATAACTTCTCAAAAAGTTCCCATTTGTAATAAATACAGACAACATTTTGAAATACCAAAAATCTATTTGTTTTCGGTTTACTGCGATTCTTTTATATCATTAGTTTTCATGCAGTCTTGGAAATAAAAGAAGATTTTAATGAAGTTAAAATACTATAAATTATGAAATAATTTAAAATTGGCCACGAAATTAGTGACACGATCGTATTTAAATTTTCACTTAAGTATTCATTTTAATTAGTTTATGATAGTCGATAATCGCTAGATCGGCGAATGGTTCAGTTCGAGAATGTAGAATTAATTACAACCAGTTATTTCAAGGTTTCAAGGGCTGAATGACATTGTATTGAGAGAACGACGTTCAGTACCGGTACGGGACATAAACAATGTAAAACAAAACACAATGGAATGAAATTTGTAAAACTACATTATATGACAAGAATGGCATACAACAAAGTGCTATAATTGATTTAATATGATCAAGTTAGTATCAAGCACCGCATACTCCTCACTTTCCTGTCTGCCATCAAACAGGCTTATGAAGAAGAGGAAATTTCATAGAGATATAAACCCTAAAATTTTATATTATCGCCCCATGTCATTCGAAGAGTAATCAGTAAAACTACAAAACTGAAAGGGAGAGAGGCCTCGGGTGTTTTATAAAATCGGTAGGACACATTGTACAGCTGTCTCTATACAAAAAGTTCACTCGTCTGCGTGTAAAAAAAACTAATGGGGACCGACAAGAGTGATGGGGATACCAAATGCGTTGTAGATATGAATGGGGGCTCTATTTTTGTCAATTCTAAAGGAGGCGAAGTTGACAATCTATTTTAGATTGCTTAAAATTATTTTAAATATAACTCCTTTTAAAATGATGTATGTATTAATCGATGTTAATAAAGATCGTTGATAATAGGAGTGCGCTGGAGCGCTCTAAGGGCAGTTCAGTGGTGAATTTTGAAGTCAGTGGAAGAGGAAGATCACGAAGAAAAGAAGAGGAAAAGGAAGAAACGACAGAGGATTGGTTATTATCAGAAATAGACCCATGGAGATCACGTGTGAGGGACAGCGCATTAAGAACAAACTCTACTTACTCCCTTTGTAAGTGTTAAAAATAAATAGAAGTTTAAGTAACCGGCCGGAGAAAAAACTCAATCTCGCAACCCGAAGCTCGTAACAATACTAAGTTAGTCCTTGTTTACATTTGAACATTTTAACATATTTTTTACGATCTTCATAATTTAAATTTTCTTTTTGAAATTTAAATTGTCTTGAATTATATGAAGAAATTAATGTGGATCCGCATTAAGAAGGGGGCAAACAAGTGGCGGGCTAATGATAAGTGATTACCGACGCCCACGTAAATCTGCAACACCAGAGAAGCTGCATGTGCTTTGTAGACTTTAACGAATATTTCGAGAGGGAGGAAGTGGGAATAGGAGAGGGAAGTGACCCTCGGGTTACCTCATTTATCGAACGAAACGCATAAGCACAAGATGGCTCTACTTCACTTCAGTATTCTACTACTACTTCCCTGGTGCTACCCCGATCAAGCCGGTCTTCTAATGGGCAAAAGCCGCCACTTGAGTCTACCACGTACAATAAAGTCAATTTTAACCGAATACACAGACAGATGCCGATTGCAACTTTGTTTTATACTTGGTATTTAGATATTAAGACGCCTGATATTTTCAGGCTATACTGGAGTGTAACTTTTTAGAAAATAAAAGAAGGTACTTGTGCCTATATAACTGTCAGTAACCCAATTAAAGACTCCAGTTTTAGGGTTCAAAATTGACGACTTATGACATTACGCCGGTATAAGTGATCTTTAAGAGAATGCACATTAACAATATTGAGTGCCTTAGAGAAGTGCTTAAGCTGTTCACACTAAAATAAAAAGTGGAAGGTACGTTTGGAATATTTCATGGGTTACGTCACAGCATAAAGCACTTAAAATTATTAGATCCGAGAACAGGTTTCCGTTTAACTGTTTCTTAGAGTATCGAATGGTTGGTGTTTGTATTACTTATATTCGGTACTTATCAAAGAGATATTTTACCTATCAAAATATATCTCTCTGGTACTAACTCTATTGATAGTAATATCTGTTCATATACGCTCTAATCCATCGTAATATAAAATATTAAAATCAATAATAATTTTATCACGTTTAATTAGATTTTAAATCCCGGCGTTGACCCGTGGTCACGGTGGTCTGAGGCGTTTGACGTCCTGATGTCATTGTTAAACCGGCTATCGTCAGCTTTATAATTATTCATTTTTGGTTCGATCTACGCAGTATGAGCTCACAGTATCTTGAGCTCGTGCAGTTGTATACTTGGTCGAGGATTTAATTTTAATAATTATCGAATCCCAAGCAGGTGGTAGTACCATTCTATCTTCTCTAATAAAATTTGGATGTTTTTTAGTTTCTATAGCCACGCGAACCATACTTTGCAGGAATCGGTTTCCTTTTGCGAGGATATGTGGTCTGTCAAATCTAATGTAATGGTTGGGCGATCCAGAATATGATCACGACTGCAGACTACCTAGAGCGCCTATGTTTTACATCAGCTATGTGTATCTTTACGCAGGTTTTAATTGATCTTTTTATCTCTCTTACAAAGGGCAAACCCTTTGTAAGAGATACCTCATCCACAATTTATATTCCCGACGAAACGTCGGGTTAGTCGCTGAGACGTCCTGATATCATAGTTAACTCGGGTTACTTTCAGCTTTTGATCATAAATTTAAAGCTGAAGGTAGCCCGAGTACTTCATATCCTTTATCAGCCTATCAATAGTCCGTAGCTGGACATTGTCTCTCCCAATGCATTGCATAAATCGCCACGCTTGACTGGCGCGGTGATGTCGCGGTCGCCTCGCACCTTAGACAGTGCTGCCCGAACTTAGATCCCACAGACTAGAAATGGAGAGTGGCCACATCCTGGCGACATTGCGCTTACAACTGCGCCTATCCAGCGGGGTGAGTATCTTTTATTGGTACAAGTAAGTACTAAGATAGGCGTGGCTAACAATGTCCACATTAAAAAACAAATTATACAAAAAAAATTAAAAACATTCAAGCTAGTTAGCAAGTAGTATAATGAGTTTCAAAGCTTGAATGATTTAATTTTTTTTTATCAATAATATGGTAAGTACGCAGTGCACATACAACGCGCATCCAGAGCGTTTACTGTAGTGTTTACTAATACCTTGACTTCTAGCGTGATTTTACAATCTTGTACATTCTACAATGCATGTTTACGAATACACAAATCTGGAATGTTGTTTTAATCTAATTATACTTAAATAAAACGAGTGTGGAATGTAGATACCGTCCGTGCTGGTTAGTAGCAATAACTAGAATGCGTATTGATTCATTTTGAAGTAATAACATGCTGTGATACACATAGCAGTGTACCACGACCGACTAAGGGTCTTGGAAATTTGACTGCAATCTCGAGATACAAAATCCGCGACGAGGTTTTGACTATGCTGGGTGGATGCCTATACCTTACTCACTTGCACCAAGCACTCGTGACCCACACCACACCACCACCACTTAGCAAAAGACTCACTTGATGGAAGGCTCCGGGGACCCCCCGGCGCTGGAGCACTGCAAACGCAGCTCCTGCTCCTCGTGCGCGAGCGCGCGGTTGCCTGGCGCGACCCGCGGCGGCTGCGGCGGCGTGAGTACGGTGAGCGCGTGGCCCTGCGCATGCAGCGTACGCCCCGACCCTCCCGCCTTCACGCGGCACTCGAACCGTCCGTTGTCCCTCTCGTATGTCACGTTCGACACCAGCAGGTCGAAGCGGCCCTCTGATGGCGCGTATTTTATTCTGTGGATAAGTTTTAAGATTCAGTTCCCATACTAGAATTCATTATAGGTTAGGCACTGGATGATGATAAGATAAATATATATTATACATATACCTACGTAGCAAGATACCGAATTGTACAGAGCACATGGCTGCCTCCAAATCAGGAGATCCATCATCTCGTTTGTGGACGTTTGGTACCAATAAGTTTTTTCTCTTATATACGACTAGCTGTGCCCGCGACTCTGTCCGCGTGAATGCCGGAAAATAACAATGTGTTGTTTAGAGATAGTGTCCCACTCCCCCAATCCGAAATCCAAAAAAAAGAGAGAAGGTCCCTCCAAGTAGGCTTGACGAGCCCACTTTGGATGAGAGATGTTAGTGAAGGATTAGCAATGTTTAGAGGCGCCGCTCTCCCTGCCCTCCCCGCAGCCGACGTGGAGTCGCAGGGGAAAAAGGATGCCGGTACTTCAACGCGCCGTTCTTCCTATCCGTCGCGGCCGATATGTAGTCGGTGGCGGAGCAGAGTACAGGTCCGCCGCGGGATGTCGGGTGGTCTGGTCCTGCTAAGCTCGTCCCTTCCTGACTCCCATGGCCTCTGGAAGGCCAACTCAGAAGGGTCCGTTGTTCTCGTGGGATTCGAGGCCGGGTAGGGAGTCTTTCGTGTTGCGTTTCCGTGGCCCTGCCGTTATGTTTTTTTTTTTATATAGAAGAAGGGGGCAAACGAGCGTGCGGCTCACCTGATGGTAAGTGATCACCGACGACCACGAACATCCACAACACCAGAGGAGCTACAGATGCGCTGCCGGCCTTTAAGGAAGGAATAAGCTCTCTTCTTGAAGGTCCCTAAGTCGTAACTGTTCGGAAATACTGCTGGCGACAGCTGATTCCACAGAATCGAAAGGTTTTAGCCGGTGAAAACCCGACATTATTCTTGCCCCCTCGAGAGCGGGTGTACATTACGTGCTTTGTAAGTAGTAAGTCAGACAGTAGCTGCAGTAGCGATAACATCTATGTTTTTCTATGATTACATGTCTCCAAATGGTTTTGTTTACAGCAAAATTAATCTTTTTTTAAACTGAATGGTGTGAAACGTGTTTTATATGAAAATGTTTTTATTTTTACAAATCTTTCACCATTTTTTAATATTACTAATTTCGTCTTGACCCTGTCTAAATTAAACTTCAAGGGGTTACAAAAAGCTTTCTTTATTTCATAAATACTGAACCGAATAAATGTAAAGAGTAACATTTTGATTTATAGGCAATTGTTAAAAGTAAGTCTTTTTTCTGGGTCATGTGCCTTTGTAGCGCCTAATGCGTCAAT
This sequence comes from Bhutanitis thaidina, assembly GCA_029286595.1. Lineage (NCBI taxonomy): Eukaryota > Metazoa > Arthropoda > Insecta > Lepidoptera > Papilionidae > Bhutanitis > Bhutanitis thaidina. The sequence goes on from JAGSMS010000022.1 coordinate 6,028,226, forward strand.
TAAGATCCTGCATCTTTTTATTGAATTGTAGTTGTTGTTGCACATGTCATCCAGGAAAACTACTGCTCCAATTTACGTTGACACTTTTAAATGGAGTCGTTATTTACCAATATACAAATACAATACTTTCAATATACGGCCCTGTTAACAAAACATTCGAATTCAGGTTTTAAATTTACTGTGGTAGTCACGCGTCTTCGATACTGCATCTGATGATTCCTTTGATCTTATCGCATGAATATTACAGAATGGCAAAGACGTCACTCATCTTAACCTATGATGGATAGCTCTAAGTGGCGATGCGATGCGAAACACGTGTGTATATTACCTAGTGTCGAGTGTAGTGCTTGTTAGGGTGATTGTTAAGGTGAAGGTGCATCGTGTGAAAGAAGTAGTGCATGCGTTTGTGGGAGGGAGGGAGGTGGTGTTCGTCCCTTCGAACTAAGTAATATATGCCATTTTATTGATTCTGGTCGACTTAATTTTTTTTAACATCTTCAAAATAATGGATTTACGCAAAGTAACGCTTAATTCTAATTACTCATTAAAAACCTGAAAAAAATAAATCGCTGCGTAATGGCGACGTAATAAATTCTGCCACCCCTTATACTCCTTCTCCACTTTCTATATCGATGTCATACAAAAATGTCAAATAGTCAAACAATACAAATGAGGCTGCAATACGCAAAAAAGTAACATTTATTATAGCTCTTCTTGTTAACATTTATTATAGCATATAGATATTAAATATATAGAGACATTACGATAAAACATAGACATATCCCGGTATTACTGACACGAATAATTTGGAACTATAAGTATAATTCTGACGACATTATGTACACAATGAAACAGTACTACTTATTTAGCGTGTTGAAATTTTTTATTTTTTCAGTTTATTTTTAATAGTATTATATTCGGATATCTACTTTCGAAGTTTAAGGAGGCATCTTTTAATGCCAACCTCACTTGCACGTGGTGCCCTGTGCTAGGAACAAACGAGGCCTTAACGACCGATCGGTGGCGAACAATTGTGTTGGGAGCAACATTGCTAATGCGAGTGTATCATCACCAATCCGTCTGCCCAGTGTGATGGGTATAAACAAACACTCTGAAAATTTATGCCGGCTTGCTGGCGCATTACTGGAGAGATCTATGTTCGGCAATGTACTTAAATATAAAATAGTGATAAAGAACGTGGAGAAGATCATATTAACATAAAAAAGACAATAATAACGACGCGTAAAAGAATCTAAGAAGGCCAAATTACCGAATAAAGACAAAGAGTTCTATGATAAATATTTGAAATTTCCATTTGACCTTACTTGTAATGCACTAACCTCCGAACTTTTCAAACCTATCTGTCTATTTTATTGGGTGACGTATAGATTAGACGGGGTTTATTTATAGAAAGGAAAGATGTGTGTTGTATATTTTAACGTCATCCCTTGTCTGGAAAATTTCATTATTAAAATGTGTTTCCACGTGTCCCACAGAGGGCTTGTAGAGCACCTTACCAAGTTTAATTTGCCGTATGTGTGCATTGTTAAAAACTGTGTATTGAATCGCCTACGCCGCTGGCGTGCCTTCACACGCATGCCGGCTATTTATTCAAGACATGCATCGGCGTTGAATTTTTTGTACAGACGCCCGCGGATAAAGTCTAAAAGAGTTTTGAATACATTGTTATTTCCAGGCTGCCTGTTACGCTTGTAATGGCGACGACCGTAAGACACGAGTACGTATCTGATGTTTCGTATCATTCGTGTTAGTTATTTGTTAAGAGTTTTTCTTCATGTTCAGGTTATGATATAAGGAAACCTAGACTTCTGAACTATGAAAAGAGTTTGAAAGTAAATAATGCAATCTTCCATGCAAATGTTTACTGCTTATAATAGACTGGCATGTTAACGGGTGTTGTAAAAATCTAATACGTAAATTATTCTGTAAGATATTTTTAATCTATTTAAGCGTGCGGTGCGTGCCGTACCATACGTTGGTCAAAGAGGACACAGTTTTAATATGAAACCATACAAAGTAATTTTTATATAAGAGAACAAACGAGCTAGCAGCTCGGTGAGGTAAGTCACCGATATAAGTGGTTATTTGGGTCCTATGGTCTGTCATCTCCCCAATGCGTAATGTGCAAAACTTACTGGTAATTTGTCTCTAGCGGTATGTTTCCGATGGCAACATTGTCATGTCCGCTGGCGGTGTTCCGCACCCAGTAGTAGGTGAGCGACTCCCCGGCACCAGGCTGCAAGGTGAACCGGCATTGTAGCGTCACATCGTCACCTTCGTGCGCGTCGTGCTGCTCGTCTTCTGTGTGTGCTGAGCATACTGCTGAAAAGAAAACAGGGTTATTATTACGTTCATGCCTAAATCATAACAAGGTAACATAATATGTGGTAGTGATGCAACGGATACGAATATTCGTATTGGTCGAATATCATGAAATTACCAAAATTCGTATCAGCCGAATCCCCACCCTCGTGACATTCGTAAAGTTTGAGAAAAACGAAACGGACTCGTAATGTACCAGAAATCCGAACATACATGTTGACGTTTGAGTTAGATTATTTGGGTACCCACAATAGGGATATTTACTCAAGTGCCTCAAACCTCAAATCAAAGCAATCAACAATCGGTTGGTTGGTATTGTTTTGTGATATCTATTTCTTTTCTTTTTTTTTTTTTTTGATATTAACTAGCCTGTTTCTTGTCCCTTGATCGTTTTTCACATGATAGTAGGATAGGCGATCGTAACTATTTGAAGATAACATAGGTATACGTAAAGGATTACCTTTACGTATACCTATGTTATCTTACGAATACTAATTCGTTACATCACTAATGTGGCACAAATCTTGGATCTCAATAGCGCTAAACATGTAATACCTATTCCTAACTATACATCAGATTTACTAAGTTGTTATTAAAAATTTGCCTACATCTTTTCTGGTGAAAGATGTGGGCAAATAAATGGGCTATAACTACCCCAAATTTAACATACAAACAGACAAAAACTAAAGTCTCACTACAAGGACGGAATTCTTAAAAATTAAAGGTAATAATGTAATTTTTACAGAATAGCCGAACATCGAAGCGTGTGTCAAAAAAACTATGTGCAAGAACCGCGCAACACATCGCTGCCTGATAGTTCGTGCAGCAAATTGATTGTAAGCGTATACACTACGCCGCAACTACAAAACGCTTTACCAGAACTTTGCTGTATCAAAGCGGATCGATTTGGCACGGTCTGATATCAACTTTGCTACTTACCAAACATGCACGATTTGTATTTTCAACGTGCGCCAGTATTTTTATATAATATATTTATGTAATAATTCACCCACCCACAGCCGCGTGAACGCTTGTATTAAAGTAAATTCTAATGAAACAATACCAGATAACAGTCAAACGAAAAAATTGTTTTTGAACGAACGCGTGTTCTCCCACGCTTTACTTAAAGTTTAGGAAATTATCTCGGTCTGTTCTAATTTCTCAATTCATCATAATTTCTACAACCGTGGTAGTGACGCAATTTGTTTGGGTAACTTTTTAAAAATATTAATTTAATCGTAATCGTAGATTTAGAAGAACCAAACGTCTATGCCTTCAATATTATTTAAGTTCATGGCGAAATTTGGTAATTTCGTTCAGGTAGGCCACCGACCTTTGTATAGTTCGTAATAAAAAAAACTGAACTAATGCTTTAGGTTTTGTGATACGATTTCCTGCGTATTGTAAATAAATCGACAACAAAGCAAAGCGAATCGTAATGGACATACAATGGACCTTTTAATCTATAGATGTCAAAGAAGGGAAATGAGGCAAATTAGAACTATAATACTCTACGAAACAAAATTATAACATAATTCATATAGACGCGAAACCTAGGCGTGTTGTAAAGTTAGGAAGACATTAGGTAACTTAGTTTTCTCTTTTTATCAATAATCAAGTATTTTTGTTGTATCTTACTGTGTGCCAAGTAGTGGCTTGAGAAAATATGTCGTCTACCTGTACTGTATGAGTTGACTGAGGGACGAGGTCTTGATTTCATGGCGTCCATCAGGTAGCGGCTGAAGTATTGACATGCTTACAAGCCACACCAAAAATATAAACACCAATGACGGGCAGCCATAAAATAAATAACAAAGCACAATAGTTGCTTCGAGAACTATATACTTTTTAAACTTACCAGGCGTAGGTGCCAAAATGTTTCTTCTTGGCATGGCAGTATATTTTTTTAATTTCAAGTACTTTTAGTTTTAAATCTTTTCTCTACCTATCTGTTAAAGCGCGTACCTATAATTTATAATAACGGAAATGTCATCCAAATAATCCAACTTACAGGTTGGTGATGGCAAGCAACATCATCAACTGCGATTCCGGTATGAGAATGGGACACTATTCCTAGGACACTTTCTCGAACAGACCTGTGTCCTATCTATGAAATTGCGATGATGTTGTTATTAGTGTCATAAATGCTTAATAGCTTTTAGAAATAAAATAGCATTTTAAGTTAATTATTCGACTAGATAATTAGATTTAGTTTTTCTTTATTAGAACACATGGATTAATGTTTTAAATCATTTGCTTTTCCCAATTCTCTCAGTGACGTGAGTCTTTTAGGAAAACAAAACAGGGTTAGTGTAATAGTAAATATATAGGTAGACTCCGAAATTAGGCATTCGGTTTATTGCCATATAAAGTACTAACTCTGTATCAATAGTTAAAAAAACTCACAACGGAGTATCCCCGTTCGGAATTACATTCTTTTTTTACTATCATTAGTTAGGTAAATTCTGAAATCAGAGAAACAGATACAGATATTACGTACAATTTTTGTCATGGACTACTTGTAGCATTTTACGATAACTAATCTACGGTTTAATAAAGAAAGTGATTAAAAATCGGTTATGAAATTGGAAAGCAACTTGGCTGTAACAGAATTATCGAAGGTAAAAAAACGGTACGGCGTCGCCGCCACAGGCCCCACTCTCGGTCAATGACACGGGGTCGCGTGCGCCGCGCTCAGCGCCGCCGCGTTGCTTTCGAAAGCAGTGTTGCCAACTGTCTTGCTATGGTCTTGGACATGTCTTTGCGGGACAAATTAGCAGCATAACCTCTTTTCTTGTATTTATTTTGGGCCCCCATTTGGATAGATTTTGAAACAAAGAACGGTGAGTTCGCATGTAAATTTGAAGAATCACCGTTGCAGAGTACGCGGTACTGCGCCGACTAATCCAATAATTTCAATAGTCTTACAAATTTTTTATGGTGCTTCTTAAAAAAGATAAAAAAAGAGAAAACATTCTAAGCATTTAATATTAAATCACGAAAAAACGTTCATGAAAGTATTATTATTACATAACGAACTGATTTCTTTATTGACAACGTCCGGACTTTAGTCCGACTCATGGTAACCCTAGTATTACTGGACTATGTTTGTCTTCGGTTTATCAACTTTAAGAAGTCACCAGAGAGGTCCCTTAAACGCCCCACTTTTCCAAATCGATAAGAATCACATTATCGCCTTAAAATTACTTTATTTTTATGAACACGAGTCCAAAGTAAAAATTGATGTTTTACGTAAATTTTTAATTTCCTCCTCTACTTTTATTATTATAGAAAGACAATCCAAACAAATCCGGTTGCGTTAGTATAAACAAAACAAAAATGCCAGATTTAATATGAGAGTAAGGGTAAGAATAATAAACATGAAAAGTATGAGACATCAGTTTCTGCGTTAGCCAATACAAGCGAGTGTTGATTACAGAACATTCTTCCTTCAAAGGCTATCTATAGTGCACTGAATCATATACCCATTAGCTCGCAAATAATTCACTACAGATCATAATGCCACTTCTCAACAAGAAGCATAGCAGACATGGAATAGAGTAATTACCTTACCAAAGTAAAAATGTTGAGATGATATAGACCAGTATGTATTCTTAGTGCTAATAAAGGAAAAACTTAAAACACAGATGATATAGACGGATTTATTTTCTTAATCTGGTTGCCATATCACCAGTATATATGCCATACTTGTAGAGAATCGTTCGACCAATATACAAGAACAAAAATAGGCACCTTAATTTATGGTTAAGGAAAATACTTAAACTGTCTCTATCAATGCACATAATGGTGCAGACAGTTTCATTCCAATAGGTAATGTTCAACTTATTAGGAACCGAAGCACATAGGGCGCAGCTCGCTCCTTTCCTGGCTATGTTCTCCAGTAAGCGAGTGGTGTTAACGAAAACACACGTGTTCCGCATTGTTAATGTCGAGAGCTCGGGAGCATGGCGGCCACAAGTGGGGAGTGGTGGCGTTGTAAGTCGAGACCGTGGGAGCATGCGGGTGGCACAATGTGTCGGATTGCAGCTTGTGCCCGTTCAGGCGATACTTTGTTATCTATTACCTAGGCAATGTTTCAAATAATCGATACAAATAATTAAAACGTGTCTGTTTTGAATCTTTTGAGACATTTTTTAAGAATAAACGACCATAGTTAAAACTTATAAAAAATATGGTTGCAAATTTGCATCGATCTGTGCAGACCGACACCAGCAAAGATCATTAGCTCCGCGTACTAAAACAACAAAGCTATGTTGGTACAAGACTGTCAACTTAATATATGTATAGAATCCGTCTGTACGTTTTATTCGCATATATAAAACCATACCAAATTGTGGCCGGAGGTTTCCTTTTTCCAACGAATTTTTAAACATTGTATGACAACTATCTATCGGAAGAACCATAATCTGATTTTAAAGCATAGTTTTGGCCAATAAATAACGTACTTAAAACTTTACGCTTCAAGATTAGCAGAATGAACTGATTTCAACATACAATTTATAAAAATTTTGTTTTTATTTATTATATATAAAGATAACAAAATAATGGCAGACAAAATAGAAACTGCTAAATCGAGTGGAACCAGCCGTTTGACAAGGTTACTGTACTTATTCGATTCAAAAAGAAATATAAAACAAGTTTCATAAGTGAAAGGAATTGTATCACACTGAAAAGACAAAGACATCCGCGTCTACGCACCAGATGACGCAAATGACCAGTGTGGACCCAGAATGGATGGGAAACTAAATGTTGTAAAGCGCTGCCCTATCTTGTACAAACACAAACATTGAATAGTGTAATATATCAGTTGTTTTTAAAAAAAATATTCTTAAATTTATTTTGTGTTCCCAAATTCATTTTAAGAGACTTTACTTATGTATTTTCTTACAAAAGATTTCGGTCATACGTATGTCTTCGTTATAAAGTAAGGGTTCTGAAGCCGTAATCTTTTGAAATCTAAGATTTTTAATAAATTTTTAATACCCTAGTACCTTAACCATTATGAGTGTAAAGTTACAAAATCTGTGCAATGCCATTCCTCCGACATTAGCATTGGTAAGGAATTTTTAAGTAGCGTCGGTTTTTACAGAAAGACCAAAGATAACATATATAACAGGGATAAATGGAAACTATTAAGTCAAAGTTATTTAGTACACGTAGCAAGGTGGCAAGCCAAGACTTTAATGAATGTACATATTATGTCACCCACTGGCAATAACGCCTATGGGTATCAACTTGACATTTAGCACAGAATCAATTTTTTGGTAAAACAAATTCATAAATGTTTACATCAAAATAAATAGATAATGAGATAATGATGATCAAAACAGTTATTTATCTTTGTGGTATATTCATATTTATTTATATCACGTTGCTATTAAAAAATGCGATTATGTGCGAGTCGGACTCGCACATTAGGACTACAGTTATGTACAACCCGACAATATAATTTGAGTTTTCTTTCATTCAGTTCAAGGATCTTTAGCGCGAGCCCACTCACACTTGGTCGGTTCTTATTCTTTTTTTGTTTTAGTATAAAGTTTACACTAAGTTTGACACTTGTAAGTATTACCGTTCGCACGCTACAGCGAAAACAAAAAAAATGTTAAAAAGAACTGTTTTAGGTACTTACACTTAATTTTTATCTTTTGCTTTTTTATTATTTATTAGGATATTCGCCATAACAACATATACTTTATGAGAGAAATTTCAAGCGGCTACTTATTACAGTTCAAATTAGACAGCCCTTTGGAGGAAGGACAGACGGACGGGCGGACGGACGGACGGACGGACGGACGGACGGACGGACGGGCGGACGGACGGACGGACGGACGGACGGGCGGACGGACGGACGGACGGCAATAGGACTCCGTACGCAATCCTAATTAAAATGAGCTCTAATACGACTTAAATATATCTCGTTATGTGTATAACCCGTTGAGGAATTTCACGATGTGCGCGTGTCATTAGTTATAGAGCACAATTAAGTCATAATTATTAAATTATTGCGTAGTTGTGAAGATGACTTTTGAACAATTTTAACATGATACTGGCATGGATTATCTTAATGTAAGAAGTCAGATTTGACCTTCATTAAAGTCATCATTTCTGTGTCTTATTCTTCGGCATCCAGTTCATAGTCCATAGTTCATAGTCCAATGGCAGGACATCCCCCCATCATAACGCTTGGCGGACGGAGTTTCACCGCAGTACCAGCACTGCGCCGGCGGGTAACGGCACCGCGCTCACTGCCGGCCCACCGTGGAGAGAATGGGAAAATCTTGAAATGATTTTTCATGATATCTTGTATCTACGGGAACACTACCCATTTGAAACTATTATACTGCAGCAGCCGTGGTCCCCCCGTGACTCGAAACGTCGTGAATATAAAAACAAAATTAAACGCGATAAAATCCGTAAGTAATAGTTTAATTTCAAATTATACAGGCTGTAAAAGAAATAATGTGAAAGGAAGGAAATTATGTGATATTCAATACGTACGTACATATTAAAAATATGAAACCATAATTCTTATACAAAATATATATCTGCTCCAGAAACTTTAGAAAACGTGGTAAATATTTAATTAAAACGTCAGTTTTAATATGTCGCAATAAAATTTAATATTAATATGTACTTTTTCATAGGAGAAAATATTTTCTTTAAGAAGCGTAGTCTTTGTAAAATTGTGGTGGTGAAGTGTCCATTTAAATAAGCGTTGAGCGTTGCAATACTTTTTTCTCTTACATTTTTATTTTAATCTCTTTCAATATTTTTTTTCTGTCTTTAAGTTTCGTTTAATCGCACTCGCGCTCGCACTTGCACCCATCGACCGACCGATCGTCTACCGAACATTTTGACACTTTAATTGTTTCTTTAACAAAGATATTAAGATGCTAACAAATATAGTTCCAGATATTATGTATCTCATAGTACTACATCAAGAGTTGTCAATATTAACATCTAGAGAAACATTGGAATTATACGGTCAAATAGAAAAACAAAAAATGTTAGTGGTCTGATTGGTGTCCGTGGCCCTTTCCAGCGTATCCGCATTTGTAGTCTGCCAACGATGCCTTTAGGTTTGTTGGACAAGCGGGCAATTGATGTCGATAACGGTTGTGACAGATTGCTCGACTTGCTCGACGTGCTCGCCGATGTTGATGCGTGCAGAGAATGGACATAACATAGCAAATCTTAGATTACACACTATAACACAACAAAACCTAAACTATCGCTCTAATGTAAACTAGTTCTTAATACCGGTATTGAAAATTATTGAACTATAGAGGAATACATTGCAAGTTTTATTCGATACTATTATTTTCCACAAGAATCTACAAGTTAACTACTACTACATTTTATTTGATACAACGATTAGGAAATGTCATCATTACAGCCTGTCACAATTCCACTGCTGGCCTCCCCCAAAGATAACACAAAGTAACGCTTGTGGGGGATCGACCTACACTGCGTTTGTCTGTACGAGATCGCCACTAGAGAGAATTTCAGCCCCCGACAGTTTAGTTATGCGGGCTATGTGCCTGGTTCTTTGCCACTTCAGCTTGTCATTGGGAAATTTATTTCATTATTATTAATCAATAAAATGTCAACAAAATAATAAAATGAATGTGAGAGGAAGAAATTATTTTTTTATAACTGCAGTAACGCTGATAGAGGCTACAGATATTTTTTAACAAATTCTTGTAAATTATATTGAGTGTTAGAAACATTGAAAAAATGAAATACACGTTTGCAAACCTAACGGCAACGGTTCGCGTGAAACGCTAACGCGTAACGATACGTTACGTGCAATGACTTAACAGTAAGTGAATCTGCATAATCCATTTAAACAGACCGACCTAGCTGCAAACTGCAAAGTATGCGGATTGTGTAATATATTACAAATGACCTGCCCTATTCATAATTTTAATTTAATATAACGTTACAGTGGCCTAGATATAAACAAGAACAGAAATCAAAAAAATAATATTTTTAATTCTAAACTTAAAATTTCTACGTTAATATGATGGTACATGAACGTTATTACATTTTTATTAACATTTTCCGTAGTTATTGAATATTAATACTGCATGTAAAGAAACGTGAAAACATTCTGACTGTTAAATATATAGAGGCTACCTGATGTTTTAACGACGCATTGTTATGGATCGTTTGGCAATACTGTCCCTCCACCTGCCATGCTCCCGACCCCTCGATCTGATTTGGTCGCCTGCGGTACGAAGCACGTGCCCTGTATTTTTAAAGAATTGCCTTACCTTATTGGCTTTCAACCTGTTTGCAATGCAGCTTTGATGTGTACATTCGACCTTTAAAAAAACTGGCAAGTTTGATCGCGCACAGAGTATTGTATTGTATACCATGTAAAATATTTATTTTTAACAGTTTCGTTATAAATTTATCTTAAACACACCTGGACAATTTTTTTCGTCAGTTCGTAATATTTTGAACAATTGTTAAAAACACACATATTTGTTAAAACGTAATTTTTGATTCAGTTTAAAATCCACTTAGAAGTTATAAGCGAATACCCAGACACGCGGATTGAGAGTTTGTTGTATACAATTAAAAGATATTCATCAGAAATTCGGCTGTTCCTTTCTCGTATTCTATGTCTTGGTAAATTAATATGGCGTACCTACGAAAAGAGATATAACTAAAATAAAAACAAACAAGGACCAAAAATAATTAAGTTGTTTCATTGTACTATAATTATTACATTTGTTATTCGTTGTGTTACACGAAATGTTTATTTGGATACTAAACGAAAATGCTTAAAACACTTTTTAACCTTATGACTGCAATGTGTTACTAGTTCGTTTTAATTACACTCTGGTGTTACCCAGTGACACAGGATTCCCATGTGTAATGAGTGTAAAAGCGGTCAAAGAACTTTCAAACGGTTTCTATGCAACCGCCACGACGTCCCTTTGATATTCAAAGAAGGCGGGCTAACGCCCAAGGCTGAATATACACACATCAATGCATACGCAAAGCATTCGTTCCTGTCTCACGCTAGACTGGGCATAGTTATTTCAATGCCTATTAAATAAAGTCTCATATAAAATTAAAACGATCGATTGCAAACAAAAAGCATGATGTATTTGATAAATTCTTCTTCAGGTATTCATAAAGGTACCTCCTTATTATAAAATGAGGTTTAACTTTAGTCATGATTTACACCTGGTCTATAGATAAAAGTGTAAAAATAGGTTAGTGCGAGACTCTAAAACCTTATTTTTTTTAATAAAAACTTATTTTATAATATTTTTGTACTTACCTTAGTTGAAGGATTATTTGGCGTATTGCAACGAGGCTTGGCACCCGTCACGCGCTAACTGAGATACGAAAATTAATTTTCGGAAACCAGTTTGGCCAAAACCAAATGGAAATCCGGCATTTCTTACTACCCCTGTATGTGACAGGCGAGGTCGCTTTTTTAATATATACGAATATAACTTATTGTAAGAGTTCGGTTAGGCTCCATGTAAACAAATATCGTTGGAATTGCCTGGAATCATAATACGAAAGAGGTAATTCAAAAAGTTTTGGTTACGTTGTCAATTATAAAAGAAATATTTGCCTCGTTTAATTCTCTCTCGAGAGAAGGAAAAGCGTAGGACCTAATCGCTATAATTAAGCAACAAGCATCCGAGAGCAAAAGGCTCTACACTACCTCCTTCTTTGTACGGGAACACAATAATTAACGCTCGCTTAACAAGTAATATAACTGCATTTTATACTGAGAAACGACTGCTTATACTTAGGCCAGTAATTAGTGACATAAATTTTATCTAGTTTATGGTTTGATTACATTGGACCTAGCGGTATTTTATATAGTCTTTAGCTGATTTTTTCAAACCGGCCAATCGCAAGTTGGACCGACTCGCGCGCGCTCCATTTCTCTGTAACAATTTTCCTGTAAACTTCTAATATCGCAGTTTTGAAAATAACAGACGGACGGATGGATGGACAGATGTCCCTTTATTCCCCACAGTTTTATGAGAATGTTTTTAAATGTTCAATATATATTAGTGACGGACATAGTATTTTCCCAATCTGTTACGATTTGCCGTTATTACCACGATTGGTGGACACAGTGTCAGACACCTCACCATCAAGCAGGGTGTCTGATACTATGATCGATTCGCTACTGGTTGGGTGGTTTGTAATAATAAAGTAAGTCCAACTTCAAATCCTTTGCATATTTCTTTGTTGTAGCTATTTTTTAAGTATATTTATTATAAAAATACAAATACTGTAATAACATCATAAAATTATAACAGAACACGACGCCGTTGGAATATTTAAGATTGTAGGTCATGCAAAAATTTGAAAATACCCTTCGTAACGACTGTTAGTTGGTAAAAATAATTTTTTTATGTTCCGCAGGCTATTTATCGTCGGGCGTGTTCTTAAAACACGATATCAGCATGCAATCGCGACGGTTTTTAGCTACTCGGTAACTTTTGTTTACAGTAACGTTAACTATATGTATATGTATGTAGGTGTTATATAAACCACAGCTTTATCCTTGTGATTCGAGTGCAAGCGGTGCAGTCTGCTCTGCAGTCGCTTACCTGCCGGGCCGGTATTCGCCCGACCCCCCCGCTTGCCGTTCCCCGGGCAACATCAACTTGCACTCGTCTCTCTCTAACGTGCCACGACGTCGTATTTCATGACGTACAGCAGTAACAGGCCGCGATGAAACGTGTTCTTTTTACCTGCGAAGCCAGTTCTATCCACTGAATAGATTAGTACCTGCTATTATTATCTTATTCCTTATATGTTATATGGGATAATGCACAAAATTTTGTTCAAAAACGTACGTTTATCCATTTTGTGCTGCTCCAAGCAAGGAACATTTAAATGAATAAGAAATAATATAATAAGAAAAAAATACGAATTAAAAACTTTAAATGTACGCATGGCATTTATTTGAAAGTAATACTATTACAAGTCTTAAAGACTATTATATACTTAAGAACTACTTATTTGTAATAATACTGTCAAAAGGATTTCGGTACCGTAGGTGTTACAATAATAGAAGATAAAAAATAGTGGGTTAGGTACATGGTAGCTACACTTATTCGTGTTAATACATTAATATAAATAAATATTTAGTATTTAATAATAATAATAATATTTAGTAGGAGAGCTTGGAATCTTTTGTCCGAAAGGATATTGTATTATATTATAAATTAACGAAATAAATATAAGCAACATATAACAAATTAAAGCTTCTCGAAAATTACTGCCTGTACGAAGAGTTAGTAGGTAACAAGTACTTAAACACTTTAAAACTACACGCGAACTAAGTTGCGGAAACAGCTTGCTACCTACCTAGTTATAAGTTACAATGTTGTCGTACGTCGGTAATTTAAGCACAGAGACACTCGAAAATCTTACTAAGTATTATTGTTATAATTACTAGTACAAGCTAGTCTACCTTTTCGTTTACACACCTGCATTTAAATAATTCATCGTGCCGAAATGACTTCGTATAGGTATATAATTATAGTATGCATATTAGCGTTGGTTTAATAGTGGGAAATAATGCTTAGTACATTTTATGAATAACAGATCTGAGGCGACATAAGCCGCGATACAATTTAAAAAGATTTTTAGGAGCGTGCAACGGGGCGCGGGCAACAGGATCTCCGGATGCGTGAGCGAGCACGAAGGAGGACGCCACATGTTTGTGATTCTACGTATCATCTCCTAGTGTCGCCAGCTATCTCGAATTTTTATAATGCCCCTGTTTAACCTTTTAAAGATATAATGAACAATCTAGCATTTGTTTTTGTTGTAACTTAGAGATCCTTAATCATTATTGATTATTGTAATGGCTCTTTAATAGCATGACATTGTAAAAGGATATCAATTAATTTATTTTAGTGCCATAATAGTATAATAGTAATATATTAATAACATAAAAACATCTTCTCAGCTAGCTCAAATTTTTCAAACACTTAAATTTCATCACAATACAAGTTTTATAGCTTTAGGGCAGTTTTAGTAAAGAATTGTAAGACCGAAAAATATGTAAGGAAGAATTGATATTATGATTTACGTAAATATTTTTAGGTAATACCTAACTTATTTTAAATTTCAGCCATCACGAAGACAGAATTTGGAGCCTTAACCAATTTCCTGAAAATATATAGTTAACTGTGGTAACCCTAATGTCTGCATATGGGCGAACACTCTTTACCCCGCACCACACCCTGCGTTGAAAGTTGAGAGGAGTAAGCAAAAAAAACCAAAAGCGGCAGTTTGAAACATCTTGCATTCTCCATAGTCGCCATAATAGTTAGGTACTTTTACTTCATTATAGACTAGGTTTATATGACAATATCATTGAACAATATGGAATATCAAGTAGTAAAGCATCAATGACTTATATAATATTTAAAAAAAATTGTTGAAACACTGTAATGATACTCTCAATATATTGTAAGTTTCTATAAGTATATATGCATATTGTCAAAGATATTAGTCGACGTAAAAAACGTATAAAGTAAAGTAACCTGTAATAGTCACACTCCCGATCAAACGCCTTCTCTTAAAATTTGACAGTATTTTGGAGCCGGGAAAGGTCCGTCAAGCTGCTCCACAGTACGGGTTGGCGAACTTGACAAGTTCTCGAAATAATATTTTGTATTGTCTCTGACATGCATGTGACAACAATTCTAGTGGTGCCAGTACCGGGATTTGACATGGGTCACTAGCGTACTATGAAGTTAAAGCGTGCCCAGACCACTAGGCTAATACGACTATTTGTGTATAACAGTTCAAAATTATTTTCGGGCAATAAATGCCAGCAGCTGGACTTAGATTTTGCCCTCAATCGTCATGCTGGTCAAGCGAATTGTCGTCCGCAGTATCAGACACCTCGCACCTGTGACGCTGCTGGTTGCCGCTATAGTGGTTATTCCGTCATCCGTTCTGATTCCATATTCAAACTGTCGGTTCTTACGACACTAACGGAAGGAGGGAGAATGGCAGAATTCTTAATCCGCGATTTAAGACATACAATCTCTAAAACACAAAAACTATCTGGCGTTAATTAATGCGTGAAAAAGTAACACAAATTAAGGATTTCGATTCCTTAGTCGAATCTACAGTCTTACGATAAAGACGACGACTTACGAAAAAGTAAAAGAGACGTAAGACAGTAAAAACAATAAAAGTTAGTGAGTTATAAGAACAAAAACAGTAGATGTTAATGGGTAAAAAACACAACCGTGAAACAAAAGTTTAAGAAGATGTACTCTCTCGTACTGTACGAAGAAAAAGCATTCCAGAACAGAGATCGGCTCAATAAATCTTGCAACTACTATTAAAGATTTACTACTCTATATTTTTCTCCTGTATACATTCGTTTCTTATTAGCATCCGTGATGGTCAACTTACTTTGATGGCTGTTATCTCAAGAACCTAGGCTCAACATGTGACCTACAAGTTGCATTAAGAAAGGATTTTTAAAAATTTACTTAGTATTGCGCACTGGTTTGATAACCAATTCGGGTTGCCACTGATGATTTACAGAACCGAGATGTAGTCTTTATTTGAGAAAGCTCAGAGTAGTTCAGCGGTCTATGAAAAGTTTGGGTTTCTCTGCCTGTTAGAACTGCAACGATGCCATCTGCAGCAGAACTAGCTTTAGCTTTATGGTTCAGCAAGCTGAATTAGCAATGTACCGACCAGATAGCTCACAGGACTGATAACGGTTGGGAAAGTAACTTTATCTAGTGACAACAACTTAAAAGTTAAAGTGGTGTAGGATGACCTGAAGTGTTCCGGGATGTCGATGGATGCAGATCCATCTGAACGGGAATGCGCTTTGTGTTTGTGACATGCCGTAACAATACATTATTATATTATTATGGGGTGCATAATTTTTTCTCGTCGACACCAGACGCCATACAAATTATTTCAACTTAAAAAACTATGACAATCGACATATTTCGTCGCCTTCAAACTTATTTTGTCACTTGAAAAAAAACAAAACAACAAAATTTTAAAATATATTTGCGATTCCAACCACCCACACGTCGATAAATATTAAGAAAAATCCGATACGAGAACATTTTATTACACGTTTTCCTTGAGAGCGTATCGCTGCAAGCATTCCTGTTACTACCGGTCACTTTGTTAGTTTGTTAAAATTGCCTAGATCAGGGTATCTTTATCGCGGGTCGACAAAGGACTGCTGTCAGTTCATAGCAGATGTTTTCGTTTTTGCCCACCTCATAAAAAGTATGCCAACTGTTTACTACTGCTCTACAATGTAGCAAATATATAGTTAAAAGAGTTCGCAATCGCCTAGGAATATTGTCATACTACAAAAACAATGAATGAAATCAAAATTTTTAAGTAATTGGGGCTAATTTTATTTACTTGGCTTTTAATCTAATAGAAAAGTTTTACATATATTTAATAAGTAATACTACTAACATTACATTACATTGCGCGTTACCTTAATCAAAAAAAAATAACAGTTAGATAATCGCATAATCAATTTAAAACTAGCCTTTGCTTGACTTACCTATGTAGGAAAGCACTCCATTAATTCACAATTTTATCTGGAAATAATTCTAGTCTAAGTATATTTCTTGATTGTTATGTGAAATACTTTTTATGGTAAGGTAAATTTTTGGAAACAAGTTCATTGAACCATACAATAAACTTTTAACGTTTTAAAGAACTTAGTGGATCAATGAATTAAATACCATTAAATTGAGAGATATTACAATAAAATTATTATGCAGTCAATCAAATCAAAAAATAATTATCAAAGTAGTTATTTTGTTAAGACCTATACGAACAGACAAACATATTAAACGCCAAATACAAATTATTTATTATAAGTTGTTGGAATTAGTTTCATAAACTAAAATGGTTAAAAAATTTGCCACACTACCACATTTTTCACCTACTCCCTCACTATAAGCTCGGTTTACGAAAGTAGGCGAGAGAAAAATTAGATACTATTACCTCCTTGCTTTGAAGAATACGCAAAATTAAATTCTTGAAAAAACGTATTACACGAAAACTTTTCCAATATTGTTCGTTTCTTATTATTTTCAGAATTATAAAGCATACTTACGCAAAACTTAACGTAAGCAATACATGTAAATAAGGTGCACCATGCAATGGAGTGCAGAATCACGTGATCTATTTACTTCAACATTGGTACCGCGACCGTGAAGTCGATAACTACGATGGGTGTAGTGATTTAATTAATAACACCTAACTTTAGAAGGTCTATGCCGAAATCGCCACATCGAGGTAATAATTTGGCGATCGAGAGACGCAAACTTTAAAGGGGAAGTTTTTATTAAACCACATCTTTCCTAAATAAAAAGTGGTCAGAATAGACACCTTACCTGAAAGTAAGGTTTTATACCGGTGTTCTTGATTTGTAAAGTTGGATAGTACAAGTGGGCCAGTACCATCAAACACTGTGACATGGTATAGCTTGCCTTTGAATGGCTTGTTTTCAGCTGGGGACTGCGAAAAATTTATTATGATGTCAATAATAATTCGTTTTATATAGCATGCTTTAGGTTATTTGAAATTGCTTCAAGATTTCTGCACACAATACAGAAGACGCCAAAATCTAGATATGAGTGTCGCTGCAACCGTTAAGTTGGTATAAAAATTATATGTAAGTGGAATGGGAAAATAGTGTGCGAATAAGAGAGTGGGAACAGGCAGACAAACGTCCATTGTGTGAGTAAATGGTGGCATGCAACCGACCCCGGCCATTGTCTGTCGAACAAAGTGTCTACTACCTGCCCGGTAATGTAACCAGGTAGCTAGACGGTGTACTTGCAAGAGACATTTTCGTATTAAATAATCCTAGAGTTATTTAAAATACTTATAGAATATATCAATAATTCAACGTACTGGTAACTAACTAACCTGCCTAGGCTATACAAAGGCTTGGGGATAATTTCTGATTTATACACAAAATAATATTTTAAGAGATTTTTTTTTATAATAACCTTAACATCGAATTCAAATGAAATTATCCTGCTTTTAACATATCCTGAACTATTTTTATGCACTTCGGTGGTGGTGGGTGGGGTACTTCGCGGATGTACCCCGTGTCATTAAGCCAGCGACCGTAAACGTGATAGTTTTAATTAAGTGCAGACAAAAACTACAGGAATAGAGCTCGTTTCAAATTTCCGGTATAAATGCAACTAAGTAATAGATGTTACAACTGTGAAATATAGACCGTGGATAGAAATGAAAAATAAACTATTATATAGGCATGTATAATTATTTTTAACGCGAATTACACACAAAAGAAGGGCTATTATATTAAATACACATAAATATGTAGTTAAAAATATCGTTGTAGGTAAAATTATGCACGCTTCACAAGTTTATATATTTATAACGAAACCGACGTTATTATTTGTTATAAAACGGATTTTGCCTTGTGGCATCGTCAGGGAATCAAACTAGTAGTTTCATCAGTTTAATGTGAAACAAGTAGTAGTGTTTACTTACCATATTTATTTTCTTTTTGATGGTACTTAGGTTTTGAACGTAACACTATTAATACAAAATGGGCCTAGTATAAATAAACGAAAACTTTTGGCATTATCAATCAAAATGTCAAAATTAAATTAATATCAAAATTTTCATTATTAAATAAATAATAAATGAAAAAATTGTAAATGCGTTACTATTATTTATTAAGTTTTAACGGAGGACATTACATCGATTGACAATTGTTTTGTGAAGCAGAGCCAAGATTGTATTGAAGTGGTATCATAAGATTTTCAAATATCGTGTCCATTAGGAGAGTGAACAAATGACGTCAAGTAATTGGAAACAATTTTCACTTTGGAAAATTCTAGATATTTACGAAATGATAACTTTCACGGGCACCTGAGTCATGCTTCTGATTCAGCTTAAAGGCACATGTCTGTATTGTGCAATCGGCGCTTAATTGGTTCGTAGTATTGTTTGAGTGTCTTTTATCCGTTATTGGATATTACCATGTTTTGGATCACACATCCGGTCATCGGTCCTTAATTATTATAAATTACAAATGCATGTCACTATGAGTATTCATGTAATTAACCATTAAAAATGAATGGTCGATTTTTTTTTATAGAAGAAGGGGGAAAACGAGCACGCTCACCTGATGGTAAGTGATCTCCGACGCCCATGAACATCCATAACACCAGAGGAGCTACAGATGCGCTGCCGGCCTTTAAAGACGGAATAGGCTCTTTTCTTGAAGGTCCCTTAGTCGTAACTGTTCGGATATACCGCTGGCGACAGCTGATTCCACAAAGTCGAAGTGCGTGGCAGAAACTTAAACTGATGGTCGATTCTAGGAGACGTCTCTTATTGCTGTCTGTTTGATCACTACTATTAGTGAATACACTCTTTAGTAATACTGGGAGTGTTCTATTAGGAGCACACGAATATCAATCAATAAGAACAATACTCGTATATTAAGTCGTATAGTATCAACTTACCTTTCTGACTGACTATGAAATCTCTATATCTACAGGACCTCGCAAGCAGCCGAAATGTAAATTGATTCATCTTTGGATCTAGTTACACTACAATAATCAAAATATTAAAAAAACAAACTCGAGTAGTCCTTAAAAGTAAGTAATTAATAATTCCGTAGCGAAACACTGTCTGTACATTTGGTGTTCTTACAAATAAGCTATCAGACGCCTGTTGAAGGATATAGATAACGATGCATTTTGAAGAATGAGAGCAATCGCACGAAAGGATTTGAGTTAAATAAACAATTTGATTAAGATACGCAAAGCGAGGGATTGGAATCCTTTGCCAGGGTTAACCTTGCCGGGAATAAACGCTACTTAACACCAAGTGGTCTTATCTTAATGAAGAAACAATGTATAAGAGACGAACAAATTGGTATTGAAACCCATATTAAAAACTGTCTGATGCCGATCGTGGATGTTGTTTTACTATTAACTAGCTAAGCTCTTACACGCACGCAACATATCCCATGTTTGCGCAAAAACAAACTCTCTGTCGATAATTCTAAACTTTAAATGCTGACGACTTATATAAAAATTACATATTATAAACTACACTAATTTAAAATATGTGTTAGCTTCGACTGGAATTATTCGGGCCTATCGACAATATAATATGATTGTTTTATTATTTCAGATCCAAACATATAGACAAAAGTAGAAATAACTATCCATACGCTAAGTTTTTGTACAAAATCGTTACATTGAAATTTCCTGTCTGAAGCCCTCTCTTCGTCAGAGAGCCGTGCAACACAAGTCTGTAGTAAATAAACACTTAACGTGTCTGCCCGTTAGCCCTGTTCGATGGAACCGCTTAGCACTTATCGGCGGCACCAATTAAAAAAAGTTACTAAAACACGACGTGTCTCGAGTGCATAATATATTATATATATAATTATAACAATAACATTTTGGATAATAAAAAAATAAGAATATTATAATTATCAGCTAACTAGTAGTCCACACAGTTCGCAGAACTGTTAAAAGTTGAGGAAGATAAGATCTTCAGTGGCAACCTCGTACAGGCAAGAACATTGTAGGAAGACTCTCCACCACAAGACGGAGTGAGGACCTGCACAGTGTTGTGAGAAGGCGATAGGCTCAGACTCAGGACCGTGCTTGGTTGCGACCTTAGGTGATGATGATGAAGTAGTCCACAACTGGACAAAGTAATTACTCTGCCAAATTAGAATGATTTATAGTAATCACCTTAATTGGCAGGCGAATTGGCACTGCCACAGATTTTTTTTAATGGCTATATTTGATCTGCTTATTTCGTCATCTATTGAGCCTATGATGATATTATGTTGTACGCTACGTAATTGTTTGAACTAAAATGCATGAATGAATTAACCTGAAGATACCTACATGATTATTAGTAACAATAAGATTCAATCTCTTGCAAGTAAAAGTCGTGAAACTCCACCGGAAATGCCTCGAAATCGGATGAAATCATTATAGTCACTAGAGAAATTCTCTACTAACAAATTATATATTATTAAAGGTTAAAAAAGTGGTCAACGAAATTACAAGTTCGTAAAAATTTAAACATACCTAATATCTTTGCATTGTACTTACACCAAGGCAATTTGAGACAGCGTAAAATACTTTCTAATTCAATACGAAACCGTACAGAGCAGTACATACAAACCAAAGTAAATGTTTAAATAACACTACCGATTTCCACTCACTATGGAGGACACATTTGAAATATAACGGTAAATCGTTGATAGCACGCGCCTTCTCAGTAATTAGTAAATGTTTTTTTTTAGCTAGTACTTAATTTAATGGCTATTATTTCCAAACTCCAGTACATAATGTACTGGAATTTGGAATAACACGTTTTATTAAGTATATTTGAGCTGCTTTATGTAATAAACTAGCGGCTGCCGTGGCTTTGGCTGAGTGATCACAAATTTAGTTCCAAGATATGTCACACTCATAACTGAGATAAAAATATCCTATATCGTATTCCGTGGGATAATCCACACCACTGCCAAATCTATCTGTCTGTTCTGTCCTTTAAGCGTAACTGAATGACGAATTTTCACATTTGTTGTTCAATTAAGTGAAATAAAACATAGCACGTCTAGAATCAGGTAGATAATTTTAAAAAAAGTTCAATTAAAATCCGTTATCTATACAAAAATATATAAAAAGGATTATACACATTAGTAGATATGTAATCAGTTTTAAATAAACTATCTTTATTATTTTTTTTTGTTGTAAATTATTTGAAATAAAGTCTCAACCGTAAATATGCTTTTAGCCAAAGACATTAAAGTATAAGTATTTTTAGTCTGCAAAAACAGAAATGGTTGCTGGCTGGTAATTTATTACAGGCTAGCTATTAAAAACTCAAAATAATCGAATGTTCGTCGCGGGTTGCGAGCCGAGATGCCTCAGTAAGATGGCGCTCCACCGGTCGCAACACACCTGCATACAAACTGGTTCCGAACAACATTTCACTCTCTCGACATCATCGCCCTTGCCTAATTTACTCGAGATTCAACTTTATATATGATGCTTTTTATCTTCGCTTAATTTATACTGCCATCTGTACTGTATAATTTTAAATAATTTAAACTCCAAAGGGTAAATATAAAAATATATATGAAATTTAGGTCACTCAAAGTGTTTAAAGTTAGTGATACAATTTTGATCATCAATGAAACGATAATGATTCAAATTAATAATATAAACCAAGCTTAGGTACATAACAACAAAATTAGTAAAAAGATAAAATAACAAATAATAAGCAATAATACCAAGACCATTTACTTAATATTAAAAATCGCAATTGTAGTAAAATGTTTCATAGTCAATAGTATTTTATTTGTGGTATGGTATGTAACAATCGTCAACTTTAGGTCTTATTCTTTCTTCTTTCTTTTCCTGCCTCTGTAAGTCCACTGTAGGACATAGACCTTCCGATCTGCCAACTACGTAGTTACCCTTTCTTAAGAAATTAGCCAGGATCAGCACTGTCTTTTTGCCTTTATGGAATGCACGCCACTGAGTTTTCTATAAATTTCACATTAGTCATATCCTATCATCCACTAACTCGCTACCGGTGTTGTATTATTGGCAAAATATTTAGTTTCACGTCTTATGCAAATAGTCAGGCTACGTAACAAATTTCACGGCAAAGTGGCGATAGCCGTAACTGATCCGACCAGTCGCTGGAGAAATTTGACGAGAAATTCTTCGAGGCATCGTTGAAAAGTATAAGGTTATGTTACATCAATGTACTATGTCACAGCGGAGGTAGGTGTTATGTACGAATATATCAAAGTATGTTACGTAATTTACATTAGGCGTATGCTGCTAAAGATTTTTCTTAATATTTTCTCTGAGTACCTCAGAATATCGGAATGTTTTAGAGAAGACAATAATCTTATATACGACATATAAGTTAAAAAAGTGGCTGTCAGTGTCTTCGAATTCGTCACGATTTACCTGTCTGTTCTGTTAGTCCGGGCTAATTCTAAATCCGATCTATATAGATCGGATTTTATAAGTCATACCATAATGATTTAAGGTTCCCTCTAACGATTCTTTTTTTTTCTTATAATAATAAAAGTCTAATTACATTACGTTATAACTATAAAACTATTTGGTGAAGAGAGCTTAATACTATATGATTTCATCTGAATCATCAACCTGCTATTACTAAGCAGTTTACACATACAGTTATACATATATTGCCTCTTGCTGTTCAGAACGCTTTACACTTTTGTACTTAGTGCTTTCATCGCCACGCTTCTTAGACGAACGCAGTGGCAGATGAACCTTAGAAGCCTTAAATTATAATGGTAGAGTCTATGTTAGCGTTTCTTTGCAAATATATGTGTTAAGCCTTGGTTTACGGGTACATCAGGAGAAGTAATAATCAATAGTGCCTACTCCAAATGGGGAAAACAGCCAATTCTTTACCGTCCGATGTAGAAGTCGACGCGCTCGATAGGAGTTCGCTGTAACTGAAGTGATTACTGATTAGCTTGCTAAAAATGCTCGATCGAA
Source organism: Bhutanitis thaidina (assembly GCA_029286595.1). NCBI lineage: Eukaryota > Metazoa > Arthropoda > Insecta > Lepidoptera > Papilionidae > Bhutanitis > Bhutanitis thaidina. The sequence goes on from JAGSMS010000022.1 coordinate 6,052,183, forward strand.
AATATACTGATGACGGACAGCAGCGTCTAAAATGCGAGGCGTTTGGTTTCTACTTGGCGGACATTGGCCTCGTCCAAACAGTCATATTGATTGGTGGTCCTAATACTAGACACCACGCATTTTATCGTCCGTCAATGGAGTGGATAATTCAGGGAGCCGTCTAAAGGTTGCCAAATAAGAGGATGACAAGTAAGACCGCTACTTTTAAATTTTTTGCCTATCGTATTAAAATACTATAAAAAGCAAGGTAAAAAAAGACAAATATGTGGGAGTATAAACATTTCCTACAGAATTTTGGATGAAATACAATAAAAGCACGATATCATCAAATAATGAATTATTTTTATGATCGAAGTGGTCTGTAACAATAATTAGGCACCCATATACATATGCGACGAATATTTACCGACTGTTCTTTATTTACTTTTTTTCTAAATTAAGCCGGTAAAAGTGTATTAAGATAAAAAAAAACTATTAAGGAGTACAATAAATAAATTGAAACTTAATTTATGAATTGCTGTCTTAGAACATAGAACAGTAGTGTTGACATAATTAGCTTCCTAACTACTATGTTGTCCAATAACATTTTGAAATCGGATACTTACATTAAGTAATACGAATGCTTTATTTTGTTATGAGATCTTAAATTCGTTAGCAGCCATTGCCATAAAAAAAATATTTTTGACATGTGGCAGTAATATGATCCGGATGTAAAATGGAGAAAAAGTATGTTGCAATTATTAAATATTTCTGCGTGAAACTTTTTCTACAAAATGTCTTTTTTTAAAGAATTGAAGACCTAGAATATTTTCAAGTAAGTCTAGTGAACGTTGATGAAACGAGGGTTCACTATTTTCACCCGGAGACGTAAAACCAAAGTAAGGTCTAGACAGACAATAACCTATTACACAACATTGATTGAGAGTGCTTTTTCAATGTACCTTTGCACACCGGCCTGATGTTGCAGGCGCTACTATCCGAACGACTGGATTTCAGTTGATGCTGCACCCGTCATATTTATAATCATTTGCTTCTAATGCTTTTCACCTTTATTCAAATTTGAAAAAGGATTTTCGTGATATAAAATTTGACGGAGATAATGATATCTCGTGTTCTATGGAGGCCTTTTTGGATACCCAGGATCGAGCACTTTTTAGAGGCAATTGAGCAACTTTCAAAACGTTATTCTTGGTGTATTCGGTAAGAAGTGAAGTGTTTGATTTTTAACGATTAATAACGTTTCAATTATAATTAGTAATTGTCAAAAAAAATGCAGTCAAGCGTGAGTTAGACTCGTAGCACGCGGTTTCGTACCGTATTATATATGATAACACGATAAGTACATATATTTATTGGACGCGCATGTATATGAAATAAAGTCTAATTAATATTTTTATTTTCACTTAATTACTACTTATCGTCAGATGTGTTGAATTGACTTCACAGCACATTTTAAGAATCGTTAGTAACGTTCTTTAAACAATTTAAATAACTTATCTAACAGCTGTGTGGGCTTAGCCTAACTGATTTGCTTACCTTGAACGTTGAAAAGGTATGCCCTTTATACTCATAGGTATATAATACCTATGAGTATAGTAGCCAATAGCCTTGTACATAGCGTTAAAACGTGCTGGGTTTAAGTTCAGTATGATTTTTTAATCGTAATCCATGATCAAGTGTCCTTCTTTTAATTCCTTTAAAGTTTGAAAACAACAGAAGACATTTTATAAAGGTACACAATTTACGTTTAAGTACCAAAGACTATTATTGTAAATGTTTATTTGGTTATGAAAAGTTTTATACCGTAGTAGAGAAAACACGCCGCCTTCGCACGGCGGATAGATCGCGGGCCCAGCTTATCAATAATAAATGGATAAATATTATAAAGCATCAGATTTTATAAGTTCTTTAGTTTTGCAGTTCCTTCGAAATTTACCACCGATATTTAGACGTTATTACTGCGGTATCAAACCTGGAAGATAAAAGAAAACTTTGGTGTCTGTCGGTTTTGATGATATCGCCGTTTTGTTGAGTGAGTGTAAATAGGTGAGCTCATTCTATTGCTATCGACGTCATATTTGGCCAAAGTTGTAAGAGATATTTGCCCACAATATTTATATGCAACGGAAAACAATTCAGATACATTTTAAATTTAACAATTCAAATTGAAAAAAACCTTTTCTCTTTTTTAATCTTCGGATATTAGTAGCAAAAAAAAAAGAAGATTGAAACATAGGTAGTAGTTGTATTGCATATAAATTTGATATCATATATATACAGTATATATATCTGTGAAGGTATTAGTGTTTTGTTTATTTGTAAAATGTAGTAATTAATAATAACTATTAGGTACATACATACAGGAATCATTAAGGGTCTACGTCGAATTTGTAGGTTCGGAAACCAAAGAATAAGAATACTTTTTTTAACCAAGAAAATACTCATGCATCTCCTGTACTTATTTCAGGACACAAACTAATTAAGCATAACAAACAAAGGAAATCAATGAAACAATATCAAACAATGCTTTACCAAGAACGAGTCAAGTAACAACTGCCACCACGGCACTGGAAAGGGACGTGAGCGCGAGGTGGGTGACTCAGAATGTAGGCAACTTAGCTCGCTTACCTGTACAAAACAGCAGCAAAGTAAATGGTGAAAGCAACCGTTTGGGCCCCATGTCAGTGGTGCAGAAACTTTCTAGTCACTTTTAGCCAAACAACAAATCCTAGGCGCCCATCTTCTAACACATTTTTGTTTTTATTTACTTTAAAACAACTTATCTTCAACTTAACCGTTACACACGCGACGAAATGATTAAGTGGTTGCACTACGAAAAAATAACTGAAATTATACGCATAAATATGTAATTTACGGGATGAAACACATTCAACTACACTTTAAATATCTATTTTGTGACATTTTGAGTTTTACAAAGTAAACTTTCGCGCGAATGAATGGTAATTATTGCAACGCACGTCACTACAAAGCAACAGTTTGTACAACTGGAAGCGCAGCACACGCTAGAGACGATAGCGAGAGGAAGCCTGAATAAAACCGGTACAAGTGTTGCCACCTATATGTCTTACCCCAAACTTTGAAGTTTTTTGTAATCATTACCATACCATTATATGTTATTCCCCAAAATGTTTCTAGAAAGCATTTATAATTATTTCTGACTACAGTCGTCACTTTTTATTATTTTGTGGTAGATTAAGCTAAATTTACTTAGCAGAAAAATGGCATTATCAGAACATAATTGCTGAGAAGTATATGTAAACAATTATTTTTTTAGAATTGCGTCGTTAATATCACTGCTGTCTAGCAATAGTAATGAAGTAGTTCTCTCAGATTACTTACTCATACGACTGATAGTAACCAACGAAAGCATTAATTTTATTAATAAAATTAATAGTTAAGTTACTAACATCATATGTGTTTTCGAGAGGTTCAACGAAATTCAATTAATTGCGTAATATCTAAAATGTACTCGATGCCCCTGTGGACGGCCACAACTACGGCAGCCATGTTTGAACTGTCGCGAGACGCTTGAGAAATTACGAAGTAATGTGTTTTGTTTTATGTATAAGTCTACACTACAGGTTTCGTTGTTAATTTCGAAAAATTTTAATGTTTCATCTCGTTATATTTTAAATTATTAAAGGAAAGAAAACGATGTCAGGAATACAGTTTGAAAATAAGTACAAACAACCTGGATTTATTTCATAATGTTAAAATAATTGTTATAATGATCTATCGAAAACTTAAAACCAATATGATCCAAAACAAAATCTAAGAGACTATTAGTAAGAATTTTTAAGATTCCTGAAATGCTTGGTTGACATCCTAGAGCCATATTACTTATCATAAGAGTTAACTGAAAGAAACGGCGTGGCTTCCGACAGATGATTGAATAATCAGTTCTAAAATATTTAGCAAATTAAATAATTTTAAAGAGAAGCAGTCCGAATAAGACCTGCCACTGGAAGAAAACGAAGTATGTACTGTCACGGATGCCACTCCTTCAGGAAATCCATGGCTACTGAATGAGCCCTGTAGGCGGTTCCACTAAATATGAAATCAACTTCATCGTAACAGCCAAGCGACAGCTGTTCAGTTATGTCTATGTGGTCACTAGAGTGAAAACCGTCAATGATCACCAGACGGTAAGAGGTACACTGAACCTTTAGCGGACTTGTCTGATGAAGTCGATGCTCCGTCCACCACCACCAACATACCCATATCCAATACCCCCTCGAATAACTTTTACTGCCCATGGATAAGACAAAGATCGTATCTGACGTCCAGGTCACCGTAATAGCGGTTGTTGTTGGGAACACTTCGCGAAGAAAGTTGTCCACGGTACCTGGGACAAATTGTCCAAAGAAACTCCAACTTCGACCAAATGGTCAATCGAAGTTTCCAACTCGACTAGGCAACATTTGTAAAACTAATTTACATATTCACGTCGAGTATATTTACTATTTCAAAACGAAAGTATATGACTAGTGCGAGTGGTCAGTGATTACCTACAGAATCGGGACGTGGTCTTACTAATGCAATCCGTAAGAGAAAACTGAGCGTCGTTCAGCGGGCTGTGGAAAGGGCTATTCTCGATGTTTCAAGTTTCACGTGCCAAGGCGTGTATGCCTTGGCACGAATTCTATATTTCTAGTATTATTTTTCAGATAAGTATTTACAATTTGTTAGGAGAATATAAACTTATAACGTTATAAACATAATTCAATTATAACTAATACTATAATGAAATAAAACCAATATTAGGCTATAACTCTAGGCTAATAACCTCTAAAAAACCTATCTAGTAAGTAACACCTCTGTACATTATTATTAGATATTATTTATCCATCTTATCTACGTATTTGTATGCTGCTGTTATGAATTTCGACTACAAGAAAATATATCAATATCATGAGAGATAGCTCGTGGCAAAGGTGCAGTCTGAAGCAAGTCAGTCCTAGCGGCGGCATCGAAGCGTAACAGGCTACGGCTACGCGACCATATGTACATATTATGTACTTATCAGGCGCGCGCAGCTTCTATGGTGTTAGCACAGCTGGATGATGTACCCACTTACCCATGTACCTTCCAAACATGCCAAACTTCCAATAAGCGCCAAATATAAGGTAGCTATCGAATTCGTCTCTATTATATTATAATCTGCGGTGCAACTCTTGGCCATAAAATCAACTTTAAAATTATACCCTTAGAATAATAGTATTATTATTGTAAGATTATGGGTACTTACTAAATTTCACAAACTAAAACTTTTTTGGATCTTGAGATTTCGTAATCAACCAGTGTGTAGTTCCTATTTGTAGATATATAGCAAAATACTAAGCCATTTATCTAATTTTATATTACGTAAATAGAAATGTATATTTTTTTATTATATAATAATAAATATTCATTGTTCTTCAAATACTGATAGGAGCACAAGGATACAGGTAGATGTCCTGATGCTGCTACTGTACATAAAACAACAGGGAATTATAATATATTTGAATTTTTATTCATGAACTTAGGATGCTGATACGGGCCCTTTTGTTCCGTCATATCGATAATATTTTCGTTAAACTTGTATTTAGCTGGAAATATTGTTACCGCCTTCTTTTTTATAAATTATACGTGATTATGTAGGTACATCTTGATTTGATGTTATTCTATGATGTTACAAATATAGTTTATTTCTTAATCTCTTTCTAACACACAAACACGAAATATAAAGTGATTACGTTTTTCTAAATTCGGAAAAAATAAAAAACACAAAATAAACCCACGTTTGGTAAGTAAAACGCATTAAAATAACTATTATATGTGTTACTTACGCACACATAAAACACACTCAAAATAACCCTTATGTGTTTACAAAAACCGATATTAAAGGATCGGTAATTAAATTATGAATGTCCCTTTGGCTAGTAACTGATCTTAATAAAGGCGTAATAGTTATTTCTGGCGGAGGGTTGGTCCGGTGCGCAATTTCAGTGATTGCTAGGGATGTTCGATGTACATCGCCTCCGGCACGTGGCGTCCCCACTTTACCAGACGGCAAGTAACAAGTAATGTGGCTGTGTCTCCACTTGCAGAAAACATCGACCCTCCCTTTTACCATTCCGTGTCAAATTGGCTAAATTTATGCAAGCGCCGAACATTTCGAACCCCACACTAAAAAGCGCATCAAATATCTATATTTCGGAGGGGTGTTCGTATTTGAATAATAGATTACGTCGCACAATATTTCGCTTGATGGATTATCTAGTCGGCATGTCTATGTCTATATTATGTCTTTTTCAATTTATAAGAAGAAACTAAGTATATTTTTTGTTTTTTCCAGCAATGTGACACCGAATTACATAGATTTCCAGTGGCATTCCAGTGAAATTAAAGAATTACACCACGTAACTTTGAAATATTATTTTGAATATTGGTTAACAACCTGTAACGTTTCCACTCAGTGGTATACATCAAATAATACTTGGTTGGTGGTTTAATAAGGCCTACGAAATGGGTTTTCAAAAATTATAGTATTTTTATTAGTACTAACTTTTTCAATAGTAAAGTAGTAGTATAGTTCTTATAAAAAAAATATTTTATACTACTTTGTAGTAAAGCGGGCCTCGTTTGCCCCAAAAATTAGAGCTAATCTAAAGTAATTATACCGTTAGTCGTAAATTATAAGTTCATCTAAGGAAATTCACCGAGAAATTCTAGGGCTAGGAATTTCAGCTTACTCTTTATATTTATTTTATTATAAAATATCCTGTAAGTATAGTTCGTTGTTATTTTTGATGCTATTAATTCCAATGTGTAATAACGTGTTGATCCCTGTATAATAATCATAATGTGTTACTTTACTAAAATTACACAGGTCGTTCTAACCGAACATGTCGGTTAGAACGACATGTCTTAGCACAATGCACAAAATCTTGACTTCCTGCCTGTCTAAAAAACGGGAAAAGGGATGCATTAAGAGGTAATTGGTCTGTAAAGAACTACTAACTACTGGATAGACGCAGTGGTTACGGTGTAAGCGTATCACAAGCCGAACAACATTTTACGAAGCATACCTGGTTGCGGAAATTACTTGATCAGTTCAGTTCAGTAGAATCAAACAAAAATTGTTGCCTAGTATTTTTTTTTATTTTATGGGAAAGGCGGCAAACAAGCAAGCGGTTCACCTGATGGTAAGTGATTATCGTCACCTGCGTACATTAAGGATATTTACTGCAACTTTAATGATATTTGGGAGATGGAAGGGAGGATGAGAAGGGGGATGGGGAGTGGGAGTGGGCCTCCGGCTACGTCTCTCACCGAACGAAACGCAGAAGCATAAGATGCCTCCACTTCACGCCGGTATTCTGTGAGGTGGTGGTACTACCCCGGTCAAGGTGGCCCATTTGAGCAGCAGCAAAAGCCGCTGCTTGGCTCTACGTTCAAAAACGTTTTAGTACACACGTTTTAGTAGCATATTTAATGTCGATATAGAAGATGGGTTGGTTCTCAATAACATAAGTAACTAGATTGTATACCGAAAAGAAAAAGAATGCCAGTAAGATGATAATGGAATATTAACTCACTTTGTTATTATCTGCCTGCCCGTTTGTTTGTTTGTCTGTTCGGTATCAAATTATAAATTTTAAATTATATTCAATAATTCAAATAATTAAATAAATATATAAACCAAGATATTTTTATTTCTACTCATAACTTAATAAAATAAAACATGAACCCTCTTATCTCTTGCTTTACTCAATAAACGCACAAACTACTCAAGTATTATCTTGAAAACACATGAATAGCTACAATATTTAAGTACACTTTCAATATTTCTAAACTGTTACCCGATCTTATCCCGTTCATATTAGGGAAACATAAGGGGGAACGACTCGTTGATGTGCGCGAAACGGGGCTCACCCCAAGCTTCAGCCAGGCGGACAAGTCATTAGGGTTCCAACTCATTGTTTATTTTGTTGTTTAATAAAAAGCAATAAATCGCAAATTAATACAAAATAATGTTTTATTTAGAAAGAATACCTATACGTGGTATACCACTCGGTGGTAGACTCCTTCTCTGCCTAGGAGTCATCTGGTTGGGTTAGGTACTCGTACTACCCTCATACCCATTTCTGCTGCCAAACAGTATTGAGACTGCTATTGTGTTCCGGTTTGAAAGGAATCCATGATGCAGGATGAGCCAATCCATCTTAGGTCACAAACTCTGGGGTGACAACGCATCTGTAAACTTCTGCAATTGAAGTTGTTTGCAGGTGTCCACGGGCTTCAGTAGCCACTTACCATCAGGTGGACTGTAAGCCCGTTTTACACCCCAATCCAACAAAATAAAATAAACATATATGCTACCAATACCTATATTATAGCGATTTCCCACAGATAAATCACAAAAATTAGGTGGGACATCATAAATCATGCCATGTTATTTTTTAACATGGCTTAGTTTGTCCAAGACATGGTTACTAATAAAGAAAATCACGCCTTGAATTAAAAAAAAATAACACGGTATGATTTTATCGAGAAATGACACGGAATTTTGGTGGCATAGAGGATAAGGCTTCCGACGTTGTGCTTTTCTCTTGAATCTTGCTTTAATGGGCAACCTCAGTCACAAGGCCTAAACGGATTTGAAATAAGAGAGAAACAGAAAAAACATCGTAAAGAAACGACTTTTGTTATATTTTATAAAAATTTTATTAAACACTTTTTAAATTACAAAATTCCTGGGATGTAGAACAGGTGAAAATTTTTGTAAGGATTAAATTAAATTTACTATTGGCCCTGTTATTTGTAATTTACCAATATTTATTATAAACTTTCAAACCTAATTAAAATACAAATTTCAAATTAAATTTTTTAAAAAAGCCCTTTATAATAATTTTCGGATTTAATTAAAAAAAATTATCTATTAGTCCACACAAAAGATCGCGAGTAAACAGCTAGTAGGTTAGTTGTTTACTATATAGGATGTAGAGAATTATAACAGTTTTTTTTTTGTGTAGTTTTTTTTCAATTATTATATTTGATAATAAAATGTTGTAGGCATGAATATGTCCCGTTCATACCATATTGTTTAATTACTTGAATATAAAACCCTTGCCATTGATCTTGACATGTTTTTTTGTCTCTAGAGTTTACTCCTATTTTATAGATCTTGATACATGTAGAATATGCTTTCTCAACACGAACAAAGCGAATTTAAAACGAAAATATGGCTCCATTAAAATGTTGATTCTTCTTTATCGGCCTATTTAACGATTTTAGTTCTGCTGCTGACCATAGATCTTTCTAAGATAACGCAAGCAAGCCAACATACATTTTTCGGAGGGTTTGTCCATACTAACCTCACTAGTAGGCGGATCGATGAGGTCAGTCAGTACCCATAGATTTAGTATATACTGAAAAGGGACTGTGTCAGTACCGTTAAAGAGTGTACTGTTAGATAACAGTACACTCTTTAACGGTACGGTCGGAAGATTCCGACTGCAAAAGTAACAATTTACCACCGGATTTGGCACCGGATGTTCTGGGCCGGAACGTGCCCACCTTTGCCCCTACCCGGCTACGCCAATATTAATACATCTTATTTTTTCTAGCGTCGTTTTTTCTATGTATGAAAATACATATTAAAATCTCTAATTTGCATAATTCTCGAATATCTGGATTTACTTTAATTTGTAGTGATACTGATAAAATTTCGGGTTTAAACAATAGATTATAAAAACAATTTGTGTTATATTAACAATTAAGTATTGATTGTAATTCAAGCAGTAAAAAAGAAATTATTGAATAAAAATATCATAGAATGAGCACCGGAATTGAAATAGTATCTTTCTTATTTTCGTTGGCAACCTTTGATGATTCGACTGAAAGCGAGTCTGGTGTTAATTCAGCAAATGTACACGTAAACCTTTTATAAGTAAGCACTACTAAAAAAGAAGATAAAGTATCCAGTAAAAGGTATAGTTGGTGTAAAACTTCCCAACTACAGAACTTTACTTGCACACAATTATTTTAAAAATATCTTCGTGTCAAAAGTAGTCACAGTCGTAACGAATTAAAATATTAATTAAAATATGCTTGGGTCCATAGTATGAATGAAGTACAATATACCAATTAGAAAGATAGTAAAATGATATACCATATACTACTGTAACTTCTCTAAAATTAGCAACCCATTCCTTACCACCCTTTATTTATGACCCATCTTGTAAAATCCCTAAGAAATATTCTATTAGGTGCTTTTAACCTTATCTTATCAGCTAGTTTCATTGGCACTTGACTACGGATGAAATTATATTTATATTTTTTACCTAAAGGCTTGTTTACACAATAAGAATTTCTCGATCGCACGCGGAGAGAACAAATGTTAAAACATTGATAATTCAAGTGATGTTCGAATGCGAGTATCGGCGACGAGACTCTATTGTAGTGTCGATACGAAAGTCGCACCAATGATTCCAGACTGTTTTTAATACGAAACTTGCCATATGTGAACTATATGACTGTAATACAAGATATAGAACAAAAACCTGTTGAATTGGATCCTAAATAGCACCTATAACAGGGTTAAATATATACTTCAGAAGTCATAAATAGAACTCGGAACTTAAATAAAATTTTTCAAATATCGTTTGGCATGTCGACATATTTTTTTTCGATATACCGAACAATGCTTTGAATATATCGATACAATTTCACCAGTCCAAACAAAACCAAAACAAATAAGAATTAGATGGAAAAAAGGCAAAATTTATTCCCAATTTAAATGATCAACTATCTGGGAAAGCAGTCGAGTGAAACTTTACCGTATACCCCACAAGGGACATTGTTATTGTCTACGCCCCAGCGAGGTGTTTTTTTAGGGACCACCGCAACAGATAAATTGCCTCTAGCGATGCGTAAAAAGCAATGAAAGCATTTTCATTCCTTCGGCACCCTTTTGTTCCCTGTGGAATCCTGAACAGTATCTACAAGTACAGATGAAATCCGGAGGGTACGAGAGCGCTTTGCGGGGCACTTTATGAAACGTTGATTGAATAAGAAATCGATCTAAACTACGCAACGATGCGTTACATACATTCAATATTTTGTTTCATAACAATGATCTTCTATTTTCTAAAAACAGTTTTGCAGAATACTAGGGTACAGTTGTAAATTACAGAAAATCGTTCATGGTGGTATATCCAAGCGACGGCTATTGCTACTGCGAATGGACCGGCTTGACTGGAGGTAACCGAAGCCTGCCCTCCTCCCCGCTCTCTCTTCCTATCCATGAAGGCAGGCAACGCACCTGCAGCTCCTCTGCTGTTGCAGATGTACGTGGGCGTCGGTATCACTTACCATGTGAGCCGTTAGCCTCCTTTTCCATAAAAAAACCTTTAAATCCCCTCGCCCTTGCTGCCTTGGTACCACAGCCATAAAAGTTTATATCTAGTATGACTGTAAGTTCTGAGACACTTTTTTATGGTAACTTCTGGTATTGTTTCATTATCCTGGCATTGTTATATTTTAGCTCAGATGCCAGTAGTTATAAAAAGTGTTATAGTATTATAGTTTTCTTCACGTTGCATACCACTAGCGTCGCTAGTTGGTTACTGCGGCGTGTGATTATACGAATATTTGTGAAAGTAGTTTACTTTTTACAGATTTATTTTATTATGTATTTATTAATACACATTTATTTAATATGTACAAAAATTTCGTATTTTCGTGAACAATATTTTTCGTCGGCTAATTCCGTCGTTGGTATTTAAAGGGTATTAAAAACAATTTAATTCAATGTAGCTACCTTTGGCTTTGATACAGTCCTTTAATCTCTCTGATCACGAATGTATGCATTTATTACACAGTCTCCATGGAGAATTTAGACTCTGCTAGCCCTAAAGACTCAATGTTGCAGTAACGTTTTGAGCAAACCTTGTCTAGTACTGACCACAATTTGTATTCCAGCGGGTTCACTTTGTGTACCAAAAAACTGCACAAAAGGCGATATTAATGCTATACTGTCTGTCAGCTAACCTTGGATATAAACCTCGTTTTTTAGGGTAGTTAAGGTAGCCATATCCGATATGAGCTAGAAACTGATAGAATACATTAAAATAACGTTAACTACATATATATACATAGATACATAAATGCAAATAAATAACTTAATATAAATAAAATTAGTACAGTATGACAGGTGAGACTCAACTTTGTTGTTTCGTGAAGTTTTGTAGGAATTGTGAATTTTCGTAGGTCAACAAGTAAACAGTTCCATAGTATAATAGCAGTAACTGTAATATAGTTTGACATAAAGCCAGAGTAATTGGAGAGAATAGAGAATAATACATTATGTAAAGTGCAAAGATAAAAATCGAAAGTCACTAAGGACTCCAATCATTCTATTAGATAAAGAGGTGAGGAAGAATCATAATGATTCGAAAGTTTCTACGCTAGCTCGATCGACAGCATGACACGTGAATGACATGACAGACGACGGACGAGATAAAGTTTAGTGGACGATGGTAGAAAAAACTAAAGGCGATAAACGGAACGTAGTATGCCTGTGAACTACGCTTGGCTCTACACCTTTTAAGCGTGGTAGAGTTCACACTCGTTTACAGTCTCCGTAAATCATACAAATGCCAAGCAATGCCTGTAGGCAGCTCAATAATGCTAGCTAAAATTGATTTCACAAGATTGTCTTCCGTCTATTATAATTACACTATGATAGCGTTTTCTAGTTCGGTGAAAAACCATGGGCTTTGTATGGATAATACTATGAACCGAGCTAAACAGATATTAGAAATTAGCCGGTAAGGTTTTGGCTTCTTTACGGATACTTAAACTTCTAATTAAAATTTCTTCCTCTAAAGTCTTAAGTTACGCTTATCAAACCTACAATTGATTATGCAGACCTGCACAAAGATCTTCATTGCAAAAAATTGCTAGAGCGCCTTCTTAACAATTTGTCAGCGAACACTTCTCGAAATCGTCTGATACTTGTTAGTATTTATACAGATTTAATATATATGTATGTATGTATAAATGTGTGTAAGTGTATGTATATACATATATAGGTATGTATTTAGGTATATATGTGTGTTGTGTAGAAACTTATATTTATAAATTTTAGTGTGTAAAAATAATACTTCGATCCAAAACAGTCTGTTGATAAACTTTGGCCGAATCTTTCCATCCTTTTTACAATATGTAACTGCGTGACTACTTAGTACGATACTTCTCACCAAAATATTATTGGTGTACAATGGTGACCACGTTTAACTTTTCCAACAATTTGCGAGGCTTCTTAAGAACTGTGAGGTCAACAAACTGTCATAAGGTTAATTTTGTTAAGTTTAGCAAAGAGGGATCTTTTGATGATTATTAGATCCGGTTGGTGCTGCATACATCTAAGTGAGCTCATTTTGTTTAGATCGGCGAGTTTTTGCTCAAAGGCAATGTAAATGTAAACATTCAAGTGCAGTATTATTATGTAAAGTTGGAAACATTTTGGGTTTAAAGAACTTTATTCTCATAAGAACATTGTATAGTTCACTTTCATGTAAGTCAAATTGTGATTACAATTTTACAAAGAAGTTATTCTAATGTAAGAGCATGCAACAAAGTTATACATAGCACAGTACTATCGCAAGGGTAAATATTTTTATAATAGGTGTGGTGTATACATGTTATAGTATAATATAAATATTCGAAAAATTATTTTAAATAATATTTTTAAATGTAAAATGCAGTTTAAGTTTCTTTTGAAGTAAATTTACATTAGTGCATTGTTTAATTTTGTCTGGTAACTTATTGTATAATTGTATTCCTTCAAACATAGTATTATTTTTTCCATATTTATTTGTTCTGGGGGGACATACAGTTCATTTGTTTTTATTTCTTAAATTGTGTTTATGTGATCTTTTATGCGTTTATAATAAATGTAATGTTTGTTTTAATGGTGCTTGAAAGTATTTTTTTTATTAATAAACATGTATTAAAAGTATAGATTTGTTTTATATTTGATACAAGTTTTGATATAAGATTTGACACGAGATGCGTAGTAAAATATGTTATTTTACCAAAATAGTTACCAAATAAATGAAATTCGAGTTTTTGTAAACATACAAGTTGGCTTCTTTTATAGAATAACTATTATTTTTTTCTAAATCAACGCACTACCGGACGAGGCCAAACTACGACACTACGAATTTCTGTGACTGTGAATTTGACAATTATCATTTACCAAGTTATCGCAGAACACTTGAAATCGGCCGATGTCAACTCTAGTACTTAGTAAAATATATGTTTCTCTGTGTTACAAACACGTTGAATAACATAAAAGTGAATTTAATAAAACGGGCTGGCATGTTTGTATATTGGACAACATTTCAAACAGTTTTCCTGATGCAGAAAAGTTTGTTTTATGAATAAACTAGTAAAAAATGTTAGGTGATTACTTGAGTTATCGTTGTAACTAAACCAATTCTTAAACACGCTTGAAATACGCAGTTTGTTTTCCTTCATTTCTATTCCAGAAAAGTGCATGATTTCTGTAACGACCTAAAGAGATAACGTGATCTATAGAAAGCCACGAGAACACCACTGGGTGTTCTCGTGGCTTTCACGGCGAGAAGCTCTGACAGTATCTGGATTTTATTTGTGGTTCAAGATAAAAAGACTCATTTATTCTCGTGAGGATTATTTAGTGTGATAGTGAAACCCTTTCATGAAGTGTTAGAAACATTTTGAATAACCTAAAAGACAAATTGAAAAATCTTGTAAAATAATATGGCCAGTTTTCCACTATAAAAATTAAAATACGATTAAAAGTAACGCGAAAGTACGCTTGTAATACGCTTGATTGCGATTTCTATTAGGTCTTTACATATGAAATTGGCGTTTTGTCGAACTGGTCAATTTGATCTCAAATAATCTGGCGTTTGGTTCTGGCACTTCGATATCAAATTCTAATTTATTTTAAATTTAGGCTTGTGTTTTTGTGTTTCGAATTTAGCGATTTATTTATCTTTGCGCCATTTGTTTTTTCTTGTACATTCTTCTGTTAACAAAATGGAAAACTTGAAATATCGCGTTATTTACGAATATGATTCCCACCGCGGCACCAGCACTGATGTGTATGGGGAAGCTACTGTAAGAGAAGCTACGGTAAATTTTTGGTTCCAACATTTTTTTTCTGGAGACCTCCAAAACAAACCCCGCGGACGGCCGGAGACCCAAGAAAACCATGAACAATTAAAGGTGTTAGCGGTACGTAGCGGTAACACGTCAGAGTTAGCGGCAGGCTTCGGTGTAAGTGACGAAACAATTTTAATTCACTTGTCTCAAGCGAAAGTTGACTCAGAAAAAGGTACTGGTGCGAGTTTAGTGGACCAGTGCTAGTGTCATACATAACAGCTTCCTAAGATCTGGCCAGACGATTACGGCAGATCTGTATTGTCAACAACTGCAAACCATGATGGAAAAGCTAGTCGTTAAACAAGCGAGACTGGTTAATAAGTATAAGTACAAACCCTATAACTACGCTACAAAAGATTTATTTATGGAATGTGACTTACTAGCAGTGAGACAACTTTTTATTCGTGACCCTGTTTTGGCTCTACACAAAAAACGACTATTTAATGGCGAGACTGTGTTAACCAGAAATAGATATAAAATTTGCGACAACAGCGTACTAAGCGACTAATTTCATATGTAAGGACCTAACATGTTTGTGTCACCTTTTTGCCATAAATAAATTATTTCTAATAGCTTTAACAAAAATGCGTAAATAATAGGGTTTAGTATGGCGAGGGAGTGTCAGTGTTCTATAGAAAAAAAGGAAATTTAGCGCCACATTATAACATATTGTTACTGGGTTGGGGCAAGAAACAGTCCACCTGAGGGTAAATGGCTACCGAAGAATCATCGGCTTCGCACGGAGATATGTGTAGTATATACAAAATGGATATCTCACAGATACCTGAACAGAACCTGTTGTACAATATTAATAAATTAACAAAACTTTAATAGTTTCTTTAAAACTGATACTACCAATTGATTCAGTAAACGAAATAGCATTAGTTTTATTAGTTTCCAGAGCAATGTAAAACTTGCCCGGTATAAACACTACCTTTTAGTCAGTAACACTAATAGAGCTGGACGTTGCTTTTTGCACGCACTATAAACATCGCGTTTGGTCCTTTATTTGGAAATTATGAAAATTAAAGACTAATTTAGTATATATTAATTTTTTCCAACTAATATATACTAAATTAGTCTAGTAGGGCGCAGAAAGAACCAACATTACAGAAAATTACGACTAATGTATACATATAATTAAAGAATTATGGATTAAATCTCTTCCACACACACAAATGTTAAAGGCATATCATTAAAAGTGCAAAAATCTACTTAAGTCCCTAGATTAAAGTTCCTACAGATATATTTCTCTGATAAAAGAATCAGACTCAAAGTACATGGGTTAAATTGCGCTTACCTCTGCGTATCTATTGCTAAGTCATAGCAAAAGCAATGATTGATTATTTTTTGGAAAAAAACTTGTCAATGAAACCTATATTGACAATTGAGTAGTGTGAGACAGGACAAATGTTAACGTTGAAAAGAGCAACCGGAAAACAGCTGAACTGTTAAAACTAACCGGTTGTTCAGTAGTTCTAACCAATCTGCTCAGTATTGCCAGACCTGTCATCTCAAGATCTCAGTAGACCAATCACATCTGTATAGAAGATTGAACAGAACAGTGTGAGGTCTTGCGTTATCATGGAGCAATAATGGCTAAGATCGATTGACGAGTCGTTTTCGACATTATTGTTTGACGTTCCTCACAATAGACATTTCCTCTTATAGATACACCGAATTTCAAAAAGCTGTAATGAATTACACCATGAAGTGACCACCACACAAATAAAGTTATTGCTCAATAACTTTAATGACAAACGACCTCGAGAATTTCAAAAATTTTGAATGCCTCGATATCGTAGTGAAGAGAGGTTATC
Source organism: Bhutanitis thaidina (assembly GCA_029286595.1). Classification (NCBI taxonomy): domain Eukaryota; kingdom Metazoa; phylum Arthropoda; class Insecta; order Lepidoptera; family Papilionidae; genus Bhutanitis; species Bhutanitis thaidina. Next base: position 6,069,225 of record JAGSMS010000022.1, read on the forward strand.
TGTGTAGCTAGACACGGTATCCTAAGAGAGTTATGAATTGTAATACGAGACAATTTATATTATTTCAGATGAAAGGCCTTCTTAGTCGATTTTCAATTTGGTCTTTTTGGATGGAAATGGTTTTAGGCTCTCAGTGTAGTCTGATACCGTATTAAAGTCATGGTCTGTAAGATCAACGGGACAGACTATGGAATCTGCCCTGCACATTTGCTGGAAATAATGTGATGATACATTCAGATTCAGATTTGATGATTAATACTGGTTGGTAGATAATGACCCGACAGTATTCATATTTATATCATCTTTTATTAAAAGATTAATTATTCGATTTACAGAATTTAGATGTCGCTCAAGAGAGTGAGATAAAGTTACCTTGGTGGTAAAGGTGGTCTGTAAAGTTTCCGACTTACCTACCGTTGTGTGTTGTGCATACGTCGCTTGGGGTTAGATCTGGTGAGTAAGGATTTCAAACCGTAGTTCGTGGATTTTAGCCATGGCAACCGCTAAAGTGTGTGACTATGAAGTCCCAATACTCAAAAACATTTGGAAATTAAAATTTTAATCCGTTTGATTCGTCTATGTACATTCACTGATAATAAGAGAACAGATATTATTGACATATATTGCGTCTCCTCCAGATTTATTTATGTATTTTAATGTATCAAATGATTTGTAACCCTAAATTTATTTAATAGTAGAATTATCGTTTATCCAGCAATCGCTAAAAATTATAACATCAAAACAAATACTTAGCCTTGCAAAAATAAATTAAAAAATATCAAAGTTACTTTGCATGCTCCGATACTTTTTCTGTTTTTGGTATTTAGTAATCACCGCGCTCTTCAGTCGTTGGAAAATAATGACATTTGATATTCAGTGCCTATCTCTGATAAGAGATCTAAAGTGTCTATGGTAAAAAGTAAGATAATAAGTTATACAAGTATAATACAGCAAACCCAACGCTTCCTTAATGACAGTTTAAGTACGCGCTATGTCAATAAGGGACATTACTTTTAAATACCACTGTGACGGTGCATGAGAGGCTAGAAGTGATCAGGCCGATTAATGAATATATAGGTATGATGACTTTGTTGTGTCAACTATTCCGTATGTAAATATTATAAGCCTAATTAAGATGATATTTAATAATTGTTAATTTTTAGTTAGATTGAAGTTGTGTGATATAAGCCAAAAATAATTTATTTTCCATGTTAAATAGAATAAATGAATGATTAATAAACTCAAAACACAAATTATATTAATTACCTATAGTATTACTTCCGTTTAATGTGTTATTCACCAGGTATTTTCCGTAAGTCTTCGAGTGATCTAATCTGTATAGAAGGGTTTCCCTCACGGTCTTTTTTTCCCAATATAAATAGGCAGCGAACAAGTATTTAATTTTAGCTATATCCTCACGTAAGAGACGAATTTCGGAGACAAGAGATTGCATGTCAGATGTAGTAGTAGCGATCTTAATGTGAGACAAGCTGGGACCAGGTAAATTAATAGTTCTCTAACTGTGTAACGTTTTCATGTGCTCGTTCCGGGGTGCGCCTATTGTCACCGCCTTTCTTAGCACCTGCTCGACAATCTGGACAGGTTCATATTTTCACCTGGCCTTGGGTTAAATGCCAACCATTATAGGGTGCGATGCAAAGCCAAGTCCTAACTAGGTTAATTTTTAGACGGAGTATGATAAAAAGATCATAAAGCAAATGACTCGCGGATAATCGCCGGCACATTACGGACATGGTGTGCACTAGACTACAGTTATTTCTATGCTGTATATCATATGTATTATCCATTCATACATGCCTGAGGAATGGCAATTAGCACCACCACATTGCTCATGTGGTGGTGCTAGTTATAAAGGAGAGAATGGGGGAAGTTTTGACGTTAAAACTATAGACCGATTTCATTACGTACCATTACATCTGAGGTGCTATATGGACTCCTGGATAGGCACTTGAATCAATACTTAAGCCTACATGACGCTCAGTTGGGTTTCTGGGCAGGTCTTTCCACTGCCCCATAGACCCTGAAGAAGACCGCCGTATACTCTAGGAGATACTCCGATGCTCAAACGGACTGGAATGCCTCAGGAACTCATCTATATCTTTAGGCACTGGTATTACGCATACCAAGATAACCAACTAAGACTAGGTGAACGCTTTGACACAGGCAGAAATGCAGAGTTAGGCAAGGTGAATTACCTGATTGAGGGGCAAAGCAGCAGGCATGCGGTATGTTCAATTGATAATCAAATGATTAATAGCATCAGTTACGCAGAAGATGCCGAAGAATTCAGCAGCACCATACTAAATTCTTCGGCATGTGCTTTGAGAGATCTGTTGCGTGTTTGCGATGACTATGCAGGTTAAGAAAAGACTTACGAGAGGGTATAATGTTAAAAAAAGAATGCTCCAGGTCTTTGCGGCAAGCAGTATTTCTCCAAACTATGTCCCTCTGGTGAAATTATACGGGGCAGAGCTGATCATGGTTCACTTACCTTACTTATTGTGATATAGATAGGGAGCGAAGGGCGTTGGCCGTTAGAAGGAACATGTTAACTTGCAGATTTGTTCGTTGTACAAAAGAGGTTAATAATCAATCTGTTCAAAGCCTTTTGTCAGAGCTTCTACACGTGCGGTCTGTAAGTTGATTTTACCCAAAAATCTCTAAGTGCTCTCTAAGTCTATATAGTAATGTCTTCAGAGTAATTGTGGGACTGCCCCGGTATTGTAGTGCGTCCGGTATGTTTGCGGAGAACCGTGTTGACGACTCTTTAGCAATCATACGGAAGAGGATTACAATTATAAGTTGATTGGAGCAGTTCCGGTATTATTCCGAAGATGATAGCTGACAGACGGGACAGTGTATTGAAAGTGCACTGGATGTCGGCTTTAGTTTGTAAGTATATTATATCAATTGCGCAATTTTTTTTTCATTCATTCATTCACAGTCAACTTAGGTTAGGATTCTTCAGCGAGTAATAGGGAGAACGCTTCCACCAGGATTTAGACTCACGGAGGAACGATATTAGGGTCAGTGGGATAGTCATATGAAGACATTGTTCCCAAGAATTTTACAAAAGTCTTAGTTTTTATTTATTTTGAACCGTACGCGTTTGCATTTCATTAACATGGCACTGAATATACGTATTTAGTTCCCAAGCCAAAATTGGCAGTAAATCAATTTGCTAATAGGTATAACGTACTTTTATTTTCAGACAAAGTTTCGACATGCCAATTGTTAAAATCAAACAAGGCGATTTAGAAGGCGTTTTCTGTAAAGCCAACGCGGTGAAATATTTAGCGTTCAAAGGAATTCCTTACGCGAAACCTCCGATTGGAGAATTACGATTTAAGGTGAGTGGCGAGTAGGTATATAATGTTAGATGAGAACAAAGAGTTTTAATAATGTATATATACTATCATACACTTTAATATTTGAGTATGTAAAAATCTACGATGTTATTGGTGATTTTGGACAGATGTGTGAAGACTAAATATTTTCCCGTTTTTGTTTACCTACTAAATATTATAGTCGAGCCTAGTCCTTACTTTTAAGACGGATATAGGCTAAGACATTTAAGTATATAACTGCAGTTTTTAATATTATATATATACAAAGAACGAACGAGAACATTAACATCCTACCAATACGTCAATCCGCATGAATAAATAAGGTTTTATACATAGAAATGTAATATCTATACATAACAGTGTCTATTTATTGTATAGATTTCTTTGGTTTTATGTGACGCCGACAGAACACATGGAACGGCGATGAGTAAAGCAGTTAATAATCGCCGTACCCGTAGACAACCTGGGCCGTTGTGGATTGTAATATAAAACACACAATGTGATTACCTACGTCGGTGCAATTATGTATCAATCGTTAAGTGGATGTCCTATTATCATTATAGTAGCGGCACGCTATGATGGCCGTTTCCTCATGAAGTTTTGTAAAAATTGACAACGTTTGCAGGTACAATTGCTGTACACTATTGTCAATAGTGACGTCGAGTACGTCGTAAAATTATAATTTATCGAATCTATAATTTTAGGATATAAATTTAATTTAGTATTTGTTACTTTTGCTTTTTGGTATTCACGATATTATATATGTACATATAAACAAGTCTGGTTGGGTGATATATATAAATATGCATACATACGTAGTCACAATATTGTGTATGTAGAATAAAATGCTTATTCTACTTACACAATATTGTGACTATATCGAATATCTCCGCAATTGTAACTGTCCTCGATATTATTTGGGTTTGAGTACAGAGTTCGTGATAATTGATGATTGGAACGGAACACCTCCGACGTTGCATTCTCACTACGTTTACAAAAACTATTCGTGAATTTTATTCATCATTATTTATTTATTTTGTTAGCTATGTTAAATGGTATTGGTGTCACAACTTTTTTTTAAGTTGTAAAACAATGTTAAGCAAATACATAATGTATTGTCCCTCTGTTTATTTACCCCAATAACTTAAAAAAAAAGGATCTACATTCGCACCTTCATAAATGCAACCTAAAACTGTAGACTTAATTGTGGAATGGAGTAAGTCTTATGGTCTTAACGTGAATAACGTGACGTCATGGAAAAACCAAATTTGTTATTTTTTTATGGGAAAGGCAGCAAACGAGCAAGCGGTTCACCTGATGGTAAATGATTACCGTCGCCCATGTACATCTGCAACACCAGAGGTGCTGCAGGTGCGTTGACGGTCTACAAGGGTATTTGGGAGATGGGGAGGGAGGATGTGGAGAGGGATGTGGAGGCAGAGTGGGTCTCCGGTTACCTCACTCACTGAACGAAACGCAGAAGTAGAAGATGCCATTGATCTACTTCACGAAGGTATTCTGTGAGGCCGTGGCATCAACCCGGTCGAGCCGGCCCATCCGAACAGCAGCCGCTGCTTATCTCTACCATGTGGTTAAAAATTGGTTATACTTTTTGAATATTAGTTACATTTGACAATTTTGTACCTTGGGCCCTACAAGTAAGCGAGTAGGAATGTGTTTGCATTCGTTGGATGTCACCGTAGAATAAGCAATTTCCTACCCCTAAATGAGAAGTTGCTTTATTAAGCAACTTTTAACTTGAGCGCATTCAGAACCTTTAATTTAATTTTAGTTTACGTGTAATTAATAACAACGTAATTTAGTGAAATTTACGTGCCAGGCCGAACAAAAATTTGTTTTGAGGTGTAATTTGTTTGGATCATTTACGTAAACCGGTATAGCTGCGCTGTCGATGTCTGCCTGTCTTTATAAATCAACCGCGGCTAGCGCGAACTTCAGCCAGTAACCAGTAACTCATTTTTACGCTTGCGTTGAGTGAACTGTACAATTCGTATGGTAAAATGAGATTTAGAGGTAACCTACCCATGTTTTTGGTGGAGAAACGTCTAACTCGGTGGATGGAATATATGTCCTGGATAGCTTACGAAACCCCTACTTTAATTGATATGTTATGAAAAATATTGAAAAGGTTTTAATTTTTGGAAAATGGGACACTACACGCCCTACATCTTCTTCTTAAAAAAGATTTTTTTCTCGTTTCATTCGTTTTTTTTAGTATGAAACTAACAAGTATTGTACCATTTTAGATTCCTAATTAAATGCGCCAACTTTTAATGCCACTTGCCGAGGCACTCTAGTACATTTTTTTAAAGAAGGGCCTTTCAAAGTCGGCAAATTTTGAAAATTTTTAATTCATAGTTTAACAAATTAGTCTTAATTCTAGGAAACTTGGGGCAATTGTGTCATTATTTTTGACTGTCATTCAGATATGTTATTTAGGGTTATGGTCCCAAAGTTTAAATGAACAAAAATAATAAAAATTAACCACAATAACCGAAAAATGCTTACAGTTTGACCAAATTTCTAGGTTTTTCTTAAAATGCCCATAATTTTCAAACTGCATGGGATAGATTTTTTTTCTGATTTTTCTTATGATGGTTACGATCAATCCTGTCACCCCGTTTCGGCTTGACGTTGAGTTCTGGGACATTCTGTATACAACTTTGTTTTTCTATTTACCTTTTAAGTTTTCTTGAGTTCAGTTGTAGACATTGTCGAGTATTTCACCAGCAATTTGATTTCGTTATAGAGGTTTATGTCATGGGCGTTAAAATTCTGTTAATTTCAGAAATTGCGGGTATTTTACGTGGTTAAAAGGCAAACAAATGACGAGATATTTGTAGATATCTTACTAACTGGTAGTAATAGTATTTTTTTTTCATGAAACGTTCACACTGCTGCTGGCACTTTTAGATTGAAGAGCAGTAAGAGATTTGACAGAAGAATCATCTGAATACTGGGAAGAACCTGCAGCTCCACCACATAGTTCTCAGCCTCCTTTTAATTAGTGTTAGAAACGTTTCTGGAAGAGTGTCTCCATTCTTTTTACAATTGTAACTAGCTCTTGTTTATATTTTTTGTTACGCTGTATATTTTCTGTATTGATCTGTGCAGTATTTTCTTGAGGATGGTTTCCAAATTGGATGCTTTTTGCGCCTTGGAATTAATATTTTAATTTTTATTAGGTACTAATGCTATTATCGCCACAAATTTTGAAAGTGAAATAAAATATCAGAAAGAAAATCCATTATACTCTCAATCATTAATACCTCGCCGGTAACGTCACGTTGGAAAAGTCCCGTTCCGTTGCCGAAACGCGGGCGAAGAAGTAATTGTTTCTAGTCCCGCAATTGTTGTGGGTATTCGCAGAATTTTAATATACTTTTAGGTTTTTCCCCTACTAGGAACGAACATCGGATCTTACAGGGGTGTGTAAGGAGATCAGCAATGAAATTAGGTAACAGATAAAATTTTGATCGATTTTAGTAAAAGTTTTCTCTGGCGAATTTTAAAATAGTCAAGAAGTTTTTGGTGTTATGTTGGGCCCGTTCTATTTTAAATTAATGGACTATTTACTCATAAGCTTAAAAATAAAAGAAACATTTTCGACTTTCTTTAATAAAGTTTGTTTGTTGTTTACGGAATTAATGTAGAAAATACTTCTCGCCATTAACGAAGGTGGGAAAACAGTCGAATCCTTTTATTGAATTGGATAAAAGTCAATTCATTTAAAAGATGAATTAAGACCAATTACCAGCATGGATCATATCCAAGCTATGTATTAACTATTCAACAAAACTTAATTTTATCAATGGTGAGCATATCGCCATCTTAGTAGCCAAGACAAAAATCGTATCTTAGTTCCGAAAAATCTCATTGGTATTCGTCCTACTCTCCCTCTAGGTCCTGGGATTAAAGCCAATGTGCTATTGTGTCTTTACAATATAAATAAATTAAAGTATTTATATTAAGCAGTATCTCCATAATGTAATACATTATTTGTTTATTAGATACTTTACAGATTGCACCATCCCTTTTAATTTCAATCGTTTAAGTTAATAACGTAATTTAATTTGTAATAAGTCATTTTAAGCGTATAACGTTCTAAACTTTAGCATAATTTGTACCCATAATTTTTTTACTTTATTTATATAAAACGGGTAATTTATTTTTAAAAACATTAATTATTTTAATGTTATAGGTGTACACGGTATCATAATGTGACAGTAAGTAATCGACGGGAAGGTTAAGACGTTACCATATTATCCAGCCCATTTCTAGACCATACGCCGAATTTCAATGTTTTTTTATGGTAGAGCGAGAAAACGAGCAAGCGGCTCACCAAATGGTAAGTGATTACAGTCACCCCCGTACAACACCAGGTGGTGCGTTCCCGGCCTTTAAGGATATTTGTTTCATGGGAGGAATGAAGATAATATGCCTCTACTTCACGTCGGTATTATTTTTTACCCTAGTCGAGCCGGCCAATTTTAGCAGCAGGAAAAGCCGCCGCTTGGCACTACCACGTGGAATAAGTATAGTAGTTTAGTCGCTGTTACTTTGACTCAAGATATATTTGCACTAATACTTAAGTAATGTATGAAAAAAAGCTATTTACTTTAGGGACCTAAATTGGTTAGCAACGGAATTGAGTCACTGTTTGAGTTTATGGTAGGTCTACAGCCTATTACATAATCTATCTAGGGAAACAAAACGTCACCCTTGCTATTTTCTGACTCGCTATTATTACTTTTGTTATGTAAATACTTTCTGTACTACTAACTTACTGAGTTTATTACAGTCGAACCCAGAACCCAAGACTCGCCGTACTTACCACAGTTTCCTACATCAATTACCTTACAGGCCCCGGAACCCCCGGAGTCATGGCAGAGCCTGCGTGATGCATCGCAGCACGGACCCATCTGCCCCCAATACAACGAACGTCTCGACCGCATCGAAGTTGGAAGCGAAGACTGCCTCCACATTAATGTATACACGAAGTCTTTAACCCCCACTCGTCTGCTGCCTGTACTCGTCTGGATCCACGGCGGAGGATTCTATACAGGATCCGGTAATTCAGATTACTACGGCCCGGAGTTTTTCATGGCGCACGACGTCATCCTAGTAACGTTTAACTACAGATTGGAAGTGCTGGGCTTTCTTTGTCTAGATAATGAAGAAGTCCCTGGCAACGCTGGTATGAAAGATCAAGTAGCTGCTTTGAAATGGGTTAAAAACAATATTTTTGCATTTGGAGGCGATTCCAATAACATTACAATCTTCGGATGTAGCGCTGGAGCAGCATCCGTATCTTTTCATATGATTTCTAAAATGAGCGAAGGTTTGTTCAATAAAGCAATTTGCCAAAGCGGTGTATGCTTAAATGAATGGAGTTACAATATTTACCCAAAGAAGCGTGCCTTCCAATTAGGGAAGTTGTTAGGAAAAGAAACTAATGATACGAAAGAATTGTTGGAATTTCTTAGAAAGGTTCCTACATCATCACTAGTCAATATTCAGTTACCGTCACTCAAAGAGGAGCATAGAGATATTACTGACAGCATTCTCTTCGGTCCCGTTGTAGAAAAATCTTATTTGAACATAGAAAGCTTCTTAACTGACCTACCGCCTGATTTACTCAATGATGGAAGCATAGCAAACGTACCTGTAATAGTTGGATACACATCGGGCGAAGGTATTGAAACAGCGCGACAACTTAATAGCTTACTAGACTTTCTGGCAAAAGTAGGTTCTATCGTTCCAAGAGAAATCAAACTAAAAGTTAGTCTAGAAGAACTCGAGCAAATCGATAAAAAAATACGCATAAAATATTTGAATGGTAAAGAGATCACGAAAGAAATGTTGCAAGAAGTTGTCGATCTGCAGACTTACAGTTTGTTTGCTTATAACATTTACAGATTCGCGTCATACTGTACGAAGGTAAACTCTAGCCCAGTATATTTATATAAGTTCACAGCAGAAACTGAAAGAAATTATACAAAGGAGCGCTATGATATGGGAAACCTGACAGGTGTATGTCACGCAGACGACCTCCCATATCTCTTTAATGTCACCTGTCTTCACATTCCATTTACTGATAATTCTAAATCCACTATAAGAGAGGTTGTTGGTTTGTGGACAGCTTTCGCTCAATCAGGGTTAGTATCAGCTTCAAATTTTTCTTCTTAATGTGTAAGTCCACCGCTAAACATAGGCCTTTTCAAGCTGACATGGCATACACAGATAAGAGACCTTCCTTTTTTAATGTTTTCTGTATTGTTTCGTTTTGTGGTGTACAAAAAAATAAATTCATTCATAACCACTAGGCTGGGTCGTGCCGTTACACTCGCACTTGCTGCTTCCCATTACTAATATGTGGAATTTGGGTTCAACATAACCAGGAGGATTTGCCGCTATCAATCTGTCGCTAGAGCATCGTAGGTTACACTCTCATTCTATATTTTGTATTTACTACGATTGGATATTGAATTCGGGATTCATGTGTTAGCATCGTGCGCTGATCGCTCAGCAAGCGTTATTATAAAAGTACTATAACCTTATTAAAACAATGCTATGGTTTCAGGAATCCTACGCATACGAACAGTGTCCCAAGATGGCAACCTTACAAAGATAAGGAGAAGAACTGTTACCTAATCGGAAAAACTTTCAAATGCACCGCCAACCCAGACGTCGAACACATCACTTTCTGGGAGGAGGTATACGCAAATGCACTGGGAAATGGTTTAGACACCAAGGAAAGAATGTAACTTTAACTTGGGAAATCGCAATTCTTTAAAAGTAGATAGCAAGCCACGAACCCAGAAAAATCATTATTTTGTAATATAAAGGTTCCATTAACTTTTAATTCATTATCTTGAAGTTTCAAAATTATGTAAATATAGTTTATTATTGTATTTGTTCACTTTAATGAATGGCTATATTACGAATATTACGTATTTCAGTTAAATAAACCACGTAAAGTGCCCTAAGCTCTTAGAAAGGAATTTAAAAAATCAGCTGATACATAATGTTGAGCTTCTCTTAACCTTATACTGTGTGAAATTCGGTTCTATCTTAGTCTTCTGGGGTAACAATGGATCCGTAACTTCTTTGTTTTGTTTCTATGCATGCAATAAGTTGTTAGGCTGCAACGCTGCGAGTACTGGGGTGCGATTCCCGTACTATCATACGGGGTCTGGGTTTTTGTCCATGTGCAATTTATATTTTTAAAATTTTGTAAAGTCTAATCTGTCAAAAATTCCAAAATTACGCTATTTATAATTATTAAGGAAACATTTTTTTTAAAAGAATAAAATAGGTATAAAAAGTAATCTTCACTGAGAAAAAAACCAATGAATTCTTATAATTATATTTAAATGTCAATCTCTTACAAATACACCAAAGATACTGCAATAACGCCCACATTAATTTACTGATTCTTATCTTCAGTGTAGTCAAATCCACATTACTGAGGACTGCACAGTCGTTTGTAGGATAATATCCATAAAGAACGAATTTTTTTATTATGTCTACGATATACACATTCTTTTCGTTCGTAAATCGGCACTTACAATTGCAATTAACACGTTTAGAAGTCCCGACACCACGAACCGCCCCTTATGGGAGCTACCACGGCTCTATGTAATTATAAATTCATAATTGTCTGATAGTAAAAAGTTACTATTTTGAACTGTGTGCGTGTCGTGTAACCCCTCACTATTGAAATTTTTATCATCAAAAATTTCAAAATTAAAAGACGAGGCTATTTTTGTTTACATAAATTTACCAACAGATCTGCAATTTTTTTTAAAGAAATGATTTAATTTGTTACATTATCCAAACACTTATTTGATTATAGATATATATACACACACACAGATATACATATATCGACAATATAATATATATATATTATGAATGTTAAAAAAGTTGATGTTGAAAATTTGCATTGCGATATGAATACGATATAATGAATAATGAAGACATAGAAAGAGTTGTGAGATCTATAAATAGTCCACAATTACTTGAAAATGTTTCAATTATTATATTATATTTCGAGTTCATTGTGATGGAAAGCGAATATTAGAAGAAAAGATCAACGATTTATTTAGTCGCTTTTATCATTTGCCCAGAAATTTATCCAATACCATTATTTTACTCCAAAGACAGCATGTTTTTAATAGATAACACACATATACAAAATTGTAAAAATATTTTAATAGAAAATATTTTACCTACATAAAAGTTTCATTAATTTATATATAGTTTATATATGTTGATGTATATTCCATGTGGGTTTTGAGACAATTAATATACTAGCAACACAGAACAGTAGGTAGAGTGGCGTCATCGCAGTATGTTAGCATCATCCGGTACGCGCAACTACTAACAACCAGCAGGGGCGTGTTGCGTCTAGTAGCGACCGGAGCGCGAGTTGCGCGGCGGCTCGCGGCGACGCTCGCGGGAGCGGGAGCGGCGCTTGCGCTCGCGCGACCGGCTGCGGGAGCGGCGGCCACTTTTGCCGCGCGAGTACAGGTATCTGAAAACAAAAAAATTATTCAAGTTAGGCATCATTGGTTTGATTGGATTGGAAGTGGGGTGCGAGGGGGAATATACGTAACATGGACTAACGATAAAATCTGGCGACGTATTGACTGCGGAAAACCCACCTAAATATGCCAAACACAAACAATGCACTAGTGATTCCGTATGTAAAACGAGTTTTTTTTATTGGATTGGGATGTTACACACTCGCACAAAGACAACACAAACAAAATCAGATGGTATAAAATGAAGTAAAGAAAAGAAGCATACGTCGCGATTTTCTAAGCTGTAGTTTTTCATTGTTTGCATCCAGTAACTGATAGGACACCGACACCTTTACACTTCAGGAGCTAAGGCAACGGTATGATATGATGCTCTTGTATGGATTGTGGTTTGGCAATATTGATTGTAAAGATCTTTCAACTGATACATCAACACTTGTTCCCGAATACCGCATAAGACATGGCGTGGAACCGGCCTAGTCAGGCTGGATTAACAACATACTTTGCACAAGAATAGCAAAGATTGAAGGTGAGTCACAAGCTAATATTCTAAACAAAGGATGTCCACAGGATGGAGGATTATCACCGTTTCTATGAAACATGGTCATAAATGACTTCATTAAAAAGCTCAATGCAAACAACTTCTATACGATAGTTCATGCAGATGTCCTAGCAATACTAATCACGAGTAAATCCGCTAGTATGGTATGTGATCTTACTCAAGCAGCACTACACATTGTAGAACGTTGGAGTAGAGAGTAAGGATTATCAGTAAATTCAAGTAACACAGCAATTGTGATGTTCACTAACAAAAGTGCGCTGGACAGACATCTACCCAGACTGTCTGAATACTTACGAAATACTACGGTACTGAACTGAAGCTGTCATCACAGGTTAAATACCTTGGTATTATCTTGGACAGCAAACTGAACAGGAAAAGCCACATAGATCACAAGATCTACAAGGCCAGCATTACGTTCTCGCAATGTAAAAGTACGATAGGCAAGTGCTGGGGCTTGTCACCAAAGATCATCCTGTGGCTGTACAAGAACATTCGTCCAATGATAACATACAGCGCTTTAGTGTGGTGGCCAAAAACCAAACGCACCACAACTACAAATAAGCTTCAGCGATGTCAGGGACTAGCCTGTATGGCAGCCACAGGCTGCATGAGAACCACCCCCACTGCAGCTCTGGAGGCCATGCTGGATCTGCCGCCGCTACACCTGCTAATACAGCAGGAGGCGTTGGCTGTCATCAGGCTGAGCACTTTGATTCTATGAAAATATTGCAAGCAACCATACTTGAAGATCTGTTTGCAGAAATGCCGATCCAGGCCACATATGACAGGATCCCAAAATAATTTGTTTTTGACAAAATGTATAAAATTCAACTCCACGAAGACCATCGTACAGAAGGTCTAGACCCGCGCGAGTTAAGAATTTTTACTGATGGATCTAAAACAGATTTAGGTACTGGCTCCGGGACTTTCTCTGAAGATTTAAACATTAACCCAATACCCTTTCGGCACGTTCGCACACAAATACGCAACCGCACTTGGAAACAAGCTTGCGCAACTGTGGACAAACCAGGAAGAATGTAGACAGGCTAGGAAAACCCTTCCAATGGCCAATAAGCCCCAAAATTCGGATAATAACTTGCACCATAACTGGACATGGATATTTTAATAAACATCTGTTTACTATAGGAGTTACAGACATCCCTCTGTGCCGAGCGTGTATGGAGGAGGAAGAAACGACGTCCTGTTGCAGTGTCCGTCGGTCGCGGAATACAGGGCTAATAGTACCTCCTCGAGATCACCAGCAACTTTAAGGATTTACTCGGTTTCCTTGAGAAGCTCGGTTGGCTCAAATAGTTCATATTCCTGCTCACACGCAAAATAGCGCACAGCCGTGGAGTTGCGGATACCAGCCCATCATAACATTACATACTGCATAAGACACACACTCTTATCTATTGTAAAAGTATTTCATGATAGAATAACCAAACAACTTAACATATACTGAACCAATTGAAATAAAACTTAGCAAAAAGTGTAAGCTATATAACGAATACCATTTTTTTAAGTATTAAATACTATACTGTAGTATTAATTCAATGGTATTGTTTCGACTATTAGTGTTTGCAACAATTTCTTGTCATCAATGATTTTGTATTTTTTTGTATTCTAAATATAAATCAAAATGTGTTAAAATGTTAATTTTGAATTGTTACATTATGCTACTTGTTGATACTACATTCTGAGAGTGCATGCTTTTTTTCCAGTCATGCTGGACACTTTATGGACATGAGGCAGCTGGCTGTAGTGTAAGTAGTGATGTAGCACAAAACATCTACTATAAATCATGTTTTTTTCTGTTTACAATGATTTGAATATCATCCTTAACATATATCCAAAGATTTTACTATCACATTATTTGCATATACCCTGACATATTCTTTAATAAGAATATATGCTTAAATTAGAAATAAATTGTACCAAGGGTCAACAATTACGATATTCTGTTTTGTATAATGACAAAAGACAAAATATTTTTTTTGTATCTACCTTCTAAGTTCTCTGGAAATAGGCTTTAGGTGCATGAAGTTACAAAATCCACTTCTTGTGCATTCACCCATCTCATACTGTCGGCAACATGCTTCACGGAAGTCTGTCACAGGCGACAGTTCAGCATACACAGGTCTTCCTCCAAACCAGCGATTATTCAGGTCACTAACAGCTTTTTCTGCATCTTCTTCGCGACGGAACTGTAATTATTGGTGACAAAAACTTTTGTAGAAAAAAAAAAGTTTAAGCAGATAGATACAAAGAAACAATCCCCATTATAATAAATAACCCATATGATTTTTGTATGCCAAATTTTAATCTTTATAAAATGTCCTTTTCCCCTTTTTTTTGTGATCTAGCGTAAGAATATAAGGCACACTTTCGAACATTGATCTAGGGATTGCCACAAAGCACACTATAATCAGCAAGGTAATGCCAAATAACATCTTTTGTCATAGAAGCGTGGGAGAAGGCAGTCCCTACAATAATAAGCTCTCACAGCCAATTCTGGGGTGGTCAGACATTTTAGTCTGTTTAACTTTTCACTTTTCACCAAGCCTTTTTGGGTCAATGTGAGAGGTGATGAGTCTGTCACCATCTTATCAATTAACCAAGCCAAGAATAAACATTGTATGTAAGTCACAAAAAACTCATTGGTACCTATGAACCCTCTGCAAAGGTGATTGAACTTTTGTAGATCCCCTACTAGTAAATATCATAGATTAATAACTTTGCCGTGATTATTTCTAATAAGATTTAGGTCATTGTTTTGATTCATCATCATCATCATTTCAGCCTATCAGAAGGCCACTGCTGAACAAAGGCCTCCCCCAAAGATTGCCACGAAGCTCGGTCCTGAGCCACCTGCATCCATTGACTTCCCCGCAACACTGTGCAGGTCATCACTCCATCTTGTGGGCGGTCGTCCTACACTGCATTTGCCAGTATGTGGCTGCCACTCGAGAACCTTTTTTCCCCAGCGGTTGTCAGTTCTGCGACCTATGTGGCCGGCCCATTGCCACTTCAGCTTGCTGATCTTTACGGCTATGTCGGTTACCATATGATTTGTTATGTTTTGATTAGTGAGCCACTATTGCTACTGTGAGTAACATATAATTAATTTAGTTTTTGTTAGTAACTTCAACCTATGTCTCTTTATCCAATGTGTATACATTTATGTGTTCATAGAGATATTGGTCTAGTACCTGGAGTTTATTACTTTAGTTTATATTAGAAAGCCATAGTACAATCACTTAATTTACTTTTGCATTTAAATCCCATTATGAACAATTCCAATTATGCAGAATTAAAATGTATCAGTTTGTAATTTGAGTCATAATCTATTAAACAACAATGTAAATCTTATTTCAATCTAGTAGATTTTGCTAAAAGTGAAAACTGCTTCAAAAATCTACTCAGTGCTACTATAGTATACTTTTTTTTTATTAATTACTACTACCAATACATAGACATACTAAGAAATTACAAAAAAGGTCTGGATTTAGGCCTATATTTATTTATTCTACATTGTCTACACTTATGCAATGTATTTCAAGAAAACGACTTAATGCCTTATGGTATTCTCTACCAGTCTGGTTGAAGGAGAAAATTAAATAGTAGGTGTGACCAATTATTAAGACTAATCTTATATAATATATTTGTCATATAAATAAATAATAGTACTATTTAAATATATACATTCTATACATAGTGATTTATAATTTCAATAAAGTACTACATAAAAAAAAATATTAATATTAAAAATATTAATGAGGTAGCACACAAGGCTAAATAACAGAATAAATAGTCTCAGATTATTCCTTTAAAGATGTTTTATTAAGTGTATCTTTGACATCATCATGAACAAAGAAGTTAAGTTTGAACTGCATAAAGGAACCAAGAAAACTAATAGCATAGAAGAGTTCAAAACTATCTGATTGCACATAAAGCTACATTGGTATGGGATACAGATGCTATGAACATTTTACAACAGAAGTTATTAAGTCTGTATCTTCTCCAAAGAATTTTTTTTTTAAATATCTTTAAAGTACAGATACATTATAATATGACATTATCACTATTAACTATTACTACAATATCACTTACTTTGATGTATACATTTCCCACTAAGTGATCTCCTAAATTATCACACACATTCATTTCTTCTATAACTCCATATTTATCTTCACATTCAACAAAAACATCTTCAAAGAAGTTATCATAATGCTCTTGCATTTCTTCATCTGACACATTTGCCACAACCACTGTAAATGGATAATGAAAAAATGATTGAGGTGAAAACAGAGCTAGTGTAGTTTTGGTTTTATTATCACTGGACCTACCCTGTATTACTTGGTTAATTTTAGATTTTAGGAGGATTAGTATTGCCTTTTTCTTGTATGACTTTTAACTATTCAAGTTTTCGCAAGGTTGGTTAAGTTTTTTCAGAGATATATAGGTTTCGTGAAATTGATTTTTCGTGTTTGGAACATAGATACAAAACAATTTATGACTGAAACAGGATTTTAGATATATTTTAATATATCAGACCTGTGTCTAATATATGGAAATATACCATCTCATTCTGCCTACCTCATTTACATATGGTGCACACTGTTAGCCCTCAAACAGTCTCTGGCGCCCAAAGAAACCAGAAAATTCACCTGAATTTGCCAAACCCAAATTCCACCAACTAGTGTTGGGGAGCAGCATCAATAGTTTGTGCATAGAGGGTACCAGCATTGCACTGCTTGAACTGTATGTTCAGAATGGAATGTAAGCAAACTTTAATTTCCACTTTCTGGGAGAGGACTTTGTTTAGCAATGGACTTGGATAGGCTTAGATATAACGAATAAGAAGAATGGCAAATTGCATGAATAGCCATCATCAATAAAGTCACCTGTGCTCAAATAAATCATTATTGCGCTGAAAGATAAGAATACAAAATACTAAAACTTACAGTGACTTCCATCAGCAGATTTGGCAGAGTTTTGCGGATTTACATACAGATTTTGTAATAAAACAGTTTGAGAAAATGTTGGTTTGTTATGAATACGTGAACAACGATCTCCATGCCGACATGCTCCTATTTTAAAATAAAAGGAGCAGTTAACTCTGAAAATGAAAATAACTTATTACTAATTTCTAGGTTATGACAGTTTTTGAAAACAAAAATCACTTTTAAAAGTTGGCAGTAAATGAAAAAATTAACCATAAGTTTAATAATAAAAATGATCAAAATAACAAGATATAAACAAAGTACAAATTCCACTCACTTGTCCTTTTCTGTACCAAATATAGCGGCTAAATACTCAGCCATTATTTAATTTCAACAGATTTAAAGTTCCTTTTACTTCACGTTTGGTCTCAAGTACTTCAAAAACCCTAGCTAAAAACTAAACCTAAACACAAAATCTTTAAAACTTAAGAGTCTATTATCTTTTCATAAAAAGCAGAGGATACTCAATACAAAACTACAACATAGCATCGGTCGGTCACTACAGAAATGAAGTTGCCAAACTTTCAATTGACGCCATTCTGTAACAGACAGTCCAGAGTATTTTTTTAAATATTTATCGTGGCATTGGATATAAGGTCATCAACCATAAAGAAAAAATATAATAACTATAGGTCTACCAGAATCTGATGGCAAAAAACATTAAAAAAATAGCGATTTAATAATAAAAAAATGTCATCTGTCAACTGAAATTTCGAGGAATTGTTTTTGGTTTGGCTTCAAATTTCCTTTAAAAAGTGGTGAAAATGTCGAAAAAACCTCTTCGATCGCAAGCAACAAATATTGTTTTCAATGTTTATCAAAGAATACTTGATGAACAAGGTGCAGAACAAACACAATCATTGATATTAAGCCATGTGCAAGCGTTGACTGGTTAGTAGGAATGACACATCTTGATACTTTGGTTTATTACATTTTTCGTGTGTATTATATTATATATACTAAACTTTGGTTTATTTCAGGGGTTTCCAATACTACCATAAGACGAATTGTTGCTGAAGGCAGATCTAACAAAGGCGTATTTAGTACGCCCGGTAAAAAGAGTAAAGATGGCAAAAAAAATAAACTTGGATAGATTTGATTTAGAATTGATCAGAAACAAG
Organism: Bhutanitis thaidina; assembly: GCA_029286595.1. Classification (NCBI taxonomy): domain Eukaryota; kingdom Metazoa; phylum Arthropoda; class Insecta; order Lepidoptera; family Papilionidae; genus Bhutanitis; species Bhutanitis thaidina. The sequence continues at coordinate 6,087,849 of JAGSMS010000022.1, forward strand.
ATAAATGAGTTTTACACTGTACGAAAAGAAATACCCACTGTCATGAAATTGCTACAAATTCTTCGGGAGGAAATCAATTTCAATGGAGGAAGAGAATCATTAAGGTAACAAAAATTAATTTCATTTTCTTTCAGTTTGAATATAATCTAAAAACATAGCAATCTAAAAATAACAATCTTATTTTGTCTTCAGACTTATTTTGAAAGATATCGTATTCGAATTCGTGAAGTGCCAATCAAAAAGGACTATTTTAATGGAGCAACATGACATAAAAATACACAGATTCAAGTATTTGGAGCGTATGCAAAAGAATCGAGAAGCCGATGATAAGCTAGATGTGGTTTATTTAGATGAAATCTACATACACGGTTCATGTTCAGTGAACAAATGCTGGCAAAATAAGGATATTGCAGGCCCATCTAAAAGTATTTTGGCAGGGCCTAGATGGATCATTGTACATGCTGGTGGAGAAAATGGTTTTGTACCAAACTGTTGTTTGGTGTATAAGTCGAAGAGTCTGCTGACTACCACCATGATATGAATAAAGATAACTTTACAAAATGGGTTACGGAGAAGTTGATTCCCAACCTTACAAAACCTTCTCTAATTGTCATGGACATCGCCAAGTACCGTTCTGTACAATTAAACAAACCGCCTATACAAGCCGACCGTATTGCTGTTATAAAAGGATGGCTTCAATCAAACAATATCCCTTACGACCATAATTGGCGTAAATGTAAATTACTGGAAGCAGTGAAAAATCATAAGTCTGAACCTAAATATCAGATAGATGAGATTTTAAAATCACACGGCGACGAAGTCTTGAGGCTCCCACCATATCATTGTACGTTAAACCCCATAGAATTAATCTGGGGAATAATGAAAGAAAAAGTTGCGGGTAAAAACGTCAATAGACCTGCAAGTGATATAAAATCTTTAACAGAAGAAGCTTTCTCTCAAATAGGGATCGATGAATGGCGAAAATCTTGTGAACATGTAATAAAAATTAAAAATCAGTTCATAGAACAAGATCGATTAATTGAGATGCAGGAGGAAAGGTTTATCATAAATACAGCGTCTTCCTCGTCTTCCTCTTCCGATGAAGACTTTTTTATGGATGTGCAGTATTTGGAACCATTTTCAAGTTCTGATAGCCTATAATTAATTAATAAACTCATAGTAATTGGAGTTTTCATCTAAATTTCGAACCCGACATTCGCCACAGTAAGATTTTCAAAAATTATCCTTGATCATTGGATACATTTTTATATTTGCATTTGCAAAAAAAGTATCAAAACGTTTTACTCCAATTTCCCCAGTATTGCTAGCGTCAATTTCTTTTTTCCCTTTTTGCCATCAGATCCTGGTAGACCTATAGTTATGTCAGGATTAGCATCGAAGATGTCGGACCGACTAAAACCACGGTAGATACGCTGTTGGCCCGGTGGCTTTCACGGCTTCGGCGGTAGAGACTCGCGATCAAAAGGCCCGTAAGTTGAACGAAGGTGAAAGGTGTACGAAGTCCCGGGAACAGTTATAGGCATATGCTCCCTACCTTTAACTGATTCTTCCAATATTGATACTTGTTATAGTGCTTTTACTTCTCTATTGATAACATCTGCAAACTGTTCTATACCACTTAAAAACTCAGCCACCAATATAATTTCTTCCCCACCGTGGTGAGACTCTAACTACACTGAAGCGGTTAAATCACGTAAACAGGCAGAAATTCAGTACTCAGTCTCTATGACTGAAGACAATTTCTGTCGTTACAAACACGTAGCGGCCCAAACAAAAATAATACTCTCTGTTAAAAAAATGGGATGGATTATTTCTGCAAGTCTCTATCTCCATGTTCTCCATCTTCTGTAGTTTGGAAAAAAATCAGGCAGTTTCGGGGTGCTTTTTTCCAGATTTTAAATCTCCTATCAATAATTGTACCATCTGGTTCGAAGATTTCAGGTCCGCGCTGGCCCCTCCTTGGGTACGAACTAGGGACGAATCCTTTCCCCTTCAATATGGAAATACATCCCTCCATTTAACACAGATGATGACTTAAATAATGCTTTTTCTATTTATGAACTAAAAATTGTCTTACAGTATTTAAAAGATTCTTCATCCGGAATGGATGGAATACCGTATTCGTTTCTATCCAAGGCTGGATCAAGCATTACCAACCAGAAGAGTGGAGATCTAAGGTTGTAATACCTTTATTAAAACCAGGTAAAACCCATCCTTTTCATCAAGCTATAGACCTATCGCTCTCGCTTCAACTTTCGCCAAAATTAAGGAACATCTAGTTAAAAATCGCCTGGAATGATTCCTAAAAAACAAAAATATTTTACCAAAAACACAATTTGGTTTCAGAAAAGGACTAAGTCCCTTAGACAGCCTTAGTATCTTAACTACTGACATTAGAATGGCTTTTTCTAAAGACGAATCTTTGATAGATGTGTTTCTTGACATATCATCAGCATACGATAATGTTCTTCTCCCACTGCTCAGGCAGAAAATGCAAGAGCTGAGACTGATAAATTTCACCATCAACATTTTGTCGCCTAGATTTATTTTAGTTCGTCACCAACGTAAGATATTTCTTCCTAGAACTGTCTGGAAGGGTCTACCTCAACGCTCTGTTCTCAGCCCCCTTTTATATAACATTTATACCTATGACAATCAGTAAATTGTTTTTATAATATCTTAGAATTTGCAGATTACATTGCACTGTACACTACAGATTGATTCATCCCTAATGCTATCTCTCGTTTAAATACAGCCCTTAGCTACCTTCAAGACTGTATTACCACTCATGGCTTATCGTTATCAGCTGCTAAAAGTAACGCCGTTGTGTTTACTACAAAAAGATTAATAGCCGAAGAGTCGTTTTTTATTGATGGTCAGATAATACCTAATTTCAGCCAAGTAAAATTTCTTGGTGTCTATTTAGATTCAAAAATGACTGGTATCCCCCATATAAACTATATCGCCAAGAAATGCGAAAATAATTTTAACGTTCTTCGTTCACTTTCTGGAGTATGGTGGGGATCTTATCCCTACACCCAAAAACTATTATACAATGCTATAATACGCAGTCACTTTAACTTTGGATCATTCCTACTGGCACCATGCAATAAGTTCTCTTTATCTGCAAACTGCTTCGTGCGTAATGGAGGTATACAACATAAGAGTGAAACTGCTCGCCGCGCCTAGTCGTTCGGTGATGGTTCGGATCTTTCTCTCTATATGATGTTCTCCTAAAATTTATTCCCCGACCTGCTAACTTTAAATCACTATTGTCTTATGTCTACTCTCCTTTTGTACATGTTTTGTCCGAATTTATAAACTATAACAAGATTAAATTACAATTTGTACTTTTGTTAAAGTTAAAATATAGTAGTTTAGTTAAATTAGTATATAGTAGTGTATATATAAAAATAGTCTTATGTTCATTGTTAAAGGTAAACATCTGAACAAGTTTTTTGTCATTTGACGTTTGTGTTACTTCCATGACTGACTTGACATTGGCAGAATTCGTAATAACGAGATTGCCTCTAAATTGAAAAAAAAAAATATATAGGTAAAAATTATATACTATAATCACTACGTGTAGGTAGTAGTCATTGTGAAACATGTGCATTGGTTAGCTACAAAAGTTTTACAGTGAATTCACCCTTAGTCCTAGGAACTTCCTATATACAACGCGGTAATTTCAGTGTTTGAGAAAACCAGTTATATCCGTGGGCAAACTGTTTCCTTGTGCAGTTACCACAGTAATTCGATTACGACGAATGGATTTCGTTAAACTCGTTTTAATATGATCCATTGAAATGAATGTTCAAAAAATACAAAATTCATTAAAGAAGAATTAGGTTTTGTATGGAGAAATTTAGGTGCTGATCGTGACGATGTCTTATAATTCTTCGCTTGATGATTTCTGCGGATCAAAGTTTTGGGTAAGTCTTTGACCCTCGCATAACTATTCGACTACCTACAATTTTATGTGTTAAGCTATGAAGGTAGAAAGTTATAAATGGAGTTTTCTTTCTCTACTTAAAAAGCATTGAAATGTCAAATCTGGTTCTGATATTCCTTGTACGAGTTATATATGATTATGATATATGACAACTGATTATCCTTGGCTAATTTTAATATATTTTATGTTTTACTATCATTATTGTTTATAGTACTCAATTATAATTATCCAGAACGTTGTGCTAGAATACTGAACAAGTTTAATTTTTCGCATGTTACGTGCAATTATTATTGACTAGCTATTTGACCGCGAGTTCGTCGTCAAGGAATTCCTTTATCGCTATCCCTTCAAGAATCGAGTTTTTTTGTTGGCGAAAGTAGCCTATGTCACATCCGACCCTCCAACTCTCGTGTGCAAAAAATCATGTCAATTATTTGCTACGTTTTGTTGTGAAAGGGGGACAAGAAATCTCAAATAGGAATAACCGAATAAACCACGCGAACGTTGTCGCGGGCAAAAGCTAGTTATATACCTAAACTTGCCTTTTGAAAGACTTCATCAGTGAAAACCTGAATTAAATCCGTTTAGTAGTTGTGAAGAAAATTGTGCACCTGCAACTTTATTCTAATGGATTCTGGGATTTTTTATGGAAAAGGGGCAAATGAGAATGCAGCTCACCTGATTAGAACTGATTACTGATGCCCATGTACATCTGCAACCCTAGGAGAGCTGCAATCTCATTGCCGGCTTTTTAGGATATTTTAGGATGGAGAGAGGGACAACTCAGAACAGTGGTGGTTATCATTTGAATTGTAGTTGCAAAGTAGTTTTGTAAATTTATGGCTAGGACTCCTTTTGTGCTTAGTAGTCCATATGTGATAAGGTATATATTTTTTCTATAGCCAAACTCAGTCATGAAAATCATATCTATTTACATCCTATTGGTTTCTATCTACTAATTATTATTTATGCTTACTGTCCAGGTGTTTTGGAAGAAAGTGTGATGACATTTATTTATTCGATTAGCTACACTCCTAACTCCGCAACACAGATTTGAAAGTGCCCACTGTTTGTTAACACATTTTTATTATGTATTTATCTTCGCACATTATTGTCTACATGTCAGCTCCTGTAATAGGCAGTGAGGCAATATTTTTATTTTATTTTTTTTATGAAAAAACTAACCATTTTTTTTTTTAATTTTTATTATAACGAATCTACTCCTATGTAGCACTACTACAGTACATCTGTGTCCCATCCAAATCTGTACTCTCGTTATTGCACAAAGCGCAGACAGACAGTGTTTCTAAATATAATTGTTTTAGCATCTATATCACTTATTAACCCAATTAAAATTTCAAATAAATATTCAATGTATGGAAATATACCTCTTAGGTATGATTTACAATTCTTTAGCAGTTGTAACATATGTTTTCTTCCAAATTGTGAAATCCTTTAAAAAATAATCCATTAGTCATTAATACATTAGTAGAAATCAAACCTGCAACCCTCAGCTCTGTAAGGGTTGCAGGTTTGATTTCTACATGGGATAAGTATTTTTATTTATGTCTAACACCGTTTTGTAAAGAGGTTCCGCTGACCGAGAAGAAACAGGCGAAAGAAACTCCTTAGTTATCCTCTGTTTTAAACAGATTTTATACATACGACATAATAAAAAGCTAGGAAAAGTCTTTCAGGCAATTATAGCACATTCTAAGAATTATATTATTATAAAAAACTAATGCAGGTTTTTGGCTGTGGTAGAGCGAAGCCGCGGCTTTTGCAGCCGCTCGAATGGGCCGGCTCGACCAGGGTAGTACGTGGTAGAGCCTCGCCTGAAGTAGAGGCATTTTGTGCTTCTGTGTTTCGTTCAGTAAGTAAGGTTACCGGCATTTCTTTTGTACGAAAGGCGGTGGAGGCCCAACACGTCGACGTCGCTACCATAAGGACATGTGGTTGACAAATCGACGCTCCTATTTATGTCCCTAAAGCTATGCGTAAGCTTTCGCCATCAATACCTCAAATCTGAAATAACTCAGATTACTTACTAGATAAGTAGGTAATAACCTTGTAACAACGAGAGTTCATTTTACGCGCCCGCGTTGCCGCTGAGCGCTTTTCTTGGCCTTGGTTTCGGCTACGGCGATGTCTCTTCGTACTTTTTACTATTACGTTACAATATGAAATCGACTTGAACATAGGAAGTACATAGGCGTTATAGTTACTTATACTTATGTAAATAAGATCTGTAAATTAAGAAGAGAAAATCTTCATAATTTACTTGGACTTTGGATTATCGGAAATAATTTACTTAAGGCAAAAAAACAAATGCCAATACAAATAAAAATTAAGCAATTTTCGTTGTACGTATTAAGAACGCACTTTTAATTGGATTTTTACAACGAAACCTACTATATTTTTAACAAGTTTGTCTACGAATTTACCCTAGTATCGAGGAAAATTCTAGAAGTGGAGTCTACATTGCTCGATACTCAAATGGGTCGTTTTATCACTCGTTTTTAGGTTATTGACCACAATTTAAGGTCACTTAAACACCTACTTTTCTCGAATAAAGAGAGGGACAACCACTGTTTGAGTAGAAATACAAATCGCGTAATTAGAACACGAATAATATTTACATCATTCTCTAATCACACAGTTGACTCAATTAAAAGTCGAGATTATCTCCTGCTGAGCAATAAGCTCAATTTAATCCTGAAGAAACAATTGCGTTCGCGCTTACATGCCTTTCGGGACACCGTGGTGGGCGGAGTAGACCACTCGGCCTAGACTTATAATAATAATTTTGTTAACGGCTCTTCATAGCTTTTACCTACGCCGCTTATGTACATGGTAGAACGTGCTTCTGTAGGTGTGTTTTTTGAACGTGGTAGAGTCCAGCGGCGGCTTTTACTTCTGCTCAAATGGGCCGCCTCGACCGAGGTAGTACCACGACCTCGCAGAATACTGGCGCAAAGTAGAGGCACCTTGTGCTCCTGCGTTTCGCTTGGTTAGTGTGGTAACCGGAGGCACACGCCCCCTCCCCATCCCCAATCTTCATCATCTCACCCAACTTTTAAATCCTTAAAGACCAGCAATGCAGCTGCAGCCCTTCTGTTGCAGATGTATGTGGGCAACGGTAATCACTTACCATCGGTTGAACCACGTGCTCATTTGCCCCATCCCATAAAAAAAAAAATATTCAGATTTTTTATAAATTATTTTTTTATTTTTAGGATAGTAACTTGACTTGGTATACAGATAATCCAGAATTCACTCCATGCTTTGAAAATACTGTTCTTGTTTGGATACCCTGTATCTACCTGTGGGTAGCAGCATTACTAGAAGCATATTATATTTTAAACAGCAAGGAAAGAAACATACCATGGAACATACTTAATATCAGTAAATTAGTTGTAACATGTCTTTTGATTGTCTTAAAATTTGTGGATTTGGGGGTGAGTGTCCACAATTCATCAAAAGAAGAAATGGAAGTGTTCAATGCTGATTACTACAGCCCTATCATAAAAATACTGACATTTGTAAGTAGCACCAATTGTAAGTTAACATAATATATCTTTTATATTTATTATTCACTACTTATCTTATCTTTGCAATGTATGTACCAGTGTTATTTGTTGTTTATTTTGTTAATCAGTGTTATATGTTTAAGAAATTTCCTTCATTATGTATGAAATCTAATTTCTGATGTGAAATTAGAGACAATGAGTGAGTATTATTTAAAATTGCCATGTGGTAATGGTTTAAACATAAGCAGCCTCTTTATGTCTGTGAGTGTTGTAAGAAAAGAGTTAGAGAAAAGCCTTTAAAATCTTATGGCAATTTCCAGGGACAAACCCAGTGACAGGGCTCAATATGCTTTGCGTTTTTTCTCCTGGAGAGAAGAAAAACAAGTATAAATCATAAAAGGAGTCCATAATTTGCCTAAGCCTATAGGTGACAGGCATACGTGATTAATATTTTAAGGATGTACAGACTGTACCATGTTGTTTAGATTTTATCATTACTCATTTAATCAAAAGTGGGCTCAAAAAAATAAATAGTTTACAAAGAATATTGCATCATTCACAAAAATATTATGTCATTCACTTGTGTGAGTATCCATCAAGAAGAGGTTGTTATTTTTATTAAATGCAGATCTCTTCTTAGATGTTGTTGGCCTTCAAACAAGTATTATAAAACACAAGTTTTGTGTCTACTTAAATTATCCACAACTATCTTACCACATTAACTTAAACCTTGTCTATTCTTCTTTTCTATTAGGTATATAAAATACTTTGCACGTATATATGATCAGATTTTATCCTTCTTAATATTACCAATATAAATTTGTATACTTGTCCTTCAATCACGTAATGACTGAACTGATATTAATAATATTTAGGACAAATGTAGATTACCATGGAATAGGGTAGAAGATACTTTTCATATCACGAGGGTGAAAGCCGTCGGCAGTGTTGTTCATACAGGCACTCACACCGATAGGTTACCTGGTGGAAATTTAGAATTTTTTTTATCATAAACCCATTCATTGGATGTGATTGGAGGCAGACCTCATCGTTGGGTTTGCTTCCGATATTTAAGAATTTCAAGATTTTTCGCTTACGTTTTCTTTAGTTTTCCACATAACACCATTTCAAACTTAATTCTACTGATACATATATTTTTAATAATCATCATTATTATCTATTTTGACATAATATTTTGAAGTGTTTTGGCTTGTAAGAAGCAAATCCAAAATCCAATTTGAATAAGTTGACGAATCAAAATCTTCTTTCACTGATATTAACTCTAATAACTATTTTTAAGTCACATTAATGGTTAAAGTATATTATTCAGATGATTAAGGCAATAATTTATGTAAAAATTAATAATTCAGGATAATGTTAGTAACGGGTCTACCCATGCGAAGCCAGGGTGGGTTGCTAGTATTTTAATGTAGCTGTAGTTAGTAGTAGTAGTAGTAGTGTATTTTAATAATGATGATTACTATTGTTTATGTTGATGTTTTCTATTAAACTTATTTCCCTAATAATAAACCTAATTTTTCTTTTCAGGGATTATCAGCTACTTTATTATACTATAACAGAAAGTTCGGAATGAGAGCATCGGGAGTTTTATTCTTTTTCTGGTTACTTTTAATACTGGCTGGTCTACCTCAACTTAGATCGGAAGTAGTGGCACATTATAAATTAGCAGATGATGAAAATGTTCAGTACAACTTTGTCAGTTACATGATATACTACCCAATGATTGTGTTGATGTTTGTGTTGAACTGTTTTGCTGATCTCCCGCCGAAAGATACTCCTTATAAATATGAAAAGGTATTACTTAAAATCGTTAATTTGACATAATATACAAGATAGTTTACTGCATAATACCAAAAAGTAAAATATGGCATATTTTCTCCAAATCCCAATCTAACCCCCAATAGTACCCTGCTAGCTGAATAACGCGCCTCTAATGACTAACTAATATTGGAAATTACCTTTGACACAATTTCTATAATCCAGTTATGTGAAGAAGCATTAATAGTGAGAGAATAGTGTGAGAGGGTGAAACCGGTTTATGCTCACCAATCTGCCTGTGTAATTGAGTATGTGCAATCCTTCCATAAAATTAATGACACCTTTTACTGGCACTTTCTTGCAAATACTTGCAAGAAAATGCTTAATTACCAATTAATTACCAAAAAATGCTTAACAGAACATTAACAACTATTATTTTATGGAAATACTTTGCTCATTTAAAATATAATGTCATGTTGTTTAAACAACTCATATTTTTCCCATACCTTTTGTTGCCAGTAGTTCAGTCTTTAATATTTATTATTAGGCTCATATCACATAAATTGTATTGTATGTGTTCTGCTTTGCAAAATAATGGAGTTTTCAAATTTCTTTTCAATTAATTGGCATTTGTCGTTTTGTACAATAGGATGCTTTTTATTCAACAGAATCAATGTCCTGAAAGCGCATCAGGCTTCCCGAGCCGCCTCACATTCAGTTGGTTCGATCCACTCGCGCTGACTGGGTTCCGACGAAGCTTAACTGAATCTGATCTCTGGGCGCTCAACCCGCAGGACTCTTCTAAAGAGGTTGTTCCAAGATTTGATAAATTCTGGGAAAGAATTCTTCAGAAACGAGAAATGTGTGTATGAATAACATTTTTATCGCAATTTAAAATTTATTTGTTTTTTCCAATATAATTTTTTTATCAGTACGAACGGCACGAACGCAACTTACAGCAAGACATCAGCCAGTGTTAATTTTAAGCCAGAAAATGAGAAGAAGCCCGCTTCAATTCTACCCGCACTTTGTTTGGCGTTTGGAGGGCAATTTTTCTTTGGTGCCCTGTTAAAGCTAATCAATGATACTCTAATGTTCCTGTCGCCGCAGCTGCTTAAGTGAGTTGGTTCTTAACTATTTGTTGTCATATACTGTATTACAATTGGAATATAATTTTTCGCCTGAGTTTCGAACTTTGGACCTCGACTCATCACGATTCATTTATTTAATAATGTATGTATGTATATATTCACGCCTTGTTTCCAACTTGGTAGGCAGAGACAATCTTCTTCCACTTGCTACGGTCCTGACATACGTCTTTTGTTTCTTCCACTTTCTTCAATCTTCGCATGCATGCTCGTTGGGTTAGAGTAACTCTTGACCTGCCCTTTTTCCAGAACGTCTCCGATTTGATCGTGAAAAGTGAAATTATATTTAATAATAGTAATAGTTATTCAAGCAGCCAATTGAAAGCTTAGTATGTGAATAGTCAGCATTCACCGATGAGCATTTCAACATATTTGCTTTCATATTCAAACATAAAATGGAAACTTTTAGGGTTCTAATAGGATTTGTTGAGGGCAAAGAACCGGTTTGGAAGGGCTACGTGTATGCTGTAGGGCTGTTTGCTTGCGCTACGGTGCAAACGATGTTACTGGCACACTATTTTACGAGAATGTACTTTGTGGGTATGAGAATAAGGACTGCCCTCACCAGCGCCATCTATAGAAAGTCGCTTCGAATGTCCAACGCAGCTAGAAAGGAGTCCACTGTCGGAGAGATCGTTAACTTGATGTCGGTGGACGCGCAAAGGTATGAAAGAGACTTATTTTAATTGAGATTCTTAACAACGGTACAGCCTAACTACGAATTATATTAAATTAATTATTCATTTCATTAATTATTTACGTTGAATTAATAAAATCCTTTAAGATACAACAATAAATGAAAAACTACGCAAAAAATAAATTGGAATTACATTTCAGATTTTTGGAATTAACGGCGTACTTAAATATGATATGGTCGGCACCTCTGCAAATTGCCCTAGCTTTGTACTTTTTATGGGGTATTTTAGGTCCCTCTGTACTGGCGGGGTTGGCCGTAATGATAGTACTTATACCGGTTAACGGTTTAATCGCGAACAGGGTTAAAACTCTTCAAATAAAACAAATGAAGTACAAAGATGAAAGAGTCAAGCTGATGAATGAAGTACTTAATGGAATTAAGGTAGGTTTGCTTTCAAATAACATTTAAACAAACAAATGGAAAAAAAATAGAGATTTCATGGCATTATATAGGAAGAAGAATATTGTCGTTGTAATCTTCCAAGGTTCCGTTTGTTATCTTGTTTAATATATCTTTTTTGGTTCTATTGATAACTTATCGCGGTGGAGCAGTTACACTTGAAATCAGGTAATAAAAATGTAGACGCTTCGGAAATAAAGCTTTAAAATAATGTCTGTATGGATATCAATTTGATATGGTCCTAATTTCTAGTAATGTCCGTTCTTAGTTCTACAATGATAAACTGCATACACCGTAAATAACTATAAGGCATACGGCAAAAAAGCATAGGCCAAAATCAAACATCTATTACATCGAAAAAGAATCCCTTTGTCGTTTCCCCTCTTTTTGAGAACATTCCCCTTAGTGCCTCAGCTAGTATCAGAATCCTTGGCGTTGACATATCGAGCGACGTTCAGTTCCGTGGTCACTTGGATGGAAAGGCCAAATTGGCCTCCAAAAAGCTTGGTGTGCTCTGTAGAGCGGGACAGTATTTCATGCCGGTACACCGTTTGCAACTTTATAAGGCGCAAGTTCGGCCCCACATGGAATACTGTTCTCATCTCTGGGCAGGGGCACCCCAGTACCAACTCCTTCCATTTGACCGCATCCAACGTCGAGCGGCTCGAACTGTCATCGACCAAGCTCTCTCTGATCGGCTTGATCCTTTGGCCTTGCCAAGAGATGTTGCTTCTCTTTGCATCTTTTACAAAATTTTCCACGGGGAATGTTCTGAGGAACTGTTCGGATTGATCCCAGCTGCTGAGTTTCACCATCGTACATCGCGACAGAATTCGAAGTTCCATCGATACCACCTAGATGGATAGCATTCCACCACAGTGCGTTTCACGATTGAAACGCACTGTGTGATAAGTGAACATCATTCATGTCTTCCACTCCCAGTATAGAATAACGTTTTCGTTTCTTTCTTTCTATAGACCTTTTTTCTGCGATTTTATGTAATAACAATAAGTATTCTTCACTAAAGGTTCTCAAAATGTACGCATGGGAACCGAGTTTCGAGGAGCAAATACTTAAAATAAGAAACAAAGAAATGGTTGTTTTGAGGCAAACCGCATATCTAAATTCAGCAACTTCCTTTATATGGTCATGTGCACCATTCCTGGTGAGTACTGATTTTTGAAATATATATGAATTATCTAGCCCGTGCATAGCTGTTATATAAATGCTACTTCAATAATTTATCTGTGAAGTTGTTTTACAAAATCTGGCGCGTTATCGCTATTTATTATTAGCAATAAGTTTTATAATAAACACTACGAGTATAGACTGATAATTTAGCATTATCACTGTTGATCCAATTTGTTTTGACATTTAATGACTTATGATTATCTTGATATTGATTGATAATGATTCGAAGTATGAGTGTTTATCTTTATGAAATATATAAAAAAATCCTTTGGTGATTATTGAAATCATTATTGCATTCTGCTATTAAAATTATAGAAAAAATAATGACAAAATAAGTTTTAGTCATGATTTTTTACTAATTGCATAATTAAGTAAACCTTATTATAAAATAACATTATAAAAATTATATCGAAGATAGTAGTGTCGCACGACTCTGCACTGATTTCAACCACGACACATCATCCAGCTAAGAACTAGAACGCGTCTTCTGCGCCGACACGTGCTGCTTCCCGTGTCAAATTTAACGCTAATAATACGATAAGAAGCGTTTAATGGAGTGCCAAAACGAGACACAGGACAGCGATAAGACAGAAAGGGCGTGGCGTCTTTAAGAGTGCCGATGACCCCGGAAAATGACAATACACCCAGATCAGAATACCAATAATTTCTGTCTCTGATAAATTGACTTGGCTGGGATTAGAACTTACTGGATTAGCTGATGGGTACGCAGACCACGGAGCCAAGCAGTCTTTATTATCTATTCTTAAATCTTCGTTAAATGTATCTATTAGTAAAACATTAGGTGCTCGAAGGTTAAAAATACAACAAAATCTAGGTGAAACCAGTTTATAGTGCCATAAATTTATTAATTCGAAAATATGATATGGGAAGGTTACACAATTTTAAAAATGAAAGACTAAATTATATCAATATATAAGTCAAATATTGTGTATGCTCATCGATGGGATGGTTGTAAGCTGTCACTGGACTTTATTTATTTACAGTATCAGACACATGTTTTTAAATAAGATTGAAACTGTTATGATCTTTTGATTTTTTTTATTGATTCTTTCTTTTTACTGTACCCTTTTATTTCATCTATTAGACAGATACATATATTAAATGTACAAAAATGATACACCTGCATTCTATACCAATGGCACAGTGTTCTATTCAAAATAAAATTATCCATTTTTACAATCTCTCCACTTGCCCATTGTAGCCAACGCAATGGTCAGTCGATCAAGGACGCGCGTTGTATTTGACTTGATTGATGCGACCCAGTAATGGTTGATTGTAGATGTAGGTATCGAGTAAGTGAATTAGTTTAATATTATAGGTTATCCACAGCTACTCTGAGCCCACAAACTTATTCTAAGAGGTAAGTACAGAGATATATACAGAGAATGATGTGGGCCCCGCCATATGCACACTGATTGTTGCATTGATCCGAAATAATATGCTAGTTTAGTGCAATTTTGATTTATAGATGTAAAATGTCGTATAGCAATTACTCAACAGTAACCAGGACGCAACTTTGCCGAATCTTGTACGTTTTCCTGTTAAAAATAAACGTGACTTGCTGAAAACTGCTCATCACTTTTAAAACTTATAAAAAACAGTCTTTACTTTTAGCTGACATGATATAATATTTTTATAGCGATTTTAAAAGAAACTCTGTTTTGTCAACCTTTAATGATATTGTTATATAAGTGACAGAAAAGATCATAATACTTATGAATATATGGCATGTACGGGTATGTATAAAACAGTCGTGGCTAAATTCATAGCAATTTTTTTTCTGTTCAAGGTGATCTTCCTTACTTTCTTCACGTATGTGATATCAGATCCTGAGAACCATGTCCTGAAACCGGACACGATATTCGTATCGATGTCTCTGTTTTACGTAATGCATTTGCCGTTAGGTCTGCTGCCTCTCATCGTGGTGTCAGTGATCGAGGTAGCGCCGCCGAAACTTCTCACTCCACTTGCTAAGAGGCTGCGATACTTGCATTACTAACATGCGCCCGTCAGTTCATTGGTGGTTTTTAATCTGCATATATAATCTTATTTAAAAATATACATTTTACGAGGTGTACGGTCAGATATCTACATCCGATGATCGATTTTGACGGTTTTCGTTTCTTTGAAACTGCAACTAGGTTACACCTTTGGTTTTCATGTGAAAAAAATGTATAAATTTCCTTAAAGTAGTCTAGGAACGGAAAATCTCAATCACAAGAGAGATAAAAGCTACCTAGAACTTTTTGAAATACAATTAATATAATGTTGTACAACTCTGCCACTAAACATGAATCATTTCTATTTAGCTCTTAATTATCACTTACTATGACATTATTGCGTCAATGTCACCGCGAGTATCCTAGGATGTGGAGGCGTAATTGTGCTCAAGCATTTCTCAATGTGTTTACATTGAGTAAACATAACCGTAATGGGAATATAATAAACGTATAGTTATAACCAACTTCTGTAGCATAATAATTATTTCAAAATTTTAGACAGACGACCGTTGCTTATATTTATGTTAACAATTTACCTAAAGGTGATAGTTTGTTTTAAAAAATATTTTTTCTACTTCTTAATTCCTACCGAATACTCCTTAGTAATAAAATACAAATAAAATTAATTTAACCATTGTAAATAAATGACAGACGTGGATTCCATAAACCGTATCACCTTCGTCAAATTTTTTTTTCATAAATGTTATGCTAAGTTATGAAATGTTCGTGCAAAGAAAATGAATAGTTGCAGTTCCGAAATACGAGAAACCAAATTTTACTAACAATGCGAACTAAACATGTCATGTTTTCTGGAATGGTCTCGTAGGTGTCGCTGATGTCATTCGGGTGCTTTGTACTTGTAAACGAAACTGAAGTACTGGACTCTAAGAGGGCTTTCGTAGCATTATCTCTTTTCAACATCCTGCGTTTTCCGCTATCCATGCTGCCTAATGTTATCTCGAATGTTGTACAAGTAAGTTTATTATACTTATTAACTTTTCCCACCGTTCAAGCTACTTTAAACGAAAATAACTCGATTTTATTTATTGCAATATTTATTATAATACTTTGGTGGTTTTGATTATAGTCTTCTCGTTTTTTAGAAGTTTGCTTATTTAAAATGGTCGAGGTGAAGGTTCTTTTAACTACCAAGAGCATGATATTATAGATTTAGATGTTGTGTACTTTAAACGGAACTAAATTTTAGCAGAAGAAAAGTTATTCATAAGTCATCTATAAATTAAATTTATGGTCATAGTCCCATTGTATTTATAAATTTCAATATCCGACAGTTTTAATGATTAATGTCTTCTGCTCTGAATTAATTCCTTTACTGTACTTAAATTTATTTTAATGCAATTTTAAAATGAAATTGGAAACTATGGTTTCATAATTTGCTATTAAGGTAACTTCATTAATCAATTTTGTACTTGTAGACGTCCGTTGGCATCAATAGGTTAAACAAGTTTATGAATTGCGACGAACTCGATGTGAACTCCGTGGAACACGATCCTAAAGAACGTAAGTGTGTACTTCTTCTTTAAAATTTAAGTGGCTACGTGTCGATTTTTTTTTTGGTTTGTTTTAAATGATTATAAAAAAACGTATTAACACGCATTGTGAATGGTTTCGAAGTCGCCCTGACCTCATCATACCTGGAACAATTTTTCTGAGAGTTCTTACTATGACACATTGATATGGCAGATTGCTCATTTGTTTTGGGAAACACATTGTTATAAAAAACACGTTTGAATCTATATGAAATATATTTTTGGATAATGCCACTTTCCGAATTCAAATTGTTGCTGGTTTCGTCCAGATTTACAGAATAGTTGGCCTCCTTGGCATTTAATAGTCTTATTATTTTGAAAGTATACATTATTTCTTGACAAAAGATGTGATATGCACAGTTATGTATTGTAACAATAAGGATTATACTTATTTAGGGCATGCGTCTCAATTTGTTTAGTTAACAATATTATCTGCATGTTAATTATTTGCGTCCTTATTTTAGTATCCATCTTAGTCTCGAAACTACAAAGTTTTTTTCGAATTTTAAGTTGGTTGTATCTTGTTATTTAGTAAAATGACGGAGATACTGTCCACGTCAGTAAAAAAATTTTTATTGATAATGATCATCATCGCTTTATTTGTTCACTGCTAGACATAGGAATCTCTCAAGATAGTAGGATTTACTGTGACTTACTAACCATCATTATTTCACAATATGTGTATGTCGGTAAGGTGACGACGGCGATTTACAATTGTCGCGATAGACCGCAGCAATGGGCATGCCCTGGCGACACGACTAGTGCGTCTCAATGGCAACGGAGATTCATCGGCGGTCAGGTTCGATGTGTCATGATTGACAACGTTGTGATGTTTGTCCCCCCGCCAGTGTAGTGCAGTCCTCCCGCAATACAGATGCATTTTCAATCATCGTTTCATTGACGAAAACGAGGCTAACTCTATCATCCTTTTCTTTATGAAATTTAGCGATGTCTCTAGCGTATCCTCCGCGGCAAGTTGTTCAGCCGTATTGTACTGGATTTGTTCCATACGAGCGATAGCACTGAGGACGGGCCGGCGCGGTTGTACTTGATTCGATTCCTTCGCGACGGACATGACGGGGCACTGGGGCGCCTGTGTAGACGTGATCGCCGATGTAGGGGTTGTGTGGACCTGTATTTAAAACTATGAAAGACTATGTAACTTGGATAGAAAGAGCTTTAGGTATGGTGTCTTGAGTGAGAAATTGAAAATATATTCTCGATACAGCTGTGACTTCGTTTACTGCAACTCATTACAATTTACAATACTTTATACTGAATACTAAACAATTGCACTGTGTATACAATAATATATATTCTTTGTTTTCGAGCCGCTTGTAACGTCGCATATAATGTTCCGGTCCGGCGGCGCAACTACCTACGGCTAGATTGCGCGGGGCAGCGACACTATTGTCTGTCGCGCAGGTTTTGTAACGTCTTCTCCGACTCCTTCCGGTCTCCTGATTTCGCTTAGATTTAAGTAGTTAAAGTAGCATCCTTTAAATGCTTACCACTGGGAAAAGGCCTCCTTCTCAAATTTCTAAGAGGGTTTTAGAGCTGAAAAGGCCACGCTGCTCCAGAGCGGTTGATGGACTTCACATGTTTCCGAAATAATATTTTTTATTATTCCTCTGACGTGCAGGTTTCCTTACGATGTTTTCCTTCATCGCCGACCTAGTGGTACTTAGTGGTACGTAGCAAGCAAAGCTTAATCTAAATTCTACTACAATATTATGAAAAAAGTAAGGTAGAGTCGCTACTGCTATACAAATCAATTTTAAAAATTTTATAACTAAATAATTCCAGAAAGACTTCCGTTAAACTGTAGTAGATGTAAAAAGTTACGATTGACGGGTGAAATTTATGTTTCTTATGACGATAAATAAATAATTTAATTTGACGTGAATAAAATCTAAGAGAATTAAAAAAAAAATATTTCTTCATAAAATCTAAATCTCAAGAGTTCTTAAAATGTAAACAAATATTTAGCAGGGTTTCGGAGCCGGGAAGTCAATCTGTCGCTTCAATTTTTATTTCATTCAAGTTGCGCTTACGAGCACTTCGTAATGTTTGCTTTGGATTTGGACTAGACATATTTCAATGTAATTTGACAAAGAGGTCGATTAAATTACGGAACATTATATCTTGGGACTAAATTTAAGGCCATGCGGGCGAAGCTGCGCACACTCTAGTTTTAAAATAAATTGTACTTCATCATTACTATCGTTAAGTGGTGTGAAACGTAAACAAACCTTCAAGAGTAAAAAAGTTAGGCAAGCTATGCAAGACGTTATTAAGTCTTTTATACTATTTGTGGAGTAGATGAGGGGACGTTTTGTTTGTTTGTGATATTTTGCTTCACCGCCGATCGCTTAGTAAATCAACACTTCAAATTATAACTCAAATTTTTAAACTAAGATTTGAATAAAGGATCGATGAGTGAGCAGATCTATGCATGGAAAATTAAATATATTTTTAAATAGCTACATCAATACGTTTTATCAAAAAATGGTATTTAACGACAGAAGGAGAAGTTAGTAATAAGTTATTATCTTTTTTCTAAAACGTTCATTGTACAAATATCTTAATTCTTTTATTTGAAAATGTATCACAATAATACTGTGGCTAACGGCTTCTGAAACCTAGCAAAATGTAGATTAGTAGAGAGAGAAAAAGGTAATAATATTAAAAAAAAAATTATATTTATAAAAAGCAGGATAATATAGTTTGAAACTGCGAAATAGCACTACTATTAAGTTTTAATCTAACTAGCTTTAAATAATCAATGCTACTCGAAAACTTCTTCCCTTTTATTTACGGCCTAGTGCATTACTTGAAAATTTAGGAATATCCCTCGAGTTCTAGCTTTGTTCACTAACTCACCAACGTATTCGTTTCCATAAAAATGTGTGCAAGCTATGTTATTCAGTGGCAGCAACGAGCAGTTATCCGGAAATGAAGTCTGATTTGACCATAGTAGGCACGTAGGCCACAATTCAATGCTTGCGTCATTCGTATTATTAAATGTGAAATCAAGAGGTTAAAAGTACCATGTTAGACTTATGAACTTATGATTTTACCTTCATGTTTTTATACTGTTATTTATTTTATACTAAAATATTGTGTAGGAAGGGAATTCATTACTTTGTGTCATCCAGTGGATGCCGTGAGTCGTAAGAGTCTTGTTTATCCTTGTGGAGAGAGATTTTTATGATAATCAATAAAGTAGATTGATAATCGTAACACGGCGGTGCTATCTCTTTTGGATTATGCTTAAAAATAAACAAAGTTAAAAACTTAGAACACTTACGGCAAACTGGCAGAAGCAGACTGCTTGAAACTCTCCACTGTCTCAGCGGACAGCACTTTGTAAGCATCGTTCGAATCTTTATCACTTTTCGCAACTCCGTGGAACTTTTTCGCGGAACCGGTAGCGAAACTGTCAGCTAAAGTCCTTAACGCATCTAAATTAAATCTCCCAAATTCATCTAAAATTTAAGATTCTTCAGTTATGTCGCCAATTTACGGATATTGCTATCGCCAATCCGCCTGCTGAGAGTGGCGATCCTGCTAACACGGGAGAATTCTCAAGAAGGAGTCGGGAAAAATCTAATGTGATGACGCAAAAAAAAATATAATTATTATTTGCGAATGTTAAGATTATAAAATATCTAGTACTTAAATAATATAATAATGTTATTAAAAATATGTCTTTAGTTGTTTAATATCTCCTTAAATATAAACAATTCTGCATTAACTTGCCACTGCAGTTAAATAATAATGTTTTGTATAAATACCAGTTTGACTATTTTGCAATCAAATATTATTGTTTGCTTACTGGTCAAAAATCCCCAAAATATTAATAGACGTATTACGTCAAAACAGTCGTTTAAGTCTTTTGAGTAGATGTTAAAGATCTGTTATTATGCTAGTGAACTTCGGCCCTTATAGTTTCCGGCTGTGTGGCCTCCTCATACGGTTACATATTAGTTTCGTATAAGGTTATTACAATCATTGCGTTATCATGATTTTTTTACGATCTATACCTACTTCTCGTAACGTGTATATTATCTCTGAAGGGGTCAGTTAGTCTCAACATTCGGTAACACTACTTCTGAAATTATAATTAAATTATATCTGAAATTAATTATTACTAATATACTATTTACTAATTACTACTACTATACAAATACATTCGTAATTTTTTATCTTATAAGAGGACTATTACGTTTTTAAAAACGTGTCTGTTTAATGTTAATCATGTAAAGTAATATAGAAAAAAAGAAAGAAATTAAATAGATTTATTTGCTAAGAAATGGACGCACCCAAAAGTAATAAATTAAAACAAAAATTAAAAAAGTTCACATAAAAACAAAATTACAATCAAAACCAAAAAAAAAACTAGAACTACTCGTACTAAAGCTATTGTAGACATGAAGGTTGGTGATCATCCAGCCTCGCACCCCAGCACCAGCTCGCTGCAGTCCGCTTCTGCACATATGTGTCTAACCCAGATGTTGTTTTTTTTACATTTGTTTTATTATCTATATACGGTTATACTTACAAAGGATAGATATATATATTTGGACATGGCTTGGCTATAGTATAATAAAGTACTAGTGCCTACCCGCTTCGCCCGCATTGTGACAATCTTTTTTTCCATGAAAACTAATCGTTGATTAAAAAAGTATCCTTTATCCTATTCCGGCATATTATGGCATAATTTACATGCCTGGCCAAGTTTTGTTAATATCCTTTAGTCCTTTAATAAGCGATATTAAACGAAAAACATAGTTACATACTCTTACCATTTGCAATCGAAAGTTTTATTTGTTCCACAAAACGTTACCTCGTTGTTGGATTGAAAAAAAAAGGTTTAAGTTAAATATTTTGTTTCATTCATTCAATCATTTCAATGTTTAGTATTCGCGTAAGTACAAGAAATCGTTATGTAAATAGATCCGATCAAACATACGTATAAAGAATTTTATTTATTAGCACAGGAAAGCGCGACCTGAGAAAATGCGGAAAATTCACAAACTTATCATGTGGTATCTCTAACTAAAGTAGGAGTAAAAGATTGATTTATTTTTATTTTGTTATAAGGTTGACTTTACAAACAAGAAAACTGCTAGTCACGCTTTCCTTGGCCAGACTCTATGTATGCTAATCTTTATTTCTATATCTTATCTACGTTCGGTTTTAAAATCCGTAAGCAAAACCGGTCGTAGATAGAATATAGAAACCGATCATTAGTAAGCAAAACGGACCGTAAATAAATTGTATATAGAAACCAGCCTAGGATAGGATATAATTAACAAGGATTTCATTTATATATAACCATAATCTATCTGTATGTCATAGCTTCTCACCATCGTTCATCGGTACTGATGATAATTGACAGGCATGTGTCACACGTGAAAATTTTAGAAAGCAAATTCCGAGGAAGTTGCTTTCCAAACAATCGTTGGACTGGAGTTAAGATGCATTAAGAGTTCTTAAATGACATTTATCTACGGATGTGCCGTTACGTTGCCGGCAATATGCTATATTCGAAGTCTTTAATATTTTTCAACTGACCTGACTCAATCAACCACGTCTGCGGGTCATAGTAGGAAAATTATTTCTTTTTATGTTAAATTACTAATAAAACAATACGTTTTGTTCCTTCATTCGCTGTCAGTATATAACAGGGCACCTTTTGTCACAGCGGACCCACTGTTGATCGAAAATGGTCATTTCTCGTGGGGCGAGGAACAGCCGGTGCTGCGTAACATCAGTATGCGGATCCCTCGAGGCTCATTGGTGGCAGTCGTGGGCGCTGTGGGCTCCGGTAAGAGCTCGCTGCTGGCCGCCCTGCTTGGTGAAATGGATAAAATCTCCGGACGGGTGAACACCCACGGTAAGTTATTTTTTAACAATTTATTTATAATTTTATACGTCGTTATTTTGATTATGCGTATAACTAACACGCCCGAAAGCTCAGACTTCAGAAATAAAGCGTACACAAGACGACTGCCACATATAGGATACACCAAATTTCCCAAATCACACTTTAACAACAAAAGAGCACTATAATTAGGTAACAGCAGCAGCGGCTCATCACCAAAACTTCTAAAATCGGGAACACTACATTACGTGTTTCGCTTCAAAATGAACTATTTTACTAGAGAGTAATGAGAGTAGAGTTTGTCTAAGTGAGAGTGAGACTTTGATTGACAGGATTTTGTAATGGAGGCTCCATAGAGTTTGCGCTATTTAACGCGTGATTAATAATCTTGGATTTATCGCGACCATCTGTTTGAATGCGACTCTGTTCTATGATTAAATAAATTATAAATGTAAGTTCCACCACCAACTTTTAGTCATAGCGCAATAGCAATGTTAAAAACATTTTGATTTTTGTCCACTTTTAATTTATAACAATTAAAAAACAAGCCACAATTTTGGAAGTTTTTTTGGGTTGCAAATTCATTATGATTGCCAAATAAAGCTGTAGGTGTCTAGTGTCTACCTAAATGTATAGATATTTTATGCCGTAATTTGAGTTTCTCGCCGGGTCTTCTCTATAGGTCTTCTTTTTCCAACCGGTGTAGATTTTGAAACACCGTAAGAGTTTTACATAAGCCTAGATAGAAAAAAAAAATCACTTAGATAATCATGTCCTTCTGGCCGATTTTGACCACGGCGACAACTTTCCGATACTATCTCAAGTATATGCGCAAACATCACTCTGCTTTACCTTCCGTATTCGATGTAGCACCTATAGTATAATGCAGTGTCATAGACACAAAACGCAACACAACACAACCAGACCCAAAAATCACATTTATGCGTCTTGCACCAATATTGGCCTTGTCTGAGATTCAAACCCAAGACTCAGCTCAGCTATCAGGTCCGCTAATCACTAAGTCACGCTTTAGGAAAAAGTATTAAATTTGATTTTGTATAAAGAAAGAAAATTGCTCTGTTTATAAAATGAACCAGTTTTTTTTTTGTTTTTTATTACTCAGATTTTATTTATATTTGCTTATTATTTTCTAGTGTATGCAACTTACAAAAGTATTTTAACTGCCTTCCGAAAATGGAGATCAATTAGACTGTCACGAATTACTCGGGCATTTCTAAGCCGAACACTACTTTTTTACATCGAAAATATACAGAGATATCTTATATAAATATGTTGAAGATCAAATAATGCTGTTTGAAGACACGCGCGAAAGTCCGTGTTTTGATTTAATCATTATTAATGTTCCATTCCTCAAACGTGAAGGTTTGAATATGCTGTTAGTTACTCATTGTATGTCACGGTCGTTTTTATCAGTATTCTATCTATATATAAAATCGAAATGCCACTAATGACGTAATCACAAGAATTATAAACTCCACAAAACATTAAGTTGACAGGTTATTATTAACTTGAAACTTAATAAATAATACTGTTCAAAATATTTTTAAATGTGATTTTCGGATATAAAAGGTTTTATTTTCATAATAAAACGCGTACGAAGTTGCGAGTAACGGCAATTTTAATGTAAAGTGGAAAAGACACGGCTGTAGTCTTGTAGTAATCTTCTGCATAAAAGATCAACAACTGCTAGTGGTTTAAACTTAAGGAGAGGAGCGAGTAAGTCGACATCATTGCACAGGTACTGACCGCCGCTCAGGATGCCACGGCCGAACCTACTGTCTGTACACACAAGCTAGCCGACTTCTACCCTGATCTTATTTAACAAAGAAATAAAAATTTTTTGTTTTTTTGGTCAGCGCGAACTGTAACTTATATTTTATCTTTTTTTCTTCTGTTTAAGATAAAAGTACTTATGTAGTTATAAAAATGAAAAAATGCCAATACATAATTTTCAAAAATGATTAAATACACTTTTGGATGTTTCGTGTTGTTTGGCATTGAGTAGAAGCCAATTCAAGATTTTTTGGTATTCTTGTCTGTCGCCAGTTTGCGCGCACGTCACATGAAAACGACAGAATCGATTTCAATCAAATTGTTTTCGCTGTATAGCTTATAGTCTGATTACATAGCAAAACATAGCAAGTTTTTTTCATTCTGTCCTGTCTGCGTTAAGAAAAAGTTGCTGCTTATACTTACTGCTTACGCTTGTACTCCACACCCAATACTGATTTTTAGCGCATTCGCTTTTAGTCTTAGACTAATTGAATCGCTGGATAATAATAGTTTGCAATCGATATTTATCAAATTTAAAATATGCATTTAAGTCGCACCTGCGAATACAAGACAAAGTGAAACACTCATAGTTAATAGTAAAATAATATTTTTCAAGACAACTATGACCTACCGGAAGATTAAAAATCTATTTTATAGTTATATGATAACAAAATACCCAATTCATTGCAATAGTATAACAATTATATGTGCCCCGTGTGGTTTTGCTGTAAGAGAATCGGATATTTGGTCTTGTTTATCACTTTTACCTTTTCTTGTCTTTCAAAATAGCATTGCATTTCAGTGACGTATCAGGACTTTACATGGTTTTTTTTATACATAAATTTGTTAAAATATAGTGTAAAAAAGTATCTAGATTTACTACATAAAAGAGAACACGTTTTAAAAATTAAACTTTAAACTTGATTTAATTGCTTGTCGATATTTTTTTTATTGCTTTATTTAAATAGTTATTTCACATTGCGATAGTACAGCAAACATAACAGTCCTAAATAATTATAATCGCTCTGATACTTTATAGTACTCACACACTCCAACAGTCGACAAATAAACACTATCCGAGGTCACACAGAATAAAAAAAAATGTCATTATTGCCTTCCCCGTGATGGATTACAGGCGTCAGCTTACAGACGTTACCGCTTAACTAATTTCAAGGTCCTAGCTCCATAGGGTGACGTAATTCTTTTATTCCAAAAACCACCTGATTTGATTCTAAAATCACCAGAACCTCGATTGTCAGTCAGCTGGAGGTGTCACATCCAAATGATAATGACATTTTATCTTCATATATTGTACCTGATGAGTAAACTGGTGATCTTTACCTTCTCAATTTAATTTTTTTTTATATTAAACCTTCCGTTCGTTACCTTCCGCTATACGAATTTCTCCTGTGTCGCGGAAGCAGTTTACATACATGAATTGCACATGGACAAACACCCAGACCGGGAACTATTATTTGTAGTCCATACAACTACTAGTCCCGTGCGGGAATCGAACCCACGACCCAAAGCGCCGCAGCTAAACGCTTAGCCACTACCCCACCGAGCCGACTATGGTCAAAATTTATAAATAATAATTAATTAAAATAAAATAAATATTAGCTGCGTTATATAAAAGCTGCGTATGCCGTCGGTATTATTTTCAAATAAGGGACATTTTTTGGTATTTTATTTTCACGTATTCCAACCATTTGGTCTGCCACACGCCTAGCTTGAGCTTTCGAACTGAAAACTAATTTTGATCAAAATTAAATATTTGTCTTCAATGTCAATGTCAATAAAGTATTTAACTTAGGGATATTGTAGCTTTCTATAAGTGAAAGAATTTTTAGAACCGGTTCAGAGATAACTCTCTACATTCATAAACAAGCAAAACCAATCGTGCGATTTAGTGGTTACATTCTTCAACACTAGAGTTATTCGATTTTTGTGTCTGGTCGAAAAGAACATCATACGAAAACTCCCATACCCTATGCGCGCGGGATCTAACTCTTTTATTATACTTATAAATATCATATCATACTTAGATTAGCTGCCTTTGCGTTAGCAGTATGGACATTTATCGCCTAGTCAGACACGAAGTATCTTAAACGCTGTAAGTGGTGCACAAAAGTTATTTCAGGCATGGTTGAGATGTTCATTCCGCCGGTCAGCGGGACCTCACTCGCCTGGTTTCCTTCTGCGAGGGCGTGTACTACACCAGCGAAGCCGGCCATTGCGAGCAGCATCAAAAGCTGCCGCTTGGCTCTCCTACGTACAAAATTAATCAAAACAAAACAACTATCGCAACACATTTGGCCGTAATTCTCACATAATTCTTGATAAATCCTTTATTCTTTCATAACATTTCATTAAAAAAACCAGACAATTTTGAAAATACCAACAATACCTGACAATTACTGACATGAAGGTGCCGTACTTGTTTATAATAATAATCACACACGTCATGCAGTCTCTAACTAGGATTCCCTGTGTCTTGGCTACTGGATGGGGTAATAAGATCAATGTACACATAGATGGACAATCATATATCCGTTGTTGCGACACTAAATTTAACCTCAAATTCTACAGGCTATTTCTAAGTTATAAACCAAATATCAATTATATAAGTACATAAGTTTAGTTGCGGAATAGTTTTTTAGTTTTTTGTATTTACGCGAATGCTACACATTTGGAATGAAATAATTATTTACGGATTTTGTTCAGTTTAATTTACTTTACTAATACCGACGTTTATCTCCCCGTGACCATGGGTGTTGCAAAGCACTTCCCAAGGTTATTATACCATTAAATGCTATTAGCCATGACGAATAGCCCTTGGCGTTTCATTTGGATTATTAGGCTATTTAATATCTACATGTTGTCAACACTAATACTCGTTATCAAAAAGGTAGAATCCAACCTGTATTAACATCTATAACTTAATTACAAACGTTTAAACTTTTCATGTAAATGTTTGCGGTAACCCACAAACCCCAGCTTCGAAGGCAATGTCACTCAACTAATCTATCGCGTCGTAATTTGATCGAACTTTAGAATGTTAAAAGCATCCGATAATTTTCCCATTTCATAATACCCAGGCAGCATAGCGTATGTGCCGCAGCAGGCGTGGATCCAGAACGCGACCCTGCAGGATAACATCTTGTTTGGCAAGCTGCTGGACAAGGCCAAGTACAACAACGTGATCAACGTGTGCGCGCTCAAGCCCGACTTCGACGTGCTGCCGGGCGGAGACCAGACCGAGATCGGCGAGAAAGGTAGAAAGAGACCTTATTAATTCACTTTTAAATCCTCCTTTGATACCTGTGTATTTACAACTTACAGGTTGACCCAAAATAATGTTCATACATTATAGATTTTATTAACTAAATTAAAAAAATCATCTTATTTTGTACAAGGATTCCTATCTTCACAATAACCTCCTATAACGCGGACACACAATACATATAGACAAACGCTTGGTTAAATATTCTACAATTTTCCGCACTTTCTCTAAAGAACTTTCGCACTTCTTTTTTTTCATTTCGTCTACGCTATTTTGGGTCTCGGTGTATATTAGCTATAGGTTTATAATGTATTTTAAAGTTAACTCATGTAATAGCTACTTCGATATATAGGTATTAGTTAACTAAATATGTGAGGTGTACGCCTCGCATATTTACGCAGCCGGTGACGACCAGCAGCTTCTGCACCGCTAGCTGCTGCGATCTCCAGACCTGCCATGCTAAGCGACTATATGGGATTAGCTACGTCGGCGGTTACCGTGTAAAATATTATTGATATTTACCGTTTGATAATGATGTGCAAGTTACCGGTCCTAAGAGAGTAACTAATAGCGTAGTTAATATCGAGACAATGGTCTGACTAATTTTCCTGAGTAGCTAAAAATATCTTGTGACCTTTAAGGGAAATGTCGAAATCTCTTACTAACCATTACCAATACTCGAATGACACAACGTCACTAGTACCTACAATTAGGTTTCCTCTGAAATTTAGATAAGTTCAATTGTGAATAAATTGAGTTTGTTGTTTATCACTGAAACCAAGGTATTCACTTATTATTAGTATTAGCGTCTTCATTCCACATCGATAGTTCATAATAGATAAGTCGACCGAAGGGTTACTGGAAAGAGATCTCGATATACCAGTTTTGCGACTTCGCGAAAGCTTACGGTACTATAATATCCTACGGACATGATAGCATTTATTGATATCAACTAATTTCAGCTTAATTATGTATTTAGATACAGATTAAATTAATTTTCTTCAGAGTTAGCATACTCCGGGTATGGAAATTAGTTTTGTTAGAGATATGGGATTTCGGATACCGATAGGGGGGATATAACAAAATTGTTTCATCGGTTTCGGTTTCGGTGGATCAGATAGTTGGGTGATGGAGATATTAAACTAAGTTTTAATACACGCAAAATATACAAAAAAAATAAAAATTGTATGAAAGCGGTATGCATGCATGCATATACAAAGTATATAATATTTATATATTAGGCATAATACTCGAACAACCGGTTTTGTTTTACTTTCATAGGTCTTAGGGCAACACTGGTGAACTGGTGCTGAATTCCGTATTGCATAGTGCTCGGTCGCTTTTAATTTATTTTTATATAATAGTCTCACTAAACTGGATTAACCAGATACGTCCAATGCACCAACTAAATGTGAAAAACAAAATTTACGTTTCTGCATATTTTACATTCAAAGTGACATTAAAGGGGTACATTTGTTTGATCATAATAATATTTCCTATCCCCAATGATAAATTCTTATTATCGCAAACATAAAGTTATAGCAAGAAGTAAAAAAAAAATATTATTAAATCATCATCAGAATATAAACAGTCCATTGCTGATCATTTGCCCCATTGCCGTGTTCACGGTACGTTTTGTCGATTGCGGTGTCAGATGCCGCTCCTAATCTCTAAAAGGTATTTTAGTTGTGGCATATTTGATGTAGTTAATCATCCGTCTTTCGAAAGCCAATGGATTTTGTTTGTATTATCTAAGAATAATTGTAGGAAACGATAAGGGTTATCGATTTTCTCCACCGATATACTATATTATAAATCGATGATTCTCTTACAAAGCCATCATAACTACTAACCAATATACAATTTCGAATTCAAATTGCCACTTACATATTATTTAAAGTATTTATATAACTCTTTGATGTTAAGTAAATAAAAATGTCTTATATTGATTACACAGATTTTTACAAAGAATGGACCTGACACTTTTAATATAAGCATTCGCCATTTATTTAAAATTTCTATGCTATCATTATATTTTAGGCATCAATTTATCGGGTGGTCAGAAGCAGCGTGTGTCACTGGCGAGGGCGGTTTACTACGACGCAGACAATTACTTCCTGGACGACCCTCTGAGTGCAGTGGACTCGCATGTCGGCAAGCATATTTTCGATAAGGTAATGTGATAGTTCATACATAATTAAGAAGTAAATATAGTTATTCCAAGTTCCGATTATAAGAAAAACAAAGAGGTGCCTCTGTTGTGACCTAAGAGGCCATACTTGACACTATTGTCGAACTGATAATTGTTGGTGACGAACCAAATATGGTTTTATGGCTGATACAAGAGATGTGCATTATCCATGGTTCGAGGCGAAGCAACACTTTTCGCCGCCCGGTGAAACTAGTTTTATTGATAAACATGCAACGTTATATGATCTTTGCAAACTGGTTTTATTGACTGTTTTTGCTCTTATTTTGCAATTTTGCTATTTATGGTCTTTTTCACATTTGTTCAACTTAGTTCGCGTACAGCTATTCTTATAAGTATAACTATGTTTAAACCTATCAAATGCCTGCGAATCTCGTTGCTTCGAAGAATGGCGGAATAATAATATCTTAACTTCTCTACCTGATTTTGATTCACGGGTGATGGGCAGCAGCGTTTAAGAAGCATCTGGCTAAGAAATATTCACAACTACACACGAGGGCATCTGTAAACTTATGCGAAAATCATCTTAAATGAAATGAAAGACCGAAATTATTCTTTTTAACTATTTATTCTAAATATAATTTGATTACAACATCAACTTTTATAACGCAGCTAAAATGCAACATATAATTCCATCAGCGAGAGAAGCCCTTACTGCACTATCCAGAGAAAATTTAAATTGGAGTTATTTATATATTTACTCTTATATGGTGCAAGTATTTTCCATTTATCCCTGTATACAGAATGGATGCGAGGTTACGACATTAAATTTAACCTCATATTAAGTATTTCTAGGATGTACCCAAAAATTAATTAAATAGGTGGTACAGTATTTCATTCACAGAATATTACTTTTAGTATTTGTTTCTTTGGCTCCTGATATATTTGCAACAATAGTTCAATGGGCTATGTAACGAGGGTCTCGTAGCCAATGGCCATGAGACCCGGGTTAATAGAATGACATAATATCACAATGGATAATTCCTTTACCATCCTAGTCGAGATAATTTTTATGTATAAATTGTTTTCCTTTCTTTTTGTTATAACATGTGTACTTTGTAAACTTAAATTTTTTAATTTATTTAATTATTTCTATAGATGAAGACTTGTTGTTGGTTCACTGTTAGTGTTACTCTTTATAGATTTAAGCTACAAATCTTCCAAGTCACAAATAAATAAATAAAAACAATGCAATGTTCTTCCAGGTGATCGGACCGAGTGGTTTGTTAAAGGACAAGACGCGCGTGTGGGTGACGCACAACGTGACGTACCTGGCGCAGACTGACCTGGTGCTGGTGCTACGCGACGGACAGGTGTCGGAGGCTGGCACCTACCAGCAGCTGCTCGAGAAGAAGGGTGCCTTCGCAGAGTTCCTGCTGCACCACCTCAGCGACGCCGAGCGCACCTCGCCCGAAGGTGCGTATTGCGGCTGGCGCTTCAATGCCGCTGCTTACACTACCGGCATGTCTGACAGAGGACAACGCCATAAAGTGTAGCATATTAGCGCTGCTACGTTTCGCGCGAAAACTAATGAATTCATGGCTAATAAATGGCTTGCAATGTCTAGTGCTCTCTAGTGCCCCTCTACTGCTCAAGAGAAAAGTAATTTAAGAAAGAGAACTAGTTTCTGTAACACCCTCTTGTGGCCCACTCCAGAATAAATTGCTAATTACCATGGGTGTACTAGCAACGAGACATTCCAGCCTGCAGAGCAACTGCCCGTGTCCAGTATTCAGAGTACTTCGTCCTGTGTATGTATATAGCAAGCCGCCAATTGTCCAATTATTTAGGTCATTTTCACTGCAGTTTCAGCAAAGCTTTTTCACAAACCTTGCATAACCAATACTTTACATACTTTTAAATTACTGCAATGCTGTATATCTTGAATTATTCTTTACTGATTGTTTCACTTTTTTAATTCTATTATTATATTTGGTTTAAACCATGTCAAAACTATAATTCTTATTAATATTATCTTATTATTCTTATAAATATAAAATGAAACTTTGTATTGCGCGCAAAAAAATCCGGTCTGAAATAAGGAGACAGTTGTGAACATATTTATGCTAGTCAATATTATTTTAAAAAACAAGGTTAAGGATGTTAACAGTAATTATTACTTTAGCCACTTTTAAGTATATAACTGTTAATAAATTTTGTTTCAGAACTGGATGAGATAAAACAAGATTTGGAGAGTAAACTGGGTTCGGAGTTCCAGAACAAACTGCAGAGAGCTCGATCACTGTCGGAGAGTACTTCAGAATCCGACCAACCAGCTGCTGGTAGGATTATATTATACTATGTGATGGGGGGTGTTCGTAGAAAACGGAAACAACCCTTCATCACCAAAAAAGTAAAAAGTTAATATTTTTATTTTATGGTTGGGGTTGTGTAAGACCAAAGCAGCCCGATACTCCCCTGGTGATCTGCGTGGACGAAGAACGTCAGCCAGGTTAAGGGGTTGCCAGCAAAATATGAAGGGTCACGAGTATGATTTGAGTCTCTCGGCACATGGTAATACGTCCATAGCCAGACCTACGGAGTAAAAAAAATCGACTACATAATTTACAATTTATGATATAATAAAATATTGCGTTACATACATCTTGGGTGTTAATGAATAAATTAAATATTTACACATTTAAAAAAAATCTGGTTTGTAAGTTGTCTACACCACTCTTTCTATTAAAGGCATAGGTTCGAAGAAGTCGAGCCACTTGGAAGGTATAACACAACGTAAACGAATGGGTATATGAAATGAACGTTGATCGTTCAGTATACTCAAACTAAACGATAAACATCCGTTTCTTTTATATTTTAGTTCAGTTGGGCGCACAGAAGTTCGTTTGTGCAAGTTAATCGTAGGAATAGTATAATATTGTTACGGTTTACGAGATTGGAGTAAAAGTAATATTTAACTTCTAATCCTTTGCTTTCACTTCTTGTTTTTTTCCTCCTTTTCCTCTTCCTTCCTTTTCCTTTTTTTCGTGATCTTCCATTTCCACTAACTTCAGAGTTCACAACTTAACTGTCCTTAGCGCGCTTCAGGGCTCCTTATATAGTCCCTAATTTCGTTCGTCCTTTTATTTTCAATTATTCCAGAATATTCCCGAAACGTTTAATTTTTAATTCAACATTACTTACTTTTTTTA
The DNA here is from genome assembly GCA_029286595.1 of Bhutanitis thaidina. Lineage (NCBI taxonomy): Eukaryota > Metazoa > Arthropoda > Insecta > Lepidoptera > Papilionidae > Bhutanitis > Bhutanitis thaidina. Next base: position 6,120,465 of record JAGSMS010000022.1, read on the forward strand.
TAACGAAATAATTAATTTTCTTCTTCTACTTCTAATTAATCTAATGTTGATTATTAATAAACATGCATACGATTTTGTGTACCGGTTCTGGCGGAAGTAAAGGACTTTACAGGATTTGATTTAAGGTGTTTTTTTAAACTCTGAAAATACTTATGGCTCTGATGCAAAAATATAGTAAAATAAAACATAGAGGAAATCGGGGGTAACAGCTAGTACTAAAAATTTATTTTTATTTAATAACATAAGTTAATTTGTTGCAGGTGACCGCGCTGGCAGTGTGAAAAGACGAACCCCCGATGACGCCACGCCTAATGAACTTAAGGAAAATAATAAATTGATTGAAGCAGAAAAAACCGAAACAGGCAGTGTTAGTTGCATGCTGTCACAAAGACTTCAATTTAATATATTTTTATACAGACTGAATCTCTTGATATATCGTTAGTAGAGTACGCGTCGTTAATAGAGACACATCGCACCCAGACATTGCTGCCGGTCATCGGTCTGCTTCATTTTAGTCTGGCACTGCCGCGGTCTATCGGTAGCCATTGCTATTTTCAAGGCTTTTCCCAGGTGGCAGATTCCTATGCTGATACCACACGCCAATACAGTAGTTTTTTTTAATAATATACTTTTATATATTTCATTAATTAATTAATAGTAAAGTACTAAATGTATATTATTAAAAATTACGAAAAATGCGAATTCTTGATTTTAGTATACTCTGGTTACAACAGCATTACACTACAGCAGTTTAACCACAAACCCATTATTCTAGTGATACTTTAAAAAATAAAAATGACTTGTACAATTTTATGTTCTTTGATGAAGATTATTTTCTGAATTTGCTGGAAAAAAAAAAACAGGATGTCTACTTTGTATCAATGCTTGCACCACAGTAAGCTCTGATTTCTTGTATCCAACCAGGTGAAATGGAGTGTGTACAAGCACTACCTGACGAGCGTCGGTGTGCTGGCATCGGTGGTGACCATCCTCATGAACCTCGTGTTGCAGCTGTTCCAAGTTGGCTCCAATTACTGGCTGTCCGAGTGGTCCAACGACCGCTCTATCATCGTATGTATAACCCTACTATTTAGTTGAGAGTCTTGGATTCTGATTTCGATTGCAGAAAAGCCAATATTTATCTATATATACATAATATAAGATAGACCCGTGTCTTATACGCACTATTCCTAATCCCGATATTTACCCGTGAAGACGAGTGAGTGCCTTTTATTAGTGCTGTTGAACATTGCCTTTCCAAACAGACCTCTAAATCGCTATTCCTATTCAATGTGTTTGTTCTTCCTTCTATCAGATGCAACAAGATATTTACATTATTTTTTTTTTCAAACATCGCTATAATTATACAGGTTGGATATTGACATTTACTGTAAACTGCTAGTGCACATAATTATTAGGAAATAATGAAAAATTGTTTGGTAAATCCAAAAGTCCATGCCCCAAACACTAACATTAACAAATATAATTATTATTAACAAACCAGAAGGATTAGCGTAGTAATATTCAATATTCTAATAGGATAGCCTTTACATTAATAAAAAAAATGGGGTCGATATGTTAAGTTTTCGGGCGTTATCGTGATTACATTCGTACATCCGCGCACAGACAGACCAATCGACGACAACAGAATTTTTTTTTATCGCATTTTTTTTCTTTTATTTGGAAAAAATATTAGATGTACATTGAAAACATCAAACAAATATCCACTAAAATTATGTCAATTATGTATTAATACATTATTTTCTTATTACAGACAGAAAATGGTACTTTAGACAAAAGTAAACGGGACCTTTATCTTGGAGTTTACGGTGGACTTGGTATCGGGCAAGGTAAGTTATTGATTATTGAAATTAAGGTGAAATTTAAAATTTTATTCTTGAATTAAAACACCGTGTGTATATACATTCATACTACTAAAAGCATGATAACTTCTGGTTAGTAGAACATCGGGCTATTTAAAGATAATTTTTAATGTTTACCTTACACTGTTAGGGTCCACATTTTTTATTAATTAACATTTTTATGTAATGGTTAAGGGGACCATAATTTTCAAATATGTATTTATTTTCAACTAGTTATTTGTACGACTATGAATTCAATATTTGGTAGGTTGTAGGGTATTTAAATACATTTTGTCATAATTGATAAATATGTATCTATTTAGGTGCACAAGTAAACCCACTTACCTTAATTTTATACAGAGTGAATAAGGTGTAACGACATTAAATAAAGGCGCGCTAAGTAGCAGTGCTATAATTTTTTTTGAAATAGTGGTGAAATAAATATTTACGTATTATTTCAAATAAATAATAAACTTTGTAATCCAAATGCAAGGCAAGCGTAAATTCGTAATGAATATTTTACTGACTTCAAGAGCGTCAATCGAAATCGCAGGATATCTAAAAAAATATCCTGTGACTAAACTACTGTATGAATTTTATTGGACAATAAACAGATTATGTATGTATATATTATACATAAACTTAACAGAATATGGCGTTTAATTTAATTTCATACCGTTGCATCATGCATATTGCAACGAGAAATATAGCTAAATACTACTTGTATTTTTAGTTACGGACATGTAATACACATTTGAAATCAATAATTCAGGTGTCTGTGACATATTTCGATTTTTGTCCGCCTAATAAAATAAAGTGGTAGCCTGTAAATGTCCCACTTTCCCACAAGGCTTTCGCAACTTGCTTTTAGAACCCAGCTTCAGTGCGGGTTAAAGGACTTTATATTTTCCCAAAATATTTATATTTTATTGTTTTTCATGCATTTAATTGATTTAATTGCAGATAGTTTATTAAAAGTTTTACATCGTGTATTTGCTCTATGCCTTACTTTGGTATTCAGATTTTTTTTTATGTACATTGAAATATATTCTGAACATAACCAGTTTTCATGTTTTACATATATACAGGACGACACTTTTAGTTTAACCTTTCACAGCAGGCTATTTGCTAGCTGATTTTTTGGCAATAGGTTCATTTGTGCACCATTGATAGAATAATCGAAAAACATGTCTGAATATATTATGTATTTAATCAATCTCAGATGCTATTTTATAAACATTATATTTGCTCAATACTTCAAAACAAACTATTGAAGGCATCTCTCGTGAAACTGTCAATAATGAATACATTATTAATGTTATATTAGTATCTATGTAATTCCTTTGTTGTACTCATACATTTTATTATATTCACGTTTAAAGGTTAAACATCATAAACAGCCATTGCATGTTGGTATAAATTTATTTAATTTCTTGCATGTTGATTTAAATTTAACCATAGTCCTTTAAAATATCATTTTTTTTTTTTGCATGCTGTGTTTGTTTATTTTGGAGATCGGGATAATTACGGGAAAAGGTGTAGTATTAGTTATCAATTATAAGAGGTATTATGTACGATGTCAAAAATTACAATTTACTTCTTACATATTTAAAAATACGTTTATTAAGTATTGATGTCCGACATTTTTCACGAATACTATGGCATTCAAATCAATAAGCTTCGTCACTAAATCACCGTGTATTGGCGGCAATCTGTCATGCAGTGTGTCATAAAAGTCGACTAAGGGAAATGCCAGAAAAATCTAGTGGCTTCCGACGGATAACGAAATAATCATCTAAAGTCTGCCAGACGTAAATTAATCAGACCATAGAACATAGAGGCCGTCTATGGTGCAATGAGTCTGGGTTTGCGATCGCCAACCCGCGCACCAAACTTGACGATTACGGCAATTCCTTCGTTTGGGTTATGATACACAAAATATTTAAAATTATATAATTTTTGTCTGTGTGAAAACGTATCACGCAAAACTTGAAGATGAATTTGGATGAGACTATTAACGACAGTATTACTTAGGGGTTTTAATAAATATATATAATTACATTATAAATATATGAAGGAGCTGGACAGGATTTGTATTAAGACGTATAACGTAGAAACCTCTCCACAAATTTAGATGTAGCTCTCAAAACTGCGTTACTTAGGAGTCAGTTATCTTCTGAAACAGCTGGGTAATAGACATGAATAATCATAAAATTGAAGCCAAAAGACGTTAATTGATTAGACGCCTAAAAACGCTGCAATGTAATGCAGCGTTTTTAGGCGCTTGCAGCTTGGGCGTCGAGCCATTCAACTACCTATTAAAGGAGGTGAGCGTTAGGTGTGATTAATGAATATGCATATACTTCCTGTGATGGGTTTGGATGGTAATCACTTATTATCAGACGAGCTGCTTGCTCATTTGTCGCCTTTCCCATAAACAAAAGACAAACTCTACTACAGATGTGTGAATCGTGAATTAACGAAAGTGCATAGAAGAGCACGTGATGAAGAGTACCTTGTGTTGATGAATAGGTACATACAAGGAAATTTTGGATATAACTGTGACGTGTGATGAAAAGATAATTGCAAGCGTAAAACGCAATGATCCGGCCATTGCGTTTTACCAGGACAAATACCGGAACAACCCTTAAGCGAAGCTCACTCAGAAAAATGGTTACCTCATGATGTAATTCAGTATAGTTTTTTGAGATGCTGTGTATTAATAACAGCAAATGTCTATTGTGAATAACTTCGAACAATGATGGCGAGAGAACTTACAGAGAAACAACTCAGACTCTACAATATTCCATTAAATTCTTAGAAGAAGAAAATTAATTATCATGTCAAAAGGATGTCAGTTTATTGCCAATTGTCAATCTAGTACTAAAACCCGTTATGAACTTAAACATAATCTTAACTCTAAGAATTTTTACCGATTTCCACTGATAATGTGTACCCCAAGTAGGGGTTACCCATATGCTAGGTTCTTATCCCTAGTAGGGATTCAAAACGACATTTAAACACGCTAAGCAGGAAGTGGGAAGCACATTCGAAAACGACCAAGGTGAAGAGGCAACAATTGAAGTATTTTGTACGCTTCATTTTCGACGCTCTAGTGACGTATCTACACCTCTTTTTGTATTATAAAATTCAATTTTATTATGAAGGGCATAGCGCTAACACATAAAAGGTTTGTGTACAAATTTCGTACATCTCCTCGATTCTTTGAATAGAATAGGATAGAATCATTAAATTTATAAAGTATTGCTCATAACCAACTTGTATAACTGGAATTTGTGTCTTGTCAAGCTATCTCGTCCCGTGAAGGTCTTAAAAGCCGGCTAAGGAAAATATTACAAAAATCTGAACAGCCTGGAAAATAAGATCTGACTTGTCTAGTACAGCAATCGCCTATCCGCCTGCCGAGCTTAGCGATCACGTCAAATGTTTTCGACTGGGAAAATGTCTTTGCCTACGTGCGGACAACTTGGAAGTGGATGAGAATGTGTAGGGATCTGACTATGGTGCCGTGGGTGTGTCGCGCAGTGGTGTCGGTGTCGGTGTCGTCGCTGGCGCTGTACCTGGGTACGCTGGCGGCGGCGCGTGCGCTGCAAGCGTCGCTGCTGAGCGGCGTGCTGCGCGCGCCCTCCATTGGCTTCTTCGACTGCACGCCGGTGGGCCGCGTGCTCAACCGCTTCAGCAAGGACGTGGACGTGCTCGACAATGTGCTGCCCATGACGCTCAGGGGCTGGACTTCGTGCTTCTTCTCGGTACGCACGCTCACGCGAATGCCTTAGGTGGTGGTACTGTAAGAAGTACGCAAGAAATGATACCTACACATGTGTCTATCGTAAGGCCAGCAGAGATGGATGGCCTGTGTAGTATGCAATTTATTTTGTATAGCTCCTGTTCATCTGTTTGCTTTACGATCAAGTACTATACGTGTTTTGGGATCAGTTTATGAATTTTCCTTAGTTTAAATGTTAGGATCGTTGAAGGATGTTTAAGGCTGCAACAACGGGTGCAGTTGTGCCGGTAAACTTTTTAATATTTATGTATATATATTTAGTAAAGTTTATCAACTTTTAGTGCATGTCGAATCTTGATAACTAGTGACTAAAAATCACCTTGCATATTTTTACCATGATTGCCCCACAATCGTAGTGCCACGTTAGTCGCTTTATAATTTCTCATATTTCATACTTAAATAATGTATTCATTGTTCATAGTTTGTTCGTTGGTTGGTAACGCTATAATTGACGCGGTTCACAGCGCACGGACGTAGGTTCGCTTAAATCGATTTCCAAATATCACACATGCTAAACCAAATAGTGAAGTATATTGCAGTATATGGTCCTACGAGCCACGTGTGAATTATAAGTCTTCCGTAAATGTTGTTGCAGCATTAGCGTCCTTTTTCGCGGATTTATTGCCATATCTGGGTTGTTGGCGTGCGGCGAGGATTCTCCACGCGCTTTTGTTGGACAATGTGTTTAAAGCTCCGTTGCAATTCTTCGAAGTGACTCCCATTGGCCGAATCCTATCCAGATTTTCGAAAGACGTAGACGTAATGGACACGTCGCTGCCGACGCAAACAACCGATGTCATATATTGCGCTTTCGAGGTAATGTTTGAATGAAAATAGACTTTTTTCTAATTAAATTTAAAAATGCCATTTTGGTATATATGACAATTTTTTTACAATATTGTGGGTAGCGTCCTTTATGCTTAACTACGTCTATTATAATTGATAAAATAAAAAAAAAAATTGTATAGCGATATATATTTTTATTCATATAGCTCGCAAACTGATAACCTTTGGGGAAAAAAGGTTCTTGAGTGGCAGCCGCGTATGGGCAAAACGCAGTGTAGGACGACCCCCCCACAAGATGGAGTGACGACCTGCGCAGTGTTGCGGGAAGTCGATGGATGCAGGTGGCTCAGGACCGAGCTTCGTGGCAATCTTTGGGGGAGGCCTATGTTCAGGAGTGGACTTGTAATAGGCTGAAATGATGACGATGATATATATTTTTTTAATTATTTGTATATATATTTATTATTTTCATTAATTTTATTGCTAATTTTTATAAAATTGACAAATATAAATTATCAGAATATTGTGCTCACCACCATTAGGAATTATTAAAATTCTATGATAAGCTCAAACATGACGAATTTAAATAATATTTATTTTTAAAAAGGTCTTTATGTGATGTTTATTACATTATCTGTTTCCTCCGAGATTAGGCTTAGCTTTTGTCGACTTCTATGTCAACCGCAAGATGAATTAGGGTGTCGGATTTTCTTACACCGCCTACAAATGAGAAAATTGTGCATGGCCAAAGCTAATGAGCCTTTTTAAAAGCTTTTCATTTTTTTTATACTATAAACCAAATATCAAATGTTTAAATAAATTACAATGAAGAAGAAGAATATCGTAACAAAATGTTATGTAGTAATATTATTAGTATTTGTCGAAGGTGCCGTCGCGAGCCATCTATAATTCACTAGAGATGAAAATTTTGAGTATTTGTACATTTGAATATTAAAGTAACCGAATCTTTTTTCAATTACGCAATTTTTTAACAGTTTGAGCAATTTTTCTTTGTATACGATACCACAATATTTTTTTATTTTATATAATTATAATATTAATTTAACCCATAGTTTAGACAATCGCCAATTATTGAAATGAGTAAACTGATCCCAATGATTCACGTATAGAATTTAAGATATTACGGGATATACGATACGGCATAATGAAATTAAAGCCGCGTCGGCTGCGACAATTTTACGAAAAAAACATGACGCATCGTTTACTACTGCAACATCTGAGAGCCGAACATAATTTCATCCAGAGTTCTCCTTATAAATCGTAATCACTATGTATAAATTGTTGCAAAATCCGCAGCCGAAGAAGCTATTTTTTAATAGTTAGCTGTCCGCTACAAATAATAATTGGCAGTTCGATGAAGTTACAGTCAAGCCACACCCTCCTTCGTTCGATGTACAAATATTGTCGCAGCAAATGCGTCTTAATATTACATGTTTTATTTTATAACATAAAAATTTGTAACAGCATTTAAAATGTGTATTTTCTCCGGTTTTTGTTAAGAAACATAGAAAAAGGGATTATATAGGCATCATTTCAATTACACGAAACCTAATCAAGCTATACAAACGGTTCGTCATGTGACTTTCCTCAACGTAAAGTATAAATGGATCATTGTGTAATTCACCAGGTTCTGGGCACTCTGTTTGTGATAAGTCTCTCAACGCCGATATTCATGAGCGTGATCGTGCCGATCGGCATCGTGTACTACGTGATCCAGCGCTTCTACGTGGCGACGTCGCGCCAGCTCAAGCGGCTCGAGTCCGTGTCGCGCTCGCCCATCTACTCGCACTTCGGCGAGAGCATCACCGGCGCGACGACCATACGAGCCTACGGGGTCACTCAGAGGTAAACCCCCGTATATACAAACTAACTTTGCCCGCCATCTCGATCACTAAAATAAGAGAGTATCAATTTTGTACAGGTTAAAATATATATAAGAATCTACGACTAAAAGTAAAGCTTTTAATATCTACAATTCTATCTACCCGAAAGGCGAAAAGTGGTCGTGCCAAAGGGAAACCCGTTATCTCTGCCAAACCATATGGTTGTCAGGCGAGAGTTTCCTACATTTAAAATTCAATCATCTGTATTCACGTAAAATCACTGCTGAAATAACATTCAGTTATATACATGAAAAAATAACCTTCGCCTTATAAAGAATCGTTTAGTATTAAAATTTAAATATCCATAAACAGCCTCACCCTGGCGTATGCAATGCTAATGATCCTAATGAAACAGATTTTATAAAATTGCATTCTCCAATTAATTAATTACATACAATACAAATATGGCACTAAGAGACATACTGTTAAAGGATGTTCTCTGCAACCTCCTTGGGGCATTCTGCATGTTTTGAGTTAATTCCTCGATTAAATCATAGTGATATTTTCATATCCAAGACGTGTCACACTATTTTTTGTGACATAGCGGATAAGAACCCTGATAGTGAAAAATCCATCTGGTAGTGCCGTACTGAAGTTCCATCGACTAGTGATGGGATATCGCTAGAGCAAACAGTAATGTACTATTTAATCATACAGTGTTTAATTAAATACGTTATGCATGTGGTGTGTAAGTTTAATTTTAAACAATTATTTACGGATTTTTTTCGCCGTAAATCCGTAAATAATAGTTTCATTTCAAATGTGTAGTGTTCGCGTAAATACAAGAAACATGTTGTACATTATGTAAAAAACTTGTTGACTTTTGTTTGCACTTTCTTGTAATGGCCAGTAGGGTGCTCGAATAGGTTTATGATGAAGAAGAAGACTCCACTATCCACTATGATTTGTAGATTAAAACCGACACATAGAATAAATAAACTCTTGATTTCTTGAGTTTAACTAGCACAGGAAAAAGAAAATGTTGCTTGTATTCTTTCTTAAAGCGCCAATAGCCTATGGGGTTAGGGTGCAGACTACGAAACATCAAGTCGCAGGTTCGAGTCCGCCATTCGACAAATGTCGTGACACACTCCAGATACAAGCTCTTAGGCTTAATGGGAGTAGTTAACAGGAATATTAGTTCACCTGTTACCATGTTATTCAATGTCCTATCAATGGTATCGTACCATTGCACTATCATCATAATTACATACATTTGTAATTCAAAACGACGCGATAGTTAGAAGTCAGAGAAATTCTCAAATATCTCATCATCATATCAATCAAAGTTCTAAAGTACTCGTATTTAAACAGACGTTATGATTACTAAAGTGGCGTAGCGCCCATGAAACGAACACAAGAAAGGATAGGGGAATAAAACTTGTTTTTATCCATTACCAGATTTGTGGAGGAATCTGAACGCGGCGTAGACCACAACCAGTCGTGCTACTATCCGAGCTGTATTGCCAATCGCTGGTTGGCGGTTCGACTCGAGATGATCGGTAACCTCATCATATTCTTCGCCGCGCTGTTCGTCGTGCTGGCTCGCAACAATACCAACCCGGGTCTCGTTGGACTCTCCGTCAGTTACGCTTTGCAGGTTAGTAAGTTAGTTTAGAAAATCAGCAAAGGAATATAAAGAAAATAAAGAAGTTTTTTGTTCGGAACCAACTGGTATATACGTTGTAGTAGAAAAAAAAACTAAAGACTGACGAGACCACATAGCTGTAACGTGCCGTAGCAACAGAGAACCCCGCTGCGATAATAAGAGCTTAAGCGTTCTTTGGCGTTCATATGAGCTTTAAATAGCCCTAAATTGAATTTAAAAAAACCTTTGATGCCAAATGTTTGCCATGTGCCATGATAGTCCAGCTTGTGGTCAGACTGATATACACTAATACCTATATAATGAGTGTCTTTTTCTGTAATCGGCGACAACTCCATTAAGATTGATTTTGACGTTTACAATCAATTTATTTTGAAATTAACTTCCCCGCATGGAGTATCTTCCCGCGGTTTTCCTAGTAAAAATTATTTTTAGGATTCTATGTACTTTACCTGGTTGCAAGGATTATGACTATGATTAAAAGACAAACATCCAAACGACCATTTTTCACATTTACAATATTAGTTGGATAAAGAGCGCCTACACTTGCCGATTAGTTAAGGAACTAATGTCGTAAAAGTAAAGTAGCGACCTGTAAGTGCCCACTGCTGGGCAAAGGCGTCCTCAAACATCTGAGAGGGTAAGGTCCCGCGACGTGTATGTAAACGCAAACTATGTAGTAAAACTAACTCTAAGATTCGAAAAGTCATATTGCTTGTAATTCAATACCTTTACTTACTTTTTTAGATTACTCAAACTCTCAATTGGCTCGTACGGATGACATCCGAAGTGGAAACGAACATTGTGGCTGTGGAAAGAATTAAGGAATATGCCGAAACTAAGCAGGTTAGTCTACGGCATATACTTTCCAATAGTTTCTCCCATACTCTTCTAACTATATTCTTAAATTAGACCAAATGTGTTAATTATGTAAGTTCAGTAGTTCAGTGACAGTCAGGCTTAGTTCAGTTAACTAAGCCATCGACACCCAGGTCAAAGACCTTAACGACCGTTCACGCCGACATCTGCTGCCCGCGCTTGAAGCCGCCGACGCGCCGACATTGAAATCCTGTGAGGTCGCCGTTCTTACCTAGGTCAGTAAACTAATAGCCATGACGAATAGCGCTTGCGTTTTATTTGGATTATTAGGCTATTTACATGTACATGTTGAGTTATGACTAATCTGACACAAGCCTCGATTATAAATGGCGTATTTTGCCACATTAACTGTAAAACTATAATCTTGAAAAGTCCCGCCGTAAGTCAACAAAACAAAAACTATTAGTTTCTTGGCATCTTTGTCACGGAGTTTAAAGCAATTGCTTGCTCCAATGGTCAAGATTGGTCCAGGTGCTTAGTGGTGGTCGGAAACTGACGACGACCATACATACTAAAACTTTCATAAATCAATATTTCTTCAGTGATTTTGTCATTGTTCCATTAAGCTTAAAGTAATGATTACCTTTCCTTAACAGCCTGTAAATAGTCCACTAAAGGCCTCTCCCATAAGGAGGATTTGCCATACTCGCCAGTTTTGGTAAGAGAACTGGTGATTGCGGTACCAGACATCTCGCACCTGCAGTGCATCTACATTATTATAGTTAACTTCGGTATTAGAATCGTAAATATTCTTTAATCACTTTTAATAATTACTTAATACTAGGGTTGAAACAAATATTGACATATTTAACAAATTTTCCGCTTATTTTCTTAGTAATTTGTAATGGTTATGCATTATGCAAATAATTGTATGAAATGCATTGACAATAGGCATTTATTATATCAAACTATATTTTAAAATACAAACAAAGTAAATATGTCTATCAAATAGTGGTTTCTTATTAGATTTGTGTTTTTCAGAACCAATCTATTAGCAATTTCACACACCAAACCGAAACTCTAGATAAGGATGCGTCGGTGACCCACGTCAAACGGTGAAACCATCGTCTCGGTAGAAATTATTGTTGTTCAGAGCGCACGCGCGGTTCGCTGCTACACGTCAAACGCACAGTTTACGGCACTCTCGTCTAGCCGCTTGAGTATGACATCCGCCTGAAAGACATGAGCGAAGGTATGATGTTAGGTTGTGGCGCGCAGGAGGCGGCGTGGACGCTGCCGAATGGTCCGGGTGCCACGTGGCCGGAGACGGGCGCGCTGCAGCTGGAACGACTGACGCTGGGCTACCGCGCGGGCGAGCCGGCGTTGCGCGACGTCACCTGCACCGTGGCGCCGCGCGACAAGCTCGCTATCGTCGGCCGCACGGGCGCCGGCAAGTCCACGCTCACGCTCGGCCTGTTCCGGTGAGTCCCTCCAGCCAAACGCTACCCACGCGGCTAGCGCATCCATTTTCACAAAAGTTACGCTGATGTATCACGGCTAGCGCAAGCGCACAAGGAAACGAAAACTATACAAACGTTTTAAGAAATGCCTTACTTAGCATCTTACTTAGCTGCTGCTGTTTGTGAATAGGGGCGTAAAGTTTCAAACGGTAGAAAGTCTATGGATGCCGTTAGTCTGCCATTTACGATAAAGAAGTGGCGCGATGAATTTGGTTGAACAGTAAAGAAGTACTGCAGTGCCATCTAGTGGCAAGTTACAACAATGTGGATAGCTTAAAAACGTTCTCCATGAACAAACACTCACATGTCTCAACTGTCGTTATGATCCGTTTAACGGTGTTGGAGTTTATCAATCACATATATACCAACATCTATTTATATATAGATCTCTAAAAATTACGCCGTTGGCCACCCAACTTAGAATACTTATAAACTCAATACATTGTTAACTAATTTTTTACTTTTCAGTTTTATTCACTAACTTTTCAAAAATATTCAACAACCCATACACCAACGCTCCACCCATGTCTTTCAGTAATAAAAATGATCTTGGTTAATAATGTTTACTTCTCTCCATTATCTTGTAAATGTGGCAAAAACAAACATAATGCCCGCAGGATAGTGGAGGCGATGAGCGGTAAGATCCTGATCGACGGCATCGACATATCGACGATAGGCCTTCACCAGCTGCGATCCCGCATCACTATCATCCCGCAGGACCCCGTGCTGTTCTCCGGCACGCTGCGCATGAATCTGGACCCCTTCGGTGTATACAGCGACGAGGAGATTTGGCGCTCTTTGGAACATGCTCATCTTAAAGCGTTTGTGCAAGGCAAGCTCCTAAGTGTTAATACATTTTTTTTTATTTATTGGATGTGAACTTCCTGATTTATGTCAGAAACACAGTAATTATAACTTCATATCTTTGAAACAAATATAATTCTATTACAATAAGTCATATCAGGACTATTGACACTAAGTTAATTGATAGATTGCAAGGTATTGAAATTATCTACCATACTCGTAACTATATATATTGAAATATTACATGAACGGTAAAATCATAGTTGAACTGATCGAATAATATTCCGTCCTTAATTCTTGACGAGGTTAAACTGGAAATTCTATTTTTATAGGCGAAAGGTTAAAGTGATAGGTTAAATTGAATTTTCCAATCTCTGTACATATTCACGATCACTTCGAAGTGGCAAGTATATCCTTGCTTACATATGGAAATTAATATGAGCAATCTATAAATTTTCTACAGTAGCCTTAATTGAATGTGGCAAAACTTTTAGGAGACGACAGGGAAACATTATTTTCCATAATATATTTTAATATTATTTAATATGGGTAAATTTTGTAAAGTTCATAGTATTACGATACACTGTGTTGTTGTAAAGTACATGTACATATTTAACTGTACCCCTTTACTTTTACTGTAAAATAATTTGATCTCTGAACACTGAACTTTCTATTTTCTTTGCATGGTCATCAAAATCACGCCTTCTAGATATATAAGGGAAATTTCGCCTAGTAGATCACCTAACTCGTATTCCATCAATAGCCGGCGGATTACAATATCCATAGTGTGACCTTAAACAGTCCTTTTCTAGTAGAAAAAAGTATTTTCTTTATTATTCTGCTACCTTTCGACCTCCCACTCTCCAGTAACCCTTTTTAGATCGAGCGTTGAAAACCAATTCATACCACATAGGGTATCATAGTTAGCAGCAGGTAACTATCCCTTTTACCCAGCAAAATTTTGATGAGCCATCCTTCTCCTTAGCTAAAACAACTGGTTGGTATCGGATTTTATGTTCTTCCAATATCCCCTTCATTAATTAAGAAAATATCAGCATAACCTAACATTAAATTTCTAACTTTCATTATTTGTTTAAACTTTATTACTATCACCAACAAAAAAATTTAAAAAATTACAAAAGGTGGACTTAATGCCTTTGTTGAGAGATAATATAATAGGTTACTACACCAATTGTTACAAGCTATGTGGAAAAGGTCGGTATCTGAGGCTTCTATTTATTAAACAACTCACAAGAGATCCAGAGTTACTCCCGATGCGGTGTCTGTTTCGCTTTATCTTTCAAGAGTCTTCCTTCCGTTAACCCGTCCTCTTTATCTGCCTACACTGATTACCTTTCCTTCACTCTTTTCGTTTCGTATTTCTTTCTCTCTTCTTTTATTCCTTTTCCCTTCCTTTCCTTCTTGGTCATCTTCCGCTTACCTCGGAGTTCACCTCTGAACTTGTCGCTGGCCGTATAGAACTACTCAAGAAAAGCTTATTTTCCGCACAGCCGAAAGCCACCCTTATTATTACCTATTTACAATTACCTACCATAAAAACTTTGAGCATTCGCGACAATGTTATAATAACAAAAAAATTACATCGAAAATTTAATTTATATTTATATAATATGAATATGTAATGTAATAACAGGTCTTCAAGCTGGCTTGCGGCACGAGATCTCGGAAGGCGGTGAGAACCTGTCAGTGGGGCAGCGGCAGCTCGTGTGTCTAGCGCGTGCACTGCTGCGTAAGACGCCGCTACTGGTGCTGGACGAGGCCACCGCCGCCGTGGACCTGGAGACCGATGAACTGATACAGGTGGGTGGGGGATAAGGGCAGAGGTAGCTCGTGTCCCAGACGAGCGCGCTGTTGCGCATGACGTCACTGCTGGTGCATGATGGCAGTAGATAACTTTATTTTAAAATCCACATAAGGTAACTTACCTTAAATACAATCCCTAGTGGATCTGGGTTACCGCTGGTGGTTGCTGCTGTATCTGGGTCCAGAGAAATGTACATGAGTTAGTGCAGATACTATCTGCACTAGTACTTACTTTTAGGAATTAAATCTAAAGCGCATTTTTCAATCTTCTTTTACTTGGTATGATGGTCATTTCTGTCGTGTTTATCGTGCGTCGTGCCCTCGGTAAGTAACGGTGTCGTTAGGTAATGACATTTTAACTACTGTCATTGTTAATAAATCATCATAATAATAAAAACTCATGAACACCACCATTCGTTAATTACAATTTTTTTTTTCCATACTCTTCCAGAAAACCATTCGCTCAGAATTTGCGTCATGCACCGTTCTCACCATTGCTCACCGCCTCAACACTATAATGGATTCTACCCGCGTTATGGTTCTTGACAAGGGACAGCTAGTGGAGTATGCGCCCCCCGAGCAGTTGCTCCAGGATAAGAACTCCATCTTCTATAGTATGGCTAAAGACGCCGGACTTGTCAATTAAGATACTTCCTCTAATATAAAAAACCTTTCGTCAAAAAATTTAAATATTGTAATTGCGTTTAAATTAAAGTGTTCAATATACATTTAGACATGTACAGTTGTTGTGAATAAAACTCATAAGCAACTAGATCCATTAATATTGAAAGTATTATTTTTGTATAACTTGACATGTACATAATTGCAAAATTTTGTCTTGGTTGCCTTTAGTGTAGTTACCATAAAGGCCGCCCTTATACTTAATTTTAATGTTTTGGGTATAAAATTATATAATTTGAAATATATTGTTAAGATAAATTATGTGCGCCTTATAAAATTTATGCGTTCAATTTAAACATACATAATATATGACATTTGGTGTAATAGACATAGATATGATAATAATTCTCGAATTTGCTGAACATGTGATAAACAGTAGACGTGTACTTAAGAATACTTACTTGCGGCATGTAGCTTTAAAACTGCCTTGTGATCTTGTGGTTTTAAATTTATTGGCACGTTTTACTTATATTGCATCATGTTGTTTGATAGTAGTGTGCTTGGTAATCGTTAAAATTTTTATGGTATAAAAACAATAATGTGGAGGTTGTATATCAATATCAATTCTTTATGCTGATACATCACAATGATAAAAGCTCGTAATTTACACATGTTAATAACAATTTGTACTTTCTACTAATATAACCGAATTAGCTGTATATTTCGAAAATAATATTTTACAATTCTTGTGTAATTATTTTGTTATTATTAATATACAATAGATACTAACTTAAGATAGATATATAGATAATCAGTATCCCAGTACCCGATTACACTACTTATACTACTTTCCATACATACGTTTTCACATCAAACCACTTTACATGCAAAATGTATTAAAGATTTATCAATCTGCAACTTTTGATTCACATATTTTGATTTTTAGTTTAAACGAAATAAAGTATCCCTTCAATTGACCTAAAACAATAGAATTTCAATTGTATCAAAGTTCTTAATTAACCTTACAATAGCTACATTTTATGCAAAAGATATCCTGATTAATAGATTACCTAACCTGAGCCACTTTTATGTTATTAATTGGAACTTCATGTACAGCCTCTTGGTGTATTCGTTCGGATGATCTTAGAACACCTGTTACTTGTATGTAATGTGTTGGTGGGGCCTGTGCACAATTTTGAGGGATGCGAATTTAAACTTACTTAATTTTAATGAGCTTCGTTATTATTTAAATTAGTTGTTAAGATTTTCGTAGTAAAGTACACATTTAATGTATTTGTTTTACAGGTGTGGATAATAGGTACTGTTTATATTGTTTTGTTGCATACTTAGTCGAACTGAACTGGAAGCCAAGATAGTAAAGAACAAATTCTACTTAAGTTAGCTAATAGAATCATTATTTTGCAGAGATCCATTGAAAGCATATTTTATACATTATTGTCTCTGTTGCTCTCCCACTACTTAAATAATATTTAATTTGATTACCTATTATGCTCTAATAATTATTGTAGATAGTATTGCAATTTATTGAATATATACAATGAACTCTGCATTACTGCTAAATTAATCCTTGGCGAGATAAATATTGAGAATTCTGTCACATCAATACACATTATTGTTTTGATTTTACATTCATCAATACCGTTCTTGGCGTGTTTGTTATGCGGTGCGTAGTGTTCTCTTTTAATCGATGTGCCACTATCTCGACTTATGCATACTATTTTGCCGTATTTACAGCTGAATGTTTTTCTTGCTCTTATTAGGTATGGATTTGATTAGTGTTACTGGAATATTTAATCCTTTGAGTCCGTCTGTTGATAAATAACTGTGATGGGAAATGATGTAAATTACAAGTTTTAACAAAACATTATTTCAATATTATTTCAATTTGATATTATGTTTTCTAACAAAACTTGTTACAAATTATTCTTATCTCGTAAATGACACTACATCACATTCTCGTGAATACTGAATATAAATAACAAAATGTATTGTAATGAAAGTTATACAACTTCATGTAATCTATCATTTATTAAACTACAGTAATATTTCTTGTATTTAAATATTAAAAATTTTACCTTTTGGTATTAAATTTTTCTGAAGTATACAATAATTGTTTGATATATACTCTGAAACTGAATATATACATACTAAAAGCATTCATTTGATTCACTTAATGTTGTCACAAGGACCTTTCTGATTGTTTAAATGCATAGCTATATAAAAAGGTTGTATGGAAAGATTGGCTGTTTTTTTATATTGGAATGAATTACAATATGTATCAAATAAGTCATTTTATCTTCTTAAAACCTTTTAATAGTATATTTAGTTCAATTATTAAAATCCATGCACAGCACAATATTTGGTAGCTATCATGAATTTTGCCATCATAGAATATGTAGATGAGGTTTACATTACAAAGCTGTAATGTATACAGGATAATAACAATTGTTACAATATTGCATTTATTAACAGCATTACTTGTTTCAATGTTTTTTCCTCCATTTTTATACGGAACCTTGTCCCTGTAAATATGGATAATATTTTCACCAAGTGATCCTACGTTATAACTTATTTTGTTATAGTTACAAATCACAATACAGGAATAAAGTTATTTGTACTCTTACGTATTTTATTTATTTAAAAAAAAATCTTAATAATTCTTAATTCGGTTAGGATTATTCGCATCCTTTATCGCACATTATATTCGCATTACTTTTTAAACGACGATATAGAGGACAACAAGGTTTTTTTTAACGCACATACACATTTCGAAATGAGGTTTCTTTCTGTAGATAACTTTAAATTGAATAAGACAATCATCTCCATAGAATACATTCTTATTTCTCAAATCTTTTTTTTACCACATTGTATACATCTATTTCTTTAATGGTGTTCAGACCTCGAAATGGCTATCTACATATTATCTCATCATTAATTTGACATCACTGCGGGAATTGCGTCTTAAGTTGTTCCATATAAGAACGTGGGGTGATTTCGCCTCTCAGCCATATCTCATCAGCACACGATCTTGCGTTATGCACAAACGTCTGCGCGCATCGTCATATCTCGCTGTTTCTGGTATATACGAGCTTGCACCCATTGCTCGTATATCAGTGAATACGCAAGGAACTAGGAAAAGTGTTTGCACCGTACGCGCACGTGAATCATTCGCATATTCTTGGTAAAATCGCCAGGGAGCCGCAGATACCAGAATCGCAACTGCAGGAGTGAAGATCGCCTTTCATTCAAAGATTCGCAGGAGATACAGATAAAATCTTTGAACACGCAATTACCGGCTAGTGTTCCGTCTATTATATTTAATCTGCCTCTAGCCTGAGCTATATTTCGTATTCTACCTCTACCCCACTGTGTTCGGCAGGATTACGCACACATTCGCGACCCCACCGGTCGCCCTTAGCAGCCCAATCTCGAAAAATGGCACTTCCTCCCCTCTCCCTCCTGGCATGACGCGCCGGAACATGGATCCATCTTCCTACTTGGGCTTCATATCTACATGCATGAGAAAGGCGTTCAAATCTACATAATAAGGAAGGCGAGGGTGGGGAGGGCAAGAAACTACGCTACACCTCACCCCGTACCTCACCCCCTAAATCAACATCACATAATACACCTCGAACTTCCCACGCTACAAGGCAAGAACTCGTTCGTGGGGTTCATACTCTGCCTAGATAGTGTATCTGGCATTCCGTAAAAATTAAATGCCCCCACCGCGTGATGTCAGCCAAATAAATCTGGCCTGTCTAAAAAGGCACCAGCAAAAACCAGAAAACGTTTGCCCATACTCACCACGCTGGATGGGCAAGTAGCTAAGCGAAGTGCCGGTATCGTCTCTTTACAGAGGCTGCAATTATCTTTATCACTACTCTTTTGTATTTGGTTTCAGCAGAATTTTCTGTCATCATACGCCTTACGAATTTGGCATAGCCTCGGTAGTTATCTAGGAGGGTGCAACATGTTACAAGTGAAATAGGCATTTAGCAAACAAGATAGTACATTTCTCTTTATCCCCGATAATATATATACCAGTTCCACTTAATCAATGACTACAGAAATTTATATTCAAGATGAAGAAATTAATTATGATACTTTGATGTAGGGAAGGGTAGTTAGTACCGTGAAATGTGCCAACATTGCCAACCAAGGTATCTTTGCCCAAAGAGCAAAATGTAAATAAATCCGTTAATATTAGAAAATATTTTAGATATATGACTTATATTTTGTATTACTTTGTTGGAAATAAGGTTATATTTGTGACAACACTACATATCCCATTACTTCCTAATTTTGCTCAGTAAAAGTTAAATAATGGATAATTTGTTGAGCAAGAATAGCAATTTGCTGTAATCTATTTCATCTATTTTTTGTATTAAAGAATTTGAATTGCAGAAAATTTAACTATGCATCGTCAAAGAAAATAACGACGTAAATTGTGATCCAGGAGTATAAAAGACTACTATGAAATATAAAAATTTGAAACTTTTGTGCAAAAATCGCCTCTCTCGGCAAGCGGATTGGCAATCGCAACACCAAACACCTCGCACCTTAAACGCAGCGGCCCATCATCGGTCTGCTTATTTTTAGTCGGATATTTTTCAAGATGACTCGAACTCACTAATATAGAGATTATAGATTTTAAACACTTCATTTTAATGTATATTTTCAGGTGCATTCAACACTGTACAAAAATGTAGAAACATGATTAATATAATAATGTAACTCGAATGGGACAACCCTTACACTATTAAATCGTTCAATGCGACTTGTATGAAATCGAGAGAAAAAAGCAAGGTGACATTGCCCTCAATTTTTGATAAAAGTTTTAACACTTCCGAAAACATTTTAAAACCACAGTCAAGATTTCTTAATGGTTCGATGTTGTACTCATTATATTCATAGTTCATAGTTCTTCTTGGAGCATATTCCAGGTTTGCTCAATAGGGATTAAATCTGGCGATTGCGCTGGCCACTCTATGGCTGTGACATAATGTATCTACTACTACGCTGTTACCACCCTTGCCGTCTGTAACAGATATTGTTGTGCATAAACTATTGGTTCTAGAAATAATTTTCAGTCGTCATAGTAACCTGTATCCAAACCAAGTCCGTTCTTCCATTAAAACAAATTCCTGCCCACACCATAATTAGGGTACCATAAATGGTACAACTTGGTATGGAGTTCATGAAGGTGTAGAAGCCGGCTCGAACGACCAGGAACTCGACAAACGTGTACTTCAATTCAAATTTGGCCGACATGAGTTTTTTTTTTTATTTAAATTTAGTATTAAAGAAGAGGTGTACACGGGGGAAGTGAACACCGTAACGGATAACGGGATTGTTAGTGCCTTTAACAAACTAAGGGCAATGGTGTCGAACGGCCGTGTGTTGCACAAAGTAAGGACGAACATTTACTGCTGCGTAATTTTGTGTGTACAATGTCATATTGAAAACCTAAAAATTATTGTTGTAGGGTTTTCTGCCGCTTCGCCGGCCGTTTTCATTAAACCTATAATAGGAAGAATGCCCACTTACGGGCATTTTGTTGTAGAAACGTACTTATACATTGCCCTGTAAACGCGCTATTAACTCTATGGAGGCTTTACAAGCTTTTATCTGTTCCAAGTATTTACATTGTAAGTATCACTATTACAGATATTAATATTTTTATGTAGGAACATACAGTACATTCTAATCTACACTAATATTATAAAGAGGAAAGATGAGTATTTTTATGTTTGTAACGAATAAACTCAAAAATTGATTTTCAAAATTCTTTCACCATTAGAATGCTATATTATCCCTGAGTAGCATAGGCTATATCTACTACTAGAATTATTAGAGATCCCCACTAAAACTTCTATAATGTAATAACCCAATGTGTAAAAAAATATGTCCCTAAAATGTCGTTCATCGAATGCGCTGCGAAAACTATTGATGATAGAACAAAAAAATATTCAACAACATTAAAGAACTACAAGAAAATTCACGATACCATATATCAAACTATTGTAGTTATGTCACTATAACTATTTTTTTCCTTTTAAAAGTTGATTCATATGCCGACCAAAATCATACCATGTTATCCATACCTTTATATTAATCCTTATTACTTTTTTATTTATCCAAATCACATTGCATTCAAAATATGTTACGAATTTAAAAATGTTAGTCTAAACAGAATAAAATACATAAAAAAAAAGCAACAAAAATAAAATGTGAAAATAAAAAAAAATTACTTTAAGAATGAACTTTTATAAATAGGTTTATGAATAAAAATAATACATTTTAAAAGAAAAATATTATATCCTAAAATGTTTAAAACATAAATGTCCACCCGTGCGAAGACGGGACAGGTCGCTAGTATTACGTATGTACTGAGAGACCAAAGTTAACGAAATTCAGTTAATTTATTAAGCCACGTTTGAACTGTCGCGAGAAGCTAGGTGTATTAAGTAAGTATACTCTAGCTATGACCTTATAACGACAACGAAATCGTTATGTAGAGATAGGTGGACTAAGTATTGGAACCAAACCAAAATGACGAAAGGCTTTCACTATGCCAAAATTCAACCCAATATTCCTAATAAGCCTTTGTTTTATAAATTAACCTTTTGTAAGAAATATACATCAATGATATGTAGAATGCGCTTGGGTCACTGCTGTAATTCGGTTCATCTTGCTAGGCTTCATATTAAAGATTCTTCAATATGTGAATGTGGATTAGACATTGGCAACCTTAATCATATTTTCTTCTCGTGATTTTCCTTTATATGATCATACCTCACTATATAACTCTTTAATAAAACTTAAAATACCTCTTCCTATAGAAATATATCTTTTATTTGTTTCCGAAGATAGTAAAAATATTTTTAACTGTCTTGTAGAATACTTAGATACAAATAACATTAAGTTATGATATTTAGTTCATTATCTGTAGTATGACCTGGTACTTTCCAATATTTTTAATATAGTTAGATCTTTTTTTTTCTCTTTCTTTTTTTATTTTAATATATTTTACATTTTTAGTACAATTAGTTTCACATTAATAGTTATTATGATTTCGGCTTATAATCAGAATAACAGATGTTTTCGTTAATTATTTTAATGTCCAGTCATTTTTAATTGGCAGTAATCATTAGGTTGCCATTAACGGAAAAAAAAGTATACTCTATGTCATGAAGAATGCATAACATAGTATCATAATATATTTATTTTATTTATGTAATAAGTGTTTCATCTTTAAATTATAAATAATTATTTAAGAGGATCAGACTGTCATTGACAGAATTCTATTAAAAAATAAAAAAGAAGAAACAAGGGATCAGAACACTGATGTAGATCAAATTTTACGAAAAAAATTGAATTTTTTTTAGCTGAACAGAAAGTAATATATTTTATGTTTAGTGAGAACTGGAGATAATTTTTAGACTTGTTTTAAAATTAACTATAATCACAATGGATAAACTTTTTAGAATACCATCACTTGAAGACTTTAAACAAGTAGGTGTTGCATTGCACTATTTTGTTACATTTAAAGCTGCTATGGGTATTATTGTAGGGGATAATATATGTGCCATAATTTTCTCCTAATACCAACCTGAATGTGGAACGAGACTAATGACTGACTAATGGTTGAAAATCCACTTGAATTAGCTAAACTCAAATTTCACAGACAGATTCACTGGCTCTAGAGATCCAGTATGGTTAAAGGCTGAGGCATTCCATCTTAGAACTAAAAGGTAATAATGTAGTCATGGGTTGCATTAGCCACTTTCCATAAGATGAACTGTTGCCCATTAGGCACTAAGGTACTTACCAAACTTTGTGCCCAGTGGGGCTTTTGCTAGAGATTAGGAAACCCATCTACCAATTGACTTTATAAATATAGGTGAAAAAGAAGTAATACCTTTTCAAAACTTTATTTGAATTAAATTTTTCTTAGCTAATTGAATATTTTAATTTTTAGGTGACAGATGAGGTTATATGCAATCTATACAATGTTGAAAATCAGCAAACAAAAATGTTGCTTGAAGAAGACATTAATCTAGCAAAGACTGATATAAAAAAGTTAATTTTAGAATCCAATTTTGATACTGATAAATTAACTAAGTTATTGGAATCTAAACATTATAGTGATGATAAAGTTTCACATTTAATTTCATCCCTCAAGAAAGGAAAAACTAAATTGCTTGTCTCAACACTCATTCATCTTACCAGTACTTATGGTGAAACTCTACAGGATTTTGACTGGTTATTGAAACTTGTTCTTGGCACAAATGAACTGAAAACTATTAAATATCCATTGGTGCAGCTTATACTGTTGACTGTGACTCAGACAGAATACAAACATAGAAAGGTTTATGATATTAGCAAATATATGTTAGATAAAATGATTAATGTACTGGAAAATACTATAAACACTTAAATTTCATAGTTAATTTTTTAATGCACTACAAAAAAAAATTAGGTACACAAGTAATTAAGTACAAAAATGCAAATCAAACATGTAGTATGGTAAACTTTTAAGAGATTTGTAATGTAGCTGTAAATGAAGAAGATTCAATATCTGAAAACACTTGGTCTCATCTATTTAATATGCATTTTCTTTAAAACAACCAATTCAATATTCCTATTTTCTGCTAGTGACAGCATGCTGCCTACAAATTTTGTTTCATGATAACTCTTTTATTGAGATAAAAAGTATCCAATATCCCAAAATCAGAAAATAGCATAATCTACATCTCTGCCAAATTTCATTCATATCCGCTCGAGTCTTTTTAAGTGCGATTACTACTCACTGTTAAGTTTTGTAACAACTTTAAATGTTGACTTATTTATTATGTAAATATGTACCCAAGAATAATTTAGTTTTTGTGCCATTACATTAATAAATAATGTTAATAACTTTTTCTATCATTATTTATTGTTACTTTAACCTTATCTAGGGGCAGATCTTGGCTTTAGATTAGGGTATGGTCATGGGTGTAGGGATTTTTAACCCCCACCCGACATCTCGACGGATCGGAATCGGAGTTATACTTTCTTACGCAAATGTTTGTAGCAATGTGTACATATTTTACGTTACCCAGTATCGGATCTTTTGAAGGCGTTTTTTTAAAGGTGTGAAATTTTAATGCGATATGATCAAATACTTAAATTTAAGCAGTTAAAGAGGATAAGATGGCGGTAACGTAACTCAAAAAAAATTACCCTGTACTGTTCCCGCCACTAACCATCCATGCGGGACCATATTTTCTCTATTGACATCAAATATATAATACCTCGATATCATCATCATCATCATTTCAGCCTATCAGAAGTCCACTGCTGAACATAGGCCTCCCCCAAAGATTGCCACGAAGCTCGGTCCTGAGCCACCTGCATCCATCGACTTCCCGCAACACTGCGCAGATCGTCACTCCATCTTGTGGCGGGTCGTCCTACACTGCGTTTGCCTGTACGTGGATGCCACTCGAGAACCTTTTTTCCCCAGCGGTTGTCAGTTCTGCGAGCTATGTGGCCGGCTCATTGCCACTTCACCTTGCTGATCTTTACGGCTATGTCGGTTACCTTAGTTCTTCTGCGGATATCATCGTTGCAGACTCTATCACGCAGAGAAACACCGAGCATAGCCCTTTCCATAGCGCGCTGAGCAACTTTGAGCGTCCTCATATGGGCTGCAGTGAAGGACCAAGTCTCGGATCCGTATGTCATCACTGGCAACACGCACTGGTTGTATACTTTCGTCTTGAGGCTTTGCGGTATACTCGACGAGAAGATATGGGGTAGTTTCCCGAACGCAGCCCAGCCGAGTTGGATTCGTCGATTGACCTCTGAGTCGAAGTTGGAGTTACCTAATCGGTGAAGAGTTTCGGGGATATGACATCACCCTGTCTTACACCTTTCTGCAGTTGGATTGGTTTCGTACTCTGATTCTGTACTCGGATAGACATCGTAGCCTCATTGTACAAACACCTCAGCACTTCGATATACCGAGAGTCTATCTGGCACCGCTGGAGACTGTAGCACCGCCCAAATTTCGACTGAATCGAAGGCTTTCTCATAGTCCACATACGCCAGACATAATGGCAAATTGTGCTCCTCGGCCTTTTGTACAATCTGGCGAAGAAAATGTATGTGGTCTATGGTATGGCCTTTTCGGAATCCGGCTTGTTCGGGAGGCTGGAAGTCGTCAAGTCTGTTCACTAGACGATTTGAGATGACCTCGATATAATGACCGCTATTTGCATGCTAGTTATAAAGATAGCAAAACATGTGGATTAAAAAAACTAACATCTGATCTTAAAAAGGTACTTTTCATTTAATTGAGTGGTAAAATTCAATTATAACAAAATAGAAAATATTCGAGGTATCTCCTATGACGAAGGCTAGGGATTTTTAGATTTTCTGAAATCCAACGTAGTAGATAAATATTGACAATGTTGACTAGCCGTCAATATTTATCACGTGAGTACGTGTTTATCCAGTGATGGCGGAAAATGACAGTTTTGGCAGGGATGGTTCTCTACGGAAACAAAACCAAGCGCGCGGGCCGCAAACGAGTGACCAGCTCTGCCCATCTACATTTTAAATAGTTCTGACAACAATTAGTAAAATACTAACCTTTAAATGTCCCACTGCAGGGCAAAGGCCATCTTTCAATGTTTGAGAGTTTTTAAGCTAGTAAAGGATGGGGAACTCCGCAAGTCCTCGTATTATATTTCCTCACGATCTTCTCATTTACCTACGCGGTAAAAGGCGTACGTACGATTTTAACGTAATGCACGCTTGTTTGTGCCGGCATAAAGATTCAATTATAAAATTAATTACGTATAATACTTTTAAATTCGTTTACATTTGTGGTTGCTGAAGCCAATTTATCAGGTACGCATTTACGTTTCTCTTTAATGCAAATACAATGATATAGATTCAATTTAGTTTTCCTTGTCTATTTTACCAGCGCTCTTTTTTCTTAGCACAACCACAATACTGACGTGAACGTGTAGACCATGATCACGGTATGGATCGTAATAAATATTGACCGTGTAGCCTTCGCCCATGTTGTAATATAATTAAATGCAGATATGAGATATAGGCACCATACGCTGAGCTTAGTGCGAGTGTCTATATTTTTCGATATGAACCTTTCGGACTAGGAAAGAGATATAAATGTTACTGGACTTAGGAAATTTAGAAGAATCCACATTTTATTATACGAATGAAGAGTAGTTAAATATTATGGCTGACCCTGACTTCCACGAAAAAGTAACAGAATTGATATTAGGGAAAGGTCGGGTAAAGTACTACTAAAGCTACCCTTAGCGTAAAGGATATGTTAATAATTTTTGAAACAAATGTAGTTTCGAATTCACATTACTGTTTTGACTTATATCAAGATATTTAATAGTATTTTTAAATTTAAAACCAAAATGGCAAATATTAACTTAATCTTCCTAGGTCAGGTAGAGCGGCTCTCAAGTAAATCCACGAAACTGGTAAAGTGGCAGTATCAATAAATTTTAGTTATTGTTAGAATAGTTCAATTTTATTTAAATTTGACAACGGAAATTATTAAAATCAACGTTTCTTAATTATTCGGCTGACTGCTTGGCGGCGTAATGACTGCGAGTCGCTGGCCAAATATTTGTATGGATTCCAAAAAAATATTCAGACTGTTTATGTGCAATTTATTTATGTTAATGCCTCCGCGACGCCGGAGAAATTCTTAGTGAGAGGTAACGGTTTAAATTGTTTTTTTATTATTCATTATTCTTAATGCGAAATCAGACATAAACGACTAAAAAATGTGGTGGTCGCGGGGATATCACGCGGTGGCTCAATTATTGCGGTATACGAAAAATAGCTCAGGTGCCCACCCGGTAGAGGTTGATTTCATTTATATGAATAGTTTAAGGGGTTTTATTTCGAATAACCAGCGAGGAAGTGTAAAAGAATTATCTGTACGCTACTCTTTGCACTCTTAGACCGAAGGGCGACCTCAACTCACAAGAGCCGCGATGCGGTCAGCTGCCGCTGGATTGCGGTGATTTTCGTGCGCGCAGTGTCCAGTAATTGATGGTTTCATTAGCACATTTATCACACGCGGATGGTAAGAGGCCATATCGGAGTAAAATTCACGCAGATTATCAATCATTCGGTATGACACACAAACAGACATCTAGGCGTGTGCACGCACTGTGTGGCTCACGTTCATAATTCCACAACCATCACTTTTTAAGTACATGTAAAGTCCTACAACTTTTTTTGATCTTGATGATTTTCTAAAACCAAAGGTTCAAATAAACTTATAGCTCTGATTTTCATTATACTCTACCGCTGGGTTTTGATTGGGAATAGCTCGCATTCGGCCATTATTTCAGTGATACGCTTCAATGAAATAACAATTCAATCACAGAGAATTCAATATAGTCGTTAAAAGTAATTTAATAACTAGTTGTTAATTATATCAAATTCTTATGCATGAAACCTGAGTAATTAACAGGTGGCAGGCATCACTTGAGCTATGTATTAACATACCAATAAAGATCTTGCAAAAAAGTAAAAGTTGTAATGTTTTTTAATTTTATTTATTAGAGACATTCACACATCAACATTGAAGTTTGAGTAAATATTCTACATTTAAGTTCTGAAACGAAATAACTAAATTTAATCTAATAAAATTGCGTCATGATTCTTGAGGTGTTGTAACAAAAGAAATTATGTTGTTATGTCCCGTGAAGGGTTAATAATTTTAACTACAGGTTCGTAGAACCTAGTGTAAAGATATACAAACAGGTTTTGTTTTTCTAATTAGTAGCCAAACAATATTTAAGTTCAAAATATATTTATGTAAAAACAATTTTCTGGAATATGCGAAAGTATACTTTCTCACTCATGCATGGATTTCAACAGAAAACTGAATTTATTATGAATACCAAGCAAACTTCAGCAAAAAAATTGTAATTTATTGAAACATGTCAAAACAAATTATAGGTCCAATAAATTTTATATCTGATGTACCTTTTAATCGACATATTACAATGTTTTATTTTAATAATTTTCTACCATCAACTCAAATGAATAATCGATTTCCAATCAAAAATTATATTTCGTACAATTTCATGATATGAAAAAGGCTGTAATAATCTCGCCGGCCAATGTTTAAAGTTATATTTCAAGTACCTACTTAAAAACGCGTAGTTAATTTGTCTCATGTCAAATTTTTAACATGGCTAAATCAAAAAATATATATATTTAAGGTATTACGTGCAATAGATTATAATTATAATATAGCACATAAAGATAATACACAAATAGTGATTAATTAGAAAGGTGGGATAATGGAACAAGGAGATTTAGTCTTTGATATGGAATGTCTCACTCACATTTACTGCTAATATATTTGGGATATTTTCCCGATAATGTAGATGTGTCACTTCAAATTTCATTAAAAAATTTTTATAAAATTACAAAAATTATCATGAAACCATACATGTAATAATTGGACGCAGATTATAGAAAAATGACACAATTGTATAATAATATCAAATCTTACATAGGTATCTAATCATATGTATGTATGAGGTGGAACCCAATAAACTAATAGCAGCCGTATCACGCTACGTCTCTAACTTGTTACAAATTCTAAACATCTAAATATTATCATATAATTAATTGTATGTATATGCATAAAAATGTATAGGATAATCAAAAAAGTTGGCCACTGAATATTAAGTCCATATTTTCTCAGATCACTACAATGTTGTATAAACAAATCTAATGATAACCTACGTTAGATTAATTCACATAGTTATCTTATTTTAATTTTGAGTCTAGACGTTGGAGCAAAACACCAATACTACAATTAATTTTACACGTGTTGTGTTACAGAGAGCTCAATGTAAATTTATACAATTTATTAACATAAATGTTACGGAAGGCCGAAATACGCTCGCAACTCAAGAAATGTATTTTTTTTTTCTTTACCTTACTCTTCAACAATATACAAAGTAATTTAAACTTCAATTTGACATAAAACAGAATTTTTTTTCAAGTTTCACGATAACTCAATTATTCATATATACATAATAATAGTACGTCTCAAATACTAAAACCTTACAATAATTATAATTATCATTCGAGTGGTATTTAAAATTATTCAGATTTGAAGATATTAGTAATAATCACTTTTCACAAGGAAAAGTAGTTATATCGATTGTACGGTACGTATCGCATGTGACGTGCACACCAAAAATATACAACAACCCGTCGCCGTCGATAAGACTTGACCCTCCTAATTATGATCAGTCGGAGATTAACATAACCTATCAGACTTAATTCAAATTCTTGTAGAACATACTAATAATGTACCGTTAATATAGTTAGTAAATTTTGTAAAAACTGCACAATTTGAGTAAAACGTAGATGAAATGCAAGCTATTTTAGGAGAGAGTCACACACCACGAAATAACTAATACCCCTGTAACAATGGCACCAACTAATTAATCGCACCGTATACTGCCTACATAACTTTGTTATTGTAATATAATAATATGAAAAATCCATCCTAGCGAATTAAAAATGTATAAAATCTTAAGCAAAGCACTCTAAACTTAAACTATAATCATTCTATAAGAAGGTCTCATATGAAACCGAAATCGACTTCCCTGATACTGACTCATCGAACTTAGTTCGATATCACACTACAGTTAATGAAAAAAATAAATTAAAGGCATTTTAGACGCGCGTATTGAAGATGTTGTAGTGTGACAGTCGACTTTGTGTTCCCAGTTTAGTTGGCCACTGCAACATCACTCGTTGTCTCCTGTCAAAGAAAAATATTGTGAAACACAGTATGACAGTGAATTATAAATGCCGTAAATCAAAATTAGACTATAAATATTACCATGTCAGTTTTCAATTCAGGCACGACTGGAACTTCAGGGATCAAATCGGCTATCTTGTCAGTCATAGGTAAGACATCCTGAAAACAAAGAAAGTTGACTTAATTTAGAAGGAAATATCAGTGTTAGATAATACGAAGAAATTTTAAATGCTATTTACTAATAGACAATTTATATATCTTTTGAAGCAAAGAGTCGGTATATATTATTTACTTGTTACTAAATTTATCTCGAAAACTTCCACAAAAATATCATTTGTAGAGCATGCTATTGCAATATAATAACTACATAGGTATTAGCAAAAAAAAAACAATCTAGCATGCATAAGTAAAATATCCTATTCGACAGTGTAACAGAGGGATTAGGATATAGGAAAAGCAGTCATAAATTGTACATTTGTATGTATCTGTGTGTGTATATATTAGAAGTGTGTTGGTTTAAATGACGCGTCAATGCTTCCTGTTATTGACAGGTCGGTAGACATGCTGGTGATATTAAGATGCACATGAACTAACATAGTCAGGACTCTTTTATTATGGAACTAATCTTCTACAGAGCTAGTCCGGGCGGTATTCACCTGTGACGAGGCGATGGCCGGTGTGGGCGTGGTGGGGGGCGAGGCTTCCTCTGAGCGGCAAAGCTCACTGGGGGGCAGTGGGAATGATTCAGAAGCGTCATTGCTCACTTCGCCCGCTTGAGACTCCAAAGCTTCCGACAATGATGGTGGCATTGAGTCGTCAGGAGTCGTTGGTTTCCCTGGATCCACGATAATGTCGTCCACCACATTGACTGCTGGCGACAGTTCTTCCGTTTCACTCTTTTCGTCTTCTATTTTACCGTTGCATTGGGTTTCTTCTTTAACATTTTCATGAGAATCTTTAGCTGCATTCTTCAAATTTTTGAAGTCTGTCACATTTGATTCTGTGTTTTGAATTTGAAATTTATCAACAATCGATTTTGTGTCGTTATTTATTTTTATATCTACACACGAGTCAGTATCGTAATAATTCTGTTTTAAATCATTATTCAATAGCGTTGGAGATGGTAAGACCTGCGTAGACTGTGATTCATTGATTACTATTTCTGGGATTTCTACATTATCAAGTACCTTTGTAGTCAATATTGGTATGGTCGCCATAGCACGACTTACATCTTTAGTAGAATCTAAAAATATGGCAGCCTCATCATTACTTCCATTTCCTACATTTTCTGTGGCACATGCTTCTCTCTCTGGGAGAAGTTTAACGTCATTGAAAGTAGACGAAACAGAGCTTTCTTCTACAGTTTCCATAACGGTGCAAGGCATAGTACTTGTAGTATTTTCAGTGTCGGCTTGAAGTTGATTTGGCTCAGAGAGATCTTTATCAATTACATCTGTTTCAGTGTCTGTTTTGCAATTGTCAGCAATTGGTGCTGCAGTGGGTGTAATATCGGCATTAGTAGCGAGTGAAGTGTCTGTCGGTTCAAGTGCCATAGTGGTGGCGGCAAAGGAAGCCACTGACGAAGGAGGGGGATTAGCAGGAAGTGGAGGAGGCGAGGGCTCTATCATAGGCATTTGTTCAACACAAACCTCTTTCGTAACCGGAATTTCTGGTGCCGGAACCGATTCTGACTTTTCACAAATAACCTTTTCAATGTTGCTTTCCTCGCTTATTGCTACTTCTGGAGCCTGAACTTTGGTTTCTTCTAAGGAGAGTCCATTAACAGGCAATTGATCAGGTTCGGACATCGCGACTTTTGATTCAGGCCTGTTGTCCTCCGGAGTTTCTGGGATGGGTTCAACGGTAGGGGAGGGTTCTGTTTTAGAGGATTCAGGTGTGTTGCTTCCGTTGGTGAGGGGTTCAGTGACAGGGGTTTCAGGTGTTTTTTCATCCTTGTTTTCAGTGTCTGTTTTTGCTTCTTCTGCCACTTCATTGACTGCATTTTCAGGGGTTGTTTCAGCAACCTGTAAAGAAATAATAAGTGAAGATATTTTTTTTAATTTTAGAAGATATAAATCGTTTCTTTATTTACAATACCGAAAATGGAAAGTGGTTTATAGGCGTGACTGACGTATACTACAGAAATTTTGTGATGTGTTCCAGAAAAAGTAATTTATTAAACCCTTTCCCTTAACGTCTCGTGTCAGATTTAAAATACCTGAATGTCGGCCATTATGGAAACTGCTAAATAATGATAATGATGATTATAATACTTCACACGAGAGACTGAGGGGAAACATACATGCGTTAGTAGCTTTATAGCATTCTTGTTGTAACGGACGATTGGCCCCTCATTCTTATGTTCATATTTACCCTTCAGTGCTCTTGATTGACTGCCTATTATATTACGACCTAGGGTTGCTATACCATACATGCGACAAATAATGGCATTATTTAATCAACTGTAGATTTAAAAGTAGATTAATTAGATCATCCCATACTTTTGGCGAAGATCAAAATACGAAACACATTTAAATAAAGTTTTATAAAACATTTAGAAATTAACCAGACTCTCCGAGATAAGCAGTAGCATTTGTGTAACAGACAACATTTAGAGAAAACAAGTCTGGAAGACTAGGTCTAGTAACTACCTCCTCATGTGGTTAACTGTTGCTAGTCCATATAATATTCTGAAGGAAGAACAGTACGTAATGTTGGAGTACACGGGAGTGCATCTTGCGGGTGAGCCAGAGTCACTATGTGTTGCCCACGCGGCGGGGAAGTATTGATGGAATACATAGACAATTTTTTTCCAGTTTTAATGTTACATTTCAATTTACTAGTAATGAATGACCAAAACTTTTAGGTCGAATAAAATAAAAAGATTTATACACTGTACATCATGAAATTTTCAATGTTTATAAGCATGAAAAAGAAAACGAAAATTAATATATTTCGATATTTGTGTATATAAACTAGTTGCGTAGTACTCGTGGGTCTATGCCCGTCCGCTTAATAAAACGCAGTAGTTAAATCGAACCAATCGTTTCGAGCATACACTCACTTATCGCACTCTCTTAATTATTTAGAATTATAGATTGACAAAGGGTCAAATAAATATAAACCCGGTGCGAGACGCCAAACCAAAGTACTGCAAACAACGATTAATCGATACGCGCAGGCAAGGTCGTCTTTGTTTACTCATGTAAAGAGATATTATATTATATAGACTCGTGTTGAGCTAAATAGAGATATGGGATAGATAGATGCCAGAAGGGTACGCTCATTCAGGTGGTACGGTTATTCAGAAAAACATGATTGTACTAAATGTTAACAACGTCGTGTAGCATTGTCACCCAATCTTTGTTACACCTACTTCTGTAGTAGTGCATTTTCTTTGTGAAGAAAAGGTTTGTGTATTAGTGAATTACTAAAAGACATTTTAATAACATCAAAGATATACATATAGGAAATTTAATATAATAAAATATTAAATTTCGTCTCACAACTTCCAAAAACTAATTAAGATAAATTAATTCACCAGATGAAATTACTAAAGATTGACATTTAAAAGAAACAATACAAGTTATGTCAAATTCTATACAGAATCATGGATCAAAGAGATTAATGCACTTCCCGTGTGTTTGGCGAAATAAACATAAACCTTATATATAGAAAAATTTATCTTTTTAAATTTAAAATATTTAAAAACATTTATGAGGGCAAAATACATTTTTTTTATCAATTCAAGTCTTTTCTCACTCACATTATTTAATGAAACTTCTCGAAGATGGTATAACAAAAGATTTAACTGTTTTGATATAAGGCAGCTTTTTTGGAATGAGCTCTAATGACTGGAATGTTACCACGCTTCACTGTTGCTTCCAAACCAGCGTTCGATAAGCCGCGCGGCAACGGTAACGCAGCGTAGCAGCGGTGACTCAGCGTCATCACACAATACGAGTTCGACTATGGAAACGATTTTCCGCTCCGCAATGCTACAGTGTCAATGTTTGTGTTTCACTCTTCAATTATGTCCACTGCGAAGCGGAAATTGTCAAAGAACAATAAAGAGTTGGTTTTGTGCCCGTTACTCATGAGCAAGTACGCAATAAACTACTCACTGTTTATTAGATGCACTGGGGATGAAGTAAATGGAGAATAATGCACCGAATGTTATACCTTACTTTAGATACCTTTCCGGTTCATATAATTGGGAATTACTGTATACATCAATGGAACAGTATATGATAAGTATCATATACCGTTTGAGTAAAAAATACTTAAGTTATTTTCGTACCGTACGCGTCATTAACTTTTATATGTAAATGCGTCTGTATGGTTTGTGAATCAGAGTGCGTGAATTCAGTACTCTGATGTGACTCATGATTTTCATTAATAGATTCGTCAATGTTATTACAAAATAAACTTTAATCTCGGTTTAAATTTGGTCTATATTAACATTATTCAGACAAAATTGTCACAAAGTAGTCCTAGGTTTAGCCGAGAGTCGTATTGCACAGCTCGAGCGCGAAAACCTCCTTCTCCTCTTCCCAAATATTTGAGAGGGTTTTGAAACCGGGTAAGGGCCCGCCACGCTGCTCCATTGCGGAGTGGCGGGCTTCTCATGTCCTCGAAATAATATTTTTTTTATTATTGCTCAGACACGGTTTCTTCACGATGATTTCCTTCACCGCCAAGCACGCGGTAAATACAGCACTTAAGAAGTAGTTTGAAGAATTTAGAAATGTGAGTATAAAAAGCATTCAAACTAAAAACGATTTCGGTGAAGTATCTTACATAATGTCAAGGACCGTTGGTAGTGTTTCTAATTATACGACTACCACTGTATATGACTTATAACAATATATTTTCAATTGTTTCAAAGTTATAGCATGTGAAAAGTTAATGACTAAATGCATTGTTTATATTAACTTTTTTTATGATAATGTAACATCGCTTGGACAAGTTTTTTCTGACGCTTCGCCAGTCGCTACCGCGGCACGCTCTTTCGCACGCGCGCTGTGGTCACAGTTCATACATGGGGAAATGGCTAATGCATATCCGCCCAAGCGAGGGTACGGATAGGTTGTGTCGGGCTTGCACGACACCCCAAGGTGTTCCACAGGCGGGGCCACGGACGCTTTCTCACACTATCCGCGACCCCTCCAATGCCGACCGCTCTAGGAGGCCCACGTAGGCAAGCCCACGGTACAAACCAAATTACAGTATAATTAAATTAAAACATTCTGTCATTCAATCATTCTGTTGATACAAAAAAATACTCTTGATTTGCTATTATATATACGTTAAAATAATGAAATAAACCGACAAAACGAGGGGTGGTGATTCACCTTGCACTGCGGAAATGAAAAATTGCACGTCGTAAAGGAGACTAATGACATAGTGCCGCTTGCGTTTTGAGGTTGTTTATAATTTTATCAAGAGCTCTATGATAGCTTGAAGTAGTAGCAATTCTGCTTACATAGCTTAGCATATACAGACGACGGAGTGTACTGTTGTTGTACATGGCATACGAACATTTTTTTAAAGTTCGTTAAAGTCCACAATTTGTTCTTACTTGTATGTATGTTACGTTTTATACCCGTGTAGTTTTTAGGTTTTCTTCTTATTGTCACAATCTAACACTTTCTTTACACCTAAAATAAAAATTAATAAAAATATTTTGACCCTTGTCACTCGTGTCATTGATATTGCGAGCTGTCTTTGAGTTAAAACCACGACGGTACTCGTACTCGTAAATACTCAAATTTTCGAGGAGTATGTCTCAAACACTGAATGTAAAAATCAATTAAAGTTTTAACGCTATGACGTTCTATTGTTGGCAATAGTTATAATTTTTGTGTAAAAAAATTTGTAATCACGGATCTTGGACTCTCTGAATTCAAGAGGCCACTCCATTAAAATGGCAACCCCATTATTTTAACATTAAATTGTTTGCAACATTCTACATAAAGGCGTTATTATTAAATTAAATTAAAAAAACTCAACATTCGAAAAAACTAATAAATTATATCCGCTCGAACAGAGAGAGGGAAGGAAATCTTTAATATAGACGTATTGACAAAATCACAGAGATGAATTTAAACATAACAAGCCTTATTTATGGTATAAAATATTAATGAGAAATTTAAAATAAGATAATATTTTTTTTGAACCTCTAAACAGAAAGAAAGTACTCTGTATATTAACGTATCTTTTTTAATATTTTCCCTAAGACGTTATAAACGTAAAAAATAATTCGCGAGTTTTTTTAAATCGATGCAAATTCACGTAAACAACTCTAAGCTCAATTATCCGTTTCTTTTGTGAATACTTTCTATGAAAAAAGTGCAAGTTTTAGTAGCAAATTAGCTATGCTTATCTACTTTAAACAATTATGAAACTTAGTGAAGAGCTCAAGCTTCAAAGTAAAATTATCTAAAACAAGTATCGCCGCCAAGACCGATATATGTAATTTGCATAGATAATAGTGAAATGGATAGAGACGGCCGGTTCCGGCGCGCCGCTATCACACGCTGTGACGTGGCTGTCGACGGTTGAACGCCCTTTCTTGGCACCAATTACTCGCAATAGTTATAGTAGATATAGCTCCTTCGCTCTACGAGAGCTGCTTCGATAACAAGACTATAAACGCGTAAATATTTTCACGTCTTTAATACCTTTCGGCGTGGTCGCAGCGCCGGAAATTGACAAGTACCCTTCTTCCGGCTCAACTAACCACCTTACAAGAATTTAGAAAAAAATTTAAATATATATGTGGTTATAGGATGCGTAAAGACTTCCAAAAACTGAACTACGGATTTTATACAAATACAAGTAATTTAGTTATTATTTACATTGTTTAGGAACCTACTCGGCTTACTTTACGGGGCGGACGTGCTGGCTCAACGTAACTATTCCGTGTGGGCTTAGCGAGCCCATTTCGCAGGAGTTGGTGGACCGGCGGGGGAGGGTGGGCATAGTTGCATTGTTACATTGCACCGCACCGAACCCTCCGCGGCCAAAAAGAATTCGCGGGAGAAGAGGAGTTTTAGTATTGCGACACGCCATTCTCCCTATCCTTTGCGACTGGAATGAGTCGCTGATACGGCTGTAGTGGGGCCGCCTTCCCGATTCCCATGGCCTCCAAGGTGGAGAACTCTGGCTGTACGTTGCCCTCGTGGGGTTAGAGGCTGCCTGGCAAGACGCACCAGAACACAGATGAGGGGGAGGAAATGTTCTCCCTCAAGCGACCGGTTAGATTAAAAACTGCTGTCATGTTTCGCAGTTCGCGGTCATGGTTTAGGCATAAAGGTTCATATACCTTCAAAGCTATTTATTACGTATATATATTATTACCAAAGTTATTTAAACATAAACTAAAATTTATGTAGAAAATTTGTCTCATTAATTTTGACTATATATTGTATAAAAAAGCA
Source organism: Bhutanitis thaidina (assembly GCA_029286595.1). NCBI lineage: Eukaryota > Metazoa > Arthropoda > Insecta > Lepidoptera > Papilionidae > Bhutanitis > Bhutanitis thaidina. The sequence continues at coordinate 6,158,324 of JAGSMS010000022.1, forward strand.
AACAATTCCGTAACAATGAAGAGTATCAGTTCATTAGCTAATCAGATAATATTATATGATATAACTTAATGAAATGCTACCACTAAGGGTTAAAAAATTAGTAAAATTTGCAAGTTCCGTATGATAGCTTAGTTTTATTAACAAAACAAAATTTTTTTGCAACAAATGGCAGTGGTCTTATCAATTACATCATGAAGTGTTAGCTTGCCGTCGTCGCCGGTTGAGCAGAGCACGTACATTACCCGTCTATCTGTCTCCTGTACGTCGTAAAGTTCTGTTAGTACCTTAGCGTCAAAAGGAAATGGAATCCATCCTTGTTAGGCCGACGCTGCCACCACGTTCGTATTATGAAAATATGACAGCGGACTCATTACGGGCTCTGTATTACCCACAGTTTGATAAACATGCAACACGAAGCGTTTGTAATACTACTAGTGGGAGAGTTATGCGCCATACTATGTGACACAATGGATAGCATTGTTCATTTGATGCTACATCAACGAATACGAGATGGATCCCGTGGTAATATCGATGGTATGAAGAAACTAAAACATAATAACATCCTTTTGCACATCTATACATAACAACAACAGCTTGTGATATTTGGACATGTAAATATTTTTTTTCTGATGGATAGTTGATTGAAGCATTTTTGGAAGAACCCATCTGTCGATCGTCATTCTATTAGCAAATTTATGATTTATTAGCAGGCTGTGGTCGCAACCACATATTTTTTTTTCACATAAAATAAAAACAAAAAGCCAACCTTTCAGGATAATGATTCCTTGTATTTACGCGAATACTACACATTAGATATGAAACAATTATTTTGGAGTTTTAAGCGTTAAATTTTACTTTAATCCCGACGTTTATTATTTATGTCGTAAAGACGTGGATATGGAGTGTACAATTTTTATTGTGATTATGGTCTCTCTTACATAGGGCAAACAAAAAGAACAATAAAAACCCGCATCTGTGATCATATTTTAGATCGCCCAACCCTTTACATTCGATTTGACAAACCACATATCATTGCAAAAGAACACCTATTTATGCTAAGGGTGATACGCGAGGCCATTGAAATAAAAAAAAAACATCCTAATTTCATCTAAAAGATGGAAGCTTTGGACCAAAAATTGATAATTAGAAAGCTTGAGAGTAGCCAGCGGTTAACTATGACAATAGGACGTTCAATACTGTGTCACCTCGTAATCACGGATGCTGCGAAGCACCCAAAACTTCAGGATAATAAAGTAAAATTAAACGCGATAAAATGTGTAAACATACGTTTCAAACTTTCGGGATACCTTCGGTATTCTCTCAGGGCTACTATCTAATCTCTGCAGTTAGTCATTAGTTTAAGTATCCTATAAATTATATTTGATTGAACAACCGAGGGAAGAGGCGATCTTTATGTTGACGCATTAACGTAATTATAATGGCGAATTTAAACATAACAATTATAAGTTATAGAATAATGTTTTAAAGAGCTCTGTAGTTGGAAAATGTAATTGAATCTTTCAGATTTATTATTTAAATTAATTTATTTAACCTCAGTAGGGTTGCTGCGTTTCATTTATGGAATGGGTTATGTATAATATCAGATAATGTTTACCGTCAATAACACACTATACATACCTAAAATATTTAATATTGTTTGATATCCACAACTTCATCTTTACAGATTGCGTGCTTGGAAGTAAATTTGAATAATTCTGCATAAAGACGGTAGAGCCGATAATAAATTCGGTTAATTTGTGAACGCTACAGAACGTTAGCAGGTAGAGAGCGAGCAGGGAGGAGCGACGCGCAGCCGCGGCGACTGGTCCGGCCCGCGGACCCACGCCCGCCAGCTAGCCTTGGAAACCTGCCCCGCAGCGCTAATTTTATTTAAACGTGCTCTTAGAATATTGCCGAACACACCACATGTAACACCTATTGCATTTACTTTCAAATAATACATCAAAGAAATAAGGAATTATGTTAATTATATTATTGTTAATAATCAGGCCCGTCTCAGTGATTTAAGAATGTCTAGGTCTGAAATAAAGATTGAACGAACCGAAGCCATGAATCATAGCCTGTCGATTATCGCGCTGTTACGATTAATCTGCATTGTTATTACGAATACGATGCGTTACGATTATTGCTTTTCGCGTAAATATCTCCAAACATATTCAAACGGAAACGAATGATGATTCTTTCAAGTACTGGCAACAGCAGCAACACTTTCCTCATCTAAAGAAGCTTACTGTGAAATATTTAACGTTAACTCCAGCGACAGTTCTTCTACCAGAGAGGGCTGTTAAACTGCCGGCTTTATCCCTACTACCCTACTATTTAAGAAATAGGCTGAAAAATTAACGAATTCTTTTTTTTTATGAAAAAAAAAATAATAAAAGTTTAGTTCTAAAAATATTTTATTTATATTTTACTTTAATTTGTTAAATTATAACAAGTAGTTAAATATATGGAAATCATATGTTATCGTAATATTCATTACGAATAATCGCTAACGGTATCGTTATAGTAATTAAAGTATCGGTTAATCCTCAGTTGTAATATTATTTCGTAAACATTTTATTATATATTTAGTTACGAAACTAAATCTAATATGTAAAAATATATCATATAAATAATAATAAAAAATAATCTCAGTTCTTTTCAGATAATAAATTAATAATCCCAAATAAAAGCGATCTCTCTTATTATAACTAACTACTACCTCTTAGAATGGGCGATAAAATGAGAAAGAACACGAACGCTACTTCCACGTCGAAGCGAACAGCTTACAGCAATTAAACTTTTATTCTATCAGCAACCTGTTCTAATTAACAAGGATGTGGATTTTTAGCTGTTCATAGCACACATTAGTTACATACCTATGAAAAAAACTAGCAAACAATCTCTATTAATCCACTACTATTTTTATTACATTTAATATATTCACAGAAATATGCCATAGGAAACATTCCTGCTGCTATAACAATAGTGCCAACTTAAAATTTAAAAGCACTCGTTACAGCGCGTCTCCGATAGATTATGATATGTGTGTCAGAAGCATCTCGTTGTGGGAGGCTGAGTGCTAACGACCGCACATCGGCACATGTGCCGAGACGTAAACATTCAGTGCGTATAAAAACGGCAGACATATGAAAAGAATGCGCGATTTCAACTAAATGTAAGCGACACAATGAATGACGTTGTTGAGGCTTGCTTTTATTGTAAAGTAAGGCCATGTACGTACTATGTAATGAAAATAATGTACATGCATGCAATTAGCATGTAAATTACTGTTTTGAACAGAATAAATGTTTGATTTAATTAAATAATAGACATTTTTATTTATTTGATGTTATATTTTTATTAAAATAATAACCTGAATCGGTTTCTTACATTTTATGCTGATATGATTGCTTTTGTTTCTTGATAGGCTCGTAAAAGTATATCAGCATTTATAACTAGGTACCAAACTATTTAACGTACATACGTATAACAGTAAAGGGCAGTTATATACGCAAAACAAATAATGAAAGTCGTTAAAAACTCAAACAGGAAATATAATACATAACAAAGAGCCTACCGATGCGTTGTAAACGAAGGTCGTGCGCTAATAACGTCCGAGTGAAGCAAGCACAAACAAAGTCTTTGTTCTTGAATGATGGTTAAAGGGTGGTATATTATTGTACGCGGCGATGGTCGCCGTCACGTGTGTCGTCAATGAACTAAGTGACGGTTAGCGCTATATTATCTATAATGTAGGCGCTCACGTTCGTCCAGCGCGGATATAGCACCATTTTGAATGATAATGCGCATTGTTCTTCGCACCGCCTCCCCGAGTGCAATGCACTGGACACTGACATCGCAATAGTTTCATGTCATAGAAATCGTTTGGTTTTCAACACGACAAGGTTGCACCGAAAGATTACGGCCATTTTACAGTATTATTGCGAAAATTTAATTGGTACAGACAGCGGAAGATCGAGCTATCGGGGATACGAAAAAAATTAACGCTATTAATAAGATTAATATTAAACGATGTACTGCGCGCATTATACGCTCTCGGCTGGCCACTCTTATTAGAGAACATGGTCTCGGACGCCCTCGTACCAGTTTTCTGAGCCGTACCGGCGGGCAGACGGGGGCGATTTCACATCGCCTCTTGTATTCGCATGGCGAGGTCGATGACTCGCGATTGTGAGCCTAAAATATTTGTACATTCATCCTTACATACATTTTTCGGTTGTATATGAACCACAGTTCCATGTGTAAACAGACAATGAGCAACGAAAGTGGGGCAAGCTGCTCGCATGATGGATAGCACACTCCGTATAGAATTCGAGCGCATGCGGGGTCGCCCGCTGCATTGACAGACCGGGCGGCGTTAACGGAATACGAATAAGATATTGTCGCGGTATAGAAAACTAGAAAGTTATTGCTTTAGACGCGGTCGCATACAGCGCGCTCGTTCAACTTGAAAATTACGAAAACTGAGGACTTCAAGATTTTCACTGTTGCCTGTTTATTTATTCTTGACGTGTTGCACCCACAGAAGTTCTATTGTTATGACACGAGGAGGGATTACTAACTGAATGTGGATTTCAATTCACTTACCTCTTCTGCTAATTTGTCTTGCTCGCCATTCGGCGTTTTAGCCTCGTCTTCTTTAGCTTTCTTTTCCTGTTTGGGTTTATCTTTTCTGCTGAAACTGATCGATCTGAGCGACCACTTCTTCTTGACCTGCCCGCGACATGCTATGGTTAGAACTCACGTAGCAAACGATCACACGACTAATTCGCGTTAAGTTAATTTTACAACAAAAAAAAATTATAATTTCAATTATGTAATAAAAAAGCATCGTAAGATGAAATGTTAATGTAAAATACGTTAAAAGAACTCGTGAACTACTAAATGTAAGCATTATTAAACTTATTTTAATACGGAATATTTTATAATTATACCTTCTCTTTCTTGGGCTTCTTCGTTTCTTCAGTCGTGGCAACCGTCTCTCCATTTTCTTCCTTAGGCTCGCTTTCACCATTTGTTATAGCAGCAACTTCTTTTTCCTTTCCATCCTCTACTTCTTTTACTTCTTTTTCTGTCGAGGCATCCTTTTCATTTTCAGGTGTGCCGCTGTCTAGCTGTTTTTCTTTGTCCTTAAAAAGAAAGAGTCAATATGATATATAACGTTGTAAGTTAAATAAGATATGATATTTTTAAAGGGATTAGTACTATATAATAGTACTAATATTTTTTTACACTATAAACAAAAACTTTTAAGGTGAATACAATGAAGAATATACACGTATGGTCGATGGTAGGATTTACCCTAATCGCCTTACGCTTAGCAGGCCAGTGTGTCCGACAGCATGTAGGCTGCGTAACTTAGCCGCTGTTGTCTAAACGTTTAGGCGGTGATTGACCACGTTCCCAGCTATCTGCATGACGAGATACCAACACCATGCTAAGTTCGATTATTCGCACTAGAGCAGCGTGGTGATTTCATCAAGTCCTTTCATTTAGGTTTATCTAAAAATCCGGACGTATATCGTAAAGTATGAAATCAATTTTATATATTTCGCTTCTTTCTGCCAAAATTTCACATTAAACACTGGTTTGTCTAGATATTATTGTCCCCTAACCGGAGCAACATGATTTCTTTTCACGATTCCAATTAGGAATCATTAGGACCCCTTTCCCAGTTACTAGACTGTTTCACTTTAGTTTCCACTAATACAAAAACTCCGTAAACTTCCCATAAAATTCGTATAAAGGTATCGCTATTTTGCAATTTGGATTTTATTATAAAATGTTTAATTTTTCAATTTAAAAACTCAACTATCGATATGATAATTTAACTAGAAAATTTCAATAATAACATTATATGTAATAAATTTATTACGTCTCGAAATCAGAGATTCAATTACAAAACTCCTTCGTGTTCATCGGCCTGTTCAACGTGCACACAGGCCTCTCCCAATAGTAGGTATTGTCATAATCGACAATACGACAATAGACCTTGTTGTCACTTGTATCTTAGATGCTGCTGGCCATCATCGGTTTGTATTAATAACGTTGATATCGAGAACAGGGCCGATGCATTACTACAATGTGATATTATCAGATGCTTATACTTTGGTAGCCAGCCGTTAGCTGAGGGGCGATAGCTCGTTCGGCTACGCAGATTAGTGTCCAATGGAAATCCATAATCTCTCATACTTAATAAACTTAACGTAAACTTGTTAATATAATCTGTTATTGATTATATTAACAAGTTTACATTCTTCGTGGTAGCCTTTTATATTCCAATCGTCCCAGTCGAACTTTCGTGAAGCTAAAACTTTTCCTAAGATAATTAATCCTAGTGTTCAGTGAATCGTCATGATCTTAATTAAATCTCATCAAAACAAAAGTATGAAACGGTTCCAAGCTTCGCACTCTCGGTTCCATAATGAGTTTAGACATACCATATAATTGGGTGGTACCATATAATGGTCATCATAAAGTAAAATAACAGCTTATAAATTGCCACTACTCATGCAATGTCTCAATATTTGGAGCCGGGAAGGGTCCGTCACGCTGCTCCAGTGCGGATTGGCGGACTTCACAAGCCCTTGAATTTTTTTAAGAATTATTTTATTTCAGAATTATTTTTTTCTCAAAATGAAGGTTTCCTCTCGATGGTATCCTTCACCGCCGAACACGTAGTAAATACAGAACTTAAAATTGCTCTTCAGCGCGAGGTGCTGGTACGCATTGGGAGTCCGGGTTCGACTTTATATTCTGCTTTTTTTACTAGTGTACTATAAAAATAAAGCGAGTATCTACTGGGCTACCACAGATCCAACTCTGACATCATAGCTTTGAATGTTTTGAATAGATAAGACTACAAACAACAGGTAATTTACTACAACAAAGTAAATTGAAAAAAAAATGCCATTTAGCCCATGCATTACAGGACACTTGGGGACCGAATGGCGTATAAACCAATAATAACTAATTATATTCCAAATTTATTTGATTAATACATTGGATCATTTATTAAGTGCAATAATTCAGATGTTCGAGTGTTCGTTCTTTCGTTTCACGATTTGTATCAGACAGAGCCACAACAGTCGCCAGAGTAATCTATAAATATATTGTCCCCGAAACCCTACGTCGGTGCATGCGCAAAAAAAATTTAAAGCCACACGCAGAGGGGACGGAAGTCACGAAATTATACGGATTCTTAGTGGCGACCAAGCTTTTGAATAACGCAAAAATAACGTTTTATTGGGAATATTTTGTGACATTGATGTCTGTGATTAAAATAATTCAAAATTATTTTAATCACTTCTCACCCAGGAATACTAAAATATATTAACATGTATTTCCACTTTACTTGATACTTGTATTTATGAACCACATGTACCATTTCTATGCGGAATAGAATACCCAATACTCAAATGCCGTTAAAAACTAAGCAAAACAGAATATCTAAAAGAAACTCGGTCTGGCTTAAGTAATGTTACAACCTAAAAAGTTATTTTCTTCTGAATTCAAATTGTAATGAGTTTCATTATAAAACGTTTTACATATCAGCGCCAGTAATTTTTAAGACCTTTTAAATGCCAGGCAAAAAACAGCAGTATATCGCATTTTGGATAGGAACGCTAATAATTCGCCTGCCAAAAACTATAAAAGCTAGTCCCCCTCAGTGCTGTTAGGACCTCACGGTCTATGAACCCTGTCAAAGATAGAATTCGAAGAAACCCTATAAGGATTGAAAACCTTTCGCGAATTATTAAACAAGACCTGAAACTAGGTGCTTACCGTCGATATACAGGACATGCCCTGAATCAGTCCCTGCAGTTTAAGAAAGTGGATCGATACAAACGCTAGCTGTCCCGATACGCTGGCGGAAGACACAGAAATGTGCTCTTTACAGAAGAAAAATATTTAACGATTGAAGAGCACTACAACAAGCAAAATGATAAAGTAACTCACAGCCCTAAAGAAACCGCGCAACTTGTTCCAAAAGTTCAATATGGCCATCATCATGCAACAATCATGGTTTGAATAAGGGTGTCTTGTGTACCAGAAGTACGAGACGGCCATGACGTCTGCTCAAAACATTAGTCTCAAGAAATCTTTGGAGCTAGCACTGCCTCAATTCACCGTGGAACGCAAATCTCTTCTTACCTTATGTGTCTTCGTGGTCAGAGAAATTTAAGGCTATAAATTTTATTTTTATTAATCGCTTAGATTTCAATTAATATGTACACATAAGGTACATATTAATCATTATTACACTGTTTCTTACAAAAAAAGATATGCAATTTAATTTGTAACAGAACTAACGGCCATACTAACTAGTAAGTTTATACAGTTATAAATCGAAAATGTAGATTAGAGAACATTAATGTTCTAGGCTCTAAACCAACCATCTTCTCAACTTTCTCTAAATCATATGCAAATTAAGGAGATCGGTAAGTATATCTCTGAAAGATTTTTTACATTGGTCTGTAGGCAAAATAATTTTTTCCAAAGAAAACGTCGTCTCTTCTCCAAAAGTCAACCGTCACCTGCATGCGGTGCACTCACTGACGGGCGAAGCTCTGACGAACGACTAATGATAGAAAACCACCCAAATATCCCGAACACTAATCCAACAATAGTAAGTGATGGGGAGCAGCATCTCTAGCGCGGGAGTATCGTCACTGTCGCTCACCAACACGCTTGCCCAGCATGAAGAGAAAGGGCAATCCTTTCATTCATGGCATTGAGTTGTCCTGCGGCACGGAAATTGAAGTGTCCACTTGGTACTCTACAAAGTTGCATTTATATCAATCTATAAAAACAAGATTTTGCTGATTGGCGAAAAACAATTCACCCGTATTGTTCATTTATTCCGTAAATGACACCGAGTTCACATTGGTGGGAAATATGACAATCATACATTAAAAGATTACGCCGATCCCACCACCTATCACAAAATCTTACTAGTCGCTTCGTTTTAAAACACAACACAAGTATAAAAACGGTCTTTTCTAAACATAAATATTCTTTACCGAGGTTTCGTGTATATGTGCGTCTCCATTAAGCTGCGGCTTGAGGGCGTCGGCGTCTGCAAGTTGTTCAACTCGGCCTTCGCCCCCCGCGCCTGCCGCGGCAACTTCTCCGGCACCCTCTGCCTCCTTGCCGCTGATGTCCACCGAGCGTTTGCTCTGCTTAGCGCCCATGCTTGCCGGCCTAGGTAACAAGAAATTAATGCGGTGTATAGTTAAACTACATCGTTTAACATACGTTCGTTTATAGTATATTATATTTTACTTAAGAGCTATTTGCTTAAGCTAATTATTGTATTTATGTGGTCGGTTAACAATGTTACAGCAACATTTATACTTCCTACACTTAAATTAATGTAGAGAACATATAATATCAGTCGAAATAATAAAAAAAAATGAAATATTACTCCACTATTCCGTATAAAATAAAGTTCCAGTATACCTACGGCGAATAACTAGAAGTTCATGTAATATTTCTTCCTTGACATTTGCCACATCTTGACAAATTTCAGTAAAAAGAGGACTGAAAAATTATTTCAGCAACAAAACCGAAAATTAAACCAAAATAAAAAAGAATATTAAGTAATAAACAGGTGCTTACCTTGTTAAAGAGATGTACCACTGCGATCGCCAGGTGGATTGGCGTGGTGATTGAAGGAAATCGTTTCTAGGAGGTTAACCTGTTAAAGAAGAAAAAGAAGCTTAAGAGCGTGTAAGCCTCACGGGTTTTCATACAAACTATAAAGTTCAAATCCTTCAAATGAATAAACTGTCTTTAAAGAAACTTTGAACGCATAAGCAGACCATCCACCACCCACATCCAAGACCTAAGAAAAGTGTGATGACGATATTAAACAACCCATTTACAGAGACCGATTGTAACATAAGCCGAGCAATTACACGACAACAAATTAAACGCTAGATGTACGCGATGAAATCAATTAACGGGTCGTTCTTAAAGCCACCCCTTTAATTGCCCGAGCCCGCTCAAATGTTTCAATTAATTAAACACTCGAAACAAACACTAAAACCCTCCCATATTGTTGGTGCAACGTATTGTTATAATGTATAGGTTCGCAACTATGTACTTCGCAACAATAAAAGCAAAATATTAGTTGAATATTGATAACGGACGCTTAGTTAATTATTAAAAATTATCGATTAAAAATAAATACGACTATAGTAATTTTTAGTAGAACTTGGAACTGAATTTAATTTTTCAACTGAAACTTTAGATACTTTTAAGAAACAGGCTATCCATCTCGTTACATATTTTCATACAAATTAAGTTAAATGATATTTTAATAATTAAAAACCTTTTAAAATAATATATTCAAGGGACACGACAAAATACCAATCTAATGTTATGATCGGACATAAATAGGAAAGTCAAGTTTAGAATTGGAGTGTACGGCACGGGAGTGGGTCACGGCACCGGGAACAAATCCGAAATAATCGTCAACAGTCTAAAAATAACTTGAGCGATGCAACACGATGCGTCCCCGCTTTCACTATGCACGCTTCAATTGAGTTTAAAAGTCTATCGATTATCGACAACATGTTCACAGAATATGTAAGAACTCATTGTACATTATATTCGGCGAATAAAAAAAAATTAATCACTTAATTCCGACATATTATACCTCGAATGCTTAAGAAAAATAATCACCTCATTCCAATACATAACTGTAGAAAATGTTTTATAGATTAATAATAAACTTTCCTTAGAAACAAAATTAGTATTTAATATAGTATTATATTAATGTGATACGTTACGTCAAATAAAAATAACATATTTTGTCATACAGTAGTTACTTTCCAACAAAGAAAATGCGTTTGCTAAATTAATTTGCGAGAAAAAGTTGTTTATTATAATAAAACTTTGAAAACAAACTCACTATTAGCAAATATTACGGTTCACATACGAGACTAAATAGCTACTTAAACACGACTTGTTAAGTGAGAACTGAGAACGTAGCAAAAACGTGCCTACACAACGCAGTTTAGTAACGAAACTGAGAGTGAAAAGAAGATGGTGTATGGCAGTAGCAGTAGCAGTCAGCAGTTGGCGGCGCACTAATTCCTAGTAAATCGAAACATTCATCGTTCATTATGCCCAATGCTTGCTCCCCATACAAACAAAAATAGCTGTTACATTAGTCACGCAGGACTCTTGAGCTTTATCTGTGAGCACAAACAATTGGGTACACATGTACGTGTTGGACAATCGCGAACCGTCCACTAGTCTTGAACAATGCATTAAATGTTGACATTTAATTACTATCGCAGTTATTACAGAATGTATTATTTTTAGATATTTCTTTAGTTATTGCCAATAACATTTACAGTATCATCTACATATCATAAAGTGACATTCGTCTGTTTTCAACCAGTTATCAAATTTCAAAGCGAAAATACATGTCTAGGTGATAATCAAAAAAAAAATCACAATATTTTATTATTTAAATGTAGCATTTTTGTATAAAAAAAAATTATACACTTTACTGAATCTTCATAAGAATTAAATATTTTATGAAATAGATTTAATCTTTTTTATATATTTTATGCTCTGAGGGGAACAAACAGGGCCAGGTTGCACGACGCACGATACATTTCATTTTCCAAAGGTAATCGTATGTTCGTGTGGTACATAATGGTGCAACTATTATTTATTAGTAAATTTTGACGATAGACATCAAGATGTTAACAATTATAAATTATTACTTAACTTTTAATTTTACTTTAATAATTTTGTAAAATGTCTGTGACATAGATTATACCCGCATAATGTAACAAAATGAGTGTCTATAACATAACATTATTTAATCTATAATGTTAGCTGAGAAGTCGGACGTTATTTAAAATTGATACACGCATAGAGTTGAATGAACCTTTTCATTCCCCCACTACATCATGGTGTTTTTTTACTGGAGGCAGCCAACCCGATCTCATTGTCATCGGGGTTACAACAGGAGGTACTTTTAAGCTAGTACTGTATCGGTAACCTTGACTGGCTATCAAGGTCAGCGGCTCCGCTGGGCCCATAATTCGTAACGAAATGCTCGCTCTCCCCAATCCGAAACTATACTATAGATAGTACGTACTTTATCGTAGATCATGGAAACCATTATCTGTTGGCTATACAAGTATTTGTTCCGAACGAGAAACCACGACCCGTAATTGGTTGAAGCCATTCGTTTAAGCATTCCGTTGATATAGTAGTATTTTTGATAATAAAACAACAAATATACAAAGCTGTTTTCTATAGATTGCATCGGAAATGTAATACATTTTAAGTTAATTATAGTTCTCAATGTTTCTTATAACCCATGGGGTATCCTACTTCTTGAAACTACCCCCTATTTATGTTCAAGTTTCACCCACCAATACGCACTTACCATCACCCAATTTGATAAAAATAATTAGTATAAGTATCTCCAAAAATATTTAAGTCTCTAGTTTTGACTTGAGACATGACTCTACATTTATGATAATTGCCATTACACATCAATAAGTTCAAGTTTTTAATTTGAGCGCTTACTGTACTCATAGATTTCTATGAAACAAGTTTAACACATCACTTGTCACTCTTTATCTGAAGTCCTATGCTTTCAAAACTTCAAGAGTTATAGAAAACTTATTTTGTATATTGTCCAAAAGAAAACAACACTAGACGCTGGTATAGTAAATTAAGGCTGTATAAGACTAAAATCTACGCCCAATTTTCGCAGATCGGTCATCAATATGTACATATAAAACCAAGCGTAACTCTAACAGCAATTTGTTTTACGCTGACACACCAAACTTTAAATACTTAATCTCATGCGAACACGGAACGTACGAGCTACCACCTACCTATCATGACACGTATAACGGGAAAAGTACATCAGTGCTTTTACCCAGAGCTCGACTCTGAATCGAATTCAAGTCAGCGTGAAATTGAACGAATGTAGTGTTTAATGAATTAATATAGATACACGTTTGCAACGGATCAACGCGTGTCTACCCAATAGGTGGAAAATCGATATCCAGTTGCGGATACAAACCGCAGTAACTTAGCACCAGACACATGAGCCTCCAAGACAGTTTTACATCTCTACGCGTAAGTATGAGAGATTCGGTTTTCCTTTTGTTAAATATACATATAATATTTTTACTAAAGCAAAACATATGGTATTTTCTAATTTAAATGTTGTCGTCCTACAATATACTATACTGGTGAGCAATTGATACTGTACCGTAATTAAGCCACCGATAAAATAGATATCACACCTGCAGAACCCGCTGCCCAAGCGGTTGACTATTTGCTGCAGAGCAAGCGTGCTAAACCTGTGCCAGTCCGCTGTGTCCAGAGGATACAGACGCTAGGCAGACATCGGCGACTTTGTTTAGAGACAAGGCACGGATAGAAGATGTTCCCGCCAGTAAGACAACCATTTTATCATGTCGTTTTTACAAAATAGGCGTCGCATTGGCGTGCAAAATGAACCGAGTCGTGTATACAATCGAGCGGTCAGTTCTTGTGCAGTTAAATGACTTGCGGCAGCCAACCTGACTGCAAAAACACAAGCAACGAGGTCATAATTGACAGCAGGTCATGGACAAACGCGACTGGGATTTGGCAATAAAGCTTCCATTCTTTTGCTCTCTGATGAGCCCCAGATGTTGTTGCTTGGTAACAACGGAAGATATAAGAAGATATACAGGCGACCTGATATAAGCAATACCCAATGTAGCACTGGTTTAAGCATGAATTTCGACGGAAGCGAAAACAGACATGGTTTACTGTACTGACAGAACCAGAAGAGGTGGTTTGGCTGCTCAACAATACTGTTGTATCATGTCGTCTTCTACTACGCTGGTTTTGTGGGTAATATCACTGTGGATAATCTAACGCATAACGCTAGGTTACATACAGCCATGATTGCGATTTTTCTTGAGAAGAAAGTCTTACTTTGAACTGGCCACCGCGAAATCCTGATTCATCTCATGCCGCCGCAATTGGGCACCTATGGGATGATCTTAATTTAAAAATTAAGGTTCAGGACTTTTTGAAAAAAAAGGAGTGTGGCAAAAGCACTTGCCATGCCGGCTTTTGTTAAAAATAATAAGATCAATGTAAATCCGCCTCCAGTTACACAGGCTAGAGGAGGATATTAAATACTCATGTATTGATATTGTAGACATTAAATTGATTGATTCAAAGTTAAATCAATTTAACTTTTAGAAAACTTGTATTTTTCTCTTCTTTAACTTTTTTCTCCAATATTTTAAACAACAAATACAACACGTTCTTAGTATTGTTGAAAGGCAAATTTAACCAGTTTTACAGTTTACAATCTTTTAAACTTGCAACCACCAAATTTTTTTGTTCATCAGTACAGACTGACTGTTTTTTATTTATTTTTTTGGATTTACACCTGACAGATTAATTTGGCAATTGTAATAGGTATTTTTCTAAGAAGTCAACTTTTATGAAAAGAAAAATCATTTAACAACACACATTGACTTAAATAAAAAAAAACCCTTACAAAAATAGCTGTCATTGTGTAGCCTCAAAATAAATCCACGCTATGCAAGTGAAAGAACTAATAAAAGCTGCCCCTATCATTTTATTATGAACATATGGTACGTAGGAAACAATATTCAAATAATAGTTTGTAAAATACCAAGCAGGAAGTTCTCAATTACATAATTTAATGGATGTAGGTGCATTCATTGATCATTATTTTGAGCTTTAGGTAGACAATACTCTTTATTGCACAAAAAACATACAAGAATGTAATAAATAATTATTTTAACTTTATTGGTAATTCAATGGGCATCTTTTTGCTAAAAGCAATTTCTTCTAGACAACCTTTGGATTGATTATGATTAAAGTAAATAAAAAAACTGGTGTGGGTTGGTTAAGTAAACATGAACTATACAACTATGCAATGAAATTTATAACATTCACACAAGTTATTTGGACAAGATTTTGGATGGTCCCACACTTTCACATCTTCATCTGTAATTATTTTGGAGTAAATTCAAAGAACAGCCTGAGGACGGACATCCCATTGCTAAATCCTTTATTGGATAAAAATACATCAATAACATTATCATAAAGCCCCAACAAAGGGCCTTTATTTTTAACAGGTTTTTTCACAATGTTTTCCTTCATCATCCAATGTGTACACTATATATGTACAAACCTAAATTCAGCACTTAAAATTACTATTAACAATTTTAGTGCTGCCAATGTTGGCAATTAAACTCGAGCCCCTTGTGTATCATGAAATTAAAGCAAGAGCCCTGATTTCAACTTTCTATTATAATTTTTTTATCAAGTTCGAATTTAAAAATGAAACTTTAGAAAATTTTCCCATATGAACCTTCATACCCATTCTACAACCTTTTACTTTTAAAAAAGTACTTATACAGGTATTATACTATTATTAAATAATTTTTAAATAGGTACTCATACTTAAATTAAATTGACTAAAACCTACCGTAATTGACTAGAATGTTAGAAATATGTCTATACTATGGTAAAAGATAACAGTAAAATTATATTTACTAAAAATAAATTCTAAAGAATTAGCTTCAGCTCTTCATCTCTTGGCTTCAAACAGATAGCAGAATACCCATCTAAGAAAAATACCAGACAAATTATGGCTGTCCAGAGAGGGCCACAGCTATCTATGGTGAGAGGTGGTACTGGTACTGTGATTGCTCATCTGATTGTCAAGTAGATATCTTTAGATAGTAGGTATCTTTTCCCTAAGAAGAGGCCTATGTGGACTGTTCATGGGCTATTTAAAAAAAAAAAAAAAACTAGTTGACTTGTATATCAACCTATTTGAATACAAAGATCTACTTGCCTGCCTTACTGTGCCTTGGTGAGGCATCTCACTAACCAAAGTTGGCATACATTTTTTAAAACATTTGCCCATATTCAAAACACTAGGTATGTTGGTAAGTGCAGTGCCAGCACCATCATAGTAGTGAGGGTAATAATCTGTTCAGCCATTCTGGATGGATTTTACACAATCTTTCGGTCGCCCGAACCTCATCTGTTAGCTAGCAGGAGGAAATTAAGATAAAATTTAATTCAATAAAGCCATATAAAAAAAGAAATAGTACCATTATTTACAGATTTTATTGAGATTTACTCATTCTTTAGTTTCATTTTGAATGTGTAGTGTTCGGGTAAATAAAAGAAATGCGTATTTGAAATTTTAAATTTGGTAGACAACGTTAATAATTTTACGGTTTTATTGCGTTAGGTTATGGAAGGGATAGAAACTAAAAACTTCTTCGCACTATTTTACAAGTTCATCTCGTAATTTATTTTTTTATTTAAGTGATATGAACAAAATATAAGGTGTTAAACAGTTTCCAGTTACATATATAAGAAAAGCACAATTAATGTGTACAAAAGAATAGTATTTTAATAACAAAATCTGCATATTTAGGTGTGTACACATATCGTCCTTTGTTAAGTTGTCTCACCGGTTAAATTGCAGCGATGATTCATCGCCCGATAGTCAGTACACTGCGACAGGATTTTCCGGAATAAGAATAAAATTAACAGAAAAAAAATGATAGTAAAAGTTAGCATGTAAAGAAAGGAAAACCGAACTACTAATGGAAGCAAGGTAGTCAGAACGGTAGTACGTATTAAAATATACAGTACTATCTAAAATACAATTAAAATCCTTTTATTGCCAACGTCCTTATTACCATGATCTTATAATTTTGACCAAAATAAATCTAAAGTACAAAATACGATCGATCGAAATTTTTAAATGTGTCGGACATTCGGTAGAAACATTTACAATTTTCAATCAACGACGTTATATCGATTCACCGAACCGGCGTTCTTTACTATAAAAGTGTAAATGATATTTTAATAGAAATTAATGACAAAGACTTCTATTAATTTAATCTTACCGTTTAAATGTTCAATCCCAACAATGAAGACAAAGAATTTACACTACAAATAAATTATTTATTCACTCCCAGAACTCACAGCCGAACACAATATGGCGGGCAGCAGAACAGAATCCCCTCCCACCTCGAACAAATTCAAAATTGAATCTTTTCCTGATTGGTCATTCCAATCGAGACGCTTCAGGACCACCAACCTAATAACTATGGTAACGTTCTTCAAGAACGAATTGTACGTTCATAAAAAACAATTACGTGTTTATAAAATAGTTTAATATATACAGAAAACATGCGCTAATGAATAGTTACGTATTTAAATAATTAAATCAAAGTTTGCTTAAAATTTTAATCCATACTTTTAATAACATTAATTTATTAGTGTATTCCTTATTCATCGGCCTATTAAAACCCACAGCTGAAATAAGCCTTGCGCCAGCATGTCACCGTGCATTTCATAGAATGTTTGCCCACACTCACCACGCTGCGTAGGTGTGTTAGTGAGCGCAGCGCAGGCACGCTGCTGCTCGTATCTCTAGCGCCATTCCAGAATTGTGAGAACGAGCTAATCTTTCATGCTTGGCATCCCTTTCTTTTTGTACTATAGATATGCGGCTCGGTTACAATTTAGTGTTAACTGCATACACGTTATGCTAAATTTTACTTTTACTCCTAGTTTTCCCATCATTTGGGTTCAGCTTATTGCGACAGATTTTCCGCCATCGCCAATATTCAGTCCACCTCATCTGTTACGGTTACGGTGCACAAAGTGTACTACCCTCCCGTCCCGACCGATAAAATCAGGTATATAGCAACAGATAGAAACCGCGTGCACTGCGTGAACAACCATGTTACGCGACCCGTCAGATACTGACCGCTCGCAGGCAATAAACGCCTAATAGTTTATTATCACTTTTAGTTTAGCTGCCATGACTAAAATATTACTAATATTGTAGTTATCTCCTCTATTCGCTTACCTTAACCAGCCTCCTGGAATAAATATCCCTATAACCATGACTTACTTACTAATAGGATATAGCTAAAATATTGAAACATTTAGATATAGACTCATTTATAAACTTAGATTATATTAGGTCCTTACATGTGAAATTGGCGTTTTGTCGAACTGGCCACTTTGATCAAATAATCTGGCATTATTTTAGGAATTCCAAATTCAAATGTATTTCAAATTTAGGCTCGTGTATTTGAGTTTCGAATTTAGTGGTTCATTTGTTTTCGCGCCATTTGTGTTTTCTTTGATATCCTTCAGTTAACAAAATCGAAAACTTGTAATATAAGCGTTATTTACGAATATGAGTTCCACTGTGGCACCAGCTCTGCAGGAACAGTTTGAAGTATTAATTATGTGTATGCGGAAGCAACTGTAAAAGAAAGCACGATACGTTTTTGGTTCTAACGTTTTGTTCTAGAGATATTGATCTTCTAAACAAACCCCGCGGACAGCCAGAGTCGGAATTGACAATAAAGAATTAAAAGTGATCGTGGAACCAGATCCATCGTAAACCACGTCATAGTTAGCGATAGGCTTCAGTGTCTATCGCTAACTCTGACTCTGAAAGTGAGGTACTGTAAATCCAAATTGCGAGATGACTGAGTGTTTTAGTTTAATTTATTTTACTCTCATGATATGATAATCCTACGTCAATAGCATTTATATTATGTGCCCAGAGGAAGCTTGCTCTTATGGTTGGAACCTATCAGCCATACTCGAGGTTTGAAAGCTGATAAGTCTTATCAAGGAAGAACAGTTGGAATAACATCGAAGATGATTAATTAGTTGAATATTATATATGAAACTACTTATGAATTTTATCGCGTTTAATTTTTTTTATATTCCCGCCGTTTCGATTGCTTTCAAGCCGTGGTCGCGGGGGTCTAAGGTGTTAGACGTTCAAATGTTATTGTTAACTCGGACTACCTTCAGCTTTTATATATTATTTTTGGTCCGATCTACGCAGAATGTCCTCAACAGTATCTTGAGATCGTGGAGTGGTAGGCTTTGTTGTAAGTGGTGTGTTTAGATTTAATTTTGTTTATGACTGGATCCCAAGCCGGTGGTAGCCATCCTTCTTCTGTATTGAA
Organism: Bhutanitis thaidina; assembly: GCA_029286595.1. Taxonomy (NCBI): domain Eukaryota; kingdom Metazoa; phylum Arthropoda; class Insecta; order Lepidoptera; family Papilionidae; genus Bhutanitis; species Bhutanitis thaidina. The sequence continues at coordinate 6,177,403 of JAGSMS010000022.1, forward strand.
AACAGGATGTTTGTTGATTTAAATAGCTTGCTAATTGTTGAATATTTCTAGGGATTACTTTGGTTGGTAGTTTTCAGAAAACAATACAATAGACATCCAAAGAGTATTTAACCACTACGTTCACTTTACAATGGGTGGCCACACTAACACCACAAAGCCAGGAGCCAGGAAAAAGAATTTTGTCTATGGACGCATCGATATGTCGCGATACTCGTGTTGCCCTTGACTTCGTCCACTTTAATACTGTTTTTAAATAATTCTTTCATTGTATTTATTTATAATTGCATTATAAATATTAAATTATATTGCAGTTGTGGTTTAAAAAGTGCATTAACTTTAGTTTACCCTGGTGGTGTCTAAATTTCGCGTAGCGTCACCTGACCGAACTCATTGTCATTTCCCGCCATTGTGGTTATCGAAGAGACTAAATTAAGATTTTTCTACGATTATTGTAGTGATTAGATGAAAAATCCATAAATTGTGTTGTTATTGCGGCTGAGTTATGTCATTACACGGTAATGACGTTTGTTTGCTAGAAATAGAAGACTATAACTTTGAAGAAGAAGCATCGGATCACGCTTTTGCCAGGTAAGAACACCCGGCGTGGCTTCGGAATCAAACTAATAAAACCTGTCCAAGTTGCATTTGTAGTTGAATTGGGATCTGTTTTTTAAAGAAAATTGTAAAAAACATTTGTTGTTTCTGTCAAACACTTCCGATTTCGCGGGTAAGGCCACTCCCGCCCCTTGCCGGTGTATAGTCAGCTGTTGGACCGCCATGTTTGGTCAAATCAAATAGGCGTAGTATGCGCTTCATTTACTAACGCGCTATTTCATACACATGTGTTAGTATACTACAGTTGCTAATATGTCATGTATAAACATTGTTTTTTTTTGTATTTCACAATGGTAATAAATAAATCACTAAATTTTTGAGAAAATAATACATTTTTTTTAAAACGTCACTTCAAAATTATGATTTTCCATTATTTTAGATTTTAAGAAAGATATAGATTACCTTGTACAAAATATTAAAATATAACTTACGAATATGAAATGTAGAATATTAGTTACGTATTTTAGACAAATAATAACCATTTATTTTACTATATAATTTATTTTGTCTCTACCAAGCAAGCAATTCATGCAGTACTCCCACCTGGTGCATCCTATACCATTTGGGTTTCAATATTATCATAACAGACTAATAAATGTATTATTACTACAGTTAGCTACTATTAGGAAACTACCATGAAGTAGTGAATGGTAAACAGAATATAAATTAATAATTCTGGTTTTTACATTCGGGAAAAACTATATATAGTATGGACGTCTTTCAATAAAATTTTTGAACCAACCTCTAGTATCAAAAAAGCTGACTGTAAATGAAATATGGCTTACAAGAAAAAAATCCTGCCCTCTTGTCATCAAATATTTTATGGTCTTCTAATTGACTCATATATTGCAAAAATCAAACTGTAAAGATGTATGCAGTAAAAAAAAACCACAAACAAAACTGCTATTTTGATATTATTTAATTATGTATCCTTATACATATTTTAGCATAATTGCCACATTTTGAAAAACTAGATAATAATATAATAGGAATTCTATTAACAATATATAATTACAAAATTAGTATATCTCCTAAAAACAAATAGATTACATTACATTATTGTGCATTTTATATACCATTGTAAATTTATGATCCAAAATGCCCACATCAGTCATGGAGCCTTGTTCAATGTCATATGCTGAACATACAATAATGACAATTTAATTTATTTGTGAAATATAGAATGCTTCGCTATATTCTACTCTATTCAACAGTGTGCAAATATTTATGTTTACTAAAAAATTGTTATATTTTGTAATCATTAATATTTAATGTCAAAAAATTTATAGATATTGATATTAACATGTCAATATTGGAAAACAGAAATAAGGCAAATAATAAATAAAATAAATAATAAAATAGAAATTTGGGTCCAACGGAAAGTCATTAACATTATAATAACTTTTTTGACAATATTGAAACATCATAATTCGAAAAACAGACTCCGAACACTTATTGTAATTAGTGTTCAAATAAGTAACTTAAAAATTATTATAGAATTTCATTATTGTTTAATTTTCATCATCAATTAGTCTTTCATAATTATACATTATAATTGCAACTGATTAAAACTGATAACTTTATTTCAGAAGTGAGAAGCATTCAACATCCGGTAGTAAAACTATGGAGGTGGAAAAACGAATTCGACGAGAAATTGCTAACAGTAATGAACGCAGACGCATGCAGAGTATCAATGCTGGTTTCCAAGCTCTACGTACCTTATTACCCCGTCATGAAGGGGAAAAGCTCAGCAAGGTTAGTTGTCACAACTTAAATATAATTTTCACAACATTTTCTATATAAATATAGTAGGATAAAACTTATTATGTTTTTATGTTTTGTTGCAGGCGGCAATTCTGCAACAAACAGCTGAATACATTTATTCCTTGGAACAAGAGAAAACAAGATTACTCTCCCAAAATTGTCAATTAAAGAGATTGTTGAACCAACATGAAGGAGGAGAGATACCACTGAAGAAAAGAAAAAGTGAAATCATTTCTCATGTTTCTTCAATAATTCCCGACTCAACAGATGATACAGTATCAAAGTCAAGATCACCAGAACCTGTAGCATATATTTCTGTTTCAACTGGGCCACAGAAGAAAGAGACTGATAGTACTGAACTTAGAACGCAACTAGAGCAAGAGCGACGTCTACGGCGACTGCTTGAAGAGCGCTTGCACTCACTAGAGTCACAGTTATACCCTGAAACTAGCAGAGATTTGTCCCGCCCTGTAGTTCACTATGAACAAACTGACGTTGCTGTTTGTAAGGTTGAGGGTAGTGAAGAAATTGAAGCACCTGTTGTTGAGGCCCCAGCAGCACCTTTATTAGAAGCAGCAATAAAAGCAGAACCTAGAGTAGAAGTAGAAGTGTTGCCTGATGCTGCACATGACGCTCCATCACGTTTGTATCTAGCCAGCACAAGTCGCCAAAATTTAGAGACAATTGTGGAGGCTATTCGTCATTTAGAAGGAGATCATTTATTCCGGGAAGAAGCAGGCGACGCTCCTTTAGCGCTGACAAAGAAAGTGGACCGTGCTCCACCACCACCACGGCCTGGTGTCATTGTAGTGAAGCATTCGTGATCACGTTGAACTAGTCGAACTTTAAGCTAGAGAATATCTCTGATTGATGAGCACTCCCTGACCCTCCTCGAATATAGTTTTTAAATTTTTAGTTGTTAAATTGTCTTTTCCAAAGTGACGAATCGATAAGTCTGCAATTTTTTTATTTTTTTTACACATTGATGTCAGTAATAGACATGTGATTTAAATGATGAGTGCATTGTGACATTTGAAAGTCGGCACTGTGCTTAGTTTAGTCTCAAATGTAATGTAATTTTAATTTCTTTATTTACTGTGGCTTACTGCAGTAGTTTTGATGGAACTTGTAATGACTGACTTACATAGGATTAGGACGAAGGAATAAGTAATTCAAAATGCCGCGTGCCAATATTAGTTTCACAATATCTTTAAATATGTAGGAGGTAGACATAATTTGTTAAGAGTGGAATTGTGTAAATTAGATAAATGATTTTTATCATTTATTACTATAAAAAGTTATTTAAAATCACCCATCATGGAAGCAATAAGCAAAGTTGATTAGTACTAATGAGGTGTTCGGAATCTTGCAGTAATATCATAAAGCAAGAATTTCGAATTATGGATTGACATGAAAAACAAATATATTTTTTGTCCGGGCATGCGGCTTTATAAGTTGTTTTAACTTACTGAATTGTAAGGTATATAGTATATAGAAATTATGTGTTATAGTCAACAGAAGTTGGTAGTACTCCGAAGGATTGGCGAAAGTTCAAACTTTTTCCATCTTAATTTTTTACGATGTTTGTATTTGTGAGTAATATTGCAATTAGAAAATTTGACTTTTTCATGATATTCAAGTTTTGTATATATTTTGAATCTATCGGTTCAATATGTGGGATCTACACATTGTTCCAAACTATTATCAAGAACTAAAATTATCACATTTATTTCATTCATAGCTGCCATTTGTATGCGAGTTTTAACATGAATAAGAGGCAATCTGTATTCAATGTTGAGTTGGTTAAAAATTAGTTTCAGAGAGTTAGTCCAGTGTAGTGTTTTGTGTTTACAAGTCCCAGTGCTTATTTTGTATTCAATACTAGGGAGTTAATGATTGGCTTTGAATATGCCAACCCTCAATAATTGGGAAAGAAATTTTAGAGCATTCCATATGCTCGAATCTCTTCGAGCATAGTTTAGTATAATACTTATGAGGTGTAGTTTAATTGGAACATGATTTATTATTGTATTCAATTAAACTAGTTATAATATTGTTTATTATAAGCATAGTAACTGTTTTAGGACTCAATACTTTAAACTAAATATTAAACAAGACAACAATATTGGATGTCCTAAATATTACCCAAGAAACTGTATTACAATAAAACTAGAAATTTTATTGATACATTTGCTAGCAAGCAATTAATATGTGTGCTCCAAGCAGAGGCAATCGCGCAGGCTACGATCTTAGCCTCAATGCCTCTATATTAAGCTTTGATATTATCAATTTATAGTCAAATCTACAGTTTTATGGTGATTTGATCATCGACATTAAAATTAAAAACTTCTCAAAAAATTTAAAATACTTCTAATAGAATTAAGGTCAATGGGGAGATGTTGATCCATGATTAGGTAGAACAGTCTTAAACGTGATTTAATTGTTTGCTTTGAATGGCTGACATTTATTTTGTTGAAATTTAACCAGCAGTGCTTTTGTTAATATTTTTCTTTTGTAAGTTTGTAACTTTTTGTTTAGTTACGACTCGGCAACAGAGTGATGGACAATGTATTAAAGCATAAATAGTGCCGTGGTCCTTATTATAGGATCATATAAATTTGTTAAGACTGATCATTAATTATTCATTATTAAGTTATGCTAGTTCAAGCCACCATATTGGTAGTGTAAGTATGTGTATACGTGCATGCATGTTTGCATTATGTAGCTATTTATGGGAATGTATGATATAGTAATACAAAATTGTATTGGATGTAGCTAATCTAATTGCTTTACAGAGATTCTTTTAATTTAATGTATAGCAATAACTAAGTCAATATTTTTATTCTTATGTGTATTCATATTCAAATATCATACGTAATGAGAATTAAATACTATAATGGAATCTCTCTAATTCTGTTAGATATGTCACATTAACTGTGTAGTTCTAGTGTGTTTATGTTATTTATTACTTTTGCGTTTTTCTGATGTCAGAAATCACTAGACAAATTTCATTGTCACTTATAAACTCAATATTTGAGGCTATATTTTTATGCGTAATATTTTAATTAAATTAATCACAACTGAGTGGGACTGAGCAGATAGCAATATGAAAAATAGGAATATTTACCGCGTGTTGGGCGCTGAAGGAAAACATTGAGAGGAAACGGGCATGTTTGTGAATTAATAAAAACATTATTTTGTAGACATGTGAAGTCCGCCTACCCACCCACTGGAGCAGCATGGCAACTTTTTCCCGATTCCAAATTATCTTAAATATCCCTACAGTGGGCAGCTACTGAACGGACAGATTAGTACCAGTTATTAGTACAGAATGTAATAAAGTAACAGTTTCTTAAAATCTAGTGTATTTCTGATATCTCAATCATATGCCTACCCATTGAAGCTCATTATCACACTCTGTTTCTGAGTCCATAGTTATAAGGAGTTGTCTGCCTACCGCCTTTTACATTATGTCAGTATAGGATAATTATTAACAATGTAATATAACGGACTTGGTTATACTATTAGTGTAGTCAAAATATGTAGAACATAAGAGATTTTAAGTCAAAGAAAGCAAGTTAAATTGTTTAAAATGTGTTATTATTTATGTCTTAAAGTATTAAAATGGTTATTTCTTATTAATTAGTTTGTAAATGACAATCAGTATGTTCATTAAAGCTTTTTTGCTTTCACATATGACTAAAACCAATAAAATGTCAATTTGACTAAGAATATGAATGTTCTTACAGACGCACTAGGTTGTATCTTTTATAGCCTCTAACAAGGTATATTATGAATAAACCAGGTGTAAAATTTTGTAAAGAAATGTGTCACTGCACTAAGAAAATGAAGTTATATAAATAATGTCTTTTCAACTCAATAATTTTATAACTTGAAAGATGGGAGAATTAATGGTTTTTGTAAATATACTTTCTTCGTAATTTTTTTTATAAAGAAGAATAATTGTAAAGTTTTTGTGTTTCTTCAGAAACTTGTACCTAATATAATATGTTATGTTTTATTGGTTTTAAGTGACAGTGATTGTGAATATTTAATTCCATTTTCTACACTATATCACATGTTTTGAATTCAACAATGTGCAACAACTTCTTTGATGCAACGGATGAAGAATCTTCCTACCATAAAATTGTTTTGCATTTTTAATTAAGTTTGATTCAAATAGGTCATTGCTTTAATAAGCTTTTAGATTCAGTTTAGTGAGTCTAAAATTAGAGATAGGGTGAACATAATTATTGTATGCACCAAAATGTTCTAGGGTAATATTATGCAAGTTTTCTTTTTAATTTTCACCCGATCGCTAACAGACTCAAGTTCCTATACAAGATAGTTATGATGTAATTTTTTACAGTTCGTAATTAAGATAAAGATAAAGTGTAGAAAACAATGCAAGGATTTTTCCTTTTTGATATGAAGTTGATAAAATATATTTCCTCTCATTTTAATTGTACTACATTTGACCTACATTTGCGAATATTTATAAAAGATTGCTATTATAGTGTTTTATTTATTACTTATCCTTCATTCCCTCAAAATAATAGCTAAGTAGGGGTTATCGCTAAATTTATTATCGCCATAGCTTTCCATCAGAAATTGGCCTACGTTATTAATTTGAAAAGAAAACGGGAATACTAAAATATGCGGATTCAACACCGGTGCTGGTAAGGTGCTTAGCGCACATAGGACCGACCTGATCACAACGTATTCTCTAGCGCATAGCAATGATCCGAGTTTTGAGGAACTTAAGTACTTACTCTTTGTGTTTAAATTTCAATCATTGCTTTGTCTATACAGTTTAGTTACGACAGTAATTGAGAAATGGCGAGTTTCGCCTAATGAAAAAAGTTACATCTTTTATCTTCGGACCTCAGACATTCCTTTAACACGATAACATCTACACTTCCACACTGCACTGGGTACAACAAATACACATTGTATTTGTTTTACCCATTAGATACCTAAATCTATTCATCGGCGCATGGCCGAATGGAAGCTTATTTGCAGTGACTATTTCCAGCCTACTAAAACCAGGGATTTCGCGGTAGATATGGTTGTATGGTCTTATACCATATTCCTTTACTTGATCTTTCATTCATCAAAATCTTGGCACCAACATCTAACCGAGCCGTCGAACGTGGTAGAGCGAAGCGGTCGCTTATTCTGCTGCTCGAAATGGGCTGGCTCGTACTGGTTCATACCACGGCCTCGCAGAATTCCGGCGTGAAGTAGAGGCATCATGTGCTTCTACGTTTCGTTCGGTGAGTGAGATAACTGGAGGCCCACTCCCGCTCCTCATCCTCCCTCTCATATCCCAAATACCCTTAAAGGTCGGGTACCTGCAACGCACCTGGAGGACCTCTCGTGTTGCAGATGTACATGGGCAACGGTAATCACTTACCATCAGGTGTACCGTTTGCCGTCTTTCCCATAAAAAAAAACTGTAAAATACGGTTGGCAAAACGTATTTATAGCCTCTGAAATTGCAAGTCTGGCTAATCTGTTCCCTGTAATGCCGATGTGAGAGGGAATGCACTGTTGTACCTTTTTTATTTTGTGCACTCAGTTTATGCAAGCCTCGTTATATTACTTGTTGCCACATGTTGAAGCGAGCTTTTTGAGTCGGACAGAACAACAAAGCTGTCCCCTGAATATTAATAATATAGTACAAAGCTTCCGCAATAGCAATCATTTCCGCGTGCATTTCTGACATATTAATTAAAATTCGTAGGTATATATGGTTGTCGCTCTGAACATGAAAAAAGCCGCTGCAACTCCATCCTTATCTTTGGATCCGTCGGTTTAAATTTTGTTTTCATTTTCGTAACTATCTTGTATGAACTGGTGACACAATCGGCCCAAATTCATTGAGATGTATTTACGCTTAGATCTTACAACTAGCTCAATCGGTATTCGAAGATCAATATTGCTTACCCAAGAACATTTCCAGCTGTTTACTAGTATAAATGGTTTTACACTAGTATCTCATGTATGCGAACTAAAAGCGGCACCTTTTTATGTCTCCAATATATATAAAAAAATAATATATATGTAGAAGCTTAATAAACATTCTCTCTGACTTAGCTTAATAAACATTCTAGTAAATTCTTAACCTTTTTGTTGTATGATCTACAATTTACCCAAAACTTATCTGCTAAATGTTCTCTTCTGATATATAGAGGGGCTAAGACCAAATCACTTTCCATTATATGTATAGGCGTCGTTTTAACAGATAATGGTTCTGTACTACATCTAATTTATTTAAATGAGTTTTGTAGCTTGAGTCATAAAAACTGTCATAGTCATAGCATTCTACTACGTATAAAAGCACGCCATTTAGAACCCGTCAAATATTTAAGATGTCATGTCATAAATTTCGATACGGTATCCCTAATTGTGTTAATATGCTTAGACCACTTAAGGGAAGAATCCAGCCACATACCTAAGTATTTGACGTGACCCACCGTTTGAAGAATAGTACTGCCTAATCGAAGTTCCGCGCGTTCTCTTCCAAATCCTCTTTTTAATAAACAAACTTTACTCTTATTAGCAGAAATTTATAAACCTATATCCGATAGTAACCTTGATACATCATGTAAAGCAATTTGTACCAGTCTTCTTTCTTGTTCAGTTTTTGGAGCAGGTCGTGTATACTACAAAGTCGTCCGCATATTGTGACACAAATACGTCCCGTAAGTTGAGAAAAAGAGGTGAGTAGGATCCTCCTATGCCAAGCAACGACCTGTTTTTTTTTATAGAAGAAGGGGGCAAACGTGCGTGCGGCTCACCTGATGGTAAGTGATCACCGACACCCACGAACATCCACAACACCTGAGGAGCTACATATGCACTGCCGGCCTTTAGGAAAGGAATAAAAGAAAAAGGAATGAAAGGTCCCTAAGTCGTAACTGTTCGGAAATACCGCTGGCGACAGCTGATTCCACAAAGTCGAAGTACGTGGCAGAAAACTTCGACTAAAACGCACTGTGGTGGAATGCCAACCATCTAGGTGGTATTGATGGAATTTCGAATTCTGACGCGATGTACGTGGTGAAACTTAGCGGCTGGGATCAATCCAAAAAGTTCCTCGGAACATTCCCCGTGGAATATTAGCTAGCTAGAAAATTCAAAAGAGAGCGTACGGAAGAAAATTGGTCCGCCTTTAAATTGGCTAGAAACAGGTGCAACCAGATGGTACGTAATGCTAAACGCCGCTTTATTCATAGTAGTATATCTAATTAGTCGCCAGATGGGTATGGAAATTTTTTAGATCCCATCCCCCAGGGTAAGCCACCCATCCTGGATTGCGGTCCTTCTCTTTCTCTCGATGCTGTTAATTTGCATTTTATTTCTGCTTCTGCTTTAGACCCTGTAATTCGATCTCAAACCATAGCTTATTTAGCTTCAATCCAACCTCCTCACACCTCAGTCTTTCATTTCTCGCCTGTGGATCAGGAAGAGGTCAGAAAGGCTGCTATTGGAATCAAATCCGGGGCGGTGGGCATTGACGAGATCAGTAGGATTATGATCCTAAATATTCTTGACCACCTTCTTCCAGCAATTACTCATATTGTTAATTTTTCTCTGGATTCTGGTCAGTATCCAACGCTCTGGAAAATGGCTTTTGTGAACCCTCTGCCCAAAGTATCTACCCCTAAACTTTCTGTCCTTTCTGTCTAAAATTTTGGAAGCATGTGTTTATAAGCAAATCTCCATGTTTATTTTTAAAAATAACCTACTGAGTGTTTATCAGTCTGGGTTTCGTCCTGGTCACAGTACTACCACTGCTTTACTTAAGGTAACGGATGATATCCAGCAAGAGATGGAGAGCAAGAAAGTAACAGTGATGGTACTAGTAGACTTTTCCAACGCTTTTAACACAGTCAACTACGATATCCTCCTGTCCATCCTTTCCTATCTTAGATTTGAACCCTCAGCCTTGGATTGGTTTTCTTCTTATCTTCGCGGGGGTCAGCAGTCAGTCCACGTAGGGCAAGAAGCCTCACAGTGGTTAAATTTGGAATCTGGCGTTCCGCAAGGCGGAATTCTTTCTCCAATACTCTTCTCGGTTTTCATTAACTCTATCACCTCCACCTTCGACTGTGCGTACCATCTGTATGCAGATGACCTACAAATTTACGTACAATCTAATATAGATGATCTACATAATGCGGTGACTATACTGAATAACAACCTAAAAGTAGTCTACGATTGGTCAATGCGTTTTGGAGTTTGCGTCAACAAAACGAAATGTCAAGCAATACTAATTGGCAGCTCAAGAATGCTGGCTAAGGTCGATCTTGGAACCTTGCCCTCTATTGAATACAATGGTATTTTAGTACCATTTTCTGATTCGGTTAGAAATCTGGGACTGAATATGGATAAAACTTGAACCTGGGGCAAACAGATAACCGAAATCAGCCGCAAAGTCTCTGCCACCTTAAGAACACTCTATCGTCTAAAACACTTTCTTCCCTACAAGACAAAGCTCATGCTTGTGCAAACTCTAAATATACCCATAATTGATTATGCCGACGTATGTTATCCAGATCTGAACCAAGATCTTCTCAACAAGCTAGAGCGCCTTCTTAATAACTGTATTCGTTTTATCTTTGGTCTTCGTAAGTATGACCACATCTGTGAATTCCGTATTCGCCTTAAATGGCTTACTATCCAACAGAGGCCCTCTAGGATTCTAGTTATTCTCTATTCCATCCTTAATGATGTAAATTCCCCGGCGTATCTTCAAGAAAAAATTTGTTATCTTTTCTTGACGCACGACAGAAAGCTGTGATCTTCATCTAATCTTAAGATTAGTATTCCACAACACTTCACCGGTTTTGTCGGCAACTCTTTTAAGGTTCAGGCTATACTGCTCTGGAACTCCCTGCCAGACGAAGTTAAGAAATCGGCAAGCAGGAACTCTTTTAAAAAATTAGTTAAAATACATTATTTAAATTTAAATGGACTTATTTAGTTATTATTGTGTTTTTTTTTATGAAAAAATAAGCCTGCATTTGACCTCAATCTTGCCCGATGGAAAGCGAAGATGAGGCCTAGGATGGTACACGCTTGCTTAGATGTCTGTTCACTTTGGCCTTGAAGATATCCAGGTTATAGGCCTCCGGAAATACCGACCTCGGCAGAGAGTTCCACTCCTTAGCCGTCCGCACAAAGAAAGAAGAGGCAAACCGCCTCGTGCGTAATGGAGGAATGTCTACAACATGAGGGTGAAACTTCTCGCCGCGTCTAGTCGTTCGGTGATGGAAAGGGGAAGGGGGTAATAGGTTATGCAAAACCTCCGCACACTCTCCGAAATGAATTCGATAAAAAACCGAGAGGCAGGCCACTCGTCTACGGTGTTCGAGGCTTTGAAGTTTTGCCTCTACTAGTGAGTCACTGCCTATGATCCTCTTCGCTCGGCGCTCCAACGAGTCCAAAGCATCAAGCTGATGTTTAACCGAACCATCCCAGAGATGGGAACAGTATTCCATGCAAGAGCGGACTTGAGCTTTGTATAGATTTAAGAGCTGCTCCGATGTGAAGTACCGTCTCACCCCCGAGAGGATATTAAGTTTTTTGGCAGCAGTGTTTGCTATAGACTCGATGTAACGACCGAAATTTAGGTTAGAAGAGAGATCTAGACCTAAGAGCTCAAGACGGTCATTTACCGGAACGGGGACATTCCGGAAAGTCGGAGTCAGTTGGAATGGACTCCGTTTCGCCGAAAAAAGACAAGCCTGTGTTTTAGAGGGGTTAAACTCGACCAAATTGGCATCACCCCATTGGGAAACAGCCTCCAAAGTCGAGTTCACCCCCTCAATCATCGATTCTCTGAAAGACTGGACTTTTGCCCCAGACTTCGCATCGGACAAGTATCTCCCCGAGACTGTGCTGTCATCTGCATACCCAAAGATATCGGGTGTTACCAGCAGGTCGTTGATGTGCAGCAAAAAAAGAGTCGCGGAGAGCACAGACCCCTGAGGCACACCGGCATTAATATCATGGAGATCGGACGAGGCGCCATTAACGACAACCCGAATCGATATGTTCCTCAGGAAATCCTCGATCCAGATGCAAAGCTCGGGAGCAATACCATATGCCGGAAGCTTGCCAATGAGACTTGCGTGCCAGACCCTGTCGAAAGCCTTAGAGATATCAAGAGACACGGCAAGAGCTTCATCGTGTCTCTCAATGGCTTCGCTCCAGAGGTGAAGAGCATACACAAGAAGATCCCCAGTAGATCGGCCTCGACGAAACCCGAATTGACGGTCACTGAGAAGGTCGTTGTCCTCCAGGTATGCAAGGAGGCGGTTGTTTAAAACACGCTCCATAACCTTACAGAGTATGGAGGTGATTGCGATAGGTCGGTAGTTGGCAGGGTCGGCACGACTAAGAAAGGATTCTTAGGTACAGGTACAGGTACATTGGCAATCTTCCAGGACTTCGGAACTTGACCAGTCCTCAGGGACAAGCGATAGAGGCGAGTCAGAACAGGAGACAACTCAGGCGCACATGACCGCAAGACAATGGCAAGAATGCCGTCAGGCCCACTAGCCTTATTCACATCTAGAGTTCTGAGTATTTTGAGTACCTCTTTTTGCCGAATGTGTACCTCAGGCATTGCAGAGTCACAACGAGGTAGCAAAGGTGGGCAGTTATCAGCTGCATCTAGTTGTGAATTATTCGCAAATAGAGAGGCAAACATGTCTGCTTTCTATTTGGCGGTGTGAGCTAATGAGCCATCAGACTTCTGCAATGGCGGGAAAGAAGACCGGCAGAAATTGGCTTCGACCGATTTGGCAAGAGACCAGAAAGCTTTACTCCCGGATGGGTAAGACCCTAGTTTGGCTCCAATACGGCCAATATGGTCGAAGCGGGCCTTGCGGAGGGCACGTTTGCAGGACTTGGCAGCACTATTGAAGGCTCTTTTCAGTTTCGGGACATTCGGCGCTTTGCGGGCTCGAGCATCCGCCCACTCTTGGTAAGCTAAGTGCTTAAGTGCTTCGGCACTATCACACTCAAAGTTGAACCAAGGGCGGGCTCTCACATGGAGTGAGATATCAGAATATGGAACAAAATATTCCATAGCCTGATATATCACTCCAGAAACAGCATCCGCGCAGCACGCCGGGTCGTCTGAAGAGAAGCATAAGTGCTGCCATGGGTAGGATGCAAAGAAATCCCGCATCTCATCCCAATCAGCTGACTTGTATCGCCATACACGCCTAGTCCCCATGTGTTAGGGTTCCGGTGGCGAGTAGACAGACACAGATTTCACCAGACAGTGGTCGGAGCTACCTAACGGGGAGGAGACTGCAACTTGATATCGGTCTGGATCAGTTGTCATCAGAAGGTCCAAGCAATTGGCCGTGTGGCCATCAACATCAGGTATCCGAGTAGCGCCAGCTACCACTTGAGCTAGCGGTAGAGCAAATGCGTATGCTAATCTCCCGGCATGGTCAGTGTTTAGGTATGGGTACAGCCACTCCTGGTGGTGGGCGTTGAAGTCCCCCAGAACAACTAGCTGCGCTGACGGGTACCTGAGCTGAGCTTTTTCCGCAGAGTCAGTTAGATACTGAAAGAGCCTGGTCGTCTCCATGTTGTTGGTATGCGACCGATAAACACTGGCATAGAGTATCTGCTCCAAGCCAGTGTTCACCAGAACCCACAATACGGAAAAACTGGAATCCTCTAGGTTACGGAGACGTCGACAGCTGATGTCATCGCGAGCATACACGCAGGTGCCAGCCCGAGATTTGAAGTTGTGTTCCAGGGTGTAACCTGGGTAGTGCAAGTATCCTGCATCAGCTGGACATCTGATTTGCGTCTCCGTGAGGAACAGCAGATGTGGTTTTTCAGTCTCAAGGTGGTGATGGACTGGAACGAGATTAGAGTGCAGACCTCGGATGTTGGAGAGGTGCACTGCAACCGCTGTTTAACCAGTTTCTTATTTTTAACTTTTTTCATTATTATTTTTGATGAACAGACAGACAGAAAGGGGACAGTTAGGCGAGGCATAGCTAAAACGAATACCTAGCGGCACAATCATAGTGCTGCACTGATGGGAGACTGGTCTGGAGCGCGCGGGGACGCCCTAACCCCCCCAAAGATGTTCACCGGGCCCTCGCATCTGGTCGCCAACCAGCACGATGACGCATCCTGGGATTTTTCGCGAGTTGGCGGGGCAGCCTTTCATAGGTGGCTAACCTACTTGTTGGGCTACTACCTGCGGTCGGCCAGCGGAAGACCGTGCTTAGGATCCCGCTACCCTCCTCGAACAGTCACCCAGTACAGACACCACGCAGTACCGGAACCGGTTCGCTCCACCATGCAACTGCCTAGACTCCCCTTCCAAGATGGCTACTCATGGCATCATGCCGAAAAGCGATAAAAATCACTTGGCGGCAAGGCTTTGCCAAGAGGGTGGTAACAAGCCGCGGCCGAAACCTACCACCAGATGGTGCCGTTCATTTGGCGCTACCCAGGGGACACGTGAGGGTATCTAGAGCTATAGCCCACGGACGCGAACAGCATTATCCCTCAAAGTTTTGTTTCTTATTTATGTTTATTTATCTATCTACATATGTAATAGTATATTATTAAGTATATTATGTATATTGCATCATATTTTTATTCATTAATTTTATTATATCTATTTATATTTGTTTATAGTTATTTTAAAATCATTTTATTACTTAATTAATTTAATAAATGAATACACCTGCTACGGCTATATCTCCAACCCATGGGTTGACTGGCAGAGAATGCCAATAGGCATTAAGTCCGCCCTTTGTATCCTCAAATTAGGGTGGATAAAAGGGTGGTGATAAAAAAAAAATATTTTGTAAAAAATGCAAAGAGAAGCAACATCTCTTCGCAAGGCCAATGGATCAAGCCGATCAGAGAGAGTTTGGTCGCCGATAATTCGAGTCGGTCGACATTGGATGCGGTCAAATGGAAGGAGTTGGCACTGGGGTGCCCCTGCCCAGAGATGAGAACAGTATTCCATGTGGGGCTGAACTTGCGGGCTGGGATCAATCCAAACAGTTCCTCGGAACATTCCCCGTGGAAAATTTTGTAAAAAATGCAAAGAGAAGCAACATCTCTTCGCAAGGCCAATGGATCAAGCCGATCAGAGAGAGTTTGGTCGCCGATAATTCGAGTCGGTCGACGTTGGATGCGGTCAAATGGAAGGAGTTGGCACTGGGGTGCCCCTGCCCAGAGATGAGAACAGTATTCCATGTGGGGCCGAACTTGCGCCTTATAAAGTAGCAATCGGTGGACAGGCATGAGATAGTGTCCCGCTCGGCAGAGCACACCAAGCTTTTTGGAGGCCAATTTGGGCTTTCCCTCCATGTGACCACGGAACTGAACGTCGCTCGATATGTCGACGCCAAAGATTCTGATACTGGCTGAGGCAATAAGGGGAATGTTCTCAAAAAGAGGAGAAACGACAAAAGGATTCTTTTTAGCGGTAAACGCGCAATCCTGTATCTTTTTGGGGTTGAATTGGACCAAATTACGTCGACCCCAATCGGAGACTTCGATTAACAAGGTCTCGACTTCAGACACAAGTTTGTTCTGGCACTCTTCGATGTGTTCCCGAGAAATATTCGCACGGCCTGTATATAGGGGATCCCCCGTGCTGTCGTCGGCATAGCAATGCATGCTACTGATTTGTAGCATGTCGTTGATATGCAGAAGGAACAGAGTGGGAGATAGTACACAGCCTTGTGGAACACCAGCATTCACGGGTTTGGAGTCCGAGCAAGCACTGTCGACAACAACCTTGATGCCCCGATCCGCGAGGAAGCTGGTGACCCCGTTTGGACAGCGAATCATCCTCCTTGTGCAGAGATGGCTGACAAAAATTCCCCTGGACAGCCTTGGCGAGAGACCAGAATGCGTGGGTTCCCGATGGGAGGCTAACTAGTCTCTCGCCAATTCTGCCAATGTGCTTTGACTTTGCCGCGGCGATAACTCTTTTGGAGGACCTGGAGGCAGAGTTGTACTCGTTTTTAAGAGGGCTGGTTTTTGCATCCCGAGACGCCGATGCATCGGCCCAGGCCTGGTAGCACTTCCGCTTTTGGCGTGACGCTATTTTGCAGTTGCGACCAAACCAAGGCTGGGATTTACCTCCGACAGGCTTTGAAGAGAATGGAATAAAAAGTTCCATTCCCTGAAGTACCACATCGGTGACAGAATCTGTAACGGCATTGGGATCATCCAGCGAGAAGCAAACCTTCCCCCATGGGTAGGAAGCAAAGAAAGACCGCATTCCATCCCAATCTGCCGACCTATAGTGCCACACACGGCGGAAGCCCGCAGATCCCGTTCGGTATCGGCGCGCGATCAGACAGTGGTCCGATGAGCCAAGAGGGGCATCGACTGAGACCAAATATCTGTCCGGGTGTGAGGTCAGCGAAAGGTCCAACAGGGAAGGTTTATGGCCTTCCTCGTCTGGAATCCGCGTCGGCGAGGTTACCAGTTGTGTCATGTCATATGCTAATGCAAAGTCGTAAACAGATCTCAGATTGTTCAGATTTATGTACAAAAGCCGCTAATCCTCCATAAGAATCTCTACGATCTAGTCTATAGCTAACATAATTTATCTTCTTTAAACTATTACCGGGTGCTAGCCACGTTTCGAAGAGGGAAACAACATAGATCTTTATATTATACACTGTTGACGCTATTAAAGTTAAAGAAACTAAGGAATGTCTGCAAAATTGGCCAGTCTGAAATATTCTCTACCACTGCTAATACTAACCTAAATAATAAATTTTAACACAACTTAATCATTTCCTTAACTTTCTTTGAACTCACACGCGTTACTAAAATAACCTCTTGAAGTCTTATTAATAACTCATCAAATGAGACGTCGCTTTTTTTAAATCGGTAGGAATCATTTGTCTTTATTTAAAAAAAAAGCTACTCTCTCTTGTTCTATTCTTCGAATTCTGAAACCTGGTCGCGACTTGGCAATTTCTGTTTACCATTTGCTTGCTTCCCCACGTTGACTGATGTATTATCAATACTTGATTCTTCGTCACTTTATTTATACTTTCATATAGAAGCACTGTCATCCCTTTTCTATTTTCCTGATTTCGAAATCCATATACCACTTCATCATCCAGAGACACTGCCGGATCCTTGGTTAAAATAAATATTTGGTTGGTGCAATAAATTCCACCTTTGCATCTTTTTGTTCTGGGTTATCAAGTAGGTTTCACAAATAATGAAAGAGCCATCCTGTACGTACATTTAAACTCCGACATTCGCTTATTCTCTTTTCTTTAAGAAAGACTGAACCTTTTTTTTCTCGAAGCCATGTGATTCTGTGAGCAGTTACTTACTTCCAACTGCTAGAACACTGAGTAACAGAGAATGCATAGGGTTCTATGGCTATTTTGAGCCTATCCATACATAAGAATTTTGCATTTACCATTGTTCTTCTGTAGCTTAATCTTGTTACTTCACATGATATCCAACTTCCGTTTTCATTGCGCTTTTGCAGGCGTTTTGCTGCAAGCAGAATGGGTGGCTCCGGGCAAATTATACTTTTCAAAATTTCATCATATGTTAATTTTATGTCTACTATCCCTTATTATTCCGTAAGACAAGTTTACATCATAAGCCTCCAATCTTTCTCAATTAATTCTTTACAGGAAATTATTTGTCTCGCCACTACTTCGTCATTGGTCTCGATAAACCCCTTCAAAATTCGAATGATATAAAAAGAATAAAGTATCTACTATCTACGATAAATAATTCAACTAATATGAATAATATATATGATGCTAAGTATTCTTCAGAAAATATTGTTTGAACGATAGTCAACATAATCTCCATCTCCTATAGATCCATCTATATAAAATACATATTTTGCAGCAACGTTATTTTCATAGCTAAACAATTTTAGTTTAAACTAATTGTTTTTTTTTTTTCAATACTGTTTACAAACGACCAACATGCGAAAAAACTTCTTTATTTATTGTTTATATTATGTCTACGGTAGATGGACATGGGGTGTAAGAAGTAATATATTATCTTTTTCTCAAATTGCTACTCTCTCCCGCAAGTGGTGCAACCTGCTAGTCAACCAATGAGGCTCTAGAGCCTAGTCGCTAGCGACTGAATGTTGGCGGAAAATCTATCCGAAAAGAAATACATGCGGGCTTTTGCTGGCGCTTCCTTGGAAAGTCCTATGTTCAGCTGATAGACTATAATGCGATTAATCGCCGATGACCTTCGGTATCTGGGGCCGAGGCCTTGTACAACCGCGCAGCCCCGCACGGAAACAGCATTATCCGTGAGCGTTACTCCAAAACTCCGATCAAAGAATACGTGGGCGCCCAAAGGCGTACACATTTCTGCCTACGAGCAAAATCATTCGCACTTGGACACAACAGGTGCAACGGCGATATTATACCACCTATATTTAGATATGACTGGATTTGGGGTACATGGTTAACTTTTTTAATTGTGTGTGTATTTATTTTAAAACAAAGTACTTTAATAAAGCTATGTATTATTATATTCTGTATTTGGTAGTCAATGTACTCAAAAATATATTCCGAAAAGGTAACGCGATAACCTTTCTCTAGACAAAGCATGTTATATAGTATATATTATATATGTATATAGTATATCTGGTGTAGTATGACTGCTCGGAGGCGCAGTGGCTAAGTGCTTGGCAGCAATTCTGTGGGTCGCCCTTTGAATCCCTACACGAAACAAGTATATGTATAGTTTACAGATAATTAGTTAGTACTTTTCTATATGCAAATTTTAATGAAATTTGACAAAAGCTTTGAGATCTAGAAATCGATTGGCACTACTGTACAGAGTGTACTGCGCTATATGTAATCAAATCTGCAATAAAGTGCCTGATATGAGCGGAGTCAACATGCGACACGACACAGCCTCCCTATGCGAACGCTTGCGCAAGCGCTGTTACAGTTTTATTGAGACATCAAAATTATTTTGAAAATTATAAACAATAATTTTATGAACCTATGAATTCCCTATAATGTGAGGAAAACATAATGAAAATCGAACAGGAATTTAAAATTATTAAGAAAATTTATGCGTGGATCATAGTGAACTTTGGATTATTGTTTCTGTGAAATTCACTGAAAAAGAAAATTAAATACACTTAAAATTTATATGTTAATATATCACAACTAACATGTATCACAACACACATAAAGCATTTGGATTATCCATTTAGGAGAAGTAGGCCCTCATATAAAAGGTCTTTGTTGCCGTTTAGCCCAAATCATATATATATAATCCATTCCCCATAACAGGCTGATGAATGAAATAACTACTGGCCACATACACATATACTAAAATCACATCGGTCACAGATACCTACATGAATATGGACCGGTATATCCGGTAGATTTTCAATTAGCCGTAAATCATTTAAAAAATCTTAAAGCTCTCGCAGGTATATTTATACGATACAACATATTTGTAGTAGACCATGCCGTGAAAGACAATCGTTGTTCACCTTTTGTCCCCATCTCTGTATCTGTACCCAAGGTTTATTTAGTTTCACAATAGAACGCCGTGCTGTCGGTCATATTATCGTATCGTGTCGTATTAAATTTCTGTAACTTCATTACAACGTATTTATTTCGCCGTGCATTAATACAAGCAATATTGTCTGTAATTAGGAAAATTGGTAGTTTTAGTAAAAATATAGGTGAGTAAATTTAATATGTGATTAACCATAAAACCATAGAATGTAATGCCACAAATGCTTTCGAATCAGTCATGCAACCTGCTAAAACATTTACTAAATAGTATTAACTGAGCTTATATGTTAATTATACTTTAGTTAAGATCGATGGTCGAATTTGTTTTGGTATACCATTTAAACCTATGATGTACCTAGAAAAACAAAAGTATAGGAATAATGAAAAATTATAATATGCTACAATGTTTAAAAACGATCATTAAATGTGTATCAATAATAATTATTTAATCATTCATGTTTGATTAGTACCAAAGCTAAATTAAAAATAGCATTTTTTTTTGAGTTTTATGACTAAATATTTATACAGTCGACTTATATACATAAAAATAGGTAGTTATAAAACTGTTTCGGGGTTTTCCGCAATTGCGTCCTTATTTTCCGTGTACAGATATGAATTTTGTAGTAACTCTGGTGGAGAAAATACCTAGGCTAAATAAAATTTTCCAATTTTATAAAGTAATTAAAAAAAATCTTGTCCTCGGTGTCTTTATCAATTTAATATTATTTAGTAACTCGACTACTTCGCTTCGGGGCGTTTTCTGATAGTAATTAATAACATCCTCTAAAATTTTGCAGAGTATACATTTAAAAGCATCTGTTTATAGAGATGTATTGAAATGTGGGTTCTTATGATTATTGTTTGTTTTTACCAAAACACGATTTTAAGCTTACCTGCTCATTCATACTTGGGCATACTTTCATCAAAAGAACCACTTACATCGCGTTTCATGTGACACTTAGTACTTAGTAGGATTAGAATATTTAAATTCGGCCTCGACCTATCTGTCGTTGTTATAAAGACAGTGTCTTACCGCATAAATATAAAATGTAATAGTTATCGTACGGTTAAGGCATACGCCTTAGCTAGTTATGTAAAATGTAGATATTTAATAAAAATCAAAACTTTAGTAGTTTTATTAGGTTATTTTCGCAAACAGTTTTCGATTGGTTTGAAACCATTGTCTTCCTTCTACTTTTCCATTCCTTACAGAGAACCATGAAGAAAATGCAAATAGTTTGGTGCTTGAGTTTATTCAGTGTAATGCAACTAGGCCAAGCAGAAATGGATACACAGCCATTAAGGTAATACTGTTATTCTATTCTACTTAATATAGTCTCTTCTGAATCTTAGTATTTACTGTCTGGCTAGTAGATATGTAAGTAGGTAAAAAAGTTATCAGATATTTTAAGTTTGTTTTCATACCTATATATATATTTGGTCAATAGACTCCAACCTGCAAATTATCTATGTTGTGCGGATTGACTACTTTGTTACTATACTACGAGTACCTGTTTAATAGTATAGAACAAAGTTGTAATCCGCGTTTGTTCGTGTGGCTATTCGCTTAAAACCTGTGAACTTCTAAGTGGATTTCACCATCATTTTAAACATTTTATGAGGAAGGTTTAAATGTATAATACATTCTCATTTAATATATATAAAACAGATCAGTTTGTGCGTAGCCGGCGGGGTTCGATAATATCATAATACCAAGGTTATATCGTAGGTTAAGACATAATAGAATAGACGAAATACTAAAGTAGAGAGAATATTAGAAAGAAATGATGAGCAGCAGAATTATTAGTGCGAGGTACCGTGCTCACCAAATCTCTTGCCCGGCGCGGTGTCTATGGACATCTCCTTGAACGGTTTGTATGCCGGCTAGCTGGCATTTTCCTGAAGAGGGATCTGACAGCATAACCGACTACAGTTGCTTTACAACATATCAAATTTATCAGTGTTATTGAAATTATACCATTAATATTGTCTTTCGGATTCGGTACTAGTGTAAATATAGGCTCAAGAAAATTATGTTGGAATACGGCGAAAATAAAAGAGTAGATACTTATGTAAATCAATGTAAGTTCCACCCTAAATAGTTAAACCTCTCTTTTAGTCTGCTACGTCTGTATCATTCTTATTTAGGCGTAAAATAATTAAAAAGCTAAACTTAAATAAAAAGAGTTATATACCCAAATAATACCTTTAAGTATGATAATAAATTTAAACTTTATATAATTTTGGCATTATAGTTAAAACAATATTGTGCTTTTATTTTAGCGTAATTATTTAATTAAGCTTCTAATGAATTGGAGTACTCTCTATTAAAAAAAAATTCTTCACAGAAGCGGAAATACAAATGTCACTGAACAAAATACACTAGTCAACGCTGTTAATGAATTCGGATTCAAATTATTAAAAAAAATGATGAAACAGTATTCGAACGAGAACATAGTTATTTCTCCGGCGAGCATATCGTGTGAGTTTATTTCATGACATATATTAAGTTATTTTGTTCTTTTATTGTACTCTTATCTCATATTGGTCAAATTCGATTCGTAATAGTGCCGGAACTTTCGGCAGTCATTATCATGTATTATTATGTATGATTATAGTATCCATTATAGACGTAAGTATTGTCTAACACACGAGGCTTTTGCGCCTTCAGAAATTTAATTTTTAAACCAATATTTAAAGTATGACAACGCTTCACAACTTCACAGCCAATTACGAAAACGGCGTCATCTTATGTTAATTAAAAAGATTAAATATACTCAGGACATATCATGATATTCATCTTAACCTTCTTGTATACGATGTAACGCGTTAATCAATGCACATACATGGGACCCATCAATAAAATCAGATGGTATCCCACCGTAAAACAGTGGGTATCGGGTTACCAGATACGCTGTGACTCTGTGACACTACCAATATATTTCATTTTTTTTTTCAATTCGATGTTAAGTCTTTTTAAGTAATTTTGTCCAAAAACCCAATTGTTATATAATGTGTGGAACAGGTCTGCTGGCAATGACTCTTCTGGGCAGTGTCGGGAGGTCGTATGACGAGCTCGCCGAGGCGCTCGGGTTTTCCGAAGGTAAGCGAAACAAAGAATCGAGTACACAGTAATTATACTTCCGCTTCATTTTCCTAGTGCTTTCAAGCCTTGTAATCAAAATTTCCATAGTTTTATCATTTTTATTCCATAATTTATTTATTGTATTACTTTTTTATCCTGGAGTGAGTCAATAGTAGAGATCACCGATAAACTTTTCACCCATACACAAACCAGTGCTTCCCTCGTGGGGTAGGCAGAGCAGAGGTGTCAATACTTTCAAATGTCGACAGACAGGTTGATTTGTTGTCGATGATAGCACCCACTTTACTACTACTTACATATTACATACAGCTTGTTGCCACGGTTCTATATTTGTATAATGCAACAGGGCATAATACATATAGCATTCTACTGTCTGTACCGAAATTTTCTTTCGGTGCACATTTGAATAAAAAAATGGGAGGGTCCGATGATGACCAGATCTCAGCCAACTGTATCGCACCATGCCAGTTGCTTCGAGTTTAGGATCGAAAGTAAAACTAAACTTTCGAAGTGAAGTAGATTTCAGACTCAAAAAGTTGACATTCTCGTAATAACCAGGTCAATCAGGGAATCTTGATCTAAGCTAACTGGTTTTAAGGGTAACATTACCTAGAGAGCAGAGGTTCCCAGACTTTTTTTCTCATAAACCACTTTCAAAATTTAGCTGGTTCCGGTGGACCCGCTGCAGATTCGTTTCTAGCATATTCCCAAAACTTGACAAAAAATGTGAAGATTAGATCTAACTATGAAAATTTGCGTTGCGGCTGAGTTCAAACTTCTGTGTAGTACTTGATGGTTTTTGTAGTGATACTCTTTTGAACACGGTAGGTAAAAAATTGGGTACGATTACGCGTAACGTTGCTGTACATCAATGTATAAGAATGAATAAGTCACGTGACCACGGCAAGGGCCGCGATACCGATGAATATCTTTGTCGGCGCGTCGGCGGCACTTCACACAAGGGCAGTTGAACCCAGTTTTGGTTATCACAAATAAACACTTTTCAGACTGAAACGGATTTTATAACTTTATACAGTTCCCTACATACTTGATATGTAATATCATTGCACACATTACAAGTACCCATATATAATTTTTAAATGTTCAATGTGTGCTTGTGTGATCAATGTGACTAAAATGAATTAATTAATTCTGTCCTCCTCAGTATTGAGGATACGGTCGTGAGAGTGTATATATTTTATATTTATTGATATTTTATTCCATATGTATTTAAATGTTTTTCACATTAATTATAATAGATATGTAAATACAGCGCAAGGCTCGATGCAAAACTCTATAATCTTGTGAAATGCACTTTAATAATGATAATTTGCATTTGTTTACGAGATTAACTTGGACCTATTGTAAAGGAAAATTCTTACTTGTTCGACGTAAGAAAGATAATTTCGTTTGTCAAAAGTCAAATCACACTATTATTATTATTACAATCTACGGAGAAGAAACAGGCGAAAGAAACTCCGAAGGTATCCTCTCTTTGAATTATTTGTTCAATATTTGTAATGCATACAACGTACAAAATAAAAAGTTTGGTCCCATAAGCAACTGAAAGTAAGAGTAAGGAATTAAAGCACAAGTGCACTGCAAATTCGAGCATTCTCGAGCAGCGCATGTTCACAAGCATGACACATGTCACATGAGGCAGCTATCGCCCTCATCAACCACATACATATAAAGGTGGACAACCCGCCACACGACGCCGCCGTTTCAGAGCGGTTCTCGACCGTCCGAGACGAGGTCCGAACCTCCCTTGGACGGTTCATAGATAGCTTACCGTAAAGAGGTAAGCAGTAGATGTAAACTTGTACATCCACTTAAAACATAACGCCTGCGGCCTCAAGGATGCAGGTGCTATCCTATGAAGCTGTAAAAGCCAAAACGACTAACAGCAATAACTTCATCGAATACATGTACGACGCGAGCATGAGATACACAACAACTTTACTATACGTCGTACAAGGGCAACAAAGATCGTTCGTCCACTCGAGTGTGAAAGAGAAATAAGTAAGAACGCCTCTTAAATATCTGAAAGTGGAAAAGGAAAAGGAAATACAGAGAAGAGTGTGTACAACCCATAGAAGTTTCACTCAAGACTTCGAGCGCATGTACACACCGATACAACGCACCATTTATTTAATAACCTTGAAAAAAACGGTTTTAAATGTTACTAATTTAAACTTTAACGGATATGTGTTAAATTTATGATTTTAGAAGTTTATGTTTGTTTTCCTAGATATCTTAACAAACCGCCAAAACCATGAACTGTTTGGCGAACTACTACAACATGTTAACTTTAACGACACCTGGAGTAAAACAATGTTTGCTGACGTGGTGTTTGTGGACGAGCGCGCCCAGCTGCGGGAAGCGTACCGCTCCTACTTGCATCGAGTCTACAAGGGCGATGCCTTGAGTGTCGACTTTACAGACAATATCAAGGTTAAAGAAATAATTAATGAGTTAGTATTACTGATTTTTAAATAAGTATCACATCACATTCGTTAGTTTGTAATTCCTTCAACAAACAAGAAGTAAGGTTTTACTGTGTTGAACTATTCATACATACTTAATTTAATAGATGTGTCATATATTTATATGTATATATATATATGAGTGTGTGTATCGGAGAGAATAGTGAGAACAGTATATTTCTAGAATTATCTATAAGAACATGTTACCTTTTACGTAACATCATATGTCAGAAGTAAATAACAGTTGGGCTGAAAAGTTCATAGGCTAACATAGAAAAAATATTTTTTATGATAGAATTTGATTTGATATAACTATTACCTAAGGTATCACCGTCTAACCTATTTCTGCCGCCAAATACCATTGCAACCACTGTTAATCTTTGTTCAGTTTAAAAGTTATACAGAGCCGGTACAATTAGTTGCTTTGAAGCATTGCATGTTGGTCTTTGGGGGTTACAATACTCACCTGTAACCTCCTTCGACTGAAGTTGTTTGTAGGTGACCATGGGCTGCAGTAGTCACTTTAGGTGGACTGTTAGCTCGTTTGTTACTCCAACCCAAAAAAGATGTCACGCGAAAAATTTACTAAAAAAATATTTCTAATCAGAATCTAGCCGGTGTTTACGCATATCGCGTGTTTCTGTTAACCACAACCGCAAACATAACCTAACACCTATATTACTTATTCTACGTCCAACTTTTAAGTTCTTAAGGATAAAATATTTAAATATTTTTTAGATGGGTGAGTGAACAAACCAAAGGAAGAATCGACAAATTTCTTAAACAGTCGCTACCTATGAATACTAAAGTGGTATTACTAAGTGCATTATACTTCAGTGGCCAGTGGATGAAACCATTTGTACCTGAACATACAAAAAAGTACGTATGTATAAAATACGATCATAAGCTGCAGTACAAATTCCAATATTAACGAGTCGTTTTAATCCTCGCCAAATTATTTTGCAGGATGCCATTTAAGCGGGGGAAAGATGAAGTTATTGCTGATCTCATGTTGAATTTGGGACAATTTAATTACATATTATCGGTGACAGATGGTTTGTAGTTTAGTTTTACTTCTCTATTATTTATTAGCATTCATCGTCGACCTATTTAAGTCCACAGCTGAACGTAGGCTTATTCGAAAAAACTCCAGCAAAAAACCTGGTATTCATTTCGTGGAAGAGTGAAGTGATTGTAAAAATCGCGACATGCGTAGACCTGTGATTCAACGTACTCCGTCTTAATAGTGCTCGAGCGCAAACGTTCGGTGCGCTATCGACCAGTAAGTGAATATGGTATTCTCTTCTGGAATCAGTAGTACTTATGTCAGCCATTACTTATGACGAGGCGATTCTCGCATTCCTAAATCAAGCACGTCGAACGAAATCCTTCCTCTCTGATAGTCTTTGTGCAGTTACAATTTGAGCCCGAATATTTAACGAATTTAACGAACGAACCACAAACTCCTAAACTTGGTATCTGCAGAACTATGACAATAAAAACTATCAAAAATCGATAAGAATAGTTTGCCAATTTTAACACACTATTTTGTTATAGCGTTATTAGAAAAAGGTTTATTTAATTTAATTCGATACGTTTGTAAATAAGTGTGTTAATAAGACTTTTACATAAAATTTTGATGTCTTTTCTTGCAGGATTGCATATGATAGCGTTTCCATACAACGACAGTGTTACCACAATGTATGCACTGAAACCCCGACTGCCCAACGAGTTGAGTCTGTCAGACTTAATAGAGAGCTTGGATTATGCTAAAATTGACAGCTTAATCAATCAAATGACCCGACAAGATTCTGTAGTAAGATTTCCAAGAATGGAAATCAAAAGTGATGTCAGCTTAGAATCGCCACTTAAGGAACTAGGAATAAGATCTATTTTCAATCCGATTGAAGCAAATTTCGCTCTTATGATAGATACCAATACAGTAATAAACAAAACAGAGAATCAATCAATGACATATATGAACAATGGTACACTGGAGCAAATAGGATTTAAGAGCATATTCAACAGTCTTATGAATCCTGGCATTTATGTGGATTCAGTCATGCATGAAGTGAAGATGAAAATTGATGGTAAGTATTTTCTACGATCCGAATGGCTATCACTTTTGCAAGACCTAAACAAGTACTTGTTTAGCACAAGTACATGAGCTGCTCTTGCACGATTAGAACAAGTACTTGGATGTCTAACTCAGGAATAGGCAAAAAATATTAAGACTATTTCCATTTGGTTCAATCTTGTGCAGCGCAGCAAAACAGGCCTCCGCAACCCACTTTATGCTTCTTCCGGAGGTAGAACATAATCAGTGGCGAAAATACTAACACCTTATTTTATTTTAAGTAAAATTATATTTATTCAATCAAGTATTTACGCTCATTATCTATACATTTTTGCCATTACGAGGGAAGATCATTTAAGAATTTGAGACAGAACTCTGGGGATCTGGACTCTATAATGTCTATGAAGGCATTTTGTACCGCTACCTAAGAACATACATTTTTTTCCTTGTATAATATTATCTCGTTTTCGGAGAAAATGGTAATCGGTTGGGGATAGGTCTGGCGAGTACGAAGGACGGGTAATGATTTATTGCTGCAGGTCTTTTAGTGTTAGAACGGTTAGACGAGCAGTAAGACATCTTGCTTTATCATGGAGCAACAATTTCGACATCATTGTTCGAAGTACTTCACATTAAACATCTACTGATATTTATACAACAGATCTCAAAAAGCTATTGTGAATTACACCATGAAGTGACCACCAAACAGTTACCATTAATTTTCAATGGGGAAGCTTCGCTTTAGGTCATTGTTTCGATATTTGATCTGGGTGCAGCCATTGCGTTTTTGCTTGCGATTATCTGTCCGTGATAATTCTGTCCAATGCGTTCGTTAGTTGTATCCTCTCCAAACGCATCAATATCAATTGCGTGCTATCTAAACTGTGTTAGAAATACGTCGGAACTAGTATTCGATCATTAATTAAATTTTTGTGGTCTCCATGTTTAACTAATATTGAATATAAAAAGCATTGGAAGTGTTTGACTTCCTAGAATATCACAACATTTTTGAGTTTAGAACAGTCTTTGATGTAAAAAGGTTTCAATCTACTCCATTAAAACGGCAACTTCGTACTTTATCTCCTATTATTATATTCGACTTAAGTAAAACTCCAAATAGACAGACCAATCATGGACATTAGCGTCTAAGGTGCGAGGCGTCCTGGGTACGGTCGTTTTAACTTGTCTCTCAGGTTCTCGGAACTTTCGTATGTTTTTGTTTTGTCATCTGGCAAAAATTAATTCACTAGATCAATTCCTAAAAGTCACCAGATAAAAATAAATTAATTTTGATTTTATTTAGATCTCATCTGGTTGGGTTGTATATATAGATACAAATAGATACACATAAATACCATAATACAAATAATATTTAATAAATTATATATATAATAAAACTAAATAGATAATTTAAAAAAAAACAACCAGATTCGGAAGGGGAGACCAGACGGCCTAGGGTTAGGGAGAAAGGGAAAGAAACCAGCGGACAATGCGAACAGTATCGAGTAGCACTGCCTTCTGCATTTGAGCTCGGAGCGGTCCGTTACGGAGTCCCAGACGCCTCAGATGATCTGAGAGGCTGACTGGGATTAACCCATTCGCAGAGACGACGATCGGAATAATTTCGGTCGGCATACCACCCCACATGTTGGTTACCTCGAGGTGAGGTGAGCCAGGTCCAGATATTTTGTCTTCTTGTCTGTTTCGGCTTTTACAAAGTTCTCGTCATATGGAATGGTGATGTCGACCAAAAATATCCTCGACTGTACCCGGTCCATCAACACGATGTCAGGCTCGTTCGCATAAATCGTCCTGTTCGTTATAATCGACCGGTCCCGATAGAGCCTAGCGCGGTAATTTTCGAGCACGGCTTCCGGCGATTATTTATAGTAATGCAGTCTCCGATCCACGAGACCGTATTGCAGAGCGAGCTCCTGGTGTAGAATCCTGGTTACTAGGTTGTGTCTGTGCAGATACTCAGAGTTAGAAAGCGCCGAATAACCGGAGATGACATGCCGAAGCGACTCCCCGGGACGGCGACAGGCTCGACACATATCGACGGTACCATCCTTTAGGATGTATCTCCGATAGTTGTTCGTCTTAATAACCTGATCCTGTATCGCGAAGACAAACCCCTCGATTTCCCCAAAGAGGTCACCAAAACGCAGCCAGTTTAGGGAGGCGACGGTATCTACGAAAGGCTCATGAAGAACCTTGTAGAACATCCCGTGGAGCTCTTTCTCCTTCCTATACGGTCTCCCGGTCGGAGACCCTCTGTACTGCCGGGTCCTGCCGTTGCTCGTTGGCCAAGGATAGAGGGGTCAGCCCTTTATCTCAACTAAGGACGTCCGTATAGAATGACTCATCCGGTCACGCTAGGAAGTAATTACGGAGGCTGCACACTTCGCGATTGTGCATGGTGAGGGCGCTTAAGTAACCCCGCCCACCACGCTTCCGCGGTAAGTACAACCTCTTCACTGACGATCTCGGATGATGCATCCTGTGATACGTCATGATTGTGCGGACTTTTCTGTCCAGGGCTTTAAGTTCGGTTCGAGTCCATCTGAGTATGCCAAAGGTATAAATGAGGACTGGCATGACCCAGCCGTTATACGCGCGTGCCTTGTTCCCGCCCGACAAAAGCTTATTAAACTTTTAGAGTATTATTATTATGTTATTATAATATGTAGTTTACTTAGGTATTAGCATGTTAGTTTATTATATACGTGTACACTACCTCTGAATTAAATTTCTACTCATTAGGTTTTTCTTGTGTTTTTGTGATGTACATTAAGATATATACAATACATACACAGACAATGATCTCAATTATACGTAAACTATTAATATTGTACTTCAAAGCTCACTCAACATAATGATTACGTGCATGGATTACAAAGCTTAATATACATATATGATACAATTTAGATAGTGGGTACCTATGCAGTGCAATTTTCTGTCGATTTCAAGAAGACGCGCATGTGTCGTTAATTATTACTTTACTTTATATATTCCTGCATATACATAAAATTTAAGTGTCTGTCTGTGATTTAAAATAACGGTGGTTTTTTTTTTCGTTTATATCATATGAACAAAGAAAAAAGCAGTCACATGACTATTTACACGGTTCCAAAAATTAAAAACCCGTGTTATAAATTATTAAATGTCTGTCTTATTCTTCGAAACGGCTGAACCGATTTTGACGGGACTTACACTAGAAGGTAGAGGACATTGTAAGGAGTAATTTGGGCTACTTTTATCCGAGAAATATTGAAGATTCTTTCGCAAAATTTTTAAAAACCATTAAAATTTGTGTCTAAATCTTCGAAACTATGCTACTGCTACTGATTTATTTATATCCAATAATTTAGAGGATCCTAGGGCAAAACTGATTTTTTATTCTTATTTTTAGGTTCGGGCATCTAAAATCTATATATGTATACATATTTAACTTAAATCAAAATCGGTCTCTGACTTCAAAATAATTGCTTGTTTCTTTGTTAATATAATTAGTTGCACGACGATATTACAACTCAAAATCCCGTTTTTGAGTACTGTACGTCGTATCGTCGTAGTCGTATTACTAAGCCACCGGTCTGTCATTCTGTGCGTTTGCCAAACTAATTGAAATTAATAAAAGAAGCTTAACAAATAATAAAAGAGTCTAAAAACAAAAATTAAGTGTACCATTCAAAAAACGCGAATTTGTTTTTGCTCTTTCGTAAAAACGTTAATAAATAACACAAGCGTCAAACTTGTGGTAATTATAGTGCAAACTCTATGGAAAAACAACAAATAATAAAAACTGGCCAGTTGTAAATCGGGCTCCCGCTAAGGTGAATGAATGAAAACGAATTTTTATGTTACTAACACATATATATTTTGAGCTTGTACGGAACACGACGGTGCACAAGTTCGATTCGCACTTATTTTCTATGGATTCTGCTGTTGGGTTTATGTCACAAAATGGTTGCGTCAGTGTAATACTCGTATATAAAAGATTCTGTAAATATTAGGCACAATCAACATCGGCATCATCATAACGGTCTGTCAATAACAATCGTATTAACTATAAACAATCATCATCATCATCATTTCAGCAGTCCAGAATCAGAAGTCCACTGCTGAACATAGGCCTCCCCCAAGGATTGCCATGAAGCTCGGTCCTGAGCCACCTGCATCCATCGACTTCCCGCAACACTGCGCAGGTCGTCACTCCATCTTGTGGGGGGTCGTCCTACACTGCGTTTGCCTGTACGTGGCTGCCACTCGAGAACCTTTTTTCCCCAACGGTTGTCAGTTCTGCGAGCTATGTGGCCGGCCCATAAACAATCGCCGCTAGTGAATTCGTCTGCCGTTTTCGCGGGTCTGACGCCATTGCCAAGGTTTTAATATAAAGAATAATTCAACTGTGGGCTTGTTTGTCAACATAAAATATTCGATGAAGTTAGTACTGTTAGCCATTTTGGATTTTATAGCTTCGTCGGATTTTGTGCTTGTGGAGAGAGCGTCCAAGAGATTTCGGCCTCGTGTTGAGCGGTAGAGTTGTGTCGATTTCTCGGGGCGGTGGGAAACGTTTTGGAACGCGGGTGTATGTTGTGTACGCGAGTGTAATGTTTGCGCGACGCGCTCTTAGACATCGGCGGGGGATTGTGTCTGAGCTGCGTCAGTGCGAAATGGTCGGAATCCGTCCGGGTCGACGACTATGTTGCGCGGGCGTCGGCGACGCACAATTGAGTTTATTGCCGGACTGTATTTTGGTGCAGTGGGTCAACGTTTGGTCGCGGCGCGGCGGTTCGCGAGTTCAATTCCCGCACGAGAAAATTATTTGTATGGACTACAAATAATTATTCCGACTCTGGGAGTTGGTCCATGTGCAATTTATATATGTAAACTTACTCCACGAGATCCCGGAGAAATTCCTATAGTGTAGGTGTAGCGTATTTTTTTTATAAAAGGAAAGTATTACGAGAAGCACAATTGTGTATAGCTAATGAAGCACAGTTTTCTCTCAAAAAAAATATTTCAAGCATATCCCAAAGATTGGTGAAAAATCAACGAGAAACTTTTTACGAAAGCTTATTATGATTAGGAGTAATAGACTAACTAATATTTTACTAAGATTATCTAGCGCTGGTAAATTTGGTAAATACATAAGTACATTTACTTATTACAAAAATAACAAATAGATATCGTCTCAGCAACAAGTTCGAAACGGTTGAACTTATCGGTCGCCGCGCCCGGACCGCGGATTCCACCGGCAATTCCACGTGAATTACATACATATTTAGGATAATTACACGTCTCAGTCGTGAATATATACAAACTACTTCATACGTTTGATACAGCGAACCGCAACGCAAGCGCCATCCTTCAATCTAGCCGCTGGTTTTACTGCACCTGCGTTACAGAATAACTAGTAGCTAGACGAACCTGCATTTTGGACCTGAACACTTAGATTTGTATGTCATATAGGTATATGATTTTTTTATAACCGCGCCCGTGAGTACGTGGCACTTAAACAAGTTAGTTCTCATCTATTGTCTATTAATTAGGCTACGTAATGATGATGTCTTCTTGGCCGATTTCAACTACGGCGATAACTTCCGAATACTATCGACAGTTATCAACTGCGCATGCGCGTGAAGTCAAGGTTCAATAACATATGATATGGGGTATCATGTTTTACTGATAATTCTGGTAACATTACAGAGTACGGGACTGAGGCTGTTGCAGCCACTAGCAGCACATTGGCAAGAACATCTGAACAGTTTTACGCGGATTCTCCATTCTTCATGTTTATAAGAAATGAGAAAACCAAACTTATCACCTTTAGTGCAATTGTATTTGATCCCACCGTTTAATTCATATACCTATATCATTTTAATATTGAAATTCCTTAGTAAACGATTTTCGTTAACGAATTTTAAAAAGTAACGAAAGAAAGTGGGACTACTGAAAGGGTAACTATCATATACGGTCATATCATTGTACTGCATATAATTCGAAAAAAATAAAATAAAAGATCTAGTCGAATGCAGGTTTTTTTATTATTTACCCTTGCAAGAAATGTATAGAAACTTTAATAGATATAATGTTCTAATCGTAATGTAAATTTCGCGGCCGATTTTGATTACGTAACATTGTGTGAAACATGAACAAAGTTAATTCGTTATAACATTGACACAATTCTTTGTCCTAGTTTAGAAACTTCTCTATGGTGACGAATTTTTTATTAGATATGTTTTTTTGCTTCCTTTTTTGGGTTGGGGTGAAAAATTAGATAATAGTCCACCAGGTGGTAAGTGGCTACTTCACCCCATGGACACTTGCAAACAACTTCAATCGAAGAAGGTTCAAGATGCGTTGCCGCCCCTAAGCACTAATATGGAATAACTCGGAGCTCGTAACTAGACTGGTTGGTTTCAAACCGGAATACAACAGTAATTGTACTGGTATTAGGCGGCAGAAATGACTTAGTGAGTGTGGTACCAACTCAGACGATTCCAAGGTTTACAGATGAAATAATTATATAATATACCTAAATGTATACTATGCCGTTGACGAGCAATAACATCTACAGGGCTAGCCAGCAATTCACATTATTTAGTGCTACCTGTACCTGTGTTGCCAGAACAGAATTTGAAAATTCAGGAAATATGAGCAAATAAATCTGGAGTAATTCCGTGAGCAAAATTTATATATATTAAGATGCCTATTTAATTTGGTCGTGTAACATATACAGAAACGAGTTCTATCCATTGCGCGCACATATTATGCCTCTATCAAAACAATACATTAACGTCGAAGGTAGTTTTTGCAACGCCCCTCGTATATCGTCTTAAGAGTATATTTATCGATTAATCTTTCAATGCGTACTTATGATTAAATGAGAGAGAGACTTACTTTAGTTCCTACATTCCTTATTCATGATGTGTTAACATTCTTCACGTCACATCGGCAGGTTGAATGGACGTAGAAGAAATTGCACACAGGTCAGCCTATTTAAGTATACGACACGTATTTCTTAAAAGGTTTGCCTATATTCATGACACTGGGCAAGTGGGTCGGTGAATGTTTGTGTAAATACGTATCACGCAAAAACTACTGTGAAACTGTTGCGGTGAAACTTGGCATGAAGATACATGATTTTCCTATAATTAGAAATATTTTCATCACGATAACTTATCCTGTTTCTAAAGGCAATGGTTATGTGTATATAATAGTTGACTTATTCATGCAATATATCTTCAACAAGTCTTCAGTATCGCGCTTTTTGATGATCTGATGCAAAAATACATAAAATAGTGATTCAACATGACAGTAAGTGGCATTGCTAGTCCTCTATGTCCTATTGTAATGCAGTGGATATATACTCTTTGTTGTAATGCTTATTGTCTTAGGTACACCTTCTTACCAATCACCTTACTCTCAACATACTGGCCTCCTCAGGTTTATCATATTTTCAATACTTATTGGTGCGGCCTATCGATATTAGTTACCATTCTATATGAATTTGCGTTAGTACTCGACTTGCATACTGTTCGAGATTTATTGTCCTCTTTATGCTGTGCCAATAAATATTTTTCTTTCTTTCTTTCTGTGTCGGTTGACATTACAGTTACAGTTAACGAACTAGAGGTTAACTTCGTGTATTAGTTTTATGCTAAGCTAAATTGCATACAATTTACAGCACATAATTGCACTTCAAATGGCTTTTATGGATAAAGCTAATGGCTATAACAGGCCCTTTTCTGAAGTAACCATGTACCGCTGGTATAATAAATTTCAGCACGGTCGACCAACTTTGAGAGATTAAGAAAGAACTTAGGGCTGTTAGGAAAGGAACCTACTAGAAGTGAAATATGTAAATGAGAAATATAAGAAAATGGGCAAATTACGTAATTATGAAGAGATTCAGTACATATTGCAATGTGGATCAGGAAGCGTTCTGGAGATATTAAACGAACACCTTCGAGCGGGGAAGGTAGTTTCGCGTTGGGTGATGCACAACCTCGCCGATGCTCAGAAGGACGCGTGGGAATGGTACCGTGACATAAATACCAAATTTGAAGCAGGCTCGTCTCGGAGTGTTACGACTTTGTGCAGGTGATGAATCTTGGATTCATCAATATTGTCCAGAAACAAAGCGCCTGTCGACGGTTTAGCTGTTGCAAAATGAACCAACGGCTTCTGATCGACACTGGCGACCACGCGACCTTTTCCGGGATTAGATTCTTGTTTTTTGAAAACATGAATTGTACATATTTGAGTGACATGTTTGTATAAAATATCTTAGCAGTGCTCCGAAGACCAGTCATCATCGCAGTAGGCGAGACATCTATAAAATATAGGTACGTATAATCAACTCAATGCTCACGAACAAGAGAGCTCTCTGCAAGAGTTATAATAAACTTCCAAACGAAAAAAGGAAAGAAATTAAAATTTATTTACGAAAAGATTGCGCAAATATATTGATGACATATATATATATATATGACTTGAAGATATTGTTATAATGTTAATGAATTTCTGTTTTTCTATATTGATATTTTAAAATCAGTATCTATTAATTTATTGGCATGTTTAATAATAATGATTACATAATGTGGCAATCTTTTAGCGAAGATATAAATATTTGCACACTCTGGTGAATAAAATATAATATAACAAAGCAATGAAATAATTCACATCTGTAACATACCCATATTTCGCAAATAAATTATTATGATTACATAATCATTACGGAAAAACATTAATTTATTTAATAAAAAACGTAAAGACTATATATATAAAGAGTAAATGCTCAAAATTTCTGAAGATTGAGTGTTGATACACAATATCTTATCATCATCCCTAAATCTCATCAGACATAAAATTAAGACATTGTATCAAAGACCCCAGAGTTTCTTGACGATTCTTCTGAGGTCTTCTTTTTCCTACCGGTGTAAAATATAAATTGAATAAAACATTATTGACTTTGACAAGCTTTCTTAAAGTTAGTTAAATATATTTACATTTAATAATATTTAAATAATGGTTTTATCTATTGCTCCTTAATACATCTAACCTATCAATAAGAGTTTGTTTCCATTGGTCTTCAGATATACTTTGTGCCCATTCGGGGATTGAAGCCTCTGGTAGAGCAAAGTCTGCCATAGCAGACATTACCTGAAAAAAATTAAATTTTAAGTTAACTAAATGAGTATTTGACAAATGATAGTAGCTAAAGTAAACTCGCCAGGTTGTGAGATGGGGAAAAGTCTCCTATGTCACTAAAACAATGCCAGTACATATGGTTTTGGATTGCAACAATGAACATAAAGAATAATATAACATCAGGGTAGAAAAAAAAGAACCAGTCACAGAAAATAGGGCATTTCTATAAACACAAAAATATCTCAATGAGTTCCTCAAAAATAGGTCTAATGCTCATCATAAATTTGCAGTAAAACATTTCACCTGTTGCACTCTCTCATTATCCATTTGTATAGAATTGGTAGGGCCAGGAGTATTCCACACTTCTCTAACAAGGGAGTTTCCTATAGGTTCTATCGCAGGTACACTTTGTGTAGGTACCTCTTGCTCCTCATCATTCTGTTAAAATAAAAAAGCCTGATTTTATTTCAATCGGAATCAAATCGGTACATAAAATATATAGCTTTAGCATAATATAAATACATGAATCATCTACAAGATAAAATCTGCAACATTGATATATGCAGATAGAATAACCGTCATTACACTGGGTCAATATTCAATATGCTAAGTGCCAATGGCCACATAGAAATTGTTAATGATTGATATACACAACTAAAAACTACGGGGAACCAAATGCATACTAACATCGAATATGGCGGCCTCCCACAATATAGTGACGATGACCGATGCAGTATAGGTGACGATTTTTGAGGTCTATGCTCAGCTGTGACTGTAATGATGATGGTGGTGGATGCCAAGTTACGACTTTACATTTAACCTCATATTTTACAGGCCATTTCTTGGTGATTCATTATATATCAAGTACAGCAGTTTAGTCCCAGTTTTTTTTTACTTTTTGTAACTTAAGACTCAAGATTTATTTACACTAATTAATTAGTCCATTAACACCCAGATCAAAGACTGTTTTAATCATTCCGCCCACGTTTGAAGTCACCAACGGACCCACAAAGGAATCTTACGTGGTCGCCGTTCTACCCGAGGTCAGTAAACTTTTGTTCATGACATATGGCCCTTGAATTTTATTTGTATTATTAGATGAAATATTTATTTTTTATTTTGTAAAGTGATTTAATAAATACAAATAATTATGACCTAACGAAGTTATCATTAAATGCCAATAACGTCGTATCCATTCTGTATAAGGCAAAGTATATTCTTTGCTTTAAGTGGGTAGTCATGCGGCACAAACGCACTCAAAATGTTTAAAAAAATAAATGTCCACCCGTGCGAAGCCGGGACGGGCCGCTAGCATATTATATACACCAAAAAAACAGTTTCTGTTTGTAAATTGTCAAGGTTTGTTGAGAGGTAAAAGACTTGGTTCTACATTTTTAGGTCTTCTTTGTTAATGCTTCAGCAGATACTTAGCAATAATTCATTTTGCAAAGCATTTGTGAGTGGCATAGACTTTGAAATGAAAAAGATGTACGAATTTGGTGATAACATTATACCATTTTGTAAATATTTATATAGATTTCATATATTTTTCCAGGTCACACCACTGACTAATTAACTTTACTTATTAATTATCTATTACCATGTACATTTTATATTTTTATATTTTAACAGTTAAAGATACAAAATGATGTATATCTTGGAACATAAAAATGCCAACTATATTTCTGCATTTATACACATGTTACATCACACATAAAGAGTCCAGCAGAAATGAATAAGTGATTACAAACATAACTCGATAATTTATACCCAGATAATTTTTAAAATAAGTAAGTTGAAAAAATTACATCTTTAGTTGAAACCAAATCTAGTTACAGAGAGAAGCAAATGACTGCTTGGTAATAAATCATCATGCTGATCAATTAGTGAAAGTTACTGAAGATTTGTCATTTGAAAAAATGGGAAGCAATAATATGACAACTGAAGAAAAGATAATGAAATGCGCCTAAGACAAGGCAAAATGCTGAAGAGAGAAAGCAGGAAGTTGAAGAAATTATTATAATTCCAAGTGCAGCTAAATGGACTGTAATGTTAGGTAATGTGTGATATACACATGATGAAGTGAGCTCTGAATCATCAGGAAGTAAAATAAAAAACTAAACTTTATGTTTACTCTAAGTAAAAGTCTCCCATTAGAATGAATAGCTTCATGGTTCTATTATATTTAAGATTATGTATTTGTTTAACATAATTTTTATAATTTTAATTACTTTAAGAGGGAGGTAACCCCTCCAAAGTGATTTTCCCATCCCCATTTATTTCGAGAACATGTCACACAAGACAAAATCGCCATCCCGCACTAGAGCAGCATGGCAGGCTCTTCCTAGATTCGATAACCCTCTTAAGTATTGAGAAGAAGCTCTTGCCCAGCAGTGAGACATTTATAGACTGCTACTTTACTTCACATGTTATGCATTTTTTTTGAGTTAAAAAATAAATTAAGAGTTACACACCTCCCTTACAAAATGGCAATACAAATATATACAGCACCATAAAAATATTACAAATTCATCTTGCTGGTAAATGTTATAAATTCGATCCATTTGCTCCATAATTTACAAATAACATTTTTTTTTAAATATAGTTTTAAAATGCATTAGGTTACTATTTATTTTAAATGGCTTTAACATACCTCACTGTCATCATCACTTTCATTAAAGTCAATACTTGCTCCCTCTGGTCCCTGTGGAAGCGGTTCATAACCAAAATATTCACTTTGTTCATCATCACTTTCCTCGTGATGATTACCATTAACAAAATTATGTCTAGGAGGTGGAGTCAAATTATTTGGAGAATTTTCTGGAGGATCTGGACCATCGCACACCATGATTATATTGATATAAACTAAAAACTTGGACGTCCGCCAAAATCTCTTAGATTTCTTTAGTGTTTTTGAATTTTACAGTGCTCGACTAGAGATGTGCGCAGTCACGTCAGGTAGATTTGTGTAACAAGTACTGACTCGAGTACGAGAACATTGTTATTAATAAGCAACAGTGTATTCTGCACCCAATAACTGTTACATATATCTGTCCCTATTTTCCCTTCGTCACAACACTAAGTACTACATTGACAGAATTAGCATGCGTATTTACCTATTATAGATAGTAAAATTAAATTGGTGAATTAAATAATTAAATTATGATTGAAGCAGTAGTTTAAGAAGTACAAAACTCTTAGTTTACATTAGTATAATAATAAATAAATTATCGACCAATCTCTCTTTTCAGGAATATTTTAAAGTTATTGGAGTGAATAGTAAATAAGAGACTTGAAGCTTTCTAGGAGGCAAAGGAAGTGCTCATCGATCGTCAGATGAGATCAAGAAGAATGCTGATACCTTCCTCGTTAATGCTGTAGCACCACATCTTGACAAACGTTCGAAATGCATCAGGTGTTCTACTGGATCTCGCAAAGGCGTTCGATTCAATATTGGTTGGTTCTCGATATTAGAGGATAAACCTATCCTATTAGAAGTAACGGCTTGAAATGATTTGGAAGCTATTTGTCCGATCGATAGCAGTGCATTAAAATCTCCGATTAGAAGAGTAGTTCGAGACCAGTTGCTTTTGGTGTCCCACAAGGTAGCAGTCTTGGACTCTCTCTCATTTTGCTGTACATAAATGACATTACTTCACATCTCTTTACAAATGCTGACGTTATTTGTTAGACAGATATTACTGCCCTAATTTTCAATGACCAAACTTGGTCTGCAGTGTTAATGTTTTCACAAGACGGCTGTCTCTACCTCTCCTAAATCCACTCCGCATGTTGGTCTCAAAACTCTCTCAATCAGATTCACTAAAAGATCTTGGACGAAAAACTCACGTAAAAAGAAATATGTAAGCGAGAGAGATTCGTTTTCTCATGTTATGAAAAATCCTGCAGTTTACGGAAAAATAATGAAAACGGTGTATTTAGCTTAATGCCAACCTCTCGTTAACTACTGCATTTTTGATTGGGGTGTTAAATGACGAATTAAGGAAACCGACAAAAGATCCAACCGACTCTATACAAGAAAGCTCTGGTTCTTAGCTCAGGAGGTTCTATTTTTTACAACCAACTTGTAAATATTTTGCCAGTTCAAAGAAAGCTCTGTTCGGAAAGCGAAGAAACTAGTCACAGTGACATTGATAAACTGATCATATGAAAACGCAGAGGGTCTCATAAAAACGATCAGATGTGACAGCAAGCATTTATTTATACACATTTTGTATTTTCACCCAAACAGATTCACATATACATATGCAGACAAACAAAAACACACACAATCATAAACAAACTCTTAATAATTTTAAGTTTAAATTGTTTTAAATATTGTTCCAACTCCATTACCTATAAAGGTAATAATTTCCATTTTATTGTTCGTACATCGGCCTTGACTCTATTGAAATCCTTTTCGTCCGCCAAAGGATATGCTACGCCTAGTGTGTAGACTTAGCTTGTTTTACATTTTTGGTAAACAATAGGTGCACAACTAAAACATAAAGGAAAACTAGGTCAATAAATTGTGTAAGATAAGGTTATGGTCTTTCCTTAAATAACCAGACCCTTAGAAAAAGGTTTTATAACAACTAAGAAAACATAGCAACTTATAGCGCCTTCGCTTTGCATTTTATACTAGCAAAATAGTACCAAGATGGAATTTGTGTTTCAATGCAAGGACAATGCCTGCCTGGAACTTTATCTATAAACTAAATATTCCAAGAAAAAGAACAGCAACTAAGGAGAAAGTCTGTACCTTTCAGAACATTCAAGACGGAAGCCATCAACCATCCAAATTATATCGAAATCCACAAATAACTTAATTGTTGCATGTCCTTAAAAACATTTCCGGAAGTAAAAATAAACATTACTTCTACCGATATTTTGAAAAAGTTATAGGTTTTTTTATGAGCTACCTTTCTCATAAAAAAACTCACCTCATGTTAAGTGGTTACCGATGTCGACGTACATCTGTAACACCAGAGGGGATGCAGGGGCGCTGCCAGCTCTTAGGGAGGTTTGGGAAAGGGGAGGAAGAGGGGGGGCGGACGTCCGGTTGGACTTCACTCACCAAACTAAATGGCCCTGATACTACTCCGGTCCAGCTGGCCCATTCGAGCATCAGCACAAGCCGCTACTTGGCTCTACCACGATCTATTGGCATATTGTATATCTGTGGATTCGAGTACTCTAATTACCGAAATAATGTACTCGGACTAATATACCATATTACTTTACTCTTGAACTTGAAATCACGTAAAATTATTACGTGATTGAAAATATTGTTCTTAATAAATTTTTGCTATCGTTCTGGTATTCAGAGAGATTAAAAATTAGAAAACTTATATCTCCCACAGTACGGAGATGAGATTCATCAAGCTGGTACTCAAATTTACAAACAGATCAAAAGCGTCTAACTACTATATCTGTATTCTTTATACTAGTGTAACCAACAGATACAATATATTGAAAAATAGCTAAAATTTTATTAAAAAATAGCCTACTACAAAATATATAAAGATCAATATATCGAGGACAATTTACAACGTATGAGATATACTTTTTCCTTTTCATTACTTTTTTTTTCTCTAATTTTTTGTGTTAATTTTAGTTTTTTCTGCGAGATGTATAATGTACATCGTACAAAGTTTAACTCGTCATTAAAATATTAAAAAATAATTATTACAAATATTGAGTTTTTATGTAATTAACAATACTTTTTAAGACTCAAAACTGCCTTGAACAATAAAATCAGTATTAAAATATTGTGCACTGGATAAACAATAGATTTATTTTAAAGTAGCCTTAACTTTTTTGAAAAAATCTTACTGATAAGTTGTAAAAAATCTTTTTAAAAGTTTCAACAGAAAATACTCGTAAGACTTCGAATATGCGAAAAAATGTAAATAGCATTAAGCTTTGCTTAAGTTTGCTTTATTTGTATTAAAAAAAAGTTCTATTTTTTCAAGCAAAAAAAAAAATTTTAGTTCAAATTATAGTTCGTTTTAAAGTACTGAAACTAGAACAGGGCAAATTGTATCGCTATAACTTTGTTTGTGCAAAACACTGTATCAAAAAAATGTGTAATTTTTTTTACATAATTAAAATGCGTTTTAAATTTATATATATTGGTTATTTCATTCAAATCTTATTGTACACTTTTTTTTTGTAATTTAGGGCAAATATTTTTCAGTCTATGGTACGATCTCCATCAAAATTTAGTTGGCAACACTTCTCTTTATTCTCATACAGTAATACTAACAGATGCAGAACTAGATAGTCTGTCGTCTGTGAGAAGTCGTAACCACAAATTATAAAGGTTCTAACTCGAACGGAAAAGATAATCATTGAAAAACTGTAAAAATTGCTTCTCGATGGCATAAATTTTTCTTATTTTTATTGACAATTTTAATAGCAATAATGGCGTGGCGAAGTCATGGAGTTAATAATGCTGATATGATACGAAATCTACGAGGTAAGATTGAAATGTCGCAATATAAATTTTGTTGCGTATATATA
Source organism: Bhutanitis thaidina (assembly GCA_029286595.1). Taxonomy (NCBI): domain Eukaryota; kingdom Metazoa; phylum Arthropoda; class Insecta; order Lepidoptera; family Papilionidae; genus Bhutanitis; species Bhutanitis thaidina. Next base: position 6,220,699 of record JAGSMS010000022.1, read on the forward strand.
TTTATTATTATAATTTTTCTTTCAGAATATCATTCTCAAAAAATTTAATGTTATGGACTTGAAAACAAACAATTGTTAATAATTTCGTGTTTTTCAGCTAATGGAATTATTAAATCTGATGCTGTTTCAATAGCCATGAATGCTGTTGATAGAAAAAATTATTGTCCCTATGCTCCTTACCAAGACTCGCCACAATCTATTGGATATTCTGCGACAATTAGTGCTCCGCATATGGTAATACTATAGCTTTGTTAACATATTTTCTAACATTTTTTAATACTGATATATGATTCTATACCAAAAATTTAACTGTGGAAATGTAAAATGAAATAGCATCAATGACATTATGTAAATTGTGATGTGGTATTCAAAGTTTAGAGACCATGTTTAAAAAAATATTTTCTGTAAAATCAAACAAATCAATGAACTTGGAACAGTATTAATATACAGTGTACTGTACTCATTGGTTAATTTTTTTTTGAAAACCTTGTACATTCAGTAATTTATGTTTTTAGTTAAAAAATAATATTTGATCACACCTGCAGCATGCCCATGCCTTAGAAAGATTAAAACAGCAGTTGGTCCCTGGAGAGAAAGCCCTAGATGTGGGGTCTGGTTCTGGTTATCTAACAGCTTGCATGGCTATAATGCTTGGGGAGACTGGAAGAGTTATAGGAATTGATCACATCCCAGAACTAATGTCATTAGCCACTAAGAACATTCAGAATGGCAATCCAGATTTACTAACATCGGGAAGAATTAAGCTTATTGGTAAGATTATTATCAAAAATAATACTCTTTAATTATTTAATGTTTTTTAATCAATGCTTGCTATGTGATTGTGGTGCATTGTTTCTGTATCTTTTCATGCTTTCTATAAAACAAAGTCTGCGGCAAGGGACTACTTATTTTTACTCTCAGGTTAAATACTCTACTTATTATCATGATGTCTTGTGTAAAATTTAGGATTCATATTTGTATTAATAAGAATTGTGGAATTGAACCCTGGAATAAAATAGTCTATTATAAAGTATATTTATGTAGAACTATAACCTTTGTTTTGAATCATCCCTTCTATTAATGAATGCATTGTTGAAAACTTCAAATAATCTAATTTTTCTTAATGTAGGCAAGCAAATACTTGTAGTTAACAGTAGCAACAGTGAAATTCTTGAACAGTCATTGAAGCATTGTGCCAGAATGCCTATAATAAAATAAAAACCACTTTTTCAGTTGGTGATGGGCGTTTAGGATATCCAGATGAAGCACCTTACAGTGCTATTCATGTGGGGGCAGCAGCACCAACACTTCCACAAGCTGTAAGTTTCACTTATAAATTTATCTTTTACAAATAAATATTTCTAAACATATAAGTCCTATGTGATATATTTGTGTATTAAACTTACAACTATTGTTAAATCTTATTCCTAAGTCATACCGAGGTTGATTGGCAACTTTATTTTTATACATTGTTATTATTTTAAAGCTTTTATTAAAAAGGATTCATCATGACCATTAATTAAAAAATAGCATTTTTTTATTGTGTATATAGTTAGTAGATCAGCTGAAACCTGGAGGACGTCTCATTGTACCCGTTGGCCCCGAGGGTGGGGAACAACATCTCACACAGGTAATCGACTAAAATCATTACATTCTTCTAGTCTTGGTTATACATAATAATAATGCACATCATTTCTTTATCTACATCTTTTGCCTCTAAGGTGGTTTTAATCTCTTAGTTTAAAGACTGTTGCTTGTTACATCATACCCATTTATTTATGGTATGATTAGGTTTGTTTTAATTATTTTAATGAAATATTTTACTGCAAAATATAAGGATACATATCTTTTTTTTTGTATCTCATTAATTCCTTCCTCATTAGCCTGTTAAACCACATACAAAGGCCTCTCCCAATGATAAACGTCATGCTTGCCAGGTGGGTTGGTAATCACACCACACATCTCAGACACTGGCCCAATATGAATGGGGCTGGTACTATTTTTTATCATATCAAGAATCAATAGAAAGTTTTAATTGAAGAAATCGCCGCCTTTTGCTGGTGCTTTTTTAGAGAGACCTAAGTTTTTTATAATTTGTTTCATACAGTAGAAGATTCCAGTAAAAGACGCACACAGTACATTTCAAACTAGAGTCCGCGGAAACGAAGATTTGTAAATAAAATAAAGTTACAAAACAATTTTTTCTTTTTAATGAAAAAAAAAACAAATCAAATTTTTTAAAATAAAATGTAATGAAGAGCAATAGCCTCCTTGATTTCATTATTGTCTAAAATTTCCTTTCTTCTGAAACTTTTTTTTTTAAATTTAGAAACAATTAAAAATTGGAATAGTCCATATATTCAGACTTAGGATCTAAATCTGGACTATAAAGTTACAAGCGGTTCGAACCCGTATTTGTGTAAAGTTACAATCGGCAACTTGGCTTTTGTAAACCGGCGCGTTGTCTAGCAAAAGCAACTCCTTTTGATAATTGACTACTTTCAGATTCGCTAATATGATAGCGTGATTGTAGTACCCTTTTCTTTATAATCAATTAATAAAATTTCTTCACAGTCTCAAAAAACTAAAAAGTACTCTTCGTACTCTCTGAAACCTTAAACTTCTTAGTTAGATCACCCCCTTGTTGAGCCATTAGGCGGGGGTCGTCTTCAACCGATTCTCGACCATGTTTATTTAAAACATGGTCGAGAATCGGTTGAAGAACTTGTCAATACCATGACACTTGTAAATCATGGTTTCCACCAGGACAGTGAGATTCATCTACGGCTTCCGGCTTGCTTCTTCAAGAACTTTATCACAGCGCGATGTTAAATTTACTTCATTATGGTAGTTTTCTTCCGGATCGACTTGTTTGTTGAATGATTACCCGTAAACGAATAACATAATTTGGGTTAAAACGTAGTATATATACTTTGAATGAGTTACCCATTACGATGATACAAAGAAAGGATCTCTCCCACGCCTTCCACTCTATTCCGCGGACTTTTTTTTCCCTAGTATGTAGCTATGTTTTTTGGAGCAGGGCACACTAATCTCAAGCATCATTTGATAATGTCCCATCAATGCTTTAGGATTGAACATGTCTTTGAGCTGGCCAATCTTAACTACAAATTCTAACTATTATAAAAACTACTATTAATATATTATCCTTCACTCTCACTCACTACTCATTTATTAAGGAGGTAGATATTGCACACTTTTTTATTAGATATTGTGAATTTGTAGTATTTTTTAATATATTTCAGGTTGACAAGGCAATCGATGGCACAACTACAATCAAAAAACTCATGAGTGTGATTTACGTCCCACTCACTGACAAAAATCACCAATATCGTGAGTGACTACCAATAAAAATAATCGTCCATGTGTTACTCATAATTATCTTAGTAATGATTTTAATTTATTGTTTTGTCAAACGCTTTCAACGTTCATGAAATGTTCATAAAACATTTAGAATTAATATGCTATTTGTCTATATCTATACTTATGATAAATCTGTAGAAAAGTCTGTATTTGTAATATTTTCGGGAAACGTTTATATTGAAGCCAGATTAGTAATTTTAAAAATGTTTGCCTGTTTTTCTGTCTGTGTTCGTATTTCACGCAAAATATGCGTCTGGATCCTTTAACGTGAAATTTGGCAAGTAGGTTCCTTTTTTCCTGACTACTTTGATTAGAAAAGGTGGAGTCTGACCTTTTAGGACACCCATGATCACCCCCCTGACGCAATTTTTCAATTCCGTCAGCCACAGGGATTGGTACTATGGGATGTTACGAGGATACTTAAAAATCTTAATATATCGAGAACTAACATATACATTTTCTTCTTTGTTTTACATTCCTAGAATACTAGGTCTATAAAATTTCAGATGATAATTTTGAAGGCTAAACGATACTGGATGATGGAGTGACTGGTTCTCTTGTGCTGAACACTGCTAAAAGTATAGATTTTAAAGTGTCCTTCGGCTAAGCAAGTGCCTCGTTTATGGGGCACCTAAAATTATTTTACTAATCCGAATTCAACGGGCGCCAAGCCATGGACAAAACTAGTGATAAAACATAAAAATACATGGTGCACTATTTATATAAAATTCATTCTTTTAAAATTTTTAATCAATTATTTCCCTGATAAATGATGGTTGTAACGATGTAACATTAACATACAATGCATGCCATGTTATCAGTTAATGGCACAGGTAAAAGGCTGCACATACTACTGTTACTATACTGTTATTATAAAAAAAGTATATAAAAATGTCCATTATTGTTTTAGGTACCTGGCGCTAAGTTAAATACTGACTGTTAACCAATATTTAACTTTTTTATTGACCCTGTACTATGAGGCGCATGAATTTACCAACAAATTAACAACTATTTAATGTCAACAGATTTTTATTAATTTTTCCTGTTTGGTATTACAATTGTTTATAAAATCTTTAAATGTCTGTTAATTTATTGGAAAACATGAGCTATGATAAGGAAACATTCTCCGTTTATAACTTTGAATTAAAAAAAAACAAGTTATAAGTACAATGAATTGTGTTTTATTTCTTATTTGCTTTTGTACTTTTAAACAGTTTTCCTGCGAATTTTTTCTTTCCAAATGGCTTTTCTTCCTTACTTGTATCTGATTTTGGCTTGACATGCAATATGGAGTGTAACATTTCTGCTTCTCCTTTATTTTCTAACATGTCAGATAATTGTTCCTAAAAGAAAATTTATCTGTTTGAACTATTCCGTCTTCTGGGCTATAATTGGGTACTCTTTAAGTATCTACTTCGAATCAGTCCACTAAAATTATGTTTATAATTAAAAGTGAGAGCATTCACTTTATGTATGCAACTTTCACATATATGTTAGAGTAGTACCATCCTCCGGCCGTATCGGTATTCCACGCAAGCTCGTAGTCAATGTGATCTTACGGTTTAATTTTGTATCTTTTTGAGTGTCTACGTTTTTTGGTTGTATGTGAACCTAGAAGTTTGAAACTACGGTTTTGGATAAGTGAAGAGAATTTTCTTTAACTAATGACGCGTACATTGTACTCGTGTGTTGCGCCTTAGTAGGGAATAAAAAAATATTTTTTTTACTTCGTTTTGAAAAATTCAGTTTTGAGCTCTTTTTTATTTAAGTTATCCTTTTTTATATAAGCTCATCGGGAAGTTAGTTTAAAATCGTTTGCAATGTTTACCAAACAGACAAGAAGGTAAGGCTAATATGGCATTGTCCCCTAGTTCGGCGCTATGTATAAAATTTCAAGACTCAAGCTCATCGGGGAGTTAATAAAATGGTGGTAACGAAGAAACAAGAAAGCGAGTTAATATTGTCATCTAATTCTGAGCTATTTTTTAAATTTCAAGTCTAGCTCATTGAGCAGTTTGTGTAAAACGAATTGCAAAATTTGTACAGAACAGACAAGACAAGATAGGGTGTTAATAAAAACATGAGAATAAAGAAGCATACGTACCTTAGTAAGTGACACTAAATGGTCTAAAGACTGACCCCTGTTCATTATTCTAGAAATATTCTTGGAATTGACACCAGGCAGCTTCTGCACAAAGTCATGGACTAATATGTTGTATCTTTCGTAAGACATATCATCTGTAGTGTTTTCACCACTTAAAGCTATAGCTTCTTCTATGTTAGGGTTCTTCCTGCCTTGCTGAAATTATAACCTCGTTACAGTACCGTGGTGAATGAAATTGAAATCGCTTAAGTCTCAAAATATAATACAGTGGTGGTCATATAATTAGAAACACTACCAACGATCCTTGACATTATGTAAGATACTTCACCGCAATCGTTTTTATTTTGAAATTAAACAATAAATAGGACAATATGTTCAACGATTTATCAATTATTAGAAAAACTATAATATAAATACCGTTACACAAGTGCAGTTTCAATATTATATTACGGACAAACATTTAAATGAGTTTTAAGGTATGAACAATAATGGTCAACTAATTAGAAACAACAACAAAAAAAGTATAAAAAACAATATTTTTTTAAGTATTAGTAATTAGTTTTATTATTTACGAAATAGCTACTATCCACAGTCTCCCAATAGTTATAATTAATATTTAGTGACGTATCCCTTATTTTCAATAACAGCACTGCAACGACGTGGCATTGATTCAATCAATTTCATACATTTTTCTAGGGGGATTGAATTCCATGCTTCAACAAATACTTCATGTGTTTGAGACTTTCTTTTTAACAATATACCATAAATTTTCTATCGGGTTTAAATCCGGAACTTGGTGGCCAGTCTTAAACGGATATACGCTGTTCGCAAGGAAACATTTGACGCTATTGGCCGTGTGTTTAGGGTCATTGTCATGATGAAAGATCCAGGTTACAGGCAAATGATCGTCCGAGTCATTGTGTGCTCTAAAATATTTTTGTATTGCCATTGATCCATTGTACCTTCAATCTTCCGAACGGGTCCAACTCCACATCCGGAAAAACACCCCCAAACTTTAATGTTACCGCCACCGTGCTTGACTATACTCCTTGTGTATTTATAATTAAAAGCATTGTTTACAGGACGTCTAACATAGCGCTTTCCATCGGAATTTACCATATTTATTTTTGTTTCATCTGAAAATAACACTTTTTTTCCATTCTCGTTCCGTCCAATTAACATATGTTTAGCGAATAATAATCGCTTCTCTCGGTGTTGCTTGGTAAGAAGCGGTACCTTTCGAGAGATTCTTCCCAACAATTTAGTATACACTAATCTTCGGCGTATCAGTCTTGACGAGATGTTTCTCGGGTCATCAGGCGAAAAAACTTCATTTTTAATCTGGTTGGCCTTTTTTAGCAACACGAACGATTAGCGTATCTTCTCTGGGAGAGGTTTTTTTGGCCGAGGCTTTCTAAGAACATTTTCAACAGTTCCATGTGTTTTCTAATGATCAATTCCATTAAAAACTTTCTTAACAGAACAATTTAAATGATCAGCTATTCCTCTGTACGCCCACTTATGATCTATATGTAAGTTAACAATTATTTGCCTAGTTGACGCGTCACAACTTTGATTTTAGCCCATTTTGAACAAAATAAAATTCAGATTAAATTTTGAATTGCCGCCAAAATAATAGAAAAAGCCAAGAAAGAAATGTTATTCTCCAATTACAAAAAAAGAACGAGCTATGGATGTTTTTTAAAATGTTTCTAATTAGGCGTCCAAGCGGCCAGTAGCAGAAAATAAACTCCTACTACACATGTATTTAGACTAATTTTGTAATTAAAAGTTATAAAAATATGTTTTATATTTTATGGATTTAATGAGATTTTTATTTGAGTGGCTATATTATTGCATGATTATTAATTATTGAATGTGTATATTTTTTACAAACATTTGTACGTTGAAGTTATACTTTCTTTATTCATAAGAAGTGTTTCTAATTATATGACCACCACTGTATATACAGCAGTCTTCGTTTTCGTCAGCCATTATTAGTCCACAGCTGGACATAGGCCTTTCCATAAAAGCGTCAACGAAAGTCTGCATGCGATGCATAGTAGAGTTGATGACTGTGCTGGGCAGGAGTGTTGGAGAGAACAGTGCTTATACTCTCATACTAGAGATGCTCCCTAAATTTGGGTTCAGCATAGTCAGGTTGATTTTCCGTTGTTAATCGGTCGCCAGAGCCTCATCCGTTCTAACTTGGTCTACCAAGTTCGCAGTTGCGGTTTGCCACGAGGCGGTGACGCACCGCAAGTGGTTACTTAAACCGCGTGCAAGTGAGGTTGAAATCTGGAGAAAAAGTTTATAAGTCTCCTTTACTTCTCATGTATTATGTTGTACGATGTATTTTTTCAGTATGATTGAAAACAGTAATGCATGTTGGTATTATGTATTATGCGAGATATTAATGTTATTTCATCGTCATCATCATGCAGTTTATATCAATCAATCAATCGCGCAATATTTTTGGTGAATACTGACAAAAAATCATATCATTACACCTCGTTTGCGCAACGTTCAGCGATGGCTAATGCTATGAATAGACATATCTCACTAGAAACAGCAAAAAATGGCTGAAATGATATCAGTGATATTAGATGTAACTTACCTTTAGCTCATAGAAAAGTTCGGCTGTGGCGTACGGACTAGGCGACCACACGAGCTTTAGCCTCGGGAAATGTATTGTTAACAGTTGGAGCTTCTGCTGAATGTCAGCTCCCGATATATCCGTAGACAAAACAAAATTACCCTGTTACATTATTACAATTCAGATTAGAGTCCTTTTGCACCAACTATCTGCAACCTGTGGCAGCTTTCATACCTACTACACAATAAAAGGCCAATCCCCTCCACCCAGAGGTTGTAACACATTAGAAACTTTTATTTCAGCTACTATGCACAGAATTGGATCAAATCACCGACAAGGAGACTTACTACTCGAACTCGCAACAATTAACAGAACTGGGCTCAACTGAGCCAATACTTAGCTCACAAGGGACGTGGTAGCCAGAGTTTATGGCGCTCGCTTTGAGTTCATGGTACGCGAGTGACCTAGGTACGATCTTATGTGCCGGCGCCAGTGTAGAAAACATCGTGAATCGTGTTTCCCGCATGTCTGAGAAATTTGTCAAATCATTGTCATGCCTTCCAACCTGCGTTGCAGCGTGGCGGTGCCGTTCCGACTCCAAAACAATTTCGAGTATCGCGAAGAGGTATTTGCCTTGATAGATGCCCATTGATAGACTGCTACTGCTGTTAGTAACAGAAGTGATATAAAACTTAATTCACTCATCTCATTAAAGAGACAATATTATACAACATTTACCTGTAAATTAAAGGGCTTCTTTTGGTCGAACTCGATGAGTAATATTGGGCGGGTGTAATTGCGGCACATTTGCGTACACTGCGTGTACAGGCGGCCGGAGTTCAGGGAACCAATTAAATCCGATATGGACTTTCGCTCCACGCAAATGTCCGGCGTGAGTATGTAGTCACCGATCTGCCATACGTAAACTAGTTTAAAGATATTTTAGGGAGCGTATGTAACATTAAGCTATGGGACATGTACAAAGTGAAAGACTCATAGAAATAATGCAATTACTCTTAGACCTATCAACTGCACCACGAGGATACGCTAAGCGGCGGCTCTTGGAGCAGCTCGACCGCGGTATTACCACGGCCTTGTGCTTCTATCTTTCGTTCAGTGAGTGAGATAACAGGAGGCCCCCTGGCTAAATATCCTTAAAGGCCGGCAACGCTCCCCTGGTGTTGCGGATGTACGTGGGCAGCGGTAATCATCAGGTAGCCGCTTGCTCGTTTGGCCCTTTCCCAAAAAAAAACCTACGGGAAGGTGTCTACAAAGAAAAAAAGCTACAAATGTGACATTCTATGGCCCATTCGGTCGGTCAGGTCGGAAGGGCGGGCACTGCCGCGGCCCTGGAATGTTATTCTGTTCCCTCCTCAGTTACAATTATAAAATTTAACAAGGTTATCTATCTTCTACTCATAACTCCGTCCAGTAATTTTGTGTGTATGTGCGAATGCTTATATACTTTTGTGCAATAAGTGTAAGATCAATATGGAATCGAAATTTAAGTTATCCAATATCATTATATGATTTTGTAAGTAAACACTCTTTTACACGTTTTTTAGCCTTATTATTATTAAGAGGATGTGTATAGCTTTATTTATTTTATTATAGTCTTGAGTTAATTTTGTACGTGAGTTGGAGCGCATCTTCGTATTTGGGGATGATATCTTAACATATCCATGTCAGACCACAGACAGCTAATTCGTGCTTGCATCGGGTCATTTTAGCACCACACCCTGGACACGTCAACGCCTTATACTATTTCTATCTGATTTACGCCTAATATTATGTTTTGTGAAGTTAAAAACTGTGTATTTACTGATTCGTACATTACTTTAGTATGATAAATTGTACATACAGTTATGGTAACAGGCTCAATGTTGATTCCTTTCTTATGGAGCAATGCTGGAAGATCGGAGCGAAACTCTCTCATATCCACCACGACTAAGGGTTTCTCCTTATTGGTGTTTTGCCCGCCTTGAAAAAATTTATAAGAAGAAAGAGTTACGTAATTTCTACTCCCATTCATACAGTATATATCACGATGGCTAAGATGTTAGCGAACCTACCCTGGTTCAGTTTTAATTGCAGTCGAAATAAATATTATGCAATATTGGTACTGTGGCTATATCCATTCACCCTCTGGATTTCATTCTATAAACTAACGTCAAGTGGCAAATTTTATGGTGAGAATAAGTAAAACTCTGATGTTGGCGAGGAACTTAAAAGCTATAATAATGATGAGGATGATGACTTCATCCTCATCATCTTACTTAAATAAAATCACTCGGAACCGAATCGACTCTATCTGCGTTCAGGCACCAGTAAAAATGCACTTAAACGCTTAATTGCTGGTTTACCACATACTCGGAGGTAAAGGTAAATACATCGAAAAGAAACTCGCGTGTACAAGAAATATTAAAATATATTTTGCCGATATATTATGTAGGAGTTTGTTGTTTAAAAAGCTTTTAAGGTGAAATAATAAGACTCAATAAAAACTGGATAACTAAGTTAACGAATGGTCAAAAAGTTCCCCTGCTATGTCTACTGAGATTTGAAGTGTTGAACTTTTGATGGTTCCCTGTTGCCCACTTTACTATACCTGCTTTTCGAGTATCTGTACTATTAACCTCTTCTTCTACATTAAGGTTAAAATATTCATCAGTCTTTCCATCTTGATATGAAGGTACTACCATAACCTAGAACATGCAACATAGCGTATTATATGAATGTACTGTACATTCATACATGCGTGCAACGAATTCAAAAGTTTTCCCTATCCCAACTACATAGGGTTTAGATTAAAAAATTTTTTTTAAATATCTTTGATTACTCATAAATACCGTAATGTAACTTACACTTTTAGTTTCAATAAGCGTCTCAAACGCTTGTTTCTCTCTTTTTAACGATGTTAAATATGCTTGCTCTTCAACAGTTTTATCGTGAATCAGGAAATAAACCTTACAACTTGGCTCTTCAAGTTTCTTCCTACATTCAAATAGTTCAATTTGTCTGACAGCGGACACGTCGCTGTGATATAATATTATATACTCAGGGCGCAAACTTTCTAGAGTTAGCTCTAATGAGAAATTATTGCCAATTTGTTTAAATGTCTGAATACATATCAACGGTTTTTCCGATTCAATTTGGGTCATGTTCAACTCATCCAACTGTAATAAATTAATCATTGATTAAGATTAATCCTGAAATGACCATGTGGTCAAAAAGACAACAGATATAAGCCAAGTAAAGAGTTATGTGGAAGATAAAAAACCAAAAAAAATCGATACGCCGCATGATTTAAATAGGAAATTTAAAGAAATGTTAATATTATAAATCAAATGCCGTCCCAATACAGGGCGAAGATGCGAAATATTTTTCGTGGGGAAATACTTGTCGCCACAGAAGTACATAAAACAAAGAGTTATGTAGGTCTGTCACTACCTCTCCCCGTTCTCATTCTCTCTCCCATCTCCCAAATATACTTAAAGGCCGGCGACGCACCTGCAGCTCCTCTGGATTTGCAGATGTACGAGAGTTACGGTACTTACCATCAGGAGAGCCGCCCCGTTCCTTTCCCACAAAAAAATCAAATTACATACTTCAGTAACAAGTTTGTTCATACCTGTGACAATGGTTCAAAAATACTCTCGTTGCCAGAAGTTTTCTCTGTTTCATCTGGCAACTGACTCAATGTTAAGACATAGTTTGATTTATTTGATTCCTCTGTATTATAATCTTCATCTTCTAGCTCATCTTTGACGTTCTGGGCCTCATTAGTATTAACAATCTTATCTTTTTCAGTTTTAGTGGGCATTGATTTCTTTAGAGCTTTATATTTAGATGATACTGCATTTATTGTTAGGTCTCTTCGAAAAGCTGTGTAGAATAAATATTTATTTGCTCCCATTATGAGATAATTATTTAATTGGCAACAGGTTTTGTTATCCTGACAAAGTATTAATACTTTAGTACTATGTAAAGCTCCATTTCCTTTTTTCTTTACTTCTTGGGGTATTTCTTCTAATAGAAGCTCACTGAGGCACTTCCATTTAGGACATGGCTCTGGATCAAATTCTAAACCAGAAAAATATTATGTTGCATAAGTACTAGATGATATTGTTCATAACCATTTCAAATAATTAATAATTACCATTTTTACTGTTATACACTCTTCCTCTTGCTAATCCAAACAATTGTTCTGCAGAATCAAGTAATATCCATCCAGAATTGATCTTAGCATATTCTGGTGTCCTGTATTTACTGACTAGAGCATAAAATGAAACAGGATCGTCATGAATTAAGTTACTAAAAAAATGTTGAATATTAATATATGATTTAAAAATTGTTTGACTTTAATTCCAATTAAAAACATGTTACTTGTATTTGAAATTAATCTATTTTTTTTAACCCTCCGTTTAATTAGCTTCTTTTAATCTCGACATTTCAAGTGCTTAACAGCACTGCTTTATATTAAAGCTGACGGTAGCACAGTCCCCCCATAATCACATTTCAAAGGTTAGTATTCACGTAAATGAAAGAAATCATTTGTACCTTATGACTAATAATAAAAAAACTTTATTAAATGTTAATAAAATAAGTCCTATTTTATTATTATTCATTAATAATCAAAACTTACATTATCATACTTCTCAACACTTTTAGATCCTGGATATACTCTTTGGTTCTAGTACTTAATTGGTGCCACACATAATCCAACTGTGATTGGAGTATTTTGTGGAACTTTTTTGTTATACAATTTTCTGTTGTTATTTCCTTAGAAGAAAATAATTTGTCACTTACATTTAGTAGTAAATATAAGGGCAATGTTAAAATTTCTATTAAAATTTTTAGTGGAGCTGGCATTGGGTATTGAACTCAAATGTCAAAAATCTTGAACTATGAAATTAAAGTGTGCACCACTAATATTTTACCTGCATGTCGAGTGTTCTATTGATATGTTTTAGTTGTTTGACTGTATAATTCATTATGTCTAATAGGCACATTTGTATATGATTTGCTTTTACTGTTAGCGAGACTTGGAGCTCAACAACTTCTGCTTGTCTACTTTTAAGGCTTTTGATGATCACACCATGAAACCTAGAAGTATAAATATGTTTAAAGAAAAATAAGTAATAATTGCAAAATGCCATTTAAATTTGATAGATTTGTCCACTACTGTGCTTGTGCACTGGAGACCAGTGATTTATATTCAGCCATAAACTGACTGTGGCCATATGGTAAAAATTATAAGTAATAATATATAAACAATGTATCTAATGTTCAGTAAGTAAATAACCAAGAAGATATTCTAAGAACATAAACAATGATAATGAACTATCTGCTTTTGCCTCCTTGCTTATTCACAGACAGGCAACATCTTTCGAATACTACCGGCAGTTGTCAACTGCGCAATATGATTGTATTGCAAGTGTATAGGTAAACACAGAGTTGCACTCAGTCATCTTTACCTTACTGTGTCTGATATAATACTGATGCACTTATGGGTTTGACCTGTTGGAAGGATTCTTTGAAATAAGTTAATTGCCTGAGCATAGTAAGCATATATAGCAAAATGGTCAACATTGATCTAGCATCAAATATCCATCACAACCGTGACAGAAATATGCTTTGAAGCTGTGATAAAGAAAAGTATAATAAAAAAATTCTCACCTAGGCCATAAGTATAACTCTGTCACAAAAAGAGCTCTCATAACTTTTTCTACTTGATGGTAGCCAAATGTAAATGATATTGGCGAGTTAGAAAATGCTTTAATAAAACCAGTCTGAAATATTAAACATATTGAAATTGTTAAAATAGTGAATGTAAAATAAAAGATTGTAGTTATTAGGTATTTATTTTAATTGAATTTTTACATGCCTTATTTTTTTGTCTGTATAATCTAAGTACAAATGCTTCTTGACATGATTCCAAAACAGTATGTGCTCTCAAAACAATTATGCCTGTAATGTGAGCAATAGGCACTCTATTTTTTAAAAAATCTACCACCAAAATCCGTGTTGAGACAAAAAAAACCCCACCTTCTAAATATGTCTTAGACCTGTAAAGTATGTCAAAAACAATCTTTAATAACGAAAATATATTTATCATGTTAGTATTATTTACAGGGCAAATTGAGGATAAGGTACATATTTTCTAATACATAGTGTTTTCAAATAAATCGTCTTTTTAAGTAGTGTGTCACATGCAATTGCCAATAAACTTGCTGGGTGTTATGGTTATAGCAAAGGGAGAGCTTATGCCCGGCAAAAAATGGTAATGTGTGAAAAAGACAAAAAAGGAATGTTATAGTAAAAAAAAGTGTATATATACAGTATAAACTTGAATAAAAAAAAACAAACTAATTTAAAGTTCTATAGGACAATTAAAATTTGTTTTTTTGATGCAAGGATAGATGACAAATGAGTACACAGTTCACCTTTTGATAGATTCAAATACATCACATATATTACTCGTTTTACTGTGTAAAAAGTTCAGTGTTTAAGAAACAATGAAAATTAAAGGCCTATGAAGTCTGCAAACCTTCACCAAAAATTAAGGGAAGTGAAGTGATATAGTATTAGGGAATTTTGAGCAGATACTGTTACTTTGCAGATAAATATTATATAAAAATTGTTAATTTTAACATTACCTTTCAGTACCATTATTTGGCAGTGGACTAAGATTAAATTTTGTCATAAAAAACTTTTCTTCTTCATCACTACTATTTACAACCAATACTAAGTTTCCAGGATCCTTGTAAACCCATATAATATTAGCCAAGATTTTATTGAAGTTTATGCCCCTAAAAATAATTTATTTTATGATGAAATTTACTAATACACTTTTTTTTAAATAATAACTGTTTACTACAACTGTTTAGTTACTTTGCCATTATTATGAGACCATCGTTTTCTTGTACATCAATAAAAATTTGCTTTTCAAAGGGAAGCAGAAGGTATTTAGTATCTATATTGTGAGCAACATCAGCACTGACGGCAGCTTCATTTATTGATTCCATTTTGTTTAAAATCAAATAAGACTAAAACTAAAACGATCTCAGTTTCTCGAACTCATCAGTATGTATTCGTCTGTGCCCGAAATTGAACCTACAAAAGATTTTTTATTAGATACACAAACACAGGTAAAGTATTTTAGACATTATTACCGTAGTTTTGGTATACCTATCATCTATGTACAAAAATAATCTTTCCATTTGACAATATTCGATTATCCGGTGTATCGCCTACATCAAGACTTTTTTTCGCTCAAAATGCATTTTTCTGAAAGTGACTCTTAAAAGAAAATGTAGATTAGTTTGCTCTAATTTAAAATTATAGGAATTAATAATATCTTTAATATTAACTTCAATGATATTTCATTCATCAATTTTTTGTAAAAAAAAGTTAAATTATATTAACAAATTTATGATTTTCTAGTAAAAACATAAATAAATATTTCGGTTTAAGAACAAGAATATTTATTGCATTAACCCCAAAATTTGGAGAAAAAAAATTATATTTATATTTTTAAGTTTATTGAATATTTATTAACGCATTCGCCGACAAGGTCTTCATCAAAAATTAAATCTCAAAATCATAAACGATAATTTCCTTTTGACGAATAATATTATTATCTCAGCTTAATATTCTATGTCGTAATGTTTGGCTACATCTAGTAGTTCTTAATTTGAAGTCTAAATGTTTTTAACACCAGAGGTTATATTATACTCAAAGAATACCACTTCGAATTTTTACACGGAGGTATTCTAGCGGTTTCAATTATATATTCTTGAATTTTCTCTGTGAGCGAGATCGCACCCTTTTTCTAGGTGTTTCGGCGAAGGAATCCAGTTACTGTCTACACGCTTAACCACAAAATTAATCTTGGTGGCGAGTGTACGCATAGCTGTAGTAATCCGACTAGGAGCGTCGATCTGTTAACCACATCGATGTCCTTATGATAGCGACGTCGTCGAGTGAACCTCGGGCTTTCTTGTCAAAAAATGTACCGGCAGACTCGTCACGGCTCATAAAAAGACGTCATTGGGGCTCGTTTCTATAAATATTCTTTCGCCCCTTTAGTCTTGCGGAGTTTTAGTAAAGACGGTAGGAGACATCAGGGCATTAATTCGCTAATTTGGGAGAGAGACAAAGCTTAGGTAATAGCGTTATCTACCCATTGGCGGCCATTCATATAAAGTCGGTTCTAAAGTGTAACTAACAATACAGAAACAGGTTCTTATGAGATAATTAGAAAATAAAATGGATGTTAGTTTTACTTTTGATTGAAAAACTAAGATATTGTACTCAGATGTGAAAACAGTCTGAAACAGGTGTTTTTAATAGGTTCAACATTTTCTTCTGTGTACTTTTTAACATACAATAACATACATTTCTGATAAATTGAAATCTTATAAATATATTTGGGAACAAGGCGTGAATATATTCATACATACATAAATATTTTCTTTGAGTTCGCACACTTCTATAGTGTGATTCTATTAGGAGAAATTCTTCAATAAGCTGTTTAGCAAATTTTTTTCTTTTATCTTCAATCCTCGGTCTGCCTGCATTTTTAATTCTCAAGAAACCCAGTGAATAATATTTTATTTAATATTTTTTTATATTTTATTATATCTGTGTATATAACCCTATTATTTATGGCCAATGTATTTTTTACAGTCTTGTAAACTTGTACTTTTTTTGTTTTAAAGAAATGTCCATTATTTTATGCTCTCTTACTTCCAAGTTTTATCATTGCATATCTATGCTTTATAAGTTCAAGATATCTAGCCCAGTAATTTGAATGAATTTATTGCCTCTCATCGTCGCTTATAATTGATGAAGATTTAAGTCTACATATCTCTGTATAGCTACTTTTCACTTTTCTAGCAGGAATCTTTTACCTAAGTTATCTGTGTAAGATTGGCAATAGTAACGCTTAAAGTTTTTATGTTCAAATCCATTGGCCATTGAAGCCTTTTTTTAGAATTATTTTGTCCTATACTTAAATCTGTAATACAGAATGAGGACGAGTTTCTGGAATAACATCTGTTGTAATATCAGAGTATTTAGAAATGTGTAATTCTTTTGATCCAGCTGAAAAGTCTCCATCAACTTCTGACGCTTGTCCAAATATAAAATTGTTTAACATTTTTTAAGCCTATTTTACTGACGTTATTTTCATGATAAGACGTCTTCGTCGACGTCAAAACTTTTATCGTTAACCTTGTTACTATGATCTGTTAGTTTTAAAATTCGCAGAGCTCTACTCATACCATTTTTTGTGTGTGTTTACTTTTTTTCTACAAAAAACACTAAATAGAGTGGAAAAACAAAAATTGTTTAAATGAAATGAAATAATTACCGCGAAAATCTGATAACAGACAATTTGTGGGTTGTGCCAAAATGAAAAAGTCAACCAGATATCACAATGTTTCCAGTTGCGAAAATTAACAATTCTAGTTTAAACGTGGCTCAGCGAAATACGAACTTGTGTTGGAGTATGAACGAAAATATTAGACTTAAAAAATATTAGGCATTTTCTTATCGTCTTGTTTCTCTTTGGGAATTGTTGGTAAACATTTTTTACAATTTCTCAAACTTATCTCAATCTCACTGAATTTTAGATAAGTGTAACACTTTGTTACTGATGTTTCTAAGTATACATTAGAAAAGTAATTATTATACAATTGTAATCATTTAATAGACTGTAATTAACATTACAACATAGATAAAATATGTTTGTACGCTCCAGAAGACATAAAAACACGTGTGGATACTTTAATATAATCTTATCAACAGTATACAAGCATTTCTATGCCACTATGTTTTATATATCGATATATTTTCAACGGTCTGACATACCTAGCTGACTTCCTGTTCCTTTCCGCCATCTTGGTTTGCTGATCTGCGTCATCTTTCATTCCATTGTCGCAGCGTATGAGGCGTCGTGTAATGAGTAGTTCATAAATTGTTAAATTTGGTGACTAAGTTCTTTTATAAAATCACGTCAGCATTTTTATTTTGGAACACATTTATTCTATTGTCAGTTGTAGCTTAATATTTCTCGTATTTATATTAGGCAATGCAAATGCAGGGGATGAATCAGTATGGAGGAAACAGAGGGTTTGGTGGACCTCCGCAGCCTCAAAGACAAGGAGGTCGCCGTGGCAATAATCGTGGAGGATTTCGCAATTCACGATTTGATCACAATGATCAAAGAAATTCGAATTCCGGACAAGGAGGTCAACGACCTAATAATGAGGTTAGTGAGATTTTTATAATTCTCAATATTATTCACCAATACCTTATAAAACTTTATTTTTATAGTTTTACTTTGATTTATATGAACGCTATGTTTGCTCGTTAGTTACTTTACTTGCAGATTACTACTAAACATTTTATTTTCCTGTGCCCGCCATTTTGTGTAGAGAAGTCATGGCGCTGTTCGTATTGTATATTGCACTTTAGTACTGTTACTGAAACTTGAGAGCTTAACTTGCGTGTATATTATGCATGGGCGACAAATTGTCGATATTCTTCCATATGTACTTTTCGATTACTTTTTATTTCCGTCGTACATTAGAATTAGCATTTCTAACAACGTAGAAGCGTGAGGGTAACCTTCATAGTTTTCGTAGTTATTGATTGTTTCTTCTTCGTTGTAGATAAGCTTTAGGTTCCTTCGGCGTTTACATCAGGCAGGTTGTGTTCATCACACTGACATAATGAAAAGCTCAGATAGGGGCAATTCTTGTAGTTCCTAGATATTTTTAACGGGCTCTTTCTAATATTGCTACTACTCTCGCACCAATTTTGCGAGAACAATCTTGCTACTATATTAGTGTTAGATCTCTGCATGTCCGCTATAGGAGCCGGTTACGTTTGCTTCGCGAAACTTTTTTCTCTGCGGTATGACTATTTCATCTTAGTGAATAGAAAATTGACAAAAAAAGTAACACTGACAATTTGTGCTCTGTTTATAAATATTGATCTAATTTAAAATTTGTTGTGCTAAAATGACTTACCAATCAAGCAATAATATGATTCACCACTCAAGGTTAAGGCCAAAGATAATCTTGTTTGGCAGGTGAACTGCCTCCTGTGGCATACCTATGTCCCCTTTAGGGTTAGTTAACTAGCATCACTTTACTAGAAATCAAACTGGTCTAATGATTGAAACGACAAGGTAGGTACTGAAACTCTTCTCCATTATTACTTAGTTAATAGACATTAGTAGATAGTATGGTATCATTTGATGTATTGTATTGATCTATACGTCAAATGATACCATGTGGTACATTCATTTTTTGTTTCTAAAACTATTTTTATGATATAGTAAAAAAAACAACATAGAGCCTCTAAACAAATACAACCCTGGGGTGATAGGCCACCTTATGTGAGTATATCCACAGCGGGTCACTTGTAATATACATAGCTTGGAGTCTATAGGAATATTTACTTTTGTGGATTTAATTTAAAAGAATACCTGTTTTTAGTATTTTATTTGTTTTTTTAGAACTTTCGTGATTAATAATTTCAATTATTATCCAATGACTAAAATCTTATTAAAAATAATTTGATTCTTAGTGTTCATTAATTTTTCACATCAACAATTAAAAATTGAAAATGATAATGAAATAAAGTTATATATGTATATTGTTTCTCTAAGTGCCAATAGCTGCATAATGGGTTAGGGTGCTGGAATACGAAAATTGACATTGTTTGCACCTGCCATTTGACTTGTCATGAACCACTTCAGATACAAGCTGTAATGCTTAATTGGAGGGTTAACAGGAATATTAGTAATGGTACTTAAACTTCTTTTTAAAAAAAAATTGTCTGCTGTGTTTGTCCTTTGTAAATTGTTAAATAATGTGATAAGATGAGTGGCGGTGTCAGTATTTTGTGGCCTATTGTTTGTGGTTTTGTTGTTGTTTAAGGACATCTAAGTGCGACAGAGGACTTGTGAAATGTTTATGTCTATCTATCTAATGATATATTATCTTTTATTGCTGATGAAGTAGACTTTGGATATGGATTAACTTTCCTGTTAGTATATAGGTAGTAATTTGGACTAGTGAAAACCCAGACTGTATAAAGTGTGAATTGTGCAATGTATTTTATGAAAGTTTTGTGGATATAATCCAAACTAATTTTGGTAACATGTGATATATTTTGTTGGTGGTTCCTTCACCGCTCAGGCTACATTTTACTAGAACTCCTTGCCCGAAGACATTAGAAAGCCCCATATAAAATTTCTTTCAAACAATTGATACGTGAACACTTTTTAAAACCATCTGATACTTGTTAGTATTTATTCTGATTTATTATATATGTATGTATTTATATATCTGTGTAGGTATTTCTGTATATATTATAGTATGAATTTGTATATGTATGTGTTTGTGTAGATATGTATGTTTATACATTTATATATGTTTTAATTATGTAGTATATTTCTCAATTAGCCTTTTCATATTTATATTATTTTAAATTTGATGCACCTATCATATTTCTTCACTCCCTGGGTTGACTGTTGAGACTGTTTTTAAGCGTGATAGAGCAAAGCGGCGGTTTTAGCTGCTGCTCGAATGGGCCGGCATGACCGGATTGATACCCCGGCCTCGCAGAATACCGGCGTGAAGTAGAGGCATCTTGTGCTTCTGCGTTTCGTTCAGTGAGTGAGGTAACCAGAGGCCCACATTCCCTCCCTATTCCCCTCCTCTTCCCTCCCATCTCCCAAATACCCTTAAAGACCGGCAACGCACCTGCAGTATCAATGGTGTTGCAGATGTATGTGGGCGACGGTAATCACTTACAATCAGGTGAACCGCTTGCTCGTATGCCGTCTTTTCCATAAAAAAAAAAAGAATCTCAAAAGGCATTTAGTCTGCCTTTTGTAATCCTAGACAATAAAGTATAAATAAATAAATAATATTGGAGAGGTGGGAAGTAAACTTCTTTAGATGAAGATTAAATGTTTTGATTTTATATAATTTTGTTTTAGCCATTGAAACAATCGCCTGTGGCAGAGAAACAACAACCTCAACAGCAAAAAGAAAAACCTACTGAGATTTCTTCGCAATCGCCAGCTCCCACACCTACTCCAGCTCAGAACCAACAACAACAGCAGCAGCAAAATCGCCCGCAACCTCAAAACCAACGGCAGGCACAACAGTCTCAGCAACAGCAAAATCAGCGGCTACCGCAACAACAGTCGCAGCAAAATCAACGTCAGCAACAGCCTAAACAATCACAAACTCCAACCCATAACATAACAAAGCCTGAATCTCAGGACAATGTTGATAAGTCTATTGGTAATGAACAAAAAAATCAAGGTCATAATACAAATCAGAATCAATTCCAAAAGGTATGTGTTATATTGTGTCCTAAAATTTTTCTTTATTTTATTTATGATTGATCTTTAAAGCCTTATATTTTGTACCTGATTTTGTGTAAGCCAATATTTGGGTCTATTTTGCATCGAACATATGACACTGTATTGGATTTCTTCTCCAATCTAGTCAAATAAATGTTACATCAATCCTGGCCGATGACCTCGGGAATCCTTGGAGGACATCATCATAGTTCCTTGATACGAATTATGTGTTATTCATAAATAAAATATGTATTAATTATTGTTTTTAGAACATCAATGGAAACTTCGGCGGAGGTAACAAACAAGGTGGCACATGGAGTCAAGGTGGCCCGGGAGGCCCAGGAGGTCCTGGTGGTCCCGGAGGACCAAATGGCCCTGGGGGACCTGGCAACAAACAAAACCAAAATCAAAATGTGAACCAAAAGCAATTTGGCCAGAAATCTGGCGGAGGAGGCTCGGGTTCGGCACGTAACCAACAACGTAATAGCATGCGTGGACAACAGCAGGATGGAAAACCAGTGCAGCGTGAGGTAGAAGTCATTATATATTCTGATATTTGCATTTAACAGATCTGCAGCTTATAGATTATTGAATTTCATTTCAATTCATATTTTGGAGTATTTATGTATATACTCATTTGATTAGGTTTTAATATATAAATTTATTTATAGATACAAATACTATGATAAAATACATAAGAATATGTAGTTAAAAAATACCTATAACGTAAAAAAAAATAAAACCCAACCAATTGGGAGCCTTTTGCTGTGGAGACTGACTAGACGACCGAGGGTTAGAAGGAAACCGGTGGATTTGCATTTCAGCGATCCATCACGTTGTTCCAACCTCCTCAGACATCCAGTGAGGCTATTGGAATAATTTTGGTAGGCACAGCACCGCACCGTACATTTCGGTCACCTCGTGATCAGGTCCAGATGTTTTGTCTTGTCTGTTTCGGTTTTCACGAGGTTCTCGTTATATGGAATCGTGATGGCAACCAAATATAACCTCCATTGTTTGGCAAGAATGGTCTATGAAGATAGGCTGGTCCCAATAGAGCCTGGCATGGTAATTTTCGAGCACGACCTTCCGCAAGTACTCATATCAATTATTATAGTAGTTGCAATCGAAAACTAGTCTTTTAATTCATAACAATATTTTATTAAACAGGAGCATATGTTGGCAAACAAGTTGAAGGACCTAGTAGGGCCTCTGGTTGATTTGCCTCCTATTGATCAAACTGAGGTCAAGTTCAATGGTAGGAGCAGACTGTATATCGGAAACCTCACATCTGATGTTACTGAAGAAGAAATTATGAACCTATTTGGTCAGTATGGTGAAGCTGCTGAATTATTTATCAATAAAGAGAAAAACTTTGGATTTATTAAAATGGTAAGTATATAATAACATGCTTGTTAACAAAAAGCTTGTATGATATGAGCAACATTTAGGTTGTGTACAACATACAATGTTAAAGTTGATTTTTTTTTTAGGATTACAGGGTAAATGCAGAAAAGGCAAAGAGGGAACTTGATGGCAAAATTAGAAACGGTCGAACTTTGAGAGTGAGATTTGCGCCTCATAATAGTGCCGTCCGTGTAAAGAACCTGCCGCCATTTGTGTCAAATGAGCTGCTTTATAGAGCTTTTGAAATATTCGGAAAAATAGAAAGAGCTTATGTGAGGGTTGATGAAAGAGGAAAAACTTTGGGAGAAGGCGTTGTGGAGTTTGCGCGTAAACCCAGTGCTCTGGCCGCCATTCGTAACTGTACAGAAAAATGCTTTTTCTTAACTTCGTAAGTGTCTTGTTTGTCGATTAAAAAATAGGCAATATTTAAACAAAATTAAGCAAGCGTCTATACATAATCTACTACAATTTTTATTAACAGGTCACTTCGCCCTGTTATTGTTGAAAACTTTGAGGAACCAGATGAATTTGATGGTTATCCAGAGAAGAATTTACCTAAGAAACATCCAGAATATTTGCGCGCCCGTGAGGTATATTAATCAGTAATTTACAATTTTTTTCGTTCTATTACCGAAAATAATTTGCTAATTGCTTTTATAAATTTTAAGGCTGGACCACGCTTCTCGGAATTGAGCAGTTTTGAACACGAGTATGGAACAAGGTGGAAGCAGTTGCATGAACTCCACCGCCAGAAAGAGGAGGCGCTCAAAAAAGAACTGGCGGCCGAAGAAGAAAAACTCGAAGCTCAGATGGAGTATGCCAAGTAAGTCTTTTTTTATAAGCAGTAGGAGGGATTAAACAATATTGTCATAACAACATATGGATACCATTACTGGAATCGATGGGAATGAATAATATTTTTTGTATTGTACATCAGTACACAAAAATTCAATTATTTTTAAATTTCAATTAACTTTTATTAAATTTTTGCTCAAAACACTAACGATTTGTGAATATTTGGAAGTGAAAAACAGCCTCTCCGATAAAACTTGTAGGAGTCCAGAGTTTATATAGACAAGGAAAGTGTTGCCAGTATTTAAAAGACTCACTATTAATTTCAATATTTGGAGATTTAATTATGATTCCAACTAGTGTACACAAAAAACAATAATCATAACGCACAATGCATTCCTATTATTGTTATTTATTATTTACGATACCGATAAACGTAATAACATGAACAGCCGTTAACGATTGTGATCTCTTCAAATGTATCATTGGTGGGCAAAGGCCTGCTTAAGTTTTGAGCGGGGTTGAAGTAGTAACGACCTGCATTAGCAAGCAAAATTTTGCCGTAAACATCGCGAGTATGTTTAACGTAGTGTTTGGACACGATTGTATCGTAATGTGTGTCGGTGAAAAGGTACGAGCACGAGACAGAGCTGCTGCGCGAGCAGCTGCGGCAGCGCGAGCAGGACCGCGAGCGGCAGAAGCGCAGCTGGGAGATGGCGGAGCGCGCGGCCGACGAGCGGCGCGAGGCCGAGCGCGCGCAGCTGCTGCGCCAGGAGGAGGAACTGTCGCAACGCATGCGGCTGCAGGACGACGAGCTGCGCCGTCGCCAGCAGGAGAACACGCTCTTCGTCCAGGTGCTCACCCTTTCATATATCCTGTTCTATGGCATAATCTACATATCTGCTAAATTGCACATTAAAATAGCCACTTCTAGAATTACGAAATTCTAAGAATAATAACAAGTTTCTCCTCTCAAGGAGCCACGGAGGCAATGGCATGGATATAAAGCGTAGAGCTCAGTATATGCGTTGTTATTCTAAGGCGAGGAGATTCTTTTTATCGCATTTTATACCTCAATAGCGCCGGCTCTGGCTGGACAGATCTGTAACATAAAAAATAAACTGGAATTTGTTACGCATATGTACCTTCCTCGAGAAATGTGCCAAATGTTGATGAAACCCGCCTCGAAGTTCACTTAAAAATTAAGAAGTTTTATGCGAACTCTAATACAAACGCGAATAGCAACTTTGTTTTATGCTATTCAGAGATTCTTGACGTGTTGCTATAATACAAATTCAAAAAACAAATGTCGGGCATCAGTCTGTGTAGTGCCTAGTATCTTAATACTTTAAGCTAGCAATTTTTGTAAATGTGTTTCTGCCGCTATCTCATAAAATATTAAGGTGTCAGTATGCTGGGTACTCAATGACAGATGGCACTGAGTTATAATTCGTAAGCGTGGTTGTAAAAGTAGGCTGAATGAGCGAATCGATCGCCACGCGTGGCGTTCCTTTGAATTATAAGCTAAGATCGACTATTTGTGGGCTGTTATAGAAGAAGAAACTTACAGGCGAAAAGAGGGAAAATTAGAATTGATTTTTATATATTCTCGATTTTTTTATTTTTTTGAATGCTCAGTCATACACAAAAAGATAAAATCAAAATACAACACTGAAATCTCTAGAATTTATCCATATTGCATAGTCGCCTTAAATACTAATATGATAATGATACAAAGCATATATTATGCCCACATACCCACGGAACATATTTTATACATGTTACAAAAATTTACGAAATATCTGTGATGCATGTTGTGTTTAACAAATTGAATTAACCAATTATTCAAATCATTAAACTTTTTTTTTAATATATAATTAATAATAAACAACCAAACTAATATATTTTCACATTTATAATACTATAGAAAGATAATTTTATTTATATTGGATGAGAGAAAAGATTGTCATGATGGGTTACTTGATTGTTTTAATATTTTTGATTTGATTCTTTGATTGATTTGATTGATTGGGAAAACTAGATTGTTTTAAAAAAAAAAAAAATTTGTTCATAGGCCCAACGCCTGAATTCAATGTTGGACAGGCAAGAGCAGGGAATGTTTGATCAACAGCAGCCAATGGTAAGTACTTTTTAATATTTTAGCTAATGGTTGAGAAAATATCTTCAGCATAAGAGCTACACTTTTGAAATGAACCATATCTTTGCAGTGTTTATAGTCTTAGCGGTTGTCATGATACTAACAACTTCTAAACCAACTTCAATCGCTAGCCATACCAACAAATTTAATAAATTGAACTATATGTTAAGACCTATACATTAGTTTTTAAATTTTAAATAGTCTTTCTGACGTATACATTATTCTAATACAGTTATGTTAAAATGTCTTTTCTCTAATTGCCAACCAAACATTTATACACACTAAGTTAATAAACACCACGCTTTAGTAAGCAAGTTATTGTTGACTAGTTTTTGAGAAAATATTCTTTAGAATTAGAATGCTGACAGTTCATACTTGTGGAAAATAGAGGTTTTTGTTGATAATGGAATAAAATGTTTCAGTAGGTATATTGTATATATAAGCTAAGCCTTAATAATGTACGACCATATCCTATATTTTGCTAATTGATATTAGCAAAATGATGAATGAACAATTAAATGAATGAAAACTCTGATGAGTCGGAACGATTTATTAATATGAGTGTTTAATGACCGATTTTTGTAACATATGTACAGACGGTTTTGCTTATTTTAACATGTTAATTACTAAGTTATCTAGTTGTGTGACGGCCTGCTGCATTTAGAACCGGCCTCTGCTGCTACAATTTGACGAACTAAACATTGTTCATGGAACATTCTTTAACGATCAGCTACGAATCCGCAGTGGTAGAGGTTGGCAGTGGATAGCTGGAACATTTTTATTGTCAACAAACCTAGATTATGTGCATCAAATCCTCATTTTCTCTTCATTATTATTACTCAAACTGATTGTTTTTCCTGACACATGGTTGCCATTGAATACATATTTAAACAAATATTATCAGGATCAGATTACCCATTATGCATAACGAACATTGTTAAGTTGTTTAAAAGAACTTAACAATTTATCGACCAGATGAAATCAGTGCATAGATTCTGTTCTTTGGCGTCCATTTGAGCTGTTAAATGGATTTTTGCAATCAATACAATATCAATGGATTTTATATAAACCACGATTACCTAATATACTCTGGGCAATATTAAGCTTCTCTAGAGTTTGCGTTCAAGATAGGCGATAAAATGTTATTGTGCTTTTGTAACCGTGCTTACCGTTAAAAAACTACCAAGGAAATTATAAGAAAAATCGGCACATGCGTCTCAGCATTGTTCTACCACTGTTCAGTGTCTGTCTGCCTATTCTGCTATTGCATGATATTCAACTGAATATTGGGTTCACTTTCGAAGGAGTCCGGATATACGAGTATAATAATAGTTTATTCGAATGTGCTGTGCTCCTACACACATAAAGCACCCGCTCCGGATTGGAGCTGCGCTCGTCGATCCTTCTGACGGTTGCGGCGATTACGTTTTCAGCGAAACAGTCTTACGTCGGATAGGTTTATATACATTGTATTATCCAATGAACTGCTACGGGATGATGATAATGATAGACAGACTGCAAACAGCCAGTGGACTGTGGTGCACACAGTAGACATCTTAATAGCTCTCCTCTATCTTCACTATCCTTTCAACAAGTAAGTTAAGATTATTCACGTAAGTTCAAGGTAAGGGATCTGTCGACGGTATTGCTTTGCCCTGCTTAGAAATAAAACTTAGGAATATTCTGAATAAGACTTAAGCAGTAGCTTAGCGTTAGGCGGGTTCGATTCCCGGACTGGACAAGTGTTTGCATGGCCTACAAATAATTGCTCCGGATATAAAACACGAGAATGACAATGCATAGTTAAATCATCAGTAGGGTGATCAGTTGATAGTGCGATGGTCTAGTAACCGGCGGGCGTGTCGGTCGGCACGGTGCAATAGTAATAGGCATTTTTATTTATTGTATTTGCATCGTACAATTCTAAAAAGCCAGCATAAACGCAGCCTGCTGCTTCGCTCGCGTTTTCCTATCGACACTTGGATAGTATTTGTGTCACGACCGTCAGAGTCATGACTGAGGTAATAAGAAAACAATATTTTTTAAATGTTTATTTTAAACTGTAACTATTTCATAACTAATCTAATAATTTCTTACACCCAAGCAATGATGTTACGATTAGTCTAAATTGTCGCGATATGTAACTATTTTAATCGCCAGGAAAATTTTAAGTTGTTTTTCGTCTTATTTATTTTATTTATACTTTGTCGATCTTTTATCGCAACTATTAAATAGCTAAATACCACTGACTGATCACGAAATCTTCTGAAAAATCTGTTTAAGCTTCTAATAAATAGTTTTATATTTATACCGCTTTTAGTGGTCTAAAACTAGCTTAAGTGGTTATACTATCTAGAATTTCTTATTTAAGCACGCGAAAGATGAAATCTAGCCGGATATGTCATGCACATAAACACTCCGAGTGAGTTCTTAATTTACGTTCGCTTATGTTCATTGGCTTAGTGTGTATGAGACTTAAACGTCGGTAATGAAAGAGAAGACAAAATATAATTTCCTACAAAAATCACAATCACATTACAAATTTAATGCGCAATAGCGGGCAATTTACTTTCTGGGGAGTGTTTTTCTTTCTATGCAATTTCAATTATTTCTATAATATTTTTACACTATTATAAATCTTATCGTCGATGCAGAGAACTTATTTAATATCTTCGATGATCTAAGCAATAAAAATAACCAAGAAGACTATGATTATTTTAAGTACCCTTTCTAACTCTGATACGTTTTCTGGTTTCTTAAACTGTATCACAGATTTATTACGTATCTGGCTAAGTGATTAACAACTCTAGGATCATTATGAATAAGAAATTCATAAGCGGTATAATAAAAAGACTGAAGGTATTAGTGGTATGAAGTTCCGTAAAATTATTCACTATATCGGTCAATTTAGAAGTAGTTACCCTAAAATGTGAAGGGGACGCGGAACGCGGACTCTGGGCTAGTTCCGAAGCTTTTACAGAGACATGAGGAGACCGTTACCAGCATTGGGACACGTTTCTTGGCTCTTTTTTGACCTATATTTGTTTATTATTATTAGGGCAATATTACTAGGAAAGAAACGAGAATTATATCACACTTAACAAAATAGCCGGTTTATCATTAATCCGATAACCGATGCGTAATAAATATTTATTGGAAGATCTATCAATGTGTTAAACATCGGGTTGTGGGTGTGTGTATTAGGCACTAAGTGAACTTTATTAATTCCAAGGCAATTCATCAATATCAGCATTTGGTCTTATCATTTATGTTCTTTGGTATTTTTCCTGGTTGACCGATTTTAATAAAATTGTATGACTATTCGAATTGTTATTATACGAAACCAAAGTGATAAAAACGAAATGTTATTATATAAAATAAAGAAAAGCTTTACTGCAACTATGATTTCTATAAACTACTATAATACCCGTTAATTTTTTTGGCGATTAAGTAAAGAATACCTGCGCAATGACTAATTTTACATGTCACAGGGGAGCTGCCCGGGGGGCGAGCTACGTTGATTGTTTCGATTGTTCTGACATTGTCATAAATTTCAATTGTTTTCTCTCGTAGTCTGCGTTGGTAGACTGGTGCACTGGTACTACTCAGATTTGGTCCCTTGAAAAGTGTTTAGACTTGACTCAGATTTTTGTGCTTTGAATTGGACACAACAGACTGACTGCGTTCGAAGCCACCCAGCGCTTGCCCTAAATATTGTCTCTTAAATTTTATGTGTTATCTGGGTTCAAACGGGGTTCCGGGATCGCTAAAATAAGCAAATAATAAATTATACATTTTTAAAAAAATACTTTGAACCCGGACTGGAGCAGCGTGGCGGACTTTGACTCCTAGTCTTTTCAAAAATGACTAGTACTCTACAGTAAAATTATTTTTATAGATATAAATTTTCTATGAAATATTTTGAATAGTATATAATTATATTAGTATTCCCCGATATTATTAACTTTAAGGATACTGCTATTTAATTTTACTATGCATTTCCTTTACAAATATGTAATATGTACATTGTTATTGATAAGAAAAACTTTTCGATTGTTTAGTTGCAAAGCGAGTCAATAGTGGACTAGATTGCAAATTTAGAAAAGTACAATTATTTAGCTTGTTGTAACATCTCTGGATAGCTCAACTTTTTTAGACAATATCAGTATATCTCGTAAAATGAATGATTATTTTTAGCTAACATTATTCTTAACTATACCGTAGTACATTGAAATGAAATATAATTCATATCAATATAAACATAATTTCTTAATGTTAAAGAATTACAATACGACGTAACTATTTTATTTCTTCGTTGTGTTAATCGATCGATATTTTTTTTAAGAGTGGACATTTCTAGGCGTAATACCATAACTATGATAATTTCTCACTCATAGATTCTAAGTACAGTAAGTGATGTCGACGGATCGTACCTATGTTAACTCAACCGCCAAAAAGATTAACGGGCTCTATATGGTGCATTGCAAATTATGTGTAATAACAATATGACATTCATCTTCATACCGAAACTCCGCCTTATGGAAATGTTTGTTTGACGGTAAAATTTTCAATGCTTGAATAGCCTTTAATTTGTTACATAAAATGTATAATAGAGAATGTATCATGCAATGAATAAAACCATGTTACATGCTATTTTATTACTTATAAAAACTAAGGGGCTATTTGAGACTATTTTGGTTAATTGATTAATTGATACCAGCAGTCAAACTATAATATAAACAGAAATATGTAAATATGAAAGAGAAAAATCATTTTTTCTTTTTTAGATTTCATTGTTATAAGAGAATAGTTGTGGCAAGTGACGAGTCATTGGAAGAGCTTTAAAGGAAATTATGTTCTTTATTTATTAATATGATTGTATGTATATTAGTATTACCACTTCAACAGCACGGATGTATGTTAACACAGTCTAAAGGTCTGTTAGGCCTGCTGCGCTTTCGTCACAAGGAGAACTGTATCTATCAAGTGTAATCGATTAGACTATGTGAATTTTTTTCCTTTGGTTCGAGTGTAAAAAATGAAGAGAGTGCCACAGTGCGTAGTCGAAGGTCGGCGGAGGAGGTACATGGTTTGTTATTCATTGATCACAGGAATCGTATTACAAAACACACTAGTACGTCGTATGGTTATGTAGTTTTAGATCTGGTTTGCAAGTAAGAAATAATGTTATTTATTGTTATTACATTTCCTAATATTGGCCTTACTTGCATGAAAGTTAAGTGTGTATGATGGCGTCGCTTTAGCACCGACTGATGATGAAAAGTTAATTCGAAATGTTAGTGATGGTGGTGATTATTATTAATAATTCGTGGCCACCGAAAGAGCTGTCTCCCGGTGGCGATAATGGTGTGAATAGAGTTGAATAATAGAACCAAGGGGAAAAGTTACACTGTCCGATGTCGGTTTTTATATTCCCCGCGTGGTTCGATAGCGCCAATATGGAAAATAGTTTCGTAGAGCGATCAATCGGTCCCAGGGAGTAGTTTTATTTTACGTTTCATATTGAATCGCGGTAGTTCGGTTCATATTGAAAGTATGCATGCATATTTCTGTAGTGAGTGACCATTGCCAATACATCTCTCAAATATCGCTTTCTCGTTTATCCACGAGAGGTTTTATTTCGTTATGAAAGAAATAGGGATGTAAACAATTAACGGTATATATACAAATAACGCTGGATAAACATCAAAATTAGCTGCTACAATATGTTAATGAGCAATCATCATAACTCAACGTTATGTTACTGATAATAACAGTCTACGACTATTAAAAAAATATAGTAATTACCTGCTAGGTAGGTTTAGGTGTAGATTTGTTTGTAAAGCATGCCGAAATTATTAATAAAAAAAAGTTGTAAATGTAGATTTAGAAAGTGTCTCAAATAGCCCTATGGTAGTGCTCCTCTTTTTAGGCAT
The DNA here is from genome assembly GCA_029286595.1 of Bhutanitis thaidina. Taxonomy (NCBI): domain Eukaryota; kingdom Metazoa; phylum Arthropoda; class Insecta; order Lepidoptera; family Papilionidae; genus Bhutanitis; species Bhutanitis thaidina. Next base: position 6,252,469 of record JAGSMS010000022.1, read on the forward strand.
AATATGAATTAAGTTAAGAATTAAGTTGAACACAAGGAAATATTGGCCACTTTTATGATTGCTCACTTTAGGATGGAGGCTTCAGGGACCAGTACGACATGCCACGTGGAGGTTATGACGAGATGCCGCAGAACCGCGGTTGGGAAGGACCGCGCCTAATGGATGACTTTCCTAACAAACGTCGTCGCTTTTAACTCATCGCTTTTCATGTGATTGCCTAATTTATAGGCTATGGTTACACCGATCATTCTACCCACATTTGCAACCCCCTTTGACTAGCTGTTGGTTAGACACAAATATTAAACACTACTCTGTAAGTGGCTTTTTATTGTAATATTAAAATTACTTATTAAGTAAATTTTTTAATCTCCGAAAGCAACCACTTCACAATTGACATTTCATGTTTGCGATAACCAATGGTTATTTAAAATAATAAAAAGGCGTCGAAAACGCTTAAAACTGTACTGAAATAGTATTGTAATCTGAGTAATTTATTTATTTTTATATTTTGATGCTCTCAATGTACTGCACGGTACAAGTTCAAGGTTTTAAGCGGTTTCGGATAATCACTGAGATCCGAAGTTTTAGTTTACACTTAGTATTTTATATCATTTTAGGATTAAAGAAATTACGTTCGTAGTGTCAATGCAAACACTACGTTCGTGGTATGAAATGGAATTATAAATTATAGGTCGCGTAATCTGAAAATATTTAATTGTATGTACACGTAGGTGGTAAATACTAAAAATTTTTCTTTAAGTTAATTGAATATCTAATAGAAGCAAAGTAACCAATTATTGTGAAACTTACTTTTTTACAAATAACGAGTTAAATGCATTAAATGTTTCTCGTAACCGTCGTAGCTTAATAAAAAAATGGGTGTGTGTTGTAAAAATCGCCTGTATACATAGATATTATACATAAGAATATCAATAACAATTGATTTACCTTTAGAAATATAATACTAATACAGAACTCTATTCTCTTATTTACCTCGAAATTTTAAGGAAAGACATTTATTTTTAGTCTTGTTTGTGCAATTGTTGCGAAAGATTAATTATTTTGATTTTCAGAAATACCATATTGTGTTTACATGCCTGATTGGTAAATTACTTTTACTGTTCTCGCATCAATATTACAAATTCTTAATAAAGAGCTAGCTATCATCATACAAAGTAAGCACAATTGATAGTTTTAAAGAATTATGTAAATTAATGTCTGAATTGTTAAGGAACGTTAATGCTTTAATAAAACGAAAAAAGGATAACATTTAAAAAAAATTGTATATCTACGTTTTTTGGCCAATTTTGTTATAACAAGATCTTCGATAGTTGGAACAAGCTTGGCTGCGATTGTTTCATGCATATGTAATTCTCGCAATACCTTATTTTACAACGTTACATGTTGAAGAACCGAGGAATTATGTATAATGTTAATGTCGTTGATGTTTTCACATCATTTAAATAAATAAATTTCATAACAAAATAATTTTAGAACCTGCTAGTAGTAATGAGTGGGAGGCAATTAGAGATAAATAATTATTTACTTTAATGAATTAGAAAATAAGCTCCATCGGAATTAAACTTCACTTTTCTCAATTTTTAGTCATTCTTCATCATTCAAGAATAATAACTTCGCATTGATTTAAAATTACTTACCGTTCTGTAATAGTATCTCTTAATTGTTTTTTGAGATTTCATGCATATTTGGTTTTTTAAATTTCTTGAGAAAAAAAAGGAGTTCATGAAAACTAACCTTTTTTATCCATGTTTTGTACAGTTTTATTTTGTAGACAACCATATTATCTTTTCTGTGCCAATTTTAAGTAAATTTAACTTCATTTTCATTTTATAATTTTATGCAATGAACTGGTGTCTTATATATAGTAACTATTGTATCTATAACTCTTCGATAGGTCATTCAGAAATGACCGCACGGAAGCTGCACAAGTAGTTCACGTACTCTAGAATTAACCTCGATGCGATAAAGCCCCGTGTCCATTACATTATAATTTCTATTATTTCAACACACAAAGAATTGAGAAAATTTTGTTTTACTGAGACACACGAATAACTTACTTTTAATTCTAAGGTTATTTTTTCTATGCGGGGATTATTTGCTGCACACTTCTGTGTGAAAAGTTAAAAAATGCTCTAGTTGCTGCACACGGAGACAGTGTGAACTTGTCAAGAGAGGTTTTTGAGTGTTTATTTGTGAGGCATCTGCAAGATATGAAATTAGTGTGCACATGAAATATAGTACCTAATGATTAATTTATGGTAGATTATTTAGGCGTGATCACTGTAATTTCTTCAAATAATGAATACATTTTCATAAATAAATAATTTAGATATAAGCTATAAATCGTGGGAGTTTATTTACCAACCAAACCTGCATACTTTTATTTTTGTTGATTCTCTGTGACAATGTGCCTACAATTTTCATGAAGTTCTTTTTAAAAGAATTAAAAAGTAGTAAATTGAAAAAAGTAGTTAAATCAATCGTAGCAATGTACAACAACAACATGATTCACCGCACCCCATAAGAGGTGTGGTTACCTGTTGTGGCCTTATGGTCAGTTTCCCAACTTCTAGATACAAACATGTTTATGGCACTGCTATGTACGTCTCATATCACAGGTAATGTAAAAAGTAATATTATTAAGTAATAGTTATAAAATAAATTAATTCTACAAATATTTGTAATATATATATACTCAAGGTCCTATAATCCTAGCGAGACAAGAGATTTCTTGTCCCTCTTGAGATATTGAGAATTGAGAAAACCATTGGATTTTACCGCATAAATTCTTTGTGTTGGACATTCCAATCAAAGTCTTAACATTAACTTTTATCATCATGTATTATCCGCGACGATGCGTGCTACCAATCGCATAATATCTTCCGGAAAAGGAAAAAGTGGCTTGCGAAAGCCCGTTTGTTTACGCTTCTTAACTAATGGAAATTCTGCTATCTTTCTAGGGTTTTCGTACTATAAACGAAAACTTTAGGCCATAATGAGAAATCTAGATACAAGTTACCTATTTGTCCTACCGTCCAACTACTACTAAAGATCATCTTTTTCGGAAACTAAGATTTGCCCCCAAGGCGCAGCAAGTAATCTAGCATTCGTATGTTAATGTAATACTATAATATTTTCATACTTACTGACTCGTATCAAAAACTACAGTAAATTTATCGACTTCCTACAATTTTAAAATTTGGTATGACTGAAGTGTCATAAGTAAAAAGATTGGGATTTTTATATTCCTAATGTTAGAAAATTATGATCAGTCTCAAAAGTGCCCAATGCAGTCTTACTTCACTGGCCAATAAATTTAGTTTTATAATAATTATGATACTTGTAGAGGCACTTATTAATAAGCTACGTTAATAGAGGATGGATCCAAAGTATATAAATTTTCATATTTATTTTAAATTAAAAACCATTTTTGATGCTCACGGACAATACGCCTGCACGTTTTGTGACTAATAAAGTCGACATGTTGTGACACAAAGTCTTACCAGTTCATCTTACCGCTAAATTTCCAAAAAAATATTACGAATTTTTCCAGTGTCAGAAAATTTTGATTACGGCGAAATCCGACCAAATCGCTGATAGGTGACCGCTTTGCATTATCGACCTCTGGTATTTATGTTTATCGATTTCTGCGTAAGCAACACCTTGTAGTCTTATGTACTTAAATAAGTACAGTACAGTTAGAAGAAAAGTTTGGGAGCAGTAGCAGCACCACAACGGGGACAAAATTAACCTTAACCTATCGGAAAGTTGACAAGGAAGTGATATTAGAAGTCAAATGAAAGAATCAAACTAGTCGTAAGCGAAATAGGCAGACTTGATTTTACTTTTATTGCACATTATGTATGTAAATGTTTCGATTTTCTACTTAAAGAATAATAAGAATGCTTTAATTATTAAGTAATAGTTATAAAATAAATTAATTCTACAAATATTTGTAATATATATATACTCAAGGTCCTATAATCCTAGCGAGACAAGAGATTTCTTGTCCCTCTTGAGATATTGAGAATTGAGAAAACCATTGGATTTTACCGCATAAATTCTTTGTGTTGGACATTCCAATCAAAGTCTTAACATTAACTTTTATCATCATGTATTATCCGCGACGATGCGTGCTACCAATCGCATAATATCTTCCGGAAAAGGAAAAAGTGGCTTGCGAAAGCCCGTTTGTTTACGCTTCTTAACTAATGGAAATTCTGCTATCTTTCTAGGGTTTTCGTACTATAAACGAAAACTTTAGGCCATAATGAGAAATCTAGATACAAGTTACCTATTTGTCCTACCGTCCAACTACTACTAAAGATCATCTTTTTCGGAAACTAAGATTTGCCCCCAAGGCGCAGCAAGTAATCTAGCATTCGTATGTTAATGTAATACTATAATATTTTCATACTTACTGACTCGTATCAAAAACTACAGTAAATTTATCGACTTCCTACAATTTTAAAATTTGGTATGACTGAAGTGTCATAAGTAAAAAAGATTGGGATTTTTATATTCCTAATGTTAGAAAATTATGATCAGTCTCAAAAGTGCCCAATGCAGTCTTACTTCACTGGCCAATAAATTTAGTTTTATAATAATTATGATACTTGTAGAGGCACTTATTAATAAGCTACGTTAATAGAGGATGGATCCAAAGTATATAAATTTTCATATTTATTTTAAATTAAAAACCATTTTTGATGCTCACGGACAATACGCCTGCACGTTTTGTGACTAATAAAGTCGACATGTTGTGACACAAAGTCTTACCAGTTCATCTTACCGCTAAATTTCCAAAAAAATATTACGAATTTTTCCAGTGTCAGAAAATTTTGATTACGGCGAAATCCGACCAAATCGCTGATAGGTGACCGCTTTGCATTATCGACCTCTGGTATTTATGTTTATCGATTTCTGCGTAAGCAACACCTTGTAGTCTTATGTACTTAAATAAGTACAGTACAGTTAGAAGAAAAGTTTGGGAGCAGTAGCAGCACCACAACGGGGACAAAATTAACCTTAACCTATCGGAAAGTTGACAAGGAAGTGATATTAGAAGTCAAATGAAAGAATCAAACTAGTCGTAAGCGAAATAGGCAGACTTGATTTTACTTTTATTGCACATTATGTATGTAAATGTTTCGATTTTCTACTTAAAGAATAATAAGAATGCTTTAATTATTAAGTAATACATCTTACTATATTACTATCTCCATTCGCTGTTTTATCAGTCTCCCCTTCTATTGCGGAACATAGTAATTGTATCAGCAATCTGTTTCAACTTGAAGTTACGACGAATTCGAGTTTCTGATTACGTCCTAAAAACTTGTCTATAATAGTTATATTTTAATTGAAGATTGTTTTCGAATAAAAGAGACAAGTTTCTACAACGCGATCTGTCAAATTGGCGACTGTGGCTTAACTAAAACACATCACTGTTATGACCACAACTAAAGTTACGCAAAGGAGGGGATCGATAATACGACGAATGCAAATTGTAATAATAAGATAATTTAGACCAGGGATTCCCAAACTATTTTGGGCGTGTAACTACTTTAAAAATCCTATTTCTATTTTATTCCCTATTGATACAAAATACTTTAGCCATGGGGGTGGGGATATCGACCACTTTCGGAATCCCTGATTTAGACGAATATTAGTGATATTAATATAATATCATATTAAAAGACGAAAATATTAACATTTTGTGGAATGAAAGTAAAATCATCACTTTTTTTGCTGTTAGCGCCTATTTTGATAATTTCACTGTTTAGTTTTTATTCAATAAGTTACGAAATTATACTCTATGCTTCCATATATGGAATAAATTTCCTACCAACTTGAACATAGGTCTTAAGTAGTACTTCGTGAGATTTGCGCAATTCAGTAGAATAAAAATGTAGTTTACTGGAGCTGCAAATGGTTTCTAAAATTAGTTTCAGTTATATAATTTTGTAGTTATTTCAGTTTAACATTTCATAATTAATAATATTGTAGTCATTTATTGTACGCCTTCCGCTCTTTGCGATTTATGACAGTAATCAGGCGGTGGTCTTGCAGTTGCCTTTAATTTTTCTTATTTTTAAAGCAAATGCAAAATGGAAAAACTAATTGTTACCATAAAGGTAAGTTTGTGTTTTTTATTACTGCTTCTCAATATGGCGAATATTGTTCTAGTGTGAAATCATTGTTATAATTTATTTTACCGTTTGTTGGCGGCGTAAGAGAATCTGCCATCTCGTCTCATCTCATAGGTATCGTAAAAGTCGACTAAGGGAAATGGTAGACGAATCTTCTTGCCTTTAACAGACAGCGGAATAACAATCTCAGTTTCATTTCGTACATTATAAAAATGGCTAACGCTATCTCGGGGCACGGAGGGGTTTTCGCCTTATTCTAGTATTTTTCAGAATAAGCTGTAAAAATGTAGTATACTTTATCAAAAAATATAGTATTTTATAAAAAGACTAAAATAAAAGACCAAAGGTATTTTTGTTACTTATTTATATGTTTACAAAGTCAGGGATTTGTTTATTAGTTTCGGCGATTCCAAAAAGATTGATACGTCACAACCAGCACTCGGTCGCCCAGGCGGTCCCTTCAAGGGCGGACTACTCTTCATTTCACTTTTCCTTATGGCAAGGCGCTGCAGATCACGGGGCGCGCCTTGCTACATGACCAACAATCTCATGTGATCAACGGATTCTTCTGAGCTAGAGCCCGGAGGCCAATCTGGGGTTAGAAAAGAAATCACTTGAAAGCATCGCATTAGCCCGGCCCCTGCCAACCTGGTCCAACTGCACTCGGCCGCGGTGGGTAGGGATGGAGAGCGGCGCATTGTAATACACTCCAAAACTCGCGGCTCCACTTCTGCCATATCAACGGTGCGGGTTATCCAGACTCAGAGGACAAAGCGAGTGACGCAACTATCATCATCTCTCTCCAGCGATTCCACCTTGGATACGGAGGGCAGGTAGAGCAATGCAACGTAACACTTATCCTCCTCCCACAGTTCACCAACTCGTTTACTATGACGTGTACGTAGTAACGTGATCGAGTAGTGAGCTTGCCAAGCCTATTTGAAACGGTCGATTTCTCCTATTAAGAGAGGCTTAATATCCAGCTGTGGACTGTTCAAAAGCTGATGAAGCAGGAGATGAAGAATATTGTTTCAATTTAGAAGCTTGTTCTTGGCAAGCATTCAACTTATATTGGAATTAGTTTTAATATTCAACGGGTACCTACACGCTGATGACCACATTTCTTGTTAATGTTTGTATTGCTATAGCCGGATTCACGAACGCTACTTGTCCTAGTAAAGAAGCAACACTGCAAATCAAGACATTTTTCAATTAGTTCGTATCGGTTTATGTATCCATGTGAATGTTCTTCACTTACTGTGAGACTTCAAAGTAACGTTTTTGAATACTGGTAAGAATCGATCATAATCATCGTCAATATCATTGCTGTTCTAGACTACATTGATTAGTTTACAATAAGCAGGCATAGATGATGTACAGCGACAACTTTCGTGTATCATCTGTAGTTGCCAACTGCGCAGGACATATTGTAGTGCCATAAGTGCACGCCAAACTCAGAATCCCGTCTTTATCGTTTCCTGCGCGAAGTAACGCTTATGCGATAAGAAGCAAGGGACGGATGCGGTGTTAAACATACAAGACCCAGAACCTAATGTGGGATAATTTCGGATAGGTTTCGAACCTAGGACCCAACAGACCCACTGAACGAACCACGACGAGGTATTTTATATGTGGTTAAAGTAAGTAACATTTGTTTTGTTTAGAAAAGTTTTTTTAAGTACCACAAAAGATGTCTTGTATATTTTGTAATTACCGACAGCTATGCACAATTACGCCTATACTTTTGATTTAGTTTAACTTTAAGTGTAACTTTTGGCCTTAAAGATAAAAAAGGGGTATTAGAAGTGAATAAGTAACTAGGCCAGCCCTTCAATGACACTAATGTTGTAATTACTATGAGGGAAATTTTTCTTTTTTTTTTTGCAGAATTTGGAGAAGATAATATCAGACCGTTGTGTTAACGTTGACACAAAATCATAACTTAGGGATTTTATTGATTTTTATTTAACTTTTTTATTCTAAACGTTTCAGTTGCTTTGCGGCACCGACCATAGATACCGTATATACAGGAATAGATACTCTTCTCTTGTTTTACAAAACAATAATTATTAATGTCATGTCCTACAGAATTCTCAAAACGATCTTAAAAGCGCTCAACCTTTCTTTTTTTTTTCGAAAGCATATATAAATAAAAGCATAATAATATAAAATCAAAAATATTAGTCACGGTCATTATTTTATAGGTCTACCATTTTTCCTTTCAAAATACGGTTAACATTTGTATAAAAATTAAATAATCAAACAAATCATTTGATTATTAAAGTACCTGAATGCTGATTTAGTCCTAATACGTTGCAGTAGAAAACGCAAATGTTTGTAATGAATGAATGCCGGCTCCGGAGTATGTAATAACCATTACGCTTTAGCCGGGTCAACAACTTGTCACAAGAGAACACCAAACCAAAAAGCACCAAGAGACGCATAACGCAAACGCAATGTTGATCGAATACAATTGGAATCTTAAAACTTTTATGGTAAACTATCTTTAAATATAGCTATGAAAAACAACAAAACTAAAATATGAATATTCTTCGAAAGCTTCGCGGTAAATAATTTAAATAATTTAAAGCTGACTGCTATGTAGCTTATCTTTTTTATTCGTGTTTTAATAGAGAAGTATAAGAAACATTAAAGAAATTAAAATGAATAATTTCTACCTAAGATTAACATTTTCCTGCCTTAACAACAATGTCATATATTTTACTTTTAATGTTTTTTTTTTACATTTTAATTGCATTTAGATATTAAGATGCCGCTAACAACCAACACTTAGTAATCACGCTTTATTTTTTAATTTTTAATAGCCTTGCGAATCGTCCTTGGAAGTGTTCTTTTGGGGTGATATGAGGTCTATCAAATTTGCTAGGGGCAATTTAGAATATGATCACAGAGTGTAGACTTCCTTGTGCGTCCATACAAGTTATCTGTTTCTTTAAGTGTTTTAATTTATCTCATTTTACTCATGTAAATGCAAGATTCTACAAGCGGTACTAGTTTCATAATTTTACTAATAGAGACAGAAAGTCCCGTTTATAATCACGTGGTCATGGTCATTATCGAAAAAATTAACGTCTGGAATAAAAAAGTTAAAGTAAGCTCGAATGTGTACTGTTCTCATAAAATACACGAGATCTTTAATTTCTTACAAATTTTTTGATTTATGTTTCTTTTTGCTAATTACAGGTAATTTTACAGTGTACATTTTTTGGTATATATTTGTCAAAAACTTCACTGTTTTGTAGTGAAATAGATAACGCCCACTAGAAAGAAGAATCGAATAAATAACACTTCCTGGCGGTGGGTGACATTGCTTCATGTCAAACTTGTATCTGAAGTCGAGACCTTGTTAATCAAAGTCTCGTATTGTGGTCTACGTAATTTAGTCCTATTCAATCCCAAAAAGATACAGGTTGCGCGTTTACCGCTATCGCCGCTGTCAGTATCGGAATCCTTGGAGTCGACATATCAGCGTCGTTCAGTTCCGAGGTCACCTGGAGTGAAATGCCAAATTGACCTCCAAAAAGCTTGGTGTGCTCTGCAGAGCGGGACAGAATTTCATGTGGGTCTACCGATCCTAGTTTATAAGGCGCAAGTTCGGCCCCACGTGGAATACTGTTCTCGTCTCTTTGACCGCATCCAAGGTCGAGCGGCTCGAATTATCGGCGACCAAGCTATCTCTGATCGGCTTGATCCTTTGGCCTTGCGAAGAGATGTTGCTTCTCTTTGCTTTTTTTATAAAATTTACTACGGGGAATGTTCTGAGGAACTGTTCGGAATGATCCCAGCCGCTGAGTTTCACTATCGTACATCGCGACAGAATTCCAAGTTCCACCATTATAATAACATTATAAATTTCGCGCGTGTCACAGAATGTACGACTTTCTTAAAAGAGGCGCGTGACCTTATCGCAACCTACTGCGAAAAATAATGTCCGTAATTATACATTTAATTTTCGACCTTATTTCAATTAAGTAAAGTTGATGTAAGTGTTGCAGTGATAGAAAGACATCTTGATCATCTAATGAAAAGCAAAATTAAAAAAGCTGCGTATGCCTTATATTTAACTGCTTTATTTATCTACTAATACTAGCATTTTTAAAGAGCATACACACTACAACAAATTATATTTTAATTCGAAATAGATGAAGCTGCCGTTTGTTAGCAGTGGTGTTTTGTCACCACGTCCCATGCCGATGGTGTCGTAAAAGTCTACACTGAGAAATCTCGGGTCCGACTGATAGCGAAAAATTTTCTCTAAATTTCCAGACATTAACGGGCATCTAAGGAGGCGAATGTCTGTTCTGCAATCTCGTCTGCCAAGCGTGGCGATTACAGTAAACTCACCCTCTGGAAACCAATGTCAAGGATAAATCATGTACAAAAATAAATACACTACATGATTATTTAAAAAGTACTTCTTAAAAAATGATAAGATTTTATTGCAGGACTACATATTACAAAATATTTTTTCGAAAAGTAAAAAAAAATGGTCAAAAGTGTTGCTAAGAACTACAACATTACGCGTTCATAGGTAACCCCACTGCAAGTGCTTCCTGCGCGCGAATTTTGCGCACAAGCATTCGGCATTTGAGCATTAGGTACGGTAAACCACGCATCATCACTAAGAGTAAAGATGCGAGCTTTTATTAACCTTTCCAAGATTATTGGTGCGCATAGTATCGAAAATCAAATATTTAACTATGTGAGTTATTTCAATTTTCATTATCAATTTTATTAAAATCAAATTTTTATAATATTTTTTTACATTTTTAATTCGAAATAGATGAAGCTGCCGTTTGTTAGCAGTGGTGTTTTGTCACCACGTCCCATGCCGATGGTGTCGTAAAAGTCTACACTGAGAAATCTCGGGTCCGACTGATAGCGAAAAATTTTCTCTAAATTTCCAGACATTAACGGGCATCTAAGGAGGCGAATGTCTGTTCTGCAATCTCGTCTGCCAAGCGTGGCGATTACAGTAAACTCACCCTCTGGAAACCAATGTCAAGGATAAATCATGTACAAAAATAAATACACTACATGATTATTTAAAAAGTACTTCTTAAAAAATGATAAGATTTTATTGCAGGACTACATATTACAAAATATTTTTTCGAAAAGTAAAAAAAAATGGTCAAAAGTGTTGCTAAGAACTACAACATTACGCGTTCATAGGTAACCCCACTGCAAGTGCTTCCTGCGCGCGAATTTTGCGCACAAGCATTCGGCATTTGAGCATTAGGTACGGTAAACCACGCATCATCACTAAGAGTAAAGATGCGAGCTTTTATTAACCTTTCCAAGATTATTGGTGCGCATAGTATCGAAAATCAAATATTTAACTATGTGAGTTATTTCAATTTTCATTATCAATTTTATTAAAATCAAATTTTTATAATATTTTTTTTTAGGAAACTGAACTTCGAGTTGTTATATACTGTAAACACTTCTTACAAAGAATAGTTAGACAGGGATGTTGCGATGCGACTGTGTTTGGAGGTTTGGGTTGTGACAAGTAAACAATATGTATTAATTCATTTATTTCAGATCACCATCACCGATAACATATTATTATAATTAAAGGATCTACAAACTCTATGAAGGAATTTTTATACCTCTCCCTGAAAACAATTTTTTTTCTACAAACATTTTGGGGTTACATTTGGCGAGTACGGAGGATGAATAAGATTTCTAACTGCAGGTCTAGTAATGATAAAACGTTTTGTCGAGCAGTATGAGGGCTTTCGTAATCATGGAGCGATAATTGCGATGGCTGATTGATGAGTCGGGGTTTCTCTGAGAGTTTCGCCGTTATTGTTCGAAGTTCTTCACAATAGACATCTGCTGTTATTGCTGTTATACACCGTATCTCAACAATCTATAGTGAATTACATAACTAAGTGACCACCAAACAGTTAACCATTACTTATCTATGGATGAGGGCATTGTTCCAGAATTTAATCTGGTTTCAGACATTGCGTTTTTCACTTGTGATTATCGTAGATAAACCACTTTTCATCATACTTCACAATACTGTCCTTAATCCTATAATTTCTGTTCCTACTCATCAAAGCAAGGTAAACTTCAACACTAAGTATTGTGGGCGTTATATAGTTCTTAAATAAAAAAAAGTTTTAATTACGAATTTTGGGCCATGCGGGTTTCATTTTAATTGAAAGTGGGCTCTTCATTATAACGGCAACTTCATACTTTAACACCTATTAAATTTCAGGCTGCAAAACAACCCGTGACAATAAATTTGTCAGCTTGATTTTGTTTGTGGTTTGAAAACATTCATAACGGCGAATGAGTTTACATTTCATGTGTTGGTTAAAGTCGGTCACGCGCATTCGGAGAGATTGACTGAGATATTTTGAGTTCTTTACTTTGAATCTAATTTTTTACCGGTTTGCAACAAGTGTTGTCACAATTGTATTGCACGTTGTTAGAAAGCTTGTCTCCCATAAAACCCGATGCTAATCCCAGAAAAAACCGATTTAAATTTATTTAATCCAAAATATCGATTGTTAAGTTTTACTCAAGCAACCATAAAGAAATATAGAAATGGTGAGCTTTTATAAATTGTAAGCTAGTTGTTAATTGTTGCTGTTGCAAATTGAGAGGGTGGTATATTGGCGCCTCCATCTTGTAATTGGAGTTTCCTTTCTCGTAAAAGTATCACATCAAGAAATCTTATAAACTCATACACATGGGTATGGGTATGTAAGGCAGGCCTTAATATGAACTAAATGAAACTGAAATATGCAGTATTGGCAACTAGAGATCTAGTGAAGGTTGATCGAGGTTTGGCCCCTGGATAAAGTTTTGTATAATTATTTCTTATTTTTACGCGAACACTACACATTTAAAATGAAACTATTATTTACGGATATGATCACGTTTAATTTTGTTATTATTTTCCCGGCGTTTCGAGTGCTTTACAGCATTCGTGGTCACGGGGGTCTGAGGTGTTAGACGTCCAGAAGATGTCATAGTGAACTCTGGCTACCTTCAACTTTTATTTATAATTTTTGGTACGATCTACGCAGAATGTGCTGACAGTATCCAGAGGTAGTTTTAAAGATTTCGAATAATTAATACTTAAAGAAAAGCTAAAGAGTTATTTGCTTCTCAATTAGTTGTAAATTTAATTTTGGAGTTTATGGAATTTAGGTGATTTAGAAAAGCAGAAACTTTGTCTGATGGTAAAACTGAAAGTGTCACCTACATATCTCTTGTAGAATTACTCTTGTTCTTGTAGAATGAATTTTCAGAAGTATAAAGGGCTTTCTCCTCAGTCAGTTCAGTTTGAATATATCGGCAACAATAGGAGATACAGGGGAGAGAGACTACATGTGTAACATTCCCCTTCCGAAGCTGCTTGCTCTTAAAGTTTAAAAAGAGCTGTTAAAATATTCCGGCCAAAAAGCGCAGCAATTTCATAAGCAATACATCGGGAGGCCACAGAATGTTTTTAATTTTTTTTACTTTAATATTGTTAAAATAAATCCTGGCTTTGCCAATGGCTTTTAGAGGAGGCAACGCATCCACAATTTCTAAGTGTGAGAACTATGCGTGATCCAGGCTAGGTTCCTCTGCTGTGCTAATTTTGTGCCGAGCAGTACAACGTATACGTGTCAAACGACAAAGGCAATGCCTTTAAAATGTTATTAAATAATTTGGGAGCAAACCCGACGATGAGACTTGTTTAATTTGGCGGAGAGGTGAAAAGTGATTGGCGGTGGAAGTTCGTTTGAAAGAGAATCATGATCTCTTCTTGGTCTACTCCTATAGGTGACGGACGTGCTTGTGTGCTTATATATTTGACATTAAGGAGTTTCTGTCAAATTTCTATCTTGAGTAAACAAAACCATCCTACCAGGCCAATATTATTGATATTGAAATCTACCGTTAATCTGGCTGCTGTAGTCCGATGATAAACCATGTCAAAGGTCGAAGACATTCATTTCGAAATTATGTTGAGTAAGAAGTAAGTTTTTGACTACTAATCAATACAATATTACTAACTTCGGTGATTAAAAAGAATAATTTTCCTGGTTGCATTGTATAGCAGTTTTGTTCATTTTACATTTTACGGTCGAAAAAATTTCGGCCGCAGTAAGAAAACGTTTTCGCCGTTCTACTTTGATGTTGTGTTAAGTAAGAGTATCGTTCTCCACCTTGACTTATCGGCAGTAGGACATAGGCCCCTCCTACAAAAAGGATTTACCATAATCGGCAAGCGGACGCTGCTGCCCGTCATCGGTCTGCTTAATTTTTATCTTGTGTTTTCGAGATATTCCGCCATCTGTGGGCAGCGTTTACGATTTTCAAGGCTTTTTCCTTAGTAGTAGAAGAAAGGGGATAGCAGATTCTTGCAATTTAGCATAGTTTATTGTTTAGTTATATATTAATTATTTGATCAAACGTTTTCTTAAGCATATCATTGTGCAAAATTTATAACTAGCTGACCGAGAAATTAAAACATGAAAAAACCATTGACTTAGTTTTATTACCAACAAAACAGTCAGCACTGGAGTAACTTGGCGGAATTATTTCTAATTCCATGGTATTTCCTCAAACCAAAAAAATAGAGATCCGATTCGAACTCTGATTCGGTCTCTGCAGTTTAAAGAAGAAAGGTAAATAGATTTTTTTTAAACGAAGACAATTCGGCAGGTGTGGTTAACCTTTTGAACGCTATCGTCTATTGATGACAAATAAAGGGTACTGCAGTGGTATTCTCTAATGTAACAACTCGTAGCTGTACTCGATAGCAAGTGTGACGTCGAAGCAGTATTGTTTTTCACAAGTAAAGTCGAAGCTGTGGGCAAGGCGATCGCCGAAGGACAGGATGTTTTGTCACCCTTGAGTAGGTCCTCTAAAAACCGTAAATTCTCGCTTTGTGGAAATGGAAAGCTTAAATCTAACTATGTCAGGATAATGAAACAAAAGAAACACTTAAGATACACAATCTGAAATAAGGTATGGTCAAGTAGACAATCTATGGTCTCGAATTTTGGTAGTAATTAAAAAATTATATTTGTCGAGGCTACTAGAATGTTGCATATTTTTTTAGTACTTATAATATCTGATTTTGTATGACCGATTGAAAAAAGTTTTATAATTATATAACAAAATAAAATTACCCGTCCACGAAATTACGGAATACATGAATATTGTTGACAAATATAAAATAAAAAGAAAAATCAATACACATTTCTTTCAATAATCGACACTACCACTACCACAACCTTGACTCGAAATTCTAGGAACGTCTTAAAAACACTCCTACCGTGGCTTTTATGCCTGCTTATTCAAAAAAGATTACGTCGCAATACAATAGTGTTGAGCGTGTGATGACTAAATTTTGTTATTTATTCGTTCCATTATTAAGTTTTATGGTCGACTATTCTGTAAACTTTTGTTATCTAATGTCAATTATTATTGATAGTATAATAGAATTAAAATCATATTTCTGTATAGTTTTGTTATTGAAAAGAACATACAATGAATGAATGAATGAAATGAAGAATGGTATAACAAAGATAACTAAATATGTTATTGATATATTTTTGGAATCCCTTATTTTTTTTATCGGTGATTGCTATGAATGTTTACGATGGCGTTCAAGGGAAAGGCCCATGCGTCAATGGGGTGGCGTGCACAAGGTTAACGATTATGATTTATTATAACTTACTGAAACAAAAATATTAAAACTTAATTAATCAAAAAAAAAGTCTATTGCAATTTCCTTATAAGGTATCAATTAGCTAGAATTCTACTTATAACTCAAAACACGGATTATTTCTAATCAACAAATTTATCTCACAATCGATAATAATATTTATCAAATTTAGCGTGTAAAACGTCGTCCACAAACGATTTTTCTAATTAAGTATCGGAATGTTTTAAAATAATACTTTTTATTTTGTCTAATTATTCGTATATATATATTACTGACAACCAAAAAAAATAGATACAATTAGAAAGTAGTTTTTTCTTATTTAAGCATCAATCTTAATTTTTGATCTTGTTTAAGCATAATTTGTTGAATTGGATGAAGAGTTAAAAACTCTTCCCAAAACACTCAAGTGTAGTCTATAAATCTAACATTTATATATTAATTAATGTATACATTTATGCCTAAAGCCGGTACCTAAATAGCAGAAACAGCAGAAAATCGCTTTATCGTGTGCTGAGAGAAGAGCACCAGCAATTGCTGGCAACGAAGCATTCCGCGTTAGTCTTCAGAGGTGATTATTAATTAATTGTCTTCGACATAGAATAAGTACACATCATAGGAATGACAAAATTACTAAATAAGCATAGCTAGGACCTATGCGTTTATGGTTTAATTTCAAGTGTCAAAAAGTGATAACTACACTTGTTATATTCCGCTTTGGCAAGGTTGTAAAATGATACCGATACACTAAGGAGGAGGAATCGTCTGATGGATAGGAAATGTCGATTAAGTTTAATCATGACATGTATTCTTGTCTATGGGCAAATTTTTCCTATTATAATATAAAAAAAACAACATTTTGTCCGTTTTTACAACTAAGGAACTTTTATAGGAAAAAACTAGACCTGTTTCTATAGCAAATGTACGATTACATTGGTTCCTTATATAATATAAAGATGTATATGTTTGTTGAAAGTACAGGACAACATGGATGTTGGTGCATTAACAAACGTTTCTGCTCGCAAATGTGACGGCGTTATCTAGATTTTATTTCCAGCATGCATGAATTTCGCGTTTTTAAGACTAATTGACATAACCATAAAAATATTAATATTATATATAATTGTTAATATACAGGTTTAACCTGTAGTTTGATTCGATGTTAAACCTACATCTAAAATAAATATAATCAATATCGATAAAACTATTAAATTAGCATGGTTTCTATTTAAAAACTAGCGCCTTATCATTGCTATGGCTTAAATTTCTTCATGAGTTTCAGTCATAATGGATGACTACGAAGTATGAATTGTCTCAAAAAAATATTTGATAGGAGGCCTTTGCTTTCCCCAGGCATTTCAGTCATGTACTTTTACGAATTTTACAAAACGTATCCATTTATTTAAGTAAAAACAAATTACCCTTGCCATATTTTTTTCGAAATTTGATTTCACAACAAGCCATTTGAAGGTCTACGGCCCCTTTTCTAAAATTCTTGAACAAACAGGAATACTTCTTTCACTGCGCGAGTAGTAATGTTTACATTCTGCCATGGGGAGACAGACATCTTACTTGACCAAATCAAGTATGGTTTTCTGTTAAGATGGTATGCAGCGGTGGATTAATTTAACATAGTATTGTTATAAATAACAATTTTGGTCACGAAAACCAATATTTTCATAATGCCTTTGAATATCATTCCGTTTGTTACTCTAACATTGTAAATGTCCTTAATTAAAAAGTAGTTCTTTCTGTGCTATATATATATATATATAAGTTCGTATTCTTTGATCCCAAGGAAATTCATTCCATTGGGTTGACTGCACGAATTTTGAGCTTTGAGGCTACAAAAGCCTTCATATTTTAAAAAAATAGGAAAAATTCGACTACACCTTTTCAAATTATTTCTACTTAGTGTGAGGGATACAATGCTAATCTCAGAGCAAATACAGAATATTGTATTACATAATGAAGAATTATGATACGATCATAGTAGACTTTTTTCAAAAGTGTATCTCGCGGGTTGGATTGTTGACACATTTCACCTGGACATTTTCTGGAGCTATGTAAGGACAATATGCCATAATTTTCTCCAAATGCCAACCTCACCTACACATGATTCATCCAGCTAGCTAACAACCGAGAAGATTTTGGAAAGTCTATCCCAAATCGAACCGTGCCGAATCAAAATCTCCCAGAATTAGAGCAGCATCACTGTTGGAGAGTACCATTTGCACTCACCATACCCGTCTGCTTAGTGTGAACTAGTTGGAGCTTCTTTAAGAGTCTTATATTCATCAGTGGAATCAAATAGGTTGTCGCTGAAGAATATTGTTCATCGAAGTTTGAATAGCGGATTTTGTTAAGGTACGGAATCCAAATTCACCGACTATTAAATGACGTTTGATGTTAAAATAGCCGTTTAAATTTTCATGTGGCTGGTTAATTATATTTAGTGACTGGTCGTTCTACTCTGTTACTTATTATTCTTCTACGGTATTCAGTTTTACTAGTTATGTGATCAGTCCATTGCCATTAAACGAGAGTGGCAATGGGTAAATTTCCCGAACGAAGCCTAGCGGAGTTGTATCCGTCGTATCTTACTTAGTCTGACAACTTACCTAAGTATTCCTGCGATTATACATATATAAAACAGATGGACTGGGGCGCCCATTATTTAAGTCGCATTTTCTCTTTTATGCGTGTTTTAGGCAATAATGGGTGAAAACAATATTACAAAAACAATTTAACAAAACAAGTAAATGGAACGAAAACGTAAAGACGAAAAAATATAATTTTCACAATGACAAGACTCGTCTCGACGCTTATTTCTTCTTCTGATACTACTGCTACTTTACAGAAAAAAATGATTGATATTACATTGAAGTAATAACCCTTGATCTCAAATTCCAATAGTTACATAATAGCTGTATTTAAAAAGTGTGTAATTTATAATTAACTAATTCGCATAGAACTGATAGAGTTTGAATATGAATTGTAATTTTTTTTTGGATAATTGCTTATTAAAAAGAATAAATAAAAATATTTATGAATAAAAAATTTAACATATATCGAATTCGTAGAATTCATCTTGATGAATGTTACGACTAATTATATTGGAAGGTAAAAAGAACACGACATACATGCATATTGTATACCTAACTGATTGTATAACATTATTCAGAGTATGCTTTTGAATCGTTTTACCAATTTTAAGTAAGAATATAAAAACAAAATTAAATGCGAAAAAATCCGTGAATAATAGTGTTTCATTTAAAATTTATGTTTTTTGTTCCTTCAAATATCTGTTTAAATCTGTTTGTATTTTGTTAGAATATTAAATCTAATTTAAATTTAATTAATACCGACAGTTAAAAGAAATATTTTTGTATCATATTATAATATTTCTTATGTTTTCAGGTACCCGTATTTAGCTAAGACATGCTGGTCTGCTTCTATACAGGTAATTCTATTTCTTAGACCATTATCAACTGCATTAATATCAGATTGTCAATATAGCTGACCCTAGGCGAGTTTAAGAATAGAAAATTAAAATATTTCAGGAGTAAGTACCTACTTAGATAGAAACATATTAACAGTTAACAAACTATCGCAGGCAGACCTCTAAAGAAACACAACGAATGCCGGGTACACAAGTTAAAAAAATGGATTTCGAAATCCTTTATAAATCAGATAGTGGTGGAAGTGACACATTGACCGGGGCTAGTATAAATGAAACGTATCACAGAGATCGAAAAAAAATACTATATGTCAATATAAGCGAAGTTTCATTAATATAGTAAAATAGTAATATAATAAAATAGAGGATTTTAGAAACCTTTAATGGGGTTTTATATGCAGTACAAATATAATTTTAAAAGTATCAAGGTACATGATATTAACAAATGTTAGTAAGATTAAAAAGAGTAAACAATAGTAAAAATGTAAAACTAACGTGATAACATTAATTTGAGATTGGAATGGCTGACTTAACATTGTTGAAGAAAATCGAACACCGCGCTGTGATGAAATTCCTTACATAACAAGGAAAAAGCCGAAATGAAAAATTTACGCTGAGATGATTTCGACACTTTCGTTTTCGACTGTTTAAAAGTGTTCCTGTCAGCAGTAGTTATTTAAAAGGTGTAAAGAGAGTGTTGAAGACCGCGCTCGCTCGGCCGGCTCCGTTATTACCTCTGCGGATGTAAACTTGTAAAAAATTTAAAAATATTGTACTGGAGGAGACCCGAAAGAAGGTTAAACTGATAGCAGCGATGACTAACCTACCCGTTGGTTCCCTACACACCATTCTTCATCTTCTTAACTTTCAAAAATCCAGTGCAAGATGGGTGCCGCGATTGCTCACTGACTTTAGAAACTAGAACGAGTCGAGTGTTGTAGGGAACTTTAGAGAACTTTTAGAGCTCTGTAGTGGAAGATCAATCAAATATCTTCAATAGAATTGTTACTGGAGATACGATATGACAATTTCTTTAAACTTATCAACAAGAAATTAAAATGATTTTTTTATTTCAGATGGCTTAATAAGAAGTATCGATCAAAAGGAATATTTAAGATTGCTATTATCTTACACAAGGTAAAAATTGTGTAATTTTTTTTTTTACTTTTAATTAAATTTAATGATGATGATTTTCCTACATTATGTCTTCTTTTCCCGACTGATGCATAATGATGCATAATTGTTTACTCTGAATGTAACCTCAGTAAGAACTTCATTTATAGAGTCGGTAAAATCTCGATCTCCATTGAAAGCTTAAAGTATTTCGACTTTCGATCTTTAATTAAACGTTTAAATAGCCAGGCGTTTGTATATTTTCAACGATGCGTATTTACGAGCAATACCACGAACAAGATGTCTTTGTCGAAGTTCTCATTGAGGTTTTGTTATACAAAGAATATTGTGGTATACTGAAATACTGTAAGTAACACTTCAATTTTTCTTACAGGGCCTGTCGGTGCGCTTGTTGGCGCTGTTGGAGGCTATACTAAGATCTTCTTAAAATTTGAACAATACTGCAAAATTACAGTTACATTTCATAATCTATTAACTTTCATTGTTTTCTAAAATAGTTGATTATGTTCAAAACTTAAATAATTTCTTGCCATTTCAGTCGCTACTAGAGCGTAGTTTTTGTTTAACCAGACACGGGCGTACGTTTTACTCGGTAAGTATTTGTGATTATATAATTTATGTCCATTATTTTTAGGGTTCAAGTACTTCATGTAACCAATTTTTAATAATGCCACAGTATTTTTATGATGATTTATTATAATTTTGTCTTCTTTTCCCGACTGATGTATAATGATGCATTCTAATTTATCTGATGTTAAATGATTAAAATATTACATAATTTGATTATTTGCTACATAATTAAGTAATTTTTGTTTTGTTTCAGGATACATTATTTTGAAGAAAAGGATTAGATTTAATACTTGTTTAAGGCTGTTAAAATTCCATTTTGTTCTAGATGTTTTGTACTTGCTATGTATATTATACCTTATGTAATCTTGAACTGTAAAACGTTTTAAAATTCGTGTATTTTACATATTAACAATCATAATGTTAATTTTTAATATAAAAGTGTAATGAATGAACTGAGAATAAATATGAGTGTTTTAAATAAATCCTTTAATTTTATAGGCGTAAGCTTTTCAGTTTCGAAAAAAGAAAAAAATTACAGATAATTGTATAGTTTACTTATAAAAAAATATAACCTTATAATGGGGTAGACAGAGCTATTTATTTTACTCGTCCCATCCCACCCCACCCCACCCCACTTTTCACTACAGCTTATTTGGTATAAAGACCCAACAGACCAGTGTCCAGAACAACGATAAAATCTTACTAAATCTCAAAAAACTTATTGATACGCGTCATATAAGGGATTGCACTCGAGTTTCCTGATTCGGATCTCTTAACTAATCTGCTATCGAGGCTAGTTCACATATCCAAAATAAAAATTGTATTTTTACATTAAAACTTATTTCGTCTGGTTGATGATTTTCTTTCTATGGTATATTACCTAATATACTGATTTTTTTTGAGAAATTGGTACTGTTTTGCATGTGAAAGCAAGTATGTATGTTGAAAACAAATTAGCATGCATGCTGGATAAAGAATCGAATCGGGTGCACAGTCTCCTTCGAGCACTGATGATCTTCGATCCTCGTTACGAGCAGTAGTAGCAGTTATTATTAAGTCATACTGTTGTTTTTCAAAACCTTTTGTTAAAAGATGTTTAAAACATAAAGTTTTAGAGTTGTCCCTTTCGACTTTCCATACAATCTTTCTAATCCAAAATCTTCGAAATTTATTTTTGATGAAACGAAATGTCTAGTTGCAAAAGAGATAATTGTAATTATCTGTTATTATAACTTCACACCGTTCTTATTTAGCGTAGTACTCTTTTCGTATTCTCCTAACTATTCAGGCCTATATATCCAGCGTAAAGTTTAATTAAAATTCGTTAATTCATTTCGAAAATTTTGCCTTTGAAAGTTTGGATGAAAAGCCGACAGGCGTAGACGATATTAATTGAGTTTAAATTGTGTTCAACCGTTTTTTTAGATATTCGTCATAAACGCTTTCTACAAGTTTTATTTCCCAATAGACATAGGAAACAGAATAGGGAAAAAAATAGGTATTAGAATTAGAGAATAACGAAAAGTAAATGTAATTTGTACATTTTAAGGTTCCCAAAATATTCAAGATTTCGATGCGAACGTTTTGATGCTGGATATCATAAATGGTTCATCATCATCATCCTATCAGAAGTCCACTGCTGAACATAGGCCTCCCCCAAAGATTGCCACGAAGCTCGGTCCTGAGCCACCTGCATCCATCGACTTCCCGCAACACTGCGCAGGTCGTCACTCCATCTTGTGGGGGGTTGTCCTACACTGCCACTCTAGAACCTTTTCCCCAACGGTTGTCAGTTCTGGGAGCTATGTGGCCGGCCCTTTGCCACTTCAGCTTGCTGATCTTTACGGCTATGTCGGTTACCTTAGTTCTGCTGCGGATATCATCGTTGCAGACTATCACGCAGAGAAACACCGAGCATAGCCCATAGCATAAATGGTTAGATTATCAATATAGGGAATGTTAAAGCTAGTTAATATCATATACCGCATGACTGCTTTTTGTATCCATTCAAACCTAGTCGGTTTATCACTATGTTAAGCTTTTGCTTTTTTTATTATATTTTTAATTAATAGGTGTATTGCGCTTAGTGAGCAGTACCGATGAGCAGTCAGGGACCCCTGGCTACGTGCACCTCCAGTGCAGGAGACGCTCACAAGGTCGGTTTTTCCTTGGATTGAAATTCCGCCCCAGAACATGCAGGATCCTCCTCTGTAGCTGACGGTTTCTTCAAAGCAGGCCTGTGAGTACCGTTCCCCATGCCTCCTGTACACTCTTCTACGCCTATCATTGCAGATAGAGGCATACCCTAGTCTCGTCGGAGAAGAGGACAGACTTCCAATCCACGTGGTCTCGGGCAAACTGAAGTCTGACTCGCCTATGCTCTGCTGTCAATTTGGGGCCAGTAGCAGCCCTACGGGCCTGGATTTTCTTCTCTCGCAGCCTTCTTCTTATTGTGGAGACGCTCACCGACGTCCTCCGAGCTGTTCGGAGCTGCTGTTGCAGCTCAACAGCGTTGGAGAATTGATTACGAAAAGACGTCGACACAATATAGCGGTCGTCTCTGTCGGAAGTGCAACGTCGTCTTCCGGATCCATGCTTCCTGATGTAGCCTCCAGTCTCCTGGAACCGCTGGGATACTCGTTTCACCCGAAAACGGCTTATGTTGAGTGGTCGAGCAATATCAACTTGGCGTAGTCCTGATTGCAGTAGTGCTACCACTTGAGCTGCTTCTTCTTCCGAGGTATCCATTTTCAGAGTTTTTTTCTTACTGGAGCTGTTCAGGTATGACTTCTGTGATGTCTGGATAGCTAATGACCCATAATTAATTTTTACCCCCCCTTTTATTCGTGTCCAAGGTGGCACAAGTAGTGAGTCCTCTAATGAGCTTTTCAGCACTTTTTTTTTAAAGACCCTAACGTTTCGTGATTATTGTTTTTACAGAAAAGAACGATACGCGTTTTTAAAGTGTATTAATTGTGCTTTCAAATTATATTAATTTTGGTAGGGTACAATAAATAAGTTAAGAGTATTATTAGCTTGAAGTCAAAATTTCAAAAGGTGCGATTTTTTTGACGAGTGTATATGAAATTAAGTGTAAATGTGTGTGTAAATACATATGAATATTCCTCGTGAACTATTCTATTTCAAAATTATTGTGAAACCGCAATGAAATCCACTTAGAATTTAAGCGAATACATAAATAATAACGCGGACTGGGTCTTTTTTAAATTAAACTATTTAGAGATATATAGTGAATGTAAACTTCCTACAAATGTCCAATTCACGCAGTCTACCTAGCTGACTAAAACAGACGAGGCTCTGGCATCCGAGTTAAAGCGGTAAATCTATCCGGGTACGCCGAACCTAACAAGTCCGCAGACAAGTTCAGAGTAAGAGCGCTCAACAATCGCCTAACATGTCAACTTATGTGTGAGGTTTCACTAAAAATGCTTTTTCAGCCGTGAACTTTCAAAGGCTGATAAAGACAAAGAAAAAAAAAACTTCGTAGAGGTCTTTGACCGCATGTCGGCAATTCAAACCTGTTTTAGTTAACTTTTATCGTACTCATTATCTTAAGTCAAAATAACAATAAAATATATCCTGTGACTAAACTGTACTTATATAATTTATAAATGGTGTATAAATCTCGTCCTCTCTCTAAGTTCTTATTTTATGACCGAAACCGATACCATAGTAAAAACAATAGGAGGCTAACTATGCCTGCGTGACAAAGGCTGCATTTCTAGCAGAAATGTGCGAGGGGGCGTAGTTGTGTTGTAAAACGTGAGCCGTTCCACCAAATCTAGGAAGCTGAGCGGTGCGAGGACGCTTCGTGGGCTCTTTACTAATGCTGTGCCAGGAAGCGGTGTGCGAGTCAGGGCCAGGAAATCGGGATTTATCGAATGTTTCATAGTCAGCTGTGATGTTTCAGCAATACGCAAAAGTAAAATAACTTGTACATGAAATCGATGATATTTAATATGGTTACCTATTCAGAATCTGTGATTTCTTCTAATGCTCAAATACAAAGTGGTACTACTCAAAAACAAACATCTTGGGAGTCTTCCGGGTAGGTTACGCACCACACTCTACCATTGCTACCGCTAAACAGCGGTGTAACAAACATACTGTTGTGTTCCGGTTTGAAAGTTATAGAGAGCCGGTATAATTACGGACTGTAAGGCACTCCATCATAGTCCCCAGGGTTGATAACGTAATTTAGACCTTCTCCGATTGTAGTTATTTGCAGGTGTCCTGTTAGACTTTTCCATCTCAATCGAATAAAAAAATAATAACACTGATCATATGAGTTTATATTTATCATATAAATTTCGCGCGTTTTAACTTTAAAGACGCCGCCGTCGCGCCTGTCTTAAACTGTTTTCTATTTATTTATCGGTAGGCATTTATATTGTTCAGTACCCATCGAGAAAAATTCTGAATTTGAGTAATGGTGAGGCATCCAAAGACTACAATATGTTCGTTCTGCTGTCGATATACTTCACGTATAGGCTTTGTGGTTCGGTGCGGGGCGGCGTCTTGATAACGTGGGACTTGAACTAAGCGCGACTGCGGCGCGGCCCTGACTAGCGCCTATCTGGCATACTGAGATATTGCCACCGTGTGCGTACTGTGGTTTGTGCTTATTGGCACGCACACATCTTTCTATGTATCTACCTGTAATTCTGTCTTTGCTAGGCCAAAACTGCGGGCGTTCACCAAAGTAATTCCGCTGTTACAATGGAATAGTTGAAAATTAAAAAATAAATATTGGTGTGTAACCATTTATTTTCAATCTTCTACAATTGCATACTTTGAAGCATTGTTAGTGTAAAGATAATAATCGCCCCTGATATTCATAGCAGCGGAATATCCCATGGTCGTTTTGTTGTCTTTGCAGAGTCCGTTTTTATATGTTTCCCAGTTTTCGCAAGGGTACGCCATAAATCCTTTGCCATACACGTATTCTATGGACTCTTCAAAATAAACTGCTGAACGTATATGACTGCAGCTATCTATAACATAAATGACACATTTCACTTGATTGATAATGCAGTACAATTGTTTGAAGGTATTTGCAATGTGATGATCCAGCAGTGCGGTTACATAAGTTCCTACCCTACACTATGTGTATGTATGTTCAGTTTACTGATTTGTTATAATCGACATAATCGAATTTACCTTCAGGTAAAAAAAAATTACACCTTAATATATAAATAGTTAGACCCGTCAGCAGTCTGAGTAATTTACGTCTGGTATATTTTAAATATTTAAATTGCACGTCTTACGGCGCGAAGCGGCGTGAGATAGTGCTTTATACCCAACATTTCAAGGTTAAGCGATTCGGCGGTCTTCTAATGTCTATCACAATTATATTGCCCTTATATGCTAATATGAACAGACTCATATCACGAAAACACTTTAAAATTATTCATTAAAATTATTTTGAAAAATAATCTAATAAAGCAGTTTAAAAAAATTATGTGGATGTCCGCATTTTTTTAAGGGATGTAGTCACCATAACTCACGAAAAATTGACGTATCGTGACCGGGTTTTTTTTCCGTGTCCGGAATTTTATCTACTGGTTTCCTGTTTCATATCATTATTTTTTTTTATTGTTTTCATCTGAAAATGGAAAAGACACGAAACATTTGAACCTCAATACGTTTTTTTATTTATTAAGAGTTAAATGAGCGTCATGAGACATGCACTTTTTGATTAATTTAAAATGTCATAACCATTCGAGTAAGGCAAATCCTCGTTTAATAAAATTATTGTTTCGTGCGGTAACAGAACCGACGAACTTCAGCCAAACACTTAGCCTCTTTAGTCAATCGAGCAATCTAAATACTAAAGTTTCGTATTACCTATAAATTACCTTAAGATATTTCAAATAAATTTACCAACCTATCAATTTATTTTCACCTTGGCAACCAGGCTGCATACTTTTACCCTCATTTGGGTAAAAGTCTGCGTGGCCCCGGCTGTCTCGATATCCGAATAGGCCACCACACGAGTGTATTATGTCTACGAAGTACGCGTCGCTTATATCCAATCGGAAATCCGCAGGCAGTGGAGGTGATTCAAACATCGGCCTTGCTGGGTCTAACCCTAAAATACATTATCGTTACAATACAGGGACAGCTAATGCTAAGGCTGTAATACTTATAATACTGGAACAATATAAAATATTAGGCGAGGCAGCTTTGCAGAACAGCGGGTCATATTTTACAGACTTAAATTTCCCCTTTACTTTTTATATATAAATTCATTCACTGACTCCGCATATGTAGTACTGGTACATATGTAGGTTTATCTTGTGTCCTAACACTATTATTATTATATACTATTAAGTAATTTGTTTCTAGAGGTGATAAGACAAAATATTATTATGTATTCAGCTTTTGAACGTTTAGCCATGAAGACTTCTGTGGCGAAGCATGGCCGTAGCTCATCTCCTAAATGCTGATAAAATATCTGGCGTAAATCACACGTATAATATAATGTAAAGATTAACTTGTTAGAGGTGTAGTCGACGGCTAACACTTATGATTACCGGGATTATAAACGCGATTCTTGCCTTTCTACGTTCTACAAAATGCAGTTTAGTTATAAGCAGACGTGCTGGCAAATTCGCGGTTGTCTGTGGGTACTTATTTATAAATATCACTGCAAATTTTCCACAAACAACGTAAAATTCTTTAATTACCTGTGATTCTGTGAACTTTGCTGTTCATAAACATGCCGGTGTTTCCCATAACATGCGCTCCTAGACTATGACCAATTAAATGTATGCGGCTGCTTTGTATATCGTATGTTTTCGTGCAAGCATCTAATAATTTCGCTGTTTGTTTCCCCACGTATCGGGTACTCAAGGCCGGCCATGGATAAATCGGATTCTTCGCCAATTTACTCCAGTCCACAGTAATAACGTTGACATCGTAATGCAGCAATAGTAAATCTTTTGTATTTTGCATCCATTTCATCTTGTCATCGGACATCCAACCGTGAGTTAAGACTTTTATATCATTAGACCCATTAAAATATGTGCTGTTGATGGGTGCGTCTTTTTCGGGAATACTCAGTGATTCTGGGACTTCGCTGTTGGTCCTAAGTTAATACAAATATATATAAAGCACTGACTACTATCACCTCTAAGGATTCATAGATTTACATTATAAGCCATAGACAATTTTTTTAGATTGGTCTGATAGCTTTGTAAGTAGAAAGTAGCGATGTAACTAACTCGTGGTCGTCCAGACCACTCAAACTAACGTTAAATCTATACAATTTAGGCACTACAAGAACTTTTAAGAACGTTACTGCGATTCCGGAGATTATCCCACACGTACCTACATAATATATAGAAACTAGCACTCCCTCTTTAGTATAGACATAAATGAGCACTCACAACCACAGGGGTTGGCACAGATTACAGATATCCGTTTGGAAAGATCTTGTTTAAAGTAGCCAAAAATTCCTCATAATATTTTTCGCTCCTCCATAGAACCTGACGTGTGGCAAACCTCGTTGTCAGGTTTGATGCAATGCAATCACACAATTTATCTATCACTCTTTAAATGAACATCTATTTTACAGGTATAAATATAAGTGCTGTGGGTACACCGATACATTAGCTAATGGTGTGTTTACCTAGTATATAAATTAAAATAAGTTTTCCCATAACCCATGCCTTGATCAGGAAGCGCAGAAAAATTCATTATATGTGTGTTAAATTTGTCATCGACGAATAACAACCATTTGTTTCCGTATCCGTCCTTCGTTTCCTTTTCCCATGATAACCCTATTAGGCACGAAGCTAGAAAACAATATATTGTTAAACATGCTAGTTCAAATACCGTTAAAATACTATTTATTTGAAAATCGATTAAATACCACTCCAAGAAATTATTTTCGCGAGAAGTCCCCGTCTCGCGAGCATGTTACTGTGTAATATGGAGTAAGTAATATCATTTTGTGAAAATATTAGTGTTTAAAATTATGCAAATTTAGCTCATGTTACACGCTAAAAGCAAAATGTAGACTACTACCTAATGACTTCCGTTAAAAAATGTTTCGGATATCATCTAAATGCATTTTTAACCTATTTGCATTTAAGATATAGGTAAGTACTTACATTAATGATGCTCCACAATTAACTTGTTGCAGCAAATAATTTGAAAGAGAAACGTTTTCATTATAGCAACCAGTGATACCGCACTGGTTACTATAATGAAAGTGGCCACATGGGAAAATCTACCCATGGGTATGCCTTGACAGTCTCATAGCGTGACGTCCGTGCCGATTGGCTGCATGGGCCTTAATCACTATGGAAAAAAAATCATATAAATTCCCTTATAAGTCTCATTCCCTTATAAAATCATACCGTGTTATTTTTTAACATGGTTTCGTTTATCCAAGGTTACCAATAAACGAAATACATACAGTAATAAACAGACGCAAATCGTCTATAGTTACAGTTGAAACGTATACATGCATGTTAAATAAAATCTCTTTAGATTTGTACGTAAGGTTGTTTACGCTTAAGGTATGAGTAGATTTCATAACTTAACTATTAATTGTACTTAATCGTTAAGTTAATTCGTGTATTTACATGAATACTACACATTGAAATAAAACAATATAAATGACACAACATTTAAATGAATAATTTACAGATTTATAAACATAGTTTATGAAATTATCAACGTCGGGAATATAATAAAAAGTTATTAAACGCTGTTAAAACCTGTAAATAATAGTTCCATTTCTACATTTTATAACATTTTTACGCCTTGTTGTACCTTTCTGAATGTGTCGCCCCAAGATTTATCATAAACCATAGAGCGGTATCATCTTAAAGAAAAAAAAAGCTTCTCCAAGGAAGCAAGCCGGCATATACATTTCTGGGAAGGTTAAACCATACGCACCACGCTGGGCAAGAGGGTTGCTGAGTGTAGTGCCGGCAACCCCGCACTAGTGATGCTGTTTACCATCACTCGTCCGTGGGATTTGGGTTCGGTTAATTCTGATGGATATTATAGCATCATTTGCTAGCTTCGTCTGTTTAATAGCTATACATCACGATCAGGTGAGGTTAAATTGACATTTGGAGAAAAATATGGTGTACTCTCCTTTACACTCCGTTTCTTGTGTGTATGCATAAATTTATTCACTACATAATTTAAGATTTTCGAAGACATTTATGTAACAAAGAAGCACAGCTTACACTGTTCAAGCCCTAAAACACTTCCCTGCGGTACACCGTATTATGTTACGACCTTATCTTCACTAAAGGTATTATTAATAACAAACCAAAAGAAGTAATTGTCAAGTTATTAAATACAAAATGTTTTTTATTACTACTAAGCGTAGTTTTACCTTGACTCCTACTATTCAAAACGGAATTAATTGAACGTTTCCATAATATGGCGGTCTATTAACTCGTTATATTAATAAGCTTTATCCCCCTTAACCGGTAACTCAAACACCAACAGACCGAAAAACCGACCCAGTTTCGGTTAACACTACTCAAGCACACACTGTACACACAGTTAGGAGTAGAAACACTTTCACAATCCCCCGCCGACGCATAAGAGCGTACCGTGCTAACAAAACACCCGCGTACACACCGTACACCCGGGATTCAGGGCGGTCCTTACCGCCCACTTCTATCGAAACACCTCGACCGTCCGAGACGAGGCCCGAACCTCCCTCGGACGGTCTATAGATAGCTTACTATAAAGAGGTAAGCTGTAGATTTGCACATCTACTTAAAGCATAAACGTAAACGTTTATAATTTTTTATCAGCTTCATAGATTTGCGCCTAAACATCATAGGTAAGCCAAAACGGCTAACAGCAATAACTTCATCGAATAAATATAGGGTAACTCAATGGTGAGGATCGTGACTCGACACCTTTAAGTGGCGGTTTGACATTATATTTACTCGGCGCTACACACTAGTCTAGTGCCGGTCTTACTGCCTCGTGGATGTACTTTATAATTGTCCTCAAAAACACTGTCCCGATTGAAGGTTTAACCTATTGGAGTAAGGTTAAAGGAACGAACTGAAATGATGAATTATATTGGTGGCTTTGGAACTGAACCCAGAAAAACAACTCAGTAAATAGACACAAAGACCGCTGGAGGTATTAAAACTAAACTTAAATGGGATGTAGGTAGGAAGAAAAAGTCATGAGTTAAATCATAGCAACGTTATTGTATTTTCTTTTCTGAATTGAATCCTTTGTGTGCTTACACAGTAAACACTGATTTCAACACTTAAAACTAAAAATATTCTAAAAACAAAAGTAAAAGTATGTATGAGTTATAGAAATCTGGCTTGTGCAATTTTTTTTTCCAATGTAGGCGAACGTAGGTATCGATATACGAGTGAGTAAAGTGTAAAGTGCTCAGTAGGATACCTTGTACATTCGAATTATGTATTGTGCTCAGATACTGTGCATTTTAAAAGATTCAGGTGCCCCTGTTTCGCCGCATTACAATTTGCCAATGTGCACGTAACTTCGTTTACTTACTTTTCATTATACAAACTGATATATATTTAGTTACATTAATCTAATAATATTGCTATCTTTTCATTTTAGTCTATAGAAATGACAAATAACTTTCAAGTGCTTTATTTTCAAAATTTTCACATATGACACAAATTTACAGTAAGTCTCATAGCTTTCAAGAATGAATTAGCATGACGTAAAACAAGTATTTGATAAACGTACAAACAAAAAAAACTTAAGTGCATTAAAGTCTGGCAAGTTACAGTTAAAAATATAGTATTTGTCAAAAAAAAGTGCTCGCTTTTTTGGTGATGTTTGTATTGTAAATGTAAGAGAGAGCTATCTCTGCAATAATCGCATTTCGGTAATTTCGGTAAGTCATACAAAAAAGATCCTTTTTACGTTAATAAAATACGAAACTGTTAGGAAGAAGACCTTTAATCCCTAAAAAACATACTAGATGTAATTAAAGTTCCTTTTTTTAAATTAATATTAATATTTATCCAAAATGAAATTTTAAATTGATAGCTATATCGTTAGACTGGTCGCCTTTAATTTTTATACCAGGACAGTTTTTTTTTAATAACCATTATCTTGTTTAGCTGGTAAATGTCGTACATTTATAGGAAGACGTTTGGTAAAAGAACTATTAAGAACTTTCGGTATTTATAGCGAATGGTTTCTGTTTAATTAAAAGTAACAAACGCTCCGTCTCTTGAACCTAGGTAAACACCGTATTACAAATGCGATATTGGTAAAATTAGCAGCTCTCTACAATTACAAAGTTGGTATCCAGAAATATGTTGGTTAGGTTTAGTTCATAAATAAAACCAAATAAAAAAAATAACGCATTATAAAAATGCCTAAATTTCTTCATTATACAGAAGGTGCTTAAAAAGAGTATATAGAGGGGGCTACAACATTAATCATATCATCGTAACGAATCCGACCGTAACTGGAATAACGACACAATAAGAACGTAGCGTTGTTAGGGTAGATAGACGTATTGTGTAATGCCGGGGGATACGATTCGTAGATAAGGTTAATATAGTCGCACCACCAGAAGTTTCATCAAAGTTGGTTTATTTATAGAAATTATGTGACTCACAATAGTATTACGTACCTAATTGCAATTTCATGCTGTTTGGTGATATGCGTACAGTAGTTAATGCCAAAACGCATATTTCTTATAAAATTCATATTGAAAAAGATACTTCGATTTTTGTTTAGAAAACGATAACATTTATTAGTGTAATTAGGGAATATACCATTTTATTTTTATAAGTGTGGAAGGTCATAAAGAAAATAAGTTAAATAGGTACGAATTTGAACAAAAAATCTTATATAATACGATCTTGACTCGAAATTTACAATTGGTCAGTCGAAAAAATTGAGCATACAATATTCCAATAATTACACAGAACAGTGGATAATTTATTGCACAAACTGCGGTCACTAACAATCTAAAAATTTATGCTAAGGCGGGAGTCGCTTAGAAATAGGTTAAAAAATCAAACCGATATCTATTGAGTGTTATTTAATTTAACTTTCCGCGACTTAATTCTACGTGTTGTTCTTCGGCAGTGAACTAAATGATGCATTCTTTAATCGTTACACGGCAGCAGTCGGTCCTCACGTTTGTCTCGTTTGCCTGGCGCGTCCTAGTCCTTGCAAACGCTTCACACAGGCGCATATAAACTGCACCTTAACATACCTATCTATATTAATATCGAGTTATTTATTTCAATTTATTTAAAGCGTACATTTTATACTTATATCGAGGTCCTTATATACTCCAATGTCATCATTTCGAAAAATAAATTGAGTTACAAAAATTAAATGATATGAAACGTGTGTTATGTGTATCGCGTGTAAAGAATTGTTAAAAACACTGTAATTGATACTGCGATTAAATCTATTAACAAAATAATAACTAAACAGTCTTTAAGTTGACTGGTCAACTACTTATAAGTTATTTATTAGTAAGTATTAACTTGCATTCAGGTGGGATTGCTTCAGGAACCGAGAGGTTAGAATGAATTAAATATAACAAGACGATAAATTGTTGAACAATAAAATACAACTCGTGGAATTTTAATTGTAAATTAAAAGAGCCTATAATTGACTGAGGTTAATGTTGAAAAATTATTCTCAACAGAAACAAAGAAGTGGAGTAGATACAAATGAATAATAAATTATTTATCTATAACCTCATCACTCATTAAACTCGACAAAAATAACTTGAGAACCTCGGTTGTTAATATGAAATAAATATGTGTATAAGGCCATACTTAACGTGATATTTTACATATGTACAGATAAAATAAATTTACAAAGGTACTGAAAATAATAAAAATAATAATTTGTACTTGAAAATAACATAAATTTCATAACGTCAAACAAACAGCCTTTATCATCTGCTCGATCTATGTATATAATTAATTATGCCTAAGTCTACCTAAGATTATTTTGTGGTTTTTATATTATTATAAACGACCGCGCAACCGTTCTTGGAGATTAGCGAGCTTCAATTTGCAACTTGACTTTTTGGAGGCAGCATATAGCCAACTACGGTCGCACGGTGCCACACTAAACTTTATTCGTAAATTGTTACAATTAATAACTACAATATAATGTTGGTATGAGCGGTGTTGTGGATGCTTTCCCGCTCATACCTAAAGCGTTTAGGAGAACGTGTTCCCGCACTGCCTGCCCGCTATGACAATATTAACAGAACACTTAAAGTCGTATGGCACTTTTTTCATATTTCAGTGCTTTTTCTTATTTTCGAATTAGTGGACTGTCGTCGGCCCGGAAACGCCTTTGTAAAATTAGTGTTATTCGACGTTATTTTCTCCTTGCTAGTGCGATGTTCCGCGAGTACATTGAATAATTAATTGACTTGTATATAGAATAAACAAAGCAGGCAGTGCGAACGCAAAACGCCACGGCATCCACATTTTATATCTAAGTATATTTCACATTAACATTATTACAGTCAAACAGTTTCGCGACGTGAAGTCATTGCGGCAAGTACTTATGACAATAGATCGTCGCCAGCTATTTCACGACTGGCGCCAAAGGTGGGATATATTAATTTAAAACTAAGTAAACAATAAAATGTAATAACAAAATCTATTTCCGAAACAATCGCAACGACTACAAATATATTGAAAATAAAATATTAATACAAAATTGCACTAAAAATTTAACTTTAAATATAAAATTACGAAGATATTGTGTAAGGTAAAGTTTTAATATTATTTTTAGATAGGCCTTTATTTGGCCGCGGTAAAATCAACACAGCTACTACTTGGAATGCCTCATCTCGCTGCAGCTATTGGATATCCACATGATGTGGCATATTCATTGTTTGCATAGCGGCCTGTGTAACCCGCAATTACTCTTTCTAGACTCTTTGTTCCTTCAAAATCGTTGATTGTTTATTTCGTACCGTGTTGCACAGGCCTCTACATGCAAGCCCATTTCCAATTTAAGCTTGAAATAAAATATCAATATCTGTAACATGGTGAGTTGTTTCCGTGTAAGGTATTGGTTGTAAACCAAATAATTTTATTAAATTAGCTTTTTAGTCAATTACCCGAAATCGATGATAAGTTGGCATGGAAGGTATCATAGTTAGCCGTAATCCGTATCAGTTACATGGCAGATTGGTTCTAAGATTTATCACGTAAGGCAACATCGTTGATTAAATAATTATTTCCTTCGTCTCGTTTTTAGATGTATAATATTCGTAGAAAGGATCGATGGTATGGTTTACGAGATAGGTCTCGATCAGCAGACGGTTTCGGCGGGGGCGGGCGGCGCGAGGGGCGGGAGAGGAGACAGCGGCGACAGCGTGGATAGCGCGGCCAGCGGCGACAGCGGCGGCGGCGGCGCGAGCGGCTCCGGCGAGCGGCGGCGCAGAGCCTGCCGCTTGCGGAACTCTAAGAACTCCTCCTTCATGGCCCGCACTCTGGCTTCCACGTCGTCACGCGTCGGCCGCGTGCGCGTGCGCTCTGGCGTGGACGGCGTGGGCGTGCGCGTGGCGCGGTCCCACTCGTAGTGCACGTCCACAGAGCCCGCGTCGGCCACCTCGCCGGAGCCCGGCCGAGGAGGTGGCGCCGGCGGCGGCGGTCGATACGGCGGCGGCCGCCACTCCGCCAGGCTGCCAGTCCTGCTGCTGCGATTGTGTTGCGACGATGCGTTCTTGCTGCCGAAGCCACTTGACGAGGAGCGGCTCTCGGGCGAGGCTTCGTGCGGTGGAGGCGGCTCGAGGGCGACCCGCGGCCGGCCGTGACGCCGTGGGCGCGTGATCCCACTGGAAGTGCGAAACGCCAGGTCGTGCGGCGGTAGCGCACGCAAACGGAACGATGGCGGCGTCGGGAAAGAACCGTCCGCCGAACTCGGGAAGGGAACGGAGCTGAGATCGGACACGTGTAGCGGCGACCAGGGTGCCCACGGAGGCCATGGCGGCCACGGAGGCCACGCGGGCCAGTGCAATGCTAACGCAGGAGATGAGGCTCGGAAGGGTGGAGCGACGGGCGGCGGCTCAGCACACACCCGCGGCAGGAACCCGCCGTCGTCGGAGGACGAAGGCGCGGGAGAGGGCGAGGCGGAGGAGGGCGCTGGCGAGACGCGCCGCACCACTCCCCAGTAGCGGTTCTCGTCCCCGCACCGCGACGCCGGCCAGATCCAGTTTGCCGTGAATCGCAAACACTGCATCACACCCGATATTCCGCGTTCACTAAATCTGGATAAACAAATATTTACATTAATTAATCGTCATAACTATGTAGAAAATTAAAAATAAATATTCGTTCTATTATCTATTATTCGTTTCCTACGCCAAATAAAATCCATAGCAATCTGAAAATCAAGCGAAAATAAAAAGAAACTCCGTCAGCGTCTATATAAAGTTTCGTATTTGTTTTTAAACCATAAATTCTATAATATAAGACATTTCTTGATCTTCCACTGCGTGCTCTAATGTACCTTGTAGATCTACCGACAGTGAAAATTGTTTTCCTTTCCGACGTTTTTTTTAATAAAAAGGTAGTCATACTGCTGTCAAGTTTGGACTATATTTTGCACAGTATGGTGTCGCTTATATCAAGCCCCGAGTGCGCGGGAACGTTGCACAGAGAGTGCTCGATGGCTTGATACCCGCAGCAATAATAAGAATTAAGAAATTCTGATAAACATTTTGATGACATATATTCGGCACACGACAGCCATATTTGTTCAAGAGATTAGCGCTTAATTGACCCGAGAAAAAACATTTACTTAGTGATTTTTTAAACTTAGTATTCATTGGCTAAATTTATTCAAAACTTTTCGAGTGGTTAGGTAAGAACACAACTAGTTTATAATGCGTTAGTTTTTAAATGTAAACTAACCTGATTTCCTGTTCGAAGCGCAGCGTGAACAAAAGTGTAAACATTAGAAGTAAAGACAAATCCTAAGTACATTGTTATAAGAAATAAACATTGGGTACAACAACACTTACTTTTTAAAAGGCACTTGAGTGCTGTCTGCGGCTCGAAGATCAGTGAGGCGCGCGGCTACCATGTTGTATGCTGCAATCGAATGATTTCTGAATATTAACGCAGTGCCATCTGTCGCAGCATCCCGCGTCGCGGCCGCCGCCCGCCACCGCCCATGCCCACACCCTACAGTGCCCACTCCTATAGCCTCCCGAGCCCACTTCCATGCTCACACCATATTGTCAATTTAAAAGCAAAAATTTACGGGAAATGCAATTTTGTCACTATTAGTTGAAGCAATTCCAATTGACTCTGACAAACATTCCCGTGAATTCATGAAACGATATTCAAGAAAAACATGAAAATAGTTACGCAGAAATTAAAATAAAATTAAGACAAATATTAAAGCAAAAATGCCAATATGATATGTTTAGTGTATGTTGGTAATGATAAATTGCGCATTTTGAATTTATAGGCAACAATATAAATAATATAAATTTACAAAATGTGTTAAAATTATATTACATTTCAAAGTAAGCTTACTTACGTAAAAGCACTTACAACTTGTATTAAAATTTTTCGCGAGAAGCAAAACAAATGCATATTAAATTAATACAATATTATATTTGAGCCATTACATATAATAATAATAAGCCATTCCATTTTTGCAACAAGCTAGTATTAATTTGCCATTACTGTATTAGTACAAAGATAAGTAAAATAAGCAAACTAACTAGGTATGACATGAAGAATGAGTTATTTGATATTAGTTACTTTATCACCGACAATATGGTAGATAAAGAATTAAAATACTTTCTGTTAGTGGACAATCAATTTATTAACGTGAAAATTTAATGACAGTGCCTTAACAGAAAGCATTTGACTATGGGAAGTCTGAGTTTTAGCATCTCTAGTTGTATCTAATTCTTGAAACGGACCGAATATCTAGGTCGTTATTGGGACAGTACTAGATATTGCGGGGAACAACTGAGTGTCAAGCCGGGCCAGCGGGCTAGCGGCCTCTATTACTTATTGAGCTCACCTTTCTCCTGTTTGCGTCGTTTCCGTTTATTGCATATCTTCACTGCGCACACGGACAGTATGATGGCGACTATGAAAAACAAAATGCCGCCAACTACACCCGCCGTTATAGCTTTGTGCTTCACTCGAGCCGGGACGGGAAACTTCACTTCCTCAGAACTTTCATAGCTCGTCGCTGAATTTGCCAACACTCGAAAGTAGTACGTCCTCCCGCCGACAAGGTTTTTAACTGTGAACAAATTTCAATGGACACCTGTTACATCGCGAATAAAAACTTATTTTCGTATTGCAAAATAACTTTCAAATGTCACAAACGTTTCAACGCCGTTTCCATCTAACGAATTTATAATGCTAATGACATAAGCACATACGTTATTAGCATACTATGTTGACGCATAGCAGCACTCTTAATGTTGTCCGGCAAGTTTTTTTTAGCAACGATTATTTCA
The DNA here is from genome assembly GCA_029286595.1 of Bhutanitis thaidina. Classification (NCBI taxonomy): domain Eukaryota; kingdom Metazoa; phylum Arthropoda; class Insecta; order Lepidoptera; family Papilionidae; genus Bhutanitis; species Bhutanitis thaidina. The sequence continues at coordinate 6,291,003 of JAGSMS010000022.1, forward strand.
CATTTCCGTTATACCAATAGCGTTGGTTGACGTAATGTTGCAGGTTATAAGATTACGAATAAGGTGAGCATTTTACTTAGCACAGAAAGTTAAGTTTGTACATATCCCAATCAGTATCGGTCGGGTATAATTTGATTACATAGTAGATTTAGACCACTTCAAGTCTTCATCGAGTCATGGTTATAATTCTCATAGAACATCTTGAATAAACAGAATTAAAATGTATTTACTTATTTTGTTTCATTTAGAAAACTACAACTATAACTTATAAAATAATGGATAACATATCATAGTCACTAGTCAGATAAAGTTTTATATATTTTTTTTAATATCTTTCGCGAATATTTTAAACTCTGTATTCGCTTAGTCTAATTATTGTGAGTGCTGTGGATAATGACTGTGGTTCTCCAAGAGCTCGCCATCTCGAGCAGTTTCGACTTGATCGACGTGGGACTGGTGGTCTGCCTCGAGCTCTGTTGTCACCCATATTTCCCAACAGTATTGCGCTTTCCGGGTTCCCAAAACTCCAACGTCTTTTTAGTCGCTCAGTAATAATATTCCTTGTAATAATGCCCTGTAAAAACAGTGAGGGATAATGGAATCATCATGTCGGTACAGCAACATTGTTTTGAAATAAAAAAAAGGAATACTGTTTTTTTTGCTGCAGTTATATTCATATCCTTGCTTGAATTGTGGAAATTAGAATGAGTAAATATTTTATTAGCAGTCTGATAATCCACTGCAGAATATAGGCCTCTTCCACAAGGAGGATTTGCCAGGAATCGCCACGCTTGGCAAGCGGATTGGTGATCGCAGTACCATCACCTCGCACCTTAGACGCTGCTGTCTGTCATCGATCTGCTTGATTTTCGAGAATAGGGTGCCAGATTTTCTTTAGCTGCCACCACACGCATAAGTGTAGTTAAGGTATATTACACCTTGCTCTGTTGTTGTTACCAGCTTTTCATAGGCTGTTCGTGGAAAGTATCAGCAAGGGCCGGCTGTATAGCACAACGCGTCGTAAAAGACATAAAGATATTTATTCCGTCACTACATCCAAACACATAGTACATGATCTGGTGATACATAATAATTATAAAAAAACCAATACAAAAAAAATAAACTAAAGAAAATTATAAGAATAAAAAAAAAATTAAATATATCACAGGGAATTTGTTTGATGAGATGAAGCGACGGAAAATACCGTCTCAGCATAAGCCGCGCGGTATGTATTTATTTATTTGTCGCTCTATTAAAAAAGCAGTTCGCGTCAAGGTGCCGTTTAGTTTTTACCGCGCTTTTTTCAAGTTATTACTAAAACGATTTAGCAGCATTCACCTTGAGAATATAATTAAAAAAATAGTCAATAATCGACCCCTTGCAAACAGTTTTTTCAATATTTGATACCATACAATTTATGGAAGGTTTGACCTTGCATGCTGCAAGTTTGCGTGTGCGGCATGTTCGTACGGATTTTTTACAAAACTTTTGGTGAAAAAAAATTGTATATCTTTTTCACTTCCCTTTTTCCCCAACTCATATATGACCTTGAAGGTCCACAGCGATTAAGCTGCGAGGTAAAGAACGTGGATGACCCTATCTTATTAGAAACGAAAAGGTGGGATAGTACCGACTAGAGGGACGTTGCAGGCTATTTACATTTAGGAGAGTCTTATAGCTTGAAGTTTATGATTTTCGAACGTTTTCGAGTTTAGCCTTGACTAAGACGGAGGGTGAGTATCTGAAGTTCGGAAGGTGTATTGTCGAATTACCTAAGTAGCTGGTCTCCTCGGGTCGGATCTGTCCGCGGTTGAGCGTCTTCCACTGCGCATCGGTGCGGTACTTTATTGTGTAGTACTGCACGAGCTGCGCGCGCTCCAGCGGCGCTTGCCACGTGATGAGGAACCCGTTGTGCACCTCCGTCACCGTCAGGTTGCGCGGCGGGCCCGGTTTAGGTCCTGCACACAGCACGGTCCACTCTTAGCATCGACAGACATGTTTCGTTTATTGTGCTCGGGATCTGCCTTTTACAAGGAACTGAGAAACTAGTGAGACGGCAAGTCAATGAAGTGAACGGTCAAGCAGTGAATTGAAATTAGAGACTGTCGTGTAAGTAGAAATGAATATACAAGCAGTTCTGTGCTTTCTATGTATGCTATGTGTTATTATAAGAGTTATCGATGTAGAGTTTTCCCAAAAAACACATTGAGTTTCAGATTTCAGAAACGCAGATGAACAGGTTAATTGAAATTAGAGACTGTCGTGTAAGTAGAAATGAATATACAAGCAGTTCTGTGCTTTCTATGTATGCTATGTGTTATTATAAGAGTTATCGATGTAGAGTTTTCCCAAAAAACACATTGAGTTTCAGATTTCAGAAACGCAGATGAATAGGTTAATTGAAATTAGAGACTGTCGTGTAAGTAGAAATTAATATACAAGCAGTTCTGTGCTTTCTATGTATGCTATGTGTTATTATAAGAGTTAGCGATGTAGAGTTTTCCCAAAAAACACATTGAGTTTCAGATTTCAGAAACGCAGATGAATAGGTTAATTGAAATTAGAGACTGTCGTGTAAGTAGAAATTAATATACAAGCAGCAGTTCTGTGCATTCTATGTATGCTATGTGTTATTATTAGAGTTAACCATGTAGAATTTTCCCAAAAAACACTTTGAGTTTCAATTCAAATTAATTGTTTACTTCCACATATTGTTTAATGGAGAATTTACTACGACAAGTCATTCACTCCAGTCTCACATCTAAAGTCAATTATCTGCACAAAGGTGGGGTGTAAACAATTATATCCCAATTAAGCACAAGAGTCACTGGATACATAAAATTGGGTAAAACATAAAGCAATATTTATGAAATACAATTTCTCATGTGAAATACAATTCATGCACAGTTAGGTATGTGTATAAAGCTGATTAATGAAAACTACGAAATGAAAATTAGTTATCAACGTGCAAAGTGAGTACCAGAGCCTTCGGGCGCGTTCTGAAATATCTTTTCATCTACCGGCCCCGGCGCAGTGGGCGCAACCTTCATTCTGGCGCCTACATCTACAAAAACCAATACATTGTTAGTAGTAAGCCCAGCCTCAACACCAGATCAATCATTTTCTAATAATAGGAATATCCATTCGCGTGACATAACAATAGCATTTATATTGTTCTAACACATAAAGAAATAAATTATTTAATTAAAGATTTACATGACTTATTAAACAACCGTTTACCGTGATATATATGGTTTACACATGGTTATAAATATCTTTCAAAATATATTAGTCAAACGTTTTAGCTAACCACAATGTTATTAACGCATTAACGTAAAGTAATAATGATTATACGGTTTAGTTGAAAGGTTTTTTATGGGATATTGTGTTATGGATATACATTATACCTACCAAGGAAGAAATGTCTCAGTTGTAAGTAATATTGGCATTACTTACAACTGAGACATTTCTTATGTGCAAAATATTATAACATATACATAGAGAATCATAATTAGTTCAGTTAACTTACCCAATGTTCTTATAGTTATAGCTTTACTCATCATTCCCTCTCCTATTGTATTTTTACTGTTAACTTGGAACTCATATGTGGTGCCCGGTTGAAGACGGTTTATTGTTACCTACGAACAATGATACGTTAGTAAATATTGAAATTCAATAATGGATTTAAGAAAGACCGACTTTACACAACGATAGACACCTATCATGTCCTTTGGATCTTAGAGTCGGGTGTCCATCTCATATTTCATAGAACGAAAGAGACTTGGGTTCGACTCTCAGTGCTGGCACCACTAAAATTGTTAATTTACGGATTAAACTCGCCGGCGGAGGTCGTGAGAGACGCGATCGTGAGATAATGTGAAATAAATATTCTCAAAATGAGAAGAGACCTAAACTGCACAACTATCCTTACTCTATGTCTGAACCCAGCCTGTCGAAATTTCTAACATAAAATTAATTTATTAAAATCTGACTGAAATGTTTACATGGAAGTTCCGACTCTTATAGCGTAAAGGAAACGAGCAAGTAATCACTCTTTCTCTTTGCCTGAACCCAGTCCTACTGGCCCAAAAGATCACAGTTGTCTGAAGATCATTAAGATTTTTTTTTTTATTTATTAGAACGGTGTAAAGCCTTTTTTTAATTTCAAATTGCTACCTAATAGCAGATTAAAATGATTTTCCTAATAAAATTGTTTCAGAGGAACACTAAACATTAGAGTACTCACAGAGGTAGCGCCAGACGGCGTGACAGGGACCTTCGTCCAGTCGGAGAAGCCGGCCTCACGGTACCAGATGGTATAGTCCTGCTTGTAGTCGGGCCCGCCGGCGTAGCCCGGCTGCCAGCGCAGTGTCACCTGGAACTCGGTGGCAGAACCCGACACGTTGTACGGCGCGTGCGGCTGCGTGCCTTCGATCACCAGCTGTGTGTCCGCTACGATCGTTGCCACCTGACATAGATTAGATACATAAACTATGTATAGCCTTTAAAGATTACACGACGCCAAAACACGTAATTTGTCACAAGTAGTCCCAGCTGGGCTCGCCGGAAACACTCACAGCTGGACCTAGGTTCATTTGAATTATTAAAGCATTCAAGCATGAGTATTGGCAAAGCCGCTAATGTAAGTAACATTGCCGGGATTGCCTTTATTTTACAAGAGAATGCTGTTGTTTAGCCCTTTGATAATTATTTTCATAGTTTATTTAATTGACACAGTCGGGACGACATAGGATGAAGGATTGTCTATGCCTCCATTAACCGGGTTGGTTAGGACAGGTTTGTTATTGTATTTAGTTAGTATTGGTAAAGCTTTTCTTTTCTATAGTATATCCGTAATATTAAAAGGTTCTAATTTGAATTTTTAGACGTTGACTGACATCGAAAATACTTGACGTGATTGTCCTTTATGTAACGTAGAACCTAAGCATTTTTGTGGAGTGTTTGTATAATAATGATGTAGTATTGTATAATTTGTAGATATTAGCAGAGGTAGATTATTGCGCGACGGTGGCGGTATAACAGAACAGTTGATGTCGCCCGCGCGTGTCGTAAAATTTAATTTCCGATAATTTCAGGAAATTTTCATACGTCATCAACTTTTGTCTTAACAGAACTCTTAATAGAGATAAAACGTATGCTGTTTCCTGTTCATAGCATATTATTTACAACTCTGTCAAATTACGTTCACATATTGTTTAGTTAGTCCTTTAAGCATGGTTTTTGACGTTTGTTTGTAATCGGAACATTTTAAAAAACACTTCTTTACATACAAAAATATTTAAGTGGAGTAAACAATTACAAGAATGTTAAATGCGTTGTAACACCCGAGGACTAAGATAAATTGTAATTGTTCTCTATACCTTTCGAACCGCAACTAAGCAGTAGATGCACTGTTGCAATGGCTGAGAGTTGGGGTTACCTACCCAGATAGGTAACCAAGGCAGAGAAGGAGTCTAACATACACAAAGAATTTTATACATTGGTATGGATAAGCCACTTGGTGAACTGTCGACATTACCTCGTTGGAGGCCACGCACTGGTAGATGCCGAAGTCCTGGCGGCGCAGCGTGTCGATGGTGATATTCCCGCCGAGCGCGCGCACTCTGTTCTTTTGCAGCGGCAGCCCGTCGCGGCGTCGCCACGTCACGCTGGGCCGCTGCGTGCCCTCCGCCTCCTGCGCCTCGCAGTGCATCTCTACCGACTCGCCGACCTGTTCATTCGATAAGACTGTTTCATTTTTAACTAGCTTGCGTCCCCGGCATCGCCCGCGAGGTGAATCATCCCGCGGTTTTACTTTGATAAAAAGTCCTATTGTAATGTCCTATTACAGATTTTGAAGCACCAATAACTTGTGTTATAGTAATTATTAATATGGAAAGTTTAATTAACACCGGTTTCCACATTGGTGAAATAGGACTTTCCAAGGACGAGCGTTTATTACAGTAGTAAATAGTATAAAAGACAAAGGAAAATAATAATGAATGTAAACATGATTTAATACTCTATATATATATTGGTTTGAAGGAAGGGCACATAGGTTATGTATTATGCACATCCACATGGATTATGTATTTATTATTTAATTTTAATTTATTATTTATTTGAAATCTGCCAACATGTTTTTCTTTCTCACCCAGGGTTGACTGGTAGATAATACCAAAAGGCATTAAGTCCGCCCATTGTATACCTTAGTTTTAGGTGTCACAATGAAAAATAAATATATTATTTGCTGTTAAGTTAATTATGAAATAAGTAGTATCTGCATAAAGTATCCGTATAAATATAAATATTTTCATGGCAGTGATGATTGTACTTACCTTTCGTTGATATAATGGTTCGGGCTCTACTGTGAACACTGGCGGCTTACGTACTAACACTTCCATTGGACCTAGAAATATTTTTTATGTTATGAATTTGTAAACAATCGTCTAACATTATTATCTGTAAATGTGTATATAAGTATTTTTTATGACTATGACACTACTTGAGTCACTTTCGGCTTACAAACCATGTTCGGTTTAACCAAAATATGGAAATAAAACCTCGATATTGACTATACGCTATATGAATCAATATTGCAGAAAAATTTAGGTAAAAAGTAATAAGAAAGAAAGAATATCTATAGCGTGGTGGCGCTGGGCAGACGGGTCTCCATAAAATGACATACCTGAGGATCCTTGTGTGCCTTGCGCATTGTACGGTGTACAAGTATAGCGCCCTTGATGATTCTGATTGACCCTTGTGAATAGTAGCGAGCCATTGTTCATGATGACTATGTCCTTGGTCTGATACGGCTCCAACAGTCGCTTGTCCTTTGTCCACGTAACATATTGCAGAGGAGGGTTTGCTTTTATGTAGCATTGCACTACGCCCGCTAGGCGGAATGGTAAGTATTGAACCGTCGGCGTGAATGTCACTTTAGCTGGGTCTGGAAAATCAAAGAAAATATGACAATAATAATTTTCATTCTTACTACAGACATTGTGGCCGTTTTTATTGCATTTTGTATAACCACATTAATTATTGAATTTAACTGAATATTTGATACGGCTTTGTAAAGCAAGTGTATTTAATTATTGTTATGTATTATTGTAATTACGCGAATACTACACATTTGAAAATAAACTATTATTTACGGATTTCATTCCATTTAATTTTAACTTTTTACAAACTTTTTAATCGCGATAATAATGTAATGCATATTAGATATTCCTTCTGTGTGCTTTAAAATCTATGTTGTGACTAGATCTTTAGCTTTGCTGTCCAACATTATAGCAGAGTCCGGTGTAGTAATTAAAAAAACCGCTTATTGCTTGTTTTTTGTGCTTATTTATTTGAATGTGAAGTTATTAACGGTACTTAATTTATTTGTCAAGATAATTGTAAACCTACTCTTAAACACATGAAGAAAAATTCAGCACTCTATTTAGAAAATAAAAATATCACACAGCTCACATTCAACATTGAGATAGGCGGAAGCGCTCTGCGGGTCCCCAATGCCATTGGACACTTCACAGAGGTACTGTCCGGAGTCGTCCGCGGCGACCGGGTTGATAAGTAGGGCTCCGTCGCGGCGAATGGTGATGCGAGTCTCCAGCGCCGCTACCTCCGCCACCGGGGCGCCTTCGCGGAACCACTTCACCGTCACGTTTCCGGGGAGCGCTTTCGCCTCGCAGGAAAACTGCACTTTCTCACCCTCCAGTTTCGTTTGATTCGTTGGCGGCATCTTCAATAAACGATTGGTTGTTAGCCGCCGTTTGGTAATATAAGCTCATATTTTTAGAGTGGTTCTTCTTAATGTTAGTAACACTGGGATAAGTAGACACCTCTCTCCAGCATCGATGAAGACTTTTCTGGCACATTATATTTCACCAGAGGACTTGGGTTTCTATATGAGTATTATACAACTATATGTACAAGTAGCAACTGAGTTACCATATTTTTGAGACCTATACGAAGTTATACGTTTTTACTTCCACGTTAATCCAACTATTATTTAATAACGCTAACAAAGATTAATTTAGACTTCAACTCATATTCGTGGTGTTAAGTAAAAGCCTATTCGCTATTCAAATATAAAATTAAATTTGCTCGTTTAACATTAACAAATAAATGCTCCTTTCTCATATAATTAAAATCGCTCCAAATGCGATGTGCTTAATTACGCCTGTGGGCGCGAACTGTAATTAATTTATCTGAGTGTTTTGTATCTTTTATTACAAAATAATGAAATGGATTTTTGCTAAAATTAATTATCACACAGGTTTCATCTTTGTGCGTTGCACAACGAATACATTCTATTATAGATAGAGATATTTTTACAAATTGTTTTGTTACCTCTCCAAGTGGTGTCTATATAGAGACATCGAATTTAGTAGTATTTTATAATATATGATGAAAGTGGAAGAAGCGAATGACGTATGTCAGGACCGTAGCAAGTGGAAGAAGATTGTCTCTGCCTACCCCGTTGGGAACAAGTCGTGAATATATACAATACATAAGAAACTGTCGGTGATGAAAAAATCTGAAAGTATTTTTTTTTCACTTTCGAGAATCTCTTTTAATTGAACTAAAAAGTATCCTATGTCCAATTACATAGCATTATCAATACACTATCTGTCAAATTTCATTGATATCCGTATTATATATTTTAAGTATTTTCATTCTATTAAGTAGGGTAAAACAGTAAAACATTTATAAAAAGTTCCATGAAATTGCTTTTAAGGTAAATCTGTTTAAACATACATCCATTCAAAGATCTTTATCATATATTAGTATAAATGGAAATAACCGGTCTGTTTTAAGAATAGAGTTCTTTGCTTTTAAGGTAAATCTGTTTAAACATACATCCATTCAAAGATCTTTATCATATATTAGTATAAATGGAAATAACCGGTCTGTTTTAAGAATAGAGTTCTTTGCTTTTAAGGTTCTGTCTTATCTGAGAGATTATTAGCATGATACTGTTTCAAATATAAAATTAAATTTGCTCGTTTAACATTAACAAATAAATGCTCCTTTCTCATATAATTAAAATCGCTCCAAATGCGATGTGCTTAATTACGCCTGTGGGCGCGAACTGTAATTAATTTATCTGAGTGTTTTGTATCTTTTATTACAAAATAATGAAATGGATTTTTGCTAAAATTAATTATCACACAGGTTTCATCTTTGTGCGTTGCACAACGAATACATTCTATTATAGATAGAGATATTTTTACAAATTGTTTTGTTACCTCTCCAAGTGGTGTCTATATAGAGACATCGAATTTAGTAGTATTTTATAATATATGATGAAAGTGGAAGAAGCGAATGACGTATGTCAGGACCGTAGCAAGTGGAAGAAGATTGTCTCTGCCTACCCCGTTGGGAACAAGTCGTGAATATATACAATACATAAGAAACTGTCGGTGATGAAAAAAATCTGAAAGTATTTTTTTTTCACTTTCGAGAATCTCTTTTAATTGAACTAAAAAGTATCCTATGTCCAATTACATAGCATTATCAATACACTATCTGTCAAATTTCATTGATATCCGTATTATATATTTTAAGTATTTTCATTCTATTAAGTAGGGTAAAACAGTAAAACATTTATAAAAAGTTCCATGAAATTGCTTTTAAGGTAAATCTGTTTAAACATACATCCATTCAAAGATCTTTATCATATATTAGTATAAATGGAAATAACCGGTCTGTTTTAAGAATAGAGTTCTTTGCTTTTAAGGTTCTGTCTTATCTGAGAGATTATTAGCATGATACTGTTTCAAATATAAAAAATACTCACAGTTATCACGGCACCGCCAGCAATGATGACCCTTGCTGTATGCGAGACCTGGCCCTCGCCATTACGCGCTATACATGTGTAGTCTCCAATGTCTTCATGCCTGATGTTACTGATTCGCAACTCGGTGCCGTCGTTGAAGATACCAACAGTGCCCGAAGGTTCCACAGGGTTCGCGTCCTTGTACCATAGGATCTCGGGCGTCGGGGTGCCCTCGGCTTGACAATTGAGGATAATTGCATCTCCTGCAAATTATGTGACCAATAGTTGAAGAATAAGAAACTCATTTGGGTCTTATGGCGCAATATAACCTCTGTTGTCGCTCCAGCGCAAAAGGAGGCGTGTGTGCTTCGGGTCCGTCAATAACACAAGGTGTGGTGAATAAACTTTCCTTACTCAATGCAATGTCTGCGCAATAAACGTAAAGGCGCCACTCTTTATCTCGACACAAAGATAGTCTCGTAGCTTAATTGTGTACGAAAAGCAGTAAGAAATGTCGATATATGTGATCTGACTCGACTATACCGAGTAGCAATTACGACAAAATTGCATAATCATTTATAATCAATATAATTTTTATTTGCTTTATTGACAGATTATTTCCGCATAATAATATTAATTACTTATTCAGCTTAACATTGTCGCAATTTGAAATGTAAATATTATATTAATGTAAATTCCGATTTAATAATATGAAATCTGAAAGTATTAAACACTTTCTTATTTTTGTCGTCCTCTATATTGTAGTTAGATATCACATTTTTGCCAAAGGCTTGTATTTGGGTAGCAATTACCTACAAAACTACTGAAAACTGTGGAGATTGTATTTATCGAAAAAAGTATAATCACTAATAACTAAACTGTGACCGCAGCGATCACGTCTGTATGAAAACTGAATGATGTTGGTATTACACTGTAAAGCCTAAATAAATGATGTTATGCGCTATATAAACATATCAAATAAATAAAATAGACTTGTTTGTTGTGAAATTTTTAGAAAGGAATATTAGATTTAAAAAGGAATAAGAATATAAGAGAATACTTACCTAAATTAACGTATATAATGTCTTCCGGTGTGATGGAGAAGCGAGGCGGCGCGTGCACATCGAGGTGGAACCACGTACCGTTCTTGTGCTGGTTCGGTGACCGGTTGAGGAACACCACCTTACACTCGTACCAACCCTTTGCCAAGCAAACGTTTTCAAATTGTACACAACATTCAGTAACTTTACCACGCTAGTTTAGAAGAAAATTCTGCAAAATGCGCGCCTAGGGACAATTAACTTTACACTAGTTGTAATTTTTATCAGATTTAATAAAGTTATCACGTTAATCATATGTGAGTACCTAATTACGATTAGTTGATTAGTTGATTAGTCATTCTTAGGCATAAGAGATCATGCAATAGGCTTCTCATCCATGTCTCCCTATGTCATCCTGTGGGTATCGTAAGAGTCGACCAAGCTCAAAGGTCTCCTCTCAATATTTGCAATTAACAATCTTAAAGGAGTCGGCACCAGGACTCAAAACCAGGTCACTCGCATACCAAGATATTAATATCAGTGATGACTGCTCCTTGAGCTACCATGATTAATCTTAGATATACCAGACCTTATTCAGTTACAAAGACGCGGAAACGCCGAAGATATGTAGAAGAATAGTGCGGATAAAAAGTAAACATTGATAAAAGATGGGAATTGCAAGAAAACAATAGAGTTACATCAATTTACCGTATGTTATGGAATTGTCAGACTGATTTGCTTTATTAATATGATAGGAGAATTATGAATACATTGCAAACAAGTTTACTTAAAGATCTCCATATTTATCCAATTTTCTATTACATCATTTACGAGAATTCTCTTATTTATGTAAACCTGTTTGCACTTTATAGATTTTTATTTTAATAACTAATTATAAACGAAAAAAATTATAATAAGAATGAGGATTAGCTAATACAGATATAAAATAATCTATTGAAATTTTGACCCATATTTGAACACTTGAACCCTTAGTTATGCCACATGTCAGAGTTTCTACATTTTATACATTCGTAGTTTGTATACTCTTTGTTTACATTTTAGATATGATATAGTTGGGTATATTTAATTGATGGTAGAAATAGACACTATAGTTCTATACTAATTTGAAATGAGAGGAAAGAGAAAATAAATATAATTTAGACGTTGCAACCAACGTAGTACCTGGTCGGTTTCTCGAATATTAGTGAGATTGAGACTAGCGGCGCCATAAGGAGAGTCAGGTGCGACGCGCGACACTCTTCCTTCGTATCCCTCGCCACTGTGAGTGGGATAACTCTCGTACCAGATGTAGATTGGGATGTCCTGCCCCTATATTAACATCTTATATTAATACATTTACTTATATTGGTGCGAACTTTCTCCTACACTTACATTTAAATACATAGACATTACATTAATAATACTTGAATACTTCCAACAATGTTTGGTAAAGTCCTCGTGAAATTATCCATTTCGCTGTCGTGAAAGGTTATTGGAAGGTAATGCAGTGAACATAAAATGAATACTTTCACAAAATTTTGTATTAAAGAAAGCCAAAGGTTAAGTTTACTGAGGTCTTAATTGACTTCGTTGTTTCATAACAAAATTTTGCCAAGTACTAACGAAATATTTGACTACTAGAACATGCATGGGAAAATGTCTAAATAGGTACGTTATCTACTTTTCAAAGATACATTTGGTTACAGTAAATACTTGTTCAATACAATACAAATCGGTTTTCTGATACCATATACAAAACATTATAAACAATCGGCTCCATTAAGTAAATGACTTATTATCTAAAATTAATACTTAGGTACCTAATGGAACTGACTGATGTGCGTAACGCTATCTACGAAAAAAGAACGTGTGAACGAATAAGACATGACGCATGCAGTATGCAGAATAAAAAAAAACATAGATGTAAGGCTACAACTGCAGACAGCGTGGGAGGACCCCACAGCCACAGGAAGAGAGAAACAGACAGAACCGCCGCCAGTGCGCGAGGGAGTGCGCGTGCCCCGTGTCAGCCTTGAAGCTACGTGCTCCCGATGCTAACTCAGATAAAAACTTGGTGCACCCAAAACGAAAAAATATTACTTTGCAAAATGAAACAAACATATTATCTTATCGTAAATGTAAAGTGGTTGTGTATGTGTTTGTTCGTTATCTAACGGGGGTCTGCTGCTCTCTCAGACACGCTTTGTAGGCCTTTGTCACTGTGGTCGACCTGTGGGACGACGGGCGCAGTAGGTACAATAGGCAGTATGCTGTAGAGGCGGAGGTACATGAATGCGTGCAGGGCGCGCGCGGGGCGAGGGCGGGGTGAGCCCCCGGCCCGCGGCGCCACTTTACCACTAGCACGGGACAATAGGTGCCGCTACGATACGGGCACGTCAAGTTATACTTTACAGTCAGCGGGCGCGTCGCGGGGACGAGCCTCCTCTACTGAACAGAAATACACACACGGTAGATGAGCAGCGTTGTATTGTAAGAGTGGAGTGTGGACCATCGTACCGTTTCGCCTACCTTCTTCTCCCACTGCAACACGTACGGCACTGGAATGTCTTCGGGGAAGTCCACCTGGCAGTTGAACACGACACTCTCGCCGAGGATTGCCGTGATATGCACGGCATCTTGGTGATCTTGATGACAGGTTACTGCAACGAGAGTTCTTCATCAAGTTTTCTTTTATTGTTATTTATAATTCCACATCGACAACAGTTGAATTTCATTGTCCAAAAAAGAAATATTAATATAAATTTAATAAATTTTATTAAAAACGAACTTCTAATATAATATGTATAAGTTCATCTATTCATTCGGCAACAAGATTCTGTATCCTTCCACAAAAATCTGGAAAAAGAAAATGTTAAGAACCATTTTCACACTTATTTAGGTACATCGTAATACATAAAGAGGGATACTTTATTATTCTTATCTCTTTCAACTTGTAACCCAGTCTTTTTGAACACCCGTAATGGGTGTCGTTTAATGCAGAACTAAATCGTTTTTAGAGATAAAGACACAAGCTGTTATAATTATAAGTTCAAAATGAATACAGCACTCATTTATCTTCTTATTTATTACTTACGCTACAGAATGTTAGCTTTAATGACTACTTCAGTGGCCGGCGTTCGGAGGAAATAAAATGCAAAATACGAGGACAGCCATCACCCTACACATTTTATTTTTAATATAGAATGAGAGTAATTAGTCAACACGAGTATCAATGAAAGAGAGAAATATTGTAACTTTTCTGATATATTTTTGGGGTACCCTACTAAAACCATGCAATCGATATTTGTATAGTTAGTTTTTTCTTATCACACACTAATAGAAATTCTTATTCACATTACATGAGTTATATTTATCAGCCTATGCAGCAGGACATATGCTTTTCCTCGAAAGCTCTAACAAAAGCTCGCATGCCATGAATGGAAGTTTTGCCCATGCTCACCACGCACCGCAGGTGGTTGTTGAGTGTAGTGCCACTACCCTTGAGCTAGAGATGATGCTTCCCATCACTAGTCCGTGTGATTGGGGTTCGGCAATTTCGGATTTATTACGATTCAGTTTCGCCATCAGTCGGTCGCCAGAACCACGTCCGTTAGATATTTGGAGAAGAATTTAGTATTCTTTCGGGAAAATTTCTTTACACTTAAATAAAGTTAATCTTATCTTTATAGGTATTTTAGCGTAAAATATGCGGTAATGTGCTCTTCCATAAACAAGTTTGTTGTTCAAAACAAAGTTTTACGTAAATAGATTTTTAAATAAAACAAAGGAAAACGAACAAAACGTCAATGATCAAAGTATAATTTGAAGGAGCTTAACAAAATGGTAATGATATATGTTTTTGAGTATTGACGTTATGCTTCGCTACATACTTTTTTCGTCAATTTGGACAGAAAGTTAAATATTTTTTTTACTGGCATAAGTTAGTGTATAAATTCCATCTGGTGTTAAATGGCGATGGAGTTCTAGATGACTAGCTCTGTAAAAGCCTATTCGCTTTTCTCTTCCCAACACCCACGTTCTCTTCGGAGAGTAACACTGACGTAGGCCGCTCATTCCAGTCCGTTGTTAAACGAGTTAGGAAATATAAAGCTTAATTTGACTGCAAGGCATATTAAGAACAAAAGGATGGAAATCCGCCGAAAAAGTGTTAGTTATTTATATATTTTAATTTTGAGGGGTTAGTTTTATATGTTTTCTTTATAAATATTTCTATTTTAATTTTGATTTTATAGTACAGTAATTAAATCAGGTCCCCGAAGTGTAAATTGATGTGTCCGTTATATATTATACACTTGCGTTTTTTACACTATTTTGAGACAGTGAGACGTCCGTGTGTTGCTTGCAGCTCGCAACTGAATGAAAACCAGCGCTGTGGTTCAAGTTACCTCTACTGCAGCATAACTGCTGAGTACGATCTATTTGCCTAATGCGACACGGCTCGTGTGATAATGGGCAACAATAGTAGTAATTAGTTAAATAAAAATACTTAAGTTTATTTTATATCACATTAAATTTTTAATTTTAAATGCTATTTTATAATATAATTTGTCATAACTTTGGTGTGTTTCCTTTTTTTCGAATTAACTGTAAACCAAGTCCTGCTTTAATTAATTATGTTCGTGGCTTATTGCGTGCAATAAATGTTTCTTTATTTCTCTCTTATATATAATTCAATACAAGTTACTTCGAAATTCTATTAAGGACCAGATAGATCGAACATAGAAACTCGCGGACTAATATTTTGTCTCACTGGGGCTATGAGCTTTATGTTAACTTGATTGCACCTTACAACTGAACTAAATGCAAAGCTTAAAGATGACCAACAATAACTTGCAGGAGAGTCTAAGTTACGAGACGTTTGGTACTGCGATCGCCAATCTGTGCCAATCACAGCTAATGTCTCAATAATGCTTATACTGAACATATCAGCAGGCTATTTACTGTTCACTAGTAGCTGACATAGACGAACGAAAGGAAAATAAGTGTCTTCACTTACCTATCAAAAAAAAATAAGCATCATACATTTATAATAAGTAATCAAATATTTTTAGTCGTTTCAGATTTCTTTTCATCACAGCTTTTTTGAAACATCCGACAGGTTGTATTATAGAAAGGCTGTCGCTGTATTAGAATTCAACCCAACTTAAAACTCATTGTTTTGTCGAGGTCTATCGATTCGGATTCCACTCACGCCCGTCATCCAGGGGGGTAGACTGCAATTACGGATTTCCATTTATTACTATACAGCGTAGCTGAATGAGCTTCACTTAGCCATTTCTTGCCTCCACAGTAAAGCTTTGTAGCCGGGTTTGAAATTGATGTGAGATTTTCTAGGGTTTTGCATTAGTCGCCTCTCATGAGACCCACGGGATGAAAACGGCTGGGCTGGCTGTAGCGTGCTGTTCATACACAGCGAAGCTCACATAAATGCTCGATACAGCCTTATTAAGTCTAATGCAGTCACATTGCTTTACCCAAGAATGCGCCAGTTGGGTATAAGATGCTGGCTGTACTATAATATGTATGTTATGTTAAAAATTAGAAAGTTATGCGGTGACGCGATTTTTATAACACACTTATATATTAAAAACTTCGATAACAAAACACGAAACGAATTCATTAATTGTATAAAGCATTCAATCTAGATTTTTTTCATTTTACAAAAATGTATTTTTTTTTTGGGTTGTTTGTTATCTGTCGGTAGCTCGATTTGATCCCTATTCGTTAGCGCAAACAAATTAGGTAAATCCACATTTATCAAATGAATGACATAAATCAAACCAGACCCGGTTTTTTAATGTTTGATACGTTGGCATAACAACCTGCCAATAAGATAAAATCAAATGAATGTCCCGTCACGTAAGCATGGTATTATTTTGATTTTTGACCATAATCACAAATAAAATGGATTAAAAAATGATAACGATTTAATTTGATTATTTGTTTGATTACGTACTGATGATTCACTTTGCGCAGTGGTGACATCTTCTGGTTGATGTCACCAAATGTCATCCCACGAGGGTTGGGGTTTAGCCTCCTCCCACAGTGACAAGGCACAGTATGAGTAGTGCACTTGGCCTAGTAAGTATTGACAGACATACCATCGATTGTATGACAGCTTTTGCTTATGTTTTCCAGGAAAGGTTCACTTGTGATACTGTGGTATACGACCACAGACGACGAATAAAACATTTTAACAGTTTTCATACTATATACTTACATAACTATGTTAATCTATTTTCGGCCACAAATACACTTTCAGATACTTCACAAAATGCTGACCAAGCATAGTGGATATAGTTGATTTATGGCACACAAAATTTATCACTAACTCTGTCGCTGTCGTAAATGTGTCGTTTGTCTTAAAATACATCTGAGACCGCTTCCAGCATTTTCGTTAGAATAGAAATGATAATAGCTTATCTAAGGATTGCAAAATTGGAAATAGAGGAAATTCTAACATTCGATTTCTTGTAAAATTTCGTTTATAACATCTTTTTTTATATATTTGTTTATTACTACGACTTTCTGACCGTTCTATCATTATATTCTATTATCATTATATATATATATATCACTATTGCTGTTAGGTGCAATCAAGTTAACATAAATTTCATAAGCCCAGTGGGGTACTCGGCTAGTTTATATGTTCGATTCTTAAAAGAATTTCGAAATTACTTTTTGTAGTAAAAGTATTTAATTATATATAAGACAGAAAGGAACATTTATTGCATACAATACGCCACGACCATAATTATGGAAGACTTAGTTTACAGTTAATTAAAAAAAATTAAAACACACCATAATTATTTCAAATTAAATTATAAAATAATACCTTAATAATTACCTTACAAGACGAGATATCGTGATGATAACGAAGCGATTTTCGTCCACAGCGACAACATCCGAGTCGGGAGTTGTTCACTTTGCAGCAGATATTATAGTGCCGCAAGTGTACGCACTAACACAGAGGCACTCATTCGTCGTTACCTTCCCGTATACGATGTAAAGTATATAAGATGAGATCGGAGGAAGGGTCAGATACAATGTCAGAGACACGCAAACCAGAACGATCAGACCCGAAAACCGATTTGTTTTCTGCGTAAATACTGGCTCGGCTAGGATTCGAGTCTAGGACCTATATACTAGCAGTTAGGTACGCTAACTATTAATATGAAAGAAAGAAAGAAACACATTTATACACGTAGCCGAAGTAGATATAAAATTATATTAATAATTATTAAATAAGAAATTTATTATGTTATAAAAATATATAAAAGCAAAATAATCTCAAAAATTATACCTTTACCATAATAACTTGTATAAATGAAAATGTCAAACAAAAAATTAAGTCTGTACTGGAGCATAAGACTCCCAAACCAAATTCCGACACTGATTTATGTTTTTATGGCGATTATAATATTACCATTAGGTATATATAATAAAATAGTTCAATGCTAGCGTAAATAATAAAAATTCAAATGTATTTTATATAGTATGTATGCAATGCACGTTCCTCTGGCTATGCTTTCAACCCTCGTACTCAGATATTATTGACGCTGTAAAGGCTGAAAGCACTAAATTCAAAGATATTGATTTAGTAGTTTCACTTGCAGAAAGCGCAAGCCTGAGGTAATGTATGTTCTGAAGAAACAATCTAAAATGTATATCACCCGTCAAACGTTACAGATTGGCGTACAATGTGTCAGATTTACAGATTTAGTAAAGTTTCGTACTGAACAGAAGTGGAAAAGAGTAACATATTCATTAGACAACAGATAGATAAAAGATAGGTACAGTTTTTAAGTTTTTCATGACTGTTTTATGTGATTGCGATTTTCAGTTTTAGGAACGGTATTCGGAAAATTTGATAGAAGTGATATAAACCGGTATAGATAAATTTTAAGCAGTCCAAACAGAATAACTTTATTGACGCGTACTATATATTTAGCTTAACGCTATGTGATCTCACGTCACTTTCGAGTATTTTAAACATGTATGAAACTATGCAGGACCGGGTAAGAACACCTCTGCAACAAAACAGTTTCTCATAGGTTGTCGATAGAAGTTTAGTATACATGCCTAGCCTTCCTAGCCCGAAGGTTGTTTATTGATATACAGCTGGCGTTTGCGACAAGGGGCGAACTTTATGACTGACACGACCTAACATAAAATATAAATAAGAGCATTAGAAGTGTACAGGAAGATCGCAAGTGGTATGGAAGGTTACCCGGCAGGTTGACTAGCAGCAGTAGGAGCAGGCCGGCGGCGAGGTGCGGCGGGTGCTCGGCGCGCCAGCCCATGCCTGCGCTCCCATGTCACGGCCGCGCGCGGCGACTCATTCTCGATGCATCACCTGCTGCGGGACATACCATTTTGTTATTGAACATTCACACAGTTATTTATGATGACTTTTATTTTTTATGGGTAAGGCGGCAAACGAGCCATCGGTTCACCTGATGGTAAGTGATCACCGTCTCCCACGTACATCTGCCAAACCAGAAGTGCTGCAGGTGCGTTGCCGGCCTTTAAGGGTATTTGGGAGATGGGAGGGAGGATGAGGAGATGGGAAGGAGGATGAGGAGATGGGAAGGAGGATGAGGAGATGGGAAGGAGGATGAGGAGATGGGAAGGAGGATGAGGAGATGGGAAGGAGGATGAGGAGATGGGAAGGAGGATGAGGAGATGGGAAGGAGGATGAGGAGATGGGAAGGAGGATGAGGAGATGGGAAGGAGGATGAGGAGATGGGAAGGAGGATGAGGAGATGGGAAGGAGGATGAGGAGATGGGAAGGAGGATGAGGAGATGGGAAGGAGGATGAGGAGATGGGAAGGAGGATGAGGAGATGGGAAGGAGGATGAGGAGATGGGAAGGAGGATGAGGAGATGGGAAGGAGGATGAGGAGATGGGAAGGAGGATGAGGAGATGGGAAGGAGGATGAGGAGATGGGAAGGAGGATGAGGAGATGGGAAGGAGGATGAGGAGATGGGAAGGAGGATGAGGAGATGGGAAGGAGGATGAGGAGATGGGAAGGAGGATGAGGAGATGGGAAGGAGGATGAGGAGATGGGAAGGAGGATGAGGAGATGGGAAGGAGGATGAGGAGATGGGAAGGAGGATGAGGAGATGGGAAGGAGGATGAGGAGATGGGAAGGAGGATGAGGAGATGGGAAGGAGGATGAGGAGATGGGAAGGAGGATGAGGAGATGGGAAGGAGGATGAGGAGATGGGAAGGAGGATGAGGAGATGGGAAGGAGGATGAGGAGATGGGAAGGAGGATGAGGAGATGGGAAGGAGGATGAGGAGATGGGAAGGAGGATGAGGAGATGGGAAGGAGGATGAGGAGATGGGAAGGAGGATGAGGAGATGGGAAGGAGGATGAGGAGATGGGAAGGAGGATGAGGAGATGGGAAGGAGGATGAGGAGATGGGAAGGAGGATGAGGAGATGGGAAGGAGGATGAGGAGATGGGAAGGAGGATGAGGAGATGGGAAGGAGGATGAGGAGATGGGAAGGAGGATGAGGAGATGGGAAGGAGGATGAGGAGATGGGAAGGAGGATGAGGAGATGGGAAGGAGGATGAGGAGATGGGAAGGAGGATGAGGAGATGGGAAGGAGGATGAGGAGATGGGAAGGAGGATGAGGAGATGGGAAGGAGGATGAGGAGATGGGAAGGAGGATGAGGAGATGGGAAGGAGGATGAGGAGATGGGAAGGAGGATGAGGAGATGGGAAGGAGGATGAGGAGATGGGAAGGAGGATGAGGAGATGGGAAGGAGGATGAGGAGATGGGAAGGAGGATGAGGAGATGGGAAGGAGGATGAGGAGATGGGAAGGAGGATGAGGAGATGGGAAGGAGGATGAGGAGATGGGAAGGAGGATGAGGAGATGGGAAGGAGGATGAGGAGATGGGAAGGAGGATGAGGAGATGGGAAGGAGGATGAGGAGATGGGAAGGAGGATGAGGAGATGGGAAGGAGGATGAGGAGATGGGAAGGAGGATGAGGAGATGGGAAGGAGGATGAGGAGATGGGAAGGAGGATGAGGAGATGGGAAGGAGGATGAGGAGATGGGAAGGAGGATGAGGAGATGGGAAGGAGGATGAGGAGATGGGAAGGAGGATGAGGAGATGGGAAGGAGGATGAGGAGATGGGAAGGAGGATGAGGAGATGGGAAGGAGGATGAGGAGATGGGAAGGAGGATGAGGAGATGGGAAGGAGGATGAGGAGATGGGAAGGAGGATGAGGAGATGGGAAGGAGGATGAGGAGATGGGAAGGAGGATGAGGAGATGGGAAGGAGGATGAGGAGATGGGAAGGAGGATGAGGAGATGGGAAGGAGGATGAGGAGATGGGAAGGAGGATGAGGAGATGGGAAGGAGGATGAGGAGATGGGAAGGAGGATGAGGAGATGGGAAGGAGGATGAGGAGATGGGAAGGAGGATGAGGAGATGGGAAGGAGGATGAGGAGATGGGAAGGAGGATGAGGAGATGGGAAGGAGGATGAGGAGATGGGAAGGAGGATGAGGAGATGGGAAGGAGGATGAGGAGATGGGAAGGAGGATGAGGAGATGGGAAGGAGGATGAGGAGATGGGAAGGAGGATGAGGAGATGGGAAGGAGGATGAGGAGATGGGAAGGAGGATGAGGAGATGGGAAGGAGGATGAGGAGATGGGAAGGAGGATGAGGAGATGGGAAGGAGGATGAGGAGATGGGAAGGAGGATGAGGAGATGGGAAGGAGGATGAGGAGATGGGAAGGAGGATGAGGAGATGGGAAGGAGGATGAGGAGATGGGAAGGAGGATGAGGAGATGGGAAGGAGGATGAGGAGATGGGAAGGAGGATGAGGAGATGGGAAGGAGGATGAGGAGATGGGAAGGAGGATGAGGAGATGGGAAGGAGGATGAGGAGATGGGAAGGAGGATGAGGAGATGGGAAGGAGGATGAGGAGATGGGAAGGAGGATGAGGAGATGGGAAGGAGGATGAGGAGATGGGAAGGAGGATGAGGAGATGGGAAGGAGGATGAGGAGATGGGAAGGAGGATGAGGAGTATTGGTCTCTCGGCGTTATGCTCGGTGTAATCCGTCCATTCTTCTTTACACACCTGTATTTACCGTGAATATTATTCTTTACTTAACATTATAAATAAAGATGCAGATATTTTTCTTGTCGAACCCAAATCTCACAGACTAGAATAAATCTTCCAAGAAATATGTGCTGGCTTTCGCTGACACTTTATGGGTAAACCTATGTTGAGCAATGGGCCCAAAATAATGTAGAAGCGCTTTAATTATCTTAAGATCGGTTAAAGAACTTATACCAGGTCTTATAACACGTGTTTGTTATATTGCCTAGATTGGTTATATTACGTTACCAATAGCAACTGAAGGTGCATGACTTCAAATCGCGGTCCGCCCTTGGACTATTTCGAAGTGGTATGACCTTAATTACATAACATCACGGAATATGTAGCATATACCTTTGATCAGGGCTGCCCTGTAATTAGTCGGTCTATCATAATATTTAATATCTACGAATAATTTCTTTATCGATAAAAAAAGCAGATTCTTTAAATACCAGCAACAAACGTATATATAAAGATTATTATCAATTCATGGGACGGTTGCTATTTGCCTCATAAACGATTTTTTTTTATGTTGGTAACTGGTGTTATAATTTCTAGTGTTTGTTATTGTTTAGTTAACCAATTTTTTTTGAATTTTAAATAATTTCTAGAGTCGTGTTATATGGTAATTGTCAACCCTATTTATGAAGAGTAAACTATTGCGGCTCGCATTTACCCGCGATGTTTTGTTATTCCTGTAGATAATTAACAACTAATTAGTCTATCGATTCTGCCGCTGCTGCTTTTCATATGCCATTTGCTGTTTGAGCTATTTGATTAAAACTCTTCACAGGGTTTATCAAAATTGAGTACGACGGGCGATAGGGCTGTAGATTAAGGTATTTTAATAATAAAAAAAGGCACAGTTATGGCATTAAGACTGCCAGAATTAAAATTTGTACAAAAAAAGTAATTACGCAGTATACATTATAAATTCTACCGTAGTATCCTACTTAGGTAGAATCAACTATTAGAAAAACATAACATGTCTAAACGTAAACAGACGTTTGCAGCTAGAAACAATTATACCTTGTTTCACAACAGGTGTGATTATATTTCTTATCAATATGTAAACATATAAACGTATTGAACGTCGGTTATTTGCAACCACAATATGACGTACTAATGCAGTAATGTAAAGGCTCACCAATGTACAGAACGTATTAACTCATACAATAAGTACTTTTACTCTATTGATGTTATGTATTTAACCGTTGGTTACACCACACCATAAGACCGCAATGGAAATAATTAACAGTCACTAAAGATTGTTCCTTTTTTTTATTATTCCAAATTTATCTTTATTCATATTTGTTTGATATCAAGGATATTAAAGAATAGCATTCATTTCATTTATTGTTAAAATAGACAGTGAAAGAAATCTAAACGTGTCAACTGTAAAATACTAATATTAAGAAATTAGGAGCAAATTACATCACCATTTAGTCTTTTTTTTACATGTTTGTTGATTTAAATAAATAAAAGAAAGTCCTCGGTAGATTAGATCTTAAGTAAGTAAGCATGTTACCTCATCGCGAATGTATTTTCACTTACAATTATCCAGACATATCCGAGAGAACAGGAGAGCTAATTTCCCGTACCCGCACGCACGCGTGCTCGCTTGCTTCGAGTATGGCATACGGCGTAAGCGCGACGCACCGCGTACCCACAGAACGTCCAGTGTTTGATCCAGTGCCAGTCCAGTAGTTTTTTTTAAGTAAAATTAAAAAAAATACGTGAGTAGAACATGAAACCACTGAGTGGGATTTTGCAATAAAAAAGTCCTAAAAAAAAGATGCCATCGTGGGAACGCGCTCTCAATCATTGTTTAAACGGTTGTTTGTTAAAATAATTTTTATTTATTTTATACTTACTTTTAATAATATATGACTTAACAATTAATACCTATTTGTTTTGATAAAGGTCGTCCGTTTTTGTTAATTCATCACTCAAGGAATTTAAAATATCATAAGACGAAATTATTTTTAATTTTGAGTGACAATCTTCATTATAGAATAACAATTGGAATTAAACATTTTCTTAATACCTGCAAGAGCGCGGTAGCCAAGTGACTGTAGCACATTAATGAGAAGCCGCGGTAGGCTAGTGGTCAGGATGCTCGATTTAGTTTCATACAGCGCGAGTGACCTGGGTTCGATTCCCGGCTATCGGCAACACTAAAATTGCAAATAGCAATTTTAGTGGTGCCGAATTTACCACGGTGCTGAATTTACCACGTGCTCGGCGGTGAAGGAAAAATTGTAAGAAGACCTGCAAGTCTGACAAATATCTTCCCGGCTCCTAAAACCTGCAGATATTTGAGAAGGAGGCCTTTGCTCAGCTGTGGGAATTTACAGGCTAGGATACCAGAGAAGGATTCGGTATCACAGAGTGGCAGATATAATAGCAGATTACAGACTAGGTATGGGCAGAATACTAGACAGACAACACATCTGCCCAGTGTGGTGAGTATGGGTAAGCGCTCCAAGAAATGCTTTCATATACTCTCAATAGAAAGTATGATGCTTCATTGTTTTGTTTATTGTTATTAGGTGGCAACCGACTGACAGCGAATATTAAAATTCCAGAAAAAGTGATGGAGCAGCGCCACTTTAAAACCAGTCTATCCAGGGTGATGAGTATGGAGAAATCTTCCATAGAATTAATGTTAATATTTGTTGCCACTTTTCAGGATAAAACCGCTATTGATAATTACAGTTACAGTTATTGTTTGTGCAACAACATAAGTTTAAGGTGACTAGAATTATAAACTAAATTTTATTATGAAAGCATTTTCTCCTTGAAAATAATAAAAAGACGATATTTGAAGAAAAAGAAAATGATATTATTGAAAGATAAGAGCCGGCAAGAGGGCACTTCAAACTTGGGAAGCAGTCCGTGGAGAAGCAATTTATTTATTTTACTAAGTAAATTTTGAGATGAAGAGGTAATTTTAGATATAAGTGTGATCTTGTGGAGTTCCCGTAAGTTCCGTTCCTTGAAAGGTTTACGTACCCAGTGTTGGTAACAAACTGCAACTACAAGGATCAATTTCACCAGAGTTAATTTGTAGACTGTAAAGGAGTTAAAGTTTCTATTCTGAGAAATTGCTCTGTAATAGTTTCAGTGCCAGGTAAATATTTATTGTGAAATACTTTAATACTCTGTGCTACGAATATTTGAAATATAAGAGTTAAGAGTAACCGAATTATGGCGAATACTTCTATAATTTAAATAATATAATTTACACATGAACATGGGAACGTTCCAGTTACAGCTCATTTTCTCTACAGCCATGCGATGTAGGAACTTAGTGGTTATCGTACCTGATTGCTCAGTGATGATTCCTGGGTTCGAATCCTACCCGTAGTCAATATTTGCGTAAAACACAAATGATAGGCTTTCGGGTCTGGTTATGTTGTGTCGGAACCATAAACCCGACACTGCGTGTGACCTTTTCGTTGATCTCAATCACATAAGCGTTACATCAGATATTGTAGAGATAAGCGAGTATCTCTGAATTTGCAAGTACCATTGCGGCACTATAATATCTCTTGTTTGTTGACAACTGCCATTAGTATTCGGAAGTTATCGCCCTTATTGAAATCGGTCAAGAGGACATCATAAGAATTGACTATATCTTGCACTTGATACGTGTTAATAATAATAAGTTTTTAAGCGTGGTTGAGCCAAGCGGCGGCTTTTGCTGCTGCTCGTATGGGCTGGTTGAGAATACCGACGTGAAGTAGAAGCATCTTGTGCTTTTGCGTTTCCTTTGGTGA
This sequence comes from Bhutanitis thaidina, assembly GCA_029286595.1. Taxonomy (NCBI): domain Eukaryota; kingdom Metazoa; phylum Arthropoda; class Insecta; order Lepidoptera; family Papilionidae; genus Bhutanitis; species Bhutanitis thaidina. Next base: position 6,316,753 of record JAGSMS010000022.1, read on the forward strand.
GTGAGATAACAGGAGGTCCACTCCCCTTCTTCATCCCCCTCCTCGTCCTTCTTCCCATCTTCCAAATACCCTTAAAGGCCGGCAACGCACCTGCAGCATCTCTGGTGTTGAAAATATATTGTGGGCGACGGTAATCACATACCATTAGGTGAACCGCTCGCTCGTTTCCCATTAAAAAAAAACTAAGCATCTATGACATTGCATCACATTTTCAATTTTATTTACGTTACCCACGATTAATAATAATTGTCATTGATCTACACTATGAAATGGCACATAAACTTGCTATTGCATAATCATAAAGAGGTGTGATGGCTCAAGGGCCGGGCCATCGTCTTACATTTCGTAATATGCAAGCAAAACGAGCTTTATAACGGTGACGGCACTATAAAATTTGTTAATTACGACTTTAAATACTGATATTACTACATCGCCGTATGGTGGCGGCCGGGCGGCGTAAGAAAATATTCTACCTTCTTTCTATGACTACAAGAAAAGCTTGGAATGATATAAAAATTGCAAAGCGAATTAACCACCTCAAAAACTGCCAAATCGATGGCCGAAAACAGTGTCAAAGGTGCGAGGCGTCTGGTAGGTACTGCCATCACCAACCGGCTGCCAAGCGACTGCCCACAGTCTGCCCCCGAATCCTCAGATAGTGACAAATCCTCTTAATAGGATCCCCTTATTAGAAGAAGGAGAAATAAAAAATCTAGGAGCATTTAGATAAGTACCAAAGCTAGTGAAGTTACTGAAAATATCCGTACTACTCCATACCATTCATATTGATATTATAAATACTGATATGATAATATTTAGAATGATATGAATGAGATACCTTAAACAAAATCCCCGGGAAAATTTACTATATCTATCTATAACCAACTATCACCACACCTTACAATTTAAAGTAGTGGATGCCACTGCAGCTGTCAGGCGAATGTTTTGTTCATGATGTTACTTAGTCTGTGACTGTCCCCGGTTCCACTGCACTCTTCTACTAAATGAAAGGTGGCCTGAGCCCAGCTTTACGGCGTCAAAGTTCTGTTACTTTTAACATTATCCTGTTTACCAAATTCTTGGTTATTTCTACACACGTAATATTACATACGTTACATGCATACAATATGACACAAGTATATAATTTGATTTTCCCCACTTTATTTGCCTCTACGATTTAAAACTTTTCAAATGTAAGTAACTGTGAAAACAATACAATAATATGGTAGCATAGAGCTGTTCTCCTGGAGCCGGATGTTAGGTACTAAAACCTTTTGGGGCTTCCAGACTACACACAGAAAGTTTGGGTTTGTTTGATTTCTTTTGAGATCGTGGTGGATACCAATTGTTAAGATGATTTAGCGGTACGTTCTCAATATTTGTGTGAAATAAGATCTACAGGAAAACATTGTGTTTTATATTTTTGTTACTTTTTTTTAGCATTTTCCAAACGCTAATCCTTTGCTATCGGATATAAAACGAAATAATCAGTGCATGTTTTCGAAATTACTGTCTTTTTCTAAGTTCACTTGATTATTTGCACGATACCAAAACTCTAAACCTGTTTAAGGAAGTCTGTCATGGCTAATCTTGGAAACAGTTGAATCAATTTTGACGACGTCTTCGCGGGAAGAAAATACTTAAGGTTCCTGCGCGAAAAATCAAAAATCTTTAAAATTAACGGGGCGAAGTCAGGGGTAACACTATTTTAAAGATTGCACATACTTTTCTAGTGTTTATAATAAAACAAAAATTACTTTTTTTTGTTAATCCACGTTCATGCACATATTATATTAGATTCCTTTAGACAATGCAGACACCAGGAACTTTGTAACGTTTCAATTTAAATTAAGAAACATTACTGTTTTACGCAAATACGTATTTGGCCTAACTGGATATTTACTGGTTTGGTTATTTTTACGCTGTCCGCAGAGCATCAATGAAAAGATTAGATGAGATGCGTTTAAAAGAAGCAATTAAATGAAACATATTTATATTATAATAAAAGTAGAAGTTTTCAAATGAGAAAAAAAGTTAACATCTTCATTTTAACTTAAGAAATATGTTAACATCTGAAAACGGTTAAAACAAACAATATTTAATTTGCGCGATTTGCATAAATATGTAACAACTATAGTCGACCTAGTTATTGCACTAGCTATCTAATAATTTACTCGTATAAACATGTTATACCAGTAAATTATTAGATACTTAAATTTGAAAATGACGACTTATCCTAAAATTTGTTATGATTTTTCTTAAACATAGTTATAAAGGAACTCATGTTCATTTTATGAATACTAATTAAGTGAGCATGACTTAATTAGTATTCATAAAATTATTTTAATATGTTATAATTGAAATTATACAATGAATAGTTTTCTTTGATAAGGAAATTTGTATTTCATATAATCATTTCGAAAATATATGATGCGTAATATTTAGTAAGTTATGTATTAACTATTTACAATTCATTTCAATCATGATGCATTTTTTATGCTTGAATACCAAATTGAATTCGGGTTAGCTCAAACTTAACCGCATGAGGTTCAACCGATAGATTATTTATATATTTTATCGATAAAAACACGTTTTTGTATGTATTTTAATGAATAATAATTTGCTCTTTCTAATAAATTGATCCGATTTTGCTCTGTAGCTTCAGTTATAAGCTTATACACAGATCCATTAGCGTGCGCAATCGTACACGCCGAATGTATAGAAAATGCAACTCATCTCTAATTAATGGACGTAGGTATTTCGGAAAAGTCGACGCCCGCGGTCATCTGAAATTGCGGCCCGTATCGATTTTCATACCTTGTCGCACGGCACGGGAGCGTATGTCGCGCGGCTTCGGGCGTGCTGGGTGCGGGGTCGGTGCGGTGTGCTCGAGCGCGGGCGGGCTCCGTCATCTGTGGAGTGCTGGCATGGGCTCGCGACACGTGCGGGCAGTCGCGCGGCTGGCCGGCCACTACCCGCGGCGCCGCGTATCGATCCCTGCGCGCGCAGGCCTCCGCCCTCGATGAATGGCCCCCGGCGCGGAGCTCACGTGCTCGCCCCTGGCCGTCCTGACCTACCGACTACCACGCCACCACTATCGATGTCAACCCTAAATCGCTTGGACAATATTTAAATACTTTATTTATAGTAGGTACACAAGAGTGTCGCTACGGATTACAACGTGTAGAGCCCAAGCTACGAGTACATACATCTATCTGTAGCTCTACATATTGGTTTGCATTCTTAATTTTTTGTAACTCCATATAATATAGTAACTTTATATGCATAAAACAAGACGATGTTAATATTTTGATAAAGCTGTCTGAGACGTAGCTATTAATAGAAAAATTGTTTAATAGTAGTAATAGTAATTTTAAATACGTTATAATTTAATGTTTTAGAGGACATCGTCAACAGACAGTGTAGAGCTAATTAGAACAAATTTCGTGTACGTTTTAACCTGTATGTTGAGAGGGTTCTAATATATAGATGTAACTCTTCTAATATATAGAATAGATGTAACTCTCCGAGGCTTGCCTAAAACAAAGCTATTATGACATAATATTACTGGCCGGTTTAAATTTGGCACAGCACAATCTGCGTCTTGTCGTCACCTACTTTAATCACCAGTTAGATCGCGCTATTGTATTTCGAATTTATGTCAGAAGTTAGATTTACGTGTGAAATATTATCTAATTTGATCGATTTGATTTGGAAAGATGCAATTCTATTACATTTTATAATAACTAGCAAATTTCTTCACTCTGCAAAAACCATAGATAGGTTTAACATAATGTAATCTTAAGTTTCTGTAAAGAAACTTAGAAGCAGTTTAAAGTCTGAAGGCTTTGAAAAACTTTTTTTTTTTTGTTATTTTTGAATACCTCTAATGTTGTCACAATTTATTTAACTTAACGTCACTTAGTATACAAACTATGCATGAAAAATGTACGTTGAACATCTTTTAAAATTTTGGAACTTTTCTTTTAGTTTATCAAAATTAAAATAAATCAAGTACAGGTTCGTGATAACTTACTCTTTCCGATACTAAAGAGAAGCTCTACTTATTTAATACTTACTATGTAATACTTACTAACTGACTCTGCAGTTTATATCACTAGAAGCCTCAATAACCGCGTTATCGTAAAAAGTATGTTTTTTATGTTGTTTTGTACTTATCGGAATAAACAATTTCAGACGTTATTGTTGACAGTTTATTTTAAGTAACTTCTCTGTCAAGAGAACACCAACGATTATTTTGGATAAAATTCTAAACTGATGCTTTTGCAGTTATACGATTCAAATGTGCACTACGCGCATTACCGGTACTATTGCCTAAAAGCTAAATTGGCTTAAAGATAAGCGCACACGGATGCAAGGTGGCTGTGGCTAAATTGGAATATTACCGGCCGAAAAGGCAGAACGTCGCGGTACTTTACATGTACTTTGAAACTTTATCCTGGCATTGTCAGATAAGTGGACCGTTTTGATTAAACTCATTGTTATCCAAGGTGTTCTAAATGTCTACTAAATACTTTTTATTATCGTTTTATAAAGTTAATCGTTTCGATTCAATGTTAGTGCATGTATTAAAACGAATTTTACTAAAAAACATTTTAACGAGTCTTAAGTTTGGTCTTTCCTAGGTCGAAGGAGTGTTCCATCCCAATGTTGAATCCAAATCCCAGAGTAGTCTCTGTGTAATGTGTGTTGGTGAGCACCATTATAATTTTAAGGATAATGGCATTTTACAGTTTCTATCGCTAGTTTCTTTTCGATGATTTAAAATTGAATGACATTTATCAAGGGAAATTTATGTTCCTATGTCGAAAATTTTAGTCTGTACCTCTCAATCCACATGTTAATCCAGTATCTTATGTGCAAAACTGTCGAGAAATGTAAGTCAACTTTGGTTGGTAATTTTTGGCGAGACTATTTCAGGAGCAAATCAAATTAGTCAAATCTCAAAGTGCGGGTTGTTGGACTTTTAATTTTTTTTTATTATTTCTTAAACTACTAGTTTCTACAACTTATATAGTATTAGCTGTCAAAACTTACAGTACAGATTTAGCCTGCAACTAAAAATAAGACTTTCACGTGTTTTGCCATTATCGCCACTCTTGGCAGGGGAATTAGTGGTTGCAGTCAGACCTTGCATGTTAGGGGTTGTTTTCCGTCTTGTATTTTCGGTCTAGTTCTGTTCTAGATGATATGAAGGACTGGTTTCTCTACTGAAAATATCGAATGCGGGCCCTATTTAAAAATACATTTAGTTTAAGATACTCACGTGGGTTGCTGAAAAATTATATGTTTGAATGTTAGGTAAAAGAACGTATATAAGATAATTCTATTTAAAACCTTTTTACCTAGCGGTACGAGCACTTCCATTTCTGCACTGTGACTAATGTTAATTAACTCGTCTACTTCATCAAACTGTAAGTTCAAAAGCTTAACTCTACCTCGAATTCCGTGAAATCTGCTTTACGTGTTGCAAGTTTCAAATTGGCTAGATATTAAGGAAAAGTTCCGAAGTGAAGGCATTCGTTCCCAAGCGTCATTACAAAGGCATGGGTGGTCCTTTTGTGAAGCAGCTATATTATGTCTAGTATAAGATTTTAAGCTGCAACACGTATCTTCCTGTCTTTTATGAAATTAATGTATGTGCATACTACATTGCTCTGTAATCCGCATGCCAACACAAAGACTTGATCTGAATATAGTTACGAAAACTATAGACATAGTTTGGTATTAATTAGGGTTTTTGTCTCGAAAAATGAAGCCCACGTTTGACCCCAGATATGACCCATATGATGTGTACCTCTATGGTGTAGTTCCCTAATTCCCTGATTTCGGAATTTTCCGTAATCAGTCGGTCGCCATTGCTTCGTTTGTTTGGAAATAATGCTGGTTCATTTTGGATAATTTGATGGGGATAAAAATGCACTAAGTTTCAGTTATTTTTGGTGGTTAAATAACAACAAGGTCCCTATTGTTACAGAATAAAAAATATTCCAACCATATTTTATCTCTTGTTAATATTTTTACATTATACCTATACACGTACATCAATTTAGAGTCTCGCCTATACGCAACAATAGGTGAGATCAATCTGAGGACATAATAAATTACCGTTCGGTAGTGTTGCCCCGATGGTACTTTTCTCGGTGAATGATTAATCGATATTACGTGTTTTGAATTGTTTACTAGTGCGAATTATATAACGGTAGGCAATTGTTTTAATGGCAATAATGTAATATTTCTTAAGGTTTATTCGTTTTACTTATTTAACAACCATAAAAATAAATTTATCAGATATACTTTATTTATTTATACTTTACACCAAAATGATTAAAAAAGGCGGACTTAATGCCTTTTGGAATTCTCTAACAGTCAACCCAGGCCGTGAAGAAATGTTGAGATAGGTGCATCAAATTTAAAATTCTATAAATAGCAAAAAGACTAATGGAGAAATATAATATATAATTAAAACATATTTAAATCTATAAGCATAAATATCTACACAAACACATACATATATAATAAATCAGAATAAACACTAATAAGTATCAGATGGTTTTAAAAAGTGTTCGCGTACAAATCGTTTGAAAGATATTTTACATGGGGCTTTTCTAATGTCTTCGGGCAAGGAGTTCCAGAGAAGTGTAGCCTGAACGGTAAAGGAAACATCAACAAAATCGGTAATATGTTGCGGGATACTTATCATATGATTAGCAGAGGAACGAAGGGCCCTATCATGGATAGAAGATTATTTGTGCCCAGGCTTGTAAAAAAATATATCCCCGTCTCATAAGGTGTTGAATAAGTCCACTAAGGAACATGCTTAAAAACCCAACAAGTATGTATAATATAAGGCGGAATAGGTTTGGGCTGCTGCCCGTTATACTCTTTGTGGCGTCGGCTATCCAAGTGTCTAAGCTGTGGGGTGTTTAAAACTATGATGACCAATCCGCCTGCCAAGCATGAGGCTGATTGCAGGCAAAATCTCCCTATTTGCATTTACAAGCCGATGCCGATTATGATAATCGGCAATCTTCAATATTATCTATAGAACTAAAAAGGCTTTTATCCTATTTGACTAAAGATAAGATTATCCATTCCTATAATACATTTTTAGAAAAGTTATTTCTGTAGTTATAATATTTTTGTGAATTTTTAAATGTAGCAGTGATACTAATCACTGAATGTCAACCCAAATCAGTAAATGTTCATGAAGAATTTTTATTGTGTTTGTGTTTTTTTTATGGGGAAGGCGGTAAACGACTAAGCGGTTCAACTGACGGTGAGTGATTACCGTCGCCCACGTACATCTGCAACACCTGAGTTGCTGCAGGTGCGTTGCCGGCTTTTGAGGGTATTTCGGAGATGGGAGGGTGGACGAGGAGGGGAATGGTGAGGGGGAGTGGGCCTCTTAAGGTGGTTACCTCACTCACCGAACGAAATGCAGAAGCACAAGATGCCTCTACTTTACTCCGTTATTCTGTGAGGCAGTGGTATCAAGCCGGTCGAGCCGGCCCATTCGAGCAGCAGCTAAAGCCGTCTCTTGGCTCTACCACGTTCGCGTCTCCCACAACATCTATTGAACATGTGTGATTGTGAGTATAATATGGTCTGCAGGTAGTTTACGCTGATGTAAAAGGGATCGTTATAATTTTCTTTATTTTATTATCTACTTTATGATTTTAACGATCCTGTTGAATTTTTAGCTATGACAGTTTATACGATGAAAGTGTGATAGGAATCCTTTAAAAAGACAGTCAAGTATATGTCGGAACTGCACAGTGAGGGATCCTTATCACAAGATAATTATTAGTAAACTGTGATCGCCCTTATATATGGTCATTGTTAGTCTTTGGTCTTTCTTTTACTCTTGAGTTATAAATCAGAAGACCTTGAAAGAGTTCGTTTTTAATTAAATAAATATATATAATCATCTGCGTAGAAAATGAATTAAAAAATAAACAACGATAATCGAGTAAAAAAAAAATTACCTCCTTGAAAAGGACTCGCGAGTTATAGATTTCCCGTATCGCTTGCTTTTGCAAAATTAATATCGTTTCCAATCCGGCGGTAGATCCCCAGGGATACAACCATAGGGCATGATACTGGGAGAGTAAACAAAGTAGACTAATTTAGCTTTTTCTTCATCAGTCAGCTCTCTAATACTTTTTACTACTAAAAATTGCAGAACTTAATTTCGACGCTAGTTTATCAATATGTGCTTACCACTGAAGCTTGGAATGTTTTTTATACTTATATTTATTCTATATTATATATGGAAAATTAATTAGAGCAATCTGCTATGATTTACACAGGGTAAACTGTAAGCGTTTTGTTTTTTTTTGCGTTTAGAAGGAAATTGTTTGCTGCAAATTAGATGGAAGCAATATCCAGTATTTGGTTGCGCATTATCATTTATGTGCAGTATTTGGTAGTTTGGTTCCGCTGATGTGAAGTCGCTTCTTTTACGTGTAACTTTGAATAGCAATGGCGTATGTATCTCCAAACAGAACTAACGCAGACATTTTTTGCACCATATGTGCACGAACATTTATGTAGACCAAAAACCAAAAAAGGTCCGTATGTCGACCTGAGGGAACGCCCATACCACACGATTTACGAGGTTTTGACGATTCTGTGTGGCTGTCAGATTAAAGGAATCGCATCACTTTATTGACCAAGAAGCATGACATTTAGTATGAAAGCTACAACAACCGCAAATTCCCAAGTTCGTACTTGTTATCCGTAGCGAAGACTGAGGTGTGTTTACACATACATTTTGTTAATGTACAGAGTTGGTATTCCTTTACAGTTGAAACTTCAAATTAGTACAATAATAATATAATATAACACCCTTGTATCGAAATGTGATAACGCTGCTTTTCTGTTAATTTAGTTCCACGTGGATTAGCAGTTAGCGTATCTGAACACTTAATTGATTGGTTTTCGGGTCTCGTTGTATTGTGTTGAGTCTCGTATCTCTAACACTACATCTGTCTCTTCGTTCGATTTCGTCGCGCAATTATCACATTGGATAAAAAATTGCTCTAAAATTAGTATGTGTCTATCAGAACTCTGGTCATAACGCGACAAAATTGTCTGGCGTTAAACAATTACAAAGTCTTATAACGGTCTACATCTTCTTTGTAACGTTTCAATAATCAACTTAGGGATATGCCTCTCTAAATGGGAGAATACTGTTTATAGATAAAACAGAAAATATTTATTTCAGCAAATTTTAAATAGATATATTTTTTTTAAAGTTTGCAGATATCGCTATGGTCGTTATCAACTACTTCATATATTACGGTATAATATACATATTATAATGTTTTGTCTATATGACTAGTATCAAACGCGGAAGAGACTTAGATACTACATTAGCTGCAGGGTAGAACAAGTTTACTTGTATACGCTAGCTGCTAGTATGTAGTATGTAGTATGAAATGGCTCGACCGGGTAAGAACCAAGCTTCCACAAAATACTATTAAAAAGTAGTAGCGAAACTCTGCAGCGTTTTGTGTCGTGTGTGAAGAGAACCGGAGCACCTCAGGCGTGACGATGTTTTATGGGATGTGATATGAAGGTGTGAGTTGGATTTAGGTAAATTGAGCGCGAGTATATTCCATAAAAAATATTAAACAAATTACTTCTCACAATCGCATAGCCAATAGTGTGCTTGCTAGAGGTCTGACAATTTTTGCGTTTTTATCCCACTTTTATTCAGGGCTTATTTGGATCAACGTGACAGGTGGTGAGGCCGACGTCGACTATATTCACGTTAACGATAAAATTCGTACATAAGTTTCGAAAAAGTCATTGCAGGATCGAATTAGATACCCTGATTTGGTGGTCGACCCCGCTCGGATATCGTGGCCTGCCATAAAAAAACGGTCTTTTTTCGGTAATATTGATGCAAATTAATTACTACTCCATAATCAAAAAAGGACGTGTGGTAGCGGCGTTAGAAGCTGCAACTCCTACCCCACGGGAAGTATGGGTTGCGACTAAGGAAAAAAGCCTTGAATATCTGATGGTAATCTCCGGGATCTATCGCGGCGACGAAGGTCACCAATCGTCACGTTCCGAAAAGTTCGTCGTCCTGAAAAGTTAGAAAGTGCCTCGCGAAAGCCCTTTTGGCTATGCTGACGAGTGCTATAATAGTGTTTAACCAGTCTGACTATAAGTAATGTTAGTTATTATTTAAAATGTTATTTTTTTCTGATTTAAAATTTGGTATATGTTTATTAAGACATTTATTACGACATTTCGATCGATTTGCTGCCATTTCTTGCCATTTTTATTTTTTACCGCGATTATTAAACTACATTATGGAAACGTCAATAATTTTTAAGACTCTTCGAAGGAAAGAAAGAAACATTTATTGCAAACAATACGTCACGAACATAAGAGAATTAAAGCGGGACTTTGTTTACGAGGCACGAACAACTCAAACCTGGCACAAGAAGAATGTTCAGGACTTTATAGTAGATAAAGACTGGCCAACGTTGCCAACCTGATCTGAACCCGTTGAAATACAAAATGTGGTCAGTACTAGATTAACAGTAGACATTGCCTGGTCAAAACGTTACACCTACATTGAGTCTATCAAGAAATCTTTAGAGGCTAAATTCCCCAAGGAGGCAGTGCGTAAATACATAGATTAGTGGCCAGAGATATTAAACGCCTGAATCAAAGTCAAAGGTGGCCACTTTGAATAAATGTTCAGATAAGTTTTATTATCATAACACTATTTCTATAAAAAAAATGTGATATGCATTTTAAACAAATTAATTTAAAATAACGACAAAATTGCATGAGTCAAACTGATTCATATGACGATATCCAGACTAGGCAAGGCCTGCAGGCATTATTTCAGTGTAAATTACACAACGCAGAGATACACTCAAATTATCATTTGTTTGAGCACTCGGATAAAGTGTTGCATGCGGCGACTATCTCCTAGCATTATGTACGAACAATGTTTATAACGGACATCCTTGCCAACGAAAATAGGAATTGCAAAGTGGTAGCTGACAATGAATATAGCTGTCAGTTTGTGTGGTATCCGTGATAGCTGGTATGAATAGAATGGGGGGAAAAAAGTGTGGTTAGGGGATCTGTCTCAGATTTAGAAGGCTCGAGTTTATCGAGATATCTTATGCCTATGTGGAGAGCTTGTGCCACTTTGGTAGTAAGTGTGGTGATCCAATCCTTCTGGGCTCACGACGATCTACGTACTACGAGGAGGGGAGAGAGGGGGAGAAGATTTCTAAACTAATAATCTATTTGTATACTTCGCAACAGTATCATGCCACAAGGCGCGTTAAATCCGCAGCCGGCTGCGAAACTAAATACATAAGAGAAAAACAAGCAATTTAATATCACTTGGCTATCCCAGGTTCAAATCCCGGCACTACTTAAATTGTTAACTGCAATTTGAAGTGCTAAATTTACCACGTGCTGAGAAATAAAAAAAATAGTTCGTCAACCCACATTGCAGCAGCTTAGCGGACTGTTCTCTGCTCCAAAGCTCTGTCAATAATGAGAGTGAGGTAATCAATAAGGAGAGTCTGGTAGTGTGGAGGTGAAGGATTCTCCTCATCACACAGTGCTATCCGCACTGATGCAATATTTTATCTTAAAAACACCCCCATTGTCGGGATTTTTCCTGAATCGTAGAGGTCTTTCAAAGATATAAATTAAGTTTCTTAAAAAAGAAGAAGATCGCTAGAATACTGCGACGTCACTGTCCGGCGTCTCGGTCGCGGACTGAAGCCGAGCTCAATTTGTTCTTTGTAATTGTTATCGGCAAGCAGATAAGACTTGTAAGCTCACTGAGCAGCGTAATTGTTCTTAGCTATTTATCGGCCGGTTGTTAGTTCGATTTGTTTTGATGAAGTGGTTGGATACAGTGGTTTTTCTGTATTCTTATCTTAATGAGAAAAATTAATGAATTATAATTAATGGTCTATGTAGTGTGTTGTCAGGCCGATCGTTGCTCAGTCGTAGATCCGAGGTTCGAATTTCAGCCCAAAACTAAGCGTAACATCTTTTGTTACTAAGATAGCATTAGGACCTTTTTCTAATCTTATTACCTACACGTTACATCAGGTACGGAAAGATTAACACAGGCGAAGGTTAAAAATAAAATGCTATTTTCTACACTTATTATTAAACTTTGCAGTTTAGAAATAGCAACACAGTTTATGAATTAAATGAAAGTGGCTCATAAATTTCGAAATTAATCAAGAACTGAAAATCGAGACAAAACTGGGAAAATAATATGTATTACTGTAGTACTCCCCTTTATATAAAGCTTGTAAATATTACAAATCGAATACAATAACAATTTTATTGAATTTTTAAGACGGTCTTGTAAAAACTTTGAATGAAAAACGTGAACACTACACAAGTATGCAAGTTGTGGGATGCCATTAGGTGCACTCTTGTAGTCGAAGCGCAAGTTTTCACGAAGAATCAGGAGAGATATCGACAAAGTTACAGCTCCCGCGACCCAGCGGTTTCAGTGCCGGCAACTTGCCCCAACTCTTGGGACTAAGCTACGGATAACTTAATTATTTGCAGACTTCGCGCGAAGACACGATACTCGTATTGTATAACACAATTTTGCTGTTGGAATTGAAATAGTTTTACGATGGAAATTTCGAAATACTTGTATGTCGGTGTTTCCAAATTGCAATTATTGTTTCACATTTTGTAATCGGTATCTATATCATAAAAATATTTAATTTTAAATCAGTTAATAGGGGCAGAAAATTATTGAAATTAATATGCAATTCATAATATTGTATTTTCTTTATTTGTAGATGTCTTTCTTTATTGGATTTTAGAATAAGATTTTCTTTGATGTAATGTTTCACATTCCTTTAGAATAGACAATAGGCATCTCCTTAGCTGATCGTCAGAAAACTTTGATTCTTCAGCAACATGTCGAAACATCTCTCCTTGACAATTTCCATATAGCACTATTATTGGGCCCATGATTAGATGCCATAGATGCCTATGTGGAATTCTATTAAAGGATTCATATTATAATTCTGCTATGCGTGAAGTTTACAACATCCGTGTCACATATTTAATTTGCTTCACATTCCGAGAAGATGACCATGGTCGGAATGCGTTTAAAAACAACATCAAGTGACTCCGTTTGACAGACATCATGGCGCGTGCAACCGACGTGGCAAATTGTTACAACACTATTTGACATGCCGTATCAAAAGTGATTGATATACGATACCCATAATAATATGTTCTCTTTTTGCTATAATTTGATGTCTTTGGCTCTGCACCATTTTGATTTCATTTGGTTTGATAAACAGTGGTTAGTAAATATGTCAATATTGATACTGTAGTTGAGGTATTTTAACAACACACCTTAACGTTAAAAAACGTGGCTTAAATATTCATATGATTAGCCGAACCCAAATCCCACAGACTAGTGATGGGCAGCAGCCTAGTGCGAGGGTACTGACAATGCGTTCAACAACCCGCTTGCCCAGTGAAGAGTGTGGGTAAATCTTACAAGAAATGCATGCTGGCTTTTGCTGCCGCTTCCTCGTAGACGCGTCTTTGTTCAGCTGTGGACTTAAGTAGGCCGAAGGAGAATATGGTTCAGCACAGGACTGTGCTATGTGGCTTTGTGAGTTTGTAATGATGACAATTAGTCGTGGCTACTACGGCAAATCCTCTTTATGAAATTGTGAAAGTTGCCTATTTTACTGGGTTACCCTGGATAATTTACATACAGGCAGTTAAAAAATATCTTATACTGTATTAAATTCAGTCTACGGAAAAAAGAACTTACAATATAATTATTCCTTTTTTAATTGACCGATGATAATATAATATAAATCATAGGTTTGTTTAATGACAAGAGCTCTAAGCCGCCCTCAAATAGACCGCGGGCGGTGGCACATATCAATCATGGCGGCCGTCAGCCGCAGCTGCCGCGATGCGATTTGAAGCACGCGTTGTAATCTCTGAAATGCGACGAAAATCGGCTAATAATGTTTCATTCCAGACTCTCTTCTTGACAGATTTAATGTTGATGATGATACGACTAGAGTTGACCAAACTCTCTGCCTATTATTTATGTATTTTTCAGGATATTTCAAAAAGAATTTCTTTAAATAAAAAATAGTTTAAAATAAAGAAAAACATAGTTAGGAAACGCGCACGACTGAAGAATAATAAAAATATATTTCGTGGATATGTGAAATCCGCAAACCCGCACCTGAGCAGCGTAGTGAACTCTTCCCCGGCTTTAAAACTCTTATAAAGAGGGGATCTTTTTCCGGAAGTAGCAAATTTGTAAGCTGCTACTTTAGGCTTACACATTTTTAAAGCATTAACTCGAGCGTTTTTTTATAGAAGAGACAAAACATAGTTTTTTTTTAAAGAAGAAGGAGCAAACGAGCATGCGGCTCACCTCATTGTAAATGCTCTTGCTCTGGTTTAGCATAAATAGTATAGAAAGGTAAGTGACCACCGACGCCCACGAACCTACGCAACACCAGAGGAGCAACAGATGCGCTGCCTTGATTAGAAGACCTAGAGGTCACATCGTTTCTTAGATAATAAATTAAGAAAGAAACACAGACTGCCCGTCGAACATATCTAACAAAGTTCCGTTGGGGACATAGTACACGAAGTAGTATAATTTAGAGCTGTAACTACAGTATTCCGATGCTGATGTAAATAGCAATCACTATTTGACTATTCAATGCGAGTTTCGTATTTAACCATTAAATACAATTCTGAACCGTTACGTCCTTCTAGAGTACATAAACTACAACGAAACATCCATTGTATGGTATAAATCGCAACTACAAATAAGTAGGTACACCCTGGTCGTATTATCGGGCGGTTAATTTGCGTCGCTTCGGCCGCTCAATTTCCGCCGGTGGGCGGCTCGAACGCGATATTTCCGATAACTCAGCTCCGATACCGGCTTGCGCACCGTGACTAATTTGGTTACGCTCCTCGATACACTTGGTACGTGGATTATTGATGCAGTAGCATTGAGCCGGTATTGACGTAACGTTTGCAAGTTGAATTTCAGCTTATTCGTTACCGTTGTGATACATTTACTCAATTTTTTATTGATAAAAAAACCTGTACAACTACCTATAAATATGTTAACATTTTTAGGGAGTAATTCTCACAGCTCAAAGGTTATGACTATATGAATTCTACAAGTGTCAAGTACACTTGTACAAAAATCTCTCGAGCACATCATTATAACAGCCTATGATAATTTCTACTGCTGACGCAGTCCCGAGGCAGTAGCATCCATCGACATCCATAAACTCTGTGCAGCTTATCGCGCCGTCTATCATAGTGACCATTCGTCCTATAGAGCGTTTGCCTCTACGAGGTTTCTATTTAAGGACCTTTCTTCGGCAATTCTTCGTCTGGCCAAATCAATACATTTTTAAAAATAAAACGTTGGCTTATATTTATATTTACTTTATAAGAGAGAAACGATTCTAACATTCTGGTTGATTTCCTGAAAACGCTTTTATATTTTTAATGTAGAAGAATAAATTAAATCTAAAAATTTGGAAAAATAAATAAAAGAAGAAGATTTAATAGGAACAAGATTATTCTTCTTATAGTTGCAGTGCGAAAAGTACAGAACATAGTTTTCTATAAGATTTTTGTCTAAAGGAATATGAAACTTTCTATACTATTTATGTTAAATACTAGAGTAAGAAAAGAATTTTAGCCACAAAACTTTAGCGTTGCGCAAAACAGGACGTGGAAAGGAAAGCTTTTATGTAATGGTACGGAATAAAATTTGGAAAAATAACTTTAAAGCATAATTTAAATGCTTAAAACGTTTAGAAATTGTGTTTGGTTAGGTTGAGAGAGAGTTTCGAATTGCGTATTGAAATGTGTGTATCCAAAAGAAGTTACTGAAATATTTAGGATCCTGTTTTCATACATAAAACTTATTTATTTCGAACGTTATTTTAACAGTTATTCATACATAATTACTTTTAAAAGTAAATACACAATTATAAACATACAGTACAAAATAGTCTAAATAATATATATGGAATATGTGGCAAACGATCAAGCGGTTCATCGCGGTGATGGTAAGTGATAACCGTCATCCACGTACCAACACCAGAGGAGTTGCAGTTGCATTGCCGGCCTTTAAGGGAATTTCGATGATGGGTGGGGGAGTGGGCATCCGGTCTGCGAGGCCGTGGTACCAACCCAGTCGAGACGGCCCATTCGACGCTCTTATACCCTTCCATACTTTACCATTATGGAAGGGTATAAGAGCGTAATACGCCTGTAATTTAAAAGCACTCAGATCTTTTATCTATAGAGGTAAGCAGATATCATAGATTTACATTAAGCACGATTCCGTACTGCCAAACGGCCCAGTCCACTATTCGCCTCTCCGAGAAATAAGCGAGCCGGGCAGCGGGCCCCGCCGTGGACTCGTCGCCGCCAGTAGTTTATTTATTTTAATTATGTATAATTTGTGCATCAGTATCAGAATATCAAATGGAAGAAAAAGTATAGGTGACTAAAGAAGATAATTTTTTGCCTCTTTGAAATAAAGCCAACCTCAAAATATTTTTTTTTATAGTAAGCAAATCCTTATTTCGACGCGACAAGGATATTTCCAATACATTTCTTTAATGGTTTCGTATATTCGTAATATTTAATGCTTGGTATGTTCTCCGTATACTCAAAAGATGGAGTTAAGACCTGCGCAGTGTTGCGGGAAGTCAATGGATGCAGGTGGCTCAGGACCGAGCTTCGTGGCAATCTTTGGGGGAGGCCTATGTTCAGCAGTGGACTTGTAGGCTGTAATGATGATGATGAAAATGATGATATTCTCCGCAACTGATTCTCTCCCGCTAAATCTCCTTATTCTGTTGGCCAGGAAGAGTCCGCTATATTACTCTATGACGCCTCACGGGGTCTCATAATAATTTTAATTTCTCAGATATATAGGTTTCTTTCACCACTGAGAACGTCAATCACTTATTAAGATTTCAAAAGAAGTAGATGCCGGATCTGATATTGAACCTAGTTTGCATATATACTACGAAATTAAATGATAGTGTCCGATCTTTTCTTAACATTTTTTCACATAATTACTGACGTGTAATCTTGTTAATGCAACAAATAATTTTAACGAACGCTCTATGAACGCCTTTGTGCCGGAGCTCCCATTTGCATTCAGCTATGTGTTAGTTAATAACATCGCCGTCGTTTAATGCTCCTCCATCCGGCTGGCCGGGCAGTTTTCCGCGCGGCTAATAAAGCGGTCGCCGGGTTAAGTGTGAAAAAACATGATAGTCACCGTATTAATAAGCTTCCGGCTAATCAATCTTTAAATTTTCGATGGTGGTTTCGATAAATGACAATATACAATGTAGTTACCGCGTTTAGTATATAGATGAAGTTTACTATGTTTTACGCAAGATATTTTGATGTTTGAATAATTTTATACAAATTCTATTCGAAATGTCTGTAAGTGCTAAGAGCTTGGAACTTAATAGATATTTATTGACTTTATAATAATTTAAGCTGGTAACCGCAATTCTGTAATGGGTATCTGTATTAAATAGCAGTTCCACATGTTATTTACGTGACTGATTCTCCTGTTGGCTGACTGAATGACGGGCTCAAACCTGCGATATCATGCTTCGCAGTTCGCACCTTAATATACAATATTTTATAGAAAAGTAGCATTTATCAAGAAAGTATAAAAAAAACAGATTGTATTTTGTTAGGGGATGAAGATTTATGTCCAGTTATTAACTTGCGGGCCTTCAGCTCGCGAGTTAAGCACCTTTCCCCCACTAAAACAATGTCCAGTAAAAATAGTTCTAACTTTTAACACCAAGCTTGTGTTTCACTGTGACAATAATTAAATTCTTATATACTTTCCAATAAATCTGTTAAATTGCCGTAATTCGATAACCTAAAAAATCTTTATTTTTAAAATTCAGCACATTTTCTTCGTTAAGTATCGTTAAAGGTCGTCCGTTTTTTCTCGGCAAGCAGGCTTATCCGACGGTGCTTAAGCTCATTGTGCTTGTGGTATATTGTTGCCTTAGAAGGACACTTATCTGTAAATGCTATTTTAAAATCTGCTAAAATGTTCTTTAGATTTAAAGCAACGTTGTGATTCTCAATAAAATCATAACGAAAAATATCTGACCACATTAAAATTTGGTGTGAAAAAGGTGAAAAGGTTATATTAAATTTAAGACATGTATAATATGTAGGTGAATTAAATAAAATATTCTAATTAAAATTTTATTTATTTAATTTAGGCATTTTAGTTGAACTCTTATTTAAAATCTGCACCGGTTAAAAATCTTCCGGCTAAAAGACTTCAGAGAAATATTTTAAAAATTCTTTTTAATTTCGTTTCACATCAGACCATAAGAATAGACAGGTTCGAAAATATCTCTAAAATAGAAACATCTATAATGTTTATGACGTTCAGAAACGAAGTTCTCCTCTGTTCACTTTATTTGCCTGTTAGTATAGATTGATCACGTTCCGTTCGACGAGAGTTTAATCAAGGGCTGGTTTTAATCATTGCGGGCGTATGGCCGCCGCTCCCGCCGTAACATCATAACGCAAATTAATATTGCACCGGAACACACGTGGAATCAATAGCGACGGCGTCGCCATTGTCTGCAGTATTTTTTTATTTCAATAATTTATGTACGTCATACACGTACACACGTTCTTACTATATATGATTATCACGGTTGTTTTTTACTTTATTAATATTTAATAATGGAGACGAAAATAAGATTGGAGCCCAAGCTGTACTGTTTATATCTTCACTTTTCTTCCACATCATTATCATCTCCCAGTCAATGGTCCACAAGGAGACTGTGGAGGAGACTTTATTATCTGTTAGAGACATAGGTCTCTAACAGATAAAAACGCGAAATGGCCCTCATATTACCAGACGTTGCTAATACTATCTATTGCTATTCTGCCTTCTAACGGAGGCCACGACATTTACTCGACGTCATTTGCGTCTATTATCCAACGGAATTGTTAGATGGATTTTCATGCACCACGAACGAATAATTTGTACTCAACGGTAATTTAGGCTATTTTCTCAGTATTCTCTTATATCTGTTTTTATTATTATATTTAAAAGTTATTTAGAGGAATAACCTATATATTGTAAGAAGGTTACAAGCCTTGTTTCATTTTTCAAAGTGTTTTGGAGCCAAGAAGTGCAATGCGAAATGTAGTGTAGCAGTATAAACTGCTTAGACTTAAACTTCACTTCACGTGTCTTGATAATATTTTTAAGTCAGAGATGTTATCTGGAAGTTTACTTAACCACCGAGCATATGGTAAGGTCCATCGCTTACTGCGAAATTCATGGTCTTCGTCCGGAGACGTGGCTGATACAGCTAAATTAAAAACATGCTTAATATTCAGTAATAAAATTACCAAATACCATCTCAAGTATAGTGTATATTCATAATTCTCATGGATATTGCCTAGACATTAGTTTCTAGAAGAGAATTTCAGCTAGAGGATAGTATGGGTCGGAATGCTCAGAATACCTAACATTTAATAAACAGGGATGCATAATGCATATACAAATTCTTTAAATCTAAGAATTTAGATAAAGTCTAAATTAAAAGTTAATAAACATTACATGCATGTTCGTCAAAACCATTAGTAAAAGCAAAAGTGTATAGACCACACAGGTATGGAGACCTAACCTGCATATTGTGAAAGTTATGAGGTAGTTACTTCCGTCGACCACCAGAGCCTCGTTGGACATTAGCAGGCTGCACGTGACGTTGTCATTTGGGGATAAAGCTCGTATATTTCCATTTGCACTTGACTCAGGGCGGAAAATCCAAATTTGAAATATCACACAAGTGACAGGAATGAGCATCATTCGTGGGAGGATACTAGTACTGCGCTTACCAACCCGCGCTTTATTAGTGAAGCTTACTACTACGAATTCTCTTTCTTACTTTTTACTTTGTGATTTCATACTTATATATTTTATACATAAGCCTTTTCCACAGATGATTAGCGATGGGCGATCCTAGCATCAGACACCTTGACACGGTTTTGCCCGTCGATGGTTATCTTTTTTGCGTCAGTTTAATATTGTGGGAAAACTAAACTTTTTAAACGTGGTAGAGCCTGCGACGGCTTTTGCTGCGGCTCGAATGCCGGCGACAGTAATCACTTACCATCAGGTGAACCGCTTGCTCGTTTGCCGCCTTTCCCATTAAAAAACAGAAATCAAACCATGACGCAAATTCTTTGGTTGTTTTATGAGGATCGACTTCGACCATTACCTTTAATACATCGTTATTTACCGTAATGTCTGGTCTTCCTAGTGGTGCATTGTTCAATTCGAAGTTTCTGCAACGAAAACGATTAAACCATAAACGCAAAGTGCGTTCGTCAGTCGTATCCTCGCCAAACGCAGATTTGATATCGCGAGCGTTACTATTTATTTTTATTACATATTATTCTACTACGTTAGAACCACGTCGGAAACCGTACCGAAAATTACTCTAATTTTCGAATTAATAGGTTATTTAATTCCCAGTTTAACTCAAATACTGAATGTTAAAACAATTGAGTGTAATAAAATTATTGAATTTAGAATGTTATAGTTAGTCTGTAAAAAAAGTTTTTTTCACGAATCTTGGACCATGCAGGTTTAATTTGAATTCAAAGTGGCTACTCCATTAAAACAGCAACTACACACTGTAACCTCTAATATTATTTTTAAGTCTAACTTAAGTTTCCGCTTGCAAAAATTCCTCCTATTCTTTTTTTGTAGTAATTTCACAGACCATGTCACAAACTATAATAGAGTGTTTACCGTAGTTCATATTCCCCGTATCTGGAAATCAAGGTATATATTATCGTCCCGGTAAAGGACATTCGCTTTAGCTTCATAGTACGCGAATGACCTGTGTTCCGATCCCGGTGCTGGCACCACTAAAGCTGTCAATTGCATTAGACTGAATGTGTCATCACCGAACGTCAAAACGTCAAAGTAACGTTTATGAATACGGGAGTTAGGTTGCTCCTTTTTACTTTATCTACCGTCCTATCTCCGTCCTTAGTATAGTACAAAGTAGCTGTCTACGTGGACGATGTTTTGTTAGGAATGCAGGTGGATGTTATTTGTACCGATTTTCAGCAGAATGAATAGTTTATCGGTAGAATATATCTCAACGATTTAAGTACGTAATACTTTTTCTTTCTTATTGAACAAATGAATGAGTAACAAATATTGCAACTGTTTATGTTTTAATAAACTAATTGAATTTGCAGCTACACATCACGTGCAACACGAATTGCGAGATACAACGTTTATGTTTGATCAAATTTTCGCTTTATCTGTGCAAACAGTAGTTCGGGAAGTAAATAGGAAGCGTACGGAATATTTGTTCAGTGGCTGCGGCTGGAGATGCGATCCTCTATCCAATTGGATCACATAGATAGCAAAGTATTTTCGCCTTACATTAAAAGTAAGGAGATTATTTTATAACATTTATATAAGTTATGGATATTATTTTAATGCTATATCATAATGCTACAAACGTGGAAATTATTAAAACCACGTACACGAATCTACGTCAAAGATTCTACCCAAAAATGAGCGGATAGTGGAACAACACAGGGCTATTACTTTACTAAACGACGAGGCTCCGGCGACCCGCCAACACGCACTGGACCAGAGTGGCGGGTTACGGTCCAATCCCTCATTTATGAACGCTAAAATATAGGGGAGACCTTAGTCCAGCAGTGTTCCGCAATGTATTAGGATAACATATGTAGGACTACAAAGTTAATATGAAAGCAAATACGAAAGTTGCTCATAAGATTGATTCCGAGCGAAGTGCAAAGTATAGTTAAATAAAAAGTGAGGATGGTGAAAATTATTTGAATTGAAATTGAATTAGTCTGAACTCCCAGTGAATAAAATGCCCTCTGTTTTAAAGAGCTCTTGTTATTTTTGTTTTAGTTGAGCTCTAAAGAAATGAGAACATCTTTCCGCGCTCTTACACGGTAAAGAAGGCGCCAAATTCTTTTTTTTTTACAGTTTCTACGAGGTGTTAAAAAGTGCACCTAAGCCTGCATGATTCTTTGTATTTCTAAAAGCATTGTTTTCTTAAACTAGTTAGATATTACGTATACATATAGAATTTTTTTTTATATTTTTTTCATTAAAAAAGCCTGTAGTAGGGCTGTAGGATTTTCTCTTATGTAGTAAAACTAAAGTAGCATCCTATAAGTTCCCACTGCTGGGCAAAGGCCTCCTTCTCAAATATCTGAGTGGTTTTTGGAGCCGGAAAGGGCCCGTCGCTGCTCCAAGCGGGATGGCGGGCTTCACATAATCTTTTATATTATTTCTCAGACATGCAGTTTTGTCGTGACGTTAAATTGCTATTAACAAATTTTAGTGTTGCTGGCACCGGGGATAGAACTCGGGTCACTCGCGCTCTAAACTAAGGCTTCGAAACTAAGGCGAGCGCCCTGGTAGCACCACATCCCGTTAGTAGTAGTAGTGTGGACAAACACCCTGAGGCAGAATAATTGTTTGTTACATACATAAATGCTCCCCCTGTGGGAATCGAACCCGCAGCCAGTACTCAAACCCTTGGCCACTGCAACACTGAGCCATCTACGCCGCTAACTTTAAATTAGCATTTCGCTTATTAGAGATTCTATTGATCTGTTTTGTGTTTTAAGACGTTTTGTAGACGTTTCCAATGTATCAACATTTTTAAATTGCAAAAATTTAATATTGGTTATATTGATATAAGCAATATAAGAATTGCATAATCTATGTAAATCTGGCCAACTTAGTGAAACTCGGGAAGGAAACCATAAAATTTCTAGAGCAAAGTGCCGCGGACATGTTCAACTTTAACCACCTCCTTTATAGTCTCGCCTTTCAACCGCAAACCTCATCCTGTGCTCGAGAAACCTTCCGATTCATTAATACCGTACATATAATATTTCTATGCATATGAGTCTTATACTTGAGACAAATCGTATTATGGTCAATCATTACAAGTGTTAATATTTATTGTTATCTAAATTATGCCACTGTTTTGACAATACGGCACCATACCATCACACCCTATGTGTGTGTAATAAAACTCGGCTAAAATGCTGACATATACATAAATAAAATACTCAACCGGTGACAATAGCGCTTAAGATGGCGAGCCATGTGGTCTGGTGTTGCGTTCAACACATATAGCCTCAAGCTTGTCGATTATGGTAAAAACTGCCAACTGGAGATACTTATGTCATTATTGATTTTGAACGCTGACATAATAAACTTTTTTTTCTTAATGTGTCTTAAAATGCACCGGGTTAATAAGAATTTGTATGTTCATTCGAATGTAATCGCGTTGGTTGTTTTTTTTTCACCACATCCTGCTAGTTCTGATCTATAAATATAACAGTATCAATTAATATAATAGAGTTCTGAAGTAACTAAATAACCAAAAGCCCGAACCAAAATTAATTATTATTATTGTAAACAAATGTAATTGAACGTTTCCATTAAAAAATTAAAACAACTAAAAATAATGTGATAGTTAACTTACTGTGTTTTGAGGTCTTACGGGTACCTACCTGTAATCAAAAAGGATTGTTTGATAAGTATCGCTACAGAGTGATAAGTATTCATTATTTTAATTGTATCTCTATAATATTATAATATATAGGTTTACTCACGTAATCCAGTGTCGCACTTGGATTCTTTAGGAGTGTCTTCGTTGCTAGATGGTGATAAGATATCTCTGTATATCTAATAAATAGTCATACGTATATACAACCATGACGCGGGTACAAACATTGATATTCATCATATAACTGTTTACTCCTAGCGGGATTCGAACCTGTAACCCCTTAGCTTCGAAGTCAGGGTTAATACCAATAGGCTATGGCTAGGCTACATAGGCTATTTGTTATTTCGAATAAAAATTTTATATACTTTTTTTTTTATTTAAGCCATATTTAGGGCAGAGGTAGCTTAGGGTTACCTCTATGGTTCAATGCCAGGTGTCGGGTACTACTAAAATTATTTATTGTTATTTTTAATACCAATTCACCATGTGTGTGTTTAGCATTTAACAGTGTAGGAAAACGTCGTGAGAAAACCGGCACATCTGGGATGTATAAACATTTGGGGTTGCGAACATACTAACCCACAATGAATCGGCGAGGTAGACTTTTGCCAAAGTTAAAGACGGATGTGTTCAGCTGTAAGACATAAAATATGGTCTGCTTCTTTGTTATAACTGGCCATTTGGACCACGCGTAGTGTCGACATAAGGCTCTTCTCGTTTCATGAGTCCAGATATGACTTAACAATAGCATTTCAATTGTTTCAAATATATGACACGTGAAGAGTTATCCCTTAAAACTTCCTCCTAAAAACTGTTAATTATTCTTATGGCAGAGTTCTATTTGATTAACATATCGTACGCCGAAAATGATAGTATAAGTCACGAGTGCAATTTTTTTAATTCTATGTATAGAGAGCACTTCACTACACAATTATATGGCGGTCCATGTGACACATACCAGTGTAATATCGATAATTTCATCAGAGTGGATGAAAAAATTAAGGAGTTATACGCTTGTGGTATACGGTTCGAGGGACAAGAATAAATTATTAATAATATTTTAGGTGTTAGTATATCTGCAATCGAGAAGGATCCATTTTTTTTTATATGAAAATTATTATATATATAAATTATTAAGTCAATTCTAAATTACTAATTATCTTTTCTTAATAGTATCAGACAAAGTTACAATTTACGTAACAAATGCTGCTCTGGCGACCGAATGATGGCGGAATATCCATCCGAATATGCCGAACCTAAATGCACTAGATGAGGTGCACAAGTGGGAGGAATCCAGTACTGCGCTCATCGACTTGCCGAGAGTGGTGAGTATGGGCAAACCATATAAGAAATAGGCTCTGGCCTTGGCTGACGCTTTTGTTGGAGGCCTATGTTCAGCTGTTGACTATAATAGACTAACGTATTAGTAGTTCTAAACTTCTACTTCTACAAGGTGGTAGATCTACATGGACTGCAGTTGCCACTTGCGCTCAGGTGGACTGTTAGCTCTTTTATCATCCCAATCCAATAAAAAAAGTTATGGTACTCATAGATCGACGTGTGTCTATTCGTTATTTAGTTGATATTCTTAAGGATTCGTTTAGGACAATACAGTTGATTTTAACTCATACCTCAAAATTCAAAAAGCAATTATTGATGAAGAACCAGAATGTTTACAAGTAAGTTTCGGGACTGTTGTTGAAACGTGGGTTCATATTTTCGAGCCACTCCAAAACTACTCGGACTTAAATGTCCAGACCTCTGACCACCCCAATAATACGTTGTATACGATCGTGAGAACTTAAAATAACTAGAAAAATATGGACAAATAATGAAAAAAAAAAGTAAAAATTAAGGGGGTCCCAATACAGAAATGCGTTTTTTTATCTTGTTATATCGTAAAAACAGTAATGCAAACAATCGTCAATCTTCTTAAGACTATAGTGCAAAGTCTAAAGTAAAACAACAAATAATAAAAACAGACCAAGTATGGGTTGGGTTCGCGCTCTGGATCCCGAAATGAAAGAAAGAAAACACATTTTTTCTCGGTAAATACATAACACAGATAAATTGTGTGGTTGTACGGAACCATCAGTGCGCGAGTCCGACTCGCACATGGTGGTTTTTTTTCTACACACACACGTTATGCCATTACATTAGTATTTAATAATACAACATGTCTCGACGTTTGATTGTTAGCTTGAATTAAACGAGTATACCATCGTAATTCATCGCCAATACTTTGTTATAAAATGTGCTCGTTGGTTATTCCCACCATTACGATTACAGACAGCTCAGTAATTACAATGATGGGCCCCAATTCATTTTAAACGGTTAAGCTCAGGTAACTGGATGAACTGGATGGAGCCAACGTCCACATCGAACCTGCAACTGTCTAAAAGTTATAAAAAATAAGCTTTCGCAACTGTATACCCATTACTGGGGTAGTCTTTTCGACGCACTCTTCACCTGAGCTTATTTGAAATGACGGTGATTCTGTTGCCGGCTTAGTGTTCAGGCTAGGATTACCAAGCGTATAATATATATATTGTACTTTTGGGTCTCTGTTGAAAAAAATATACGGTACGCAAAAATACTGTATTGCAGTTGGATGGATCAATCTTTGTTTTTGTAACATCGAAACTAATAACAAACAAATCCCTCTGTAAACATAAATAAGTAACAAACATCTTTCATCTTCGACCTTTTTTGAATTTTTTCATAAAATACTGTTATTTTTCAAATATAGAACATATTTTTATTATTTAATTCTGTACAATACCACAAACGGCCCAACAAAATTTGGCAACACTAGTTCAGGACAATGATACAAATCGCACATACTCGTAAGTATCGAAAAACTTATTGGCACGAGCCGTCCTCATAGGTGACCAAACTCCTGATTCGGATACAGATACCCTAACTACCACTAAGCCACGATAGCCGCGCCTTTTAAAACAAATGTATTTAATTATAATCTATAACTATACCAACTCCGAAATTAAAAATTCGACCAACATTTGTAAAATCTCTTGTAGAATTGAAAAACGTCGCATGCAAAAATTTTCGTAATCATCGGAATTATTGAATTATTTTTAGTGTCATAAGGAAAAAAATAATAAATATTATTAAAACAACTCTTAGGTGTTGACGATTAATAAATAATAAGAAATAAAAAGCTAAAAATATGGTGAGGTTATGTTGACATCTGATCGGAGAATAGAGACACTGTAAGCTCGCGCCTACACGGTTAACAACATATGTAATATGTGTGTGAATGTGTACTTGGCTGAGACACTACCAGTGTCTCCGGATGACTGCTAAACATAATGGGAGCCGCTTAAAATTGTGTTGGTATTGTCATTTTTATGTCTCTACTCTGTTACTTCTTTTTCTTCACTAGTTTCGTTCGGTGGATTATCCATGGCATACATCTATTTAATACATAGAATATACGTCATATGTATATTCTGTAAAAGGAGAAACTGGCTGACTGACTGACTATCTGATTAACGCACAGCCAAAACCGCTGGGCCTGGAAGCATGAAGCTTTTCACGGGAGTTCCTTAAATAACGTTAATGCACTAAGAAGATATTAATGAAAATTCATCCCTATAGGATTCCCTATTTTAGGGAATGAAAGTTTGCATTTCCGTTTATAGTTGTATGTATAATGTATGAAACTTTTTTAATTGTTTTTCCTAATTCCAGATGTGCATAGGCTATAATTTATACTTCTTAATATTATCATAGGCATGCATAAAGTATCTTATGTTATTCCATGGCAACACACACTAACTTTCCCATTTTTATATTTATAATTAAATTCAATGAATTAGGATGATACAATCTATGGCACTTCTGGAATCATAAGGAACATTTTAAATAAGTATTACATCAAAATCTGTGAAATGGCTTTTAAATTAAATCCGTTTCAAAATACATACATACAAAGAACTTTAAATATTAGTATTAAAGCATACATGTAGATAAGTAGCGGGCCATAAACGGCAAAGGCTTCAAGGCAAAACGTCTCATTCGAGTATTTTGGTGGCAGACTTTAAGAGATTGCCATGACGTTCCACCCCATGCTGGCAGACTTCGCATGACAGACACAGATATGCAGGTTTCCTAGCTTTTTTCCACAATCGAACACGTTGTAAACTAACACGTAAAAAGATGTTATTAACAATTATACTGACACTGGGAATAGAACTCAGGTCACTCGTCAATTTAAAGTTAATTATTAAATTACTATACTTTTTTTTTAAATGACTCCTGCCACAAAGCGTACTTCATCATTTCAGCCTATTAGAAGTCCACTGCTGAACATAGGCCTCCCCCAAAGATTGCCACTGGAGTCCTTACTCCGATCTAATCGCATAAGCTCTACATCGTATACGGGAAGGTAGCACGTGAGTGACACTGCACTTGCGCGTACGCTAACCGCACTGTAATATCTCCTGCGCAGTTGTTGTTGCTCAACAACCAACCAACCAACAACCGCCGATGTTGCTCGGAAGTTGTCGCTGTGGTCGATATAGTTCGAGAGGTCATCACACTATCTAAACACCGAGTACCGTGTGTTATCGGCGTAGGAAACTGCAACCCCATACTTCTCGTGACTGTCGTAAGAGACGACTAAAGGAAACGCCTTAAAATTACAGATAGCAGGATAAAGCGAAAGGGTATTACGTTCCATTAATTATATTGTTGCAAACGTTCACTAGATGGCCATATGTGAACTTCCAGATCGCGCTATTAAGAATGCGTCCAAAGTGGACGTAAGGGCTGTGATACAAAAAAATAATGCTTTACGCCGGCTCGGCTCTTAGAGCTCTCCGGAGTTCTCGGGTCGAGGATTCTAACCTAACCAACTTCTCGGGCCTCTTTTGCGGGGTGGCGGGTCGACTTTCGAGTCAAGAAAAATTGAAACTCCGCCCAATAAAATATGTTAGTTCTCTAAATTTTGATAGGTAAC
This sequence comes from Bhutanitis thaidina, assembly GCA_029286595.1. Lineage (NCBI taxonomy): Eukaryota > Metazoa > Arthropoda > Insecta > Lepidoptera > Papilionidae > Bhutanitis > Bhutanitis thaidina. Next base: position 6,345,418 of record JAGSMS010000022.1, read on the forward strand.
ATAATAACATTTGACTATTCGTTGCAGTGAAAGTATTTACTTAGTTGCTGTTATTTTTTTTTACATATAATCATCACCTTATTTGAAGTTTTTTCATCAAGAAATAGAAATATCTTTGGTCCTAGTTTCTGTTATATACTAGATAACTAATTTTTCTATTTATCCTTTATTTTAAGACAGGTGTTTGGCATCTACGTCATAATTCGATATCGAAAAACTTCTGTAATTTTACTTAAAAAAATTAAATAAATATGTTCTTAATTAAAACGAAAGCAGGGCATAGTAGAACTATATGTTCTGATTAAATTTTTCAAATATGTCCACTAAAAGCCATTTAAAAACGTGACTCTCCCATTTTGATCGTTTATTTCAATTCAATTACTACCTCAATGTCAAACAAGCGTCAGTTATTGATTTTAGCACATTCAGTTGTTTCAGACAGGGTCGCCGGGGGCGAAGGCGGGGTAGGGGAGACTACGGGGTGCGGCTAGAGCGGAGGGTGCAGTGAAACAGCAACCATACCTCCACATGTGAATATTTGATAGCTGAATCTTGGAATGGGACCACAGATATGCTGGATGACAGAGAAGTCCGCGATCTCCATTACCGTTTTCAAGTAAAAGTAATTATTTTTGGATTGATAATTTTGATGTTATGGAGCTATAACAAGTTACCTTACATTTTAAGAAAAGTAATACCCATTTTGGATTACAAGGAGTTAGAACTTGACGTGTTGAAACAATAAAAAATAAATAACTTATTATTTATTTACTTAAATATTTTAAAATTATTTATTTATATGATTATTATGATGTGGCACGTGAATGGTTAAGTAAGTTTACTATAAAGTTCAATTTACAATCAGTAGTTAAGTTAGTCATTAATATATACAACTAGCTGACCCGGCAAACGTTGTTTTGCCATGTAAATAATTTCTAGAGAATTTCTAGTGTAGAAAAAAAATAAGTAACTTATTGGAAGTGTATAAGGATGTGGAATATGAGTGAAAAAGGCATGGAGCGCTGTGAACGATGAGGGAATGTTGTTTAAAAATAACAAAACACCAAACACTAATTTTTTTTAATTTATTAAAAGTAATAATTATTTATATCATTAATTCATTACATAATATTAATCTCTTAATGCTACAGCGTTAACAATATTTTTTGTTAAAGTGGGATAAAAAATGATAAAATTATGAAAATGATTATTAAAACGCAGGGGCTGGTGATAGAAAAGTGCAAATTTAGGGTTGTATGTATTTTTTATGCCACATAATAAAAAAATAAAAAAAAAATTTGGGTTGAACAGCCTTTATCACTTAGAGGTTTAAAAAAATAGATAGTAGCCGATTCTCAGACTTACTGAATATGCATAAAAAACTTCATAAGAATCGGTCAAGCCGTTTCGGAAGAGTATGGGAACGAACATTGTGACACGAGAATTTTATATATTAGATATAAAATAAATACATAATTGTAGCGTAGATATCCATTTCGGGTTTTCCATAGGTTAGAACCAGAAATTTTACTAATAACTAACTAACTAAGTACTACGTCAGTATACTATCATATTATTATATCCTGTAGTATTGTGAACTATTTACTACCTTGTGGGAAATAAACAGACATTAAAACTGATGGGAGTAGCTCGCGAAGCCAGTGAAAGCTTGCTAGTATAAAAAAACTTAAGCGAATACAAACATTACAAACATTAGACATTTCTATTGTCAACATAACAAGCAATGAATCATAAATAATGGAATCCGCAAATCGAAATAATATTTTCATAACTGAAATTACCTACTCGCGTGCGTCGCGGAATATACAAGAAATGGGCAGGCCGGCACCAAAGTTACCGAACATTTTCAATGCTCCAAATTGCAACACCGAATTAAACCAAATTACCAGGACTCATTTTCGTTCATTAGATAAAACCAGCTACCAAAGTTTTATATTGAACTATAATGTAATGTATCGTAATTAGTTGATCTCTTTCGTTACTACAGAAATTAAATAAACAGATTTCAAACTTTAAGTAAATAACACATATTTCTTGGATGATTTTCCCATACTCACCATGCTGGGCAAGAAGTCGGCCATCACTGGTCAGTGGGATTTGTTTTCGGCATATTCAGTCGGATATTCAGCCATCATTCGGTCACCAGTGCCTTCTTTGTTAGCTAGAAGGGTCGTGCACGTGCAGGAGCGGTTACCAATTGTGGAAAATAATGATATATTCTTCTTTACACCCTTCGTTTCCTCTTACATCACTATTGTACTTAAAAGCCTAAAACTATTCTATAGATAACTTCTAGAACGACTAGTGTGTATCCGAACGATTCATTTATTTTTATTCGTCCAACTATTGGCGGGTATGTATATGTATCTACTAGGCTTAGGTTCAAAAATTGTCAAAATACCAAATTGGCCAAACCCGACTTCACGCTAACTTGTCTGCCCTTCCCCTAGTGTTCTTGTAAATCCGGAAGCGAGGTAGGAGTGGCAATCATGCTCGCACCTCAGAAGCTTTGGACCGGCCTCTACCCCAGGGGCTCGCGTGGAGCCTGCGCTTTCTCCCATCTGAAATTAAACCTATTTCCCCATATCCCCAATTTTTTTTCTTCAAAACGTTGCTTCTTCGCATTATGATTCTACCGCTGAATAAGACCTCTTCCCCCCGGCACTCTTCCTCTGCCCGGTCGAATTGTCGGCAGTGCAAAAGTGCTTCCTTTTAATTCAAACGATTATCGGATGAATAAAAAAAATATTCATCCGACTTTCGGACGATTAGCGACTGGCTATTAACCTATTTAAAAAAAAAAAAAAGTATTTTAATATCTTATACTTACCTCTCTGTTCTACTGGTTACATGAATTTGGACTCCCCCATTGTAGTGGTCACATATTACATTATACAGTTGAGTACAAAATGAAGATGCTATGCTCGCGTTGACATTTGGACCATTTGATTTTTACTTGTAAACTTTTTAACTCTTTTTTCGAATCCTAAAGTCGACATAGCGCTAGTGTGTATGTAAATGGTAATGATAGAAATTCATTAAATAAAGTTACATGCATGTTTATTAAAGAAATATACTAGGCCAATATAAAACGTTAGATATAAATACTCCAAAATGCAGCCGGCGCACGTCCTCGGGGACGACTACATTTTGATTCAGCCCTTCCCATTTAATGAGGACTGCAGTGCAGTGATGCGTGTACTCCTTCATAGAGCTACATAGCTGGACTATTAATACTTTAAATTTCAAATAAACTTTTCAAATAGTCTTTGCGAACTTCATGTACTAGGCCTAGTAGTTATTTTTTAGCTTTAAATATGTACTCGTAAGTCGTCAACTGCGCATGGTATTGTTAGTGTAGTAGGTTTTTAAAATACTATAATAATAGAGCTCTCGATCTATAACAATAGGGCAGTAATTATAAGTAAATCAATAAATATTTATTAGTAACTAGCTTTTATCCGTGTTCCACCTTCGCTATATATTGGCAGAGCCACGCTTTCGCACACATCTGCGACCTCACCAGCGCCAGCCGTTCTAGGTGGCTCCTCCCCGGGAGAGGACACATCCTCTCCCTCTCCCTCCTGGCTAGACGCGCTGGAACACGGAGGGGTATCCACTCGGCCTCCAATTCCAGGTGGGCAACGGTCCATTTGTTCCGTTCTTTTTATTCCATCTTAACAATAGAAATTCTATTGTTTCAACACGTCAAGAATGATGTACATTTGTGTGCTTGTATGTACTTCAATTTAAATTTCAACTTAAAAGTCAACATAAAAACATTTCAAAATCTGAATTGTTACCCTTTACCTGTATCTTTTAAAAAGTGTGGAGTGAAGTTAATGTTTGAGAGAAAATTTCTCATTTTTTTACGACGCAGGTAGCTTAAATCAAAATGCTAGATTGCGTTCCTATTTGCGAATAGCAGTATACGAAGTTTGTGTTCGCAATGGTGGATCACTAAATTATTACGTTGTTTACGTTGCAAGTTCCTGCGATTGGTTATTGGTACCTTACATACCCAAATTTATTTGAACACAAACAAAATTGTCTTAAATGTTAAAGGGCTTATATCACACTTAAAATGTATGAACAACACAGAGAATAAACTGTCGAAGTTTTTAACGTACCTACGCTATAAACTATCACACGCTGTTGCATCTGAAAGTAATTTTGTACAGAGAAACTACAAAATTCATTTTGGATACAACAGCATGGACACTGCGCTGTTAAAAGAATACAATATCAGTACCTGAACCGATGATAATATTAATATCTCTCCAGGTAGAGCCAGCTTTAGTTGCTGCTCGAATGGGCTGGCTCAACTGAGGTAGTACCATAGCCTCACAGAATACCGGCGTGAAGTATCGTGAGGCATCTTGTGTTACTGCGTTTCGTTCAGTGAGAGAGTAAACCGAAGGCTCTCTACCCCCTCCCCAACCCCCATCCCATCATCCTTCCCATTCCCTAAAAATACTTTAAGGCCGGCAACGCATCTGCAGCAGCTCTGGTGTTGTGCAGATGTGCGTAGGCGACGGTAATCACTTTTTACCATAAAAAAGGGCGATTATGGAGATATTATCTGGTCAGCAGAAGTACCAGTAGTTGTTATAATATTGTAACGAATGTCCGATAACCTCTTGTCAACTCTTACGGCTTCGAATGACAAGTCAAAAGAAATGTTTTATAAATTACAAGTCTATGTTTACAAAACTCTTTAGTAGGTAAATAAGAGTGGCTGTACACTTAGATTAAAAACTTAAGTTGAAAAAATAGCCTATTTTCTTCAATAATAATTAAACAATCGTTTCGGGGATATTCTGGAATAAGGGAGCACTGGAGCGCACTATGGACAGTTCACTTGTGTCTTCTGAAGTAAGTGGGAGAGGAAGACTGCGAAGAAAAGGAAAAGAAAAAGGTAGAAAAGAAGAGGAAAAGGAAGAAAACTCAGAGGATTGGTTACTGTCAAAGCCGAACTGCAAAAGCCGTAGGAGAAAACGTGAGAGGGATAACGAGGCGAAACTCTGTACCCTCTGTAAGTGGTAACAGTAAATAGAATTTTAAAATATCGGCCTTTTACTCCAATCTCGCAAATCGTAGCTCGTAACAATATGTTACATTGCCGTAAGTATATGATTCCCCGTCCCGACTCATCTTTGTTCGTACACTCAGTCGTCGTTCTTCACTCCACCAGTCACTCTTCCGCCTAAAATTGATGGAAGGGTCAGATACATTGTCATTGACACGATACGCAACACAACAGAACCAGATGCAAAAATTAATAGATAACTTGTGTGTTGCATGAATATTGGCTCTGGCTGCAATTCGAACCCAGCGGCCATGACCTAAAAGTTAGTTACGCCAACCACTAAGACACAGAGAAATAGCCACACAATATCTAGAACCTAAAGCCCATTATTTGTGGCCTGCCTCTATGTTATTTCGAATTAAGGGCCCACAGGTCAGGCAAGTAGTCCGCGATCGTTAAAGTGTTGAGGATAAGATAGACAACTATTTATTTATTATGTAGTTACCGCTTCAACGGCATGGTTTGCGCAGTGGCTTAGTGATTGGCTTTAATGCTACGGGTCGCTCGTTCGATTTCGAAGTACGAAGAAAGTTCGAAAAATTCTAGAGTGGGCTAAAATTTAATTTTTTTAAATAACTAAAAGAAAAATAATTGTTTACGTTTGTAATACCTTATTTACTTCACCGCATTTACGATTAGAAGCTAGATGGTAAAGTTATTTATATATTGCTGAAATATTTTAATGACTTGTTTAAATATATAAATCTTATAACATAATAAAAATTATCAATCAATATTTATATTAATGCACTTTTTAATAATGCACACACAAATATTTATAAAACCTATATTACGTCCTATATACGTCCATTTTATTTAACCAATGATCAGAAATGTACATCGGTCGCCACTTATTACTACGTCTCGATTCCGAGAATGTTCGCGTCCGGTTTCCATCAGTTCACCAAACAATATGTTATTCAAACAAACATTTTGAATGAACTCAAAATTTAACAAACCTATCAAATAGACCTTCTACATTCCACGTATACGTTTGTATTCGCTTCCCGAGTCAATTATCACAGAACCGGCTTCGAGCGGCTCTTAGCTTCTCAAAGCTAACAAAAAAGAACACCCATTCTCTCCATTCAAGCTATGTTTCGCTTGTCCCAGAGATAGGCACACGATAAAAAAAATTGTCACGTTGCTAATAACATTGAAGACGTATTTTCAAAACGTACTTTCCGATTGCAATGAAACTGTTAACCAATATATTTAATCATCACGTACTTTCTGGATTGGTACACGCAAAGTATTATTTAGTAATATTTAGTTGTGTACACTGTTTGTAAGTTTGTATATTTAAGTAAGTACTTCTTGAAATAACAGTTCATATAATACATATTAGTAAACAAACCTACATTATAGGTTATATAACTAAACTTTTCTGAGACGTTTGGCCGCTAAATGCGATCTACTATAGTGATAAATTAATAAACCCGAGTGCATCGTCAAATTCAGGGACGCTTAATGTCAAAATAGTTTAACTCTCATCTTCTTATGATAAAACGGTATCTAAACAATGTTAACGATCTGTTAATTTCTTAGTAAATTCGGGCCATAAAGTTATACCAATTGTTTACATAGATTATATTGTTACTTAGTATATGAACACAACGTCATACTCACCCCTAAAACCTGTAATCATGTATGTGTAAGATAAGGATCATAAACTTATCGAAAGCTATTATACCATGTTATATTTCAGCTAAACTTTGTATTCTGTATCCATTTATATGATAACTAGCTTCCACATACGAATTCGTTCGTGTGGAAAATATTCCCGCGGCTTTCCTGGGATTTAAATTTTCCAGGGTTCAAAGTATCTCCTCAACAAGTTTCATCAAAACGTAACTGACATCCAGACAGAGCTACTTTCGTATTTATAATATTAGTATGGATGATAGGATTTGGTATTTGGTTACAGCCTAAGAAAATCTGCCACCTCCTTTCTTCTAATGGGTGACTTAAGAATCGACTAAGCGTCCAAAGTCTAAGTCTCAACAGTGGTTAAGACGCTGATTTGATTTGGATTGATTTGGAGACAGTTTCATTTTAATATCCACAAACATTAACGGATAAATCGATTTTTTTGGACAAACTAATTTATTTCCGTGTCAAAATGGTGTACTAAACCATTTCTTTCATAATACGAAGTTTCAAGACGATAAAAATACTAGCTGTTGTATAATTTTGCAGCTAAACGGCGGAGAAGCTGGAAGGCTTTTAATTAAATATCCCGTAACGGAATTAATGAAGTTTGCCATTCTTTAGAGGCAATCTACAAGAGTTAGTCTTACAATACCCTATTGCATACATACTAGTTACTAAGACTTTGTAAGAAAAGCAGTTTTCCAAGTGGTTTTACGCAATTTATAATTCAGTTATTTAGTGTAATATGTGTTTGTAAGTAGTGCATTTGCAATACAATGATGATATATAAACATATATATTCATTATTCCAAACGGAACTCGAAATTACAGACTAAATTATTACCTAAACCAAAAAAGTACATTTATTCGATTAATTGAGATCTAAATCTAAATGAAGCTATATTTTAACTCTTAAACATTATATATTGATGTATATATATATATTATAAGTGTAATAAACTATAATAAGTAATGATAAGATCAAACTCCTGATCCCAAAAACTTAATAGATCCCGCACCCGAGTAGAAAATCTTTCCGCAGCTTTTCTGGGATAAAAAATACGTAGCGTACGAGCCTATGTCCTTCCCAAGACTTAAAGGGGTCTCCATACCAAGTTTCACCAAAACCATTTCAGCCCTTTATGCGTGATTGAAATACAAACATTTACACACATAATTTCACGTTTATAACATAAGTAGAATTAAAATTAAAGAACCTTTTCATCATGAAACATCTTCTACCATTGCCATGCTAATAACTCCTTTCATTGCAGACAATTGTATGTATTGATAGTTTCAATATAAATAACTATACAATGACATTTGCAATTCTTATATGAACGCGGATGATATAATGCAAAATAGAAAATAAAATTTAACAATATTATGAATTTCGATACGAGCTCGTAAGTGGGACACGGTAAAGCATCTCCAGCGTATTTGCCCAAGTGTAAATAGGTACGACCACATCGTAGACGTACTGCTAGAATATTCATGAGAACTATGTTTAAGTGCGTCTAATCCCAAATTCCGGGTTTTATTTGGAGAGCGGCATAACTATGAGCCTCTTAATATTTGAACTAGCCATCTGCAAGAGTTACAGGAGATTCACTTTATTCCATTCTTCTATGAAACTTAATGACATTTACTTAAATTACCCAAGGGATATAATTAATTAGCAGACGTTCAGAAGTCGAGGTAGTTATAACAGTGTTATCTTTTTAAACTACTATATAGGGATTTAGAAACTAAAGTAGCAACACGGTAAATGTCATTCACGTAGACTATCCAAACAACGTGTCTGTTCAACTGCTATCGTCGTCAATACTAGGAGGAATACACCCGAAGGACATAGGTATAACGGAGAGCATTAAATTTTAGTCTCAATTATTTATTACCAAAGTCTCTCCGTGAGATGATAGAATGTGAATGAGACGAGCCTCGTCACCGTGTACTTACACTAACCGGGGATTGCTATAAAACTTTAAACATTTTGCTCTTAGGTGCCTCTCTGCCCTCGAGAAGTAAAGCAAAAGGCTTATGCAGCGGCGTTATTACGGACTTTTTCAAATAGTATGTATTTTTATCTAATGGTTATAAAAATCTACTAAGAAAAACTGGAACTTAATAGTGATAATCGGATAACAAAATAACTGAGACCCAGTAGTGATTAAGAATAATGAAGTCCAGCAATCTTGCTCTAGGTGGCTTTCACGGCTAATACTTCCTTGCAGTGCAGCTGGAAGCTTTTCTCCTGCCGATGGTGATTATTTAACATGTCAAATGGACCAGGAAATTCAATAGAAGTAAAATGTCTGTCACGGTTGAAATAGCCATAATCCAACTAAAAAAACGAAGTACAATTTAGTTTGTAACAAAATAATTTTGTGTAAGAATATTTCTATGTATTTTGAGTTCTGTGAGATGACTATAAAATTTTGAGTCACCACCAGAATGTTTACATTGAAGAACGATACTGAAGTTTGCACTTGACGTCTGCGTGGCAATTGGGCTGGCAATAACTTAAATTTCGAACGCGGATTCTTTTTGTTATTAAAATTATTTGTTAGTTACTAACTGCATCACTCAAAGGCGCCATTTATGACTGACAGACAGACAAAATTCTAAAAATCACTGATTTAGCTTTAACATCGCCCATATAGCCCCCAGCACTTATTTTTCTATCAACATATGAATTATAGACCACTTTCCCACTATATGTATATATTCCAGTTGTACAATAAAAAATATCGACACTGCGCCGTTCTGTTTAGCTAATAGCTATTGGCTATAGAGAGATAATGGCGGAAACTGACGTCACATCCGTGACGTTTCCGTAGCCGCCGCCAACATTTAGTTTCTCGAACTAGACATTTGTAACACAATGTTATCTAATAGTCTAATACTATCCAGATGAAGAAGTTCAACTAGAAACTGATAGTGATGTAGATCAGTATCCGGTACCTACGTATTATCAGTAATTATCATTTAGAATAAGAATAACCCCAATCCAGAAGTGTGATGCAACTCCTGACTGACGTACTAATTTTTTTAGTTTAATCATTCATCAACAACGTTCAAATTGTCATTTGAACATTTCCGTCATTGGTATGTGTTATGTAAACGCATACCACAAGCTTAGATGCAAATAACTTGTTTGCTCTAACGAACTAACACATTAAATTTAAACAGTTGATATATTATTGTTTTAAATTTAATACTTGTTATGTATGATATTTTCCTAGCCAATTTCGACGCCGACAACTTTCTGTTAACAGCCAAAAGTTTTCTTGTGTATAGAATACAGTATAGTATAGTATAGATCGGAAATTATTAACTCCTAATCTTTCCTTAACCGATAAAAGGTCAACGCTGCGAAATTATCTAAGATATATATATAACCTTCTTTTACAGTTCAACCATTTAAAACAAACTGATGAATTAGCTAGCTTCCGCTAAAACGGTTTTCTTATTGCTGGTCTTCTCCCCGTTGATATAGCGAAATGATAATTCCTATGACTTGATATATAGTATAGTTTTGATAAATTAAATATTGAAAACGGCATTAAAATCAGTTTAATACTTTTCTTGTCCACTGGGCCAACAGCGTATCTCTAATCCGTGAGGGTTTTAGTCAGTCCAGCACTTAATGCCGATTCCTTTGTATGCGGTCACTGCCTTCAACGTTAGGTAGGTGTATACACCTTTCCCCGTGTGATAAAAATGATACAAACAGTCAAACAAGTAATAATAAAACTCATTGATGTGGATACTTCCAAGTGTTTATCATTTTCCTTAAAAACTAGTTAAATACAGCTTTTACAGTTACATGTTTCAACGTATAGGTTAAAGATCAATGCAACATCTGTATGTAATCCGATGTATATAATTTGACTAATCCTCTCATAATTTAGGCTCAAGTAATCTGTGTCGTGGGAAGCCATGTGTGCCATTATGACGGTATTCATTGTTTGACTAGCCCAATTATGCCTTAACACGGAAAGCTACTAATTACCACAACCATATTCAACGAGTTATTAAATTTATTGATTTCAAGGTTACAATCGTATTTCATTGTACCTATCTGGTGTGCGAACCGTAATGATTTTACTTATTTATATTTTTAAATTTGAAGATTTTTATTTCAGTTGCGATTGTACGCTATTCTCATTCAATCCGTTTATTTTTTTCTTAAAAATATCTCTACTTATAATATGTCAATAATACAATATATCTTCTTCGTCAAATTTGACTTACATACTTACATTTAGTATTTTAGGCGTGATTGGGAGACAAACATCCAAACAGACAAACTTTTACATTCATGATATTAGTAGGATTACCCGCACTACCGAAACCATAAAAATTACCCTTCACACAAAGGCGGAATACGCAGCACGGCTATTATTAAAACTTCACGAGTTAAACAACCCCTAAATGTAATAATATAGAATTAATATTTACGATGTGGCTATATAACATTAGCTTATACCATTACAAAAGACAAAAATATAACGTCGCGCTTCGCGAACAAAATAAGAATGTAGAAACAACGTCATTTATTTTTGCTGCCCTGAAAATTTTCAAGCTCTAAGCATACATAGCTTAATTTAGAGCGCCGTGCTACTATAAATTTAAAATATGCATCTTTTGTTGCGCACAAAGATTTAAAAAAGTACGTCATATATTTACTGTAATTCGAAAAATGTCACTGAAATATCATGAGTAAGACTGAGTTTCCACAATCAGATCATACAAGTTCTTTCATAAACGTTATCTTATGGCCTGAATTGAATTGACACAAATTTCCGTGTGGCTGTCGGAAGTAAAGAATAGCGCCAACCCTGTCTAACCATGGGTGTCGTAAAAGGCGACTAATGGTAAAAAATTATCTTAGGAGATGGGCAGCAGCATCTTCCTGCACTAGAACAAAAAAAAACCGCGGTTGCCAACCCGCTGAGATGATGAGAGGTAGAAGAAAGCAATGGCCCCCAATCCCCGGCGGCCTCGCTAGTCGTGGCTATGGCAGCCATGGTAACGGCGAGGCAGGGGGTGCGAAGAATCACCGTCTGATTCTAGCTTCCAACCCAAACGACTGGACCTGGCAACATATAACGGGCGCATATTGAGGACCGACGAGAAGATACTAGAACTGGAAGAAGAAGTAAGCAAGTTGCACTGGAGTATTATGGGGTTGTCTGAAGTCCGAAGACAGGGAGAGGACTCTATAATCCTAAAATCCGGTAACTTGTTCTACTACCGGCAGGGTGACCATCTGTCCCAAGGAGGTGTCGGGTTTATCGTCCACAGGTCTCTCAACAACAACGTGATCGAGATCGGAAGTGTGTCGAGTAGGGTCGCGTACCTTATACTCAGAATAACCAAAAGGTATTCGCTGAAGGTCATACAGGTATACGCACCAACCTCGACACACCCTGATGATGAATGAAGTGGAGGCAATGTATGAGGATATTTCAAGAGCCATGCATTGCTCTAAGACTCACTACACGGTGTTGATGGGAGACTTTAACACAAAACTAGGTACGAAAAAAGGCGATGAGCTGATAGTGGGGAACTTTGGAGTAGGGCAACGGAACTCAAGAGAACAACAGCTGGCTGACTTCATGGCAAAGGAGGGATTCTTTATGATGAACTCCTATTTCCAGAAGCGGCCCCACAGGAAGTGGACATGGATGAGCCCGGACGGTACCACAAAAAATGAGATCGACTTCATCATGACGACCAAGCGTCAGCTGTTCAGTGATGTCTCTGTGATCACTAGGGTAAAAACCGGCAGTGATCACCGAATGGTAAGAGGCACACTGAACCTTAACATTAGGCTCGAGCGGTCTCGTCTGGTGAAGTCTACGCTCCGCCCACCACGTGCCCTTATCCAGAACCCCGAGAGATTTCAGCTCGAATTGCATAATCGCTTTCAGTGCCTAGACGATTGCGTTACAGTGGACGATACGAATAGCAGGCTAGTGGAAACTGTCCATGCGGTAGGAGCTAAGTTTTGCAGGACCCGCCGCACGAACAAGCCCCAAAGCTCTCCGATCACACTCTTAAACTCATGAAAGCCAGGCGTGAGATAAAGCTGCAGTCTACAACGGATGCGTCAGCGTATCGGCTACTGAATAGACAGATCTCCAAATGTATGAGGCAAGACTTACGCAAATTCAATACAGCCTGTATTGAAAAAGCGATAGAGCGGAACCAAGGCTCCAAAGTCTTCGCCAGAGATCTGTCTATCGGAAAGAGCCAACTGACCAAGCTGAAGACCGAAAGCGGCGCAGTCATTTCCGCTGGAGCCGAGATTTTGAGTGAGATCGAGAGATTTTATGGACAGCTGTACACAACGTCGTTGAAACCACACACTAATGTGAGTAACGACCCAAGAGCCAAGCTTATCCGACATTACTCCGATAACATCCCGGACGTCAGTCTGAGCGAGATTAGAATGGCTCTCAAACAGCTTAAAAACGGCAAGGCGCCGGGTGAGGACGGAATTACAGCTGAGCTTCTGAAAGCGGGTGGAAAACCGATACTTGTTGTCCTTCAAAAGCTGTTTAATTCCGTCATTCATGGCGGTGTTACGCCGAAAGCGTGGAGTAGAAGCGTGGTTGTCCTATTCTTCAAGAAAGGGGATAACTGCCTTTTGAAGAATTATAGACCGATATCGCTTCTAAGCCGCGTCTACGTGCTGTTTTCGAGAGTCATCTCAAATCGTCTAGTGAACAGACTTGACGACTTCCGGCCTCCCGAACAAGCCGGATTCCGAAAAGGCTATAGTACTAATGACCACATACATACTCTTCGCCAGATTGTACAAAAGGCCGAGGAGTACAATTTGCCATTATGTCTGGAGTATGTGGACTATGAGAAAGCCTACGATTCAGTCGAAATTTGGGCGGTGCTACAGTCTCTCCAGCGGTGCCAGATAGACTCTCGAAGTGCTGAGGTGTTTGTACAATGAGGCTACGATGTCTATCCGAGTACAGAATCAGAGTACGAAACCAATCCAACTGCAGAAAGGTGTAAGACAGGGTGATGTCATATCCCCGAAACTCTTCACCGCTGCATTGGAAGATGTTTTCAAGCAGCTGAACTGGAGAGGATACGGTATCAACATCAATGGCGAATACATCACTCACCTTCGATTTGCCGACGACATAGTTCTTATGGCAGGATCGCTGGAGGAGCTTAGTACAATGCTCAATTTACCTCAATAACGTCTCCCAACAGGTGGGTCTTAAGATGAACATGGACAAGACGAAGTTCATGTCAAACGTCCATGTCACACCAATACCGGTTGTTGTTGGGAACAATAGGCTCGAAGTTGTAGACGAGTACGTATACCTGGGACAAATTGTCCGATTAGGTAAGTCCAACTTCGACTCAGAGGTCAATCGACGAATCCAAGTCGGCTGGGCTGCGTTCGGGAAACTACGTCATATCTTCTCGTCGAGTATACCGCAAAGCCTCAAGACGAAAGTATACAACCAGTGCGTGTTGCCAGTGATGACATACGGATCCGAGACTTGGTCCTTCACTGCAGCCCGTATGAGGAAGCTCAAAGTTGCTCAGCGCGCTATGGAAAGGGCTATGCTCGGTGTTTCTCTGCGTGATAGAGTCGACGATGATATCCGCAGCAGAACTAAGGTAACCGACATAGCCGTAAAGATCAGCAAGCTGAAGTGGCAATGGGCCGGCCACATAGCTCGCAGAACTGACAACCGCTGGGGAAAAAAGGTTCTCGAGTGGCAGCCACGTACAGGCACACGCAGTGTAGGACGACCTCCCACAAGATGAAGTGACGACCTGCGCAGTGTTGCGGGAAGTCGGTGGATGCAGGTGGCTCAGGACCGAGCTTCGTGGCAATCTTTGCGGGAGGCCTATGTTCAGCAGTGGACTTCTGATAGGCTGAAATGATGATGATGATAAAATAACATATGACAATTTACAATTCATTATTTATCCCACACTACCCGGCAATGTCGAAGAAACAACTCTTAAAAATGTATGGATTATTACATTTTCACATCGGCATCCTTGGGGTAGAGATGTCAACGAGATCTAACTCCAAGGACTATTTACCAAAATAGTATCAGAGTGAGGCAAGAGAGTGTAAGAGTGAGGCAAGAGAGTGTAAGAGTGAGGCAAGAGAGTGTAAGAGTGAGGCAAGAGAGTGTAAGAGTGAGGCAAGAGAGTGTAAGAGTGAGGCAAGAGAGTGTAAGAGTGAGGCAAGAGAGTGTAAGAGTGAGGCAAGAGAGTGTAAGAGTGAGGCAAGAGAGTGTAAGAGTGAGGCAAGAGAGTGTAAGAGTGAGGCAAGAGAGTGTAAGAGTGAGGCAAGAGAGTGTAAGAGTGAGGCAAGAGAGTGTAAGAGTGAGGCAAGAGAGTGTAAGAGTGAGGCAAGAGAGTGTAAGAGTGAGGCAAGAGAGTGTAAGAGTGAGGCAAGAGAGTGTAAGAGTGAGGCAAGAGAGTGTAAGAGTGAGGCAAGAGAGTGTAAGAGTGAGGCAAGAGAGTGTAAGAGTGAGGCAAGAGAGTGTAAGAGTGAGGCAAGAGAGTGTAAGAGTGAGGCAAGAGAGTGTAAGAGTGAGGCAAGAGAGTGTAAGAGTGAGGCAAGAGAGTGTAAGAGTGAGGCAAGAGAGTGTAAGAGTGAGGCAAGAGAGTGTAAGAGTGAGGCAAGAGAGTGTAAGAGTGAGGCAAGAGAGTGTAAGAGTGAGGCAAGAGAGTGTAAGAGTGAGGCAAGAGAGTGTAAGAGTGAGGCAAGAGAGTGTAAGAGTGAGGCAAGAGAGTGTAAGAGTGAGGCAAGAGAGTGTAAGAGTGAGGCAAGAGAGTGTAAGAGTGAGGCAAGAGAGTGTAAGAGTGAGGCAAGAGAGTGTAAGAGTGAGGCAAGAGAGTGTAAGAGTGAGGCAAGAGAGTGTAAGAGTGAGGCAAGAGAGTGTAAGAGTGAGGCAAGAGAGTGTAAGAGTGAGGCAAGAGAGTGTAAGAGTGAGGCAAGAGAGTGTAAGAGTGAGGCAAGAGAGTGTAAGAGTGAGGCAAGAGAGTGTAAGAGTGAGGCAAGAGAGTGTAAGAGTGAGGCAAGAGAGTGTAAGAGTGAGGCAAGAGAGTGTAAGAGTGAGGCAAGAGAGTGTAAGAGTGAGGCAAGAGAGTGTAAGAGTGAGGCAAGAGAGTGTAAGAGTGAGGCAAGAGAGTGTAAGAGTGAGGCAAGAGAGTGTAAGAGTGAGGCAAGAGAGTGTAAGAGTGAGGCAAGAGAGTGTAAGAGTGAGGCAAGAGAGTGTAAGAGTGAGGCAAGAGAGTGTAAGAGTGAGGCAAGAGAGTGTAAGAGTGAGGCAAGAGAGTGTAAGAGTGAGGCAAGAGAGTGTAAGAGTGAGGCAAGAGAGTGTAAGAGTGAGGCAAGAGAGTGTAAGAGTGAGGCAAGAGAGTGTAAGAGTGAGGCAAGAGAGTGTAAGAGTGAGGCAAGAGAGTGTAAGAGTGAGGCAAGAGAGTGTAAGAGTGAGGCAAGAGAGTGTAAGAGTGAGGCAAGAGAGTGTAAGAGTGAGGCAAGAGAGTGTAAGAGTGAGGCAAGAGAGTGTAAGAGTGAGGCAAGAGAGTGTAAGAGTGAGGCAAGAGAGTGTAAGAGTGAGGCAAGAGAGTGTAAGAGTGAGGCAAGAGAGTGTAAGAGTGAGGCAAGAGAGTGTAAGAGTGAGGCAAGAGAGTGTAAGAGTGAGGCAAGAGAGTGTAAGAGTGAGGCAAGAGAGTGTAAGAGTGAGGCAAGAGAGTGTAAGAGTGAGGCAAGAGAGTGTAAGAGTGAGGCAAGAGAGTGTAAGAGTGAGGCAAGAGAGTGTAAGAGTGAGGCAAGAGAGTGTAAGAGTGAGGCAAGAGAGTGTAAGAGTGAGGCAAGAGAGTGTAAGAGTGAGGCAAGAGAGTGTAAGAGTGAGGCAAGAGAGTGTAAGAGTGAGGCAAGAGAGTGTAAGAGTGAGGCAAGAGAGTGTAAGAGTGAGGCAAGAGAGTGTAAGAGTGAGGCAAGAGAGTGTAAGAGTGAGGCAAGAGAGTGTAAGAGTGAGGCAAGAGAGTGTAAGAGTGAGGCAAGAGAGTGTAAGAGTGAGGCAAGAGAGTGTAAGAGTGAGGCAAGAGAGTGTAAGAGTGAGGCAAGAGAGTGTAAGAGTGAGGCAAGAGAGTGTAAGAGTGAGGCAAGAGAGTGTAAGAGTGAGGCAAGAGAGTGTAAGAGTGAGGCAAGAGAGTGTAAGAGTGAGGCAAGAGAGTGTAAGAGTGAGGCAAGAGAGTGTAAGAGTGAGGCAAGAGAGTGTAAGAGTGAGGCAAGAGAGTGTAAGAGTGAGGCAAGAGAGTGTAAGAGTGAGGCAAGAGAGTGTAAGAGTGAGGCAAGAGAGTGTAAGAGTGAGGCAAGAGAGTGTAAGAGTGAGGCAAGAGAGTGTAAGAGTGAGGCAAGAGAGTGTAAGAGTGAGGCAAGAGAGTGTAAGAGTGAGGCAAGAGAGTGTAAGAGTGAGGCAAGAGAGTGTAAGAGTGAGGCAAGAGAGTGTAAGAGTGAGGCAAGAGAGTGTAAGAGTGAGGCAAGAGAGTGTAAGAGTGAGGCAAGAGAGTGTAAGAGTGAGGCAAGAGAGTGTAAGAGTGAGGCAAGAGAGTGTAAGAGTGAGGCAAGAGAGTGTAAGAGTGAGGCAAGAGAGTGTAAGAGTGAGGCAAGAGAGTGTAAGAGTGAGGCAAGAGAGTGTAAGAGTGAGGCAAGAGAGTGTAAGAGTGAGGCAAGAGAGTGTAAGAGTGAGGCAAGAGAGTGTAAGAGTGAGGCAAGAGAGTGTAAGAGTGAGGCAAGAGAGTGTAAGAGTGAGGCAAGAGAGTGTAAGAGTGAGGCAAGAGAGTGTAAGAGTGAGGCAAGAGAGTGTAAGAGTGAGGCAAGAGAGTGTAAGAGTGAGGCAAGAGAGTGTAAGAGTGAGGCAAGAGAGTGTAAGAGTGAGGCAAGAGAGTGTAAGAGTGAGGCAAGAGAGTGTAAGAGTGAGGCAAGAGAGTGTAAGAGTGAGGCAAGAGAGTGTAAGAGTGAGGCAAGAGAGTGTAAGAGTGAGGCAAGAGAGTGTAAGAGTGAGGCAAGAGAGTGTAAGAGTGAGGCAAGAGAGTGTAAGAGTGAGGCAAGAGAGTGTAAGAGTGAGGCAAGAGAGTGTAAGAGTGAGGCAAGAGAGTGTAAGAGTGAGGCAAGAGAGTGTAAGAGTGAGGCAAGAGAGTGTAAGAGTGAGGCAAGAGAGTGTAAGAGTGAGGCAAGAGAGTGTAAGAGTGAGGCAAGAGAGTGTAAGAGTGAGGCAAGAGAGTGTAAGAGTGAGGCAAGAGAGTGTAAGAGTGAGGCAAGAGAGTGTAAGAGTGAGGCAAGAGAGTGTAAGAGTGAGGCAAGAGAGTGTAAGAGTGAGGCAAGAGAGTGTAAGAGTGAGGCAAGAGAGTGTAAGAGTGAGGCATTATACGTACATTAAATACCTTGACCTCATTCGCTCCGCAGGTAATTTATGTAAATTTAAGCAGCCCACGCATTAGCAAAGATGAATGAGTTTTACTCCTAACCACCCACTAACGTCTTATAACTCCATTTTTTCCATAATATCTGATAAGTTAAATCCAAATATGGCTTAACAACAAGTTTCGTAACTTCAACGTCATTTCGTATTTACTAACATAGTAAACGGGTGGCAAGATAGTGGAATGAGTAAGTATTTACACATTTGCCATATATACAATATTATTTACATAATTTATTATTAAGTATAGTTATTATTTATAAGAAATAGATAATTTATTATTAAATAATTTTACGATCGGCGTTTTTCTGTAGGCTTATAACTTCTAAACTTTTATGTGGATGTCAATGCGGTTTTCAATATCAATTAGAACATTTTATGAAATATAAAAATGATTACAAATGATATATTTTGTAATCAAAACAGAAAGAAATTAAACAATCACTTCACCATTATTCGAACATGGGAGTCGTTGAAGGCGACTAATGGAATTAAGCCTCACGGAGCTTGTGTTGTGAATGTTGTATTAATGAGGTAAAAAGTTCCAATGTTCATTAATTTATTTCAGCCATGATCTCAAGGTGTTTTACTTTGTTGTTAATGTTGTAATACTATGTACTCTTACCTCGTAAGGCAGAATTTTATTCTAATTAACCTTACCTTTCACGGGAAGTTAGGCTACTACTAGTAGTACATCAGGCTATTTTAATCCAATGCTGAACATGGGCCTTCCCATAAAAGCGCCAGCAAACGTCGCCATCTATTTATTTTGGTTTGCACAATACGCTGAGCAAGTGGCTTGGTGTGCACAGTGCCGGTACCCTCGCACTAGTGATACTGCTCCCCATCACTAGTCTGTGGGATTTGGGATTTCTTAAATTCTTGGGAAATTAGCGTGGATATTCCGCCATCATTCGGTTACCTTACATAGGCCATGTTTGAGAATAATTTTAGTCACAAGGACATGTTCTGTTTTGTTGTTTTTGTTTGTATATGCCAGATGTCACTGCCTGATTTTGCATCGCGATGGCGTTTGCATGGTTCGGAGTCATTAGATGAAGTTTGTGGATATCAATAAACGAGATTAGGATACGTCGATTAGAAGTTTTATTAATCTGACAACGTTATCCCTATCTAGATTGTATCTGGTTGAACAAGCTACTTTTTCATATAAGTAATAGCTGCGTGAATCAAGCAATGAGTGAATTTTTAGCCAACTGATATTATACCAGAAAACATAATTATATTTACACATTCCTTACGTTAAAGTATTAACATTGCCGCATATGGCAATAAAATCTAGAATACCTGTCAAAACAAATTAACATGTCAACACAATGTTGAATGGACACAGCCCCGTAGGGCTCTTGCACAAGCGACCGGAACAGGCCTACGACCATATTTCCATAGGTATGCGTATTTCCATTGATTATTTTTAAAGTTACAATCTTACCAAGATACCATTAAATATTTCATTGCCAACGATGTATAAAAATTAAATCGATAGTTCATTTAATCTGTATCTTAACATAGTTATGTTAAATTGGTTATTTTACAAATTTGTTTCCTTTTACTTCGTTTTTGGTTTTTTTTGGTGGATAGAGGGTATTTGTTTATTATTGTCATATAGAAATGGAACTTGATTCCTACATCCATCAACTTCTCGCACATTTGAACAGGTCGTCATTTCATCTAGTGAGAGGTCATTCAACTCTGCGCTTGCTGGCTTGCGATTCCCAATAGATATCGGTTCTACTAGAAATATTGACGGCCCAAATGTTATCTAGTAGGTGCGGTTACTAAGGACCTAAGCTCACCACACGGTCCGGATATTTTGTGGTCAGCTGTAGGGGAGACCTGTGTTCAGTAGTAGTCTTACTATTTATATGATTAATTATAGATACCCAAGGATTTCTTATTTTTTTTTAACCCTTTTGAAAGTTTCAGTGACTCATGTAGAATTACAAATCATAGTGGCGGTTTATTTCATAAAATAAACATTGAAACCATTTCGAGTTATTCATAGATACTGAACGTCGATGGCTATGGAGAAGGCAGCCATCATGTCGGACCGGTCTGCGGTCAACGACCTCGACTCGACTGCTCTGTGCCTTTAGGTAGGTACTTATACAGACGAGCTGGTTTTTCAGATGATATGGGAACCATGACTACTTGAAGCAAGCACATTCTCGTACTACACTGTCTAACGGATCACATTGAAATGTTCTCTGACTATAATCAGAAGTACGAGTACAAACTAGTTGGGAATGGATTAAAAGTAATATCAGACGAGGTTTCGGGATCGTTTTAAATGTAAATCTCCAATCCCTGCCTGCTCCTCGGGGTGGCGGACATGATAGCTATATATAAAAGTTATAACTTTTTAAGTTCATATTATATTGATTAATATTTTTATATTTCAATCACATTTACTTGGTATTTTCACATTCAGTTTAACTAACTTACTTTATTAAATAAAGAAATATGTAGATTAGAAGCACAAAGTATATACCTACCATCTATTAAAAGTTATCATTATTTATTTGAACAAAATAATTTTGTTAATGTATTTCTGAGAATGATGTTGTTGCCTTCATTGTAAAACATTTTTTTCTTGAATTGGATCCTAAAAAAACTATTTATAATCTGTTACCTCTGTTTTTAATCTGTCGTAAACTCGTAAGTAGATATTATTACGGACGCAGCGAGCAGTACTATAGGGTGCAATGAGGACGCTCGCCAATGCGGGCCCATATTTCAGCCGCCACCTGTTTTATCTCTGGTTTTTACTGCAAGCGCCAAGCAAGCACGTACAGCGTTTATACGTAAGTATAGTTTACGGTTCAGAGTGGCACGTATACATCAATTTGTTTTGTTTTAAGAAACAGTATTATGATAACGAGGCTCTGGAAACAAAAGAGCCGCTCTTCCATATGGTATGACTAGTTATGGAAGAGGCATCACTATAGCGAGGGTATCGGCTCTGCGTTCACCATCACGCTTACCTCACGTAGTGGGCAAACCTTCCTCGAAATGTATGCCCACTTTTACTGGCGCTAGATGAGTCCCATATTAAGCAGCGGACAAAAATTGACTGATGATCGTGGAATCTTATTAAAGCAGATTTCCGTCACGGTAATAACTTCCGATAGTAATCAGCAGTAGTCGACTGAGCAGGAGGATAGTACCATAAGTGTACGAGCAACCACAGAGACACTCGACTTTATATAACCAATTTAATGGTTATGCAATGGTATCGGATATTGCGGCGCATCAAAACACAACCAGAACCGGAAATAAATAATTTGTATTTTGTGCAAATATTGAAAAAAATCGGCTTCAAATTAACAAAATAAGCATAAAAGAGCACACAAATACGTAACGTAGTTATGAACCACCGTGCCAAACCATAGGAAACATTAGGTTAGTGAGAAAAAAAATCACTTAAAATAGAAACGATAGATAATCTGTTCGTACTGCAAGCAATGGAAATTGCTACATCAGGCCTTTAAACGGAATTTCAATAAGGAACAATAGACGTAACGAATAATGGACGTAGTCGAAGAATTCGCCGTTTCATTTAACTACGGTATTTATTGAACTTTCAGACTCGCGACTGACAGTTCTGTTCAGGGGCGGAATAAGTTTTTATGAACGAATGACGGAAAAGCATTAAAGGCGAACGTTAACGTAATTGAAAATTGTTTGTTTTAATGTAACAATGAAATACAAAACTTATATTACACGATCTTATTTTACACGCGTATATACTCGATGGTCTTCGACCAGACAACGGGCACCTCTTGCTAAATAATACTATAGTGTTTTTTTTAATTCCCGACGTTGCAGATGCTTTACAGAATCCAAGGCCACGGAGGGAAGTTGAAACGCCGGTAATTATAAAGTAAAAATTAAACGGTAAAATCTGTAAATATTTGTTTTATTTCAACCTTCCTTGCTACTTTGTTTGTCCGTCAGTCTTTTCGCACCGGGAGGTGACGAAGAATAAAATAACGAAAAATTGTTTCGGTGTCGTAAAAGTCGACAACGACACCGACGACCGACGGGAAGGATGGGGGTGGCAAATTTCTTTTGGTTGTCACTATACGTCACTTATCATAGCTTATGAGAAGTTTTTTTGTGTAGTTATGTTGAAATTTGTCGTGTTTTTGTAAAACACTGTTTTGTTTTGAGAGAAAAAGATATTTTTTACAATGAGTCATTTCCAATCTCATTTATTAAACCTTTACTTAATGAACTTCGAAATAATTAAAAGTTTCTTAGTAATTTTAAGTCAACTTTAAGTATTAAGGGATATTTTAAAGACCAGATTTTTTTCGTATTCTACTAAATGTCAAATCTATATTCTTTAAACATTAATAACCTAAAAACTGGAGCCACCAAACTACATTTAAATATTATTGTAGTAAACATTTAAAAAATAGCTTAACTTAAGTTCCTGGATGAAACTTAGATTTTTTTCATGTTACATACTTAACTCTGTTAATGATAACATAACCAGGTTTACTTTCCTCGGTGCTACCTCGGCGTCTTCTAGCCAACGATGCAGTAAATTTAAAATAGGTTGTAAATTTAATAACTCGCTAAGTGCACAAGTACGTCGGGCGACATACACGGCTTAGGTGGTTTATTGCTCCGGTGATTGACGTCCGCCGGCACCTGGCGCGCTAGCGGGACCGCTAGAACCGCGTATGTGACATTAGAAATCGCGTGACATTATGCTTATTAAAGCTTCACTCCAACAGTCTGATCCAGGTGTTGCGTCCAAAATAATGTATGCCTAGCCTCACTGAATTCTTCGTTTCTTTTTTTAAAAACGATTTATACCTCTATTGCATTAGTTGCCCGATATTCTTCTGCAATTTTTCAATGGTGAAATTACCATATTTGAATTGTTGATTCAATGTGACGTTTACAGATTGAATGTGATGGCTTATGGTATCTTTCGTATTGTTTAATATTAAAAGTCAGAATACGTCATTTAGGTATTCTCTATATACACTTCGTCGCCCTATGACGTTCACCATTCCCTGGAGTTCTTTCTGCCACGACAACTTTATCAATAACAAAGCCCAATTGTTGGATGTATACCTCGAGTTTAAACGTATTTCAGTTAGATAAACTTTGTCTATTACTAATAGTGTTTTGTTGTGCAGACTCGGTCCAGTGAATTTGAAGATTGGCCCGCACAACAAAATACAATTACTTCTTTATATGTTAGTGCCCATAGACAATAATTTTCTTATACTATTTTTAACTTCTAACTCGGGTAACGCCGGATACTACCTCTAGTACTTTTATATATCGTGATTATAAAACGACTTTTAGCATATTTACAAATGCTAGGATAAAACGTTATTTCTGCCGATTCAACAGTGGAGTTTTGACCCACTCGTACTTGGATGTACATATTACATTTCACCATCTCGGTTAATAGCCATTTTATGCATCGCGACTGTAATGGTTCGCCATTTGTTCGAAATATCCTCCATTATCTACTTTAACATATACAATGATAGATTGTTTTGAAAACAGTATGCCCATTCTGTATGATACTTTTTAAGGATATTAGAATTATTTTTAATTGTAAATGAATCAGGCGTTACATTACGGAAATCCTTTATCTCAAAGATGTTAGAAAAATCACTTTGCTCAATTCCGCATCCAAAATCAATATAGTTGCATATATTTCCTAGTTCTTTCACACCATCCACTTTGAAGTGTAGTGCTTGTGTAGATGATTGTAATGGTGAAAAAGTTAAATTCAGTGTGGTGATGTCCATAATGGACAATCCTGCCAATGGGAGAGGTTTAAGTCCAGCAATGGAAATTTCAGTATTACTAGTGTCATCTAGTGTCAACATACTTAAGATTTTTCTCGTGTAAGAACTTAATCAATGTAAACATGATACCGAGTTGTGTTTCTTTTTTCGAATCTACATGACGAAAATTTAAAATAAAAAATTACACTGTTTACAAAAACGCTTCCGGGGATTTCCATAATATGACGCGTTTAATAAGCAGACGCTATTGTGCGCGGTTCCCAGATCCCAGTTCACATTTCCCAGTTGCCATTGCCGTCAGGAATCTCGGCGTAGCACCCGTAGAGCGAGGAGGGATGACACCGAATTGCCTACGTAACGTCGGCGATAAAGCACTCAGCCGTGGAACCAATTTCTTTTACGGTTTAATCAGAAGTTGCCCCACCTAATATTTTACGCTCGATGCTGGCGTGATCGCAATTTTATGCTTTACTCGTCGTGGGTAACAGGTTACTGAGGAACTAATTTTTGCGGTCTTATTAATGCAGACATTAGACTGCAGAAATATCGCATTGTGATGTTACAGCTCCCTTACTATACACAACGTAGTCGATCTTGACATAATCTTGTTTTAACTGCATCGGTGTTAGATTAGATTTGAATTCAAGTCATTAAAATTTACTTTCGATCCACAGCTATTTAAAAAGGATTTCATTTTACTTTGTGAAGTGAAGGGCAGAAAAAAAACCGTTACAAAAGGAGCGCACCCGTCGCCGTACTAAGTAGATACTTATCTTACTTTACTTTTGTACACACAACGGTAAACCACGTTAGCCTAGTGTTTATGGAATCTGCTTCCTTTTCAGGAGACCTGCAAGGCCCATGCTCATTAAGTTACGAAACTTATGTGTGATTTGTATTGTTGGCCTGAAAACTAAAACGCCCGACTGGTTGTCACGTTATTCCAAATAAGCTGTGAAAAGTAGATTCGAAGTTACTAAAATAAATAAGTAAACCTCTGACCATCCCTGTATTGGATATACGGTCCAGAGAGCTTATTTATTATTTTTAATAAAAATCTAGAAGTATCATAATTTTCCTTACAAAATTATTTTAAATTATAATTCAGACTTAAAAGGCCATTTTTTATTTAACCCGTATATTTGAAATTTTTACTTTTTAATTCCCGAAGTTTTCACGGGGAGATAATATGTAGAATAGTATTCGCGTAATTGCTCACATATACCAACCGGGTGTACTCTCTCATCTTCTACTTCTCATATCCAATGACAAGATTCTAGACTTTATTCGTGTAATGCGATCGGAGAAAGGTATGTGAGCGACAGGGACTACAGTTACAAGACATGTACACTCGAAAAAAAGTTTTATGTTTCACATTTATTAATTTCCACTCAAGGACCACTGATGGTCTGCAGTTAGTACCACAGTTCCATGCTGACGTCACATTACAATCTAATTATAATAAAGATAGTAATTTCAACTTCGAACGGCACACGATTATTTTTTAATTGTCCCAGTGTTATAAATAATGCGCACCTGTCACCTTTGACAACAACTTGATCTAACCGAAAGAGTGTTGTAAGAAAACCCGCAAACTCAAAGGTGCTTAGTCGTTCCCACCGTGGCTTCATCTACTGGAACCTGTTGTTCTGAAAGCGTCGTCGACGATGCGATACGACACTGATATGAGGTGACGGTTTAAGTTACAGTTCGGTAATCTCGTTTCGTTATAACCGAAGAATTTAATTTGTTTTTCTTTTTTATGTGCACAATCCATCATGGTGTCAAGACTACTCCTTCCAAGGAAAGTTTCTGGGAAATATATAATCACAATAAGAATTTACAATGCTTCGGAAATATTTTTAAATTGAACAATCACTCTTTACATATGCTACCTTCTTTAAAATTAAACATTGAAATACGCGATGTGTACGAGTATGTGCTTTTGTTCAGAACAAGCGCTCCTGCAACTCTGGAATCGTGATTTGAATAAGAGGGAAATAAAATACAACTCACGTTAAGTTTGGTACAGGTACAATATGCGTCTCGCACTGTGATAGGAGACATTTTATACATAACCTACTATGTGCATAATAATATAGATTAAAATTAAAAGGCATTTTTTTTTTATTAACATGTTCAAATATATATGGATATCGGACAAAATCTCATCGCAATATAAAGTGGTTCGATATATTTCTCAAATTCATGTTCATTAGTTACCTTGTTTAGTTGTAATCTTTTAACCCATTCTCACAGACTAGCTACAAAGTTAGGCGCCTATTTCCAAAGTTAATACATTATAAATTATAATTTGCTTTAACGGTCCTTGTAAATTTTGATTCTGTATTCAAACATACTTGTATATCTTAGTAAAATCGACATAACTTTATTTGTTATGAATTAAGACACTCCTTGAAATTAACTATTAGATAATTAGATAAATATTAAATAAAACAGATCAATAATTTTTAAATTAAAAGCCAAATTTTAACGTGTATTACCATTTTTTTTTCTATTAAAACAAAGAAAATTTTATTTAAACTAAACGAATGCATTGTGAGCACTTATACGAAGCGCTGTACAACAAATATTAATCTATATGATTGTTTAATGATTTCTAGTATTTATGCGAATACTACATTTGAAATGAAACTATTATTTACAGATATCCCGTTTAATTATGTTTTTATATTTCCGACGTCGTGGTCACGGGGGGACTGAGGTGTTAGACGTCCACTTGTCATAGTTAATTCGGGTTACCTTCATTTCTTCCTTCTTTTATTTATTAATTTTTGGTCCGATCAACGCAGAATGTGCTCACAGTATCCTGTACGCAGTGGTTTGGTTAGTTTTAGATTTGGTTTATTACTAGATCCCAAGCCAGTGGTAGTACCATCTTCTCTATTGAAATTAGGATTTTTTTGTGATTTCAATAGCCTCGCGAATCATCCTTGGCAGGAATCGGTGTCCTTTTGCGAGGATTAACATCAAATCAGATGTAAAGGTTGGGGGCGATCAAGAATGTGATCACAGACTGTAGACTTCGTAGAGCGACGGTGTTTCACGTCAGCTATGTGTTCTTTAACGCGAGTTTTTACAGATTTTTTAGTTTGCCCTATTTAACAGATTCCTGTTGCTCATCCCCATCTCTGTTGGTAAATCTTTGTTTCAGAGAGCACGAGGGATCTGTGATAAAAGTATCCCTCAAATATTTAAAAAATTCGGGAAATTTAATACACAAAATTATAATATTATGGCAAAATTTTTTCATATGCTGTGCAAAAGAAAAGAGTCATTTGTGTGTTCATTAGCACGTTGGCTTTACTATTTTACAATTGAACGTGATCGGTTGGGCGGAGCGAATGAATAAACTGTTTTGATTGTCTGCAATCAACAGCAAAAATGCAGATATTCCATTCCAGTTCAATTAGGTTACGTAAAACAAATGCGAAAAATATTTTACCCGAATTCAGAATGTAATACAATGATTTCTTGTTTTTACCCGAATATTAAGGCAATTTATTATTAACCTATTTATTTATTATTAAGCCAAGCCTAAAAGTTTGGGGAAAAAAGGTACTCGAGTGGCAGCCACGTACAGGGGGTGGGCGGTCGTCTCAAACGCAGTGATGGAGTGACGACCTGCACAGTGTTGCGGGAAGTCGATGGATGCAGGTGACACAACCGAGCTAAGTTCAACAGTGGACTTGTGATGAGCTGAAATGATAATGATCATGAAGCCATGCCAAGTATACCACTGCACGACCTCAAGTTACTAAGGGTCTTTCATACGAAGAAAATTAATAATTTAAAAGCTGACGGTAACAGGTTAACTATGATACCAGGACGTCAAACATTTTAGTCCTAGTCATTTAGTCACCTGAAACGTCGATAATTATAAAAAGTTAAATTAAACGCGTCAAATTCCGTCAATATAAGTTTAATTTTATTCCAATATAATATTGAATCGTATTTTTACCTATACGGTAGCCATTTCTTACCGTAGACGTCTTAAGAGGTTGGTGGGTAAGTAAAATAACTATTATAGCTTTTTGTGCAAACAATCGCACCACCTTGCTGCTATATCGTCCCTCACAGAGCAAGTCCTACTCACGCTTGACCGTAAATTTTTACTTATGGCAAATTAAGTTCTTATAACCCGACACGAAAATAGAATTGGCTATTATTTGAAGCTTTTGTGTATCGTGACTACAGTGAAATATTAATCTTAGATATACGGTGTTCAATAACGGTGATATTTACATTCGCGACTGGCACTGCCACCGGAAAATATTTTTCATGTCTTTAGTCTAACTAAGTAAAAGAAACCCGAAGTGCATAAATTGTGGATTGGAATTTTAACAAAATGACTTTTGCGGTTTAAGCCAGCCCAAACCCCCAATAGGTAGGACTTGCAGTCACCACGCTTGACAGACGGATTGGTGATCATTTGTTGTATAATTTTTTGTTTTTGAGTTGAGAGCAGAGAGTAGTAGCAGAGGAGAGGAGTCCATTTCGCCCGTTTGATTTCCTGTCAGAAGAAAAGTTACATGGTATAAAAAAACTATCGTTTTTTATTACGACAGAAAGTAAAGGAATCATACTACTCATCTATACTATTATTGGTAGTAGGTAATCGCCGTGTTAACGGTGAAGTATTAGTAGGATAGAAGTAAGACGTAGTAGTCCTCAGAGTTCATCGAGGATGTAGGTGGCTCTACCAGGACCTAACAAGGTCCCACTGCCGACCTACAAGGCAGGCTGTATGTTACCTATTACCGTTACTTAAATAAATGCGTTTTTTTTTTTTGCTAAAAAACGCTTCGTCCAGCGTTGTGGAGGCTTTATAAATTAAGTAGACATACACCTAGATCAGGAAAAAATATTTATAGGCCATACAAATGCGTGTCTCAACCGGGAAAAAAAACTGTAGTGCACCACCGAGCCTCTGAAATAAATAAAAAATACTGTTGCCCTTTACCTATTATATTTATTACTTTGAGCTCCACAGGTAATGAATACACTAAACGCCACCACACGGCAAAATAATTCAACGGTTGCGTGTAAATTAACTCTCATTGTCGGAGTGTGAAAATTCCGAAAAGGCGAGAGATATAACTAAGACATTGTAATGAATAGATATTTTACTTGTAGAAGTATAACGTACCTTGCGTTCGTTATACTCCTACAAATAAAATAACGTACTATAGTAGAATGCGTTATATTAAACTTATATACCAAAAATAATCATTGATTATTTATGAAATAGACCTCCAGGTTCGAAAAAGTATCATTAAAGAATAACTTTAATACCATATTTTTTCTGAGCTTTAAGAATTTTCAAATATTCTAATTTTATCTTTAATTTTTTATTACTCTACGCATTGCAGTTACTTTTGATAAGCTTCACAGG
This sequence comes from Bhutanitis thaidina, assembly GCA_029286595.1. NCBI lineage: Eukaryota > Metazoa > Arthropoda > Insecta > Lepidoptera > Papilionidae > Bhutanitis > Bhutanitis thaidina. The sequence goes on from JAGSMS010000022.1 coordinate 6,374,896, forward strand.
TACGTTTATTTATAATTATTTATACAGAGATTTGTATAGAATATTTAACTATTATAGGTTTCATATGAATATTTGGTTTATTTATTACAAAAGAAATATACACAGTAGAACTCTTGCTGTTTAAGTTTTATTCATTATACATAAGTCAGTTATTTCATTACATAATATATAAAAAAAATTATTATATTTATTTAAAAAACAAAAACCTGCATACGACATTATGGATGCGTAATTCACTAATATTTGATACATTATATATTAGTAAGTACAAAGGTCATATTTAATTAATTTATATACTTAAACTTTATATTTCTTTTAAAAAAACTATTTCGTAAGTAGGTTGAAAATAAAATTATTTAATATTTTTAAAAAAGGGATTTATTTAGATACTATAAATATGGATATTACTTTACGCAGTTAGTGCAAAGCTGATATTTAAAAGCAAATAAATTAAACTGTTGAAAATTCTAGGCCGATGGCCGAATATAAATAAATTAGAGATAAAAATTATATGCTCCTCGCATATAAAAGGTTAATAATAACAGTAAATTTATCAGTGTTTTTTAAATAGATATCAATATAGCTGTAATTTCGACCTGTGGAAAAGTCAATACCCTCTATCTATGCGATAAACAATTAAGCAGTTAAAATAGCAACAGGAATAATTTAAAATTAATGTGCTCTTATTTAACAGGTAATTTTAAATAATAATATATTTTGATGAACATGATTTATTTCCCAAGTATTTCTTTTGTTGCAAATGTTAATATATAAACTAACACTAACCTAAAAACTAAACTATAAATAAATATAATTTGAAAGTTTTTTATCTACTCCTTGAAAGGTTATACACACATAAATGTAATTATGTCATACGTAAATCAAATGTACACAATAACAAATATAAGAATACATTACCATACTTAGAATACATTAGCGAACTGTACAATTATCTGTACAAGACGTGAAATTATTTATGCGTTGCAAACACAAGCATCCATTAGTGGCATGGAACAGCGAACGGAAACTCACTTATCTCTGCACAGCATCGTTAATTTATGCTTTGTTGATTTCCTTTAGGTAGGTGACAACTTCCGAATAAGTTGTATAACTCCAACGTTTATTTGTTTCATTGATATAATAATGATACTGCATTAATGGTGAGATATATATGAATTGTACTGTAAGAACGTGAAGTTGTTCTTGAGTAGCAATCTGGGTGTAGGACGCCGCCATGCCATCATATGAAGCGACAGCCTATCGTAATTTTTCGGGATATACGATTTGTTAATGGATACATGTGGTTTGTGGTAATGTATAGAGGGAGATTTATGCTCTGTAGTAATCTTGAAGCCGCGCAGTTTTGTTGCTACAATTCGGAAAGTTTCTGGAGGGGCACATTCTTAACGCTTTTATGTTGTATACCATACCTCAAATAAAAATACACTTAAGAACCTTTATCGCTGTTTTGATTTATACGATAACTCACACGATGAAAAGCACGAATAAAAATTTCATCCTTTCGTCCTACATACGGAGTCTAAGAAAAGATATTGCACAACCTGTCTTCTATCTTTTTTCAAAATTACTTTTGTTGTCGTTCGTAATAGTGTATTCCTATATAATATCAAGAGAAGCGATGAAAATGGTTTTGGCCTCATCTCCTCTCATGGAATGCTCTCAATTTCTCGATAAACTTCGAATTTTCAACATCTCCGAGGAAAGCAAACTTTTTCTCATTTCACTTCACAACCGATTATTGAAATTTCGCTCATTATGAAAAACTTTAAAATATTACAAGAAAATGAATGCACGCGACGCCTGTAAACATACTGTAATCTTTTTTGTTTACCAGAAGTGCCAACTTTTACCTGACAATATGTTGATTCTTTCTTTCATTCTGACAGTCCCACGGGAATAATCACCACTAGGTGACGAGTACTAGATACTAATCTAGATATAACTTACTTTTCTTTTTTAGTAGTTTACATGTTTACAAGTTGATATCATTTCCAATGGGTATTTTTTCATTCTCAAAGTAAGTTCAAAATAAAATAAAGATGTTATGATAACTATATGCAAAAAGGCATAAGCCATGTTTGCTTATTCAATATGGCTTTACTTTCTCCCGTACATATTATATGTTTTATTAAAAAGAATTGAGTTGGAAGTTGGATTGAGACAAAGATTAAAAAAGAACTCACAAAAATAATACCCGCGAAAAATTAAATCAAACTTACGCCTTATACTTAAAATGTCTTTGTGACTAAAAATAAAACAGAACAAGGCACGTGAGTACTATACATTTTAAATCGTACAAACACGGACATCTTAAAATGTCGCAGTTATAATATATCAAAGCAAATTCTTTCACGTTGGCGAGCTTACTGCACTGAGAACGGTCTGAACTATACACGTTATGTACCTTTTTGGAGCCCGCCAAATGATTTCGTCACGGCCTTTATGGGATTTATTAAATGCTTTTAAGTTTACAATCTATACCCTATTACACCTTACTCCTAATTTCAAAAACGAGATTTAAGTTTAGTATTCATTAAAAATAGTCATACTTTAACGTGAAAATAATCCTAGGTTAAGCCAAGGATTAATTTGACAACATTAAAACTCATTTTATTACAATATGTAATTCTCTACAGTTTCAAATAATATTTAACCATTCAATTATTTCATAAATATCCTAATATCTGGTTATGCTTTGGTTAAATTCTAATTTAACCTAGATTTAATAGCCTGGATACGATTTTTTTTTAAACTTCTGTCATGTCATGGAGGAGTATTTCTGTCTCAAGACAAATATACATAGTTCTCCATCGCAATCGCGCCTTGAGCCGGACGCACTGATGAATTACAACCATATGTGGTTGACGTGCTCAGACACGTACAAAGAGTTTTGTTCAGTTGCTTCTTTCGCGCACAGCAACTTGGCTGGCCCCGATCTTACCAGATACATACATAGTATGTGTCCCGTGTACCCCATTTACACATAGCTCAGGCACATACTCGGAAGCTTGCGCATGATCGCCGCTTTACTGACAACGATTAAAAAGTCAAAACCTCTATTAAAATTAACTTTCGTGCTAAATGTGAATATTTTAGTTCTATTTAGTAAATTTTTTCCCAATTTTCTTGTCAAAATACTTTATTTAGTACCAAATACGATATATTTTGTTTTTTTCCAAGTTTGCGATATACATTCCTCGGTTGCGGAGGGTAGAGCACAGCGCCTCAACACAATTTTAACCCTACTTTGATTTTGCCATAGACGGCTTAATAAATGTAGTGTCACCAAAAATCATAAATAATCAATTACAGTAAAATAACTGGCTTTTAAAGTCTCAGTCCATTGACCTCATACGTTCGAAAATATAGGCTCATCATTGAATATAAACTAGTTACTATTATGTTACTAGTATAATTTATGCGGCTTTTTAAATTTATTTTGTTTTCCTTCTGAAGTTGCTATATTTTCATGGTCGGAAAGGATAACTTCAATTCAAATGAAATATTATAATAAAAGAATATGATCATAATATTTTATTTTTATTTTTCGTCCGTGTTCTGGTTTATAAAATAACCGGAGAATAACGTTAACAAATTTGTCTTCTTACTTTAGTCAAAACATACAAAATTGTAAAAAAAAATATATTTATAATACCGCAAGAGCACGAGCAAGCACAGAGGCAATCACCTTACCTTACCTTCCCGTACCCGATGTAATACTTATACAATAATCAGAGGAAGGCATGCATCTAACATACAGTGGCAGATACACGGGACACAACCAAATCCGAAAAGCAATAATTTGTTGCATGAAAACTTCCAATCCGTCTTGGGCCGGCAGTTGACAACTAGTCAGGATATTATATAAGTTTCTGTTCCCATATCCAATACACCGTCATATTCACTGTCTAATTTGTACGTTGATGCACCATGCCGTGTAAAAGAATATCTGAGACGTTTGAAGTAATGTGAATCAATGAAGCATGGCGGATACTCCCTCAGTTCCGTTACCCTCTCAAAGGCGAAAGGAGTCTTGACCCAGCAGTGGGTCATTAAAGGCTATTGTACGTTGCTTTTTTTTACAGTGTTGTGATAGGCGTTATGTCTCATAGTACGCATTTGGGCTAAGATTTTTATAACCGAGCTTAAATGATGAACAGTGGTGTAAATTCCATATAGACCAAAAAGCATTGCCGACCCTAGCTCATTTCTCAACAATAGGTATCTATGTGTGCCACACATACTTTGATTTTTATACTGCCTACTCACGCTCAAAACTCTATGCACGCCTTTGGTGATGAACATACAAATTAAAAAAAACCTTTAAAACATCGATAATTTAGAAAATAGCCAGTGTTTATTAGTGTCAAAAGGTAACCGCGATGTAAGAGCAGCGTGTACTAAAGCGGCGTTTTGTCCGTAACATGTCCGCTGTCAATACATTTATCTAACGCCCACGTTAGACGTCAATGTGTTAGAACGTTAAGAGCGAATGCACACTAAGCTCATGGAGTAACGTCAGCTACGACCTGTTAATGTAGGCGCGAGTTTACACGCGATGTTTAAATTTTAGTAACGCCGGAGCTGACGGACAAAACAGTTTTTTAACAACCACACATTTATAGCAATAAATTTTTAAATAAAAGACTGTACATTCGTTTATAACTTCTAAACTTTTATGTGGATTTCAATGCAGTTTTCACCATCATTTATAAATGTTCATTAGGAAGGTTTATATATACACATTTAGTTTATATAGGTTTACAATATTATCTGACCGTGCGAGGACGGCGCTGTACACAATAGTGTTAATATTATAGAAATTTCGAATATTAATAAGCAAATATACCAACAATATAAAAAAAACATCTTATTACTTCATAAAAATACCTTATGGCTGTCATGGTTTTTATCTTCCGATCACTTTATATTGCAGACACAAAGTTATGCATCGCAGAGAGATTAAAAAATCACAATACCTCCAGAATGTATTTTGGAACCATACCTCCCCTCTTACGTGAGTATACATTATATAACATTGAGTAGATATTATAACCACTCACGCCTGACCGTCACGACTTAACGTAGCCAAACGGGCATCCGTAACCCAATTCCCGCTTCTCCTGGAGATAGAACAGATAGAATCAAGGTAGAGCGAAGGCTTCCTTTTCGCTACCAGAGCACAGACACATTAATAACTATTCTAACGACGACAAACTAAACACAAAGTAACGATGTCATTCTGCTCATACGTAGCTCGCAATACTACTCTATAAATAACAGATCTTTACAACTTGCTGTAGTTAAACTGATTCCGTTCGATTCCAAGTTCATACATAACATAGAGCTGCCTTTCTTGTGATAGATATGGCAGCTTGAAATCATAAAAATATAGAAAAGTCCTATGTGTAACATGTAAATTTGAATTTAAAGTACTGTTTCTTGTTCTATTTCTTAATGGAGATGATTTTTTCTCGATTTTTTGTCTTCTTCTATGTTTCCAAGCCACATTATTTATCTCGAATCTAGAACTGAGAAATTTTTTTTTCTTTAATTTTCCAATTATTTTGTAGAGAGGTCGATTATGTTATGTCATAAAATACAGGATACTTTTTTCTCGTTTATTAAATCAAAAAAGTAATTTGTGACTAAGTCGCGAATAGTTGTTATTTATACATAAATTGTTGGATTAACTTCATTGGAACTATCTAGATGAACTTTATACAGTAACTCTGAGATCAATTAATAATTTCAATATTTTAAATTCTCGAAGAACATAAATTTTGAAGCTCATCAAGACAAAAGTGCGATCGCCACTCTTTTCTCATGTTTGCGTCACCCTCGAGTTCAATTTAAGCAATTCGACAAGCTTAAATGTTAGACACGTAATTAATCAATACAGCAATACAATAACGAGAACTGTTTATTATAATCTATGAATATTAAAAATAATTCCTATAACTTTTGCTTCCTATCCTATCCGAGTGTATGTCTGAACTGAAATAACGGTAAGTATTGAAGTTATTGACATGAAATAAAGACATGTATAGATCCTATCGTAGATTCACCGTTATCGTTATTGGATAGAATTTCAGATTCCCAAAACGTCCGCCGATACAAGCCGTAAAGCTAGACACTGTAACTTAGCCTTAGGCTAGCTGGCCGGTCCTTTCACCACGATGACAAATTTTAACTACTTATGAATAATTGTTACAATTAGAACACCATTAAAAAAAACGTGTGTGTGTCCTTATGTACGTACGAAAGAAGTAATAATTAATTGGCGTAACAAAACAAAAATAACTTATAATAATTTATAATGTTTACAAATAAAAAGAATACATACCGACAGTTAACCTCAAATCTATAAAGCCACTTAAAAATGTATATAATATAAAAAACCACTTTTATCACGAATACTCACAATAAATTATCATTCACCACCATACATAATTTAAAATTACACACAAATACACATGTATATTTATGTATGTTTTTTTCTATCTACACTGATATTAAACATGTGTTGTAGATTCATATATATTTGAATAACTACCTTGAATACAGTTATCAGTTCTCACGACTTGAGAGACAATTACCAACCAACTTCATGGTGTCACTTTTAGGTGTTGGTGTGCACGCGTATTATAAAAATTCACATTCATCATTTTACACAAACGCGCCAAATGAAGTTTAACTTCAAAAGATTCTAGAATTGATTTTCTTAATTATAGAATACCATCTTGGTCGGATCTTTAGCTAGTGTACACACATCCTAAACCCATGGCGTACTTATGACGTAACTGTTGCGTGCAATGAAAAGTATTACCTTCGACGGGCGTTCTAACCTCGTCCTCTTTTGCGATAATGACGACTTATATTTCATATTTGAAAAAGTAGGTAATGGAAGAAATAGCTTGGGTACCTATGCCATGTTACATAAAACATTACCAACGCGAAACACTTCCCTGGATATCATAATAAAGGTAATGGAGGAGTCTGGATAAAATATTAAAAACAAAGAAGCATTTTTTTTAATATAGCCTATCAGTTTTTGTGAGAAAAATTGTCTTACTTGTTCCTCGTCTTGGAAATATTACTCTAAACAAAGAGAAATAAACATACAATCTGTGAAAAAGTAAAAGTTATAGTTATTCATAATCTTACAATTCAGTATATTCTTATTCTGTTGAGTGACGTTGAACTTAGGATAAGGATTTGATTAACATTAAAACAAGGAACGAACTTTTGTGTTTAACAAGTAACTAAGTAACGAATTATTCGTTTTTTCATATTCTAAAATGCAAGATTTAAGAATCATGCTTTTTAAGAATCATATATTAAGATACAAAAAAATAATAGTGGTTGAAGTATGAAGTTGCCGTTTCCACGGAGTGGCCACTTTGAATTATAATAAACCTGCATTGTTCAAGATTTGTGATAACAGTATCTTTTACAAAAAAACAATAATATTATAAATTCAAAAAAACTATGACTTTCTAATGTTTGTATATAACATACCATACACCTCAAAAATTAGAGTAATTTTCGAAAACGAGTTCCGACGTGATACTGACGTAGCAGAGACAGCTCGCAATATTAATGCTGCGATTGGAGAGGATACACTCACAAACGCACTGTACTTTTTTGGTTTAATCGCTTTCGTAGTTGAAGCTTCGACTTAAGTAAGAACCACGAGGAAGACCAGACACTAAGCTAAATAACGATTAATTCAAAGTAATCGTGTAATATCCATATCAAACAACTAAGGAAATGGCTTCATAGTTTGACATTTTTTACCCACAAAATTGACTCATTTGAACTAAATAGGTAAATTAAAAAAATCGAGAAATAAGGCCTCATGGACTAACTGATGTGCAGAAGCACGCGTTGAAACTGGCCTTACTTTTATGTGTGCTGTGAAATGAAGGGATTTTGATGATTCTCTGCAATAATCGGAAAAGGGGAAAATGCCCTAAAGCGAAGGGTAAAGGATAAGCACACATAGAAATGACTGTTTAGCGATCACGGTGATGTGATTTTTCAGGTATCTAAAAGCTATAGAGAATAACAGCTTGGTGTTGCGCTTTGAGATCTGGTGTATCAATAACAGCAGATGACTATTGTGAAGTACTTCGAACAATGTTGGCAAAACTCTCAGAGTAACTTCCTTGTCAATCGATCTTCACCGTTGTTGCTCCAAGATAATTCAAGACTCCACACTGCTCGAGAAATCGTTTTAACATTATTTACTTGCAGTTAGAAACCAGACTTCATCAATACTCTCCAGACCTAGCCCCAAACGTTTACCATTTTTTCTCAAAAATTTTGTTCTCAGGAAGCGGTACAAAATGTCCAAGACTTTCTAGAGTCCAGGTCTTTTTTTTATATAAAAAATAGGCTTATGTTTGACCTCAATCTCGCTTGATGGAAGGCGACGATGAGGTCTAGGGTGGTACACGTTTGCCTAGAAGGTGTCTGTTCACTTTGGCTTAATGAAACAAGAGGCAAACCGCTTCGTGCGTAATTGAGGAATGTCTACAACATAAGGGTGAAACTGCTCGCCGTACCTAGTCGTTCGGAGATGGAAAGGGGAAGAGTGTATCAGGTTATGCAAAACCTCCGCACACTCTCCGAAATGTATCCGATAAAAAACCGAGAGGCAGGCCACTCGTCTACGGTGTTCGAGGCTTAGAAAATTTGCCTCCACGAGTGAGTCACTGTCTATGATCCTCTTCACTCGGCGCTCCAACGAGTCCAAAGCATCCAGCTGATATACACGCAAGAGCGGACTTGAGCTTTGTATAGATTTAAGAGCTGCTCCGATGTGAAGTACCGTGTCACCCGGAGAGGATACTAAGTTTTTTGGCAGCAGTGTTTGCTATGGGCTCGATGTAGCGGCCGAAATTTAGATAAGAAGAGAGATCTAGACCTTGACCTAAGAGCTCAAGACGGTCATTAATCGGAACGGGAACATTCCGGAAAGTCGGAGTCAATTGGAATGGACTCCGTTTCGCTGAAAAAATACAAGTCTGTGTTTTAGAGGGGTTGCACTCGACCAAATTGGCATCACCCCATTGGGAAAAAGCCTCCAAAGTCGAGTTCACCCCCTCGATCATCTACTCCCTGAAAGACTGAACTTTTGACCCAGACTTCCCATCGGACAAGTATCTCGCCGAGATTGTACTGTCACCTGCATACCCAAAGATACCGGGTGTTACCAGCAGGTCGTTGATGTGCAGCCAAAAAAAGAGTCGCGGAGAGCACAGACCTCTGAGGGACACCGGCATTAATATCACGGAGATCGGACAAGGCGCCATTAACGACAACCCGGATCGATTTGTTCCTCAGGAAATCTTCGATCCAGATGCAAAGCCCGGGAGCAATACCGTATGCCGGAAGCTTGCCAATGAGATTTGAGCGATCCCCAGAGTTCTATCGCAAAGGCATAAATGGTCAGTTAATGAGGATAAATACTTCGATGAAATAAATATACATTTCCATATAAAACGGTAATTCCCCCTAATATTACAGTAAGAGTATGCGGTGACCTATAATAAAGTATTAGACTATGGACTCATTAATGTGTTTCTTACGCGTACAAACCTAGTAATAACTTATTTATAAACATCTTCCTTGTATTAGTAGATATCTAAGTAACTTTAGCTGAACATTAATGTAACATAATAATAAAGTGTTTGTAGCACATCTCTTATAACTCAATTTTCCCTAATGTAAATAATAAAATGTTACAATAACTACCACGTTACAAAATATACTGGTTTAAAACTTTATGCTACTATGCTTTTCGCATCAGAAGAAAAAGAGTTGCTTTAGGTTGTTTGTACTTAGTTATTATATTTATTTCATCCTTTTTACCCAAGGCACTGTTCCTGGTTTGTTATACACTAAGTTTCGATTTTTTTTTTAAATTATTAAGAAATTATATGAACGTTCAGGCTCCATTGATTATACAAATATCTGCAATTTTTAAGTAACTTACAGTACAACGCGTACTTATTAATGTAGCCTCTTATTATACTCGGTATGGTTTTATCATTGAATTAGTTAATTTTTCATTGTCCATATCCCGAACTCCGTTTTCACATATTTTTCTAGCATAGTTAAACTGAGGTGCATTCATTTCTGAGATAAGATTGAATGAAGCTATAATAAAACTGTTCGATACGTGTAAATTAATTCATTCGAAACTTTTTGGTTTCTGTTTTCTCGTTTTATTGTGTTTTCAAAAAAAAAACAAAAAGCAGCATCCATTTCTCGTGAGATAAAACACTATGTAAAAATTTCTATTTTTTTTATAGGAAAGGCGGCAAACGAGCAAGCGGCTCACCTGATGGTAAGTGATTACCATCGCTTTCGTACATTCGCTCACGTACATCTGCAACACCAGAAGTGCTGCAGGTGCGTTGCCGGCCTTTAAGGGTATTTGGGAGATAGGAGGGAGGATGAGGAGAGGGATGGAGAAGGGGAGTAGGCATCCGGTTACTTCACTCATCGACATCGAAACGCAGAAGTTCAAGATGCCGCTACTTCACGCCGGTATTCTGCGACTAAATATAATATTTCGAAAACTTTTGTAAAAGTACAATTTAAATAAAAATCTCTTTATATTTTATCTAAATAATATAAATATTATGAGATATCCTTTGATATCTTTGATTTTAAAAATTTGTATCAATTCTATACATGAGAACTTCGAAAAAATTTTAAGATTTACGACACATAAGTTAAAACCTTATAAATTTGTGAAGTTCTATCTACTTGTCTTTTCAGGCAATTGAACGTAGAAACAGCCGCTTCGATTTTATGACGGTCTGCAGTTTTATCGTGCAGACTTAAAATTTAGGTATCCTCTAGGCTAGCTTATACACGAGCTAAAAGCTGCGATATGTATTAACTTAGCGTCATATGCGCTGTTTTGCTTAAGATCGCGGATTTGCTTTCATGTTGCTTATATTTTATGCAACGTAACTTCTTCGTTTATACTATGGGGGAATATACCATATTAACTAATAAACAAGGATCTGGCGACCGAGTGATGAAAATGAAAAAATCATCCGAATTTAACGAACCTAAATGGGTAGCAGCATCACAAGTGCTACAGTCCTGGCCCTACGCTCACCAACCCGTTGCCCGGCGTGGTGAATATAGGCAAACCGTTTATAAGTCATGGAGCCGTGCACGTTATTTTCAAGTGAGTAGAATGTTCACTTCTAACACGTGTACTCAGTTACACGCGCCCTTCTTTTTAATTCGTACACTTATTTGCTCTGTCAAACTGTAAGTTTCTCTCTGTCTTCTTCAACCCTTTTCCACCTATTGTTGGGTGTAGGTCTCTCTATGATTTATCCATTCCGTCCCGATGTTTGCTATTCGCATCCATTTACACCAACTCCCCTGACAATGACAAGATCGTCAGTCCACCTCGCACGATGTCCCACAACGGTTTTTTTTAGCCACGGCCTACTGTTTGCTTCTCTTGAGAATATTATCTTCCCAGTTTCTTGTAAATAATAAAATTCCCTTAATTAAATATTTGGTGAAAGTCACACCGAGCACCACATCAAAAATATCTAGCTAATGTAATAAGATTTTACACAGTACTAGTTTATTTACCATGAAATCTAATTAAACGCATCCAAAAAGATTCCCGCAAGAGTTTTAATCTATTTATTCTTATAGAAAGTTACGAAAGCAATAATAATAATAGTACATGAGCGCTAGATGCCTCCAACGAGCTTTTGAAGAGTTAATTAACCTGAACTTCAACGTTGAAAGCAGTACAAGTAGCGTAGCGAAGGAGATATGAGAAAACTCCGGGCATATGTAAATAAACTAAAGCTAAAGACTTTTCTGTAATAACAACTTGTGTTACGCTTGTATAGCCTTATAAAAAAATTGTGTTCATATTTTTCGGCGCGTTATATTTGGGTTATTCTTTAACTACAGAGTTCGGGTCTGATAATATGATTTAAAAACAAATTTCCTACAGTATTCTTTGAACTTCCATATTATGTATTATAATAGAATAGAAAAGATTGAAAATTATACAAAAATTTTATATAAACATATTTATTAAAGTTAAATAATAACCGAGGTGCCATGTGGTGGCGAATTCTGAGAATCCATTTACCCCATGTTATCCCATGGGTGTCCTAAAATGTACTCGGGGCTAAGTTCACCAATACCTCGGTGGTAAGCAGGCTTCTTCTCTGTCTAGGAGACGTCTGGGTAGGTTCCCCCCTCTTAACTATTTCTGCCGCCAATCAGTAGTGTTAGCTAGTACCAGTACTCGAACTATTGAGTTCCGGTTTAACAGGTATGTACGATTAGGTTGAATAAAACCCATACAGGTGCCCATATCTTTAAATATGAACTAACTCGTAACTTGACGCCGCTATTTGCAAATAACTAAATAATTTGTTTATTTTATTTGATAATGTACGTTGTATAGTAAAAAAAGTAGCAGCCTGTAAGTGCCTAAAATATCTGAGAGAGTATCGGAGGCGGGAAGGTCCACCGCTCAGCTCCAGTGCGGATTGGCGGGCGGGTGATGGATACCACAAGCGTCATATTTATGAACAGGTGCTACTTGTGGAGGCTGGTTTGCTCGAGTTAGCAGTCCACCTGTACTTTAATTTCATGGATCCCTATATTATTCTAGCATGCTTTTAGTTGCTTCTGGGACCATTCCTTTTATTTCATAACATAGTATGCATTATAGAGAAGGAGGATGAATTACAAAGACTGAAAAAAAAATAAAAAAGAGTATATCTGCGGTTTTTCTTTCGCCTGTTTCTTCTCCGTCAGAGGAGCCTCATTAATGGTAAATAAATTACAAGAATTGCCATTTTACAAACGAAATATTTATTCTTACGATTATAAAGAATTGTCATTCTTTTAATTTTCATTTTGAGCCAGTATATTTAAAGGCGGTGAGACATTCCACCTTAGTCCATAGACGTGACAATGCATCTATAATCTCCTTCGATTGAAGTTGTTTGCCCGTGCCCACGGGTTTCAGTAGCATCAGGTGGAATGATAGTTCATTTATCACACCAATCCAATTAAAAACTGAATTAATTCCTAAAACTATCAAATTAAAATAAAATTTATAACCGGCCATAGTTGTTTCATCAGCATTAAAAGTCTGTTTATTTCATTGTCATTTGTCATTCTACGAGTATAATTAAACGAAAACAATTAGAACAAGATGAAGCATACTGTAGAGATATGAAATGAAGTTATAAAGTTTTCTATAAAACAGAATAACAATCCTCCGAATCATGGTTTTACATAGGTTGACTACGATTCGGCATCGGTAACACATTACTTATTTCACCATCCGATTTGAAATCCCATCTCCCATAAATATACTCTTAATAAAATATTTTCAAGGAATGAGATGCATCCGAGTTGAATATCAATGAGGTTATTACGTATGCAGCTGTCCGTTTAATCGATATTTACCGATTTACGAAACGGTTTTCTATTGAATAGTAAAGTAACTGCACGTTCATATATACACGTATGGCAATTCGGGTATGTCTGTATTAAAAAGGGTATAACTATGCTACAGAGAATGATAGGGCTTGATTAAGGTGACGATTTTATCGATGGTTCTATAGAAAGGGAAGCCGATTTAGCTGTTGGCCGTTATATAGTTATGAGAGTGTTCATCTTTGAAATTCAAAAATAAAGAACTCATAATATTTATAGTAAATTGAAAACGGACCATAGCATAATTATTTTTATCATCTATAAAAAAGACATTGATTGCTTGTCACTATTTGGTAGCTATGTTAACGGATTTTGATATTGCATAGTCATTGGCCCCCACGTGCCAAATACTGTATTCATGAACGTTAAGCTTAATGATTTAAATATTAAACTCAGGCTAATTCTTAACAATAAGTATTTTTTAAATGCTAACTGAAAACAAAATTTGGTCCAACGCCTTATTTAAACTATAAAGAAGAAAATTCCATCGTTGGCTCACTATTATGTTACACAAATGTTTTCCAAGATAAAGCGACATATACTAGATACCAAACAATGTTTTAGATTATTTATAACCCTTACACTCCCTTTTTAAAAACGAGCTTTTTAAAAACGTCATCCGGTTTTAAATTCTCAATTTTTTATTTGATCTAATGAGATTGAATCAATATTATTAGATGTGTAATTAGATAATAAATTTAATCGTTAGAAAGAAATAATAAGAAATCTACTTATTCTTTGACTTTATTGGCATTTGAAGAAAACACACTTTTAAAATAATTATTAGTTCAGTTACATCCAAGTTTTGGCATTTTTGAATTTGTGGTTCCGCCATTATCCTGCGGACAAGACATTCTTTTGGTATTTTCCTTGATCGCCTTTAAATATGCGCGGGATGAGATAGAGATATCTTTTATGCTGCCAAGTTGTTGTTGCACCTGTTTGAACATTCTGAATAATAAATAAAATAACATGTATTTAAGGTATACATTTTATGTAAATATTTACTAAATTTTAAAACTACACAATTCTAAGAATGTCAGCGACATCTTTAACCAGTTACAACGCCGCGAAGTTTAGGTTTAACGTCTTTATAGGCACCGTTATCGATCAATAAAACGATAATCATCGTCAAGGTCATGGCCGCACGATATCGAAGTCGGTATATAAGTTATGTTTGAAATAAACGGCCGCGATGTGGTCTGCCCGGGCGTCGAACCGCGCTCGTCCGGCAGGTTTTCGCTCCTTCCGTCCGCAGCCACTCCGCGTACGTCAAATGCAATTATGTAACGGAGACGTCTGTACGCGTCTACCTTTATTTTTTATCTTGGCGATACATCACATCTACGACTACTTTAGCATATGCTTATGACAGTTAACGATTTTTAGTTGGTACACAATTTTTATTTAATAATCAGCCTTCAAAATTTTTATACATACAAACATACAATGTTCATTTTAATTTTAAATGAAGGCCTATATTGTATCAACATTTAATCTCATTTAAGACACGTTTTCCGAAGTTTTTAATTTCAAATGGCATCATGTAATGCTTTCAAGAATTCTATTCCAAATCTATAGTTATGTGCAGCTCTCATTTAAATTCGTTCAAATTACAAATGCTCAGCGGCTTCTGCGGTAGTAGAGTACTCAGCAGGTACACGCTCCCCACTTTCTCCGATTCCCTCCTCATTAGTGATGCCACAACGGCACTCTTCTGTAAACACTTAGCGTTTACGAATGAAGCGCCTCGCTTTTACTTCTACTTGTACTCGACATTACATACATGCGCACATGTGTGGTGGCAAGGGTTGCCACTATACTGGCCCTATTTCATTTTTTTTTCTTTAAAATTAAATTAATCATTAGGTTACGAAGGAAATGTTGGTCAATGATTGAGAAAAGTATAATTTGAACTAGACTAGTGATTTTTATTAGTGTCTAAAATTTTACTTAACGTTTTTAGTTAGTAGTCGGGTAAGTACCTTCTATATCTTCTCAGTGTTGCAGCGATATCTCAGACCTTTTGTGGTGACTTAACTAGAAAGATATCGACTAAGGTAAAGCCTGGAAAATCTTCTTACGTCCGACAGATGACGGTCAGACCAATGATGATGTCTAAGGTGTACCATAGTCGTACGTACGTCGTCGTATACTATAATCGGCAATCCGTCTACCAATCGTAGCGATTATGACTAATCTTCTCATTGAGAGAGTTAAATAACAAATTAAGACAACACTATTTTACAACAAAAAAAAACTATTTTAATAGTCCACTACTTGTTATCAGTCTTTATCAGTCGTCGCAGAAAACGACTGTAACGCACTAGTTTACTGGATATATAATGGATGGTTATAGACCCTCTCTCCACCCCCTTCCCACATGAGCTTCGAAAATGATTTGATTCGAAGTGATTTCACATGCATTAATCTAAAAACCAAAATGCATTTTCTAGAAAATATGAATCTTTTATAAAAGTTGTCCCTTTCGCCCCTGAGCGGGAGAACCTACACCCGATCCTGCTAGTCAAAATAATCCTGGGAGGAGTATCTGTTAGAATTTAACATTTCGTGCCACCCACAAACGTCATTCATTTTACACAGTCCACCACAGATTATGACGATGTACTTTGCTCTTTACGAATATATGTTGTATATTCTGGCACGATCTCTTGTAAATATGATTCAATGAATTAAAACTTCATAAATATTACATTATGCTGTTCTGAAAGTTAAAAAGAATTTTAACGTATAAATAATATTTAAGTTTTCGCATAATCACAAAAGAGAAGAACGTAAAATAACATTACGAATAAAAAATATTTAAAAAAAAGTGTTGCGGAACCTGTAGTTTGACTGTATTATAATAATTCCTATATGCCCCATATCCGGTGCACGGCAGCCGGTATACGACAGATGGCATAGTCGATCGACTGCTCAAAACGCATTTTTTAGGGACCGGTTAGCATTTTATATGCTTTTTAACATTGATCTCTTAGCTTCTCGCAGAGGCATCCCCTCCTACGCGGGTATCAGAGCATAGCCCATATGCTCCAGGTTTGCAGATATAATTTATCTTTAATAAAGTTATTCTCGCAACTATCGTTTTCTTTCGCCGAAGATCAGGCGACACATTTTTTTTTATTTTTTTATACCGGCAGATCAAGAACCCTGTAGTACAACCGCAAGGAACTTCAAAATTACACAACAAAACTTTTTTATTTATTTGGCATAACATATAGCAGGATAATTTAGCAAAGCTATATTAAATAACTCGGTTCTAAAAAGAAAGCTATTAGTTACTTTTCTCAAGAAATCTTTACATCAAAATTATTATTAATGAAGTAAAAACTAGTACCTCATTACAATAATTATGTAATTCAGTCGGCGATAATCACTTCCATTGGAAGGGTTACCCACCGTTTGCTTCACGCTAAAGCGTGAGAACTTACTGCATTGCAGACAATTAAAGTTTTTCTTCAGTTATTGCTTAAAGTGGAAACAAGTATACGTAATTATAAAAGCAAAGTAAGCAAGCGCTGTTGACCTACTGCTGAATTACACTATAATTAGCTCTGCCCGATATTATGCTCGGAATTAAAGAGGAAATATTTATACAAATACGAAAATTAACAGTGAGGAATAAAATAAAACTTATGGGTACCCAAAAATGAACACAATTTTTATCATACATTTATTTAAAATAAAATGTTAAATTGATTTCGCTTTTGAGCTAGCTTAAAAGAAATAAATTATATACTAATAAATGTTTTATTTAAAACATTGCCTTTATAAAAAGAACATATTTTCTTTTTAAGAAAAGTTGACATAAATAAATTGCACATGGACAAACAACCAGACTCGGAACAATTGTTTGTAGTTTATACAAATATTTGCGCCGTGTGGGAATCGAACCCGCGAACCGCAGCTCTATTAATATCTATTTGGTAATACAGCTACATAAACAAACTTGGCAATTAAGAATAGTTGACATTTTAAATTGTAACCCACTTGCCAAAAGGAATGGCGTCTAGACAGTGTGAATAAATAAATGCCTGCCCTAAATTATTATTTCTAGTTTATAGTCACATTCGCCAATAATCTACTTGACCCTCGTGAAAACATTTTGCTGAATTAACATTTTTTAGTATCCAAATTGAACATTTCACTTTCCACTCTGACAGTTCTTTTTTGATCACCTTATTTATTGATATGCTGAACCAGTGTCGGTTGAATTAACGATTATAACGTCTGCGGCTTGAATGCTGGAAGCGTTCACATTATCACACGTCGACTGTCCTCGAAATTCTAAGTCTTAATTTTTTAATTTTATCATAATAATCAAAGCAAAAACTAGTATATAAAAAGTGTTTTTTAAGATTTTTTTAGGTGAGTTAGTCTTTTGTTATGGAATATTTGATATAAGATTTATTTTTATTTTTTATTGCATTGGGTTAACAAACGAGCTAACAGTCTATCTGATAATAAGTGCTTAGTACAGCCCATGAACACCTGCAAACAACTTCAATCGAATAATGTTACAGTTGTGTTGTCATCCCCGAGGACTAAAATGGAATGCCTCGCAGCCTTTTATTATACCGACTCTCTGTCTTTTCAAGCCGGAACACAACAGTGGTTGTACTGCTGATTAGCGGCAGAAATAGAAGAGGATGGTACCTCTCCAGAGAATTTATACACAATAAGGAAATACCAGAAGACTCACATAAAACAGAAAGTCCAGGAAATTTTTATCACTGCAGACGCTGATCAAATGAGAGCTAGAACAATGGACTGTGATAACTTTGTAAAACTATTACATGCTTTTAACTTTGAAGGAATTCATTTTGTGTAACAAATAATTTTGCTGTGTATATCTTAAGCCATTTTTAATTAAAACACTATATGTATAATTTACACGTAGTAGTCATTTAAAAACGTTTCACCACACCCATGCACAAGATTAAGTGCTAGAATTAGATAAACATTTCTTCATAGCCGATAATGTAGTACTTTTATTTTTTATTATAATAAAATTTGTCTTTGATTGTATAATAATTAATTAAAAAAAACATGTAATTTTAGTAAAATCAAAACTGACAAACTTCATTCCATATACGCATTATTATGCTCATTGTACGACATGTTTCCATTATAGACGCGGCACGCATGCTTCAATTACGTGGTATGAATTTTGTTCGGTTGCGATCGCGTCCCTCCCACGGTGGGTGCGACGCCGAAACGAGCTTCCCAGCGCCCAGACACGCTTCGTTAACCTTCCGTACCGAACGAGAATGCGAACCCGCCATCGACGAAACTATGTTTCGAATTTCGATCCGAGGATATCGTAAAAAAATCCAAAATTCCTAAGAAAAAAGTAGTTGCACTGAAAAATTACTTTAGATAATTTCATTTTCTTAGGACACGATTCAAATAGTTTTAAATATTTGAATCGAGCCCAAAGTCGATATGTCTAGTAACCATGGCTAGTTCCAGTACCCAGCTCCCGTAAACCCGATATGAATGATGTAATGCCGTTGTTATTATTGAAGAATATTGTGATTTGAATAAACAAAATAACAAATTGATAGGCCCTAAAATACTGAATTAAAATTCCAGAAAATTTTTGTTAAAAATATGCCAAATTTTAGAAAAGTTACGTGTAATTTATTTAATATTATTATTTTAGAGTAATGTAGATCATTTATACAAAAATATTTAGAATTGTCTTATTATATAAAGAACTTATTATACGTACTTAAGTATCAAAACATAAAAGAACCGACTTTATATCATGATAAACATGCCAAGAGAAATTGTACTGTCAACATACACTCATCCATTGCAAACAAAAATCCCGTATTCTTTGTAAACGAAAAAGAGATGTCACTTCCCTATACTGATAGGAACCGGTATTCGAGGAAACAAGTTGCTGAAAATAGACGCGTACCTGAGAAACTAAACAGAATGACGGATCGTTTACTTAACCCGTTCATTGCTTTATTTAGATGGTAACCTTTAGGAATTGAATCTAACTAGTCTGGCCATAAATAATGTTACAATATAAAAAGTTATTTTTTCCTTGTTTCTTAATTAAAATTTGGAATGCGTTTATTATGTAATAAACTTCGATCGATATGCCGCCATTTCACATATTATTTTCATCGTGATTGTTTAATTTCATTAAAGAGGGGAGCGTTAAGAAACTCGAACTTGCAATGATTGTCTTTGGACAAAGAAGGTATGATCAGTCATTTTTAAGACGCTTCAAGAGCTAGGAAACAGCCGTGTCTCTGACAACATTGACAGGTATACCAACAATTCCTCTGTCAAAGACCCTAAAAGATCGATCTCGTGCTCTTAGCATCGGAAGAGCTGTGAACGCTCATTCAGCACAACGACAAAGTTAGAATTCGACGAACTCAGGATTTCGAGAAACCAAACATATTATTGCGTGAAATGAAGATTCTCGAAAGGACATGTCGCGAATTCGTCGATACAAAGCCCTAAATCAATCCCCGCAGCTTAAGAGAACGGATCGATCAAAACGCTAGCTGTCCCGATACGCTGGTGGAAAACTCAGAAATGTACATGTCGCAAAAAAAACTTACTATTGAAGAGCACTACAACAGACAAAATGACAAAAGTGTATACTCACAGCTCAAAGCCGCGCAACTGATTTAAAAAGTACAACGTATGAGCACGTAATTTTTAAATCAGTCTACAACATTGATGATTTGGTGGGGAAGTCAAAACGCAAAATTTTTGTGAATAACGGAGTAAAGACTTAAGCCAAAGTTTATATCTTGTACCGTGTAGCGAAGCCGCTTAGTAGACATTTTTTAAAAATGTATCGTGAATTTTCCAGCAAGCCTCTGCCCTTGGTGCCAGGTTTGGCACTTGAACACATAAGGATTTTTTAAGAACTGAAGACTGGCCCTCGTCCAAGCCAGATCTGACCAAGTCCAGTTCACAACCAAATTGTGGTCGGTACTAGTGGACATGGCCTGCTCAAATCGTTACTCCGACTCTGTGCTCTAGCCTGTGGGATTTGAAATTGGCATAGTCAAATGGATTTTCCGCTACACCAGAGCCTCGAGTGAGTGGATTGTCGAGTGCAGACCTCTAGCTCTATTGGTTACATTGAGTTGCACCAAATCGTAATCCACAATCTCTGACTACCCCTGGGTGACAGGCTTGTATATATTTACTCCCCACGGAATAATATTATACGTCGCTCATTAAAGTAGCTTTAAAATTATTTCATCAAAGATTTGTAACTTTCATTTATAGAATTTCTCCGGCGTCGGATCATTAACGAAACAAACTAAAAATATCTCATATTAAAATCAATTTATTAGAGGTATTATCCGCAACGGAAATTAATGATCCACGATCCTAGCGATGCGTAAACTTGAAGAATTGCGTCTTTGCCCAATGGAGTAAAAAAATATAATATCCAAGTTGTTTGTAGTTCCCATCATTCATTTAATTGTTTCAGATTTATAAAATAAATTGTTTTTACTAGGTAGTAGAATTTTGCTCTGCCTAGGAGTCTTCTGAGTAAGTACCATCCTCTTCTGTTTCTGCCGCCAACCAGCAGTACAACCACTGTTGTGTTCCGGTTTGGAAGGTAGTCGGTATAATAACAGACTCTGAGGCATTCAATTTTAGTCCTCAAGGATGACAACACATCTGTAAGGTTCTGCGATTGAAGTCTTTTGCAGGTGTCCACGGGACAGCCCTTGAAAGAAGTCACTTTCCATCAGGTGGACTGGTAGCTCATATGTCACTCCAATGAAATAAAAAAGGTCATGAATGAAAAATCTTTACAAAGCAAAAGTTATGATATTGATGTAAAGATCAGCGGTGCTCAAGCATCTTTCACCATCATTCGGCCACACAGCCAGTTAGTATGGATAAAATTTTGAAAATGCATTCCATTTTACACTCCTAAATTCCAACTTGATATAAAAGAATCAGAAATTCAAAACAAAATTGCGCAATTCGTGAACCTCGGTAAAAAAGAAAACAACAGTTGTATTTCTAGTACATTTGGTAAGTAGAAACAAGCAAAATGAAGTGCTATTTTAGTGCACAATATAGACAATGAATTCGTATCCTGCCACTATACTTTGTAGATCAGGACCGTTTTTCGATGATCTATCTTAAAACCCATTTTCAAACTTCTATTTGATGCTAATAAGGATGAGTTTTGTTTTACTCATCCACAGGAAAAATACGATATAGAAATACAGGAGTATACGATCTACGTTTGATTTTGACCTTTCTTTATGGGAAAGGGGGCCAACGAGCAAGCAGCTCATCTGATGGTAAGTGAATACGCCCTCGTACATCTGCAACACCAGTGGAGCTGCAGGTGCGTTGCCAACCATCAGGGATATTTGGTGGTGGAGAGAAGGGATAAGGAAGGGTGAGGAGAGAAGTGGGCCTTCGCTTACCTCATTCACCGAACGAAACGTAGAAGTATAAGGTATTCTGCGAAGCCATGGTTTTGTTGGTTTGATTACATATGCACATACATTACATATAGATGTACATTATTCAAAACCCCTTGACGTGTTGCTAAAATAGCGATAATATTTTTCAATAAAAAAATATGTAAAATTAATTAATATTAGCAAAGATGTCTTTAGATTTTGACACTTTGGTTTAATTTTTATTTATATTCATAGCGCACGCCTTATAATTATTAAATTATTACTGCCTTAAGTCAATTTTAATTTCAGGTGCTTATTTGTCACGTGGTCACCGGTGAAGAAAACCATAGCGAAAAATCCCGAAAGTCATGAGAAATTGAATTAAATATTTAAAAAAAAAAGGGAGTCTGCCAAACTGCTCTGAAGAAGAGAGCCGTAATCTGTAACCGATGAACGTACTACCACTAGGATTTACTATAGGGTCTTTTTAATTCTTAAGAACAAGAAAGTTTATACGGTTCCCATTATCAAAAAAACATCTAACTTATTTTTTTGTTCATTTTATCAAATTTATAAGTATCCAATATTTATAAATAATTATTAATGCACACAATAGCCACGTTTATACGGTCTACGGCTAAACAGGCTTTCCGAATTTCAATAATTACAAAGCTTAATACCTCCAAAGTTAATTACACTTAAAACAAATCGGGGAAAATTAATTCAAATCCCATAATGGACGGAGGAATATATAATCAAATGTTCAAAACCTAAAACCGAAAGTGAAGGCGACGAAAGCTTAGAGGTAACCATGCATAATATTACCGAATTATTTAATATTCATTAACATTAAAATCTATAGAAAGATTGTTCTTTATAATTTGAAAATTTTATTTGAAACAAAATGTGCCTAATTCGTCTTCAACATAATTCTTCAAATCAACACCAGTGACACAATGCGATTGTATTGTGTAAGTCCGAACAATATTTTACACACGCATATACACAAATTGACGACTGTAATTCCTCACGGGATAGACTGTTTACCGTGAAGGAACAACCACGCTTGGCACAGACTGTATGTAGTACCAAAACGTGACAGACTGTCAGCTCATCGTCGCTCTTCTAATACTGTGACTTGACGACCGCATACCTATCTATTGAACCATAGGCATCGACTCCCATGAAAGTTTTCTTAGGACTTTATAAGTATGTAATTATTTAAGGAATATTTATGTAAGCAACAAATACCTGTGTCATCGTAATACCAACAATTATTATATCACCTATTCTGCACGAGCGGTACCTTTGGCTAACTAAAAACGAACGGATAGATAGAAAAACGAAACAACAATGCGCTCTTCGGATTTTATTTCGCAGGAAGGCATAAATAATTGTTACCGTGAGAAATTGAGAACGGTATTGAATAGAGCCATTCTCTTGGTCGACGCTTCAAAAAGAAAGTGATGAATCTTACTTTATCTGTCTTGTACCTGCTCTGTCCATTTGTGACGCGCAGTTAGTCGACTGCCTGAATTTTATGCAATTGTATTGATAGCAATACTCAAGCTAAATATGCACAAATAATACAACGTTTGTTTCTTTTTAGGCCATATCCTGATATGTTTTCACAGGGTCATATTTTGCATCGATTAACAATTACTAGTAAAATTCTTTATATGTTTATTTGAATGTTTGAATGGATTTAACTTACAATATTTTTACAATAGCAATTTCACGGATTTCCTATATATGGTGCTAACGATTTATCTTAATATTAAAAATTTTAGGGCTTGCATATTTGTAGTTCTATCACGTTTAAAGGACTAAACGGTTATGTACAAAAGTTTAATGACTAAACGTGTGATGAGCATCTGTATGTTTGTGCAGCATCGACAGGTACACCAACAATTCCTCTATCGAAGACCATGAAAGATCGGATCAGGATCTCTTAGGATCAGACGAGCTGTGGACAATGTCAAAGCCAGAATTCAACGTAACCCTATAAGGAAAGACTTGAAATTAGGTGCTTACCGTCGATAAAAAGGACACGCTCTAAGTCAGTCCCTGCAGCTTAAGAGAGAGGATCAATCAAAACGCTTTGCTTTTGTTGTCCCGATACGCTGGTGAAAGACACAGAAATGTGCTCTTGCACAGAAGCCTCTCTGTGATACACTTATAAGGCTAAGTTCCTGGTCAGGGGGCACGAACAACTCAAACCGGGCTCGAGAAAAATGTTTCCGACTTCACTATAAAATAGTGGTCAGTACTAGAGAACATGTCCTGCTCAAAACGATACTCCGACATTGAGTCTCACAAAAAATATTCAAAGCAAGCAGTAACTAAATTCCCTATGGAGAATGCGCGTAAATCCGTAGAGACATGGCCAGAGAGATTAAAGGCCTGACCAAAGTCTAAGGCCACTTCGAATAAAACTATTTTTATTTAATCGCTTAGAGATAGACACTTATGTTTTATTATTATAACACAGTTTCCTAAAGTGTACATATTTTATGTGCATTTTAATAAGCAACAGAAATTATAGTCATATTAAAGCGAAATATCACTGGCTAATCACGAAATCTCAAGTACTATAAATCAGATTAGTTTGTTTCAAATCTCATTTGGCAAGGGTTCTATAGTAGCAGACAGACTGCAAAGAACGCTCTGAACGGGTTTATTACCTTGTAGCGAGGGTAGGCTTAGCAGTCATGGCTGCGACACCCACGGTGAACCAAGAGGAACCCAGGCTTAGCGAGTCCACTTCGGATGCTAGTTGGTGGACTGTGGGGGGAGGGTTGATGTCGTTACTTTGCACCGCTCTCTCTGCCATTCGCAGCCGAAGTGGAGTTGCGGGGGGAAAGGAGTGTCGGTATTCGGTGCGCCGTTCGCCCTACCCTCCAAGCCCTAACTTTGACGGCGATGGAGCCCTAACTAGAGCCGCCGCGGGGTGCCGGGAGGCGGGCGTTTGCCTTCCTGATCCCCATGGCCTCCGAATGGCGGACTCGGGGGGTGTGTTACCCATATGGGATTGGAGGCCGAGTAGGTGGGTCCTTGTTCTAGCGCGTCTGCCGGTGGGAGAGAATGTGTTCTATCCTGAGGAGGACCCGCCTACAGCGGGCGGCGCTGGTAGGGTCGCGGATGTACGCGAAAGGATTCCCGTGGTCCTGCCGATATGCGGCGAAGATGAAACATCGTGAGGTTGTGGTCACTGCAAGCCCGACTGCCGTCCTGGGCCCCGAGAAATCGGGTATGTTTATAAAAAAAAGGCATCTGTTTAGAAAAATTTTCCGAAAATTCTTGAATAAAGAGGTGAAATGGAAGTTGGTTTCAGTAAAATATGATTATTCAAAGATATAAATGAATATTTCTGAAAGAAAATTCAGTGGTATCCCACTTGTCCCATTCCCATAATAATATAAATTAAGATAGAGCTATATAAATAAATAAAAATAATCATTTAGTAGCACTAAATAATTGTACACCTCTGATTTGATTTGTAAAATACTGCTGAGCAAAGGATCTCCTGATTTTCGCGGAGGTTTTGGACCTGACAAATGTGTCGCCACGCTGCTCCAGTGCTGAAAGAAGAAATTGAGACTTGATATTTCCTCGACATACGTTTCATTTTACTTCTTAGACATACAGACGCTTGATTCCTCTCGATGTTTTTCTTCACCGCCGAGTATCTAGTAAATGTTGCGCTCTAAATTGCTATTAACAATTTTAGTGGTGCCGGCACCCGGGATACAAATCCTTAACATTATAATTTTTCTCAATAAAAATTTTTCTTCTTTCAGGTAATGGAGGCCTAAAATGATCCGTCGGAAAATCTTAACCTTCTAGAGATTATGGAACTAGGTAGGAATATGATTTAAGCTTATAATTAAAATTAGTCAGGTTTATTTGTTGTTTTTATTTCGCAAATATCGCCCAGTGTTTAAGTAATAGTTTTAAAATGTTGTGATCCCCAAAAACAACTACATACGTGAAAAAAGGGAATTTCCGAAAAGTTTCCGCCAAGTAATTTTTGACCACTCAGTGGTTATAAGTATAAAATTGACGGAGGTACGTAAAAAAGTTCATTGTAGAGGAAGCTATTCTCATTAATTATTTATTCGAGATTTAAAAATAAAAATGTACGTGTGCATTGCGTGTTTAATAAAAGCATCGTAATTAAAGAAAATTCTCGTCTCTACAATTAAAAGTATCTTCTTTTTTTTTTAGCTAAATTACAAGAAACAAAAAACGTTAGTTAATTTTTTTGTTTCTAACACGACGATTTTTTATATGTATGTTTCGTTATATTATGCTTAATTATTATTCGTTATGGTATAATACTAGTTTTAATAATACATCCATACATCGTGCTAGTTTTTGTACGTCTTTAGTTTAAATTATTGTTTACTTCGTATGTAATATTGTCAGTACTCACCTTAGCTCAGAAATAGTATTTCAATCCCAATTCTTAAATGAATCCCTCGAGGTCCGCAGTAGTTAAAATTGCTGCATTCCACCGTAACCGGGCGCGAGGTAAACGCAGCCTCCCTATCTGGACCGGTTGTTTACTAACGCTTTGAGCTTCAAACGAAACAATAACTCTGTGGTCATCACACAAACAACAAACGTTACACTGTTAGCAATTCGATAGTAGCCAGGGGCGCGCCGTCGTTTTTGCAAAGCCCGTTTGCGGTTAAGTATCCGTAGAGCGAAATATACGTATCATATGTACGATGGCGTGCATGGGACTGCCGCGCCGTCGACACTAGCGCCCTCCCGCGCACGCGCGTCGTCGTTCCTTAGGATTCCGCGGCCCGAAAAGCCTCCGACTCCGACACACCTCTATTCCCTGTATCTATAAGCCGCAACTATAAGCCATTAAATATATTGTAATTAATGAATTCACGGGTTTTTGCTCAATCCATTATTGATGTTGCGTTAAGGAGTTAACGGGATAAAAAATGTAGAGCGCTTAGTTTAATGACAAATGTTGATGATTTGAACGGACTTTTTTTTCTCTTTTGACTCCTTTTTCGTAATCAGCGTACGTCTGCAAATAATATCTTCCGTATGCGGAATTAATAAGATAATAACATACTTTATTGATATCGCATTATATCTTGTTTCACGCCATTGCCCTGTTAGACAGCCAGCATGACAAACAAACAGTCAAACAGAGCAATGGCGGAAGTAGTTCTAAGTAGTATCTAAACCCTGGGCTAGTAGTCAGAAACAGCATGTGCATTACTGGCAATCCACAAACCCAACCCTCCTTCCCCAGAGTGAAATAATATTTTTAGCACAACTTGGCACAACTCAGCATAGCCAAACGGGCTTCCGGAAATACCCTTTTCGGCACATAGGGCGTGACGAGTGGCGAGTATCGTCACCAGGTGTGCTCCCAGAGACTGCTTTGAGATTTTCAAGGTATTCTTGACTGTCGCCTTTCATAAGACCCACAGGAAGAAATAGTGTGACAGATTCAGAACATAATCTGTTATTTAATTAATCATGTCAAATTCAAGACAACTCACTCTCATATAGTGATATCTAATGATTAACCATCGAAACCACAAAACTGAGCTTAAGTTTTCACGGACATATACCCAATTCTGGTGTGGTCAGAGGTTTCGCCTTTACCACCCACTTTTCATCAGAGCTAATTAGGCACTACGTAACAGGTAGTGAGCTTGTTGCCGTTTGTCTTCAGGCCAACAATACAAATAGTACAAAAGTTGCGAAGCTATACACATAGGAGATAGAACTCGGATCTCCTGATTCTGAGATCCCCTAACCACTCCGCTATCGTAAAATGCAGTAAATATATTCTCATACATTAAGGTACTCACTTGTCCTTCCTTTTAAGGCTGGCAGCGCATCTGCAGCTCCTCTGGTGTTGCGGATGTTCGTGGGCGTCGGTGATCACTTACCATCAGGTGAGCAGCATGCTCGTTTGCCCCCTTTAATAATAAAAAAAATGACGTGTGCCAGTGCAATTGGAGAGGAAAAGATTTGCACAAATTTTGATTTCATCTAGAAATCAAAGTTCCACGACTCGAAGGCAGGAATGCTAACCGCGGTGAGCACCAACATTGTAGAACAGAAATTGAGTAACACGCTTTTTTCAGATTTATTTGTATTGAAATAGTCACCAGTCTTCGTCAGTGTTCTGTAGTTTCGGCGACAGAAAAGCCGAGACGGAGTGAACCTCTGTATTGCACACTTACTTAATTACTTTCATCGATTGCAACCCAAACAGAGGTTCCTACCTTCTCATGACGAGCCCCGGGATTGTTGAATATCTCTCCTAATTAGTGGTTACAATTCTTCGTTAACAGAGGTCGTAATGCAACGGAGCTAGTGGAAGCGTCTAGACGACGTCATCCACTGAAAACTTTGTTGTATTTCGTACTTGCAGGCATTCTGCTTGTCACCTGGTTAATAGATAGTCCCACGATCGAAAATAAATCCGTGCAAGTTCTTAAAGACCTACTATTTATTGACCTTCTCCAAATTATATCGGTCCATTAATGCAAGTCACGAAATCAATGACAATATTAAGAAGGCAGCTCAACGATTCTCAGTTAGATGCAATAAAATTTTACACGTCGTGTTGCATTTAAATCGCAAACAAAAAAACACAATAGCTTGTTAAACTAGCCGTAAAAACTGTTACAAATGAAAAAGTAGACAAAGGGTCACTTACCCTGTTACAAAAGGCATGAAATTTCCAGTTACCAGTTCAGAGGCCGGGCACTCGAATTAAATTTTATAATACTTATACGAGTAAATCCGAGTTCGATTTCCAATGCCAGCACGAGTAAAAAATTTAAAATTCAAAGTCAAGTAAGTACTTTCGGGGTTCAACCCCGAAACATGCTGATAAATTCTAAACATCCGAAAAAGTATAAAAAAAAATCAAAATCATTATTGTTCCACATAGGATCTTAAATTACACTTACCAAATGTCATTCTTATTTTATCTTCCACCGTTCTGTAATGAGATTCCTCTCACGGAGAAGAAACAGGCGCAAGAAACTTTTTTCCGTACTTAAGAATTTTCCATACTTAAAAGAGGTCTTTAGTAATAGACTTAACTGACTAGTCTGATATTAATCATGCATTCAGAAATAAAATACAGTTGTCTTTAATTTTCAAAACTCCAAAATAAAAGGACTCTTATATTTTATCGTGAATTGGGAGTGTTTACAAGGAAATGCAATAACTCTTTCTTGAAAACACATACTCAGAAAGTATATTATTTTTTATGTAAATAGTAATAAAAGTTGTGCTCAAATTACATCGATATTCCATAAGTGGACACTGTGCTTTTAGATATCTACATCAATCCTCGATCCCGGATCAAGATGTATGGGCGATGTCACATCGAGGGACTGTGATGGAATGCCTCGTTGCAAGTATTGCAATTCAAAGATGAAAAATAGTTAACTTTCCAACAATGTATCTTCAATTTATACAAAACAAATACAAAACCTATCTTCAACTTGTTTGTAAACAATTCTTGTATGTGTAAGGTAGAGAAGGGTAATGGGAGTCACTTAAGCGAAAATTCAAATAACAACTTATTTCTAAATCAAATATTCATTGCAACTGCCATATAACAAATTTTACTAATTAACTATTATTTAAAATTTGTTTCAATCACTTTGGGAATCATCTTAGTAAATAAGAACAGTTTAAAAAAAATACATTTGACTCCGATTGCACTGACATCGGGGCAATGGTAATCAGATCGATTGATTTATTCTGATTAACCACAGGGTCAAATTTTGCATATATCGCAGACATAATCTTCAGCAGAACTCCGTGCGTGAAGTAGAGGCATTTTGTGCTTCTGCGTTTCGTTCGGTGAGTGAGGTAACCGGAGGCCCACACCCCCTCCCTTTTCCCCTCCTCTTCCCTCCCATCTCCCAAATATCCTTAAAGACCCGCAACGCACCTGCAGCATCTATAGTGTTGCAGATGTATGTGGGCGACGGTAATCACTTACCATCAGGTGAACCGCTTGCTCGTTTGCCGTCTCTTCCCATAAAAAAGTCGAATTAAAGCGAGAGAGATCAAAGGCCAAAAAAATTTGTCCAAAGAACGTGTTTGTCACATATCGAATCAAGATATAGGCATGAGAAAGTTATATATTATTGGCGTAGATTAATTACTGCAGATGAAACTTGGATACAACATTATACGCCCGAAAAAGCAGTGGACTGCGCAGGGGGGAGAATTCGCTCCAAAAAGCACCAACTGTTTTATCGGCTGAGAATGTGATGGCGACTGTATTTTGGGATAGTCGTGGAGTTATTTTAACAGATTATCTTCCTTCAGGAAAAACCATTACAGCAGCATACTACGCACTATTACTTTTTTTAGTTTAACGTGGGGGAGACGGTGACTGGTTCTATCGGGATCAGAATTGAAGATAGACCGACTAAAACCCCCACGGTAGATCTGCTGTTGGCCTAGTGGCCTTTACAGCTACATCGATAGAGCAGGAGGCCCGCAAGTTAATTAAGTAAAAAGGAACGACGACGCTGCTGGTGCTGTGTCGCGCTCGGACCCCCGGAAAAACTCTCGACAAAAACTAGGGGGGGGGCTGACGACAACCCTTAGGGAGGTAAAGCCTCAGCTTAGGTTGCAATCGAATTTGGGAAAACTTTCATGTTAGAAATGCTTTTGCACACGTGTAATCCTCGTGTATGGCGTGAATCTGTGTCCGCGCGTTCGACAGGGAAAAGCGCGGTATGTGTGAGACATGTGTCGTCTTCGTCGATGAGGACGTTCTTGGAGCGCCTTTTGTCAGGCGGGTCATTTAGCGCAGGAGTGTAATTTCCTAACGCTGCCACTAACGGATTTGGGTGATCCTTCAACTTTCCGAAATATCTTGTGAATACTACTTTAAATAGGGCCGCCAGAGAGGGCAGATTTAAATCGCGGTCCAAGTTTGCATTCCGCATGTAATAAGGTGCGCCGGTTGCTCGGCGCATGAAGCGGTTCTTAATCACTTGGAGTGGGTTCATTCGCTGTTTCGGGACGTGGGCAAATACTACGCTTGCGTAAGACATTATAGGTCGTTGTGCAGAGAATGACGCCGACTACTATTTAAAAAAAAAATTGTAGCTTTGTTAAGTCGGAAACTTTTCAGACTACCTCGTATCAACCAGCCTCAAAAAAAGAGGAGTTCATAAATTAAATAAAAAAATATGAAATTGATGAAAGCTTAAATAGAGTAATAAATAACTTAAATTACTTAAATCCAAATAAAACGGAAACGCCGTCCTTCATAAATAATAGTTTTGTGACCTCGGCAAGAGCATCAATAATAGAGTCTATACTCGAATACCACACGATCGGTTAAGCTCAAATTTCTAGTTTATGTTATGCTACTATAAAAGTTTTGAATTAAAAAAAAGAAAAATTATTCATTTTAATGTTTTTTATTTATAAAAGCCACTGCGAAGCGTGGCAGGGTTCGGGTAGTATAATATATATAAATATTAAAGACAAACAACATGTCCTAATTGACTGATTGATAATGACAGTACCAAAAATGAGAGCACATCTCCAGTTAAATTATTAATTTATGACAGCTTTTGCGATTAAAATGTGTCACAAAAATGTGTTAAAAATTACGATGAACTGTAAGTAGGAAATACATCATGCGACGGTCCGGCACGGCGAATACTAAACCCCCCAGCCATAGACGGCGAATTCAGAAAAATTCTCCCATGATCTCGCCAATTAGGATGCTGATGATGATGATAAATAATAAAACTACGGAGCTTGTGTTTGTACTGCTGTTTAAAGAAATAGCCTGTAATACCCACTGCGAGCCCACTTGAAAGAAAACCTGCAAGTCCCGAAAGCACATTTTCATTTACTTCACCGCCGAGCACATGGTAAATTGAACGCTTATAATTGTTATTAACAATTTTCGGCACCGGAGATCGAACACAGGTCATTCGAGCGCTATGTAACTTAAGCGTGCGCCCTGACCACTAGGCTACCACAGTTCGTTTACTAACGAAAATTTATAACAGTGTGTAAATACGAAATCATAGAAAAAATCCGAGCCAATCGCATTTGCTGTTCTTTTTCTGATGAAAAAGGTTGATACCTATTTAAGTCCACTGCTAAACATAGGCCTCTCCAGGAAAGCGCCAGTAAAATACAGCATGCATTCCTTGAAAGGTTTTTCATACTCGCCACGCTGGACAAACTGATTAGTGAGCGCATTTTATATTCCTCCCAATTCCGGTTACAAACATTTTTCAATTATTTATTATGGCACTGGCTTCAAGTCCTTCCGCCAAAAAGTAAACTCAAAATACTTCAAATTCTAGATTTTCATAATTATGTCGTAATTGTCAATATACCATTGCTTGTAAGCTTGTTGAAATATAAACAGTAAATCTATCGTTCTCTTTTAATGAAGATTGGTTGGATTGTAGTGATGAAATGAAGACGAAAATAAGCGGACTCTAGTCGCGAATAAAATTTTCCATTTATATATAATAAAAGACCAGTTTTGTCTTGTCATTTAATGAATTTGCCTAGAAAAACTGGTAATTAATATTCCCAGCCCCAGCCTGATCCGATGTTGACTTTATTTACAGTAATTAATTTGTCGCACTACACGCATTAGCTTCTTTAGTACGTCTGTCTCGCTCACAGCAAATCTGGTCAAAATTCCCAAGTTAGTGTGGTGTGATGTAACAGGGTAGCTAGCAGGGTAATTAAACATCAGCGCGCAAAATCCGCCCCTGTTAAAAGGTACCCTAAGAATGTCATTATCGATGATGATAACTTAAGGCCACGTTCACATTCACACGAACATAAAAAACCGCGAATTGCATACGGTCCTCTCTTACCGTGTTCGCCGATAATTTAACCTTTGATGCCAGTTTTCGGCCTCTTTTAATCATCTGCTAGGTGCTGGCAACTCTGCTAATAACGTCAATATTTGATTGACAACATCAACATTTTGTTTAGTATTTTGCTCCGAGTATATTGTATAGACTGTTTTCCCAATAACATGTTTTCCGCAATGTAACTGTTCTGTTTTTGTATTATATGCTATCTGCGGCCAACGTAAATTGTTCATTTCTTTATTCTAATGTTTAGCAGCACGCAATATAATGTTTGCAAAAATCAAATTTTCATGCAACTGTTCATTTCGTGCATGATAACAACACTTTCAAGATAAAAATCACATATATTAAAATTTATATAAGAGCTACTTTATCCACTTACCAATAAACTAAAATTAAATTATATTTAGATTTCAACATGTCGAAACGAAATATTATGTTTCACCCTATAATTAGCTCTATTCAACGAATAGCACTGTATGAAACTAAAGCAGTGAGTAATTTTTGATAAATTGTTTCTGGACATAAAGTACTTACTGATTGTAATTTTAAAAAACTGTTTCAGAGATTTTTTCTCATTGGTTCAAATAATACACAGACCAGATTTCGTGTCCTTAAAATTGATAGAACAGATCCAAGAGAGTTGATATTAGTAGATGATAAAGTGGAGTATAACAAACAAGAAATACACCAATTATTGAACATGATTGGATTTGGCAACAGAGGTAGCCGCTCGCCAGGATTTAACAAACTTGTTTCAGCCTTTGGAATTGTTGGTAATTGACATAATATTATTTGCGTTAATGCTTTAGGGTTCAGTGTTTGGGTTTAGTTAGTAATAGTGGAATATTTACAGGCTGTAACATTGCTTTACTTTTAAAATTTTGATAAAATAAATCAAAATAAAGCAAATATTCAATATTTTACAGGCTTCATTAGATTCTTAGAAGGGTACTACATTATTTTAGTAACAAAGAGAAGAAAAATTGCTGTCATTGGTTCACATTCCATTTACAAAATAGAAGACACAGCCACAATTTACATTCCTAGCGATTACAGTAAGCCTCCACATCCAGACGAGCAAAGATATTTGAAAATGTTCTTAGCAATAGACTTATCAACCAATTTTTATTATAGTTATAGCTATGACATAACTCATACATTACAAATGAATATGGCTCCTCCTAGGAAGTTAGCTCCAGCACTTTTTCCAAAGCCTATTACTGCTGCAGTTTATCACTCAAACTTAAACACCAATAACAGTGAAGAAAATAAGTGCATTTGTCATGATAATGATGATGATGAAGACATATTTGAGACATGGAAACAGCAGTTGCAACAAAGACAAGAAAAAATGGGGTAAACAAGTTTTTGTTAATATATACTGATTATTCACGTAAAATTAAAAAGCAATGTGTTTACCATATTAATTTACTCATAAGTAAATTAATATGGTTACCTTTGTAGTGCTGATATATTCGAAATATATCTTTACACCACTTTGTTAATAAATTTTTACCATTAAGTTATGATGAGAGAGGGGTGATAGGTTTTTATTCCTAAATTTTTTCTATTTTAATATTTGTGGTGTTAATCTCAGAGTAATGTCAATTCAAAATATTAGGTAAATGATAAAATAATAAAATAATTTGGTGAAATTTAAATTACTGGTTATGCAGAAAGCAACAAAGGTGTAACAGGTTATACTGCCATAGCCAAGTGTGCCAAGCCAAATAACAAACATCAAATTTTTTAAAATCATAGTCTTGCATTGGACTTCTGACTCAGTCAACTGGCATGGCTGACATCAGTAATATTAATATCATATGCATTTTATCTATTTTAGTGAACGGACTCCAAAGCTAGAGTTTGGTATTAGAACAGTGCCTGAGTGGAGATTTGTTTGGAACAGTCATTTACTATCAGCGGTACACTCGTATCTACATCCTGACTGGATATTGTACATTGTGCATGGTTTCATAGAACAGAGTAACTTAAACATATTTGGAAGGCCTATTTATCTTACCCTCATTGCTAGAAGAAGTAATAGGTATGCTGGAACAAGATTCTTGAAGAGAGGTGCAAACTTGCATGGTGATGTTGCTAATGAAGTTGAAACAGAGCAAATAGTCCATGACTCCATGATATCTTCGTTTGCATCTGGGAGGTAAGAAATAAACCTGTACATTACAAATTTTGGTTTCATAGAGCGCGAAATGACCTGGCTTCAATCCCCGGTGCTGGCACCATAATAATTGTAAAAAGCAATTTTAAGTGCTGAATGTACCAGATGCTTGGTGTTGAAGGAAATAGTCATTAATATTATTTCGAGTATTTGTGAAGTTCACCAACCAGCACTGGAGCAACATGGCGGATCTCCAAAACCCCCTCAGATATTTAAAAGAAGGCCATTGCTGTGCTGTGGGCATTTACAGGCTGCTACTTTTTTTTTACACTTACCTCCTCTAATACTCTTCCATTACACACAAATTTAATAACAAATATAACCTTTATATACAAAATTCATCAAATATCTGTATTTTATTTAAAATCAAAAGTTCCTTTTGATTGGAGTCAAAATTAAAAATCAGTCTGTTACAGATTCAGTTCATTTGTCCAGATGAGAGGCTCCATCCCCAGCTATTGGTCACAAGATATATCTAAAATGGTTCCTAAACCGGCCATATCAATTGACCTAAGTGACCCATATGCTGAGATACCAGCAAAACATTTTAATAATCTAATGAGAAGATATGGTTCACCGATTATGATCTTAAATCTAGTCAAGAAAAGAGAGAAGAAGAAGCATGAATCTCTATTAACAGATGTAATAAGCAATGCTGTGAAATATCTGAATCAATTTCTGTTTCCGGAGCACGCCATACAATATTTTCATTTGGATATGGCTAGAATAAATAAGGGGGCAGATGCAAAAGTTCTTGATAAGTAAGTCACTAAATTATCTATCTATATTAGCATTTTAGAAAATGTGTTTAACACTATCATCGGATTTTCCTCTCACATAATTGATATTTATTTGAATAGCACACTTAAAGTTTACCATAAATATTCATTACCATTATAAACACTCATGTAACATTTTAGACTGTCTGCAATAGCGCGCACTGTAGTTCGTCGTACAGGCATATTTCTGAGCTCAAAGGGCTATGATGATGAGACAGGTGTACCAGGACATCAGGGTGGGCGTCTTCAGACAGGAGTAGTTCGTGTAAACTGCGTGGATTGTCTTGACAGGACCAATACTGCACAGTTTGCTATTGGTAAATGTGTGCTGGCACATCAGGTCAGTTTCTGAACTCTATTTTTAAAAGCTATTTTTAATTAAAGTATATTCTCTTTTAAATAATTAAAATCTGTAAAGGTTGCCAAGCAGTTTTTACTGTGTTAGTGACTTAATGATGTCCTCCAGGCTGATTTCAACCACGGCGACATATTTATTTCACAATTTCATAAAAGTTACTACATATTCGAGCGTTGCGAATTAAATAATCGACCAATAATTAGCAAAGCCGTATGGTAGCTGTGTCATAAAATCTTCCCGTAGGTGTCGCAAGTGTTCACTAAGGTAAATCATTAAATATCTCATGGCAAGAACCATCGTCAAAAATACTAACCCGCAAGATACAGGTGAAGGGCAACAGCGTGTAAAGTGCGACGAGTCTGGTATGGGGATTGTCAACACGCCTGCTACTGAATAGCCCAGGATTTACCATAATCAGGGCGATTATCTGATAGGCGAAATCCTGAACTATTAACTGGTTGATAAAGGGCGACAATAATGATTATTATATATATTATTTTTTTAGCTATATGCCTTAGGTCTTATTGGTAAACCAGTCATAGAATTTGATTCGGATTGCGTGAGATTGCTGGAAGGGTTGTATGAAGATCATGGAGATACACTCGCATTACAGTACGGTGGATCACAACTAGTTCACAGGTAGGATAATATAATAAAACAAATAATTTTCTTCGGAATTGGTGACCTTGGTATATTTTTATTTTTTTTATTGCAATGGGGTGTCAAACCAGCGAAGTCCACCTGATGGTAAGTGGCTGTAATTGCACCTGTATACACAACTTAAAACTTCCGCTTTTTCTTTTTAAAATGTTGCTGTTGACGAAATCTGTCCAGAGAATGACATCATTGTAATGGTTTATCGAAAAGGATGCTGCGACTTACCTTCTGGTTTATTTTATCAATCGGTTCGCTATCTACACACATTAGGCTAAATAATGTTTTTGGTTTATTTACGTCGCCACCACACATCGAATACCTACATTTATTTAATTATAATTGTAATAAATGGCTATTTGGAAGTTTGTTTAATAGCTTATAGTTGTTAGTTCGCAATTGAACATTAATTCAAATTATTTTCCCATTTACAGAATAAAAACCTATCGGAAAACAGCTCCCTGGTCGTCGCACGGTAACGATATAATGCAAACGTTGAGCCGGTACTATTCGAACACATTCTCCGACGCTGAGAAACAGAATACTATGAACTTGTTTCTTGGTCTTTTCGTCCCGGACGCAGGGAAACCAGCTATTTGGGATTTCACCACGGATTACTATCTCCATCATCCTGAGGCGATGGTGTACATTCCTAATAAAAGGTATGTTTATAAACGAATGACTTTTTATTTATTTTTCTTTAACGTATATTATTATATATTACTATAATATTGAAAGTGAGGTTGTTTTTTGGATGAAGTAAATAAAAAAAAACTACGGCACCCATGTTAAAACTCCCCTATTAATACACATTCACAAGATCTCTAAATAGTACAAAACAACAGCAACCCACTTTTGACTGTGTAGTATTCGCTTATAACTAACTCAATGCACTTATTCATATTTTATCCGTATACTACTGTGAAGCCGGCAGGGTTCGCTAGAAAAAATTAAGCATGTCACATAAAGTCAATATCATGCATGTATCGAAATAGCTTGTGAAACGAATTTATTACACGGATAATTAAATAACACTTCACAAAACACTTACAGAACTTAAAAACACTTTTATGTAAACATCGTCAGGACACCTGAATCGCTGGAACAAAAATATTTTGACCAATGTTTAGGTCTGCAAGGGGCGGCGTGAGCATTGGAACTTTTCAATAGTGTTTAAAACTAAAACAAAACTGTTATAACCAGGTCCTTGACAAAATGGTGGGACGATGACGTCATACGGCACCTGCCCCTGCCGTGCAACGAGATGCGCAAGCTGTGCTGCGAGATCATCGGCACGCAGGGCGACGGCGCGCTAGAGATGTTGGACCCCTACCAAGAGTACAACCGCCCCTTCGAGTACACCGTCTTCACAGAATGCTTCGAATTCAAAGTAAAAACCAGTAACTAAACATACATTATTCAGGAGCAACGACGGACCTATCCATGTTGATTTTTCATTGAAGATGAATGTTCAGATTCTTACACCGTGCCACATGGCTTGCGGCGCATTATAAAAGATATGGTGCTGATACACGAACACGGAGAAACGGTTCTCCGTCTCCGGTGACTGGTTATGTCGGGATCAGCATTGAAGATGTCGGACCGACTAAAACCCTCACGGTAGATCTGCTGTTGGCCTAGTGGCCTTTACAGCTACATCGGTAGAGACTTGCGAGCAGGAGGCCCGCAAGTTGACAGCCGTCTGCTACCTGCGCCATAGCAATTTAATTTATTCTTGCGTTTCCTCGACTACAATCATGAAACACCATCTATTAAAGATTTTTGAAATTCTGGCGATTGTTACAGATTTATTTTGTTCCATAGAAGATACATCGTCATTTACACTACTATACTATTACACGTCAGTAACACTTATATCTAAACCTTAACTCTACTGAAATAACGACGAAAATCAAATGTTTTTTTTACCGACAAAACTTTTACAATGTTTCGACCTGGTGTTTGCTAAAGCAGATCAAAACAGCAGTGTAACCACTGTTGTGTTCTGGTTTGAAAGTTACCATGAGCCAGTATAAATCCCGGCGGTGAAGCATTGCATCCTGTCCTCAGTGGTGACAACGCAACAGTAACCTCTTTCGATTGAAGTTGTTTGCAGGTGTCTATGGGCTGCAGTAGCAACTTACCACCGGGTGGACTTTGTCACCCTAATCCAATTAAAAAATCTATCACTCTAGCCCTATTTGAGTTTGTTCTTGAAGACGACTGAAGGAAATTCAATTGAATTCTCACGATTTCCCAGATATTCTCCAATAGTTCTCTAATTCTACATATAAAATTCTCCCCTTTGATACAAACCAGATGTTCCACACCTTACGCGACTTCGCACCGACATTCTCCGAAAGCATCAGTCCATTTGTGGTACGCGGCCGCGGCGTGGGCCCGAAAGGGCCGGCCTCCAAAAACCCAGTCATAAGCGGGCGGTCTAGCACCACATCGAATAACTCCAGCGAGTATGTTACACTTTCATTTGATAAATTCTAGAAATAGACTTGTATATAATCATACAGCCTTTTTTATATATATGGGACGGGTTACGTCGGGCTTGCACCGACTAAAATTACAAATCTCGGTCTCCTCATAGACTGAACTGGAAAGTTCAAGTAATGGACATCGGCCGCAAAGTCGTTGCCACCTTAGGATCCGTTTATCATGGCGCAAAGTCAGAATTCTGCTTGTTTATTCTCTCCATTTTAATTTTTTTCACTATATATATAATAGTACCCCAAATGTGATATAGTAAAGTAGCAGCCTGTAAGTGCCCACTGCTGGGCAAAGGCCTCCTTCTCAAATACGAGTCTCAGAGAGGGTTTAGGAGCCGGGAAGGGCCCGTCACGCTGCTCCAGTGCGGGTTGGCGGGTTTCACATATCCTCGAAATAATATTTTTATTATTTCTCAGACATGCAGGTGTCCTCACGATGTTTTCCTTCACCGCTGAGCACGTGGTAAATACAGCACTTAAAATTGCTGTTAACAATTTTAGTGGTGCCGGCACCGGGGATCGAACCCAGGTCACTCGCGCTCTATGAAACTAAAGTGCGCGCCCTGACCACTAGGCTACCACGGCACGGTGACATGATTTTGTTTATTTTACTATATGGTTTTTATACGTGGTAGAGCCAAGCGGCGGCTTTTGTTGCTGCTCGAATGGGCCGGCTCAACCGGATTAGTACCACGGCCTCCCAGAATACCTGCGTGAAGCAGAGGCATCTTGCTTCTGCGTTTCGTTTGGTGAGTGAGGTAACCGGAGGCCAATTGACCCTCCCTCCCCCCCCCCCCTCATCCTCGCCCCATCTCCCAAATACCCTTAAAGGCCGGCAACGCACCTGCCTCTGGTGTTGCAGATGTACATGGGCGACGGTAATCACTTACCATCAGGTGAACCGCTTGCTCGTTTGCCGCCTTTCGCATAAAAAAAAATGGTGCTGTCACTAGAATGTATGTATTTATGATAGTATGTATATATCTATAATAAAGATTATCCCACGGAGATCCTCATTCGCCGCATTTTTATTTACTTCTTGAATTATGTAGTTAAAACACACGATAGTCCTCCAGTGGTTCGCTGCTCTTCATCCGAATCAAGAGTTCCATGACCTATTTTGATGCCTAATTTCAATGAGTTTTTCGAGTAATGTATTATGTGCGATGTGTGCAATTTACCTGAAATATGACGGCGACAGGCTCACCTCCTGTCCTCCGATCACCCGTTATTGAGTATACGCTCGTCATAGCTTTATTTTCCTATTTCTATCATATCTTATAAAAGCACGGTACACTTAATTGAATTAAATGATTCTTCTTGCATTCTACACTGACTCTCAATGTACCCGAAGAGGCTTAGGTGACACAGACTAACAAGTCGGTGTTGTTATTTCCATTCTTTGGTGCCTCATTACAGTGCCTCTTGTCACGTGAAGATATCATAGTGACCATTTACAAATACATTAAAACCATAACATAATTCATAATGGTATGATTTATTGTTCTCAGCACAAACAGCGATTCGTCATCGGACGATGACCTCACCAGTTCGGCGCCCAGTTCCCGCCAAATAGTACCGTCGCCATTATCCATTGTGGACAAGGTGTTCTCTAATGAAGAAACGGACGAGCCTGTCATATTTCCTGCCATCAAACGTTGCAATAGCGTACCCTTAAAGGTGCCAAGCAAAAGAGATATGATTGTGTAAGATTTCTTTCCAATTTTATATATTTCATTTAAATAGCGTAGTCACTCCTCTCTAATACCGTGGGTGTCATAAGATTCGATTAAGGAAGGACCTGGAGATCGCTTTAGTTCCTACAGATTGTGGAATATCCATCTCGAAAAACGACAGAACGAAAAACAAAGACCGGTGACGGGCTGCAGCGTATAAGCTGTGAAGTGTTGGTACTGCGATACTATAGAGGCGACCTATGTCAAGCATTGGACTATTTTTCTTACTGTTAAAAATGAAAAAAAAATATTAATAGTTATTTATATTTTCCCTTTCAGTTAATATTTAAATGATTATTATTAATTAGATTTAGATTTTTTATACACTAAGAAACATGCACAAATTTAATTCTTAGCCTTTAGATGTAGATGCGTTGTCACTCCAGGGGACTAAGATAGCATGCCTATCACTGTTAGTTAAGCCTCCGGTTACACTATGGAATTATTACCTAATGCTAAAAATTATATTATACATTTGAAATGAAACTATAATATCGTAAAATTATATAATGCACCGCCTATTTCTCTAAATGCCAACAAGAAAAAGCAAGTAGAATAGAAGCGGCGTGAAGTAGAGGCATCTTGTGCTTCTGCGTTTTGTTCGGTGGGTGAGGTAACTTGAGGCCCACTCCCGCTCCCTATCCCGCTCGTCCTCCCTCCCATCTACCAATTATCCTTGAAGGCCGGCAACGCACCTGCAACGCCTCTGGTTTTGCAGATATACGTGGGTGACAGTAATCACTTACCATCAAGTCAGCCGCTTGCAAGTTGGCACCCTTTTCCATAAAAAACTGCACTCACCTGCACGCGATGCACCCTGCTGTTTGACTAACGAGACCGATAGTGTGTCCTAGCCGGCTGGTGGCGGAAAATTCATCCGAATATATCGCACCTAAATACAACATACTAGTGAAAGGGAGCAGTCACTGGTGTGAGGGTCAGGCAGCCGGGCCTGCCGGTGATATGGGCAAAGCTTCAATGCATACCGGCTTCAGATTGCGCTATCATGGAAACGTCTGAAAGCTGATTTTACACGCCGATTAAAAAGAAGGAAGAAATTAACTATACTTGTTTTACAGTTACAAACGCTATGTCAACTTCGAGCGCAGATCGAACCCGCTGTACGATCCAGACATACATATCGTCATGACCGTAAGCAGCGCCTTCACTATTGACAGTTCAGTGGATGTCATCCCGCCAACAGTCACAAAAGCCTCGAAAGAAATATACCAAAACTATGTACAAAGAAATAGCGGACGAGTGACAGTGCCCGCCGCGTCTCTTGCATTGTATAAAAAATATATTAATTTTAGCCTTAAATAATTTATTTGTAATTTGAAAATGATAATAAATGCTATAATATCCAATACAAATCTTCTACATTATTTAGGAGCATTCACAGAATGAAATCATCGATTATATAACCCAAAATATTAAAAATTTATAATTTTAATTATTAGGAAAACTTTGACGTCATGTAGGCTCAGAACCGTGCTTTGTGACGATGTTTTGGGAAGGCCTGTGTTGTTGAGCAGTGCACTTGAGACAGGCTGAAATGAAAAATAATGTTGCAAGATTTGCCAGGAAGGAAGATAATGTGATGACATAAGACAGGATTATTTTTATCTTAATCAACAGTTGCCTAATTATTATTAAATTTATAAAATGCGGCTGTTTGTATATTGATCAAATAATGTGATAGCATAGTATCAACATATCATAGTTTCTGCGTATTCACCTTGAGTCGGAACGTCAGGTGTTGCCACACATACAATCGTTTGTGGTTAAGAACGAACCTCTGTGCGCACATTAGTACATATGTAACACATAACGAATTTTTTCTC
Source organism: Bhutanitis thaidina (assembly GCA_029286595.1). Lineage (NCBI taxonomy): Eukaryota > Metazoa > Arthropoda > Insecta > Lepidoptera > Papilionidae > Bhutanitis > Bhutanitis thaidina. Next base: position 6,417,819 of record JAGSMS010000022.1, read on the forward strand.
TTCTATACACGAAACAGAGGGACTATAAGACTAATCTTCAAATAACACTATATATCTATACAAATATAACCCGGGATGAGCAGTATTGGAGACTGTCATTGGTCCGGGTTTAAAATTTCAGGAGATATGCTTTCGGATGATGATCTTGTGATAGTATTCGTCTCTGACACCGCATCTGGCCATTCCTCTGATATTTGAAGGTAAAAATGGATTGATCACTAAGAAATTTACGCTAATACGGCACTAAACTTATGCAAGCGACAAGCGATCGTCAAACTTATCAAGTCCGACGTAGCCAAAAACAGTTCGGGTTGATTGTTTAAATGCGTAAACGATATTAAGCCGTTTTACCAACTTTAAATGGTACTACTACGTTTTTATTGACAGCTAAAATGACGTTAGTGATTGACATATCTAACACTGACATTTCTATTGTAATCGAATCGGTCGATTCTTCATGAAATCGTATTTTACTGTAGTGAAAAATTAAGTGGGGGGTGGATGGATACTTTCTGCATGTGTTTTTAATTCATACATCTTAGAGACATGGCTATGTCAAAAGGATTTAAAGTCCTAGAAAAGTCATCGCCACCAAATCCGTACAGTATAATTTTACAACATAGAAATAAAGATACGGCACTGCTATTTGAATCTCAAGCAGTTGTTTCGTTGTCTAGTCAAGAAACAGAAACTCTTCGAAAGCAATATCATAAGATTGCAGATGCTTATGGCTGTTTGGGTGTATTACAATTAAATTCTGGTGAAAGCTGCCTCTTGTACCTCGTTCTCGTCATAGGATGCTGCTCCGTTGGCAAGGTGGGTGATGTAGAAGTTTTCAAAATTACTCAAACACAATTTCTTCCTTTATTCTATCAATCGCAAGGAGACGATAAAGTTTCTGAAGTACGTAAATTGCTAAATTCTGGCACATTTTACTTTTCATGGAACTCTAGCAAAATCAATGACAATCTTTTTGATTTAACTCTTTGTGCCCAAAGAAAGAGTAAAGGTGCTAACCCAGATAATAGATTCTTTTGGAACAGGACATTATTTATACACTTAATAAGATATGGTATTGACTGCGCTGATTGGTTAACCAGAGCTATGTGTGGATCTGTTGAAATTCGTACTATTTATGTTGGTCATCGCCAAGCAAGAGCAGTACTGGTGTCTAGACTCAGTTGTGAACGAGCTGGCACTAGGTTTAATGTAAGAGGGTCTAATGATGATGGCAATGTAGCTAATTTTGTTGAGACTGAACAAGCCATATACATTGATGATTCGGTAGCATCTTATATACAAACTAGAGGTTCAGTACCTTTATTCTGGGAACAGCCTGGAATTCAAGTGGGTTCCCATAAAGTAAAAATGTCTAGAGGATATGATGCATCAACCAGTGTCCTTGATAGACATTTTTCTCAATTAAAACGTAATTATGGCTCTATAATTGTTGCAAATCTACTCGGATCAAGCCTTATTGGAGGTAGTGAAGGGGAAGCAACTCTTAGCAATGCTTATCAAAAACATCTTAATGAATCAGCCCATTCAGATATAACACAAATAATTTTCGATTACCACCAAGAGGTAAGGGCTGCATCAATTGAAACAGCATTGTCAAAATTTAAAAAAATCATTGAGAAATATTATGATGATGTTAGCATTTTTAGTGCTAGGAGTGTTGATATCTACAATATTCAAAAAGGTGTAATCCGCACCAATTGCCTTGATTGTTTGGATAGAACAAATTCAATACAAACATTTATAGGCTTGGAAATGCTTGCTATTCAGTTAATGCTTTTGCAATGTGTCGATAAGAAACAAAATGTGAACAGATTTGAAGAGGTGTTTAAACAGATGTGGATTAATAATGGAAATGAGATATCAAAAATATATGCAGGTACTGGAGCCATACAAGGAGGCTCCAAATTAATAGATGGCGCTAGATCAGCTGCACGTACTATACAAAATAATTTATTAGACAACTCTAAACAAGAAGCTATTGATATATTGTTATTGGGTTCTACCTTGAATTCGGAACTTGCTGATCGCACCAGAATATTACTACCACCTAATATACTTCATACATCAACTCCAGTGCTAAGAGAAATGTGTCGAAGGGCTAATGAATTCACACAACCATCTAACATTCGCATTACCATTGGCACATATAATGTGAATGGTGGCAAACATTTCAGAAGCCTAGCTTATAAAGATTCATTAGCTGATTGGCTTTTGGATTGTCCAAACTCATCTTTAGTCAGTACTGTCAATATGGCTGAACAACCATCAGACATTTTTGCTATTGGATTTCAAGAGATTGTTGATTTAAATGCCAGTAACATTATGGCTGCTAGTTCAGATAATGCTAAAGCCTGGAGTGAAGAGTTAGAGAAAGTTTTGTGTAGAGATGCTTCATACACACTCTTGTCTAGTCATCAATTAGTGGGAGTGTGCCTGTTTGTATTTGTAAGGAAGGATTTAATTCCGCATATAAGAGATCTGGCAATAGATTCCGTTAAAACTGGCCTTGGAGGTACAACTGGCAATAAAGGAGCTGTTGTCATTCGTTTGGTAATATATGGTACATCCTTATGTTTCGTCTGTGCTCATTTTGCTGCCGGTCAGTCACAAGTATCTGAGCGTAATGCTGATTATACAGAGATTACTAGAAAAATTGCATTTCCCATGGGCAGATCTCTTTACTCCCATGATTATGTATTTTGGTGTGGTGATTTCAATTACCGTATAGATCTAGATAAAGAAGAAACGCGTTTATTAGCAGCGCAAAACAATTTACAGCGACTTTTAGAACAAGACCAATTATTACGACAAAAATCACAGGGCTTAGTTTTTAAAAATTGCTTTGAAGGTGACATTACTTTTCCACCTACATATAAGTATGACCTATTCAGTGATGACTATGACACAAGTGAGAAATGCCGTGCCCCAGCATGGACCGATAGAGTTTTATGGCGAAGTAGGAAGCACACAATTGACCCAGAAACAACATCACAATTGGCAGCTGGAAAATTACTATTTTATGGTAGAGCGGAATTAAAACAAAGTGATCATCGTCCCGTCATAGCAATTTTGGAAATTGAGGTACTACAAGTTAGCTACACTAAATGCATGGAAGTGTTTTATGAAGTTGTGAAGGACCTTGGTCCTCCTGATGCAAGTATCATAGTGCAGCCTTATGATGATGTTGATAGTGATGAATCAATTTTCGATGATAATGTTATGTCAGCAATTTTACAAGAATTAGCGACGATTGGTGATGTAACATTGGTACGCTTTATAGATGACCACACATTGAGTATAACTTTCAGGGATGGTCAGCATGCACTTGCAGCTGCACAAAAAGGCCATATTTCAGCTTATTCAGTACATTTCAATATATCTTTAAAATCTCCTGATTGGGTTGACATTGTCAGATCTGAGATTAGTTTATGTACAAACAATACTGTTCCATTATTTGGAGAAGCTCAGCCAGAAAGACCTCTAAGATCAGCTCCACCGACCCCACGAAGACAACAACCAAGTAGACCGCCAGCGCCATCCCCGACGCCTTTGTTGCCGTCGCGAGCTCCAGTAGCAACTCCTGCCCGACCGCCACCACCTCGACCTGCGCCACATTCACCAGATGCTGGAGCAAATACCACTCAATCAGACGTAGTGTCTCCGCCCCAAGATAGTGTGCCTCCTCCTACATGTGCACCTCCTCCACCGCCCCAGAGCTCCACACCGCCTCCTATGGGTCCTCCACCTCCTGTGCCTGCTAGACAGGGCGCACCACCTCCTTTACCCACACGTCCCCGACCAGTTATGTAAGTAACTCTTCATTCACCATTTAGGTACTTCAATCATCATACCTACAGCATTTAATATTTATCAAAATAATGTAAATTATATTTATATATCATAGAATGATAAACATTGGTATTTGTAAAATTATAATCACTAATTGATTTTGTTATTGGTTTATAGATATTATTTTTATGGATTAATATCGATAATTATGTTACTTTAAAAAAGAAGTACAATTAGCATGCATAAAGCTTTTTGTATCTTCATTGTTATCTGTGAACCAAGGCAATCACTGTGTAATATTATGCCTGCAAGTTAATCTACTCTAAGTAACATGATCATACTATATTCTAACCATTTGCATTTCTAATGTATATTTATGCTGACTCCATTTTTATTTTTGATGTGTAATACAATTTGTAGTTCATAGTGAAAGAAAAGGAGAAGGTATAATTTAATATTCACAAATTTATCACTTATGGTTTTCAATAGTTATTTATTTATACTTCTTTGAAAGTATTTATGATGCAAAGTGACAATTATTTCCCATGATACATAATAATCTATGTTATTAGAATTAAAAGTCAAGTAAAATTTTGTATACATTTAATAAATAAAGAAATCCATTTTATGGCAGAGAAGCAAAAGCACCTGACTCTAATAACTTATGCTGCCTAGTTATCAGCATTTTGTCTTATGTTTAGTAATAACTGTTACTATTCACATCAGCAATACTTCCATTGAAAATCGATATAGATTGTCGCATATTTTTTGAAATACTGTCTACAATTTACTTTTTATGGTAATATGTCGAAAAAATGCTATAATGAATAATTATTATTAATAATTCCTTCCTTACCAGCCTGATAGTTCACCGTGAGGCATAGGCCTCTTCCATAAGGAGGATTTGCCATAATAGTCACGCTCGGGTAGCATATTGGCGATCGCAGTAAGTCACCGGTTTGTTTAATTTTGGTGTGTTATTTTTCGTGATGGTTATTCTGCCATCTATCAGTAGCCATTTGGATTTTTAGGCTTTTCACTAGTCGCTTCGTCGTCACTCTTACGACACCCATGAGATTAAAGGTGTGGTAGCTTCTTACGCCGTTACTACACGGTACTTAATAATAATTATTATTAATTATATGGTAGTAAATTAATAATATTTATCACTAATTCAAATATTGAAAATTGCGAATTTATTCATTACAGTGTAGTATAACATTCAGTAGTATTTAACAGTTTTGGAGCATTAAGTGAACTGAGACCTGATGTACACCAGTGGGCACTGCTCACAAATTAAATTCGGGTCTGTATCTAACCCTTTATTGAAATCCTCATGAAATACTTTAAGTGTTGGAACAATTATAGGAAGGTATCACTCTTACCAGCGCTGAAGCTTTCAGAAAATTTATAGAAGAAACTTCTGGCAACAGAGGTTGTTGCAACAAGTACAATATCAGACAGAACTTTATCATTGTATTTATTCACTTTCAGCTGAGCATTGAAAATAAATTTAAAATTAGTTAGTCTTTTAAAGAAATTATTTTTAGTTGATAAAAAGAAATCACTTTTAATCATTTTATATTTTCCTTTAACTATCAATGCAAAAAAAAAAAAATTCGTAATTGTTATTTTGTCCTTATTTGTTTCCTAAATATTTATTAAGATTATTAGCCCATGGCTGTGTATTAGCATTTGGCTGTAAAAACAGTAAAATACCTTCTTAAATATCTATTTTTCACGCAATTCAAACATATTTTTTTATTAATTTAATTAACTATCAGAACACTTTGTTTTTGAAATTTCTTCTAGTTCTGACCAACATATATTTTTTTTTATTTTGTTATAAGATGTAAAAAATAAGCTTAAATAAATTTTAGATATTTCTTATACCTATCAGTTATCTGTTATGAATGTTGAATAAAACAAAATAAACCGTAATAATATAATTTATTTAATAATTTATTAGGTATTTTGCTATATGGATACTGTTGTAATAATGAATTTGACTTTGTAGAGAGTAGTGTGTATTGTTTAGAACCTGTTGCTTAAGTAATATATGGATAATTTACAACGATTAGAATAAGGGATAATGTTGTATAGAATTTAAGTTAACGACGTTTAGTACCCCTTTATTTATATTCAATTTCCTTAAACTGTTTATATTTACATCATTTCCTTGCAGTTTTTATGGTTAACTGTTGATCTAAAATTTTGTTCCTATTTAATCACCTTTTTTTATTTTTATAAATCATCTATTTGTTTAGTGTAAGTACCTGATTCATATATTTTGATTGTTTTAGCGTTATATTTATTAAAGTATATAACCATGAAGACACATGCTATGACGAAATAACGTTTTATAATATCTTGCCTACATACTAAATATTTTCAAGGATTTCTATGTATTATATGTCAAAGGCAATGCATTTTATGTTAAATTCTGAATTAAATTATTATAATACTGAAGATGTAGCTATGTAAAATGTAAAATATGCTCTGCGGTATAAAAACAAAATTTTACTTTGTGCAAACTTCTCATAAAGCTGAAGGTATTCCTGAATATGCAAGAATGTTGGCAAACTTATCTCATAACGATATTTTTCTGTTTTTTTTTAAATATCATTAATTTGGAAAGGTTAAAAAAATGATTTTAGAAAAATACCTACCTAGTGATGCTTTTCGTAGTAACATATTTGTTCATAAAAAATATAAGCATTTTCAAATTATACATGTTATAACTCAAAGGCTTAATAAAATTAAGTAGATATTGTTCGAGATTTACACTGTAGGCCACAATTAATACATAGACGGCCAGTGTTAATCATGATTTCAAATATGGTGAATAGAATGTTTAAAGCGAAAAATCCTGATTTATTTTTTATCCTTAAAAGTGTAAAGTACAGGCTGTCCTGTTACCGTCCGGCTTTTTGACACTGGCCCCAACTCTATTTAGAAGTCTTGGAGAGGAGAGAGAAATATTTCTTTTTCTATGCCATGCAGGCTATCTTATGCATGTTTCCAATGTCGACTATGATGTAAACAACATTATGGCTGCTAGTTCAGTTAATAAAGTAAGTTTGCGGTCAGTTAATTGCCTACATGACAAAGGTTTTTAGTACGTGGCAAAGCCAAGCGACAGCTTTTGCTTCTGCTCGACCGGAGTAGTACCACGGCCTCGCAAAAAACCGATGTAAAGTAGAAGCTCCCCAAATGTTGTTAAAGGCCGGCAACGCATCTGCAGCTCCTCTGGTATTGCAGATGTACGTGGGCGTCGGCAATCACTCACTAGCAGGTGAGCCGTTTGCACTCGCTTAAAAAAATTACTTTAAATTTTAGAGAGAGATTTTGGAGTCTGACAATTCCTGCCACGCTGCTGCACTGCTGTTTTACGGACTTTACATGACCTCGTTTTTGTATTATACCTCAGACACAGTTTTCCTTAAGATGAGAACCAATAATATATTTAGAATTTTAAACGATTTATTACCCTAAACGCAATGTGGTCTAATTTGCGTTAAGCTTCCCTTTTTGCTACAAATGCATGCGCTTTTATAGTTTTATGCAGAAATTCATCAATACTAACAAAAATATCTAGGGTACTTCCGAAGTGTAATTCGCTTAATTGAATGTTATGAAAGAGTAAAAATTAATATAGTAAATTATGACCCATGTTATAGAATTGTTACGTGTAGTTTAATTTCGTTAGCTGAAATACTTTTTTTTGCAACGAATATCATCACAATTCTAAAATAGTCAATACCTATTCAAATAACGTTTTTAATTAAAAATAACAAAGGACTTAGTATAGTAGTATATTGTATTAAAGTAAATTTAATCACACAAATGATAACGTTTATAAAAAGGTATTAAACGGATACACTGCCATTCACATCGGATATCAAATACTTACCTTAACCGCCAACCGCTTGATAAATTGCAACTAACGATTGTATTGCACCTGATATGGAACTCGAGTTACTCTCGTACTGTTGAACTCAAAACACAATAACCGTAATTGTACCTAGAAGAACTTACAGTGGCCCATGGCCCCAGTACTATCATGACTTACCTGAACATTACCGTCTAGTGTTCAACTCTTGGTGTCATGGTCAATTTTCACTGAAAGAGCAGTAGTCTTAGGAGCCCTAGCGGCGGCGAGCGGCCTACGATCATTGTTTACTGATTATACTATAACGAAAAAGCACTAATCTAAAGGACAGTCAACAGTCGCCCTTTTAGCCCACAGAACAATAATACCTTTAGCCGCAGCAAGTCTTGCGGCACCGCGCTACCCGTTCTACCGCTTTAAATCAATTTAAGCTTTTTTCAGTCGTAGATAAGATTCGACATGCTGGACAAAATTTTACACCGAAATCGCTCCTCAAGCCGATGCTCTTTCAGTGGGAATTACCCTAAAAATTAAATTCTAACTTTTTCTTCTCCTTAGGTCAACCTCACCTACACCATGCTTATTAACGAATGAGACTCCGGTAAGCGAACGGATATTGAAGATGATTTTAATACGTATTGTTTTATGATGATCTTGCACTCTTCGCCGATTTCGCCCGCGGCAATAACTTCCGAACACTAAAAGCAGATTTCAATTTCAAAATGCAATAATTTGTGTGGCACAAATATTGGCTCCGGCAGGAATAAGAACCCAGCAGTCAGCTACGCTTACCACTTCGCAATGCGGTCATGAAATGAAATATCTTTTTGACATTACAAATTCAGATTTTGTTTGTCAGTTGTCATTTTTTCTGCCACCGTTTCGTAATGAGGTTCCTCTGACTGAGAAGCAACAGGCGAAAGAAACACTGTAGGTATCCCCTTTTTTTAAACAAATTTTTTAAATTACAAATAATACAACTTAAAATAGAAAGCAACGAGTAGTCTCACAGGCGATTAAAGCATATTGTAAGATAACATCAAACACAAAGAAGGTAAATATTAAAAACGAATGCAGGGTTTGCAAACCAGAGCTGACCAGCCCCTGTTCACAAGCATGACGCATGTGGCAGCTATTGACCATATTAAAAGGAAGTGGACGAGCCGCCGCGAGTAAGACACACTCAAGTTTACCACCCAATCGACAGTTCAACTGTGTTTGCGCAACTTGTTACAACTTTACAGAACATACTTTCTATGAGACCATTTAAAATTTTGTTCAAAATTACTAACTATTCAAATTTCTAATTAAATATTGATAACCATAGGGCCACCTTCATGGTGTTGCGAGAAGTGATGGATGCAGGTAGCTCAGGACCGTAGCCTGAAAATTCAGAAGAGTCCCTCTGTCCAGCTGTGGACTTGTGAATCGGAAACAATCTTTTATTGAATTCCGTATCGAAGTAGACAAATTTTCCATAACATGTAATAAATAGGTTTTACTGTTTCATCGTGTGCGTTTAAAACTAAAAACGTCCATGACTGTTGAGCACAGAATTCATAATATATATACGTTATAGCACTCGGAAGCGAAAAATTGTTAAGGTTAGTTAAGTACTTTAGTTTTGTTGTTTTCCTGTTTCTACTACATCGCGAGACATGAGTATTTAAGGGTAGTAATCACTGCAAAGCACATTAACGACTTAACTTTCGACAAAGAAATAACAGGCTTTCAATGATATTGCACGGTATTTATTGGCTGGACGTAGGAAGGGCCCTTCATAATCTTTTATGGGTTTAGTGTAGTAGGAGTTAAGAGCCCTTACTAAACTAAGAAGATAATTTTCATATTACAGGTTTTCCTTTATAATTAAATATAAAAATTATATACTACTACATCAACCTAATTTAGTCCTCTGCAGAACAGTAGAGCCTGCAAAAAATCTTATTTTAAACTTAGCCATACTCACCATGTTGGCAAGCAAAATATTAGTCTGTGGAATTTGGGTTCAGCAAATTCCGATGACTATTCCACCAGAGCCTCATTTATTTGCAAGCAGGGTCCACCACATACAGGTGAGGTTGGCATTTGAAGAAAGTGATGGTATATTCTCTCAAAAACCTATCAAGAAATAATGAAAAAATCCAAGTATGTCTGATGTCTTTCTCTTTGCAACCAGATCCTAAAAAGATCATGCAACTTCAACAAGTCAACAAAATATAACACAAGAATGGTCGCAAAAAATGAACTTTTAATTTTCAAAATTCTTTATTTTCAGATACATTGAAAGACTATTATACATTACACTTGCATCTAATATTTAAACAATAAATCAATTACATTGTCATTCAATTTTTCTTGGGTACGGCATTTCCATAAATTGTATGTGCAATTCCAGCTAAACCAAGAATGCATAAAAACATTGTGAAACGGTACAGAATTCCATCAAAAGGACCTCCTTTCAAGAATACAGGAACATCATTTTCTATCTGTAACAATTTTTATTTTTTAAATATAGGTACTTAATGAAAGTAGGGACAATATAAATTTATGCAAAACATCTATCTGATGTTACTCCACGATTAACATCACTTATTTCTGTTAAATTATTATATTAATATCAGGATACTAGTTTGATATACAATATCTTTATACAATATCTTTATACAATATCTTTATACAATATCTTTATACAATATCTTTATACAATATCTTTATACAATATCTTTATACAATATCTTTATACAATATCTTTATACAATATCTTTATACAATATCTTTATACAATATCTTTATACAATATCTTTATACAATATCTTTATACAATATCTTTATACAATATCTTTATACAATATCTTTATACAATATCTTTATACAATATCTTTATACAATATCTTTATACAATATCTTTATACAATATCTTTATACAATATCTTTATACAATATCTTTATACAATATCTTTATACAATATCTTTATACAATATCTTTATACAATATCTTTATACAATATCTTTATACAATATCTTTATACAATATCTTTATACAATATCTTTATACAATATCTTTATACAATATCTTTATACAATATCTTTATACAATATCTTTATACAATATCTTTATACAATATCTTTATACAATATCTTTATACAATATCTTTATACAATATCTTTATACAATATCTTTATACAATATCTTTATACAATATCTTTATACAATATCTTTATACAATATCTTTATACAATATCTTTATACAATATCTTTATACAATATCTTTATACAATATCTTTATACAATATCTTTATACAATATCTTTATACAATATCTTTATACAATATCTTTATACAATATCTTTATACAATATCTTTATACAATATCTTTATACAATATCTTTATACAATATCTTTATACAATATCTTTATACAATATCTTTATACAATATCTTTATACAATATCTTTATACAATATCTTTATACAATATCTTTATACAATATCTTTATACAATATCTTTATACAATATCTTTATACAATATCTTTATACAATATCTTTATACAATATCTTTATACAATATCTTTATACAATATCTTTATACAATATCTTTATACAATATCTTTATACAATATCTTTATACAATATCTTTATACAATATCTTTATACAATATCTTTATACAATATCTTTATACAATATCTTTATACAATATCTTTATACAATATCTTTATACAATATCTTTATACAATATCTTTATACAATATCTTTATACAATATCTTTATACAATATCTTTATACAATATCTTTATACAATATCTTTATACAATATCTTTATACAATATCTTTATACAATATCTTTATACAATATCTTTATACAATATCTTTATACAATATCTTTATACAATATCTTTATACAATATCTTTATACAATATCTTTATACAATATCTTTATACAATATCTTTATACAATATCTTTTTTTTTAAGCGTGGTAGAGCCAAGCGGCGGCTTTAGCTGCTGCTCGAATGGGCCGGCTCGACCGGATTGATACCACGGCCTCGCAGAATACCGGCGTGAAGTAGAGGTATCATATGCTTCTGCGTTTCGTTCGGTGAGTGAGGTAACCGGAGGCCCACACCCTCTGCCTGTTCCCCTCCTCTTCCCTCCCATCTCCCAAATATCCTTAAAGACCGGCAACACATCTGCAGCATCTATGGTGTTGCAGATGTATGTGGGCGACGGTAATCACTTACCATCAGGTGAACCGCTTGCTCGTTTGCCTTCTCTTCCATAAAAAAAAAAAAAAAAAAAAAGTAACTTGCAGCACATCAATGCAAAAAGCTCTAGTATTCTAAAATCAAGGGACACAATAGTGCACAGTGACTCATTTGAGTAAAAAGTTGAATTTTTTGGGGGCAGCACCATTTGTACTGCAGGCAAATACATTTGGCTGCACTGCATTGTCTTATAAGGCAAATCAATGTGCCCAGCCATTTGATCATCTTAACTCACTTTGTGAGGAGCTTTTGCACAAATGTTTTAAATCATGTATATGTATAATATGATCAAATAGTTCTTTAAATATTCCTGCATTTAAATTCTATTGATATGACATGTCAAGGGTTAAATTAAATCAGTTAACAAGTGAAATATATTGTGTACATATATAAACTAATTAATGTAAAAGTTTACTTGAAATTTTTAAGTAGAAAGAAGTGTTTCTAGATACATTTGGACAGTCAATGCACTTAGCCCACAGGACTTAGTGTGGCTGTCTATCATAAATAGGAATTATTTTTGCTAAATAGGAATTTTCAATCAAAATCAATTTAAATTTTATGATAAGGGCATGTCCCTATTTAAATAGAACGTTTTTCTGACCAGGCCTAAATAAAATTTTGGTACATAGTCTCTTATTTCTTACTAATGTATGTATAGATTTATAGAAATAAGTAATTGGTCGTGTGTTACCTGGAAGAGTTCCTGCTGTTTTTTTAACTTTGGCGATAGAGGCGCATAAGGAATGTTGGTTCCAGGGATCAGTTTCCTGGACCCAGGGGCAGGGCACGCTGAAGATTCAGTTACCGTTGAAAGATGAGCGGTGTTGTACTGGATCTGAGGTGGCTCCACTCGTTGCAAAGCAATAGGTGCCTAATACAATAAAATTAATATACAAATATGAAAATTCACTTATGTCATGCGTAGTTTTTTCTAGTTACTTACAACTGGAAACAGTGGGCTTTGTAAATGCGTCGCAGAGACCAGTCTGCCAGTAAATTTGCTTAATTGGTGATACATTTTTTATATCAATATCAGGTTTATTAAACAATTTGGTTGAAAATTTGGCCGCAACCCCGTTTTCCTTATTACGAAACAAGTACTTATCTGATTAGTGTTGCCGCCTAGGAATATAATTTTTCCCCTGAACCAGTCCTAAATGATGCCAGACTTAAGAAAATCTTGAGAAGAAAAATCCGCCGAAATAGTATAGTATTTTGTACTTTTGTCCAAAAATATAACATACAGTTACATTTTTGAAACAGATGGCTGGAGCGTTTATTTAAATTGTGCTAAATTCGAACATGGGAAGAAGTTCGTCATCGCACTGAATCAGGACTGAGAATAGTCGCAAACTGGTTAAATATAAATCTTCTTACATTGAATCTCTCGAAAACATCTGTTTTTACATTCGCACTTCAACCCAACCTAGTGTACATTATTGATTTCTAATTCGCAGCTACTATAACTATGACTCCCACTACTATAACTGTTATTAAACAGTTGATAAAACGAAATACTTAGGGCGTTGATAGTTATGATATTATAAAAATCAACTTCTGAACAGGAGCTCATCTGTCCAGGTTCGTTGCGTTCCTATTTGGGGATAATAAAAAAAGATCCTTTAGTATTCAGTATTCAAAGTCATATAGATTTCCTTCCACAGAACTGTACAGAATTAGCAACCTTCTCTCGTTTAGACAACTATGCATCTTACAGTGTATTGGGAGACAAAACAATCATGTATAGATATGATCCTAACACAGTAAGTAAAAGAAGAAAAGATATCGTGTTGCCATATCATGCAATTTAATATACAAAAAATATTGTGTTGTGTAATAAATATTCCAAAAAACTATCATGTTGGTGGAAATAATGTTACTGAATGGCTGCAATCACTTAACTATAAAGGTACTGAAAAGTTTATGGAAATGTTTGAATAGTAACGCAATTAGGTAACACACCGTAAAAACACACGCCCACACACGCATATTCACTGACGGAATATAAGCTACTATTATTATTTATTAATTATTAAATTATTTTGTCACTGAAAAGAACTTTTGCTTACTTTTTCAATGTTAATACTTTTAAAGGTCCTACAAAAAGGCAATAACTAATTGTATACGATCTGTAAACATGATACCAGGGCACGTGACCATAATCATATTGACAGATTGTTGTTGAGGATGAGGTTGGTATTGTTGATTTATTTCCGAGCAGGTTAACGATTCCATTCAAGATTACTGGCACCGGGTCCACCCCACTCGGGAATGTCAGGAAGACCTGTAAAATGTTTATCGCAGCTACCAATTTAGTTCTCTCATCTGTAGTTGGCTCGGCTGTTTTTTTTTCTTTAATTATGTACACACATAACGGCATAAAAACTTTTAAATATAGTGTTCATACAATGGCACTACTTATTTCATATACTGAAATTTCTTCCAGGAGACTCTAACAGGAAATTATATTGAAATGGCAAACTTAGCTCTGTGGAGGGGAGAGTAATCTTTATTGTGCTTATTATGGCGGCTTCGGGTGTGCAGGTGCCAGTGCTACTCACGCCACTGGTTTTTCTTGTTTAAACAAGCGCCGGGTTTTCTTCTTGAGGGTTTGGATTCTTGCTTCTGACTGGGGAGGTTTGCTGGGGACATAAGATGTTGCAGTCTTGATTACACCTCCACCTTGGGCTGCACCTCGGTTTTGGGTTGTTTTGAGGTAATAGCGATTTTTATTCTATTTTAGTGTGCGCCTTTCCACAGTTCGCACAGGTTAGAAAATCCTCGCATGCTCTCCGCTACAGTATAAGCATGACTGCGGCCGTTGGCAACAGTGATGAGTGGCATTCTTGTTTGTGCAGTTCTTCTGCTGTTTCGTTTGGTTACGCATTCATCGGCAGACCACGTATGGTGATTTTTACGATTCTGCCGGACGGAAAAGAGTACGGTAACTAAGCGACTTTGCTCTCCGGCTCTACTTACGTAATATAATTTTGGATCATCCGGTTGTCCTGATTGAATCTTATACCCTATCCTGACTGGTGGGCGTTTGGTCTTCTTTCTATTTTAGACAAGGACTCAGAAGTGGTGAGTACAGTTCGGTGTTCTACCACCATTAGAGGGAATTTTAACTTCTTTCCGTTTTTTCCCGTTTTCGGGTGTGCGGTTGTTGCCGCATTAGTTAATGTTGATGTGGTTTCTAGTGGTTGTCGTTGTTGCCGTAGTAGCGTATTAATTTCCGGATTCAATACGTACACCTGCGGGTGTAGCCTGGTAGACACACTGGGTCAACGCCGCTATGCGTTGACGTGGCGAATTTGTCAGGCGGTCAGTTGGCGGGCTCTATTTACATTTCACGACAGGCGCAGTAGCGCGAGGTGCGACATTAGGAGAGGGCGGAGAACAGGGTACGGGCCGAGAGTGCTGCGGGGCGCGAGTGCATCGGGGTTGGCGCGCGGGTTCATTTCGGTGTAGGTGCGTTACGTAACGACTTTTTTGTCCTCTTGAAGGAATAGTAATATGTTCCACTTCCTCTTGACTCAACAGGAAACTCAATTCGGAGATATCCAAGATCTCTGATCTCATCGCTCTATAATTATTTTTGATTTAGATTAATTTCTGATGAATTTTGAATACTTTTCAGAAAGGTTTTGCGACCAAATTAGGAGATTTTCTAATTTTAACTTGGTCATACTATTTGTCCTTATTTTTGGATACACTTATACTCTTTGGCTTACTTTGGTCTTTACTCTGTACCTTTTCTTTTACTTATAGTGTTTGCAAGTGTTTGACAGTTCTTCGAGCACATTTTGCAAAGGTTAGTACAATTATACTTACATATTCAAGTTTTCTAAAGGTAAAAACATTCAAAATTTCTTTTTTAATGAAGTAGTTTTTATTTGCTATGGAAAATTTAATGTGACATAATATTCGAATGTTAAATTCTAAATTTGAAATTCCGCGTGGCGTGTCAACATGACTACGGCGATTGGTTTTTGTTCTCTTCATTTCACACTTATTGGCAATCAAAAGTAGGTAATATAAAAATTTCAAGTGTTTATCTCATAGAAGCTACTCTTGCAGCGTAACAATGCAGATCTTCGTAAAAACCCTTACGGGGAAGACTATTACATTAGAGGTTGAAGCTTCTGATACTATCGAAAATGTTAAGGCCAAAATTCAAGACAAGGAAGGTATCCCTCCAGACCAGCAAAGATTGATTTTTGCGGGCAAACAGTTGGAAGATGGTCGGACATTATCAGACTATAACATCCAGAAGGAATCTACACTTCACTTGGTGCTGAGGCTTCGAGGAGGTAATATAAATTTATATAGAAAAATACTGGACAAATACAGCCATGCTTTTTGTAAAGTTTAAATAATTGGTTTATAATTGTTTGCTTGGGTGATTTGGCGAAGTTTATGCTGTTAGCTGTTTTGACTTTTACAGCTTCATTGGATTATGCTATCATTTTAAATAGTAAATTAAGTGAAAATATCTGTTTAGTCTCTTATATATCTCCATTACTCCTTCCTCCTAGTGTCATTAATCCTGATGTGAAACAACAGAAATTCAATTGTTTCAAAAGTAGGACATGTGAAGGGTTAAACAAAAATAAGAATTTGGAGGAAGGCTTAGATACAGTCATAGTCCAAATAAATCTAGATATTAACAACCAAATATGTACTGCAAATATTGACTGGTATAGATTTGAATGCAGAATGGTTGGTTGAGATTAATTAAATAGATGATCATAGCCTTATTGTTTCTAAAGATATTTTTCAAATTTAAAGTGACATTCTCTTGATTCAGGTACAATTGAGCCTTCTCTTCGCATCTTGGCTATGAAGTACAACTGTGACAAGATGATTTGCCGCAAGTGTTATGCTCGCCTTCATCCTCGTGCCACCAACTGCCGCAAAACCAAGTGTGGGCACACCAACAACTTGCGCCCTAAGAAGAAGCTCAAGGATTAAGCTTTTTACAAATTCTCCAGTTTATACAACCAAAACCATTGTTCATATTCTCAAAATGTTAAACACTTGACAGAATAAAATTGTAACACAGAATTTTATTTATTTACAGAAATCCACTATACTCGTTAAATAATAAATCAATGGATCATTAAAAGAGATGGAAATTAAATTTCTATGATTGAATCATTATAGTTAGGCTATTATGATTTTGCTTTTGTCATAATAATGTCCTTATATTAGTATTTCTGAAGGTTTCCATAGAAGCATAGTTGAGAAACTACAAGATTACTTATGCTGTCAATCTATTCCAATATGGAGTTATCTTCTACACTGCAAAGGAATTATCATAATTTTTTCTGGAGGTTTTGGGTGTTTTACTATAGTGATAACTCTTATTTGTAAATCTTTTATAGCTATGTCTAATATGTAGTTGTAGTGCCATGCTGCAGCAAGATAATGGCTATAGCACATAAATGGGATGGCTTGTTTGACTAACATGACCTACAGGAGTATCAGTTTCTAGTATAGCACCCTGATATTACAAACCTAATTATCTGGTTACTGGAAACTAGATATTGTCTTAATTGTCTGAGTCCACTAGCATTTGGATTTTTTGTTGAGGATTGGAGTGCAGAAGTCCAATTATTTAACATTAAAATGCCATTTACATGTTACGACAATGCCTTCTTATATGGTTTACAGGTCTATAGTCTATATCATATGGTTACGTCGTGTCTTTCTTCTGTAAGTCATCAGTGGCACCATAATTTTTTTCTTCAAAGATCAATAGCAAGCTAACATATTTCTTACAGTGGGTTTGCCCATACTCACCACCCAGGTTGGGGTCGGGTTGGTGAACACAGTATCGATACCAGTAGCACTACTGATGCCACTCCCTGTCACTATACTGAAAGGTTGGCCTTTGTTAATTCTTGGATGGATTTGGACCGCCATCAGTTGGTTTCCAGAGATACGTCCGGTAGTCAGCAGTCCCCACGAGTGAGGTTCTTTTATAAGACTAAGGCAGTCAAATGTTTAAGTAGATCTTTGCAGTCATGTAGACGGACTGTTTCTGTATTTCCGAGAATGTCATCATTTTTGTATAAATAATAAAAGCGGTATTCAATATCACATAATATATTTTTATAGTAAAGGTATAAAGTATCAGATTCATGGTAATGAAAAATGCAATTTTTTATTCACTATGATATAAATATTATTTATAGAATGTAATAAATTTGAGGTAGTACTAATAGCGATAATATATTTTAAAGCTAGTAATGGACGGACATTTTTTTACGATTATTTATATACGACGAGTAAATTATTTTGTTGTAATAATAAAACCTCTGTTAAACCATTCCGAAATGGACCACTTTTATTTTCGGTGGCTGCTGGACAGGATTCTCTGAAAGCAATATTTATACAAAATTAAATAATTGAAATACTTTTATATTTATCATTTCAGCCTATCACAAGTTCACTGCTGAACATAGGCCTCAAAGATTGCCACAAAGCACGGTCCAGAGTCACCTGCATCCTCCGACTTCCCGCAACACTTTTAGGGACGTAAGAAATTTACAAACTTGGGATAGACGAAAAGAAATCTGGTATGATAATACGTAAACGATATTTTTCGAATCGGATGTTCTATAATAAAAAACAGTTAATCCATTCTATCATAAAACTCAAGCGAAATCCAATCAATGGGCAGGCTAGGCAGCGCTATCTATTATAGGAGCTGGTAAGTGGGCGTAATTGTCTTGAAACGTATAACGTAGAATAATCTTGACAAATTTAGATGGAGCTTTTAACAAAGTATTACTACAGTTTAGCCGATATAGTAAATTCTTAGTAAAATCTTCACGCTATATTTTAAAATAGGTGGGCAGTAACAAAGAAACCAATAGACATACATTTATACGACGTGCCTTTAAATCGACAAAATGATTTATCTCATGCCTACCCACTGAAGGAACTGGGCAGTGGGCGTGGTTGTTTAAATACGCATAACTAGTTACATATAATGACCATTATATGACAGCGTTAATAGTGTTCGTACCGTTAAACGAGTTAGTATCTTTTCTTTGTTACTTTATCAAAAATTGTTCATAATTTATGTAATCTGACTGATAGAATAGTCCACCAAATGGTAAGTGGTTACTCCATCGCATGCGCCACTGCAACCAACTTCAAACAAATAAAGCTCAAATTACTTTTTACCCCTGAGGACGGAGTGCCTAATAACCTGTAATTGTATTAGCTCATTATACCTTTCAAACCGAAACATACTGGACTACATGCATTGCCACTTGGCGACAGAAATGAGTAAGACGGTAGGTAGATCTTACCTTACCTTACTGATGAACGCATAGGCAGGCAAAAAAGGAATCCAACCACCTAGCCATCTAATATATATATTTAAAAATAGTAATTACTCTAGAGTTGTACACGGGGAAGCTTTACGAGTAAAACAATCTAGCATTCGAGATTTATTCTTAATTATCAGAGCGTTTAGCTCCCGTTACGAGCGAGCTTGGTCGGATGATTCTACGTTTTCTTTTTGATTTTGTGATTGGGAGAGTGGCACACTCTTAGCGATTATCCTTATTTTCGGACATTAGAGCGGGCGGAGTCGCGGGCACGGCTAGTTTATACTAAAATAAAACTGTTTCCAGGTCAAATCAGGACATTAAATAATTTTTTGAATTTTTTTAATTGCATTATGTAGGTACTTCTTTACCGATAAATTCATAGACACCAGTTCTTATTACCCTGCGCTCAAATTCCATTAATAATTTGAAAAGAAATATCATGCTATCATAAACACATGCATTAAGTAGATTCATTGCAAGGTGAGAAGAATAAAGTTGGAGTAGTTAATTTTCAAGAAATAAATACTTTACAATCATACACATATTAGAAAAACATATTATTATATTACGTTATTGAATAAATACAAGTGCCTTATACAATAGATGAATATAAGACAATTAAACGTATATTTAGAGTTCTTATGAGTACTCTAAATACAGAATAAACTTTTAGGTAAAACGAATCAGTGCCTGACAAGTTAAATAGTTTTGTCCAAGGTGGAACCGAGAATTGGGATATCTGGAAATTAAGGAACCTGTTATGTTCAATAATAAAACATTTAGGTTCCTTTCAATATTCCTTTGCCTCCGGGCACGTGGTAAATAGGACTTGAAATTAAGTTTTAGTGCACCGGCGCTGGGAAAACTGTGCAAATTTACAGCAAGCGGCTGCCTCCGATCCCGATTATATAATTTGGATGGTACCAATAAAGTGCATACATATCGGCAACTCTGTCCAATTGGTAGCGAGCCGTGGTTCATACTCGTCAAAGCGTACCAACAAATTATATCAATCAAAATATTGTTGCATTGTAACTGGAGAGAATCACGTTTTGAGCTTACAATAAATACAAATTAAAATACTTTTGGTACATATTATGCGTGTCACACATTTTGTCATAATACATGCAACTTTACGAACTTTTACAGGCTAGGAACCATAAACTAATGAATGAATACCAACATACATTAATCGAGTGTGTAGTGCAGGTATCCTATTACGTGATACAGAACATGCAAATATTGGTGCAAGATGTTAACACACACATTAGTGCTGGCATGCGTGCGTGCGTGCGTGCGTGCGTCACACTTCGACGTAGTCGTGCGTAGTACCGGCGGGGGGCGCTTGGACGGCAGGCGTTGGCGGCGTCGGGGGCAGGGGGATCGCGGGGGCGAAGGCCGACAGATATTTGTGCGGAGCACATAAAGGGAGGCTGTCCGCCAATTCGTGCGCAGCGTCTGGCGATAATGGGGGCTCCTGTAAATAAAGCATACTGAGGGTGTCAATTTATTAAAGTGAATATATTCGTAGCACTGTCAAGTTTTTGGTGTATATTCCCTTTAAAAGTTTGCTATCTTATAATGGTTGTAAGGGAGAATAACTTTTGTTGGTACGCACTTGCCGAGTAACGGACGAGGCGGCGACGGACTCATGGCGGAAAATCCGATACCGGCACAGCGCTTACAAATCTGCTGTAGTACTTTACTGAGCCCATTCTCACTACCCGGCGTCACTACACCTACTAGTAGTACTAAGCTATTAGCCCATTCTCACTAGAATGGGCTAATCTCTAATAATGCTTAACCAGCCAATTTTGGTGGCGCTTTCATGGAAAATCCTGATTACAGTTTGAATCTTATTGATGAAATTTATTCTATATATTGGTAGGATGAAGGAAAAGTAGCAGCCAGTAAATGTCCCGCAGCTGGGCAAAGGCTTCCTTTCAATTATAATATTTAAGAGTTTTTTGGAGCTGTATAGGGTCCGCCGCCGGACTTTACATATTCTAAAAAATACTTGTAATGTGTTTAATTTAAAAAGAGTCTGAATAATAAATACTTACTGAAACTACAGCAATAGTTACAGTATCTGAAAACTTGACTTTATTCTTCTCCGCGGGGTTGCTTCCCGTCCAAGTGCTGTCATGGCGATACATTCTACCATTCACATTCGTGCTAACCTTATTGCGGTATCGATAGGTGTTTGGCGCAGACTCCCTCAGATCGGTCTGATACACATGCTTAAAATGCGTTGGGTTCGATTTGTCATCTTGTAGGCGAGGAATGACATCAAATATATGAGATCTTGATTGTCCATCACTAATAGACGGATTATTCAATGGTTTTCTATAGTTCAATAACACATTATCAACACTTTGCCATTTAACAGTTTGAACATTTTTAATCGGTTTAAATTGACCAGTTTCATAGCCTACTCTGCCAACATACGTATCGTCTCTGAGATCCGTATTCCATATTGTATTGTCTCTTTCTAGGTATTGGTGTAAATTAGGCCTGATGCTTAATGTGGATTTAAGCTCATTTTGAGTAATGGGGACTGGTAAAATTGTAGGTTGTGGGGGTGAGGCACGCGGGGAAGGGGTGGGGGGCTAGTCTTGCCGTTCTTGGTTCCAAAGCTGTTAACTTCCTCTTCGGATTCCGAACAGGACTGTGAACTGCATTGTGAGCACGACTCTGAACAATCCGATTCTGAAAATAAGGTAGTGTATTTTAAAGAAGTTTTGTAATGATTAACCCTCGGTATGTCTGATAGCAAAAAGCAAGCAAGTTAAATTGTATACCTGGTATCATTTTTGACAAACAATGTACTTAAATATTTTAATAAATGTACCAGGGGTGTATATCGGGATTAGAAATAGAAATGGATATCTTTTCCTATTTATTTTTCTACTTAAATTCGAATAACTTTTTTCAACTTTGTTTCTTTTACAAAAATTACTCACCAAAAATCAGACGGTTGGAAATTATGTAATTTTCATTCAGTTATAATAACAAATGATAACAAAATTATCAATCTTCGGCTATGGTTTGATAGCATATTGCGCATTGGACAATTTGAAGACTTAATAACCTAACAGGTCTCACAGATGTATTGTGTTTGCAATATTTATTGACTGGTCATATCATCGTATATGTTTCATCTATGTTATATCAGGAGTCGAGATTTATATTGTTACCTATACGGCTGCCTATTCGCTCGCGAAGATCTGTATTTTGGCATTTATCCCAAGCAGTGCTTAGCTTCCAGGAAAAACAGTTCCTGTGTCCAATTCTATGAATTCCGTATATGTGTGCATAAGATAGAATTAAACTTTTCTTTATGCTTACGCTAATATATATTTCCAGTTCGTAAGGCTCCTTTCCTCTCTAAGAGGCGACTGTATAGGTACCATCCTCTTACTTATTTGCGATGCTAATCAATAGTGCAAGTGGTGTATTCCGGTTCTAAGGTTAAAGTGTGCCAGTATTACAGGCTGTGAGGAACCACATCCATCTTTTCATCGGTTCTCAGGAGTGACAATGCAGCTATAAATTTCTTATATTGAAGTTGTTTGGTATCTGTGGACTGGAGTAGCCACTTACTATCAGGTATACTACCGTGTTTGTCACTCTAATAGCAATAAAATAATAATACGTAGAAATGTTATTATTTAACCAAAATAAGGGCCCGTTACAGACCCTACCAGGCATTCCACAGATGCGTACCATGTGCGTGCAGCCGCGCAAAGTGCTGAGCGTCCGCGGCGGCCTCGCGCGCCAGCTGCGCCAGGCCACAACGCTGAGCGGCCCAGCGCGCGTCCGCGAAAAGATCCCACGCTGCCAAGTCCACTGCCAAGCTCATTGCCTTTTCGATTCGCCCCCGTCTGCGCAGAGAAGTGAGAAATAACAAACTTAGATTTGTCGTATCTCAGTAATGTCGTGAGATTGTTTAATTTTTTTTTAGAGATTACTGTTCTTCGTTTTAGCTGTTATTATGAATGTTTTCTAATATTAACGCGAGCTTAGTTCAATAAAACAGAAGTTACGTATTTTACTACGTTTAATTTAAAACGTTTCCTTCTCGACGTGCTTTGAAATTCACGAATGCTGCATATCACTCGAAACGATGAGACGTATAAAATTTTAAATTAAACGTGATATGATGTTCAGATCTCAGCTACGGTCCGAAGAAAGTAAGTACCCAACTTCCAATATGTAAATAGGTTGTATTTTAAATTTAAAGATCAAAAGAAAATTTAGAATTTAGGGGTAGTAGCAGCACACCTGAGTAAGTGATGGAAGAACTTTCTAGCGAGATCGTGTACAGGTGGAGCAAATCGAAGAGCGGAAGCACCCAGCGGTGCGGAAGGCGCAAGGAAAGCTCCTAAGGCAGCTTGCGCTGCGGCTTCGCCCCCCGCGCTACACCCTTCATTAGACTTTCGAAGAGCCCCACGCACAAGATCACTCATGGTCCGAAGGCATTCTGTCCCCTCTTCCTCCCAGTTCATTGCGCGAAGAAGCGCGACCGCATTGGTTGTGCGATCCGCTCGAATCCATGCCTAGAAAGCAACAAAAATCCTTTACCGCATTTTATATGCTTTACTTTATTCATAATAATCCTTCTAACTCAGATAATAGTTGTTGTGCTACAGTACTATAGATACTATCTTAAGAAGTATTGTTTTTAAAGATTTATTACCGTTAGGAGGCGTGGATGTTTTATGTGTAACAGGGTCAATGGTCCTCCCGAGAATGAGGCCAAGATGAGAGGCCCACCTCTCATATCTCGCGTAGCAAGAACTTGCATCCGTCTTGTGTCTCTGTGAAACACAATAATATTTAAGTATCAGTTTTAATTTTGTAATTATATATATACAGGTTGGATGTGACGTTACAACATTAAATTTAACCTTATATTCTAAATGCTGTTTCTAAGTAATACACTAAATATCAATTAAACAACGTAGTGCTCTGCGTACGATATTGAAAGAAAACGCATATTCGGTATCTCATTTTTCATTTTCGGAATTCCCGAAGTATCAATACTTTGCCTATGAATCATTTCGGTACAAACTATACTTAAAAATCGCAAACGAAGAGGTCAACTGACGGGATCACGAATAAACCGTATTAAATAGAGAAAGAAAAAATTTATTTCAAAGGAAAGAAGGCATGCGGCGTTGCCAAATTCCTGAAAATAAAATGTACACGCGTGGCGTTATAAAAGAACAGAAATATCGCGTTCTGTCACACGCGAGGCCCGCTCGGAGATTCCCTGTTTCCCTAACCTTACTAAGCGCATCTGACCTTATGTGAATTTTATTGTACACCCTACATTTTTGCAACGCTTGCTAATCTACTGGTTTTTGTTATAATTATGAGTGTTAAAACTTATAGTGGCAGGGACCCTTCTAGTTGATAGTTTTGTGTTTGTAGTAATAATAATAATTTCATTATTGATTTTAAGTAAGGGACTAGAATTATCGCGGAAAAGGCGCTTTTTTGATTTACATGAGTGTTGATGTTTGAGACTAAACTGGTTTAGTCTGTTTGAAAATTAAATATGTTCAATTTTAAATTGGATAAATTTACAACATAGTAATGATATCAATTTATATAGGATAAAGGTTGACTTAATGTCAATAAGGTCGCTTACATTCTGTATATTAGTTTCCTTCAAATTAGAATTTAAAACAGAAATATAAAGTAAAATTACCGAAAATGCGAGACTAAATCGAGACATTTAGTGTGGTGGTGTAAGAGCGAGAGGGCGCGATCAAAACACTGCAACCGTCCCGCTTCCTCTATCGCAACAACCAATTCACCGGCCCACCGCACGTCGGTCGGAATCTGTGTTGCAGAATATTTTCAATCATAAAATATGTGTAAGGGTTAATAATTTTTTTTTCTGATAAGGTACACTCGTAAAAGCGTAGCTGTTAAACTGAAGTTGAAAACCATTGACCACAAACATGTAGTAACGAGGTAGGTGTTTTTCCGAAACTACGGCTTTAATAGGCGTTCCACAGGGCTCAATTCTAGGCCCATTTTTATTACTTATCATATCCTATTTACATGTATGAACCTGAGAGTAGCTGAAGCGCGGCTATAACATTTTTAATTTAGAAATCTTATACTCACGAAGCCTGCTCGTATGGAATGCGTCAGTCCAGATGCATGATGCACAATATGTAGCGATCCGTCAATACAAGCAGTGAGTAGTCGATGACCGCACTTTGAGCGTCGAGTGACACGCACTGGGGCGGGTAGAGACACCCGAATTGAACTACCCCGCATTGAATTTAGATGGGCAACCCGTTCCTCCCGTTGCGTAATATCAAATTTTTGCCATTCCAGAGTGACACCATTCTGAAATATGATTACAGAACACAAATCAGGTTAGGGATAGAAATTTTCCTCAGACACAGACCGGCTCGACCTGTTAAAGGTGAAATTGAAATGAAATTGTGTCCTTAAATTGCAAATTTAAGTGGTGACTTTTCATGTGAAGGAGAAAATTGTGAGGGAACCTGAATGTTCGCATCGCACGCTAATCAAAACTAGCCAATTCCACCAGTTGAAAACTTTTAAATAGAAGCGGTCAGCGTTAGTGCAAAACTGGGATATTTATACATTACTTTAATACTATAAAGGTGCTTCCGCAGTGCAAGCGGAGTTTATTCGGCTAAGAGAGTGGAGTGTTACAAAGCTTGCAAACGAGCACGTTTCTTAAGGAGTTCCTTTTCACACAAATGCTTGACTCGCTATGGAATTTTAACAACCTTTACGACTAAAAGATAGGGTAGGGCTTTTATTTTTCCAAATGAGGTAGCATGAGCTTATAGATTGTCAAGAAATGAATTTATCGGTTCACCTTATGACATGCAGTTTGTTCAACGATGTGGACTGTATTGTCATTCTTTTGTGACAATTCTGCGCACAGTACTTCATTCTCCAACTGGTGGAATGCAATTAAAGTCACTTGCTGTCTGAAAGTAATTTTAGTTTATAGTTAATAAGCAGGTTATATGTTATATATATAGTTTTGATTTTAAAGATATTGGAAAAAATACTTTGCACAATTCTGCATGAAAAAAACAATAAAATGATATATATTACCTAGTTTTAATAGAAGAAGAGCACAGTCTCCTTGATCACAACTACGTCGAGAGTATGAGTATTATACACAACCAACATTTAAAACGAGTATTTCATGCAAGATAAACAAAAGATTTGCCCATCCTCACCATGTTGGGCCGACGGATTTGTGAGCGCAGTGTTGGTACCAATCATTAGTCTGTGAGAATAGGGTTCAACATTACCGGAAGGATTTTCCGCAATAAGTAGAATGCCAAAGTCTCCAAGCGAGACTCATGGTAATGCACAGATTGTGTCGTTCAAAAGAAAATCGAAATACTTTTAATAAATCCGATAATAAAATCAGCAAATCAACAGAAAATAGTACGTTATATATTATGTATATATGTTTATACTTTATAATTACCAATAGTCAGTCATTTTGAAAAACTACAGTCAATATACTTGCTTTTTAATTTTAGTTCGGTCCAGAAATTAAATTATTCACGATGTTAACTTTTCACGAAACATCTGTGGTTGTTTTTAAATATATATTTGCCAGGTGCCTGGATAATTTTTTTGCCTTGGGGTCCATCTGGGTAGGTACGTCCTACCTATTTCTGTTCATGTAGCAATGCATCTACCGCCAGTACAGTTATAGGAGATTGTGAGGCGGACTAAGACAAAACGCACAGGGGTGACAACTTGTTTGTTTGAAGTTAGATTTAGTTGTCCATGGGCAGGAGTAACCACTTACAGTCAGGTGGAGTGTTAGATCAGCCATATTACATAAATTATGAATAATTTTACGTAACAAATAACAAATTATAAGATACTAATTACTTGGCCACTATCAACACTGTGACTGGTCCTATATGCATTTAAATTTGTAACAGAACTTTCGATCATACTAGGTATATTATATTATTAATATTAAAGTCCTATATTATAAATTAACTATACCCATGTATCTGATAAAGATGCAAGTTAGCAAGATCTTCCAACACAGGACTCCAAGGTGCAGGTTCGGCATTTGCAGCACTCCAAAGGAGCACTTTCACGCCAATATTATCGGAACACCATGATACCCGCCTCTCTGCTCGACGTGCTCCTCCTAGCTCCAGAGACTATGGCAAAAAATGGTAATAGATAGTAATATAAAAAATCTTAGGGTTTGTATGTAACATATATGTATAAGTAAAATTTATACATTACAGAACTGTCCGTATGAAGTCTTGACGTTGAGTTTATGCTGAAGTTTAAGTCTGCGACTTCGCACACGTGATATTTGAAATTTTAGTTTAGTACTGGTGACCATAACAAATTGTGCGTCATAGTACCGCATCGCTGGCATAGGTTAATGAGAAAGGCGTATCGCATTGCCATACATGCTTTAAGTATGCGATCCGCGACTTAGAATATCAATGCCATAAGTTACAATGAATACTACAAAATGTAAAATAATAATATTACATGAGGGCTTCTTCTTCTTCTTGGTTCTCACGGGGAAATTATCTCAACATTTGACCACCCCATTTGAGTATACGGTCCACAGAGCTTATTTTTTTGAGTAATATCTTAATTTGGACTTGAATGAGTGCCCGTGGCTACGCTCGCGTAAGTATCGACAATCGTGATCACTGAGATCGTGACAGATAGGCGAACAGAATTCAAAAAATTGTGAAATTGGCTATTACTTTTTCCCAAACATGCCAATAACACAAAATTTTCAAAAATATTAAATGTACAAACTACTAAAACCTTTACAGTTTTATTTGTATGCATAGATTTGGTTGCAGCTGTGACACATATTTGTAGGACCTAATGATTGTTCTGGGTATGGGTGTTTGTGCAATGTACATTTGTAAAATGTCTCCACACCTAGGTAGAACATTTCATTTAACAAAAAAAGTTTTAACTTACATCTTCAATTAAAGGTAAAATAAAAGTTTGTTGTATAATATTTATTATGGTGTACCTGTACATGGGGATCTCTGTCCGATAACCGAAATGGTTGACTGCCACTGTCAATATTTTTACTAAAAGTAAACAATGTTGCTGTCCGTTCTGCATGTGTAAATAAAAGATGTGTCTTACAGAAAGCAACTGAAAAAAAAACAACACATTATCCCTTTGCATGTCATAACATGAGAATTAACATTGTTGCAACATGTTAGACATGAATGATGATTATTTGTGAAAATGTTTTTTTCTATGCTGAACCACAATCTAAAGAAGACCTAGGCGAACATTTCACGATCAAATCGGAGACGTTCTGAAAAAGGCCAGGTTAAGAGTACTCTAAACCAACGAGTATGCATGCGAAGATTGATGAAAGTGGGAGAAGCGAAAGACGTATGTCAGGACCATAGCAAGTGGAAGAAGATTGTCTCTGCCTACCCCGTTGGGAACAAAGTGTGAATATATACATACATACATACAATCTAAAGAATAAACAGTAAATGGAGAAACATTGTAGGAAAAACAGTAATTTTTTTAATAATACAATAAATTATACTTCATAAATGGTGACTGAATGATGAGTGAATATCTATCCAAATTAGTACAATAGCTAGAACAGTGATGATACCGGCACTAATCTACCACCAACCAGCTTACCCTGTGTGGTGAGTATGGGCAAACCTTTCAAACAATATTTGCAGGTTTGTTTTATTATTATTATAAAGGTGTTCCTCAAAACATTATAACCCTTTTTATTAACTTCTTTGAAACAGTCGACTTTTCACTGGCTTATTTGGGACTATGTGACAGGTGATGAGCGTGCACCCGTCTTAGTGTCCAAGCCAATTACTACTAAAACTAAATATTTTATAGTACATTATTTACATATTTAGATTTACATGTATTATAATAATTTTTCCTCTCTTTAGTTTTCTCTACTATCTTCTATCACCTACACCTACTTCATTTCATCTCTTCATCGTCCAAAGGTTGACTGGTAGAGAATGCTTCTGGCATTAAGTCCGCCTATATACATTCTCATGTATATGAAGTTTAATAAATAAAATAAAAAAATATATTCAACCGTTTGACCAGTAAGTGCCAAATAGCAGCCCAGCAGTGCCTTTTCTTGCTACTTTATTTACAAACATTCAGTACTAAAAACGTATCTTTATCAAAATAAAATAAGACCTATGTTACTCCAGAATAATTAAGTGTTAAATAAGTGAAATAATTTTTAGAATTGGTTTACTTGTTAGAGAGATTACTACAAACAAATGTTACCTCTTAATAATATAAGAATAAGGAAGGTATCTCCTCTTTAGAAATTATGTAGGGTCAGCTTTGCCTTTTTGACTATATGGAATGTAGCAGTTAATATACTTAAATTTGTAATTTTTGAATACTCTTATAGCATGCTTTCAGTTGCCTATGGAACTTCGTCTTTTATTTTTATGACACTGTATTATTTTTATGGATTAAAAATTTTTAAAAATAAAGGGTTCTTCTCTGTCAAAGCAATAATTTAAGTGGTAGAACAATCTTCATTTTCATTCAATTATACAAATAAAAAAAATATTCGAGGTTTGTCAAATCAAATAAAATTTTACTACTTCAATAAAATAATATTTAAAATTTAAATAATATGTCCGTATATAAAATTTGTAACATTCTCTGAAAAATGGAGCAAATCACTTTTTATAATAATTATAGTTTTATTTACAGGAATGTTAATGATGTAGCCTGCTTACCAAGCTTTTAATTTTTTCTTACCTCCTGTTACAGTTTGTCCTGATAGTTTTCCTACACAATATCTATCAAAGAGTATTTGTGTGACGTCCAAGGTGTCGGGCTTAATCGAAACATATGCTATGATACCCGATGAAAATACTAATATAGCTAACAATTCATTCATCCATTCACAGGCCACGATACTGCGGTCGCGCAAAGTTGACTCCAATTGTCGAAGTTGACTAGATTTTTGTACACGCCAAAAGCCACCACGGCGTTCACAGTAGTTTCTCTTCCCAGCATCATATACAGTCTCCTCTAAACGTTTTTTTGTCTCATACCTGAAATAAACCCTTTATTACAAACTCATCGGATACAAAAGTTTCGTTGTGGCAAAAAAACTTACTTAAAACTTTTAAAGTCACTACTTTTCAGATACAATGATTCGTCACAAGTTATAAACTTAACGTCATAACTAAACATCATTACATTTTATAGAAATCTCATATACATTTTGATTTTATGTTATAATGAACCTGTATTAAGAAGAAAAAACATAAAAGTTTATATATACAAATACAAAAAGAAAGGATTAAACTTGTCAAATTTGACAATGACATCTGATTTGACAATGTCAAGTAGTAGTGATAGTTCCTTCTGTTTTTGAACTCGAAACTATATATTGCAACAGTGTTTGACTATTTGCTAGTGTCAATAATTTTTTGACGGATGTCTAAGAGTTATATACGTATATAACTCATAGAACTATAAATTAGTTATATAAGTATACAATTTCATAAATTATATAATCAAATCAAATAAAAGGAACTTATTTATCCAGAGCATAGAAGTAACGATTAATTATTATACTAATTATATCATTATTACTGATAATGGAGATAATTACTGACGTAGGTTCATTTAATTATATTTTAGTTTACTGCTGAACATAGGTATCTCCAAAAAAGTGCTAGCAAGAGCCGGTGTACATTTCTTGGAAGGATTGCCCATACTCACCACGCTGTGCAAGCAGATTGGTGTGGGAAGTGCCGGTACCCTCACCTTTGGGATTTTTGCGATTTGGGATTTGCAGTCGATAAATTCTGCAAGAGCTGCAAATAGCAATATAACTCTCTTATAACGATATTAAGACATTTAGCATAAAGTGATAGAAAAACATTTATTTGGTTCAAAATGTTAACTTATAAAGTAGTTACAATATATAATTAAAAAAAACCAAAGCTACGCAGCATAAGTCATGGATGTAAGCTCACATCGCTGATATTCTGTGGACGCAAGAGGACAGTGATAAAAATAGGTGTCAATTTAAACAAACATTTAAAATAACCTGAAACAAATTATTTAAACAATTTATAACTAACAGCAATAATACAATTAAAAAAAAAAGTTAACAATGTAAAAAAAATGTCTATCCCAGTGGAGCGAAAGTAGGCAAGAAATTGATGTTCAATAGGCTCCACATATATATTTGCTTATTTTGCGCACAAATACATCTATGGTCTTGTATATTCTGTGGATAATTCCCACAGACTTTTTGTCGATGAAATTGGGACTTCAAGTAGCGAAGGTCTTTGATTTGGATCTCGTACGCCGCCTTGAGTCAAAGTAACAAAAATTTAGCAAGGTTCCTGTATTTAAACTACTGATAATTTGATATTGGCACGTAGACTCTTAAGTTTAATTTATTGTCGCGTCATCTCATCCAGCTTGCCTATCTAAAGGGTTAAAATTCTAATTAAAATGAAAAATTAAACACGATTTCTATCCTATTCTAATAGCAATAACTCATTATCAGTATTAGGAAACTTGCAATTATATTTTAATTAACAATATTTTAATTGTCTTACTAGTATATCATAAAGTAAACTTTGTCATTAATTTTATAGGTTCCGAAATTTACATTCAGATTCTTCCTTGGTACTTACCATTGTCACATTCATCATTTGTGTGACTTTGTCC
Organism: Bhutanitis thaidina; assembly: GCA_029286595.1. Classification (NCBI taxonomy): domain Eukaryota; kingdom Metazoa; phylum Arthropoda; class Insecta; order Lepidoptera; family Papilionidae; genus Bhutanitis; species Bhutanitis thaidina. The sequence goes on from JAGSMS010000022.1 coordinate 6,449,886, forward strand.
CAGGTGTTTGGCCCACCTGCACCGAAACAGCAGAAGTGGTGGAAAATAAGCGACGCATTGAGTCTGTTCTCTACAACAACTAGAAAATTTTCTGGTAATTCACCTTTATAATGGAATTGATCGCCTGAGAACGATGTTTTTTTTTTACTTATACCATATGTCCAGGGTCGTGTATTTCTTGTAGACAAATAGTGCCGACTTTAATTTTTAGGAGCGGGTTACAAATACTTTACTTTATTTTTTTTTAAATAAAGTATTTGTTACTCGAAAATAATTTATTTAGTCAATGGGAAAAGGGAAAAAAAATTGAGTATTTTGATGATGTACTTCTGGCCAATTTAGTCCAAGGCGACAACTTCAGAATATTATCGACATTTAACAACTGCGCCGCCATCGATCGGCGAATGTGAATGTATATAATATAAAATAAATCTTTATTATAAAATATTCTAAATGATTGTAAAGATTGAATTAAACTCTGCTTAGAAATTATATTCTAATAAACAGATATTTGAACAGATACGCCAACCACGGCCTCACGGAATACCGGCGTGAAGTAGAAGTATCTTGTCCTTCTGCTTTCCTTTCGGCAAGTGTGGTAACCCTTCCCCAAAATATCATTAAAGACCATTTATGCACCTGCAGCTACTTCAGTAAAATAAAAAAAAACGCGGATTCCAACTTTATTTAACAATACTCGTATTTAAAGAAGCCAAAGATTTTTCTTAAGCGGACACCGATTTGGAGAACCAGTCTCTACAGGCAAATTAGTCTACTTCGCATACTTCCATAATATCATGTCCTATGATGTCTTACTGAGGGGATCTGCAGCTGGATTCGAGTCATCTATAACTTGGGCCCTCGTGAGTCGCGACCTGTTCAAAGATATCTCTTGTGTAGAAAAGTCTCTTCAAAGAGATATCTTGTCGCTTCCGTCGTTGTTTATTTTTGAAAACATTATGTACATATGGAAATTACATATTTAATTAAAATTAACTGTCTTCTGTAGAACGGGTCGCGGCAATGCTCTAGACTTGCTAAAACTGGAATGTCATTTTTGTGTAAATGTATAAAATTTTACAATAAAATCCCTAAAATTATTGTGTAAGTGCAAGAAGTTTCTTAAAGAAACTATTGAAAAAGGCTAATAATATTATATCATTACGTCATGGATTTATGGAAATAGCTTTTGCTTTGCACTCGCAACTCCACTGGCTACTAATGAAATGTTGAAATGGACTTTTGAAAAAAAAATGATAAAATGTACAATTTTTACATTATAAATGCATGCCTAAATTGAATATAAAGTTTTGAGTTTGACTTGGACAATCTTCGAACTGTTCAGTTCCTTTGTCGTGTAGGCACAGAATAGATAATACCTGTTAGTTACTACATGATGTAGGTATAACTTATTTAAACTTATAACGTGATTTAATAATGAAAGTAGATAAGAAGAAAAAATATTGGTTTCATAAAATTCCTTTTACGGTGAAAATGCCGCTTCGGGTATTGGCGTATTTTATGTCTTTACAAGCGGATTTATGACATGCTGAAACGAGGGTGCTTAGTGAGGATTAATCTACGCCGAGTTCAATTTCAGTAAATTCTCGTTTGCTAAGCTTTCGTTCTCTAATACCTACTAAAATTTTTCTATTGAAATATTATAAACGTCTACTTTCTCTTTTGACGCATTGTGTAACGAATACTATAAATGGGTATAATGAAAAAAAATTAAAGTAGGTCTTTTAATTTACTCTACGAGTCTATCCTACTGCTCTCTCGCACGCAATCCAATACTAGCGCCTGATTAGTTACCAGGCCCCGGAATTATGTCAGCGGTCTATGTATTTGAGGTCTATCATTTTCTCTACATTTAACATTTGTCGAACACCTCGCCTCATGACAACCTTGATCATGCGAATGAAGACGCGCGCACAGATAGTAAAAGAACAAGCTTCTTTGCTAATATATTATAATATCAGTACCGTATAAAATATAAATTCACAGGGGTTTAATTACCTCAATTTTTGACTACCCACGTTTTGGTGGGATCTTAACTTTGACCTTAAATGTTTTTTTTTTTTCAATTTTAGGAAGATGCAAAATAAAATGTATTATAGTTTCCTTTATTGGATTTGGACGACAGACGAGCTAACAATCCACCTGCTAAGTGGCCATTGAAACCCATAGTGCACGGCTGATTGTCTGCAGAAATGGGTAAGGTACGTATCCAGACGACTCCTAGGCAGAGGAATCTACCACCTAGGTCTAATTATTGACGCGGTTGGATTTTTTTTGTAGTTTCTCTTCTGGCGCGAAACTGAAGTAGGCAAATCGATTAATTCATTCTATTATTCCTCAGAAGAATATCATCGCCTCTTTCGAACTTCTTTTGCCTAACATTTTGTTTATCCCAAATGCCTATAATATTGTATTTTTTAACGTCTAAAATTAAGCAGACTGACGACGGGATGCAGTGTCTACGGAGCGAGGTGTCATCGGACCTCCATGGGGAACGGTGTTTTGTTACAGTGTATCGGAATCCATATTTAGTACGTACTGAAAGAATATTATATAATATTCAAAGTCAAAACCGTGAAAATGATCAGGAGGCATATATAAGGAGCATAATATATTTTAAAGTTACTTATTTCCCTCTGTCGACTTTTACGACACCCACGGGACGAGACAGGATGGCAGATTATCTTATACTGTCTCCACACGGTAATACCGTATAGATGTTAGACATTTTGACCATTAGTCGCCTTTTACGACAGCCATGGTCAGACAGAGTTGGGGCTATTCTTTACTTCGGCCAAGTTTTTAAAAGGCAAATGGACCATATTGTCTTCTCCCATTCAGATGACCACAAATCGGAACGTCGTAGGAAGGAAATTTCGAAAGAAGCGCTTCATCTATAATAAATTCAATCAAAGGTATGGACGTAGTGAAGGCCTTTGACAAAGAAAGCCCTTGAGTTCAAATACGTAACTTCTTTGACAACCATGGAATATTTATAATAAGTAAGTTAACTTGAAGTTGGAAAAGAAAAAGCTTACGCATACTAGTAATAAATCAAAGATTACTACTTCTCAGCCTGCTGTTTCAGGCCGTCCCTGTTGATTCCTTTTAACTTTGCCATGGATAATTAAACCAAGGTTACTAAGACCTTACTAACTTACCCTAGGAGGAGAAAGGTCGTTTCCAGAGTAAAAGGCGCTAGCTTAGATAATATTCGCAGCCATCTGGCGCTTACACCAATAAAGTGGTTGTCGTTACGAGCAAAAGCTTTCAGGTTAATAAAGTCCCTCGTAATGATTAATTGAGGTGTTAATAAAAAAAGAATAAAAAGTTTATTCAAACTTAAGTTTCTAATTAAATTTATCCAAAGATGTATTGGATTGCGTAGTCTTGATAAACACTGGCTAAAGATTTTTCTCCTTTTTCAAAATAATTAAGCTTTGCGAGAGGGTCCTAGCGGGAATTATCATTTCATGTGATAATATTATTTGTTTCCTTATATGGTTTCGCCGAATTCTAAGCTTGACAGCTTTCACAGCCCGTAGACCATCCACAGAGTGCATTTGTAATATGGTCTAGTCTTTACAGTACGGTGTCGCCCTGATCTTTTATGGTCTTTGAAAGAGGAACTATTTGTATGAATGTCGATAGTGCGATACACGAACATAAGGCTGATGCCTAGCTTTTGATGCGTTTTAGAAATTCATGACAGACTCACTTTAAGCAATCACCGCAATACTGTTTTCGTTAACGGCTCACTCCAGAAAGTAATTTAACAACTACGATGAAATATGTGTAATGGAGGTTCTTACATATTAAACGCATTCCATATTTGAATTTAGAAAAAAAATCTTTTAAAATTATAACATTATTTATGGCCAGTCTGGCGCTTTCTAGGGGAGACCTATTTTCAACAGTGAATTAAAATAGGCCGATGTAGTAGTACAGTATTGTTCATATATTATTTTAGACATTATAATATTAATTGAAGAATATGATCCTACTGACTAATATTTACATATTACATCAGTATTAACTCATTTCTAGAATCTACGTAGTTTACGGAAGTTTTTTTGGCTACACTGGCCAGGTTCACGCCAATTAAAAATCCGTAACCTCAGTCTACCCCTAAAAGGAAATAGGCGTGAGAACTTTATTATCTACTATCATAATTATTTCAGCCTGTCACAATTCCACTGAAGAACATAGGCCTCTTAAAAGATTGCCACAAAACACTGTCCTAAGGACTTTGGGTCCACTTAAATCCTTTCCGTCTGGCTTTCGGAAGTAAAGAATAGCGCCAACACTATCTGAGCATCTTAGAAGGCGACCAATGATCAAAAAAGTCTAACGTCTGTACATAATACCGTGTGGTGGCGATATAAGCAAATCTGTCATCTTGTTTCGACTCGAGGATGTCGTAAAAGTCGACAGAGGGAAATATAAATAAAAGCATCACCTTTTATTCTGCAGTCTCTTCCTGCATAATATCACTAAAAAAAGGTCCAATTATCAATCCGCTCGCCAGGCGGGGTAACTATGTTAAAACTCTCCCTCCCCCATACACCATACCCAAAACAAAATAACAAAGAAAATATATTTTTACAGCTCAATGAAATCATACTAAAAGATGTATTTCCTAAAACAAATATTTACTTGTTCGAGTCCATTTATTTGCCAAGAAACTAAATATTTAAGAAAATTATTCTTTAATATCAAAAAGGTTATGCTTAACATATCTGTTTCACTTATAATTTTAGATGTGTACATATCACTATTAAGATAAGAAAATAGAGAGAGATCATTAGAGATAAATACTTCCTTACTACGTAAATGTAATACATACGTATGGTAAGTAGGGATACATTAGTATGTCAGTTGGATTACTGATATACGAATCCACCTAATATTACCAATATTTTATAGAATATAAATATATCGGTTCCACCGCGAGCCTTCATACCGGGCTTGCTCCCCGAGATTCATCGCACTTCCTTTCCATTCAAGGAGCGACGGAAACTCCAAGTCATTGTGTTTTGTGTATTTTAACGTTTACACACTAAGACTTGTCACGACATTAAATGAATACCGGTTTGAAATCTAGATATTTTAGTACCCCGTCGTATATGTTACTTGGTCGACTCAACGAAAGGATCAACCAAGTAACAGTACCGTCGTACTGTTACTTGGTTGATCCTTTCGTTAGGACTTTATACCATTTTCTTATAAATAGGCAAAAATATTGTAGTATTACATTGATACCTACCGTCGGAGCTTTAACATTTTCTTCTTCATCCCATTAATAATCTACTGCTGGTCCCTAGTTCTGCCAATGGGATGATTTGCTATAATCGACACTCTTGGCAGACGGGTTGATGTTGTTTTAGGCTATGTAAATATTTTGTATCATGTTGAGAGTAACCTGGACGACCGTGCTACGCTCGTCGTCTTTCGAGATTGCGGTGGGAATGTGATAACTTTCCGCGGGAAAAGAGTATTAATTTCAATCAATAGTGTAATCTTGCTGCGAAGTCAATATCAATTTCAACATGTATTTTAATTATTTTTATTTGTTCGAAAACTAAAACAGTATAAATACAAATATTCACCTAAATCGTCTTTTTTTACTTTACCTAAATCGTAAAAGCCGTGTCCGAGAAACCAATAACAAATTATATTATAATAAGTATTTAAACCAAAATTGCTCTCTTAAAGTATAGGATTAATTAATAACTTAGCTTACATTTATGATAGTTTTTTTGAAATAAATCTTTTTATCGCCATTTAACACCAACTTTTTCAAATTATTCCAACTTCAACAGATAGATGGAAGTTGTCGAGGAATTTTTTATATAATTATTTAAGCCGACAATTTTGCGCTATATTTATCACGTATATTGTCTAAGGGTTTCAGCAACGTAGGCCCATAATACCCTTGCATGAAGTATATAATTCACCCTTAACATACGGTTAGGTTATATAAAGTTTACATTTATAAATTATATCTAAGAACCTTACTGAGATTAAGTCTATCCAAAGGGAAAAATCGGAACTAATTAAGTTTAACAGTTTACAAGATAAGCGCATACAAACAGATAGACAAATGCAGTAGAGAACTTTATTTTATAGTACATACGTATATTATAATAGAAAGTTAAAATTGCTACTTATTGTTCGCATATTCCTACGAAATATAATAAAATTAAACAAATTTTAATCACACATTGGTATTTTTTATTGGATTGGACGTTTTGCGAGACGGACAAAAGTGTTGTGTCAGTAAATTTTTTAACTCGAAGAAAATTGGATTGGAGCGGGATATGGACTGGGGTGAAAAACAAACTAACAATCTTGAAGGTATCTGAAGGGAAGAGGCTACTGTAATCTAGAATCATGAGTTCGATCCCATGTGGGGAGAGCTCGTACTAATATGTTTTCGAGACTTATGTACGACGATTTGTATCGTTGGCATTGTCACGAAGACGGTGTCAGGCTCACCATATGACACGTTGACCCAAATAAACTCTGGTGAAAAGTGGTGGTAAGGACTAAAATGTCTCTTCAGTATTAACTATGCAAGAATTGTTAGAATTGATTTCAAGTAACGCATGTCATGAATTCATGAATTCATGTCAGTAAATGAACCTGCAATATAATAAAGGTATAAATGTACAATCACTGAGCTTTGATTCGTTAATTAAGGTCTAAGATAGTAAAGCTATCTTATTATGATTTCTTCACTTTGACGACCTGCACAATATTGCGGAAAGTCGATGCATACAGTCTTAGGACCATGCTTTGTGGCACTCTATAGGGGAGTCCTACTAATGTTCTACTACTTGTTCATTGGTGCCAATAGAAACTTTCAAAATGAATTACATTTATAGTTTGTATATTTGTACAACTTATGTATGTTTATTAGAGGTCTTTTTATACCTTCACTAGCTTTAAAACAATTGAAATTCTTTCGCTATGAGTCATATCAGATCTTATAGGATATTGGAAAGGATGAGATGACTAGATGCTGACTCTGACGTAACCTTGTAAAACGTGACATTTTAGTCCATTTCGTCCCATGTTTCTGATTTTATTTTAAGAAAAATAATTTGTAATGCATGAGATATAAACGTTATGCAAAGTGATAAATATTGCCTAGTTAATAGTAGAACTCCCATTGTATTGATGTTATAACAGGATTTACGAAGCGCTAAAGCGAGGGTGTTTAGCGGGGCTTAATTCATGCGAAAATGAATTCTTGTTTATTGTTTGTATCTGACAAATACAGAATGTTTGGTACAAGTTAAACCAAATATGAGTGTTGTTCTATTATTTTTATAAAGTTCTTGTTATTTATGAGCCAGTGTTAGACCACTACTGGACACAGATTTTTCCATGAAAGTGAAAAAAAGGCATGCCTGGCATGCATGGGGATTTCCCCATACTCACTCAAGCACTAGTGATGACGCTCCCTGTCTCTGTACCCACTGCTACCTGTCACTGTCTCCACTGCCAATAGAGAACTGACAATATAGCTAGAGTTATTTAATTTAGTATACAGATATTGTTAAAAGGAAAATATAAAAAAAAAAATGTAATCCGGCACAAATTAAAGAAAAGTTTAGCTGAAAAAAGTTAAATCAAGAAAGGGCACCGTCACACACATGTAAAGAAGAGGCTTTGAATCAACATTCAATCAACTGAAAGTAAGAAAAACTATTTTCCAAAATTGATTAATAGGGGAAATGTCAGTAATAGATATTTTAAATGCTGTACCTGTATATTATTTGGACAATAGAATTATAGAAGTATAAGAATCTAAACTAAAAGTTTTTAAATACCACCATACATGTAATAAAAATTGAGCTAACTTCTATTTAGAACTATTTTGTTATTTACATATAACGTAAATGTTTTACTTGTTGCGGCAAACATTGGAAAAAGATATAAAATTTCATAAAAAAGAACCTCTCAAAAGGGAGTCTTCACCTAGAAGTGAAACGTTTGAGTTCTGCTTCTCTCTGTACCTATATTCATAAGAAGCATTTTTTTACATAAATAAACTTAAAAATTTTGAACATTTAAAAACGGTTAAAGGCTTGATAATTTCGGTAAAAACCGTAACCCAATTACAGCAAAGCAATTAATTACTTATACATCGCCCTGTGCCGCCTAACAGGGTAATTAAGATATTTAAATGACTATAGTAATTACGGCTTCTTTGTAGTTATGGAGGAAAATGGATAATTAAGTACTTATAATATTTCATAGGCATAGAAAAATTATCTCTGAAGTAAGTAATTGACCTCAACAGTACGTAGTGATATAGATGCTAATTATATTATGTGCACTATCATAGCCACGATAGTCGACACGCAGCAGAACAAGGGTAACCGACATAGCCTTAAGTATCGGCAAGCAGAAATGGTAATTGAACATAACTCTGGCTAGTAGGTCATAGAACTGATAACCGTTGCGGAAGAAAGGTTCTTTAGTGGCTACCTCGTAACGAGGTGCCTACTTATGACGTACTAGCGACTTAGCGTAAATACCAAATTTAAATCCCACAGGCTAGTGTCGCTGCTGACCAGGACACTGCGCTCAACAACCTGCCTACTCAGCTTGGTGATTGCGGGCGAATTGCCAATAGCGTGATGGTTACAGGGTGCGGACTGCGAAACATGACGTCGTGGCTAACCCACGCCTATTACATATTAACAGGAAGTGATAATAAGTGTCAAAAGTACTAATATGACTTAAAACAATGGAATTTCAATTGTTTCAAAGTTACGACATGTTTTTTTTTTATAAAGGAGTATGATATCATTCATGCATTGTATACTGGCTGTTGTTCGCGCTTTTTGGAAAAGTCACTCCTGGAGTGACCTTACAGATATCTTCTATTTCAAAAATATCTTGACAAAAAGAAAATAATTATAAAATATTTATTGATATTTCATTTATTTTATTTTAAGAAATAATTTTGTGGTGAAAATGTCACTAATAAGGCTTTCACTCTTGAATAGATTCGACTTCTGGTATCATAGAATGCTTGAAAAAGTGTAAACATTACTGATTTTTTTTAATCAATCTTATTTATCAAAGTGTTAAATACTCTATTTCAAAAAGCAAGCGAAGTTAATTTTTACAATAGGTCATCTACCTATTGTAAAAATTAATAATGAAAATAATCTCCGTATATTGCGCACGGCAACAATCAGGCGAAAGAAGGTAGGTCCGAAGGTATTCACATTTTTGTCATTGTTTTTCAATCATTTTAGATAATATAGTATTAAATTTAGAAACAACTAGTTTATATTTCTTATACAAAATAAAAATCTCAATGACAGAAAAATGCAATACCTTTAATTAAAATGGAATGCCAAATAATAAAAGGTTTTTTTTAAAGGTAATATGAGATACAGGGAAACATTGATATTTTAATACTTTTAATTATAATTCTGAAAATTTTACTGCCTCGGCCTACCCTTTGAGTGCAACTCATGAGCGCATATTTATTTCTTAATTCATTAATATTGTTTTCGAAATATAGTTACAACGCAACGAAAAGCTATGTGAAATCGCATGAATTAACTGAATAACCATAAAACCATTTCGACAATACACAAACATTTTAAGTGACGATTATAACGTATGGGTGGATTTCATGATTGTTAATTGTTAAAAAAATTGTAACGTAAGAAAAAGTTCGTTCACCTCAATCATCTACCGATAAAATATTATAATAGAAGATAGCCGATAAATTAACCAGACTTACTAGTGTCACTAGTCTCACAAATCCTTATAAGATTCATAACATCAGAATTTTAAATTGTTACTCGTTAATGAATCACACCGTTGAACCACAGATCACTAAACGTTCAAATGTTAATGAATTATATCAATGCAGCTCAGATCGTTAAACGTTAAAATTTCTGAATACCTCAAATGGAGGGTATTTGCATATAAGGTAAAAGTTTGGATTAAATTGGCTCCGTTTAGACACGAAAGAAATAAATTATACAATAGTCTACTTATAGTTTCCGAAGATGTTGCTGTGATTGAAATCGGTCTGAAGAAATCAATAAAATGAATAATTAAGACTCTGTTAAATAGCAGTATATCTCTAAATCGAAGTATAAAGCAGCCGGAAGCGCATCTTCTACTCCTCTGGTGTTGCGGATGTTCGTGGGCGTCGGTGATCACTAACCGCATATATAAGTATTCGATGAAGTTATTGCTGTTAGCCGCTTTGGCTTTTACAGCTTCATAGGTTTGCGCCTGCGGCCTTGAGGCCGCGGGCGTTTATGTTTTAAATAGATGTACAGGAGTACATCTACTGCTTACCTCTTTATGGTAAGCAATCTAAGGACCGTCCGAGGGAGGTTCGGGCCTCGTCTCGGACGGTCGTGGTGTTTCGGTAGTAATGGGCGGTAAGGACCGCCCTGAATCCCGGGTGCAAGGTGTGTACGCGGGTGTTTGATTTGCACGATACGCTCTTACGCGTCGGCGGGGGATTGTGTATGTGACTCTACTCCTAACTGTATGTACAGTGTGTTCAGGTTGAGTAGTGTTAACCGAACCTAGTTCAGTTTGTCGGTCTGTCGGTGCTGTTACGTCTTCCGGGTCGTCTAATACGTTACGCGGGCGACGGTGACGCACCGTTGCGTTAATATCGGGGAATATTTGTTGGCGTTTACCACCAGCGGGTTAGGGTGTACGGCGGCCGATTCGAAGTAGCGCCGTGACGTTTCCCTGAAGAATGCTTTGATCGTCGGTATTTTACAGTCCTTGTGTAAGTCGTCGTTACGCTGGTACCAGCTTGCACCGGTGGCGCTACGCAGAAACTTATTTTGGACGGTCTGTAGCGAGGCGATGTGTGTTTTCGCCGCGTGAGCGAAGGCTACCGAGGCATAGGCCATGATAGGTCTTATGCAAGCCTTGTATAGGAGTAATTTGTGTCTAAGTGACATCTTGCTTGAGGAGCAGATCATTGAATGTAGGCGGCCTGCGACGAAGGCGGCCCTGTTCCTGACTGTCCTAATATGGGGGGCGAATGTCATCGCCGCGTCTAAGGTTACCCTAAGTATTTCGCCTTCCTTTCCCAGGGGATCGGTCGATCGAATAGGGTGATAGTGCCTAATTTACGAGATTCGTAATTATGATTGGCCGTGCTCGTTCCCCTTGTGAAGAGAACTCCTACGCTTTTTTCGGGATTAACCTCAATTCTCCATTTCGGAACCATTCGCCTAGACGATTGGCAGCGGCTTGGAGTCTTAGGGTGATGCGACCTTTGTGGCGGTCGGAGAAGTATAGGGCCGTGTCGTCCGCGAATAGTGCGAGGTTGACCTGGGGCTCCTTTGGAATGTCACTCGTGTACAGTGAGAAGAGGATCGGGGAGAGGCAGGAGCCTTGAGGGACTCCGGCTTTCAGAGGGCGGATTGAGGATCGCGTGCCCTCTACTCGATAGCGAAAGGTGCGGTTGGACAAGTAGGCTCGTAGGATGTGCACGAGCCTGTCTGGGATATTGAAGTTATACAGTTTATAGATTAAACCGTTGTGCCAGACTTTGTCGAATGCCTTTGCGACATCGAAGAATAGTGCTCCCGTCCTATTGGGCTTGGGGAGAGGTTTAGGTTTTTAATATGTGCTCCGTTAAGCGGTGCACTTGTTGAACACACAGTGTTCGGAACGGAAGCCGAATTGCTCGTCTGGAATTATGTTGTTCTCAAACACAAATTGTCTGAGTCTTTTCAGGATTATTCTTTCATAGATTTTCCCCATAGAGTTGAGGAGACTTATAGGGCGATAGCTGGAGGCGAGGTTACAGGGCTTGCCTGGTTTCGGAATGCCTATGACGTCTGCCTCTTTCAGGCATCCGGGAAGGAGCAGCTGGCGAGGAGTACGTTGAAGATGTTTGCCAGTAGGCATATTAGTGGGGCTGGGAGAGTTTTAAATACCCTGTTGCTTATACCATCCATTCCGGGTGCTGACCGGTTTTCAGGTTGCTTACTATCTCAGAGACTTCTTTGGGTGTCACTGGCTCTAGTGGATCGTCCACTGGTGGTAACGCGTCCCTACGTGTTACTTCCTCGTCCACCTGCCGCAGGTGGGCCGGATCCGTTGGTTCACGCGAGGGGTGCATTGGCTCTCTAGACTGTCCGCGAGGCATTCGGCCTTTTCGCTGTCGTCGAAGGCTAGCGTGTCTAAATCGGGGCGTAATAGCGGGGCATTGTTGCCACGTTCTCTACTTTGAGAGATCGGGCCAGCTGCCAGTAGGCAGTATGCGATGGCTCGATGTCTCCAAGGAGAGAATCCCACCTAGTGTTCCTAAATTCAGTGATGCGCTCTTTTACTTGCCTCTGTAGGCGTCGCATGGTTTCGCGGTTTTGTTCCGTTCTATAACGGTCATGTGCTCTAATAGCTGCGTTTTTCTCTAATTAGGCGTCTAAGACCTGCCGGGAGCTCCATGTGCCGAGCGTTCGACTCAGGGACCGTCCTTTTGGATTCTTCGACGGCTGACTTGAGATGGTCTGTTAGTGAGTTTATTGCCCTACATGCTATTTCAGGCGAGTCTATCTTGTCCGGTATTTTATCTAGGTGCTGTGATGTCGTAGCTTCGAGTTTGACTTCGGTACGCCAGTCCACGATGGTTTTGGTCTGAGGACCTCACCATGCAGCTGGCCCAGCTTGAGTAAGACCGGTCTGTGGTCTGAGTCGAGTTCGTGAAGCGTATCTATCGAGTTAATAGCTAGGCTTACGTCTTTAAGAATCGCGATATCGAGTACGTCCGCCGCGTGAGTGTGATACGTCGGATATCTCGTAGGCGAGTCGGGTGCGATTACGTCTAACAAGTAGCGGTCCCGTATGTCGGCGAGCACGTTGCCGTTTGTATTATTGACGCGCGAGTTCCAGCTGATGTGTTTGCTGTTTAGGTCGCCGCCTATGATGACGGAGGGGCCTAGCTCTGTTAGCGTCCTAATGTCTGACGAATGGAGGGTTTTGTTTGGCGGCAGATAGGCTGATACTAGAACAAGCGGCCTGTGGCCGGTTAGCGCTATTCTACACGCGGAAACTTCGATTGTTATTAGGTCGGGAGGGTCGAGCGGTATGCAATGCAAGGACCTTTTGAAGTAAATCAGGGTGCCGCCTTTGGCGAACGTTAACCTGTCATTACGGATGATATTGTAATTTGCTATTTTAGGATCGCGATTGCTAGGCTTCAAGAAGGTTTCTTGCACTAGCATAATGTCGACGTTGTGATCGCGAAGAAACGTAGCGATTTCGTCTTTCTGCGTTTTGAGGCCGTTTGCGTTGAATGCAGCGACAGTCAGAGAGCGCGGTTTTAATCTTCCTACTGCGTTAGCCATTGGAATAATTAGTGTTTGTTAAATTGGGCATGACGCGGGTTTAGGCGCATTGAAACGACCAGATCGCGTCGATAGTGGGCATGTGCTCAATGGTGGCCATGAGTTTGTCCTGGGGTGTCGTTGCCTCGCGTAGTTTGCGGGCTAGGATTGCTAGATCAGCAACGTTGATGTTGTTGATGAAGCCGCATACTAATGAAAAGTCGGCGGCGAAGTTTGAGGCGCCTTGGGGCGCGGGAGTGGAGGCCGCAGGTCGTGAAGCGACCGCGCTCTTTTGAGTATAACCTAGGGGTTTAGCCCAGGCATTGGCTTTCTGCGTGAGTTCAGCAGTGGGATTGGCAGGCGCTGGCTTGGCAGGCGCTGGCTTGGCAGGCGCTGGCTTGGCAGGCGCTGGCGCTGGTTTGGCAGATGCCGTTTTGGCAGGCGCTGGCTTGGCAGGCGCTGGCTTGGCAGGCGCAGGAGGTTGGGACCGTGGAGCCCCGGGGCCCTTCCTACGACCGTTCTTTTGGATGCCGCCACGCTGTCTCTTTCGCGGCGCTCTGTTGCAGCCGCGATAATTCGCGGGATGCCCCTGTTCGCCGCACAAGACGCAGCTTGGCGGTTCGGTTGCGTCGCGCGTGCGCTCGCACTCCGGAGTGCCGTGGTCTCCGAGGCATTTGACGCAGCGGGGACGCGCGAAACAATTTCTGGCCGAGTGGCCGTATAGTTGGCAGCGGTGGCACTGATTTATGATGCCTTTGTTCCGCGGTGCCTCGATGGATAGATTCGTAAGCTTACAAATCGCTTGGATGTTAAATATAGCCTTGCCTTCCGGGGACAGGTCGAGAATGGCTAGGACCAAGTCGTATGGTGACTTTTTCTGTGGGTGGTACATTCGGTGTACCTCCTGGACAGGAATATTTTTTTCGATTAGGTCGTTTTTAATATTTTCGAGGAGGAGCTCCTTAGGGAGTCCGCGAATTACTACGCGGAGACGTCTGTCCTCCTCCAGCGAGTAGGTGTGGAAACTAATGTTTTGCTTTTAGGTGTCTAGTCACCGTGCGAAAGTCATCTATATTTGTAAGGAATACGCGGATTCCTTGAGCTGTGGTTTGTGCTTTTGGGCACAGAATTTTGTTTTTAGTCAGCCATACTGACAGGTCGTTCCAGTGCCCTTTGTCCTGGAGTATAATCGGCGGCGGGGTTTGGGCGCGCGGGCCCCTGCAGTCGCAGCGGCGTTGGGTTTTGACGCGAGTCGGGTTGTTTGAACGGACTTTGCCGGTTTGATTTTGGATTCCCGCTTCGGTATTGGCTGGCGGGTTTGCGACGCAGCCTTTTTGGCTGGCGTGCCTTTCGGCGATAATGACGAATCCGAGTTAGGCTCGTCCTCGTTTCTAGCGACGCGTTTTTCGCCTTTCTCCTGACGACGACCGTGAAGCCGTCGTCCGGAGAGGCGTCCTCAACTTCCATGTCGGACCCGGAGTCCGACAGGTACGCAACGTGCCCGTTGGCGGCGGGCGACGCGGGAAGGCTAACCTCCGTGGCTACGGGCGACTCAGGGAGGCGTCCGGAGAGAGAAGGAGCTGTCCGTGTCGAACGCCGGGCGCGAGGCGACCTCGGTGTTCGAGCCCAGCCGGAAGGCTTCGAATTTTCCCAGATATCTGGGAATGCGAATTTAACGAACTTCGCTAGTTCGGAATCTGCGCGATGGTCGGCCATCTTGTCGGCGTCGGCCATCTTGGTCGTGTCGGCCATTGAATGGCGTGTGTGAGAGAGATTCTAATCCTCCCTACCAAAGGCAGGGAGGTGTGTGCCTACTGGTTCTATACCCCGCGCTTTTAGGTGCGCAGGGATGAGTACCTAGCTGTTGCCTAGCGCAACAAGCGACACAGAAATTTAAAAATAGCCGCCTCTGAGGCGAGAGTTGTGTACGAACTACTTACAGGGCAGGAGTTCCGTAGCACTACACTTTCACAGCGGTTTCCCGCGAAAACTGGACACTATTTCTACTGTCACTTGAATTGGCTTCTCGTGAGCACATGGGTGCTGTTTGAGAGAACGTCCACTCCGCACGGGCGCGCGTCGCAGACTGTATGTATGTATACTAACCGCATACTCGTTTTCCTCCTTCTTTTATACAAAAAAAGCAGTATATCTCTAAATATAAGTATAAAGTTGCAGTTTACGTTTTTTTTGTGTATTCTGTGTATAACTCCTAAACGGATTTCAATGCTGTTTTCACCATCATTTAGAACTTTGACGAGGAAGGTTTATACGTATAATAAATTCACATTTAGTCCACATATAACAGACCAATCGGAGATAAACCGGCGCGGTGCCCTAGTTATCAGGATAATTTAACTGTTACCGCTTGCGAGTTATTTCATGTGAGGTTGTTTCTGAGGCAACAGTTTTATCTTAAAGCATTAATGGTATACATGCGAATGACAATAAATTCTACACGATTAGGCATAAATGTCGACGGTTTATGAGACGCTTAATACTCTACATCTCATGTCTCATGCACAGTACGATAGCATGAATAAGAAAATGTAAGAGTTTCTATGATTACAAGTTAATTGGATAATTTTTGATTATTAAATGAAATATATGATGAATAAAAATTTTATGAAAGATAACTATGTAGTTAACATTTTACGACAAACCCTTCAAGAAATATACTGATTTTCTTGGTGAGGCCTATGTGCTAAGTACTTTTTATGGCAGTCCGAATTCATTTATTTATTTATATATAAACAAAAAGGTTTAAAAAACCTGTGTTTGGCCAATGGCACTACTTATTGCAAATACTGACATTTCTTCCAGTAGACTCGTTTTTATTGAAATGGCAAACTTAGTGCGTACATTAGTAATACTAAAATAATGTACTTATCTCAAAAATTTCTAAATCATGTGTGGACATAAAAAAATCTACAAATTTTGGAATTTGTATAGATTTTTTTATTGGTTTACAGAGAGGCGGCAAAGGAGCTACCAGTCTAACTAATGGTAAGTGGCTACTGCAGGCCATAGGTATCTGCAAACAACATAAGTCGAAGACAGTTACAGATGCGTTGACACCTCTGAGGACTTTGAATACCTCATAGCTTATGATTATACTGGCTCTCTTAACCTTTCAAACCGGAAATGGGTAAGTGGATGGTACCTAACCAGACGACAGATGCAGTGAAAGAGCCTCCACCTAGTAAATTTATTACACGTATTATGCAAACTGATCAATAAATAAATTGTATTATCTTTTACATGGTTTTACGAGTATCATACTAGGTGTTTACCTTTAAGATACCGTTATATTTTTTAAAATTGATTATTTCCTTTAACCAAGAAAAACATTTTTATAAATTCTGTAGTATTATTTTTTCATTACTAAAATGTAATGTGAAGTAATTTATTTTTAATTCTTTTTCTGGTTACTGTTATTGCAATGTAGAAGTTGCAGTGTAATATCAACGAATTGTATAAAGCAAATACCACAAACGAACGGACTGCGCGTTAACGGTTTAATTGCCTTCGTTTAGGAAACTTCAAGCTTGAAAACAAGCGCCGTCGACAGCCGAGACTAAGATTAATGATATGGAAGGGAGGCGGACATTGAAAGCGGATCCGTCTGAGATTTTGTGACAAAATTATGCTATGCAATTTGAACAGGATATATAAAGAAATGTGGAACGTGGCGGTTCTGTGGTCAAAGCGCACGCTTTATTACATAATATGTGTGAAGCCTGTTTACGTTAACTTTAGCTTAACCGCTTTGCATTTTTGACGTACTGATATTTTTTTAGATGTTTAATCCGCCATCAGTCGGGCGCTATTAGATTTTCAAGGATTTCCCCTTAGTCACTTTATACGACACCTGGTGATGGGAAGAAAGGAGGTGGTAGATTTTCTTAGGCTGCTAACCTAACGGTCACGGTGAGCGATCATCATCATTGTTAGCTTTTTACGCAGAAAGGAATTGGCAATAGCAGCCAGACGATTTCCACTTTAGTCGCTGTTATTCGTCACTAGTTTGCCATGGTCTGGCTCCATATTCGTGGTAAAGCCAAGCGGCGGCTGTTCCAATAGGCTAGCTCGAGAGCTTTAGACTAGTTCGCAGAATACCAGCGTGAAGGAGTGGCATCTTGTGCTTCTGCGCTTCATTCGGTGAGTGAGGTAACTGGAGGCCCACTCCTCTTCCCCCAACCCTCCTTCCTATTGTCCCTCCCATCTCCTCAATATTGTTATAGGCCGGCAACACATCAGCAGTCTGGTACCATCAGGTGAGTTGCTTGCTCATTTGCTCCCTACGCCATAAGAAAGAAAACACTTTATTAAAATAACGTTCGACTAATAAAAAGTATCAGGGACAAAACAACAAAAACAGGCTAAAACCAGTGTTAGACTTGTTTTATAACCTTCGTTAAAATAGATATACCCGAAAATCAATTTTTAACGTTACATTTAATAATTTTAAGGAAAAAACTGGAAAAATTACAACTTATTAAAGTAAAATTCCGGCAATATCAACTATATGTTGAGAATGGCTCGAGTGATTTATGTTGAACCGTGTAATTATTATAAATCATGGGCACTTGTGCTTGTCCGCAAAGTAAACTGCCGGAGATAGAATATTCTATTCTGAAAGTGTGACTAGACTAAGGAAACATTAGATGCAGTTATATATATAGTATGCTACTTCTTGTGTTAACATTAAATGTTAACTTACAGATAAAGGCAAGGTGCATTGAAAGAAAAAAAGATACATTTGGTGCAAAATACAAAAGCAGTAAATAAATAATATTAAGAATAGTATTGAATTGCAGCCACAAAAAGGGAGCCGACTCGGCATATTGCTACAGCCGAAATATACAAAACAAGCTCGAAGGATTAATGATGTGTTTGGAGAAGCTCCTGTAGAAGAAAGCACGGTACGTTTATGGTTCCAATATTTTCATTCTCGAGAGTTTTTCACCTGCAATACAAACCGCGCGGATGACTGGAGACCCAAGTTGATCCATCGCAAACCACGTCAAAGTTAGCGGTAGGCTTCGGTGTGACAAAACAATTTTAGTTCACTTGAAACAAATTGGAAAAGCGAAAAATCTCGAGAAATGGGTACCGCATGAATTGAGTGAAGCACACCAACAAACATGTATTAAGTGCTGCGTTACATTAGTCAACCGGCAATAACGAGGAATTTGAATCGTATCGTTTCTTGTGATGAAAAATGCATACTGTACGAAAATCGTAAACACTCATCACAGTGGTTGAACCCAGGAGAATCGACTAAATCCTGTCCCTAACGAAAGTTTAATCAAAAAACAACTGGCCAATTGCTCTAGCCCACTGCTGCTTCACAACAGACGGTCTCTAAATTAGAGGAGCTACGATTGGAATGTCTCCATCACATACCATACTCCCCTGACCTTGCTCCAACTTTTTTTAGAATTTCTTGCAAGGAAAAAAAAATCAATTCCAATTAGGCAGTCTAAAGCGCTTTCAAAGATTTTAATGATTGTCACTTCCAAAATTTTTTCAGCAAGGGAATCAATGAACTACCTATAAAATGGCGAAAGTGTATAGACAATTCGATTGATTAAATATTTAATTTCATAAAAAAAAACGTTTTCAACTTTTTCATATAATACGCTAATTTCATATGTCGAAAGGACCAAATACGAAATGACTGTTCATTGACAACTCCACTTTGACACGGTATCTCAGTCTTACAGAAATCAATTTTGACTTAAATGTATCACAATTTAGACACCACAGTTATTTTTCTTCGACGTTAGATCTCGGCGCACGGTCATCAGCAAAAACTTAGTATTCCTATTGTCATATTTGAAGGTCAGTCTAGTGCACTTGTAGTAAAAGAGGTCAGTGGGTCGGCATGCCCGAGAAAGACTCGCACTCCCAGTATACCAGCGTAATGAGAAGCATAACGCTGCTACTCCTATGTTTCGTGTAATATGGGACGGAAACTTAATAACTAATAAGAGGTATTCTACGTTTAGACAACCAGATGAAAAAGCATGCTCGTACATTTGTTTGTGTACTGAGGGATTAAGAACATCGAACTAGTGACAAAAATCTTTTTCTCCTCTCTATTTCGGATATCATAAATATCATTAACCTTATTTTAATCATCTATATAGCATTTAATCATAATTTTGCATAATGCACAAAAAAGCACGTGTAGTCTTATGGAAGCATAACCTAATACATACCTAGTATTCCGATTGATCATACATCATAAGTTCATCCAGCTTTCCTTGCTCTGATAATGGTTACAAAAATTTAACAGGAATATTCAGCCAGCGTTTAGCGTTTAAGTACAATGATGCAAGGAAAAATGTTTTAAGTTAATTTCAGTATTTAGATTTTAATGACTGTACAAAATATCAATGGTAAGCGATTTCAAAAAGTTTTTAAAATACGTTAAATAAATAAATGTTAAAATATATTTATATTTTTGATTTGTTACACAGTATATACAAATAATAAATAATAAAGAATAAAAAGAAAATATATTTAAATAAGAAAATATTAAGTATATATATCAATCTTGTTGAATCATTACGTTAAATTAAAAACAATCAAATTTAAGTTCAAAAAAGCCATACCCCTACAAATGCATGGACGCAATATTTGCGTAACTAAGAAATATGAAGACACGGACATAGTCTTTATTGTGTAGACCCTGACCTAATTTTTATGATATTCAAAAAGGTTTCACCTACTTGGCGCGAGAATTCGATCAACAGACCAAGAATAATATTTGAGGGGTCATTTGTGTCGTCAACTAAATACATATAAATATAGTTATAATTTATCTAAATTATAATTATATTTGTATTTAGTTTATCTAAACTATGTTTATATTTAGCGAGTTCGTCAACTATTTGTTTCTTTAATCTCAATACACTGGGGGCTACTGGTCTGATATACTAGTAATTAAATAAAGCTCTATATGCACCTCTTTTATGAAACTTGCTTAATATTAGTTTCAAAAGTCGCTCAAAAATACATAAAAATACGGTGTTACGCCATATTATTAAAACTTTTGCGCTCTTTTTTACTATGTAGATCGCTATCGAATGCGCATAGAAGTTCTCTTTAAATCGGAAACCGATTAAAATCTCCGTAGTATTCAAGACAAAGTTGAACAATTGACCTATCTTTTAGGGATTTGGTTCTGATTTTGCAGAATCCTAAAGTTTTGCACAATCCAATACAAAGTTTAATAGTAATTCTCGAAGTTACTAAGTTCTGGAAATGGTTTGACATAATTTGAATACTATCAGAAGCAACTGTGAAAAGGATATTTAAATAACTAGAACATTTAATTTAGATTACCATGCAACGGGAGTCTAAGTCCAAGTCTAAAACTTTAGAAATTATTTTCTTCCTTCATGAATCTGCTTAGAGTTATGAGTAAAACTTTTGTTCTGAACTTGTAAAATTTAATCTTAAAACTGTCTGGCAAACTGGTGAAGTATGAGAGATTTCAATTAGACAGAAAATTAAACGTAAGAATCTGTAAAGTTACAGTAAGGATAATTTTGAACACGTACACCATGTACGTAAGAAAAAAACCATGCAAATTATTCTCAACAAACAAGCATGTTTATTCAGGAAACTAGTAAAGCCTTGGAATTTGTATAATTCTACAGAATTTAATTTCTTCTACAAGGCACCTTTCCCTTTTTCCGGGGATAGAAAGTAACGGGGACCGAGCCTCACCGCCGGGTTTTCTAACAGAGATTGCAATGAAAGGAAATATCCCTTACGGCACCCATGGTAAGTAAAGAGGTTGGCCGGTTCTTACAATATTACATGGCTGTGTATAGACCTTTAATTATAATCCCTTTGTTATGAAAAAAGTTAAAGTCAAAGGAAGACTAGAATATGTGCTTACAGAAAAAAAAATTTAAATATATTTATACAAATAATAAAAATCAATCTCTTAAAGTTCATTGTTTTACTAATTAACGATGCTATACTATACAAAAAAATAGCGTTTCATTTATATCGAAATGCTTTTGATAGGGAAAAGAAAACGAAAATCATACATTTTTGTCAAACGAGTCCAATAGTTACGGTAAGTACTTAAGACAACAAAAGTATCAGAAGGTCCTTGACATTTAGCTTCACCCTTAACATAGGGTGCGAAATAAATCTTGCCACGAGGCCGACTGTAATAGATATCTCATCCGAATTGCTGGTTCCCAAGGCAGTTATATAAAAACAGCAGTTAATAATTCTTTCTATAGATCAATTTCTAATGAAATATCCCGATTGTATTGAACTTAGTGGTTAGCGTACCTAACTGTTGAAACATGGGTTCTGGTACGAATCTCAGCCGAAGCCGATACTCGTGGTTTTACACAACGATTGGCTCTGAACCCTTGCGTTGAAAAGGTACATGGTTACAAGGTAAAAGCAGAGTGAATACCTCTGTGTATGCGGGTACATTTGCGGCACTATCTTATATTTTCAGCGTAATTGAAAGCTGTCGATAGTATATAGAAATTGTTGCTAACATTATCATAGTATACTAAATAATAAGGAGACAGTGCGAGTTTGTATATAATGTTGTAGAAAAATTCGTAAATCTAGTAGATTTACCAATTTAAATAGGGATATGAAAAGATATGTGACAGGTATATGGGGGAAAAACAGATCGTAAAAAAGGCATCACGTCGCGACTCAACCAGGAGTTGATCGTGAAGGCTCACAGATCACCACCGTAAAGTCACTTTGTTCAAATGGTAATGATTGCGATGTTTTTGTTGTAAACAACATTATGTTCATGACATGACATAGAAAGTGAAACCCCGTTGTAACTTGGTAGGAATTCTTTGAGAACTTTTGCAAAGTAGTTGAGATTTTGACGGTCAAATGAACTTTAAACAAACCTAATTTGAAAACAAGTGTTGTCCTTGATTTTGAAACAACTAACAAGTAACAATTACCCGAGACCAAACCACGGGTAAACTTCCACGGGTCAAATTTCAATAGTTTCCATGGTAACAGTTCATCTTCACCTTTATCTTGTATCGATAGACATTTATTATGTTAGTTGTAGAAGTTGATGTATAATAACAAAATTATGAAAAATATTTAGATTGCATAGTTACTTAAGGAGTACTGGAATTAAAATAAAACAATTTCTCGTGTTACATGTAACATTCTTTTACTCCAGTTTCTTATTATAGAACGTTTTATTGACTTCCAATAAAATGCGATTTGGCTTTATTCGAAAAGGTTTGATAAAGGCACAGCCTCGCCCTTCTCAAAGATTTGCGCCTAAAATAGGCTATGAAAACATCGGTATGCTTTTTCGTCATGCATTGACTCGTGTAACTGTATCCAATTTCAGTTTATTTACGTTTTTGTTATTTGCTATTAAATGCCACATGTAAATAAAGTAAATAAAGTTACATCTAAAAAAAGGGGAAACCTTTTATATTATATTATGCATGGAATGCATGTAAATAAAATGCATGATGAATACACTAATTTTGTACCTGTAATCTCTGAACCGGCTGGCAAGATTGTTAATACCTCCTACTGTCAAAGGACAGAGTTCATATTCATCGACAGTTTGAAGATCCGGAAAAAAATTTCAAGTCATTATTTTTTTATTCTTCATTGTCCACCTTACCCTAAAGGGTTACAATGGGCGAATTTAATGCCTCGTGGCATTCTCCAGCAGTCAACCCTGTGCGATGGAGGGAAATACGTTGTAAGTGCACTATTGCGAAAAAAGGATTATTATTATGCGATAAAATTAAATAATGTAATAATATTAATAGATAATTATAAAAGTAAGGGAAAGTAAAGTAAAGCCTGTAAGTGCCCACTTACAGGCTTTACTAAATAGCTTTACTAAATAAAATTCGTGAAAAAATTTTCAGTCGCCGTCTCTGTAACGAAATTACCACAATGGAAGTACAATTCAGACAAATGACATTTTATGTCTTCGTAGCTGGATTTATCACTGAGCTGAGGCTGAGGCAAAATAATCACGGTGACTCATTTTAGAAATCTTTAGTAACTTGTGCAATTTCGGTTTCTTCGTTACTGAAGCTTAAATAAAATAATCACGATAACTCATTTTAGAAATCTTTAGTAACTTGTGCAATTTCGGTTTCTTCGTTACTGAAGCTTAAATAAAATAATCCTAAACGACACAATCCTTTTGGATAACAAGTGTATTAACTTCGAAGAAAACTACTATCCACAGGGAAAAAACTGTTACCTCGTAATTCCTGGCATTGCAGCTCTTTGAACTATTATTTAATATGCATCACGAATCTAGTTGAAACTTAAGTTTTCATGGTAACCTACTTAATATGCAAGATTTTCGCGCAACGTATTGTTTATGTCTGCAATTTAATGATTCATCTATAAAGAGGCTCTTTGGATTTCCTAAACTTGTTTTTAATCAATTTATTTTTTTAATGAAAGTACAGCGCTTGGAGCGAGCCGTAGTTACCTAGTGGTTAGCGCTCGCTTTAGTTTCAAAGAACGCGAGTGAAATGGGTTTAACCCCCGGTGCCAGCATCACTAAAATAGTTTATAGCAATGTACAGTATTTACCGCGGTGAACAAAACATCGCAAAAGCGGCCTTTAATCTCCCTGGTCACGAATCTATGGATTATTACAGGAGTATTGGTTCCAACGGGTTCATATCTGGACTAGACAAGGGCCAGTCTTCGGCTATTATGAAGTTTGGAACGTTGATCTCGAGCTAGGTTTGAATTATTCGTGCCTTGTGAGCAGGAGCAGAGTCTTGTTATAAAGTCCCCGGTACATTTTTCAAAAGGTTATCAGTAAGAGACTTTCTCCTTTTTCACAAAAATGCATCGAGACTTTTTTGAGATGATGACCATTTGGAACTTTTCACTCAGTTTTCTTTAATGCTCCAGTCTATAACGTAATGATTTTTTTTTATTTTCTCGGGCTCGGAGCCCTGTATGGCAACAGTGTTAAGGGTAATATACTAATCTGCCGATTTCCGGCTCTCAATTGAATATTCCACTTCCATTATTCAAGACCCAACTGTTACTTTTCGTGTTCGCGCCAAAAACAGATCGAAGTTTCTTAAATAATAATTATAATTGAAACAATATTTATTGTATTGTTACTCATAGTATATATACTACATTTATTTTCAAAGTAAAATTGGTGGTGTTTTTTTAGTCAATCAAATGCACCCACTAAAGACACCATACAAAAAAAAAAAAAAAAAAAAAAAAAAAAAAAAAAAAAAAAAAAAAAAAAAAAAAAAAAAAAAAAAAAAAAAAAAAAAAAAAAAAAAAAAAAATACACAAAGGCACTTACGCCAGTCAGTCCTTTAGGCGTAAGCAGATATTGGAGATTTCTATTTGAAATGACTCAGCGTAGACAAACGGGCTGCCGTAATCTACTTTTCGTCTTTCTGGGAGATAAGATGTGATGGATGGCAAGACTCGTCACCAGCTTAGTCTTCGGAGATTGCCATGAGAATTTCAAGGCTTTTCCTTTAGTCGCTTCTTAGGATATCCACGAGAAAAAAAGGATTGATTCATTCTTACACCGCCAAAATAAAGCAAATAATAAAAAAATACATATACAAAATAAATTTGATAATGTCTTTGAAGTAGTCATCTACTTTCGCTATATAGCAAGGTTTTGAGGTTTTTGTGAGATTTCATCAAATCTACTTTTAAACAAAAAAAATGTTTTACATTAGCGCGATTTGCAATTAGTTCTGTTCCGATATTGAGAATACGTTCTAAGAAATTTATCTTCGTAAGACTTTTATTTTAAGAGTTCTTAGAACTAGAACACTTCATTACTTTTACTAATTATTACTACGAATATTAAATTACACATTAAATATTTCCCGAGTAATTTTAAGAATTTTATTTGTTATTGTTTAATGTAGACAAAATGTTCATGTAGAAAAGTCTGCGTCACAATATAATTATTATTTTTTACTAGCTTTTCCTTGCGGCTTCTTTTTTCTTTTCTTTTACGGCCTGTATAAGAACACTGCTGGAGATAGGTCTTTCCATAAGCAAGCGCCAGCTTAAGCTAGCATGCCATGCATGTAAGACTTACCCATACTCACCACTCTGTGCAGGCGGGTTGTTGACCGCAATACCGGAAACCCGTCACTATTCTGAGGTATTTGGGTTCGGCATATTCGGATGCATATTCTGCCATCAGTCGGTCGTCAGAGCCTAGTTCCTAAGTCAGCAGAGTGCACCTGCAGGTGAGGTTAACCTTAGAAGATAAGATGGTTTTTTCTCCCCTACACTACCCGCGACTTCGCTAGCGTTGTAATGGCGTTAACAAAATGTTCTTTAGTGGTCTGTGCAAAAAAATTAATAGGAAATCTTCATCCATACGTAAGGCACTTTAGTCTAAAAGATAGTTTTGCCGTGAAAGAGCAGTATGAGAATGTGCCATACTGTAATTCCGTTTTTTTTACAATCTACCACAGGTTAATAATGATGTTCCTCTAACAGAAAAGAAATATCTGAAAGACTATGTAAGAAACTTCCTTTTTACAATTATGTTAAAAACTTACATTTTTTATACATACCAAATTCCAGGATATAAAACAAAAACAATTAAATCATATTCTAAGATAAAATTAATTCCTAAAAAAAATCCTAAAAATTAAAAAAAAAACGAATGACGGATTTGCAGACACGAGCTGATCAGCCCCCACAAGCAGTAATATTTATGAAACTATTTACAATTATGTTATAAAGTTACATTATTCAAAAAGGATTAATGGAGCCTCAGCATTAATAGACAATACTCACTGCTGTCTTGTCATTGTTGATATTCAAGTTAATAATGTCGCTTCCCTATGCCTATATTTCTTTGGCAAATACACAGTATCTTAAGTCAAAATTAAATTATTAATAATTTTTTTAATGTCAAATTAGGATAAAGAAGTCATATATACAAGAAATATTGATTTAGTTCATAAATGTCATTACTAGTTCTTCCTGGCAAGGAAACTGTATAAGTGAACGCACTCCATATAATCTTCTTCACATTTAGTGTTGACAGTAATGAGAAACCATGTATTTTATCTTTTTTGTTACATCAGTTATAAATGTACTTTCCAAATATTTTGAAATAAACTGAAATAATTCTTCATTAAATGTGTTTCCTCCTTTTTATGTTTATTAATAGCTTATCTGTAAACATCTATATAAAAATTAATGACGGGAAATAATACTGGAGCAATTTGTAAGTGAAAGAAATTTCACGATTTTTGTGTTTCTGTTACCGAATCCTGTATTATTTAAATTCTTTAGGTTATGTATAATATTAGGGATTAAAGTATGAAATTGCCGTTTCATATTAAACATTTCAATGTCTTTTTTTTCACAGAAATAATATATTTATTATTTTAAATGGTTTTGCCTATAAACGGTCGGCATCCTAAATTAAAAATAATGTTGTGTGTCTACATGTTCATTTCCTTAGCTATTTTTATTGATTTAAAAATCGATTTTTTCATATACACATTAATTCGTAAGTAAATTCATTATAAATTTAACTTCGTCACGATTTGGTCCGAATGAAAATTGCTTGAGATATGAAATTGAGTTTATGTACTGTTCGCACTACGTAGATTATTGTGCTAAGTTTCAACAAAATCAGGTAATTTGTTTCCGAGGAGATAGCAATAAAAATTACATCGGAGTCGGGGATAACAGGACTACACCCGCTTCGCCCAGCACATCTGGCTCGGCTCCAATAACAATTTAATTTACAATCTCCTTAGTAACTAGTCTGTATTTTTGAACATGCTGAAGTAATTCCACATTTAATCGCTGGACAATGTACACAAATATGCCAAAGACAAATATTTAATAATTTTCTAATGTTTTAATCAAGACCAGAACATATTATTACATTTTTTGATACAAGAAAAAGAAATATGCTTTATACTGAGAAGTAGTTCTTGACAGTATATAATTATAATACACTCAATATTACTTTAAATACTATTAACTATAAATACTAGTTCTCAAGACATTTCTTTTTTAAAAAAAAACAAAAAACCAGGCGCTGTGATAATTTTCATTCCCTGTCCCTTTTTTGATTCGCAGACGCCATATTTTAAAATTATACCTAATGTCTCTCCCATAACGAAGACGAATCTAACACTTCATATGTTGAATAAAATCCATAAAGCCGTTTAGGCTATAGAGTATGCCTTAGAAATACACATACATACATACATACGTTCGAAAAAAACTCCTACTACTCTCCTTTTGGGGTAGTCGGGTATAAAAGCCTTCAGGATTGCCTGAATATTTTAATAACCCAAATAAAAAAAATTATCACGCTATTAACAGTTCCTTACAGTCTATTCTATTCGTAACTTCGAACATTAAACATAATATAATATTCCTTCGATCGTCGAGCAATAAATTACTTTGAAAATTAAATAAAACACACAAATGTAGGTACACATAAGAAAAAGTAAGGCATACATCCGAAATTATTCTTTTGAAATTAATTAGTAAAGCAGCCGAGAATGAATATAAATGCTGTTGAAACATAAGTATTTATCATTATTTATTTCTTTCCTATATTCTTAGTTCAACAATTTTTAATCTCTATATTTTTATCTTAAATTTGTATGATATAGTACGCAGATAATGTAAGCTGCAGTGAGATTTTGCGTATTCTTGTACGATTATGTCAAGACTTATTGTTGTCAAGTCGTCGGAAATAAATCATTTGCTATCGCCATCCCATTGTTGATACTTGTATAAAAAATGGAATACTGTTCAGAATTTATCGTTGGTAAGTATTTGTCAGAAGCTTCTAACTTTTTATGTAAAGCTATGTTTAGTTAACCTATTTATAAAATGCATAAATGTAAAAAACAATATTGTAAATATTATCACTTCTGTGATTATTATAACTTCCATTAGTACTATGATTCTTACTAAATCGTTTAAAAATTCCACACATTTTATATATTATACGTACACGTACACACATACACTTATGTATTGATATACATACACGCACACAAATCTCACGGATGTTATTCCTAATAGTTTTGTGGTGTACACAAATATATGCTGCTAACGCATTACGTTTAATCATAATCTTCAGTAAAGTAATAGACTACGCCCTCACACATTCCAGCAAACATTCCCGGATAAATATTAAAAACGAGCTGTCCCGGCGGCGTGCAATTAAATACATGTCACTCCAGAAGTACTTAAGATATTTTTGACAAAAAGTGAAAAAGATATTGACCCTACTTTTATTATTCATTATTTATCTGTATAAATAAAGTTAATAAACGTTTATATAAATATCTCCTGGGCAAAGGCCTCTTCCTAATTAATGACAAGTTTTAGGAGCCGCCAAGGTTGCTTCAGTGCCTCCTCGAAATATTATATTTATTATTTCTTAACAATAGAGGTTTCCTCTTGATGTTTCCATTCCCGCCTAGAATATTTAGTTAATTTAGGACTTAAATTTAATTAACAATCTTAGTGGAGCCGTGACGGCTCTTATTCTTAACATGTATAAATTTCATTTAAATGACTTTAAGAGTTTTCAAGTCTAATCGCCTCTGACTAATAGACCGTTTGTCCATCTAGCCTCGTCTTCTGCCACCATCCTAAATAGTCCTCTGCTTGACTTAGGTCTCTCCCGTAAGAGGATTTTGCCGTTATTGACACGCTTGGCAGGTGAATTAGTGACTGGAGTTCCATACACTTCGTACCAAGACATTCACAAGTCTGCTTATGCTTATGTTCTGCTTATGTCTGTTATTTACAATACTCCCAGAGATTGCCAAGAAATTTTCAAGGTTTTTTCTTCAGTTGCCTTTTACGCGAGAAGAAACGGGTTCGCACCCTTTCGCCGCTACCACAAGGAAAATGGAACGCATTGTGTCAAATGGAAATCGTTATCAACGCCTCCCTATCCCTATGGCCGACTGGCGTGAGCTTATGTACGAATATGTATATACTAGATGAGACGAGATGGCAGATATTCTTACGCCGCCACCCCTCGGTATTCATCACAACAGCTCCACTGGGGACTCGACTTGATCAACCTATTTTTAAACTTTCATTCGCCGCGCTCATACGCTCATAATTATTTATGAAAATATAAGCAAAACGAATGATTTATTTGAAAAATTAGTAAACCAGCCAGTTACGCAACTAACGAGCCTTTGAGAAAATCCTAAAAATATAAATAGATTTACTGCCGACCTCAGTACAATTTGTTATATTGTATTCTGCATACCAAAAATACAAAGGATTAGTAAGCCTATTCGTTTCAAACGAGATATTAAGGGAGTTATGGCTAGAAATTTAGTTAGTTTTATGAAAAGTTTATCCAACAATAACTAGAATGTAAAACACAAAAAAGAAAATAACGTAGAAATTATATTGTTTTCCGCGCCTGGTTGTGGTGAAAAAAGTTAAAAAATCAGTAAAAGAAGATGCCCGTTTCAATATTCGTTCGAATATTCTGCATTATCTTCTGGGCACATCAAAGGTGTGTGTAAATTGGATCCGAGAATGCCCACGGCGAACTAAACGTAGGAACGCGTAGCGCGTTGCCAAGTTTTTTGAACATAGTTGCGATAACAAGGAAGAAGTTTTGAATTGGTTCGCCCATCTGCTGAGCTATCACGGCTCGTAATTAACCTACGAGTATTTACAGAAACGAAGCTGTAAACGGATATTTATAAACTTAAAAAAATAAATTGCGCTATAAAAAGTGTATGATGCACTTGACAGTTTACTTTATGCAAAACATGGCATTATTTTGTGTCACATGCAGTTTGTGTGTGTTGCGGTTTAATTATGCTGAACAACAATGTGTTGACACCGTCAGTCAAATGTATGCAAGTTATTTATATGCGACGGAACACAAATCATTAAGTGGGTAACTAATGTTTTTGTTTATACATTATGATGGAAATGAAAACAATATTACAGTGTATTTTTATACAAATAACACGAGCACATCTCCTAGTCCCCCAGATGACAATAAGCACAGTAAGCCGTACGTAGTTACTACATTGAGATGTACAGAAATGTTTCAGAATTAGGATGCAGATGCGTTGCACACCTGAGGACTAAGATAGATTTTTTTTTATTGGAAAGGCGGCAAACGAGCAAGCGGCTCCTAAAACCTAAGATCACCAAGTATCATAGTAAGTTATGAACAGTTATGTTCGTATCCTGTTTGCATGTTACATATTGAAATCAGAATTTATGCTCATTCCAGTGCAACTTGAGTTGTGGGAACACAACTCGCAGAAGCGATATTCATTGGTAGGCCTACGGGCTCTGAGCCAAGTAATTTGAAAACGACGGAATGTATACATGGTGGATGCGATGTTATGTGACCATGGGTGTTAACTAGTATTTATAATAGTTAATAGCAGCAGGAGAATTAGTAAAATAAATTTAGTGTCTCGGAATATAATTTGTTGTTTTAATATATATTTAATTAATATTCAGTAATTATTGATACAAAGCTTAACACAGCCACGGCTAGGTCGTGGTAATGCGCCAACATTAACACTCATAGTTCCTTAGGAAGTGGAGTAAAGGTGGAGAAAAGGACTCACGGATCCGCTGGGTAGTCGGTGGCCAGGAGGTTGCAAAGCGGTTAGCGAGGTCGAGTACGGCCGCCGGAAGATCCGGCAGGCATTTAGCACCATATTTTAAAAATAAAATAATAATATTTCTCACTAATTTAACGATTTAAGGTTACGTGAACAAGATTCATCAAAACCTTATTACAGAGAAATGTATACAGCATTGCATTTATACCTCATAGTACAGCACTGAATACACTTTACAGCAATGTAGTCGCTGCACGGAATAGAGCTGATGCTTGCGAGAAAACCTTATCGAATGAATGAAATGAACGTAATGAATGATAGAATGAAATTAATGACATCAACGTAAGAAAGATAATTTCGTTGTTGTTTTTCAAATTTCAATCTTATTATTTTTCGTACGTGGTAGAGCCAAGTAGTGGCTATTTCTGCTCTTCGAATGGGCCGGCTCGACGGGGTTGGTACCACAGCCTCGCATAAAACCGGCGTGAATCTTATGCTTCTGCGTTTCGTTCGTTCTCCCCATCCCACTCCCTTCCATCTACTAAATACCCTTAAAGGCCAGCAACTCATCTGCAGCACCTCTGGTGTTCCAGATGTACGCGGGCGACGGTAATCACTTACCATGAGGTGAACCGCTTCCTCGTTTGACGACTTTCACATAAAGACATAAAAAAAAAAAAACATTATTTTCTTCATTTTTATTAAAAATTGACAAACGTAATTTTAATTTATCTCTTTAAATTGTGTTCATTCACTGGCAATTTGCATCTTCTAGACATATTTTTAAATAAATCAGAATATTGAAAAATAATTCAAAACTTTCAAATTACTTTCTTGTTTGATAACTGAGCACGATATGTACCAAGTAACGAGTATATTAAGACTCCAGTTTATAACGAAACCAATTATGAATTTGAAAATCCCTCTTTACCGGTCATTCATTGGAAGGCTTACGCTACTAAAAAAACTTCTTCTGTTTTAGCAGTATTTATTAAGTGAATTGCTAAACATTTATTGTAACCGCCCTGCTTGTCGGCGAGGTTGGCGATCGAATTACCAGACATGTTGAACCTTATGCATATCATAAAGTAAAAGGTTCTATAGACAACAGGAAGGATGCTACAAGAATATAATGATGCACATAATTAAAGAACAAATGACATAAATCGAAGACATGAAAATACAAGTTTCTTTGTGTTGCACAAATGTTGTTTGCGGCTGAGATAAAATCCAAAGACCCATGTCTCTAAAGGAAAATAGGCTAATCATTATGTCACGACGTCGTATGTTGTAAAGTCAGTACCTCCTATAGTCCTACCGGAATAAAAATGTCAGCAGCTATTATTGTAATACAAAACGCACCCGTTCTTTGTTGTGCGTTATTTACGCGATGGCACGTTACGAGTATACGGTATCATAGCTTTATGTGATATTGAATAATTTCATATTCCGATAAAGAATTTTGAGCTCTAGTAAGTAACGGTAGTTCTAAAGTAATAACTATAAGTAGTAGTAAAATATAAGACGCGAAAATTTGTATATATATAATATAATAGGTTAAGTTATACAGAATAAAATCTGTATTTCCGTGTATTTTTTATTAAAGGAGACTTTCAAGCCAGAAAGACCGAAGCAAAGTAGGTACTGGAAAACTTGATTAAGTGAGACCTCTATTAATTCTGAGGGCCTGTCCCGCTTTGCACTAAATAACTTCTATTAAAGAAGCTAAGAAACTTTTTTTTATCTAAGTATCTTTTCTCATATTTTTGATGTTGGTTGTTTTGATAAGAAATATTAACTTAGTGACTGTTCCCGATGAATTTTTCCTTTAATTATCACTAGATGTAATAAAAAAGTTATCAATCGTGATATCGTTCTCGATTGTGATAGAATGTCACGATCGCGAAACTCAGCACTATATCTTAGCATATCTTCGGGATATATAACGTGACGGATTGCGAGTCAAAAAAGAATTATAAAGAAAAATGATAAAAAGGGGAAAAGTAGACTTTAACTATACTAGTGCCGGGCAAAGGCCTACTCTCAATTTTCAAAGTGCAAGATAGGAGAGAGAATATTAATAAAAATAATTATTAATTAGAATAAATGGAATTAGCCTCCCAGAACTGTTTGAATTGACTATTTCTTTACGATTATATTAAGTGTCTATATATTAAGTGATTATAAACCGGAGGAATTGTTTGGTAAATTTCAAATGGCATATAGAAGAAAAAAAGCTCTTCCAAGGCATCTGTGTTGCTAAGTATAATGAATTTAAGCGCGGTCGACTAGCTTTGTCCGACAAAGGAAAAAGTGTTGGCTGAGGAAATTTAATGTGTCGTGAGTTTTTATTAAACATTGAACGTTAATTGTTGGAATTTGGTGAAAATGTTCTGGAAATAATAGGTTAATTTGTGAAAGTTATAAATTTTGTGGTTTCGCGGAAACGACTAACCATTTTTGATGAAATATGTATATTAGGTAATGTTTTACATTCCAACTTTATGCAGATAGGTGTCGTATTTTTCAATATGAAAAATACATTGAACGTAGCGAAACGCTACGGGAAGTAGATAGTAGGTCGCCACTTAAGTTATATTGTAATCACAAAGTAAGTGAGGTGAGTGAATAATAATACATAATAAAATAAAAGATTCTATATAATTTTTGTGAAATTGTAAACAACTTTTGTTTCAAATATTAATAACACACCACGATTTCACCACGCTATCAATTAGACGAGGCTTTAGCAACCCATTGAAAGAATGAAATAATTTTTAAGATGACGGCTCTAAATACCCAGATATGGGGAGCAAGGTAACTAGTGCAGAGATACAGTGCAGAATGTAATCTGTGAATAATTTTAACAAGCCTTCAGACTTAGATCATCATCATCATCATCATTATCATTTCAGCCTATCAGAAGTCCACTGCTGAACATAGGCCTCCCCCAAAGATAACAGATTTTTCAGACTTATGTATTATATATGTTACGATTCGACCGCTGCAACATTTACTGTTTTCATATAAGGTGTATAATGTCGACTGGTCAGGATATACTGTGACAGAGACACAATTACAATATTAATAGACTTTAATTAAATAGAAAAGTAATAATTTGTATTTGCATTAATATTCGCAGGAAATACTCCTTAAACATTCATATAAAATATTACTATCACTGAAGTAAAAAAAGATAAAGTTATATTAAACTTATGACATTTATATATTTAAAATGTTTTAATCATTTGTACCGAACGATTTTTGATAGTTCGTAAAATAATTGGGTGACCCAACTGGATTTTACAGATAAAGTTAAAGCTCGTAATTTGTATGTTTAACTTCAAGCGGGTAGGGACGGCATGTAATAAAGTTTAAAATTTGGTCTACTTCCATTCACTTCTGATTAAGGTTTCTCAAAACTTTAGCTTAACGATGACGATAACGATCGGTAATATTTTAACGGAGTTTCTATGAGATAAAGCGGTCAAGCGCAAATGAAAATCGTGCACCGGTGGTCATTATCTACGCAAAGTAAATAAAATAATTGCTAAAAGTTTAATTAGACTACGATAGCCGAATGTTACCTACATTACGATCACGTGGCTTAGTGGTTATCGTACCGGGTTGCTGAGACATGGGATTCAGAATCAGAACCCCAGCCGAGGCCAATATTTGAGCAACGACACAACTTATTTCTTTTCGGGTCTGGTCGTGTTATGTTGCTTCCCGTGTCTCTGACACTGCATCGGACCATCTCTCCGATGTGATACTCGCAGCACTATGCGTTACATTGTTACGGCAAGGCGAGTGCGTGCCTATGTGTTATCTCATAGAATTACGGCGCTATAATATCTCCTGTGCAGTTGACAATTGCCGATAGTAATCGGACGTTGACGACTTGATCGGGCAGGAGTGCATCATCGCATCAACATTCATCCTCTATTAAGAGTAAAGCTGGTTTTGGTGGCGTGAGTGAATAATTGTAGACCCCAACAATTGAGTTGATATTTACAATGAATAGGTTTTTTTACAGTTTTTGGTTTTGTCACCCATCAAACGATTAATAGCCACGATAGCCGTGTGGTTGGGGATCTGACTCCGAATAAAAATACTCGAATTAGATCCGATCCGATTTGAATGTATGAAGGGTTCGTACTAATGAGTTTTTCGAAACTTATGTATGATTTGAACACAAAGTAGGCGACAGGCTCACCAAGCTTTCACGACCTAAATGGTCTTGGGTTTTTTAAAAAAATAGTATAGAAAAATTAGTTTATTATAGAAACAGCTGTAGCTTGTGTTGAAACTGTCTATACACGAAAAAAATTCTCGATACTTAAATAACCAAATAAGTTTGATACTACTACTTTCATCAGCATTACTGGTAGTGGTCTTCGTGGTAATCGCTGGATGTTCTTCGTAAGAAGGCAACGTTGACTGTAAATGTATTAGAAAGAGACTCATATACAGAAAATAATTACTGTAAAGGATAAAAGCATGGTATGAAACAATGCGACCTGGCCAGTGAAACGATTCTGATTAGTATCCTAATATTATATTGAGTCGGTTTCATCACGGACAAGGTGGAGCGGTATTGCCGGTAAAAGTACAGCAAACGAAAGTTACTGGCTGTTAAACAGTTAGCTTTGTTTTAATCGATTGGGTTGTAAAGCCAGCTAACAGTCCACCGGCTAAACGGCTACTGCAGCCCATAGACACCTGACAAACAACTTAAATCGAATAATGTTAACAGATGCGTTGTCATCCCTGAGGACTTAGGTGGAATAGGTATTCCATAGGCATAGAGAGCCTGTAATTATACTCTATACCTTTCAAACCGTAACCTAATAGTTTTTGCGCTGTTGTTTGGCAGCAGAAACGGGTAACAGGGTATCTACCTACCCAGACGACTCCTATACAGAGTCTGCCACCTAGTTATTTTGCATAACGACGTTTTATGGTGTAACAATGCAATGTACCACGGCAGAAACTAAGCGTTTATACTCAAAGCTTGTGATGCTGTAGCGGCCGGAGGCCATTTTAAAACCTTCACGGTCGATGACGACGTAGAAGATAGGTGACGATAGTTTGTCCAATAAGCATTAGTGAAAGGGTCACAATATTTACACAATTTTTATATCGTAGAAAGAAGTAAATCTCGATATACATAGAAAATCATAGTGTCCTAGAAAGTAATTTTGAATCAACAGTATTCCAAGAAGTTTCCAAACTGATAGGAATTCATAAGACACAAACATATCATCCGTAATTGGTGGTAGTGGTAGAGATGGCTGGCCACAAGAAAGGTTGGTCGCGTAACAAACTCGTATTGGCAAACGGAGTCTGGTTCGACTCCCCATAGGTGGACTGACGACTTCCGTCAAAATGGACTTATGATGTAAATAGTGTGGTAGGAAGTTGATGGATGCAGGTAGCTCGGGATCGATCAAAATAGTTTTTGCAGGTCGTATGACAAAGTTCGTAATGGCACAGTAAAAAGTATATCAATTTTGCAGACTATACTCTGTGAAAGTCCAATACTGTTAAGTAGTTGTTACGTAACTACAGGCTCGTTTATTGGATTGACTTTATATTCGGCAACAAGTAAACAAGTTAACTCGGATATAGGGAGGTGGCCGACTATTTTATTTTCTTGATTATTTTTTGTGTCAATAGATACTCTTAATAACTTCTATTCATGAATAAATAGTAGAAGGAATAAGATAATCTTAGTTGTTTGTCTCAAAATCTGTAATAAATGCTTACAGGTCATAAACTGATTTGGATAATATGGCGGTGTATTTGAATTCCAAATTTTATTTTTTTATAATGTTAACCTTTGGTTCAAGTAGTTAAATGGCAAATATTAGATTTGTGTTTTTAAAAGTAACTGATATACAAAATTAATCCTTTAACCTAAACATAAGAAAATCGGGATAAATTTGATTTAGTAATGGTTCATCGTATTACTCCGTACGGAGCAGCAAAACCGAAATTAGACCCATGAACCGATGTTTTAGTCTTCGCTTCTACACATAAGTTCTAAGTAACGTTTTGCTCTAAGGTGTACTTAGAATACAAACACTGATGTTGGTGTTGCTTTATTCATATTTACTTATTTTCTTTTTTGTTCTTATTGGCTTATTTTCAATACTTTTGCAAACCCGTAATGGAATTACAGCAGCATAGAAATTGTGAAGTATAAGTATATTTAAAAATAATTTGTAAATGTTTATCTATACCAAAACAAAATAAGATATTATAAAATATTATGTTTATTTTACTATTACATTTACTTGTTTTTTTTCTGCCAGTCAACTCTGTTGATAGTGAAATCTACGGATGAAAATAATATGCACCTTAATATAAATTAGATAAACGATTAGTAAAGTGAAATTGATCTTATAGTTTTAAATAAATAAGTTAAAAATTTCGTTGCTTCGACTTGTACGTCATCAACTACGCTGTAGTTACTAAAATAGATAGGTAATACCTTATATTAGCAAGAGTTCATTCATCGCACCCGCGCTGAATCAGACGTGCCTACGTACGCCTATTTATACGTTGGTACTTCTAATTGGATTTTTAAAACAAAAATAATCGATATACCTATTTTTTCAAGTTTATCTAAAAAACTAATACCTCTGTGACGAGGTAAATCCTGGAAGTGGAGTAAGGAGTAAGGAACGACCACTGTTTGAGTAGAAATAGAAATCGCGTAATTAAAACACATCTAAAAATTTATTACAATGATAATATTTAATAAACTACGAGTTTTTTACTATTTTATTTACAAAACAACTTACAGCCCAAACAAGCTCGTTTTATAAAATTCTATTTCATGTTATTTTGGAACACTTCCCTGTGGTAACCTAACTTCACGTCTTTCACGTGTATGAGAATAAACGAATATTTTTATCTCGTAACACATAAACGGTTAACGTTAGGTTAGGGCTTTGCACCGGGATGGCCACGACCACTGTGATCACCTGTAATTTTTCTCTGTTAATGTTCCTCAGCTCTTTCGCTACCTCTTTCGCTGTAAACCTTTTAAATATTTACGCCAGAAATCAACTCATCTGGCTCCCTATTCAATGTCACTGATCGCAAAAAAGATTACCTTAAAATACTCCACTAAGACGTTAGCAACCTGTTTGAAATCACTCATGCCTTCTACACTCAATTTGAAGACGAGGCTCTGAGGAGCGACTGATTACAGTGGCGGAAAATCAATCGGAACTTAAATTTCATGGATTAGTCAAAAAGACAATAAAAGGGGTGTGCATGGTATATTTTGGTCTGATTTTCAAACATGTTGCATGTAAGGTAAACGGAAGTATAAAGATATATTGTATAATTATCTTAAGTTTTTATTACTAAATTCAATATCATACTTCTTTTAATAGATATGAATAAAATGTCTTCTTGGTTATGTAGTAAATAAGTAGAAAAAATATATATTTTGATTTAAAAATTGGTAGTTACGACTGCATTGAACAAGTCAAGTGTATCAAACGCGAATGAGTATCCGGTGTTCCTGTTCGGTATAACTCGTAGATTTACGTTTGATGTGCGGCCGAGCGTATAGAAACAAATAACAGTACAGTATTGTAGGTTCCTACCATGAATGAGAGCTTTAACTATAAGATTTGCGTTTACTAACAATTTCAAAACAAAGGAGACTTTGATATTACATAGCATATATTTTTACTAACTAAAATTATAAAAAAAGGTCTCCTTCCAGATAGTTTAGGAAACTTTGACATTACATAGTAAAGTCAAACTACGTAGTAATTACTAAAACTTACTCTCTAGGTTTGTCAACGCGCTCGCTTTAATTTCATAGTAGGCGTGTGGCCAGGTTTCGAATACCGGTGCCGAATTGTTAATTGCCATTTTATATGCTGAATTTACCTAGAGTTCGATGAAAAAAAGCACCTTGAGGAAACCAGCGTGTCTGAAAAATAATAGTAAATATGTTTAGCTATCCCGTAAAATCAGCACCGGAGCTTGTCGGACACGTTGCTCCAGTGCGACTATAAAACCCTCCTTTACCCAATAGTGCGCATTTACTGGCTGCTAATTTACTGAATTAAATATTTAATTTTTGAAGTAAGAATTAGGAAAATATACTTCATTTTTAAAATAAGATTTAAGTTTCACACAATTATGAGGATGATATTTTTATAGTAAGAATTTGAAGTTGTACTTTTATCAATGAACAATTTTTAAATAACGTTAGTGACAAACGTGGTGAACAATTCACGTGACAGTATACTATATATCACCCATGTGGACTATGATGCAATGTCTCAAAGCCTGTAATTAGACTGGCTCAACGTACCTTTCAATCCGGAGCACAAGAGTGGGGTAGCACTCTTGATTGGCGGCGTAAATAGGTATGAAGGTGGTACTTAACTAGACGACTCCTGGCCAGAGAAGGAACCGTGGACCGGACACCATCGAACCAAATTCCCGGCGCCGTCTGAACGTGTCAGGGATTGGAAGTATCTATGGCGAGTTAATTAGGCGACAAAGTGCGTCATACGTAGCGTTTTTCTCCCCGGATAAGTGAAATGTGGTTTGCAGAAAATCATTTGGTTTCGCTTTCGTGCCAAATGGATAGAGACAAACTCTGCTTTTCCCCCTTTTTCTGTATGGGATTCGGGCGTGAGCGCTAATGCGGATGCGATGTATGAAAATGTATTTTTATGAAAATATTATTTAGGAATAATAATTAATAATATTTTCTTAATAATATTGTTTGAGAATACCTATACCCATATAAGCGACTATGAAATACCGCTTGCATCATAATATTTATATATATATATATATATATATATATATATATAAATAAATATACCAGCAATATATATTAAAAAGTTATACCTATATAATATTTTTATGAAAAGTACCTTCTAACGAATTTTCCACAAATTCTAATAGTTCCATTCCGAATACTTGATAGAACAGCGGCAGTGTCTTATCTAATCTTATCTGCTCATGTAAAAGCTGAAACATATTTCATTGCCGGTCGATAAAAGCAATATATATTTTTACGCCGAACGAAATGAAACGAGATTTTGTTTAATATACAGAAGATTTATTTAAATATTTTGCTAGGCGCAATAACTTCAAACTGTATGCGTATAATGGAAGTTACTATCATGGCAAACAATATATATTAGTTGAACCTTGTTACGATTCACAGTGATACGAACATAAGCCATGAATTTAAGCTCAGTCGATCGAGTCTATAAGGGACAACAAACAAAGAAACATAAATTTCAGAGACATGTTGATTTTATCATATTTACAACTGATCAAACATTGTTTTTTTAATCCTAATCTTTTAATCACTAATGTCCTATGAATTATGATTTGTCGACTCATCACCAAAGGCGTTACGGGAGTGGGAAGGATTAAGCTTTAAAGGTGGACTGGCAACAGTCATTGTAACAGTTGAACAGGCGCCGCTTGTTGTTGGGTGCTGGTCAGCTCAGTTAGCAAATTATGCAATTGTTTTTTTATAACGCTTTTTTACCCGTGGCTTGGTGACCTACGGTGAACAACGACGAACCTTCATACTTAAATCGAAACAGCAAAGGGAGCAAGAGGAGTTTTTGTATTGCGATGCGCCACTCTTTTTATCCTCCGTGATCATGGGTGGGTGGCACCGGTGACGCGGCCGTAGCGAGTGGGAGAGGAGTTTCGATATCTCAATGTGTCGGATCAGATCCGCCGTTTAGGGCCAGAAGGTATGGTGGTTCAGAGTCTTTGACCACCATAACCCTCGGATAGTGCACACGGTGGGGTCGGATGCTGGGGTTCGATGCTGTGAAATGAGGTGTGCCTTGTCTGACGACCGATGTCACGTTTGAGGGGCCGTGTTGATATTTGGCGAAGGTGGAATACTGTGGGGGTTTAGTCGGTTTAAGCTCGGTGTGACCTCTCCTTGCACCCTCGGGGGCGGGTATGCGTAAGATATTTCCCCACTATTTAAAAAAAGGTGCCGTATTAGCGTAATAGGTAGGTCTATTTCCAAAACAAATATCTTGGCTTCTGATTGGTAGCAGAATAATCATCGTAAATATGTCAGACTGAAATATAAAATAAACTGGTCCTAGTAGCACACAGGTTTTTGATTTGATCTCAGATGAACCCTTCATCATTTCAGCCTATCACAAGTCCACTGCTAAACATAGGCCTCCCCCAAAGATTACCTCAAAGCTCGGTCTTGAGCCACCTGCATCCATCGACTTGTTATACCCTTAAATACCTATAATTTAATATTATTATGAAAATTAATTCATGTAGAAATGTAACTCTGCTCTATTACAGTTTTATTACATGTATAGAGGAAATTAACTAGTTTTTAGTATTTTCACTTTTGTATTTCTCTCACCCCTTGGTTGACTTAGAGGTACCTAATGTTACAGATGTACGTTCGTGGTTACTGCTATTAACCTGCAAAATTTAGTTCAGAACCCTTGGATCGTTTTTGTGTGATTAACGAACTAATTCTTTAAATAAAAGAGCAGACATATAAACAATAATTTTTAAAACCGTTGAAATTGTCTTTATTGCTGACCTAAAAACCCAATTATGATTTTAATATATTTGAAGTTTTCTACGAAGCCAATACAAATGTCAATTTTCAATATTACTCGATGTTGCGGGCACTCGCTAGTAACAAATAAAATACCAGAAAACAATTCTGAAACACATTTATAAATTCCTCTGTCATTAGTTACTAATTTTGTTGCCTCGAAACTCATTTTATACTGTAAATTTATTTTTATAATTTTGTGGTAAGATATAATGACGAATTTTGTTTAACATTATAGCATGAATAAAGTTATTATAAATGTAAAAAATGGATCCAACGCTTTTCAAAAGCAGATTGATTGAGCTAACTAAATGCCAAACGAGGAATGAAACAGTAAACATCGCCTCAGAATTTTACCAAAAGCTTAACAGTGATAAACACTGAAACGTTTTTCCAACAACGGACATGGCCAAGCTTAGTCCAGGAAAAATATAGGAGCTGGTTATCCTTCTATTCAGGTTGTTTAATAAGATATTAGAAGGTAGAGAAGTTCCGAAGATTGGGTAGAATCTAACATTGTACTGTTATAAAAGAAAGGAGATCCAACAGATATCGGCAATTTTCGTCCCATTAGCTTGCTACCCATAATTTACAAATTGTTCGCTCAATCCAAACGTTGAAAACATAAAAAAAATATGTGAATGAAATATAACATAGAATGTCATTAGGCAGGGGATTCATGTGCTATAAAGAAGTACTAAAATCAAATTCACCAAAAAATGTAAGGCTAAAATCTTAGACAATTGTATCTTACCTTGTATCACCAATGGATGTCACGATTATGACCTTTACAGCAAAATCAAGAGCTTAAGAAAGGAATATGTTTAATATTAAATTAAAAGTAAAAGTTCTGAAGACAGAATACTGATAACACACGCATTAAAAATAAAATTCGGAATTGGCAGGCCACCTAGCACGCATTACAGATAAAAGATGGACAAAAATAAATACGGTATTGAAAGAACCTGAAGGAGTTCGTACCAAAGTTAAACTACTGGAACACTAAGTACTCGTAGATGAAATAGTGGCTACGGCAGGGAACGGCGATGGTTAGAAAATTGTGGAAACTTCTGGAAGAGGATTTTAACCAAAGGAAGAATATATAATTAATATAGTAGAAAAATATAAATAAATAGGAGTAAATATCTGAAATTATTGAATTTGTTATGGAAATAAGGAAAATAATGATTATATTTAAGTCTTAATCAAATTTTTGAATAATTATTAAATTTTGTTACTAATTCTAATCAAAAAAGAGTAATAATCATCTGAATTGTCATTTTAAAAGTAATGAATTTCTAAATTTAAAATTAATTTATTCAAATATAAAAAGACTATTTTATTTTATGATTTAATTGAAGAAGATACATTAGTATAATATCAAATATTTTCAGTAAACATTCTTCTATAGTTTTTTGTAATTATTTTGAGGCAATAATAATGCAATAAGGGAGTAATTTAGTTATGAGGTCCTTACGTTTAAAGTAATGAAGAAGATAAAAAATACTTTTAATATAGCACGACCGCATCGAGAATGCTATTAGA
This sequence comes from Bhutanitis thaidina, assembly GCA_029286595.1. NCBI lineage: Eukaryota > Metazoa > Arthropoda > Insecta > Lepidoptera > Papilionidae > Bhutanitis > Bhutanitis thaidina. The sequence continues at coordinate 6,493,052 of JAGSMS010000022.1, forward strand.
TAGGAGAAATACACAAAGGAATGCATAAAAAAGGGCACATCAGTTTATTAAGTTCCCTCGAAGGAAGATAGAACAAAGGTATAAGGAAGGATTCAGGAATTTGTTCAAATGTGCCATTTGTAATGAAACTTTTCATGAAAATATTATTACAAAATACATTTTAATATGCAATTAAAACTTCTTAATTTAATTTTTCAATATTGGCAGCAATGGCAGCGTAAAAATATCTACCTCCCTGTCGTAAGAAGTGACTCGGAAAAAAGAGGTGATCGTGGGTAGCCGTTTCGTTACGCTGAGTTATATTGATATATCTATTTGAATAGACATCCGTAATTTATGCCAGCCCCTATATGGTTACTAAATTTGTATACTACTTTACTAGTCGTTATAGCCTAGGGACCAGAGCGCTCCCTTTAATTTCAGTACGCTGTTGGGTTCAAATACCTGTGCCTGGCTACTAAGATTTACAAATAATAAATGCTGAATTTGCCTCGAGGACAGCGTTGAGGGAAAACATCGTGTGGAAACCTACCTATATGTCTGAGCAATAATAAAAAAAATTGGAGCATGTGTGAGAATATTTAAAGCCCAGTAGTAACACGTTTATAGGCAGCTACTATACTTAAATTTTACTATGTTACTATGTACATTAATCCAATTCACTAAACCTCTCTGCTTAAAAAAACTTTCATACTTTATGTATTACACGATTTTCTCTATTTGCGAAGTTACTCTTTACTTTTATGCAAAGCCGGTCGTGCACAGAAATGTCGATAAACCCTGATCTACAAATACTTTTGTTACTCTATCTATACAGTTCAGTGAACGTCCACCGTTAATAATTAAATTTTATCATGTTACTAATTTGATATTGCCTGAGATTGGCCTAAACTCCACTAAGTCTACTAGATGTTGTCAACACTTTCCTTTATCTACTCGTATCCGATAAAACTATGACACAAAATTATACTACATAGTTTTAAATATTACGTTTATACTTTGATTTAAATTTGAGTGGAGAAGGGAATATATCCTCTTCTCCGAATGATAATCTTACCAGCTCGTGATGCATCCTCTTGGCTAACAAACAAGGCTCCGAAAGCCAAATGTTGGGGGAAAATAAATCCAAATTTGCAAAGAGAATGAGCAAACCTGTCAAGACAATGCTGGCTTTTGCTGGCGCTTTCTTAGATAGGCCAGTGTTCGGCAGGGGATTTGAAAGAGACGATGAAGAAGATCATATTTTAACGATTAGCGAGATTAAGTCGTAATGAGCTAGATACATAGTTCGTAGACAACCGACAAGTATTTGTATATCTATCTCAAGGACACATTTAAAGGTAGTTAAAAAAAAGTTAGAAATACTTAACATATTAAGTATTTCTCATTTATTAATTTGTAAAAAGAAGGAATTTAATTTACTTTTATTTCCATGTTTCAAGTGTTTCTTTTTCGGTTATGTAGTGTAATGAAAATTTCGTGACTTTGGTATTTTTACAAATGCCAATTAAGTTCAGTTCGTCAAAAATGTTATGTTGTCATGTTACTCGTGCCTCGTAACCAGATCAGTCCGAGTGATAATGCCAGATCACAGCGTAGCCTAAGTCTCGAGACCTGTAACTTGAATTGAAAATGGTTACACTACAATCAAGTAAGTAAATCTAGTGTTCCTTTCTATGTCTCAAAAAGCAACAACAACAGCGAGGGACGATAGATTTATTGTTAGCAGTGTGCTAAGAAATCTAACTTGACTTCTTCTGCGTAACAACTAATCGAGTTAAATTTCTCCAGAAAGTACGACACTCACTACAGTTAACACTAAAACCATTAAGAAAAACTAACAAAAATACAGAAGACTTAAGGCGGTATGAATAGTGCCCCTATTACTTATCTGCCACAGGACTTTTACTTACCCCTGTTCTTGGAAGATAATCTTATGGTGGATTGTTAGTTATGGTTTCGGGATGCATATGCACAGGAGCACGTACCTTTACCACGTACTTTTTGCCCCATACATTGAAGATAATTTTCTTTTAATGCTCGACTCCACACTGCAGTGATAGTTTCTGAATAAATAAAAGAATAGTTTTATTAATGATTTAATAAAAAATGTGCCTAAATACTAAGTGTACCAAACATTAGAAAAAAAAAATCCTGTATGAAAGTAAGAAAAAGTGATAATTTTCTTTTAAAAAAAGTTAAAAAGCATTGGTATAATTTATATTTACTTATTAATTTCAATCAACCCCTCAATAAACACGTTTTTATACTGTGTAGTAAGTATAAAACAACGTTTTATTATAGCTTAGAATATTTCACGCGGAATGTTTATTAGATGTGTAACACATTCACATTTTAGTCAGTAACCATGTCTGTATTTTAAAAAACTGTTTAAATGTTTTTTTGTGAAGTTATTTTGACTAACATTGTTTTTTTATAAATTTAGTTTAGATAATCTTTTTCCTTAACATTATGTCATTTAAATTAACACATTAAAAGATTGAAAGATATCACAGGTTAGACAGTTCCTACAACTTGTTATAATTTTGGTGTTTGTAAGGTATTATTTGGCCAGAATTATAACAGGATTTGTACGCGGTCGAGCGAGCGCAGAGCGGCTGTGTCGTTATACCAATAATAAATCAATCAAGCGTTAGTTGGACTAGCACCACGAGGGTTCCGTACAACCACACAATATGTACATCTGTATCATGTACAAGAAATGTGTTTTCTTTAATTTAGGTCCTACGGGAATTATTATTTGAGTCGGCTTATCTGATTATAATATAATTTTAATAGGTAAAATTTAGATGTTATCTCATTGATTAATAGTACGTTAAAGGATTCTCTTTACGTTACGTTACGTGATTTTCAACACGAACAATCAATATAAGTAATACACATCGTTATGACAATATTATATTATTTAGTTTCACTTCTTTTCAACGTGTTCGTTAAAGTAGGCTGTATGCATCCATCAGGATTAAAATTCGTAGTAACCAATAATGGCGTATTATAATATACAATGCATACGCTTGCAAATTATTAAGTGGTAGACTCCTTCTCTGCCTAGGATTCATCTGGGTAGGTCGTCCAATTATATTATTCTTTCTTTCTTTCAGTGTAACCGCTTTTTGTGTTGAGTTCCGGTTGAGAATGTATACTGAGCCACTTTAATTTCAGACTGTGAGGCATTCTATTTTAGTCCTCAGCAGTAACCTCCTTCAATTTAAGTCGCGTGCCCATGGGGTTCAGTAGCCACTTACCATCAGGTGGACTCTTAGGTGGTTTGTCTCCCCAACGCAAAAAAAAAACAAAAATCATTAAAAGCTTTTTGAACTTTTAATATGTACAATTCTGACCGTTTTGAATCCATAGTTTTGATTACTCGGTTTCTAGTAATAATATCAGGTCTACCATTTCAGTAAGTGTCTAGATATATATTCTACCATATAATTATCTCTACTTTATAGTAATTTCGCTTTCACAGAATACCAACGTGAAATCACATCATAAGGTATATGTATGATGGTTGCCAAAGAACAATAATTGTGAAAGAGGTAATTCATTGTAAATATCAATTGAACAGTTCATATCTACAATCTACAATTTATTTCTATAACCACCTGGACACCTTAACTTTTAATGGAGGTTGAATGTAAAAGTATATCTAACAGTTAGCTGATATGTAAAATGATTTTTAATTACATCTGAAGCTCAAGAAGCAACGTAACCAAGGTAGAAAAAGAAGTTTTTAATGGTCCGTTATGTGTTTAACTTGTACTATCGGTGAGACGATTGCAAATAAATTAACGTCACGATACATTTAAGGAGATTGATTGCTAGCGCATTGGTGCTGTGGTCTACGTTTAACGACTACCAGTAAAGTGAATCAACAATGCGCATATATTACTTGTTTTTACAATTTTTATAATGGGTTCGTAACATAAATTAAAAAGTAATTCTTTTTGTTATTTTTGTTTTTTTCTTTCTCTCTTAAATTGCGATTCATTGAATGTCTGCTATTAAAGCAGAATTATTTTTAGATGATTCCAAAGAGTATATATAACTACCACCACTACCACCACTACCACATTTAAACAGATATTGACTCTACCACGTCTAAAACAGCAAAAGCCGCCGATTGGACTTTTGCTGTTGCTCGACCGGGTTGGTACCACGGCCTCACAGAATACCGGCGTGAAGTATCTTGTGCTTCTCCGTTTCGTTCGGTTCAAATACCTTTAAAGCCCCGCAATGCACCTGGAGCACCTCTGATGTTGCAGATGTACGTAGGCGACGGTAATTACTTACAATCAGGTCTCGTTTGCCGCTTTTCCCATAAAAAAAAGATAACTAACACATGTTTAACCATCTCTTTATCCTTTTTAGTTAGTTGAAATATTTAAATAGGAAAAATTATACACTATTGGAAGAAAAAAATATTTATGGTCGATATATTCGTTCATTAATTTAAAAATTAAAATAAATCTAGCACACCGTCGCCTGCTAGATTTTGGGACAGTACCTTGCGAATGATTGCGATTATACGATTCATTCCTGGAGAGGAATTCCGTACATTTTAATATTTAATTGTAGTCCTTTTTATCTAGTTAATAGTTTTGTTAGTCTATTTAATACCAGAATGTATTCACATCGTATCTACCCAGTTTTAGTCAATGCCACCCACTTTTCATCAGAATTTGTTGCGAAGGGATGACCTTTATGAAATCCATCTATTATTGGTGTTACGCAGCCCATTACATTTTAGTTTCACACACATTACATCATAATTACAACTTTTAGTTCCATTTTTAAATATAAGACTGGCGAAGTGTCATTCCGAATCACCTGCACGTGGTACGGTTTATTCAGTTTATTTTTTGTGTAAATATGACACATTAGTTTATTTGTCTAGCTCTTGATTTAGTTCAAGTTTGTCACATATTAACATGGTATATTGTATAAAGGCAATTAATACAATGATCACACAATAACCACCAAAAACAAATTTGTGGAGCATTATAATGTAAATGTTACTCCAAATGCTCATTAAATTTTGTGGTTTGTGGAACATGCCGTATTACAATCGATTAATGAACAATAATTACTATCCTAGAGGTATGGACTGATATCGTAACTATGCTGCGTTTACATGCTGTTTTCGAAAGTCAGTAAGCAGATTTGATGACTTCCAGCCTCCCGAACAAACCCGTTTCCGAAAAGGCTACTATAGCCTATAGACGCGTACATATTATTCGTCGGATTTTACAGAGATCGAGGAGTACAATTTATATATCTGGCGTACATGGATTGTGAGAAAATCTTCGATTCTGTCGAAATTTGGGCGATGCTACAGTCTCTTCCACGGTGCCAGATATACTTCCCGTATATTGACAGCACAATCTGAGTATGTAGAGTAAAGTAGCAAGCAAGTACACTAAAGTGAAATAGCAGTCTCTAAATGCCCACTGCTGTGTAAACCTTCCTTTAAGTATTTGAGAGGGTTTCGTCTATCAGTATAACGTAGTGATTAGATTCTCTTGGTCTATCGGTAAAATATATTATGTCAATGATATTGGTTATGACCGTGGGTTGTTTATGTTTTTATTTGTTTATTTTAGTGGCGGGAAAAACCTGCTAAGCAGCAAGTGGTGCAGCTTATGGAAGAACGTCACAGGTGCGTCTAGCATTAACCACATTTATCATTGGTCTTAATATTCGGATAGATTTCTATGTATCATGTTAGCTTCGTTTACATTTTACTTTAACGTTAAGAAATATCGTATTCTGTGAAAAGGATCGAAGGCAAATTTGCTTAATATAATAGACGTTTGAAACGGATCTCATCCAGTATTTATCGTCGTCCTCGACACGGAGTTTGCTATAAATCCCAAAATGTAGGAAATATTCATTTTACGGATGTAATACAAGGGCTGATATCAATAGTTGAACGGACAAATTTTTTGTTTTACTTAAAACCTCTTAGCATTGTTCGAATTTTTTGAAATTAGCAGTTATCACGAGTTTTTGGAGACAACTTAATAGTTCTATAAATATGTACCAGGAAATAATAATTACTAAATGCATATTTCATGGATTTCTGATACTAAACAAATTAAAGTACAAAAATCTCAAAATTGCTGATTACGTGATATGTCAAAATGTAGTCTTGAATAAAGTAATCGAAACCATTTGGAATTTCTTTTGTAGTTTAAAATATCTATTGTTGTTTACACTTTCAATTAGGTACGAGGACGTTACATACTTCCAACTAACATCTCTAGGCTGTATGAAATATCTTCTTATTTTTATTATATGAATTTTAATTTACTTGTCCATTTAAAGTTCCCTAGAAGGGAATATACCATTTCCATCTTCACTTATACCGGCCGGGGTCAAACGAAGACGCTACTAAATTATGATCAATCACTTGGGTATCGCTACGCTCTTGTTTATGCACTTTGTTTATCTTTCGGGTTTTAATAAATTTGCTAGTGAAACCGAAGCGAGACTTAAAGAGACAGGATAATAAAACGGTAAATTTAATTTTCTTAAGCTAAATCAAATATGTTAAAAATGGTTATGTCCTACAAATAGCATTCCTTCTGTGTAGGATTTTTTATTATTTATTTGATTTTATTCTAATGTTTTGCTGAGTAGTTGTAGTATAACTAAAATATTTCTTCAATAAGGCCATTACATCTACAAATAATGTATAACACTGCAGTTGCTACAACTACATAGCATGATCTCAGATTTGTTGACAACTTTTTAGTTAGGGAAAGAAAAACTCTCTTCCGGACACCTATTGTTCTTTCTACGGTGTTTCTTGTTTTCATATGGGCCTTATTTCAATTTTATTTTTAAATCGTTTCCTATTGTAGTACTGCTGTCAGTAAATATTTTTGACTACAGTAACCACTATCCCCTAAAAGTACTATTTCGATGACACCGTGTTCCATCTTTCTATATAGAGCAGAAGCTAAAGCTATCAGCTACAATGTCATTTATTTGCAGGTCAGGCTCACACACAATCTGTAACTTTATAGAAAAAGGTTTTTTAAGAATAGTAACTATTACTTTTGGGTGTGCTCCTTTTTCGGGCATTGTTCCGGTAATTCACCTGGGTTCAGACATTGCATTTTTCGCTTGCGGTTATCGTAGAGAATCCGTTCGATAGCCGTATTCTCTCCAAACGCAGCATTGATAGTGTGTGATCTGCCGTGTTGGAACCCCGGAACTCTAATTTACTCTAATTTTTGAGGTCTCAATTTTAACTCAAATACTGAACCCAAAAACAATTGTAAGTCAGACACTGGAATATCATAACACTTTTAAATTAAGAATGTTGTAGCTTTTATGTTATAAAAATTTTAACCGCGAATTTGGCCTATGCATGTTTAATTATAATTCAAAGTGGCCACTCTATTAAAACGACAACTTTATATTTAAACCCCTATTATTATAAAATATAGAGTGAATTTGAAACTATTGTTTTAAAATAAACTGGATTGTAACTAATCTAGACACTGAACGAAAGCCCACAAACGCTTAAAATTCATTACCGCCGCGCGCGCGAACGCCCTGACACACAAGTACTTATCATCCAAATGCATACATTATTTCTGTTATTTAATATTTTTAATTTATAATTATAAATCGTTTTTGTTTAATTAGTCTTTTGCTTACATTAAGACGGCTGTAAACAACTCAATCACTAAGTTTAATTAGGTATTTATTCACTGTAACAAGTGATAATAGTAAAAACATTTTAATTCATCGTCACGGTAATAGTCGAAATAATTATGAAAGTCGAGTATTACGTTTCTTGTGTTGATTCTCTCAAGGATATAATTATCAATTTCTCCTTCGCTCGCTGATCCATCACAAATTTTCAAACAGAATAAATGAGAATTCAATTGAAATCGCTGAGGCAAACAACAAAACAATCATACCTATACCCGATACTAGTTTGACATTGGTGTTGATTTATCGCACTATGCGCAGCGTAAAGTAACCTGCGAGCTACTTTAACTTTACTTTGCGTGCGTTCATTTTAATTAACGACGGAATTTGAACCGGCGCCGCATTAGATGCAGCTGCTAAAATGAGTGAGTGACACAGATAGGAATATTTCTATGTATCAGAGTCATTTGACGTAGAGACGATCGATTTATATTCGTGACCCAAATATACCATGTATGCCATATATGAAATGTAACATTGTCTATTTACTACATCATGATGTGTCTTGGCCCGATCAGAAAACGGTTTAGATATGGTTAACTCAACGCTACGGCTATTTCATGTTTTTTATCACACCACCTCTAGATGCAGTGCTGCTGTAGAATGCAGAGCTTATTTTAGATCGAAGGGTATGTTCATATATAAGTTATTTTCTATGGGTATGTTTTAGAAAGGGTGATTAAGCAAGGATAGTCGATGAACTGAAGTATTACGTTTGATGTCAATAATAAAAAAATGTTATGAGTACCATTTTTTGTGTACTGGTTGGTTAGTAACCGAGCGAGCGAACTTTAGGAGCGACTTATTATATACTAACTGCACTTGCGATTTATTAAAAAAATTAAGTGTAGTATAAACATATGTTATAATTATTTATTGATTTTTTACATATATTAAAAAAAGGCTGCTTCAATATATTATGTAGATGGCGGCGGTTAAGTTAGATAGCGCTTTGTAGAATATAATCGAAAAAAATACTTCAAAACTTCTAAACCAAACACAGTGAAACAAAGTCAAAGTTGCAGTTGTTATCTGTATCTCTGTAAAATTCACATCAATAGCTTTAGTAGGGGTCTAGTTAAACCTGTTCGTACAAGATATAACATTATAAAAATGAACGCATGTTTGTTTGGATATCGACGGTATCGCTCACAGGACATGACCCAAATCAGTCACATAGTAAGAGAGTGGGTCGATCAAAAAGCTTGGTTTCCCGATACGCTGGAAAAATACACAGAAATATGCTCTTTGTAGATTACAGCTGTAAAGGAGCGTCGCAACATGTTGGATAAATTCATCGTGGTCATCATCCTGTATCGATCATGGTTTGGTGGGAGGTGTCCTAAAGCTGGTAAAGTGGTAAGGAGTCATAAAGCTTAATGTTTTTGAAAAAGGAGTAAAGACTTTGACCAATGATTATCAAGAGCCTGTCTTGAATCGTACAATGAAGTATTTTAGTGTTACAATTTTTAAAAATGAGCCCCGAACTTTCCAGCAAGATTCTGCTTGTACGAACAACTTCAACCTGGCTCGAGAACAATATTCTGGACTTCATAAGAAGCTGAAGATCTCGTCTAGTATAGATCTAAACACGTTGGACTACAAATTATAGTCAAACCGTAAGTTTGTGGCCAGAGAGATTCAAGGCCTATATCAAAGACAAAGGCGGCCATTTTGAATAAAATTGTACCATTTTTAAAATTTGGCCATTATGAATAAGTTTCATTATTATGAATATATATACATATATATAACACTGTTTCTTTAAAAAATATATGGATTTTAATGTGTATCAGAACTCATGACCATACTAGGTATATTCTGAAACTTTAATTTCTGTGTTACAACCTTTTCGTCAAATGTCAAAACTTGTACAAGTTTATTCCCAGTAAATTTCACTAAAGATGTGCGTCTTGATTACTCTCAAGTCAGTCGGTAAACATTTGAAAACACTTTCATCTACTAAATTTAGGGAAATAAAAGTACATAATCATTTATGATTATGTTTTTGTCTACCAATAATACTAGCGTAAAATCCGTACTAATTCTGGAGTTGTTTTTACCTACTTTTATAAACTTTAAATTTAACATGATTTACTTTGTTATACTATAGGAAAAGTCATTAAAGTAGAATGGTATAATAGTGTAAAATAAATAATTAAAATTTTTGACATTTGTTATTGGATATAAATTTCTAAGATCATATTTAAATTTAATTTTGTATAATTTGGTGTATATCGCTTGCTGGCAAGCCGTCAGATTATATTATTACCGTTATAAGCCACCAATCTAGAAGCTTATACTAAATTAAGACAGGAAGTAAATTCAATCTTCTTGTTTGTTTTGGTGGATTAGGGTTTCGTCTAAGAGCTGGTGACGAAATTGGGGAATGTATTTTAGGCACTATAAAATATGAAAATACTTATCTATCAATGTTAGTTGAAAAAGGAATCGAAAGTCGGGAATGGCCTTTGCGTTTATTTTTCTACTAATGCGTAAAATTGCATTTGCAAAAAAATATTTCAGAAATTTGTTATTTGTCTTTGACCTTAATACTTCCCTAAGTTCACCAGCTCTCTTACTAGTTAGGGTAAACAGTGTCAACAATTCTATTTTGATTTTCATCAACAATTTGACAGAAAACAATTAGCTCATTCATTTATGACAACGGTTTTCCCGTGGCTTCGCTCGTGTTAAATTTGTGTTAGCAATATATTTTAGTGGCCCCTAAAGAGTTTTGCTTTGTGTTGGATAACCAGCGGTTAATCAAAGAGAAAATCTGGCACTCTGTCATCCCTTGAGAGTCATCCGGCGACGAGTAGTAACAAGGTGTGTCTATCGCCAAAACGCCTTCCAAGCGTATCGATTACGATAATTAAATAGTAAAAGCAGACAGAAGATATTCCACGAATGTATATTAAACAAAAAATTATTAGGACGTGAATTACGGTGAAATTAAAGAATTGAATCAGGATTATATATATTAACAATATGATATATTATACTACCACAGCGACAAAATTCGAATGCCATCAGCAATTGTCATCTGCGCAGGATATATAACAGTACCGCAAGGATACGTGCAAACACTGGAGGTAGAGCTCATACTTCTCTACCGTTCTGGACACGCCAAAATGGCTGTCTGTATATTACGTCAAATTGTTCCATCATCTCAGCGGGAATTGTGTGTAACCTACCTGCGCTTCGCCTGGCCGATCGACAGCCACACAGAATAGCCAGAACCTCGTTCTCATCTTCATCTTCGTTTCAGCTAGCTGTGGGCATCACGGCGTGGTTTTTTGGTATAACAAAAAAACGGTGATATAGTTTCAGTTAGTGGAAATAAGTTTTATTAAATACATTAATAGTACCAGGCAAGACTCTTAAAATCCAATCGGTGTGTTTGGTGACTTATCTAAAGCATTTGATTGCGAAGTACACAGAACTTTGCTAGAAGAGAGAAAGCTGTTTATTTGTTGAAGTCTTATCCTAGTAATGGGATCAAATAGGTTCAGATGAACCGTGTAGTTTGACTGTAGTTTCATTGGGCGTAGTCTGAGTCTCTTTGTGGAGTAAATAATGGCCTGAGTAAGATTTTGGTCTGTATTCCTCAAAAAAATTAAGCCCTGCAATAAAAATTACATGTAGTACAAATTTACAGCAATTAGAATTTCTTGATGAAACTGTATTTTTGTAGATCATTATAGATAAGCTTCAATAGTATATCCGTGTGGAAATTTTACACTAATAGACTTAGCCCAACTATTCCCAAAAGACTAAGACTAAGCCCAAAATTCGCCAACTGACTGATATAGGTCCTGCAAGGTTAGGTTATTTTAACAGCATGTGGTGTTTTATTCCAGGGATATGCAGCAGAAGTCAATATTTTTTTTATATAGTAAAAAAAGAGCAGTGCAGGCTATTTTAATAAACGTTCTTTTGATTCGCTCAGAGCACTATTTAAAGAAAACAATATTTTAACATGGCGGTATATTTACGAAAATGTAATGTATATATGTGAACGTGAATCACTATTTCTGAATATATACTACATAGTTACTGTCATGTTTTGAATTGAGAAATTAGTACAAACTAGAAAATAATAAATTTTTTCTAAAAAAAGTTGAGAATAATTTCTGGGTCGATGCACAAGCAAATATACATTCTCGAAATTAAATCAAAAAGTGTTTGTGCACAGCTTACTATAGCATTAATGATTATCTTAATGACAAAGATGCATGTATTAATAACCACTTTGCTTAATATGGTTATTAATACATTCTTCTTTATATAACCTATCTTGTAACTTGAAGCAGCATTTGTATTTTACAAATGGCTAGTACATATTTAATTATTTTTATTATATACATGTTTGTACGCTATGCTCGGTGTCTCTTTGTGCGATTGAGTCTGCAATGAAGATATCCGCCGAAGAACTAAGGCAATCGACATAGCTATTAGGATCAGTAATGTGAAATGGCAGTGCGCCGGTCACATAGCTCACAGAACTGACAACCGTTTGGAAAAAAGGTTCTCGAGTGGCAGCCATGTACATCGGGCCATAAACAGGAAAATGCAGTGTGGGACGAACCCCCACTAGATGGGGTGACGGCCTGCACAGTGTTGCGGGACGTCAATGGATGTAGGTAGCTGAGAACCGAGCTTTGTGACAATTTTTGGGGGAGACCTATGTTAAACTGTGGACTTTTGATAAGGTGAAATGATGCCACACGATATTGTAAATTATATCGCAGAAAATTTAAGGTGTGCTCTTTGGGAATTTGGTAGTGTTTGCTGGATTTATCAATAATACTACAAATATCAAGAGTTTGAGTAAGTCATGCTCGCTTAGAGCCTCTTCTTGTTGCTCCGTCGAGTGGTGTGTCGCCCACTTCCCTTTAAGGATCTCTATATATTTGTAGAATGCTTTCACTTGCCCATGGGACCATACATTTTATTTTATGATATTGTATGCATTGTATTACAATTATTGCAAAAAAATCATCAAAGTATAGTCTATAGAGATTCTTTCACCTGTTTCTTATTATTTAAAAACTTTGATTTGATCGATTATTAGGTTTGATATTTTAAAACGAAATTATTTTTCTTACGTCGAAGAATAGAGAATTGTCGTACATTAATTTTCATCATGTAGACCCATAGCGGTTTTTTTTTTTGCTCAGCTTTATAATAATATAATGAAATTACGATACGAAACCGCGCCGAAAGTACTACTCACTCTTTTTAAACGTTAAGATTTAAGGCTTTGTGGCGTCATTTTATCGAACAAACTGTCATTTTCTTTATATAGTATAATTAAACCAAAGTCCCAATTTGAGTTTGTCTGTGATAACATAATCACATACAAAACTGTCTATACGAAGCCGGCGAGGTACGCTTGTATATAATAATTTATTATTTAATCCTGTTAGAACCAATGCGAAAAAAAAGCATTGCATCAGACGTTTAATTATTTAGACGTTAAATTATTATAAAGGTTCTTGTAACCAAACCATTTATCAAAAATCAAATAAATTAAAGCCCTCTTATTTATATTAGCGTTGTTGTATAAATTGAGCAGGCTATATATATGAGCAGTGTTATAAACTACCTGCAAACCAAATATTATGTAAATCCTTCCAGTAGATTTTGCGTGAAGCGTGAACAGAAAACAGAAAGACAGACAATTTATTGTGACGCAAGCATTATTAGACCTCAGTAGGTCTAATAATGGCGAAGTCTGACTCGTATAAAAAGTGGCTTCCAGACGACCATTTGGCTACGATAAGTTGCGCTAAATAGAAATCAGTATCTCTGACTATAGGCGACAGGCGTGAGTGTTTATATCCAAACATGTTTATACTTAACGTTATGGGTTATTATTAAATCACTTATTATGGGCGTTGGTGATCACTTACCATCAGGTGAGCCGCATGCTCGATTGCCCTCTTCACCTATAAAAAAAAATGAGTGAGTGAGTTTAGTGTTGTATCTCGCCTTCTGTTCGGTATTCCACATGAATTATTTGTTATTTTATTTTTACCTTTGCATCAAAAACATTCAAAGTTATTAATAAATACAAAAACACACAAAGAAAACAAATATTTACGGAGACTACAAATCTCAAGAGCGTCCGTAAGTTATTTGTATTTATTGTAGCTTGTGGCAACAAAGAAAATCTTTTGTAAAGGACAGGAACTAATATTTTGGTATATTATGTTAACATACAACATAGCTATTTATGTTTACAATTAATCGAAAAAATCGTTGCTTGAATGTTACCTTAGAGCGATAATCATTTCTGTCAGTCAAAAAGTGACCCAAAATGCTATGTGATCATGCGATATGCTCAAATTGCATAATAAACTTTTTTAATTATTATGATTAAATTGTTTGATCAAAAACGTGGTCATGATGATAAGTTTCTTAATTTCCGCCTACCTTTTACAGCGCTAAAATATTTTTAGCGCAGATGTCTACTTTTTCATTTTCTACTAAGGAAAAAGCCACACATGAGTCAATAAAATCTTTCACGATTAGACCGAAGCGGCCATTTAGCTTGCCATCGTTCAGAGATATGACTTGTATCCAGACATAAGTTTAACGTTTATGCACCTTAATACGAGTGTCTTAAGGCTAAGATCACCAGTTTTGTTATACTTAATTTGTTGGCAACTAAGCGTCTGATACTGGTCGTAAATTCTCGGTAAGGACATAAAAGATTCTTTATTTGCAACATATTATCAAACGTGGTAATGATGCGGAACACCAAAACAGAAGACAACTACTATATTTCTTTATGATTTTTGTACTATAAAAAGGAAAACGCAATTAGCTTACAACAATTATTATAAGAATTTAGTACCTTTTTCGATTGATGTATTTCAGGTATCCATAGGCTGCAGGTGACTGTTATTATTTCAGAGCAATGTAGTAAAAAATATAATAGTAGTTGTAAAATATGAAGTAGTTAATCGTACAATCATTTTATTAAATAATCAATCAATATCAAATATTACTCATTGTTGAAATATGTACACTACATAAATAGATTAATATTACAATTCAAAATGTAAGAGTTACTCACAGCTAACCGAAACGTTGCACTCAAATTCGACCTTGAAATTTTACTCTCATCGCGCCTTAAGAAGATTCACTTCAATAAAATAAAATATGAAATTACTTTAATTATAAATTTTAAAAACCTTACATTTGACTTGCACGTATAAATTACAGTTTTCTTAAAATAGAGTTCTCCGAAGTAGGTAAAATGTTTCATGATGCCCCGACTTTTTTCATGTAAGCTCGAATATCGCCTGTGCTGTTTCACTTTAATATTTATTTAAAAATAACTCTGAATATTTTTTTTTTCCTGAATAATAAAATAATTTTTAATCCTGATAAAGCGTGGTTGAACTTCGTTGGAACTGGCTGGGTCGTCTCGAGCTTTTTGCTGTTTGGTACAGGATACTGATACAGGACACAGATAAATAAAATGTTTGCGTGCACTTGTAGCCTGGATATAGTTTCAACCTGAAGGTATTTTATTGAATAATGGAAAAGAATGAATAAAACGCACAACATAATTTTGCTAAAATATCGGC
Organism: Bhutanitis thaidina; assembly: GCA_029286595.1. Lineage (NCBI taxonomy): Eukaryota > Metazoa > Arthropoda > Insecta > Lepidoptera > Papilionidae > Bhutanitis > Bhutanitis thaidina. The sequence goes on from JAGSMS010000022.1 coordinate 6,508,405, forward strand.
TTCGGATGAGATTCCATAGACCAACCTAGTACCGGCATGGTACGACAGACAGGTACGCATATCTCAAAGCCACGCGATGTATAATTAGTGCTAATTGTTTGTTTTTATTATTTAATTTTAACTCTTTAAAATATTTTTCATTATCAGTTATGTAAAATACACACAAATGTAAAAAAGTGAATACTACATAGAACTATTAACTCCTTTTGTTTATATGCTTTGAATATAATGGTATGGGTTAGAAAGTTCTGTAGCTTTATGTATTTGTCCTTCGTTCAACTTGTGCCGTCTCACCGCCAGATTATTTGTTTTTCAGAAGTTTATGGTATTATTTGATGATGGACATACTAGCAAGCAAAACTACTTTCATACTTGTATTTTCATTGTTCTGTATTTTGAATAGAATGTTATCTTAGCATTTCTAAATGAATAATAGGTTTTAACAATGAAACTTTTAAACCTTAATCTTTTACGAAGTATGATTTAAATTCAGGTATTTTATTGAATTTCTAATTTAAAATTTACTCTTAATGACTACAATCTGTGTCATATTATGATTGCTATTCAAGCAGGCAGCATCGACAAATACTCTCTGCTTGTATTGCCACTGGCTGCGTTGAAATTGGAATCGGAAAAGTTTGTTTGCAGTTTAACCAGTTAATGAAAACTGAGATTTATTAGAACGAGAGATATGTGTAGGGTAAAAAATATTTGAATTCACGATAGCCGAGTGTTTAGGGAATCTGCTCTGCTGGATCTGCGAATAAGGAGACCCGAGTCGATCCCGTATGTGGAGGACACGGAATACTTATGATTTTTCGACACTTATGTACGTTTTATATAGTTAGTCTAAATACGAAGACGGCGATAAGCTCACACGAAGTAACTACTCATAGCTGAGTTTATAATTTATTTTAGTCGTTTTATCCCACTTTTCACCCACTTTAAATAAATAAATTTTAAAAATAAAAAAATGTCTAGTCCTCTTTCGTTGCCATTACCTGGTATACTTTAGAACTTATTATTACTCGTATTTGTACTTTTACTTACTTGTACCTTTATTCAATAGTATTCTCGTTTGGTTGGAACATATATTAATAAACATAAACTTATAACAGTCTTTTTTGGTGTATTTCTATATATTTTCATCTGGTTGGGTTGTATATATAAATACGTATAGATACAAATAATACTATAAAATAAATAATATTTTATAAAATTAATAAAAATATTAATTAATAAAATTAAATAGATTATTGAAACCCAACCAGATGGAAGCCCTGGCATGGGAGACCAGACGGCCGAGGGTTAGGGAGAAAGGGAAAGAAACCGGCAGACAATGCGAGCGGTATCGAGTAGCACCACCTTCTGCATTTGAGCTCCGTCACGGAGACCCAGCTGCCTCAGATGTTCCGAGAGGCTGACTGGGATTAACCCATTCGCAGACGACGAACGGAATAACTTCGGTCAGCATGTCGGTTACCTCGAGAGCCAGGTCCAGATATTTGTCTTCTTGTCTGTTTCGGCTTTCACTAGGTTGTGTCTGTGCAGATACTCAGAGTTAGAAAGCGCTGAACAACCGGAGATATTATATGATCACAAATTACATCCGATTTTGACACATCGCTATTTCGTGCGTGAAACACATTAAAGAGATTTATTATTGAAATTCACGAGCTAGTGTTACTGTTTGAAATCTTCATTAAAATGAGTGACCAACCAATGTTCAAAATTTCAATACCACGTCTAAAAAGCTGTCTGTTCATTATTTTTAGTGATGTTTGTATGTTTGACTGTTTTTTTATATATCAGGCGAAACAGTGAATGCATTTTGAAATGGTTAACATTGTACGAAAATATATGTCTCAACTTAAAAACTGAGAAAGGTACTTAAATCGTAAAAAAATACCGGGATTCACCAGTATGGCATCTTTACGCGAAAACAACAAGACCGCTTTGGATAATTTTTTGAAATTTAAAATCTGAAGGCTGTTAAGGTAACGTAAAATGATATATAAAAATGCATTGCTTATATCAGATTAATTTTCTCTACAAACTAAAATGACGGAGACTTATATTAGATACTAACATCAATATAATAATAGAATTACCACAATTCCTTGAACCAAGGTTGTGAAGAATGAAGCTTATCAACAACTACAGCTTATAGCAAAAAGTGTAAGCAAACCATTTAAAAATAAAAGTGAGCTTAAATAGTACATGGAACATGAAATTGTTCGAAAAAATTTATTTACAACGTGGGCCGGCTATCTGCGTCAGCTCTTTTTGAGATAACAACAAACTTTTACAGGATCAAAGAATATTATAATAAGCAGAAAATTAGCGTTTGATATTATAGCGTCTTATTCCGGCTCCCTGAACAAAAGAGTTTTAGGACTTTAAACGCTTTAGATAATGTAAATGGCGGTCTGATATCATAGTTAGTATTGATCGTGGTTTTGAAAGATGGGGGTCGCAAGATCGAATTCCGCTAAAGGCTAGCATTTATATAGCTAAAATTAGAATTTGTATGTGTTTTGGCAATTCATTTAATATAGTAGATGCAATATATAATATACTGAAATATCAATCAGGTCTTCGATGCTCCTATCCCTATCGTTATGAGTCATATTAGAACTAATGTCACTGAAAAGGATCTTCTATACGCTAACATGACTATTCTCACGTTAGCGTATAGTAGTTAATAATACGCTAGTGCAATGCTGTTACTTTACGCAGATAATCTGTAGTAGCGGGTCTCATCAAGCAGAAACAGACGAGTAAAGTAAAGTAAAGTAGCAGCCTGTAAGTGTCCACAGCTGGGCAAAGGCCTCCTTCTCAAATATCTGAGAGGGTGTAGGAGCCGGAAATAGCCCGCCACGCTACTCCATTGCGGGTTGCGGGCTTCACATATCCTCAAAATAACTTTTTTTTTATTATTTCTCAGATATGCAGGTCACGAAATACCATGACGCAAATCAAGCTAATCAGACGAATTATCATTTATTTTCTGTCTCCTCTCCAGAGGGAGAAGTAACGCAGTTGCCACGCTTCACACAATCTTACAAATTTAATTAAGAAATCACCAACAACAGTGATGACATCAATGTAATAATTATAATTTACTATCACGTTGTTTATTATTGTAGTTGCGAAAGACGTCCATGCGTATACTCAAATACCACTCCATGGGTGACGCATGTACGATATACATATGTATTTATGTTTCGTCTGCTGTCGAATATTTGTTATATGTAAATAACATAAAAAGTAAATAATTATTCACATTTTTTGCCTAGAAAGTTTAGTCTTTTTCTACACAAAACTACTAAACTGCATTATCGAGATTAGCTGGTATTGGAGCGCTATTTTGGTGTTTTTTTTTATTGGATTGCTATGGAAAACGAGGTACTAGTCCACCTGATGTTAAGAACTACTGCAGTTCATTGACACCTGCAAACAATTTCAAGCGAAGAATGTTACAGATTGCGGGTACGTTGTCACCCATGAGGACTTAGACGGAGTGCCATGTATACTGTCTGTCTATACCTTTTACACCGGAACACAACAGTTGCTAAACTGCTGTTTGGCGACACAAATGAGTATGATGGTGGAATACCAAACCAGATATTAGGCAGAGAACGAGCCTATCACCTAGTAACCGTTTAGCTGCGGCGCTATGGGTCGCGGGTTCGATTCCCGCACGGGATTAGTATTATTTGCATAGACTACAAATAATAAGTTCCGGGTCTGGGTGTTTGACCATGTGCAATTTATGTATACAAACTGACTCCGCAACACAGGAGAAATTCCTACACAGGAAGGTAACGATTTAAAAAAAAAATATATATATTAAAAAAAACTTATAGTTATTTCCTCGATGCATTACATCGAGAATTGCGCATATTACATATTTTAAATTTCGAATGGACTAGAATTTTCTTCTTATAGTTGTGAGTACAGAACAAATTGGAAAAAATGCTACATAAATTTTGCTAGTTCTAAACATACTTTAACATAAATTAATGTAAGTTACGTATGCATTGTACGGTTAAGGTATTGAGCCCTTGTACCTTTTCTGTGTTATGACAACGATATAAGATTAGTAAATTTTCTGAAATTGCATCTTATTGTAGTCTTTTTAATATTCTGCAGAACAAAGTCGTATTACGTAAACAACTATTATTATAAAAACTAAATAAAGAAAATTGTAGTATAACAAATTAAATAACCTTTCTTCTCGTAGCTTTGTTTATTATTTCGGTTCACAGAAATTAATAAGTCACTAATAATTCGTGAAGTAAATGTTGTGCACAGAGGAGCATGCGTTGAAGCTTACCTTGCTCTGATGAGTAGGTTATATTAATGAAGGAGTTTTGAACAGAATTTTGACGAGTGATGAAAATTAAATTATCTTTCAGCAATGGCTAGACCTAGACCCAGATCAAATGCAGGAACGATGTCATAACGAACCGATCGCTTTCGCCTCACGACATCTTCAGGGTATTCAATTGTTATAAAAATTATGTTTCACCAAGTGACAACAATTGCAAGTATAAATTACTCTCCATTTAGATTTACTCTGCACCATGCTTCATCATCATCATCATCATTTCAGCCTATCAGAAGTCCACTGCTGAACATAGGCCTCCCCAAAGATTGCCATGCTTGCTGACGTACAATGTCATTACAATCGTGTACCTAAGAATGCATATTAACATTCGATGATTACTTTTCACCAATGGCAATTTTCTTTTCTTTACTATCTCAGAATTCACTACACATGCAACAACAACAGCACATGCTAATATTTGCTATTGTTGCAACGCCTTGCAGTCAATCTATATTTTATTGTGATGTTTGGAACGAAGAGGTGTGATGGATTCTGTTACTCTGCCACCAGACAGACACACATTTTTTTCGGTAAATATAATTTGACGCAATTATACCTTTATTTGCAGACTGATCTCTGGTTGACTGACCCTGACTCATTCACGGATGTACCTATATAAAAACTTTGTTGAGAATAGTCATTATATGATTCACCAAAAACTTTAATCGTCATTTTCAATAAAAATACAGCAAAAAGCAGTAGTTAGTAGGACTGTTATTATATACGTTATATTAATCTGTACATTATTCTGTATAAGTATCTTCTTCACAGATGATAAATTACTTTTTTGTTTTTACAAGTAAATCTACGGGTAAATAAAAATATTAAAAACGCCGTTCACTATTACTATGACGCTAGTATTGCTGCTAAAATGCATTTAGCAGACTTCCCTACTTTAAGGTTCACTGATGTATTCTATAATAAAACTAGTACTACTATGACATATCGGTGTATATTTATGACACCGATGACGCATCGTAAAGAAATTAATGAGTGATTGTCTGAACTCCATGGCCTCCATATAACAGACACGAGAGTTTTCGTGGCTTGCGTCGTATTGAAGGCCGTGTAGGAAGCCACATCCGTGTTCCAGGTCCCATGCGCCTTGCCTGGTAAAGAGAGAGGGGGAGGAGTAGTCCTTTGTCGCCTGGGGCGGCCGGTCCAACTAAGGCCGCCGTTGTATGTGACAGCGTTCCGGTAGCCATGCCGATATGCGAAACACCGAGGCGTTTTACCAACGTAACCCGTCTATGCCCGCGGCGCGATAAACAAAGTTAATTGCCCATCAATAAACCAGTTTTCCATAGTAAACCATATCCAAAAAGTGCAAACGCTACATAAACTAGCGACCATAGTTGATAAATATATGTATATATGAATAAGTATTTTCCGTTTCATATCATTCATGTCAAAACAAATTGAAATATTTATACTCTGTTTTGTTTTCTCAATAGGTATGTGTTTATTTTAACACATATATATAGTATGCCATAAGTTGAATCTTAAAATGCATTTATATTTTTTATAGTAACAGTGATATGATAATAATACTTATGTATAGGCTATGCAGCATAAGTCTAAGGAATTACCTTACCTTAACTTAACAGCCTGTCTGTGTTCCTGTGATTTTAATTAATCAAATTGATACCTCTGTTGTAAACATTCCTCACTACTGTCATTAGAAGCTAATTTACCTCAGTCTATAAATAGTCCACTGCAGGATATAGGCCTCTCCAATAAGAGAATTTACCATAATCGCCACGCTCGGCCAGCAGATTGGCTAACGCAGTACCAGACATCTCGCACCACAAACGCTACTGTGCGTCATAGCCCCTAATTTTCAAGGCTCCTAAGGCTTAACTTAACTCGACTCGTGAGACACCCACGGGAAGAAAGGGGGGCGGTAGATTCTTATGCCGTAGTATATTGAGTAATCTATCTTTGTGTACATTGAATAGAGGCCAATTCAGCAATTTTAAGATGTTTGTTAGTTTGTATGTCTGTCTGTCTGTACTTTATTATTATTATACCCTTACAAATCATCAAAAAAAGAAACCGTATTTTATGGCAACCTAAAATACATACACATACGACAAATGGTAACATAAATATATATGTATGTATATAATTATTATTAATAACTTTACCTCTAAACAGTTCACTACTTGACATAGTCCTTATCAATAAAATCCCCCTAAGTTGAGTGGAATTGCCTCAATCGAACGCTGATGACGGATTGTAGAAAAAACCCTGCATGCTATGTTATTTAGGTCTGGCAATTCGAGATTTTTTCCGACATCAGTAGGAAGCCACAGGTTTTCGTTTATTTTCTTTAGTCGATTTCACCTAAATGTGTCGCTTGTCAATGTACTACGTGTATAACATCTAGCAGCCAAAGCCATGTCGTAAATAATTGTTCGGTCTTTTGTTTTTTCTCAGTAGCCATTTACACTGCTCCGCAGTTTAATGCTTTAAAACATGTTGATTCATGTATTTCTTTTTAAATACTGATAAATACATGATTTTTTATGATGTTTACCATTTGCAAGCACGTTGCCAATCCACATTTATGATTAATACGTTCATAAATAAATACTCACATCTGTCGCCCATAGAGATAGGCAGAGGTCAAAAATTTCCATTTGACACGACTTGGTAAACGACGATAGAAAATGATGGGTCATGAGCCTCGTCACCGTGTTAGTTCTCTTCAAACTTAGGTTAATTATCATAAAAACTTATTAATAAACATCTATAACATTAAGAACTTAATTATAATGAGAAACATGTTACCAAAATATTAAATAGGTTTTTCCCCAAATTAATGCTTAATTAACTTTGCACTAACCGCATCACGCGGACGATGTATAAATATTTTGGAAAGGCTAGCATTGCATTTAAGCTGTATGTGTAATGAATATTAAAATGATGCAAAAAATAACAAATATTTAACAACAATTTTTCAAACTAAATTAAAGTTCCGCGGACTAATAATTTCTCGAAAGTAAAATTATTATTAAGATATTAATCAAACATAGAAATATATATAAGTGCACAATAGTGCACATAGAAATAATAATAAACCATTTTTTTCGAATTTTATCAGGTTTAATCACTTTTTATATTACCGACGTTTCGGGTTTGCTCTACGGGGAAATGTTTGCTCTACGGGGAAATGTTTGCTCTACGCCGACGATCAAGTCTTACTTGCGTCATCGGCTGAGAAAGTGCAGGCAATGGTGACAATAATGAATGGGGCACTGGAAAGAAAGGGAATGAAAGTAAACGTTAATAAGACAAAGGTTATGGTGTTTGAAAGAGAGGAGAGGATGACGGAAGTATGTATCAAGATTAGGGAAGATAGTTTAGAGCATGTGAATGAGTTTGTTTACTTGGGAACAATGTTTATGAGAGATGGAAGGTACGCATGTGACAGTGAAAGGAGAGCGATGGCAAGTAATATGGTGAATGGGGCATTGCATACATTTATGAACAGCCAGACGATATCTCACAAAGCTCGTTTGGCTGTGCATAGAGGGTTATTGGTACCAACACTAACATATGGAAGCGAAAGCTGGGTATGGCAGAAGAGGTATGAAAGAAGGATAAATGCAGTAGAAATTAAAGCGTTAAGAAGTATGATTGATGTGAAGATAGCTGACAGGGTTCGAAATAACATGATCAGAGAGCGTAGTGGCGTGAATGACGATGTAGTGACACGAATAGAGAAAGGGATGCTGATCTGATTTGAACATGTGGAGAGGATCAATGAAAGTAGGTTGACGAAACAAATATATGAGGCGAGTGTAAATGGCAGAGTCGGGAGAGGAAGACCTAGGTGAACATTTTACGATCAAATCGGAGACGTTTTGAAAAAAGGCCAAGTCAAGAGTACTCTAAACCAACTAGCATGCATGCGAAGATTGATGAAAGTGGAAGAAGCGAAAGACGTATGTCAGGACCGTAGCAAGAGGAAGAAGATTATCTCTGCCTACCCCGTTGGTAACAAGACGTGAATATATACATACATACATACGTTTCCGGTGCTTTATGACATCCGTGGTCACATACATGTGTAGTATTCGCGGAAATGCAAGCAATCATTATGTAAACCACATTACGATAATAGTTGTACTGCAGTGCATCCACTGTTCAAACATCCATTTCAATTCAATTAAAATTAAACTATTGTTTTAAAATATTTCTTATTTTGAACTGATACCTAACTAAGTTAATAATTGTCCAAGGAAAAGGTTTAATTATATGTTTTTTATTGGATATGGGTGACAAACGAGCTATAATCCACCAGTTTTTGAGGATCAACGTTGCAGTTTTTGAGGATATTTTTCTTTAGTCGCCTTTTGTGACACCCCTAGCTAGAAAAGTGTGGTGCAATTATTTGCCTGCCATTCGCAATTTCCCGCACTCCACTGAAGAAAGGGGAAGAAAAAGTGGAAGGAAATGAAATTAGACTTTGGGATTGGAATTGATAGTATTTGGCTGAGAGATATGGGTAGAAAGATGGTGATAAACTTAGTTAAGTAGGGACGGAGTCAATAGGTGAGCAGAGAGCAGGTATCCGCATATTATGCCACTAACTGTTACTTCGACTCGCACTAGAGCGGCGGCGTGGTGGATAAAAACTACATGGGAGGAGGCCTATGCTCAACAGTAGCCATTTATAGGCAGCTACTTTTATACCTATGAGATCCGTAGGGTCCTGAGAAATTTCACAGCACGCGAATGACCTGGGTTAGAATTCCGATGCAGGCACTACTAAAATTTAAAAATTAAATTTTAGGTACGAAATTTACCAAGAGCTTAACGGTGAAAAAAACAAATCAAAACATAAGAATGAAACAAAATATTTCGAGCACAACCGGAGTGAAGTCCACCGACCCGCATTGGAACAGCGTGACGGACCCTTTTCGGCTTTAAAACCGTCTCAAATATTAAGAAGCTGCCTTTGCCCATCTGTGCGACATTTACTGACTACTACACACATCAAAAAAGTCTAAGCAAGATGCATGATATTACAAATTTACCATTTACGGTCTTGCCGAGTGGTTATACTCCTTTTACGGCCTGAATGCTGTTCAGCGGGTTCCCTTGTATTATTGTAGCGCTGCCAAACACGACAAATAACATTTCTATGAATGCCAAAATGCTGAGATACCTGATATTGATTACTTCCCGCCTGCAACATCACTACAGCTCTTTGCATTTTATTTGCCGTCAAATGACGTCGCTCCATGACGTAAAGAATATCTAACAATTCAATTTTGTCGCTAACTTTATTTAAATGGTTGGTAAAATTATGAAATCAAGACTAAACGTAGCAATAAAAACGCACTTTAATTAAAACAAATTCCCTTTCATTTAATTTTATGAAAAAAAACAAAACATAATCGAATTTTTTTTTTACCTTTTTTAAGTTTACATAACTACGCACTTTGAGCGAGTAAAGACTTAGAAATTAATTAATATATATGGTAAATTTGTAATATCATGCATGTTGCTTAGACTTTTTTGATGTGTGTATTTTGCTATAATTAACTATAGTTGATGCAGGGTTAAAGGACAGAAATTTAATCAAAGGCTAAAATAATGAGAGAAGAAATAAGCACGGTTATTGTTTAATTTGATAAGTAAACAGACTCGTTATATTGTAAGGGACAAGATGTAAGGGGAAATAACGAGCATTCAACAAAGAAACAACTTCGTTTTTCTACTTGCTTGCTTTCGATTACAAATGTTAAAACCAAATTTCAGAAATTAGTGGTGGGTGCATTACTAATGTGAGATTATCGATACCACTCAGTAATTCGTTTGAGTAACACTATGAGTGTTGAATATTAGACTAGACCTTTATGGAATGTATGCTTTTGGCTATACTTACTTAAAAAGTGAACTCTCCAGCAGTGAACAAGATAGTTAAGGAGAAGAAGAAAATGTTATAAATGACTTAAGTTTTTAAAGTAACACTAAATAACACAATTTAAAAAATAAAAATACTAATGAAGGTGCATATTTCATAGAAACTATATAAAAAGTAAAGTCCTTGAATAGAAAGAAAACATCGCTTCCGAAGATTGTTACGAAATTTGGTTACCTAACGATCCGCAGGAATTTATTCGTGCTTGATTCAAATTAGCTCATCCAACGCAAATCCTGCTTCAGATTGGACCCTATAATAGAATCCACCGGGGGGTTTAGCCGCAATTTTCTCGTCTGTTATACTCACCGGTGGGTTTTAGAATAATTTTATCGCCTTTACCGGCTGATGTTTACCTATCACTGCTGCATTGAGAAAATTTTTTCGTAGATGAATATAATGTTTAGTTTCTTATGAACAGCTATACGTTACATTTAAGTCAAGACAGTTTCCGGGACATACTCTGCTATGTATTCTAAATTAATGTAAACGAAGAACCAACCTCTTGATGAATATATGGAAAAAAATTATTATTTCTAGAATTACTATTTTTAAAAGTTGTACAAATTTGTTTTTAATAGTTTTGTAGTTTTTAAGTATAGCATTCTGATAAATATACTTCATTATTGCTAGGTTACCGTTTTATGTAAATCATAACATTTAAAAATTTGAGAACATATAATAAAACGAGAGCTTTATTATTTCTTAAATTTAACAACATAATAATTAATACCACTTCAATTAAATTGAGAGTAATATTCGAGTATTACATAGAACTTTCATTCATGGATCAGATCTGGTCTCAAATAATCGTTATAACAAAGTAACCAATTGATTTAACAAATTGTTCAGTAATTTTATTTTGCTGTTAATTTAAAGTTTGTAAATTTATTTCATACTAGCTGTATCAGAGTCTTCGTCTGGGTTAACTTTAAAATTAGTTTAGATAGTTAATTCTGTGTAATTTAAAAATAGAATTATAAGTTTAAAATATGGAAGACAATCAAACAAATTAAGACAAATAATTTTATATTTATTATGAAATTATCTTCGTATGTTTTCTTTAAGTTGTTTTAAAAGTAGATTAAATCCTTCTAGGGTCGTAAGTGACGCTGATATGACTCATAACAACAGAGTTTCTATTGTTTCAAAGTGTCAATCAAACCTGAAAGTGACACACGTGTCATTTTCAGGGTTAAGCTGCGCCGTGGTATCTAAATCACGTCAGTAGTAAGCTCAGAGTACAAATCACCAAAAAGTATTGCTGTTTACCCCCCCTAGGTCTGTAAACGTGATGTACAGCTGTTCCGGAAGGTACAGGTCTTCGTGTATAACTATAAAATTATGTGTATAATACACTTTTAGAACAGTACTAAAGGTTACATTACTTACAGTCGATCAACTCTGAGCAAGTACATGTACTATCCGGAAAACCGAAACATGGTCGTTATAGTAATATATTTGCTACAGTATTAACATAACAACAATTAACGCATATTTTGCAGTTCTAGTCCATTATAATGTTAGAAATACCTAGTTAAAATACGAAAAAACGTCGAAATTTGGACACGAAATTAAGAAATCAACTCCTTGAGTCTTGGTTACGTCTACGTTTGCAGACTGTGATTTTGCGACGTGATATCAAAGCTATGAGCATAGACATTTTAGATGATCTTCCAAATGTAGGAACTTTATTATCAGTCGTAAACGTGTTGTAATGTTATTTGTCTTATTGCCTTTTACTTTCTTGTTTTCTATCTATTCCTTTATATTGTTATCATTCTGTTCGTACTTTTATTCTCTTTATCCCTTTAAATAAACCTTTTATGTATATTGCTGTTTATGTCTATATTTATTTATATTTAAATTTAAAGAAGATATTCTCTTGATATTCTTGAAATTCTGACATTTTATATCAACGGATAAAATTGAGGAACAAGGGACGATTCGGAGTTGTATTGGAAGAAAAACGAAAATACCAAATACGATTTCCAAGGAGTCGAACAATAAGAAATGGAGGTGGCCCGGAATGCCACAAGTTCTCTCCTACAATCTTGGAGATGGCCGCTGAAAAGCTGTCTCCCTATTTGTTCTCGTTGAGATTTGCCCACGGTCATCCTACCAGAAACCGACTGGCTTCTCCCTTCTATCTACTACCGGCTTTCCTATTATCCGGTGCATAGGCCAATGGATTGGTGACTATTATGACAGTGATATAGCGTATAGCACGTAATAGTATAAGAAAAGTTTTATAGTCACTATCTATAAACCTTTTAGAGTTCGTCGTTCACTAGGTTTCTTTCATACGAGAGTTTCAACACACAAAATATTTACTTTTTTATAGAGAATTTATATTATTCATTAGCAGAGGTGCAAGGTACAATACACCATCCTTTTCTTCAAATGTTAACCCTACCTTTTTGTGGTGCATTCTGACTGATCGTGTAGATTCCATGCGTATTTGCTGAAACCAAATCTCTAAGACTAGTAATACAGAGCTTCATCGTTTGTTCAATGTGGTGAGTGTGACTTATCCCTCTAAGATATGAATGCCGGGCTATATAAGTAGAAGAGGAACATATTCATGCACCCGAGTATGCCTATACTAGCCGCCTGGCTCAAGTCAAATATACCGCGTCACCTAAGTGAAGTGGTGAATAAATTTTGGCGGTACAATCGAGGCGGAGAACATATATCTTATACATTTATTCTCTGTAATTGTATAACTTTCGATTATTTAAAATAAAATTTATTTATATGCATAAATAATTTGAACAAGTAGAAGGGTGCTACTACATTTTGTTATTTATTGCCGTTTAGACGTTTTTTTTGTAAGTTCTGTACAACAAATGTTACGATTATAACAAGTGAGACACACATAACCTGTTTAGTGAACATGATAATTTATGGTGTGTTTTGCATCCGCATTAGTCGCTGCTGGAATTACTTATTGCCTTAATATCTGTAATATTTTTTGTTATATGATACAGACTGTTATTACATTATACAAGTAAATTGTCGATTGCATAAAAAACCAATTTAATTTAATCCCGGAAACTTTAGTCTACTCAGTCATTAAATATTATTATATATTTCAACATTCTTTTAATATTACTTATTACCATTATTATTATATTATTAAAAACCGCTAAATACACAAAATAACATTTCAACAGTATCCAACACGCAACTACCACATAGCCTAGTTGTTAGCCCCGGTAGTTATTAGTCCAGGGTCCTGTGTTATTTATAACTTCTGAACTTAATCGTATATTATGCGTAGAGTCATGCATGCTATAAACAACATTTAATAAAGTAATTCTCTGTCCTTTTATATAGGTAATTTTTCTGTAACTTTGTTGATGAAGAAGTTCTGCACCTACAAATTATATAAGAACCCCTATTCTTTTGGACCGTAGTATGTAGGTGAAGTTGTTTGTAATTGGTGTACGAATAATACGAAAATTCTTCACACAAAAACATCGCTTGAATCAAAAACGCGCTCAAGTTCGTTTGTGTGTAGGACTGTTGCCATTTTTGGGAGAAACTTAAAGCAGTTTCGTTATTTGTCAAAATTGTATAGTCTCGAGTATCGGCGTAGTTGTCAGTCTGTCGGTATTCTATTTATGTTTCATATTTCCTTTACAGCTTCGGTGCACGGGAGGGATACACTAATTTCCTCTCTCTTCACTATCAATACGACGATTAATGTACACAGCGAGAGAGTGGAACACATTAACGTCGTCGGTCTTTCTTGCCGAGACATTATAATATTGGACTATTCAAAGCAAGATTGGTGTATCTTCTTGGTTCACACGTTTACCATCTTGATCCTTATCTAGGCTTACCTCTAGATGAGAAGGCTACTTCATCAGCCTATTTTAGTCCACTGTAGAATGTAAATGGGATGTCCATGGGTATGACATGTATATTCAATGCTCTAGTGATGTGATGTACATCACTAGTTTGTTCGATTTGGGTCACAAAACCCGGCTCTGATGCGTTTGTAGACCTATGGGTGATTAAAATAAGTTGCGGTTTTAACCGGCGGTATACTTCTTGTCTACCTAAGAGTAGTCTAGATATTTTCCACGCTCTGCACATTCACATTTCTGCCGCAGCTACATCAGTACAACGTCGATGTGTTCCGGTTTTATATGTTAGGGATGTTGGCAGGTTTCCAAAGGTATCATCAGATAAACTATGAAAAATCGTCTATGAGGACCCTATAAAACAATTACAGCCTGGAAATAGCGTTATTAAACTTTTAAAAGTTTATCGTGAACCTATATATGCTTTTCTTTATTTCTCTTGAGAAAATTTGAAAATTCTCACCCGGTCTGCCATAGTAAGAGCCATTTAATATTTTTAGCGCTTTCAATATTAGAGTGCATTGAATCAAATGCCATATGTAAATGGCACGATTCCAAGAATGAGATTTTCATCGAATATTTTACATTTTGCTTAGTAAAAAGTGAAATAATAGCTACTTGTTGATTTTGATTTCACCGTCGTTTGTTTTTTTTTAATACAAGAGGGGGGCAAACAAGCATGCGGCTCACCTGATGGTAAGTGATGACTGACGCCCACGAACATCCGCAACACCAGAGGAGCTACAGATACGCTGCCGGCTTTTAAGGAAGGAATGTGCTCTTTTCTAAATATTGTAACTGTTCGGAAATACCGCTGGCGACAGTCGATTTCACAAGGTCGAAGTGCGTGGCAGAAAACTTCGGGAATAACGTGGTGGAATGCCAACCATCTAGTTGGTTTTGGTGGAACTTGGATTCTGTCGCGATGTACGATGGTGAAACTTAGCGGCTGGGATCATGTCGGCATAGACGAGTGGCCTGCCTCTCGGTTTTTATCGGATTCATTTCGGAGAGTGTGCGGAGGTTTTGCATAACCTAATACCCCCTTCCCCCTTCCATCACCGAACGACTAGATGCGGCGAGCAGTTCCACCCTTATGTTGTAGAGATTCCTCTATTACGCTCGAAGCGGTTTGCCTCTTCTTTCTTTATGCGGACGGCTAAGGAGTGGAACTCTCTGCCGGGGTCAGTTTTTCCGGAAACCTATAACCTGGATATCTTCAAGGCCAGAGTGAACAGACATCTAGGCAAGCGTGTACCATCCTAGGCCTCATCTTCGCTTTCCATCGGGCAAGATTGAGGTCAAACGCAAGCCTATTTTTTCATAAAAATAAAACCATTCCGAATAGTTCCACCGAACATTCCCCGTAGTAAATTTTCTAAAAAATGCAAAGAGAAGCAACATCTCTTCGAAAGGCCAAAAGATCAAGCCGATCAGAGAGAGCTTGGTCTTGACGTTGGAAGCGGTCAAATGGAAGGAGTTGGTACTAGGTGCCCCTGCCCAGAGTTGAGAACAGTATTCCATGTGGAGCCGAACTTGCGCCTTATAAAGTTGCAATCGGTGGACCGGTATGAATACTATCCCGCTCTGGAGAGCACACCAAACTTTTTGGAGCCAATTTGGCCTTTCCTTCCAAGCGAACACGGAACTGAACGTCGCTCGATATGTCGACGCTAAGGATTCTGATACTGGCTGAGGCGATATGAGATAATGCCTTCGCTACGTCCAAACTAACCGCCTATGCCTCCCCTTTGGACTCAACTACTTCTGCCCATTGCTGAGTCAGGTAAACTAGAAGATCACCCGCTGATCGACCGTGACAGAAACCGTACTGTCGGTCACTGATCAGCTGATGTTCATCCAGGTACCTCAGGAGCTGGGTGTTAATAAGTAACTATTTTAGACAACAAGGTGGGTCATCGAGTTAAATGCAAAAAGAGAGCCAAAGAGATCGGTTTTATCTTTTGCAGTATGGGCCAGCAAATCGTGCAGAGATGGGAGAGATAGCTGACAGAAATTTCCCTGGACATCTTTAGCGAGAGACCAAAATGCGCGAGTTCCCGAAGGGAGGCGAACTAGTCTCTCGCCAATTCTGCCAATGTGCTTTTTTTTCACACTATGTAAAGTGTAACCGTTTCAAATTTGTAAAATTTTCTTAAAATATGTGTCGCTGAGGCGGATACCAAATATAAAAAAATAAAAATTAGGGGAATCCCCATACTACAAACGTGTTTTTTTGACGTTATTTTGTTTCGGCTCTTTCGTAAAAACGGTAATATACACAAGCGTCTAATTTGGTCTAATCTCTATGTAGCTGTAGTGTAAACACGAAAATAAAAAACAAATAATAAGAACCGCCGCGCGAGATTCGCATTGACCGGTTTTTTTTAAACACTAGAGTGACTAACGAGCTAACAATTCACATGATGCACTGAAAGTCAAAGCTGGAAATTGGACAACGATCTGTGGCTATTTTAATTTTTTGTTATTTAATTTTTTTTTATACTTAGACCACGAATAAACGCATTGCTTTATTTCTTTTTTTACATGGCCACCTGCAAACGTCATTTATGCGATGAAACATGTAACTGCACGTGAAAATGTATATTGCCATATTTTTTGCTAATTAAGTGTACGACGTATACGATTCGCATACGTATATCAGCGAAGACCAATATGTAACGTCTCTTAGCATGTAATTTTACTGGTTTCTTATACCCTTCGAACTGAAACACAATAATATTTGCTCTGCAGATAAGCGGCAGGAATGGGTAAGTCAAAGTCAAAACTTTTTTATTTAATTTAGGCTCGTTAAAGCTTTTATGAACGTCAAAATCTACACCAGTTCGCAAAACAAGACCTTCTCAGAGAAGAAGAATCAAGAAACTCCGAAGCCTTTTTAAGGCCTTTTGAATCTCACTACAATAAATCTAAGTTAGCTGCTGTGGGAAAATCATTCTTTAAGAGAGCACGAGAGATCTGTGACAGTAAATACTTGGCCATCGAGCTTCAGCATGTCAAGCAAGTTCTGCACGACAACAAGCCACGGCTCATCACGGATCATCATTAAGCGCCTCCGTCACGGACTGAGTGAAGCCGGCCACAGTCGAGCCGGAGCTCGCTTTATTACCGTATGTCAGAGGCGTTACGGATGAGATACAGAGGACTTCTACAAAAACTTTTCTTCACCACCTGTCAAGTGCAATATCTCTACAATATGCAGGAGTGTACGAGCTTGATTGAGAACGTGGTCTCTCTTACATAGGGAAAACTAAAAGATCTTTAAGAACCCGCGTAAAAGAATACGTAGCTAATATGAATCATCGACGCTCTAGGAAGTCTGCAGTCTGTGATTATGTTCTAGATCGCCCCAATCGTTACATCAGATTGGATAGACCACAAATCCTCCCAAAAGAACACCGATTCCTGCTAAGGATAATTCGCGCGGCTATTGACATCAAAAAACATCCTAAATTCAATAAAGAAGATGGCTGTGTACTTACCACCGACTTGGGATCTTGTAATAAATAAAACTAAATCTTAAACTAAGTATACCACTGCACGATCTCTTGACACTGTGAACACATTCTGCATAGATCGGCCCAAAATTAAAAATAAAAGCTGAAGGTAACCCGAGTTAACTATGACTTCAGGTCGTCTAACATTTCAGTCCCCTGTGACCATGAGTGCTGTAAAGCACTCGAAACGTCGGGAATATAAAATAAAAAATTAAACGCGATAAAATTCGTTAATAATAGTTTCATTCCAAACAATTATTTTTATTAAAAAGATTCATATTTTTCCGTACGTACACCACGGTTTCAAAACCAAACAACGACAGAAGTGTCAAGATATTAGTCTCTAGGGTCTGTAGTAGTCGCGTAGCCCTAAGTTATAAGTCCGTTTCGCTTGCTTTTGTAAAATGAATAATATTTCCAATCTAGCCGCAAAACCCCTCAGTAACATACCATAGGGTACGATACTGACAGGACAGAAGTAGGCTAAGTAAACTTATTTTGCGCTGTCAACTGTCTTATCCTTCTAATAGCAAAAAATTAAGAACTAATTTTCGAAGTTATTTTATGAGTATAGAGCGCCCAATATGGTTGAAATTTTAAAATATGGATTTGTGTCACTCAATGAATATGTAAGCGTGATGCTAACTATTGCGGGTGCAGGTTTAGGACTTAAGGTATAATGCTACAGACAGAAATTAAGTAAATTTTTATATGTAGAAATTAAATATTGCACTTGGCGTTGTGAGGCGGGTCGTCCACTTCCCTTTAATACCACGCGTACTTACTCGAGAGTAGCCGGCTCAATGTTCTGTCTATATCATAAGTATCTATGATAAGTATCGAAGTATACGAAACTCATGTGGTATCCCACTAACCACAGTTGTAGCACCTTCAATCGCCACAAGGCTGGTTCATTGCCCGAGGTCAGCCCGGCTTATTCTACTCTCATCAAAATGCAAGACCTGAGTGTAGGGATATACTTAAACGCATCCGCGTCTGTGCGGGTTAAGGCTCTAACCGAACGGTTTTGATTTCATTTTGAACTTTGTTTCGACTC
Source organism: Bhutanitis thaidina (assembly GCA_029286595.1). NCBI lineage: Eukaryota > Metazoa > Arthropoda > Insecta > Lepidoptera > Papilionidae > Bhutanitis > Bhutanitis thaidina. The sequence goes on from JAGSMS010000022.1 coordinate 6,527,180, forward strand.
TTCACGCCCAGAAGTGTGTAGTGCAGCAATTTTGCGGGGCGCTATGCTTTTGCGAGTTTAGGTATTTTGGAATGGAACGGAATTCAACCCAGATAGAACAGCTACGGCATTTCTCGCTAGAAACGGAACTCTCCCGCTTGTATTCTTAACAGGTAATGTAAGTACACGCGTAACAGGCTCTGTGACCTGTTTGGTGAGTATCGAGGTACGATACTTATACTTTACTGATCACAATCAAAAAGTCACGGAAGGGTCGTATGATTATGGGGAAATGGTACAAAGTTCCAAACGACCTGCTAAAAAAATCATTATGATTTTAAAAATCTATAATTACTTCCAGTGTCGGACCTGTTACAGTTTTATTAATTTAATTAAGATAATAGTGCTTCTTTGGCTTAACTACGCGACGCTTACTTTAAATAAATGTCTGGGCTCGCATTCTAGAATTAAACCAAATGGCTTAGAAGTTATCAAATTGTTTACCGTCCAAACCGATTTTCTTTAAAAAGCGCTTTGCGCAAAACTCATTTAGGTTCACTTAATTTCTTGCCTAAATAAATTTTAATCCTTCTGTAATTGCTATCTTTGTAACATAACAAATAATTTGCATTAACAATGCGATCCATCATCACATATTAATAAGGTATGTAGACTAAAGTAGGTATGTCGTTTTGGTTTGTGGGGATGACGCGTTGCGATTGGCGCCTATAATGTACACGTCAAAGTAATCAAATAAATTAAAATTATTTTATTATTATTTATAAACTTTGTAATTATTACGTAATAATACAATAGTCAACGATCCCCCCCCCCCCCCATCACTCCTTGTCGTGGTAAGGGGGAGTGGAATAGGACAAGTAGCCGTGGCTGAGGACCAAACGATGAACCAAGAGAAATCTACATGACCGGCCAAACTTAGAGGCGGTGGCTAGCCCGAGGTGGATGAGCGAGGGCGGGTAAGCGTTAGTTAATAGATTGGGAGTATGAAAAAAAAGGCCTACCGATGTATCGAGGACTATCACAAATAATACAAACACAAAAACTCATAAATGATACACAAGTATTGATTCCATCTTGGATTCGTATCCTGGATCTATGATTTAGCACGGTAAAGTAATTTACAACATCGAAAAACTTGAAATTAGTTTTGAAAAGAATCTAGTGAAAAATATAATCAGAATAATGATGTTAAATTAATATTATTTTAACTGTGCCACATATAGAAAGGATTTGTTATAATCTTGAAAGTCGGATTGACGCTCGCAGTATCAGAATCTTCGAATCTGAGACGCCCGGCATTGGTCAATATATTTTCGGACGTACTTTTCGATATGGTTATCCGCGCCATCTGTCTGCCCCAAGATTTATTTTTAGGCATTTCTTTTAGTGGGTTTTTGGAGACTCTTTCCCCACCCAATCATCGAAAGAGACGGGGTGGTAGATTTTCTTGAATTAGGCAATTACTATTTATTTAATGTTTTCAGACATTAGGATTAGACAGTTAAACAAAGGGATAACTATAATTGTCTGAAATTATATAATCCCGTAATATAAGGAACTTATAACGTGAATATTAGATTAGGAAGTTAGTAGACTTCAATGGAGAGGAGTCGTAATAATTATGCGTACTTTACTCTGCAGTGAGGCTTAATTTATGACATTAAAGGTCCAATAAAAAACGGCCAATTACGAGTTGGACTCGAGCACCGGAGGTTCCGTAAAATCAGACTGCATATCTATGTTATATATTCACCAAAAAAATTTGTTTCCTTTCATTTAGTTCGGTATGCTTAGCGCTAGCTCGCCTAACACTTGGCCAGTATTTATTGAAGTGAAATTTCTTTGGGAATAGTGGGAAAAAATTGGTTAAGGTTACGCGTTACCTTAAGTGTGACTATATATTTTTTGAATTATCTAATACATTAAATATACAGTATAGTACCCACTAATGTTACGGATGGATACTTGCACATTAAGCACATTTATGTGCAAGTATATATTAATAAATAATTATACACATTCTTCTGTAATAATAATGAAAGTCTTGTATAAAATACAACCCTTGTTAAACATCATATATTAATTATATCTTAATAAAATAGACCGAAAAGTGCGCATAACCGAAAGAAGTTCTAGTTCTTACGTGTGAACATAATGCTTTTTATTTAGCAAAAACATTCAAAACTTTAAACGTTTCTTGTATCCCCATACTGCTCTCTATTTTTACATTTTATTAGGATATCCGCCATAATAACAGATATTCTGTGAAAATTACTACCGGCTATCTATTATGGTTCAAAAGATACAGCCCTCTAAGCTGTGGAACGTACCCTGGGGTGTAAATCAAACAAATTAAAAAAGAACCGTAACAACTTTTAAAATAGGCGCGTTTCTTTTTCACGCTTTTACGAATTCCAACAGTGGTGGTGACGCACAGGCGTCTGTGTGCCACTAGTTTTACTATTTTTTTAATTGCGTTTTTGTTATGTTTAACGTAAGTTTTGTTACGTTGGCGACGGTATTAACTCACCATCAGCGGAACTGCTTGCACGTTTGTCCCCTTTCATTTTAATAAACGTATCGCTTTTTTTTAAAGTTGTATTTCACAGGGAACACTTAGAACTGTACTTCTGGAACTGTAAGTGCCAGTATGGGCGCAGTTCTAGGATTAAAGGTACACTTATATTATATAGGACGCCGTACGGAACCTTAAAAATGATTTATAAAACTATTAAATGAACCAGTTTTACTACTTATGGAATGTCGAAGTTATTGAGGTTGGCATGTAGCGTATCAGGTTCTTATCTGTGAAACATCTTGTTTAATATTAAATAAAATGTATAAAATTACTTACTTACTATATACTGAAATATTAAGCTGATTTAAACTGTACGGAAAAAAATGAACGATCACATTTTTTTTTCGTCTGGTTCGCATGTCTAAGTTTTTCAATGGTAATATAATATCTTATTTTTTGTCCTTTGTACTCACTTTTCAGGAGAGCTTATTTGAGACCGTTGGAGCCTGTCTGTCTTGGTGTTCAAGTCATTGATACAAATCGTATATAAGCTTATTGCTACGAGCCCTTTCACATAGAGAATCGAACTTGTGTCTCCTGATTCGGAGGCAGGTCTCTTACTACTCGGCTATAGAAGATAATAACCGAAATATAACATTTTAGTACGTGTATTTATCTATGTATCCATGAAAGGGTTGAAGACCTAATTGCCGTTTGGAAGGAAAGGAAAAAATTTAAATAGGGTCAAATGCAGTATAGGAAGTATCATCTTAAATCCTGTGGAGAGATCCTGCACAGTGTTACTGGGAGTCGATATGTGCAAGTGGAGTAGGACCCCGGTTTGTGGCAATATTTACAATTACAGTTGTAAGAGAAATATGTTATAGAGAGAAGATGATATTTGTGTGAGATTGAGAGTTTGGTACTTTAAAACGACTATGTAAAAATAATCGCAGGATACTTATACGTTATGATAAACATAACTAGTTCTTACTGACGGGTCTTGATAATGATTGTCATTGTTTTGTTTTTGTTTTAAACATTAACGGACTTAAAATTATTCGGTGAGGTTTATTTATAAAGTATACCGGTTTGGATACACGCTTTAGTCAGCAAAAACCCAACGCGCTTTTTGTTAAATTTATAAATGTAAGTTTTTTTCGATATAGAAGCGAATAGGTAGAGGAAAATCTCTCCGATTTCAGTGTTAATTATTGTATAAGGAAGTCCATATTATTATAATATAAAATTCAGTATGGTGTAATTCTGTCTATTTAGGATAACTATTATCATAATGCACTATACGACTGTAGTACAAAACACGTGCAGACTAATTAGTCTCCACGTGATTCAGCTGACTTAATCGAAATAATTACAAAAATCACATTTAATTCCATTATTGGAAAGGTAGGGGTTCAGAGCCACAGATAATTTCCACCACTTAATTTGTTACCTGGGAATCTAGATAGATATTTCCCTCAAAACCCTTTGATCAACTCCGCAGGCTTTTATAGCCTGGTCCTAAGATAAATAAATATGTAAAAAAATTAAATTTTTTTATACAGCTCACGAACGTATTTATACCATATTGGTTACATAATCGTTATAAGTTGTAATTTATTATTTTGTTGTGATTTATACGACAGTTTATATTAAATGTATAAATAAGTTATATTCTTTATTCGCACTCTCTTGGCAACTTATTTATTACCCCGTATGAATCGGTATAGATTTCGTATATTATCGTTATTGGTTTGTTGTTATTAATTTTTGTCCGCTTTTATTTCCGGGAAATAATACTTTATACGTGCATTACGTAATTTCACTCAGTTTTATTTCCCGCTAAAGAGTATTCATAAATTCGCACTTCAGTCTCCGCGCGTCCATCGTGACGAATGTAATAGTAATATGTATTATGGGAACACGCTCATTCGTTCACCTTAAATTTTAGTCATCGTATCTGGACTACTTTTGTTGTACAGCTAAATCAAGCCTACTTTATATGCATTACTTATATAAGATCACGTTGATTTATAGACGCTAGATGCTCTAATTAACAGATAAAATTCAACCGCTTTTATTTATTGTAGTCACCAATAAATTTTTATTTTAACCTTTTAAATATTTTTTTTTATAGAATTGACGGCAAACGAGCAAGCGGTTCACCTGTTAGTAAGTGATTACCGTCGCCCACATACATCTGCAAAACCATAGATGCTGCAGGTGCATTGCCGGTCTTTAAGGATATTTGGGAGATGGGAGGGAAGAGGAGGGGAATAGGGAGGAGATGCGAATTGAAATGCGTGCAATTAGATGTATAATTAATCATAGATCGGCACGACCCGTGCCACATGGTGTCAATGACCTCAATCATTATGTTAATATGGTTATTCCCCGGGATTCCAGCTTGCGAATCGGCGAACGAAAATAATATATTCTCATTACAGTAAGTCCGTAACGGCGATAAGATTAATGATTTTTACCATAAAATAAAACAACATGAAATTCAAAATAGGTGTATATAATCATTAATCACAAAGAATGTTACATAGAAGAGGTAGGCACAATACAATATAATTAATTAATTATGAAGGGTCGTTATGCACTTCAAATGATTATATTTTAACACTTACATGTTTTATATGAGTGCACGTAATATTTTACGCAGTATAAAATGAAACCATAGATTATCAATATTTTCTTTAATGAAAAATTATACATTTTACGAGTTTATTTAATATTCTGACTTCTATTTACAAATACATAACTCTTAATTTCCAAAATCTGCAAATCATGTCATGTCCATATTATTATTTCCTCTTTGAATCCCGCGGTGTGGCACGGGTCGTGCCGATATATGATAATTATGTATGGAATAACTTTTTTATAACGCTGTATTTAATACCATTAATATGTTATTTTAATATATACATTTCACCTGAAGATTTCGAAAAAGTATTATTATTTTATGATAATTTATCAGTAAGTATCAAGCCTATAATTTACACACTTTTTGACATTAGATACTGTTAGATAAATCAGGTTTTGTCAGAACACTCTATCGTCGCTTTAGCGTTAATTACGAGTATATTAATAAAATTAATACCGTAATAATTATAATAAATGACCTATTGATAATGTACCGCCACCGTTGAAAACGTAACAAAATCTTCCCATCTATCGAATTAATTTCCTTTAATGGTGACGCCCCGCATCTGACAGATCTTTTACCAACAATTAAAAAATATTGTACACGACAACGAACCGTTTTCGGATAGTGATAAAGTTCATTATAGTATAGTTGGAAAACTACCCGGTCCGGTTCATTAATATGCGTAGATTTGCCCACCACAGCTCAAATTTATGGAGCGCACCCGTGGGTAAATACAGTGACCAGGTCACTCACAAATTCATACGTTTATCAATAATTATATTTTAACACTTACATGTTTTATATGAGTGCACGTAATATTTTACGCAGTATAAAATGAAACCATAGATTATCAATATTTTCTTTAATGAAAAATTATACATTTTACGAGTTTATTTAATATTCTGACTTCTATTTACAAATACATAACTCTTAATTTCCAAAATCTGCAAATCATGTCATGTCCATATTATTATTTTATGATAATTTATCAGTAAGTATCAAGCCTATAATTTACACACTTATTGACATTAGATACTGTTAGATAAATCAGGTTTTGTCAGAACACTATATCGTCGCTTTAGCGTTAATTACGAGTATATTAATAAAATTAATACCGTAATAATTATAATAAATGACCTATTGATAATGTACCGCCACCGTTGAAAACGTAACAAAATCTTCCCACCTATCGAATTAATTTCCTTTAATGGAGACGCCCCGCATCTGACAGATCTTTTACCAATAATTTAAAAATATTGTACATGACAACGAACCGCTTTCGGATAGTGATAAAGTTCATTATAGTATAGTTGGAAAACTAAACGGTCCGGTTCATTAATATGCGTAGATTTGCCCACCACAGCTCAAATTTATGGAGCGCACCCGTGGGTAAATACAGTGACCAGGTCACTCACAAATTCATACGTTTATCAATAATTATATTTTAAATAACTTTTCACTAAAAGCGCCACAAAACAACCATAAGTTTGATTTGTCTGTAGAAGCGCTTAGACAATTAAACTTGAACAATTTGACAGCATTTTTGTATCTCGATCTTTGGGATTCGACTCGGAGACGGTAAAGTTATTCGAACTTGCATCTCGTAAAGATAAAACACCTACTTATCTAACTTTAATTAGTTTTAAAAATGATCATAGCTGTTGCTTAACAAGATCAGCTAGTCAGTCTAAGACGCAAAACAAAATTTGCAGTAATACAAATTCAAATGAAATCTCTTGTAAACACTTAGCATCACGTGAAATTAATAGTTGTATTTTATGTAATCACCATATGCATTATAATTGTTATCGCTGACCGACTTTTATGACAGGTAGTGTAAAACATAAAATCTGCATCATGGTTCGCACTGTTCCGGCAGATATCACTCGCATCAATTAAGTAGTCAACATAAGGGTCGCCATACTCCTTCTAATGCAAATATAGTCACATCATCCGCTAACGCTGTCGCGTGTGACTTGCACCTTGCACTGGTCGTTTATCTTAGCGTATAGGGTAATGAACCACAGTTGTCGATTCACGCACTCGCCCCTTACCCCCAACGCGCAGAGCGTATGTATAATCCATCTCATATTTTTAATAACTCTACTATAACAACAATGGTAATGTTTCGTACGATAAACCTACACTATAACTATAGTTCTTTTAGCCACCGCTGAAATAAAAAAGATAGGTACGCGTTCTGATTAACCCTGGCAATCAAAGTGAGTATATTTCTGTTGAATGTTTCAAGCGCTTATCGCTTCCAATATCCACCCAAAGTCGTAATTCCAAAGTTCAAGGTATAGGAGAACACTCCCAGAAAATATTGGGTTTACGTTACGTCGTAGTTTACGTCGCGCTTCTATGACGGGCACGTGTATTAAATCTAGCCCATGGTTGTCTCTAATTTTGTCACAGCTGGCTAACTCCCATATATACGTTAGATTATGAGGGACGCTACAATTATTACCCCACAGACCTCAACGCGCATTTTTTCTACCTTTAGTGGGGATTCGAAACACAAGCTTGAATAATTTAGAACAATTCAGGGTCACTGAGGAGCCGCTTTTCAGAAGATTTTTGAGATTAAACAACCACTCTCAACGCAGATGGCAGGTTCATGATACATCTTCCATTTAAGGATGAACCACAAAAATTTTAAAATTCCTACATTACTGCTAGGAGAAAAAAAAAAAAATTTTTCTAATAAGCTTTGCCAGATGACCGGACTTACATAAACATTATAATGAAATATTTTCGATTATCTCCAATAAATGTATACGAGCCTATCTCTAAACGATAATCTGTATATGGGATCAAATTTACAAGCAGATATGTTTTTCACGGGTTACGTGGTAGAGCCAAGCTCATTTCAGCGCATTTTTGAACACACTAGGAACTTATCAATTCAATCGGTCTTCGCTCCTCTCCCTTCTTGCCAGACGACGCTGTACGACGGACAGAAGTAGACGCGCGGTGCAAATTCGTGAAAACATATTTGTACACGATTGCATCTCCCCTTCTGTATAGGACGCAGTGACAACTGCTCGGGATTTAATATATATTTAAGGCCGATGGTTTTGACTAAATGAAATGGCAATTATTACCCCACAGACTTCAACGCGCATTTTTTCTACCTTACCTTACCTAGCAACATGAGAGTTGCTGGAAATTTTCCCTATGCAACACCGAATTTCGGAGTCGATTTCTCTCGATGACACAATGCTCTTTAAAATATTAGGTATCCTGTACCTAATAATTTTATATCTTTAACGTCGATTCCGCCGTCCTCTAGTTCCAAACCCGCTATTTTATCTATGACTGCTCGTCTGAAATATGTCTTAGGTCGAGATGGAGCAGTGTTTTTATACGCCAAACGAAATTTCAAACGAAAATGGGTTTAAATGTTGATTAGGTTGAGATACCGCCCAACCTCAACACTTGATTCTGGCTATATATCTATTCAGATAGGCTACGGCTACGGCTAATTTAGAAATTACTAATACCCTGGTACGTAGGGAGGACGCTGTTGATTGCGTGGGTTGTCAAAATATCTAGTAACAAATACACATAATTTATATTTTTTGACAACCTTTATTTATTATTAATTTCCTATGTAATTTAAAAGGATTTTGTTGTGTCTTTTGTGTACCACGCTATCTACATTGTATTATTTGCTATTTTTAGGTAGGTTAGGTAGGTTTCTAGTATTTCCGCCTTCTTTTTTAAGTTCCTTCAAAAGTATCATGTTCATTTATAATAATAAAAATAAATAAACAGAATGAATCTTGTAAGCTGGAATGCAAGAAATAATCCCAGGTAGTAAAAGACGGCAATAAAACTAAGCTTGCTATAAAACTAAAGAAAGTGGAACTATAGTGAAATGAAAAGTAAAGGGAAGGGAAAAAGTAAAGTGGTCTAGAAAGCACTGCGATTATTCTAGGCGATTTCAGTTTACTTTAAAATTAATCTTTCTTTAAATGTTGCATTCCTCAAGTTGGCTTATGTATGTTTCGAGGCGAATTGAGAAACAAATGGTCTAAAACGAGTATGTATGTTCATTTAATACACATACACTAAGTCTGTAAGCCAATGTGTCAGTACTTCTGTTATCTGACTTAAAATGTGACATATTATCAGCCTTGGTGCTCTTCTCGCATAATATAGAATATGGTTATGCCATTACGCACTAGTTCATCTTCTACGGGCTTCTGGTCTTAATTCCAAGAGTCACACGGAAGTGCCAGAGCCTTGCTTTTAAGCCAGTAGAACGTTCTGTTAAGATTTCACCATACAAACTACGCTTGGTTGGGCAGCGCGGTCCTGCTACTCTCTTACTATGCTATGATGCTGCATCTCATTACCAGACTGGGGGAATTGGGTTTGTTGTAGGTGATGAATTTTTCGCTTACAGTCAGTCTCCAGAGCCTTGCCTCTCTGCATGTCAGGAGGAGTCAACGCATGCAGGTGAGCTAAAATGTTGGTATAAATTTAGTACATTCCGCCTAGCACGACGCATGGCAGATTTGCCCTGGATACACACTGAGCAGGTGGGTTAGTGAGTGCAGTACCTCTGCATTAAAAATAGAATGACGGTTCTATGGAATTTGGGCATAGTAGGATAGTTTTTCTGCCATCATAAGTAGGTGAGATTTTTGAAGAAAGAGATCGTTGATAAACGTTTGGCCTCGTTCCGTTAAATAAACAAGTGAAAGTATATGAAAGTTGATTTACTTCGGTTTTCTGTTGTCCATTTATTAAAACTCGGCCTCTAATATTATATTATGTTATTAATTCGCAGTGTTTGTGAAGAGAATAAATTCTTGGGTAAGTATAATAAAGTTCTTCGAATTTTGTTTTTGGCCTTCGTTTTTATGTACTTTGAAATTTACCTCTTTAGCGGTGCGTATTGTAACAAGAACTTTGTAGTTTTTATTTTTTACTTAATTTATTACATTTATTCAAGTAACCAATAAGCAAAGCGTTTATCTATATTAATTCATTTGTTTTAAATATTTTTCTTATTTATCTCCTACTGCTATAAAGCCAGGAAATTATAATACTTCGCTGAATAAGCAAGTCAATGTAGTACACAATTAGCGTAAATGAGCTGATGAACAATTACGTGTACTTTTATACCTCCAAATCCATGTCATTAAAATAATCAAACAGTAAAGTTAAAATCAAAATTCAAACCAGATTCGTTTTGTTGCATTGATACTCTTGAATCCTATCATGTAATCGAACCTATTTTTTAACTCTTCTTCTTCAGTTCTTCTTATAACAGCAGCATAACTATTGCTGTTGGTATAAATAATTTGGTTGGTAGAGCTGGAATGTAAGAAGAATTATAATGTATGTCCAGTGTTACCTATAAAAATGGACAGTACTATTAACGTTTGTAATAGATTCACAATTTTTTTTTCTAATCCCATTTATTTAATATAAAGGACCGACTTGTTTCGCCTTACGGCATGTTCAGGGTTAATACATATTATAAACTAGTACAAACGTAAATAATAATTTCCATTATGAAGAAGTTTCAGCAAGTGCAGCAGCATGATAAATTGATATAGTTTAAACTTTAGTGTCGTGTTGACGATATTGTAATAGACATTAAATCAAGTGCGAGTCGGCCTCGCGCACCGAGTGTTCTGTACAAATACACAATACGTGTTTGGTACACTTAAAATGTGTTTTCTTTCATTCATTTCGGGATCCTGAAGAGAAGCTTTGTTGCTATATTTAAGGCTTGCACTATAATCACACGAAGTCTGAAGCTTGTATGTATTACCGTTCCTATGATAGTGCAAAAACAAATAAACGCTGCAAAACTAGTTTCTTGTACTCTTAATTTTTAATTTGTGATTTTTTTATTTGTTAGAATATCCGCTATAATAATACATATTCTCTGCAATTTCAACCGGCTACCTGTTACGTTTCAAATGACACAGCCCTTTAAAGGTAGATGAATGGACGGACGGATGTACATACGGCGTAGGCTTTCTAACAGGGCTTCGTTACAGGAAGTCGCTTTGTTATAGGAACCCCAGAAAAATCCAATAATAAAAAAGTGTAAACGAATAAACCTTTCTGATTAAATAAGTAAGTTTAGTAATAGTCTTACCCCAGTTGCGGAGCTTTGAAACAGTTGATATTCTATTGAAATGACCAAAGGAGTGTTATAATATTATGCTATCAGAGATAATACACATACATACATCAATCTATTTTAGTCCACAGCTGAACATAGGCCTCTCCATGAAAGTTGGGCAAGTAGGTGAGCGCAGTGCCAGTGGTACACTCGCACTAGTGATGCTGCTCTTCATCACTAGTCTGTGGGATTTCGGTTCGGCGGTATAAATGAGTATCAGGGAGATATTAATACAGTATATAACAAATCATTCGTTTATTAATTTATAAAATAAAACTAATCTTACACACCTTGGTTGTCCTTTGGGTTGTTCGGATTCTTGTAATTAAAGAACATATAATTGCGCCGTAATTACCGTTCTATATACAGGCATGTTTTATATACGTGTATGTACATATATTTATTCTAGTATGATATACATAGATGTTAATAAGTGGTTTCAATTCTCTTTTCACAAGAGTTTATTTAGACCATTGTGACGGGTTACCTGTTGTAGTCTCTAGTGTACCGGCTAACAAACTAAACGATCAAATCGTACTTAAGTTCCAATAAACTCTTTAGAACCTGCACTCTTCATAGGAGATCGCAGAGGCAAGTTTATCAATATATATACCTTTCATAGTTACTACTTATATGCCAATAAAGAATGAAATAATAATCAATTTTTACCTATCCGGCTCATCAATCAAGTGATACATGACTGCAACTTCCATATTCACGTAATGTAACGAAATGTGAGAAGAGGCACATCTAAATTGAAATTTAAAGCAATTAACAGGTAAAGGTATTTTCTCGGCAGTAAGTCAATCACACTTTAGTACAGGGACCTAAATGGAAGTTTTATAGCAAACGAAAGGCCGATAGACTAGTTGGTATTAACAGGGTTATTACTTCGTAGCAAAGGGTTGCTGCTTTGAATCTCGCTAGGGACAGACATTTGTATGGTGAATATAAACGTTTGTACGCAAGTCATGGATGTTTATATATGTATAAATAAATGACTGGATGAAGTGTGTGACTAGGATAGTAAAAAGCAGGCATTTTGTAAATGAAACATTTTGCATGTTGTAGTGATAGATTGATAATTCTTTGTTGCATTCACATTAGGACAGCTACAATTTCGGAAAACTTGTTGACTACAATCGCTGGCCATATCGCTTTAAGCGATTTCTGCCTGTCAAACCGAGTGTGAAAGGAATATTAATCATTTTAATTTAGATGGATAAGTGCAATTACAAACATTTAACGTACAAATATACTACAAAAATAAATACTAGATTCTTTTATACACATAAATATACCTACATACATACAAATATTCACGCCTTGTTCGCAACGGGGTAGGCAGACACAATCACCTTCCACTTGCTACGGTCCTGACATACGTCCTGAAATGTTCGCCTAGAGGAAGACCTCTCCTCTATATATTTACACCTACCATTTATATATTTACATATCATCATAAATATTTTATAAATAATATACTCGTATATCATATTTACGACTATACAATTAATATAAAGAAAAGTATTTGTGATGAAAATAGAATAAACCATGCGGTTGGGAGAGTCAAAAAGGAATCGTTAGATAGTTTTTAAAGGTCCAAAAAGATTGTGCTTGCTGAATATTTGGTGATTATCTATTTCAAAGATGTATTGCTAGGAAAGTAAACGAATTGTTATACAAAGACGTTAAATTGACAGGAGTTTTCAAGGCCAAGTAATATCAATCCTATTCATGGCGATTATAGAATTGTTGAGGTAAGTGGGTGGTATTGAAACTAACAGTACATGGTAAAGAAAAGAGTGTATATGAGAATTTCGGCGAAAGCGGATTGAGAGCCACTTGAGTCATATTTGCTTAAACCAAATATGGAGTTGGAATGGAATAGACATATTCTGGAGACGCTCAAACCTATTTATTTACTCCATAGTTATGTATGTGTAACAGAGACATTAACGTAGTCTAGAATGGTAAAGATGTCTTATTGCCTTCTCAAAGTAGACGACGTGCTTAGCCTCTGTATTTGTCTTTTAGGCACCCGGAAAATATGTTTGCATCTGTTTTATTGTGACTACATTAGGAGCGCCTCCGTTCTGCATATATCGAAAAATCCTTCCTAAGGGCCTTAGTTCTTCAGTAAAATATTAACAGGCTATTCAAGAAAATATATGTATTTTAAAAAACTCAGTATACTACTAAGTATAGTACTACTTAAAAGGAATGCACTGTTTTTTTTTGTAGGAATGAGTATTTATATAGAATGACTAACGACTAAGAAATTAAAAACGACGAAGAATATAAAATGATTCAATTTATCTATTAATTCAATAAAGACTGTAATTAAAAGGTCGTCCATACAGAAACATTATTAAAACAACACGGAATAACAAACAAAGCTAAAGGCTTATCCATAAGTTAGAATATTTAGCAAAAAATTAAATATATTCGAGGAATGTTAATTTTTTTGTAGTTCTGAATTCACATAAAATCAATTATTAAATTCGATTAATATTTAGTGAAAAAGAGACATATATTTTAATTATGTCTACACACCGTACAATACAAATTTTACCTTAACCTAGAATAATGGGGTACCAATTCAGACATATGATAATCTCTACCGTATAAACTAAGCAGAGTCTGTTTTAGACAACAGTCCCTTTCAAAGACACAGTATTATATTGAACAACACACTAATAATTAAGTCGCGGTGTGGTCGCAGCGTAAGAAAATTTGTGCTCTCATATAGAAGCTTCGTGTAGTAGAAAATTTTCTTCGTATCAAAAAGAATTTGATGTAGGGTTCCGTACGGAGCCCTATTACTAAGTCTGAGTAAGAAAGTTTTTGTCATTAAGCGCAGAAACGGATACGAAGTAATCAGTTTAATAATGCACAATTATTACTCTGCCTGCACGATATCTGTACCTTTATAATATGATAAATATATTTTTACTTTATTTTATAACCTGATAAAATATTAAATTGCTTACTCAAAAGCTCAAAACCACAAATATGGTAGATTTATAAAAAAAATTACGGGTAATAAAGTTCCTTGACTTTATGTTTTTGACCTTAGTTTGAACTGCGCATTGAATTCCAACTCATACGAGACTTAGAATAATTTGCTCATCACAGCTTTGTGGCATAAATTAAAGACGTATTTTACCGCAGTTAATGCGTGTGTTTTGGGTTTTATGTTTAATTGGTTTTCCAACTTACAGATAAAATAATAATGATTATAAAGATCATACTAAAAAGTGTATTAATTAATTGCTATTCAATATTTTGATATCAAAATTAGTGTGGTATGGGGCACCAGGTATACTATGTTATGGCCAGTACGTTTCCGCAACTACACGACTGCGTGCGTATTTTGTTTGGAAGGTTCTCAAGGAAAGTGAGTAAACCTATGAAATTGCTGGTGACCTCGAGTTGCGTCTTCGGCGAACCGAGGTGCTCAGCCCTGTATACTGCGACCGTCGGACACTGCAGAGCCTGCAGGCAGGACGTGGGCCGTCGTCGTCCTCCATACACGTGCGCATGCTAGCGCATCGTGCTAAACTGCTTAAAACATTTAAACCATGCTGCAATACTAGATTTTAGAAGTCGTTATATTGAAACAAAGAGGCAAACTTTACTTCCAAGTAGTATTATTAATTTTATATCAAAGTGCGAGTTTCAATAAAAAACTTTACAACAATATCTTGCGTGGTGGTGAGTGGCTATCACAGCTCTCGGATACCTGCAAATATTTTTAATCGAAGAAAGTTACTGATACGTCTTCACCTCTGAAGGTGGAATGCTTCACAGTCTACAGCTATACTGGCTCTCCGTATTCTTCAAACCGAAACACCAGTGATTAGCAGCAGAAGTCTCATAAGCAGAAATGGAGTCCAGCCCAGAACTTGAAGCGAAAGTGGTCCAAGCCATCTCATGAAACAGGCGTGATAATTTGTAATCGTATGTATTTATATATTATTTCATAAAAATTTTAAACTTTCTTTGGTGGCCGTGAGAAATCTAATAAGGTATGTACAATATGCAGCAATTTTCTTACGTACGTCTTATGTTCCTTGGGCCGTGGCATAACTGTGGAAGAAGGCAAACCAACACTTACATAACCAATCCGTATATCGTAGAATATATTTTTTCTGAAACCTGAGCCAATGTTATTCTGTTAGTATACTTAATTAAATAAAAAAATTATAAAGAAATCATATGTATTTATTTTTGTTCCTAAGTAAACATTGCGTCACTCTAGTATGTTTCGGATTAAGTTGAAAGAAAGTAGCAATAACATTTACATATGTATTCATAATAGGTCTGGGAAAAAGCTATTTCGTATTTTATGTAGAAATTCAAGATATGTCTTATTAGCTTATTTAAATTTGATTATAATATATATGTGCCATTTTGTTCGATAACTTGTTGCCATTTTTTAGGTAGTGACATAATCCCATTCTAGAAACTGTAGAAATTTCGGGAAAAAAACTGCGTCAAGTAGTTTTAACAGCCCTCTCTTGTTGTTAACCTAACACTACCTAAATAATCCTGAAGAGACAGAAACAAGTGAAAGTTTGATAGTGCAAGGTCACAGCTATATGATGGATGCCTTAACACTTCCCAAGGTCCCTCAACATTTTCTGAGTGACTAAAGATATGTGTGGTCTGGCTAAGTTATCATGATAAAAAACCACACCCTTTCTGTTGATCAATTCCGGCCGTTTTTTCTCTATTTCTTGCTGGTGTCTCAACAGCTGTTGGCAGTAGAGATCTGAATCTATGGTTTTGGGTGGAGGTAAAAGCTGCCCTTCCTATCCCACCATACATACAGCATCACCTTATTGCGAGTTAATCCGGTTTTTCACTATAGTCTGTGGAGCTTGACTGCCCTTTGACCATGATATTTTTCGCACATTCTTGTCGTGGGTCTTGGTTAATGTCGTACTTTTTATCACCAGTGATCAAGGTTTTTTAAAAATGATTCGGTTTCATTATGTTTCAATAGAGAATCGCAATAGTACATGATTCGTTAGGTTTTTTTCAGTGAGCAAGTGTATCACCCAAATATCGTGCTTTTTTGTACATCCAGACTTTTTCAAATGGGTCAACACTGTTTTGTGGTGAACCCCTGCCTCTTCAGCTATGTCGTAAGTACTGATATTCCGACTTTTCTCTACTTTTTCAAAAATGGTATCGATATATGTAATTATACTTCAAAATGTATCGAATTTCTTCGACAGACTCACTGATTTTGACGGAAAAACAATAGGAAAATGGCAGATAACCGTTTTAACTTTTTATAATAATTTTTAAATTGCAACTATAACTTTATAAATATGAAATATCTTTTTTCCTGACCTTAATATGTATATATAATGGCCCCCTTTCACTTTTATAGCCTTCCCTTGTAATGTTATTGTAATAGTGCCGACATCGGAAATCGAACCCAGGTCAAATCTAGGTCAGGTTCTTTGAAATTTTTACCGAGTGCCCGGCCTCCCCTCCGCTCTATAGGAGCCATGACTAATTGACAAAAATAAAAATAAATATTCATTCCATATAATTTATTCCACTGTACGTCGAAATTGAGCAAGAGTTCGCATTAAAAACGATATGGTGCAAATTGCTTTGACGTTCGTCAAAAACAGACGGTGATTGGAGCGCTAGCGTTGAAATTGAATTTTTTTTATAGTGCGAATGCAAATTTGTATGTCGGGAAAGATTTGTGCCCAACAAAGCGCAAAACACAAAATGTTATTTATGTGGACGCACCATTAGATTCTCACGTGTTTTTCGACAATTATCAAAGAAACATGCATGTTTATCATATAGACGATTACATAATTTATATTCAGTTTTTATAAAGAACACATGAATAAGTTATTAGCAATGAACTCGTTTCTTTAATTCAACAACGGAATAAATGTTTATAATATTAGATAAATGTTTCTGACGGTCGCTTCTTACTTACTTATTGACGATGTCTTCTTGGCCGATTTTGACTACGGCGACAACTTCCGAATACTATAGACAGTTGTCAACTGTGCAGGAGATATTAGAGTACCGTATGCGTATGCGTTAACACAAACACACTCACTCATCTTAATATTCCCATATCCGATGTAACCCATATGTGATGACACTCATTGGTCATCAAGTCTCAAGCTAAAATGGCCAGTCCATTGTGATAATTTGCAAAAACTTACATTGATGAATAACCTATACAGAGGAATGAGTATTAACCCTCCTGATTAGATTCCTTTAGAAGTACAGTGTATCTAATAATAGTATCGTATTATGTTAACCACAGCGGAGCTGTTCCGCTGTTAAAAGTTTGAAGAAATTTTGATTCGAAATGAAGCCTAACTCAATACTTAAAATAAAATTTTTCGGTTGTTCACTTTGGAGTCACAAACCATAATATATCCCAAATCAGTACAAAATCTTATTACCAAAAGGTTAGGTTAAACTAAAAGTGTCATCTTAAGTACTTTTCGCAATCTTCCTTGGGGACAAAATGTATTACCTCGCGGGTGAGACCGCAAGCAGTCATTGGTAAAATATTACAAATAACTTCAATCTAAAATGTAATTGTTCATGGCTAAACGGACCAAGAACTAATATCAACGATTTCGAATTGAAGCGTAAGTCATTCGAAGTCAAGTTCGTCCGTAACTTATCCGTAAGTTGAAGGCTGAGAAACTTATTTCATTTAAAGAATTCGGACAACTCTTAAAAGTTTTTTTCATGTTTATAATCTTCTAATAATAGGAAAATACTTTAGCAGTTTGGTATTAGTCGTACTCGTATATCAAAACTAAGTAGTAAAGTGAAAGAAAAGTAACAGCTTGTAAATGTGACACATCCGGGCAAAAGCTACTACGCAATATTTAAGAGGGTTTTGTCGCCGGGAAGGGCCCACCACGCTTCCCCAGTGCCGGTTGGCGGACTTCACAAGTCCTCGATTTAATATTTTAGCCGTGCCGCTTTCTTCAAAATATATTCCTTGATTGCCAAGTACGTACGCGCATATTTCGTACGGTAGAGCCAAGCGGTAGCTGTAGCTGCTGCACGACCTGCTGGGCTTGCTCAACCGGGGTAGTACCACGACCTTGCGAAGTAGAGGTATATTGTGCTTCTGCGTTTCGTACTTTGAGTAAGGTAACCGGAGGCCCACTCCCCTTCCCCATCCCCTCCACATCCTCCCTCCCTTCTCCCAAATACCCTTAAAACCCGACAAAGCACCTGCAGCACCTCTGGTGTTGCAGATGTACGTGGGTACAAACGAGCAAGCGGTCACTTCCTTCTCATAAAAAAAGGCAGAAATTCCATTACATAGATGGATGTCAACAGACGCAGTTTTAAAATGATTTAAATGAAAACGTGACAGGGCAAATTATAATATAAAAAGGTGTGAACCATGTTTGCTATTTACTTTTACGACACCTATCAGATGGTGGAGGTGCGATCAAATAACTGCGTCAGTCACAATGAAACCCAAGAGTACAACGAGAGTGGTAAAGATGAAGACAAAGACTGCTCAGTTTTTGTTAAAAATGTTATCACTGTCACTACGTCAAAATTAGATACATAAAATTAAATCATAATCTGCAGACAACCTCTTAAATTGACTCGCTATCATTGTGTACTCAATTTCCAATTCTAATTGAGTAGTCGTCCGACCTCAAGAAGTAATCCTTTAAAATGTAAACATTTATCAAACCTCCAAATTTTAATTAAACTTCAATAGAATTACGTAAATGTGACGTTAACAAGAACAATGAAAATTATGTGCATAAATTAAATAAAGTGATCTTTAATTACGAAAGGCGACACGCCCTACTCAAATAGCGTAGAGGTTTGCAGGTAAAAATTTTAGACAAACTGATTTCATTTTTTGTATAGTTTAATCTATATTTTTTTGTGGTGTAGGGGGCGAGCGATCAAGCAGTTCATCTATATGGTGGTAAGGTGGTTATCGGCTTCCGGTGCGTTGCCGGTATTTAAGGATATTTGGGAGGGAAGAAGTGGTCCTTTGGTTACCTCACTCACCGAACGACACATAAAAGCACAAGATGCCTCTACTTTGCGCCGGTATTTAACAAAGTGCTGGTACTACCCCGGCAGAGTCGAGTCGGCCCATTCGAGCAGCAGCAAAAGCCAAGCGGCGGCTTTACCACGTACAAAAATATATATTATATAAAGTTGGTTTGTTCCTTATAGACACGAAAATTTATGGGGAATGTTCCATATGTGAAAAAGTTATAAATAAAAAAATTTAAATCAAGTTATTTTATTTACAAAACAAGAAGCGTGGCAAGGTTCAGCTTGTAGTCAATTTACTTGTGTACTTTCTTGCGTTTCTTGCCTCCCTTCGAGAACTTGGTTAGTGCAACCGATTCAAAAAAAAAACCGATAAAGGAGATCGCTCAGATCCGTTCAACTATGCCATCACTACCTTGTTATAGAAAACACAAGTCTTTAATTAACAACCAGTACCTAAGGTACCCAGATGTGCACCAGCTGATTAGTGATCCCCAGTACGGTTTCCGTCGAGGTTTATCAGTTGGCGATCTTCTAGTTTATCTGTTTCATCGATGGGCAGACGGGTCGAGTCCAAGAGGTAGGAAATTCTAGGCAGCTAGTGTGGCCGAAGCGAAGGCCTTTGATTAGTTTAAGCACAAAGTGCTTCATTCGAAACTTCCATCGTTTGGGTTGTTAGTATTCGAGACTATGGTCTTTGATCCTATCGATTTATTTGTCACACGTAACTTGCTACGAGGATTCTTATGCGCTACGAGAATTTGCTAATCACGCAGGCGGTACCTTCTATCACATAGCAAAGGCCGTGACTGGATTGCAAGGAAGCTAGGCTGAGCAGCTAATATGTACTCCTAGTATTTTATTTCAAAGTATGTTCGGTTAAGGAAATTATGTAAAACATGTTGATATGCTTTTTCCTATGTTTCTCTCAACGTAGCATACCTAGCATATGTCATGGTATCTATACTGATTTATTAACCTATTGAAACAGACACTTTAATATTAGCACCTATTTTAATTATTTAGATTTTTCAAGGTTTTTCACTTAGTTAACCTTACGAGACCCATGGAAATAATATGATACTAGATTTTCCTCCCATCCATTAATCTACCTCCCTGCCAAATTTAATTATCTGTTCAGTCCTTTAGGCGTAATTGAGCGATAAACAACGAACGCCCATTAAAATATATGCTACCGATCGTTTGTCGGAACGTCCATAGAAACAATATGTTCCAAAACTTACCGCTACGGTAACGGCATTTTGTAGTTTATAAGAACTGCTCATAATTAGTTCAAATAACATACAACAACACACAACAAATGCGACTTTTTAAATTGGTTATGAAAATTAGTTACTCTGTGGAGATTAATCTACTTTTGTTTTTGTCTGCAAATTTATATGAACAAACGCTAGAATTAAAAGAGTGTCAAGATAAAATTAAATTAAAAACTATAGAATGTTTTATAGAGCGTTTATATAATATATAATAATATTTTTAAAGAATAAAAACAGTTATAGTCTTTTTCATAGAGAGCCCTTCTCATAGAGAATCGAACTCGAGCATCCTGATTCGGAGGCAGATCCCGTTTCCACTGGGCTATCGTGACTTACATAAATTCAAATTCTAAGATAAGATTATTATTGTAAGTTATTTGTGGGTCTAATTGACCTTAGTGGTGTTTTCTATTATAGCTTGTATATAAGAGCAATTAATGATAAAATACCTACTGAAAATGAGTACCATAAACAAAAAAACCAATTGACAGACCACACATTCCTAACAGAACACCGTACAGTCAGACAGCTAAGTTTGTATTATAACTGTGTAGATGTGTTGATGAACTGCTTTTTTTGACAACTTCACAGGAGGGAGTTGGAAATGGGATAAGGATAAGTAAAGTAAAAAGGACTCATAAACGTTACTATGGAGTCTCGAGGTAAGCGCGAACGCACACTGATACAAAAATCTGTATAGATCTATAGAGATCGGAATTTAAACAGATTTTTGTTATCAGTGTGAGTTCTCAGTTTTTATATAAACGCATTGAGAAATGCCTAAAGCTTGTTTACTTTTTTAAGTATTACTTTTTTCTTAATATGGTTGGTAATATTTCTCAGACCTTGCCTAATGTTTAAGAGGATTATTAAGACAAAAAAGACAAAATTCGCTGCGCTGTTCCTATGCCAATTGGCGGACTTCACGATCATGACCTCGAATATTTTTTTTATAATTTCTCTTACCTGCCGGTTTCTTCACGATGTTTTCCTACACCGCCGAGCACGTGATAAATTCAGCAAATTGCAACTTACAGTTTACGTGGTGTTCGGATTATCAATTTCAGTAGTCTGATTAAACAAATAATTCAATTCAACAAAAATTCTCCGATTATCATTTAACATTCATCACAATTCACACAAGCATTCTCTGTTAATATTTTATATACTCTTTATTTATTGGGAATATATGTCCCGATTCTCAGATAGGGGGAAAATAACCTACAGTAAGCACTCTAATTAGTTCAAATGTTATTTTAGGCTTAAAATTCCTAGTCACTCATCAAGTCTAAGGTCGAAAGCCGTCTAAAACTGCGGTGGTAAATCAACCCGGAGACGATTGCAGGCAATCCTTCCTCCCCCCGAATGGGTTTCCGCCTTGTCGTGGGGCTTAGTAACCGTGGCTTGGTCTCCCCCGGTGAACCAACAGGAACCTACGTAGCCAGCCTGTCTTGATGGCTGGGCGGAGGTGGTCGCTCCGAGTGGGCTTGGTGAGCCCACTTCGGATGCGTATGGAGAGCGCTAAGCTAACACGGGGAGTGTTAGCTTAGCGCGGTGAGGTGGAGTCGCGGGGGAATAGGAGTTTTTGTATTACGTTTCGCCATTTTCCCTATCCTTCGCGACGCTGGCGGAGGCCGCACCGCTGATGCTGCGTGGTGAGGCCGCACGGGGAGAGGAGTGTCGGTATTAAGTTGAGCCGTTCTCCTACCCTCCGCGGCCGAAACGTGGTCGGCGGCAGAGCCATAGACCAGATCCGCTGCGGGTGTCAGGAAGGCTGAGGCTTAAGAGCACCAGCCTTTCTGATCCCTATGGCCTCCAGGTGGCGGACTCGAGGGGGTCTGTTCCCTCGTGGGTTTGGAGGCTGAGTAGGTAGGCGCGTCTAGCCAGGACGGTGTGGAAGAGGACGTTCACTCCCGAGAAGGGGCCGTCTATAGCGGCCGGCGCTGGAGGGGTCGCGGATGTATGCAAAAGCGTTCCCGTGACCCTGCCGACATGCGGCGAAGGTGGAATACCATGGGGTTTTGGACTGTGCGAACCCGACATAACCCGTCCTTGCCCTCGAGAGGGCGGGTATGCGTTAGGCATTTCCCCATGTAAATAAAAAAAGGGATTCCTTCTAGGGTTGCCTTCTTACAGGTTGATGAAGACGATAATGACTCACGCAATTGATATAATAATATATGAATATATAAAATAATAATGATTCCAATGCTTTAATTACCTGATAGAATACATTTATATTGAATGTGGTAGAGTAAGCACTATTGTGTTAAGAATAAAGCTAAATTATATATACCATATTATTTCTAAAGGTTAATCTCAACTGAACTCGGTGCAAATAAGGACGAAGTCCGAGCGACCGACAGCTAGCGAAAAATACATTAAAAATCACCGAACCCAAATTCTACAGAGTGGTGATGGGGAACAGCATCTATTCTACAGAGTGGTGGGGGGTACCGGCACAGCGCGCACTTATCCGCCTGCCCAGCGTGGACGCCTGGTCATTGAAAGGCTCATGTCCAACAGTGGGCTTCTACATGAAGAAAGACCGTATGGAATTATATGAAGAATCCAAATTATTATTAAATGTATTAAATAATTTATTTAAGTTAAATTTACAATAAATATGCAATTTATATTAATTTGTACGGGTTATATTATAAAGTTGCTGTTTTAAGGGAGTGGCCACTACAAGAGTCATGATTAAAAGTTTATTAACACAAAAACAATAACTGCTCGATAAACCGCTTTAACATTACAATAGTTTTCTATGTGGTAGAGCTAAGCTACTTTTGCTGCTGCTCGAATGGGTCACTCGACAGGGGTAGTACCAAGGCCTCGCAGAAAACCGGCCTGAAGTAGAAGCATCTTGGGCTTCTGTGTTTCCGCGCGCATCAGAATAGGTGAGTGAGGCAATCATCTACCATCAAGGGAGCCCCTAGATCATTTGCTTCCTTTCCCATAAAAAAACTGGTAGAAACCACACATCATCCTCCGTACACCCCAAATCCGATTACCATTACCGATAGCTTGTTATTAAATAAATTCATCATACTATGACCCTAAATCTCAATTAAAAATTTACTATTTAGCGAGTTAGATCATTTATAAGTTTGCGTCTAATTTTGCAGACGTGAGCTTTATTATACGAAAGCTTCCTTAGATAACTTTGTAGTTTGCGTGGACTCCTTTGACATTTTCCACTAAATACGGGACGGTGTGATTAAGGACAGTCTCAGAGGCAGTCACTAATAGATTCGGATTCAGTACCAGTAGCAACTCGGCAGCGCGACGTCACTGACGCGCCCTCGCATATATTTTCCTTTTGTATTAGGAAGAACGCACGATTACGATTAACTTCAGTGATTCAATTGTAAAGTGTATGTGAATGTGGTAGTATTAATATATTGATTTGTAACTTGAACATTTATTTTGAACCAGGATTATTTTGAAAAAAATTTGTTTGTTCTGTTTTATTTATAAATAGGTATGTTGTATTTCATTTACACTATTTTTAATATTTCCCTGTTATTCTAAAGCTCGTGCTGCTATAAACTAATGGTGATACATCGTTTTTATTAAATTATTAGTTATACATAACGTTACAATAATAAATTAAATTTGAATAATTACCTAATAAATATAAGTTTTTCCACAACTTGAAGATTGCATCGAAAATTTTTGCACAAATTATTTGATAAAAAAAAAGAGAGTGATGATTAATTACTACTATAGATACACATCAATCAGGCAACTCAAAATCATCGAAATGCATCGAAAATTTTTGCACAAATTATTTGATCAAAAAAAAGAGAGTGATGATTAATTACTACTATAGATACACATCAATCAGGCAACTCAAAATCACCGATAGTCAGAAACCGTACGAATTTCCAGATGTTTGTTCTTATTTTAGACCTAAGGTTTCTTATAAGTTTCATAGCGGTACCTGGTTTCGATCCCAGGGGTCGGCACAATTGTAATTGCGAATTTCGCTACGAAGGAAATGCGAAGGAAAACATTTCGAAGTAGCATGCATGTCTCAGAAATAATAAAAAAATATTTCGTGGACATATGAAGTTCACCAATACTTATTATACGTATATAGTCAAGAAAATACTTAATTTTCTTTCTCAGTCGACTACTCTTTCGACACCCATGATGAGACGAGGGGAAAGTTTTTTATTTTCACCTACACAATATAAATTTGTATTACTTATAGTAAGAAATTGTTAAGCATGAGTTGGGGAATTAGTCTATGTAAGTTCACTGTTGAACACAGACCTTCCAAGAAATCACCAGCAAGCTGCCTTACATTTTCAAATTTCTTGTTTAGTAAAGTTCACATTCATTTCTGCAAATTTACCTTTACCAAAATGTTTGGTACAATGATACAATGACACGATCTTTATTAGTGTGGATAAGTTCGCGGCTGGATGTAGATAATTATTTTTAATGAATAATTGTCTAAGTCCTGTATTTTTTTTTAATGAAAGCGCCCACTTAAAACTTTCATGCTTGGAAGATTTGCCGGTAGGTACTCGCCACGCTGTGCAGGCGTGGCGCACTGCCGATACCCTTACGATCGCTAGAAAGATTAAATATGTCCTTAATGTAAGTGCAAAGACTGATTCAAGTTATTCATTAAATGCGCTTTTTTATTACTTAAGTGTTAAGAATGTAGAATACAACAGAGTAATGTTGAAGCGTGGTAGAGCCAAGCGGCGGCTTTAGCTGCTGCTGCTCGAATAGGCTGGCTCGACCGGACCGTACCACGGCCTCGCAGAATACCGGCGTGAAGTAGAGGCATTTAGTGCTTCTGCGTTTCGTTCGGTGAGTGAGGTAACCGGAGGCCCACACCCCCTCCCTATTCCTCTTCCCTCCCATCTCCCAAATATCCTTAAAGACCGGCAACGCACCTGCAGCATCTATGGTGTTGCAGATGTATGTGGGCGACGGTAATCACTTACCATCAGGTGAACCGCTTGCTCGTTTGCCGTCTCTTCCATAAAAAAAAAGTAATACATTTTCATTTATATAGTTAAGTTAGCAACATAGGCAGAAAAGTAACATTAAATATTCCGTCGGTTACCTCTTACTTACACAATGATTAGCCGTTAACGTACATGCTGTATGGACACGTGGGTCCTAGTTTGAAATCCCAGTCCGTATTTATATTTACTAGTATCGCTTGTGGCTTAAATTCGACCATCGATGTGTTTGTAAAGTAACGAAAGTCTACTTCTTTTTGAAATAATCAAATGCTTCATTTAATTGGTTAAAGAGTTTGTAAGGAAAATCATGTGTAGTAGGTATGTTCACTTTATTTTACCTGCCTTAACGGTAACATACACACATGATTTATTTATATAAATCTATATCACTGTACCTTACGAATGATATAACATTCCTCTTCTTTTATTATAAATACTTGAATAGAAGTACTATTTTTGATGTTCACGTATTAGCTTTAGAATTTCTGGATACTTAACAACTTTATAAATATGCTTCAATATGGCCACTTAAGGTCTGAAGATATCTATAGGGTCGGAGTAGATGACAGGATATAATTATCTTTTTTCATTTCAATATTCATCATCGCCTTCCTACCATAATAATAAAATTGTCTTGCATAAAACATGATGATGTGCATGACAAAGATGTATGTGCTTGTGTCATTTTAGTTTTGAATAAGTTTCATATTTTCAATCTAAGAAGTATATCGACCAGTAGTCGGTATACTTCCCGGTCAGTAACCGGCTAAAATTTCATTCAGAAATTTGTACTATCTGTGATAATTTTTGTTAATTCATTTATTATAATTCGTGACTCACACATACCTGTTTACTTATCATTTGTTTATCTTTTTTTTAGGACACCAAGGTTCCATTTAGCCAATAATAGACCCTTGGTATTTAATCAATCGGTTTAACATACGAAAATCAGTGTCGGAACCGATGTTTATATTTTAAACTAGCGATGAACGTGTGATGAGATTATTTCTTATATCAAAGAATGAAATTATTAATCGTAGTTTAGATGTTATTTATGAGTGTATTCTTGTTACAGTTGTCAATCTTCTTGTAAAGTATCTGGTAGAATTGAATAACATTATCACGAGATAGTGCTTCGTTACAGCAAGACACTGTTTGTAAGACATAAGATATCGGCGTCAAGTAGAAAGAGGTTAGGGATAGCAGTACCATCTGGCACCTAAGATGCTGTTGTTTGTATGGCTTGTTGGTATTATTTGAGATGGTTAACCACTATCCGTCGGACACCATGAGCTCTTCAACACTGTTCCCATTAGTCGACTGTTACGAAACCCACAGGAAGAAATTGAAGGTTTGCTTAAGGCCGCCACCACACGTAGACTATACTAAATTTGCGTTGTAGAACTATATAAGTAGCACTTAGGTAACAATGCGCCAATGTCTCGACTTTTATAAGATAATGGATATAGGCGTCTATGAGCCTCAGTTACTAATTACTACAAAAGGGTTCGTTACTCAAAACCGTCAGTGTTACCAGGCGTAATTCATGATAGAAACAGAGTCCGAGAAGAATATTTTTGCTACGGCAGTTTCGGTGTATGTGTGTCTTCCTGGCAGTTGTCAACTGGGCAGGAGAAATTATAGTGACAGAAGTGAACGCGTCGTCGAAGAAGAACCACTCGTCGACGCCTTCCTATGTCCGATGTAACGCTTATGCGATAATAACGGAGGAAGGGTCAGATGTCATTTCAGAGACATACACAGGGGAGCAACACAACTCAACCAGTACCCGAAAACCAATCCTTTCAGTTTTGCATAAATATTGGCTTCAACTGGGATTCGAACCCATTGTTCAGCAGTCAGGAACGCTAACCACTAAGCCACGCGGTCCTATGTATACAAAACATTAATTGGCTTTTTTCGTTTGAACGGCAAATTAATTTGTAATTTACTTTCCTACTTTGATACAAATTAATGAAGGGAATGAAATGAAAATTATATTTAATGAAAATATTCTTTAGTGACTGTACAATTTTTATTTACGTAGTACTCGTATACGAATAATTCAATATTTACCTATACCGTAAGGATATAATGACAATGTTAAATAATTCACGATGTAACTTCGTCTCATGAGAGTTGCAAGAAGTGTCTAAAGAGATTACTGGCTTATCAATTTTCTTTGTCCCTATGGGCATTGGGAATGAATATAAAAATGTAGAATTTGTGAAAAATAAATCAATATAATCTGATTGTCAACAGTTGCAATATATTTTTATTAATTATGTACGTTTTACCTTTAACTAAAATAAATTTGGCTTGAAGTAAAAATACTAGAAAATATTCATCATTTATTTAGGGTCGCGTCGTGCACTACCTTTTCAATTTCTAATAATAGTCCTTCGTGTTAAGGAAGAACAGTTCTAGCAGAGCTTGTGAATGGGAGTCACCCCAGGCGTTATTAAAAAAAATTGATAATGTTAATTTCGTAACGGTACTTACCGTTTATATTATCTGTGAGAGACAGGGCAGACGGTAGGGAAAAGCCTGATGCTATTCAACTAAACCTAAGATTTTGTATGTTGATTAGAAAATTTCAATAGTCGATTAACGGTATAAAATATAATTTTATGTAAAACTAACTACGTTGCTATGGCAATGTTAACCCTGTCACGCTTTAGAGTGGTTGTTTTTGTAATTATTTTTATTATAACGCTTTCCGGTAAGTCAAACATGGTCGAACATAACCCATTTCAGAAAGTGGTATTCGAGTCGATTAGTGACACAGACTAACTGCCTAGTCGGTATCCGGACCAAGTTAGTAGGGACTCTGCCTTCGACGCTGAGGGCTGTGGGTTCGAATAGCGCTAGGTAACAAACCTTTATATTCATCATACAAATGTAAGCCGTTTGTATGATGAATATGGATGTACATAAATTTAACCTCATTCTACAGACTATTTCTAATTCAAACATCAAATATTATTTATACATGTACAAAAGTTTAGATACATGATATTTTTTTAGCTTATTTTATTTTACCTCCAGAACTACTACTTGTTGACTAGGCAACGGCACCCAGATCGAGGCACTTAACAGTTTTTATTGCTGCTCGAATGAGCCGGCTTAACCGTGGTAGTACCATGGTCACGCAGAATACCAGTGTGAAGTAGAGGCATCTTGTCCACCACTCGCTTCTGTTTTGTAGACGGGAAGAAATCGCCACGTTGTTCTTAGTCAATCTGACGGACTTCGTCAAAATAGTCTAAGTATTTTAAAATTTTATATTGTTTCTTTTTTTTAGTGCCCAGTATTTATTCAATCAGTTTTAAGACTAGTATTAACAATAATAATTGAACACGGAGCTTAATGGTTAGCATACTTGATTGTTTAGCCAAGGAAGCTTGGTTCGAGCCCCGACTGAAGCATGTGTAACAAAAAGTTATAAGGTTTTCGGGTCTGGTTGTATTATGTTGCGTCATGTGTTTCTAGCCCTGCATCAGACGATTCCATCGTTATTAAAACAGCGTTACATTGTATACGGGTAGGTGAAGACGGATGAGTGCCTCCGTGTTTGCGCATACAATGGTGACACTATAATCCTGCAGCGTATTAAACTATGAGAGGAAAATGAGATGGCACAAAATAAAGAGTGATTTATGTTGACATTAGGCGTCCTGAAACCTAAAAACAGAAGGGCCGTATCTGTGCGATCGATTCTACTTTGTTTACACCCCTTATTAACTTTGCAGATTGCATCGTTATATACTTTTAAAATTCCCTAGCTACCGAATGTTTTTTTTTGTTAATGGGAAATGGGCTAACGGGATAGGAGAAGGGAGAGGAGGAGTGGGCAGCCGGTTACCTCACTCACCGAACGAAACGCAAAAGCACAAGACGCCTCGAGTCTACGCCGGTATTCTGCGAGACCGTGGTACTATCTAACGCAGTAGTCTAGGCGGCCCATTCGAGCAGCAGCAAAATAAAATATTATACAGAATAGTTTTGTATTTCCTCTTCTATATACTCGTAGATTACAGACAGGAGTACAGAGGAATTAATATCTTGCTGAAATTTATATATTGTTCTGGGCCTTAATGTCCTTAATCCCAATTTCGATAATCTTTCAAATACTTACTGGCTGATAATTTCGCATTATAATGCCGCAACTACACTCACCAACACAGAGGCACATAATCATCTTCTTTTTCTTTCCGTATCATTGTAATTCTTCTGTACGAAGGAAAGTATAGGATCGATGGAAGGGTCTGACGTAACATCGGAGACATAGGCTGCAACACAACCTAACGCCAAAAGATTAGTGGTGACAATATTTGAGCAATACCCAAGTTATTGGTTTTCGAATCAGATTGTAGTCAAAAGGCCGAACCCCGTCACCAGGATTTCCAGGCTAAGATTCTCCAAGTTTTTCAGGTAGTTGGATCTTGGAAAGAATAGCAGTGGTGAGTGTAATTTTTTGGTAAAATTAGAAATGCTATTAACATAATTAATATTCCTGGCCAAGCATGGCGATTGCAAATACTTTTAATTGTCTAATTGGATAGGCCACAAAGAACCACAAATATAGTTACACTGGTTCTTCATAAACGTAGTTGACATTGTTCAGATTATATTGATAGCATTGAAATTGCTAGTTTTGATAACTTGGTAGTTTGCAACATATAGCTGACCGTCCGAGAAACAGTTGACAACCAGGTTCACACCTACAGTGCTCAACGTTTGTTTCTGCGCTTTATTAATTTTCAAGGCAAAGCAAATGTTCATCGAAAACGGAACGAAGAGTTGTTTGAAATGGTTGGGATTATCAATCTAAACAGTTTCGCAGGGTTATTTATAGTCGTGTGCCAATGGAATTATCAGTAGGTTATGTAAGTCTGCGGGGTGTACCGTGGGTAAGCAAAGTTGCACTATGGACATACAAAATATGTCTATGTTTATACAAAAAGACATAAATGTGTGATTTTTTTTTATAAATAAGTTAGTCGACAAGTACTAAGAATCTCGGCGCCTAGCATAGTAATTGACGATATACTCGTGTATCTTAAAAGTTGTTACATAAAAATAAATTCACCTAAGTTGGTAAGCAAATTTGGAAATATTTCAATACTTACTCCTTTTGTAATGCGAAGAAACTCAATTATAAATTGTGATATCTTTCTATTGATGCCCGATTTCAACCACTGCGACTACATGCCTGCCATGAATCAAATAAGCAATTAACACGAAGACTTTTTTTAAAGATTAAAAATAGAAAAAAAATATGATTTTCAATTTGCATAAAATTAATTTCGCCTTTAGGAGTATATTTTTATATTGCTCAAAACTGGTTGAGAATGACTTGGTGATACACAACCATTCGGCGTAAAAACTTAATCAAAGTTGTTACCGAGTCGCTGTATCAAATTTGTTTAATTTGCTTTAAGATGTTTTAATAAGTTATTTGTACGTTTTTTAAACTCGCTAAAAAGTCTCGCTAACACTAGTTGTTTGTAATAATATCAATACAATTAAACAGAATGTCAAACGGGAGTCCGTGAGTGACTTTGGAATGTATAAGTTTCAATTGTTCCTTGAATTAGCATTGCTAAAAAAAATACTTTTATAAAATATTTCGTATTTTCGACATTCAATTTGCATGTAATGTTAACGTAACAAGGAATATGTTGAAAGGTAGGTACTGAAGGAAATATTCAACAACAAAGCAAATACAACTCATTGTCTATCTATATTTAAATTACATTTTTAAAAGTACCCTTATTTAGCTCCTTCATCAGCTATATAAGGCCTCTGCTAAACTCTCCTAAAAAGCCAGCATGCATTTCTTGAAAGGTTTGCTCATACTCACTACTCTGAGTAAGCGAGTCGGTGAACGCAGAGCCGGTATTCTCGCACTAGTGATGCTGCTGTACCATCACTAGTTAGTTAGGTTTGGGTTTTCCGAACTCTGATGGTTTTTTCATTTGTTAGCTATCAGGGTGCACCACGTGCAGATGAAGTTGGCATTAGGCGAAAAATATCGTATATTCCACCTTACACTTCATCGGAACTTTACTTTGCTTTTTATCATACAAACTACAAAAATACAATACTTAGAATGAAATTAACTAACTACATTAATAAAACCTTTTTCTCGACTGAAGTAACTCGTGCACTTTTATCCCCCGTTCGTGGTTGGTAAGATAAAGATAGTCACCAAGACAACAGGAGTTATTTATAAAAGTCTAAAAATATTTACCCCGAATTATAAGTTTGTACTTAATAAAGTTTAACCTACATCTTCGGTCAAAATTCCTTATTCTTTGTCACTAACTGATCAAAATTGTAGCAGAGATAGAAACTTAATATTAACTTAAGTAACTTAGTATATAAAATTAATCCATAAAAAAATGAAAAATTAAAAAAAACCTGTAGTTTTAACACCATTTTCTTTGCGGATGGTAAACTTATTACTTTTTCCTACATAGTCATATCGATGACATCTAAAATGACTAGGGATTACCGTTATCATAGAAAGTCAGTCTACAAATTTACTTGTTTTAGATTGATATTAAAGAGAGAGACGATTACACAGGCTTGTTCAATGGTGTACTGATATCTTTACTAGTGCTTTGGACATTGATTTTGCTTGGTACTTATTTGTTAAGTTTTGTAACTGTATCTGTGTCTATTTGATACTTAGGTACCGATATTCTTTTGTTTGTGCTTTATACACGGACTTACATAAAAAATAATAGAGCAATAGAAACTGAAACTATGAACTTTAATAAGGATTTGTCCTCGCCTATGCCTGGAGATGATTCATATCTCTTTCATTTAATATCGTTTACTGTGAATCTGTGTATACTTACTACTGTACTGTGTACATAGAATCGTCGTATGACACCAATGCGGTAGAGCATTGGGATCGAATGTACCCTTGTACGTGTGTGACGAGCATGGAGACTTACTATCCCTAACATGACTAACATGTCTGTCCAAACTTTGGGCTAATCATTGAACTAATGAGTCTATGATGAACTCACTATAAATGTCAGATGGCTCAATGACTCAGTTTTTGTTGAAATGTTAAATAGAATAAGGTTAGGCGTTTATATGTATACGTATTTACATGAGGAAGCTTTTTATTGGCAGTAAATTAAATAATTATATGAACACTACATATAATAATTATATGTAGTATTCATGTTACTACAAGAAATAATTATATATTTAGAAAATTCTAAACATAGTTGTAAGCTCCCCAAATATACACAAATACTTTGTACTCTCAAGTAAATTGGGTACCTTCATTCTGATTTCAATGAAATCAAATTTCTCGAAATTACTGAATTTCTCTCTAAACTTCCCAATGATCAATTTTGTATATTACCCACAAAATACATTTGCCAACAATTAAATATTGGAGTGCTGAAATCTCTTCCTCATCCAGAAATAAAACTTACAGGTGAAGAAAGCATAGCTAACCCTAAGCATTTCTCAAAAAGAGTACGTGAATGTATAAGAGCAAAAGTAATGTTAAAGACGAAATATAAACGTGAGTCTTGGCTTAGTAAATGCTTCTGTAATATCCGATATGAATGCGTATGCTACACTATCAAGGATGACGGATTGGATCAATGTTGACTTCGGCAGTATCAAAGCTCAGGAATCCGCAATTCATGAATACAATCGATTAAAAAGCATTTACCGCCCAGACCTGTCAAGGATTATCAAACCAAAACCGCTAAGTATCGATGTTTATATAAAAAATATCCTGACGCATAGACGCGCCATATTGGGAGTAGATCATAGAATAGCCGCAGGGAGTGAGGAAGGAAGAGACTTACTTCCAAAGACGTGGCCGCCAGCTCGGGCGGCGCTGGTATTGTCACGGATGTTGGCGTGAGGATATACGTTCCGTGGACCTGCAGCAAACACCTTGGGGTTTTGGTGCAAGGTCGACTTACGTCATTCGCGCGACTATGAGGACGGGTAAGCCTTTGCCACTTCCCATTCTGGATATGCCAGAAAATACTTGATTTGACGATCATGTATCAAAAACGTTTTAGATATTTTTATTGGCGTGGAACATATTCTAAGACATGTTTCTTCGCTGTAGAGCTATGCAAACCTGTTATTCAAATTTATTTTTCTAAGTGATGTAGATGGAATATAAATACATTCACGATCTGCACGTTCTTCTTTTACCTATCACAATATCCCAAACGACATAAAGAATCTGATAAAAAAGACATTTTTAACGTTATAAAATGTATGATTTTCTGAAATATACATTTAAATACAATGTACCTAGTATAACCATAAGTTCTGTTACACATAGAAAAGAAACACTTTTAAAAAAGCAATTTTTTTAAAGTGTTTCTTTTAAAAAAATGCAATAATAATGTAATAATAATAACATTTTATTTAAAGTTGCCGCCTTTGGCTTTGATACAGGCCTTTATTCTCCATGGCCCCGAATTTATGGATTTACGCACTGCCTCTGTAGGCGACTGCTTACTCCAAAGATTTGTTGATAGTCGGCAACATTGTTCTCGAACCAGGTTTGAGTTATTTGTGCTTTTTGAGTCTTCCTAGAAAGTTTTAAAAAGTGTATATTATACATGTACCAGTATCTATTACTGCTTCACCACATCCAAGACAGTCTCTTGATAAACTTTAGCGAAGTCTTTACTCCTTTATCATAAAAAATAAGATTCTTGAATCCTTAGTAGTACGATTGGTGCAATCAGGGTTTGGTGGAGGAAGGACCTAGATGATGGCCACGTTCAACGTTTTCAACAAGTTGTGTGACTTCTTTAGAGCTCTTAAATCATAAAACAATCTCTGTAAATAATATCGTAGTATATAATAAAATAGTAAATCTGTAGGGGTCATTTGTGTATTCCACCAGCGTATATCGCCTGTAAGCACCTAGCTTCAGTACTTGTATAATAATTCGCGATAGGTACAGGAATCTTCAGATTAGGCGACCTTTCTTCTTTTAATTTCGTTAAATTCTGCCTTTGACAGGGTTTACAGCCCTTCTCGTCCTAACAGCACGGGATCGTCACGGTCTTTTTTTTTTTATAGTGAAGACGGCAAACGAGCATGCGGTTCACCTGACGGTAAGTGATTACCGTCGCCCACAGTTATCTGCAACACCATAGATGCTGCAGGTGCATTGCCGGTCTTTAAGGATATTTGGGAGATGGGAGGGAAGAGGAGGGGAACAGGGAGGGGTAGTGGTCCTCCGGTTACCTAACTCACCGAACGAAACGCAGAAGCACAAGATGCCTCTACTTCACGTCCGTATTCTGCGTGGGCGTGGTACCAACCCGGTTGAGCCGGCTCATTCGAGCAGCAGCAAAAACCGCCGCTTGGCTCTACCACGCTTAGAGACCTCATGGACCTCTGTCGAAAAATTTATGGTGTACTTGTCGGTAGTGTGGTACACAAACATACGGCTCATGCCTAGCTTTTGAAGCGTCTTTAAAAAGACTGACAACAAACTGGCTGACTCACTTTATTCAAAGTAATGACAGCAATTTGCTTTTCTTTAACGATAGGTTATAATTTAACAATCACCGTGAAAAGTAATAAGTGAAATGGCGGCAAATCGATCGAAGTTTCTTACATAATAAATGCGTATTGATTTCTAATGAGAAATCAGAAAAAAGAAAAAATACTCTTAAATTGTAAAATTATTTATTTAAGCTAGACTTTTTATATTAAGGTTTATACGGAAAGTTTATATATGCGAGTGACACCGGACCAAACAGTTCTTTGTGGCCTATGATATATATTTTCGATGTATTTACAATAACTACATATTAAATAATATATATATAAATTACACGTTTACGAACTACGAACGAACACGAGCACGAACTAGCTTCGCGTGTGCAGCAGCCGAAACGTCGGGAGTAAGCAACGCTAAAATTAAAACGGTCCAAAATCCGTAAATAATTATTCCGAGATTTTTTATTTACTTAAACGCGCTTAATGATTTCGACTTGTCTTGGTGTGTGTGTAATAACTAATATTATTACTGATAATAATAAATGTTGACTAGGTGTATGTGTGTGTGTATAATAACTAGTCAATATACAAGATATTTTTTTAAAATGTTGATAATTCGTTTTTGTTAAAACTCAAAGATGATCCTAAAACATTCCATAGCCAATACAGCCATATATAACTTCATTGACTGGGCGTATTTTGTTACTTCTAATGTGATCCTTTTTATAGATTACTTGTTATTGGCCTCTGTGGTTTGTAGTTGATGGTTATTGTCGCTACTCTGAGACCCAGACTGAGAGGAGCACTTCACAGATAAGGCACTGGCAGGCGGGTTAATCTCTGCATTAGCACCGCACCTTAGACGTTGCTGCTCGTTATCGATCTCATTTCTGGTTTGGAAATATTTGGATATTGAATCCGCCATCTGTCGGACGCTATGACCCTTTACAGGCCTTTCTCTTTGACGATACCAACGGAAACTAGTAGTGACAATCTTTCGTAGGCATAAATTGCATATGAAAAGACGGTTTGTACAGGAAGTAATTAAGCAGATAATAGAGTATTCCTGCAAAATTGGGAGCCATTTGAGATTCTTGCGAAACGGAGATATTCAGTAAAATTTCTGGAGTCTAAACATGAAACGGATAGACAGATTTTTCAAGTACTGGCGGCTCTCCGATGGTAATTTATTACTGACGCCAACCGATGCAATACCAGAGGAGCTGCAGGTGCGTTGCCGGCCTTTAAGTGTATTTGGGGAGGGAGTAGGGTAGGGTGAAGCGGCGTGGGGAAGACGAAGTGGGTATTTGGTTACCTCACTCATAAAACGAAAAGCAGAAACACAAGATGCCTTTACTTCAAGCTGTGCTTCTGCGAGACCGTGCTATAACCACGGTCAACCCAGCCCATTCGAGCAGTAGCAGAAGCCTCCGCTTGGCTCTGCCACGTATACAATAAAAATACCACGTATAAAATACTCTTAACCACGTATAAAATACGTATAAGATTACTTTAATATAAATACCGCTTACATAATCTGCGCTGAGTTTTTGATGGATATTTTGAAGGCACTCCAGTAAATACAAGGTGAACTTTCCGGCCAATTTCAGCGACGTGCGCGAACTACGATAAATTGTAATCAAATGTAATACCTATGTTTTTGACAGGATCAGTTTCGTTCGGTGAGTGAGGTAACCGGAGGCTCTCTCTCTCCACGTAATTGAGTAACAAACATCCATTTCTCTATCTATCCTCACAAACATTCGCATTAATAGTAATATTTCACAATTAAGTGCAATATTCCTTAACGATTAAGCTTAAAACTAGTAAGGTGCACATATAACCTTATCCCAAACCACTATTCATCTCATTAAAGTTTCATAGAAAAAAAAATGTTTCCTTTGTCCGAGTTTAAAAAGATACAAGATTTTTGAATAATTTATATACAGATTATTTTTTCATTCTTAGTTTTCCCATACGTCGAATTAACCAAATACCTAAATATCAGATCACCTTTGACATGCAATAATTAGAGAATATGACACAAAAGTGAATCTCGAATTTTAACATTCATTGACTATTTAAGTTGTCAAATCGAAAGAGAAGTGACTTATCATAAAAACAGTCATGAAAATCAAAAGAAATCAAGTGTGCGAAAGCGCTATTCTGCGACATATATTTAAATAAGGAACCGGCTAAAATATTTGACCCTTAATACCGCTTTATTTTGAACACGTATTTTAACTTTAATTTATATAGAAAAACACAATAGTTAAGTATTTTCAATAAGTGTAAGTTAAAAAAAATCTTTTTGGATTGGTTGAACCCAAAGAATATTATTTTATTTAAAAAAACATGGTACTCACGCACAAGTATCAAAATTTTCGCTGTCTGCGTTCGAACAAGCTACTGCCGCCAGTAACGACAGTAACCAATAGTTTTAAAAAGTATACACATCCCCTATTATTCCCCTCTTTTTTATTTCTTTATTTATTTATTGGCTTCTACCCCTTTGAAAGTAACCTCGATGAAAGTAATTTTTGCAGTATGAAAGAGCCTGTAAATCGCTTGTAAACACCGTTTTTCTAAATACATCGGAATATGGCGCCTATTTCAGAACCCTTCGCACCAAGGTGCTTTTGTCTTACTGCATTTAAACGTGACACCTAAACACACACACACACCACACTAAGTTTTATTTGCGTTCTATTTGTAATACACAATGTATAACGAATTATAATCGATAACATTAGAACTTATATCATTATGTTTTTATAAAGGAATTTAAATATATTTAACAAAGTTTAAATTAGTATTTTTTGAGTTATACTATATATAAATTAATAAATAATTTGATTTTATTACGTTGAGAATTGAGAAATTTTTCGTGCTTTGAATTGAAACTTATTTAAAAAAGATTTTATGTAATAATATTATTATTACTGTTTTAGCATATTATTCTAGTAACGTTATAAAATAACTTAAGCAAATTTGTTTGTGAAAAATAGTAAAATAAATTAAAGTAGTTCCAACAAGTTGCTCTGTCATTAATACAATGTAAAAAAGTGATATGCGATTTGTATTGAGCGCCTCGTCCTTCTAGGACGTTAGTTACATAATAGTAGGCGTTACCTGATAGATTTTCGTCAAGCATCGCATGAACCTCCTCCATTCTTCCACTAGCAGGTGAGGGTGCAATTTGAGAAAAAAGAATATATACCGGTAATAGTAACTACGAGTATAATATACTATTTAAAATATACGGTTCATAATTTGGTCATAACTGGTAATCCGACCCGGGCGTATTCATTGAAATTAAATATTGTGACGTCTAAATTTAGATTCATTTATACTAGTTTTTCTTGTTTGCAGGTAGAGGTGAACCCGCGTCGGTTCCGGTTAATAATGGAGGGTGATCACGAAGTTTTTACAATGCCTAATCGAACCAATGATACGAGAGTTTCTGCATTTTTCGAGCCAGACTCATTGAACTTGATAATACCGCTAACTGTTATATACGCAATAATATTTGTGGCAGGGATTCTTGGGAATTTAAGCACCTGTTTTGTTATTGCTCGAAACAGATCAATGCACACAGCAACCAATTTCTATTTGTTTAGTTTAGCTGTTTCCGACCTGATTCTGCTGTTTTGCGGATTACCAATTGAAGCATATCGCCTTTGGAATCCTTTCATATACCCGTTAGGTGAGGCGTTTTGTATAACATTGGGCTTAGCATCAGAAACGTCAGCGAACGCGACAGTATTAACAATAACAGCGTTCACTGTGGAGAGGTACATCGCAATTTGTCGGCCTTTTATGTCTCATACGATGTCGAAGTTATCAAGAGCGGTTCGTTTTATTATAGTTATATGGATTGGCGCCTTATGTACAGCTGTGCCACAAGCCATGCAATTCGGCATTGTAACCTTCGTTGAAAATGGACAGAACATGAGTGCTTGCACGGTAAAGGGACACGGTGTGCATCAAGTGTTTGTTATATCCAGTTTTGTGTTCTTTGTTGCACCGATGTCAGTGATAACAGTGCTATATGTGTTTATTGGCGTTAAGTTGCGAACATCTCGTGTATTGCATCCAACAAAAAAATTAAGTGCTAATGGAACTGAACGGTTTAGTGCTAACATAAGATATCGTCATGGCGCGTCCCAAAGAAGAGTAATAAGAATGTTGGGTGAGTATTTGAACTTAACTCAAAAACATTAATCTCCCTTCGTTACGTGCAGTCGGTTAAAAGTGTAGTAGCAGTTAATAAACATCAAATGCTGGGAAAAGGCACCCATTTTTGAGAAGGGTTTTGGAGCCGGGAACATCTTCTCGCTGCTTTCAGCGGCACACTTTTGTGCACGTTTGTGGGCTTCACATACTGTGAAGTCTACAAAAACGCACGGAAGTCCTCGAAATATTTTTTATTCTCGGACATAAATTTCCTAACGAGGATTTTTTTCATCGCCGTCACGTATTAATCAGCACTTAAATTACAATCAAAGATTTTGTGTCAACACCAAAAAATTAACCCAGATAATGCTCGTACTAAGTAAAATAGTACTTTAGTAGTGCAATATTTACTATATTTTTAGTTGCAGAGGTTCATATCGATTTCATTGCAGATTGTAATTTAGTTGACAACCACAAAGGTGATAAAAAAATTGGGATTGGTATTTTTTAGGATATTAAATATCAAACACTGTTTTGGA
This sequence comes from Bhutanitis thaidina, assembly GCA_029286595.1. NCBI lineage: Eukaryota > Metazoa > Arthropoda > Insecta > Lepidoptera > Papilionidae > Bhutanitis > Bhutanitis thaidina. The sequence goes on from JAGSMS010000022.1 coordinate 6,567,062, forward strand.
ACTTAAAACAGTGTCTATTATTTTCATCATAATAATTCAGATGTCAATTCCAATTTTAAAAGTACATTGCAACATCAAAACGGCCTTGGAAGCAGTGTAAAGTGGACTTTGAAAGGAGAGAATACTAAAATGATTAATATTGTTTTACTTGACAGTTGCCGTGGCGTTATCATTCTTCATATGTTGGGCTCCTTTCCACGTTCAACGATTACTGGCAATCTATGGAAAAAGTATGGATCACCCCTCCGACACCTTTTTCATGGTAAACTTAAATACGTAAATCAGAATTAATCTAGTCAGTTTTTGCGATTGAGGTATAATTGATGTTTATTTTCAAATAACTTGCCTTTTATTTTGTAATAAGGCGGAATCTTAATTTTTTTACACTAGTCTATTTAAGTCCACTGCTGGACACAGGTCTTTCCAAGAAGGCTACAAGAAAGACTGCAGCAAACAGACTGTTTTGGGAAGTTACCCCCATACTCACAACGCCTAGCAGATAGTTTAACGAGAGCAGTGGGTTTGCACTAGTGATACAGTTCATTACTAATGCAAAAGATTTAGATTCAGCGTCTCCTAACTTTCCGCTATCAGACGTGTAACAAAGCCTCGTTTGTTTGACAGTTAGCAGGGGTAAGATCGAGCGTGAACAGGCGCGGTATCTATTAAGAAACAAAATGTGTATATTGCGTCTTACATCCCGGTTGTCAGAAAAACTTTCACAATATATCTTTTTTCACTTTTATCAGACCATTGAAACAGACCACTGCTGGACATAGATTTCTCACATAGATAGGAAACATTTCGTTTGATCGCCACGCGTGGTTAGCGGGTTGGTAATAGTTGAAAACAGAAAAATCCACATAGTGCGATGTATATCGACAGGGTTATGTAAAAGATGGTTAATCTGCCGTATGTTGAAGGTCGAGATTTTATCAACATGTTACCAAAATCGACATTTATGATACCCACGGAATGAGTATGTCGGGTAGTATATTCTGTTCCGCCTAACCTGGATAACAGGCTCAACCAAGTGAGAAACCACTCTAATATCCTTCTTTCTTCCAACTATATTGCACTCGAGTTTTCTATCAGTCGATTGATATTGGTAGATGATCAATTGGATACTTAAAACATTAATGTTTTTAACTAAAGATAATTTCTACTTTTAAACAGCAGATGACGACTTGATTGAAATATATCATAATCGTGCATAAACTCGTTTTGTGTTGCCGAGTTCGAAAACATTTTTGCAATTAATAAAAGCGAGCTAAATAGTAAAATAAATCCATAAAACGATTTTAGATCCTTGAACATACCACGCAATGTAAATTATAATTTTTTTTGGGTATAATTTTCAGTTCTCGTAATTGTCCATAATAACGTAGACAAAATCTCGTATAACGAGTTACGAATAGTGTTGTGTAATCATTTTATTTTTATTCCTCAGGTATACCTAGTTTTGACCTATTTGTCTGGGGTGCTGTATTTTCTGTCCACGGCTATTAATCCATTTCTTTACAACATAATGTCGAACAAATTCCGGAACGCGTTCAAGGTAAGAAGCTTAATACAATTTTTACGTTTGATAACATCTATCTATACTAATATTATAAAGATTGGGTGTTGTTTATTGGTAAGTAAAAAATAATATTTTCTTAATTAAAAAAAAATCTTACAATGTTACATTTTATAGTTTAATACTGCTTATTTAGAAATGTTATACCCGTAGATAAACCGATTCCCGCTTAACATACGATAACAATACATTGGGTTCGGTGGCACAGTAATTTAACATTTGCGGCTCTATAGACCGGGTTCAATACCCGCACGGGATAAGTCTTTGTGACATTTAAATAACTGTTCCGGGTCTGGATGTGTAGGAGGTATCATTATTATTGTGGGGTATTTATGTACATTCTCATCTGGTTGGTTTTAAATATAAATATGTATACATACATAACAATGAGATACGTTATTAATAAAATACCTATAGATTTATAAAATAAATAAATAAAATCCAACCAGTCGAAATCCCTCGGCAGGGGACACTAACCGTCAGAGAGTAACGAGGAAAGGGAACTACAACTACTATCGGAATAATTCCGGTCGGGCACACCAGCCCACATGTCCGTCACCTAGTGAGCCAAGTCCAAATATTTTGTCTGCATGTCGGTTTCGACATTCTCGAGTTTCTCGTCCATGAGGCTGTATTTCAGAGCGGTCTCCACACAGCACAACACAGCTTGACTCTCCACGATCTCCTTAGGCCAGTAGTGATGCAGTCCGTCGATTTCCGGATTTTTCCAGTTCAGGGTTCTACGGATCGCTTTAGCTACGTCGTCTGGTGTTATGGCCACGGGATTCATGGATGTCATTCTTGCAGATTGACTTGCTATGACCTTCGTCCAAGTGTCCTAGCCGTGGTTAACGAGCTCGGACCTCAGGCTACTACATAAGGTGACAGGTGTCGGATGGGTCCTTGGCACGTTCCGCATGTTTCTGGTCGCTCCGACGAGTTTTAGTGCCTCCTCTGGATACTCTGACGAAGACACGATTGTGGATCCGATTCGATCTCTCACTACATCACCGAATCCGCATACCCCAAGTAACGATAAGCTTCTGGCGTCTATGCGCTCCGTCAGATTTTGCGTAATATCCAGCTGGGACAAATGGTTGCCTATCCCAGTAAACGGTACCCTGACGGGGAGGGTTTTGGAGTTGGAATGAGTCCACCACGTCCCTCCACTGCGGATCAGGAAACTTCACATTTCCTCGAAATAATAGTTTTCGTTATTTCTCAGTCATGCAGGTTTCGTTGCCATTTTCTTCTTCAGAGTCGAGCATGTAAATTGATACGTGATATGATTAAGAAATAACAAAATCCAGCAACTATGCAGATGGAAGGCATAAAAGCCAAGAATAGGAGATAAATTAAAATGTCGTTTGAGTATTTTCTCATAGCTACGGGAAAGGATGAGGTATCATCGAAAGATAAATGTGCGTCATTTATGTGAGTACTTTATATCGAAAAGATAGGGCGGGAGATTTTAGAACAATTAGATAAACAAAGCTACTAAAGGATGCTGTCGAAGTTTAATTTATTTAGAAGAAAAACAGTTATTACGAACGATATTTTATTTTTGAAAGAGAAGATACCCGATTTGAATACAGTTACTTTTTAAACGCTAGGTGAAGCTACAGTTTGGTGTCCTTTCGCGGAACAAGCGATGTAATAGGCGGCAGCATACACAGCCCACCATCTTATTGGAAATCATACCCACGGTCAAGAGCAAGTCGAACAAGCTCAGCGCGCACCCGCTGACTGTAGCGGAGGAGATGATGTTCATTGGGAAAACGTGCGGTGTCTGGCAGCTGCAGTGACATGTTACCGTTTTGATCGGATAGGATGTTTTACGAAGTTTTGTGGTGAATACTTCGCTCGAGAGGTGCAGGATGACGAAGACAACGTTTGCGCCCATGCCCGCGTAAAATTTTAATTAGTTACGGGAGCTGACGCATCGATTATTCCGTTGAAAACGTACAGTAAATGCCGGGTTTGGTGTAAACAAGTTAATGTATGTTTTATATATTTAGTTTTAATATCTTGATATTTTTATGCAGTTTTAACATATGATAACGAAAACTGAACTAAAAACATTTCTTTTTATAATTAACTGTTATAGCTTACTAGGGTTATCGGCATGTCTTAACTTCAAATTTCAATATTTAAATAAAAATTGGAAGTCTGGATAGTATTGTAATGGATGAATAAATTCTACAGATCCTTTTTCACCCTAATTTAAATATCTCTCCTTATCTCATGACTGGATACTTCGATCTTCTTGCAGTAATAAGTTTCGTATTCCAACATACTTTACTGAGTTCTTCAGCAACTCCTTCAGCGTACCAGTCACACGTCTATGGAACTCCTTGCCCGACAATATTAGAACAGCTCCCAGTAGATGCCCAAAATGTTGGATCGTGAAAATTCATCGTAAGGTTTTATTATAACTATTTATGTTTATATAAATTAAGATTTTTTGTTATTAAAAAAAATCTTATGTTTACATACATGTATGTAAGCAAGCAACATTATGACTAAGTTTTTTATTTATTTGATCTTATATTTCGTTAATGTTGTAATTGTATATGTTAAAGTTCAATTTATATTTGGTTTTAGTTTTAGGGTATGTATTACCTTTTAATTTAACGATTATTTATTGTAAACTGCACCTTCTAATATTTCTTACCAACCCCTGGGTTGACTGGTAGAGAATGGCATTTAGTCCGCCCTTTATTTCCTTTATTTTAAGATCGTGCAATTAATATTAAATAAATAAAATCTGTTCTTGAAAAAAAAAACTGCTGTTTGTCAACCGAATGTTAGAAATTTAGGCTTACGTCGAGGAATAAATGAGATTCTCAAACACTTTTCTTGAAATTCCACTGCAATTTCGAAAACTTTTTATCAACCCTGTACTATTCCTAGCTTCAATACTCTTCAACCGAATCTCGATACTGTTTGGCATTAGAATAGTTAGCACTCCGTAGCAGATCCTTTACATGGGTACTCCCATTTTTACTCCTTTTGTTAAATAATAAAATATTAATATTCATGAAGAACATATATTTTACATTTAAGATATAATATTTCTCGAGACCTCTTCGACGAGAATTCGAGCGACCATTAAGAATGATACATGACAGAAAAAAGGTTAATCCGGTTATATATAAATCGACTTAACCTGTTATACCTCACAAAATATTGTAGATTTTTGCAAAGTTATCCTTGACTTTTTGTCTGGAAGCAGCGTAAGTAAATCAGCTTTCTCCTAGAAAGGGCAGTTAAATATAAATTTGTTAATATGGAACGAGGTGAACAGAAGAGTGTTAAAAATCTTACAGCATTAGCAAGCGTTACGCCCTCGTATCTCCCGCAGAGGCGAACATGAACCTGTTTTTTCAATTGTGTTTTTTCTATGTTTCTATGCTTTGAGTGCTAGTATTTAACCATATCGCCCAATTTATTACGTAGCATAAGTCGCTACGAATCTGTCTTCACAGGAATACTCATATCCTTTCCGTGCTGTTAAATCCTTCTGCCCCCAATATCTAAAAGAACAATTTGAATCTATTCCCTGTTCCCATGGCCAGTTTCTTTGATCCGCTGTCAAGCATTCTCTACGAACTCCAGTACATTTCACATCCTTTTTTAATAAAATCTTTAGTGTTACTAGTGCACTTGTAAAATTCCCTACCTCTTCACATTCGTCGTGCCCAGTTTAACTATAATTCTTGCTTTCCCATTTAATTATTCGTTTTTTTCTGTTTTCTGTGCCTTTTTATATATTTTATTATGTATATACGCCTTGCTCCTTTTGCTGTTTACTTTCCTCATCAGTTCACATGGCAAGGATTGTCTATAAGAAGAACCTTTCAATGCGATAAGATGGCCTACTGTACCAACTTTTTTATTTATTGTTGGCTTTTTCATAGAGGCGAACAATAAATAAAAAACAAAAAATAATTTACGTGTACTTTTGGGGTTCATCTACTACAAAATAGTCCCAAAACTTAAGATATCTAACCTCGCAAATGCCAAGTCATAAATGTTTCAAGCAGTGAAGAAACTTCGTCATTGTTTACTTATATGGGTTAAAAATGTAGTTTTCCAAATTATGTATTCTTTCCTTAATGTAAACTCTTGAAGATATAAAATTTTTGATTCTGATGAAATGATCGACGTTGGTCAAAGCGTTTATATTCAGTCATTGAACTGGGTTTTTACTTATTATGACTCTTACATTGTTTTTTACGTCGCTTTATAAGAAGTTTTATATATTAATCTAGAATTATTATAACCTTTATTCTTTTGATTGAAAGTGATTTAAAAACACACTTACTACCATTTAGGTCTCAATTAATGTCATTAGAAACAACATATTTTTATCCCACGGCTTTTTTGTTAGTTAGTTACTTTTCGTAAACTTAAAAACCTTGGAGAATAACAGGGCTACCCTAGAGATTAGTCAATACTGCGCGCGCCTAAGTTTTAGTAAGAACGGCAGTGCAGCGCTCGTTTAGCAAGCTTCTTAGTTACGCTTTAGTTATGTTGTAAAAAAATATGTCAAATTTCAAATCATCTTCTTTAATAGTTAGCCAGATTTTCTGATTTTCAAATCTGGTATACCATCAGGGGAAATTAATTGAATAGATCAGCCCAGTGGGTGCAGTGGCGGTACCCAGCGCACTAGTGATGCTGCTCCCCATCACTAGTTTTTGGTAGTTGGGTACGGCATATTCGGATAGGCGGCATATAGGGCATATACGGCATATTCCCGCCTTCAGTCAGTTGCAGTTGTCAGCTTCATTTGTTAGTTAATAGGATACACGATGTATTTTCTCCAATATGTAAATCTTCATATACTAAACCTTTGTTATTATACCAGAATAAAAAAAAATTATAGTCCAGCAGTCAGGTTTCACTCTTGCTGGTTTACGAGTAGAACTCTTTTATTAATCCGTCATTTATTTTTAATATTTAAAAATCTTAAAATTTATTTAAATGGTATTTGAATGAATTGATGCAAATTGCATGAATTCTCAATTTATGTACCTCTTCCAAAGTTTTTAAAGATTGATTAGGTAGCAAGTGCTTAAATATGTTTTTGATAAGAATAATACGGCTGTACTTAGTTAATCATAATAATATAAAAAAGATAATCAATCGCCTTATTTTTCATTCAACCGTTAATAAAAAACACTCAAAATCTTAACTTTGAATATGTTATGCTTTCACACACATCCAATACTTATTGGGGTGGTCAAGGGCAGTATTTAATAAATAATATAAAGTATTTAATTTAGTCGTTTTAACCCACTTTTATTGCGTAATTGAAACAACCTCCTGGTGGTGAGCCTGTCCTCGTCTTAGTGTTGAAGCCAACGTTCACGCAATGACAACAACTCGTCAAATCGTACATTAGCTTCGAAATATATACAAAAAAAAAAGCAATTTAGATCCATGTTATGGTTTTGTTACTTTAATCACTACATTGAATCAGAAAAACAGAATTATTAAGCAGTTACATAAATTATCGGGGCCTTCCCGACACCGGACGACCTCGGTTTGTGAGAGTATTGTAATATCCCTATATTAAAAAGTTAGAAGCCTGTTATGTAGAAGTTGTATTCAAAATTTGATAATTTTGGTTTGTGTCACAATGACAATGTAAAGATGGTCATTTTCTTTATTGGTTGTAGTTATTGAACTTATCAACTACAGGAGAACGACAGTTTACAAGACTACAGTTAGTAAATTGTATCTGTAGTGTATAACACTACAGTTTTGTAGATTGTTTCATTTTATTTCATTTTATTTCATTGCATAATTATAAATTCACAATTTATAACCTGAACAACATTTTTAAGAAGACCAGATTCCAGTAGCTCCAAAGAACATCAACGTGAATATCAATCTCACAAGAGACCTGAACTATTATTCAATAATGAACACAAACTGAAAACTTAAAAAAAATATCTTTGCGTAAATTCTGTCATAATGTGAGTACATTATATGACGTATTATAAAGAATGACAAATTAATTTTGTTTATCAGTGTTTTTATCAATTTTTTTTCTTTAAATACCAAACTTTTGTACACCCTCGTATTTTCTTATCTATTTTATAATTTCTTCCTTATTAAATCATATATTTGTTTGGTAATCAAATCTTGTTTTGGTTTCCAATTTCCACTGAATATGAGGGTCGTTTTTTTGCCTTTAGTTTTTAACTTTCGTCTTTTTATCATTTTTATTCATTTAATGCCAAAACTCTTCTATGCTATATGCATACTGCTGGGTGACGGATAAAGCTTTGCCGATCAATATAAGTTAACCAAATCTCAAAGACTAGCGATGTGGAGCAACGACAGCAGCGAAATGGTACATTATGCTAACCTACTCGTCTGCTATCGTTTTTAGTATTGGCGAAACTTCCATGGAATGCATGCCACTTTGTGTTGACCGTTACCAGGAATTGCCTTCGTCTTTCAATTGTATTAGAACAGTTGTTGATGATGAGACTTGACTTGAAAACCTGAAACATTAAAAAACAGTAATGTTACAACGTTTAGTAAAACTTGAAATTATATATGCTCACAAAAACTGTAACCAGTTTGTAAACTAAAAGAAACTTTGCTCATTTTATATTTTTCCCGAGACGTTATTATGGCTTAATTTGTATCATCATGTTTCGTATAATTGGTAGAATTATTGTAACAACTAAAACATTCAGTAAATAATGCCTAAAATGCTTCTACGTTTGAATTTTTTACATTCAGTAAATTAAATAGTCATGTCTTGTCCTATAGAAATTCTATATATATGATATGTTATGGGTTAAATAAAAGGTTCTCTCCTGTGATTACCGTTTCCTGCTACTTGTAATTCCAAATTCAAGTTACTGTCATATTAAATTCATTTGTTCTTGCGCAATTTGGCTAGGACCATGTTTCTTTTTAATTCGCCTTGTTTGCGAATATATATTCCGTCGTTGCACCAATGCTGCACGCAATATCAACGTATTGTTTGTGACATCGTCGAAAGATTATGAATTATAAATGATATAAAATAAATTTTGAACCCATCAACGAATATCTCCTCAGTATTATGCGAAAGCAAAAATAGCTTAATGGGTGTTGAAATAAAAATCCGTGATACGGAGGAAACTAGTGTTCTAATTTTGTTTTCAGATATTTTCTCTCGCTTTTAGCTATAAACATACAATGGACGATACTCTGGTGATCCATGTGTTCGATAATATTAGACAGAACAAAAAGGATAAAAATGTTTAAAGAACATCTAAAGTGATATGTTTTAGATATTGTTTGAAAGATACAATTATATATTGTAACACCTGTGACATATTTTTGTATTACTAACATTCTTTTTATTTCAGTAATCACATGCATAATAGTTTCTTTTTGTAGATAATATTATGTGTCAAATTTCAGTTACACAAAAACCTGTATTTGAGTAATAATGAAATTTTTTAATTTCTGCTTTGGTTGTATTGGTACTTATACTAACCATGTTCTGATTTCTAATACTGCATTAGAATGTTATCGCAAATAATATGTACTACACAAATGAAAACTTGTACTGGTAATGGCTAGAACGTCAGGTAAAATTCTAACTTTCCTAAATTCAAATCAAGAAGACTTACATTTCTCATTCTATATGTGTAGATGACATTGGCGACATGGTGCGGACGTAGGAAGAGACCAATGGGGCGCATGTATAGTAATCTGCTGGCGTCACAGCGACAGCGCGCGGCTGCTGGTGCCATTGATCAGGCAAACGGACGTCGTCGTCTTCGTCGACATTCTACTGCTGTCACTCAAATTTGTGACGCACCGCCGGGAGTGCAGGTGAGGTCAGGTCTGATCAATTGTTTTTGTTCAACTGTGGTGGTGGCTTTATTTCCTCTCCTTCTTCGTCGGAATATGCAAATATATTTTATTAAGTATACTATCTAACATAGTATTTTCACTTATAAAAAATGTACAAGAAATACACATAATTACAAAAATAAAAGTTCTCTTAAAAAACCCACAGAGCTGATCTACGTGATGTTGATATACACGAGGAGTAGTTTTAATAAGTTTTAATTGTTTTCATAATATTAGGGTGAAAAAATTCGCTAATAGTTCACCTGATGATGGTAAGTGGCTACTGCAGACATACATTTACAAACAACTTCAATCGAAGGAGATTTCAGATGAGTTGTCACTCCTGAGGACTAAGGTTGAATGCCTCATAGCCTGTGATTATATGGTTCTCTATACCTCTAAAACTGGAAAATATCAGTCATTGCACTGTTGATTAAAGGCAAAAAAGTTAATTGTGCGGTACCTACCCAGAAAGCTCCTTGGCAGCAGAGGACCCTTCCACCTAGTACCACCTTCTAATTAGAAGATATTTTATATTTCTAGTGGTGGAGATGATATTATGATGTTTAAATTTTACATTGTTTTAGGTTACTATAACTAATATCTAAGAATCGCAATGGTAATAAAAAAAGTTTCGTAATACTTAATGTGTGATCTGGTTACAATAAAATAATAAATGAAGCTTAATTTTATCAAGATTTTTGGCGATTTCTATATATTAAATCAGTTTGTCCCCCGGCATATTTTTTATGTTATAATATTTAAAGTTATGTAAATTGAAATGACTCTGGTCGAGGTCAGTATGTGGTTCATAAAAATAATAATCATGTTAACGCTCTAAAACTTCCACAATTGATACAATAGTAGTATACAGTCATGGCTCTTTGGAGATTAAATAACAAGGTTCTAATTACTCTCAATTAACGACGGCAAGGAAATATAAAGACGCATAGAGACCTACGATGTAATACCTTGTGTGCTTTATCCCTTACTATATACAACATCAAGGTTTTATATAAATTATTTATATATACTTTGTTGTAATATCATATCTTTTAAAATAATAAGACAGAAAGATAAGACAGAAGAAATATGTTTTCAGAAAGCAAATTAAAAATATCTATATCATAATGATTTATTGTATCTATGCGAACACTACACATTTTATATGAAACTATTATTTACGGATTTTATCGCGTTTCATTTTGTTTTTATATTATTTTATATATATCCGACATTTCGATTGCTTTACAGCAGCCGTGGTTTCGGGGGGACTGAGGTGTTACGTCCAGATGTCATAGTTAACTCGGGCTACCTTCTGCTTTTATTTATAAATTTTTGGTCCGATCTACGCAGAATATGCGCACAGTATTTTGAGGTCGTGTAGTGGTATGCTTGGTTTTAGATTTAATTTTGTTTATTACTGGATCCCAAGCCGATGGTAGCACCCAACCATGTTTTCTATTGAAATTAGGATGTTTTTTGATTTCAATAGCCTCGCTAATTATCCTTGGCAGGGATCGGTGTTCTTTTGCAAGGATTTGTGATCTATCAAATCTGATGTAATGGTTGGGGCGATCAAGTATATGATCACAGACTGTAGACTTTCTGGAGCGTCGGTGTTTCACGACAGCTGTCTGTTCTTTTACGCGGGTCCTTGCGGAGCTTTTAGTTTACCCTACGTAAGAGAGACCACATTCACAATCAAGCTTGTATACTCCTGCATCTTGTAGAGGGATATTGCACTTGACATATGGTAAAAATAGACCTATCTTTTTCGTCGGCTTGAAAATCGTTTTTTTAGAAGCACTCATCAAGGTCACGGAGCACGGCTGCAGTAAAGCAATAGAAACGTCGGGAGTATAAAAACAAAATTAAAAGCGATAAAATCCGTAAATGGTAGTTTAATTTAAAATATCTATATCTTTCAAAGCAATACACTTTTTTTAATGATGTGTATATAATGGTTGAGAAAAACGGTAAAATAAATTCTTGGAACAAACTACATCTTTTCGTCGTCTAGCAGTTTAATGCTGCATTTACTTCAGATTGCAGAAAAAACAAAATGTTTCCTATTCACACTATCAAATTCGACACAGTGTGTTGTAATTTACTTACAGAATACAAATCTAAATTGTGTAAGTTTGACCGTATTTCTAGGAATCTCTATTGACTCTAAGCTTCAGTGGAAAGCGAAAATTAATAAAATAGCTTTAAAATTAAGTTCTGCAATTTTGGCTATGGGAGGATCTGACAATTGACTGATGAAGTGTTGCTTAGTCAAATTAGTATACTTCGCACACTTCCATGTCCTATGGTTTACTACTGTAGGAATCTTCAGCTGGATTGGAAATAGTATTAATTTCACAAAACAAATGATACGGGCCATCAATAACTTGGGGTACTACGGATAGATCTTAATATCTATAAGTAAAAGAAAATTATCCTCCTCATTGGAGAGGTCTATGTCCTGCAGTGGACTATTTACAGGTTATTTATATTAAGGTAAGGTAGAAGAAATAACTGTCTCCTGTAGTACGTCGAGCCAATACGCTAAAAGTTCCTAAATTTAGATTGGCTAATGCTAGAAAGTGTTTTTGTCTAAATGTTTGAAATTATACAAAAAAACCCCTGAACTACAAACATCACATTTCATAGTAGACACAGGTCTACTATGAAATATATCAATACATCGAGGTCAAAGATGTGGACATAGCTCTTACTTTGCACTTGTAATTCCCTTATTTCTTATTTAAATTTACTTATGGCTTATAAAACTTAATAATTAAAAAAAAATTGATATACATTGACAGTGTATAGATTTTATTGTAAATTATAAATTATATTGTAACATGCTAAAAAAAGACCCCACCGGTATTGTATTGTAACCGGAGTAGACTAGAAGACAAGATAAAAGCTCTAAAGATATTGAATAAAACAGGTTAGTCTTTATTTTGAACGGCCACGTCTATTGAGAGCAAATACTGTAATTACGATTAGAAGCCTTGTAGGCGGATTGAGATCGTTAACCTACTTTATTTTGTATGATTCTGTTTCGATAGAAAATCGAAAGGTAAAATATTTTGGAATGTGTTATGATTACAGTGTTACAGCGGGCGGCAGCTAGCTGTAGTGAACGAGCAACCGAGCGGTAATGGACAATGTAGACATTGGCGACTACGTTTCGCGCTTGAGGAGCCATCAGACTCGATCGGATCGCCGCGAAGCATATCCAACTCCAGCTTACGTGAAGTTGACGAAGAATTAACGGGAGAAGAACTCGCTACCTATATGTACCAAGTTAATTGTCACATAGGTGGACTCACCTGAGTAACGACCGTTTAAAATATTGGCACAAGATTCTCTTAAATTATCTGCAATTCGATCTTTAGTGACGGAAGAGTTCTGAGCAGTGACTCGTTGGTGTGTGACATGATAATTTTACAACTGTTGATGTTAAATTTGTATGTGAAATAAAATAAAATTTGAAGTGAGTGTACACTTAGTAACACACAGTTACTGATTCTAATCAACTTTTCATTAAAAACATCAAAAGCCAAAGAAGTAGTTATAAAGTTGTAAATAACGATGCCAATGTAGTATATTGCAAAATAGGCCTAGCTTCTGCAGGGTGAGTTGTTACACTTTCAAATAAATAAAAATGTAAGGTTAACCCTTATCTCTATATTCGACTTTACAATACAGTATTATGTAGAATTAAAACGTTTGTTTTTTTCTGGCCAAATCCAAAACAATGTTTTATATTGTTTTGTTACCGCGGAGTTGACGAGGGATAATAAAATTAGCCTAATGTAGTAATAGATCAATGATTTAAAAATTAAATGGTTTATTAATAATAATAATGGTTAATATTTAAAAAAAAACGAAAAAATATGTATGTTACATCAAATAATGTTAAAAATCATTATTTTTTCAGACAAATAAAAAAAAACTTGTTGCTTAATGTGTTGATTTTTCAAATTATATGATTCCTGTGTAATAAAAGGTTTAGAAATGGATCGTATGTGCTGTGCACATTGTATATATCATTGTAAATATCATGATAGGTTCGTTGCTTACGTGATTGATAAAGTATGATGTTATAAAGTATAATAATTAAAGTAAATTGTTTTAACATTTAAGAACTAGAATTAAGAAACGTTAAAAATAGTACATGAATGAGACCTTCGATAAAAAAGATGAAATCATAAGATGACTCACGGTTTGATAATGCTAGTAGCGTTTACTTTAAATGAATGAAGTGCCTGCAACTTGAGTTACGTTTAAAAATAATTTTATTCTCTTAGGTTTTTTATTTAAATTAAAAGAGCCTTGTGGTGCCGGCGTATGAGAATCGGCCCGACCATGTTACCCTGTGGTTGACGAAAACGTCGACGATAGCGAAATGACCATCTCAAATGTGACAGAATCGGCATCTAGGCCGGTGACGGGCAGCAGGATCAGGTTGTACTATCGCCAGCTCGCTTGACAAGCTTGTCGATTGCGACTAATCCCCTCCTACTTAAGTAAATAAGATGCCAAGGCTAGTCTAGCTAAAGAAGATGATGGTGGAATATCCAATCGAATTTGTCGTACCATAATCCCACAGGCTAGTGATGGGGAAAAGCATCACTAGTATGATGGTACCGGCACTGTGTCCACCAACCCGCTTACCTAGAGTGGTGAGTGGAGAGATAGGCAAACCTTTTAAGAAATGCATGCCAGGTTTTGCTGGAGAAAGTTTAAGAAAGTTCTTATAGAGGTCCATGATCAGCAGTGAACTTAAATTGGCTGATAAAGAAGCAGAAAGTTAACGAGGTCTTAAATAAAAGTTCGTATGGCTAATTTGAAATGAAACAAAATTAACAAATGTGAATAATATATTGTGCAATCAACGTACAATTTTGTTTTCATTTACAATATCGTGTATAAAAAACGTACTCACAAAAGGAGGTGTTGGTAATTTTAACGCTTTTGTTATTTTGACAGACTCCTGTCATAACAATAGAATTTCTATTGTTGCAGCACGTTAAAAATTATGTGACTACGAACAAAAATTGTGTTGTTTATTAGTTTACCTTTAATATATTAAGTTACGCTTTTATAATGTATTTTATAAAATTACGCTTTTTAAACTTAATATTTTTCATGCCATAAATTGTGATATGACTCATAACAATAGAATTTCAATTATTTCAAAGTTATGACACGTGAAGGGTTAATACATAATTTATATGTTAACAAGCCCTAAACAAGAAAGTGTCTAGTGATACCGGCGTAAGTAAATCTACCATCCAAAGGGGGATTTCTCACCCCGTAGATGATGTACAAGTTGATTAATGCGTAAGTCTTGTAAATCTTATGGCGTTTGACCGATGGCGAACCATGTACAAATATACGAGACGTCTGCTAATCTGCCTAACAAGAGTGCCGATAACAGCAAATTTTCTCACTGAGAGAAGTCTATATCCAATATGGAACTATTATTAGTTTGTCGAAAAAGTAGAAGAAGAATTACCCATGGACGTACATACCGCATGCACAAATGCATCCTCTTGTTTTGAATATATCTATGTAAAAAAAATCTAATGTACTTTGATAAGCTCAGTGAGAAAGTTTTCTTGATTATTCAGTTTGTTCTTACAATGAACACTCAAATTCTTAAAATGAAAAATAAGAAGAAGAAAGAAGAAGTGTCTCCTACTTCAGAATATAGAGTAATTTAAACTTGGCCTGTCTAAGAAATATACGTGCTTATTTCAGCGACTAAAATGTACTGATAGGTAAACCTACTTGGGTCATAAAACCCAATATTATAAATCAATGCACTTTGATAAGCTCAGTGAGAAAGTTTTCTTGATTATTCAGTTTGTTCTTACAATGAACACTCAAATTCTTAAAATGAAAAATAAGAAGAAGAAAGAAGAAGTGTCTCCTACTTCAGAATATAGAGTAATTTAAACTTGGCCTCTCTAAGAAATATACGTGCTTATTTCAGCGACTAAAATGTACTGATAGGTAAACCTACTTGGGTCATAAAACCCAATATTATAAATCAATGCATACAATAAAACATCATACAATAAAATGGTCGAATTGGATTCATGGCGTATACATATGTAACGGCGTTTCATTACATATCTTTTTAACCTTTGATATTTCCATTTTAAGCAATTACTATTGTAAATGTCATGCTGTAGCTTTCATCACAAAGGACTGCATATTATGTCTGAAGGAGAATAATTATTAATAAACTTTATCATAAGTACAATAAACAATAAACGGTACCTAATTTTACGAACTTTTACACATGACGCTCAAGCTCGCACCAGCACACCATAGTAGGGGCCTGTCCTGTAATGTATATCGGCAGACCTGACTCACCATTACGGACGCGTCTACACCACCGCGGACGGAAACTACCCACGGTGCGTTGTGCGTAATTGTCCTTAAAGTCACGCAGTAAGGGAAAACACTTCAACGAGTATAGTCCACATGATAGTAAGTGGTAATTGACGCATACAGATGCATACAACGGCTGATAGTTTAGTTGGTAAAAATCCTGTCTTCAAAGCTGGGAATCGCGGGATTAAATACTACTAAGTATTAATCGAATGTTTGCCACATTTGTTTGATCATTATAAATGATTGTACCGGTTTGGAGAAAAATATGGTGTATTCCTACTTCCACTACATACACCACATACATAGATACATTTACAAACTGGAAAACAAATTCACACAATTTGTAATTAACTTCTGATTACATGGAATTCGTCGCATGTGTATATCAAATCAAATAATATATTCTTCTATATAATAAGCATAAAATTCATTTATCAAACGTAATTTTTAACGCTACCACCGTTTCTTAACGAGGTTCCTTTGACGGAGAAGAAACAGGTAAAAAGTATCCTATTTTTAAACAATACCCAATTGAAAAGTTTATAAATTTTAATATTCTTCAAAAATTTCACTGTCTTTATAATGCTTAAGAAGTTAAAACGGCATTAAATTATTTTCTTTACAGATTAAATAATTGTTTGTATAAAACATTTTTTTTATCCCAGGAAGTGTTTTAATTACTTCTAAACTTCTCTAGGCCGTATGTGTTTATTGGAACCAGAACACCAGAAAAGCAATGTTTGGCTTTTCTGGTGTCTTGTTTTTTATGAAAGTAAGGTAAAGAGTCGAACTGGCCAGATCAGAACTTATGTAATGGCTTGAGATTTGTGAAAATATAGAATTTTCACTAGATTTCAGACGCTGCTATACGTGTTGGCTCTAAAAACTAGTTAACGAGGTAGTATGATGTTCTAATCGTAGGCCCTTAAAACAAGTTAACAGGCTTGGGTAATTTAAACAATGAACGAATTCTTATACTGATGGAAGAAGCTTCTAAGAGCTAATATATAACATACCAACAACATATATAACTATAGACTTATTCTGTTTATGGGGTTTATTTAAAACTGTTCCATATCTCTTAAAACGGCACAAGGGGGTCTGGAAAAGCTGAAAACATGAGGTTCCTAAGCTCAACACAGGCCATTTCCAGAGTTCTCTCAACGGAGAGGCTTACAAAATTTATAGTACAAAAGAACCACTACGTAATGCTTTCCCTCAATTGAAAAAACTGAAATTTACTTTAAATTAGTTTGGTTCCTTATAATTTAATAGAAAATTAGAATATTTTTACCAAGGTTCAGTTATACATAAAATATCAAAGTCATTGCTATTTAAAAACACTTCAATTTCTAAATCTGTAACTAAAAAGCCCTGAATTTCCGCTCCAGTTAAAATTGTATGTATCTACAATATTTGTTAATAATATTCTGAGAAAATGATGCAGTTCTCTTTGTTATTTATTTCATAAATGCACTAATATTGTTTAGGATTTCCTCTATTGTCACATTATGTTACTTAAATCGAATGGACATCATCTTCTACTGAGTAGTATAATAGTTTGACATGTAATTTGTAATCGGCTGAATTGTTGGCTGTGTCATAATGTAAAAAATAAGACCAATTATTATTAGTTCTAAACTATATTTGGATCGTAAATCATGGAAGCTGGAGATGTCCTTCGATGTCTCAGTTTAACCGCGGCCACTGGACATTCCCGCAACACTTTACTATACTTTTTTAGTACTAGTTCTTCATAAACTATTTTGTTTTTTTTTTAATTTTGATGAGTACCTAAATAAATGTTGAAGCAGCTTTGGATTTAGATGCGTTTAGTGCTGCACGCGCATTGAGACGAGAGTTGTTGAATATATATTTTTTTAAAGGAAGCGGAAGTGATATAATTTATGGATACGAATAGTGTTGTCAATAATGTGTGCGTTATAATTAAATATAATTGTTAAATTTATGAATTTATTTAAATGTTATTAGTTTTAATAAAAATGGCGTAGACATATATGTTATAAAATAGTTAATGATAATTACCAATCGCAATAATTTTTTTTTAATTAAATTATTTATGTCAATTAAATGGAATTTTATGTTATTATAGAAAAGTCAAACTTATATTAATATTACTATTTAAATTGTTTTATTTTTAGTTTAGGTACTATCTTATGCTATTTTCTTGTGGCAAATGCCTTGTATAAAACAATGTAAATAAAACGTTGTCTTTTTACATTTATGTTATTTTAATCTTCAAAGTATTTTATTAAAAGTCTTTTGTTAACATTTCTCCCTATTAGTCATACTAGTGTAGTAACCATAAGAATTTTTGCATTAAACGAACAAAAGATGCTCCAGGCGTGCAGTAATTGTCCAGAGGTATAGCGCTAATGAATGTTATTTATAAAGTCATCTTAGGTATAATAACAATTAAATATCTTAATTTGTTTAATAATATAAATCGTCTAATTACATTGCGAACTTAATTTTTTTATCATTTCTTAGGTTGATTGTGAATAAAAAAATCATTCATCCTTCAAAAAATAAAATTATGTTACATGAATTTTCTTTGATTTTTTTATCTCTCATGTCTCTACACAATACACTACTTAGGGGCCACTAATCCGTGTGGCAACCATTACACCAACCGACGGGCGGCAGCGACTCGGGTGTTGCTATTGCCAATTCGCTTGCCGTGCGCGGTGATTATGGCAAATCCTTCTTATGGGAGAGGCCTAAGTCCTGCAGTCGATTATTTACAAGTTTTACCTTTAGCCAGTTTACTAACCCTTAAAGTAATTTTGAAATTTTCTATGTGTTTCCTTCAGTATACAAGTAAGCATCATTTTACTTATTAGTATGTGTACTTTACTACTGTTAAGAGATGTAATAGTGCCATTAGTGTGTGTACGCGCAAACACAGTAACATTCATTATTATTATATTTCTGGGTGCGATAAAAAGTAGTATCAGTTGCAGCGTATGCACGGGATGTAATATAACACAACCGGACTCGAAAAACAATCTTTCAAAACATTGCACAAATATTGGCTCCGGTTGGGACTCGTAAACAGGACCAATGTCTCTTTAGTAAGATAGAGAGGTTAATAGAGACCATTTTCGACGGTTTATTACGCCTCAGTAAAAGCACTTATTCTGCTCACTTTACGATTTTCCTCAGAAATCTCTGAAGTATTTTCAGATTACGATAAAAAAAAAGTCGATTTTAAATCTCTATAATCGACTAAATATCTCAACGCCTGAAACATACTGTTTGCAATTTCGACTGCACGAATAAATTTGAATAGAATTTTGGTGTCAGTTGGAGAATTGCCAAATACACTTTATATTTCTTGTCACTTCCATGATATCGGTAGAATTGTTTTAAATGCACAAGGAAAGAAAGAAAATAACTGTAGTGTATGTTTTGAGTGTTATTATAAAATCCAAAAGAAAAAAGAGGACTTATGTGGGCTTAAGTGAAATCTATGGCTATCGTCCAGTAGGAAATTCAATTAATTTTTCCATATCTTATTAATTAGAACTACTAATCAATATGGAAGATTGCAGTAGATTCATACGAAGTGTGAATAACAATTGAAGAAATTAGTAACGAAAGTATTTAATAACAAATATCCTTTGTAATTATATTTATGTGTAAGCGGGAAATATACCAATGAGCAGGCAGCTCACCTGATGGTGCATCTGCAACACCTGAGGAGTTGCAGGTGTGTTGTCAGCCTTTAGGGATATTTGAGGCTGGGTAGGAGGATGGGCAGGAGGAAGGAGCAGGGAGGAGGAGAGCCTTACCTCCGTCACCGAACGAAACGTAAGATCTGATTTTGGCGCAATCAAATTCCACTAGTAATTATCGGTAAACTGTATTTGTTTCTTAGTGGAAGCGCAATCAAACAATATATTCTTCTCGAAAACTCTGTAAAAAGACCAATCCAGAACATAGGCCTCTTCCATTAGGAGGATTTGCCATAACTACCACACTCGGTAAACGGCTTGGCGACCGCAGTACCGGACACCTTGCACTTCAGACGCTGCTATCTGTCACCGGCATCTCTTTGGTCTCGTATTTTTAGTGGTACCATAACGGTAGCCATATAATTTTCAAAGCTTTCCTTTAGTCCCTCATACGTCACCCACGGGAAGAAAGGGGGAGGCAAATTCCTAATTCGTCGCTACCATTCGGCAAAAAACCCAATATCCTAATTTTGTTAAAGCCCCACAAAAAAGACTTTTCCTTTTTTGTGTATTCTTTACACAAAAAGATTATTTATATATGTAATTATATTGAAAATAAATGTAATTACACTATCTTACATTGTTTATATTCGGAATAGACCGCCTATTTTTGAATAACGCGAACGCAATAATCTAATCCTTGCGCCGTTTACATTTAATTATATTAAATATAAAGTAATTGGTTAATCAAGTTCAGCGTTTTATTGAATTTTATGAAATCTTACTAGAATTGTTGTAATTATTTTAATTAATCTAAAACTTCTATTAAATTTTTTCTGTTTGATAAGCAATGCATTGTTTACGCAAAAGAAAATCTCAGAAATAATAAAAAAAAAGTTTATTATAAAAATACGCAAAGAGGACGATTATTTTGAAAATATGACCAACGGCAATCACTCGTGCTGAAGATAACACTAAAATAAAATTGCGCACGAAATGGGTGGAGTAAACCGCTTGTTATTTCTGAGCCTAATTTTCCTGAGTGCGGATTTACTGTACACTTTTCTTGTCATCCCTCATAATTTATTTTTTTACTTTAATACTCTTGAACAAAGTCCATGTTAAGTAAAAAATAAAATAGGAAAAAAGTTCGGATTGGGGCGGAGGAGACCTGGCTTAGTACTGGCACGGTGAACAAAGAGCAAGCTACGTGGCCGGCCTGACGTAGCGGGGTTGCTCAGAGTGGGCTTAGCGTACCCTGTGGTAGATTTGTAGACTGTGGGTTGGAATCGCTGCTTTGCACTGTGGTGGGGTAGAGAGGGAAGTGAAGTGTTGGTATTACGATGCACCATTGTCCCTACAATCCGCGGCTGAAATGGGGTCACAGTAGACGCGTGAGTTTTTCTGTGTTTCTGCGAACACGTTTTTTTACGTTTACGGCACTATAATATCTACTGCGCAGTTGACAGTTACCGAAATCGACTAGGAGGACATCATCATCAATTATTAATTTTTGCCTAACTACAAACTCGAAACATAATCAATATTAAAAAATGAATATGTAGCCGTTCAGTAAAATTCATAGTAACAGTAAAATCAACAATATTCTAGCAAACTGAAAGCAATAAATAACGTACGCAGGTGACACTAAAATAAAATAATGTTAAGTAATGAGTGGGGCAGACCGCTCGTGATTTCTAAACTTAATTTAGCAGAAAGAAAAATAATCGCCATTTTCTCTCTCAAACTTCAATGCCTTAATGAAAAATAACGTCTAAATTAATGCGTCTAAGGTTTTTGGGGTTTCGTCCAAAAAGACACATTTATTATGTTTTTGTTGGTTGTTCTTTGTTCTGTACTCGTATGTGAGTTTGTTAATATCTTTTTTCCCAGGAAGATCTTTTCTATGGTCCATTACTATATTTCAGTCATACATTATATACTGTTCAGTCCTATGAATTCAAACTCCAATGTAAAAAAGAAAAATAAATCGGCGTAAGTATCTTACTTTGCACACAAGCGATCTATCTATACTATGCATTATATTTCCTCAAATTAATTCCTCAAACATAGTTTAGAATGCAAACTTTTTGAATAGAATTCGACTATTGTCGTGAATCATTGCCTTATACAAGCTTTTGGGCTTAGTTGCAGCGGTTATAACAATACATTTTAGTAACTAGCCCGCTTTAGCCTGCGACTTCGTCCGTGTACAAAATTTTCCCTCGGGTTTGCCGAGGTAAAGATGTCTTTCTCCAGGGCTGAAGGTAGGTAGCTCTTTACAAAATTTTATTACAATTGGTTCAGTGATAGCTGTGGTAACGGTTACACATGCACATAGTTACTTTATAATTTTCGGATGGAGTACTATGGAGCCCACCTCCTGAACGGATTCTCACCTTGTTGTGACGGGAGGGCTTAGTGGCCGTGGTATGGCCTCCCACGGTGGACCAAGAGGGACCTATATGGCCGGCCTGACTTAGCCACTATCCACTGACCCATATCCATGGGTGACTCGAGGGAGCCCCTAAGAGGCTTAGCGAGTCCACTTCGAATGGGGGTTGATTGCGTCGTTGCTCTCCTGACCCACCTGGCCTCCGCCGTTCTCTGTATGCAGGGGCATCACCACTGATGCCAACGTGGTGGGGCCGGAGGGTAAGAGGAGTGTTGGTATGAGTGTGAGTGTCGATCAGTCGTTATCCCTACTCTGCCATGGTCGGTGGCAAAGCCATAGACCAGATCCGCAGTGGAGTCTTTTTTTCATTTATTTCTTTTTAATATTTTAGTTACATATTAATATATGTCTGGGTAAGTATGTGTGTGTATTTATACATAGAATCTACATACAGATTTACATGATTTTTTTCTCTTTTATTACATACAACTACTTCATTTTACCAAAGGAATATTCCCATTTACTGTACTGCCAAAAGGTAGAGAATGCTTCTGGCATTAAACTGGACCTTTATATTTATTATATGAACATTCTCATGCATATGTAGTTTAATAAATAAATATTCGCAGAAGGTTTAAAGGTCTAGGTATTACTACTTTATGTAAAGGTTGATGTACGCATTATGCTTGACATTGACTGCACCATGAGGTGGCAATGTATTAGGATATAAAATAAAAAAGAAGAAATAAAATCTCATTCCTCAATAATACAGATATTATCCCCTACAATGTTTAAGCTTCCATACATAGGAGTTAAGCGTCCTCTTGTCCATTGCCTCCATAATAAGAATGAGGTGGCAATGTATTAGGATATAAAATAAAAAAGAAGAAATAAAATCTCATTCCTCAATAATACAGATATTATCCCCTACAATGTTTAAGCTTCCATACATAGGAGTTAAGCGTCCTCTTGTCCATTGCCTCCATAATAAGAATGAGGGTGGCAATAAAATACATAGTCATGCGTTTCAGAAATTTAAAAAAAAAGAAACATTTAGAAGAAAACTGCATTCGCTTTAAATACAAAACAGATGTTATTAGAATGTTTTATTACATTGGAGTGATAAACGAACTAACAGTAAACCATATGGTGAATAGCTACTGAAGTTCATGGGCAACTGCAAACAACTTTAATCAAAGGAGGTTGCAGATTCGTTTTCAGCCCTGAGGACTAAGATAGAATGCATCATAGCTTATAATTATACTGGCATAATATACACTTCGAACCAGAACTCAATAGTAGTTACACTGCTGATTAGCAGCTGAAATAACTCAACATCTTGACGGTAGTTTCTGATGGTGCTCTTAATAATTTTCATCGAATTGAAAATTGTATAGGAAACTGTCATTATAATTGAAAGTCATTGAAAGGTCTAACTAAGATTTTTTACCTGTTTTTTTACTTAACGTTTTGTTAGTGAATTTTCTTATATGCACGTTTGAAGATTATAGGCTCATAATCTTCAAACGTGCATATTAGAAAAATGTCTAAGCTTCATACTGTAAGTTTTAAACATATTCAAATACAAGTGCTGCAAAGAAAGCTCTAGCATAAATGTTACTTTGAAACAACTTTGTAACTCTCAAGATTGCTCGGGTCTTTCTAGAACTTAATTTGCTGCACAAGACGCAAAGTAGAGCAAAATGCGCATTCTCAGGACACCGTAACGTGATATATCTTGAATTTAATTTTAACATTCTTAAGGGTACTTTACTAAGCTTTCCTAATGTGTAAAATGCCTTCATATATTCATATTAAAACATATAAGGCCTTAAAAAGGCCGAATTATAAAGAGAACGGTAACAATTTCAGTGTTAATAATAAATGTTCCAAACATGTGTGGAGAAAATATTTAAGGTTTGAAAACATGTCGTAGTATGTTCTAAAACTTTTACGATTTATTAAATATTTTAAAATATATATTAATGATGTCAGTAACATGAGCTTCGCATTGGGTAAAATTAGGCTCAGGAATTACGTGGGGTCATCCGTTTCGCGTTTATATGGTATTACATGTAATGGGGTTGTCATTGATATTATATTAAATAAAAAAAAATATGTAAGGATGCTTACAGATGCATTACATCTGTGCCTGATAGAATCTGCAACGACGCCATCCTGTAATCCGCAGCAGATATAGGGTAACCGACTTAGCCGTAATATCTGCAATCAGCAAGTGGCAATGGGGAACAGGAACAGGGAACAAATGTTCTTGAGTGGTAACTACGTACTGGCAAACGCAATGTAGGATAACTCCACACAAGATGCAGTGATGACCTGCACATTGTTGGGGGATGTAAATGGATGCAGGAGCTTCAGGAAGGAGCTTTGTTGTAGTCTTTGGGGGCCTTGAGGCCTTCGCTAGTAGCTCAGGTTTCCCCTATTTTTAAGTAGCAGCAGTGTATATTTTATTGTAGTTAGTTAGTCACATTACCTTGAAGTGAAAAAAAAAAGTAACGTAGCAACCTGTAGCTAGGTAAAGGCCTGTATTGATAGACTTTTGAGAGGGTTTCTGGAGTTGGGAAAGGTCCAATATGCAGCTCCTGTCTGGATTAGCGGTATAAATAAAAGTAAGCGTCCTGACCACTAGCAGCAGTAGAGTAACCGGAGGAGGTGAGGCTTGCTACGAGCCCTCCTCATAGGGGGGTGGAACTGGGATATGAAGGCAGATCCTCGAACCATTCGGCTATCGTAGCCCATAGGCAACATTACAATGTAATATTTAAAAATTAGAAACTAAAACATAAAGATATATTCGTTAAGTTCATAAAATATTTATGGTCATGCATTGCCTCCTTCACTGAGCAATCAAAACTTTCTAGCATTAAGCCGGTTATGATATTTCTTCCAGCATAATAAGTAACATGGGGCAACTTCTAAGTAGTTTTTCGAGTTGATTTAACTAACTGAAAGTTTCAAAAACTATGGGGTACGAGATGTGTGTAAACATAGGAACATCCTTGGCAGGAATGGGCGTCTGTCAAATCGAATATAATGGTGGGGTGATCCAGAATATGATCACAATCCAGAATAAGATCACAGACTGTAGACTTCGCTAGGAAGTTAAAAAACATCCTAATTTCTATACAAAATATGGCCGGCTACTTAATTTCATTTTATTATATACCGGGATCCGGTAATTATTAAAATTAATTCTAAGACCATACATCTATAAAACTAACAATGTCATTACTACCAGAAAGTTTGTGTATTTTGTAAATAACGCGCATAAATACAGAGATAGCAATAGCCAATTCGAACGGTAACCTCATGTATTTAGTAGTAAATGGGATAGGAGCTAGAAAATAAATCTAAATTTGTAGAATATTTTTTCTAGCTAATCTAGACAATTAGTCGTCTATGTGGATGCCCCAAATTGACATAATATCTATCTTTAATCGTAATTCCATTGAAATCACTATAAGCGACACATAACCTATAGACGCCATTTTTCTTATGAATGAATGAATGAAAGTCATTTATTCTTCGGCGTAAGAAAGACAATTTCGTTTGTCAAATGTCAATTCTCATTACTTTTTCTTTTACGATTTATCTCCGTTTCGTATTGAGGTTTTCTGACAGAGAAGAAACAGGCGAAAGAAACTCCGCAGGTATACTCTTTCTGGATTATTATTTAGTAATTTTAATGTACATAATGACATAAAATAAAAGGCATGGTCTCATAGGCAATTAAAATTATGCTACAAGAAAATAGTGATCTACACAACTAAAGCACACGACACTCGAGCAGACAGTCGTATATTGTGTCCGACACAGTTACGGGACCAACTCTTAAATTCTGACTATTTAGATTACAGGAATTACTACGGATTTAGTACTATTTGGTACCTTTTACAGATAAAAATATCTCGAAAGTTCACAAGTCATGCTTAAATATAAACCGTTCTGTCATTTTGACGGACTCTATAATCATGTGAAAATATTATAAATATAAAATTATTATGAAGGATGATAAAAACAATACTTTTTTAAATACCAATTTGTTACAAAACAAACAGAATAAAATGTGCGTATGTTAATTTCGATGCTCGTTTATAGACATTTTATACGTTATGGAGGTTCATTCGCCCGGCCTTATTATCTACATAGACTAGCAGCTACGAAATATGTACGGTCGAAAACACTAACACCGCTTTCCTAGTTCTAGGTCACACGTAAAACTGAGTTATTTTCCACTTAGGTCCTATTTTGGGGCTGCGAAAGAGCAATTTACATAAACTTATTCATGTGTCGAACTTTCAAGTGCTTTTATTGCCTTAGGGTAAATTAAAATGTAAATTACTTTAGATCATAACCACTGCAATTGTTTAATGATATCATTCTTGCTTTTATATCAATTAATTAAGGATGATTTCTAATACATAAAATATCCAAATATGTTGACTGTGTGTTCTTGTATTTATAAACTTACTGACTGAAAACATTAGACGGCGTAAAGTATAACAAAGACACCAGTAAGACACAAACACAGAAGCATTCGCTAAGCTCTACAATTTTCATGCAACACGATCGGACGAAGAACATTTAGATCCGAAAATCAGTTATTTATTTTGCAAAAAACATTTACTTTAGCTGTGATTCTATTATTTGGCTTGCTTGCACGCGTTCGTTTTATATGGAAAAAGTGACGACAATGATCCCTCATACAGACATGCACACATAAGCGCACACACTTACAAAAACACACACTAATCTGTCTCAAGGAAGGCAGGGACACAAACATATCATCAAAACGTAACAGGTTCTCAGTTCGGGCCTTATCTTACGCTACATAGAATATGCAAAAGTGTTAAGTAATCCATTAATAATTTGTCACTATCTTTTTTCCCGTAGGTCTCGTAAGAGTTGACTAAGGGAAAAGCTATGAAAATGTCAATGGCTACAGACAGATAACGGAATAATACTAGATCAAAACTAAGTTGTCTAATAATGGATTGCAATATCTACGGAGCGAAATATACTTGGTAGTGAGATCGGCAATCTGTTTGGCGAGTGAGCGCGAATATTTCAAATCCTCTTTACGGGAGAGACCTATGTCTTGCAGTGGACTATTTACAGATTGTTAAGGAATAATAACCATGGTCAGCTAAGGGGGATACAATTGCTTGATACCGATAACCACACGGAATCGACAGTACCTCCTTTGTATAGTAGTATTCAGAGAGTTGTGGAACCGGGAAGAGTCCGCGATGCAGCTACAGTCCGGGTAAGCAGATTTTACATATCCTCGAGACATTACTTTCTTTTTATATTATTTGTCAGAGATGCAGGTATTCTCACAATGTTTTCCTTACCCGCCGAGTACGTGGTAAATTGAGCACTAATATTGTCTTTTATTCAATTTTAAGTGAGTTTCAATGGCGCTCGCAATAGGAATCGAACCCAGATTTCTCATGCATAGTATGAAATTTAAGCTCTCTACCACGACACTAGGCTAATACGGCTCTTTAAATAAATAATACGAAGGAACCAACTGCAACTTAAAATTGCTTGAAATGGAAAGCCTTTCTGGATAACACGCTCTGGCAACGGAATTATAGTGTAAAATCTATTATGTATATTCTATTTTAATATTTTATTCTATATTATCTATTTTAAAGTGCCAACTTTTATTCCAGTTTTTTTTATATTATTATTATATAGATTATTTTGGTCAAAATTCCAAACAATGTACTTACTACATTACATTCTATGTATACAGTCGAAAATATTAAAATGTTGAGCTTTACTGTACCTTAGTTAATGTCCCTAATTTAATAAGGCTACACCTGTTCACAGGTCGCCATAATATTTGACGACACTGATTAAATAATATTTTATGAAGGGTAAGAGAGAAATGTTTAAAAGGTTCGGTTTATGAAGACGAGAGAAAAGTACAAAAGATAATTTAACAAATTAGACGTCCCATGTTATTAGATATCAATCTATATATCTGTATATATATATAACATTACATTTTACTTTATTGAAAGAATATGATGAAAGTCTAAATAAATAAATTGGATTCTAAAAGTTTTGTAACTTAATACTTTTATTAAGTAACAATTCTGTTGTCTCTACAAAAACATTTTTATTTATGTTAAAAATTCGATAGCTTATAAAAAAATTGTCTTCCTAAACATACTCGTAGTTCGGCCTTACTCAAAATTGGCAATTGGTTGTAATCTCCTGATCGTTTTGTTTTGGCTAAGCCAAAACCCATGAAAGGTTTTGGGAGGAAGCCTTTGCTCAGGGAGCAGTGTGCTGATACTTTACTTTACTTTAACATCTACGCAATATTTAATATGTCGTAGAAGTACACCAGATGAGTTACAAGGGGTGTTTGCTGCTCCATATTACTTATCGGTTCGACAAATTCGTATAAATATTCCTCTCACATTCGGTCGCAAGAGATTAATTTCTTGGTTAGCATGGTGCAAGGTGGCAAGCTCATTTGCCTGTGAGGTTGGCGTTTAGGGAACGAGATGGTATATTTCCCTTCGTCACCCTTATTTTTACCTAGTGAGTAAAAAAATTATGTATGACTGTTCGGTTTACACAGCTATTATCTAAAAGTTACTATCCAAACGTGTAGAGCCAAGCGGCGACTTTAGCTGCTGCTCGAATGGGCCGGCTTGACCGGATTAATACCACGACCTCGCGGAATACCGGCGTGAAGTAGAGGCATCTTGTGCTTCTGCATATCGTTCGGTGAGTGGGGTAACCGGAGGCCCACTCCCCCTCCCCATTCCGCTCCTTATCCTCCCTCCCATCTCCCAAATACCCTTAAAGGCCGGCAACGCACCTGTAGCTCTTCTGGTGTTGCAGAGGTATGTGGGCGACCGTAAACACTTACCATCAGGTAAACCTATTGGTCGTTTGCCGCCTTTCCCATAAAAAAAAATATCTATCTATAAATCCGGGTAGGTACCACCCTCTTACACATTTCTACCTCCAATCAGCAGGCCGATAACATTGACATCAGGTTTGAAAGTTATAGAGGACCTTTCAATTACAGGCTGTGAGGCCTCTTCAATTGAAGTTGTGTACAGTTGTATATTGGCTGCAGTAGCCACTTACTTTCAGGTGTCAAGGTGGAAAGCATGTCTGAATAAATTATCATGATTAAGCTAAAAAAATAGTCGTTTCATAAATGTGATAAAATAATGAAGCGTGGAAGACTCTAACAGAATGAAAAACCAAATTATCCGTAAAATACAAGTTTCCTGGAGGTCATTATCCGCATCATATGAGGATAACTGTATTGTAGTACTTAATTTATAAAAGTTCTGATTGGTCTGGAACGTAGACAATGGATGCCAATTACTTGACAGAAATATCTACGAAAGAAATATCTAAATTCTTATTACAAACGGGGAATACTTCAGGTATAGTTCTTCTAATCAAAAACATTTAGATCTATAATTAAAAGTTTACGTTATGAGCGTATAATTTAAAACCCTTGCTGCCTTATAATATATCTTCCACTGATGATATATAAAAAGTAAACCATAACATTCCTACAACCAGGCAAAGATTGGATAAATGGCTAAGAGATATAATATTTTACGGCCCTTTAATACTGGTTTTAAACCGAAATACGCCATCGCTGTGATCGAAATTTACCAGGAATGAATTATCATTATTTCAAACTCCCAAAGTAAAATAATTAAATAAAGTACTTAAAATATCGTCTTTACCGCGTCCCTTCATTTTTTGATAATCATTTAGAGTCGAGAAGAGCCCTCACGCCGCAACTGTGTGGGTTTGCACACTTATGAGAACTCGAAATAATTTTCCCAGACACGATGTTTTACTTCATCGTCGAGCACGTAAAAAGATTAAATTGCAATTTACAATTTTAATAGTGCCAACACCGGGAATTTAAACCAGATCTATCTAAGGGAAGGTGGAAACATGTAGGCGGACAGTATATTAAGTAATCTTAGAAATTATTGCGTTGTACTAAGACTGAGATCCAATACGTGTTGTTTTTATTTTGAAAACCTTCCTACTTCTTTCGAATAAACCAATACAAAGATGAAATTTCCCGAGGGCAATCAACTTTGAATTATGTCTCAAAAAAATCACCACATAAATTTCGATTATTTTTATTATTATATTTGCCTATGTGCTTGTTCTTCCAGCGTTTAAGATAAAGCAATATTGAGCATTTAATTCACTTTGAATAAAATAAGATATGAATAAACTTAAGTTAAAAGTTTACGAACACTGCGTATTTTTTCATTCACGTAAATTAATAAAAAAATATATTGCGCTAGACGGTAGGACTTCTTTGTTACCTAGGAAATGTCAAATGAAAGCAGCAGTGCAACTACTTTGAAGAGAATAGAGAGTCGGTATAATTATAGAATGAGGTATGCCATCATAGTCCTCAGAGATGACAACGCCTCTGTAATCTTCTTTGATTGAATTTTTTTTCATGTATCTATGGACTACAGTTGGCATTTACCATCACGTGTAATGGCAGCTGCCTTCTATTTCAAAAACAAAGTTTATCGATAACTGACGCACAGGGTAGGGTAGCAATGTTAAATGTGGAAAATAAACCTTTGTTTTTCCGAAAAATTATAAATCCCAAGTATTTCGGTCATCTTTCTTTTCACTATTTCAAAAATTCTACAAGAATGTGAAATTCCGCCTACCGAGCATTTTGCGAATCCATTCGAGCGAGCATATTTATGAAATTAGATGATAAATAAATCACTAAAATCAAATAAAAAGTAAATTTTCATTTCATGAAACATCTCTAAAGGTTTTGTATTAACATCAACTCTGAAGAAAATTTATGGGGAAACGTATTGTTAGGAATAAAGTTTCATATTCAGGCAAACAGGCCGCGAATAAAACTTTAGCTGAATTAAAATACTGACATAAAACAAGTGTAAACTGCATTAAAAACACTGAACTAATTTAAATTTAACAAGTTTTGAAAATTACATTAGCGGTGCTGTAATTAAAAAGACTTCCTTTTTCTATATATTACATTTTGTCAAAAAAAAAGAAAAATAGTTTAAATTTTTTAAAAGTGTTTATAAAAAATTTTGCTCTTCTCGAAATTATTAATTTCAAGTGATCGCCACGTAACCTGGGGTCTGGGTGATTGAAGTATCATATATTTCGCAACTTTGTAATACATATTTTACAAAATACCATATAATTATGTATTCTTCATCTGCTTCATCAGCCTATATAAGTTGACTAATAAAGGTCTCTCTTAAAAGGCGATATGAAGCGGGCCTATATATTAGATATAGTGTTAAACATACATACCACGCTGGGCGCCAGACAGGTTGGTGAATGCACTAATATTAATGCTCCCCATCACAAGTTAGTGGCTGTCTCATTTAAACAAAGGCACTGTTTTGTTAATAAAAGCTTAATGCTCGTTTTTCTATTCTCTTAGCGGGTTTGAAAAAGTGAGGAATATTTATTTTAGCACTTATTTCTGTAGATTAGAAATGTCTGTTAGCTTACTTTAGTTTACCTAGTAACTTAACTAGTACTTAATTGAATTAAAAGTTTCTCTAAACCTCTGAAGTAAAATATAAATAAGAAGTGAAAATGCCATTAAGTATTCTAAAGAAATTACAGAAATAATTTCAACAAACTCTGAATTCTGAGACTGTAACATTTTATGAAATCTTACGCTACACAGGAAATAAATAACTGTAATTATTCACTATTAGCATCACCGTCAAACATTTTCAATTCACTGCTATCACAGTTTGTTTGCATTATCGTGAGACTGTCATTGGACACGCCAAAACGGCTGTCTGTATAATATGCCAAATACTCGTAATTTGACATCACCGCGGGAATTACGTGTAACGTTTCGACTCTCCTGCATATTTAAACATGGGTTTAGCTATTGAAATGTATGCGACCATCCAAGCCGCCAATAATCAGTAATTAATTATTATTGTAAAAGAATAATTTATAGAATAATCCTACAACCTAATTTTTTAAATTAAATCGGACTAGTCCTTCAAAAGGATCTCAAGCATAACTCGATACATAAATGTAATCAATCATAATAAATCGTTGATACTGCCCAATTTCGACCACGGCGGCAACTTTTGAATACGATCGGTAGTTGTCATATGTTATACAGGATATGTTACAAAGTGTTTTCAAAGAAATTTTCTTTACCTCCCAAAAATAATTTTTGGGACGAAAAAAAATAACTCCTCTTTACCTCTCAATATCCGATGTAACGCTTTTGCAATAAGATTGGAGAAGGGGTCGGTTGGCCACAATGCAACACAACCAGACTCAAAAACCAATAAATTTTGTGGCCAAAAGGAGAGAGTATCAGATTCATACAGCGCTACCACACAATTATAACAGATTAATTTTTTTTTTTATTCAAAACTTATAATAAGAAAAGTTAGCTTGTGAAAGTCGTGCTATTTATAGTGAGCTCTGTAGTCAATTTAAAAAAGTGACTCAACGAAAAACAACCTATTTTTATAAAAGTTGCTCCTGTCCAAGTATATTGTATTACCTACTAAACAGATTAATTTACGGTCATGTCATATTTTATGTAGCACTGATTAAGTTCAAATGATATTTTACATCATCACAACAAAACCAGGGACGATTTCTTTGATTTGGATGACACATTCATCACTTACGTAATTAGCGTAAACACAAGCACTCGCTCAATCTGATATTAAGCCTATGTGACAAGCACGAAAAAAACTTTGGTTTCAGTTTCACTTACTCTAAAATAGTAACAACATATCCGGACCTATGGAACAACTATTGACCTTTATGCACAAATATTAGCTTCAGGTAAGACCTGAACCTAAGACTCTGACTGATGAAGTAGTCGAGTCGGTCATTAAGCCAGAAAGACGCAAACGTGAAAATTACTACATAAATCAACATTGTGTACGAGACTTTTAAATTACGTTCACAATGTTGGTGGGCGTTCCCGAGGGTGTACCTTCGGGAAGAAATCGTGCCAGATTCTTACACCGATACCAAACGGTAAGGGGAGTAAACTCGAAATCAAATTACATATACTTTTTAGTTGTAAAAACTTGTAAGATTATCCATGCGAAGCCGGGCGGGCAGGTAAATAACATACAAAATTTTACTCAAAACTCCTAAAGTTTTGTCCTTTAGTGCACCTTTGTACCAAGAGAAAATAACTATCACAACAACTAATAAAAGTTAATAATGATCTCTACAATAAAACAAAGTTTGTATAGGTTTAGCTTACTTTGGCCATTGTGACTTCCGTAAAACTTTGTTGGATTAAGTGAGGTAAATTAGGCGGTATATGAGGTGGAAAATCGCCTCGCAATACTTGGCACTGAGTCTCAGTTATCTGGAGAATCTGACATTATAAACTTATCGTTTCATAGCAGTTAGTAATAGTTAATCAGGTTGTGTTTAGAAATTCTTGGTTTGGTTTGATCTGGGTGTCAAGGAACCAAACTTAGAATTTCTTTCGAGTCTTGATACGGAGCACATATTGATTAGATGCTGAAAATATCAAGCAATCTATAGAATACTGTTTTTGATCAGCGTCGAATTATACGTCCACTTGAATATAACAATTGGTACATTTTGAAAAAAAGCTATTAAGTTAAGACATTAAATGTCGCGTTTTAGTAGGAGAATTAACAAGGGCTTCTTCAAACACTTTTCTTTGATTGCATAGTTGGCATATAGTAACAAGATGTGTGCTTCCCAATGTGCTTGATTTTAGAGACTATCACACACGAGCGCACGGGGGGAGGAGCCTCGTCCGGGATATACGGGTCCGTACCGTTGCGTCAGATCTACAGCGAGTTGGTAACTTGAATGATGCTCTCCGAAAAAAGGATTTTAGCAAGGTTTATGTGAAATCGTAGAATATGTGGCGATGTCTATGTCATTACATGGGAAGCTCCGAAATGGTAGACATTCATTAAGCAGATTACTTGTCAAGGTGGCGTAACAAATACACAAATAGGTAGATCCTGCGCATAAATCCATCATCGGACTTGCATAGGCAAGTTTCTTCGATATATATACAAGATCCAAATAATACCCCGAAGGAGCTTTTTTTTATAGGAAAGACGGCAAGCGTGCAAGCGGTTCACCTGGTGGTAAGTGATTACCGCCGCCCACGTACATCTTTAACACCAAAGCCGGCCGGTAGAACCAAGCGGCGGCTTTAGCTGCTGTTCGAATAAGCTGGTTTGACCGGGATAGTACCACAGCCAGGCAACACTGGCGTTAAGTAGAGGCATCATGTGTATCTGTGTTTCGTTCGGAGTGTGGTAACCGGATGCCTACCTAAAATCTATACGGCCAAAGTGGACATAGATTGTAAAACTTACAACAGTATCGATTCTACTTAATTTTGAAATACCCATAGATTTATAAGAAATTAAATGTATAAAGAAAATACACGTTTTACATGCGAATCACGTATCGAAACTATAAATATTTAACAGAACCACTGAAGATTCTGTTTTAGTCGACACGCAACACCAGAATATAAATGGGCTTTCTGAATAGTAAAAACCTTTTTTAATGTCACGGGCGTTTCCTAAGTGTATTAGTACAGAAAAACAACTGCATAAATAAATGGCTTAGTATCGAAAAGTTTTCCACTCAATATGATACTTAATTATATGTATATATATATATACCTACAAAAATAATACGCCTGATACTAATGACTGACTACGAAATTTTAGGATCTAAAAATCTAGAGCCTAGAGAGCTGTAATGCTGGTATATACGAGTACTAGGCACATCTTGTGTCCCAGACGCTTTATACCGGACTCCTACCGGCTAAATCCCCACGATGATCTTCTCCTCGTTATGTGTCCAAACCACGGGAATGCTTTCGCCCACTAGCGTAGTTCCAATGCCAGTTGTCCATACCGGCCTTTTTTATGGAGAGAGGGAGCATATTTATTTATATATGGACGCACGGAAATACTACGCGCGTCGCTTCGTGGTCTTACAAGCGACAGATTACCCCCGTATCTGACGCCTTGAGCTCAATTATGGAAACGAGGAGGGCCTATCAGGGAGCCCTCTTCCGGTGCTCTGTTCTCTGGCTGCCAATCAGAAGACTTAACATGTCACATGTCCGCAGAAGGCAATTCCGGAGTTTCACGATCTCTCGTCGACGTACAGCCTCGGCAGTTCTGCAACCTGTCCTTGTTTGAGCCAGTCGTACCTTCCCCATTTCGAGCATATACTGCCGAGTGTCGAACATATTTATTTCCCACTCCCTAGAAGAGATACAACTCTCTTCGAGGCGAAGATCTGAATAAAACTGGTGTAAAGATACAAAAAACTTTTTTTTATGGGAAAGGGCCAAACGAGCAATCGGCTCACCTGATGGTAAGAGATTACCCTCTTCCACGAACATCTGCACCACCAGAAGAGCTGCATTTGCGATGCCGATGCATTTCAAGTGTCTTGATGTCTCGAGGCTGGCTATTGGCACTGTGGCATCAACACCCCTGCCGTGGGAGTTGAATAAGAGATTTATGAATTAAAAATGAGTCAATACTTTCTTAAGTTTACAGTTGCAACGGGAGCAAGAAGTGATTATCTTTTTATACCAAGAGAACGTTTATATCCCCTGACCAATGAACTTAAAGCGAAGTAATTTTCTGATCTCAATATTATTTATTTATAAGATTATTATGTGTATAAAATTCAATTCATTATGTTTCTTTCAGTGATCTCGTGTGGCAACCAAATATGGCGCTTTTTTGTATATGCAGACTTTTTCAAATCCTGTTTTGTGGTCAACTCCTAGCCTAGGTATGTCGTAACTACTAATGTCTTGCTCCACTTTTTCAAAAATGGGATCGACTTCATCCATAACAGGTTGACCAGAGCATTCTTCATCTTTAACATCGAAATTCCCGGACTGAATGAAAACCCTTGAACCAATTTTATACTACACATTCTGACACTGCGTTAAGTCCATAAACGTAACATTTTTTTTACACATTTTCACCCATTTTGTTATAGAATTTAAATTGTATTCAAATACGTAATATGTATAATTCGAATTCCTTCGGTAGATTAAACGAAAACAATAGAAAAAAAGTGGGAAACCGTTTTTATTTTTTATTTTTGTGCTTTTAAAATGTCATCTATTTAATCGTATTGAAACCAGCCCGATACAAACAGTACAACCAAAGAGATTTTGAGAAAGAGATCCGAAAAAACTCTTCTCCGTCCTTATATTAGAGTATATGTATGTAGATAGAAAAAGAACGTAGTATATGATGTACTCGAATAATGTTTTTTTTAGCGCACATTCTACCTCGCTCTGAGCTTGCTTGCTGTGACACCAACACCATTGCCGTGGGAGTACGGGCACAACCTTATCAAAATACACGTCAGTTTTTAGCAGTGACTTTTGGTTGTTAAAGTAGATAATCATGAATTAAAAACGAGTCAATACTATCTTTACTTTATGTAACGGGAGCAAGAAGTGATTAAGTTTTGTATTTTATCAGAAGACCTACGATTCGTCTGGTTACCACACTCTTAAAAATGTCTGCTGCCAAACAGCAGTGCTATAACTGTAATATTCCGATTTGAAAAGTATAGAAAGCCAGTATAATTACGGGCTATAAGGCATTCCATTACAAGTTAGTAGTAGTCGGAAGGGGTGACAACGCATTTGTAACCTTCTACGATTGAAGTTGTTTGCAGGTGTCCATGGACAGCAGTAGCCTTACCATCAGGTGGACTGTTATCTTTTTTTACAACCCAAAAAATAGAATATTTATATTATATAGAAATCCTATTTTTGTGCAGTTAACGTGCCTCTTAACCAAATAAGATCAGCTCACTCACCAATACGAATATCCACGCTCCTATGTGAATTATATAGTCTGCGAGAATCAAGATTAACTTTATGCAACCTTCTTCGGACAGTTTGGTAGCTTGTTAACAGCTGGTGGTCGGACTGGAGCCTATACACTAGTGGCATCGCCGTAAGTTGGGGATGGAACACGATTTCTTCCAGAGTGCGTGTGATATTGACGGTAACACGTCGACGTGACCACAATCAAGAAACCCGAACCGGATGATAAAATCATCAATCAAAAAAGGTAAGACTTAATAAGTAAGCCCCATGTTCTGCAGTGGACTATTTACATTATTATGCTGTTAAGGTAGGTAGGTTAAGGTAAATGTTAACCAATCTCTCTAATGTTCTTCTACTTTTCTCTGTTTTAGAGCCCTAATAGTGCATCAGTGCTAAACTATCTGCCAGTTACAAAGTGATATTAAAAAAAATGGATCAAATAATCAATAAATGGCTTGAAAACATGTTCTAGTATAGTCAGTAAATAGATAGTCAACTTTTACTGAAGATTGTTGGACTGAAGCACTAAAACGAAAATCGACGATTTCTGTCCTTCAATTGAATTTTCCGATAAATATAGGCTTTCACAAGCACTAACTTGCGGCGTATACATTATAAATATTTTACGTGAAACTAGAAATATTCAAAATAACAGTATCGAAATTTAATATAAGCATCACAATTATATTTAGTACATTTTTAAGTTTTAAAAATAGTACAAAATAAGTTTAATTTTCTTTTTAAAACTTTCATGGCACACAACTATTTAAATTAATTATAGTTTTTCTTAACTTACTTTTTATTCTGACGTCCACCAAGAATTAAATGGTGGGAAAGGCTTTCATATAATTGAAATGATTTGAAAACTTTAAACTAAGAGAGTTCGAAGTAGAGGAAAATAAAAGAAGCCCTTCTTTTATTTTTTTATCCCATTAGATTCTTAGGACTGAAAAAGAATTAGTCAACGAAACTATAAATAATAATCTTATGTTCTTTCCGTATACCGTGAATAACTAGTTATTTATAATTTTAAATTTGCTCAATTAAAAATAGCAAAAAATAGGTAAATAAAAATACTAAATACATAAATGTTCCCTATTGCACAATGTATTCTATTTGCAATTATCTACACAGTGTGATATATAAATAAATAAATCGTAAAATAATACTACAAATCGACCAAAATCTTCATTAATGTTTAATATACCTGCCTATTAAGTATCAAGACCGTTTATTCCATTAACATTTTTGGAAAAGTAGAAGTTTCAACTTTTATAACCCTATTATAACACAATAGACAATTTTTCTACGCACTGGCTCTACGTGACTTTGGGTTAAATTATATTTCGCATATATACCCGATCGCCGACCTGTTTGGCTTGCTTTTCTTACAAAAATATTTTACAGCGAAATTTTATAACAAATCGTTGAACAGTTTATTGCATATATATAAAAAACATTAAAAAGCATCGGGATAAACTCAACGGTGCATACATGTATATACAAATTTCGCCAAATATGGACTAATGTTATGCTTTAAGTACTTTAACTACTGTAACCTTTGTCCTAATCCTTATGTTATCTAATCTATGTGCTTTTTTAAAGCTTAAATTGTCTATATTTTTTCTTTTCTGCATGGTGATACTATATATATATATATATTTACGCCTTGTTCCCATCGGGGTAGGCAGAGACAATCTTCTTCCACTTGCTACGGTCCTGACATACGTCTATCGCTTCTTCCACTTTCATCAATCTTCGCATGCATGCTCGTTGGTTTAGAGTGCTCTTGCTCATGCTCTTGACCTGGCATTTTTCCAGAACGTCTTCGATTAGATCGTTAAATGTTCGCCTAGGTCTTCCTCTCCCGATTCTACCATTCATATACCATGGCGATACTCTTTGATATTAAAAGAGTTGGAGATGCCTTCGCACACCAGAGTATAACTCAAAGTCTCAAGAAAAAGTGTACAACCAGCGCGTGTTACTAGTGACTTCTGTGATCTTATACTGCAGGCCGTATGAGTAACTCTGACACTAAATAAAATTTCGGAGCACTTGAAATCACAGTTTAAGACTCCATTGAGACTGTAATTAGTCTCCTCAAGAAGAATCTAAATGGGATAACGAAGGGGCGCTATCACTTGCTCTCACCACCTACCAAGCACGATTGTAATGTATCGCGCTCTCGCCTGTCGTCCGTAGAGGTAGGTAGAGATTACTGATTTTCATTTAGCACGACTCATGTCAACAATCGCCTAAATTAATTATGGCTTAAACTTCCTCGACGAGTTTTTATTTGTCGAAACTGTCACAAACGACACTAAGCCTGTGTCGAAAGTGAAGGCTGATTAAGAAAAAAAAAAAAACGCGTGAATAGTAAATATAAATTGTATTTCAATAAAACATGCGGTAGTAACGATCCAAAGTATTTAAATAGTGTAAGCTCAAATTTCAATGATTCCATTGAAAGTGAGAACGTCACATATGTTTAATTCCGCACAAATTAAGTGTCGCATTCACTTCAGCGAATTTAATTTTCTGCACGTTTCAATCGTAGCTATATCACGTATGCGTGCAACCTTGCGTATATTTTACAGTTTAATTACATTCAGGTTCACGGTACAGGTTACAAGCTTGTGTTTTGACTTTGATAGTAACATAAAGAAAGACTTATAAATGAAAAGATAACAGTATATTCTGTGTTTAACATCTCGTAAGAACCTAAACCATTGTAATAGTATATTTTCGTGCAGTTCCGTCCGGTTACGTTGAACACGATTACGTGAAATGTCTATCCGTCGTGTGGTAGCGGTGTAGAAAAATCTGCTGGTCCATTTCATCTCGTGGTAGTCGTAAGACCCAACTAAGGCAACTAATGTCTTGACAATCGCGTGGAGTCACAGGGCGGACAACAGATCTTTAAAAAAAAAGATGGACAATATACAAACTAATGACGGGTGGAACCTAATGTGGCGATTATGGCAATTTTCCATTGGAAGAGGCAAGTCCAGCTGTGGACTGTTTAGACTGTCAAAGAATAAAGAAAAATCTCTGCCTACTGCCATGGGTGACAGTTGAGAGCGCTAATTCTATGTATATTAAAAAGACAGAGAATGATATTAAGAACATATATACATTAAAGATCGGTATCGGTGTTCCGGTTTATACTAATTTTTAATACTAATTTTACGTGTCGGAAAAATCAAAACATCATTCTAGCCGTATCATATAATTATGATTATGCCACTGCGTTTTTATCAACACACTTTTACGTAGGTATTTTTTAATATCTACACCATATATCAAAACTTTGTAATTTGTTGACTAACAAATTTATTTTATAAATTTGAGGCCAGGCTAACTACATATAGCATGGAAAGGGAAACGTGGAAAGACTATATGGCTTCAGAAAGAGGGCGAAATGATGCTCAAATATTTCAGATTGTATTTTTCAAGACCACTATCGAGCTACAACGCTTAAGTTGTTAGGTTTCCGTCTACCAACCAAACCTAGTAATTTAGCTGAGGAGTTTGAAAGCATGCTTAAAAGACATACACGTCATCCAAACTCAAACAACTATATTATAGGATTCCCCAGGTCTTTGTAACTGAATAGAGATACGATAAAATAATATAGCAATCTTTTTGGGGGAGCCCTATGTTCAGCAGTAGACTTATAGTAGGCTGAAATGATGATGATGATAATGAAAATAATATATGTATTATTTCCCAAAAAAATTGTTTACTTAATTTATATCGCACTAGTAATGCCGTCCTTCATAACTAAGGCTGTGGGATTTGGGTTCGGTAAATCCGTCAGTGCCTCGTTTGTTTGTTAGCAGGATGCACACATGCATATGGCATTAGGATAAAAAGAGGTATTTCCCTATACATCTCATGATAATGAAGATAATCAATAAGGAAACAAACTTTTGAAAACATATGAAAAAAGCAATAATTTACTGTGATAATAAATCTTACTCGCTTCCGTTTCCACTTGAATACAACCACAGAAAAGAAGTTTTGTATCAATATAAGCGAAAGTTTGTCTTTATCAATAAATATATAACTTGTGTGTGTAAGTGTGTGTTTTATTCGTGTATTGAATTTTGTTTATGTTTATTTCGCCGTCCACGTGGCCTGACTGACGTTGGGGGGACTTCAGAAAAACATGCGGCGTATGCTGGTGGGATAGCAAATGTGTGAAAACACGTTTCCGTAAGCGTGCCAATATGCGATAAAAGTGGACCACCATCATCTGGCCTTGTCCCGATAACGGTGGGCGGGCGGGTATACTTTAGGTATACCCAACGTCTTAAAAACGATTAAAAATAAATAATGAATGCACTATTTTAAGATTTTTTTAGTGCATTTTCATTATTTTATACTTCGAGATTATTAAATATGAAATTAATAAAGCATCTACAATATCGGAAGTTTTTTCATATAATAAAATTTAGAATTTCTTGCTCATTAAAATGTACATTTTATACAGGCAGTAAATCACCGTAATCGGCGACACATCTGGAAATGTTCGTTATGCATCGTAACTGTACTTAACGAGCATCAAATTATATACATTTGCACAAGCTTCTGTGCATGACATCGTATTATTTACATTCACAACTCTGTCACATTTACCTTAATCTGTGGGGGAAAGGGTTCATTTAAACTTAAAATTTGGACGAATTAATTTTTCAGTAAAGTGTTAATTTTTTTGGTAACGGTATTTTATTGGTATTCTGTTTAAACCTTCGTGAAGAGACCTGCATGACCAATGCAGGTCTCTTCACGAAGGTTTAGTAGAAGTTGTAGTAAATGAAAAACATTACATGTTCGAGAACGTTTAAAGTTCGGCTACACGTAATGGAGCTGCATGGTGGACACTTCCCGACCTCTCAAATATTCAAAGGAGGCCTTAGCCGTAGTGCGATATTAGTTGGGGAGGCAGTTTTACTTACTAATTTATAGAAAAATATTTCCGATGAGCGCCGAAGCAGACCAGGGACCGGGCGCACAAAATTCATTTCTTGGCATTAGTACTTGGCCGCACCCGAGTGGAATAGTAGTTCAAATCCCAACCGTAGCCAATATTTGCACCGCAAACAAATTATTCTATAGCCTGGTTGTATTCTGTTGCGTCCCGTGTCACAGACACTGTATCCCCTAACGCCTCCGCTAACCCTTCCTCTAATCTAATTATATA
Source organism: Bhutanitis thaidina (assembly GCA_029286595.1). Taxonomy (NCBI): domain Eukaryota; kingdom Metazoa; phylum Arthropoda; class Insecta; order Lepidoptera; family Papilionidae; genus Bhutanitis; species Bhutanitis thaidina. Next base: position 6,609,155 of record JAGSMS010000022.1, read on the forward strand.
AGCGTTACAACGAGTAGGGGAAAGTACTGCCGATAAGTGCTTCTTTGTTAACGTGTAAACTTGCAGCGCTATAACTATCCTGTTCAGTTGAAGATTTCCGTCTCACGTCTCCGTGGTTAAATTTGCGACTGAGAATCAGACACACTCGACAGAAAGCAAACGTAATCAAGGGGCTACCTACTGATGGCGATATAGCTATCTCGAAAACTACCCGTCTAAAAGAAAGGAGACCGCAGCAGTGTCCAAGGTACGAGATGTCTGGTACTTCGATTACCAGTGATAAAAGGCCAAGCGTGGCGATTATGGAAAATCCTCCTTATGGGAAAGGCCTATATCCTACAGTAGATTATTTAATATAATACTTACATTTAAAATATTTTTATTAATTTTATTAAAACTCTTTATTATCTTTATAGAATTTCTAATAGATATTGTATTCAGCTCCCTTTTCACCGACACCCGTACATTTTACCCGATCTCGGAATTACCTAAACTAACTCAAAAACTCAGATTTTGTTAAACAGTTCATTTAAAAAAATATGAAACTTTAAATTGGGCTTCACAGTTAGACTGACACTTTTTTAATAAGCTCTTAATCTGTTCGCAACTTTCGCAAGTTATATCCCTTGGAAGTCTTCGGAGAAACTAATTATCCTTTTGTAGTAACACATAAAGGTTATCGAATGTGGCGTACTTAACTATTAAAATAAATTCAAATTAAAACGTTTCGTATGTTTTGAAAAAATTACAAAAAAAAGAGGTTACCTACGGAGTTTCTTTCGCCGGTTCCTTCTTCGTAGACTTAAAAAAACGACAACGTTTGACAAGTGAAATGTGTGTTTCTTATGTTGAATAATTACTAATACTTATATTATTTCATTCGCTGACTTGGATACTAGGACGGCGACCGTCTCACCACCAGTCACGTTGTCTCAAATAAGCTCTGGTGAAAAGTGGATTGTAAGGACTAAAATAAATGCTTATGACCTCCGCAACAACAAGCAATCAATACAAAGATATCAGGCTTAATTATTCCTAGGTGCCAAGCGAAACACGTATCGCATAATATTAAATGTAAGGTAATATATGCCTTTTCATGCCGGAATTATGCAAGGTATTTTTTTCTAACAACTTTAAAATGATGGATTTCCAAAATAACGCCTGATTCCATTTCCTAGGATATTTTTTTCAATTATAATAATGAAAGTCGTATTTGAAATCTATACCAGGAATTATTTAAAAAGTGCACGGTTAATAGCTGTTTCAGAGATTCATTCTTGTTTGGCAATGCGCCAAACTAAGTTCTATATACGCTTTTGTTCTACTGAGTGATTTACAACTTTGTAAGAAATTAAAATTCAAATAGTCGTTTAAAATGTAATTTCGTCCTCATTCAATTTCAATTCAAATTTAATTTCATGTATTTCCTTAAAACATGTGCATAATTAGATATTTTAAACAATGTAGGATCTATCCACATTCCGTCAATGCAACTAGTCTGGCCATTATTACAATTTAAAAAAAACTATTTTCGTCCAAGAATCTTTGGTTGATTTACCGGCATTATTTTTAAACGTGATTGTTAAATTACATTATTTTATGGGGCGTTGAAGAAAATTTAATTAAAAACAGAATTGCAGTAATTGCTTTATAAAATGGTTATGGTATGGTAAATGGGTATCGAGTTATCCTTAATTTTTAAGACTCTTCAAAAGCTTGGCATCAGCAGTATGTTTTGTATCGTAGTACCGAAAGGTGTACCGACAATTCCTCTGTCGAAGGCCATAAAATATCGGAGTATCCTGTTCTTTTTTAACGTCTCTTACATGGTTTCCTTTATCCAAGACATAGTCACCACTAATCAAAAGCAATTCTTGAAATAATGAATGAAGAAATTTTGTGAAATAGTTTTGGGGTATGGCGAACATGCTCCTGGATGCTAAAACTTACCCAAACTGCATAGTTAGACACTAGGTCTTAACGGAAAAAAAACTCAAAACTGAGGTTTTGATTACAGTCATTTTTAAATGTACGGTACTATTTAAGTAGAAGTTTACGTAACTACTCGAAATGCAAAACATTAGACACTATTACCATATCATTGTGTTGACTAACACATTTGCTTGCTATAAATTCACATAACACCCACAATCTTATCTTGCACGTACTATGCAAATGGCTTCCAAATTTTTTAGCATTCATTGAAGTCAAAGAAAGCTAAAAGTGTGATCTTTTTTTATCATAACAGAAAACTTAAATGTACACGGTAAAAAGCAGATAATGAATAATAATGTTTTCTTGATTAAAGAGTTTTAAAATAAAACCTTAGTGCCCAATCTCCAATATCTGATACAATCGTTTGAGATTATACGTTTAAATTAGTGTACTCGTAACTACTTGATTGGACACCAGTGCCTAAAATAAAAAGAAAAAACATCAAAAAGAACGATAGTTAAATGAAAAAGAATTTTATAATTTTTGTAATTTTTCATGGTTTGTTACAAATACGCGGATTGAAGATTTTCGTTTCGTTAGTGCGTTTGATGTTCAGTTACCAGAAACTTGAAACCATTGTCTGTATTTCGAACCCGCACGTAAGTGCATACGCGCTCATGTTGCGTAAGGCAGGCCCTTGAGATATATTTACAGCTGCTTGACTTTAGCACGTCAAACTGTGGTACTCTCACGGATATTATCCATATTAGCTATATCTGACCAATTTCCTTCTTTGTTCACAAATCGCTGAAAGTGTGAATCCATCATAGCATGTATAAGTTGTGTTGGATTTCCGTCGTTTTTCGTCGGTTTCGATATAAACTGTTCGCCGTGCCGCCAACGCGAACGGTCGCTCGCGCCACTGCACCCAGTACCCGTGTCTGCATTGTAAAGAGTTTAATTTTCTGCATTTTATAGAATATATGACATGATGTTTAACAGAATTAAATATTTTGCGAAAAACAGAGAATGTTATAATGAAAATGATCACAGTCTCCGATAAAGCTGGACCGATGAAAATTCGCTGAATGCGCTTCGTCTTAAATCTTACTCACTCTCTTCGCTGATGAGCAAGAAACGATGTTTCAGGCCAGTTGATCTGCAATTCTACAACAACAAAAACTGAATTAAAGACCTTTTATAAATTATATTCATGAATTTCATGAATTATTCACCGCAGATGATGTACTTGACAGCTGGAGGTAATGTTTGTTCAAAAAACAAGTTATTGCTTTTCGGGCCTGGTAGTGTTTTGTTGCATCCGTACGGTAAGATCACTGACACTGCATTTGATATTTCCGCTGATCTTATCGCATAAGCGTTACGAGTACATCGGTGTCTCTGTGTATGCACGTATAATTAAGCCACTATAATAAATATCTCTTGCACTGTTGTTGCTAAATGCCTATAGTGTAAAGGCTTCCTTATCATATCACAGAGTATAGACTGAAACAAGTGTGTGTGAAATTACTTTGCAGATATTTTAAAAAGAAAAACTCTAGTCACACTAAGGTAGACAAAGCGTCAAAGTTGGAACAGGCAAACTCATGTTCGTATTTTAGTATTTTTAAGAAGCACAATAATTCATCTAAACGTCCAACACTCATTAATAAATAGCTAAAAATTTTATTCGGGTGGTCACTCGTCACACCATAGGTGTATTATTTAGATATATAACTCAGTTTTCGTTTTCTTGGTATTCTATTATCTCCCGACAACTTCGCAGCCGTATCTTCGAAACTTATACTGACAAATGACACTTGGTTATCAAGTGACTATCATTTTTCAAGCAAGACGTTTAGACGATTTTTTAGTGGACCCAAAGTGAAGTGTTGTCCGGCTTATTTCAGCGATGTCCATGGACCATGATAAATGATGATCAAATGTAATACCTAAGTTTTTGACAGTATTGGCAATTTGCTACGAATAAATGGACTCTAGAGGAAATCAACCCACGAAAAACACCAGAACAAATAAAGCAGACGATGACGGGTGTTAGCGTCCAGGTGCGAGGAGTTTGGTACTGCGATCGCCAATCCACTTGCCGAGCGTGGCGATCATGACAAATCCTGCTTATGAGAGAGGCATATGTCTTGCAGTGGACTATTTACAGGCTGTTAAGAAAGGAAGGTCTCTGAGCCCCTGAAAAGTGTGAAATATTTATAGCTTCACGTGTTGTATACGCAATTTTGCGTAATTCACATGAAGATTTTGTCAAATAAAGCTCGTTATCCTTATTTCTCAATCGAACAATATCTCGTTAAGATACTATTTTATTACGGTTTATTACATTTATTATGAAGCAAAATGGCTTTCGTAATGTATTGGAATTTGTTTTCCTCTTCCCTTATCCAACACAACCAATAATACTCACGATCATGAACGCTCAAGGAATGTCAGTTACTTAGCGAAAAAACGTTACTTATTTGGAATAAAATATTTTATATGAAATCACGTAATATTTTCATTTAATTATATTTGAACGAACAATTTTTTTTAATAATTGTATATTTCTGGATTCATTCAATTTAGTTCACGCATTACTGCTCTACTGCGCCGATTAAAAATGATCCTCGTTACAACATTTCGTTGAAACTGAATATTTTAAATAAAGTAAAGTGAAAAATGAATAACAGCACAACATATGTACACCAAATGACTTCATACTTTACAGTAATTATTTGTGATATTTTCGTCGGCCATATCACAAACCTTGAATATGGAAGTCTTCGACAAGTACGTTTTGCCTTTTCTCTATGATGGTCCTGAAACATGGAAGTCGCTTATAGAACAATGAAAGATCTGTCCTCAAGGTTGACAGGTACGACTACGTATACGTAATGAAGAACTTTCGGACGAACTAGCCACCGAAGAAGCTGTTGGAGTCTCCAGACTTAAGTGGTATTGGGCTGGACACATTTGTTCCAGAAGTGATAAACGCTGTACTCAACTAGTGCAGGCCGCGATAAGTCAAATACAGTGCAGTTCGTCCCCCTACTTAGACAATCTTCCACAGATGCGCTGTGGCTAGCAACTGAAGAATAAAGAATCGGGATAAATGGTTCTTCTTAGTAAAGGTCTATGTCCAGCAGCGGAATGCTGGCAGGTGATGTTAATGACGATATTTATTCACAAAAGCACGGAAGAACTGAGGTTTCGATCATCCTGATGTCAGAGTTGACAAGAGCTACCGACATATTTATTATTAATTTTGGTTCAACCTACGCAGAAGGCGCTCACAGTATCTTGAGGTCTTGCAGTGGTAACATAGTATAACGTGGTAGACCCAAGCGGCTATTTTAGCTGCTCCGCGAATGGATCAGCTCGACCTGATGAGTATCAGGTCCACGCAGAATACCGGGGTAAAGTAGAGGCATCAAGTGCTTCTTCGTTCCGTTCGGAGAGTGAGGCAACCGGAGGCTCACTTCCTTCTCCCCAAACGCCCTCCCTATCACTCCCATCCCCCAAATGTCTCTAAAGGTCACTGTAACAATGCACACCTGCAGCCCCCTCTGGCGGTGCCCATGTATGTGGGCGTCGGTAATCAGTTACTGTCTGGTGAAGTGGCTCGTTTTCCCTCTTACCAATAAAAAAAAAATTTTTGGATTTAATTTTATTTATTACCCGTCTCAACTCCGACCCAAAAGAAAGTTCGATTTAAGTTTTGGTTACTTTCCATTTGGCAGCAAATCTGCCGAAACTGTGATCGAAACTGAAGCTCTGCTAGTGAGTCATCGCGCTGCTGTGTTGCCGAAAATGTGAAAATTGAAAGAACGCCACATGTACCTTTCCGCACACCTGGCATTATTTGTTGATGATATTTTTTTTTAAAAGGATACTTGCAATGGTATTTAACCAACATTACTAATATTCCTTTTAACAATCCAACTAAGCATTAGAGCTTGTATTTGGAGTGGTTCACGACAATAGTCGAATGGTGGGCTCGAACCTGCGACGTCATGTTTCGCAGTCCGCACCCTAACCCATGGATATTGGAGTTTATATTGCATTATTTAATCAAAAGCATTTAATGCATTTAATTTAAGCATAACTATCTACATATAAGTATGAATCCAGATAAAACTCTCGGATAGACCTGTCATGTCTCAGCCGTAAGGAGTAAAGTAGCCTACAAATGTGTCACGGCTGAGAAAATGCGTTCTCCTAATTTTCAAGAGAGTTTTGGAGCTGGGAAAGAGCTGTCACTTTGCTAAGAGCTGTCACTTTGCTCCAATGTGGGTTAGCGGGTTGGTGGTCATATCTTGTTTTATCATTTCTCAGACATTACACAGGTTTCCTAGCGATGTTTTCTTTCACTGATTTAATTAAACATTTTATTGGTGCTGAGACTGTACTCAGAGACCCATAACACTGACGTAACTCATGAAACTTCAAAACTTAAATGAGACTGGGCCGGACATTTCTGTGGCATGTTGGATGAGTTATGGGCGAAAAGCACCACTGAGCGAGTTGACTCCATTAGTTGAACTCCTGCTGGAATGAGTAGCCCAAAAAAGCAGTCAAACGTGAGGATTGGAAAGAGAAAAGTGAAACCTATTTCCTGCAGAGGATCGGACCAGGTCTCTGGCGTACCATAAAACTAAAACAGATCTTGCTCTGAAATAATTATCTTGTAAGTGAAGAAGTGCTGTGAGTAATCTGCTATTTATTTGTTTAGTTAGCATTCTTATACAAATAAGTATACACATATCAAATCAAATAAAATAAAATATTTTATTCGTCGACAACCTATAATTGACAACCGGTACAAAAAACTATTTTTCATTTGTAAATCATAATTTTTTAATAGTTTCGTAATGAGATTCCTCTGACGGAGATGAAACAGGCAAAAGAAATTCAGTAGGTATCTTTTTCTTAATATTTTTTTTCATAAAGTTATTTAATAGTACAATATACACAGTACATACGTAATATGATACATGTATATATATTTAATTTTTATTTCATTAATGTGAATAAGTATATATAATGTATATTTTATGTAAGTTTTTTATTAATTGTAAATGTAGATTATGTGTACGTATTATTTGTGAGCCATGTGTGAGCCATTTAAGGCGAGAACTATAGTTAGAGACGTGGTCATACTTTCGCAGACCAAAGTCTGATGCAGTTATTAAGTAGGCGCTCTAGCTTGCAATGAAAACCTTTGTTCAGGTCTGAGTAACACACATCCCCATAATCAATTATATGTAATATCAGTGTTTGAATAAGCATAATTTTAGACTTTAAAGGATGAACATTTTTTAAGCGACGAAGGCAGGTTCTTCATGCCGAAAACGGTATCATAGTATCATTATAATAGACGGAAGGTAAACTTACGAAATCAAACTTAGTGCTAGCTACGTTTTGAGCTGCCTACACGTATTGCTTGGCATTGCGTAGGATTTACGGAGACACCGAAGCGTATACATAGACACCAATTTATGTGTTTCTTCTTTTAACCTGATACTTGTGTTCACATAAAGAGAGACGGCTCGGTGGCGTAGTGGCTAAGTATTTAGCTGCGCGCGACACAGGAGAAATTCCTACAGCGGAAGGTAACGTTTCTTTTTAAAAAAAAAATCCTTTTTCGTTCTTCGTTGACTGGAAGAAATCGCTTCTCAGCGATAAGGCCACCTATGGTATATTTTCTTTGTTTATTTAAATACTCTTTGTTGTTAAGGGTAATGGTATAAAAAAGTTTTGTTCATACAATCATTCATTCATTTCTATTCAGCCGCGAACTTAAAAATCTGATAAAGTAAAAGATACAATATATAGTTTAAGCAATTCTTATTCTTCATAATCTATTGCATATATCCACTGCTGGATATAGACCTCTTTCAATAAGAGGAAAATTGAGCGACCTTTTTACTAACCTGTTACATATTATAATAACTCAGTATACTGAACTGAAGTGAAAGTTTACATATTTGTATGACTGTAGTAAATCATCCCTTATTGAATTTTCTAAGTTGGCACAGCTCCAAACTAGGTCTTTTTTCAATAAATAAAATTTTGAGTCTATTTTGAACAATAATGAAACATTTCACTTAATTGAAACTTAATGGTTTTTTTATTTTTTTTTTATTCTGTTATAGGACGACTTATGATCATTAACCTTAACCATTAACTTGGTTATTAGTATTGCGCTCTCATTTCCGTGCTTATTATCTTATATAATAAAACATATATTTTTATTAGACACAATAGCCAGCTCAATATCATAGTTAGTAAACAAGTGACCTTCTGATCTGCTCCATGGCCTGGGCGGCAATTTGGAAATATCGGGAGTTGTCGGCAGCGGTGTAGGATATATTTTAGTGGCGCTTGTGTCACCTTCCCATATCCGAAAGCCAATCATTTGTATACGACATGTATATATATAATAGTGTATTGTGTTCAGTAAAGTTGCAAGAAGGTTCCGCGAGCACGGTTGAACTATCGCCGTGGGACTGTGTAGTGCTCGCTTAAAAAACTTTGCTCGCGGTGGCGTTGTGTGGAGAGTCGTCCTCTTCCCTTTAATATCGCTGAGGAGAGCGATGGCCGCCACATGCATCATGTTTGTGAACAGGCGCTGCTTGTTGGGGCTGGTCAGCTCAGGAAAAAATCTAGAATTTAATTTTTGTGACCACTAGTTGCTTTTTATTTTATGTTGTATTATTTGGAATGCATAAAGTCTGTTGAAAAAAAAGGCATACCTACAGAGTTCTTTCGCCTTTTTCTTCTCAGTAAGAGGAACTTAATTACGAAAAGGAGGCGGATTGCTTAAAAATTGCTATTGAAATTGAATTTTTCTCGTCAAATTAATAATTGTCATTCGTTTCATACATACATGCCAAGGAATAAGTCACGTTGGGATTAACAAGAAAAATGTGCTATTTTCATCTACAATTGATATATATTTTTTACAAATTTAGCTCCCTAGACAAAAATGTACGTTATAAGAAATTTTGTTAGAGATTCGCTTTTAAATAGGCTCGCGCTTAAGAAGGTTACGTAAACTATAATTCAAACGTAAACAAACACAGGCGGAAGACCCACGTTTTACAATTTTACCACGTAACTTGCTTAATTGAAAACGGTTTAATGTTCTTTTACAGACCGCAATTAAAGACGAAAGAAAACGCTTTATTGACTTGTTTTGATGAAAGAAAATTTTTGTAAGCTGACTAAACCTAGTGGGCAAATTAAATAAAATCACAGATGATTGGTACTTTTATTTCAAGGCGTAGGCAGCATATTATTTTCTTTTAAAAATAAACAAACGGAATTGCTACAAGCCGTAGTTCATCACTTTTTAATAAAAGAAATAATTTGATTATTCAACTATTTGGAATATTTTCTGTTTACGGAAAAGCATAAGTTATTAATAATCATAAGCTGACAATAACAAGCCGATATTAAATAAATGTCATTTAAAACGGTATTATATACATATAGTCTTAATTTCATTTTCTTCTCTTTTATAAAATATTTACATAAATAATTATTATTTCCTTTGATATGGGTAATTCGTAAAGTAAAACGGTACTCTGACGAGCTGCGATCAATCTCCTTTATAATAGACATTACATTAACATTAAAACATAACATAAAAATACTTGGTATTTAAATTCTGTACAAACTGAAACTGAAATGGTCTGTATAAAGGTACTGCTTAATTCTTAAGAAATAGCAGTACCTTTGTACAGACCACATAAATACATATAAATACAAAATAAATAAACAAGTATTTTTATGTGGGCCTCCGTAAGGTATTTATTTAAAAAAATCGTCCTGAAGTATGACACTTCAGGTAAATTTTTTTTTGGGTTTTTTACTAACGGCTTCCCTTACCTCTGAAAACGTAGATCCAGTATATGGGACACCTGAAGTTGTAAACAATTTTAATGTGGCCAGAATTGTAGCGATTACTTTGTCATTGAGTTATTGTTGCTCTGAAGAAAAAAAAAACATATTTTTTTGTGTTCAATATATAAAATATTATGTAAAAGAACTTAAATATATTTCTACTATCCACTTAGTAAAAAAGTGTACTGCAAAGAAGCTCCCGTAGACTATTAATTTTTACGGATCTGCGACGAAAGTTTTGCGAGCAAGGGTGCTTTTGGACTGGTTATCTACTGTTTTAAGCAAATGTGCTGTTTTAAAATTGCAATCTTTCGAATATCTTTTTTTGTTTTTGTTTACGTTTTTTTTATTTTCTTTGTGGTTTTATAACATTGGTAGAGATAATCACTTCTATAAAATACTTTTTCTTTACTCTTTGATATGTATATTTACAAAGATGCTCCAAAACCGTTGTCAGTCAAGTGCATTTGACAATGGTTTTGGAGCAAGTTTATTAAAATAATGTGACCGATCCTTGTCTTCCGCACTGTTAATCAGTACTGCTCGTTAAGTACAACCAACCTCAGTAATGGATAGTTAATACCTACGAATATGAACACGTGCTGCAAATACTCGTCAAAAGCTAAGAATCATTAAAATGCATCTTCTTGACATTTGATTATTCAATTATTTCCTTAAAATATTTTAAACTCATTTATTATAGGAAATTACGGACCGGAAGCACCAAATGGACTACACGATTAGTTGTGAAATTTAACACAATATTACCGTACATTAACCAGTGTACAATTACTTTCCGTGTAATAAACTATGCTTCAGTAAAGAGATCGGACGGTCGAACCACATAGCATTGCGTGGGAAGTCACACCGGCCTGTGTCGACGTCATGTGGCGTGCTGCAGCGCTGTTTTTTACTTTTACTAAATCTAAGCTATTTAAACTACACAACCTACCTGCTGTGGTGATGAAGACATTGGTTGTAGCGCAATAGGCCAGGAAGAGCCTGTTTACAATACTTTTGTAAACACTAACGCAGACAAATTGTTCCAATCCTTTCCTGAAAGTAATAAAAATGACAAAGCATAACGATCAATCCGAATGCAGGAGTACAGGTTGAAAACTCACATATAGATATCCGATGATAGATTAAAAGGAAAAGTTACTGTAAAACATAATTCACATTACATAACATTACTTGAATGTACGTATTCTCCAAAATATATCCTGTAAAATACCGTGAAGCCTGTGTATGAGCATGTGCTGGTCGCCTGTGCACGAGGCTAGGAAGATTAGCTTCCAGATCTGGATCACTTGTCACTGGTCTACACTGAGTCTAAAGATGATTGTTAGTAGCGTGCAGCTTCTGCCCAAATATGGCAGCAGTATCCCACACATAACTGACTGAGCTGACAGGGTAAGATGACGTCCCGGTGTTAAATACCGTTGCTTTTACAACTATCCTTAGCTTTCTAGTCGCAGCTATCGCCCTAAACTCAAGGGAAAATGCCATTGGGCATAAAGGATCGACGATATTTCAGCTCTCAAAAATTAAACGTAGTCAGTGTACTTGAAAATTATGAGGCATGATCCTACTAGCGGTGGCGACTTACGTTTGGTTTTAGATGTCATTGAATTTCACAAAATTGGCCTCGCCGCAGTTGAAGGTTGTCTGCAAAGTGAGACTCACGCGCTCTATGATACTATTTCGTGCTGAAAACAATTTGGAAACATTTTCTGTCTTAATAAACTTTAAACCAAATATCAGCCTCACCAGCACGTTATGCCTCACCGTCCACAGAAGGCTGAAGACGCTGTCCCCAACAGAGTGTTGAAGGAAAAACCTTCCAAAAATACTTAACACTATTATTATAAACTTTAAACGGGAAGCAGCATAATTTGTTACCACAGTTATTCATATTTTTTTATATATTAAGACATCTCAAAAATTAACTTGTCAATTTTATTTCTTTTTCTATTGAAGTATGATCACTTTAAATACTATTTTAATTCAAATTTATTTCAAAGTTTTATTGTACACTATTCAGTGTAATTCGATTTTAATCAAAACAGAGAGCAATCAAGAGAAATCTAGACCGAACATTTTATTACGTTTAATTAAATTAGCAGTTCAATTGGAAACGTCCTCGATGTTTACAAGAAAGGTAAGGTTTAAAAGAATAATTGCTGTATCAACCTGTAGTTAGTTTTTCAAGATAATAAAAGTAAAATTATTAAAATAATGCATATTCTTTTTTGTTTTTACCTTAACAAAACAATAATTTCTGCATTTTTTTTCTGCATTGCATGAAATTGGCGTTTTGTCTCAAAAAATCTGGCGGTTAGGAATTCCAAATTCAAATGTATTTCAAATTTAGGCTTGTGTATTTGTGTTTTGAATTTAGCGCCATTTGTTTTTTCTTTGATATCTTTCTGTTAACACAACTTGAAATATCACTTTATTTCCGAATATGAGTTCCACCGTGGCACCAGCGCTGCAGAAACAGCTCGAAAGATTAACGATGTGTATGGGGTAGTTACTGTAAAAGAAAGCACGGTACGTTTTTGGTTCCAACATTTTCGTTCTGGAGATTTTGACCTCCAAAACAAATCCCGGGAACGGCCGGAGACCCAAGTTGACAATGAAGAATTAAAGGTGATCGTGAGAGCGGATTCATCGCAAACCACGTCAGACTTAGCAGCAGGCTTCAGTGTGAGTGACAAAACAAATTTAATTAACTTGAAATAAATTGGAAAAGCGAAAAAGCTCCAGAAATTGGTAACGCATGAATTGAGTGAAACACACCAATAAACACGCATTGAGTTCTGCGTTACATAACTCAACCGTAACAATATCGAGGGAATCTTATTGTTACTTGTAGTGAAAAATGGATACTGTACGACAATCGGAAACGCTCATCACAGTGGTTGAACCCAGGAGAACGGGCCAATCATCATCATCATTTCAGCCTATCACAAGTCCACTGCTGAACATAGGCCTCCCCCAAAGATTGCCACGAAGCTCGGTCCTGATCCACCTGTATCCATCGACTTCCCGCAATACTGCGCAGGTCGTCACTCCATCTTGTGGGAGGTCGTCCTACACTGCGTTTGCCTGTACGTGGCTGCCACTCGAGAACCTTTTTTTCCCAACGATTGTCAGTTCTGCGAGGTATGTGGCCGGCCCATTGCCACTTCAGCTTGCTGATCTTTACGGCTATGTCGGTTACCTTAGTTCTGCTGCGGATATCATCGTTGCAGACTCTATCATGCAGAGAAACACCGAGCATAGCCCTTTCCATAGCGCGCTGAGCAACTTTGAGCTTCCTCATACGACCTGCAGTGAAGGGCCAAATCCTGACCCAATCGAAAGGTGATTGTGTCATACATATCCGTATTGTCAAAAAGCTAGCCGTTAAACAACCGACACGGGTCAATTACTCTAGCCCACTGCTGCTTCATGACAAAGCTAGACCCCATACTTCACGACAGACGGTCGTTAAATTAGAGGAGTTGCGATTGGAATGTCTCCGACACCAACCGTACTCCTCGGACCTTGCTCCAACAGATTACCACTTTTTTCGGAACATTGACAATTTCTTGCAACGAAAAAAAATAAATTCCAATGAGGCAGTCCAAACTGCTTTCAAAGATTTTATTGATTCTCGGTCTCAAAATTCTTTCAGCAATGGAATCAATGAACTACTTATTAAGGCGAAAGTGCATAGATAATAATGGTACATACTTCGATTGATTAAATATATTATATTAAATAACACATTTTTTTTCCCCATATAATAATAATTTCATATATAGGGACCCAATAGTCGAGAATATTTATGAGACTGGATTACTCTTACACATTTAGACATCACTATAATCTTTACACAATAACAAAGCGGTAATAAGTGTATACATTAACCAAAACCCTAAAAGCGTATAAGCTTCTGTAAATAACACAAGGCTGCGTTTTGTCACCAATTATATTAAAAATTTTGCGGAAGTCAACAATTTACTAGGATGAACGTCAATAAATTCTAAGAACAATAAAAGTATTCTTTCTACGCCCATAAGATCAACAAAGGAATGTTATCGTAAATCTATGTGTGGTACGTTACGAGGAAATGATTAAATGATTTCTGGACCCCAGGCAACTCATAAATAAAGTTAATCGTAATTTACTTGACTACATATTGATTCAGTTACGACATATGTACCATTTTAGAAATGCATTATAATTTATCTGTTATATAGATTTAATGCGACGTTATTAATATTTTATGAAAATAGGCCTCCGGTTACCTCACTCACTGAACGAAACGTAGAAGCACAAGATGCCTCTACTTTACGCCGGTATTCTGCAAGGTCACGGTACTACTTCGGTCGAGCCAGCCTATTCGAGAAATAACAATGCGACTTCATTTGTGCAATGCAATGCATGTGCCCTAGAGGGCAAAGAATGAAGATCTCTGAAAGTATCAGAACCTAAAACCCATTGATTAGTGATGGTGAGCTACTCACAACCATGTCACAGACGTTACATGCATGACATGCCAAGACATTAAAACGTACATGCTAAGTTGTTCATCAAAAATATAGTGTGTGGGATTTGCAATGCCATTAATAATAGGTCGTCGTATTTTATTATAATATACTCATATTTGTGCCCTTTTTTTTCAATAACTTGTTGCCATTTTGTAGATAGTGACTTAATCCCAGCGCTGTATATGTTGGGACTTCTTATTAAAAAAAGAGAGACAAGTAGTTTTGAGAGACCTCTTTTGATATTAACCTAACACTACCTAAAGAATTCTGTAGAGACCAAAACAGGTGAAACTCTGAGTGTGCAAGATCTGTACTATGTGGTGGATACTTTAAGACTTCCCAACCAAACTCTCTCAATATTTGTTGAGTGGCTAAAGTGTGCGGCCTAGCTTTATCATAATGAAAAACCACACCCTTTCTGTTGATCAATTCCGGCCGTTTTTTCTATATTTCTTGCTAGAGTCTCATCAGCTGTTGGCAGTAGAGATCGTAATCGATGGTTTCGGCCGGCGGTAAAGGCTCATAATGAACGATGTCCTTCCAATTCCACCATACACAGTATCTACTTATTGCGAGTTAATCCGGGTTTTGCTATAGTCTGTGGAGCCTGACTGCTTTTGACCATGATCTCTTTCATAGTCGTGGGTAATCCAGTTGTCAACACCAGTGATCAATCTTTCCAAAAATGGTTTGTTTTCATTACGTTTCAATAGAGAATCGTAAATGAGGACACGATTCATAAGGTTTCTTTCAGTGAGCTCGTGTGGCACCCAATATCGAGCCTTTTCGCATATCCAGACTTTTTCAAATGGGCCAAAATTGTTTTGTGCTTAACCCCTAGCTCTTCAGGTATGTCGTAACTACTAAACCGGTATCTTGTTCCTCTTATTAAAAAATGGCATCGACTTAACCATAACGTGTCAACCAGAGCGTGCTTCATCTTTGACACCAAAATTCCTAGACAGAAAACATTTGAAACAATTTTGTGCTACTCTTGCTGATACTGCATTAAGTCTATAAACAACACAAACTTTTTTCGCGGCTTGTGTCACATTTTTCCTTTTTTTGTTACAAAACTTCAAAACGTTTCGAATATCTTCGTTAGATTAAAAGAAAAACAATAGAAAAATGGGGGGAAACGTTTTTACTTTTTATTTTTATTTTTAAAGGAGATTTTAAAATCTCATTTATTCTATGATACCTAAACCAGCTAGATACAAACAGTAGCTAGATACAATCAAAGAGATTTTACTGCAACTTTTCACTTTTATTAGTTATTACACTTTTACATGAAAAAACAAGTCATACGAGGGAACATGCTTTTAATTTGGCAAAATGTATTTGATAGAATAACTATTACTATATAATCTAATAACTTTACTATCCCTAACGGATAATAACTTAACTAAATGTGGAAAAAACATCCGGTGTCACAAAATATCTGGTGTTTATTATAAAATTGACACTTATTTATTTCATTACAGCTCATAACCATGAAACAAATATACACACTATATTCTATTGTTCTAAAATAAGTAACTAATATAATATCTAGGTGTGATTTGAGAGGAGACAATAAATTTTGTGTCTCACATCGAACTTATTTATTAATTCGCAAATTTATTTATGTCTTCAAACATTTTAGATACTTTGCAGAAACTGAGATACTAAAAATGGTCTATTACACCATTTATTCGTATGGGGTGATGCAAGTAAAAAGGCATTTTAATAAAATTTTATCAAGCAGACAGAGAGGTACTAAAAGTGTGCACTTTTGAAACTTTTCTTAAGCCTAGAAAATATCTGTACGAACACTGTGAAGTCCTAACAGTGCGCAAGCTTTTCGTCGTTAGAGGTATCTATTGGCAATGCTTAGGTTATTCAAAATCCAGCAGTCGTCCATCATCTTTACAGCAAAGTACACGTTACAGGCTTGCACTGGGTAACACTTCCAAGACAGCCTTCAGGAGGAGATTTTATTGCTTCCTAGGATGGTTCATATATGTTAATAAAATTGGACATTTTAAAAATAAAAACAAATATGAGTAATAATAATATGATAATAACAATATTTTATGGCTAACTCAACCAGATGAGAATATATAGAAATACCCCAAAAAAAACAATATTGATATTATGATGAAACTTTACCCAATTGTATAAAACAATGTGACGGCTATATATACATGCACACACAAACACACAGAGGGTGAGAGAGGGAGAGCGAGGTAGAGCGAGGGAGAGCGAGGGAGACCGAGGGAGAGCGAGGGAGAGAGAGGGAGAGCGAGGGATAGATAGAGAGAAAGAGACTATATTTTGACTGATGTTCCTTACTAAAGAAAGGAAAGGAACTAATAAATATGTCATAGCTGTACCAGATGCTACGCATTTTATATAACACGTGAATTCTATAGTCACTGGGAGGATGCTGGTACCTATCGCACAGGGTTAAACTTTTTAAGTACCAGCAAATTGTTTTTTTTTTGTGATTTTGGAACATCACCATGTGCGAATTATCAATAAGTAAATTAGATATAAAACAATAAATTCATTACTATTGTAACAAGGGTTCGGTATAGTAGGACGCATTTTCCGGTCGGCCTTCATTACCTTTTTAGCTTTTACTTGCCGAGTATTTATTCTATTTTTAAACCAAAATCGACAACATCACACATTAATATATATTATGGAAAAAGAACAAAGAAATTGCCAACCTACCTAGCTGTACCTAAAAAGTAAAGGAAATTTCAATATGACTAATTGTCAGATCAGGATACTGTTTTTTTCCCTAACTGGTAATTTATTTAGTAGATAACGACCTGTTCCAGCACTGCACACCCCGTGCCCATATCTTACAATCCTATTACTTTTTATAGTCGATAACCATCTGGAAAAATGCAGCCTTATAAAAGTGAAAGAAATTTTTGAAATCGGTCTAGTGAAAAGAAATTAATTTTTTTCAGCAGTTTCGAGTTTAAGTCTTGGATAAACAAGTCTGTTTGTTATATTAGTTAACTCGTCAGTTAAGGTTTATATTATATTCTTCCATCTACATCTTCAATGACTTTAGGAAGTTAAATTTTTAAATCGATTATCGAGTTCTTAATAAATGGCATCTAATGTCTATGTAATCTGTGATAAATTATATATGTATGAAAATATAAATTATGAAAACTGTAATATTTTAGAATTTAGTTTCAACAATTCATACGCATTTGTGTGAAATCCAAATTACTTAACAGGGTTTTAAAAAAATCTGAGATGGCATTAAGTTTTATTTCTTCAATTAATACTTATAAATCGCATACATTGTGTTCAAAATTGGTAATTAAGGCTGAAAGTAGACAATTCATTATGTGACTATGCAAAAGCTCTAGTGAATTATTTTACAACTTACTAATTTCCAGTGTGCATGTAACAAATGCAAACGAGGACTCTACAGTGAGATTACGTGATACAATTTCCGCAATTTATTTCGATGTTCATGTCGGAATGAGAGTTGTACCATTATACTATGCCCGTGTAGTAAACACGAATTCTCATTTTGTGCAGACATTTGACGTAATTAGAATATTTTACCTACCGTATGTATTATAGTAATTGCTAAAATAAATAAAAGTAATGTATCTAACATTAAAGATAAATTGGGTATTTTGAGGTGTAATGAGATATATACCATCTTTTTATTTCTTCAAGTACCAACCTCACTAGTAATGGTGATTTTAAAATAAAGATCGTCCTGGTATTTTGTGGCAATCGAATATATTTGTATGTATCTGTGTGTGTGTAGGTATGTATATAAAAAAGAACTTTGTGTGCCTTGTATAAAGTCATACCCAATTGTTATATATTTCACTTTATTATTAACCTAGCTTAATCTAATTTATTAAGCTAAAATTTTGAGAGATGGCTTCAGAGGTAACGAAGATTGTGCGGCCAATGTACATTTGTTGGTTAGCCTAGAAGATCCCTTTTAACTTTTGCGTTGAAGTCCCATGGTATGTTGGTCTGATAAGACCAACGCCAGTAAAATGTAACATTTTCTGAAAGAAATGACGAATAAAACGTTTTTACGAGCGTCGAATACGTAAAGGTATGTCGTGACGTGAGATGTTAAAATGGAATTAACACATGAGTTATTTAATTCCTGTTCACATTCTCCAAATTTTATCTACAAAATACGAGAAGCTGGCAACGCCTCGCCAATACTTAAAAGCATGAAGTTGTGGCTTAAACTTCAATTCAGCTTCAAGGTATCACTCACAAGTCTTTTAGCACATCTTTTTACTTTTAATTATTTTACAACTTACTGAGATAACTAATGAGTGTTATCAATATGTGTTCTAGCGTAGATTTAATTCTTTATGATGTTAAACATTTTTCATTACTTACGTGTTACAATGTTCACTGTACAATGAATACACAAAAGTTTAACTCAAGCTGCTACTACCATTATAACTTTCTTAATTTAAACTTTAAATAAACATTGTGAGCATGAAATTCGATCATGATCTTTGAAAGCCCCTTAGAAATTATGTTAAATAAACGAGCTAAGTAATGTACCATTCATTTGCTACCGAAATGCACGTATCGTTTGTATGTGCGCTTTAGAAAATACATTTCTTCTTATTCGGTCTATTTAAGTCTGCTGCTGTACATAGGTCTTTCCATGAAAGCATCAGAAAGCTGACACATATTTCTAAGAGCATTTGCTTACACTTACTACGCCGGTCTAGCCTTAAAATAATGATGCTGCTCCCTATCACTTATCTATGGTTGCCATTGTTGGATGTTTTTTCACCATCGGGCAATCATCAGAGACAGGTTTGTTAGTTAGCAGGATGCACCCTAAGCAGGCAAGATTGGCTTTTGGAGAAAAAGATGGTACATTCACACTTAAACACCTACCTTATTTACCTATATTATTTACTTTAATATGATATTAAAATTTTAATACGAATAATATTTAAAAGCACACACGTTTTTTAGACAAAGGGGTAGGCAGAGATAAACGATTTCCCTTGGGCATGACTCAAGGTAACAAAACGTTCTTCCGCACCCCACGTACCACGGCCTCGCAGAATACTGGTGTGAAGTAGCGGTATCTTGTGTTTCTACGTTTCGTTCGGTGAGTTAGGTAATCGAAGGCTCACTTTTTTTCTCCTCCTTCCCCAAATAACCTCAAGAGCCGACAACGCTCCTGCAGCTCCTCTGGTGTTTCAGATGCACCTGGGCGATGGTAATTACTTAAATTATATAGATATAGATTATATATTATACTTAGATTACTTAGATGCTTGTTTGCCCACTTTATTAAAATAAAAAAAAAACATCAATGACCCTAGTACAAAAATGTATCTAGTACAAATGTAGATCGCTAAATACGATGCTATAAAAGTTGTCACGTGTGAAATGTAGGAGAGATAAGATATAACTGCCATTGTACGGGCTGCACGCACTACTTTTGTAAAATTATCTTCTAACTACACATTCATTTTTTATGCAAAATGCCCACATAGCATAAGGATTAAACGCAATGTTCATTTTTGGACATCCGACGCCGAATAAACGAAGTTGGGTCAGAGAATTGCACGTGCGGCGCAAAAGCGGTGGAGACCAGATTGCCAGAAAGATACAGAAATTTTGGTAACACGTGCCAGCCAGAATATTCCAACCCTTTCCTCTCCGCTTGTAATACTGTGCTTTTTCAATTTCAGTACAGAACATTCGTACCTTAGTGCTGTGTGCTACACGTCATGGAGGTGCACAGACGCTTCAGTTTATCCCATTTTTTGCAAGGTGTCAAGTTACACTTCTGCTACAACTATGGGTTTTGTCATCATTTCGCTTACAAAATGGCTAGATTAGTTCTTAAAATAGAAGCAACGATGAAAGACCTAAAGAAAAAACGAGAATCTAACAAATGTCGATTCACTTATTTTAAAAAGTACGTAAATACGTTTGGAAATGAGAATTAGCAATTCATCAACGAGCGGAGTTAAAATTAATTAATGAAAGATATTAATAGCGCTCAGAACAGAATAGAGGGTATGAGTCCACTAGTATGATATGGAAAAATAGTTGGAATCGTCCGAAGACTTTGAGCGAGAATATTATATCGTTTTAGCGCTCGCAGAATGTCTCTTCACTTTCGATGCGAGGTTGAGGGATAATTTCGACTAGTGTAAATCTGTCATAGATTGTATAGAATTCTCTTTTAATAACTACTAAGTTCCAAGGAATTATTTGATTGATAGATTTGATAAAACAAAATGATTGGTGCACGCACAATTACGTTAAATTTATATTTACAATTCAACCATTAAGTAAAGAATATCCACAGTGCAGTTACGTTTTGTACAGTTTCAAGAAATCTTCGTGCATTGAAGCTGCTAGACCAACCCAGACTATGGGGATACGTTAATAATTTATATCATAGTTACTAAATTAGATCCCATCGCTGATTACGAGTCGGAGCAGAATAAGAGTACTTTACTAAAAACGGATAATAATTACTAAGTATTAAAAGTTATTTATATTTTTATACTTTTTTGTGTTATACAACTAACAATTAAGAAGTCAATCCAAAGGGTGGTACCCGAGGCGAGCAGAAATATTGTTACGGTGCATTAACGCAAAAGTTTAAAATACATATGTAAGTACTAAAACAAAAAGACATAAATGTTTACATATACATAATTCACTGTCCAAAAAAAAGATTTGAATATATAACACATACTACTACACATACACATACTAGATTTGTACATACTTACATATTTTATACTATCAGTATAAATACACGTAATTATATGTGAATATGTTTTTATCTATATATGTATTCATCATACACAATATTATTATAACCTCCATGACCGATGGTATCAATTTGTATAAACTTTACTTTAGCTAGCATTCTCGAGCAACCTACAAATATAGCTTGGCATTTCGTAGGATTCCAACTGACTCCAATGTGAACAAAACACATACATTAATTTGAGAAGTAAATAAAGAATATAAATTATCAACGGTTACGTTAATGTCTTACATACCTTGTCTTTATTACTTTTGGCAATCGAACAGCCATGCCAGTAGTACAGATCAAACGCACATTAATTCATTACAAACACAATAATCTTACAATACAGGTGACAATATGCATACAGCGAAACCTGTTTTGCTTTCAACAGCTATTGTACAAATACGCAGTCAGTCGGGAGTTTACAATCAGGCGCGCGTGGTTGTTTGTTAGTGGCAGCGAACGTTCCTTCTCCACGCAAGTGCTCCGGGGAAAATTTAATTTTACACAAGTAATACAATTCACTTACAGTTACATAACAGTCGAAATCCTGTTTTATTGATGAACAGTAGTTTCACTGCACGCGTTCAGTGTTTAATTCTAAAAAGTTACAAAAAACGCATGGTTACCTAAGACCTTTATGAGCTTAAGTAAGTTTATACTTAACATTGTTCTCGCAGATTTGAAGTTTTACGTCAGTGTACCGATTGACTTTTTAATAGATGCGGATTTGTTTTGGTAATTAAATGCGGAAGGTAAAATTCGGCTTAAAAACGGCTCCTGTTTTCTAAAATAGCCTGGCTGGATAGTTGATAGATAGTTGGTTGGTACAAAATATTATATATTATAGACTAATCAAGCATGTAAATTGTAATTTCTCGCAATATATTGGAAGTTAGTGCAGTAATTAAATAAGTAAGACTTAAGCAGTCACGAGGAGCGTGCGCGAGAAACATTTTATCGGTACAACAAAACGGGACGACGATGGACGGTTCAGAGTTCGATTTCCGTTCAAGCACTCACCGAAACTGATACATTGTATTAGAAAAGAGGTTATAATTCTGATTACGTTGCTTAATACACGATTACATTAATTTAGAGCATATGAGCCCTATACATGTACTAAATGCCGCATTATTTTTTATCACACTACCGTGTGTTTTCAGGACATTCCACCACCACAAAGTTACGTGTTGAGTTCGATGAGGGCTTGTCGCTCAGTTCAGATGGACGTCTATAAATGACTTTCGAATGGTCGGTCTAGTCTTACTCAGATTTCGCGAATTAGGATAAATGTATCGGCCCGTATTAATAGCAAAGGTTGACGTGATTTTGAACTCATTTTCTGGTGTTATGACCCTTCAGAATGTCTGAGGACGTATCAATTAACAATAACGCTGGGACGTAAGGCACCGCTTCGAATACCTTTTTGGGCCATCGGTGCTTAAAGCAGATATTTTAGATAATTTTTATGTAGAAGATTTAATCTGGGGCGCGAATAGTATCTTAAATTTAAATAAAATTAGCGAAGGTATTACACAGATTTTAAAATCAGCATGTTTTGTTTTACATAAATGGTACTTGCAATTTGACCAGACGAACCCTAAAGACGATCAGAATGTAATAAAACAAAACAATAGCATTGGATTGAATAATAATTCGTATTAATAAATTTTTAATTTCGCTTTTCAATTCCGCTTGAACTGTGTAAAGACATAAATAATGGATTTCCGCTAACACCTGATTACTATGGATTAATTAATGTTCTATACGCAAATTAAACATAATCCGAATAATGCCATCACAAATCGTATTATTTTATCGGGTGTAATTAGTGGTTCTGAGATATTGTTACACAAATGTTCGCTATTGAAAGTCGAAAGGGTTGAACTGGATCTAGATGATGTCTTACAAATCTGGGATCGATTTACTACCAGTCTTTCGTCGTCTTTGTTGTTAAAGTCCTATATGTATAGAACTAAATTTCTTTACAGACGCTTCGCAAATGGCTGATGGGACTTGGTCTTATGTACGTATAGTTGATAATGATTATATAGTCACTCACAGATTAATCTCTCACTCACAGTCCAAGGTTAAAGTAGCTTCGACAAAACCAAGGTGGAGTTATGCGGTAATGTCCTAGGCGCTAGATTGTATGCCAAGGGAAGCGAACCATTGTATTCTAAATTTAAAAGGGTCGTTATTCGGACTAACTCCACTATTGTTCTACGGTGGTTAGGTATGAAGACAAAGTTACTTAAACCATTTGTTCAAAACAGAAGTGGAGGCTCATTTCTCCTCCCCTCCCTTCTTCTCGAGTATCCTTAAAGGCTGGCACCGCACCCACAGTTGCTCTGGTAGATGCAGATGTAAGTGGGCGACGGTAATCATTTACCATCAGGTGAGCCGCCTGCTCGTTTGCCCCCATTTCCATAAAAAAAGTGTAATCAATAAGTAACAATCTGTTGTGGCAAGTTTTTTGAAAGATAATAATTTTTTTTTAATGTCTATATAGATAAGAATTTTGAGGATAACAATTACTTGTTATCCTATTTCTTACGAAAACATAACTTATTGCAAAGTAATTTGCGCTTTTTCCCAATCGAAACTGCGAAAACTCATAGAATGAAATTGGAAATGTTTTAAACAGTAAAACCATAGATTAGTTATTTTATAATTTATTTAAATATGAGCTAAGATTTAATCTTTAATAATATTATAGATTAGGATTATACAATAGAAAGCTAGCCGGTACCTTTACGCTACGGACTCAATTAGCCTGTTCCCTCTGAAAACTTTTTTTAAAAAGGTCCATCAAAGGCAGCACTAGTGGGGGTACATATGTTTTGACAGTCCTATTGAAAATATCTTTCAACGCATGTCATATCATTGGAATAAATAAATAAATAAAACAAATAAAAAATATTAAAAATTAAATTATATTGCCTACTAAACATTGTGCATTCGCGAATTGTACTTGTACTTGTAACTGCACTTCTGAGAGTCGGTACAAGCAAGATGGTGTAAAATTTGTGCCGTTTATAAAATCTCACGTAGACAACAAAAAGTGTTTAGAGTGAATTCATTTATCCCGACAAACCGATTTAACAATTGAAAAAATAAAAAAACAAGCTTATATCTGTACTAACATTTCATTAATCCAAATGGTCCAACAATAGAAAACCCAAATCCGTTATCAACAACTGTATCAAAGGTATCAAACTGTTGATTTTGTAAGGTTATGCTTTAGACGTAAATCTATTAATTATTTTCTTTTTTGTTCTGAATTATTTTAAGGAATCTTCATGATTGTTCTTTATATTTGTCAAGGATTAAAACTTACTTTATTTTGGATTGAAATTAACGATAGATTTCTTAGGGTGTTTTCGTTTTATCAGATAGGTCAATATTGTCAGGATTATTGTCAAGTTATTGCCCTTATTCCACCATGTTTAAAAAAAAAACACTCAAACAATTTAGCGTTCCTTTTTGCAATGCTTTAGTGATTCCACAGTTAGGAAGGCATCCATCATCATCACCAGATAAGGTTTAATTTAGGTTTAAATTATTATAAACAGCAGGACCAGAAGTGATATAATTATTCATTGTAGTATAACAGGAAGTACGAGGAATAGTCCGGGATGGGAAAAGTGCACAATTTGAACAAAGAAAAAGGCTGGATGTTTGTGATGCCGGATTGAGTAATTTCATGCTTCGTTGCTTATCTTTTAAACATTTACATCGGTTCCGATAAAAAATATCAATAACATTCGCAATGCATTCTTGAATTCTTAAATAGAAAAATAAAAAAGAAGCATTAACAAAAATATGTACATAAAATTATTATATCTCTGACAATAAATAAAACGAACTCTCAACGATAACTAACCTTTCTACGAGTATAATTTTATTACCTGAAACAGGTAAAACACGACATGCAAGCCATCGTTTTAAATCACGGACAAGATGATCATTGGTTTTGCAAATTTCTGTTAATACCATTTTTAATATGTACGTTTAACGTTACTCTTAATAGGGAAATCAAAACATGGTACATATGTTTTGATTTCCCTATTAAGAGTATCCCCCACTAGTCTCTTTTTTAAGTCTTCAGAGGAAACAGGCTAATTCTCCTAGGCGTTGGATTGGCAGTATGCCGTATTGTTGGTGCCAAACTTCCCACGATTAGACAGCATAATAGGCAAATTAGCACTATCCCAGCGTGCTGGAAAAGAATTGAGTATCATACCATACTCATTGGTAGGCTGATAAGCTTCAGTTCGGGCAATAATAGGCCGAGAATTGTGCGCACCGTTAGGATGGCGTTTCCTGGAACCAATGTCAGCTTGTCCCAGCCAGATATTACGCAAACATTGACGGAGCGTATAGACTACTTGAGGGTCGCCAATATGTCAAGAGGTCGGCGCGGTTCGACCAGAATCGCCTCTTTCAGAGTGACCAGAAGAGGCTCTATAAGTCGAATCCGCTCCCGATCATCTTCACAACTGGGGTCACTCATTTAGTTTCTACAGACCGGGTTACGGCAAACCTGTTTAAATACCGGCCCATTACGTACTATATATAAGACACTGACATCCATACTGAGCGCGAAAATCACTCAACATCTTAACTTGAATCTAGTCATGTCGCGCGCTCAGAATGTATGTTAGGGCGGTGGTCGTGGGACTCCTAATTGACATGGTTATTGGCAAGATGTTTAACCGCAACCGTCGGAACTGTTCTGCCGCCTGGATTGACTATAGAAAAGCAACCATAACCGGATAAGGGTACGAAGGTGTATTTTCCAGGGTGATTGTTTGAGCCCGCTTTGGTTCTGCCTTTTTCTGAACCCTCTCAGCACATTGCTGGGGGGCTCTGGGAGAGGATTTCAGCTTCGGCGGGGAGGGACAAAAGCGACCCACCTTTTCTATATGGATGAGTTCAAGTTATTCGCCACCAATCGCTCCTATCTGATGGAAATTACTTGCGACTTTAGAAATTCAATGAGGATAGAGCTCAGGACGGATAAGTGTGCGGTCCTCCACCTCAAAAGAGGAAAGGTCACTACAAAGCCCACGTACATCTGCAATATAAGAGATGTTGCAGCTACGGTGTCGGCTTTTAAGGGTATTTGGGAGATGGAAGGGAGGATGAGGAGGGGGATGGGGAGAGGGAGTGGGCCACCCTCACTGAACGAAACGCAGAAGCATAATATGCCACTACTTCACGCCGGTATCGTGAAAGCTGAAACAGATAAGAAATATCTGGACCTGGTTCACGAAGTGAACGACATGTGGGGTGGTATGCCAACTAAAATTATTCCGATAGTCGTCTCTGCAAATGGGTTAATCCCAGTCAGCCTCTCGGAACATCTGAGGCGGCTGGGACTCCGTGACGGACCGCTCGGACCTCAAATCCAGACGGCGGTGTCTCTTGATACCGCTCGCATCGTCCGCCGGTTTCTTTACCTTTCCCTCTAACCCTCGCCCGTGTGGTCTCCCCTATCGCGTCCGTCTGGTTAGGTCATAATTTAAATATTTATTTTATTTTTCTTTATGTAGTTTAATTATAATATATTTAAAGATATATTATACATACAATAACTTATTTATTTTATTGTATTTTATGAATGTATCCATATTTACAGGTATCACCCAACCAAACGAGTATATATCTAAATAACCCCAATTATAGATTAAACATAAGGTGAAATATTGTGACATTTAATAATAAAAATTTGATTTTTAAATATCTACGAGTCAATATACTATATATTGACATGCAATAAGAATTTCTCTGTTTGAAAGACCAAAATATATAATTTTGCAAGGCCAGGCGATCAGGAAGTAGCCTTCTATGGCACGTAAGTATTCAAACATTGTGTCACTTAATTAACGCAATTTGCAAGTCGGCTTGAAGCAACAAAAAAGATAGGGCAGCGGGAAGGTGTTACAGAAACTTACATGCGCTCGTAGGTCTTGCAAACTGGAGGGCGATTCCACTTCTACAGCCGAGTATCAGGTTTTCTGCAGGTACCCGGTGATGTAACCAACTGATGGCAGAGAGTTGCGTACGCGGGTCACTATGCGAACAGTGTTCATTATGTTGTTCAATCGGTGGAAGAGGCGAGAGGCCTGCCGCGCTTCGACATTAACTCACAAACCTTAGCGATAGCGTCCCATTGGGGCCTGTATACCGGGGGATGGCGCTGGACCTCCGTATCGATGCCAGGCAAAGCGTACACACAATTCTCGCTGATGTCAATCATTTTGGCGTGTCCAAAGCCATCGTTATAAAACGACGAAACTGTTTACAAAACACAAACTTTACGCTTCGTAACTGTAGTTAACGAGCATTAAAAGCCATTTGCGCAAGCATACAAATAATTGTGTCACGTCATTTATTAAGACCGAGAAGAGTTATACGTTGGTTAGTTTACGTAATGTAGAGTAAGAATATATTGAATGTAACTTAGTGCTTCACTTCTAGATATCTTCTTCTTTTTTTTTTCATTACCCTCTTTATAGTGAACACTACTGAACATAGGCAGCAGAGGTGTATTAAGTTCAGAAGGTGGCGGCCATAAAGGCCACGATTGGCTAGCGGTTTTCGATCACATTACCAAATTCATCGTCTCTTCGACGCTGCTGCCCATGAACGTTTTGCGTATATTAGGCATAGTTTGAGATGGTTTATCTGTCATCGATTTCATGGTTTTTCTTAGTCGACTCTTATGTCTTCCACGGGAGAAAATTTTAGACCCATGCCTTACGGCATCTTCTTCTTCTTGAGTCTGTCTGCGTTGACTACCGTAAAACGACCATTCCAAGAAGACGCCATCAAAAGCGGACTTGTATTATATGAAAGACTTACTAACACCGCTTTGGACAGGCGACTGAACAGAACTCTGAACTATCGGAGGAATTTAGACGACTGCTGAGAGAGAAAAACCCTGCAATATTAGTATAAGGCCGATATAGGACTGACGCAAAGGTTCCTTTGGAGATAGCGTATCCAAAGAAAAGTGCGCGTGGATGAACTTATTGGTCAAAGATTGGCCAAGCTGATGGAAGTCATCACTGGCTCATGTCTATCACCGCCAATGTTCAAATAACATTCAAGGATAGAAGAAACGCTTAATGTTTATCCGACAGCCTGCCAGCCAATGTAGCCTCGGCTCCCAGCAATCCGCCCTTGTTTGCCTTCGACAAAGTGCCACGCAGCTCTGATGGGTGACCCATTATCACCAACTGCGATGGAAGAGTTTAACCTGCGATGAAGGTGATTAAGTCCCTCCCTAATAGTGGCTCTTCAAAGAAGCATTCCCAAAACAAAAACCCGAAAAGTAAGGTCTCAAGTTACAGATCTATTAGTCTCCTCAGAATTCTGGAGAAGTCAGCTCTTTACGAACGTCTTATTCTCAGCCGACTAAAGGGTAGCGTTCAAAACCATTCCTAATGAGCAATTCGGTTTTCGAGTTTTTCAGCAAGGGGAATGCCTAATGGAGGGCATAGTTGTCCGCTCTTCAATCTCGCAAAGGCATTCGACAAAGTCTGACACAACGGCGTGTTTTTCAAGCTGTTATGCTAACCCTTATACCCACCTTATAGGCGTGTGCGCATTATACTGTTTCTTAAAAATTAATTCCATACATAGATTATGTAAACGAAATAGCATTGGTTTTCTTCTTTTCTAGGACCAAGTAAAAGTCACTCGGTATATACAACCTGTTGTTCTATGTATGACAACATTAATTGAAAACCCATATTCGGATTCGCGTTTTCAGAAATTCGATAAAACATTCAAACACAATTCGTGAATATTTATAGAGCTGTTAACACATTGCTAATGAATGCTTTAGGAACACCTTTTAAACTACTTGCATTTTAAAATCGTAAACGAAGAGGCTAACTACCGGGGTCACGGATTATTAGATGTATTAATGAAATAAAAGCGAAATAGAAAAAAATGGATTTTAGACGCCTTACTACGCATATTACATAGAAGGAAATAAAGAATGCCTCGTAAAAAAAAATTAAAAATCCCTTGTCGCGCATGCCGTTAGAAAAGAGTCATAAAACGGTGTGTAACAAAGACAGCGTGTCCTACAACACGCGCGGTTATATTTTTGCAAGGCTCGCGTGATTAAGTATCAAAAACTAATCTATTAATTTTTGTTTTGTTTATGAGTTATAGGTATACTGCTTTTAGTTGGCTACTAAATGTGGCCATTAGGATATCCTTTCTCTTTTTTATAACTGGAAAAGGAGTATTCGTAGCATTAGCAATACCTATGCAAGGTCATGTTGTTTTTTGTTATCCCTCGAGTGTCATAACTTTGAAACTCTATTGTTATAAATCTTACTAGAACTTATGGTACGAGAAAAGATATAATTATGTGCGCACATATCGCACCAAAAATAAACATTATTCTTTATAAATATTCATTCAAACCTAGACTTGCAGCGTACTATATATTTTTTTAAATCGTTTTGTTGAATTAAATAGCATGTATTGGTATGTATACGTACTATGTAAGCAATATTTATTTATTTATATTTAAAAAAAAAAAAATATTTATTGACCTTCATATACATGAGAATGTATATAGGTGGACATAATGCCAGAAGCATTCTCTACCAGTCAACATTTAATCATTATCTTATACTCTTAAAAATATTTACACATACGTTTTATTATTATATTTCGTTACAAAACGACATTTTTAGAGTAAGGACCTAATAATAATGAACGATAAGTGTTATTTTTGAGAAATAGTGCAATATATAAATGAATAAAATTATGAATATGTTAGGTATGTATGTAATTCGAGTAAAATGTCACGTGCCGTTACATGTTAACAAGTCAGCAAAAGCATTAATAGTACGCCATTTGTTTGATGTAATAACACAGCATATTTATACTTGCGTCAATATTTATCACCAGATAATTATTATGAATAACTTAACCTTTAATCTTAATACATTGCTACATTTATCAACCTTAAATCTTAACCCTATAGATGACAAAGTAGAACAAAACCTTAAAATTTTTTTCATAGGAATACATGATAACGTGTACTATTTTAAGCGACCTGTTTGCGATCAACGGTGCCGACGCCATAAAAATTGTTAATACCAATTTTAAGTGCTGAATTTAACACGTGCTCGGTGATAAAAGATATTTCGGCTGCTACTTTATTATGTAGTATTTACATAATTACAAAATACTTCAGTGCAGTAAGCTCACGCAAAGCGAGCAATGTACCATGGCAGCACAGAGGCAGGGTACAGGAGTGGGTAATTTTGGTAGTCGTTATAGTGTTGAAGGAAAACATAGCGTGGGAATTTATAGGTATGTCTTGAAAATGCCAGGATTTGCAAAGTCCTAAAACCGGCTGAGGATTAGCGTGGTACAGGATGCGTGCGGAGTTTCCAACTCCTGTTTCTGCTCTTTCGTAGGTAAAAACTATTTTCGAACTATAAAGATCCTAAAATACAAAATGATCCTAAAATAAAAAACATTTTACACGATTTGATACCACGTAGCTGGTCTGATGATAGAGCTGGAACGTGAATAACGGAACCCTTGAATAAACCCATCGGGTTTGGGCTCATTAGATTTGTTTTAACGAGTTCTGTCCGGAATTTCACCTACTCTATGTTTTTGGTCTTCCCATCTTTTGCCAGGAGATAAAGATTTCGTGAGCAAGCCACATATAATTGCCCGTGAGAAAGGCATGTTTTTTCTTAATGTACTCAACTACTTTTAGTGTCTGTGCCTCTGTTTATTAATTGTCATCGTAACGTCTGATTTCAGAGTGAATTGCAGCCTCTGAGTGGAATTAACACACTTTCTCCTTAAGCTATTCTAATTCTAATAATCACTTTTATAATATATCACCCAAGATGTGTCATATGTAACCGTATGCCGCTGTACAGTCGAGGTGCATCGAAGTAACGCCTTAGGAGTACGGGAACACAAACTTTTAATGGTGTATTATGCGTGCCAAAGAGTTAAGGAACTCTACAGAGTATAAGGTAACTTGCTCAATATCCATCACAGTGTGACGTTATAGGTTTAATTTTTACACGTAATTTAGAAATTCATATTTAGTTCATAATTAAGCAAGTAAAGAAGTAATAGGGTCTATTAAAAAATAATTGTGGGTCACAGAAAATAATAATAATAATTATTAATACGTTTATTATTAAATTAAGCCACGGCTAGGTCGTGGTAACAGCCTACATTCTCACTTAGAAAATGAGAGCAATTTACCATCCCTTTAGAGTTGCTGCAGGCGTGGCTAGATTGAAACGCTAGTCGCTATGTAGTGACGTGTCCAGGAGGTCTGTCAGGATTGTACTGTCAACCCCTAGAGGAAAAGGGAAATCCCAAGTAGGGGTTGACACGTATCTAAGTTAAAGTAGTCGGACAATGTCCGCTGCACTGAAGAGAGTAGGAGCTAATGCTTAATGTACTGAAAACCACAGACCGTCCCAGTTTGAGAATGCAAGCTACAGATTATAAATTAGGGACGTGTTGCACTTATATATATGCCTTAATAAGTATTTAATAGTTCTCAATTAAAGGTATAATCCTTAATCATATTTATTGTTTACAAGTTAGATTAGAGTTAGAATTTAATATTTTTAGCCTTTAGAGGGAGGAGTTATCTTGCAGTAAAAGTCCGCTAGAACTCACTACAAACTTACTATCATCCCATACAAACCCATAATCTTCTGTCATATTTCAACATACGTAACATCACGCTATTAACTTATCATACAATCTATCAACCAACAGATCTCTAAGGTACCGCTTAAAAGAACATAGCTGATATGAAACATCAACGCTCTAGGAAGTCTGCAGTCTGTGATCATATATAGTCTTGATCGCCCCAACCATTACATCAGATTTTTTAGACCACAAATCCTCACAAAAGAACAACGATTCCTACCAAGGATGATTACCAAGGCTATTGAAATCAAAAAACATCCTAATTTCAATAGAAAAGATGTCTGGTGCAACTTCCAGGTCGGGATCCAGTACCAAATAAAATCAGTAAATAATAGTTTCATTTCAAATGTGTAGTGTTTGTGTAAATACAAGAAATCATTATTATTGAAGGAATTTAAGCTCCCATATAAGTAGGTACCTAAGATAAAGGTATAATGTAGCAGTAAGTACTTACATGGCAGGCATTTCATTCTTTAGAACCTGCCACTAGTCTCAAAAAGGGCTGACTAGAACAACCAACGGCATAAGACAGCCGCAGTTTCAATTAAGAGTATTTTTAGTATACAAATTCTGTCACTTGTAGTTGTAACATTATGTGTTACATGTTAAGGCTAATACATAGCAACGAGACAATAACCTATGCTAGTAAATAAAGTGTTATTAAGTAGTAAAGTTTATTAAATTTAAAGTACTCAAACATATATATTATAACTAAATTCTAGTTTTTAAGATTTCCTAGGGCAGCAGTTGCCACAGTAGTTAAAGTTATGGACTAGTCTGACGGGGTAATTTAGCAAAGTGTATATGATAAAACACATATAAATATCGTTAGTTTTGTTTAAATAGTGCTGTAGTGACCAAGACAAATTCTTTTAGATAATATGTTTTAGATTATATTATTATTTATTTAGATATATGTATTGTATGTGTAGGTGTCGTGTGCAGTATAGCTTTCCTTTTCCTGAGATTACAGCGGGTTCTTCCCACTTTAAATCCTTAAGTTGCTAAGTACCTAGTGATTAGAATTGAATATCGACAAGATCATAAACAAGCAATTACCTACCATAAACTAGAAATGCTGGTGTAAAACCTGTGTCTTCGCCAGTAGAGTTATTTACAACAAACTGAAACTTAAGGATATGTAGATCCCATAAACGCTGGTATATATGTATATATTCACGCCTTGTTTCCAACGGGGTAAACAGGGACAACCTTCTTCCACTTGCTACGGTCCTGTCATACGTCTTTCGCTTTTTCCACTTTCATCAATCTTCGCATGCAATACTCGTTTATTAATATACTCTTGACCTGGCCTTTTTTCAGAATGTCTCCGATTTGATCGTGAAATGTTCGCCTAGGTCTTCCTCTCCCGACTCTACCATTTACACTCACCTCATATATTTTTTTCGTCAACCTTCTTTCATTCATCCTCTCCACATATCCAAACCAGCTCAGCATCCCTTTCTCAACTCGTGTCACTACATCGTCTTTCACGCCACACCGCTCTCTGATCACATTATTTCAAACCCTGTCAGTTATCTTCACATCAATCATACTTCTTAACGCTCTCATTTCTACTGCATTTATCCTGCTCTCATGCCTCTTCTGCCATACCCAGCTTTCGCTTCTATATGTTAGTGTTGGGACCAATGCCCCTCTAAGCACAGTCAAACGCTGGTCATTGTTAATAAAATTAAAGACAGATGTATGATATTACTTAGTGGAGTGTTTTTCAGTGTTCTACACTGTTAACTTGAGTTGTATAGTGGACATTAGGTATTTTATACTTACGTAGCAAACATTTTGTTTCGTTTGAAGTAAACTAAGTGCCATTATCAAGAATGATGCTAAAAAGTATCTTATGCACTAACAAAATGTTATCCTCAAATAGTACAATACAAACTATGAGTAACTAAGACTTCAGACGTCTGAAGTCTTAGTTACTCATAGGTAGGGGTCCTGCACTATCAATGCTTAACATTTGGCAAGGCCGGAAACAGTTTTTCGGTTGGCATCAAGACGTAAGTGATTAGTCTCATTGTAAGTAAAGCAAGTGTCACAAGTAGTTAATATTTTTAATACATCTCCATGCATACCAGTAGTACTTCCCATATGGAGAAATAGATTGTCGTTGTTAACTACGTAATTACGATATGATGTTGGGCTCCGCTGAATACCGTTAAAGATCTTGTACATGCATTCTTGTGATGAAGTATCAGAATACACTGTGAATTTTATTAAAATTTTCAAGGTAACAACGCCCGCTCCAAGGCTAGAAGCACTGCAAGTGTTTCTCTTTCGGTGATGCTCATCTAAAGCAAAAAGGCTCTTTTTTGAAGGATGAAGATATTGTTTATCAATAAAATGATTGTTTGCTTTCTCGTATGCAGGGGTCCACCTGATTGGTGATTACCGTCGCCCAGGTATATCTGCAACATGAGAGGAGCTGCGACGAAGATATGGATGGTGCAGTGGGCTTCCGGTCACCTAACTCACTGAACGAAACCCAAAAGCACATGATGCTTCTACTTCACGCCAGTATTATGCGACGCAGTATTAGAGCAGCAGCAAAAGCCACCGCTTGGCTCTACAACGTTGTAGAGCCTTAACTCTCACTCTCACTAACACTACAAGTAGGTAGTATTTTTAGAAGTTTCGCTTGCTTCTACTACATAATTTTATATTATCATGAACGCTATATAAATTGTGCATTTTTAGTAAGTAATGTGTTCCAGTATTTGATAACAAATTATAGATTTACATGTTCGTATAGATAATAAATTACAACTAAATTTAAACAATTAAAAATATTCGTTTGAAATAATTGGGTATTGTGATGCATTTTTTCGGTACAAAAGATTCGTTCTTACTACATACATTTCAGAAACTATGCAGATGTCGTATTGTTTTTAACTTAATACTGCAATCAACACCTGCTTGTAGCTTTGTAATCTGTTCCATTCTCTTCTGAGCCAAAGATCTCCGGCCTTGCAATAAATTCTGAAACAAAAAAAAATGTTTGATTTTTCATTAATAGACTTAATACTTGCTAAGCCGATTACAGGCTTAGCAAGAGGTGTTTGTACAATAAGGCTACGATGTCTATCACAGTACATAACTTAAGTGCAACGCCCATCTAAAGTTATAAGACAGGGTGGTATTATATGCCCGTAAATTCTTCACCGCTGCATTGAACGATGTTTTCTAAGCTGCTGAACTGGAAACGATAGGGGATCATCATCTATTGCACTCAAGCCGATGGATGCAGGTGACTGTAAACCATGCTTTGTGGCAATCTTTGGGGGAGGCTAAAGTTCAGCAGTGGACTATGTGTCGGGCTGAAATTAACGATGATACGTTTATTTTAAGACGCCTTCAAACCACTTCACAGTAGCATATAGTTGCGATTACATTTACTTTAAATCGGACTTAGATGGAATCATATTTAAAATAGTCAGAAAACACAGGGCCGCAGTAGCTTGGTTTAGTGTAAGGTTACAATGGGTGGACTTAATGCCAAGTGGCATTCTCTACCAGTCAACCCTTGTCATGGTGAAAGGTAGTTGGCAGGTGCAAGACAAAGAATTAAATTAAATTTATACACTATGTTATTAAATAATAAATAAATATTATACATACATAATTTCTTTTAGTACGCGAGAGAGTTTCCATTACTGGTGAAAAAGAAAATTGTTAATAGTAATTTTAAATAGGGAATTTACTACAATCTTGGCTGTAAACGATCATAAGTTATCCTGCGTATCTGAGAAATAACAAAGAGTTTTATTTTCAAGACATGTGAAGTCCGTAATCCCGTACTGGAGAAATATGGCAGACTGTGCTAATGCTCTAAAAAAAAACCCTCTCAAAGAGTAATTTTTGGTTCTGGTCTACTTGCTTAAAATAGCAAATGCGTACTTCATTTCTAGGCCTTATTATTATTACATACATTTATGTTAACAATTCAATTACCAACAGTCATGCGGTGGTAAAAAAGGCAGAATTCTCCTTTTAGATCGTAGTCTATATGTTGACCAGCGTCATAAGTTCAAGCAAATCCATCGTTAAACGCCAATATACAGATAGATAGACAAACAAAGATTTGAGAATTACACCCTGTAATTATACTGCCTCAGTGCATCTATCCGACAGTAATTCAATAGTGGCGGCATTGTTAATTATCGGCAGAAATAAGTAAGAGAGTGGTACGTTCTGCGACGGTTCTAAGGCGGAGAAGGAGCCTACTACGTAGTAAAAGCAGTACTGACTTACTTTGAAAGCCTGTCGAAATTTTCGTGACATGAGGCTGTACAGAATAGGGTTGACAGCAGTTGACAAGTAGCTATTGATTAGGCTCAAGTATCCAAACACCTGCCATACCTAAAAATAAAACAAAGGGGCGTCCACAATTACACATTCTCGGACGAAAGATAAGAGTATAGAACCTTTAATTATCAATTTAAGGAAGGCGTTTTGTTTATGTGATGTAGGACATTACCTGCTGTACTAGGTGTACAGTGTATTTCAGCTAACATGTGCAAATGAGAGTCATAATTTGGGTTGAGAAAGTACGTGTTATGTTTCCGATAAACTGTATCGAAAATCTAATAATAAGGCTCATGGTGCATTGTTAAAGGTAGTGTGCATTAAATGTACGCATCACCACATCATTATAATATCTAAATAATTTCGGATTTTATGTTACAAAATACAAAATTTCTAATAAAACTTTGTATTGTTCGAATGTAAGTCTAACAGACAGTTTTCAATGGTAATGAGACCTTACGAGGTAGCCCAGTTGCACTAAAGGCTCACCTACAGTGTATTTACTCTTCCCTTAAATTGCACAGATCTACTTTCAGATTGCACATGATTTCGATTGGCTCGAGTACTAGAAACTCGAGTTCTCTCCACCACTGTGGGGTCAGCTGTGCATTCCCAAATATTTCGAGCGTCCATCAGATCGTTATTTTGCAACAAGAAGACAGTTGAGGCGAATAGACTTTTGAGGAATAATCGGACGGATAAAGAACTTAACTACTGAACTTAAATAACTACGTGAAGAGACAGTTCTTTTAGTAAGTCCTATATACGGGTGATCAGTCGATGAGATATACCAAAGGTAGCAAGTATGCGGACAAGGATAGACCCTGTCAGAAGTATTTAAAAAATAGTACTCCTTCGGATTCGGATGGCGCGATCGCCATAATTCCATTGCCAGAATCCTTGGTCAATATGGTGGTATAATTTCTTGCGCCACCGCTACATGGAGTAAATTACTTACTTTATAATAATCATCTTGGCTTAGCCGAGGTATGATCATCATTACTCGTAGTACAGAGTAAGGAAACCAACAGAAGAAGAAAGAAGCAGCAACGGCAGCTGTAATAAAATACATTATATTAAGAATAATTTAGATTTAAGGTAAATACAGTTTCCACCGAATATGAAGGTAACACTAACCCAGTTTAGTAATTTTTTGTCGCTTTGTCGAGATTATAATCATTGACAGTATAGAAAGTAGACATATTGGTGCATTGCTTATCTTAAAAACTTGCTAGTGAGCGTAATTATCGGAGAAAGGAATATTCATACTATTCCGTTTGTTAGTTAAATACGGAATTTTCTTTATTCTGAGATATAATGCATATTTTGTGTTGTAATTCTGCATTATATTTAATCTAAATATGTAAATATATTCATTATGGTAATACATTGCTGCATTTTACTTAGTTTAGAGACGTTTTAAAGGACATAATATTTTAAAATGAAAATAGAAGTAATAATTTCATTATTTTAGCTGTGACGGCTATCAGCGACCCGATAATGGTCCCGGACCCGTCACTTCATTTGTTAATAAGTATATCACACTCAAATAAATCTTTTCTTTAGTAACATTTTAAATCTGAAACAATCTTATTTTATTTATTAACGTCATACAATTCTAAGTCTAGAAAGTTTATGTTTACGTGTACTACGTAAATATTTACCACTTATTATAAAAAATTTAAAATCCGTTATTTATGATGGATGGATGGAAACTTCTAGATTTTGTCTTTACAAGAGCAAATCTAGAAGTTTTAAACGATTTTACAAAAATCGCAAATCGTGTTTAAAATAGTTTTATGACCAATGAAAAGACAAATCATTGAATAGTACTAACCCAACATTGTTACTGCCTTATCCCTGTTTCTTTTTCCATTAGCAGGACTGTTTGACTTCAATTTTTCATTTGTATATTTCAATTTCAACGCAATCAGTAAATATATCACGAATATAACTGTCATAGGAAAAATGAAAAACACGAACAGATCCACGGTCATTACTATCTGCATTTTTCCAGAAATTTTAAAGAAACAGTAAATACCCTTCTTACGCTCGAATACGAAAACGTTAAATACTTGCAGCATGCAGAATAAACAAGACACCATCCAGTTAAAAACTACAATTCTTATGACACGGGATGTTAGAACAAGAGATTGGCGTAGAAATGGCTTTGAAATTACAATATATCTTTCGACAGTAAAAGCGAGAATCGTAAGGACACTGCAATTGCTCAGACAATCCCATAACACGAAATGGATTCGACAGCCTACTTCTCCGATGGGATAATAATCAGGCATCCAGATCATGTACACCTCGATGGGAATGCATAATGCGGTTAAAAGATCAGTGATCGCAAGATTGAATAAATAACAGTTTGTCGGTGTTCTCATGGAGCGATTGCGAACTATTACAGTACAGGTACATACATTTCCCACTAAGCTTAAAATCAATGATATTGTTAAAAAACCACTTAACAAAATCTTGTATTTGATATCCTCTATAACGCTCATGTCGCCTATTTGCTTCATATTTGGATAGAAAAAAAAAGAGTCGTTGTACGAAGATTTACTATTATTTGGAAACACCATTTTTAACTTTGGATATTATTTGACAAACTTATTTCCAGAAAATGTTGTGAACTTTGTAACAAGGTTATATCACACGTTACACTGAGTGGCGTTAGGGAAAGACTAACGATAGGTATATATTTTTATTTTCCTCTTTCTTCATTCTCTACAGGGCGTTGATTTTGGATACAATTAAGAATAAAATACAGAAGCTACGAAAATACTTATAGTACAACTAGCAGCTGCCGGCGGTTTTTCCCTCGAGGTCACAAATGTTGATCAAGAGAACACGTGATTGTGGTAAAAAAAAGTACGTATTGTATATCCACTTCCAAATTCATTCATATGGGTTCAGCTCTTGAGGCGTGATTGAACGACAAATAAACGCACTTCAGGAATCGTAACGAACTTTTTAAAAATCAGTTCCGTCAAAATCCCTCAAATAGCGTTTAAGTTAAATCTATTCAAACAAACAAAAATGCAAAGAATTTTATATTTTAGGGACAAAAATATAGAGATAATCATAAACGTTGAATAAAAGTCTCTCTACACCCGTTTTTTTTTAATAACGTTTGTAACGTTTTATTTCGAAATGAACATAGGTGCCTCCTAGAGAAGCATAAATTGACTTTTACTGAGCTAGTGCTTAAATTAGAACTGGAACTTAACGATTGGTGGGAGTTGAATCAAACACTAGTTACTACTAGGTGGCATTACTATTAAAAAACCATTAATAAAAATATTTCTAATGAATAATTTTACTATAAACGTTTTATCAACATTATTTAAAAGAATACTCTAAAATCATAGAATGTATATAGAAAATATATTTATACAAATTTAAAAAACGTCTTTATGAACACCATAAGTATAAAAGTAATTGAGAGTACCCAAACAAGCGCTCAAATTGATAGCACCCATAGAACGAGTCCACAACTACCCTAATTGAAATTACGATGAACTGGTGATTTGATGTAAGTAGGGTATTATTTTCTATAAATTAATATTATATTTTTGCAAAAAATGTGGAAATCACGTAGATGGAGTTACGAGTACGTTTAATTATATTATTTGGTAGTTTGATGGATTGGATTCAAGGCTGTGGAGAATGATCGGCTTAATAAAAATCCTAATAAATATATTTATGTAGTCTTTGCTACGCAAAACGCAATTAATAGCTATTCTTTCAGTTTCCTTTTTCATTCGCGTTAAATTTGGTTATTACATATATTTAAGGCTCAGTTCAGCTCAAACTTTATGGTTCTTTAGATAATTCTTTGCTAAGAAGAGCAAGTACCTTAATAATTATATGAAGATTGTCTCGTTCTCGCTAGCAGTAGAATATTAACTGAATTAGACGCCGCGAATCTTAGATGCGCACAGCCCGTCATCGAAGTGTGTATTTTAGGTCTGGAATTAAAATTTAAGGGAAGAAAGATCTGCTATCTGTCGGAGGCATCGAGATTTTTAGGGCGTTTCTCTTAAGAGTCGAAAAGTTAGTTTTCTAAGGCTTCATCTTTTGAACTGTAAAAGGCAGCTGGTTGAAACTGTCACAGAATATGTGCTAGTATTGAGGATATCCTAATAAATAATAAAAAAATACAAAAGTAAAAATTAAGGGCAAAAACAGGTTTCAAGTATAGAGGGATGGGGGAGAGGGGATACTTTCTTACACTACAAATCTTCTTATGTTTTGCTCTATAGTAAAAACGTTAATAAATACATTTGTCGCGTCAAACTTAATGTAATTATAGAACAAACTCCAAACTACAAATTTTGCTTGTATTTGTATATCTCGATTTTTATAAATTTAAATGAATCTGTGCACTTTTCAGACCATCAGCTTCATCCCAACTTTGTTCAATGTAATCGTATAATTAATTTTAGAGGAGATGAAACATTACATCGGAGTTAACAATAAGAGGGTTATACCCGCTGCGCTCCGCTCAACTGACTCTGCCCCAATAAGAGGCAGGATTAATCCGCCGGTTAAGCGTAGTGAGTATTGGTGAATCTATGTAGGCGTTTTCATGGAAAAGCTTTTGTCCAGCTGTGGCCTTGTACAGGCTAATGAAGATGAAAGAAAAGGAGGACAACTATATCCCCGTACGGCCGATTCCTCCGCGTATATTACCGCAAGAATTTTAAATTAGTTCAGTTTGATTAAAGTCTACAAAGAACCATATGGTTTGTCGGTCAGGAAGATTGACAACTAATGGTTATGCCATTTGGTGTTTGGAATTGGCAGAGATTAGGTGTGATTATTTCAGAGGCCAATATCATCAGCCAGAAAAATCCTTCTTTGGAACCCTTTCTAAATTAAAATATAATGCACTTTCGTATTTAATGGTAAGTTTAATTCGAAATTATAAGGGTTAACTATCGCTTTTTTTGTAAAATTAACACACCTGTACTAATAGATATTATATTTTTTATTGTTATTTACGATATCATTTGTATTAAAACGCTCGGTAGTGAGATTATATGAAATCCAATATAGTTGACACCGAGCCGTTATTACTTTGCAGAAGATGCGTGATGTATATGGTAATGATGGATTTTACTGACGTGGTATCTAGTAACAATTTTAAGTGCGAAAGCATTGTAAAGATACCTGAAACTAAAATAACAAGACAAGAAGTCAATTAGCCATGGAGGACTAGACAGAAGGTCTGACAACCATTATCATTTTCAACCTGCTTATGTCCGCTGCTGAACTTAGATGCTTACAAGAAGAATATGCGTTAAACTTAATATAAAAGGAGAAGATAATAAAAAAGAATGACATGTATTAGTAATGGGGTATTTCTATATATTAATATCTGGTTGGGTTGTATATATATTATTGAATGTATTATTATAGTAATAATTTTACAAACACCCAGTAGCTGTTTAATATCAACCAGAGATAAATCGTAGTTTCGGGTATACGTTCCCATTCGTAGGAGCTGGCAATACTCAAAAATTCCCCCGGATAAGGTTCGTTCGATACCGTCCGCATATGCAATAAAATTCCAGAAGGTATACAAAATCTTTCAAATATAGCGTTTAATTATAGTGTTTGTGTTCAAAAGCTTCAATGATTATCTAAATAATATAGAAGCATGGAATAGTGACCTTACAGTTTAATACAAACTATCTTGTGACACGATGCTGCTATTTGTTACTGTTACATAATTATACTGATTTCTTATATTTACGCGAACACTACCCATTTGAATTGTAACTATTATTCACGTATTCTATAGCGTTTATTTTGGTTTTTATGTTCTCAACGTTTCGTGACGTTCGATGACATGAAATTGGTTACAGATCATATTCTTGATCGCCCCAACCATTACATCAGATTTGATAGACCACAAATCCATACAAAAGAACACCGATTCCTGCCAAGGATGATTTGCGAGGCTATTGAAATCAAAAACGTCCTACCACCGGCTTGGGATCCAGTAATAAATAAAATTAAATCTAAAACCAAGCATACCACTGCAAGACTTGAAATTACTATAAGTATTTTCTGTGTAGATCGGACCATAAATTAATAATTAAGCTGAAGGTAGCACGAGTTAACTATGACATCTGGACGTCTAACACCTCAGTCGCCCCGTGCCCACGGTTGCTGTAAAGTACTCAAAACGTCGGGATCATAAAAACAAAAGGGAACGCGATAATAATATCCTTAAATAATAAATAATTAGTTAGGTTTATTATTTTTTTTAATGGAAAAGGCGGCAAGCGAGCAACAGGTTCACCTGATGGTAAGTGATTACTGTCGGCCACATACATCTGCAACACCAGAGGAGCTACAGATGAGTTGCGAGCGGGTCTCCAGTTACCTCACTCACCGAACGAAACTCAGAAGCACAAGACGCCTCTACTTCAAGCCGGTATTCTGCGAGGTCGTGGTATTAATCCGGTCGACACGGCCTATTCGACCAGCAGCTAAAGGCACCGCTTGGCTCTACCACGTTAAAATAATGTCATTAATAAATATATATGTGTATATAAATGTTTTAACTATGTAGTATATTTCTCAATTAGCCTTTTCATATTCATATTATTTTAAATTTGATGCACCTGTCACCACATTTCTTCACGCCCTGAGTTTACTGTTAGAGAATGCCAAAAGGCATTAAGTCCGCCTTTTGTAATCCTCTTGGTGTAGACAATAAAGTATAAATAAATAAATAAATAAATTAATTAAATATCATTATTATTAATTAATGTCATATTCAGTTCGTTGTAAATGGTCCCCTAGAAAATTGTAGTAGTGTTGTTTGGGAATGTGATAGTGTTCGTTATAAATATCATATCTATGTGTATTGTAACTTGACTTAGCGGCGTCATATGGCGGATCATCCCCTTCCCTTTAATGTGGTAGAGGAATACGATGGGAGCCACATGCGTCATACATATGAACAGGTGCTGCTTATGGAGGCTGGTCTGCGCGAATTTGCACTGTACTTGTGCTTTAATTTTGTTGATTATTATGTTCTTGTAGCATGCTTTCGGTTGCCTATGGGACCATACCTTTTATTTATATACAATATAATTATTGAAAAAGTATCAAAAAATAATTCTATCGACGAATACCTACCGATTTTCTTTCGCATGTTTCTTCTGAGTCAGAGAAATATTATTACTTAACAGAGGTAGATTGTAAAAAACAAAAATAATATTTGACTTGTGATAAACAAAATTATCTTTCTTACGTCGAAGAATAAATAATTTTCCTTCATTAATACAAAAGAATCCCATGATGGGTTTAAAGACACGTAGTTAAAGGATTACAGTTGTAGCAGCTTCTGCTGGCTAGGTGAATAGCAAAGTACTTTATGACGACTAGACTAGAAAAACGGCACCAAGCGAGCTATATAGCCAACTGAGTAACTAACTATTTCTATTAAAGCAAAAGAGTAACGCTACAAAACGTTGACATGCATTTTTGTGAGTTTGAACCAG
Organism: Bhutanitis thaidina; assembly: GCA_029286595.1. Taxonomy (NCBI): domain Eukaryota; kingdom Metazoa; phylum Arthropoda; class Insecta; order Lepidoptera; family Papilionidae; genus Bhutanitis; species Bhutanitis thaidina. The sequence goes on from JAGSMS010000022.1 coordinate 6,652,939, forward strand.
ACTGAGTATTATTTAGTAATGTTGGAACTCTCGCACTTGTAATGCTGCAACTAAATTGATGTTTATTAGTTGATTATCATTTAAAATACATAATAATACAGGCAAAGCTTAAATGGTTAAATTGGACCGCGCGCCGCAGTATATCTACTAAACAAATACAAATAAAAGGCAACGTTTAAAACACCATTTATTAATCTAATTTTCTGTATAAATAATATATAACAACATTGCAATAAATATTTTTTGATATAATTCTATCACACTTTAAGTCTACATACATACATCTACTATACTAACGTATATAATATTTGGTAATCATGTTTTAAAGGTAACATATAATTATATTTTTCGCTTAATTATCTTAGGCAACATAGACCATTAAACGATTTATCTCAAATCCGTCATAGTCAATTGAATCTAAAACCCACTAATCTTTATGACTACTTACTATCAATCACTTCTATCAATCATTACTTGAAACCACGTCCGAGCGAATCGTGAACGATCTATTTCATCTCTGACTGGTTCATTCATCTTTGGGACTTAAGACTTCGGCAACTTTCTTCTCCTCCACGTCTACATCTGTGTCGTCCCATCCCCAAACATTATGGCTGCCATCGCCTGTTCTCTTCACCCTTTTCTCAATCACATCAGTCGATACAGTTTTCAAGTCATAAGCCCATCCGATCTTAGCCATAGTATCTATGAATAGTTTTGTTAAATTTAGCGAATAGCCGCCCAATTCTGCAGTTTTGTAATCCCATGGGAAAGTGTGGTGGTAATTATGGAAGCCTTCCCCCAAAACGACTAAAGATACAGGTTTGGTTTCAACGGGATTAATATGTCTGTCGTAGGGTTTTGTACCCCATAAGTGAGCGATGGAGTTGACAAACCAGGTTATGTTGAGAACGTAGACGTAACGGAATATTGCACATACGAAATATGCATTCCACAGTGATTCACCCCACAGCGTAGGGATGTATGTAGGTAGTACAAAACAACTCAATGGCATAAGAAACATATAATACCTGAAATAGAAAATTTATAATAGAATATAATATGATGTAGGTTATTTTCAAACATGTTTTGGACTAAACTTGGTGCCGACTGTATTTTTAATAGCCGTCTTGTAAAAACGGTTTTGCTACATTGGATCGTCTGATAGAGAGCAGAGAAAAGAAAATACTACATACCTGGTAAAACACACACGCATACTGGTTGAGATAAATTTACTACGCTACGTCGATGGAATGAGGTAAAAGAAGGCAACGAGCAACACAGTTTTTAAACTACGAAAAGCGCAGGCAACATCATGCGTTCCCCGACCTCAATGATTTGTCTACTGGCCACTCCCATTTAACTTAACGATGTAATAAATTCTCGAATAATATATGCTTACTTCTTTTGGAAACGAAGTACAGGGTCAGCCTTGAGATCGCTCAAATCAAGTGTCTTCCCTTTAGCTTTAATCTGAGGATGCTTCCTCACTAAGAGCCACCCAATGTGTGAGAAGAAGAAGCCCCGAGTTGCGTTGTGAGGATCAGCGTCCGTTTCGGAGTATTTGTGGTGCATTCGATGGTCTCGAGCCCAGTCCAACACCGAGTCCTATAAAGCAATATTATTATTAGAATCGATCCTTATTAGCTAGATCGATTGGTTCCATAACACAGAGTATTATATTTTCACAAAATAAAATGTGCGATCTTAACACCTCTGCCCCTCGCGACTACGGCTGCTGTAAAGCACTCGAAAGTCGGGAAGACAAATACAAAATTAAACGCGATAAAATCTGTAAATAATATTTTCATTTAAAATATGCTATTATTTAAGATATTTATAATACTGGCATTCAATTTCCAGTTCATGACACTTACTCGTAAATCATGAACACGTGTGCAGCATGCACTATTCGCCCAACTTTAACCTTATTATCACCAAACTATTGACCTCGCCCTCGCGTGACAGATAGCCTCACTGGAAGTGATCTCCACGCGACGGATTAACCTTCTTCTGTTACGCCGTAAAATTCCATTTTACTTCTATTTATTATGGTTAGATAATTTTCTCACCAGATGCAACTTTTATTAAACTGTCGTCATTTATCTATTACAATTAAAACTCTCCGTGTCATTCACATGACATTGTGGATCAGAGCGGGTTATCTGATGTCTATTTACAGTATTTATATATTGATTAAATTTCTTTTAATTTGCCAGATGCTCCTATCACGTGCTCTGTCATGATAATATTTTGCACAGCACTTAGTATGTTATAATGATAAATCTTGTATCACTATCTCACTCGAAATCAATTATAAATAATAATACTCTCGTACGCCAATATACATTGAAAATATTAGATTATTTTAAAGTAAAGCATTAAAAATATTTGAAGGACAATTCAACTAATGTAAACAGGCCTATGTTCAGCCGTGGACTTGTGATAGGCTGAAATTATGATGATAAAACAGAAACTGAAGTTTCTTTTTAGTTAATAAGCATTAACAATAGCCTTTTAAAATAATTAACTTTTTAAGTTTAAGGAACTATTTAGTTGTATGTTATTTACATTAATAAATTTATCAAAACCAACCTGAAACGCAATTGTATTGAAGAATGTCAGCAGTATTCGGAGGGGAAGACGAGCTTTGTAAGACTTGTGAGCCCATAGCCTATGGGCCCCTGCAGTGATGCCAAACCCAGAGCACAGGTACAATACGAGCACTGTAAAGAGACACTAAACTTAAAAAAGATATATTTAAATTATAATAATAATTACCTTACTTTTTAGACCGTCGATATAGATATTTTAAAAGTGGTTCTGTAAGCCTCTACAATATAATCTAATATTAAAGAATTATAATAGTATTTAAATGTAAATAGGAGTAACTGAAATATTGTGGAAAAACCACACATATTGTTGAAATGTTCTTTCAGTTTATGTAATCAAATTATATAAGACCAAGTCGCAGGCACAGTTAGAATTTAGTTTATCTATATTATCTATTAGATGACGTAACCTACCTCAGCCAAAATTAAGTGATAAAAACCCAAACTTTAGACTTTATAATACCTTTAATTTCTGCAATTTATTTCCAATTAATCCAATTAAGCTTAATGTCAACAATTTTAAATGTCAACGGTAGTGTGTAAAATGTAATAAAGGAAGTAGTTTATATCTTTCTGTGTTCCTGTGTTTTCATTTATCCAATTGATTTCTCCAAATGTTATTAACACACCTCACTACTATCACAAGATGCTAGTATACTTTATCTTAACAGCCTGTAAATAATCTACTGCAGGACATAGGCCTCTCCCTTAGGAGGATTTGCTATAATCGCCAAGCGGGTTGGCGGATTCGCTGTATCTGGCACCTTAGACGCTGATGCCCGCCATACGTCTGCTTAATTTTTGGCTGGTATCTTTCGAGATGGCTATCCTGCCTAACCTACCTTGCGATTTTCATGGATCTTCCATTTGTGGCCTCATACGACTCCCTCGATTAGAATAGGGGGAGGAAAAAGGGACTCAGATTCTTAGTTAAATTAATAGTCAACAAGGCTATATTTTCATTTCACTATCACAATTATTAACCGATATTCTTACATGTAGAAATAATTCACTGAATTTACTTACTGAAAAGACTCGTTGACCACATAGCTTTGAAAACGAATAGATATCCTCCATAAAGTCCTCCTAAGTGCAAAACAATAAACATTATGACATTCCTCCACACTATTTCCCATTTCCTCTTTTCAGCGGAGGGAGGTACTAGGGTTGCGTCACTTTTATTTGCGTCTGTTTCAAAAAGAGCCCATGAGCCCGCCTGCTGTCCTTGTGGTGGCATATTTCTCTGCGAAAAAAAATACTTTTGTAATAAATTTTAAACAATGTCCAGCAACAACCAAAAAATCTTTTCATTAACATTACTTCACAGTAGTTTATTGTATTTTAAATTAAATAAATGAATATTTTAATTTAAACATGAACTTCGCCCACTATAGTATTTCCTCCTGTCTCGTGTCCTCACAATTATTTTGAGACAATACTCGAACAATTTTATGTTCCGGGCCAAAATGGAACCTGCAACCTGTCCTCTGTACCTCATCTAATTGCTTAACCTCTGTGCCAATGGACCTGAGCAATATCGAAAACGGTTGTCTTACGGAACAAATTAATCATAAAATTACTGGAACAGAAGTTAAATTGACAACCTAGACTCCGTTTATGTGAATTAAGTGATATTGCTAACGAAGACCTTACTTTTTAAACCCTAACTTTAAGCATTATCATTAAATATATCTGAGTACAAAAAAATAATTAAATAAAAAACCCGGCATTTGCCACACATACTTACCCACTTTGCCACACATAATTTTATGTGCTGATTTACCGATAAGTGACGGTGATTACATTCGCCAAAATCCCAAGAACAGGCTGGCCGAGACGGCCTCATCAGAGTAGAGAAGAAGAAGCAGCCGTCCAGCCGTAACCTGCTGCGATCAGCAACACCTACGACGCTGCTGTACCCAACCCGTCTGCATCACTTTACAAAGGCTTAGGAGACCACGTGGACAGTAAGCGTCGAAATGTTGGAGTCGAATGACAAAATGATCTGTCTGAAGAGTTTTGGCCAAACGGTGTCGTGTTCCGATTATATCCTTGTTCTGATTCCCCGGAAAATTACGTGACGCCACGCTGCAGCGCAATGTGTCGCCGGTAAATGGTGGACAATACTTATTTTATGGGTTAGGCCACACGGACAAACGAGCACGCTGTTCACTTGATGGTAAGTGATTACCGACGTTCACGTACATCTGCATCACCAGTGGAGCTGCAGGTGCCAGCCTTTAAGGATATTTGGGAAGTGGGAGGAGAGGGAGAGGAGATAGACAATAACAATTTTCTTTAACACTTAATTTTAACAAGTGTAGACATAGTTAGAATCAAAATATTTGCATGTTAGCAGCTTAGTGTGATTAGAAAGTAATTTTTAATTTATAACTAAATTGTTAATTGCAATAAATATCGGACCGAGATAGCAATAAAGTTGTCGTCCTTAACCGGCAGGAGTTATAACTCCAGTGTTCTATTTAGAAGTTAAGCCTACTGGCTTAAAATCTACATGTTGAAGACATTTTTAATAATTTAAATCTAATAGATTTTCACATAACGCGCCAAAACAAGTGTTATTTCAATAACGTGATTTTTAGACATTAATTCGAACTTAAACGGGTGCTCAGATTTTTTAAATATGCCTGTCTGTGCTATTAGAATATTTACACGGTCTGCAACATACAGTAAACAGGAAAACGCTCGGCCATGCGCAGAACTGTTACGTAATGAACCTCGTATGTCTACACACGTCTACGTCACCGTAACCTTTCCTAAAGTAAATATACAATGCGCGGGACGTATTAAATGCGCGTCACTAAAATTCACCTCACAAAACTTGTAATCATTTAAAAGCAACTCTTTAATAATTGTTTTCTTTAAAAACATTTATCTAAAGGTATCATTTAATGTATTTCTATGTCGTTAAAGTCGACATAGAAATACATTATTTGTAATTTATGAAAAAAACGAATGGATGCAAGATGTATTTGTATATTTATAATATATATAATAGATATTATATACACATATTTTTTTTAACAATATTTTTTTTTGTTTTGGACTTTTGCCGTTTTATGTCGAATATAACCATAAATTTGAACCCAATCGGTCCAGTGGTTTGCGTGCCAATAAGAGACAAACAAACAAAGAAACAATAACTTTTATACATAGCTTAAAAGGACGCGTGTATTCGAATGAAACGTTGTGTTAAAATTTCGAAGCGTTCGGTTAAGAACTTTCGAATAATTTAGATTTTGAACAAAGAAACATTAACATATTAATTTGTATAGTTTGTAAAACCAACTTAAAAACTACACTAAAAGCAAGTACTAATTAATTACGTAATAATGGTAATTGGTACATTCAACGTACAATTTTGAAATTTTGATTTAAGCTATTTAGTGTTAATTATTCATAGTACGATCGATTACTAAATTTAAATATTTCTATATTACACCTATTTCTAATTTAACATTATTACTTTACGAAGTCTATTAGTCGTAAACGCTTACCACATAAATTACTTGATTACAAAAAAAAACTTTTTTTATTCTAATCGATATTCTACTATTTATTCTACTCTACTCAGTTTGTTCTAAGGGAAATCGTCATCACATATGTAGTGTTTGCTTAAATTGTAACAAAATTTTTGTTTTAGTTTTGTTATTTAACTTACCTTACTTTAACAGCCTTTTAACAGCCGAAGATCAGTGGTAGATGTCCACTGCATGACTTAGACCTCTCCCATATCCTTATCCTTATGAATTTGTAAACGTAATCGCCACGCTCGGCAAGAAGATTGGCGATCGCAGTTCCAGACGCCTCGCACCTTAGACGGTGCTGCTCGTATTTTTCAGGATGGTTATTGTGATGTATATGCGCGCAGTCATTGCGAAAGAGAACCACTGAGGTGAAGTGATAAAATCACTGAAAACTTTATCTAAGTGGTCAAAATAGTGAATTGTTAAATTGGGGCGGTAGAATACCGATAGTAGAAGTTTTGTGTTATTTACAGATAATTAAACAAAAAGATATTCTGCAGATCTTAAATATTCAGAGAGCGACGCAGTGACGATTTTAAAAGGAATATCAGATGAGTAGAAACAACAGCACTACACCCATTACCGATACGATCATTTCGCATAGGAACAAATCCTGGTAATGCGTACTGGGTGGAAGGAAGAGAAGTTTTGAGAAAAGTCTCAGAAATAAGAAATGCATCGAGGTGATCTCTGCTAATGGATGCTAGAAGATCAGAGTAATGCCGTGGGTGTTCCACATCTTTTGACGTTTATGTGTGCAACATTAAAACTATTAGAATACCCAGTCCGTAAAGAGGATAGCTGCAGTGTCAAGATGTTTCGACAAGCATAAGAAAAAACTGTAGTTAAGGTCAGCTAGATCATTCATATGTGAATACAGAATATTAAAAAGTATAATATTAAATAGAAATGTACGAAGGCACTAAGTATGAAAAATATGTAAATTTAACTTATAATTACTTAATGTAGTAAATTATATTTGAATATATAAAATAAAGCACTATTAACTTCACTGGTATTGCGTTTAAAATTTGTAATACTTAATAGTAAAACAGAAATGGATCTACGAAAATATAAATCTACATTAAAGACAAACAAAAGAAAGAAAATAAATCTCAGTAATAATTTAAATGCAACACCAAAATATAAATATAAAGACTTTTTTAAGACGACACTGAATATTAGCTGTAGCAATATTTTCGGCATAGACAATAGAACTAGTACTGTACTTAGTAGTTGTATTTTTTTTGTCTGTGCAAACCTATAAAAGATTATTAGATTTATTATTAGATTTCAGTAAGGTAAAAACATGTAGGAATCTGGTGTTTGTAGTTTTAGTCGATTCTCATAAAACATATACGTATATCGTCAAGTTTTTATGAATGCGACCTTCAAATTTTTTATGGACACATATAAATAAGTACATAATGCTTAGTTTTAGTTTATTTTTTAGTTTATTCATTGTTCACACTGAATGATACGCTGACAAAAAGTTACCCGCGTTAATTTCATGGCAGACGAGTCAGCGGATTTATTATATAGATTCTGTTACCATCGTCTATTTAAGGAACCAAAAAAAAATGCATTTCTTTGATTGTATTAAACATTGCTACATTCATTCATATCGCAGCAAAGATTTGAACGTGTAGTCGGAGTCCATTTTGATCTACGCAATTCCGATACGATGTAAGTATAATGTACTTAGTATAAATGCAAACCGGCTTCATATATTATTAGTTTAAGTATGTTTTACACCTGGTTGTCGGAAATGAGTAAGTTTTTGCCACCCCTATCAAACCATAGGTGTACACTCTTCAGTTCGACTAACAAATAAGTTTAAGATAATTCCGTACTACCGTGTGGTGACGGTATAATAGAGTCTATCAATACATAGGCAGTAGTATTTTTACATATCTGCTAAAAGATTGTGGTTACCAACTCAAATGTCAGACATAGCAACAATGCCGAAAAACCCTAATAAGAGGAAAAAATAACTTCCAAGTTCCGGCGGTTCTGTTGATTCTGGCCATACTAACGGCGAGCATATGAATAATCTCCAGCAGATAAGACCTTCTAACCAAAACCATAGGATCTGCCAACATATAATGCATCCAACTTAATGACCGAGAAGAAGATCATGGAGTTGTAGTAGAGGTATCCAAGTTTTCAAAATACTGGAAACAGTGAGGTGTCGGTAATCCTCGAATCTGGTAACTTGTTCTACCCTCAGGAGTAAGCTATTTGTCGAGTGTAAGTGTGAGGTAGAGTGTGAGTGTAAGGTGTTGGGATTATAGTCTACAAGTTCCTCATTAATTAGGGTTGCCTACCTTATAGTCAGAATAATCAAACGTTATTCGAAAGTTAATACTTATTCGAGTACTTATTTGTATGTTTATATATGTAATTTGCCTTTAGTTTCTAATGTATGTATTTTTTATTAATAACCTTATTAATAGCTGTACGTTTTATATTGATACACCAATAGATGTCTAAACTGTAGTAAAGGCTACGTACACAAATTTTAACTAAAAAGTCACAAGTTTCAAATTACGAATTGCAATAGACTTGAACAAAAAACTCTGCTGATGAGGTAGAAAAGCAATGTAAATATCAAACAAAACGCAAACGCTAATCGTCAAGACTATAGAGTAAGAGCGGCGACCATGCAGGATTTCATTATCGGAGCGGCGGCGACTTCAAAAGCGACTACACATAGGACTGACTTGAATCTAACATTAATATGATAGTAAACCATTATTTAAAATTTAACTAAATACCAAAATGAATTAGTTAACGGCGATAGATATTTTAAACCTGATTTTAGTTTAGTTTCCTTAGCTAATTTTTTTAAGCTCACAAAAAGTTAACCATTGTGTTATTATGAAACGATTGTGATTGTTGCCCAATGTAAAGAGGATTTTTGTAATTTATAACTTGAATTTATTTACTTGTGAAGCTAATAGAATAATGATAAAATTCGCTCAGTAGCCATTGGTTAAACCAAGAAGATAAGAAAAATTGCAATCGTGGAAATAAGGTTTTTATATAAAAAGAAAAAATTGTAGGTTTTGACTTAGACTATAATTAAATAAGTCTTATTACCCATGAAACTAAGAAAAATAGTGTTCAGTAATAATTCATCAAAATATGAAACCTTGCTGCAAAGCTGGGCAAAGGCCTCCTTCTCAAATACGAGTATCTGAGAGGGTTTAGGAGTCGGAAAAGCCCGCCACGCTGCTCCAGTGCGGGCTGGCGGGTTTCACATATCCTCGAAATAACATTTTAATTATTTGTCAGACATGCAGGTTTCCTTACGATGTTTTCCTTCACCGCTGAGCACGTGGTAAATAAAGTATCTTCTGCTATGTAATAAACACTCCTTGATTAACTCAAAGTGTTGACGTTAGTTGCTTTTCTTTGGAAATTCAATCGTGTTCATTTAAAAATATTACGTATTTCAGATATCACAAATTTAGTACAGACGTTCTAGTTGTTTTGTTATTTGCTTATTTTGCTTTGTTAATACTATAGCTATTTTCCACGAATGTTTATCTGGTTTGTGTAGTGGGGTGGGAAAATTGCATGTACTTTTAAACTTTCAAATTAAATTATAAACGCTGGTACCCAGCAGCAGGCATAGATAATTTGCAATAATTTTGGTATCTATTCTCTTTCTAAAATAATTGCTGACGCCTTTCAGAAAGCGATTAGTTGGTAGCCAAAATTCTTCTTCGTTAAATACAAATTTTATTTTAATAAAATTAATATTTTAAGTCCATGAAAGTTTTTTTTTATATAAAATAGGCTTACGTTTGACCTCAATCTCGCTCGATGGAAGGCGAAGATGAGGCCTAGGATGGTACACGCTTGCCTAGAAGGTGTCTGTATTTTAAAATAAGTTATTTATATTTTATACTTTGTATTATTATAATATCAATATCATAGAGCGAAATTCATTTTTAAGTGAATATTCATTTTTGTAAACTTCTACGCACAAAGTGGTATACACGGTGGACTTAGTGGCTAAAGGCATTCTCTCGCTGTCCACCAATGATATAGAATAATAAAAAAAAAATAGATATTCTCTAAACTTTGTTATTATACTTTTAATTTAGATTGATATACCATATATCCTGTGGGCTGTCCACATGGACTTCGTCGCCAACTATCAATTTTCAAGCCATTTTCAGGAAATTTACTCAGATTTCCCTTTGAGTATTTTGAGCCTCCCATCAAGTTCATTCAGACCTTAACGAGTCACATTCAATTAACCTGATGTCGAGAACTCGGTGAAAGGGGAAGACGAAAGCGTGTATATTTGTCTTCTACGCTATATTGATTTTGTGAACAATAGCTTATTTTTATCTTAATTTAAAAGACCGCCTGAACTAAATTGAAGGCACGTTCGTCGTACACATATATTACGTACATACAACGTAATTTTTTATGTAGAATATGTTCATAACATAATGCGAATATGTAGATGAAACTCTTATTCATCGCCACACTGTGCGAGCGTGATAGCGATCGATGTGAATACACTCATGCTACGCTGCTCTGTTCCGTTCTTTTTCTTTTTCCACATAGCAATACTTCCAGTTAGCGTTATCCGCCATTTATGTATCCGCTATTAGTTAAATGTCGTATGTGAAGCAAATGAACAAAAAGTTTTCTTAACAAATATTATTCAACTTTTTGCACGGAAACTATAAAAATGTAATTAGCAATTTAAATTAGTTACCAGAATTAAAAATTTGTTCAATGCCCAGAAATCTTATTAGCAAATATTAGTATTATGAACATAAATATAATATTAAATATTTGATGGACACCTTTTAAGGTAGATTCGTCTCGATTCCATTGGCCTCTTTAAAATTACAGGAATTAAATAACCAACAGAGGAGGGTAATATAGCATATGAGTACATATCTGTGGCAAGTATCAGAAAAAAAAATCTAATGCAAATTAAAACCCAGAAACCTTGAGAAACGCACAGAAGTGTACTATGATAAAAATCAAAATATTTGTTCGTCAGTATTTACAAAATTGTTTATGAAGCGTAACAGAGTACAGCTAGTTATATTTAAAAATAAATGTCCTATTCCTTTTATAACAACACACAGTGCTCCTGAGTAATTACTTCGTCAATCTTAGCCCACAGCTGGGAAAAACCTAGTATGCATTGCTTAAAAGTTTTGTTCATAATCACAATGAACTTGTAATGCTATTCCAGTCTGTAGTATTGTTTGTTGTTCTGCAATTAGCCAGACAATACTTTGCAGTTTTTGTTAACATGTAAAAAAAAGTAAAATACTAGTCTGTAAATGTCCCATAGCCTCCTCTCAATATGTGGTGCTCTGGAGAAAGAGGCTCGAATGTACGTAGTAGTATAATTTTGGTGGTTGTTTGTGAAGCAAGTACTCTGAACCTTGAGCTACCACGGCTCTAATTAAAATGTAGGTATTAATAATTTAATCACAAAATAATGGACTTTAGAACATCCGTAATATAATCAATATAATATCCGTAATATAAATATAACATAAAAAATCCGATCAAAATCGCCCCAGTGAATTTGTAGACTAGCCTGCACTACGAAATACTATAGATATACTTTAGATAGTTAAGGTAATATAAGTTACAGACTCGGATTTTGGACCCGGGAAGAGTCCACCATTCTGCTTCAGTGCCACTTGGTGAATCAGTGCATTTTAATTTTCTTTTTTTTGTACTCGTACCTCTTTTTTTAAGAGGTAATATGATATATTTTGTCATCATAGTATATTTTAAGAGGTACGAGGTAAGTCAAGCACGTTGTAGCAGTTGCTTAAAGTTTAGCTACTCATAAGATCTATGGTGTGTTCCGACTAATTTATTAGTCTTTTCCATGTGAACAGGCGTGCGTTACGTTGTTCACAAACGAAATTAAAAATGTATTTAAAAAAACAGAACCACGTTACCCGATCGATTCGCAAATAGCCAATATGTAAAAGAAAATTGGTAACGCAATTTTAATTGCAACGCTTTGCAAAGCAATGCTCTTGTTGCTTAACTGCATTCATCATCACCAAATCATTGATGAAACTTAATAAAGTTTTACCTTTTGAAACCTGTAACTTTACTAAAAATAGTACATTTAATAAGTTATGTGACTTTTTTTTAAATAATTTTATACAAGAAAAGATAGTTAGATAAAAGTTTTCCGTGGACAGCAGTATCTTTCGCGCGTTATTATGTTTCGAAGATTATATTAAACATTTGAGCGTATATTTATTTTAATTACAAAAGATCCATAACCTATCTCAAATAATACCGAAGAACCGTGACGGACAGCAGTGTTTAAGGTGCGAGGTGTCTGGTACAGTTATCGCCATTTCGCTTGCTACTTGTGGCTATTATGACAAATTCTGCCTATGGCAGAGGTCTGGTTTTTAGGTAGAGATTTTACCAGAGATTTATAGGTATCGTATATAAGTATATACGATACCTATAAATACAAAGTCTTCCCGTATATACTCATTTTTTCGCCACATACCAAATTCAGCTGTATCTACGCGTAAGTAGCGTCCCACATAAGGACTTTGCCTCCGTCCCAAGGGACCAAACGCATGCCGTCAAGTAGATACTTATTTGTAAATTCCACAAGGCTCTAAAGCCGAGGATGACGTCATTTAATAAGCCGTGACGTGACAATCTGCCGGCATTTTTTGATAAGAAAGCTCGTAGATGCCCAACTCTTCGACGTAGCTACCACGGACATTGACGTGGTTGACAAATCGACGCTCCTAGTCAGACAAGCTTTGCGTAAACTTTCGCTATCAAGTAATGTACCGTGATTAGTTGACGGTAAAGCCAGTAACTGGATTCCTTCGCCGAATTACTTAGAGACCGGGTGCGATCTCGGCCTCGCAAATATTCTCCATTAAGCATTTCTGTATATTCTAAACCAACAGGAATATCTTTTTTGTTGGTTAGGTTTCAGTGGAATATCCTCACAAGGACAGAGATCGTTGACACTGTGTGGCAAGGAAAGCCGGATTTTAGTATTTAAATTGTATCATTGATTTTAAGATTAGTTATTAGATCTGACTAACATATTTAAAGGTTAGTACTTTTTTATCAATATCAACATGAAGCACGTTGTTTACTACTTATTTTTTCTTAATTTATAGCTTTTCTGGAAAAATTCATTTACATTGGTGTTATTTTGAATCTCGCGATATGTTGATGTCATGCTAGGTTGAGACTATGACTATTTTGAAAAACTATATTTATATTATAAAGTAGCAATATGAACGACAAATACATTTTTGTTATATTTAATAGAATTTGATTCTGCTATATTTGAATAAAGTTCAGAAGCTTGAGAAATACAAAATAAAATGTGACTTTAACATTCACGCATAGAGTAAGTTCAGTAGTGGTAATTCTAATTACTGTGACGTAAGTATCTTTTGTAAAAAATTAAACACTTTGATAGTAATATTCCGCTATCACAATTATACAATTAAGGTCTATACAGATACATAACGCAACACTTTATCATTTGGTCAATGTTATAACAATGCGATGGTTGAAGATAAATTTGTCAACGATAACGTTCGACGGGAACAATTGTCAATTGTGTCATTTCTCATTTTGATCGCAAGGATGCACAAGTGGCGTGACACTGTTACGATGCGGGGCACAATCGAACAATGATCGTGATAAAAGAGGACGGAGGGTCGGGGCAGTTCGTATTCTCTTTTATATAAGTATGAAAGTGAATTTGAACTTCCCGGTAATTTAGTTTCCTTACGTTTAGCTAATTGCTTCGCATGAATTCATTAAATCTGCGAATTGCTAAGTGTTTGGAAAAAACTTCCATAAACTAATTAGTCATCCATAGAATTAAAATCAATTTTAAAGACATTTGAATTTGAAAATTACATCAAAACTTTAAATATGCGCGTTATATCAAAATATAATGAACGCAAAAAGAAAAACATCCATGGTATTTCTAATTTCGCATCATTGTAAATATTTTCTGGAGAAGGCAGGGTAATAAAAATTGTATTCAGCAAAACTGTGATCTTGAATACCGATAAGATTATAATGAAAAAATATCCTTATAAGTGGGTAATGGTCTACTCTAGTGTCTTTTCCAAACATGGACTACTAGAAGGGAATTTATCAAGAACAATCTCGATGTAGTAGAAATAATAAATAACCGCTTTATCTCGTCAGTATTTTGTTTAAAGTCAATTATAATTTGCATGTTAATTTAGGTAAATCAAAAAGTTTAAAATGTTTTGACTTTTTGTTTTGAAAATTCCGTAAAATAAATAATAATAATAAATTTTCAATACATAATAAGAATTATTTACTTAGCAAACGTAATAAAAATTGTACTTACTGTTGAATGCACTGACGATATAATATTAACACTAAGTTATTTTGATAAACGATGTAGTTATAAGAAAATTGTTCCTAATAATTTCAAATATGCAATTATCTTTAACACTGAACTTGACTTTAGAATGAAAATTTGCACTCTCCAAGTTGTGAACCGATTTAGGTGTCGCGAAAGACTGCGAATGTAAATTCGTTTAGTATGATTTTATACATTGCCATTAAGCTATTACGCTCGAAAGGTGACTATTATCGGCGTGTCCTCTGACCCGTCCCATGCGGCAAATTGGGTTCCTTACATTAATCATACTACTGAAATACAATCATTTTTAGTTTAACACAGATCTAATATTAAAATAATTTACAAATATTATAATAATACTATTTTATTTAAAAAAACCTCTAAACTGTATGTTAATAACTTCTGAATTAGTATCTTTAAAAATAACAACAGCTTTAGTTTCACAGCTTGTTAGGGTATCTAACACTCTTAAAACTTCGTCGTGACCGTACCAGTCCGTCCATATTATAGCGATGCTCTGCAACTGGAGTCTTTCCATCATTTCGGATGAATTAATTTTCCAAGAAAAGTGTTTCAATGAGCATCCTCATTCAATGTCACTTTTAGCAGGCGAACCGGTTCCTATCTTCGGCGTTACTGTGAGACAAGTTCGTTGGCCGGAAGGTTGGAACCTTCATATTTAAAATAACAAAAAAAAAACAATTATAATATTCGTAAGTTCAGATCTCATTACCTACGCACACAGTCTACACATTGCGCGTCAATGGTGTATAACAAACGGCTACGCAGTGCGCTTGTAGCAACCATTTTATTAGTACCTTTAAGTTTGACAGAATAAAGTTAAATTTGAAATGTTAATTGTTTTTGTACTGAAAAGATATTGTTACATAATTCTAATGTCATGATCGTAATATAAAATTATATTGAGTCTGTCTCTAGATGAACATTATATTTCTCAATGACTTACATTGCCATAAACTTGAAGTTTGACGCAAATATAGATGCTAATTACGTTCATTTATTCATAATAATTGAAAAAAAAAGTCAATAAATATACAAAACATTTCATTAGACATCTTAATTTTTATTGTTATGCACTGAATGGTACAAGTTGGCGGACTTTATGCGTGAAGTCATTCTCTACTAATCAACCATTATGCTAAGAAAAGATAAACATTTGGAATGCGGTGGAAGAAAAACGAATCAAAAAAGTAAAGTGATTAGTCCTAAATAGATAGTCTTCCATATCTTAAATTAACGAAATATAATATCTATATTTACCAAAATGTTAATTATTAAGTAACATCCGTGCAGAGTTAGTTTGCATGTGTGTGTTTGTGTGTGTGTTTAGCCATTGTGTATAGTTAAATGGAAACTTAATTATACCAAGGCATAATATATGTATATTATACACAAGTATTTATCCATTTAAAAATATGTAAATATATTTAATTTTAATTATGTACGTCAGAATGAGCAACAAAATGCTCGACGATAAAAAACACAAATAAGTGCTTTACGGGTCCGGTTGTGCTGTTTGTCCCGTGTCGCTGATACTGCATCTGACCCTTCCTCCGATCGTATCTCATAAGCTTTACATCGCATTTGGGAAGGCAAAAATTTGTCGGTATAGTTTACATAATTATATTAACTGGTTTGTAAATTAGCGAAATTCAACTTGTTTTTCAGGTAATTAATTGAAATTTATTTGTATGCAAATTTTTAAAGAAAAGAGTGGGAAAGGGCAAAGAGGAAGTAACAGCTTTCCGCGTTTCACGTTTTGTATGGAAGCGTCATGTGTGTATGTTTACTTAATTTTATTTACCTTTTCGACAAAATACACACTCGTATTTCTGTTTTGTGCACACCTGTGGCACAGCACCATTCAAAAGGTTGGTTTCTATCCTTTTTTTTCACACATCCACCTAAACATGCAGTAACAGAAATGTTATTGTACGAATGTATGAATGTTAGCAACGAAATTGGGCCGGAAGTAAGTAAGTGACTTGTTAAGTGAGTGCGGTCTCCGTGTGGTGGTGACGGAGGCATTTTATTAATTTCTTGATTTTCTAGAAAACTTGGAACCGAAATGTGCCGTGTTGTAGGTTCGGCGACGATTCTGTGTATTAGAAATATTATACTTAATTTAAAGTGAAAAACCCTGAGAAAAAATCTCACTATTCAAAATGCTCGATAATATTTATCTACATGATAATATAGTTTTATTGTGGTAGAGCGTTTGAGCAGCAGCTAGCTGCGGCTAAAAGCTGCGGCTTTTGCTGCTGCTCGAATGGGCCGGCGCGAGCGGATTAATACCACGACCTCGCAGAATACCGGCGTGAAGTAGGCATCTTGTGCTTCTGCGTTTCGTTCGGTGAGTGAGGTAACCGGAGGCCGCTTCCCCTGCCCATTCACTCCTTATACTCCCTCCCATCTCCCAAATACCCTTAAAGACTGGCAACGCACCTGTAGCTCCTGTTCGGTCTTGCAGATATATGACGGCGACGGTTATCACTTACCATCAGGTGAACCTATTGCTCGTTTGCCGCCTTTCCCATAAAAAAATATACCACATAACAATAGTAATATAATTAAAAAAGAAAGGATAGTAGTGGTCAATGTGGTATTGCTCTATACTTGCGGATAAAATGACGTTACACTGTCATTTAGTCATGATTTAACCATGACTACGTGACAACAAAAGTCACAGGCTATTAAAGATTTAGAGGCGGGTATGCACGTAGTGGTTATAATCTGTTTGGGATATGTCGGAGGAGTCGCTTTACATTAGGAGTTTGGTGCAAACGAAGTCGCAGCTGATGTGTTACCTTTGCTATGAGCCTTTCACGAAAAGGAGTTGCAACGCGCCGTTAGAGCAAACGGGCATACTGTAGTTGCTACCTAACACATACAAAATTAAATCCTAAGTAGTATAATAAAAATAAAAACGTTTAAAAAAAATTACACGAAGCTGCACATCTCTATCACACTATCGGTACACTCAGGTCAACTCATCGGAAATTCTAATTAAGAAATAAATAAAATGTACTTCCCTTACTAATTTTTGTTATTTTTTATATTTTTATATTTCATCGACTATCGGATACAAACTACATAATTATACTACTTCTCATTTCTTAAGTTATCGTCATACATCAACGTCAACAAATATTGCATACAAAACCCAACAAACAATTTTAGCTGAGGTATAAAGAGGATAAGTATTATTTTTTAAGAATTTAATTCGTCACATTTAACAGTTATTATCACGACTGTACATGCGCGACTGTCCGGATTGCCTATATTCAGATCGACCAAGTAAGATAGCGCGAACTGCAGTGATTTTAAATCTGCTGAATGTAACGTTTCAACAGTGACAGATAGGCTATTACCAGTACATGGAACCTATGGTCTTTTAGTGCCATTCTCCACGCCAATACTTCGAAGTTTATTAAATCAGGTGGATCGCGCGTTACTATTTGCAGAGTACCTTTTGAAGGTCAGGATGCCTCCCTTAATGCAGCTTACGGTATTTGAGGGTAATTGACGATCTTAGGATCGCGCGTACTAGGTTTCAAGGTTTCTTGTATTAGCATAACAATCATATTGTGTTAGCGTAAGGAGGTAGTGATTTTGTCTTTCTGCAATTTAGGACCGTCTACGATAAAGTACGCAATAGTCAGAGAGCGCAGTTTTATTCGTTCTGTTGAATTTGCCATTGGAAACAGTTGTAAATGCTGATGTAACACGCCTAAACACGCCCATTGGAACGACCTGGTCGCGTTTATGTTATCCACGTGATCAACGGTGTCTCGCGTATTTTACGGGCCAGGGACAACATTAATTTGGCTTATATAGCCGCAGACGAGAGAAAACTCAGCGGCGAAGCTGTATGCCTTGGATGGCGGGTTTGGGAGGCGCAGGTCGTAGATGAAGTATCTGCGCTCATTTATGTATACGCAAGGCTTAGCCCCAGCGTTGTGTTTTTACACTTGCGGTTTTTCAGCAGTGGCGGTGCTCTTCGCGGTTGTCCCCGTGAGGGCAGCGGGTATAGCATACGCAGGCTTGGCAGGCGCGCATTTTGCTTCAGAGGTTTGTTTAAGTGCAAATAGCTGGGAGCCCCGGGACCCTTCCAGCGCGCGTTTTCTTAATGCGTCCATGCTTTGTCCTGCACGACACCTTGTCACATCCGCGATTGTTCGCGGGGTGCCCTTGTACATCGCAAAAGAGAAAACTTTGGGGGTTCGAGCGTGTCGCGTGTGCGTTCGCAGTCCGGTTTGCCGTGAGCCGTGCGCCTAGGTGAATCCAGGCATAAACACAGCGTCTGCGGGTGAAATAATTTCTGGTCGAATGGCCGTACACTTGGGAGTTCATGCAGGTGACGCAAGTTTCGCTAGGCGCGGTGGCCGGTCGGTCGTAAATTTGCCCCACATGTCGGGGAACATGCACCTATTGAATTCGTGCGAGTCTGCGAGTTCTATCAACACGGTGTTGTCGCCTGAGTAGCCAATTAGGGGCAGAGCTGTAGTGACATGTGAACTACTAATAAAACCTCCCCACAAAGAGATGGGGAGATCTGTGCCTACAACTAAATTCAGCCCTGGGCTTTAGGTTTATGAATACTAGTTAGCTGTTGCTGTTGAGCTTGAGCATCGGCCCGCACTGCACAACAGTTTAGCGCAGAATGCCTCGAGTAGGATAGTAGATAAAAAAGAAAGAAATGTGAGTTGCGTGCTCCAGAGTTTTAAAACGAGGTTTTGTATACAGACCCGGCGCTGCGATGGTGTGAGTTGTTCGTTAACCGTAGCGGTAGACACTCGAGGCGCTCACGTGTCACTTTTATTTATTGTCCTCGTGCCCACATACGGGTAGTATAAACATCTATAACTCAATTATAAGCATTAATATTAATCATATAAAATGTTTTCCTCTAGCCGGATTCGAACCCTCAACCCATGGCTTTGAGGGCAGGGTCACTTTCAACTAGGCTGACGGGCCTCCTAAATTATTGGCAATTTTTATATTAAAAAAAATACATGTTAAGATAATTTTTCAACCATCGGAGTAATTCATGATTTCTTCTCTAACCAAAAAAATATTATATTAATAACAGAAGTTATTCTCTGTTATGTCAGATAAATGTATTTCACAATTGACGTGCAATATTATATTTTAGTTATATTTGAACAACCGAGCCAACCTTGAGACGTGATTTGTCGATCAAATATTATTTTTTCGTTAACCCTGTCTACACCGCTTGACTAGTACATTGAATATTATTGCCAAAGACTGATGCCTCTAGGATGACGATACACCTTTATTTACATTCTTCATCGATTGTCGTATTTGGATGATGGATGTTATCCATGGTGTATACCCAGGGTGTAGCCAGTGAACATTACTCTCCCATCTATCAAATGAACAGTGTGCTTGTTTTTGTGGGATATTTCCGTAAGTGACCCTTACTTATTTAAACAATTTGTAAATACAATTCTAGAAGTTATTGTAAGCATGTTGGAGTTTAATATTGCATACATTAAAAACTTAACATTGAAGCGTATTTATGGAAAAAAAAAGTTGAAACAACACCGTAGTTAACGTCATAATAAATAAAAAGTATACTCAAAATGACCTAGCTATTTAACTTGTTAATAAGTAACACCTTTTAAATATTGCTAAACCAATATTTTGTAAAGCAACTACTTATTCAAACAAAAAAAAATATCGCCGCTTTAACATTGTTTTCGTTGTTTTATGGCAAACCGAGGCCGTGTGGTAATAATATGTTACTCCTTTTCCCGGGGTTCCGTGAGAAGTGACCAAAGAAAAAGACTCGAAAATGTTCTGGAAAATTCCGGGGCATACCCGGCGACAAGACTAACCATCTCTCATCTCACCATGTTTATCTCCCGGAGAGGAGAAAATAGTCTGCGGAAGCCCGATTAGCTACATTGAGTCATATCAAATTTCTGCCTACACCAATACATAGGTGACAAGTGCATTTATATTTTTATAATTCGTATGGCCTAACAGACAGAATTTGACATTTATTTTCAGTACAGACAACTTATCTGTCGGGAGGGGTACTAGGAGCTGTGTCGGAAATCCGGTTGAAAGGTATAGACAGCCAGAATAATTACAGGCTGTGTGATATACCGTTTTAGTCCACAGGGGTGACAATAGATCTGTAACCTTCTTAGACTTAAGTGGTTTGCAGGTGTCCATGGGTAACCGCTTCCTGTCAGGTGTACCGTTAGCTTGTTTGTTATCCTATAAACGAATAAGATAAAAAGTGAAAAAAATTAAAATAAAATTTTAAATTTCAATACACAAAAATATATATACTATATTTCATTTCTTTGTCCATATTTTAGGACTGTTGATAAAAAAGCGGACCCGATCGGACATAGAAATGAGATGAAGTTCTTAGATTTAACGAAAAAAATATTTTTACGCATTTTTGTTATCAACTGGATAGGTTTAGAAAAATTCCATGATTTTATCTCATTTAGTTCATCGTCAGAATTCTATGTGATAAATATAATAAGTTGATTTTATATAGCAAGAGTTAATTAGAAGAACATATTTGGTTGTGCATTGTAAATTTATCCTATCGCATTAGCGATATATCGGACACGGGAAGACAAAGACGAGTGAGTGCCTCTGTGTTTGCGCGTACATTTGCGGCATTATAAAATCTCCTGCTCTGCTGACAACTGCCGATAGTAATCGGAAGTTACCGCCGTCGTTAAGAACGACCAGGAGTCATACCATCATGACCACGATAACCTTGATGATGTACCTATTATATGTTATATGGTATGACACTAAAGGCTTCTTGAATTAAATCCTTTTTTTTTCAAATCAGTTTGATGAGGAATTTATTTTAACGAGATAAAAATAGCCGAAAATTCTCAGGGGTCCCAATTCAACGTGGATTCGCACATTTATCTCTACATACATACGCGTACATTGCTATTCGCTCAGATGTTTCTTCTGACGTCTGATAGTACTCTAAAGTTTCGAAACGCATTAAGAATACGGT
Source organism: Bhutanitis thaidina (assembly GCA_029286595.1). Classification (NCBI taxonomy): domain Eukaryota; kingdom Metazoa; phylum Arthropoda; class Insecta; order Lepidoptera; family Papilionidae; genus Bhutanitis; species Bhutanitis thaidina. The sequence goes on from JAGSMS010000022.1 coordinate 6,674,554, forward strand.
TAGTCATCCTCTATTTATGGGATATAACAACAATTCATCCCAATCATTCGTTTCTCTTGACCGCAGAGCATCCTGTTGATACGGGTGAGACTTTGACCATCTGACTGTCGTACAAATGTCTGGAAGACTATACTTTTATTGGACCTAAGTGAACTCAAATTGATGACGTGCACTGCAATGAAATTATTTAGTGAAACCGAACATTCGTAATTTACAAAAGTTACATATTTTTAAAATTAAGGTGCATCTTAGAGGATCGAAATGGTATTCCTGGTCACCTTACTTTAACAGCCTACAAATAGTCTACTGCAGTACGGAGGCTTCTCTCAAGAGGCGGTTTTGCCATATTCGCCACGCTCCGCAAGCAGATTGACGATCGCAGTACCAAGGACCTCGCATCTCAGACGTATTTGGACTTATCACAGATTAATGTTGGTCTGGATTTTGGTTCAAGATGGTTATCCCGCTATCTATTATTAGTCATTGCGAACTTCAAGACTTTGACCTGCTTGCCAGTAGTCAACGGAAGTGTTTAGGAATAATCTTTGAATATTAAAACTGATCCTAGGGGAGTGGTCCTCCGGCTACGCATAAGATACCGCTACTTCACGCCGGTATTCTGCGAGGCCCTGGTACTAACCCGGTCGAGCCGGCCCATTCGACCAGCAGCAAAAGCCGCCGCTTGGCTCTACCACTGTTAAATAATTCGACATCGGTGGGAATTGAAAGAATGTTTTTGTTAGCTGTTACTGTCTTTTTAAAATGCAAAACCATTACCAAGGTGCGGGGGGTGGGGGACACCCGTAAGCGGTGATGTCATCTATCCGTTTCGCATAACATGTTTGACCTAACAGCTAGGCCACTCCTACTTTTTGTAAGAATACCGTATTAGGTGTTGGAAATAAGAAAAACATGGTCGCAGCGGAGCCTGCTTTACGGCTAAATGTTATTGTTTTCCATTTGAATAAAATTTATATTAACAATACTTAATCTGGTATGCTGTAGATTTTAGTGAAAGTACTTAATCAGTTTATTGAACGAAAAAAGCGTCGTCGAGCAAAGTGCATCGTTAACAGATGGTTTCTTTGAGTTTCAATAATCAATTTTGTGTTATGATTTTGATAACTTTTGGTTTGGCGACGATGGCTTTATTTTAAGACGAGTTTCCAAGTATCTGTGGAGGAACCTTAAGAACACAGTTATTACGAATTTCTGGTATACGGGTGACCTTCCGGTTTCCTATAACGATCCCAGAGTTACAAAGGTATTATTTTTGGATTTGGATCCATGACTGATTGGACTTAGTACATAAATTAATTTTGGCACTGAAATCTAATGCGCTGGGTATTGATGGTATTAGTATGTCACTTCCCTATAACCTCAATAACATCACAATATAATTAATAAGTCAATCTCAATTTCAATCTTTCTCATCCAACCAGGAAATTAGTCTGTTAAGAAAATTTATCTATTATCACATAAAAGGAATTATAACGCGTTTTTGAAGTATCTGTTACGACCGAGTGTACTTAAGTTGTAACTTATAGTCTATAAGTTACAGAGACATAATTCTGATGTATATTTCATCCATATAGTATTAAACAGCATTTGGGTAACAATAATAAGTGCTGAAAATGTTGATATCAATACCACGTATCACACCTTTAACGCAGCATTGTACCTAACTTTGCTACATCAAGTATCATCTTGTACTATGGATAACTTATTCGATACGGTTTTGAAGAAAATTTGTATTATTTTAACTTCTAAATGAGAATTACAGCGCAAGTGTTAAAATAGCGGCATAAAAACAACTATAGAACAATATCTGAATTTTGAATCATCGTTATGAACCGAATTACTAAAGTGCAAATTCTTGGTTAGGTCATTTGCAACAACACTCTTTTTGAACTGAAAGCGAAAATAATGTATATTTTTTTGTAATTGCGATGTGTGAAATCCCGTTCCTGTCAGATGGGATTTAAACACAAAAGTAATGAAGCAATTATACTGTGGATTACAAAATTCAAAAGTCAAAACCTTCGATGTATACAATCAAGCAAATATTTTGATTGACCGGAATGGGGTGCATACACAAAACCATAGAACAGTTTTAACGTAACATTCACTCTTCCTAAAAAAATATTTTTGAAAAAGAATATGTAAACGTTAGTTAATAAGAATATGTAAGCTTTAAAGCAGTGGTTAACAGGTAAGTAAGTTCTGTTTAGGAGTATACTTATGTAGGATTTTATTGTAATTTCAATAGTTTCTAGCCGTACGGTGGCGGTGTAAGATATTGTGCCACCCCCTATCGTCCCGTGGGTGTAGTAAGATCCGACTAAGTTAAATTATAGAAAATCTCAAGACTTAATTCGATGTAACTACATCTAGTACGCCAGATCTACATTTTCAGCTTGGTGATAGGCAGCAGCGTCTAAGTTGGAGACACCTCGTCTCCAATTAGCTTGCCGAGCGTGGCGATTACGACAAATTCTCGCATTTGGAGAGTCATATGTCCAGCAGTGGACTGATTACAGACTGTTAAAGAAGAAGTAAAGAACGACGTTAATTCAAACTGGCACCATTGTACCTGTACCATCACAATATACCTGGACTGCTATTCCCATAGGACTTACGACAGAAAAGACATTGCTACAATTTCTAGTCTTGTCCCGAAAAGTTAAAGAGATATTGTACTACCAGTATTCGATATGTATGATATGTAAACTTAAATTATATTATTATTAGAAATAGAATAAAATACAAATTTACTTGTCAATCAACAGGAGCTTCATTAAACATTAAATTATTAATTTCTTTGACTGCGGACAATGGAAACCCCAATAAATAATTCGCACAATATAATTGTATAACGCGCGTGAATGTGTTCTTTACCTGTTATCCAAGTACATCTAAAAAAAAATATTTATTTTTATGTCTTAATCTTTATAAAAAATCATGTGTGCATCTGTTAGTGACTTTCGAACGACTTTACTGATTGATGTGACTGTTGAGACGGTGCTACATGGATATGATAGGACCCGATAGGTGGCGCCGTGGACAAATTTTATATTTATGGACGAAATGACTCATCTTCACAATATATGTTGGTTAAGGGCTAAAAAAGAAAATCACAAAATCAAGACCCGATTGGTGGCGCTTTGGTCTAATGGATCGAGATACTGGTTTAAATATTAAAAACTGTTAATTGTGTGATGCGTTTACTGTCCATTATTTTAATTTAACAAAACTACTCAAACTTAACAAAATTTTACTAAAACTTATATACGTCATCATAACATAAAAATTCATTATGTGACTGTGGAACAACAGTAAAAGTAAACAAACATGTTATAATTATGCATTAAGTGGCCCGCCCCAAAAAGTAACAAAACCACCATAAGTTTTGTTACATTTGTAATAAATATTTGTATGCATTTAAGTATCTATAAACGTTCACAGATCTAAAACTTCGAGCCTGAGGATTGGAGGACCACGCTTTTTCAGGTAAAACATTTTTTGTAATTCTTTATAAATTCTAGGATTCATTTCACAATTTTTTTTTCTTTTCCTAAATCCAGATGTACTTTCTTTTTTAGTATGCGTTGTGGTCTCATTGATTATATTTATTGGGGTTGCATTGATTACAAAATGTGTGTACAAAAAGTGACATAAGAATGTGGGGGGAAAAAGGTCAAGTAGAAACGAGCGCACGCATTTTAGACTATTTGTATCAAACGGCTACTACAAGACAGAAGAGAAAGATCCTTACTAAACTTCAGCATTACCGAGCTTGAAATACCAGAGACTCTCATAACCTTACTCTTATGAGGGTGTACGCCTCACGGCTTATTATACAATCTTTCTAGACTAAAATGTTCGAAATGAGTAAACCAATATTAATGAAACTTTATACGCATGTAGGATACATAGGTCTAAAAAGTGAGTGGAAAATATTTGCGAAATGTTTAATTACATAGGATATAATTGTAATTATGTTATTGTAGAAAACTTAATAAACTTAATAAATAAAAAGATTATTAAAATAAAATAATTATTTATAAATACAAACTAAAATTATAATTTTAGTTTAAACACACCAGAATAAAATAACTTTGCCAATCCGAGGATTTGTTTCCCACAGTTTTGTGCCACAGTTGAAAAAATTTTAACGATGATGAATATGACGGATTTCCTATGCTGCATTCATGATGCTATGCACGGAAAAGCACAATGGAAACATTAAGGTATCAATCAATCACTAATTTACCTCACTTTTTTAACTATTGTTTTTTACAATGTTGTAAAAAATTCATTACATTATTTAATTTACATAATTCTTTTATGCAATCAGTATCACTAAGTAACCTTTGTATGTAATAATGATAATATTTTTATAATATTCTTATCGAACACTTTTCACGAAAGTGTTCACACAATGTCACAGTAATATCCACGTAATAGATTATTCATCATTGGAAAATAGCTTATTAAATTTCCTGGAAATATTTTAATAAATTAAAAAATTATTCATTAATTATTTATTATTCTGGAATGAAAAGTGGCCTATGCAAGCCGTTTTAGTATCATCATCATCATCATTACAGCTTGTCACAAATCCACTGCTAACAGCCACAAAGCAGAGCCCCGAGCCCTGATCCACCTGCAACCATCGACTTCCCGAAACACTGTGTCCTGCACGTCTCCATCAAGTGAGGGCTCGTCCTAGTCCTACACAGCGTTAAATATAAGAGAATACTACTGGGAAACCTTTACTCCGCTACGATGAAAGTTCTAATAATTCTATAAATTATTATCAAGTAGAGCAACTTTATCTTATTAAACACGCTTGTCATGTTACATTATAATATATGAATAAACAAAAACATGATCTAATAAAAATGAAGAACTTTTTTAACTAACATTCATCATCATTTCATCATTACAGCATGTCACAAGTCCACTACTGAACATAGGCCGCGGAAAAGCTTTCTTGTCGGTTGTCATTTCTAAGAACTATGTTGCTTCAGCTGCTTAATCCATGAGTCTATATCGGTTACTATAGTTCGGCTGCGGATAACATAACGCAGAGCAAGCCCGCTGAACAACTCAGAGTAAGTCTGAGATTTGTCACACAGCCTGAGGAACTAATACTTTCATCCCTTCTCTTAGTTTTACAATACAACACAAAATAAAATAAAACAAATATGTTATAATTTAATATTAGTTATAATTTTAAGATAAATTTCAATAGAAGTATGTTGTCTACTTAGACAAAAAAAGCTAGTTTGCAAACAATGTCCCACCGCTACAACCTTGTATATTAATGTGGTGTCATGACTAAGGTAATTTAAACACAAACGTTATAGGCATTTTATAATTAATAACATTTATAACATAGAAAAGAAATTCTGCGCTAGAAACGAATTTAAACAAACAACAATTAATCGAGAACCGATTGTGAACGAGAGTGATCTATATGTGTATGTAGATGGGCGTTTCTCGACTAACGGGAAATTCATTGTTCGTCCCAAGCAATTTTTTTTATCTATTTGGCGATTTTAATACTAAGTATTGTATATCAATAACATTAATATACTACCTATTCTTAGCGGGCCAAGTTTATTTAGTAATATATATAATAATATGAATTGTAGAACGATTGAAATACAAACGGCTTAAAAATTTACCAGAAAAAAGAGAGCTGTTAAAGGTAAAAGAACTTTGAAACTACCGAAGGAAGAAGGAAGTTAAAGATATGAATCGTCCTGAGAACAAAGATGCGATTAAAAAATGAAAAAAGCATCTACCTATCGTAGAAAAAGAAAGTAACTACTTAAAAAAGTAACGAATGTGAAGCAGTGTGAGAAAGCAACATGCTAAAAAGAAACTTGAAAAAATTATGAACTAGAGAGAGAAGAGAAACACAATCTGTAGGAGATTGAGCATCACAAAAAAAATCAGAAAAGTATAGAAATAGCTTACAATGGCTGGAAAAGGCTAAACGAAGGAAAATGTTGTCACATATAAAACAAAACTACTGAGTATGTGCGATTTGCCAGCAAATCGTAGAGAAGTAGCTAAAGAGACAGTTCTTGAAAACAGTCGAAAGAAAAGTACGCTAATTTAAAAACTGATAACAGGGTCACACAATCAGAGTTGGCAAAAATTATAAAGTTTCAGATGTGGTTTTTGATTAAATAAGTTACCTCACCCACATCTCGCACTAAAGGGGAAAATAATATTTTATTTCTGTATATTATTTGTATCTGTCTTTGAGAAAAAATATCGTATTACTAATTTCCTTAAAAGTAACAGTAACATTGATTTCATAAAAAGATGTAATGCCATTGATAATAATAATAACTTGTTACTCATCACCATGATCATTTCTGGCTATCACAAGTCCACTGCTGAACATAGGCCTTCACCAGAGATTACCACAAAACTCAGTCCTGAGCCATCTGCGTCCATCGACTACCCGCACGACTGAGCAGGTCGTCACTCCATCTTGTGAGGGGTCGCCCCACACTGCATTTTCTTGTACATGGCTGCCGCTCGAGAACCTTTTGTCCCCAACGTTTGTCAGTTCTGCGAGCTATGTGGCCGGACCATTGCCACTTCAGCTTGCTGAACCAGAACTAGGGATATTATCGTTGCAGACTCTATCGTACAGAGAAACATCGAGCATAGCCCTTTCTATAGCACGCTGAGCAACTTTGTGCTTTCTCATACGGCCTGCACTTCACTGCTGACCGAGTCTCAGTTCCGTAAGTCTTCACTGGCAACACGCGCTGGTTGTATACTTTGGTCTTGAGGTTTTTAGGTATACTCGACGAGAAAATATGGCGTAGTTTCCCGAACGCAGCCCTGCCGAGTTTGACTTACCTGATCGGACAATTTGTCCCAGGTATACGTACTCGTGTACAACTTCGAGCCTACTATTCCCAACAACAACCGGTATTGATGTGGCACGCACGTTTGACATGATCTTCGTCTTGTCCATGTTCATCTTAAGACCAACCTGTTGGGAGACACTATTGTTACTCAGAACTAAGTAAATTTCATGAGTGACAAGTTGAGATTAGATATGTTTCTAGAACAGTAATAACTAAAACCTTAAACATTACTATTAAAGTTAATTGAAACTTTAATTATGTTTGTTCATTTTGATCGATTTTGCGCAGTCACGCATTTAGAATATTCATTCCTTATATGTTTCATTTAGCATTTGTTTCCAATTTAACGATTTAATCATATGTGATATTCTATGTTTATGTGATGTTTACTAAAACATATATGAATTTATATAATGAGCAAAAAAACAGTGTATCGACGATACATGGCATAGAAATTGGATGGATTGGATGGACATTTGGATACACGGTGTATGTAACAACCATACATTATATTGAGTAATATTTCGAAATGTTGTACATTTTATTTAATAGCAAATGTTCAGTAACATGCATAACTAGCTATGTCAACAGTCGTAACAATGTTCAGCACAACACTACTCCTCCACAATGTACTGGTAGATGGAAAATTTAATGACATTATAATGGTTTCTTAACAAGTATTTTATAAAAGTATGTAACAGTTGCAGCTTTCATAATCTGGCTATAACCCCTCTCGCTTTTACTGAGTGCACGGGAAGCGTCGCTGATGAGCGTTCGGCACCCGTGCGGTAGGGCACGACGAGCACCGCACCCAAGCGATCGGGCGCCGCGTCCACCGTCACCACCAGCTGCTGGCGAGGGTCAAAGTACGCCAACGCGACTGGAACTCAACTCGCTTTTGATAACATCGAATGATTTTTGATGATTTTCCTTAATAAATTATGTAAAGGCTCGAGAACAACCGACGCTTGCGGTATAAAGTTATAATAAAAGTTAACTAACCCTAAAAACAATTTAGCTGCCTTACGTTCTCTGGAAATTTTACCTGTGAGATAGGTTAGAAGAATGGAAGTAAGAGATGAAGTTGACTATCTTCACAGGAATACTCAGCTTTAGCATTTTCTGCCTGAACACAGGAAGAAGTACATTGTCATAGACTGACGACACATCTAGGAAGACTCCCACAAGATTTTCATGTTTAGAAAAAGCAATATGAATGTATGTGATCAATGAACTAAGGCTATCCATTGTAGATCATCCTTTTCGGAATCCAAATTGGCTTCTAGGTAAAACTTCTTTGCTCTCCAAAAACCACACCAAGCGGGTTTTAATTAAATGTTCTAGGATCATTGCCATGGTACATGAGAGAGCTGAAGGCCTGTATCTTGTGGGATCATTACTGGGTTTTGCCTGGTTTAAGAATAGGCAGGATTATTTGAAATTTACATTCTCCAGTACATAAATATTTTATTTAAAATAAAGGATGTCTCAGAATGATTTTCGTTTTTAGATGTTAAATAAACAAACAAAATATCAATTAAATCTCGTTTTATTTTATGTTAATTTCAAGAGCAATTCTTGAAGTTTATTTATGAAAACAGCCGTTTGCAAATGCGCACCATTCATTTGTTCACACTCATTTAACCGGGAGCTAAAATTTTCAATAACTCGCTGGAGCATCGCTCTTGGAATAGAGTTGATTTCTTTCAGTGATTCTTTGCTTCAAAACATTCAGGTTGGGTGGCAATGGATTGTAAACTTTGCTTTTTAGGTAGCCCCATAGAAAGAAATCAGCAGGCGTTAAATCAGGGCTCCTCGGTGGCCAATTGATTTCTGCTCGGCGACTTATCACTCTTCCAGGGAATAAATCGTGATTGCCATATGATCCGGACTTTTTTGGCTACAGAAATGCAAAACCAGAAGGGCTACAACCGCAACACCTTTTTCCAACAAGATGGAGCCACTTCTCATGTTACAAATGACTCATTAGCTGGTCTTTACTAAGGAGCAGAGTTTGAGTGATTTCACTACTATTTACTATGAATTTCATCAATTCCTGGAGAGGAATCTTTGAGGCCTCGAAGTACTGTAGAAAATTCCTGAAAAGTTGGAAATGTGAGAGGACCAAGTTTGTGGTCGAGTTCTTCAATCCAGATTGAAGAATCATTGGAAGTTACATGGCAGACTAACTAACACTTACTAATATAATCGTTAAAACCACCACCAAGTCGAATTAAGTATTTAATACAGTAAATCAATAGCACTTTTGGCTTTTAACAATAAAATAAAACCGGAAAAATGCTCGACACTTGTACTCACTAACTCAACGTCAAAGCAAAGTCCAAAACATTATTAATAGATGAAGAGTCACTCTGATATCTTATGACATTGATAGGCAAAAAATCATTACACTGTTCGTTGTTACCGTCGGTACCTTCGAAAATGTAATTGTTCCGCGTTGTAATTGTTGAACCACTAATTTTTTTTTATAACTCTGTCTTTTGTCGCCGTAACCGAGATTCTCTTCAGATCCAAGTGAACCAAGTATCCCTACACGACCTCAAGATACTGTAATAATTAAATAGCTGACAGAAGCCGGGTTAACTGTGGACATCAGTAAAGTAAAGCACTCGAACCGTCGCGAATAAAAAAGTAAAATAAAAAAAGTAATAGTTACAATACAAAACCAATTATTGGTGCGTGCACAAATATTGGCTTACTGGTATTCGAGCCCAAGATCCACTGCTAGGCGGTCAGATATGCCCTCAACTACGCGGTCGTCGACTATTAATGATCAATAGAAAAAAAACAACAATAGTTATAATCACTAAAAACCGACTTGCATGAACGTAACAAAGCTCCAAATACATCCATCACAAAAAAAAACTATTTCGTGATGGTGAGGTCTAATGTTTTCTGCGTGACAATTTAAAGAAATGCCATTGTTAAGTTTGTTTTGAATTCGATTCAAAAAACTACAAAGGAATAGGGATCAGACTATATAAAGCAGATTCCTTGGCAAATCGAAACATTCGCTTGGCTGTAAAAATGCTGGTAAGAACATTTAATCCTAAAATTATAGATTTATGAAGCCAATTTTTGTGTATCTTGGAAATAAGGAGTAAAAAATAACTTTATTTTATAACAGTGGCTTCAGGACAAAATATAACAACTCAGGTTCTATAGAATTTCATATTTTTCGCTGGTTTAGAATATGTTTATAATGTTGGGAACTTTGTTTTATTCTTCTGAAAATCTAATATTTACTGTATTACTTTAAGTGGTACGATTCATTTCTGTTTTGAATGTTTAGGTAGATAGGTAGAGTCACACAGACGACCTTTGCGGTAATTGTGAAGGTTTCGTAGACTTTGTGATTTTGGAGCCGTAAAATTGTGCCTAAGTATAAGCGTGTAAGCGTTGCCTACCACACCTCGGCGATACCACATATCGGCGAAAGAATATGCCACCCTCTTTCTACCCATGGGTGTCGTAAGAGGCAACCAAGGGAAAGCCTTGAAAATCGCAATGGCTACCGCCAGATGGCGGAACATATCGGTATGAAGAGATAGTAGAAAGGGAACCTATTTATGTATTCATGCACGGGTATATATCCTTATCAAATAATTTATTTTACGACATAAGAAATATATATTCATTTGTAAAATCTACCACTTTTTCGCAATCACATTCTTCCGAAGAAGACGCAACAAGTGCTAAAATTTTTGAAACGGCTTGGTTTAAACAATATGTAATAAAAAATTTAATAAAGGACTTACTTACTCCTTTATTCTTGGCCAACGAGCAACGGCTGGACCCGGCGTCACACAGAGCGTCTCCGACCGGAAGACCATATGGAAGGAGAAAGAGCTCCAGGGGAGGTTCTACAAGGCTCTACATGAGCCTTTCGTAGATACCATCACCTCCTTAAACTGGCTGCGTTTCGGTGACCTCTTTAGTGAAACCGAGAGTTTTGTCTGTGCGATACAGGAGACACATCCTAAGGAATGGCACCGTCGACATCTGTCGAGCTTGTCGCCGTCCCGGGGAGTCGCTTCGGCATATCATCTCCGGTTGTTCAGCGCTTTCTAACTCTCAGTATCTGAACAGACACAACCTAGTAGTCAGGATCCTACACCAGGAGCTCGCTCTGAAATACGGTCTCGTGGATCGGAAACTGCCTTACTATAAATACTCGCCGGAAGCCGTGCTTGAAAATGACCACGCTAGGCTCTATGGTCCCAACCATTATCACGGACAGGATGATTCATGCGAACAAATCTGACATCGTGTTGATGGACCGGGCACAGTTTAGGATATTTTTGGTCGACATCACCATTCCATATGACGAGAACCTCGTGAAAGCCGAAACAGACAAGAAGACAAAATATCAGGACTTGGCTCACGAGGTATCCGACACGTGGGGTGGTATGCCGACCGAAATTATTCCGATCGTTATCTCTGCAAATGGGTTAATCCCAGTCAGCCTCTCGGAACATCTGAGGCGGCTGGGACTCCGTGACGGACCGCTCCGAGCTGAAATGCAGAAGGCGGTGCTACTCGATACTGCTCGCATTGTCCGCCGCTTTCTTTGCCTTTCTCCCTAACCCTCGGCAGTCTGGTCTCCCCTGTCGGGGGCTTCCGTCTGGTTGGGTTTTAATTATCTATTTAATTTCATTATATATATAATCTATTAAGTATTTTTTTATTTTATGGTATTATTTGTATCTATACGTATTTATATGTGTAACCCAACCAGATGAGAATTTATAGAAATACCCCAAAAAAATAATAATAGTCATAACACGGACAATCACGTATGGATATTTAATACAGAGATTCCAAAATCTGATAAGATCTATTCATATTCTCAGGCAAAAAACGGCGGCCATATTATGTAATAATATTAATTGTATTTTTGTTTTTCAGATTAACATTGTATTCTCGTTAGTGGTCGTGGCGACCATTACAATTGCTGGCGTTGATGCAAGCCGCGTGATTCGATCTCCAGGTGTAGTATTTGCTATTTTACATTTATTATTAGGATGCATTTATTTTGTATGCCGATTGAAGAAAATGTATTTTTTTCTCTGCAGTACTTTATAAAGATTTTGTTATAGATATATTATAATAAGATTTTTTCTTTTAAAAGAATATGAGCAATTCTGTTAACATTAGTAATATTCCCGATAAGTAAGCCTAAGAGTTTGGATCTGGAGTGGTTCATGACAGTAGTCGAATGGCGGACTCTAATATGTGAAGTCATGAGTCGCAGTTCCCACTCTGAACCATTTGGCTATTGACACTTCAATTATTAACACAAACTTAAATTAAAATTACGTTAATTTTGTATCTCCTTACATCCCACCTCGTAAATAAAAAAAAGTGTGTTTACGCACGTAAGAAGTCATACTTCTTTAGCGTAACAAAACGCTATCCTGGATGCAAGTACTCCGTGTTTGTGAAAAAAATACAAATGCAATTGAAAACGGTTTAGTTAAATAAATTATCATTCACTATCAAATATAATTTAAAATCACACACAATTACACGTGTATATTTGTGAATATGTATAATAATAATGTATGTATATATTTTTAATCTCCACAGATTAAAACACGTGTTGTAGATTGATATATATTTGAATAACTACCTTGAATATAGTTATCAGTTCTCACGAAATCTTGAGAGACAATTACCAACCAACTTCATGATGTCGCTTTTAGGTGTCGGTGGGCGCGTGCACAATAATTTACTCTCATAATTTTTTCCAAACGTACCAAAAGAAGTATAACTTTAAAAATACCTGTAGAAAGACTCGACAAGACATCGTAATTGAAATAAACATCTAATTTAAATTATTCATTAAACATAAAAAGGAAATTTAATTAAAACTTAAATATGGTTCACTCATATTAAATAGCATTGAAAATAATTAAATGCTTTCCTGACGGTAAATCTGTAGTAACATAATGATTTACGTGTACACCACACATTCGAAATGAAAATATTATTGACGGATTTTACCTGAAGGTAGCCTGAGTTAACTATGACAACTGGAAGTCTAATACCTCAGTCCCCTCGTGGCCACAACTGCTGTAAAGCAATCGAAAAAAAATTACCACGACAATATCCATAAATAATAGTTTCAAATCTGTTATATTACGATTTATAATAATGAACGTGTAATAATCATATCGATCTGTATCACAGGATTACCTACTTCAATATGTGTGGTAATTCGTTCGTGCGTACGTGTGTGTACTTATTATTCTTTAATTATTATTACTATTAAAGATAATATTATTAAACCACTTGTCCGTTACTTGAAGTGTATATAACATTGACATGTGCACATCCGTTTCGTGGTACCTGCAGTTAGTCCGCTCCACGTACTTGCATGCATTGATATCGAAGTCAAACTTGCAGCGTGGTCATGGTTACCAGTACGAAGGCTCTTCGAAAGATGAATGTTCGTTACCATGACGGTAACGAAACTCATAACTGCATCATGGTACCTGTACATGCCGTGGCGTACTCCAAGCACTTCACGCATTCTCTTAAAAGCCAACCCCTGCAGGGTCATCTGTGACAATACCTACCAAAAGTTACCATGCACAAACATGACAACTAAAACTCAAACAGTGAATGTCACAGTCGCAGTCGAACTCGTTGTCTCTAGACAAAACATCCAAAGCAAAGAGATCAAAACCACTCTTTCGCCCACATACGGTTAAACAAAATATAGTTAAAAAAAAAAAATTGGGTAAGTGATTACCGTCGCCCTCGTATATCTGCAACAGCAGAGAAGCTGCAGTTACGTTGCCGACCTTTAAGTATATTTCGGGGAATGGGAGAGAGGGTGAGAAGGAGAAAGCGTTCGGTTACCTCACTCACCGAATGAAACGCAGAAGCACAAGATGCCTTTACTTTACGCCGGTATTCTGTGAGGTCATGGCGGTCAATTCAAGCAGCAGCTAACTGCCGCTTGGCTCTGCCAAGCAGAAATTAAGTCATGGTTTAGTTTAGTCAAATAGCGATGTGATCAGAGGATATTGTCGTGGAGCTTTAAATCTGTAAATCTTAGAAGATAATATTTATCCGATGTGCTCCGAAGGATCCCAATTAGCCCAATTATTGTCTGATTTGGACTTAAATTTTACATTATCCTCTAATACTATTCTACTACAGCTTACTCAAGTCTGTAGTATCTACATCATGCAGTGAGATATATCTATCAGATTAAGTGAAGATCAATGATAAAAGTATTTTCATTGCAAATTGCATTTAAGAAATTCGAAGGCAATACCGGGGACTGCCAGTTTGATATAATAACTAATTGATAAAAAGACTTACATAATACAATAATATTGATTTTATTACAATTATGAAAAACTTTTTTTTTTTTGACTTTGTTTTCAATAAATTAAAAAAACTTTGCTTCTAATAAGGTTAGTAGTTTAAAACTCGTTTCATTTCAGGTAAACCGCGTCTATTTAAAAATTATAAGTAGCTTTTTATTTCTTTCATCGGAGGTTTTATCTATACAAAAAACTATGAGTGTTTTTACGACAAAAAATTTAATACTACTAGTAGGTAGTTCAATTCTTAGTGTTATTCTATACAGTTTTGAGTTGGCAGACGCACGGTTTTTATTAGATATTATGTTGTAAATATAATTATAATTGCTTTATTATTAACAAGTCTACATTCCTTTTGATTTTCTGTAGTACATAGGATTTAAAAATTAACTTTACTTTTAAAACAATACGTTAAATTAGCGTGGATTTAAATGATGGTGCCTTTGTTAGAAATAAATTATGCATTGTCAAATACCATACTAAACGCTTTAGAGTGGTTTTGTCAGTATATTTTAGAAAAACATCAGCATACAGATTCTACTCGACAGTTTTGAAATATATTGACTATTTTATGACCAGTATTTCTCTTTATACGCGGCGTATTTTTTTTGAGACCTTTGCAGTTCAAAACTGAATGATGAAGTTCGAAGAATAAAGAGTGTGCGGTAGACTGGCATTCCTCTCCGAGAAAAAGGCTGCGACGTGCGCTACAGGGGGTTTCAGGTCCAAAGGTTGACTATTGCTAGTCTGCGTGGTAATGCTGCTCTGTTATGTTACGTTAAGAGACCTTTCCGCCTGAATCGGCAACACGTAAACTTGTTGGCTGACGTAACCTTCATGTTGTATAGTGATTGTAAATTGTTTGATTATAAGCTGATTATACTTGGGCATTATAATAGAATATTAACAGCCGTGTAATTTCTTGTTTTATCATACAAAAATCAAGATTCTGTATTTACTTATTGTAAGATCCTGCAATTTCTTTATCAGAGTTAGATTGCGTATCACATGTTTTAACGTGTGCTAAATATATAAATTCTATTGTTTGGACACGTGAAAGTATGATCTTTACATCATTTAAAATCGCTGTAATTTGCATATCAGATAAAGTCGGTACGTGTTATCTCTCTAAGCGCTAGCGCGGTATAAATCAACTTTTTGACGAGGAACGGAAAGAAAATTTAAATTTAAACTGAGATTCTCTATTAAAGCACATGTAGTGTTATTGATTGATTGGAAAGGAAAAGACGAGTGAGTGTGAGGCCTCTGCGGCCCTATAACTTATCCTGCAAGAAACTTCCGATAACGACTACTGCCTATAGTGTTTGTATGTTGTTGCGGTCGTAATTGTCCAAGAGGACGTCATCAACAGATTATTTATATTCGTAAATATTCTATTAATATTAAAATTATAACGTAATTTTTAATTTTTTCATTAGTACAGTGGTATAATCCCATAAGCAAACATTTCATAAAATTCATGCCAAATTTCCCGATAAAGTTTATCTTTATATAGTTGGGTAAGAGGAAAGGTTGTTTTTGTTGTCAATCTGGTCTACATAATAAATATTCAGTATCTTTTATAACATAATAGATTTGTCATATTTTCATAATGTCATAATATGTAGTATGTCGCTCAGTCACCCCCAAATATAACGGAATTCATCAAAATATATACGTGCAAAATATATATGCCACGTTAAATGACACAAATTCTTTATTTAGCAACTTGCTAGGTGAATTATTTTTTGTATAATTGTGGTTTAAGGTGGCGCTGGTTGGCAAGGTGGCAGCAGGTATGACAGTGGGCCCACTATTAGCAGTGCAAGATCTTCGATAGGTGGCTCTGGCATGATTAGTCGATCACCTGGATGGAGCGGTTCGTTTGGCACGAACACTCGAAGCCTTGGTTCAAACGGCGGGTGGCAGGCGTCGGGTAGATCTATCGGTTACAATTCTGGATGGGATGATTCTAATGTTCGATCACGGTCTACTCTTCGTTCTAATAACGAAGGATATTCAAAATGGTAATTGTCTGGAGACAACTATCAAAGAATACTTTAAAAGCTAACATGTATGTTGACCGTGGCTATATTCAAAAAATAACTGTCGTATTAGATTGTTTAATTGAAATTTAAATATATACATCTAACTGAAACCGTTTTTCTTTAACGTTCTAGGCGAATTATTCTACGTACCTCATAAATTATTTAAATACTTTTTCAAGTCACGAATGTGTCTAAAACTAATGCAATAAATTATTTATGATTACATCACATACATTAACAATTTTCATAATAATTATGTTAGTAGAATATTCTACTAAGACTAAGAAGTCTTAGCATAAAGTTAAAATTTATTTACAAAAACTATCAAAATAAGAGCTACATTTTAATTCGATCTTTAGTACCTTTAGAGCAGGTACTCTAAACACATCCTTGTGAAGGTTGAACTAGCCGCATCGATGGAGAAGCTCCGTAGGATATAAGAAGAAAGGAGTGTAATAATATATATGTCGTTACAATATACAAAGAAAATAATATTTGAAGTTGCAACATTGGGCACAGAAAACAATTCAATAAATCACTCTCAGTATATGATTAAGGAGGCAATTTGTTCCGCCCTTATGTTTGTTTTCTTTGGTTACACGGAAAAGGTAGGGTGTGAAACACCGCAACCTGCGTAATTTTTAGCAACGTTTGCTTTTCGAAGCAGTAAAACTAAAATAGAAAAATAACTATAAATCCATTAAATAAATATCCATGATTCTGGTAGAATCAACCATCATGCAAATGTTATCCCTAATGGGATTCGAACCCAGACGATGACTGTCTGATATACATTTATACATAACTAGCGAATCTCCCCGCCTTCGCACGAACAGATCTATATGTTTTTTAATGAACATTTTATAACCTATGGTGGCTAATAAGAATTTTAGCTTATTTAAATCGACAAATTTTTGTAATCGGTATTGTAGTATTAAAATGTTTTCCACAAACAAAAATTAATTATAATACGCATTGCAAAAATTATATTTTTTTCAGCGATTTCTCATATAAAATGTATAACTCCAAAAATATCGAAATTTCTTACAGATCCTTAATTTTTTTATCAAACTTAGCCTATGACCATCTACAGTGATTTAGCTTAAAGACAGTGAAATAATTTTTAAGATCAATTTATTATTTCCAGAGAACCCCATATTAACCCCATGCATTTTTATATATATACTAGTATTACTTGAGGTCGAAATTCGACCAATTGTTTGAAAAGTAAAGAAATTCTACTTATTTTTGAAATAATCAGAGGATTTCATTTAATTGGTTAAAGCATTTTGTATAGATATGCGTGTGTATTATTATTTTTTTATCAACCTTAATAACTGTAACACACACACATGATTTTCTTTTTTGTGCATATCAAAATGATAATCGTTGGTGCATCTGTTAGTGATTGTGAACATCTGATGGAGTTGACCATTTGACATATGACTTCATATATATTTCATTTATCGAGATGATGCTAATGATGGAGCTCATCGCCAAGTTATTAACATATTCCATACTTATGATCCATGTTTAGCTACAGAACTAAGTCTGCTAGCTAAATTGGTATCCTCAAGGTTATTTTTAACAGATTCCTTCTCTGCCTTGGAGTAGTCTGGGTTGGTACCACACTCTTAACTATTTCTGCAGCCAAACAGCACTGTTGAGTTCCGGTTTGCAAGGTATAGAGTCTGTCTGAAATAGCGATACCTACAGTTCGGAAACGGACATGTTAGAAATGATTTACATGGAGTTCAACTGATAAGTGATATCTTAGAAAGGTAGATTTAGTAAGCCGTACCTTAGTAAATATACTTACTTAATAGATAACCACCGGTAGAAGCCTCACAGGATGCTTTAAGTGCATTACTCGCTTATCGCCTTTTTGGCAAAACATGGTCAACTCTACCATAAAACATATATGAAGGCCGTATTAATAATAATATTTTTCATATGTTTTACAGCTGATAGAAAATTGCCTCGCAGATTTATGTAGAGTTGCTTACATAGCGCCGATGGTATAAAACCATGGCATCACACAAATAATTCATTTAAATTTTAAATTATTAGGATTGAAACGTATTAAAAGTGATCGTGGAGAGAAAATACTATACTGTACTATCTAAATGAAACGTCATAAAATATTTTTATTTGATTATCTCTAATAAGGCACACAATTAAAACTTTTCTAACCGTAATTAAAGAATTCTGAAAGTAGTTAAATAAAATTAGTGCATAACTAATACGCTTTGTTGTTTTGTTGCAGTTAATAGATAAAAAAAAGTTTGTTTTTGTGTACTTTATTTGGACCTCTTTTATATGTAGCTTAATAACTTACTTTTTTCAAAATGAGTTCGCGCTTACACATACAAGTTTACTGCAACATCACTACCAGCTTACTTTAAGCTACTTAGTGTTGGATATACGGTATTTCAAAATGTCGTATATCTTGATATTACAAAATTGAATACTGAATTTAGAAAAAAAACAAATAATGAACATCCTTAACACACCCCCATCCTTGCTTACTATTGAATAGATACCAAAACAAATCAAATTGCCCAAAAACAATATGTCTAGTAATAGCCATAAAAGGTACTTTTATGTTTGTCATAAAAACGTTTGGCTCCATCATGAGACCCTCCCTCATCATCATATGTTTGGTATAGCTCTCATCAAAATCAAACGTTCCCAAGCTGGATGTACTTTATAATGCGAAGAAATTGTTGAAATCAGTTCTGACTTTCTGAGTTGCTCAAAATGGATTTTATGGTGAATAACCAAAAACGTTAAACCGTAAAAATTTTTTGGAAAACCTAGAACGTACTGTCATTAATTTCTCTTATCCGATAGTAAATAAACAGATATAAAACACATTCACAGAAGTGTAAAAGAAATAAACAATTAGTATCTACAGCGAAGAGTGACTGCAACATTGAACCACATGTATTAATTACTGAATATTTACATCATTTAAAATGAAGTTTTTTGTGGGACCCATATGAGTGTTTTTTTAGACTCACTTGAGGACTTGAGAATTGTATTTTAACTTTTACACAGTCAAAAATTTCCTTTTTGCAATGGAAAAAAATCAGAAGGTAAGTTTAACTACCATCAATTACTACAGTGAGAAATTGTATTATCATTGACTTAAACAATAAGATGTATTTTTATTTCAATAGTTGAAAAAACGTAACCACCGCGCTTATTATACAACCACTGGTTCACCCACTAAATCCCGTAACGTCAGTTTATTAATCCTCGTCTGGCGATCTCTTAGAAATGCAGGACTGGTTATGAACCTCGTCAGTGGCGGAATACACTGGATAGCTAATGTGGCAACTGTAATTTTTGTATTTACGACTACAATGCAAGTAGCGGCTTTATTCCTTGTTAAAGACGACTCTGAACGTCTTTTCGAAAGCTTTAGCGTGCTTTCCTTTTGTGGGATGGGAGTTATTAAACTTTTTTCACTACGATTTAACGGCAATCAGTGGCGTACCCTTTTGAACAAAGCTACAGAACTAGAAAGCCAAGAGTTTCACGAAGAAAACAATCCGTCGCTGCTGGAATACGACACTGAAGATGACAATTCTTCCAGTGTTTCAAATTATACTGAACGATACACAAAATCATTCAAAGCGACTCTCACAATTTTGACCAGAATTTACAGTGTCACGGCAGTTGTATTCATTATATCACCGTTTATTGAATATGCCCTATATAAATACAATGATCAAGAAAGCGTCAATTACCCGCACATTTTGTCAATATGGGCGCCATTGGACAGATTAACTATATTTGGGTATTTACTTACAATTTTTATTGAGACGGTTTCTAGTGTGTACTGCGTGTGTGTACACGTAGCTTTCGATCTATCTGTGGTGGGTCTTATGATGTTTGTACGTGGTCAGTTCTCCTTGCTTCACGCAAAAAGTAAACTCATCGGCGGTAAAGGAAAAAAGTGCATCATGTCCAAAGCAAGGGACGAGCGAGCTCATGTAAGAATCAAAAGTTGTCATCGTGTGCATGTTACAATAATCCAGTAAGTACATATTAAATTCAAATATATGTATGTTTGACGCACTGTGGATGTTTAGATGATGCTGCTGAGCCTCTAAATTTGAAGAATTTATGACAAACAAAGGAAAGGTTGAGTAATGTATACTCATTAGATTTAATATTATATAAGGATTTACCGGAATCGTTACGCTTGGTGAATTAGCGAACGTAGTACCAGACGCCTCGTAGTGTAATTTTTGTCTGGCTTAAGTTCACTAAGAGCGTTTTTTGATTATGAATTATTACGGTATTTTTAGATTTTAACTTGTCATTAACTTTCGAACAGGGAATACCGCATCAAAATCGGTTCGGTACTATTTGCGTGATCCTTGAACAAGATTTCACAGACTAAATTCATTAAAAAATTGTGACTTTGGAGTCGGGTACATTTGATTTGCTTTTAACAATTTTACTAGTACCTACCAGCGGCTGCTCGCCGTTTCGCCTGCGTGGTCACAAATTCTGTCCCAAGCGAACTCGAAGTTGAAACAAAAATATATACTGATCTCATTTCTTCCCATATTCTTAGTATGTGCCAAATTTAATTCAAATTTGTATTTGCTTCTTTAACATTTGTAATTACACGAGTTAAATATTATAAGTAAGGTAAAAATCATCACAAACTTTGTAATTTATTCTATATTTTCAATGGCTACATCTCTGCCAAATTTCATTAATGTCCGTTCAGTTGAATTTTAAGCGTGACTGTACGACAAACAAACATTTTCAAATCTATAATATTAAGTAGCACATAACACAGCCTGTAGCGCTACTAGAATCGTAGAAAATTTAAAAAAAAAATCAATCAAATTTCATGTGCCTGTCGGAAGTAAAGGATAGCGCCAACCCTGTCTGAACATGGGTATCATAAAAGGCGACTAATGGTAAAAAATTCTAACATCTGTACGATACTACCGTGTGGTGGCGGTATAATAGAATCTGCCATCCAGTCTCTTCCCGTAGGTGTCGTAAAAGTCGACCGAGGGAAAAATTTATATTAGGAGATGACCAGCTGCATCTTACTGCATAGAACATTAAAAAAAATGGTGCGTTTATCATATACCCGCTCGCCAGGCGTGGCAACTATGGCAAAAAAAAGCAATGACCCCCCAGTCCCCGGTGGCCTCGCTAGTCCTGGCTATGATAATCATTGTAACGGCAGAGGGTGTAAAGAATCTCAGGCTGGATTCTAGATGCCAACCTAAACGACTGGACCTGGCAACATATAACGCGCGCACATTAAAGGCCTATTAGAAGATACTTGAACCGAAAGAAGAAGTAACCAAGTTGCACTGGATAGGATAGGATACTTAGAATTACCAAAAAGAATTCGCTGAAGGTCATACAGGTATACCCAACAACCTCAACACACCCTGATAATGAAGTGGAGGTAATGTATGAGGATATTTCAAGAGCCATGCATTGCTCTAAAACTCACTACACAGTGTTGATGGGAGACTTTAACGCAAAACTAGGTACGAAAAAAGGCGGTGAGCTGATAGTGGGCAACGGAACCCAAGAGGGCAACAACTGGGTGACTTCATGGCAAAGGAGGGATTATTTATGATGAATTCCTATTTCCAGAAGCGGCCCCACAGAATGTGGACCTGGATGAGCCCGGACGGTACCACAAAAAATGAGATTGACGTCATCATGACGACCAAGCGTCAGCTGTTCGGTGATGTCTCTGTAATCACTAGGGTGAAAACCGACATTGATCACCGAATGGTAAGAGGCACACTGAACCTTAACATTAGGCTCGAGTGGTCTCGTCTGATAAAGTCTACGCTCCGACCACCCCGTGCCCTTATCCAAAACCCCGAGAGAGAACTTTCAGCTCGAATTGCATAATTGATTTCAGTGCCTAGAAGATTGCGTTACAGTGGACGATACGAATAGTAGGCTAGTGGAAACTGTCCATGCGGAGGGAGGTAAGTTTTGCAGGTCCCGCCGCACAAACAAGCCTCATGAATGCCAGGCGTGAGATGAAGCTGCAGTCTACAACTGATGCGTCAGTATATCGGCAACTGAATAGACAGATCTCCAAATGTATGAAGCAAGACATACGCAAATTAAATACAACCTGTATTGATTATGCGATAGAGCGGAGCAAAGGCTCCAAAGTCTTCGCCAGAGATCTGTCTATCGGATAGAGCCAACTCACCAAGATGCAGACCGAAAGCGGCGCAATTATTTCCGCTGAAGCAGAGATTTTAAGTGAGATCGAGAGATTTTAGGGACAGCTATACACAACGTCGTTGAAACCATACACTCATGTGTGTAATGACCCAAGAACTAATCTTATCCAAAATTATTCCGATGACATCCCGGACGTCAGTCTGAGCGAGATTAGGATCGCTCTCAAACAGCTTGAAACGACAAGGTGCCGGGTGAGGACGGAATTACAGCTGAGCTTATGAAAGCGGGTGGAAAATCAATACTTTTAGTCCTTCAGAAGCTGTTTAATTCCGTCATTTATGGCGGTGTTCTCCGAAAGCGTGGAGTAGAAACTAGGTTTTCCTAAGCTTCAAGAAAGGGGATAACTGCCTTTTGAAGAAGAATGATGACTCAAAATCCGTGACAACTGTTCAAATAAGTTAACTAATTTTATTTTTAAATAGTTAATTTAAATGTCGTACAAGTTGAAGAATAATTTTATGCATTTTTTTATTTTCAGTTTAGTAAAGCAACTCAATGAACTAACTAAAAATATATTGGGAATTTACTTTTGCACGGCTACGATAACGCTGTGCTTAGTTGCAGTGCAGTTGAAATCGGTAACAGTAAAACTATTTAATAAAAATATTTTCTACAACCAATGTAGTATAAGTAGGTTAAATATATTTTATGATGCTGCACAAAGGATTTTAACATTACTCATAGCTATTTTCTTTTTTATTCTTGAAATATTATTCTAGTTATATAGGGGATCGAAATGGAATCTTCTGAATCGAGGCCAAATCGTATCGGAGATGTACGATTTGTTTAACAATACAACAACCGTCCAACGTGCTCGATACTGGTATACTAAAACGACGATACACTGGTCGGTTCACCAACTGGAACGTTGTCCTAAATAAGCTCTGACGAAGAGTGCGTTGAATGGACCACCCCAGTATTTGGTAAAGGGTCGTGGGAGGTTATTTTCTTTAATACCGTACAGATCAAAGAGAATACGTGGTAGGAATAAGCAGCGACTTAGACCGGCACCACCTGGGTAGTACCAGGGCTTCGCACCAGAAGTCTCTACTTCTACACAAGATCTCTTACACAAGATGTTTCTACATCTTGTGCTTCTCCCCTCCCCCCCTTCCCTTTCCTCGCTCCCCATCACGCTCGGCCACGCATCATTAGCTCCTCTGTATGAGGGCGTCAGTTATTCCTTACCTTCAGGTGAACTGCTTGCTCGGTTATGCCTAAAAAAACGTGCATCCCTTGGTTGGAAATTTCGTGACAGTGTTACACAATGGTGCAATGGTCACGTAATTATATAAATGTTAAATATGCCATTAAAATATTTTCAGGAATTAAGCACTACACAACTTATATCTCTACTTCAATATATGGGCGCGACACTTACGCAGTTATTTCTTTTCTGTAACTACGGTGATGCGGTTTTAAACGAGGTAACTAAATTTGTATCGAATTTACTATTCCATTTCTAATTTCGGTTTTATTATACATTCATGTAATTATCACCTAAATCTTTATTGCATTTATAAGTAAATGGATATAATGTTACTTATCGACACATTCGTGTTATAAGGCACTGCAAAAGTCTGAGAATTAAAATAATTTATTTAGAAAAAGCTTTAGTGTTCGTAAACGTATGACTCAAAAAAAAAACTTCGTTAAATATCAGGAACTTGATTAATACAAAAACTACAGAAATATTTTTATGTTCTATTCACTTTTCGAAAGCCTATGATTAATTTATGTGTCTATTTAGTAAGAAACTAATTACAAATAAAACTATTCCGTGCATAGATTATACACGGATAAAATCGCGGGCAAAGGCTAGTATAATAAATATAATTCTGTATAATAAAAAAAAATACTGAAAAGAGGCTACATGTCATATTTTTTAGAGTGGAGTTGGTATGGGCAGAGGTCCATATGCTTCGGCATGGTGGTGCTTAAGTCCTCGCATCCGCAAGGAGCTGCATCTGCTCGCAATGGGAATGTCGCGTCGCTATCAGCTGCACGCAGGGCCTTTTTTCTCACTCAGTTTGCCTTCATTTATACAGGTAGGTACGAGTTTCAGCTTAGAAGTCTATATTTGTTCACCGTAAAGATATTGTACCGTTACATGCAGTGCTATTATAAAAGAAATGCAATACACCAATTAGTGCTCCACATAATTACATGGCCATAAATTCAAATTGAAATATTTAATGCCGGGTGCATTGATTGGGTATTTTTCATAAGCAGATGTAAATATTTAATTTTATGTATTACATGTACGTCATACACAACATAGAATAATTTTTTAAGGTAAAGAACATGGGCATATACCAGGGCATGTCAATCGCTTTCGCGGAATGAAGGGGTTAGAGGAAGCTGAGATCACTTTTTTATACTTGCACCTATTAAGGTCATCATTAATAGTACAAATACAAAATTTACAAAACAATCGGGAAAACAATTTGAAAAATGGAGAAAATAACGTTTCGTGCCGTCATTGAGTTCCTAGAAAGGAACTTAATGACGACGCGAAACGCGCTTAATGACTACTTAAAAAAGTAATTAAGTAAAATTTTTAAAAATTTGTGATGATCTTCCTATACCTTTGAAAAAGAAACAGCTTGCAGAAATGGTTTTTCCGCGAGATGTTTACCTTTGTAGCGAGAACAAAGAAAAAGTTATGGATCGGATAGTTATTGTAAATGAAATTTAGGTACATCTTTATAAACCTAAGTCTAAGCAAGACTCGATACAGTGGCACAAAAAAGGCACACCGCCTCCCAAGAAGTTCAAGGTGTTCCTAATTGGCCTGAAAACTAATGGCCACATTTTTGGGAAGCAGAAGAAATCCTTTTGATTAATTACATAGAAAAAGGTGTTTCCATAACGGGAGAATACTTCCATGGAATAATTGAAAGACACTATGAGGGAAAAAAGGGAAGAATCTATCTTCTTGCCTTTTTTACTACTGTACTGTTTTTAGTACTACTTATTCGCGACACTGCGGTGCACAACGTGTATGTTGCGATGGATACTGTAAGAAGAAGGCTTTGAAATTTTAGAATATCCCATACAGCTTATATTTAACCCTTAGCTATTGTTATTGAATTTCTAAAATTAAAAAGAGCTTCGGGAAAAATAACTTGCTAGTGACGATGAGCTCTAGAGCGTGCGATTTCTTCCTATTTTAACGAGAAAGACAAATAATTTTTAGTTAGTACAAATAACTTAGTTCTTGGCCTTCTTTCCACGCATTTATTTACCTCCCATCGTACAAATCTCGTAACTTCTACGCTATACACAGAATTGGTCCTTGAGTTTCACCATCGTACATCGCGACTGAATTCGAAGTTCCATCGATACCACCTAGATGGTTGGCATTCCACCACAGTGCGTTTTAATCGAAGTTTTCTGCCACGCACTTCGACTTTGTGGAATCAGCTGTCGCCAGCAGTATTTCCGAATAGTTACGACTTAGGGACCTTCAAGAAAAGAGCTTATTCCTTCCTTAAAGGCCGGCAGCGCATGTGTAGCTCCTCTGGTGTTGTGGATGTTCGTGGGCGTCGGTGATCACTTACCATCAGGTGACCCGCACGCTCGTTTGCCCCCTTCTTCTATAAAAAAAAAAAAAATACTAGTGCACGTATACACAACAGAAACAGAATTGTATCAAAGATTATTTTCTCTTTGCAGGTCGTCCGCACGGCATATAGCTATTATGCGGTACTCCGAAAAAAGTCTAGTTAATATAACCAAATAATAACTTAAGATTCGTAGTATCGGTTTGTATCAAATAAACCTAATCATAATAAGCAATTTCAGTTTTTTTTAACAATTCCATTTTCACATGATCTGGTACTGATATTAAATGTCATGCAAATGCAGTACGAATAACTTTTCCCACTTACCCGTTAAATACATAAATTGTTTATTTATTAATGTTGTTATAATGGTAAATAAAATTTTAAAGCACTTTTTTTTTATTAGCGATAATTATCGTTTGCCTGCACAAACATGTTAGTTTAACCTTTCTTTTATGTAATGATTTCCTGTATTTACACGAACACTGCAGATTTGAAATAAAAAAATTATATACGGAGCAAAATTAAATACTGAAGGTAGCTTGAGTTAACAATGACATCAGGACCTCTAAGACCTGTCTCTCGATGACTATGGGTGCTGTAAAACACTTAAAACGACGGGAACATAAAAATTTAATTTAAACGCGAAAAAATCTGTAAATAATAGTTTAATTTCAGTGATTCTTTTATGTATAATTTACATCTGTTACTGCTGCTGCCGCTTAACCTACGGAGAGTTTTTTTATCATAATACGTTTCATATTAGAAATTAGTCATCCCCGGTAACACTATAACGTGCGTAATCAGCAACCACACGACCGAATTACATAAACGTCAATTAAGCTTAGCTCAATACTACGGTTCACATTCAACGCGAATTCACACACACAACTTTCGTAAATTATATTTTAAAATTTTGCAAATGAAACGGAAGAGACGGACCAAAGATTGCAACAAAGCACGGCCCTGATCCACATGCATCCATCGACTTCACGACTGTGTAGGTCGTGACTTCCTCTTGTGTAAGGTCATCCTGTGTTCGCCTGTACCGAGCGTACACGAGCTATGTAGCCGGCCTATTGCCAGTCTATTATCCGGTTTCGGCTGCGGAAATCGGCGGAATTAAACTATTTAATGAAATTAGATATTGTGCGTATCATCATCATCATTTCAGCCTATCAGTAGTCCACTGCTGAACATAGGCCTCCCCCAAGGATTGCCACGAAGCTCGGTCCTGAGCCACCTGCATCCATCGACTTCCCGCAACACTGTGCAGGTCGTCACTCCATCTTGTGGGAGGTCGTCCTACACTGCGTTTGCCTGTACGTGGCTGCCACTCGAGAACCTTTTTTCCCCAACGGTTGTCAGTTCTGCGAGCTATGTGGCCGGCCTATTGCCAATTCAGCTTGCTGATCTTTACGGCGTATATCTATACTAATAATACAACGGTAACGAAGCAAATAATAAACTGTACATTGAATTGAAATAGGGAAACTTCCGATACGCTATCGGTAAAATCGATAATTGAATTGTTTCGATATATCAAAATGGGCGCGATCTAGTTGCCGATACATCGACTACGTACGGTTTGGAGCCAAAGTAGAGACCCGGAGGAAAGGATTGTTGGTATTACGATAGGTCACTTTACATATCCTCTACGCCACGAAATATGGTCGACGGCGAAGCCAGACCCAGCGCTGGGGGCCAGTTAGTAACTAAGGTTCGTAAGGTTTGCACACCAACTTAGACTTACATGCTTAAAGGGTCACCTCAGTGAAACCAGTCTTTAAAAAGAGCCCTGCCTCGCATTGTAAGGTTTTTTAAAGTTTTATAAGTTCGACAAGTCGAATAACTCAATTAGGGGGTCTAACTTTTGCACTGGCATCAATTCTGAAGAACATGCGGACTTAGAATTTATAGATATTAACTCATCATTAGCTGTCGTAGTAGCGTAAGAATCTGCTCCATCCTTTCTTCCTAAGGACGTTAAAAGAGGCGACTTAGGGAAAAGTCTTAAAAACTTCATTGCATACTTCAGGAACAAATCCGGCGATATCCTGGAGGGATAAAAATATCTCGGGTTACGGAAGCCCGTTTGCTTATAGTGAACTACTTTACCAAGACTTAGTAACCTACCAGCTTTTCATCTGTAATAGAGTCAAAGATTTATTTAATACTTAACTCTTTATTAGACAAACAGATGTGACTCAAATTCATATAAAAACTTTTAGTACATACTAAGGTAGTTTTTACTAAAAGTATTTGTTTGTATTAAAAGTATGTACATCGAAATGAGTAGAGCCGTGGTAGCCTAGTGGTCAGGGCGCTCACTTTAGTATCATAGAGCGCAAGTGACCTCGGGTTCGATCCCCGGTGCCGGCACCACTAAAATTGTTAATAGCAATTTTAAGTGCTGTTTCTACCACGTGCTCGGCGGTGAAGGAAAACATCGTGAGGAAACCTGCATATCTGAGAAATAATAAAATAATATTATTTCGAGGATATGTGAAGCCCGCCAACCCGCAATGGAGCAGCGAGGCGGGCCATTCCCGGCTCCTACGCCCTCGTAGATAATTGAGAAGGAGGCCTTTGCCCAGCAGTGGTCACTTACAGGCTGCTACTTTCACATCGAAATGTAATATTGATTATACACTAAGCTCCAACATGGGGTTTTGTCTTGCCAAAGCTTCTACGGACAACTCTTACGGAAACCCTTTCTCGTGATCGAAGATACGATGAGAATCCAGTCGCAAGCGACAGCAGACCACCAGGACGGCCAGGGTTTACCAGCTATCTGTCCTCGATATCTCAGTAATTCAAAACGGCGTTACCGCCTGCAGGCTAAGTCGCGCAACGGCTTTTATTTCTACCTCCCCTATGCTATTATATGCGTTCTAAAATTCCTGGATCTCTTCGTGAGATAGTACGAGGATCGAAGTAACTACCAGACAGTTGAGTAACACATTAGAAGTAACAACTTTAACGTACTGCTCTAACTGTACTATTCATTACTTCCGTTATATAAACGTTAATATCCGTAACACACGAGTATGATATATACAATAAAGAAAAATCTCATTACATATTCTTTTTTATTAATCAAAGAAATTACAAATTTTGATTTTAAGTGATTTCTATTTCATCTCAATTCGAAAAAAAATATATATAGGTATCACATAGAATATTAGACAGTTCATTAATTTTCAGTGATTCATAATATTATTTGCATTTCATAGTTTTGCACTTTAATCCACTTTTGACACATTATCTCTACTTCTTTCCTCTTGTCTTCCGGTTCAGTTAAGATAAGTTTTAAGCCACGCGACGACACTTGGTTTTTGTGTAATAGCCCATTGAATATTGTTATGTACCGTTTCTAGCGCCCGTTTTCGAGCTGATTCGCCAGCTCCTGCTTCGGGGTATTGTGCGAACCAGGCTCTCATCTAAAACAAAAGGAATATTTTAAATAACATAATATTAAATGTAATTTTCTGGGTTTAAAGAGCCGACTTCGACCACAGTGACAACACATTGCGCAGAAGATTCGGTGCCGTCGGTGTAAGCGTAAACACACATACACACACTCTTACAAAGAGTATACACGCAGTGCGTTAGCGCTCGCCACGTATCCGATGTATCGCTCATGAGAGCAAGGGTTAAATGCAGTGCCGGAGACACGGAGCGCAACACGACGCGACGGACCCGAAATGGAATAATTTGTATTTTGCTTCGGTTTGTATATTGGCTTCGGTTGGAATACGAACTCAGCACTCTAACCAGCGTATAAAAGAGACACATTGGAACTCGGCCGCCGTTATGTTCCTTCAGAAGCCGTCGTCCAGCCTCAGCAAGAAGCACCTGTTCACAATTATGTCGCAATTCATGACACATGACGCATGTATGACGAAGGACGCATCGCGACGTACGACTATCCATTACTTATCCTAACGTATACGTAAGTATACTTAGCGTCTAAATTAGACCCACAATTTACGATATACCTTTTGCGATAGGAGAGAGATAATATGCTCCTATCGTAAAATGTACGGTTCCGTTCTTGCTGTTCTTGATGAAAGGTCCACAATTTTAACCGTTGTCCTTCACACCATTACCCTGGCAGCCGTAAAACTTGACCAAGGAAAATGTCAGGAATATTTACCACTTTTTGTAACATGATAGAATTATTATTCTAAATAAGCCCACCAGTGATGGGAGACAGCAGCACCAAAGGTACGTAAGGCTTCTGGTGCCAGAATCGCCATTATAAACTTAGTCTAACTTGACGTACCTATATCGATAGAAAGACCATTAATTAAAGTAATTAAATAAGTATACCAAATAACATTAGCTAATGTTATAAATACATACCTCCTCCAGCTTGACTGGTGTGTCGAACGAGCTAGTGATGCCCGGGACCAAGCTGCCCAAGTATCGGCTGTTGAGTGTAAACCTTTCGACTAATTGAGGCCACCTCGCCCTAACGTCATCCCACACTAGTGATGTGCCCGTCGGGTTGGCGCTCATAAAATGTACTACATTGAGGTAGTCCTGACTTCGAATATTGCTTTCATCCCACGCCAATGTAAGGTATCTGTAAAATTAAGTACAACATTCAAACGAGTAGTCAAGCACTAGCTATTCTTCATGAATCTGAAGCTAACAGGAAAAATAGGATCGATACGTTAAGACAGATAGACATATTGACAACAACCAAATTTTTTTTATCGTGTTATTTTTTATATTATTCTTAATTAAATGTTTTGAAAAAACATAGTATTTTTTAAAATAGATAAATATGGTATAATATCCCCGGAAGCTATTTATGTTGGATTTAAGTTGGTACGCTTGACCTTGAAAAGTCGATAATATTGGACACAAATGCTTTAGCGTAAGATAGTGTAACAGCGTAACGAAGAACCAACTTAATTCTTTGAAGATACTCCGTAACAGTTACAAAAAAGTTTGGTTAACAAACGGATAACCCTGTCACACTCCTCTATGAATTCAAATAAAAAGGAATACAAATCTCAAAAAAAGGTCCATTTAAGGATCTCTTTTCGTCCAGTTTGACCCGATTCTCACTACCCATCTACAAGAGTTTTAATTTTTCATATATGTGACATCCGTTCATTGCTTTCTAAATTGGCAAATGCTACACGTTCAATGTTAAGCACATTTGAATCGTGATCCAGTGCCGCGAAATTTGTTGAATTTTTTTTTTTATATAGAAGTTATGACACGAGTATGACACGTTAATGTAGTGACATATTCGCGATACGTATCACGGGACTTCTAGATTTTCTGAAACCCATATTGATCCCAATCCACATCGTGATTGGGATCAATACGATCCATAACCTTGTAACCCGGCCGGCGGTCAACATTTACCATATCAGCATGTGGTAAATTCATAATTGTAAATTTTAGTGATGAATGATTCCGACAGAGGGATTCAAACATACACATAAGATTAAACAATATAGAAGTTTGTGTATTTTTCTTAATGGGTTTTTATTAAACTTTTAGTAAAATTTAAGTTTACTATTAAGAAATAATAAGTCCAGGTGTTACTAAATAAAAGTTTGCTTTCGAAATTATAATTATCTGTATTAAACCGGAGCACAACAGTGGGTGCACTGCTGATTGGCGGCAGAAATAGATAAGAGGTAAAACCGTGCAAAAGGATAGTGACAAATAGCTATAAATTTAATTGGTATGGTAAAGTAAAGTAGCAGCCTGTTAGTGGCCACAGCTGGGCAAAGGCCTCCTATTTTGGCCTATTATTTAATGTAAAATATTTGATAGGGTTTTGAAGCCGGGAAATGCCGCCACGCTGCTCCAGTGCGGGTTGGCGGGCTTATTATATTGATATAGACCAAAAGTAAATTTTAAAATTTTCCAAAGATAATAAAATAATATTGTTTGCGATTTTTGTCACTCGGTGAAACTTCATCATATTGACAATTATTATTATTTCTTGTACTAGTTTCATAACACATTTTATTTATTTATATAACGAACCGACCGATTCGCCTTGCGGCATTTTCATGGTATTGATATGAATATCGATATAAATTACATTTCTAATAAATTGTTTATCCTCACCTTCGAAGTATGTCAGAATCCCGCGGCGCTGCCAATGCATATCTCAACTTGGCTTGCTCTTGAACATCTTCTTCCTTCAAATATATTTGCCAGAGCTTTTCCCACTCCGACTGTGATGCAGATTTTGTTCCTGTTAAATGGGAAAAGATTATTAAGGTTGTAGCAGGAATATTTCATACTTCTATTCTAGGTGGTAGACTCTTTTTCTGATTAGAAGCCGTCTGCCGACAACGCATCTGTATTCTTTCATTGGACTCCCCAGGGTAGGGCAGTGGTCGAAGTCCATCGGTTGGACTGTTAGCTCCTTTGTTATTCTAATATTTAAAAAAAGGCGGCAGGCTCACCATCTGTCACGTTGTCCTAAGTAAGTTCTGTTGAAAAGGTTTAAAAGGACTAAAATATGTAGAGCTCTGACCACCCTAGTAGATATACCGATGTTAGACCTTGTTACATTATAAATAAGTGCGGTTCGACTTTAACACATCCCGGGCACGAATCCCAGCCGAAGACAATATTTGTGCGAAAACAAAAATTATAGATTTTCGGGTTTGGTCGTTTTTTAACGTGTCTCGTGTCTCTCACACTGCACCTGACCCCTCCTCCAATCTCATCGCATTGCCTTGCATCGGATACGGGAAGGTAAAGACAAGTGAGTGCCATTATGTTTGCGTATACACTTGCGGCACTCTAATATCTCCTGCACAGTTTACATCTACCGACAATATTTGGAAGTTGTCCCCGTGGTGGTCGAAATAGGGCTGAACATCATAGTAAACATTTTGTTTAATACATAACGACGTCATAATGGCTTCAGGTATACTTAGAAAATGTTTCAATAATGCAATAACACTTCTAAAGCTGAAATTGCATTGCAAAAAATATATTATAATTCGTAAATAACGGGCATTTTGGTATATGTAGGTATGGTAATGTGTAATGAGTTGTATATAAATTATACATTTGATTATGTACTAATTATATATACATTATATATGCATTAGAATCTATTTGGCGCATTTACTTACCGTAATAATAAACGAAGTCCCGTAAGTCGGGTTCTATCACAACGGCGTCGGATGTACCGTGAGCGTTCAACCAACTGAGGAATAGGCTCCTGACTTTGGCTTCCGCATCAGGTAATCCAAAACTCGTAGCCAAAGATAATATTCTGGTCCGCAGTAGTCTGATGAAAAAAAAGATGTCACTCCGTAAGATTATTCACTACTCCGATATTATCTGAAGAAATATACAACACTGAAAGGATCACCTCCACATGCAATACGACGATAATACGATAATGGCCCAGGAGGACAGGTCGTTTTTAACCACGGCGATGTATGATGGATTTCGCAATCGATCCAAGTGTTTGGGTCGCCAGGTGTACTGTTAATTCGTTTGTCACCACAATCCAATTAAAAAAAGTCAATTTGGAATTTGGTGAAACGTATCGTACATTCCACCTTACACCCCAAAAGTAAGTGTGTTCATGATTCTCAAATATTAAAATTGTTAGAGAGAGGATATTTTAAGGCTTTTATAGCAACAGGGTGACCTCACGTTACTTGGAACTTTGAGATTTTTAATAGAATTAGTGCGAGCACAAATGGATGCTGTAATCTAGAAAACTATTTAAAGTATCGCAAACATTTTGAAATATTACCCTTCAATTACACTTAAATCGGTTTTCATCCAAGTTTGTTGTTGATACAGTGGCGCCACCAATTGCCTGACGTATTTCTGAAATAAAAACAAAACCTGTATTATACATCTCTACTCTAAACGCAATTGCAAATTTCAACGCCCGCATGATTTTAAATTCTATCCCAACGGAATCCGTGATCGAGATCAAAAATATCCTTGCATGACATAATCGATCATTATGATAAATTTCATTGAATATCGTTCAGATCATTAAGCGTGATTGAGCGACAAACATAGAAACTTTCACGTTTACTACATTACAAAGATATTTCCAACAGATTTCTATTATGTTAAGATTGCGTAGTCAATAATTGGTCCGATGGATCGTATAGTTTGAAAATAAGGAATCCTTATCAGATCGTTCAGTGTGTCGTAGTTTATAAATTTACAATTACAATGTAATAGTAGTAGTAATAGTTTATTTTCTCAAGATATACAGCTCAAAGTTAGATACAACGCCTTATTACAGTAGATCAACATAAATAGTTAATAATCACGGAAAACTTACAAACTTTGAGTACAAGCGGTAGTTATATTATAAGTGATTTCTGTCTGTCAAACTTAAGTCAAACAAAAATAACTTTATTTATCACTTTACACGTCCCTATCATGTCATAGGTATGTGTTTTTTGAGTCGCTTTGGATACATAATTTGGTGGCGCCATTGTCATTAAAAATGTATCTGGTAATTAAATTTCAAAGAGTTGTGTTGCTGAAGAGTAGTAGCTTTGGGTGGTAAGTTAACACTTTGATCCAGAAACAATATCTAACCGCGACGAAGAAGAACGATTGATGAAGAATAAGTACGGGTGTTGTCATCCCAAGGGTGAATGACTCGTTAGCAGTATTCTAAAATAGATACAGCTTCGAATCGAACGCAATAGATGGTTGTCAAGTATCTCTAATACTCCATTTGAGACTCCTTATATATATATATAAGCGTTACCTATAATAAATAAACCGACATTGCTGCTTGTATAAATAAAAACAGTCTATTAATAAAGTTACAATCGCACATTAATAGACAACTCTACAAAAAGATGCTTCAGTACTAAATCCATGTTCAGACAAATACGAAGATGGGAATGCTAGCAGGAATCGTTGAACAATAGACCATAATCCAGGCATCAACAGTTGCGAGATTGGCTGCTGAAGACGAACCTCTTGGTAACTAATTGTTGGATAAAAATTTTATTTTCTCATTTTTGGACAGTTCTTAGAAGTTGTTCTTTTAATTGAGATGACCATGCTGTGTTGACAATTGAAAAATGATCCAACACCGAGATGGTATGTCCATGTTTTAAAATGTTCTGGAAACGGTCCTTGCAATCACCATGGAGGCTCTGCAAGTGTTGACAATGAACAAGCGAGTCACTGTTGTTGAAGGATACTGCTGATAAACAAGGGAAGTTACTTAATTCGCGTCTGCCGATATTTCTTCTGTTTAATAGCAGTTTGGCTATGTAAGCAAAACCGATATTTTTGTTTCAACCAAGTTTAAGTCATCGCCATAAAGCTGGAGATTCCCATTATTAAACAATTTCGAAGAGCCGTGGTAGCCTAAAGGTCAAGCCGCTTGTTTCAGTTTCATAGTGTGCGCGAGTGACCTTGGTTTTGAGCAATTTTAAGTGCTGAATTTACCATATGATCGGTGGTGTAAGTAAACAACGTGATGAAACCGGCAAGTCCTCCTCAATTAATCCAAAATGTGAAGTACGCCATCCCGCACTAGAACAGCGTGTCGGACTTTTTGGAGCCACCAAAACCCTCTCAAGTATTTGAGAAGGAGACCTTTGCCCAGCAGTAGGTATACATATGCTGCTACTTATAAACAATTTATAGGAGTCTCTCGAGTACGCAATATCATTATTTGATGTGATGAGATAGTCGCGCGATTCTGTGTCAATGTTATCCAGGAATGTTAAACAATCACTGCCTTTATATATGTAGTTTGTTTTATAAATGCATCACACACCAACAGGAATAAGATAAACATGCAATTCATCATTTACCTCATGTGTGTAACCGAATTCGTACTGAGAGCAACCACATAGTAGAATATATATATAAATTTACATGTGCAACGTAATGCATAAGAAACCGTTGGCGAAATATGGCGCCACGGAAGCCATAGAACTGACGAAATACGTATAAGGAAAACATATTGTTTCGCAATTTTTTGAACTGCACTCGTCCTTTGAGCCTTTACCTCTCTTTTCTATTACTTTCAATTCCAAAAAACTCGAACAGCTTTTACAAAGCGTACGGACAGTCACTGGTACGTTTGATTTACTATACCTGCAAATCGTCATGGGCCATTGAGTTGAGTAGTCGATCGGACAGTTTAGCGAATATCGAAACGGCAGTATCCCATGGCACGTAATCACTCTCTTCGATGAGATAGGTGGTGAGATTCAAAGCCAACTCGTAAGGCACTTTACGCGCCTCGGCTAGTGCGAACGCATCGTTTAATAAGTGCGCTCTATCGGATATTGTCAGCTGTAACCAATTTTAATTTACAATATTATACAGACATATACACGTACATAATAAGGAACATCATAATTATTTTGTTTCTGAAATTATAAAACACGTAACATATTTAAAAAAAAATTGTTTACTTTCATATGGCATAATTATTATTTAAGTGCACTGCTAAAAATAGATTTCACCGAGAAAGCCCCAGTAAGCTAACATTGATTTCACTGGGAGTAGCTGTATAATGTTTAATTTTCCGTTAGCTAGCAGGCTGCAACAAATACAAGTGGGGTTCGCATTCGGAGAAAAAGCTGATAGATTCCCACCTACTGACTCTAATATCGGACGGACATATATCCGGGTAGAGGCTGAGTTTGACTAAGACGCTGTCGCGAGTCGGTTCCTGCGCGAGACAAATATTATATAATCTCTGTCCGATGTGCTGCAATATATAACTGTAAAAGGCCTCCACGACTCAGGAGAAATTCCTACAGTGGGGGTAAGGTTTTTATTGTCAATGATTGCCACAAGCACGGTCCCTCCTCAAGCCTGGATTTTTCAATAATTCGAAATTATATATATAGAATAATAATATCAAAAATAATAAGACGATTCTAACACTTTTACCTGTTCAGATTTACTCTTCAATTTCTGTATTAGTGTCTCCCACATATTAAGCGGATAGTTGACTCTGTAGTAGCCGACTTGATTGTTATTTATTTTCAGCCAACTTTCTCCTTCTTTGAGACGAAGTTTTACTGGAAAAGGAAAAGCGAAATTATGTTCATTTAGTTTTAGCAAGAATAAATTTGCGCGATAATAATTTGCTGGTAAGAAAACAATACTACACTACGATACACGACGCTGATGACTTCATCCAAAATGTAGGCATGTGAAAAAAAAGTAATATCCTGGATATTAATTAGCTGCAGTGAAGTGCAGCTTGATGCTGGCTAGTTATAAAATAATAAAAAAATACCTCTGATACTTAAATAACTCAGATCACATATTATCGAATGGTTTATTATAAATGTAATATATTTATATTTGTATGTTATGGATGCGACGTTACATTAAATTTAATAAAAAAAATTACAGGCCTTTTCTAGGTCATACACTAAACAACCATTATATAACGGTGAAAGAAATTTAGTCACGTGATTATTTTTAAGTTTTAGTTATTTTGGATCAAGATGTATTTGTGTTGATTGTAAGACTATGACACGTACACACATTTTGGATATTTAAGATTAGAGAGAAAAAATAAGAGTTAGGAAACAAAAGTAAGCTGCAGAAATAAGTTGCTAAAGGACGCCGTAGATCATGCCAAATGAAAATCCGTTATCATAGTGACTAGTAGCTCTCTGGGTGACTGTCGTTAGTGCTTATATTATCCACTGACGTGTCATAACAATATTATTTCTACTGTTGCAACACGTCGTATTTTAACTTTAGAATCCATAAATGTTTTGTTGTAATACTTCAAACAGTTCTGGAGTTACTAAATTCGAAATCTCATACGAACAATGTTGCTCAGCTCGATTTAAATATAATAGTAAATTACCACTATCTGCTGTGTCCGGGAACCATAAAATTTTCTGATATTGCTCTTTCTTGGTCTTGTATGTAATAGGAACAAACCACCGGTAACTGAAATTTACGAAAATACTTTAAAAACGACAATTACTTTTTTTTGCCTCCCTTCTTCTTGCTGCTTGATTCTTCTTCTTGTTTTTTTAATAAAGTTAAAGCATTAATATTGACGAATCTATTACCAAAAAGAAAAAAATCATACCCTGAATCCGCTACTACCCTTTGAAAAAATTTATAACTAATTTTTCTCGTAACATCTACTAACAGACCTTCAAAAAACGCCAGTCTAACTGACAGGCTTTACATGGAAAACTTGACCATACAAAGGTGGTTAATTGCATTTAACGATGCGGCAATAAGCGAAAACATTCCAAGAAAGCTCGAATGCCTGAGAAAGAATACTTATTCAAAGACATGTTAAATCTAGTAGGACTAGGACTATGCTAGGACATTACCCTTTCAAATTAAGGAGATATATATCAAAAATATGATATGTAAAATTATAAGCGGTATATATAGTTTCGGAAATATTACTTTATTGAACCGATTCGTCTTACTTCTTATTTATGGCTTATATTTGGAGAACAATTTTTAAAAAATGGGAGCCGACACGGCGAAGTATTAATACTTTCAAGTTTGCAGGGCTTTTAGTTTTGAAACAGAAAGACTATCTTGTAAATGTTGGGTTGCATTGAGAAATATGAAGATAAATGTAATTAATTAATTTAGGAAGTAGTAGGGATATAAAAAATATTATTCTATTATTCGTGTCAAGTATGTTTACAACGTGTCGAGAACACCTGCTCCATTAGTATATAATTATCTAGGCAACTTATATATTTTTTATTTATTATAAGTACATTGTAACTATCTAATACATACTTAAACTCAGAGTCATTCCTTTGGACGGCATCGGAATCGAGCAGGAAACGCGACTGCGTGATAATATAAGTGTTGGGTTCTTCGCTTGCTTTGACACTCAAAAGTGGATATCCCATTTGTTTAGTCCATGTGTCCATAATGTATCTAAAAAATTGATAATAATTTAAAAATAATCATGTTTATATCACATTAGTAGCGCCTGCTAGATGCTTCGCTAGCGATAAGTGTACTCTTCATCGAGATGAAGTGTCCTACGTCTAATTCCATAACATAATCTCATTAATTTCGGGTGCGACTGAATAAAGACGTAAGAAAATACTACCAAGCATGGCGATAAAGCGTTCGAATAACACACAAAGTTCCTAGGCCTCTCCCAATAGGAGAATGTACCGAAATCGCCGAAACGGTGAGCGGGTTGATTATCACAGGATACCTCACCCATTAGACGAAGCTCCCCGTCAACGGTCTGAATAATTTAGATCTGGCGTACTTGAAATGGGTATTCTGTCGTCTACAGAGGTCATAATATTTGTATGTCATATTCCTTAGTCGACTCTACGAAACCCACAATATGAGATGGGCAGATTCTCTTAAACTCTACCACAACAGTTAACAGACTTTAACTTAAACTCTTATATTTTTATTTTATTTTAAGATCCCCCTTTCCCGTATTAGACTTTAGAATTCACATAACCCATAAAACTTTCCTGGTATTAACCGCGAATTTATTGTAGAATACTATTTCATAGACAATATTAAAGCAAATTACGTATCAATTAGATAGATAGAATACGCTTTATTGCACACCAAAAACAGGAAAATAATATAATAGTACAAAAACGTAATTAGACATGAGAGGTGGAACAATGGGCGGTCTTATCGCTAAAAGTGATCTCTTCCAGACAACCTTTGGATGGACAGGATTGTTATAAATGAATTTGGTTATTTCAGTTAGCTTTATAATTTTGCGAGTTATTTTTATTTAAAATCAGTATAATTCAGCAGAGTATAATTAGAGGAACTTACGTAAGATTTAATTTTGGGTTATCCTTTTTGAAGTAAGGCTCTAAGGACGACAACAAGTCCTGCGTCACGGTGTTTCCAAATTTATATTTCATCAAATAGCCCGATACACCACGTCTGAAGTTTTCTTCGCCTATGAACCCTTCCAACATGCGAAGTACAGACGCTCCCTGATTATAATATAAAACAATAAAGTATCAAGTAACCGAATTCCAAAGTAATGCGGTAATGGTTTGGAAAACAGTTAATCATTCATCAATAGGTTCAAAATAGGTCTGCTGCTGACATAAGCCTCTACCGTGGAAAGTGTTATCCGTAATGGTCGAGCTAGGCGGGCGGGTTGACCGGTCGACACTCCACATAATGAGAGGGGGAGGCAAGATTTTTTTAATGCTGCCACCATATATTTGGTACATTTATTTAAAAAACACTATATTAAATTGCTGAATTTACCACGTGCTCGGCGGTGAAGGAAAACATTGTGCTTAAACTGAATGTCTGAGAAATAATAAATATATTATTTCGATGACGTGTGAAGTACGCCAATCTCCGCTAAGCTCCGAATTCCAGCAGCATGGCAGACACTTCCCGGCTCCAAAACCCTCTCAGACATTTGAGAAGGATGCCTTTATTGAGCAGTAGGCATTTACAGGATGCTACTTTACTTTTATGTTATAATAGATTTTACTTACATACATATACATTTTATTACCTTATTATAAGAAATGGCATCAAAAATAGCGGTAATCTGATCAGGTGTGTCTACAGTTTGTACTATTGGATGACTTGAAAGTTTGGCATCAGTTACCAGCACGTAATGTAAAGTTTTCGTTAAAAATTGATCAAGCTAAAGAAATAAAATAGAAAAAAATTAATCATGTTGTCAGCTATTCCTGTAGTAATATAAAAAATAACAGAATTAAGTTACCATAGTCCATGAAGGTTCAATAGCATTCAAAGCCTTTACTTGCATATATGATGCAAACCCTTCATTAAGCCACACTTCATCCCACCATTTCATGGTAACTAAAATTAAAGAATATACTTATCCTCAGCAATAGGTTTGATAGACACATTTTTCAACACCAATTTTAACAAAGTTACAATAACTACTAATCTTATGTAGGTTAATGCAAATATTTGCATGCCTTAAATATCAAAGAATAAGAGGAAAATCAATAACATCTGAGATAAAATTACCCAAATTGCCAAACCACATATGAGCCAATTCATGAGCTATTGTGTTAGCAACACTAATCTTATTTTTAGAAGAAGCTGTTGCCTCATCCACAAGAAAAGACGTTTCTCTATAAGTTATCAAACCCCAATGTTCTGTTGCACCAGACACATAATCAGGAATAGCAATCATATCTGAAAACAATGATTAAAAAGCCATTAATACTCATGACCATATTGTCTAGCGGATACGCTGTCATCTGGTTTAAAGATTTATTGCCACAATCTCCTATGAGGAGACCCAAGTTTGATACCCTATATTGAGGGCTCATACCAGAGTTTATCAAAACTTATGTAAGAATTTTATCATTGGCTTGAACACTAATGTCAAAACTTATCTCAAAAATTAAATATTAACATGGAAAGATCATCAAGTGGTAACATCATACAGGAAAACGTAATGTAGTATGATCTCTCCCAAAATGGAGTGGCAACTTGTAGTGTTGCAATAAGTTGATATATTATGGCTCAAGACCATCTTTTGTGGTAATCTTAGGGAGAAGCCTATGTTCAGCGTTGGACTGAAGTTAATACCATTGAAAACTTTTGTTACAAGGGTTAAAGGGTTAAAAAAATTATATCTCTAAAATGTTTCATTTCTTCTCAAAACCTCTGATTCACTTCAATAAGTTTAATTAAATTACATATATTACATTTATCATTTTGCAAAAAAATTTTAAAATTTTGTACTATTTTAATAGCAAGTTATAGTTTTTATTGCTAGTTCCATTTTTTTTTTAATATTACTTACCTAATTTTGGAAGTGGAAAAGGTACCTCATAGTACTTGATATAAAACTCAGTTGCCCTCTTGCCAATGTCTTGTGCAAAATCAATTTTGTGCATTTGATCCTTTTGAGCAAAACTCCGAAGTTTAAAATTGTTTCCAATACCATTCGCCTTTATTTCCACCTCTTTATAATCAAAATCGCAAATAACGAAACAGGCCAAATAAGTGGACATAGGGACGCTAGTAGCAAAAGAAACGGCTTCTGTTTTGTTATCATCACTGATTGTTTTAGATATTTCCTTAAACATATATATAATGATTATTATTTTAATTATATCATTTCATACTACTGACATAAAAACATTAAAAATAAACGACGATAATGCGTTATTAATAAGCGCCGATAGCCTATTTACTGAATGGTATCAGCATTCAGAATCTGCCACCTACATTCTTCCCAAGGGCGACTAAGGGAAAAACCTGAAAATCACGATAGCTTTGGACTGTTAGGGGATAACCATCTTCAAAAATACCAGTGCTAAATTAAGCAGACCAATGACAACCATCTACATCTGAGGTGGAATGTGTCTGGCGCACTCGCCAATCTGTTATTCAAATTTAGGCTTGTTATGTACATTACCTATTTTGGACATTAATGTCCGCCAGTAACATCTGAAGTTTTCGAGTTAAGCAATACATTTCAGCAGAATTCATAAAAAATTGTACATTATAAATAATAAAATATATCCATTTTTTTCATCTCCATCCTTTTACTTCACATTTTACAGTTTAACTTAGTACAAGTTGGCACATTAGCTTACATTCATGTTTGAAAGTGCGACATAAGAGATTGGCTTGACCAATGTAATATCATATGTTGCTTTAAAGTCAGGCTCATCAAAGCAAGGAAATGCCTGTCGAGCATATGTTGGTTGAAATTTACTGGCCACCATAGTCCTGAAAAGAAAGTCATATCTCATTAAATTGCCATTACCTTTTATTTCAAATAATTTATATTTGCACTTTCACCATCTTACACCAGCCTATTTTAGTCCATCACTGAATGGTTGTCTTTAAAAGAAAGCACCAGTAATAGCTTATATATATATCTCTTGGGAGGCTTGCTTATACACACCTTGCAGGGCCAGCATAGCTCAGTTTTTCTGTAGTCAGAGTCTGGATTGTTGGCTAGCTAAGGGTGCACTATGTGCAGATGAGGTAAGACATTCAGAGAAAGTGATGGTTTATACTCCTTTACAGACAAAACTTTCACAACTTTACTAAAGTTTTATTAATTTTTAAATTGTACAGCCTGACCAGAAACGGAAAGTCCTCACTGTTACAGAAAACCAATAGAAGTAATTTCTTCTACTGGTAACTTCAAATACATACGTCGATTTTTGTCAATATGAAGGGAGTTGTTAATGCAAGGTTTATATTATTACTTGTGAGTTTATTTATACATTAAAATGATCATGAAGATCGTGAAATGCCACAACTAAGTTCAATATTTAGATTCAGAATATGATGATTAATGAATAATAATTACAATCATATTAGATTTGATGGTTTTACTTCCTAGTGTCAACCTGATTAACCATACCATAAACATTTCAGAAGAATTACCTCTTGTCTTTCAAGTGGGATAAATAGAACCCAACAATATTGTGAGTTAAATCACCAGTATACTTAATATTAATGTTGAAAATACCAGGACATAAAGCATTGTTAAATAAAATAACAAGTTGTTCCAGTTGTTTGACTTCTACATATTTTTTTATGGGTAACTCTTCATTATCCTTCCACACCTTTACAGATTCTATTTTCAAAAACTTTGTATGTAAACTTAAAAAATTTTCTTCATATTCGACATTAATATTGATAAAAACATCCCCCTCAAAGAATCCAGAATCCAGATGCGGTCGAAGTAATAATCGATAATGAGCTGGGCGGACTAATGATGACAATCTTTCAGAAATAACTACATTTGGTAAATTTTCCATAGCACCAAATATTTTTGTTTTATTACAGTTACTCCGAATATAACTATGCAAAGGCCCCTTAAGTTTTAAAATGGGACGTAAATTTATACTTCTAATTAACATCAATACAAAACCAAACAGGCACAACTGAACAAAAAGATTTAATTGTAAATTGCAACAATAATTGTTTATATATCTACATTTTAATAAATAACTACCCTAAAACCTATAACAGTTTCGTTATTGATGTTTGACACTTTTATCAGTCAATGTCAATGTCAATAGTGATACAAATTATTGCCGTTTTATGGTTACATTTTATTCATATTATTATTTGAAGTGCTAAATAAAATTCTAACTTAATTGTACTTATTTTTTAAAAATAATACATAATATCTTTAAAGGTATTTTTTTTTAC
This sequence comes from Bhutanitis thaidina, assembly GCA_029286595.1. Lineage (NCBI taxonomy): Eukaryota > Metazoa > Arthropoda > Insecta > Lepidoptera > Papilionidae > Bhutanitis > Bhutanitis thaidina. The sequence goes on from JAGSMS010000022.1 coordinate 6,718,839, forward strand.
CTAAACATGAATAATAGTCGCATCGGCAAAGTCAAAAGATTTCCCTATAATGTGTTGCCATAGAGGAAATTTTAAATAATATATTGGTTATGTTATAAATTATTGAAGATTTAGATACCTTTATAAGTTCTTATGTTTGGAACTGCTGCTTGTGACATGGTTCTTTGCCAAGTTGGCAAGAACCTTATATTGTACTACAAAATTTCAATCAATACTTCATATTAATCGCATACTATTTAATTTTATTTACTTATTATTACGTGAATCTTTAGTGATATGTCTGATCATTAAAAATTTGTCTATACTGGAATATGTAAGTAAAAGTGTTGCATATCATATATTCTATATAATATATATGCTTAAAACAAAACTTTACATTGACTCAATTATTTATTTATAATTGCGATTAGAGATTAGTTATTACTTGATAAAATTTCGTCAAATTGACAAATATTATTGTCTTTTGTATTAGTCACTTTTAAAAAACTTTAGTAATCAGTAATGTACACTTAGAGATTCACCATCGCAAACAAAATTAAATAAAAGACGCTTATAATGTGAAAAAAAAGATCTTTCTAACAACGCAACATTACTAGTGCTACAATATATGAAACAAAAAGGTCAACGCTCAGCAGAGTCCCACAACACTGGTTTTTCACATTTGGCTGATAGATTATTATGACATCATACCTTAATAAATTATTATTAAAAATAGATATATTTGCCATTAAAAAAGACAGATTTTTTGCTGAAATTCGATTAAATGTCTAATCTAGCCTTAGTATAAGTGGTGGGCATAGCTTCAAAACCATGTAAATTAAAAGAGATTTAGCATTTAATTAGATTATAAAGAACCGAGTAAATGAGCGACACCAAATTTTTAGGATCAATAATTGGGTTCTTTCCCGCTGACAGAAATATTACTAGTAACGCTTTATTCATTTTGTGTAAATTGAGTGTTTTAATTTTTTTATTATATCAGATCGTTAAATACCACAATATTAATAGAAGAGCTACTATTGATTAGAACATCAATTGTAGAGTTGTAAAAAAAATAAAAAAATATAGCCAAATGCGACAACTATGTTTTGGGTACCCAAGATAATTGAATCGTTTAATGGGTCTTTTGTATTTTATTTTTTATGCCGCAGCGGCCGGTGAAACGCCAAAAAGATTTTATCAAGCCGTATAATTTTCAATTAATATAAACAACGCAATTACTTATTAACGGTTAATAACCTCGTATATATGACTCGAGAAACGAAAAAACAAAACTTAGTAGACTCAGTTATGACTTATGACCGAGAACAATATTTAATTATTTTTTTCAGAGCAATATTGTTATTACCAGGTATATTAATATTTTGGTCGCTGTAAATTTTTTAGCTTTTTATTCCTGTTCCCAACCAAGAGTTAAAGTATTCTCAATTAAGTGAGCAGTCCACTTAGACTGATAGGCTAAGATTTACTTTATAGTTTATGAAATTTCCACTTACCCGCCATTTTTCAGAGAGCTTGCGTAAAATCCAATAATTTTTTTGGCCATTTTTCCTGAAAATTTTATGGAAAGAACGACTTCTTTTTGTGTTAATGTATTCTTTAAATTGATTTCCAATATTTCATTATTTAGTCCATCTACACTAGATGAACTAAATAATGTGTAATTTGTCGATATAACAGTCAGATGTTGATCACTACCGCCATCTTTTACACTCACTATATGAATGTTTAAATCCTTTGTGTGAATTCTAATTGTTTTTGTTGGTTCCATAACTTTAAGTAATATTTCTACATTACCTTCAAATGTTTTACTCAAAATATCTGGTGCCAGATTTAGTTTGTAATTTAAAGGTTTAATACTTTTTGGAAGTCTGTAATGACCACCCTGTAAAAAGAAAATTTATAACAGCTATTAACCCAAGCATCAGCTAGCAGCCATGCTAACCGCTAAAAATTAAATATTTTTACGTTAAAGTTTTTACTTTTTTTTGATATTTGAATACATTTGCAATTCAACGTCATGCACTAAGTGCCATACAATGACCAAAATAGCGCAAAGTTCAGGAATTAGAAAAAAAAATAGCTTTATATTATCTGTCATAAGTGTGATCGAATAAAATATGTCGAAGGGCGGAAAACGTATTTGCTGTAAGTGGCAAAAATGTCGTAAGTAGATTGAAACTATAGTTCATATCTCTACCAAAAACTAAAACCCAATGTAATTAAATTTATTAAATCATCTAATAGTTTAATCAGTGTTACGTAAATTAATAAGATTGTATGTGACTTATGATACTTGTTTAAACAAAGACAATAAAAAAAAAACGGTAAAAGCTTCATTTAATAACATATGATCAGATTCTTCTTCATCAATAAATCGAAGTAGGATTTGTTTATAGCTACTGTGTCAATTGTCTTGAACATAGATTTCTTTTCTTTAAAACCTTTACGAGGAGACTGACTAGATGAGATACTAAGGTTAATTTAGAAAAAGCAGACAGGCTTCTTGGTACACTCGGAGCTTGGCCCTAGCGAATATTGTTTCAGGAACAGAAGACGTCCTTTGTGAGATAATCACAGCTCGGTCTCCACTTTGTTCTTAGATTATTTCACGAAATTGAGACGTAACTTGTAGGATGATCGCAGCTCAGCTTTTTTTTTATGGATTAGAACGAGCATGCGGCTCACCTGATGGTAAGTGATTACCATCGCCTACGTACATCTGCAACACCAGAGGTGCTGCACGTGCGTTGCTGGCCTTTAAGGATATTTGGGTGTTTTAGATTGTCTTTGTTTAAACATTTATATCAAAAAAGTATCATAAGTCAAGTAAGTAAAGGAAGCGCTAACCTTAATTTAATACGGCATTTAGATATGATTAAAATATATATACGCAGCATTTTATTTATAGTTCATCAGTATTATGTTGGACTAAAACACTAAACTGGTCTCATTATTTTTCTTAACAGACTATGTTAACAGCCGTTTACAACTACCTTTTTATTTAAATATCTTAAGCACTCCAATTCGTAGGGTTATAAATTAATTTATTTTGATCGCCTCCAGAATAGAGGCCTATTTACATTATTGGATTCTGTAAATAAAAAGCAGATCTCTGTAAATAGTAACAATCTGTTCCTTAATGCCTAAGAACTAAGCTTCTTTATAGCTGACACTTTGAAAACTAAACTGCATGTAAAAAAATATTCTTAATATTGTATTTATAGTTACTAATAATAATATTCTTTTTCTGATTTATGAACTGTTTTTAGTATGTTTTGAATAATTCGCTTTTTGCTACTTGTAGCAAATACGTTTTCTTCCATCGATATGTAAACACATTAAAATGATATATGTGGGAATAGGTTCAGTCTCCTACTACATTAATGTCTGTGATAAACACTTATAATGAATTCATCGATAAACGTACTTCGAGTTTAAGAAAGCCTGGTGATATTTTCTCTTCATCGCACTGTGAGGTGCTGTTTGAATTCGTTATTTGTAGTGAGTTATAGCCTTTAGTCAGCCTTTTGTTTTTAACAGCAAGTGTTATTGTCGAAAGAAAAAGGCAAAAGGTCGCCAACGCAAATATGACGACTAATTTATTGTGAAAAATCCACTGCATGATATTGATCTTCATCTGAAAACAAAAATGAGTTATTGCTTTTTAAAAGTAACTGTTATCGGGCATTGTAATTAGTTAATGTTATAAGGTATAAATTATCGTTCTTGATCCGATCGACATTTCGATTTAGCATTGCCTCGTCGCAATAATATGTTGTATTAAGTACAGACAGTAAGACAAAAATGAGATAGAATACTGAATTACTGATGAATTGGTCACCATTCCTTCTCGACTACCAAGAATTCTAATCGTTTTTGATGTCAGAAATAAAGTGTCGAGTTGTAGTGTACAGATTATTGAGTAATTTTTCTTCTTTTCTATTACAGCCTACGTAAGTCTACTGCTGCACATGGGTCTTTCCATGAATAAGCTCCAATTTAAGCTCGCACCTCAAATAGAAAATATGTCCATACTCACCACGATGGGTAAGCGGATCGGAACCAGAAATGTTCCTTCCAAACACAAACTAGTTTTATGGGGGTTTCGGGTTTAATATAATCGAATGGCGCCAGAAGGTTCCGATTTGGAAAACAACTTGAGGGTTTCGCAAAGAATGATAAAATACATCAAACGTATTTTTATTTAAAAACAAAAAAAACTTTTCTTATGTGTGATAAAATGTAGCCTGAGATGTAGTCTTCAGGGTATCGGCACACCACATTTTATCAAAATCGGTTCAGTCGTGTTTATGCGTAACTAAAAGACAAACACCCAGACAAACATACTTTCACATTTATAATATTAATAGAAAGTAGAAGTAAGCAATTTTTATAACGCCGGATGGCATTGATGCAACAAAATAAAACAGACCATAAAAGTCGTATGTTCCTGTACGTTTCAATTTTCAACTTATATAATCACTTACCTAAAGAAATTTTAAACCACTTTCACAAAATTTTTTTTTATGATGTAAGTTCACTAGATCACAACATCGAAAGTTAACACGTGTGAAAGCAAATCAGACGATCTTTAAACAAAAAATAAAAATATCAGAATTTTCTTCATCTACCTCACATTACCAGCGGTGAGGTACGAAAAATAATAAGCAAGAAAGAAATAAATGCGTGCTATTCTAAGTTACGACATTATTTCGCAGTTTCACTTTGCAAATTGAAACTGCTCTAAGACGCGATTGTTCGTGTAGTAAGGTGACCATAACGTTAGGAGGAAAGCGTATAGCTTCCGATACCAAGGTTAACGAACTAATAATGTATTATATGACCTCATTCTTAATAGATACAGTATATGTTTACACGCTTCTTACATAATTATGAACATAAGCAATAACTATGAATGTTTGTTTATTTACAATATGTTTAGAGTAGTTACTAGATTGTCTTTGTTGATGAGTGGCTCAGGGCACGGCGGGCGATTTCTATAAAATTCATATCGCGCGTGTAACTTGGGTTCAACTCCCGATGAAAAGGTACCGATCTTTAATAAATAATAATATAATAAAAATCATTAATATGAAGCCCCCTAAAACGTTATGGAGCATTGGGGCTAACTCTAAAACTTTATTTCCTAAAACTTTTTTGTCTGTAGTTTATTTGTTCTGTGGTGAGAGTATAAAAAATCTTCCGGCGATGAGTGTTTTACACGTAATTAAATAATAATCAATTAATTTGTGAATTACTCAATTTTAACATAATTAATAATTTGATGAAGGTGACCCAGCACACAAAAAATCCTAGACCGAAAATACACAAAGGAACAACGTCTAAGGAGCGACTCCCCGTACTAATACAAAGAAAAGTAAAAAATATAGAATAACAGATAATTTTATTTTCCGGCAACCCGTTTAAACAACAATAACAACCTAATGATAGGGGTGATCGACTTATTTCACAGAGTTTAGGGAGACTACATTCTTCTTTTAATGACAATAATTGAAAACCTAGAGGGCAAAAACTGTGAATCGATTTTTGTTATTTTCCATTTTTTTTGTATAGAGACACGATCTTTATGTATTTAAGCACTCACACTTGTCACACACATAGGGAGGCATAGATTACGGATTTTTATTTGGCACTACTCAGTGCGGCCAAACGAGTTTTCCCAACCCACTGTTCCCAGTCGTGAGATAGCAATGTGATGAGAAACGAGACGCGTCAACTCTTACAACACCCGTGGGAAGATACGGGTGGCAGGTTCTTACGTTACCAGACGGCACGTCTCTATTTATATAATTTAATTATTTTTCTTCATTAAAGTAATATACATGAAATGTAAATATTTCAACAGGACAACAATTGAGTTAATTGATAAGTGTTTATTTTTTTTTATGGTCACTATCTATATAGGCAATCTGATTACAAACACTTCAGTTGTTATGCCTTGCTCAGTTGGACAGGCGTTCTGATGTAAATTTTATGCAAATAACTGTGATGGTGCTTCATCATCATCATCATCATCATTTCAGCCTATCAGAAGTCCACTGCTGAACATAGGCCTCCCCCCAAAGATTGCCACGAAGCTCGGTCCTGAGCCACCTGGTGCTTCACTTTTACATATTACTAATACATTGTATAAATAAATTGTAAAGCCAAATATATAGCATAAATAAATTGTAGGTATTAAACCTAACATTGGGAGATATTAACGTGTGGTGGCGGCACAAGAAAATCTGTCTGCCTTTTCTTCTCGTCTATGTAAAGCAATCAATTTGTTATAGATTATTAAAGATATATTTTAAGTCCTTAAAGACGACAATAGAGGACAAGGGCCTGATGGAAAGTTACTAACTCATAGTCACCTATACAGCTATTGTCAATGAAGAATTAAAAATGATTCGTCACTAAGAATGCTTTGGTAGTAATCACCATACGAAACGCAGCACCGTTACGCCTCTAACTTACACTGATATTTTGATTAGGACGTGTTACTTTCCCGACTAACATGTTTTTATGTTTTTCAACCAGTATTCAGCTGTAACGTGGTGTCATTAGCCTATTTTAATCCACTCATGAACATTGGCCTCTCCAAAAAAATGCTAGTAAAGGCGGCGTATATTGGAATGTTTGGCCCTACTTACCACGCTCGGCAAGTGGGTTGGTGAGCCACGAACTTGTGATCGGTTTTAATCATATTGGTCAGATCGGACGGTTAGCAGCTAGCTTCGGAATTCGAATATTCAATAATTTGCGACAAACAAGCGGGAAACTTAATTTCATACGACAATATTTTTCATCCAAATCTGGCTTTGACAGCAGTCACAGCCCGTCTGGTCCTAACAGCACGAGGTCGCACCGATCTTTTATAGTCTTAAAAGCATAAGGCTGATGTCTAGCTTTTAAAGCTTCTTAAAAATTACTGACAGCTCCATACTCAAGTGGTCCAAAGGAATCACTCCCCTTCTGTTTTCTTTAACTCCCCTAATGTGCGTAATAAACGTAATTTAACAATCATGGTGAAGACAAAAATAATAAGTGAAATGTGGGCAAATGTATTGAAGTTTTTTTTACATAATAAACGCATTCTAAATTTGGATTTAGGAAAAAAGGAGACGAAATTTTTAAAATGCCACATTGCTAATTGCCTATGAATAAATTGACGGATCTTGACTAATTTTAAATATTTCTTGTGAATTTAGAAGTTATTGAACTTTCTACATCCTACATCGAGATCAGGCCAACTTGTTTTTGAGTGAAATCCGCACAATCATACCTGAAGAATTTTATGTTCATGCTAGTACAGATTTCAACGATTCACTTGTTTATAAAATAATTATATAGGTTCAGCAGAAATACGATTTCTATGATAACCAATTAATTAACTTATACGTTATGATGTATATGTAAGTTCATTAATTTTGGCTCTTTATAGATTTTACAATAACAACGCTACTTTTACAAAAAATATGCTAAATTCGACGTATTTAAATTTTAATTAATACATATAGAATGTTATGATCGTTTAGCTAACAAGTTAAACGGGTTAATAATCGGTGCGCTTTCAACTTGTCTAGACCTGTTCTATCGTCGCTTTCCCAAGAGAGCCTTTCCATGCAGGCCCAATATTTAATTTTAATTATTTACGCACTTTACATTAAGAGCTTAATCGATATCTAGTCTATTCGATCGCCACCTCTTAGGCTTAAGAATTTATACAACTGAAAATGGACTAAGCTTACGAAAGCAATGAAGAAGTAATGAAGAAGGACCATTCTTTTGTACATGGGGAAACACTTAGCGCATACTTGCCTTCGTGGAAACAAGAATGGGCTATGTATGCTATTGGACCAACTAAAACCCCACGGCGTTGCACCTTCGCCGCATATCTGCAGGGCCACGGGAACATTTTCGCACACATCCGGGACATTGCTAGCGCCAACCGTGCTAAACGGCTCCTCCTTGGAACAGAACAAATTCTCTTCCTGATCATCATGGAACGCTTTGCGTCTAGCACCAGGAAATGGACGAGTCTTCCCACTCGGTCTCCAATCCCACGTGGAAAACATAGATGGATTTTTTTAATGCCTTTTTAATTGTTTTTCGTTAAAAGTAAATTTGAGAGGGATGAAGGCTAATCTAGAAATTTTATATATGATGACAATATAAAAGCTAAATTAATCCTGCTAATACAGCAGGAGCCTGCACGACTGGCCGGCTTCACTCATTCACTGAGACCCGCGCGACAATATCCGTAAAATAGTTTTATTTGAATTTAAAGAAACAATGAAAAAATTATGGTAGGTAACTTTCGAATGTTCAGCAGAATGATGACAGCTACTGTGATTTGTTTGAAGGCCTTAATACGTCGGTTGCTCTAGTTTTTTTTTTTTTTTTTTTTTATAGAAGAAGGGGGCAAACGAGCGTGCGGCTCACCTGATGGTAAGTGATCACCGACGCCCACGAACATCCACAACACCAGAGGAGCTACAGATGCGCTGCCGGCCTTTAAGGAAGGAATAAGCTCTTTTCTTGAAGGTAGGGACCTTGAAGTCGTAACTATTCGGAAATACTGCTGGCGACAGCTGATTCCACAAAGTCGAAGTGCGTGGCAGAAAACTTCGATTAAAACGCACTGTGGTGGAATGCCAACCATCTAGGTGGTATCGATGGAACTTCGAATTCAGTCGCGATGTACGATGGTGAAACTCAGCAGCTGGGATCAATCCGAACAGTTCCTCAGAACATTCCCCGTGGAAAATTTTGTAAAAAATGCAAAGAGAAGCAACATCTCTTCGCAAGGCCAAAGGATCAAGCCGATCAGAGAGAGCTTGGTCGCCGACAATTCGAGCCGCTCGACGTTGGATGCGGTCAAATGGAAGGAGTTGGTACTGGGGTGCCCCTGCCCAGAGATGAGAACAGTATTCCATGTGGGGCCGAACTTGCGCCTTATAAAGTTGCAAACATGAAATACTGTCCCGCTCTACAGAGCACACCAAGCTTTTTGGAGGCCAATTTGGCCTTTCCCTCCAAGTGACCACGGAACTGAACGTCGCTCGATATGTCAACGCCAAGGATTCTGATACTGGCTGAGGCAATAAGGGGAATGTTCTCAAAAAGAGGAGAAACGACAAAGGGATTCTTTTTAGCGGTGAACGCGCAAACCTGTGTCTTTTTGGGGTTGAATAGGACCAAATTACGTCGACCCCAATCCGAGACCTTGAATAACAAGGTCTCGACTTCAGACACAAGTTTGTTCCGGCACTCGTCGACGTGTTCCCGAGAAATATTCGCACGGCCTGTATATAGGGCATCACCCGTGCTGTCGTCTGCATAGCAATGAATGCTACTGATTTGTAGCATGTCGTTGATATGCAGAAGGAACAGAGTGGGAGATAGCACACAGCCTTGTGGAACACCAGCATTCACGGGTTTGGGGTCCGAGCATGCACCGTCGACAACAACCTTGATGCTCCGATCCGTGAGGAAGCTGGTGACCCAGTTGCACAATCTCTCAGGAACCCCGTAAGATGAAAGCTTTGAAAGAAGCGCTTTATGCCAAACCCTATCAAATGCTTTCGCTACGTCCAGACTAACCGCCAAAGCCTCCCCCTTAGACTCAACTGCTTCTGCCCATCGGTGAGTCAGGTAAACTAGAAGATCACCAGCTGATCGTCCGCGACGGAAACCGTACTGTCGGTCACTGATCAGCTGGTGTTCCTCCAGGTACCTCAGGAGCTGGGTGTTGATGAGTGACTGCATTATTTTAGATAACAAGGGGGTGATGGCAATAGGCCTGTAGTTGGACGGATCAGAGCGGTCGCCTTTTTCGGTATTGGATGCACAAATGCTGTCTTCAAGATTCCGGGACGACGCCTGAAGAGTAGGAGTGCCGGAAAAGACGCGTGAGAACCGGTGCCAACTCAGGGGCACACATCCTCAGCACAATTGGAGGATTCCGTCCGGCCCACTCGACTTATGAATGTCCAGGAGCGGAGTGCCTTTCGCACTGAGCTCTGCAGAAACTGAATTTCCGGCATGGAGCACTTACACCACGGGATGGTAGGTGGAGAGTTTCCCCGGTCATCAAGAGTCGAGTTGGATGCAAAAAGAGAGCCCAAGAGATCGGCTTTCTCTTTTGCAGTGTGGGCCAGCGAATCATCCTCCTTGTGTAGAGATGGGAGAGATGGCTGACAGAAATTCCCCTGGACAGCCTTGGCGAGAGACCAGAATGCGCGGGATCCCGATGGGAGGCGAACTAGTCTCTCGCCAATTCTGCCAATGTGCTTTAACTTTGCCGCAGCGATAACTCTTTGAAGGACCTGGAGGCAGAGTTGTACTCGTTTTAAGAGCACTGGTTTTGCATCCCGAGACGCCGATGCATCGGCCCAGGCCTGGTAGCACTTCCGCTTTCGGCGTGACGCTATTTTGCAGGTGCGACCAAACCAAGGCTGGGATTTACCTCCGACAGGCACTGCAGAGAACGGAATAAAAAGTTCCATTCCCTGAAGTACCACATCGGTGACAGAATCTGCAACGGCGTTGGGATCATCCAGCGAGAAGCAAACCTGCCCCCATGGGTAGGAAGCAAAGAAAGACCGCATTCCATCCCAATCTGCCGACCTATAGTGCCACACACGGCGGAAGCCCGCAGATCGCGTTCGGGATCGGCCAGTGGTCCGACGAGCCAAGAGGGGCATCGACTGAGACCAAATATCCGTCCGGGTGTGAGGTCAGCAAAAGGTCCAACAGGGAAGGTGTATGACCTTCCACGTCTGGGATCCGCGTCGGCGAGGTTACCAGTTGTGTCAGGCCATATGCTAATGCAAAGTCGTGAACAGATCTCCCCGCATGATAGGTTATGCGAGAACCGAGCCAATCGGTGTGGTGGGCATTAAAATCGCCGAGAATCACGATCTCTGCGGATGGGATCTGTTGTAGCACGGAATCTGTAGCCATTTGGATGTGGTCGATGAGTCGGTCAGTTACGGTATTACCGCTATGGGACCTGTAAAGGCACGCATAGACGCGCGGATGGTCGTCGCTGTCGATGCGCAGCCAAAGGGTAGAAAGGTCCAAACCTTCAAGACTACCGAGGCGTCGAGAACAGATATCATCTCTGACGTATACGCAAACTCCGGCACGGGGCACAAAGGAGTGTTCCAGTTTGTAGCCCGGGTAATGGAGATAAGAGGTATCAGCCGGAGACGATATCTGAGTCTCTGTAAGAAAAAGCAAGGCCGGCTTCGCCGTTTCAAGATGGTAATGAACGGCGCTAAGGTTCGAGTGGAGTCCCCTGATATTGCAGAAATCCACGGCGAGCGCGGTAGGGGATGCCATAGTTTCTTTGCTGCGTTTGCCTCGAGTAGGAAAGAAAGAGAGCGGAATATTGCCCCCCCCAGAATACGCGGGGCAGACTGAGCATCCACGATTAGGTAGCGTAGGAAAGCCTGAACGTGGATGCTCAGTGAGGCATTCTCCAGAACCGTTGGTACTGTTACCCTCCTGGGGTAGCTCAAAATTATATACCGCTACCATATTTGGGGAGGGGGGAGGGGGGAGAGGGCCTCCGGTTACCTCACTCACCGCACGAAACGCAGAAGCACAAGATGCCTCTACTTCACGCCGGTATTCTGCGAGGCCGTGGTACTTATCCGGACGAGCCGGCCCATTCCTGCGACAGCAAAAGCCGCCGCTTGGCTCTACCACGATTATAGTTCTGCTGAGGACATCAGCATTACAGATTCTATCACTCAGAGAAACGTCAATCAATAGATCTTTCTATAGCTTACCGATACTGAAATGATAGGTATCTAAAAGGAGTAGAAGAACACAGTCAAGGATTTTTTTAGGAACGACATAAATACAGATTAGTTAACAATATTTTACATTTATTCATAATATGACAGCTGCCGATAACGGTAGCTAAGTCGAAAATAATAAATAACAGAATAATGTCCTCCAATTTAAAATCATACTAGTTTTAAACACAAAAACAATTCCGTAACAAAGATCTAAAAAAACATTTTTGACAAGATTTATATAATTAGTTTTATAACAAAATGATTTTTGCGATTTTAGCCGACTGATACATTTTTTTTCTATAAAAGTACAGTAAAATAGCATGCAAGTAGAGAAACAACCTACCCTCTCATATATTCTTTTAAATAACTCAGCTGTACGACGATCAGTACGTACATCAGCTGCAATCGCTCACACAATTAACTATAATGTCAAAAGTACATCTGTTACGTTCGTTAGAATATTAACTGAAATCTTACTATTTATTTGGCGATGATCTCGCGCCATGGACCTAACGTAAATTATAACGTAGAATTATGACGAAATAAACATATACCTATACTAAGTGCGACATTCACTACTAGACTATTCCACCTTAACATAAAATACCATTGCTTATTGTGACATCTCCAGATCAAAAAGATTTAGCGATTGTTCAAAATTGGCCAGCCAATCTACAACAATTACAATTACAATTTGTGAACAATTTTAACAATTTTACAATATATTTAATACTTTAATTTTGTTAGCTTTTGGTTATTATTTTAGGCCACTTTGATGTTTGATGTTCATTATCTCATAACGTAGGAACATAAGGTCCAAAGTATGTGCTTTGTATTATATTCAGCCGTCTTGCATTGTTTTTAAATTTCGATCATTCTATTAGTGATAATAAGAATTATGAAGTGGTCTATCAATATTTTACACAAGATGGGTAAAACGAATTGAGGAAAAGTAATGTGCTAAACCTATCAGTCTGTAGAAAGATTGAAGTATGAAGTAAGGACTTTGAAAATCGGTTAAAAATTTCATTATAATAGGTACCATACGTAAGCAACACGAAATGAAAACATAAAAGAATGAACTGTACTCAGTATCTTGGAATATTGGCCTCATTTGGTACTACTTAGTTAATTTGTAAAATAACATTTTACTACTATATACAATAACATTTTACTATATTAACATTGTACTTATTTTTTTTAACCAATTGTTTTAATTTCGACAAATTTTCTAAGAGTTAATAAATATCATATATTATTAGCCATATCGATTGGCCTAAACCTTAAATACAAGTTCGAATTTTGTTGAGTTTGTGTCGGTTCTTAGACAAGGGATTTTTCAAAATTCTTTGAATGTAGTCTTCCTTATCTTTTAAAAAATAAGCTTTCCATTAAGTATAACCATCATCTAATTAACTAAACCTTTTCATAGTGTTGTCATTATCACTATGTCCAATGAAGTTCTCGCGCATAAAACAGGCTGATTTGATATTGAACTGAAAGCTGAAGGTTATATATATTGTAAATAATTTATTGCAATTTCAACTAATCCCTCATTGACGAAACTACTTCAATATTACATCTAGTGAAGAAGAAGAAGAAAGTGCTTTATTCATTGCCACAACTCAAGTAACACATCATGAAAACTTAATTAACATAACAAAAGTAACATAGTGAAAGCTAATGAATATTAAGCTCTAGAATAGTATAGTATACTTTATTATATTTGTATATGTTTGTATATTTATTTTAGTATACTGTATTTTTTTATATATATTTCAATACAGAGGTACGTTTTCATTAAGTGCTATTCTTCATAATAAACCATAGAACGTTTAATTTTAATTATACGTAATGAATAATAAACAGAAAAAGTCCCTTTAAAGTTTATTCTGTAATTATTTGGCCATAGGGCGACAATACATAAGCGTTGTCTTGCGGAAATGTAAAGAACGAGTTCACCGCCCACTCTCTCGAAAATCATATTTATCACGAAAATTTAACTTGATGCTTTCTCTTATTATCTACAATAAGTTATTGTTTAAGTTATTTTCAATTTCAAAGTCTTGTCTTGTAGTCACATAACTGCTAAAAATCTTGTTCGCAATCTCAAGGAATTTGAAATTGAGAAAAAATAAATAATAATAAATATGACTTTGGGTATAATTACATTTAATACATTCTTAACACACAGTATGCAGTATGCACTAGGCCAAGTTCTCACAAAACCGTCTATGTCCAGTCTGTGCAAAACATATTTACACGAATCTTTTTAACAGCCTCTGTCACTCAGTTATTTAGCGTTTTTTTCATATTACCTAAAACGGTATTCTGAATTATCAAATATGTCAATAAAATCTTCGATAAATATCGTCCATATGGAGCTTTGAAATGTGGAACTTGGACACAAAAATCAATAAAATTATAACACAGTAGATTCTTATACGAAATAGAAGCTACAACTTTGGAATGTTTCGTTGTATATGTACACTATGAACAAACAGTATGAAATCACTCCAAAAATATACATGTAAACACAATTCCAACGTCTCATGCTGTATATTGCTATCTAAAATAAATAACTTAAATTTACAAATTGAGTTTCAAAAGTTTCTTATCTCCACCTAATTGTGATGAAGTAGTCATTATTGTTTGGATTGATGCTTATGGATAAAACAAGTTCTCAAGTGTCTCAATATTTAACAGTTTTTTAAGGTCTTTTCATGTATGTTTTTGTGAGATATACGTATGTCTATAAGCTAGTTAACATAGGCTCCATACTCTTCCATCCCGTTGCCATGGTAACCATAGTGAACATTCGCCATTTCTTCATCACGACGACCTTTAAAGGAGTTACTGTTCTTGAACGCGTTCAAAATAATAAGACCCAAAGCCAACTTTCCAACCATGAGTGATTTGAACAGCATGAATTTGAGCATACCCAGAAACAAAGGCACTATTGAGGATTGGATAAGGAATGGCATGATGAACATCGGCAGTAACTTTTCCATTAACTTCTTTTGCTTTCTACGACCTGAAACAATTACAATTTTGCTTTTATTATTAGGTAAAAATCTACATAATTGAAGTTATTTAAGAAAATTAGAATTAAATTATCCAGACCGGTGACGGGTAGCACAGTGCTGAACTTGCTAGGCAACAATCTTAAAATAATTACAGCAATCGCCTACCCACCAGTCAGGCGTAGTTATTATGGCTAATCGTTTTTATGAAGAGAGCCTGTGTCCAGCAGTAAATCATAGACAGTTATGAAAGCTGACAACATAAAGACTAAGATACTCTAAAACGGAGTGGCAATAACGAGTCTAGGGCCTTATGACTGTCATCGTCCCCCCTGAAAATCCGTGGCCAACATCTTCATCTTTTAGCGAGAATGGCTGCAGTGGAGGTGTCTATGGACCACTAGTTTTACTTACCATAAGGGCGTGCCTGTATTCTTTTTTGTCTAGTAAGTAAAATTACCAATATAAATGTGAGTATAACCTACATAACTAGGCTAAAAATATTATTCAAGTTGAGTTTAATTTATACAAAATAAATATATTAAAGTACACAAGATTGAAAAGAAAACATAACATGTATATTTATTACAATTCACGAAAGCAAAATATTTGAACACAAAATTTGCTTTGTATTTATATAAAATCTCCATAGAAAGAGAAATTCTCGATATTCGAATTTATTCTAGAATGTTGGTATTTGATTTACATTATAAAGAGGTAGTTTGTGTTAGTTCGTTGTGTGTTGAAAATTTCAAAGAAGTTGGTATTTTGAAAAAAGCTTTACTATTCTCGACGGACTACTCCAATAAAAGTTACGGTTCAGTACGAAATTACCATATTTGTAAATAAAGTTGAAGAAAAATGTACTACTCTTAATTGCCGTATTTATCGGCAATCGCTGATCAACCTTTACGTATACATCAGAAAATTTAGAAAAGAATTTTATACCCCATAGTAATTTAAATAAAATTCAGTCGTCGCATATTTCGATATTTTAGAAAGGTGTCATTATAACCATTTTCATGTTTAAAAAATATGAATGGTTATCCATAATTTATTATAATTTTTTTCATTGAGAAATAGAAATCGATCGATGCTATGCTTTATTGTTTAATTTACATGCTTAGGATATCTAAAGTTGTAAGGGGGAATAAATAATTTCTTTCTCCAAATGCCAAGCTCACTTGAAAGTGGTGCACCCTGCTAACCAATAAACGAGACTCTGGCGACCGAATGATAACAGAATATACATCCGAATTCATAGCAGTGCGGGGGTACCTGCACGGCGCTTACCAACCTGCTTGACCAGTGTGGTGAGACCATGTCCTTAAAAACCTTCCAAGAAACATGTGCCGGCTTTTGCAGGTGCTTTCTTGGAGAGACCTATGTAGTACCTAGTTAGACCTGACATAGTACTACGTAGTTGGATATCTTCATTCTTCTTAAGCAGCCCTTACTACAAAGGCCACTCCAAAAAGTGCATTTGCCATAATCGCTACGCTTGACCGGCGAGTTCGAGATCGCAATAAGAGACACCTCGAACCTTAAACGTTGCTTTCCCTTGTCTTGCTCGTAATATAAAAATCCAGAATAAATTATATATTGTTTTCTAACTATTTCTTAACTTCAAACAAATCACGACACAATAGGAATAACAGTTCCAATAAAACATAACATTTACACTATGAACACTATGTTATGTTTTAAGCCTTTTTGGAAGAAAAACACTACTTATTCCATACACTGATATTTCTTCCAGCAGACCCTTACAGGAAATTTTATTGGCAATCTTAGTGCGTATATTTCTAATACATTTCTAATATATGATATGATCACCAACCAGCTTGCCACGCGTGCCTATTATAGCACATCCTTCCATTGGAACAGGCCTATGTTGAGCAGAGGACTACTGATGATGATGGTGGCCGATAAAGAAGGAAGATGGGTGATAATTGACTTTCAAAGACCGCATACCCGCATTGGTGCAGCGTTGTGAAACCTTACCGGCTGCAAAACCCTCTCAAATATCGAAAGGATGCCTTTGCCCCGCCGTTGGACATTTAGAAGCTGCTACTTTAGTTACCATAAAAGTTAAAAAATATACCTACAAAATTTTAATTGCATTGCTGGTTAACTTTATTTTCCATTAAATGTAGTAATAATCTAATGAGTTACCTATTGTGGTCTTCTACAACCCTCACGAGTTGAGACGAGTGGACAATTCTCTTACGGCGACACACGTTATAGCCCTATATTTTAACCGTGACAAGAAAATAGTGAATTGTTTGTCGCAAACAGTATGTAGGTTACTAACTATTACGGTCACTGATGGGTAACGGTCATAAGAACGCTAGTTAATTCAAGTAACCAACTAGATCAGTAGTAGAAAGTAAATGCGGTATATTTTGCTCTTAAATTATAACTGACCATACTAGATAGACTAATGTTTTAATTTTTTATTATGCTTCAAGTTATGGTTATATTTATATCGGACATCTGCAAAAGATATAAAACTACTTAATGTAATTATGTTATATTAGTGGCGTAATTTGATTAACAATGTTTTCTTAATAAACATACACGTTATTTTTCGGGAATCAAAAGTTTTTAATTTGAGTCATAGCGTTCGAGCAGTGAAAACCTTATACCAATCGTTCCAGCAGTGTTTGCGAAAGAATTCTATTCTGGATAATCGCGGTATTTTTCCGGTATCTAAAACATTCCAGTTTTTAAGTTGAGTATAGTACATATTTCGAATAGTGAAAACTGCAACTGAAATGATTTAGAACTTTTTTTTAATAGTATTGTTTGAAATGTTGTTTCTCAATCAATATACACGTCAATTCTAGGCCTTAGAACAGTGTATTTAATATATAAATTGTTCAGTGGTTTTGTGCATAGCTCCTATTCTGGTTAATTTCGGTATTTTCCTCGATTAACCCTATCGCAGTTTTTAACCTTCGAATTGTAAAATCGACAGTACAATCGTTTCATTACTTTTTGTGTATATAAATCCCTTTCTGGTCGATGCGCGTTTATGTTAAATATGAAGTATCGAAGTTATTTACTGGCGTCATACGCTGTCGAACAGTTTTAAGCTCAACATCGGTCCAATACTTGCTTAAGAATCCCGTACTGATACATCCCGATATTTTTACGAGATTTGAAGTATCACAGTTTTTAAGTTGAGTCATACGCGTACAAACACGGTAACCCTTATTCCGATCGATCCATTAGTTTTTGCGTAAGTGTAATATTTTCCTGGAATTATCGCAGTTTTTAAAATTAGTTATATGTGTTCGAAATGTGTAAATCGCATCAAAATCGGTCCACTGGGTTTTACGTGAACCCATGAACTTACACACAGACGGACACAAATTCCAAAAACTTTTTTGTTCTATTATAGCTATTATAGTTCTATTATAGCCTATATCTATTATCTTACTTAACCCAAGAGGTTATTTGAAATATCTTTAATGTACAAACAGTTTTATAACATTTAAATAATAGTATAGAAATAAATAAAAGCAAAAGTTAGTCAGTAACTATTGAAGAGTCTTTAATCTACCCATACTGGAGCCACATCTAGTTTTTGAGAGTAGGCAAAACTATAAGGAATAACAATAACAATCAATCTTTCATGATAAATATTAAGTTAAATCCAAAAAGTTTAATTTAAAAATTTTTAGATCAACTACATATCACTTTTTAATTGATTTAAACGTATTCTGTGCTACAAGCATCAACGTAATTTTTTTAAACTATTTTATGATGTTTTATAAACAGGTGGCTCTATGTTAAATATGTTATACCCATTTGCTAGGTATATAATACTCTGAATGTATATCGATGTAATTATTATTTACATTTACTAATGGCAGTCGCGGCCGTCTTTCTTTCCTCGGGTAGATGACAGGAAAACCTCTTGAAAATCAATAGCAAACAGGCGACATGGCTCGCCCCCGTTACGTCTGATCATGTCAAATAGAATTCAGTAAGTAATCTCTGCATACTTCCTTTTGGAGTATAGGTGTAAAATATATGTTAAATATTCAATGAACTACTTATTTATAACCTATTTGCGATATATACATTAGACTACTTTTTTATATCAATATTGAGAAATGAGATAAACAAGACAGGCTCATACCGTTCACACAAACTTATTTTTCGCTAAATTCTTCTAATAGAAATATTCCTAGAACATATATACACACATCAAAAAAGTCTAAGCAACATGTACTAATTTAAATTTTAGGATGGTTTTTCACATTGTAACGTTGTACTTTATTTTTAAAATAATATTTTTAGGGTCCTACTATGTAAAAATAACACCTGTTGTCTTTATAAGTTCTTTTCATAACATAAAATTAAATGAAAGGGAATTTGTTTGAATTTCAGTGCGTTTTTATTTTATTTGACGGCAAATTAAATGCAAAGAGCTGTAGGGATGTTGCAAGCGGGAAGTAATCAATCTCAGGTATCTCGGCATTTTAGCATTCATAGAAGTGTTATTTGTCGTCTTTGGCAGCGCTACAATAATACAAGGGAACCCGCTGAACAGCATTCAGGCCGTAAAAGGAGTACAACCAATCGGCAAGACCGGTAAATACAATTGACTGCAAGACGCCAGCCGATGTTAACCGCTCGAGAGATCAGTTTGAGGCTACAAAATTCAAACGGTGTTGATGTAAGTCCCCAAACTGTGCGAAATCGACTGCATGAGTACGGCCTACGAGCTCGACGCCCAATTAGGTGCCCGCCGATAAGTCACGGGAATCGTCTGAGCTCGTTTTTGTAAATGGAAACATGAACGCTGAAAATTACGTTGAGGATATTCTCAGACCTTATGTCCATCCATTTGCACAAACCTTTGGCTCTGATTTTACGTTAATGCATGACAATGCGCGTTCACATACAGCTCGGCGAACCAGTCAATACTTGGCAACGGAGAACATACGGGTATTGCCCCGGCCTGCACAATCCCCAGACCTCAACCCCATGGAGCACGCATGGGACATGCTCCAGAGACGTGTTTTGAAGGACTTGGACGGAGTGACAACAACCCAGCAGCTGAAGGATTTGCTACAATTCCATTGGGAGCGAATACCGCAAGATGACATAAACAGTCTCATTAATTCAATGAATAATCGTCGCCGACAAGTTCTGAATAGCAGAGGAGGCCATACTTTGTATTATATTATCCTATTCTTTCACAATAAATTCATTTTCTTTATAAATTTCATTTTTTAAAAAAAAATGTTTAGTTGCTTATGTACCTTAGTTTCTGCAGTATTTTCTAATATTGTTAATTTCTGTTATTAAAAGAACTTATAAAGACAACAGCTGTTATTTTTACATCATAGGACCCTAAAAATATTATTTTAAAAATAAAATACAACGTTATAATGTGAAAAACCATCTTAAAATTTAAATTAGTACATGTTGCTTAGACTTTTTGGATGTGTGTAGTATAATAATATATGACTTTTTTTGTCTATAAATAGGCTTATTGGAATTTATTTCACAAATTTCAATGTTAGAGAGGCGGTAGAAAAACAGTGATAATGTCTGAAGGATATTTCGAATTCGTGTCATGGAAGTGATGAAAGAGAATAAATTCTTTGAAAACACCTATAAGAATTCTCTAGAACGATTGAACAACGTATACATTGAGGTAAATGTATCGCCAAAAAAGAAATGTACATTATTATTGCAAAGAATGTATCGTAGTACTATGATAATTAGAGAAGTAATATCCTGAGAGGATAAACAAACTTAGTTATGACTCACAATGTAACTTTAATTACCTGGTAAGTATTTGAAGTGATTGGAATTTTCGTGAAACGGTTTTTGAGCTGTGTGATTGGAACTACGCTGTTTGGATCCCAATTAATAAAATATGCAAAGTAGGAAAAGATATATATAACAATATGTCCGATGATCCTAGAAAGATATTTTCTGATATATAAGTATCGTTTCCTTATAAAAGACCTTAGAAAGTTGACTCGCCTTCGTACGCTATACACTAACGTAGTGAGGATACCGAAACTTTCCAAGAAAGGTATGCCAGTTTATTAACATTTTCCTAGAGAGGCATTTTTTCAGCAGTGGATTTAATTACGGGAACAAGTTGAGCTTCAAAGTAGTCAAAATAGTGAAAATCTTTCAAGTAATAAACTTCGCTGCATAAAGTATTTTTAATTCAGTTAAGCTACAATAAAATGTCAAATCAAAATATAATTTTTGACACAATCATCACCCAACATCGGTCTGAATGATCTAGTATGGGCTTTACAGCTTATTACAGCACACTAATACTCACTGTAGACTAGTATTACAAATTACAGGTATTGCGATTACCATGCGATGGTAGAAATTTGTTCACCCTAACTCATCCTGTGATCGAGATAGAACTCAACAGAAGAAAATTCTCCAAAGACTTCATGAATTCCGACAAATGTTGGAGGGGTAAAGTAACATAAAACTAGTGGCCTGGTAATGGTCTTCTTCAGAGCAAAATATGTATAAACAAATTTAATATCAAAAATTAACTTACAAAATACAAATCTTCGATTTCAAAGTTCAACCATAATTATCGGAATCTCTATTTATTGCAAACTTATGTAATATTATCAACAATAAGCGTTGAAATTAGGCAATGCAATTTTTGACAGACAGTTGTCTGATGAAGCAATAGTCCAATTAGTTTACTTCGCTTTGCTTGATTTGATTCGGATACTTCCACAGTATTACGACTCACAGTGTATTACTGGGGGTTAGTGCACCCAGTTTGGAAACAGTATTCATTCGACAAAAACATGATTCACGTTTGCAAGCAGACTATGCAGTAATATCTTGACACTTCGTTGTTTATTTCTGATAACATTGTAATACAAGAGGTCCCTAAATTTAGATTGGCCTTAACTATAAAGTCTTCTTGAGTAAATGCATACAATTTACAATAAACTCTCAAACCTCTCCTACCAAGACAGATAATATTTAATACGCTTGTTAAAAAAGACCTTAAATAGAATAAATCAATATATCGAGGACAAATAGGTGTAGAAATAGCTCCTACTCTGCACTTGTAGGTCCCTAGCTACTGTTATAAGGACATTGTAATAATTATATTAATTGTTTTTACATTATTAATCTCTTGCCGGTTTTTCGTGAGGTCTTGTTTTGCGATCCGGTGTAGATTTTGACTTCGAAAAACCTCCTCTCAATATTTAAGATAGTTTTGGAAACGGGAAAGGTCCGCCTCATTGCTCAAGTACGGGTTTAGCGGAACTGCTCTCGAATTAATATTTTTTGATCATTTCTCAGACTTTTCTCTCGAAGTTTTTCAATGCCGTGCATGAGGTAAATTCAGCACTTAAAATGCTATTAACAAATTTAGTTGCACCGGAATCGAATATCGAACCCAGGTTTCTCCAGTACCATGAGATTAAAGCGAGCGCCCTAAACACTAGGTTACCATGGCTTTCACTAAGATAACCACGGCACTAAGCGGCGGAGAAGTAACCAAGCGAAGCATAGATTTGTTATATACTGACGTAACATCTATAATTTCTCTCTACACTCTTCGCGGGTGCGCCTGGTACTGCAATTCTAATCGGCTTGCCAAATGCGACGAATGTCCCACAGTATATATGTATGTATATGTCCCAAACTATTTGAATCTAAGCAACGATGATTGCGACATGGAAATATTTTACTCTTAATTACTGTCGTGATTTCACTTATCCATATCTATACTGGAACAAAGTAAAGCATTTCACGTCACTTTTAATTCGTTGCAAATTGCAGTCACGAATACTTTTAATTTCAATATAAAGTCATTTTTATTTTTAATTTAGTAAAATAATTCCAATAAACACTGAACTTCTTTAGCACTAAAGAAAATCAATATTATTAATTATTTTGTCACACGAACTACATTCCTTTGTAATTAGTAGACTCGTAGAATTATTACTTTCTCTTTGCGACTAATGAATGATATCATGAAATGTATATTATATACTATATTTAAGATTAATTGTAAAATATGAAAAATAATATAAATTATAACTTAAAATAAGCTATCTCAACCGTTTTTCCTTTCTAGTCATATTTTTTCACTAGAGCTAATTAGGGACTACACTAGAGCAACGTGACAGGTGAGCCTATCGTTGTCTATGTCTGACCAAGCTATCGACTCATTGGTGCGAGTCCTTCCACACTTAACTCGAGTCTCCTTTTTCTCTTGTCTCCTTTTCGATTCGAAGGCCTCTGGCCGTTCGTCTCTATGATAAATGGCGCAATTGTATAGTTTTTGAATAGCCTAATAATCCAAATAAAACGCAATTCGTAATGGCAAGTAGGTTATTGACCTCGGCAAGAGTAGTAACTTTGCAGGACTTCCTTGGCGGTGGGTCAGCGACTTGAAACGTGGGCAGTGGACCCCGGCAAGAACGGTCGGTAAGGTCTTTACATGGTGAACAGTGAGTACAAAGTCTACCTGTTGGTAAGTGTCTACTGTGATCCAAAGACTTCTCTAACTAAAACAACATCTAGAATGTATAACGAATGTATATAATTAACTTTTCTAATTTTTTTTTTACGTCCGATGGTTCTTCTAACTCTCTACTAAACTAAATAGTGGCACACAATATGAGAACTTTGTCGCTACAGCCCGTACCAGTTTGCAATGAGGCTCAATGAGTAAGTAAGATAGAAAAATGACCCAGAAATATATGAGGAAGTAAAGTAAAGTGCGAACAGGGTATTCAATCATATACCTTTCTAGTAACACTTTATTGTTAATCAATACGATAAGAGAATGATTTAGAGACAGACGCATTATATCTCGATCCTAAAATGGGTTATTTAACATGCAAATAATCTGCAGAATTAAGTAATGACTGTAATTTGTAAAACTCTGGTGGAAAAAATATATTGTGCCAGGACACATTTTCTTGAAACGGAAAATAGCTTACTTTTCAGACATTTATAAAAATGATTTTTAAAAATTCAGCTCTTGAGAGTTCTTTAAGTGATCTCAGCACTCAGCCGTATATAATGTAGAATTTATTATATTTAAATTAAAACAATGAAACATTGGGACCACGTGGCGTCATAGCAAGAAATATTGGGAAGTAATAAAAAAAATAATATTAAATGCGATAATCAGAAAATTTTAATCATTTCAATAACGTAGAATTCTTTAGCGAAATATGAATACGTCATAGCTGTACTACACATCTGCTCATCCAATCGAATTGTATCGTTACAATGAGAAATAAATGGATCTTATAAGAGATATGGCGTAACTTTCTAATTTAAAATGTGAGTTTTTTTTTAACTTTTGATTACAACCTTTCTCTTGCGTGAAATTTGCCATGCATAAAAATTTACATTTATAATTTTGATAAACCAAACATACCTTAGGACCGATCGATATATTTTTTTTATACCAAAATTTAATTTTCATTTTGATTAAAAAATTTAAAGAATGGCTTTTGCGGATTGTAAATCGCACCTAATTTATAAAATTTTACAAAAACTACAACAGGCACTTTTTTAATGGCTGTCATATTTTGTTCTTGGGGCGGTTATACAATTTATCACACCATCTGATTCATGGTTATCGCAAAAGTCAACTAAATAACATATGTCTAAAGAAATATGATAAATAGTGATACTGACAACGGCAACCTAGGTACGAGGCACTATCTAGTTACTGCATTCGCCGAAAATTCCAATATAAGACTGTTTAAAGTTTGCTAAAGAAGATATTTGTTTTAAGTAAACTAAGCAACACATTCTTCTACCTGTGCCAATTAAAGTACCTACTAATAAATCCAATGAAACCATAATAGTTTTCAGTAAATGAAAACAATAACAACAACATCTTTAAAAAAATGGTTAACTTTCTTATGTCGATTAAAATGATATATATCTAAAAAAATTAAAATGACCTTAGACTTTATTAATAATTTTTCTAATTACTCGAATTCCTCCTAAATTACACGGGATGCTTGATTTTCGCATACCATACAGTACATTCTTTGAAAAAATAGGTAGATACGTTTAATTTAATACATAATATTTAAACATTTTTTCTTTACGCACTTAGGGATACTGAATATATCTAATATATTTGAAATCTTCATGTGATAAATTTATTATTACCTGTTAAATATTTTGAATATGATATGTAAATTCATAAATCTTCAATTGCAGTATGCACAAGAAAATATTCATGCGATGCAAAAAAGAATTTACAATATTGCATTCTATAACAAGAAGTACAACGAAAAAGTCAACGAACCTGTTTCCGACTCTGTGTCACTTTTCGTTTCAATTTCGAACGAGAGCAATTTTCTCGAGTCATTTCCTTTCGGCACTGCCACGTAAACACCATCGTACACTTTAACCTTTTGCACCGGTATTTCATCTTGATGCCTAGTTGTACTGTCTTGCGCCTCTGAAGCTAAACTGCAGGCGAGCAATGAAAATAGAATAAACAAAGTCACGAGGTAGCTAGAAGCCCATGGCGCGTGTGTTGCGTTCATTGTGCCTGTCACTTTGGAAATGCACGGCGTTCGCGCATCTCTCCCCACTGTATCTATTACCCCGTTTTAAATCTAGTTTTGTTTTCTTCTTAATACTCTAATTGGAGCATTAGAAAACTGTATAATACAGATATTTTTAACTTAAAGTATTGGATTCGGTATTAGGTAACATTTCAAAGACTGGTTACGATATAGGTAATCAAAATGTGGGCATTCTAGAAATCTTGTTTCCATTCTTATACAACAAACTTCCAATATGTTGGCGATCAGGTTGGTAACATTTCTTCGCAATTTACAGTTAGGGTCGACGATCGCTGGGTTTAGTGGTTAGCGAACCGTGCTGTTGAGCCGAGCGTTGTCCTGAATGTGAATGCTGAACGTGCTGTTGAGCCGCAGCCAATATTTTATCCTATAATTTCTTTCCAAGGTCAAGGTTTAAAAAACAACGTTCTTTCCCTATATCAGTCTCATTTAACTTACCGCTTTCTCAAGGTAAATGAAGATATTCGAGGGGGTGTGTATAATTCAAAACTGACAGCACTTGTCTTGGTAGATATTTATGCCGCTCCAGCTCAAGAATGGATCTCGTTATATCTTCGAGGGCACCAATAGGTCAGGATTTATCTGATTAATGTGATGTTCGGATCGGATTTTTTCTCGGCTCTTTTGTTTTCCATTTTTATCAATCTCTTAACATTAATCTCTTACTGTTTGTATGCTGATGATTTGCAGTTTTGTGTATAAACGGATTCATCAGAGATCGATAACATATTATAGAATAAAAATAGCAGCCGTTAAATGCCCACTGCGGGGCAAAAACCTCCTCTAAAATATTTAAATATATATAAAACCAAGTAGTGTCCATCATGCTGATCCAGTGCGGGTTGCAAAGCAAACCGCTTGGTTTATGCATTGGCTAAAAGCGATTGACTACAGCACTGCGTGTCTCGGGTTTGATTTCCACACGGATCAAGTAAGTAGTTGATCCGTGTGGTAACCCGAAACCCAGGTAAGTCACTCGCGCTCTATGATACTGAAGTGATCGTCATGACTATTAGGCTATATTTTCAACAGATTTACTTGAATTTATCCTGCAGTGTTTCCACAAAAAGAAAATTTATAGACGCATGTTGTGCGATTTTCGAATCTTCACTTATCCTTCAATTAACATATAGAGTTTTATTTACTTATCACACAAATATTTTTTCTGTACACAATACCTTTCACTGCAGGAATTTCTTCATTGTCGCGGAGGCAGTGTAAATTCATAAATTGCACATGGATAAAGACCCAGGCCCGGAAAGATTATTTGTAGTTCATACCAATACTTGTACTGTGCTGAAATCGAACCCTCGACCTGCATCAAAAAGCTCCAGATTTGGCGCTAGGAGTCAAAAAGTAGTCTAGCTCAGATTGAGCGTTAGCGCTAAGGTGGCAGAACTAATAGTCGTGATAAAGCAAAGGCTAAAACGTAACGGAAAGTTGTTTGGAGTGGGATCTGGGGAATGAAAACTGTTTCACTGACCCCACACCAACAAAAGCCACAGATTTGATCATATTTCGTTGCAAGGCGGCTTCTTTGAGTCAAGTGTTATTAGTTAACTTAGGCGAGGTTAACCATAGGTTTCGCTGTAGAATTATCAGTATTCCTAAGTTCTCGGTAATTTTTTTAAAGGTACCAGGGTCCCATAATGAAAGCAAAAATTCGACGTTGATCGACAGCTGTATAGCTTGAGGTATCATCAAAACATTGAAGTACACTCAAAACATTGCCTAGCTAATATGTTTAAAGTAATTTCAATCAGGCGTTGGAACTATCTCACCGTAACTATTATTCAGTCGAATTTTGTCAAGCAGAATAATTAGCTTATTTATTTTTATTAAGCCAGACCGACAGATCATAGAACAACGCGGTTCAAAAGACAAGTGGTGTCATAAGTTGAGTAAGCCAACACAGTACATTATTATTAACATTTGTCTAAAAAGCATTTTCCACGGGAACGGGATAAAAATATTCCTCATTTCCGGCTAAAAAATATGACTTACATTATGTGCGATGCGTATTTATGTAAATATTTAGTTAAACGGACACATACAAAAATTATACTTTTTTTTTCATATCAACACTAGGAAGTATAGAGTAATAAAATATTAGATAACATTACAATGGCAATAAGAAACTCTTACAAAATATTTCATGTACACAAATTGTCCTTGACAAAACACATGTATCCATTTCTTCCGAAAACGGAATAAGTTATCGAAATAAAAATATTTCTAAACGTGGGCCAGGAATATAATGTATCGTCAATTCGTCGTTTAGTGGTTTTGAGTAATGCGTGCTTAGACATACAGACCGACTGGCAAAATGCCTCAAAAATTCCGTTTTGAGTTCTCTATCATTTCTAAATGTCATGTCGTGACATTTCTATGTTATGATTATTAATGCCCACTGCCCTTTGTTGGTAGCCACGTCATGTGTATACATACAGTCCAGCCCTTATAATAGGCAACGTGATATTTATTATAACAGCTCGACCCGCACGTAACACTGTAGTAGAAGACAGACAACTTTTCCACATAATATTGTTTTGGTATATGTAGTAAAATTTTAGTAAAATATTGAACAGTATAGATAGAAAGATAAATAATTCAATTGACTTACTAGGTTTCAAACCTGCCAGATTGTCTACACATCAAAATAACATTTTGATCTAATTTTTTTATTGTACGTACATTCAGTTCTACGGAGAAATCGTACATATTTTCGTGTTCGTTACCGTGACAATACGGCGTAACGATTTTTTATGATTAATGCTTATCTGTTCCATGTAATGATTTCGTTTCATTTAGTGGTTGCGTTTTAATATGCTATTTTTATTGAAATATTGCAAAGTGAAGAGTCAATGACGTAGTCCAGTTCAACGTACGTAGAAAGTGAGTTTTAGAGATTAATTTATGTGAATCGTTACGTATACAATTCACATGGCGGTTAGTTAACGTCGGAACAAAGTCAATTTGTTAAAGCGAGTTTAAAGTGTATTCAATTTTGCTAGAAATACGTTGAACTTTGTAACTCTATCTACACAACTTGATCATTCTGATAAGAGCTTCTTTTGCGGTGTAGCCATCATAGTTTTCTATCTAATAACGTCAAGACGTGTAAACAAATAATAGGTAATATAGTAGAAATTAAAAAAAAAAACTTATCTTCCTTTTTATTGTCTTGCGAGGAAGAGATTTAATATATATATATATATATGTATATTACGGATTAGTTCACCAACGAAGGATTTAAAGGCATGTTCTAGGTTGTATGTGTTGCAGTGCTTTAATGTGTAGAATCTGACAAATAATGCTCGGAACGGGGATGATCACAACAAATCCAGATCCGAAAATTAATTTATTGTGTGTTGCTCAAATGTTAACATCTGGGATTCAAACTCAGGACCCGCGTTATAAATCATCAATAGGCTTCTGATTGTTTTAGTGAGGCAAGTATTTCATTTGTCATAAATAATTCTTAACCACTTATTTAAATTATTATGAAAATATTTAATCCTCAATAAAATTAATTAGTTTTTCGTCAGTAAATACCAAGGAGAGGAAGGCTTAAAAATGAAAGTCTTTTAAAATTAAAATAAATTATTTCTTTCAGAGGTAGGTTTATAAATAGACTTAACCGTTA
Source organism: Bhutanitis thaidina (assembly GCA_029286595.1). Classification (NCBI taxonomy): domain Eukaryota; kingdom Metazoa; phylum Arthropoda; class Insecta; order Lepidoptera; family Papilionidae; genus Bhutanitis; species Bhutanitis thaidina. The sequence continues at coordinate 6,747,928 of JAGSMS010000022.1, forward strand.
CGTTCTTTGTAAAATATCGTCGTCTTTCTTCCACAAAATATCGTTTCGCGAGAGACAGACGAAGCTTCTAAATCTTAATAAATGCATAAATATCTTATATAACATTTCTTAAAGAAAATAACTCTCGTTTCTACAAACGTAAAATATTCTTCGATTCTACACATATTATATTTTAATATGTGTTTGAGTTAGATAGCGGATCATTAGGTTAGTCCGAAATAGTCGCGTCATTGTCTGATCTTGCCCAGGGTGAGAGAAGGGGGCTGGAAGCAGGCCATGGTGCTGCTGCAGGCAGAAATTCTGCTCGTGGATGTAAATGCAATAGAGGTGATGCTGGTGAAGTTGCTGCAGAGAATAGCCTTGACGCCGCCTGTCGAAGGAGACATGTGTAAGTATTGATTCATTATTCACTACTAAACGTAGGCCTCTTCAAGAATGGGTCAGCAAAAGCTAGCATGCATTTCTTGAAAGGTTTTCCCATACTCATCACACTGGGCGAACCGGTTGGTAGGCACAGTGCTGATATCCTCGCACTAGTTATCATGCTCTCTCTTACTGATGATTGGTACTGTCTGTAGGTTTGTGGTTCGGCAAATTCGGATGGAATTTCCGCAATCATTCGGTCACCAAAACCTCGTTTGCTAGCTAGCAAGGTGAGCCACGTGCCTCAATAGTAGTGGGTAGCGAAGTTAGTAGTGGTGTCGTGCACTTTTATTTTCAAACAACTGTTTTATCTTATTACAGTTTACTTGGTGACTTCAAAAATAAAAATTTAAAAAGTATGAAGGATCATACACGCGGACACTTCGTGTAAGAGAGTATAATAACATAGCAGCAATAAAGTCTGCCATCCGATCTCATCAGTGGCGCAAATGACGACCAATAGTAGAAAATCTTCTGATCTCTTACAGTTGGAATAAGCATCTGATGTCTGCCATACCTACCATACTATGTGATGATGAGCAAAATCTTCTAGAGCAAAGTGTTTAGAAGTGCTGTAGTTATTACTACCAAATGTGTCAATTACTGTTCATTCTCTTCATTTCGGAACTGCTGTTGATGATGGCATAATGCCACTGACCATCCGAAAAGGGTCACACCATGTATCCCCTTATTTATTTCAGCAGTCTCTAAGTCGTATTACTACTGAACCTAGGTCTCTTTTAATAGGAGGATTTATTGGAAGTATAAAGCATGGCTGATTTTCATTTCAAGGCAACCCTGGCTACACCACTGGATTACATTTTTTTTAAAATCACATTGCAATGAGGTTACTACGGAGAAAAAAGAAGTGTTTTTACTAAACTACTTATTTATTTTTAACTTTTACTCGTATAAAATAAGCATTAAAGAAAAAAAAATATTCTCAAAGAATCTGTAAGGTCTGGTAGATATAAATTAGCATCATCATCAAAATCCCAGTTCAAAACGTTATGTGTCTGGCTTTTAATTAAAGAAAACTTATGTTATAAATCAACAATATAGCCAAACAACCGTGCTCAAATAGGTTTACTTAGAAATACATAATACTCTTGTTGTAGGCGTACACGGATCACGTTTTCAATTATTGTCTTTGCCTTGTGGCGTTCCTATATCAATTTCATTTAAATTATGTAATAACACAAACTATTATTAAGCGATTAAAACGATGTATTTTGTTTCTAAATTAAAATATTTATATTTGTCAAAAGCCATTATTTTTATTTTAATCTACTACCGTTTCGTAATTAAGTTCCTCTGACGAAGAAGAAACAGGCAAAAGGGACTCCGTACATATCCTCTTTTTTTTCAAATGATACAGATTATATTGTTATAATCCAACTTTTAGAAACAGCTTGGGAGCGATGTGTATTTCTTTATATTATAATCCCTTTTTTTTTATTTTTTTTAATAATTTAAGTTATTCATATGAAGACTCTGCGCATTTACTGGGATTAAGTAGTTGAATTTAGATTTAGTTTATTAATCATAATAGACACAAACTATGTTTGTTGGAAAAGTTTTGAATTGCGTAAGAAGAAAAGTACCAACTTTAAAATATTTTTTTCTTCTAATGTCCACGAGAGGCCTTCCGCTGGTTAGCACACGAGACCAAAAAACGACCGATGGCGGACAATCCATCCAAATCCCACTGACCAATTACTGGTTTAATGACACTGTACTCATCAACCTGTATGCTTGCTTGGTGACTATAGGTAAATCTTTCTAGGTGAATCTTTCTAGTATGTGTTGCCATTTTTGTTGGTATATTATTTAAATAGTGACTTTAAGCAGGTTGATTGTTATGGTGTGGAATAAGAATATAAATCACGTATTTCTTTTTTACCTGACTAATGGCGACAATAAGAAGGATGACTCCAATAGCAAGATTCTTGACGGAGAGAACCGCGAGCGCTAGCAACAGAGTTGATATAACTCCGAGTGTAAACATCACCGGGAGGAAGATGAAAGACAATCGCTTCAGTGCAAACCGTCCAAACGTACGTCCGACTTCGTTATCTGAAATAATACATACAAATATAAATTTTTGATCCTGTTGGTTAATTTCAATTAAGTTATTTCAACTAAAAAGTGTTGCTGATTCAGTTTGTGTATATTTTTTAATTATTACAATTACCCTGTCAAAGTCAAATACCGTGAGAGAAGCCCAGTTTCTAGCAGTGGGACGTATATTAACAAGTATATGTGTACATATTTTTACGACATACTACTTTCTAAGCTCCCTTATGTTAGTTCAACCTGTTTAACAACAGGGTTAACATAGCATTAGTAGTTTATAATGATATTAAAGTTTAATTGCCATCAAATGATAAACATTCTTTTAGTTATTCGTTATTGGCCATTTCACGTTGAAAGTCCCTATCGACGATTTACAAAGATTTTCTTTCACTGGAACAATTCTTTTGAATTCTTATAATTACTTTGAAATAATATTACTTTTATATGCTACCTCGGTTACACTACACTCTTTAAAACATGAGTCTTACAGTGGCGAAAGAAATCAATCATCTAGTACACAAACCAGAAGACATATAATTTTTTATCCCTTATTCCATTAAAGTTATTTATATTTAATTATATATTCCGTCTGAATTTTCAGTTCCTCCGGACATGTCATGAAGAAATCTATTAAGGAATTAATCGAACACATACAGGATTCGCGTTGAGTTCGTGTGACGTCCATACTGTTCTTACATCCATACCATACCATACGTCTGGACTCGACCTTAAAGAACGCGAAGCGCTGTTACATTTCAGTGGACGTTAATTCAGCTGTAATACATTCCGACCAATACAAACAAAACGTGGTGCGTATTTTACTTCAAAACTATCTGTATTCTGTTGTATTAATACAAAACATAACAAAATTGTGTTGAAGGATTTACACAAAATATAGCGGAAAATTTAAGTAAAATGTAATTACAGTTAGAACTAAACTCAAAATACTGAACAATTTTTAATATGGGAATAATTCTGAACTCATCCATGCTCGAATTATCAATAAACCTGAGATTCGAATATTTATTGTTCAGTAAGTTGATACATATTCTAATCTGAGCTTGAACTGCGAATACTGATGGATAATTAGCCCAGCAATAACTTTGAAAAATTGACAGCTGACTAAAATATATACTCAAAACGTAACAATAATTTTGTTGTTGTTTGCGAATATGAAGCGTAATAAAAACTTTTAACTTTCAAAACAAACGGCTTGTGCCCTAAAATACTGGAAGTTCCCTTTAATCGATAAATATTTACCTTTGCTCAAAAAATCAATAACTCCAGGTCTTGATATATCTTCGTTACATTGCACCACCGTGATAAATATAGCTACGTAAGCTAGGGAGAGAACACCGAACATTCGACACATTTTTTAGAATTCTTTCTAGATCTTTTTAAAAATTGTTACCGAAAATCGATGGTGACCAAACGATCGCCTGACGATAACTGATGTACAATATGATCGAATGGCAGGATATAAAGTATCCTACGCAATACAATTGTCGGCAAGACCAAATAAAAACGTCGAAAGAAAGTGCAGGGCAACGTGATCGTGCGTAGAAATTCCGACCCCGATATCGACACCGTTTTAGGACTAACGCCGAATAATTAACGGGTACAACACTCCTCATAGAACTTGGAACGTCTTCTGATAGCAATCTAACAGTATTAAATTATAATGAAAGTCATAATATAGGCCTTCAATTTGTATGGATATATGTATGTATATCGCTTGAGTATATAAACTAGGATTCGTGATTACCGACGCCCACGTAAATCTGCAACACCAGAGGAGCCGTAATGCGTTGCCGGTCTTTGAGGATAATAAGCCCGGAAAAGGCTGGTTCAAGCAGTTTTTACGCAGGACCAGCGGGAATGATGACCTGACTGCTTCACCAGTGACAGGAACGAAAGAAGTTCTAAAGAGACCTATGTTATGCAGTGTACTTAAAAAGAAGATTTTATACTTACAAAATGTATGGATAAAGAAAAACAAAAAAAGGGAATATGAGCGGAATTGCTTTTGCCTGTTTCTTCTCGGTCAGGGGAACCACGTTAATTCTTAACGTGTAAGTTATGGCACGTGAAGGGTTAAGAAACCGAGGTAGATTATAAAAAAATTACGTTTGACAGACGAAATGTTAATTTCGTTGGAACTGGTAAGCACACATAACATTAGTTTAATAACTATTACAACTTCACTCCGAACAAGCTTAACTAAACCTGTTTTGAATAAAGGAAAATAGTTAGGCGACATGGCTAACATGCCATCAAAATAATCAAATAATCTGAAGTTGTTGGAATATTGAAATCAAGATCAGTATCTCCTAGTACCGCCGCCACCACCGCAAGTATTAATCTTACTTATGCTAGTGATCGCGCGAATGCGATAGTACACGTGGATAACTCAATGACCAATCTAACGTCACCTCATATACTGAAGGCGTTTAGGCTGAAGAGCGTGTCAAAGAAATAGACGTCCACACATTTATACATACATACACTCAAAAAATATTAACCTCCTTCTGGGGCAGTCGAAAAATAAAAATATCCATGTAAAATGACTGGAGACTCGAACTGACCCTTATTGCTTGAAATTAATACATATACTAGGAGATGGTTTCAAGACAATGTTTTTAAAAATGTGGGCTATAAAACTGCGAACAAAAGCGTGAGAACCATTACTACATTATTATATATATTTACTAATAGTTTTATGAGCTGTATAAAATTTTCCACTTGTCTTCATTACTTCGTTTCCAAACTGGTTAGACACATAACATTAGTTTAAAAAATTTTTACAACTTCGCTCCGAATCTCGTAAGCTTAACTAAACCTGTTTTAAATAAAGAGAAATAGTTTGCCATATCATCAAAATAATCTGACATTGTTGCAATATCGAAATCAGCATCAGGTTGTAAAAGTCGTGGGCATATCCCTTTCCAAAAACGCCAGCCCGGCGAAAATTTACAGAAAGTCTGCCCATACTCACTGCTCTTACCAGTGTAAGCGTAAATATTACCTTCGCATTAGTGATCTAGTCTGTAGAATCCACCAAAATACATCTTATCTAAGACACATTTTAATGGATTCCCGTCATACTTAGATGGCGAAAGCGCCGATTGTTGCCAGCATGGCGCACTACATTGTTTTCATGCGATAGGCGTGATAAATGATGGTAAGCCACAGGCCACTTGATGGTAAGTGACTACTGCAGGACATCGACATTTGCAAACAACTTCAATCGAAGGAAGTTACAGTATTTGTATTATTTAATAACAAAAATTAATATAATATTTAATGGAAATAACAGCTATTATCATACTAAAATAATTCCAGTTTGTCACATGTATATCACGTAGCACAGGAGGCATGTTAGTTCAGAGATGACGTCGCGGAGACATTTGGGAATCCTGAAATGATGGAGAGATGATAAAAGGGAGCTTTTATTTCATAATACGTGGGAGACTACGTTTGGAATAGCGGGATTCGAAAGCGGCAAGCACCATTAGAATTTTTAATTGAAATTTCGGAATGTTACGATTTGCGATGTGCTCGGCTGTGAGGAAAAAATCCTGAGGAAATTACGAGGACGTGTGAAATTCGCTAACCTACACAGGAGTCGCGTGGCTGACGTTCGGTTCTAAAACTCTCTTAAATATCCAGAGCAGACCTTTATTCAGCAGTTTACAGGCTGCTACTTGGCTTTTTTATTTTTATATCGACGTGACTACAGAAACTCAATTCTTTATTTAAACGAGCCCGTAGGATTTAGTTTGGACAGGCTCAGCTTCCACATAACAGAATATCAGTTTAGAGGAGCAGCTATACATCTCGTAAAATAACATACAGATAAGTAGCCATACCCTAATTTATTTGTGGAAGGCCTGTGTTGTTTCGCCACATCCTGCCAAATTATTACGTAACTGAAATCTTACAGAGGTTTTACTTTAATGTACAGTGATTTTCATACATAAGTCCGACGATTGCAACCCTTACAGGTGTTTGCAAAATTTAAATTTGTTGGCTAGTTTCTCGGCAATTATTATCACTATTGTGTGTGTCACATACAAAAACAAACGTATTGAGAGGATTTTAATTTTTCAATGACTAATCCTTATTAATCATCATCCTGTAAATATTAAACTCTTATATATAGGCAAGATTCTTATGTGATAAATGACTGCCAGCCATGGATTGTCAGCCAGGAAATCACAATACCACAAATCATCTTAGATGCTACTCATCACCAGTCTGCGCTTTTATTGGGCTGGCATTGTTAGAACCTCTTATCTTCCTTCTTGTCAGGTCGGTTATATAATGGACTATAGATTATAAGTTCATGCTGAATAAGCGAATATTTGAAAATTAATTAATTAAATACCTTTACTAATTTACGCATACAACGCCATGTTTCAGTGGTTCTAATTGAAACATTCTTGAATCAATTTCGCAACTGAATCGTCACACGAAATAGGTCAATAGTACGCATAGGAATAATTAGTGAAATCCACGAGGCAGACGATTGTGTCCAAATTTATCGGCAGTCGTGGCACGTAATGCGGTGAAACTATCCACCACGCAGAGAGAACAACGGCTATGGCAGTGGCCGTGTCTATGCTAATGATGAACTGCATTCGAAAAAAAATAAGGCCGTTACCTTCCAAATCCGAATTCAGAAAAAACTTTCGCTTAAATGATTGCATTGTATTCCGAAAATTTGTTAAAATGCATCACGGATTGCAAGAATTTGCGTGATCTGTATTGTGTAGTAGCATATTGAAATGCCGTTATAAATACCCTTACGTACGTAGTGTTTTTGATCTCTTAAATGTGCGTGTTGGTATTTGATCTGGTTTGACTAAAACAATCATTATTTTGAAACGGATCTCAGTGACTTGGTCGAAATCCTTAAATATAACGAAGAATGCTACACGGGCATGTAATAAACGTCAACGCCTTCATTAATGTTCTCTTAGGGTTCCGATGTGTAACGGGAAATTGGAAAAGACTCTGTACGTCTGTTGTTCCGATTGAGTAAATTTTCTCAGAATCCATAAGACGTAGAAACTAGATATCGAAATGATTAAGAAACAACCTTTCATATATCTTTAAATATTAATTTTAAACTGATTGGTATGCTATTCTATCTCTTTTTTGAATATTAATGGAACTTTATTATTCTTGCAATATAAAAAATGTTGTTTGGAATTCGAAAATATTAAATGTGATTTGAAAGCATATAAAAATACCTGACTGTTCTTTTCCAACATCTTGTTTAAAAATACAACGGAAAATATAACTAATATTAAAGGGCCAAACACCGGAAATTTATAACAATAGCCCTTTGGAGAATTACATAAGTTTGTAAAATTTAATGCATTAATTGTATAACATGGTATGGATATTTTCGGCAACATAGTAAGGATCCCTCTACGCAAGCACAATTCGTACTTGATCATTGGTTTCATTAATGTCCTTTTTTGGCACTAGTAGTATAATGATCATTATACTGCTTAATGCTCTTAAAAAATGCTATAATTGCAGTAGTTGCATTGTTATAACTTTGAATTGGAATAAACGTACTAGTTATGTTTAAGTATCTCTCGGTTATGTGCAGGTGATTTGATGAATTTTAATGAAATCTACACGAAGCGTGTTCATGCTTTTAAAGTAAAAGCTAGATTCGTTCTCGTCTGTTACCTCACTCTTCTGATTAACCTGTGATGTACAGGTAAAAGTTATTATAATCACTTCTAAAATTAAATTTGCTAAAAAATTTAGCAGGTCTCTTATAAAAGATTTATTATATTTATATATATATATATATATATATATATATAGTTGGCAAATATACACAAAGAAACTAGAAAAATGAGAAATTTCAAAAATCATAAAGATTGAGAGTCTTATTTGTTGCAATACACAGATTATTAGTTTTCGGCTATGGTTATATACGTCCTGTGTTCTGAAACTGAATACTTAATACCTATATATTAGCAGCATAATAATATATTTGCAAAGTTAGAAATCACCACAACATCGAAATGAAAGAAAAAATATATATCAGATATCTAAGTATAATTCAGGACTCTGATGTAAATCATCCCAGCTTTTGACGTCTAGTTTTTGATCTTAGGTAAGTATGCAAAGCGAAGCGAATCTTTGGTGTATTTGTTGAAAATATTTTTCCATTGTAATAATTGTTAGTCAATATCAACATCAATTCTGTTCAAGAGATAAACAACTAAGTCGGCAATATTTCAAGACAATCTTTACTTGTCAATAAACCGTCCATCCCTCGAAAACTACACATTCGAATTTGGTAGATCCATATTTGTTCCGTTTTTAATAAACTGCCACATATTTCAAATCAAACAAGCCTGTTTCAACACTTTTCAGTAAAATAAATGAGTACTTCGACGAGAACAAAGTTTACTTAGAGTAAGACAACAGCAAAATGATGTATTTGATTATGAAACTAAAAATGACGATTTTTTTATTTATTTATTTAAACTTCTATGCACAAAGCGGTACACATGGCGGACTTAATACCTAAAAGTATTCTCTCCCTGTCAACCATTAGACTAAGGTATATAAACGTATTATATAATATAAAAATATATATGACGATAAACATATTACTTGGTCCTTCACTGCAGGCTGTATGAGGAAGCTCCTAGTTGCTCAGCGCGCTATGGAAAGCTATGCGGGTATGCTCGGTGTCTGTCTCTGCGCGATAGAGTCTGTAACGATAATATCCGCAGCAGAACTAGGATAACCGCCATAGCCTTTAGGATCAGCAAGCTGAAGTGGCAATGGATCGGCCACATAGCTCGCTGAACTGACAACCGTTGGGGAGAAAATATTCTCGAGTGGCAGGCATTTACAGGTAAACGCAGTGACGACCTCCCACAAGATGGAGTGACGACCTGCACAGTGTTGCGGGAAGTCGACGGATGCATGTGGCTCAGGACCGAGCTTTATGGAAATATTTGGGGGAGGCCTATGTTCAGTAGTGGAGTCGTGATGAATGATGATGATAATGCAAGATATTACAGAGGTGGTGCAGCAGAATGAAACCAAACAAATAAAATGATGTAAATATGAATATTTATTCTTACATAAATACAATGGATACATACATATGTATAAAATCATACATTTTAATACTAAAATATAAACATACAAACACGTATGTCAGGATGAACATTTAAAACGATGGAATTACTTTCAGAAACACTAGTTCACACTTAAAACGCATTTGTAGATTATATTTTTAAAACCAAACTAGTTAGGAGCTTTATTAATGTCATGAGGGAGATCGTTCCTGAGACTTATAACCGAGAGAGCGAAAGACTTAGTTATGTAATCGGTATGGTGTAAAGGCGTAAGCAACTCGAGACTACCTGAAGAGCGGAGAGAACAGTTTTAAATATTACCCAGGTATTGGAACTTACATTTCAAGTACTAAGGAACACATGGATCGTTAAGAATTGTGAAAAGGGTGTAGAGTATTATGACATTTTTGCGCTGACTAATAAGCAGCCAATTGAGCTGAGCACGACACCTGGTCATACTTACGGAGACCATAAATGTATCTGATGCAATTTTTAAGAAGGCGATGTGTTAAGGTGGTGTTGAGACATGTCTGAAGAACACATGATAATGGGTAGCAAGGCCTAATTTGCGAGGCGTCTGATACTGAGCCATATGCTCGGCGCTACTCGTTAGAGTTATGGCTAATCCTTCTAATTACTAATTAAAAGATGTACATATCCAGCTGCTAAAGAATGAATAGAAGATATAAAAGTCAAAACATTAATATTTGTTCAAAGACCTTATCCGTTATGCCACCAAAATAAATTTCATAAAAATTTAGCAGGTCTCTTATAAAAGATTTATTATATTTATATATATATATAGTTGGCAAATATACACAAAGAAACTAGAAAATGAGAAATTTCAAAAATCATAAAGATTGAGAGTCTTATTTGTTGCAATACACAGATTATTAGTTTTCGGCTATGGTTATATACGTCCTGTGTTCTGAAACTGAATACTTAATACCTATATATTAGCAGCATAATAATATATTTGCAAAGTTAGAAATCACCACAACATCGAAATGAAAGAAAAAATATATATCAGATATCTAAGTATAATTCAGGACTCTGATGTAAATCATCCCAGCTTTTGACGTCTAGTTTTTGATCTTAGGTAAGTATGCAAAGCGAAGCGAATCTTTGGTGTATTTGTTGAAAATATTTTTCCATTGTAATCATTGTTAGTCAATATCAACATCAATTCTGTTCAAGAGATAAACAACTTAGTCGGCAATATTTCAAGACAATCTTTACTTGTCAATAAACCGTCCATCCCTCGAAAACTACACATTCGAATTTGGTAGATCCATATTTGTTCCGTTTTTAATAAACTGCCACATATTTCAAATCAAACAAGCCTGTTTCAACACTTTTCAGTAAAATAAATGAGTACTTCGACGAGAACAAAGTTTACTTAGAGTAAGACAACAGCAAAATGATGTATTTGATTATGAAACTAAAAATGACGATTTATTTATTTAAACTTCTATGCACAAAGCGGTACACATGGCGGACTTAATACCTAAAAGTATTCTCTCCCTGTCAACCATTAGACTAAGGTATATAAACGTATTATATAATATAAAAATATATATGACGATAAACATATTACTTGGTCCTTCACTGCAGGCTGTATGAGGAAGCTCCTAGTTGCTCAGCGCGCTATGGAAAGCTATGCGGGTATGCTCGGTGTCTGTCTCTGCGCGATAGAGTCTGTAACGATAATATCCGCAGCAGAACTAGGATAACCGCCATAGCCTTTAGGATCAGCAAGCTGAAGTGGCAATGGATCGGCCACATAGCTCGCTGAACTGACAACCGTTGGGGAGAAAATATTCTCGAGTGGCAGGCATTTACAGGTAAACGCAGTGACGACCTCCCACAAGATGGGTGACGACCTGCACAGTGTTGCGGGAAGTCGACGGATGCATGTGGCTCAGGACCGAGCTTTATGGAAATATTTGGGGGAGGCCTATGTTCAGTAGTGGAGTCGTGATGAATGATGATGATAATGCAAGATATTACAGAGGTGGTGCAGCAGAATGAAACCAAACAAATAAAATGATGTAAATATGAATATTTATTCTTACATAAATACAATGGATACATACATATGTATAAAATCATACATTTTAATACTAAAATATAAACATACAAACACGTATGTCAGGATGAACATTTAAAACGATGGAATTACTTTCAGAAACACTAGTTCACACTTAAAACGCATTTGTAGATTATATTTTTAAAACCAAACTAGTTAGGAGCTTTATTAATGTCATGAGGGAGATCGTTCCTGAGACTTATAACCGAGAGAGCGAAAGACTTAGTTATGTAATCGGTATGGTGTAAAGGCGTAAGCAACTCGAGACTACCTGAAGAGCGGAGAGAACAGTTTTAAATATTACCCAGGTATTGGAACTTACATTTCAAGTACTAAGGAACACATGGATCGTTAAGAATTGTGAAAAGGGTGTAGAGTATTATGACATTTTTGCGCTGAGTAATAAGCAGCCAATTGAGCTGAGCACGACACCTGGTCATACTTACGGAGACCATAAATGTATCTGATGCAATTTTTAAGAAGGCGATGTGTTAAGGTGATGTTGAGACATGTCTGAAGAACACATGATAATGGGTAGCAAGGCCTAATTTGCGAGGCGTCTGATACTGAGCCATATGCTCGGCGCTACTCGTTAGAGTTATGGCTAATCCTTCTAATTACTAATTAAAAGATGTACATATCCAGCTGCTAAAGAATGAATAGAAGATATAAAAGTCAAAACATTAATATTTGTTCAAAGACCTTATCCGTTATGCCACCAAAATAAATTTCGCAAAAATTCCGTGCGGAGTAATTCCTCGATAAAATCATATCATGTCATTTTTTTAAATCCAAGGCAAAGTTTCGTTTATTAACCTGGTCTTGGATAATTGAAACAATGTTAAAAAAAACTATATGGTATTACTTTATCGGAGAATGATGGTACCCGGATTTTTTTATTGCATTGCAGATAAGAATTTTAGAAAACCATAGATTTGCCACGAAAACACGATAAAAAAATTATTTTTATACTAGGAATTAATATTTAAATTTGTTCTTTTACAGACTTTCTATTAGCTTAACGTTAGTGTACGTATCAATGTAATGGAACTTTTTAATTAAATTTTCACACCTATCCAGACTTTCGATAATTCTGAATTTTGCACATAATTTGGAATATTTAGAACCGATGACAATACAAAAATATGGTACCATCGAACTGTTCTCATGATTGAGTTGGAAGGTGGTGAACGGAACCCGGAATGGATACTAGTAAACACATCATGTTAGGACTCATTAGATTTGTCTTAACCTGTTCTATTATTTTCACAGAGCTTTTACATTAGATAACCTGATGTAGACTAAAGTTTTTAAATAAATTTTATTTTTAAAACATTTATGCACCTGTTTGTAATTTTAAATGAACTGTTAAAAAAACAACACATTTAAGATTTGTGGGTCAAATTCATTGTACGAGCTATTCACAAAAAATACTTATAAATAGAAACGTGCAAGAAAGCTACTACTAAGCCAATTTTAGCTTCTTTTTTCGTTTTGTTTAAAATATTTAAGGTCAGCGTTATATGCTAGGTTAATTATCAACAACGCTGAGGTAACGTCACATTAATTATTTTATAGTTCTTATAATGTACAACTTCATTCCTCAGGGCAACATGGAACGGTAAAATAATGTTACGAAAGTATGCTTTCTCTAAAAAATATTGAAATACGTGAAAACTTTACCGACAGACAGCAACAGCATAAATTTCATAAGAACCTTCGCGTTGTATCAAATTGAATCAATACTATAAGCTGCAGGTCAAGAGAGAGCTATGAGAACTGTAGTAAGTATGAGTATGCTTCTCATTGGATTTATTAGCGACAGGTGTGTAGCAAAAAAGTAGTGTAATTTCGCTTTCGTTTGTAACACTAGCGAAGAAACTGTAGCAGTATACACTTCCCTTCCATTTTCTAACGATGCGGTGGTGTGGGTATATCATATGCTCAGTTTGGCCGCAGCGATGCGCGGGCGAGGCGCTACCGTTGCATTAGCGTTCTGCTTTTGTATTTCTAACGCGTTAGACCTGTCACGCGGATTTTCATTAGACTTGGATGATACATCTGGTCTGAACCTACCGAAACTTATAAGATGCAGCCAAAGTCTAGGCATAACAAAATGTTTGTCAGCATTCAGTGTATGGCGCGCGCAGAAAGCGATCAATTCAATAGCAGATGGTCAAGAAAAATTCGACTTTAATGCGGACTTGCGACAGTTTCCATGGGAGCGATATACTAACGAATCTGATGATCAACTATACACCGAACTCTGTGTTGGAACAGTAAGATTGCTTCAATATCGTCGTCTCACTCTTGATGTTAATCCTGATTATTCTTTGGAACTGGGAGGTAGTGGAAACGGAACGCTGAACGTCGATGTCATTAAAAGTAATGGTAATTTATGATTTATTATCTTATGTAAAGGTAAACTTCAGACTGGTAACTTTATTAGTTAATATCAAACCGGTGTTATCAATCTATTTCTCTAAATACTAATGTTTATGTTCACCGCAGTCTGTAGTTGTACAGTCTACTACTTACTTCAATCTAATCGCATAGCATTATTAATTATACCGATACGAAAGAGGAGGGATTAGTGAATGCTTCTGTCTTAGCGCTAATACTTTTGACATCGCTATCATGTACATAAATATATTCTCAATTTTTTTGCCCGAATAGGAGATCACAATTGGGCAATGACTCGCATGAATATTTTTTGTGAGACAGGGAGCTTCCTCTCGATCCCTAGAAATCCTTCCTTAGGTATATTATGTTATTTTAGGACCGATTTCTACATCCTGTCTACGAGTTATGACAAAAAGTCATGTCAAAAATATCTTTAGTTAGTGCATAGGATAAGGGCATAGTCAAATGTTGCGATCACCAGGAGACGAAAGATATTGATAGATTCTACTGCATAATAACTACAATATTTTATTATTAAAGTCAAACACAAGGCGTTATTTCACTTTTATCTTTATTTTAAATAACTTTCTAAATTTAACAGTAACTTATTAAATTTATTTTATTAGGAAATATTGTTATTTGTACGTAAATAATTGTTTACGTAAAAATATGTGTTAGAAGAAATTAATTAAATACTTAAGCAAACGATATTTTCTCAATATAACAATAAGATATCTGACAATCACACAGGTCATCCAGTCCCAAACTAGGAATCCCTGTGTTTTGGTAACTGGATGCTGATAAGGTAGATATAGATATACGTACATAGATAATAATCGTATTATATACAACCCTGACCCTTATACAAACATTTATATTCATCATACAATTCTCTTCCCCTTGCGTGATTCGAACCCTCAACCCACAGATTACAAGACAGGCTCACTATTAACTCGTAGTAGCTCACTAACCGTCCGAAGCGATTTCACTTAACAACTACTAAAATGATTAACATGAAATTGTTTAAGTAACCTTTAAATTGTAAGAACCTTTCGGACCAATAACATTTGTTTAATAATCATTTCTCAAAGGGTTATCAATATACTTGAATTCTAAACGTGAAGTGCGAACAGACACGAGATCAAAGCGAGCATAGCCTCTTAGATTTAAATTTGAAACTAAGGCGGGGTGGGTAATATAACAATGATTTAAAATTGTCATAAGGTTAAGATAGAATGCGGTGATAATGGAAAACGGACGGATATGGACATTTATCGATAGAGTAATATTCGTATCGCGCGCGTAGGTTACTGCTCGGTGTGCTTGTTCACGTGTTTTCTTGTACTGCTTTTACGATTTTAGTTTTTGGAATTCTGATCGAAATCAATACTTTTTCGATCTCGAGAACCGTAATAAAAAGTTATCGTACATGACAGTGTTGAATGATAATATAAATTGATAACTAGCAAATTTCACAATTTTTTTAATAATTATCTAATAAAAACTGTCCTCATTTACCAAATTTATTTAGCACACCGCAAGTATGTCCTTCGGAATAAAAATACACCAAGTTGGTTAAGAAGAACATTCTTTGTTAGTTCTGTTATATTAGAAATGCAAATTTTAGTATGAAGTTCTTTTATGAGTACACCAATTAAAGAGTTACTAGTAACAGTATAAAAAGTCCTCTGAGCTAATTGCCAAGACAATTATAAAAAATATGTTGAAATCTTAACCAATTCCGTTAAAAAACTATACTATAAACTAAAAAAATCCATGAATCAAAATGAACGTTTGAATGAATTGTTAGTGTTAAAACTAAAAATATTTCCATCGAACCATAACCTGTAAATGAGAAAGTCGATAAATTATATGGTAAGTCGATGGTCGTTGCATAGTGAAAGGTGAATTATAAAATATGTATAACCGCTTAATTTTGCTTATGGTAACCATGCAATAACCCGTTGTCCCCTTAATGGTAAGTCTATTTTCACGACTTCGGGACAAAGCGGGACAAGCAAGTCTCCTAGAGAGGCGTGACAACGATTGGACGTTGGAACGACTAGGGGGTGTTGTAACCGGTAGGCTGATTCAGAAATTGAGTAGGTGGGTTCAAAGAAAGAAATTATATAGAAAAATATCTATTCGTCTTTCTTCTGCTCAAAACAGCTGTGTTGTGAAAAATCTTTCACCTCGACTAGAGGCTGTTGCGAAAACTACTAAGAGGAAATGCTAGAATAATTTTATAGCCTCTAATAGGCCATTTAGAGGTATCTGTCATTGTAATCGCAAATCCGACTTAATGGCGAAATAGACGAATCTTTGTAACGTTTGAAAGGCAATCCAATCTTAACGGTACGGTGACAATGATGCCTATTAAATGTTAAAGATTTTAAATTATTATTTAAGGATTTTATCGCATTTAATTAAAAGCATCAAGTTGTACATCTTACATAAAAATAGAAGCTTGCATATACTCGTAAAAGAAAAGTAGTCAACATTTCTGAATTTAATCCTGGTAAAAAATAATAGTTCTCTTAAATTGTGCTTCCACTGCTTACAAGAGGCGCAGAAGCGCACAGAGTAAAGATGTGTGCCACTACAAATATTTACTTTCACAGGAGTGTATATATATTGAAACCGTGGTTTTACGTAGTGAACCGTTTTTAATTGTTGCATCGCCAACATAATCGACTTATATTAGTCTCCAACTCGGATTTCCTGTATCTTTGACACTGGAAGTTGATATACAAGTATTTCACAATATGAAAATAAATAATTTTATAAAAACAAATTAACCTCTATTTGTTAATGGCACTACTGGGTAATGTTAGTTTTCTGATTCCGTAAAAGATTCTTTCATTTCAAATGTGTAGTGTTCAGGTAAATATAAGAAATCATTACGTAAACTCTAAATGTTTTGTTTTATACCTTCAGGTAAAGACTTGGATACCGGCCGGGGCTACATGAAGAAGTGGCGTAAAAAGTTTTATAACATTGTTCCCTTATTATTAGTTCCTGGACTCATTATGTCAGCGATCTTGCCTTTCGTTTTACCTGCATTAAAAATGATGACAATAGCGGTGGCCATGTTGAACAACATGGCGTTGTCTGGTGCCGTATTTACACTATTGAGAAATAATGCATTTAATGAAGCAAATCGACATAAAATAATTTATGTAAACGAAGGATATCACAATGAGAAACATTATGCTTCGAGTGCGTCGAGTGATCTACATCAATATTTAAAACCAACTAAGGAAACCATTCGTGAAATTTCTCCTCATAACGGTGAAAATATTTTGATAGATGACAACACAGCAGTAAAGGAGATTCCAACAAATGCAAACCTGCCTTGGTTTCAAAATGGGGACATAGCCAGTCATGTGATTTATGCAGATACCAAAATAAAAAGAAGTAGTGGCGTGGTTGGAAATAAGAAATTGGAGAGAACCACTTAAAATTTCAAGTTTTTTGTATTTGGTATAAATGCTTTGTAAAATGTGTAAATTATACGCGATGATGTGATAATGATTAAAACAAAACAAGTATCTTGTGGCGTCAACTATATCTCCAGCGCTTCCAAACCAAAAACTTAATATATGGACTTGCCAGTAACAGTAAACTTAGTAGAAAATTAATATATTTAAATTATGTATATTTAAATAAGACTTATTTTATATAAATATAATAAATGGACTAAAGAATCTGACCTAGCTTATCGTATTATATCTTATGAATGGAATTTAGAAGATTGTTTTCTTTTAAATCTAAAAATATTATAAGTACCTATTTGTACCTTATTTATTTCCTCATTTGTCATTCAAATAAATTAAGTATAATCAAAAGCTAGGAATATAACAAAAACGCAAAACAGGTAACCTAGGTAAAAGTGAGCGTCATCTAAAAACGAAATGAGATCAAGACTCAAAATTTTATATGTATTTTTTAAACCTATGCAGTCGATGACATAAATGTGGAATAATGTTTTCTTAATTATTTGAACCTTTACTTGGTCTACGCGCAAAGACAGACACACAGACAGTATATCAGATACTAGTATGAAAAAAGAAGAATATTGCAATATTTAATTGTATGAAATAGCTTAATTGATTCAAGAACTAAGTACTACATTAAAATTATACGCTTACTGTTGTACTCTACTTATTCAATTTAATATATGATGTAGGTTGTCAAAAATTCACCGCACTCAAAGGCACATTTCGGTGACTTTGTAGAGGTACTTACTATGTTTTAAAAGCGAATTGACAACTAACCTTATTATGTCTTGAATTTAGGTGAAGTACAACCTGCAACCTACAAGACCCACGGCACGGATAGGGGAATGTGGTTATTCTGTAGGAATATCGCGTGAAAAATATACGTAATAATATATAAATTTTATTTATTGAATTCTCATAGTTCAATTCAGAATTGTGTGATTAATGTAGTTTCACCGATAACAAAAATCGTACACTTTTGACATCTTTGAGGAAATAATTAATAAAAATCTAAGCACAATATGCTCACCATTTCTTTACCACTTCCTTGGGCCCGTGCCATAAAAATATTTCACAACAATTCCGTGTGAAGTTGTTCCTCTTTAAAATCGTATCGTGTTATTTTCCACACCTATATGAATGAATGAATATAAGCTTTTACATTAAATGGTTTCCTTACCAATAGTAGCCAAAATGTGGATAACAGAAACCATATTAAAACGTAACACGTTATTATTTCACAGATGAATGATGTAACACGACATTTTTTGAAATTGTTTGAGGCATAACGTATAAGATATAAAAACGATCGAAAAGTAACATACATTTTAAGGTATAATAATGTAACGATGTAAGATATTAGTTTTAAAAAAATAAAATACATTTTAATTGCAAATTTTACGAGAAGCCTTCACTCGTCTCTAGTCATCAGGGTTAATAAATTTTAAAATACTTGGGACGACTCGACAATCCGTTGTAGTGCGGGTTCATATACATCACGTGTTTAAAATAACATTTCATTCTCACATGTATTTTTGCTTATGAAATTTATTGTTTCAACAATTAGTGAAATATCACAATTAACTATGTTATGTTATGTATATTAACGGAACCAGTCCTGCGATATAATAATCTTGATTATTATTCAGACTGCTAAGTTTCAATGTGGGTGCGAAAAAGAAAGCGGATAAAAAGTAAGTTAATAGATTTTTAAAAACCTATAACTTATGTACACGCACGAGGTACAAAACGATATCCATCTCGGTATTACATACTTTGTCATTCCTGTGGATTGAAATGCCTCACAGCTTGCAATTATGTATACTGGCTATGTGTACCCTTCAAACTGAAATACAAACACAACAGAGGCAATAGAAATAGTTAAGATGGAGATATCTACCCAAACCATGCATGTGTAAATAAAAATGTCAATAAGACGTTGCTTCGAAGACAAAAATAACACGGATGATGGAAGATGGATTATACTTTTATAATCCAGTGCTCACTAGATTGTATTTATACTAATGAAATTGAATAATAAACTTGACTGCTTTCCAAAATAGCATTCAATTTTTGGAATTCGTTTGTTTGAGTCAACTTCGAACGACTACCTCGTCCCTCCTTTGAACCTTGCCGACTCACCTACCCTTAAATTCACTCTTCATAAAATCTCTATGAAAACTCTTTCTCCATTCATGCTTTCAGATTGTGGGATTCGAATTGAGGCTAATCGTGTAAGATTAAAAGGTTGAACCAATTCAGGGGTGAGGATATCAAGAACTGCGTATTAGGCGTTATCTACAGAGAATAATATTTTTGAAAGGTTAACTCCATATAATGTATTTTTTTTTATAAAAAAAAGGCTTACGTTTGACCTCAATCTTGCCCGATGGAAGGCGAAGATGAGGCCTAGGATGGTACACGTTTGCCTAGAAGGTGTCTGTTCACTTTGGCCTTATTTATATAGTATATATTTTTTTAATTTTTGACTTACTTATGTACTATGTGGTACGCATCGCCTAACACTAACACTGATATGAACGGATTTTTGATTAGGACGGACATAAGGTATCTATTAATTGGTTATACTTAAAGATAAGAGATTTTTAAAAAAAAATATTTTAGTTTGACATCGTTTACAACTTATCAGATTATGTATTATACTTGCTTTTGGCATAAAGTTTTCTAAATAGAGATTGAATCTTTTGCAGTATTGAAATCTAGTAAATGAAATATGTATTAACAAAACGCGATCGCTATCAGAGATGACAGGATAGAATATACATCATCTCAGCCTATCAGAAGGCCACTGCTGAACATAGGCCTCCCCCAAAGATTGCCACGAAGCTCGGTCCTGAGCCACCTGCATCCATCGACTTCCCGCAACACTGCGCAGGTCGTCACTCCATCTTTTGGGGGGTCGTCCTACACTGCGTTTGCCTGTACGTGGCTGCCACTCGAGAACCTTTTTTCCCCAACGTTTGTCAGTTCTGCGAGCTATGTGGCCGGCCCATTCCCACTTCAGTTTGCTGATCTTTACGGCTATGTCGGTTACCTTAGTTCTGCTGCGGATATCATCGTTGCAGACTCTATCACGCAGAGAAACACCGAGCATAGCCCTTTCC
Source organism: Bhutanitis thaidina (assembly GCA_029286595.1). Taxonomy (NCBI): domain Eukaryota; kingdom Metazoa; phylum Arthropoda; class Insecta; order Lepidoptera; family Papilionidae; genus Bhutanitis; species Bhutanitis thaidina. The sequence goes on from JAGSMS010000022.1 coordinate 6,768,668, forward strand.
TTAGCGCGCTGAGCAACTTTGAGCTTCCTCATATGGCCTGCAGTGAAGGACCAAGTCTCGGATCCGTATGTCATACTGGCAACACGCACTGATTGTATACTTTCGTCTTGAGGCTTTGCGGTATACTCGACGAGAAGATATGACGTAGTTTCCCGAACGCAGCAGAGCCGAGTTGGATTCATCGGTTGACCTCTGAGTCGAAGTTGGACTTACCTAATCGGACAATCTGTCCCAGGTATACGTACTCGTCTACAACTTCGAGCCTATTGTTCCCAACAACAACCGGTATTGGTGTGACATGGACGTTAGACATGAACTTCGTCTTGTCCATGTTCATCTTAAGACCAACCTGTTGGGAGACGTTATTGAGGTCATTGAGCATTGTACTAAGCTCCTCCAGCGATCCTGCCATAAGAACTATGTCGTCGGCAAATCGAAGGTGAGTGATGTATTCGCCATTGATGTTGATACCGTATCCTTTCCAGTTCAGCTGCTTGAAAACATTTTCCAATGCAGCGGTGAAGAGTTTCGGGATATGACATCACCCTGTCTTACACCTTTCTGCAGTTGGATTGGTTTCGTACTCTGATTCTGTACTCGGATAGACATCGTAGCCTCATTGTACAAACACCTCAGCACTTCGATATACCGAGAGTTTATCTGGCACCGCTGGGGAAACTGTAGCACCGCCCAAATTTCGACTGAATCGAAGGCTTTCTCATAGTCCACATACGCCAGACATAATGGCAAATTGTACTCCTCGGCCTTTTGTACAATCTGGCGAAGAGAATGTATGTGGTATGTGTGTTTACTATAGCCTTTTCGGAATCCGGTTTGTTCGGGAGGCTGGAAGTCGACAAGTCTGTTCACTAGACGATTTGAGATGACTCTCGAAAACAGCACGTAGACGCTTAGAAGCGATATCGGTCTATAATTCTTCAAAAGGCAGTTATCCCCTTTCTTGAAGAATAGGACAACCACGCTTCTACTCCACGCTTTCGGCGTAACACCGCCATGAATGACGGAATTAAACAGCTTCTGAAGGACAACAAGTATCGGTTTTCCACCCGCTTTCAGAAGCTCAGCTGTAATTCCGTCCTCACCCGGCGCCTTGCCGTTTTTAAGCTGTTTGAGAGCCATCCTAATCTCGCTCAGACTGACGTCCGGGATGTTATCGGAGTAATGTCAGATAAGCTTGGCTCTTGGGTCGTTACTCACATCAGTGTGTGGTTTCAACGACGTTGTGTACAGCTGTCCGTAAAATCTCTCGATCTCACTCAAAATCTCGGCTCCAGCGGAAATGACTGCGCCGCTTTTGGTCTTCAGCTTGGTCAGTTGGCTCTTTCCGATAGACAGATCTCTGGCGAAGACTTTGGAGCCTTGGTTCCGCTCTATCGCTTTTTCAATACAGGCTGTATTGAATTTGCGTAAGTCTTGCCTCATACATTTGGAGATCTGTCTATTCAGTTGCCGATACGCTGACGCATCCATTGTAGACTGCAGCTTTATCTCACGCCTGGCTTTCATGAGTTTAAGAGTGTGATCGGAGAGCTTTTGGGGCTTGTTCGTGCGGCGGGTCCTGCAAAACTTAGCTCCTACCGCATGGACAGTTTCCACTAGCCTGCTATTCGTATCGTCCACTGTAACGCAATCGTCTAGGCACTGAAAGCGATTATGCAATTAGAGCTGAAAAGTAAAAAATATACACGTAAGAATAAATAAGAGTAAACATAACTTTTAAGCATTTATGTGAGGCTATATCTATAATAATCTATACTAAAAAATAAAATGTATGTCTTTTTGAACGAATTCAACTATCGCAATTCGATTTATCGTAGTCAATCACGAAAATCTCCTTTCTATCATATCCCATTTCAATTTCGCACCCTCAGCCTTAGAATGGTATACGTCTTATCTTCACGGGCGTCAGCAGACAGTCAATGTAGGTAGCAAAGAATCGCCTCGGAAAGAACTTGATCACTTCCGAAATTAATTGCTCGTACCATCTATATGCCGATGACACATGATGCTCTATGTGAAATCTAATATTAATGACCTTCATAACGGGTTTGAAACACTGAATTTAAATTCGAAAATTATTTAAGATTGGGCTTCACGTTATGGAGTTATGATTAATGTAAAATGTCAAAGCAACCCTGGTTGGTAGCGCGTGGCTGCTGGCTAAGGTTGATGTTGAGAATTTACCGCATGTTCAAATATATAACAGTTGAAAAGTAAATAAACCTTAACGTATGTTACATCGATGGAAGCGCAATTAAATCGTGCGCCCGGAAAGTATTAGTAAAATTTCATAGACTAAAAAGTACTACAGTACTTGTAGTTAGTGAACAAAAGAGTGCAAAAACATAATGGACATACATACACATAGCATGATATCATTAATAAAGAACATACTTGAAACAGCATGCTTTATTCAAATGTACACTGCTTAGAGTCATGGTTTGAATCCCAAGAAAGAGACATTAGTATTTTGTGACTTTTCTACTTAGCAATTTGTTTCTGCTATTTTATTCCCTTTTCTAATATTTTAATTTAATTTTAAACTACACACGAGTTACGGTAGTAATGATTTCTAAATAAATAAATCCGCTTATAAGTGGGGATATATACAATTGCTCATTTAATTTTAGAAGGCGCCTAGAATAATCCTTTATAAGTAAATGCATAAGTCCAACTAAACTATGACGTTTGCCCGTCAAAAAAGCTGAAATCTGATAGCTCCGCCAATAAGCCTATAGAAGAAAGCCAAGACGACCCATTTAGTGATAACGTGGATGATGCGACACTTAGACCCGTGTTATAAAGAATAATAGAATTATAAAGAAAGATAGAAGGTGACTCAAGCAGCGTTTGAACTATAATCAATCAAGACTAGTTTTAAGTTCAGATCAAAACTCAAGCATCGGCCTGATTACAGAACGAATTTTAAATGACACTCAGCCAAAACTATTTTCAAGTATAGTTTTGATCAGTTTTGTTTAGACGTATTGGTAAAATGTTGGACAGGAAGTTAATGAAAATATTTGATTACTGAATTGACAACTTCAATAAAGAATGAAATTAAAATGTTAGTCCATACTGAGGTAGAGGAAGTTATTAATACAATGAAATGTGAACTTTCGGAAACTACCGATTTATTCAATAAAAAAAACTTTTAAAAATGGAAAAGCAAAGAAATTGAAACCTCATCCAATAAAAGTGCCGACTTGGAAAAGGAAATTTGCCAACTAAATCGGATATTTACAACCCTTGACCATCAATCGCGGAGTTTATATGTCAAACTACATGCAGTAAAAAGCTCATATAATAATTAAGAAAATTTACGAAAAGGTGGGTTGCATTGTAATCGATACGGACATTAACGCTTGCAGAACAATACTTCAAATGGAACCATAACCTGAACGTCCTCGCTACATTTTAGTCTCTCTCACTTTAATTCGGCTTCGTGATACTTTTCTGTAAGCTGCCCATTGTTGCAATAAAAATAATCTAAATAATAAACTAAGTAACATAGGTCGTTAGACATATGTTACTAGTGCTTAATGTCACCTGTTAAGGTGAAGTGAAGATAAAACATCGGTTTTATCTTAACTACAAAAAAATATTAACAATAGATAATTAATCAATGTACTCTTTGACGTTGTTTTAATTAACAACGTCGAGGGGTTAAGTGTTGGAACTTACAACGAACATAAAATATATGGAAATTTGGATAAATTCTCAATAATCAAGATTTTACGTTGTAACGCCTGGTAAAAACTTTATACCAATGTATAGTATCGGAGAATGTAAGGCGTTTTATTATTATACTAAACTAGTACAATAATCCAAAAAATCATTTTCATGTTCGAACGGTGGAAATTAAGTCTCCCAAGTTATTGTCAAGGCTTATTTTTGTACATAGTTCACGTAAATAATATTTAATAAAAGAAAGGCGACTATTATGAAATATGTAGTATACTAACTACATGACCCTAGTTCTCGCTCCACAAAAGCTCCTAATGCTATTATCTGTTCTGTGCTATAACATAAGCGCATGCATGTGAGCTTTAGTCTCAAACAAGCTCATTAGATTGTCTTATGTGATGTTGAGTCATTATTTACTTTGGTGCTAAGTTAGAATGTTTAACGATACTGATACTGATACTGATATCGGAGACGTTCTGAAAAAAGGCCAGGTCAAGAGTACTCTAAACCAAAGAGTATGCATGCGAAGATTGATGAAAGTGGAAGAAGTCAAAGACCTATGTCAGGACCGTAGCAAGTGGAAAAAGATCATCTCTACCTACCCCGTTGGGAACATGGCGTGAATATATACATACATACGAAAACTTATATTCCGGGTAATCGACAAACTAAAACTCGTACGTACGTATAAAGGATTTCATTTTAATCAGAAATAAAATAAACTTTATTGGAAATTTTTTCAACTCTCCACTTTATTTCTCTTAAGCGTTATAAATATTAAATATTTAAATTAATAATAAATATCTAATTTTAGTTATAATAATATCAGACATCGTTTCATAATAACAAATAAATTAACTGAAAACGTTTTAGGCTTATAATTATGAATATTATACAAGAAACACTTACATAAAGAATAGCACAACGTTACTAAGTAATTTTAATCAGAACAGCAGCTAATTATACAATTGGAACATTTCTAATAATATTCGGAATCATAACCAAATAAAAGGATAAACTACTAAATAAGAAGTTCGACAAATCTGATGGTGATCATTTTTAGTCGCTTTAGTTTTGTAAATAATCAATGTTATGAATAAAAAAATTACTCATTCCGTCATCTCAGTATTATCGAACTTACATAGAGACCCAATATATGGAGTTAAATTATTATTTCAAACAAACATTCGAGAATATCTCGTAGTCCTCCCCCAATGACGGTCACAAGCACAGTTCGTGCCACCTTTATCTAAGACATGAAAGAGTTCGTTATTAATAAATTATCAAACAATAGGCACTAGAGATACTGGTCTCGGTTCCGTACGGGTAAACATATATCTAACAGAACTTTACTTCTATTGAAAAAAAGAGCCCCTTTGAATCTCGGTCGGGAACATATCGGGATATAACAGAAAGAAAATAATTAATTATAAATTTGAAATATAAATATTGAATATAAAAAATTATAAATTTGATACAGAAACTATTTTGTTGTTATTTTCTTTTGTATTATCAGTCAAGTGTAAAGTTGAAAATAGTATGCACTTGTTTTTTTTTTCCTTGTTAAATAGTATACCAAATATAGAAGACAGTTATTTTCTCATTTACATATATAATATTTATTTTTTTATATTAGAACAAACGAACAGAAATAACACATTCGTTACTATATTGGTCGGATCAGTAGTATACTCGACCACTAAGCCTTGGGTATCGAATCCCAACCAAATTCAATGTCAGTGCAACTAACAAAAATATTGCTTTTTGGTTCTAGATGTGTTGAGGTAGTCTGTAATACAGCTACATTATATTGAAGCATTTCTATGGCGAATTACTGCATCTGTGTTTGAGTTTACTTACAGCACTATATATGATACTGTCCTGGAGGCAACTTTTGATTATTTATTATCTGAGAGATGTCGCTGTGGTCACGTTGTTGTTACGATGACATTATACAGTCTTGCTATGGCTGCTATGTTGTTAAACACGAGGTTCACGCCTTATTTCTAAGTTATATAAAACTAATTTGTGATGTAAGTCTAAACATTGGCTAGTAGCGTGTTAAACATTTAATCTAATTTCTTATTTGTAATTTCTGCTAATTGTCTATCTTCTTCCGGCATGTCTTGATCGTCCCAACCCCAAACCGGGTTCTCCGGGTGGTGATGGTCTTCGTTCGTTATTTCGGTCTCTCTACTAAATGGATGGGAACCGTCACCGGTCCGTGATACTCTTTTGCGGATCATGTCTGCTGATACGGTCTTCAAGTCGTACGCCAATCCTGAAAGTTATGACAAAACTTAGCATTGAAATAAAAATACCTGTACTAAATCTGAAATCGAATGAAAGTAAAAAGCTTTTAATTCAAAATTGATCTTCTAATACTACATCTTTTTTTATATTAGATTGGGGGTGAAATGAGCTGACAGTCCACCGGATGGAATGACTATTGCAGTCCAAAGAAGTCTGCAAACAACTTCGATCGGAAAAGGTTACAGATGCGATCTACGCCGTCGCCTACAATTGAAAGCCTCACAGGCCGTCTATATCTTTCAAATCGGGACACAACAGTTGTTAAACCAATCGCAGTGCCAATACTTTGTCATTCGCAATACATGGTTCTGGATAATGTAGGCTTGATATTTGAGATCATTCTACTATAACACGTCAGATTAATAATTAGTTACTTGTGGTATTTCCCATACATATGTCACTACCATAAATAATAAAATATGTAACATACATATCACAACAATAAACTGTTGCATATAATACATTTCAAAAGATACCTTTACATTTATATATTCACAGACATTTTACTATAATTACAGTTTTTGAAATGAATCCACCAGGATTTACGATGCATGTTCAAAATTCATAGAAAGTTTAGAAATGCAATTGTTCCAAGTTTTACGTTGATAAGGTAAAGTTAGTTTTGATTTGATATGACTAATCATTGATTGAGACTAATTTAGCACATTTCGTGCTGCGACGTTCGAATAGTAAGCACTTGATATTAGTTCTGTTAATTTTATGCCAGAACAATACGTATATACTATGTGTATACAAGATTAATATAGAAAAGCAGTTAGTTTTTGTTATTCGTACATATTTGGGTAATAAATTTCTTTTCCGAAAACACTATAGTGAAAAGTAGAGTTATGGTTTTTGTTTTCTTACATAATTAGGAACTGCTTGACTTTTGACAAATGATTCAGTTACATGAATGTTTGGACAGAATATTAAGGCGCACAAATAAAATACACATTTTCGATTTCATACATGGTAGAGCCAAGCGGCGCTTATAGCTGCTGTTCGAATGGGCCGGCTTGTCGGGCACGAGGTACTGCCCCGCAAAATACCGGCATGAAGTAGAGGCGTCATGTAGGGAGAGGGTTTCGTTCGGTGAGCGAGATAACCTGAGGCCCTCTCTTCCCTCCCCCTCTACCATGAATGATGATTATTAGATACCATGGATGATGACTACAAGTGCCGGTTTTCCACACGCTCTCAGAAGCTCAGCGGTAATTCTCCTCATCCGACGTCTTACCGTTTTTAGAGTTTTTAAAGCTGTTTGAGAGCAATCAAAATCTCGCTCAAACTGACATTCGTAATGTCATCGGATTAGTGTCGGATAAGCTTGGCTCTTGAGTTTGAAACCACACATTAGCGTGAGTACATGACGTGTACGGCTGCCCGTAAAATCTCGCGGTCTCATTAAAAATGTCAGCTCCAGCGGAAATAACTGCGTCGCTTTCCGTCTTCAACTTAGTCAGTTGGCTTTTTCCGATAGCCAAATCTCTGACTGAGTGAACTCTCTTTGGAGCCTTGGTTCTGCTCTTAATATATATTAACTGGAACTTTTGGAATGTAACTATGAAAAAATGTTCCTGGCATTGGACCATTAGCATGCTGATGATGATGACGAATGTATTGATGAATAAATTATTTGTATTCGAGCAATTATTTAAACTTTTGTTCAACTCACCATGTTTGGCGGCCCAATCAATAAGCGCTGTTGAAAAATTTGTGCTGTAGTTCCCTAACTCGGCAGCTTTGTAATCCCATGGGAACACATGATGATAGTTATGCCAACCCTCGCCGAAAGCACAGATTGCAACAGTAACGTTGTCAGTAGCGCCTATGTGTCTGAAATAACAATTATTTCCTGTTGTTTATTTTAGTAGAGATACTTTGCAAAGCACGAAAACCGATTAAATTATTTTATGTTAAACAAGTAAATATTTCATATTTATTTCATGAAAGTTTTACAGGTAAGTATGCTCATTCAACTATGCGAATGTCATAGTAATAATGAGAGACGCGAGTAGTCGTACAGTGATTTCATCAAAATGGAGCTGTTTTCATCAGTTGAGGACGAAGAATAATAAATTCTGTACATTGATTTTTTATTATGTATTTAAAGAAACCTTCCTCCGATCGGCTTTGAAGTCTGGGTTATGAAGGGTTTGCCTTTACGGGATGTTACGATTATGAGATAAGAGCGAGGAAGGGTCAGAGACACGGGACGCAATACAACACGATTGAAAGAAAGAAAGAAGAAAATCAATAATATATGTTTTGCATAAATATTGGCTTCGGCTAGAATTTGAACCCCATGGTTCCGGAGTCAGATACGTTGAACTTTAATACACACGATCCTCCTGAAGTGTAATGGAGATGAGATCCAATATAAATATATATTTATTGTAATATACTTGATATTACACGATTATTATTATTACGTTGAAGCTTACTTGGTTTTTCTTCTGCTTCAATTATAATGCAACTGGCAAATGAAAGATACAGAAAAAGAGAATTTAAAGTAGTTTACTTGAAAAACAAGCTTCATTACTTTGAGGACGCTTCGTCGAATGGGTTCCTTTTAAATATTTCTCGTAAAACATTTTTTTGCGTGCCCTTTGAGATGGTATGCTTAACTACCCTAGTTATGCGTCGAAAACATTTCTCCAATAATAAATTTACTCTTAATTAATAAGTACCTACTTTCGAGAATAAACTCAACATCATCCAACTCCTTTTTATTTTACGCTGTATTATAAGCATATAACGTGCTCACTCAATATTCTTCCTCTGATTATTTCATGGACCTCTTTATGGAATATTTATATGAATTAAAATACGAGTACGTCTCAAATTTACAATGTTCACTACGATTATTTGTTAACTCTTTACGAGCTTGCAAATTATTCATTTGTTTTTTGATTATTTTAGATATTAACTTATTTACATAAGAAAGGAACAAGTTAGAAATTAATTGGAAGATTTATTAGTGTAATCGGCCCTGATTAATTAATACTCGGCGTAGCCTGTAATGTCTATTGTACATAACTGATCGATTCCTTGTGATATCAGCGTAAATTAGGAACAGCTGTAGCGCATCGATCAGTGAGACGAAAGAATGAATTAAAATACAGTACGTCTCAAATTTACAATGTTCACTACGATTATTTGTTAACTCTTTACGAGCTTGCAAATTATTCATTTGTTTTTTGATTATTTTAGATATTAACTTATTTACATAAGAAAGGAACAAGTTAGAAATTAATTGGAAGATTTATTAGTGTAATCGGCCCTGATTAATTAATACTCGGCGTAGCCTGTAATGTCTATTGTACATAACTGATCGATTCCTTGTGATATCAGCGTAAATTAGGAACAGCTGTAGCGCATCGATCAGTGAGACGAAAGAATGAATTAAAATACGAGTACGTCTCAAATTTACAATGTTCACTACGATTATTTGTTAACTCTTTACGAGCTTGCAAATTATTCATTTGTTTTTTGATTATTTTAGATATTAACTTATTTACATAAGAAAGGAACAAGTTAGAAATTAATTGGAAGATTTATTAGTGTAATCGGCCCTGATTAATTAATACTCGGCGTAGCCTGTAATGTCTATTGTACATAACTGATCGATTCCTTGTGATATCAGCGTAAATTAGGAACAGCTGTAGCGCATCGATCAGTGAGACGAAAGAACACTAAATTAAGGGATGTCAAAGACACTACGTCCTTATAATTCATCATGAATGTTCTTGGCTCGTAGTTACAGTGACCAACAACGATCAGGGACACTGTGTGTTCATTTGCCACCTTCATTTAAATAGGTTATACGTTTTTGTAACAAGTTGCTGCAAGTAGTAACTTAAACATTAATCATCGACGGCTTTCACTAAACTCAATACGTTCGAGAGTTTATAACCGTAAGTATCGTTAACTTTTAACGCAAATAGCTTACTTGTCGTACGGCCTGTTGCCCCAGATATGAGCCGCAGAGTTGACCAGCCAAGTAAAGTGCAATGACAACGTGTACCGAAACATGGCAGCGACGTACCAAGAATACCATGAGTTTTCTCCCCAACATGCTACTGGTATCCATGTGGGAATCAGGAAGCACACTACCGGCATTACTATGAGGTATGATCTGAAATAAATTACACATTATAAATTGCTGTTATTTGTGTGTGTAAATTGTTGGATATAATAGAGAATATACCATCTCTTTCCTCAAATGCCAACTGCACGTGGTACGCACTGTTTATCAACAAACGAGGCTGTGAAGATATAATTATGGCGGAATATAGATCCTAATTTACCTCACCCAAACACATGCACTAGTTATGGGGTGCATCACTATTGCGAGAGTACCGCCACTGCACATCATCATCAACCCTCTTCTCCAGCGTGGTGAGTAACCAAAAATTAGCTGGCGCTTTCATGGAGATACTTATGGTCAGCAGTGGATTAATATTGTATCTAGTTCCTAGTATAACCTGCTACTGGTGGCAGTGGTTTATGCAATAAACGAGATATACATTTTATTGGTTTGGACGTATTTTGTGTAAAAACACGGGAAACGCCTCGAGAACGAAAAAATAATAATGAGTAATAATGTCGCCAACGGGAGATCTTTTTATTTAATAAAATATCACAGTGCATCGAACGTAGTAACATATTGCTATATCTGTCGCAGTGGAGAGACTTACTTCTTCTGAAACATAACTATAGGGTCTTTCTCCAAATCGGACATGTCAACAGAGGCGCCTTTCTCAAACACGTCCTTATGTTTCCTCACCATCAACCAGCCGATATGGGAGAAGAAAAAACCGCGTCGTGCGTTGTGCGGATCGGCGTCTGTCTCCGTGAACTTGTGATGTACCCTGTATTAAAGAAAGTATTTTCTGCTTTAACGAGATAATATATTTTTTAGAAAGTTTCTCGTGGTTTAATTGTAACGACATTGCTTGGTGGTATAGTATGCTCTTTTCAAATGTTACAGTTTCTAAAGCCTTGATTTTGGTTAAATCAGCTTAAAAAAAATATTATTTTAACTTAAGGTCATATTCCTATTATTTATAGAAGGATTTGCCGTGATTGTTACACACGCTACGATGACTGATTGGTGATTTGTCATTAAACGTACTCTGACCTCTCTCTCTCTCTTAACTCGTCGTCACATACGGATATCTCATATTAGGCATTTCTTTTAGTCACAACCTTAGTCGTCCTTTAGTACTCCCTGTAGATTAGATGGTAGATTTTGTTTTACCCGTAAAACACATCGTGTCTTACTCGTATATAACACACAAATTACGATACTGATATATTCTACCGATGGACAAGAATATTTATACAAGCAGTATGTTTAAAATTTTTACCTATCTATCCTATTTACAAGGACTGCAATGTTTTAACAGGGAACTGTATGAAACTTTTTGCGACATCTTCTGAACAAGATTATCATGGAGCATTTTGTGAAATCTGTCACATTTCCTCAAGAATGTGTAATTCCTTAAGTTCAAACTTGGTCTAAACACTCATTTGTAAAACTCGAAACCTTATTTTGTAATAATTATTGAATATATTGTGTGCACCTTTGCGTTTCTGATACTAAATCATTATCATTAATGAATAATGAAACTAATCTTTCTACCGGAAGAAAGGTAAGGAATGTGCTAGTGATTCTCTCCTCGAGAAAACTTAAGTATTATAACTGCACTGCTGCATTGGGAAACAAACGATGGCGGGGGTTATTGGGGGGAAACGTCATCGTTTGGATGTCGCCATCAATATCTTTTTTCCAGTGATGACCCTTCTAGCCAATTTCAAAGACGGCGACAACTTTCGAAGTTGTCAAGGCCTTTGTGTATCCGATGTGCGTTACATCGGATACACAAAATTGTGCGGTAAGATCGGGGGAAGAACTAAAAGCAGGGTCAAAGACACGGGTCGCAATACGATACAATGCGTCCCGAAAAGGAATCGCACTAGTTTCGAGTCCAGCTTGGCTCAACTAGTAGGTACGCTATACTAAGCCTCGCGCTTTCCAGTGAAATGTAAAAGAAATACCTGTGATCGCGCACCCACTCGTAAATATGGTTCTGGAAGGCCATCGTTTGGAAGACTGCTAGGCAAAGTCTTAGCGGCCATCGAGCTTTATACGCTCTATGTGCCCATAGCCTATGTGCACCCGCTGTCACTCCCATCGCTGATAATATTGCAAACAAGCATGCTGGAACAAATAAGGGAATATTATAAAAAATCAAATGAACATCGTCGAATTACATCGACGGCTAGGTTTACGCAACGCGGGTTCGATTCCCGCTCAGGGCAAGACTTGTGTGACCTATTTCACATAATTATTCCGGGTTTGTCCATGTGCAATAGTATAATTTTTTGCAGAAGTAGATAAAAAATATAGGAAAAAAACACGTCACGAATATGTTGTTAACGTTGTCTATGGAAAATAAAATATATTAGCATTATATCCAGACCTTAGATAGATTAGAAACCATAAATAATCAGTACTTATTTTATGATCAATACTACATATCATCGAAATTTGATTACACGTAGCCGATAATTGTATTGCATTAATACCCAGTCTCGCAGATTTCAAATGTTTCTCAATAGTGCTATTTACTCTTTAGGTGCTAACCTAGTACTACCTCTATAGGTGTCGTACCTAGTAATTACACTAACAAAGCGTACTCACCGAATAACAGCGTCCATATTTTCGATTTCAAGGTTAATATGAGGTAAATGCCGTACAATGAGGCGACGTGTAAATAAATGAAAGCCAAGACGTTTCTCCATACTATTTGCCATCTGAAAATAAACAAGTACTAAGTACAGCAGTGCGATTAGTAACATCGTTGAATTAGTCACTGGTATTCAGTTTACGCAAACTATTTCAAAACTGTATTTAGATTGATTTTTAACATTAGGGAAAAGTGGCTCTAAGGGAATATGCTCTATTATTTTCTCTTGTGACCAACGTCACCAGCAAGTGGTGCTCCCTGTTAGACAACAAATGAGGTTCTAGCGATTGAACGACGGTGTAAAATCCATCATTTGTTGAAACCAAATCTCACAGAGTAGTGATGGAGAGCAGTATTACTAGTGCAACATGTCGGCACTGCGTTCACCAGCTCGCTTGCTCTGGTTGGTACATTCATGCATACGAGCAAGCGGCTCACCGGATGGTAAGTGATTGCCGACGCCCACGTTCATCTGCAACACCAGAGCAGCAGCAGGTGTGTTGCCGTGTGATTGTCAGAAAGTTATTGTTTCAAATGATATTGCTATTTTTGTCTTTTAAGAGTAGTAGACCTATGTCCAGTAGAGTACTACTCTACTGGACATAGGTCTCTACCAATGAGAGGAATTACTTTAATCGCCACGCTTGGCAAGCGGGTAGCGACCGCACTACTAGACGACACGCACCTTAAACTCTGCGCCCCATCATTGGTCTATGTATTAACGGTTTGGCATATTATTGAGATGACTAATCCAATCCACGTCTAAAAAGTTGCACTTACTCGTAATCTCTTCTCTTATCGTATCGCGAATGTGTTATGCTATCATTATCAACACACTTTGTTTGCACTGTATTTAAATCTTGAAAAGGCGCCATTCTGCATGTGCTTGATGTATAAAACTGTGAAATAGAAAAGCAGTTATTTAAAAAACCTAATTAAAAATGTCATTCTATATTTATTTTAATTCACATATGCGGAATGATGCAAAAAGGTCTTATTAAGAAGTAAGTATATATATATATATATATATATATACTCGTATTATTTTATTATAAATGTGTAGTGTTCGCGTAAATATAACTTATTACAATCATTATGTAAACGTGTAATGAATACAAATTCTAGACCCTCGTAAAATGTTCAAAATGGTGGTAAAATCCCGCATCCACTTTGATGTTTAAAAGTTATAAGCTAATACACAGACAAACGCGGACTGCGGCTCTATTATTATACACTATTTTATTTAAAGTTAAGGCTCATTGGTAAGTTGACGATGTCGAAAATAAATTACAGATCATGTATACCATTTATTTAATATTCATCTATGTGTTTTAATCTGTATGTTATTTAACAGTAGACAAACGCCATGGGTTTATCGTGAACTCATTAGGACAATCACCGGCAACTTATTTTGATTAAAAGTTGAGGTTTAAGTAATGCAAGGCTTTGATGGTTTGTCGTTGACATTGTGACCGCCATCGGCAAGCGTTTTGTCGCCAGTTTACAAGTATGAACGAGGACTATTGGAGGTATTGAATTTTGTTGTTTCTATATATTTCGAGTTTTGATGGATAATATTGATGCTGTATTATGCACCAACTGCTTGTGAATGTGTGCAGTATAAGAGAATACATTTGAGGGCCGGAAATCTCGTCATAATCGTCGATTAACTTGGATTTATGTCCGAAAATTGTTTTAATATCATTTTGTCTCTGACAGATAGTCCCACTGTTAGTATACAAGGTTTCGTGCCCAAGAAAAGAAAAGAAAGTAAATGTTTTTATTAAAAAACAGAATGTATATTACAACGTTAAAAATAATTTTAGATATTTCCAAAAATATGACAACTATTATAATATTGAAACGTTTTCATCTCTAAAGAATATTTTGCAACTTCTTTCTGCAATTATCAAAACTGCAAACAAATTTGCATAAATTAAACTCAGGACTCATTCAAAGCTAATATTTGCGACTTATGTCTGTTTGTCGGGTCATGTAACTTTTTATTTCAATACTTTAATTAATTTAATTTGTAATAATTTTTTGTTAACTCATTTTGTAGTAATTTTGCTTTACGTATTGCATTATTATATCGTTCGGTTGTCGAATGATTAAAGAATAACATCACTTCTACCCACCCATGGTATCGTAGAAAGGGGCTATTGGTAAATTAACTTCTTAAATTAATTCGACAAGATGCAAAGTTTCTTGATTGAAGCTATACCTGATTAAGGGTGGTACTGGTAATAATTTTCAAGTGTGAATGCTGCAACCGTCAAATAATAATCTTTGATAGAAGTGTTATCATTCATTCTTAACCGTAAGGAATAGGGGCGTATTAGTTGAAAATGTGAATAAAGAAAAAGAGATATTTCTAACAATGAAAAACTTTTAAACAAACATTCTATGTATCGTCTTTCAGTTGCCATAGACTCTAGAACGTACGATCTCTCTTGTAGCTGCAAACATTGTTATGAAATTTGCTAGTCTGTGTATTCT
Source organism: Bhutanitis thaidina (assembly GCA_029286595.1). Taxonomy (NCBI): domain Eukaryota; kingdom Metazoa; phylum Arthropoda; class Insecta; order Lepidoptera; family Papilionidae; genus Bhutanitis; species Bhutanitis thaidina. Next base: position 6,783,943 of record JAGSMS010000022.1, read on the forward strand.
AGTCGTAACATTATAGGTATGTTTGGCTAAAATATTCTTCGTTTAAAGCCTTGAAGAATATGTTTCACGATATTTACAAGTTTAGACGATATTTTTATTTTTAAAAATATAAATATACTCAAGCAGTGTTTTTTATTTGCTCAAAAGGCTTATCGTAAGCACCGTTACAGTTCGATTAATAAGAAATGCTTAGAAATTTAAACATTTTATTTAAAAGCCGTGGTAGCTGAGTGGTCGCTTTAATAGCATAATATGCGAGTGCCCCCGGGTTCGGATCCCGGTGCTGGTACCACTAAAATTGTTAATTTCAGTTTTAAGTAGCGAAATTACCACTTGCTCGGTGGTGAAGGAAGACTCGAGGAAACAAAAAAAATTATTTCAATATCTTCACTGGAACAATGTGACAGACGCTTCATCTAAAAATCAGCTATAATCTGGTGAAAAAATTAACAAAATCGCTTCAGGAATTTAGAAGTAGTACAATAATGATGATGATGAAGATTTATGCACGAATCACATATAAATATTAAACTAAACGAACGAACAAAATAAAACATGTTCAATAAAGAATTTGGTTCATCCGTTTAGAAGAAGTAGCCCTTAAAAAGTTTTTGTTACAGTTTGGGCTATCTATTCGCCATGTTATTTATAACATAAAACATCGGCATAATTATTTAATTTGTGTGATTCGCTTGAGGTAATAATATCGAAGGAACAGTCAAACCTTTTCTGGTTTAGTGTTTATTTTTTATTATATATGATAGGATATGTATGATATATGACATTACAAAAGTGTGGGATTTGTTATTATTAATTATCTTAGGCTTATTTTCTTAATTTTAATGCATTTTAATCTATTTTATTATCAGTGATTTTACGGTACAGTGTTCAAATTTTGATTAACTCGAGGTGTTCCTTTTTCGGATATCTATCTTCGATCCAGTTCGTTAATGAGAAGTACCTATGTATCTAGTAAATATCTTGCGATCCCTATTTCATGGTTAAATATATATTTCGCTATCAAAACTGACCTGACTATAAATTTAAGTTCTTTGTTTCAATAACGATTGAGGATCAACTGAGTATTCCATTGCATGGATCAACTTGACTCAAGCATCAAAAAATCTTTAACCTTTTTCTATCCAATATCATTAACCTTTTTCATATCTCGTATGCCACAAATGATTTCACAAAAATTTCATATTCCGTCATTCCCCTCTAAAATCGATCCGTGTTATTTTTTAACTTGGCTTCACATGATTATCCAAGACATGGTAACTAATAAATTAAACTATGTATGGGATGTGAAAAATAATCCGGTATCATTTTATCGAGGAATAACTTCACACGGAATTGTTGTGAAATATGATTATACATACAGCGGACAAGGCCTCTAAGTTTATACATACTAGTATCGCCTCCAATTGCGTTTGTCAAGTAACGAAATTCAACTTGTTTTTCAGATAATCGGATGTTTTCATTCAATCGGTTAAAATTGTTATGTATGGAAAAAATTATGTGTGTATGTTCATTTTACTTTACCTGCCTGCCTTAATGGACACACAATATGATTACCTATTTTGGGCGCATCTATGGCATAGTACCTTTCGAATTAAATGAGTCTCATTCCTCTCTTTTTAAAATAAATACTGACAAAAGTAAGTTCCCACATAAATTTTGATGTGCAACATTGTTTGTTGTGTCACATATATTAGTCGGCCTATGTTTCTTAACATTTTCTCCAAGATCTAAGTGTCCACATCCATACACCCATAACTATAAGGATATATACATAAGACATCATCTTATCACCTGTCCATACCTATCTGGGGAATTATAAAGGGAAGGGGAGAGAGGACGTTAATCCCTATATCTCTACTTTTGCATTCAAGACCTGGGCCTTCGTAAGACCCCTTAAACTTCGTAATGCGCGCATGACTCGAGTTCGTTGTCAGCCGTATTACCATAAATAAATATATCAATAAAATTATTATCCCATTAAATTTCCCTACCCCAAATGAAGCCAAAATTTGATTCATTAGGACAATAGTGTACGACAGCAGTATCTCGTTTCAAATAACGTTTGAGTTGTAGCGAAGCTCGGGCCGTACCACACTGTCATCTAAACAGAAATGAGACGACAGTGTAAGAATATAACAAGTAAATAGTCAATGATTAAAATTATTTTACTCTGCTTATTTTTTTTTGTTTCTCCAACGATATATTTAAATATTGTAACCTAAAATGAAGAGGGATCTAACTACACCTCATATGTTAAAACACATTAAGTCGTTAAGGGAAATACACATACTCCTAGTATGTGTATTTCTTTGGGGTGCTATGTACATACGAAAAACATAACCCGCCTTCTGGTCTAGTTGAGTAAAAATTGTCTTTATTTTACATAGCATTTTCAGTTTGTAGAGAGTACTCTTAGGTAGCTCTCTAGATAGTTGTGGTAGCCTAGTGGTGACGGTGCTCACTTTAGATTCATAGAGCGCTAGTGACCTGGGTTCGATCCCCGGTGCCGGGACCACTAAAATTGTTAATAGCAATTTTAAGTGCTGTATTTAACACGTGCCCGGCGGTGCAAGAAAACATCGTGAGGAAAACTACCCGCACTGGAGCACCGAGGCGGACCCTTTCCGGCTCCTAAACCCTCTCAGATATTTGAGAAGGAAGCCTTTGCCCAGCTGTGCACTTACAGGCTGCAACTTTACTTACTTTACTCATATGCAGCTCTCTACATACATACAGGAGTGCGGTTAAACGGCGATAAAATGTTTAAAGTTTAGAATAATTTATGAACCTCAAATGGTTATAATAAGACGTATAAAGCTTTCGAAACCGTATTCATGCTATGCATTAGCGTGAATACGGTTCTTCGAAACTGTAGTGCCGCACTTACAAATAGAAAGTTGCGTTTCGTTTCTCTGCTATTGTTATGATCATGGATATGCATACACAAACGTCAGTATTATTAATTTATTTATTTGTTAACGTGACTGGGAAAAATGTAGGTATAGACGAAAAATATTTTTTTGAAAAAAATGTTTGCTAATTATCTCCAGCAATCATTCCGTAATATTACACATGTCAAATTTAGTACAAACACTGTGTAGATTCGTATCTATAGTATACTCGTATAACATTTATTTCTTTCTATGTAACTTTTTTATTCTTACTGTTTCTTTTTCAAGAGTTACTTTCTCTAGTCTGTTACTTTCTTTATAAACTGTCCATTGCCGGAAATATATCTCCCCGACAGGAGTATTTGCCGCAATTGCAATGCTCAGTAGGAGGATTGGCGCATGCTGTACTAGTGTCACATCCCTATTTACACGCTGCTGCCTTTCGCTCGTCTAAACGTTTCTGTCATTTGTCGCAGGCATTGAGAATAAAAAAAATATATGCAGTATGAACCTTTCTACTACAAATAAACCCCTTACCCAATAGTCAGAGCTTTAATTTTAGCAGTTTTCACACAGTTTCACAAGAGCTTATATGGACCAACATTCCAGGTGGTGAGCATGTCGCCTAGATATTTTCTAGCATTTCACTAAGTCGACTTTTAAACCCCCTATATAAATAGAGATACATTTCTTTACTATAACCTTCCATCATATAGGATTAAAGTCTTCTTTGTATTGTACGCCGTTAGTCGGTAATAAATACATACAAATTAATATCATCATTTCAGTCTGTCATAAGTGCACAGCTGAACATAGAACTCCCCCAAAGATCGCTACAAAGCTCGGTCCAGAGCCACCTATATCCATCGAATTCGTTGTCATAGTGTGGGACGTCACACTGCGTTTTCATGTAGGTGGTTGCCACTCGACAACCTTTATTCTCCAACGGTTGTCAGTTGTGCGAACTATGTGGCCGGCCCATTACCACTTCAGCTTGTTGATCCTATCCTATCGTGTAGAGAAACAACTATTTTTATGTTTAAAAAAGTGATCTTCATTTTTTGCTTTTAATATGTAATCTTTATTACTACTTACAACGTTTGAACATAAAATTATTATATTTGGTTGCAATTAAATTCATATTAAGAATTTAGTATAATTTTCCATACGGAGCCCTATTACTAAGCCCACGCCGCCTGTCCTTATTTGTCCTTATGTCGAATAAATCAACAAAAAATTAACAAAAAAAAGAAAAGTAACAAAAAATAAGGGTGTTCAAATACTAGAAACATTTTGTTTTAGATTTTTCACTGTCGTAAAAATGGTGATACATACAAGCGTCAAACTGAATGTGAATATTGTGCAAACTCTTAAGTAAAACAACAAATAATAAATAACGTCCAACTGTAAGTCCAGCGGGTGCTAAGGTTCCCGAACTGAATAAAAAAGAACACAATTATTTTGGTAAATGCATAACCTAGATTTACTGTTTGGTTCTACGGAACCCTCACCTCGGTGCGCGAGTCCTAAACGCACATAGCTGGTTTTTATTTATTGATTCTGGTAGTTGATTATATATTTTTACTGACACTGCAAACAGACTTGAAAAATCATCAGTTTAATTTTGTTCTTTTATGTAATGTATAATTATTAGGTAAGTTTGTCATCGCATTTCGTGCAAGTTTGGAAATTGACATATTTCTAAAATATAGACGTGTCAGGTTATTGTGTACTTGGAAATTTGATGTGCGTTATTTTCTTTTGAACAGTAAAGAGAAACGGTGTATCTGTGCTAATTTCCATTTATTCAATATAAATCGATGTCATTACTCCTTCAAACCTTGTATATACCTTGTATGTATTTACCGCTATAGCCCGGTTCAAGAGCCACTTAATGTATCATCCTAAGTACGAAGAGCATTGAAAACAAATTCTACTAACGCGGTCACAACTGTTGACCACGCGTAACGTTGTTTTGAAGATCGTCACCACTGAAAAACCGCAACGCGTCGTGCGCTTTTAGGCTATTAAATATAGCAATTTTTTTTTAATAACACTTATTTTTTTTTTTAGATTTAACGATAAGTGTCGGTTTTATTCAATGGAGCTTGGTGAGTGTTCCATGTAAGAAAATCGCTGGTGTTTTAAATGACAGCCAACGGGCATCTTGAAAGTACGAGAAGATAAATTGACATGATGTGACCGACAAGAAGCCATTGTCTACTACTATTTATATCGTTTTGATGATTATTCTCTCTTCTGCTGAATATTCGTCTTTTTCCTCAACTTACTGAAGTCCTCTGCTGAATATGAGCCGCTCAAAAAAAAGTTCCAGCTAAAGCCAGTATGCTTTTTTCTGAAAGGTTTACACATTCTCAACACGTCAGGCCGGCGGGTTGGTAAGCGCAGTGCCTGTATCTTCGCACTAGTGATGCTGCTCCTCATCACAAGTCTGCGGGATTTGGTTTCGGTGAGTTCTTACGAATTACTGCCATTATTCAGCCGTCAGAGCAAAGTTGTTAGTTATTAATGGGTGGGGAATGATATGAATATCTGAATTTTAAAATTTTATTTTAACACCAGAAGAGCTTGCAGGTGCGGTGCTGACCTATAAGGATATTTGGGGAGAGGGAGAGAGGAGAGGGAAGGGGGAAACCAAATCACGTTCAAAATGATATAGAGGTCACTGATTTTAATCCGTCCAAAGTTTAATAAGTAATATGCCTGTGAACCGATCTAACTAAACAAATAATGGGTGAAACCTGCTTCGTCATATTTAGCAATCCGCATCTTAAGCCACTAGGCTAGTGGCGCTTCTAAAAATTTCATTACTTCCTGTGAACAATATTTAAGACGGTTCGTTTCCCCTACGAATGTTAACTAAACATTTGTTAACTTTTTATAAACATATTTTCGGATTGTAATTTTATGCTATATATTTAGTGACTCAAATCCAGTTTTTATCCAAAATACAGTTCGGGTCGTGTTCGATTACAGAACCATCTTCCATTAGCTAGAAAAAGTTACCATTCGCATAGAATAAAAAGTACTATCGCAGCCGAGTTCATAGGCCCCAATATCCACCTCTGGACATAGTTTCCAACGCTTAAACTCTAAGCAAATATACTTTATGATAGACGGCTATGTGAAAGCAGTTTAGGCGTCGTATGGCGCTGCAAATCACCGTCATTCAATAACTATAGCTATTTTGTTTAATTTCACTTTTAAACCTTGAGCTAAAATGTTGTTAATCTTTAATCAAGTTGTCAAATTCGAAACGAGTTTATATACTTACTTCGCGACAAAGTAAAGGTTTGGCGCCGCCGGAAAATACAAAACAGAAATGCGTAATCACTACCTTCCCCTGTGGCTGACAGACGATAGTCTGTAAATAAATGTAAAATTTTCGAGTGTTAGTTAAATAAATACAATATGTAAATTATTATTCTTTTGACCACCAAACAGTAATAGTAATACTTTTCTATGGGTGAACTTCGCTTTAGGGTTTGTTCCGGTATTTGACTTGGGTTCAGACATTGCGTTTTTGTTTGCTATTATCGTAAAGAATCCACTTTTCATCATTTGTCACAATTCTGTCCAAAATCCCTTCTTTTATTATGTACATCAGTTAATACATCCGGTACCCATTTCTCGAGTTCTATTTTCTTTTACTAATTTGGTGAAAATCTATCAATATTGTAGGTAAATTTATGTCAAACCATGATGCTTATTCTTTATTGGTTTCTTTTCTTTTCTTTATTTTTTATTCCATGGTTGTTTGATAAGGATCGGTCTTCTTCATGGATCATTCTTCAAGTCAAAGTTTCCTCTACGAAAGCGATTAAACCAAAAACGCACAGTATGTACGTTAGTCGTATCTTCTCCAAACACAGCACTGATATTCCTGGCTGTGTCTGCTGCGATAGAACCATGTCGGAACTCGTATTCGAAAATTATTAAAATTTTTGAGGCCTCCTCAATGTTTAACTCAAATACTGAATGTAAAAACAACAGAAAACAAAAAATATTTAGAATTTTTTATTGATTAGACCATGTATTTTAATTTGAAGTGGTCACTCCATTAAAACGGAAACTCTATACACTAACCCCCTATTATAATAACTAGGTAATCCTACTGCAAATAGAAGAAGAACAATATCCTCCCTCCCACAAGTTGTGTACTTTTTATCACACAATGCCAGCTGCGACCAGTTAATAATAATTGGATAACCACGTAGGGTAAAAATCTTTGATATTTTACATAAAGTTGAATAAAATTATGCCTGAAAAATATTTTATTCTTAGATTATGATTTTTAAATTGTTTTTAATTGTTATTGTTGATACAAACGTTTATGTCATTCAAGTTGTTTATCTACTCCATATGTAAGTTATTACTAAGTTCATTAAATTCTTGCAATGAGGCAGTCTTTATTTCGCTTCATCTTTATGTGACACTCGATTTAATAATAAATTCACTTTCATGTTATTTTTCAACAAACAAATTTGCATAATTTTGCACTTAGCGAAAGGGGTCTGCTGTCATTAACGTAATTTCACGCCTTTTGAGTTTTTTATCGGATCGCATAAACGGTTAACGGGACAGGGATTTGCTCAGAAATAGCCACGTCCTCTGACATCACTTTTTATCACAAACTCTGATTAAAGGACGGGTCTGTGTGTGAATTTTAGTGGTGCGGCAACAACCTAGTACCATGAAACAACTGCAATCGCGCTTGCTTGGCTTTCGGGGACGCGACTTTTTATGAATTGTCATTGGTTAATAATTTTGACGGCGCCTCGTCATAGCTTTTACCTACGCCGCCTATGTGAGTAGAGAATGCCTATGTCGCCTTCGTCAGCCAGCTGATAGTCCTGCTGCTGCTGGACCTCTCCAGTGGAAGGACTTGCCATAATCGCCATGCTTGGCCTGCAAATTGACAATCGCAGTACTAGACACCTCGAACGCCTTTTTTGAGATCCCATCTCATCCGCCATCTGTTGACGATTGAGATTTTCACGGCTTTTTCTTCACTTAGTGGACTATTACAATACTCACGGGAAGAAAAGTGGTGGCAGTTTCTTTATGCCGCCTCTATATATGTCTATTTGAAGATGTACTCATGACATATTTAGGCTACGGCGATAAATTTAGAATACAATTTTAATTTAACAATATTCTTCTTTAGCATCAACACCAGACTTCCTAATCGGAGGATGGAGAAAGAGGACAGTATCTGCTGCCCGTCACCAGTCTAGATAATTTAGGTATGGAATATATTTCCCTCGACCCTACATAGCTTAGTCACCCACGTGGAACCAAGAGCCATGCATCGAGGTGGGCTAGCCCAAGTTGACTGCTCTGATGCCTGTTGGTGGACTGTTGGGCGAGACCACTGTAGGGATAGAAGAGTGTCGGTATTACGATGCACCAGACCAGATGCACTGTGCGGTTCGATGCCCACGTTTCATTACGAGGCCATTAATGCAATTTTGTACATTTGCACCCTAAACGCGGACTCCTGCTCCGTTACAGCTTTATTAAGTGTATAGACTAAATTAATCTAATTTTAGGGCTTTCTTTACAGCTCACACCCGCTGTCCTACAATTAATTCTCTACAAAGCGGCTATTTTGCAATTTTATTATACGTATTATAGGTACATTTCTAAGAAGCGAATTCAAATATCACGCGAACGATGTCGCGGGTATTCGCTAGTTTAAAATAAATGTCAGTTTTAAAATGTTAGTAACTCTACCTGCCTTATGCAAGTACTCGTAGCATCGTAGTATTATTTAGTTTCGGAACCACAACAATTAGTAAAAGTATTCATGAAAACTAGTTTCATGAATTATTCAAACTGAGCCCAATAAATATAGAAGAAATCAATCTCATATTACAAAATCTAGAGGTTTTGCTTTCACCTTATTGCTTACCAAACTGTGGTACGCTATGAATTGCAAAAATAAAAAGGTACTCACAATCGAGTGTATATAGTCGTACGCAATAAATGTAAATAATGATCTCATATTAACTTAAAAGAAGCATCCTCAACATATTTTATTCGAGTGTTTACACACCGCCGACTTTTACTTCCTCTAAAAGAAAAGTAAATAATAGGTACGGAACCAGTTTGTTGACCCCGAGACGGTGTAACATCGGCGAGTTCGCAACAAAATTCAATGCCACTTTCTCCGCCTGTAGCCGGTGAGTTGCGCTTTAGAGAATGCACTGTGCCATTTACTGTTAATAACGCGTATTAAGATGACATGTCATTAATATTTACGTACCGAAAAAAAGAAAAATACCTAGACTTCAATTTAAAACTAATCTACCTATGGTTTTTGCTTCTGTGTGTGTATTTTGGTGGAACGCATTCAAACAATTAATTTCAATTATTATTATTTATTGTTATCAATAATTTTATCTGGATTTGTTTCATTTACTAAAAGGTGGTTGAGAATATATTGACAAGCTATTTAAATCGTAGTTCTAGGCTATACCAACAGATTCATTAACGTATGTGCGAGTCAGAAATGAAGATTATCTGATGGAAATCGTTCGTTATAACTAACCTTTTTTATGAAAATCGTCAGAATCGGTTCCAAAATGCCGGAGGTCTGTGGTAACGAGTAAAAAATTATACGAAAAAATGCATTCAGATTTAGAACTTCCCATATATATGCATTATATTAAATTACGAAGTATAAAACAATTGTTTTTCACTTAAATTTGAATTTTTAATTTGTAGCTAATCAAAAAAATATTCATGCAAATTATCCGATAAACATGCTTGTAACTACCTACAGTCACGTAAAGGAAATTTGAACATGAAACATTCATTTGAAAGACGCTTCAAAAGCTAGGCATCAGTCGTATGTTTGTGGATCGCACTATCGACATACACACACCCATAGTTCCTTTATCAGGGTCACAAAGAATCAGGGTGAACCCACACTGTTAGGCTATTAACGCTGACAAAACCAGAATTCGACGAAACCTATCAGGAAAGAAATAATATAAATGAAGACTCCCCCATGGATCCTGTGTCGAATCTATACTATTTCAAATCTATAAATTTTAAATCTTAATCAAATTTTAATAATACTAAAGATATTTCGTGGCAAACTTTTCCTTTTGCAGCTGCAGCAATTCGGGTGCAATATTTCATTAATCATATTAATTACCAGCACCATCACCGTTCAATGTTCTAGAATATTAGCAGAACTAGCTGTGCCGGTAACATAGTCTACGACAATATTATCCATATGCAGTCCACTGATTACTCTACGCGGACAAAGCCGCGGGCCGTCGCTATTTATTAAATAAGATCTGAGTCTAGGTGCTAATCGTCAATATACTGAACATGTCCTTAATCAGTCCCTGTAGCTTAAGAGTGGGTTGATCAATACGCAACGCAACTTGTGGAAAAAGTTGCGTGGTCGTCATCCTACATCAATCATGATTTGGTAGGATGTAACCCATCAAGCAACAACAAAGATTTATTTTAGAGAAAACGGAGGAAAGATTTCGACCAAAAATTATTAAGAGACTATCTTAGATCGTGTAGTGACGCATCTCAATGATACGATGAAGATTTGATTTTCAAAAATGTGCCGTGGATTATTTCAGTAAGACTCTGCTTCGCATCACAAGCCGTCGAATAACTCAAACCTGGCTCGAGAACAATGTTCCGGACTTCATTAGAGCAGAAGACTGGCCTTCGTTCAGTCCAGATCTGAACCCGTTGGACAAACTAAACAGTTACTCAACTCTTAAAAATTGTGGTTAGTACTAGTGTACATTACCTGCTCAAAAGAAAATTACTCCATCTTAGAGTCTTTCAAGAAATCTTTAGAAATCTAGCAGTTGCTAAATCCCTCATGGAGTTACCAAATAGCCCACGCATATTGTACAGTGAAGCGTGCTATAAATGTGAACTCCGGTATGTGTATCTGCCATGAGCCCATCCAGTTAAGGTCGGTCTTTTTAAATGATGTCCGCTATTATTCGCGTGACCAGGAGAAATCTATTGGTATTTACGTCACGCATTATTGCTACGGTCACGGGATATTAGTTTGAAGATTATGTCGTAATACCCGCTCTACCCCACTAAACCACGCGTAGCACCAGCGCAGCGGTCGCTCGACCGAAACTAAAAGGAGTAAAACTGGTCATGAGTCCTCTTGTGAAATTTCATCGTGACATGATACGACATTACCTTGACCGTGCCCATTTAGGATAACAAGTTCTGAATCTATCACTCGCAGACCGTCCCATTGCTAGACATAGGTTGATATTATGAAAAGGGAATGATAAACTCTCCCATAACCCAAATATATGTACTACGTAGAAATCAGAACGGCCCGTTAATAAAAATCGACAGCTGTATGCTGAATGACGTTCATTCATATCGCTAAGGGATCGTTTTTTTTTACCCATTTTCAGAGACTACAGTTTCAAATCATTCTATAACTATTATCACAATCCAATACACTGTGCCTACTCTGTGCTTAGTGAGTTATTGTCGTTTCCGTTAGTGCAACAACTACTTATTAAAGATTTTCATTGTGTTTAAATCTTATTAAAAATAAGATTTATTAAGCAAATCTGATGCAAATTTCAGGTAGTAAGATTTTATAAGATTAAGATTTCAAACACTAACAATGACCGATATACTACATCAATAAACTAAATATACCCCAATTAAGGCGATAAATTGTGTAAGAGGATTTTGTTAGAATTGATGATGAATAACTTTGGAAAAACCAAAAGTGCACCACCCATGACGCTCATTTAACTCTTAAGAAAAGAACAACGTATTGAGGTTCAAATATTTCGATTCATTTCCAATTCAGGTGAAAAAAATCAGTATCAGTATCAATACAGACGAAATCATATGAAATAGAAAACCGGTAGATAAAATTCTGGACACGATAAAAAAAACCCGGTCTCAATACTTCAATTTTTTCAGGATTTATCGTGACCACATACCTAAAAAATTCCGGACGTCCATTTGAAATTTTTTTTAACTGTTTTTGCAAAGTAGCAATATTAAATGACTTTTTAAAATAAATTTTAATGAATTAATTACAGTGTTTTCTTGATATGATTCTATTCAAATTAGCATATAGGTGCAATATAATTATGATAGAGGCATTTGATGACCGCCAAATCGCTTGACCTTGACATGTCGGGTATAAATGGCATGCCATGAGGCATTATGTCAGGGCAATGACACAGGATACCCATGTTTTTCTCTCCTCTACTTCAACTCGACTCCTGCCCCTGCGTGACTTATGGAGTATCGACCGCCTGATAGTGGAATATCGATCTAAATTTGTCGATCGTAAATATCACAGACAAGTGATGGGTAAAACAATACGATAGCATACGAGAGTGCCAAGAGTCCTGAAGGCATTGCGCTCACTGACGCGCAGTCACCTTTTATAGGAAATTCGCTTACGCCAGAATCCCGTTTCCATACATATTTTAATGTCATGCTCAAAAGTGTTTCTTAATTCGAAGAATTACTAATAGTGTACCAATAAATGCAATCGGTCATCCCATTCAGTCTTCCACTGAAATTAATTTGTTGTTCGATGAAATGAAATGTTGAAATTATTGCCTTTCTCGCGATGGCTGTGCTAAAATATTTTATTACAAAGTACCTACTGAAAAAAAGTTTAGTTCTAATGGTGTGACTCGTATTTTCATTATGTACCACTTCACGAAATGTGCTATTATTTAATTGAATTAAGTTGACACAGGCAAATTTCCATTTTTTATCGTAAATTTATTGCAGCTTAACAGAAATATTATGTCCATGACTGAAAATCAGCACCAAGGTTATTAAAACAGGCGCGTTCATAGCCGTTTAAAGGCAACGTTGCAGCACAGATAAATAGTGGCATAGACAATATTAAAATTTATAGTAGTATTTATTTTTATATATACGAGTATGCTCAGAATGTGTTCGATTGCCAATATTGCATCCCTTTGTTATCAAAAAAATCTGGTGACCTTCAGTGATGTTCAGTGAATAGAATTTCTACTCAGGAAGTAGGTCTGAACTCGTGATAACCACAAAGTCGGGATTTAGAAGTATTTATGACTCTATATACTTTTTGTTATATACTAAAGAAGTGAGGCTTAAAGCTGGAGATTGTGGATAGGAAATAAGTGTACTTTCGCACAAGAGATGCTTTTCCCCATTACTAAAGGAAAGAAACCCCTCATAGATAGCGTAAGCCACATTTTTAGTCCTTAACCAAATAAGTTTGTAATAATTTAAATTTATGAAGACGGTGTGGTGTTAGGTTGAATTATTTCATTTTATTGCATAAACTCTAACAATATTATAGGTATTTAAAATGGCGTTATTGCGTAAGGTATATTGTTTATAGGTGATTCGATCATTTATGTAGGCTACGGTAAAAATGACTAGCTTTGATTATAATTATGGCATCGTAATGTATTTCATTAGAGTATCGTGATCGTAAAAGTAAATTTTGCACGACTCGCGTTCTATCGGCGTGTGCAATGTTCCGTCATTTAAAAATAGCAAAAATATATTTACGATTTACACTTGAATCAAATTTTCAATTCGTAGTACCGTATGTTCCCAGCACATAAGAAGCTCCCATTCCAATTTATTCTGTAGGTGTATTAAAAGTCGACCAAAGAACATACCAGAATATCTCGAGGGCCTTATAGACAACCCATTATATCCCATTTGTGTCATAAAAATCAATTAAAGGACATGCCAGAATATCTCAAGACTTCCGTTATATTGCGGAATAAAGGTCTCAAATATGCCATCAATTCTCTGGATCGGTGAAGTACAGTAGTACAGTGTCTAAGGTGCGAGCTACGATAGCTAACCCGAATCACTACTAAAGCTTTTAAAATAAAGATTTAATTTAAAACTTTCACTATTATAACATTTTTTTACAAAAGTAGTTTCGTAAAAATATTTAAATTGCACTATGACTGTACTTGAAATTGATATGTAGGTTGTAATGACGAGAAGTTTTTTTAATTCATACAAGTAAAAGAGATAACCTATCCTACTAATAGAGCAGATAATTCTCTGTTTGCTAAACGGAAAAAATCACTGTTGTCGAATTATTAGGACGACTTCGGACATCATCGTTGACTATGTTTGAACTCTCAAAGGTCAACGATAGCTTATTTAAACATTGGCAAATATCTTACGGTGTCCCGATGACATCCGAAGAATCATCTGACTCGGAATAAAGAAAAAGAAAAAAAAATTGAGTCGGAAGAATAAAAATGCTTATAAATCACTTATCAAAAAAGTTTCACAGTTTAACGAGGAGAGAGTTTGTGCGGGTTCGTTATATTTAACCTTCATTCTTCTTTCATTCAATAATGATGACGATGCATTTCAAGTGAACTATTGACAGCAATGGTAATGATGACAATGTGAATTTAAAAGGAAACATTTTGTGAAAAGTATTTTTATTGTTCACTGTTATTTTTATTACTTCACGGGAGCATAGGCCTTAACTATTTTTTTTTAATATTTTAATATGAGTAGCCTAATGTAACGTAATGTAAAAACACACAGTATCTCATTACGCCTTTTATAATAAAAAAAAAGTAACTATATTATTACAATAGTAGGCAAATATGTACATCATAATTTTAAGTTTTAGTTTTTGATATTACCCACTGTCAAACATAAAATGAACGATGAACAATTCACTTAAATTATTTAATTTTAACCAAATAAGCAACCAATTAAATAAGAGGTGCGTTTGCGCACCTAACATAATCTTGACAGCCTGTAAAATAGTCCACTGTAGGCCTCACCCATGAGGAGGATTCGCCATAATCGCCACGATTGAGGATCGCAGTACCAGACACCCTAGACTTTGATGCCCGACATCGGCACAATAACAACAATGTTTCTTTACGAGACAAGCTCTCGCACGAACGCACATTTAGAAACGTAGCTTTTATTAAAGAGCGAAAGCATATCAAGCAATTTTCTTTGATATTAAAACGATTCGGGGGAATAATACGACGTTTGATAAACAACAACTTCATGATGCTGTCTCGTTTGTATACTCTACGATATTGCCAATAAATAATAAAAAATAAAAAAAATTCTGCAAAAGAAGGTTAGTCTTGTTTTTTTATAGAGCAAGAGCATGAAAAGAAATCATAAATTGTTTATACTTAAATGTCATGCACGATAAACAGTAATTTTATTAGTATTTTAGAAAATATAAAATAACCATTACATACTACATACATACAATAATCTTATCAATAATTATTACAGCCGAGTGAGTCCGCTTACATGTCTTCGTTATCTATGATTTTAATAGTATGTATATAGGTATTACTCCGTCACGGTATGTACACAACAAAATTAATAATTTTTTTTTTGGTTTTTATAGAAGAACATTATGGTATAGGATTTTTTTTTATTGCAAAAATTTAATTTTAATAAATCCCTTGAAGCACTAAATTGTGAAAATGTTGGAATCGTTTAAGACTGAGGTATCTTTGTTTTCGTAAGTTTTATTGTCCCCTCGTCCTAGAAACGTGGGCCGTAAAATTTACTTCAATACAAAGATGTCAGTTCCGAAGCATTTGACTATTTAGCAACAAATGTCTGCTTTTAATACAAAGGCTAGGAAATTACGGCTTTTCCATCGTTTTATGCTCAATTATTCCAATTCTATACAATATAATCTGAGCATACCACACTCGTAACAATTTTGATTACTTAGATAATTCAATGGTAATATGTCGACATACCTACAACATGTGAGCGAATTTAGTTCGAACGCCGATGCCGCCCCTTCTACTAAAATTAAATAGCACCGTGGTGGACCACGAAAGTTATACTAGGTATATGAGTCATGTGGTTACACTCTCAAATATTAGAGGAGGCGTATGTATTATTAGGCTGTAGTTAAGTACTACTTACCAAGCCGCCTACCAAGCGTACAAATATTAATGTGATAATTTACGAGAGAGCCCCTTCCTTTAACATCCATAGAGCGATTATTTTCCTTCAATTAACTACGTAAACAGAACTAATATTAATAGGTATGTACAAACATAGAAGAATTGTAATAAAATAAAAAAAAATCATAAGGAGTAAATTTCGAGATATTTGAAATTTCAGAAACTCTTTTGAGCTGGTTAGTTTCATGAATAGTTCTTTTTAAAATAATGTTTCTTTGAAACTTTAATTACAAACTTGTTATAGTAAATAACAAATTTGTTTCAGTTAACGAAGTTGGTATATTATTAAAAGCTCTTCTTCGAAAAGGTGTTATTCAGATGGTTATCCCACCATCTCGAATATTACCGAAATGGGATTTTCAAGTCTCCCTAAGCCCACACCCACGGAAAGACAAAGGATGTCAGATTCTTAAAACGATACCACACGGACAAATCTACCTGCTACCACTGTTTCGTGATAAGATTCCTCTGCTGGAGAAGAAATAGGCAAAAGAAACTCCGTAGGTATCCTCTATTTTGTCTTATTTTTTTTAATAAAACGATATCAAACTTTACAAACAGCTTGGGAGCGAATTCGAATACGTCAAGACAATCAGTCCATCTGTGTGTACGTAGTTAGTAACTTGGGTTTGAATCCAAGATTCATACCTTCCTCGAAAGTTGAGGGTCCCGGGTTGTCGTGAATGTTTTATGGCAAAACGAGCAATATCGCCCACGTACATCTGCAACACCAGAGGTGCTGCAGGTGCATTGGCGGCCTTTAAGGGTATTTGGGAGATGGGAGAGAGGATGAGGAGGAGGGTGGGGAGGGAAAGAGCGCCTCCAGCTACCTCACTCACCTCAAACCATACATGAGTATTACATACATCTATATATATATATATATATATATATATATATATATATATATATATGTATGATATATAGATCTCCATACATATATATATATATGTGTATGTATGTATACCTAAAAAACTGTTACAGAATTCTGTCTTGGATAAAAGACGGCTGACGGCTCGGTGGCGTAGTGGCTAAGCGTTTAGCTGCGGCGCTATGGGTCGCGGGTTCGATTCAAGCACGGGACTAGTATTTGTATGGACTACAAACAATTGTTCCGGGTCTGGGTATTTGTCCATGTGCAATTTATGTATGTAAACTGCCTCCGCAACACAGGTGAAATTGCAACAGTTGAAGGTTAATGTTTTATTAAAAAGAAAAAACAGGAAAAAAAATCTAAATAAGTCTTTTTCAGAAATATTATAAATTAAAATATATACAGTGGTGGTCAAATAATTAGAAACACTTCTTATGAATGAAGAAAGTATAACTTCAACGTACAAATGTTCGTAAAAAATATACATATTCAATAATTAATAATCATGCAATAATATTGCCACTCAAATAAAAAACCCATTAAATGCATAAAAAATATCTTACTTTTAATTACAAGATGAGTCTTACACATGTAGGAGTTTATTTTCTGTTACTGGCCGCTTGGACGCCTAATTAGAAACATTTTGAAAAACCATCCATAGCTCGTTATTTTATTGAAATTGGAGAATAAAATTTCTTTCTTGTCTTTTTCTATTAATTTGGCGGCAATTCAAAATTTAATCTGAATAATATTTTGTTCAAAATGGACAAAAATAAAAGTTGCGACCGCTTATGGTCAGTTATGACTTTTAAATCGATGACCATGCATCAAAACGAGGTTATTTTTATTATATTATTATAGCAATACTTCTATATTGTACTAATACTTCTAATAGTTTTTAGTTTATAGTGTATACTTAAAAAGGAATAAATGGTAAAAATTATAAACGAAGAAACATAAAGCACAAAAATCATTTTATTACTATAATCAGTTGCAGAATTATCGACTAATTAATCGTTTTGGGTGAACGTGAATTTACTATAACAATTGCACTACTCACGCTTGTGTAGTACATATGCTACTTAGTCATTGGCGTAAAATAATATGTTACTATTAATACTTATACTAACATAGTTATATGTCAAAATTGTTACTAACCATATATGAATCTACTTCACTACTCTCTCTATTAATCTGTCCGATAAATAAATTTATATTATTATCATTATATCCTCACGAGGTAGGCGTATGTATCAAATAAATTGTTATACCAACGAACAGAGTTATTATGTTATCAGTTGTAGAAGTAACTCTTGAGAAAAAATGTATTGTATTTAACTTTAAACACAGGTTATTTTTTTTTATTAAACAACGAGAAAAAAGGTTATATTCAACAAACTTTGATTCGTTCTTGAAAATTATAATTGAACTTGAGTTTAAAATCCAATTTAGTTAATACTGATGATGTTTTACATGTAATTTTCTAAATGAAAATATTAAAAATAAGATAAAGAAATATTTAAAAAAAAGAACAAAAGGAAAATTTCCTGTTAGGGTCTGCAGGAAGAAATTTCAATGTATGGAATAAGTAGTGCCCTTGTACAAATACTATGTTTTAATTTTTTCATGCCTTTTTGTGTGTACATAAATAATAATAAAAAAGATTTTTTTAAAGAAAGTTCTTTTTGTTGTATTTATGTTTTTAACAATAATTATATTAGTCTCAAAAACTTCTTACCGATATACTTTCACGCTGTACACAAAAATACAACACACACTTATGCACTACAATTTCAAACAGCTGTAACACTTGTGCAGGGTCCTTTATTTATACTCATTACGTACAGATCTGTGCTCGCGAGTGAAGGCTTTGCGCGCTGCCATGTCTTCTGCCTCTTACTTATAGTTTCTTTGGCATCGTGTAATACTTTCCCCACCCATTCATCTCTTTAAGCGCCTCTCCTAATTTCACTTTATATTCGACAATTGTCTTTTGTTAACGCATAAATACTTTTGTAGTAATTACATTTATAGTTGTAGTGATTTAGCAATGACTTATTAGCAAATATAGACAAATAATTCGTATGGGTTTTTTTTAAGTTTTAAAGATTAATAGTCAAAAAACGAAACGCGTTAGTTACTTACTAATAAAAAAAGTTTGCGTAGTTTTCAGGGTCCCAAAAGTATTGAAGATATTTTTTAAGTATTCATTAAGGGATGTAATATAAATCATCACTTCAATTCAATCATTAGTGTTTCCATCATAATAATATTAGAGCTTAAAGTATGAAATTGCCGTTTTATATTGAAAACTTTTTTTCATTAAATATGAATTATGAAGAAAAGGTTTATTTTGAAAATTTAAAATTCAAATTCCTTATTCGCTTTAAATAGGATGTTTACAGAATGTGAAGTTTTATAAAAGTACAATAATGTCGCTTAAACCAATTTAGCAATTGTTAATAGCATCCAAATAGTCTTCAATCTTTTGTTTTAATTAACAAAATTATTTAAATATTGTAATTACACCGATTTTACAGTACAAAATGATATTAGATTAAAATGATATTAAATTCGTATGGAATAATCAATGAACAATTGTAATTATAGTGTCCATTTAATTAATGCATCGATTTGTCGTAAAGAAATATATAATTGTCACCATTTTTTAGGAATTCGTCAATAGTATAGATAGTGTTTTCTTGTTGATTAGTTAGTGTAGATGGTTGCTACGTAATGATTTTTTAAATTTAATTAGTGGTAATTGGTTAATTTGTGTAGTTGTGACATTTTTTGCTTGTAAAAACATATGCATATTTTGTTTGACTAATTTATCTACTTTGAATATGGCAAGGAAAGGAAAATGCTTAAAATGTGGTCAACAAGAACTGACCTGTGAGTTGTAAGTCGTGTGCTGATGGATGCATCTCCTTTAAATACTTTTTTAGAATATGAGTAATGGCTACCAATTACATGACCCCACATTATACGACCATATCTAAGCACTGATTCTATGTATGTGAAATAGACCGTAACGGTTGAGCTTGTTACTTGCCACTCTGCGTAAAGCGTATACAAATTTATTTATCTTAATTATTTCTACTTATTAATTCAAACTTTATTTATATGTTCTTTCCAATTAATGTTTGAGTCAATTTTTACACCTTAAAAGGTCATACTAGGAAATAATACAAATATTGTGGGAGGAAACTTTGTGTTTCAGTCTGATTAACAAAAACTAGCAGCCTTTAGTGCCCAATGCTCACTGCGTTCTCAATTTTTTTTTCTTCTCATGATTTTTTATTTCGCCGCCGACCACGTGGTAAATTTAGCATTTTTAGTGGTGCCGGCACTAGGGATCGACCCTAGTCGACTCGCGTACAGTGAAATTAAAGCAATCGTCCTGACCTCTATGCTACCACGGCTCCCTTGCTGGTAACTTTAGATGAAGTGAAGGCATGTATAAAATCATCTAGTTTATGAGCAACTGAGGTTAAAGTTAGTTTAATAGTAAATATGTGAGTGAATCTTTATAAGGACTATGATTATTATAAAATTAGAAATTTGAAGCAAACCGATGACGGGCAGAAGGTGCTCTCTTCTAAGGTCTCTCGTCTAAGGTGCGAGGAGGGACTAGGATTGCCATACAGTTGATATTGGCATTGGTAAGCGGCTCCGCGTAACTCAACTTGGGCGGACAGGGTTGGGTAAAATCGATAAGGTGATACACCGGATCCCTATTATACCCACGGAACTCCAGTTTCCGTTCCAGTTCAAAAGGCTACAATTTTCATTCAATATTATTTCTACTGCTATATGCTGATCTACTTACTATAGTAAGCCCAAAATGCTGCGTTCATTTTTATGCTGTAAAAATGCATAGCATGTAGCACCTTGTTCACCTGTGTCAGTAGAGTCTAAGTTCAAAAAGATGTTAATATTTTTGTAGTCATATTAAATGGTGGTTGGCTCTTTTTCCGCATAGGAGTCGTCTAGCTAGGCACCACAGCCATACCCAATAGGGTAACAGCTGCTGTATTTCGGTTTGAAGGTATAGAGAGGCAGAATAATTGCGGGCTGTGAGGCATTCCATAATAGTCCTCAGGGGTGACAATGCACCTGTAAGCTTATTCGATTGAAATTGTTTGCAGGTGTATATGGGCTGCAGTAGCCAGTTACCATCGGATGGACTGTTAGCTTGTTTTTCACCCCAATCCAATAAATAAAAGTCAATCTGTAGGTATAGTCTGATTCTAAATTAGCATAGCATATATTGTGCAACTTTATGGTAGAGTCTAAGAGATGAGAGAATTCCAAACGGGCGAAGTCGATAGGCATATTTTTAAAAAAAAATTTGATGAATATCACTAGCTATCGAACGGTCGGTAAAATTAACATGGTGTTGTGAATAGACGTTTTGGTAAACAAAGTCACACTTTCTCATCCTTTCTCTGACTGTTCACACACGAAATAAAACGTGGATTTAAAACTACAAGTTAAATATTAACACTCCATAGTATTAGGTCTTATTCTATGCACGTTGTCCACAATGATTAATCCACTTTGCCTGTCTAAATAACAAAATTAGAAACTCCAAATCTTGTATAGTAAGTTAGCATTATTTATCTCAAACTATTACTATTTAACTAATTGTTTGCTCTAAAAATTTTGGTCAGTGAGTTTATAAAAGACGCTTGATATAAAAACATCAGACATTAAATGTTCTGTAGTTGTGGGTCCTGAGCTGCTACTTTACTTTTCTATTTTACTTTTTTAGTGTTGTCACGTATTAACTCTGGGCTTAAATAAAGATATTGCTGTTAGGGTAATGATCGTGAGCGCGCTTATTATATAGACTATGTTAAAAGAGTGACATGAATCTAGAGCGGTAGGAGCGAACAGAGAGTAATAATTTGTGTGAAAAGAGAAGATTGAGAGAATGTGAGTCAATAAGGAACTGAAATCTTTCTTTTAAATGAAAAGGTCAAGTAGAATCATAAAGAGTTGAAAACAAAATGGAAAGGATTCGAAAATTTCTGCACTGGCGTATTGTCACTACTTCAGCTGAGTGCGGAAGCATGAAATGTGATCAAATTTGCACAGGCCAAAGACAAATCGTATACAGTTATTTACTTAATAACAGTAACAATTTGTCCTACCCCACTTGTTTAGCAACTCCTAACTAATAGAAAACAAAAACACTTTTGTGTTTTGTCATCAGAAAGATTTACTTCCGTTCAAAAGCGTCTTTAAATGTTTCGTATCAAAAAAAAAATTAAAACAAATTATTTAGCCTAACTAATAGTTTAATGACCTGGTCAAGAGCAGTGACACCAGAGGATTTCATTGTAGGCGCGTTAGTGACTTCAAACACGGGCAGCGGATGCCACGCGGATGGTTGATACGGCCTTTGACCTGGGTATCGTTGGCCTTATTAACCATAAACCTTGAAAGAAGGTCGTCGTCTCTCAATAACATGAGAAGGTGGTAAACAGTACTAGGGCAGCCAAAGCCCTCCTACACCCGGTGTTCAGATCCCGCTTAAGACAAAGCTCGGGGTCTACAGGACCTATATTAGACCCCGTCTCACATATGCAGCTCATACGAAGACCCTGCAGAGACAGGAGGACAAAACCCTGCGTAACATTGTTGGCGCTCACTGGCTAGTGAGTAACGCCACAATACAGCGGGATCTGAGAAATGAGAACCTGGAAACGTTCGTGCAGCGTCTCGCAACAAGAATGTTCGAACGCACGGACGTTTCCCAGCACTCACGGCATGTAACGGGGGGACATCGGGCAAGCGGTCGGCACCGAAAGCGACGCAAGGGCTAAACCAAAGATATCTCACGCACGGCTACTCCACTGGCCACGAACCCTGTCTTGTTAACACCCAATGACGTGCACATATTGATGTGCACTGAACAGAAACTACTGAAGAGGGCAGAGCCCCGATACAGTACCCCGTACTCTCCTGTAGAGAGAACAGTGAAGGCCATGGTTTTTTTTTTATCCGTGATTGCCGGACAGAAATCTCTCAAAATCAAATCAAAGCTTTATTCTTCGACATAGGAAAATAAATATCACTAGTCAATTTTTTTTTATTTTTATTCGAGAACCCTTTCATAATGAGGAAAGATTTCCTATGCCGGAAAATAAATAAGCGAAAGAAGCTCTGTATCCTGCCATTTTATCCAGTCACAAAACAACTTTTAGATACAGCTTGGGAGCGATCTTCTTCCAGGTTTTACAATTAAAAACACAACACTTAAAGAACAAATTTATTTCTTTACATTAAAATAACCCGTTATAATAAAGTCTTTGCTTAGTAATTTTTTTAAACATATTGATTAGAAGACTTTGGGCACTTATTGGGATTTTATGAACGAATTACTGACTATGGAGTCTAGTTTACATAATATACATCACTAATGTCACTAAATGTATTATCTAGTTATATACAAATATAACATTTTCATATAAATATTGAGAGGCCAACGTTAGAATATTTATTTCTACAAATTTTTCTCTAAGCTTAAGTCTATATAGCTTTTCAATTTAGATTATATGCTTATTATGCGCTCACCAACTGGCTTGCCCAGCGTAGTGAGTATGGGTAAACAATACAAAACATAGTTCTTAAGATAATGCATGCCAGTTCGCATTCTTGGAGAGGCCTACTATGTTTCAGTTCTTTTATATAATTAGTTAAAAACGACTCCAAGTATTTGTAACCCAAGCAATATTTACTGTATAGCAATATTTGCTTCAAGCTCGTTCTTATTTATGTTGTCGGAACAAATACAGTATCTAGTCAAGTGGAGAATTTAAGCACACAGGATGTTCCCCTTTTGAGTACGTATTTTGAACCTCGTATCGATTTTAATGAACATTAGATAATACTTATGCGGGCAAAACAAGCAATTTTCTAGAAACACTAAAATAAAATCAATGATAATGATGTTGTCCTCCTACATGATTTCGACAACGACGACTACTTGTGAATCCTATAGACTATTATCGCCTGTACGCATAACAATTGAGACACTCATTTTCTCATACCTTTTCGTATCCGATGTAACATTTTTGCGATGAGATCGGAGGAACTGACCCTTCATGTAGTGTCACAGACAAGGGGCACTGCACAACACAACCAAACCGAAAACTGATAATTTGTGTGGTCGGTAAATATCGTCTAATTGTCGTTAACGCAACGAGGCTTTGCTTAAGTCACGTTTTATCTACGAAAGGCGAAGAGGCGAAAAGTGATTTGCGGAAGCCCGTTTGGTTTCTTTTAACAGGTTCGTGCAAAATGATTCTGCCTATCCTTATTGGTGACATGCATAAGTTCGAGATTAATTCTGTATACTAATTTAATATTGTCTTCAGTCAAGATTTAAACCTAGTTCTGTGGCACCAGAGTCAGTTACGCTGATTACTAAGCCGCTGTTCCCAAAACAAATATTTTCAGGTATGAAAAGTGTATTAAGTTTTCCTACCAACTTTCATCGAAATTTGTTTGTCCGTTTGAACAACAGACACCCAAACACCAAAAAGGCTTTCACATTTATAATATGATGCGATTAGATATGGATAAAATTGCCGTGGAAGAAGTGACTGTTAAAGTTAGTTTAGATAACAAAGTAACGAAATAATATAAAAAAAACTAAAAATGAAATAATGTAATCTTTTTATATTATAAAACGTAAAACTTTTATTACTAACAGTTATACCTTTTATTACTGTTAGTAATAAAAGTCAATTTATTGAAAAACACCTACTGCTATTTATTAAAACTTCTTATTCTTAAAAGTTAGTTTAATTCTTAGTATATGGTCTGAACAAAGGTACTATTATTTTTTAAAAAAATTCTTCCAGCAGACCTGCGACATCACGTCATCGTCGTCGTCTTTTTGTGGAGTGTGCTCTGAATAAAATTTTGAAAAGTGAACATGAAAACATGCAACTTAATGTTATGTCAATGCCAAAAGGAAAACTTTCTAACGTTGTTTGGCAGAAGAATATTAGAATTTATTAATTCAATATTATTTTTGATTTTTGGAGATTACAATAGATTATAAACTTTAATAGGATCCAATAAAGAAATTTTAGGCAATAACATAGAATATTAGTAGTAATAGAGTGCCATCACCAGTATATTTTTGCCACCCATTGTTACTAGCGCCTTTTACTATTACTATTACATATTATTTATATTAATTGAAACATTCATTTATTAACATAATTATCTCCATATTTACTAATATTATAATAAGGTTTAAATTAATTCTTACATTAATACAAAGCTACATTTCCTTTGAATATTTAAAGAAATACTACAAGCTATATTTTATTTTCAATTTGAATATTTGTAAAGCAAGGCTGTGCAAGCAAATTATCGACGTGTGATGACCAAATAGATGAATATCCGTGCACTGATTTACATTTCATATAAACGACGAAATTTCTCAAGAGTAAATGCTGATACCCTGAGTAATAACGCTCCCCAAATAGATCTTGGTACTTTGGCGGTAGCTTCCACCATTGATGAAAAAATATATTTTCTTAATAATACATACACTTCTTGATTTTTATAATATACATACTCCAGTACACAGATTAAAAGTTAAGCATCCACGGTCCAATAATAATTCTTCCATTTTTCTCTAAAGTTCTGGCGGCCTGTGTTTATAAGCAAATCTGCATAAAGAACATTCCATAAGGAGATACGCGCAATATCTAACAGTGGTGTGCTGGTTGATATTTCAATGCTTTTAACACAGTCCATCATCTCTGTCCTTACCTACCTAAGATTTTCAACCCCTGTTTTTGAGTGATTTTCTCCTATCTCCGCGACCTCCAACAGTTAGCCTCCGTAAGTCTTCTGCATGGACTGAACTTTTTTCGTTATACAAACAAAAACAATCTGACCCGATTTTCAGATTTTATCTCATAAAACGTTACATCAAATACGGGATTACCTTCCCGTTGAGACGAGACACTATATCCTGCGCAGTTGACAACAGCCAATAGTATTTAGAAGTTGTCACTGTGGTAAAAATCGACCAGGAGAACATCATACAAAAGGTTAAGTATTATATTTGCCATTTATTGCCTTCTACTTCACCTGCGGTCACCCCCTGTTTAATGTCTCAGATATATTTCTCAGAATACAATGTTGCCGCCTGAAATCTAAAAGGCGCAACTAAAACTAGGTGAGGAAGTTAAAAAGTTCACGGAATGGAGTGGTAAGCGAAGGTTGGGGT